>OX940878.1:25000000-27500000 GCA_954870665.1 Stratiomys singularior | reverse complement strand
AACAAACGCTAAGAAAGGCCTTAAAAAAATTCTCAAGGATACAAGAAAGTCGAAAAAATTAGTTTGTAATAATCACCTACAAAATTAAATGAAAATTACTCTTCATGCGAACCCTCTCTCTGCTTGACTCCTAACAATACAACCAAATCCATAACAAATCATTTCAAATTTCTTTTAAACTTTGATAACTACCTCTCGGGATTAATTTTGATTTCAAAATTAATACAAATAATTCACCTCTTGACTTAGTTTGCTTGTAATAATATTTATGCTGGCTACTCGTTTGTTACTATATGTTATGTGCGCACTTTCGCATATAGTTATGAACCTGCGCAGGCACCCCTACAATTGCTAGAGCTCCTTGAGTGACTTCAGAAATAGAAAGTATTGATTTTGTGAAACAGGCGTTTAAATTAGAAATGTGCAATTTGGAGTTATTGCAAATAAATTACGTCGACTACTTTCAGCTTCCAATCTTCTTCTTGAATTTCTCATTTAGCAGCCGGGGCAAAACCCAGCTCCACTAACAAAGTTTGCTGACAGCCATCGTTACTACCGCCATAGATGTATCTGCTGTTCCCTTCGAATCTTCAAAATCTTCAACGAAATATTTAATCTTTTCGCAATGGTGTGTGATTGGAACGATGAAGTTTTTGCAGAAACTCTCAGACAGGGTGCATTCAAAAGCGAACCTTTTTCATGAACAAGTGCGCGTTTCACGATGAAGCTTCTTTCCTCCGAGGATGCATCACATAATTGTTGCAAAATACGTTCTGTTGCATTCATCCTTTGGCAAGAAGCTGGCGTATTCAGATTTTGACGACAACTTCAATTTGTCCTTCTGGGTCAACTTTCCTTCAGATCTGAACGGATTTCGGGTTGAGTTACGTCTCACCTTGTAAATGTCCGTAGGCAATTGAATTTTTAATAATTTTCCTTTCTACTATTTTCATATTAAGCTTTTTTTGTTATGGAGGAAACACTCGATAAGTATTTTTAGTCATGCCTTCGCATCGTTTTGCCTTGATCATATTAAAGTCGTTAAATACTGGCCTGCCTCGGAGTTAGCTTTGCGGCAACTTCAGTGATTTCCCAACAAATTTATTGGACGATTGAGCACCTTGCGAAGCTGTTGCCAAAAAATCTATCGACATGACCACCATTACGTCAGCAATGTTGTTGTAACGCTTCCAACACATGTTGATATGAAACATGTATGGCCGCAACTTGCTGTCGGTTCCGTGCTTCAACCAACATTTTGGGCTTTTGTGCGAATGGCAACCGGCACTAAATAGCTTTAAAGATGCTCATATGAATGTTTTGGCCAAATGATTTAATGAGAAGGAAAACTTGATTAATGGATCGCATTGTGTTGTGCACACGTTGGTTTTTTTTTGTTGCCGGTCTGACCAGCAGCAATAGGAAAGGTCAGTTCTTGGATGCATAGTGTGTAATTGTTGTTGCAAAATAAAATGCAATTCCATGCCATTGCGATGATCGTTTGTAGCGATCCGAACAGTATTGAACGTTTGCCAACATTTTCAAAATTGGGTAAAAGCGCGCCAAGTTTGTTAGGTTAACGAACTTCGGCAAGGTGGTGCATTGTTGGGTTGATAGAAGCTGGCAGATGGGGGACGGTATTGAAATGCTATTGAGAACAAACCTTTCTTGCTGATCATGATTGGCGGGTTTCAAATGCATTTTTAAAGGAGGTCATGCAGACATGCATGTTGACCATTACAAGTAAATTGCTGGAATGTCCTTCGAACAAAACTTTCATTTTAACGTGCCGCATTACAAGCCGGTGCTCCAGAAGTGTCCATCTCTGTATTAAAATTTGAGCTGTATGCAATTTTGGGCCTGAACTTTATGAAGAGGGAAGTTAAAAAAATATATCATAATGTATAATCCATCATAAAATAAAATCACGGCAATGAAGTTCTGCCTGCAAGTCGCTTTAAACGGAACGAAAAATACACGAAATAATGAGTAATTTTATACTGATGAAGCACAGCTTTAGATTAAATTAAATATTTGGCGGTAGGGAGGTGAAGATTTTTCACCATCAGAATTCGGGACCCCTAGCAGCACATGATTATAAACTTTCCTTGTAAACCTTAGAACTTCACTTAGAACCAATTGGCACGCTACTTGGGAATAGTATCCATTTTTTACTATTATTAGATTCAATATGCAACGACATGGGTCCCACAATCATTGGAGAAGCGATGAGTGATAGAAGAGGAAACCCAAGCCGTCAGAAGATCTTTGGTCCGAACACCTCAAAATCCAAAAAAAAAAAAGAAACACATCGTGAATACGTTGCACCACGACCAGAGATCCATGCTAAGCCAAGTACTCACGAGGGCGGCCCGATACGTAAAAGAACATTTTGGAAAAGTAGCAATTTATTTCTCAACACAGTCTCCTCTTAACTCGATACACTTGACCCAGCGATGCTTCAACTATTTGAACCGTTTCGGAAAATTCGTTTTCACGAGTTCTGCAAAGTCTCCGTGGCGTCGATGACCTTTTCATTCGACTCGAATTTCTGCTCGATGAGTAACTTTATCAAGTTTGGAAACAAAAACTTCAGTCGCGCGGTGCTAAAAATGGCGAATTCGATGAATTTGGCGGCTCATCAAAAATCGACGTGCGACCACGTTCAAACTTATTATACCAATTTTTACGGTCGACATTGCAGGAGCAGAGCCGCCGAACATAACATACAAGCGCAATTTTGTTTCACTGCGCGATTTCCCTTCCAAAAACAAGAATCGAACCACTGATAGATGCGGCTTTTCCTACTGTTTTCTAAAATCCGCGGATACGCCCATTTTCATTGATAGTACTACACGGCATTGAATTTCTTTCGTGACAGCGGCGCCATCGGGTGGTGAGGCCAGCTACTTATAGGACTGCCATGGGGGCATGGCAGTAGTATTCATAGTAGTATCATTGTTACCACTCTCTCACGTTGACTTGTCCTTTTTCGTCCCATATTTCAGATATGCGAAGCAGTTGATCAAGAGTCGGCTTATTGTTGATTTGGATTACTCTTTAATGACGAAAAGTTAACAGAAAACCGACAAGCATGATATAGCATGATTTATACATACATACATACACTTATAATTTTTATTCTACACTATCAAATGATCTTTTAAGCGGTATCCTTCAACGACCGACTTCGTCTTTATCTCATGGTAAGATCTGAGAGTAGTTATGACATGACATATAAGTACCAATTTCCTTGATAAAATTTTTCTATTGTCCGTATATCCTGATGAAATTTTCACCCTGCTCCCCTTAAATCGCCCAGATTTTGTGGCAATTTAGTATGATGGGTGTGATGGGATAAATCTGAGTGCAGGAAGTGAATTTTAAAGCTCATGTTGCCCCCTAGATTTTGTAACTTCGAAAGTATGCAATCAAGAAGCTCGACTTCTATAAAAAGATGCCATTCACCAGGTCAAACTTTTGGTTCAACTTTTAAGTTAAACTTTTAAACCCATCAATCGGTACCATTACGGTTGAAGGTACCAATTAAATTATTACAAAACATTGCATCCTTCTCTTCCAAAATATATGATAACATTCTCTTGTCTCAGGTTCGATAAAAAACTAATTTTCCGGAGTTTGCAAATTCTTTCTTTCCACCTAGATGCGTAATTTTTTTATAAACTTATTTTGGAAAGTTTAGTTTCCTTACTAGGTCATTTGGTTCCATCTGATTGAAAGTTTGAGGTTGTGATGAGCTACATCACAATACATAAAGTCTACAGTCTAGACTTGATGTATTGGTTTCTGGTTTATGTGGATAGCTGAGAACTTCACAGATTTGTTTTTAATAATGATAAAATCAAATTCGATTTTAAATTTAGTAGCCAGTGTATACCAAGTGTATGCATAAGTTCTTTCCGGTTCTTTTTCATGATGTTCTTTCCGGAAAAGTACGCAGCGTATTAATTTCACACATACGCCATTTTTATCTTCTGACATTTAGCTACAAACAAGTTGAGTGTGTCAAAACTAGCGTGCTTGTTTCATTGAGTTGATCAATCACGTCGAATTTTGTGTCCGGATAAGAGCATTCGGCAAGCAAAAAGGCTTAAGAAAGTCATCGTTTGCTGGTAAAAACATATTGTAAAAACACACTCTATCAATTAGGACATGTGAGATCAAACGATCAGCATACGTTAACGAGCAATGGGTAAGAACAATAAACTCGGTAAATGGGTCCCACACGATTTAAATGAACGTCGAATGGAGCAACGCAACGTAATTAGTAAAATGCTTCTTCGGCGCCACGAAAGGAAATCATTTTTGCATCGAATCGTGACGGGCGGTGTAAATTGCATTTATTTTGAAAACCAGAAGCGGAAAAAAAGTGACAAAGGCAAAGTGAGTGTTACAAGGCAACGCGCCGTCGCACAAAGCAAAACCTGTGAAAGATACAGTGAAATCGTTTGGATTTGGTATCCTTCTATACCCGCCGTACTCCGCCTACTTGACGCCATCTGACTTTCACCTCTTCACATCAATGGGGCATACGCTCATAGAGTAGCCTTTCAGTGATTTCAAGAAAGTTGGAAAGTGCCTCGATAAAT
Source organism: Stratiomys singularior (assembly GCA_954870665.1). NCBI lineage: Eukaryota > Metazoa > Arthropoda > Insecta > Diptera > Stratiomyidae > Stratiomys > Stratiomys singularior. The sequence goes on along the minus strand of OX940878.1, from coordinate 27,495,390 downwards.
GGTTTGCCGCAAAGGGCAAGCGGCTTTTCTGGAATGGTACTCATTAATTACCTGAAAGATGGCCGACATGTGTACAAGCCGGTGGCCAGGATTTTGAATAAAAAATAATGTTTTTTCCATAGAAAATTAGATAGTTCTTGATACCAAACAAAAAAAAGAACAGAAAAAACTTATGCATCCACCTGGTATAGCGTGGCATATCAAGTCCAGTTTCAACACGTATTTCGCTTATCCTTTTTTTCATTGAAAACAACATTCAGCGAGCTGCTGTGAAAGATTTTCAAACAACCACGTGATAAATCGAATATTAGAATATCAATAAACTCTAGAATGATCTATGCAGTAGTATGTTTGTATTGTATGCTTTTTTGGCGCCAAAGTTTAGGAAGGCGCCAACATTATTTTGCCATAAAATTAGCTTTAAAGTCATCCTACAGGAAATTTTATTGGCTCCATTGAATGAACAAATATTACGGCCTTTGTTCTATTTTATATTTAATTATACAACACAAAATCTAATGAATTTTAAATTGTATTTTGTATTGCATATTTAGTGTTGGTAAATATTTTAAATAACATATTAAATATATTTGGTTTATTTGTCGATGTTGCTCGCTTATCTTTGAAAATGAATGCCGTTTGGGAGAAGCTTAGTTACTCCTTTCCATGTAGCAATAATATTTTGTTAAGTATGTTGATTCGTCTCGCTCACCTATAAGGTATAAATTGACTGTACTTGATGTGAACTATTTTCGTGTGAATTTTCAATGTAAAAACTCTTCCCGATTTGCTAAGAATGCAAAGCATTTTTGAGGTTGGCGTGCGATGGAGGCCTACTTTTAATGGAAATAAAATGTTATTATCACAACCATGCCAACATTTTTACAAGCTGTCTAGTAATTAAAACATTTTACTCATTAAACAAATGACGAATCTATTCCAGCTATAAAAATACTCATTCTGTACCCATTGAGATTTATAAATAATTTCTTTGCCATTAAAAAGTAAATGAATATTTTTTTGGGTCATCGCGATAAAAACAAAATAAGCCTAAGATAAACACAGAAAAGTGCAAAAAGCGGTTATCTGCCGAATCATCATAAAAATACACACTAAGGAAAATAATGCTCCGCATCAAATCGGTTTTCCAGATTTTCCTAATCGTTCATTCCCACAATTACCGCGCAAACAGCTAAACATTAGTAAGAATATTTTAGCAAATCATAATGTAGAATATTCTTCAGTTTTTTTCTTATTTTTCTTTCATTTTTCAAAAGAAGAAACACTCTAACAGTATTATTTACCCAACTCCATCACATACGTGTGTGTACGCTGACTTTGTATGCAGACGGTGTAGGAAACATTCTGTTTAACATCACGCAACCCTTCATTTCATGACCCACATTCATGCCAATTATATTAGATACCCGTATCTACATACTGCGTGCGTACTTGCTGTACACTTGTTCAGCGTGGCGCGAAAACCGTATGCCAAGTGCGTTCGCGATAATTAAGAGCGGCGTGCGAATTTGTTGGAGATAGAGGATAGACCTACGCACATTTTGTCTTATGGCTGGCCGGAGAGATTAGGAAGGAACGAAATAGCAATTCACTAATAAGCTTTTATTCGCGATTTTTCACAGGCTTATGCGCATGACAAAGATAATAGTTGCTGGATTTGAGCTTCTTTGGAAAAATTCCCACAATCAACTTTCGTATGTGAACATCTGACGAAAAATTCAAATCAAAGCTTACGACTTCTTAATTGAACAAATGAAACATATCAGACGGGCCAAACTTTGGATGGATGAAATATTGCTGAATTGTTTAACGCATTTTTGCGCCGTTCATTGAACTTGGGCTGTTGGGCAAGTCTGCTTAAGATAACTTTGACTCATGTTTGTATGCTAGATATTTAGGGATTAGTGTTTGATTCCTAGTTGGAAGAGAAATGTGTGGACATGTGTGGGTGAGCATGTATGAGGTATTGCGAATTTCGGAAAATTATATGCGAATAAATTTATTACGTTCAAAAATGGTTCTAAATTATCTGCATGATATTAAAATTACAAAAATTACTAATAATAATTTGGAACAAGAGCTTGGGGGAAAAATTAGAAAATTAAAAACTCTGTTGAAAATCGAAAATGTTGATGTTTGAGTTTAGGCATTTCTATTTTCTCTCTTTTTTGGATAAAAAATTCTTATTTATAGTTTACGATTGTACAAGATTTTTACGTCCTACGTGAAGTCAAGCAGTTTACAGAATAAAAAGGTAGATACTATCATTGGGCAAGAAAAATAACAGCCTTTTTTCAAATAATTTTTGTACGTAAGGGAATTTGGATGAAACTCACAACATTTTCCTTGAAATCAATTTCCTTGAAATCTCTGTTATTAATAATTACGATAAAATCTCGACAGGTTTCCATTGAAATACTTCATTTACCGGGAATTTCGAGACCATTTAATCTGAGATTTGATTCCATAGGATTCGATGTTTACCCCTATGATTGGGACTTCATAGCTCGAATAAGTGAGACGATTTATCAGGTTTGGACTGGTTTGGTAATGACTGCTAGTTTTCAAACTGTCTAATTTCTTCCATATTAGCTTCATTTATGAGTACTATCCTAAAGTTACTACAAAAAACGAGTGAGTACCAGTGCACAAAATTTCGAAACAAAAGTGTAATTTTCTAGCATACTCTGATAAATGAAAGTATGGTAGCGGAGAGTCGCTTATGGAATTATGTTCGCAGTTTAACTGATCAAAGTCAACTCTTCATAGAAGTTTTCAATACACGAAGATAATGCGCAATACGAGAGTAATGACAGACAAGGAATATTAAAACAATTGCCACCTGGAGGATATCCTTAACTTGAAAATGTCTCTCGACATGGTTGAAACATCTATGGATTAAAAACTTTTCGAAAAACGGCCCAATGAATCTGTCTTTGTGAGTAAGCTGCGCATTGATAATTTTTTCTGAAAGTCGTGGCGTTCTATGGGCTTCAAGGTAGTGTTATGATGAAAAAATCATTTTTTTTGCTTTATATTTATTTCCAAACCTGTGGTTAAAAGTGCAACCCAAATGAATTTCTAACGTTCGAAATCATTGGGAAGTTACAGCTGAATAATGATGTGTAAATTGTAACACTTTACATCATAATTGAATTTTTAATCGCGTTTTATTTAACAATGTTTTTGATATAAAAAACTTATATAGTAAAACTTAAAGTTTTGAAATTTCATAGGTTTAATCAGATCATATAACGCCATCGATTAAATTTGAATAATGCAAAAATTCCAAACAAACCTAAGAAATCATGAAATTTGAAGATTCAAAAAAGCATGTCAATTTTTCAGGTTTCAAGAATTTCATATCATTCTAGTTCATTCGATAGCCTCCGTTTTATAAATCTTAATTTGGTTTTTTTGAATTCTGATACGCCAATCTGTTGGTATTTTGGAGGCCGTTTTCAAGCTTTTTATGGATATGTGTCCTTATGCACTCCTGTTACTCATATTGTGATTGAATTTTTGGTTGGAAACAATTTTCAATTATTGCTGGAGTATCAACCAAAATTTAAATCTTTGTCAAAAACAAAATGCGAAAAAATAATGAGAAATATGTGCTATCACACGGAGTTACTTTCTTAAGAAAAATAACGATATTGGTTCTTAGCAATTGTTTTCCAAAAAACGCTATAGTTAAAATATTTTTTCCAACATATATATATTTCGGGAGTAAGTTGCTCCCTTCTTCAGTGTTAATTGCTTTCAAAAACATTTGTTTGGAAAACACTTAACACTGGAGAAGGGAGCAACTTACTCCCGATATATATATATGTTGGAAAAAAAAATATTTTAACTATAGCGTTTTTTGGAAAACAATTGCTAAGAACTGATTGGAAGCGCTAAACATGGGAGAATACATTAAGTAAAACGATATTGCTTTGGAAAGCTTTTCTGGAGAGATTTATGCTATGGACAACAACGAATGTTATCAGTCTATGGTAAAGTTTCCAGATAAAGTACATGATTTTTCATCCGATAACGTCTTCAAGGCCCACGAAGCGGGCTTATTCGCAAGTAAAGGATAAAACTTCTACATTCAATGGTCAGTTTTATCATGATGATGAATTGATCAAGGTAGGATCGTGTTCTGTGCACCTGAAAAACTAGCACTTTTCTAAGTCGAGGAATCAAAAAATCCAAACGACCAAAGGTATCAGATACTTGCCTGAGAGTTATTAAAACAATAAGAAGGCCTGGGTGCCATCTGATTTATACGCAGATTCTTTCAGAAAGCGAACGCTTGTATAAAAGTTCATAAAAAAGATATTCGTTTGTTTGTTGTTAACTGCAGAGTTCATAATAATATGCCCGAAGCAGACCATGCTAAATTAATTTATTTAACTGAAAATAAAACAGGGATAAAATAGAATGAACCATAGAATAGAACCAGATTATTACAGCTTGTAGTAGTAGCAACGAAAATTATCGTCAGCAAACTTTTGAGGATTTTTTACGTAAAGACGATGATTTTCTAGTAACTGAAGTACTCACTGATACCGACATTATTTCTGAGTTCCTAGAGATAAGGGAAGAAGAAAAAGGAAGTAGAAGAAGAAGGGGGCTATGTAACTTGTGAAGTGACTTTATAGAGAGTATCAAAGGATGACACAGGAAATGCCTTTCAAACCTTACATAAATATTTATAATGTCAAATATTGATAACCACGATATATTTGAAAAAAACTCATACTATAGAGAAAGACCTTAAAGCAACTTACAATCCAATACAAACTAATTTCAATGATTTTTCGAAGGCATTAATTTTGCCTTCTTCTAAATAAGAATTGTACAACATAAAATATGCATTTCCTTAACATATTTTTATAAAAAATTTCAACGTTCCATGCATGATAAATAAACATATTAACCTTTCATAGTGGGACTCTCTACAGCGAAGACAACTATCATTTCAACTTGCTTTTTCGGCAAACTAGTGAATCAGACTGTTTTCCTTGGGTTTCCAGTTAAAGAGGTGTCACAATTGACAATTACGAAGACCACAACGAATCTCTGATAAGACCTATCCTATGGGTGTGAAAAATGGACGCTAACCCAAGCACCCGCAAATATGTTGAACGCCTTTGAGAGATGGGTCTTGAGGCCGATAATTGTACTGAAGCTAGACGCAGACCAATGGCGAACTCGACATTACATATATCATATTTTAATACTTTTTGACGAGCTGGATATCTCAATATTAAAAGTAAGGCTGCAGAAGCTGCATTGGTTTCACCATGCGAATCGTAAGTACAAAAAACAGATACCCAAAGAGTATCAGTTGGGAGACCCAAAGGGGGAGACCAGTCAGGAAACCGAAGAAAGTTCAACGGTGCTTGGATTTCAAAATTGAAGGATGGCCAATGTAACAAGGCAGTTGGAGGCACTTGCTTCAGGAAGCAAAGATCTGAGAGCGGCTGTAGTGCTATGAAGAAGAGGAATTTTATGTACACAATGTTCAAACTCAAAGAAGTAGGAAAAATATTGTTACGAATTAGATTTATTTTATTCTTACGCTTAATAAAGTTCAATACGAGAATTCAGTTCAATATAGGGCTCTTGGCTGAGCCTGCAAGTCTTTTGCAGTAGCTGACAAAAACATAGTCCTCCTAGCTTCTTATGTATATTATAATACAAAATTTACCTTAAGATCATCAAACACATATATAAATAATATTTTTTTGGACGACATTAACAATATTGCAAGGAACATAGAAATCATGCTTCATTTTGGAGCTATGTAATACCAAACTTGATAAAATCCTTGCGGAAGAAAATATACTGACACTTGTCAGGGTTTCGCGGAGACAAATGAGACAGAAATTTGACGAATATGTAATGTCATTGCAATGTTTTCGAGATAAAAACAGCGAGAAATCAGTATGTGGTTACTTCACCTAATATAAACATCATAGTAGACAGTGTGTGGGAAGTTCTTTGCAAATCTCTTTAACATCGGCACAAGGATCTCAAGTGAATGGATTTGCCCCGGCAAATACCACTGTATAGTCACTCCGGCCTTACTCAAGGTGTAACCACAATGAGAAATGTGTTGAGTTGTTCCGTAATAAATGTCGTTTGTTTCGTGTTTTTTGAAATAAGTTTATTAATATTAACAACAAACGGTTATCAAAGATATATTGATCATTTTGTTGGAAGAGAGTTGCCATCTTATAATAGAAGCCTCGAAGAAGCCGTGGTTTTCAGATGCTAAGAACTGATCGGAAGGGAAATTTTTACTATTCGAATCTTTTTGAAGGGAGCAAAACAAATGATAGTCTGATGGTGCTAAGTCAGGGCTAAAGGGTGGATGTGGTATTTGCTTCCCATGAATTTTCAGGTTCATTAAATTTTTATGGGTTATCAAAGATGCGTTGGGTCTGGCGTAATCATGATGGAAAATTAAGTCTTTGCGATTGGCCAGTTCAGGGCATTTTTTCTAGGTTTCTTCGTTCAGTTTTGATAGTTGACGACAGTGAACATTCGAATCAATAGTTTGGTTTTTTGGCAGCAATTCAAAGTAGACTATTCCCTTGCAATGTCATCACACAGAAAGCGTAATCATCTTTTGGTGAATATTGGCTTTGGACGACAATTCTGAAGCTCAATTTGCTTGGTTTTTGGACAACTCTATCTTAAACATTCCATTTTACTTCTGTTTTAGGTGTAAGTAAGTGGGTAAACTCAGTATGTCGATCTGCAAAATTTCCAGATGATATACGCCGGTTAGTTTTGACGGACGGCTTTATTTTGCAGTGGAAAATTAAATTTATTTGAAAACTAAAACTTTCCTCAGTCCCAGTCCTCAACTTCTGTTTTCCCAGTCCTCATCAGTGCTCAACATCAACTTCACGAAATTGCTTTTGAGCTTGAACCACGTTTCACCCTTTCACAAGTAAAACAATCAAATATCCCAATAATTCTCTCTTTGATGGTTAATTTTCAAGTTTATCTTTGACTAACTTCTTATTTACTAATAACGCTTATAAGTTTTGTCTTAAGATGGTCTTAAGTTTAATCTTAAAAATAATATATTGTAATATAAGCCTAGTAATCACTTGTACATGAAATATGTAGTTCACGTAATCCATGATAAAAAAAAACGACATGAATTATCAAACAACCCAATAGTTGTGCTCTTTAACCATTTCAGTGCTAAGGATTTTGGTTATGTTTAATTAAAAATTGCGGTAATAAAATCCGATTAATTTATGACATATTACAATGTTAATTTTTGAGTAACGATAAAAAACAAGACTGAACGCACGAACAACACTCCCCCACCAGGCGCATAGCGCAGACTGACGCAATCGTCGACGTAGCGACGAACCGCGCTCTCAAGGTCAAGCGCGCTCGTCGCTATGTCGACGAATCGCACCGAAACGGTTAAGCAACCTGAGCTAACCTACGGGATTCGACAAACCATTATCGGTGTCGAAGTTATGCAGATTGTCGGACAGGTCGCAGGAGTTGAGAAATTTGTAGACTAATAGACCGCAGCAATACAATTTCTTATTTTAAACACTCCACTCGTTAAATTGACAACATATTAGTGTTAAAATAGGCCCATCTGCTTTTTTGCCTTCCTATATATTATTTTTGTGGACTTATTGGACCGGATGGGCGCAGCCAGGACGAATCGAATAGAAGCATGGTTTTAAAAAAAGCTGCAATAGCATGCTGACCATGTAAGACATCACTTAAAAGTCCATAGTCACAGAAAAAATCTCTGCAGTACATTCCAGGTTACTTTGACTAGAGCTGACAAGTGTCATTCTATTTTTTAAAAATTCTGTCAACCATGTAAGATTGGAGCCAATTTAACAGAATGATTTCGATAGTCCTCAACTTCATCGCCAACTACCCGCGGCTGACAGACTCATACGCCATGGTAGGAGTCTAATGCTGCTAGATCGGGTCCATAGCATATCATTATTTAGCGCCTGCGGGACGAAGTAAGAGTACGGCAAAAAGTATCAACGGTTGGCCCATTATAACATGAAATAATGTGGAAGCCATTTCTAATTCATTGAGATTTTAATCTGCAGTTGTTCTTCTTGCTTCACTCTTCAGAACAGGCGTAATTGAGGTAGGTTTAACTTGAAACGAAAAGTATTTAGCTTGCAGAGAAATATTTAGTAGCAACTAAAGCTGAGTGAAAAATTCAACAGCATTTCTTGGCATGAAGCACTCAGGGAGATTGCCTGGTTCACAGACATTTTCATCTTTCAAGTCGAAGATTTAGATAGTAACTAAGCACTTGCAGTTAAGTTATTGAGTAGTCTCGCCCTAGAGAGAGTCTAGTAGTAAAATGTAGAACCAAGGAAAATGAATTCGAATCAAACTGCTTAGTTTACAAATTCCACGAACTTAGGCCAATCAGGCCACTCGTTTAAGTCGAAGTACGTCTCATCAGTGCTCGCGTAAAACTTTACAAGATCAATCTCATACGTCATTAATTATTTAGCGCCAACTCTGAGATTACAATCGGCTTTATTCAAATACAGTCTTAACAATTCTCTTGATTTGACTATGCTCGTCAGTTTGAGTTATTCAAACTCCACCCTCTGTACTACCCTCCTTTTATTTAGTTTGAGCTCCTTTCTTGACACAGATCAATTGTTGCAATCCAAATGCAAGTATTATAAGGAGAAAATTTGCCTTAAATACTCTTGACATTTTACCGTAAAGTTGCCTAAAATTAATATTAACGCCTCTATTCCCTGAGGCATTACATCGGTGATTCCAGCATATTTCGCTTCTTTGAAGTTCAAGGTTTCAGTTATGCTGATACATTTTGTTACGTTCGCGTTTACATCCATCTGGAACGAGATGATTACACTCGAAAAGGTAATCTGGTGAATCCAGCAATGATATTCGCAAATTTGACAGAAGTCAGTTCAGAAAGAACCTCTTGGTAGGATGCTCAGAAAAATCTACTTCGGTTCCAACCATGACAAAGCTTAATGCTTTGATCATGAATGTTACAGACTTCACTTGTTGTCCAATATTTTATATCATTGAACTTGTTTGCGTTGAAATAACGTAGAGTTTTGCTCGCGGAATCAAAGAGCGTTTGTATTTGATTATAGTAGAACTCTTCCATTCCTTCATCCCTTTATTCCATAAAAAGACTTTTTCACTCTGACATTCGTTTGGTGGAATGACGTTGGTTACGAGTGCTTTGAATACCTACTCAGCTGCAATCCTGACTCAAAATTCTCGGCTCCCACAGAGCTTCCCACTTACAGATATTATGTACATATGAGCAGCCTCTTGTCATAAAGTGTGCTACCTCCCCATTTCATTTCCTGAATGCTAGCATATTTAGATCGTGTCGACCAACCCCCAGGAATGATTAAGCAACACCGGGGTTTTCAATCATTTGACATAGATTTGAAGTGTGACAGCACACCATTGTGGGATCCTTATGTGGGACTCCCTATGTTAAGAACAAGGACCGATATAAGTTTTATAGTGACAGCGATAATTCTTTTATTTTTCACGTTTTTATAGTTTGATGTATCCAACTGACATTTTATTCTGCATTACCCATGCTGCGAGCGTTTTTCGTATTTTTTTAAAGGTTATTCCTTGATGATCGAAAATTTCTAAATCAGCTGACATTATACCGGATAAATTGCTTTCATGTCTGTTCTATTCGTTTATCAGCAGACTCACCTACCACTGAAATCTGACCATGAAAGAAATTATTTAAGAAATATTCCAGAATAATTACTCATGACAAAACCGGATGGAACTCAAAACGCTACCAAAAGAGCAAGACTTCCTCCTGGGCAATAAACTATGTGAATTTCAAACAATCATTTTAACAGAAACAGACACAATTTTACATTGTTGTTTTTTGGAAATGTTATGAAAAAAAAATGTATTGTGCTTAAAGCCTTTAACAGCAACGTTGCTGATGTAAAAACTTCTTTCATACTTCAAATCAGCTAGAAGACGTTGATTCAAGTCTTCTGAGCCTTTATGCACAAATTCTCATAGCTGTCGTTCTTAAAGCTTCTTTTGAAGAAGTCTAACAATGGATGCGTACTGCATCTTGCAAAACACCTTTGAGATAAGCGAATATAAACAGTTCATACACAGTCGCTAACAATTCGATACTCATCGGTGAGGAAAAGACCAAAAACGGTCATAATAGGTGCATCAAGGTACAATAGGTGTTTTTTTTTTATATTAAACATGCGTTCACATCTTCAACGGGATGTCTAATCAAATGCGCGTATCTATTGAACAATATTTTTATATAAAAACGCTGTACAAAGGATCATCTGCACTCGACCGTATCGCCTTATTGCCAAGTGATAGCGATTTACCTGTAATCCGGGGTAGTTGTTTCGAGGTGATTGATCCCTGAAGAGGATATGCATGAATGCAAGTCGTTCGTAATGCTCTTATGACTGTGCACAGGCGAACAGCAAGGCATGCAGACAGTTTGAACCTGAGGACGAAGCAGTGGTATGTTGGAATAGTTTTTGTCTCTCACCCTGATTAGAGGATAATATGACTATTGGTACGTTTAAGGATTTTTTCCGAAATAAAAAAGAAATCATTGTTTGGTAGCGTTCACATCAGATTGGTTTGATGGGAATGTAATTGCATCTGATGGTGGAGGTACAGTTTTGGCTGAAGAATGAAAAGACTTCCTCAAACTAACCGGGAAGTTGTTAAAATTTGATTCAGGTGGAAAAATTATGAGTAGGTTTTTTTTCTGATTGTTGATAAAGATTTTCTTATGAGTTCAAAAAAAGTGTAAGGACGAGTCTCATAAAATGTTGCACGTATATACTGACTATAGTTGCGTTCTTAACTGTTTTGCTATGGTATCTATTTTTTCTAGAATGTTTCCAACACATCTCACAATTGCTTTTGTAAATATTTTAGTATTTTGATTCGCTCGACCTATCTTTTTCCTCCATTCTTGGAATTAAAGTGAGAGAAAGTTAGAATTTAGTAAGTCATAATGTGACTTACTACTTATTTCCAAAGTAATATCATCGCATACACTTAAAAAAATTACGTATGTGCTAAAATTAAAATATGTCTGATATTGTAAATATATAAGCTGAATAATTCGGTTAATTTCAGTGAATAGGTTTTACACAAAAGAACTAAGTCCTGTAGAGATTTTATATAAAAAACATGCCTATAAAGAAATTAAGGAAGAGACTATGACAGACGAAGAGACAGAAACTGAGTTTTCTTCGATAGTCTTCAACGCCAGAGAGTATTGGGTTACATGATAACATTTATATGATGTCCACTTGATTTGTTGCTCGACCTGGGTTCCCTTTAAAGCGGTCTTTCTAGGAATTTTGAGCTCACTTTGTCGGGTTGGTAAAAGGCATGACGAAAAATTTCAATATTATCGACATTACTGATGACATAAGCATATTATTGATGAAGTCGAACCTAAATTTAATTTCTTAAGAAATAGTGGGAAGGTTTATTCTCGAAATTCGTTGAAATTCAGCGAAAGAGTGTTATATATATTTAAAAAATATTTGAAATAAAATGTATTTTTTTTTTCTATAAGTCTGGTATTGAATTTAATTCAAAAGTTGAGCGGTTTATTATTAAGGTTTTGCGCCGCAACGTTAACTTCGTAATTATGAAGTTAGTGTAAAAAAGGGTCCATGGTGAAAATCCTCCTTCAAAATAGAACTGTTAGTGAAAAAATAGCCGTGATTTCGCAGGCGTGTTTAGATATACAGCTCAATCGGTAGGAGGGGGAATCTTCTGCGCTCGAGCGATATATACCAAGCCCACCGAGAAATAAAGCTGTACTGCTCCGATTTTTATGCATTTTTAACGGAATAATTTTAGATTCCGAAAATAAAATAAAGAAGGTGATTTTTTAAGCAGTCAAAGTTAGTAGGTCGTAGTAAAGTAAGTAGTAAAAAGGTCCTCAGTAAAACGCCGAGGCTAACTGAGTGAGATAAAGTTTCATTTAAAGTGGCTCATCCAACATACAAATTGGGCATTTGAGTATTGATTCAAATTTCTTTGACTAGGCGAATCTAACTTTGATATTATTTGCTTTATATTGTACACCAAGACATCCCGATCACTTCCTGCAAGGATCTTTAGCGTTGCTTGAAGAATATAACCCAGAATATGTGTTAGTTTCTTCAAACATCGGTACAGGCATGCTTGGAGTCACAATTATCAGAAATATCCGAAAATCCAATTCAGTACATTTGGTCTATGTTAAAGAATGGAATTCGCAAATTTTTTTCGCAAGTTAAGCATCAAATGTCACAAGGCAAATATTTTCAGCTGGTAGAGTCAATGCCGAAAAGTGTGGGTGATGTGATAAAAATAAAATAAATAAAATAAAATTGTATTAAAATAAATCAGAATACTCATAGTTTAACGGATGCCTATTTCATAATACTCTTACTAGTTGCATTTTTAATTCATTGTACGGAATCACCCTAGACTAGAATTTGTGGAGGGTGCCTAGTAATTTGCAGTCAAATTCCATAAAACGTAAATGCTATATCGTAGTTCCAAATATTTGTCTGTAGAATTATAAAATATACCATAGCAAAATCGTACAAGTGAAAGTTCTAAACAAGATGATAAAATGATTAAAATTCTCCCATGTGAAAGACATTAAATTTGATAGAGGCATAATAGTGTATGGATAGGGGCACTGCAAGGCTCTCTTCTGATTGGATCTTAATCTCAGGAAAATTTGAGTAAAATTTTGAACTAACACCAGCAATATATCAGGGTGTCCCATAAGTTCTTTCCTCGGGGAAGGAGAATGCTAGGAATGACTCTAATTGGCTATGTTTGCTTAAGACGCAGACCCAGAATGGAAGCAAAATAAACCAGGATACATCTTCAGAGTGGCTTGAAAAGTTGGTATGAGTTGTAGAGTAGACAATTTGTATCAATTCGATGGCTGCTTCCCACCGTAACGGTGGGTTTTTTCCACTGAAAAGATACGTATTTCTGTACTCAGTTTTAGGAAGGAGGAAAAAATATCCTTTGCAGTGACAATTAAAATTCCTAAATATCCTTGTATAAATCCAAAGCTTCAATGATTGATCAGCATAGATAACTTTAGGATCAAAAATATTTTAATATTTTCAAAACTTCCCCAGTATGTTCGTTGCTAATGATCAACATTTTTATTGTCTGCTTAATCCTTAGCATGTCATCCGGGTTACACCCTGGCTCTTTCTAAATTTTAAGTACCTAAACATGAGGGGAATCGCTTTATACTGGTAATTTGATAATAATTCGAGAGTATCAGAACCTATTCAGTGAATTGGCATTGCGCTGCACTAGTATACCTGTCCGTTGTGACTCATAGAACATCGCGGGGGCTTTCAAACACTACAGTGTGTTAAGTATGATCGAAATTGATTTTTTGAGTTGAATTTGCTTTCGATTATACTCGTATTTCGATTCCCGAGTGAAGGATAAAATTTTTATATGATAATATTCAAATTTTATGCTTTCATTTTAAACGTTCCAATTACTATAATTCACCATCTTTGGTATTGTACCTTTCTTATTTCAAATGCGCGCCAAAGTTGCCCTTCGTTGTTTTAGTCTCCTTCTGTCTTGTAACATAAATTTGAGGGTTTTAGGGGTTGAGGAGACGAAGGCTCAATACGCCCTAAGTGTTGGACTCCCAGACGCGCGATGCTTCTGGACTACCTATTAAACACCTCCTCTGTTAACCTGAGACCCTGTGGTGCACCGGACATTGGACCCGTCAATTGTAAATGCAAGGTATGTATGGTATGTCGAAATATTGCTTTTATTGTGGATAAACGAAAAACATGGTGGATGTTTTGCCGAACATGTGGATAAAACGCACGGGCATTCTTTTTCGCAAAATATAAATTGCGGGAAGGTGAAAAGTATCTTCGCTGCTTTTGCTGCGAATACTCCATCAAACGCAATGGAAGAGCTTTAAAGCCAGCAAGGGATGGTTCAAATAGTTCAATGAACGAGCAGGCATTCATTGCATCATGAGGCATGGAAAGACGGGAAGCTCAGATGTTGAGGTAGCAGAGGTATTTATTGGTGTAGTCAAGAGTCTCGTGCAAGATGAAGATTACTTGAATTAGCAGATTTTCAATTGCGACAAAACGGGCCCTTTTTGGAAAAACATGCCCGTAAGGCTCTACATAATAGCAGAGGAGAGAGCGAGGCGATCTTAAAGTAAAGCCTGTACTCGATCATCATTCGGAAAATCCAGGTGGCTTCAAAAAGGCATCATATAGATCAGAGTAAACTAAATGTTATGTGAAGGATCCAATAGTAAAGCTTGGGTCACACGTGACCTATTTATTGATGGGATCAATGAAGTGTTCGGATCCTCTGTTAAAAAATGCTTGACAGATACTAACTTGCCATTTTGCGTCTTGCTTATTATGGAACAGCAAATAATCTCCAATTTCTAACGGCAATTTTTCGCTATTTAGCAATTCTTCGCTAAAGAACTCTTTAATCATTGCTTTGTTTGTAATTTTAAGCTTTGTAAATTGTCAGTTTTGGAAAAAGCACTTCCATACTCTTGCATGTCTGAAAATTATTGCCACGGCAGTGCATGATGTACCAAAATGAAGCCTTGAAAATTACTGAAAGAAACTTTGGCCCGAGTCCGACATTGAAGTACAAATAAAATCAGTCGAAAATTAAATAAAAGGCAAGTTTTCCTCTGATTTCGGCAAGTCAGATGGCGCTCGAGGCCAATAACCAGGTCAAGAATCGATGAGTTTCCAGCAGAGTACAGCGAGTTAATAATGACTGAAGAACTTACAAAGTTACAGCCTGCTGTAGAAAAAGATTTTTGACGAAGAAGTTACCGAAGAGAAGCAAGGGTCGAGTACTATAAAAAATAAACTCATAGCGTGGAAGTCTGTGTCACCATTTGTTCAAAAATATCAACCATATCAGGCTGCAACTAAGCGGGCAACCGACTTGTTCAATGGCAATTTCATGTCTCATTTTCCACAAATTTTGAAGCTAGGTACACACCTAAAAACATATTTTCGTATTTGATTGTTTCTTTTGCACTTTAGATTTGCTTCTCAAGTCCTTTTTGAATTCTTGAAATATTGGTTATGTTGATGTATTATTATTATTTTTTATTATTACTACATTCATTGATAAAAACACATTCAAATAAAAATATGTCGTCAGTATGTACTTGTTTCAGCCTCATATGCATACATTATTATCAATTTGGGAAGAATCAACCGAAACTCGGGAACGGTTTGCTTTTTTTAATCTTGGGTCCTGTGCACTGTTACTTTATTTCTTATGGCGGCACATCAGATGAAGACTTCGCTGAAATTTCAGGCCACAATATTGAAAAATAAAAAATTAATAAAAAAAAATTAAAACATGACTGTTACAAAAATGTTTACAAAATGTTTACAAAAAAACGTAAAACCTGTCATGTTTTCAGTTTTTTTTTGCTTCTACACTACTCTACGTTAACTTAAATTAAACTTAATTATTGTCTCTATAATTTATATCTATTTTAAACAATGCTTTTAAAAAGTTCAAAATCAATTTGCTAAGAAAAATATGAAATCATCACAGTTCAATTCAATTAACACAATTCTAAAGGCTCGGGTGGTCCACATCCCATTGGGTAAGCATGTTACTGGGCTGAAGTTTGGCCAGCAAGGGTTAAGTACAGCTGACATACATAGGACAATCGTTTTGTGCCCTCTGAATTCGAGTCATCTTTTAAGGAAGATTAAGTTAATCGTGTCGAATGTTTTGAGATGTCAAAAACGGTCGAGGTTCCCACTTTTTAAACCAACATTTCAATGGGTTCGTTGCACGACATGTAAACTTTTTCATCAAAGCGCCATGATCAAATAAACATTTCTTAGTTTTGTTTTCAACTTCTCTTAAACAATAGTTTGGCGACGCATATCTCAGTGGTCTAGGAATTCACTGTTCACACGCGGCTGAAATGAAAGAGTAGCAATCTGTTTATCCTAACATGTATGGAGCTTGAGAAGGCACCTTTGCCCAGGAAAGCAGCAAAGCTACCAGGAACAGGTTGCATACCAGTTGGAGCTCTATCATCTTTGACCAGGAGTTTTGTACTAATCAGGAAAGGGGCAGGCAACCCCAATGATGGCTTATATGTACGGTAGTTAGGTTTTGAAGCATAGTATTCTGCAATTGATACAATCGCGGAAGTGGTGAGAGCGTTCCAACGGGTCGAAGCACTCAACCTCATTGGCAAAGTTTTCCAACGGTTCCAAAGCGTTCCAACGGGTCAAAACACTCAACCCAGTCACCTGGTGTGGACTTTATGCTGACACTGGACTTCTAAATCACGTTGGAATCCTCTTGTCAATTGGATACTCTGGAGACACTGGAAACTTTCAAAGTTTCAGGAACAAACTCAGATTCTCAGGGATTGCTCAAAGGAATAGAACTTAATCTACGTCACCAATGAAGGTCCATGGTTCAAGTGTTGCAGTTTGCATCTGCATTAACCTGTGGAGTCTCAGTGGGAGGAAATGGTGACTGCAAAATGATAGTCATCGCTTTCCTTGTTCGAAAGTCCTGAGAAGACAACATGCCGAGAAGCTATAGATTCTATGAAGATAAGAACCAAGAATCTTGGGGTCATAAAATGTAGGGGCGGAGGATGGCCTCGCTCGTCATTGATCTGAAGCCGCGGATGGATCCAAAACATAATCGTACTAATGTGGACATAATTCAGCTCAGAAAACGTGGATACTTTTAGCCATACCAGCACAAAATAATGAAGTTACAGTCCCCTGATAGTATTGCGTAAGAGATAGTTTCGGGCTACTGCAAACTTCACATGTAGGAGAGCAGACATGGCAACCTTCATGATGAAATAAGCGATATTTATTCCAACCGTCTAAGTGGAGCGAAGCTAGACCCACTTGAAGGATGGAACTCTTGGCATATGATGTTAACGTATTCCTCTCAGGAAAAACGGGATATATTTCATCGTCTGGTGGCATCAGAAGGGAGAACCCTCCTCAGATCTATTCGCCCTTCCTCCATCTCTTCCACTCTAAGAAGGATCAATGCAGTTGCAAGTCAAATGGAAATACGCGACCTGGCCCGAAGTAATGTGAGAAAGCGAAAAGAAAAGCGTCTTCAGAAATTCTCATTGGAAGTCCTACACTCGGGGCGTGAATAGCTTTACAAATCACAAATTGTCCTGATGGGCATATGTAGTAAATGGTAAGAAATAATCTGAGTACAATGACCGTGAATTCTACGGTTTGTCGTTGAATATTTGAGGATTGGGCAGGTTCCAACAACTTTTAAGCAAAACAATAACTTCTAGCAATAATAACCAAGACTCAGTTAACTTCGTCCATTGAATTGGCATAATTAAAATCCTTCAATGCATTTCATAATAAAATTTTTAGTCCTACAATTCCATGGCTTTGGACCGACGTAAATTAGGGGCAGTAAACTTGGTGGCACATCAACACCATTAATGTGTCACCAGTGCTAAAAGTTGCATTTGCACGTCTCGACTGTCGCCCATTAGCGGTCACACGAAACTAGAACTCCCATATTAGCTTGCAGTTCAGGTGGAATAAGAGCATACGTTAACCGCGCGCCGAAGAATAAGAATGAGCGAAAAACTGTAAAAAGATGGGAAAAATATGTTTGTACGCGCATTAGGTAGTGGATGGCCGCAAGGGGTGTGCTAGTCATACTAAGTGAAGACGATTCATTGCATGGTAATTCCCGTATAAAACAGTAATAATTGCATCGCAATGGCAATGCATCTCTTTAAATTCATTGCTATGACCGGTGAAGCACTTGCATGTGGGTCTTGTTATTGCTTCGATTTTGAATCTTGAATTAATTTCTTTCATTCTTAATCAAAGTCGGTTCTACTGCGCAGGTCATCATGACTAATCCATGAAAATTTACTTAGCCTGGGTGATAAATAAAACGTTAACCCTTTCCAAAGTCAGGCACGATCCAATACATATTTTTCGCTATCTACAAACATGTTTTCACATGTGATGCAAATTGATATTCCATATTACTATGCATTTTAAATTCAACCTGTTTATCAAAATGCTCGAATGAAATTCTCTAGCTCTCCCCGAATCCAATAAAATACACTCGAGCGCGCCAAGCGAAGCGAGCGTCTTCACGCTTCTTACCTGTAAATTGTTATGTGCTAAATCTAACTGTACTCTGTGTAGTTGATGCGAGTACCGCTAGGTTCGTTGCACTGTTAAGTCGCGATCTTCAGAACCATGTTAGACGTGTGCTTCATTTGTAAATGACCATTGTTGAGGTGCGCTTTTGATCCCGCCACTCAACGTGCGTGGCTTCGCATCGCGATGCGCCATCTGCAACGTACATGTATGTGTAAGTCGAACTCAATGGTCGTGATTGAAGATGTCCCTCCTGCGCGTTCCCATGGACCATCAGCAGTATTTCGTTGTATGCTATCTGTCTTCCGTATCTCTTGCTAAGAGTGAAACCGATTTTCTTGTTTATCTCTTAGCTGCAGATACTCTCGGACTGGGGAATTTCAAGATGCATGCGCGATTACCAAGGAAGGGTTGAGCTGGAGTTGTGCGGCTGGGACCGGCAATGGCTGCCAAGGCTGCTGGAGCATCTTCAATACCCACTTGCAAGAGAACGGTACATATTAACAGTCAGGGAAAGTCCACTTGAGAAAGTGGAAGAAGTGTGATAGCGGTGTCTTTGATAATATTCTAGCTGGGGTTACTGTACATGAATTACAGTACTAAGATTTAAGTGCGGATCGTTAACAACGGTTTGACTAGATAGCATTGAGTTGCTCTTTACTGGCATTTTTTGCAGCTCCGCGGCTTCAGATGGTACTAATTGATGGTTTGCTAGTGGAAAAGTTTAGCTGAAAATATGGAAGAACATGCACAGCAACAAACCAAATGGCTAGAAGGACAGTTTGACCTATTTTCTACACATAACGTAAACACTCAACAGAAGAACTGAATTACACGTGGGATATTGCAATAAACAAAATCAACGTCTACAAGAAAAGATGACATGTGAAGATGGAAACAGATACCAACGATTTCTAACCATTAACTTAATACCCGCCTGTGTGAACCCCTATTCCTTGTTCGCTTCCACAGATGACTTTAAACAGATTCTTTAGAAGTCAGAACATGAACTGAAAAACACAAAGTAAGATTTCCATGGGTATCAATGCGGTTTTTTTTATCTTAATTTAGATGAACAATCGATGAGATTTCAATTTACTATTACTTTAGGGTCCACTTTTGGAAAAATCATAGGCCAGCATCGGCCTTTAGTTCCCCGCGTGTAGTACTATTGTTTACAGACAGTCCATCCTGTCATCCTACAGAAGGCAAGGAACTCCCCTACCTCAGTGCTCACCAAGTGCTCCAGTTTTCTTACATTCGTGAATCACACAATCTAAAGGAACTGTTATGTATTTTTTTTTCTTCACCATAAGCTCTGTAAGGGTTGTCAGTTTGGATTCCTGTTCGTTTGGCGTGTTAACATAGAGCCAAATGCCTGGTGACTTTGCCGCAAGTTTTCTTACGCAATCTCTTCGTTTCCCCAGAAGTTATTTTGTCTTCGGTTTTTAGAGCCAAAGAGCTCGCCTTGACCTGCAGTTGTTTCTGTCACTTCAAGCCGAAGCTATCTCTTTCCCAAGGCTTTCATCTAGTTTTCTTAATTTTGTTGCTAGTGCCGATCTAGGTGTGCCTATTTTAGTTGCTTATGTTTTCGCATTTGCGAGCTCATTCGCTTTTTCATTTCTCATTGCACCTCTTCTCGGTTCTTTACGACTTTGAGGACCTGCCTACTTCCCTACTCTTGCTGATTTTGATAATGATTTCTTTGGGAGTAGGAGCTTGGCATTGGCCTCCAATAATTTGCAGGAGACCTTAGTTTATGGTCGAATCCATGATTGAAAGTGGGCGAGTAAATTGTTCAGTTCATTTCTTCATAGTTTTGATGACATTCCATAGTGTCTTAGGGTGGTTTTCTAGAGTACAAAAAAGCGGCAATACTGTACCACGTCTGTGTTAGTTTTTTAGATATATCCCAGTGATAAACCATTACCGAAGTAGAAAGAATATTGTGAAAGAGGTGTAAACACATCATTTGTTTGACAAGTTAGCCTCCTATGCCAGGAATTAACGAAGGATTTGACTGTGTAACTGCTTTGATTTGAAAGCTAGTTATTTTTATTTCTGTTCCGATTATGACGACCATTGTAAACTTTCAAAACTAGCTAAAATGCTGTTAAAATTTGGAGGAAAACTTCTCTTCCCAAAGGAAACGATTTTCCTGGTTGAATGGTTAATTATTCTTTTCAAAAAAGCTTGTCTTGCTGGTATTAAGACATATAACGCAAAAATGACAAAATTCCAGATACAAAAATTAATTAAAATCATAAAACATTAAAATTAACACTGATTAAAAAAATGGTTTGGTCAGCCAATATTATGATAATTCCATTACAAAATTCTATGCGCTAGAGTGGAGAATCTGGAGAAAGATTTTAGGCGAGATCGTAATGTTTCCTGGGCGTCTTACTGAAACCGTTTCAAAATTCTAACCTAGATTGAATGGAAGTCTACATTCAAGTCTACGAAGAAGTCTACAAGTCAAAGTTTGCTTGCAATTGAAATTCGAAAGCACGGGAAGATGCTTCTGCTTTCATTATGTTTTAAAATTTGAGGTTACTGTTACCAATGGAAAACCAGATAATCATCCTACCTTTCAGGTGAAAGAAAATGATCATAATTCCTAACACATTCACGTCAGGGTTTGCGTCTTGTAAGAAGTTCACTGACGGATTGTTTCAAGATTAAAGGGTGGGACTACATTTTGTGTTTTCATCCCCATGTTATTCTACGATATTTAAAATAATTTGCATACTCCTGTTACTTTTCAGCGATTGCTTCATATTTTCGCCATATATTATGGTTTTTTTTTCGATAAAGGGTTTTAGATTTTATTGATTGCTATTTGTCGTCTTTCTCTGTCTCCTTCGTTTTATTGATATTTTATTGTTTTGACATTTTATTGATGGCTTTTTTCTGTCTTTTTCGCTTTGTTTGCCGATATGTTCGGGTACGGTGAAATCAGATGTATTGTCAGGACTAAACCATATGGGGATGATGGCATATCGTCACAAAGCGTTTCTAGAATAATTGCAAGAGACAAGTAATGGCGGAAAGTCGTTACGGACACTGCTTTTGTTTCGGTCATTGAATCCTAACAAAAAAAAAAAAGATAAATTAACGATATCCAGGGAAGCGCTGATGCGAGCGCCTATGTTAGAGTGGAAAAACCTTACAACGTACCCAGGTATAATTTCAACTAATAAACAACCAACCTTGCTGTAAGACACTAAACCAATATAATAACAAAACTGGAAGAATTTGAGGAACAGATTTCAATACAGAGGTACACAATGAAAGCCTCAGGAATAAGCTTGGCTCCAAGTTAAGACTTCATACGAAGAGTGGACCTCATTGAAGATAAATGGAGAAAAATGGGATAAGAAAAGTAGGATTGTAAATAAAAGTCAATACACCAGCGCCAATATTTTGATCAACATTTTTCAGGTGAGTTGAGAGAGGACCAGTATTTGATGGACAAATTCGGTTTGAGAATGAACAGGAGTGGGAAAAACTGTGCCCCTTATTCATTCCTTGTGAATCCAGCTGCAGAAGTTAAAGCCAAACAGTGAGTACTCCTCGGCGACTTTTCGTACAAAAAGAAATAAAAGCATATGTGAGTTAAAATTTAAACTGTTTTTTCACGTAAAAAGTTTGGGAGGAGGAATCTTGTTTTACGCAATACTGAGAGAAAATTTACCAATCGAAATAAAATTCCACATATCTTGAATTATTGAAGTATTATAGTTTTTTTGTAATTACGCTGTGTTTCTAGGTTATAACCATATCCAGTTTCCTTCACAAATACCAATGCATCAACTGAAAAAAACTGAGACGTGTTTGCCTGCCGCCAAAATTTCATGTGTAGAAATTACTGTGGGAAGTATAGTCCTTTGTTTTTTGGTAATAAGTATTTTTAACTTTGAGTTGAAAATGTGAAAAGCGTTCGCTGTAGAAGATAGCTCATTGTTGTCAGTTTGAAAACAGATATCCTCGGATGGTAGTTCAAAGCTCCTGGTTCACGCTGACTCTTATTTCTCTGCATTGATTCTCAAAAATGTGCTACCAATGTTCTAAGGATTGTTTTTCTAAGGAATTGCACTCTTGAAATTGGTTTGATAAATGATTCTCGCATCAACCTAAAGACAAATTGGTCTTTTCATCTCACAAAAGCAACACTGATTCAGTGAATTAACCGGTTAGCTAGCTGAGTAATTCACTTCGTATTCCAGGAGGAGCTGTCCGAGTATATTCGTGGTTCTTTGGGAACTATGCAAGGATTTTACGGTTGAAGCTAGTAAAGGATTTTGCCTTTCGTCTTTAAATTGGAAACTTCATGGAAGATTATTGCTCTGAGCTATGTCTACAAAAATCTATATAAAATCTTTCTTATGATCTCTTATCTTCTTAAAACCTTATATTTGCTTCAAGGATTTCAGTAAATATTGGTTTCCAAAAGTTACGATTTTCGGAATTCAGTTTCTTATCAGATTAAGTGCAAAGCTTAATCTGCAGGCGATACCAGTTCATTCAGCAATAATGCATTAACGCTGTGTGAAATCTTCGAGGAAAAGTCTTTGAATTCGACTCTCAACCGTTGGCTTTGCATGTGTTGTTTCTTTATAATTTAATTTTTTATTTTTAAATTTAAAATTGTTGGTCCATTCGTAGATTATGTTCTGTGCATAACCCAAGTTCTTCCCAAGTTATATTTTTCGAATTCTATTCACGCGAAACTACACTTGAGAAATTTTATGAAATTGCTTGACTAATCTGATGGTATTGGTTCTATGCTGTACAAGCACTAACTTGCATGTTTTCTTGCGATTTTTTATCAAGACTAGTTATTCCTTCTGTCCATATAGCGGAATATGCAAGACGTATGGTCTGAATGCCGATCGCTGATTTACCAAGCCAACTAACTTTTACAGGCATCTCTCGAGCTGTAAACGAGTATGTGTAGTACTGTGGCTGGTAAAACCTGCATGCAATGTTACTCATATGCTAGTACTTATACGATCATACATAGGTATTATGGTAAACCGGTAAAACAGTGACGTTTTTACAATTCATTGATAAACCGTTAGTCTTGAAAATGTTTTATGTATTATTATGATAATGGCAGTGGCGCGCAGTCAATGCCGTTGCTGCTGATGCAAACGGATACAATGCAATTGGACAGCGATGGGGAAGATGATGATTATCATCTTTCTTTTGATGGTTTTGACTTTTAGCCTGGACCAATACATGTTGCTTCGTGTATTTTGAAAGAAATACATGTTTTATTAGCTCTTTGACTGAGTCGGGTCAAATGTCGTCAATTGGATTCGCTGGCAAGGTATTAGTGAATTTATCATTAGTTTATTCAATTAAGTGGCCAAAGAAACGCTGATCGATGCACTGAGGTTGTTTCTGAATATGAATTCAAATATTGCTAGCATTTGCATTGATCATATTAAGACGCTTTGTTGGGAAACTATTTCATATTGCACTTTGAGATGGCTTTGGGCAACTTCATAACTAACCATTTATACATTCGCAAAAAGTGTCACATGAATATTTTTTCTTTATGAAACCCCGAAAATATTTACCAAATGCACAACGTAAATGTTTTATAGCTGCCATTTTCGAATGAAACTGTCATGGCTTAAAGTTCATCAAAAATTGAGAACTTTTGTTGCTACTTAAAGGGTATTTTGTGCAAAAGGTGGTCGGTTTTTCACTTTGTTTCTACCCGCAATCCACGATGAAGTTTAAGAAGTGGAAAACAAGGTCACTCTCTGTGACAATAAACTGATAAATTTTCATAACATCTAGGATCATCGGGCTATAGGAGAGAAGTTGGTAATATGGACCCTGCAGGTATACCGGCCCCATTACAAATTTATAACTTAGAAACACACAATCAAGTATAATTAGCGTGTAATTCGAGCTCTTGCGAAAGCTATCCAATTGACAACGTAACAACACATCCATAGGCGTTACGATCTTTTGTTTTTTTAATTAGTGGAAACACGCAAATGTCAAAATTTTAAAATCGCTCTGCATTCTATTTATTTTTCTAGACAAAAAATTTACGTTTTGTAATTTAGACAATTTTGTTTGAAAAATGTTTTCCTACCGTTTGAAGTTTTTTATACAAAAATATGTCGTATATATATGTATTATGGCGTGGTTATATATTCTTCAATACTTTCAATGTGGCCCCCTCATATTGTTCCTATAATGGTCTTGGGGGCAACATAATATGTATGACCAATAAATCATTTCTATGCTTTTTAAATTTTGTTTTCAGATGCCTCGGCTATATCCGGTACCCCCATTTTCAAAGAAAGAACACATCCTGATCAAATGAGAAACGCAATTGAAACAAACAAGGAAAGGACAAAGGACAAAGGGAGGTTGAAGGACAAAGGTCATGGGCTTCTAAATGCCTTAAAAATTGTTTTTTATACCATTGTCTACGCTTAAACGATGAGTGAAGGACTCTCAAGAATCCTTAGTTATTTGTACACAAGTTCCTTGGTAGAAAACCTACACTTCCACTAGTCCTGGGTAGTAGAGTATATTTTGTTTATGAAATCTAGGTGAATGCTCTAGAATGGATGTTAGAAATATTGCTGTCAGATCAGTTGTCTTTCAAAAACATCATTGAAAATAAATTTCGAAACGAAGTAGCAGGACGTGCTAGGTTTGCAACATTTTAACAATTTATCCTCAAGGAGATCGATGAGGAGATCGTAAGCTCGTACAAAAGGCTTTAATCGTAAAGCAGTCAATGAATTCTTTGATATTTTGAAAGCTGAAATGAAAAACAAAGAACAAAGTTCACAATTGTGCAGTTAAAAGTACTACATGTGGTGGGGAAAAAGGGAAAAAGCAAACAGGTTCACTATGTACTCTGATGTGTTGCCTCGGCACCTTGGGTATCTTCACCTTGGGTATACCACCTATGAAGTTGTTCCCTAGAAAAAACTTTTGGTGAAAGGTGCACCACCTGGAGTGATAGGTAGAGCTTATCCATCCGGTTGGATTCAATCCAATTTGTTTACCGAATGGTTCAGAAATTTTATTGAAAAAACGACCCCAGCTGAGATCTTTCCGGTGCTGCTCATCTTTGACGGATATTGCAGTCACGCCCATAATATACAAATAATAGAGCCGGCCAATGGAAACAATTTCTACATTGTCAGTCTCTCATGTCATACAGTGCGTAAACTCCAGACTTTAGATACGTCTTTCATGGGCGCACTTAAGAGTCTAATAGCAAGGACACTTGCAAGTTTATTTTTCATTCCGAAAGAATGCTTATGCCTTATGACATTGCAGAGCTGTTGGGACGGGCATATCTCAATTCCATCACGGGGGAAATTGAGGTGAATGATTTTCGTGCTCCATTCAATCCGTAAGTTTTTACAGACGCGGCTTTTATAGCGGAAGCATCAAACAATGATCAGTTATATTGCAGTCCAGGCAATCAATATGCAAGTGTTGCTGGCCAAGATACCCTTAGAATGAACACAGTGGTAGACGACGCCGACTGGTTTGATTCTTGGGTAGACGTTCAGTCCATCCTTGGGGTCAAGATTAGGACTTCAAATCGCGGAAGAAAGACTACAGTAAAAGTGATTACAGTATTACCTTATAAAAACCAACTAACCGAAACTTTGTGTTTGGCTGAGGCTCTTGGACGAGGCCATAGAGGTTGATGCGAACGAGGACCCGGCCTTTGGCTTAGTAAAGGTGGAGTGAGTAGCGGCAACAGTGCTAATCGACGCCAGAGAGTCAGTATATCCATAAGTAGCTCTAAAAGTGACACAGTCGTGGAAAGTGGCTCTGAATATGATGACAATGTCAAGTTAGGTAGGATGCCTGAAAGCTTAGATACGAATTAGATATTGTTAGAAACCATTTATTTTAGCGACAGACATGAAGAGGAATGAATTCAGTAGATTGGCTCATACAGGCCTCCAGAGCGTCATATAACTCTCACTTAATCTCATGTTGCCAAATTCGCTACTTCTAAGAATCAATAAGTTTTTGATTATTCTGTGGTGATTTTATTTATTCTATAGTAAAGTATACATAGGCAAACGAGTAAAGAACACTATAACGAACTTGTTATATTTGTAAGTCCAATATTTTTTCGTAAGGCGTCAAAAAAAGAGGGGCCACATTGCCACCATCGCTAAGTTTTCAAATATTGGAAATGTCACGCCTTTGTGACTTGCTAACATGGTATTTTATCCGGAAATTGATGATATTGTTTTTGATACTGCGGACCTGAATTCGTTTATATAAATTCTTATACGTGTCAATGGAAATTCTTTAAAATTATCGGACATAAAAAATTAAATCATAATTTGTTCATACAAGCTCATTGAAATAATACATAAGTTTTAAAACTATATATAAAAAGAATGTTTGGAAGGATTTTGTTCTTGTATTTTTTGATAAAAGAGTATATCTATAAAATTTTTGATTTCTTAACAATCGCAATATTTATTTTTAGTTTACGATGAGTGCTCTTAAGAACGGTGTTTATAGTTAACATTCATAGAGATGTGTTCTGTTTTTCTCTTGTTAGATCTCTTTTGATTTAGCAAATACAGATTTCTTCTTCGAATTACAATATTTTGCTTCGGTCTTTAGTACGTTCACAAATCGGCGAGGACAGTTGTGTCAACGAAAAGGACGAGAAGGACTCAGTAAATCGTTTCAAACAAAAAAAAAAAGAACTAATTGGTTTTAAAGCTACAGCAATGGACATTAATATGTATCGAATACCTAATGTAGACAGATTTATAAATTACATGAAACGAGAGTTGTCGAATAGACGCTTTTGAAAGGGAACAATAGATTCACAACGCTACCAAGGCGAACTAACCCCTGTCTTCTACCAGAAAAAAGTACTGAATTGAATTGAATTGAAGAATTTTAAGCACTTAAGATAACTAACAAGATTTAAAATATAAAACGAAAAAAAAGATTTAGAAACCTCACCTAAAAAATGACGACCACGAGAGAATAGAGGGTCGGCTCATGAGAACCCATTTTGATGTATAAAATCGGCTTGACAGAAGAGCGCAAAGTCTGCATCATGTAGACAATAAATATAATATGGGCAGCTGGAACGAACAAGATAAACAAATTTCTAAGGATTTGTGACCCACTGGACTACCCTCACCATAGTCCAGAACCAGCCAATAGGTTGCTACTAGCTAGATTCAATTTGAACAGGAGAAAAGGAGAAACAATTGGAACAGGAGAAAAGGAGAAAAAGTCACGAACCCACGGACCTTCATTGACAAGGGTGGGTTCATTGACAACAACAGGAGTGGGTTCAGAACATGGTAAGCCCAAAGATATCAACAGACACCTTATTTCATTTTTGATAAAATCATAGTCTTTGATAAAGTATGGCATATAGTAACGTCATACAACAAGCATGTATTCCAAATGTCTACGCTGATCATTCAAATGCCAATTGCTTGTAAACTAGATAAATTTATGTCCAGCCAATAGTTTTTTTGTTTCTTTTGCATGAAGAAACACAAAGATTGAAGTAATATTTTATTTAGTACGAACAGCAAACCTTCTGAATTTTTTTTTAAATTTTGATTCAATCTAGTATACAATCAAATAAATATTCGTTTTCGAAAAGTCAAAAAGTTTGTGAAGACACCATAACATTCTTTATGTAGATCCTTATTCGCTGCATCCTGATCCTATTATCACGTTTGTAGTGACCTTATTCTATCAAGGAAACACCATTCGGAAGAGATGGTTAAAAAGGATAGATAGACAGATAAAAGAAGGATGTTATTGTTACTTGAAGATTCTGGTCTCTCGCCAGGATAAAAAGTGGGTTCCTTAAGTGTTTTGCAAATACTATAGAAGAAGTTCGTTTTAGAAGAGAAGAATAGAAGAATATTAGGCTTTTCTATAGAATTATAGAATTTTCTATAGCTTATTTTCTATAGAAGAATATTAGGGTTCGGAGTACCAGTTGAAGGCAGCTCATTGTATGTCGGGTTGCCAATGATAAGTGCGAAATCATCCAACTGGAAAAACGGTCGTTACTCTGTCTGGCGAAGATGTTGGATTATAACCGGAAAAGCCAAGATAAAATTTCAAATGCAAACTGTTACTAAGCCTTTTTACCATTCCAATGAAGAGTGCGTTTCAAAGCATACCAGTCGTGCCACCAAAACTTCGGAAACTTACACGGAACCCGAAGAAACATTAATTCGAAATTAAACCGATTCAAGTGATTTCGTTGGTATCCATACTGAATTACAATGATAACCCTGTATTTCCATACAGGGATTGTTCAAGGATGTTTCTATACGATTCTGTGTGGATTTACTGAGGAAAGTTCGACAGTTTCATTTGTTAATCAATTCATTCCGATGCAAATGAGCATGATGGGTGAAAATGATTTTTCCAGGAAGATCAACGCTGACTTCACTTTGTACTCGCTCTGCTAATTTGAGTTCCTGATGGAGCTGAATCCTGTACGGAAATCTTCCGTCAAAGCAAGTTTGGCGAAGTTTGTTAAATTGATGTTCTCGTGTTCAAATACTGTTTTATTTAGAGCAACTGTGTTAAGGAGCGCAGAATGGTTCGTCCATACACAAAAAACTTACCTTCCACAATGATATTCTTGAAAAGCAAGGGGTTAGAGCGGTTCACACTTTCTCAGTAGTGGATTGTGATTGTTTCGTTTTTTCCAAAAAATATGATTCACTTATCAAGCATGAAACACTTTTTTGGGTCCTGTTGTAGGAAAGCAGCCAATATTTCACAGGAACTACCGAGAAAACAGTTCACAGTAAATTTGGTGCAGTTGACGAATTTGGGGAATTGTGCTCTTGTGGGTTTCAGTAATGACTCTTATTAGCACCTCGATATCTTTCCTGTAAATCTTAGGATCATCACTTGCATGTATAGCGAGTTTTTTGACAATGAATATCAATTTCAAAAGCAGAATCATCAGGGATTTTGCAACTTATCACTATTGTTAGTCTTTTGTAAGAGAGGCAGACACAAATAATTTAAGGAAAGCTAAAGCAGTTCGTTCTCAATTTTTGAATACTTTTGTGAACATTTTCTTATTAAAAAAAAAACACAAAAAAAGTATTTTGGGCCAGGGCGTTTTGGAATTATTTCATGTTTTCTAGAGCTCCTTGATTCTTAATAAGAGCTAATTTTCGTTTGTGATATCGGAAAAATTTTACTGAATCATGTTTAAGTGATGACATTTTCCGAGTGAAAATTTAGGAGATTCTCTCAGGCCTTCATATTAAATGAATTGAAATTTCCTACGGGATGGCTTATGTCTCCAATCACATATAACTTTTTGACAGCTCATCCACGCTGCCCGTAAATACTTTAAAGTTACCCTGCATCCTGCCGATACCTTTTTGACAGGATCAAATGTAACATTTACTTATCTGCTTGGTTTTTTATTAAAATTCCCTACGCTCAACCAGCCTTATAGAGTATTTTTTTAGGAAGAAATAGAAGTTAATTGACGGAAGATTAAGACCAAATAAGGCAAAACCAATCTTCATCACTTATCTCGTTTCATCCTCATAAACCGTTCTAAAATTCGTGAAACTAGGCATCAAAAACAAATTGGTCAGATACAAAAATATTATTCGGCCAAATTATTGTATCTTGAGGATATTGTTGTATCTTATGGTAGTTATGCTTCCCAAAAAACGCCACTGATTGATAAAAATCAACTTCAGGCCTACCAAAAGAAGCTAAGACATTCCTTGCTAGGTTCTGAATGCAGGCAACACAAGAACGCGACAAACAAATGAACTTTTTAGCGGACTCTCAGGTAAAAAAGCCTTCGAATATTAGAAATAGGATAAATTATGATTTGCAACTAATTTGCAACAAATGACAAAGACTGATAATTCATAGTTTTTTCACATTCAGATAACTTTTGACAACGTTCACAGATAGGATTGAACGAAGAATATTTTTTCATATCAACTCAAATATATCTGTATTCCCATTGAGGGAAACAGTTCAAATCAGATAATAGATAAAGAATGTTCGATATTAGGTATTTCTTAAGTATTTTATTTTCAGAACTTTGCGATTTTCAGAACTTCTTGATTTTGAAGAATGATAAGAGTTTATTATTCAAAACGGAATTACATAGATTTGCCATCGGCACCTTTCTAGTTTTACTTTACTAAGAGGAAGTCTACTGATCCACGAAAAGGATATAAAAGAGTAACTTCTTATCACCTGTCATAACGCCACTAGTACTTGCAATCGATCCTCGTCCTGTGAATTTCTGCTGTAAGCTCTGTTGTGATTGTTGTGGTTGCTGCTGCTGTAGGCTAATAGTGGTGACTAAACTGTCACCACTATTGCCTCCACCACCACCGCTATCCACCGATGAAATAGAATTTTGTTGATTGTCCAGCTCAATGTTGTTAAAATCGTTGGTACCTATTACTTCACGTGGTATTATTCCGTTATCGTCTTTTGGGCGCGCAATTTTGAATGATGCCACCGGTGACGCTTCCAGGAGAATTTCTTGTCTATCATGCGATCTAATGCTATCCCTATGGTAATTACAATCGGGAAAGTCCCCAATTACGTGTGCCGTTCGTTCTTCAGTGTTTTTACTACCACGAGGGAGTAATGGTGGTGAATTTGATGGTGGCTGTTGCTGTTGTTGTTGTTGCCTCGACGGCTCGTCTTGTTGTTGCTGTTGCTGGTGCGCTTCTATTTTTATTGATAAGGATATCGATGGGGGCGGTGAAGTTGATGACGATGGTGAAGTAGGCGGTCGCGATGATGGGGATGAGTACGATGTGGGTGAATTAGGAGTCGCCACTTTTCCCCGGTTTCTGACGTCAGTAAACGTCAAGTGTAGAATCGATTTTTCTTTTGAGTCCCAGAGCGCAATGTAAACAAATATAAGTAGGCATTCACATGAAACCCACCCGCGCTAAGGGTGGTTGGTGATACACCGTGGCGATATAGTTTTGTTGATTACACTGAATATATTGAGAGGAGCGCCTGAGCAGATTTTGTTATTGTTGATTCCTTCAAGTTCTGTTCCACGTTTTTGGCTGCCTCAAAAGCTTATCCTTCGGCGATAGCGGGGCATACGGCGATTGCAAGAACTATTTTCGAAAATGGGGAAAACTGTTACTCCAGCACTGCTAGAATTCGAAGCAGAACACGGGTCGTATCTAGCCTTCAAACCGCACTTAATCGCATCTCACCTCCTAAACTATTCCGAATTCGTGGGTAGGTTTCATTTAATGCATGTATGGATTATTTCACGTTGACAATATCGAACAATCAGGACGTGCCGTCACCGTTTTCACCAATTTATCACTTATTTAGCTAAATTATCACTATCTTTAGTACAGCTATTGCAAAGACACGAATACCATTTCAGGGTAGTCGAAGAGCTAGCATTATCACTAAACCTTTAATATTTGTAGGAAAACACATACAGACACAACATTAAAATAAGAAAAATCAGCCTTTTGATCATGAAAATGCGATTCACTTAGATTGCTACCAATTTCATGTATATGAATACGAGTGTGAAATGCATGTGGGTTTTGGTTACTGGTGTTTTAATTCTAAGTATTAATTTTGACTCTAATATTAATATAGTGATTTTGCTTAGCAGAAAATCAGTCGAACGCTTTTATTAATTTGAGTTTGTATTATGCTT
This sequence comes from Stratiomys singularior, assembly GCA_954870665.1. NCBI lineage: Eukaryota > Metazoa > Arthropoda > Insecta > Diptera > Stratiomyidae > Stratiomys > Stratiomys singularior. The sequence goes on along the minus strand of OX940878.1, from coordinate 27,463,401 downwards.
TTATTTATGGCGGAATGGCCCGGGACATGTTTTTCAGTAGATAAAGAGTGCCTAAGATTAAATAAATACACGTTAAATTATTTATACATTATGTTTAGCAGAAATTATTGCTATAATTTGCTTTGAGTGGTATTTGGATTCAAGTTCAGATCGAAAATTGGATTGAGCACCCTTTTTTTCGTCGGCTTCCTTACAAGAAATGCACTTTGTCATCACCGATGGTTGCGATAATGCAAATACACAAGTGAACTACGCAATTATGCACTCGGCGGAAGTTGAAATGCGCACACTTTTATTGCGATTGATTTTATCCTTACGAATAAGACTTGATTAATGATTGTTATTACAGCGGACACAGACTTTAAATGGTATTTTCAATATTTCAGTAAGTTTCGATTCACTCCGACTGGCGCTCCCCGTTTTCCAATGCACGATTTGTCAAGCAGTTACTTCCTATGAACTTTCCCAACGCACAGCTATCAAACAAACACATCCTTTCGTGAAAAACTTAAACTACCGGGTCCTATTGCATTAAAATTTCATTATTCATGACAATTTCACTGGATTTATTGATGAAAAACAAAAAGATATTGAAAAGACGACCAGCGGAGAATTTTTTGCCTTCACTTCGATTTTTTTTTTGAACTCCGTTTATAGAAGGAATGTGATGTGATATATTTGTTTTTCTTCAGCACAATATTCAAGTGGCAGAAGGGGTATGGAGCAGGATGTATGGATATGATGGGAAATTTTTCATATCGAGCTTTGCTTCGATTGCTGTGGATACAATTTGTTGAAAGCTCCAACCGAACGGGAGAATCCTGGAGAAAGGATATGCGCAGAATGGAAAAGTTGAGCGTGTTTATTTGTATGCAAAATTAATGGTTCGAATTTCCTGCAATTGTTATCTTTTGTAGAGTTAAATACTGAAATAATGAAGAAATTGCATTTACTCGAATCAATTACGCAAAAACTCATTCTGGGAAATGCTGTAATAATGCTTTAGACGATTCAGAATATTGTGTATTATTTCTCATTGAAAATATTCTGTTAGTGAGGTGAATGATCGAAAGGAAAACATTATTTGGTTAAAAATTTATCATTCAATAATAACTTTAGTGAAATTGGCTCAAGTGCCATTCCGGCGCTATAAAATCAAATAAGTCTATTCATTCTCTAACTATAATCAGATAGAGGCCGTAAAGATTAGACATTCGCTTCTGTAAGCTATATGTGTTAAAGCTGGTTATATAATATGCATGTGATATCAATCTTACTGTAATGAAGAGGAACAGCCGTAACTTATATGATTTATGCTCTCCCAGAGAAGAGCGGAGAGACGCAGGTTGAGAAACAAACTAAATCGGGGCCTCCTTTGCTTTAAAAATAAAGAAAAAATTTAAGATAATATGTTGTAATATGTAATGTTGAAGGCAGTTTTGAAAAAATACCAGTAACAGACAAAGGTTGTAGCATTTAGAAGGAGAAAAAACAATCTAAGTAGCAAATCCTGTGCATAATAGAGAGTTTGAACATTGAATGATTTACGACTGTATTGCAGACTGGGATTTTCAAGTGAATTGTACATGTCATTGTTGTATATAAATACTAGTAATAATTCACTATGGATGTGCAGCACACTGGACTTTTCCACATTTCCTTTTGTTTATATTCAAAATCTGTTCAGGTTTGTTTATAAGGGCAAATTCATTTCGGAGAACAGTGTTCCAATGCCTTTAGATTCACACCATCTGTCTCAGATAAGGTGGTAAATATCAACGAAATTACTACCGTGACAAAGTGAGATCAGAGTGATTCCAGTAAAACACATTTCGAAATTCCAAGAAATCCAAGGAATACCTAGAAAAATAGCTGGAAAAATGTTTTAAGCTAAACGAATCACATTAATATATGGCTTTTAAGAAATATAAATGGATTCAAAAAAAGTGGAAGGTAAGTAGAATTACTGAAGAAACTTAGCACTTCTTCAACTGTAAAACAGTGGAGTCCGGTATTTTTCTTCATGATAATCAGTAAATTCCTTCAGTTCAAGATTAGCATCCTAGCAACGCTCCCTTGGCGGGAATGGCTCCTCCAACAAGATCAAGACCGAGGTTATGGATGAAGATTTCCGGGCAGCACAAGTGAGCAAAACCATGGTGGCAACGAATCTGCGCATATCCATACTATTTGAAAGTGACCGTCATAATAAACTTGATCTTAAAGTGAAGGATTGCACTAATTAGGCGATATGCCAGGCCATGAGCCATAGTGAGGCCATGAGCTCTAAATTGTTATAAGTTCTTTTTAAAGCGCCCCTAAATTCATGATATGTCAAGCAGTGGTGGCTGATTTGATTTGAGAGGGTTATTTTGCAAACACTATCAGAGCTCCCAATGAAGATTTAAAGAAAACCCAGGGTTTAGCCTGGCTGTTAGCAAGGAAAAATCAGCATTTAGTCTTTGAACTCTCAGACATAGCTTACACTAACGAGCCATGCTAAGTTTCTAGTCTTTGTCTAGTGTAGTATATTATTATGGAAGCCCAATGTCAATGAAAAAAAAAAAACAGATATGGTTATGATGATTATTTGCAAGCATTCTTTATCGGGATTTAGGACTTACGCGCGGAGGTGTACATGAGATATAACTAACAATACAAATACCTAAGGAAGTTTAGCTGGTTAGTGTTAGTGGAAGCATATGGTGGACATGCTCCAAGCCAAGACATTTGTGATCGATGGTTTAAAAGTTTTAAAAGTGGCGATTTCGATGTCAGCAACAAAGACCATGGAAAACCACCAAAAAAATTCGAAGATACAAGCATTATTGGATGAAGACAACACACAAACTGAAAAACAGTTGGCAGAAGCGTTCGAAGTTACTCAGGCAGCCATTTTCCTTGCCAGACAGAAAAGAAAAGGTTTTTTGCATCGGATTGATACTGGCGATGAAAAGTGTATTTATTTCGACAATCCCAAGCGGAAAAAATCATGAGTAGACCCAGGCCAGCCATCAACATCACAACCAGTCCGAAATATTCATGGAAAGAAGATTTTACTGTGCATTTTGTGGGATAGTAAGGGACCTTTGTATTACAAACTGCTGAAACCTGGTGAGACTATTACTGGCAAACGTTATCGACAACAACTGATCAAATTGAACCGCGCACTTAAGGAAAAACGACCAGAATTTCACCAAAGACATGATAAAGGCATTTTTCAACATGACAATGCTCGGCCGTATGTTGCAATACCTGTCCAGAACTACTTGTGAAACATTAATTGGAAAGTTTTGCCCCACGCGCCGTATTCACCAGACTTGGCTCCTTCTGACTACTACTTGTTTCGATCGATGCAGCCCGGACTTTCGACACAGCACTTCCGTTCTTACGAAGAAGTTAAAAATTGGCTTGATGAGTGGTTAGCCTCAAAAAATGAGAAGTGATACTGGGACGGAATCCATCAATTGACAGAAAGATGGGAAAAAGTCGTAGCTAGCGATGGGCAATACTTTGATTATTGAATTTATTCGTTCTGTTATTCAAATAAATGCATATTTCAAGCACAAAAAATCCGCATTTCATATTTATACACCTATTAGAATAAAAATTATGTAATAAAAATTGTTGCAATTAGTTCTTACTTTATAAAAGAAAGCTTTTCAAATACATGCCATTTATATAAGCGAATACGAATGAACCTTTACCAATGATACTCGAGCATTGATTCCTGATCACGAAATTCATGAATGGCACAAAATTATGAAAGTTAGTTATAAATGTTCCTGGAAACTAACTAACCGATGAGGTTGCGGAAAGAGGGACATACTAGACATACTAATCGGGTTAGATACATCGAAATCTGCACAAGAAGATCATTCGGTCGACATCATTTAAAACCATAACTTCTACGAGAAGGGATGTCCCACAGTTGCTATTATCACTCTGTGCATCACTGCTACGAATGCATTCCAGTGTAAGTCTTGCAGGTGGCACTATACAGACTTAAAATTGGTGCAGGTGATTTACGCACAAATTGTGGGCAACTTGCGAAAGGGAGATATACCAAAGTCTCCAATCAAATATTGTGTCCCACTATTTTTATTGTTACATTCCTCATTGCTGATTCAGCTAGCTACTAACACACTTTAAGAATGAGAGACGTGGAGGGAAGTCGAGGGTTAAGATTGTATACAACTGGCTTGTTCAACAATATTCATGACTAACATTATAACAAATATACATATTAGCCTATGACTAGCCATTTGTACCTTTTCCAAAACTTTGTCCGAGAGCTTCCCTTTGAAAGGTATGTGTGTCAGACGCTAGTGAGAGATGCCAGGTCATATCCCTTTTTTTCACGATTTCGTTTTGCTTTTTAATTATTATATAATATCCAGTATAATTATATAATTATTATATAATATCAATATTTAATATAATATATTATATAATATATTATATTAAATTCACTACACATTCTCTACCGGAAATCAATTGACGAATCAAGTTGGCATGGAGTATTTTCAGGAAGAACTTTATTCAAGTTACTTGACTCAAGTCTAAAATCAAGATGTACTTGAAAAACGAAACCGTCGACCAATGTATCCTACCAGTCCTGCTATACGGTAGTGAAATATGGGTGCTAACAAGAGGGGATAACGAGGAAACTCCAGGTTGCCCAAAGAGCCATAGGAGGATGCACTTGGCGAGAATGACAGATGGCAGATGGACCACAAGAATAGCACAGTGTTACCAAAAAAGAATCAAACGACCGAGAGGACGCTCAAAGATTCGATGGGACTATGATATAAAGAAAGTAGCTGGAACATCTTGGATGAGAATAACTGAAATCAGGCAGACTTGAAAAGGAATTAGGGGTCAATATGTAAGGGAGGCTGCACAAAACTTAGAAATATAGTTGAACAAGGTGAATGTGATGATGATGATGATTACATTATACATAAAATTACAAAAATATATGTATTAAAATTATATGAATATAATATAAATATATTTATAATTATACAACTAATTTATATATTTATTATATTATTGAATATATTCGAAAAGAGAATTTCTCGAAAAACTTTTAGAAATAAATTTTCAGGATGGCCCTCATTGGTAAATTAGTGCAGGAATTACCCCTCGTTGGTAAAATAGCTAACAACACATCATAAAGACAAACATCCGTTTCGATAATTATCTCGAAATTCGAGTAATTTTTCAATTTTGCTGAAACTAGACAAGATTCGATTCAGGATAGACTCTAGCCAATAAGTCCGCAGCGTTCTGAGCGAGAGATATGTGCACCGGATGCGTAGTCCCCCGAGTTTCAATGTCAAAATTCAAGCTAAAGAGATTTGACTTATCTCAAATTCCATCGCCATCGTACGTTGTGTGGTTGGCATTTGTCAAAAAAACTCATACCGGTTTTATTTCTGCATTTGCTCTGGTTCGTTTTTAAGTGAATCAAAAAACAAAAAAAATCCGCAAATTCATGATTTTTTATTTACTTATTTATTTTACTTATTATTATTTTAATGTACATATTTATTTTACTTATTTATTTATTCAGAATGTACTTACAAACATTTTAAGAATCTATAAAAATAATGTCAGGAGTAATTCACCTTAAACTAGGCTGAAATCTGTGATTGGATTTCTAAACGCAATTCATGTTTAAGAAAGGATTGAAACCATTTCCTAATTCCTGGATGAATATGATGGAATAATGAGCCAATTTTATAAACCTTTTTCCTTCCATTTATGAACGAAATTGGTTTCGTTTTGAAGTCAATGTAAAGCTTTGAAGTTTTAGAACTCATGCAAATGTAGCCATCGATATTCTCAAAAAAGTATGTTGTGATACATCCAACAGGACATTGCGGTGTTTGTTATGCATTTAATCAATGAGAATTCGATAAAACCTGATGTCTGTTCATCGTCAAAGTCTAAAGCTGTCGATGAAACTTTTCAAATATTCTTAAACTAAAGCGCTTAGTCCTTTGATAGCCAACAATTAAAGCTCTATCCCATACATGCATTCATTGTATCGCATACATAAAAATAAACAAAAAACTATTTCCTCGGATGTTAAAGTCCCCACAAAAGAGCTCTTGTGCCCCGCAAACCTACCAAACTAGTTTGGCTTACCGGAAAACCAGCGCATGCTGAAACGCACGTGTCCCGGCATAAGCCTATAGGTAAGACTTGACTCCCTCGGCCCTCACCATTTCCTTTCGGAACGTTTTCTGCGCTGCATAATTCCAGAGAAACGCATAAACACGAAACAGTTGCCTAGTCACAACGAAGAATCAACCTTTCTTCCACCCAGAAGGATCAACGGAGTCAAAATGTTTCCTGTTCCCACTACCTCCTTGTTAACGCTTTTGAAGCCGTTCTCGTTATCATTCCACTACTCCCTTGGCATTACTTTTCGTAATTCAATGGGATACTCTGACTAGCTATACTCACTTACATTCAGGCTCCTCGTAGGAATGCACTGGTACCCTTTGTGGGTGGATGTGTGAACATGCGGTTAAAGTGCAGCGTGTGCAAATACGGGCATGCGCTAGCACACCCTTCACGAGCGTGTCACTACAACTTCCTTTCGTGTTTCTTGAAACTCCTTATTTGCCAGGCTTGGTTGAATGTTGACGGAAATGAATCTGTTGATGGCATGGAATAAAAGCTTCAGCTGATAATATGGGTGGTCATCGGGTGGATGATGCACCCAAGCGCGTTGGTTGGGGTTGTAAACATACCTTATGTAATATAAGCGGTGGGCGGAATTTCGAAATTCATGGAGGAAGGATTGAGTATTTGCTGCTAGAAACCATTTGTAAACTTGGGATTTTCAAAAGTTACAGTCACTAAGTAACTCTATGACAAAAAGTCTAGAATGGAAAATTTGAATCTGGGCTGTTGTTCTCTGTTCTATGCTAAAGAAAAGTTTACCTTTGCTCCGGCATAATTTCTACGAGCTGTACGTGCACTCATAGCTTAACCCCATTATAAAAAAGATTATTTTTCAGCTTCCTTACCTTTGCCCATCCTTATCACATTAAAATCATTGGTATTAAATATTCTACAACGTTACTTCAATTAATGTCATAAAATTAAATAGATGTACATCAAATCATCGTTATTCTATGCATTCACCTTCCTCCTTGCTTGACATATGTGCATACACATATTCCTATAATGTGAAAAATATGCCATTAGAATTCACCATTAATCAAAATGAAACTATGTTTCTTACGGGACTTTAAAGACGTATGAAAAACCTCCAGTCTGCGCCATAAATTCTCAACATAGACTCTTCAAGATCTTGGCGAACATGCACAGGTATGCATATAGATACGTGCTTAAACAGATGTCTTCGAAATTTATATGAACAGACGACAAGAGACCCATGTTAAACAAGGCTATAATCACCTCAGACAAACGTGAACACGAAGTATGGGAAGAGACGATAGAAATGATATGAAGAAGATGGTCTTCCACAGATTATTAGGCCAACATATATCTAATGATCTTTAACGCGGTGCAAATATCATTGGTTGGATCAGTTAAATGTCATGCATGTCCTACGTTCGAAAAGATTTTCGGAAGAAGCAAATTTTGTCATGGTGAAAGTATTTATTCAATGAAATTCGCGGTTTCCTATTTATTATGGAAAATGATGATTAATTGTGCTGTATGTGCTTGCGCTATTGTTATACAGAAGTTTGGAGTCATACGAAGGTCTTTGTGCTTGATGTCCTGACATTTTTTGCTGAGAAAAGGAGTCTTAAGAGACTGCCTGCTATTCAGTGGGGAGAAGCTGAGGGAACCAGTGCTGCCAAAAAAAAGGTTAATCCATGAGCATTTGCAGTTAGTTCAACATCCTCGCCCGGACATCTTGCTTTGCAAATTCAACGTCTGCATGCCACAGACCGGTTCCTCAAAATGCTGGTTTAAAGTTGGAAGGCATCAAACTGATAAAACAAAACTGATGTTTTGTTTATACTAAACGAAACAACTGTAAAGAAACGATTGGAATCTTCCTGTAAGGAGAGGTAACACAGTCATGCGAGGAGGTCGTGCTTGGGAAAAATATGAATTAACATCTAATTTACACAAGAAAAAATACTTTGCGACAAAACTACGCATATTAATCAGGCATCATCAAAGAAAAGAGATGGTACCAGCGAAAAGTACGCAGTGTAGTAATTTGACATCTACGCCATTTCTGTCATCTGACATTTAGCTACAAACACACCGATTTGAGTCCGCCAAATCAAGCGAGTTTGTTTTATCGTGTTGATCAATCATGTCGAACTTTGTACTCGAAAAAGAGCAGTTACGGTACGCAAATTCTTTTCTTGTTCAACCAAAAGAAAAAGACTCTTGAAAATCATCTTTTGCTAGTGAAAACTTATGACGGACATGCTACGTCAATTAGGACGTGTACGACATATTTGTGACAATTCGAAAGTACTAATTTCAATGTGAAAGACAATGTGCGCACTGGTAGACCACAAACATGAAAATGCGAGGGTTTCAGAAAGCATTAAATGTGTCACAGGAAATGACAAGCAGACGTTTACAATCATTTTTGCATCGGATTGTGACGGGTTACGGAAAAGGGATTTATTATGAAAACCCAAAGCGCCAAGCGGAAAAAATCCTGGGTTTCACCTGTCGCAGCCGGTCTTCAATACCAAGGCAAAACCGCTTCGAACAGAATACTATGTTCCGTGTCTGGTAGGTTCCGAGTAGTATTGAGTATTATGAACTCTTGAAGGCGGCGAAACCGTTAAAATACAACGCTATCGTCATAAAATTCTTCTGAACCCGCCGTACACCCCAGACGTGGCGTCATCTGACTATCACCTGTTCGCATCAATGGGGTCGCAGAGCAGCACTTCAGTGATCCCGAGGAATTTGAAAGGTGGCTCGACGAGTGTTTTGCCGCGAAAGACAACCTGTTTTTCCTGGTATGGTATTCATAAATTACCTAAAAGATGGGCGACATGTGTAGAAGTCGATGGCGAGTATTTTGAATAAAAAGAAAAATTTTTTCCCTAGACAATTTCTAAGTTTTAACCAAAACACCCGGAGAAAACTTATGCATACACCTGGTGTGTCTTTCGAAAAAAAAATGACAGTATCCTACAATTCAAAACTTTTCCAACTTCGTCCTTTCATGCGAATGAATAGTTTTTTACGAGCTTTCTTCTGGTCCCTACGTCGATACAGTTTGTAATGGATGACATCTATGTAAACGAAGTTACAACTCGGACAAGGGAAGATTCTTCTCTTCTTCCTCTCCGAAGAATAGATGTCTGATAGGTAGGTAGAATAAAATTAATTTATTAATTGACAGAATAAATTGCGAAAAAACCTCAACGGACTCACACATTGACACTGTCAACTCATTGTCTTTGAACTCAAGATATCGTCGGACCTTACATAAATGATGTATACTACAATAATATTCTGAAAGAATATTTCTGCGACAGACTAGACAAATTTGACATCTTGAATATGTTGGCAAGAAATTGATTTTGTTGGGAGCAAGATTTCAGAGGCGGATTATTTCAAGAAATGCTCAAACGAACTTTTATTCGATAATATATTCGATGTATAGAAAGACTATTTCCGACTATCAGTGACGGTCTAAAGAAATTTATTTAACTAATTTCTCACTTTATCAGCACTTCACATGTTCAGCTCGTTTCGTAACTACAATTAATTAATAAAAAATATGGCGTCAGGAAATTGATTAAATTTCGATGATTTTGAAGAAACTGGAGAGAAACAGAAAAATTGCCTGTAAAGTATATCTTCATTTTTATTCCCAGGCATAAAAATTCTTTCAGATTTCGTGCTAAAAAGCTGAAAATGCGTTGTTTTTCAATTGGATGCAAGCAGGCGAAAACCAGTTTGCGAAATTTTACATGCATGCTTCCTTATTTTGAATACCTTGCAAACCCCTGGATATCACCTTCATAATACTGAATCATAAATTTAAACTGCTGCTTTGAATTAATATTTTTAGAAAGATGGAAAGAGCTCAAGCTGGTTTCGAACACGCATCCCTGCCGCTTCTCGTCAGGTGCCAACTCACAGGCCGGGACGCATCGATTGGCATCTACATAAAACTTCTGAAATTGCTGCTTTGAAGATTTCGTCCATTTTTCTTCTTTAGAGCTGTCGAATTGTTTGAAGTTCCGTTAGATGATATAATGAACAAGAGCGTTGGTTTACACTTTTATTCAAAATGATTTGATTGACATTGTATTAGCCGGTTTATGTTGAAAAAAGCTAAGTAATTAACAAACCAAAACGCTATAAATATTACAATAATTAATATGCATGGAATATAAAATTCATTATGCAGGCTGATCTCAATCGCTCAGCGAATGCAAGGTTGGAGTAGAATTTTAGAACTTGTGTACGTGCTCATTAGGCTCTCTGAAAATTTAACCGAAGTCGAGTGAATGTCAAATCGACTACCAAGTGTAAATTTTAAATTTGAAAATTAAGTTTTTATTATTATTATTTATCTGAAAGTACTGACATCGATTGATTGATTATTTATAAAATTGTGGGCCCATTTTTCGGACTATAAAATTCGTGAGGAGTTTACGGTCCGTTTAAGTTTGTTCCCCTTCATAGTTAAATATGTGAAAATGATTTAAATCGTGGGTTAATATTTAATCTTTTTTAAAGCAAATCAAAAAATTTCCGGAATCTAAACTTTCCAGAAAGTTGATTATGATATTTTCAGTGTTCCGTAACAAATGAACACTTGATATAAATTAAGCACATTTGTTATCATTGTACTATTTATGCATTTTCAGCGCCTGAATTTGGTATGGTTGTGTGCATATTTTGTTAGTTATGGCTAATATATTTAAATATAAGTAGGAGTATGAAAAACTAGACAGAAAAATTGTTCATTGTCCTCTCTATGATCTTGTACCACTATGGGTGGATGGAGCCACCCATTTACTTTTTTATGTGAGTATTATGTAATGAATGAAATATGAAATTTTATGTTGCGATACGGAGCCAATAACGAATAGTGATCGTGCAAGAAATATTCAATTTTGTTAATTTAGCACACGATATACGTGTGAAAGTAGTGGAAAATTTGGTATGAAGACTTGGTTCAGTCAAGTATAATATAACATATAACACATGACATATGCAGGGTATTATTTTCAGAACTTAATAACATCTATGATTTTTGAAATAATAAAAAATTGCATGAGTGTCACTGGTAGTTGTATTTTTTTGTTTATTTATGATTTGAATTTTCACTTTTTGAGTTTTACGCGATTGTTTGTTAAAAACCTAATGAGTTCCCTGTAAATCATCTCTGAAAGGCTCTAACCCCATTCTTGAATCACGAACGTGGTAGATAGGGGTTGAAAGTTAATTAGTAATCGCAGAGTAGTGTGGAAGCTGAATATTTTTCAATTTCTTGGGAGAAAAAGAGCGAGCGAATCAATATTAGTTTTGTACATATCTAATGATCGTTTTGCGAACTTTTCAAACGATTCAAATGATGTCTACTTATCAATCTAAAAGCAGGAAAAGCGACAAAAACAGGAAAATACCATTGAGTTTTGCCACATATTCATTGGCAGGTAAACGTTCCACCGTATTCCGTTTATCAGCAAAAGCAATTAAAAATATATCGGAATTCCATTAAGCTCTTGGTTTGGTCATTTAACACTGATAATCGCCTCACTGCAGATCGGTTCAACAAGTCTAAACCTTATTACTCCGCATTTACTACTCATTTCAAAGAACCTAATACCAGTCCCAGCATCCATATGTGGAATCGTCAATTTGTTTTACGTTTGTAAACACAGAGTCTTTACGCATATCATCTTCTTCGTTGAGAACTTTTGGTTGCACGGATGTTGTCTTTGCATCTGCATGTTTGCATCTCATCACGGGTCGATGTGATGTCCATGAAATCTTAATAGTTGGTTAAGATAAAACAGCAGTACATTCAATTCTTCAAATAGCGCCCAATTACATTCAATCACCTGGAGAATAGGAAGATATAACCTTTCACGTAGTCACGCTGTCCCTGTACATTTGAATATTGTACCTTTACGCAGAGTCAGAGCCAAAGATAACATCAAAGATACACCTAGCATACTATGCTTCGTCTGATGAAACATTCGCGTTGAACAATAATTGGATAAGTTTGATGATTTAACGCAGAAATAAACAGCAGAGGGCTTAGAAAATATCTTCACCTTATCTTAGAGTTAAGTAAGTTTTAAAAGAAACCATTCCGGCTTGCGCTAGAAGTTTGCACGAGGGCTTCCGAAGACTTTTGGCCAATAGTACGAAGCACGCTATGTTGAACATATTGTGCAACCACACAAATCAAAATAATTCATTGCCATACTTTAATAAAGAAGGTGCTACATGCTCACCATTCAACATCTTTGTATCTAAATCTAAACGACAAGCAATAATAAAAGTCTTATGACAATAGCATCGACGTGGGCAAGGTGGGCAAACACCTACCATCTAAACTACGAGATACAACTGAAGCTTAGCAATAAGTCAGCGTTCAACTGAAAATTCCACATCGTTTGTTGACTTTCTGAACTTCTGACGACCAAGATGATGATGGATCCAAGAAAAGAAACGAAGATGAATGGGAAAAGACAACTTCTAACAAAAGATCATAAAGTATCTAAGAATTTGCCCAAATGTAAATGTTGGGAGGTTGTGCAAATATCGACATTGTTGTACTCACGACACATTCATAGTTTCGTTCGCAGCCAGGACTAATAATCAATGCTGCGGGCAACTGACAAACAACTGCTAATTTATTGTAATTGATAGTTATTTGCTGGTAATTTTGAATATATGATATGGATGGCCGAAAATGGATAGAATTTGCATAGAGACTACCATTCTTGAATGAAGAATGATGCGTACGGCTTATTCATATGATTCGTCCATGATAAAGAAGTCGTTGTTGTATTTATCAACGTAAGTTGTTGTGGGAACCTTGATATCTTTCTTTACGGGTAGTACAATTGAATGGTACTCAGGCACCATTTACTAAGGTTATATCTGTGAGCTGTGAAGCAATGTCTATTATTCATACTACAATTTGTCTGAGTCGTATTTTAGGTAGTTAATCTGAAATCTGCGATTGTTCCCAGTGATATTTTCGAAACTCATTAAGTAATAACTATGCACTGCTTACTCCATTTTCGTAGTAATCTTCAGGAAGTCTGATATTGTCGAGTAAGTGAGCCAGGTTCCGAGCTGGGAGGAGGAAACTGACAAGCACACAAATATTTACACAGAATAGGAATGACTCTTGGTTGTACTTAGAGAATATGACTCACTGGCTTACATTCAGTAAGAATAGAAACTGAGATGTCTTTCGGTTAACAACCGAAAATTCATTCCTACACACCATAAACAATCCCTTTGGGCTACAGCTATTTGTTGTTCTTGTCATGTATCCTTGTGCACAAATATGCATCGCAATAAATTCAATTCAAAACTTCGAGGATGCTTTCAGCTCTAGGTTCTCTAATTTCTCTGCTCTGAAATTGAACACGGATTTAATAAAATTGAAATGAAACCCAAGCTTGTTACTTCGTTTAAGTTACTGAGAAATGTCCTAAATTTATTAATATACCAAACCAAGAGGTGTACGACTAGACTGAGAGCCATTTAAGAGAACCCTTGGAAGGAGTAAATAAGCGCGCACGAAAAATTTGCCATCATTGCTGTTCAGGAACATGATTGGATTAAAAACGATGGAGTCAAAAATTTTGAGTCTAGAGTCAAATTTAAAATAATTGTTTCAAAACTTTTGACTATAGAAGAGAAATTGAAAATTCATGTCTGTTAGATGAAAAGTTACCGGAAATATCCAAATGAAAAAGTTCATTTTACCTAGCTTTACTATCATTTGAAATCCAAAATTTCAATTCGATACTTTTTAAAATAAATCTAAACGAAGAATGTGCAGAAATATTTGTACAAAAACAAAACACTTGACATGCAATCGTCAAAACCGTCTAACAATCAAGAAATTCAGATGCAAATTGCAAGATATATTGTTGCAAGTTTCTTGTTTTTAAGGAATGATTTTACCAATCAGGACCACAATTGTAACCTTACGAAGGTTCTTCCTGAAATTGCTCCTATCAAAAACAATTTTTTTACAGGTAACTAAGCAAATAACTCCTCCAGATAGTGAAATAGTTAATCATTGTAGTTAAACTAAACTAAACTTTAACTATACAATTCTTTAGACCGGCAGGAATGAAGGAGAATCAGTCACAACGATACTGTCTCCAGCCAGAGGTAATACAAAATTGAATGATACTTACAGAATCGGCATGTTCACCTGTGATTTCATATGGTATACGTTGCTTTCCACGTACGTATTTTCTGGGTCTTGGGGTGAAATTACTTTTATTTCATCTTGTTTGAATTCAAGTAAACGATTCTAAAACGTTGAAAATACAACGTTCAGCGTTGTTACAACAATATCTGCTGTAGGTGGAAATTTTTTTAAGTGCTCCCAAAAATGTCTTTTGAACCCCACTAACGTAACATGATGATTATCATCGTAAGAAAAGATTTGATTTTTTTCCTAAAGAACCAATTAGTTTAAATAAATATTTAAGTCAAATGCAGAATTCTTTGGCCAGAAAATACGTAAAAATCCAAAGGCGATAAACTGTCAAATTCAAGTCTTTAAAGTCTCCACGACAGTCAAATTTAAAGAAAGAATGTTCGATCGTAGACCAATTTAAGATATTTTACAAGGATTATTGAGCTTTCTAATACTTACTTGTCTATTTAATGTCTAAGTCTGTTGGCTTTCTAGGTTTTTTAAGATAGCTTTGTTTTAAGCTATTAATGAGGCATTGATTTTTTTTTCGCGAGTAGACGTTTGCTTGTAAAAGCTGTAGCAATTAATCGATATACTTTTGGAGTGTCTGTGGAGTGGAGTATGGAGTGAAATTCGGGATTAAGTGCAATAACAACTATACCCAGGCCAATAAGATTATATGACATTAAAATACCAACTACTGAATTTTGAGCATAAACTTATTACAACTATCACTGCACTAACATTTCAGCATACCCTTATTTATTCCTTAATTTAAAGCGTTAAAATGTAGTTTGATTGTAGTTTTGACAAAAATGAACAAGACGCTGTGAAAATCGAACGATGCATAAACTCCGGATCCGAAAAACAAGGTTGGAGCTCTTATCGGTCGAAGACCTTAAACGCCAAATCGGCAACATCTTGACAAATTCAACTAAGTAAGGTTACAGAATAGGGTTCGAACCAGCATATCCCATCTAGCTTTGTTTAATTGACTGATTGAGACAAGATTGACAATATTGACTCAATTGACAAGATTGAGTCTGTAGTACCATAGAAAAGAAAGAATAGTAGAGAAGAATTGAGAAGCATAGAAAAGATCTCATTGATATGCCACAACCCAGTTAATGCGGATTTAACTGAGAGATTGATGCCACTAAATCAAGAACATGTACTTATTCTGAGAACCCATGACAATGTTAGAAAGCCTTCGAAAAGAAGACTGAATGTATATAAGGAACACTTTAGTTGATACGAAATGTGTTCAACTACTATCATCGCAACGGTATCGATGGAGTTATTGAAAAACTTCATGTTGGCAGCATATTGTGATCAATGAACGCTTCGTATGGGCATAACATCGATGCATGTAAATCTTCCTGTACCCAGGAAGTACCATATACGCGATCAATTGAATGAAACCAAGAGATGAAGCAAAAACACTGACATCAGAATTGAAGGAATCATGTTTTACCAAATAAAGGGTCAAACCAACTTATGAGCCAACTTATGATACTTCATGTTTGATACCTTTCAAGGAGTTTAGCCCCAAAAAAAAACGCAAATCTCCCAACAGAGACAACAGTACATGATGTAATGGGAAGAGCTAGATAGAGATTTTGCACACACAAAATATACGCTGACGGTCTTCGGAAACATCCACGGTAACTACAATCATGTTAAAATAGGCAGTATAGTAACAACAATCTAAATGGTTGAACCATGATTTGAAAACCACAGCCCAGGAAAAAGAATCAATATTCCTGCTTCCTACACAAAGTGGCGTTGTATGACTTTGTCAATGGGTTACGTGGAGGCCTCAAGCAGGGGGTGCATCATAGCAATTGCATTTGCCAACATCGTGCTGCGGATTAGTGGAAACTTACTGAAGACAATGTCCGTCACTATTGTATCAATCCGTTTCCAACCTCTCATGAAAAGGAGTGAAAACGGTTAAGTAATCTAAATTTATCTGTAAGCTAGATTCTTCATCTCGGAGAACTTGGAAAAAAATCTTCGACGGTCCTTTTTACAGTGAAGAAACTGATGGTGAAGATAAAGGAATAAAAGCCCCATCTCATACCTGGATTTATTTGTAGTGGCAAACCTAATAATTGCATGCGGACCAAAATAGTGGTGGCTACTACATAAAGAATAAGACAAAATTATAAAATTCACTAGGAGGGATCCCCAGATGGACACCCCTTGAAATGGAAACTCAAGGCAGATATAACTGAACCGTCCTTGATCGAGAAAAGTGAAGATGATGAAACCCTTAAAAAAATGGCTGCACTAGATGAGAAGGATGAATTTGGATATAGTCAAATCTACGGTAAGCGTAAGGAGGTGATTAAAGTAAGAATTTTCTTTCCCATCGCTCAACCGTCAACTTAGGGTACACATCATACAGTCACTCCACGGCTTCCTAGTTGGTTATTTTTGCAAGTTAAAATAGTTAAAATAGTTAAAATTTAAAAACAGTTAAAATATACCTTGGAAAAACTCTCTGGAAGGAGATAAACTTGGCTGGAAACGAGAGGACAAGTATGACTTTAATAAAACGAGGACCAACACTAGTTCTCGAGTCCCAACACAATGTCAGGAGTGACACTTCTTACAGTCTTCTTACAGTACAGACATCCTTCTGTATCACCATGCTAAACGATAGAGCATTGCATAGTGGTGAAACTAGTGAACATAGTGGTCTAACTTCTAAGTCAGTGTTATGTGTAACCTTTGTATATATAATATGTCTGGTACCCACGATTCTACATCTCCCCGTCTTTCATGAAGTCTCAGTCAGATTTGCAAGCAAATGCATTTGGGTTGGTCATTGAGGTTTAAAATATTTATATTGCTTATTACTTATGTATATTGAAATATATAAATATTTATATATATTTCTATTAATTTGCATATGTATATACATATATAAATGATATATATGTATTTAATGTACATATGTGGATTTTTTATGTATGTGTTATCCTATACCTCTCTGGGGTTGGTATCGATCGATGACATCACCTTACACTCCTTTTTAGGTGCAAAGAGAATTTCACTGAGCTTCGAAGCAGAGGCGGGAAGTAGGTTTGAAAAGAGAAGTACTGAAACAATTAGTTTGTCACTGTATCGAAAAACGGTTGAAACGTTCTTTGTAATAAACTATTTTGTTTAATATAATGAAATGGAAACGAAATTAAATCCTGCCAAATTATATGATGCAACTTTATTTAATTTCTACAAACTAATTCATCTAGTTTTGATTCAAGATTTATTACGAAGGTTCAGCTTGTGTAGTTGTCAGCTACTATTTGATGATCAAAACTTTTCAGAAAGGAGTTTTTGCTTTGCATGTTAACTAAGACTGTCCTGGAAATTTCGTTTATGCAGTTATTCTAACAAACAAATAAACCTTTGAACTACTCTTTGCTCTTGGATTGTGCTATGAATAAAACCCATTCAACATTCTGCATATAAGTTAGTGTACATGTGTGAAACGTTGGCTGTTGTTAGTGTCCTATTTAGAGTTTTATATTGGAAGTAATTTTGGGGTTTCCCAATTGCACAGTAAACTGTTTACCGATTGACCACAACAGCAGGTAGCATTCTCCGCACATTCACTCCTTACGGCTATTAACCACTCTTACCAGATTATTGTAATACTCACCTCTTATTGTACTCGGCATCTTAAACAAACCCTGTTGCGCTAAATATAATCCAGTTTCGTTGGAAACGCTACGTTACAGTATTTCTTATTCTGTTATATAAGAAGAAGTACCTTTGTGTGTTGAAACAATTGCGTTACGTTAGTAATTAACTTGCACAATTCGTACTCTACTCATTTACTATTTGCGCTAGATATTTCAATTTCCATTCTTCTTCGGATGGTTCTGTTGTCGAGGCAGCTCGAGAACCAGTTGAAGTACGGGATTTTACCACATGTGTGAACATAGGCATTGGCAACATGAAATGTGCAACATTAAATCTTCTAGTATTCTTATAAAAAACTGTTAAAACTGTATTGTAATGAAGAAGAGCAATTTGATTGTGTACTTCTTTCGACTCGGAGTAGCGGTGGCATCTCGTGGTAAGCAGCCTCCTTGCACTTTCCGAATATGTTCTGGGCACTGTCGATAATCACTTGAATATAACGAGGTCTAGTTCGATTTGATGCGCTACCAGCTAAATTCATTGGCCAACATACAAAACATGCTGATTTTCACATTCACGCGGAAGCACAGTTAAATATTGGTTGGTTACTTGATTCGGGCTGGTGATCAATGTCTTACTTGTTAATAAATCAATTAAGCCGCAGCAAAAGAATCGTTCAGGTTCGAAAGTAAATCATCGTTGGGCTATCGCGGGGCTTGATTCTATTCTTCTCCGCTTCGCCGCACATTCTTATCAAAAAGCGGGAGGAGAAGCACAATGCAACAACAACCGATTGGGAGCGTAGTAACCAATGTGGCGAAAAACAACAACCGCCCAAAATCGATGGGAAACCACTCTTGCAGCCACAGCGGCAACCACCACAAACGACGATCGGAAGACGAATTTCTCTACCAAATTTTCTCAAGGTGTACCGAAAATGCTAAAGGTTTGTGACCTCTCGACAAACGGGCAATCAGATGCTTACTAAAATGGTACATTTCTTAGGTGTACTGTCGCCCGACGCTGAGCTGTTGGTTCTTGTGCAGATTCTCAACTCATTCTCGTTGACTTGGGACTTCTTCGGTCCAACATGATCATGGCGATATTATGGCTAAGCTATCAAAGTCCGCGATGGCAATGCCAAGCCTGGATCGCTCGCGCGGCGACCAAGTTTATTTCATTATCATTTTCTGTTTTCGATCTGTGCTTCTTCGTGTTCTTCAGCGTATACCATTCCCTTCCCGCTGGTATTTTCAGCATGGTGACGATCCCCAATGCCGCTGGTGTCAATATACTCCCCAAACTAACCAACTAACCACGGTTACGAACGAAAGGAAAACAGTGAGCAGCGGCGTAGAAGCGAAAACCATTCTTCGTCGCAGATCTGAAAGCTTGCTGTATTCTTCGCCGAATCCCGAATTACTTTCTCTGCTCCACCACTGATTTTCCTTGATTCACCGCACACTTTCCCGATCGACCACATGGTATATCAGCACGCTAGAGGACTGCTCTTAACTTGCTTCTCAGTATCCAAGCGAGACAAAAAGGAAAAGCCATGAAGACAACCAGGAAGTTTCTCACTTACTTCTTGTTGTCTAACCGTACTTGGACAAGTAGGAGACGGTTGAGTCTCGCGTCTTGCCTCCACTTGTAGTTGTAGCCTTGCGCATCAACGAACTTTCTGGCCAAACACAGATAATTGATTCAGGTGGATCGTTATCCAGACCAGAACGTTGTTTTTGGAAAATCTGTGGGCCAGCAAATCAAAACGGGGGACCTAAGATTGATTTGCGCGGGAGAATCTCTCAGATAAAACGAGCGTACTGCAAATATACGACACTATCTAAATTGGTTCATGGCATAGCACTCTGCATAGCATCGTGGATGCTTCATGAATGGGATGGACCCAGTGCACTGAAGTTTTGACTTAAGTAACTATAAGTAGAATGGCCACGGAAGTTGCGGAATGTTGTGTAAAACTGCAAGAGTTGAATAAGATATTAGCACGCGTATGTTGACAATGTTCGGGGTATTGACATACAGCTTCACATTTATTGCAGAGGCGCGAAAATTTTACGACATCATTTAATTTAATGGGATTTGCCCAAGCTGCAGCCAGAGCATGCTTGGAATAAATTGGCATGGCTAAATAAAATTCACAAGTGCAGGATTCTAAAAAGCAAAATTGAATATTTTGGTGCGGCGCGATGGAAACTAATTCGAGTTTTAATGAAGTGTAATAAAATTTATTGAACGACCAAGCTCAGAACATGAAAGTCTGAATGCCAGTTTAGGGTTTAAGCGATTCCGCTTTGTACAAGCCCGTAAAAGTATTAAAATCTTAACTTGTTCTTGGTCCATGTGTAATGGAGTTGTCTAGCTTGACAAGCTCAAAGTCATTTGGTCCTTGGATTATATTATACGGAATTTCTTTATTTCATTCGTCTTGCACAACTTCTATTCTGGTTTAATTCAGAATGTTATAAACGTTTAAATTGTAGAGGGGTGTGATCTTTTGGGAGCAATTTGACAAAGCACTGAAAATTCGAAGTCATAGCATAGTCCCTTCTAATTTTATGATTTTATTTATTTGATTTTTAAGTATTTTACTGCGTTGATCACTAATTTGAGCCTGGTTTCCCGCCTACGATCTCAATTGGTAACGATATTTTATTATATTAATATAATGTTAATCGCATATTAATGTCGATTGGTTTTTCTATTGGAAAAAGCATTACGCGAGAAATCATACTTCCATAACTCAAATTATCAATATCAAAAATTACCTGGGACATGAGAGAAGAAACAGAAATAAATAAAAAAGAAGGAAGTCTGACTAACGAGCGTTTTCAGTATAGTCAAGTAAACGCACAAGCAACGTTTGGAAATTATTAAAAATTACTGCTGAAATTCTTAGTTGGTGGTCGCAACTGTAAGAGCGCTTTCTCCCGCCCCACAAGTTATGCAGGTCGAGTACAAATTTTTACTATTCCGGTGACGTTCCGGTGCCGTACCACTAGAAGTGTAGGAAATATCTTTAAGCAAAGGAAATAAAAAGCGTAAGTGCAACGATTCAAAATGAGCCAGATTACTCGATCCCACATCGTTCTCAAGAATTGGGCATCGCTCAAACGACACTGTGGTGTATTTTGCGAAAAGATTTTGGCCTAAATGCTTGCCAGATCAAATTGACTCAAGAGTTAAGGCCACTTCATCACTAGAAATGCTAAAACAACTCCAATTGTGCTCTGGCCAAGTTTGAAGAAAATGATGAATTTCATTGAAAAATCTTCATCTTCAGGGATGACGCTAATTTCTGGTTCAATGGATTTGTTAATAAGCAAAATACGCGTTATTGTTCAGCAACAAACCCACATGTGCTTCATGTGACACCGTTGCTTCCGTTTAAAATTGCTGTTTGAACCGGTTTTCATGCCAGAGGTGTGATTGAGCCGTATTTTTTCGTAGATTAAAACGACCGTCATTTTACCGTCAATGGAGAGCGCTATCGTGTAATTTTGGAAGATATATCGACGAACGATATCAACGAACACGTCTCACAACTGATTTATTGAAAGGAAAATTTGGTGAACATGTTACCTCAAGAAATAGTTAGGTCGAATTGCCGATAATTCATGCTATCTAAAGCCATTGGATTTCTTTATATGAGACTATATCGAATCACTCAACTATGCCAACAAGCCAGCAACCCTAGGAGAGCTCAAAGACAACATCCAACGCGAAATTGTCAACGTTTGGGTTGAAATGTGTGCCAGGATGGTGAAAAAATGGGTCCAAAGAGTTGACCTCCGTTAACGGATTCGTGGTGGTCATATGGCCGAAATATTTATAAATTCATAAATTATAGGTCTTGCATTACATCCACAATAAATTTGAACTCAATATCGCAATGTTTTATTAATAGATAAAGCTATTATATACTTAATGGAAAACCCTCTATTTTCATGAACAAAGGACCCAGGCAACGAGGACCGCTCAAAATGTATTGCATGAGACTAGTCCAAAGTTCAAAAGAAAAACAAAGCTGGGTGTTTAACATCGTTGAATTTGCTGGAAACCAAATAGAATCTGCTAAAAATCGAGATTGATGAGGGTTTATTGTTGAATATTCCATGTTTTCAGCGGGAATAATAACAAAAATAATACTTCAAAATTTAACTGTACGTTTATTTATTAGAAGAACTCACTTTAGTTTATTCTGAGTAATAAACAATGGGTTCAAATAAAAGATTTTACATATTCGGTTGATTGTTGCATCAGATCATAGGCAGCACTGCTCGTCAATAGAAAACCTATCATCTCAAGTATATGTCTAATTCGAAGACTTTTGACGTAAGATGCACGCCAGCAAAAGTTATATTGTGGTTTCCCAGTAAAGAAACGAGAATCCTGTCTTATGTTCAAATAATTGATGATTTGCCAACCAATAATTTTGCTGTAAGCCACGAAACAAACCTAGCTGAAACGCAGGAAACTTTACCACAAAACTATATGGAAAAAGCGTTCAGCAGGAGAAATTATCAAATATTTTGAGGGAAGTTCAGGCATTTAATGTTGGAACAGTTCATATTGGAACAATTTATTTTATTTATATTGCCTTATGTAATTTAGGTATTATAACTATTTTATTTGCGGAAAAATGTCTTTCAAGTTGAAGAAAAGTGCAAGCCTTACGGGTTTACTAATAAGACAAAATTATCAGCAACAGAAGAAGCGTTAACAGGACGATAAATAGAACTACGATAAAAAGAACTGCTGGCCCCTAATATATGAAATGATGGGTTCAAGGAAGCCTCCTAGAATTTGAAAACAATTTAAACAATTATATAAAAGATAATACATTCCTATCTTTACTGTCTCAAATTTTTGACAAAAAACTAGAAAGAGATTGATTGACCGTGCAAATGATGTTATTCTCGAAACTCAATTACAGACTTAAAAAAACATAAGCTCGTAAATCTGCCTTTGACTGAGTTTCAGCAAAAACTAACGATAAAACACACACAGAATAAAAATGGGGATTTCTTAGGTGGCACAGAACAAAAGTGGATACGTGGATTTCTCAGGTGACTATCTTAGTTGTCTATCCGATCACCGGACGCAACAAGTTCATTACGCGCTATCAGTCCATATCTCCTGATATGATACAGATCCTGCTGTAATTTGAAAAAAAGATGAAACGTAAAAAATCAAAAATTTGAAGGAGTCAAAGCCGGTCGATGTGAATGTGTAAGTAAAGAAGTTGATAAAAGATGATATCACTCAAAAGAACAATATTTTATTGGAAGTGCTAGGTTTCAGCGAGGTAACCTCACTGCAGCCATAAATTGCAGCCGTTGGACCTGACATTGTATGGATCATTGATAAATTATTACATTGATTCCTTAACAGGTTTGCTAATGCGTTTTCCAGACAAGAATTCAGCAAATCATGATATTTACTCCAAAACTGGCAGCGCTTACTAGACATGAAGCTTTCAAGCAAAAGAAAAAAGAAATATTCAAAAAATATTCAAACAAAACTGGCGTTCGACTTTCAAACTCAAAATGTAAATTTGTTTTGTGTTTTTGTGGTTAGTCGCTATATGATTCATACAGATAAAAGGATGTTTCAACAGTAAATGCCCCCCGAATTCACAAGCCTCAAAAATAGTTCTCTCAGAACTGCCTATGAAAAATGATCAAAGTTAACTCGGTTCTTTGAATTGAAAAAAGCTGACTGTTATGGTCCTTTTCAATAAAACTTTAGAGGTCGAATAGTGGAAATGGCTGAAGCTGCACCTTCTTAACCAATAAGAGCTTACTCAATGGCTCAACCCAGGAAATATCCTGCTATTACATAAAATTAAATAAAATATTACAACATTAAAATATTATATATATATATATGTAAATATTATATTATAATAATGTAATAAAATACTATAATACACATAGCAAACAAGGTAAACATATAGCAAACAATAGTAATCACAAAACACCTGAAAAAAATGATAGGAATGATCCAACCAGATGAAATAATGCTAAAAGATAGGTGTAAAATGCCAAAACTTTTACAAGAGGTGCTATTAAGCCCAGAAAAAAGGAAGACAGAAATTTCCCCTTCGGACAGTTCTTAGCAAAAAAGAGTTCTGAGCAGACAGTTCTTAGCAGAAACAGCAGAAGAGGCGCTAGAGAAAGATAATGTGATTTTGTTGAACAAAACCTTTATATTGGGTAATTTGTGCTCGTTAAAGGACAGCTCTTGCATATGTTGGTCGGATTCTGGAAAATGGTTCGTCCGTAGCTGCAATCAAATTTATGAGTTTGTGACAAGTGCAAAGTTTATAATAATTGAATTAATTGAATTGAACTGCAGAACTAAAAACACTAACACCAAACGCGGAAGGCAACTCATACTTTTTAGTGGTTATTCTGGGTTTTGAGATTCTTTTAACTAAGCTTTACTTTGTTAAAAGACTTAACTTTACTATGTTTGTTTGAACTTTACTTTGCTGCCGAAATGAGATCAATCAAATCCTTATGGAAAAAGCGAAGAACTTCTTTTCAGACTCAATAAGCAAACTTGGATATGAGCTGGCATACAGCGCATCTGCAAACCTTCCACCGAGGGTGACTTAACCTCCCAACGCTAGGAGCCTAAGACACATTTAAGGTTTGTGTAAATACTCTCCGAAAATCCTTTTGATTGAAAGTGAAATATTTCAAGGTGTTCAACGTTCAATGTTTCATTCTGGCGCTTTTATTTTCAAAAAATAGAGTTTTCATTTTATGAAATCAAAGATACCTGTAAAATCGTGGGCTTCATGTCGCAGAATTACTAGAACTAGTAAAAAAGAATATAAAATGAGCTAATTTTCGGATTTAGATTATCCATCGGTACTGTTATAAAATGAAACAATTGAAGGATAGAATGAATTTTTCTTGGTCCACATGATGAAAATTAGCATCTACTACCAATCCCCATTCTTGGTTATAACTTAAATCTTGGTATTCTTGCAATGGAAAACTAGTGCCAATTCTGAAAGTGTTGGTTGAAGTTGGAGTACCATAGGAAGCAAAGTGGTGCTTAGAGCTAGATGTATTCAAAAGCTGATCAACTACGCTGGATACTTTTCTTATTGAACCACATAGTAAACATAGTTTTAATTGAACTGTCGCTTTTATTGAGGTATCTGTTCGCAAAAGGCACTTTAGACTCTTACACTGGTTGATAAATTTTGACAGTAAAATGAATCCGATACCTCCACACCCATATTGCAATGTGTAATCTGTAGGAAAGGAAGTAGGAAAATTCATGAAAAAATAAATAAAACCGTATTGCTGAAATCACAGACGATTTGCGGGAGAAAGGATTGCTGAGTGGAAATGCATGATGAGTGATAATGAATGAAAATTGCCAACTAACATACTGTGGTCTTTTATGATTCATTCAGAGGTAAATATATTAATGGGTTCAATTACATGCTGGGCAGGGAAAATCATTTCGCTACGCGTCTTAAAATGCCGTTACTGGGACCAGACTTAAGATTGCAGATGCATGGTCTAGTAGGAAAAGAAAAATAAGTGATAGGTTGCTGATACTTGGCTCACGTGATATGTGCAAAAAATAGTATCTAAGCCATCCACCACTAAATTAATAATAATTAATAGTATATAATAATAATAATAATAATAATTTTAATAGTATATAGGCGAAAGGCGATCTATGACTTGGACTTTGGAAGACTTGTCGTCCGACCTCATATCTTGCAGATGCTGAACGGCTGATGCATTGCACTTGAATAGCCAATGCAGTTGGCCATCCTCGGTATTCAGAAAGTTACCGTCATTTGATAGATCTCCTGACCAAGACATTAGAGATATTCCACAGTACCTTTTTTTGCAGATTGGTCAGAAGCATCCCCTTAAAAAGCTCCAAGCTCCGCATGAGCATCCAGACTTTAATACGAGAGATAATCTGAGGAATGATTCAGATGAGAGATCGCGGAAACGAGCAGACCAGGTATCCACAATGATGTTTAATGAAGCTGGCATACGTGTAAGAACGTTCGTTGACCTCTCAGGTATCGGCGAGCGAAACAGTTAGCGGTATTTTCAAGTTGAGTTCATTATTTTTGGTATGTTTTGGCTTTCCATCTTGGCCTGCACTCCAATAGACAATGTTCTACAATCTCGTCTTCTTTTCACTCTTCTTTCGCTCGAACACTTGGATCCCTTGGAGTACTTGGAGCATGTTAACTTACTGCTTGTTCTTGGGTATCGCAGTTTTTTCACTTATAGGAGCGTTTCATAAGCAGCTTGGAATGAGCGGGCTTGCATACTATGCAAGTGATGTGTGATCTAAAGGGTGGTGATTTGTAATCCGGTTCGATGTTTTTGATGAATATGGGAACGGATGATTACGGAGATAGTGGCAGTTAGAATCTGCAAAGATGGAATACCAGGAATTGTTTCAAGATACTCGATGGCAAACGATATTTTGATCACGTACACGGACCGATAATGCTGAACAAGACATGTGAACGATGATGAAATTGTTGTGGTATGTAATCGGGTAATGTTTCGATATAGTTGTTTTGATTGAAATAAAGTACTGGAGATAAGTAGCAATATAAATTGGTCAGTGAAGGACTTCAGATTATGATGAAATATTTTTGTCAAACTTTACTCCTAGAATATGACTAGGAGCGTAGAGAGAAACAAGAATGCAAAGGAGTTTATTCCTTCCTTCTCGAAATATTGCGATTTGTTACGATATCTGATCAATGTTTCTACCTTGATTTTAATTTCAGATTAAATCAAATCAAATTAAAACAAAAAACTTTTAAATTATTTGCAGGCTTATTCATTTTTTTTTTGTTTTATTTAATTTAAATTATGACCAGAATTCCTTACAAAAATTCATCTGAAGTTCGAAAGTTTTTGTTGGTTCTCTTTCCGAGAACTTTAGGCATCAGTAAAAGTATGTATAACATTTTCAATGAGTGTAGTTTGTAGTTGAACCGATCAGCGAATCAGTAGTTCTTTTTTCTCTGTTAAGTCTCTGTCATTTATGAAAATGGTGACAAATCTACAAGATTATAGCAGACTATTAGAATAGTTAGGAACTCATTTGACTTGTTTTTCTTAAAACTTTATTTGAGGGATTCACTTACGATTGTCGAGGAATCATCGTAAACTTGTAAATGTGTGAGTGTATACTAAAAAGTCAATCGGGCAACCGTGCCAAAAATAAAACTGCCTTGAAGTTATAACGCACCAAAGATTAAAGTCTCGAAGGATTCACTCTTTCTTCCATTTGAACCTACCTGCAAAATAGCACAACGCAGACTTAAGTTGATATACAAAATGCCGCGTACATTCAAGGGAGTGGCTTATACAATTCCGTTCTGGTGTAATAAACGTGAAACGTATCTCGTGCTACGGAGGACATTTCGTTGAAAATGTCAATAAAA
The DNA here is from genome assembly GCA_954870665.1 of Stratiomys singularior. Classification (NCBI taxonomy): domain Eukaryota; kingdom Metazoa; phylum Arthropoda; class Insecta; order Diptera; family Stratiomyidae; genus Stratiomys; species Stratiomys singularior. Next base: position 27,435,877 of record OX940878.1, on the reverse strand, counting down.
AAATGGAAATTGTTCAAATAAACCGTTATTGACTAATCGCTCAAAAGCAAGTCTCTAGACCTTTAAGTTGAGGTAAGGCTACGAGCAGCTAATAAAAAAGATTCATATTCCTGAAGGGAGCACCGGCCATAAGAATTATAGACAAAATTAAAATTTTAACCTAAAATTATGCAGAATAAGTTCTTTGCGCCATGCATATTAATTTTTCAAAGTTACCTGTAAAACATTTGGAAATTCGAATCATAATTTGTGAAATTCAATCTGATAGAAAGACCATTGACTTTGAGGCTGTGAGAAAGATCTTGATCGCAAATAATGGTGCTTGGTATACTTTTCTTTAAAGCAAAGTTAATTTCAGCTATTGGGAATAAAATAATGTGTGTTGAGTTAATGCTGGGATGGGAAAGTCGACGGTAATATTAAGGAATAATGCTTAACATCGCCAAGCACACGTTGCTAAATATCCTTACTATGCAATTGATGTTTCCTGATTTTATAGAACACATTCTATGAATTTATAGTATAAGCAGAACACTTTTCTATGCCTCCGTTAAGTTATCTAATACTTGCGGCTTTGAACTGGTTAATTCTTTTGTCTATGTTTTTACACAAGCTTCATGTTGAAACGGCTAGGAATGAAATAGATCGTCTCCAAATCCACAAACAAAATGAAAATGTACTCATACTCAAAAAGGATTTCTTCTTTATTATGTTTCGTTGGAATCTTTCCTTAATATAAAGTTTGCATTGACAAAAATTAAGTATGTACATTCAAAACAGCGTACCTGTTAATATATAACAGCATATATACCTGAATATCTTGGCTTTACCGAGAGATAAAGTAGAGATAAAAGAACTACGTATAAGATAAAGGATCGAATCACCTGCATTATATTAATTCGTTAGGGAAGGGTTCTATTTAATTGAAATCCACAGTGTAGATACACTATACAGTACGCAGTGTGAGTATCGTGAAGTTTTGAGTATAGTTATGTCAAACCCAGCCTGGCAAGGGATTACGAATATTAGAAAAATCATCGAATAACAATGTCCGGGATGCCTGACGATGACATACTCTGCCATACGAGCATCGATAACGATATAGTTGATAAATATTGTCTACTTAAAACCATCATACTCATAACTTGAATACAGAGATTCCCAACAGTATCTATAGTTGATATACATTGTTGCATTGACCATTGAGATTTATTTCAGTTATTGGAATAAAAAATCCTGAGCAATCACCCCTGATAAATTCAATTTATGTCATCTGATTTGTAATTTGTTACAATGTTACTTGTAAATTTATTTCAAATTTATTAATTTATTCATATCATTTAATATATAATTTAAAAGTAAAAATTAAGTCCATAGGATGTACATAGAAAACAAGAGTTGCTGTTGATTTCTTGTACTGGTTATGGAAGATAAGTTTTATTTACGCTCAAAACAATAGTCACTGTTCCATATGACGTCTTGGCTGTGCCAAAAATGTTGCTAGCCGATACTGTGATGATTTGCACCATTTCGATATTAGCAGCTCATTATTCTGTAAATCTTTAGAGATAAGGCACTGCAGATACTCATTTGGATATTCTATACATTTACTCATCATTTGGATCTTTTGTAAAAGGGAATATCGACCAATAGTTTTAAAATGAAGAAAATAAAAAAAAATTAAATTTAAGATTTAGGTCGGAAATTTTCGAGGGCTGAAACAATAATTACGGCAAAAATAAAAAATAAAAAAAAAATAGGAACCGCTCAAACACTACTTTTGCTCGTGGTCATTTTGAGAAAATTTTCCAAATTTCAGGCGCAAATTTTTAGGTGACACAGAAGAGACGCTTTAGCCGTTAAAAATTACCAAAGGAGCTAATAAATTGACACGCAAGCTGTGATTTGTTTTAATCTTAAAAATAATTTTAAGACTTTTCACGCCCAAAAGCCTTAAGATTCATAGCTCGCATTATCGACAATGCTCTCTCCGAAACAATATTTATTTGGCTTGAAAGGTCCATTGAATTTCTTTTGTAATGAGGGTGAACCAAATGAATGAAATCGCAGTGAAAGTGATTATTTTCCTTACCATTTCTCTCGTCGGTAGCGTTGGTGCGCTGTTGTAGTCGATTTACAGATGAAACAGACAGAACGATCTTCCGCAACAGGACGTGATCCTCAATTGGACGATTCAATAGGACGGTTTGATTGGTTCTTCCTTCGCACCAACCAGTGACTTATTGGAAAAAGGAAAAATAATCAAAATATTTTGATGCCCCGAGGGATCATGTCAAGCTTTCAGCTAGAACCCGGTAAAGAAATTTACTTATGTCGGCAAGATCACTTATAGTCAAATTTGAAGAACGTGTCTTTTATCTTTTTATGTTAGCAGAACCGTTAAGAATTTAATAAAGCTGCTAATCATGCAATTTCTTCAACGAAGTGAGGTGTAGGAAGCTGTTAATGTTCAGTTGGAGTTGAGATTAGTGATGAATATGCATTCGCATTTGAATGCAATCTTTAGTAGAGATCATTTTCACATGTGATTCTTTGATACATGGTTGCTTTTTCTTTGCTTATTCAACGCGAAGCTAGGTAATAAATAAATAGATTCTCAATGGACGACCGAAAATATCATTCCAGAATTTGGCTCAATTCATACCAACTATGCGAATTAGGACAGTTGAGATTTCTAGGTTGTCTGTCGACTTTTAAAATTAAAATAAAATTAAACTCCACATCATATCGCTTAAGCTGTTGACTTGTAATTTACCTTAGTCTCAGATTTCGTCAGTCAGGCAGTAAAATTGCAAGCAATTTATTTTGTATTTTATTGCATGAACATTTTCTTGTTTTCTTTATTCTTTAATTGATTCCATTGAACTTGATCGAATCAAAAAATGAAAGAACCACCAAGCACACTTGTAATAAGGTGATATTGAATACCAATCTCTAGAAGGATTAGGTCTGTGTCCAGCCATATTGCCGGTAAACCTGCCATTTACTTCCTCTTTGAAGTTCGATTCCTGAAAACAGCCAGCAGCAACTTCAACAGGTGAAGGTATTATCTTGCAAATACTGAAATCGCCTAAAAGAAACTGTCAACGAGCACATTTTTATGCAGCTTTTTGTTTTACTGATACTCCGTGGTATGGTTAAAAATGAAAAAGCTGTGTTGAGGTCAATGTACACCCAACCAAGAACCAAAAATCTTGAATTCTTTTATTTTTAATATAACGTGTTCTGATTGAAGAAGCTGTGAGTTCGTCTTCCTTCTCGCCTTGTCTTTCGAGGGGACACATGCTTCACTTGAATTCTGCACGTACCAGTGTTCAATTGAAGAACAATTTGCAAGTTTATTAGTAGCCACTGCGGAGTCACTTGGGAAATGTTTATTGGTTTGCTTGCTTCATTGGCCCTTGCTATATTTCTTGTCGTACTGCTTGTCGTCTTTAGGGTGCTGGTTTTGGAGCTCGTAGTATATTTTAATATTATTTATGATCTGTTATGGAACGTGAGCGGCTTTTGGGATTAATTTTCAACAGAGTGACGATTATCTATTGAATTCTTAATGAGTAAAGTAATTTGCTAAAAATTTTGATAATTTGTTTGCGTGTGGGCAAACAGAAAGTCACTGATTGATGCGAATGCTGCTCTCTGATGAAAAGCCGCTTGTTTTATTGAAAATGAGACCATATTGAAGGTGAATGATTTGGTTTCTTGAATTAAATCGTGTTTGGATGGTTTTCAGACTGTTACACGATGAACTCAAGCCATAAAACTAAGGTTTGATTTGCTCTCAAATAAATGTATAACGGTTCACGAGGTCATAATGAGGATAATTAAGGACTGACATTTAAAAATGATGCGCACAAAAAATTGTAATTCGGATATTTCTTATTGGAATACAAATAGTATTCATTTATAATATATAACCAAAAGCAGTGAATGTTTAGAATAAACATGTTACAAGTAACGATTTGAAACTGATTCTGTTGCTTTTTTATTTTTCTTCGCAAAATAATTCAAGATATTCGATCGAATAAATTTGCTCTATTTCATTCGTGTAATTATCATCTGCTTGATGTTGTAAAGTGATATTAAGTTGTTTTTTGATTCCAAATTTTCATTTGTCTAGTTAATAAAAGGTTGAGTACTTTTTCCAGGCTTTGAATTCAAAATCCATTAGTCAATACCTTCGACAAACTAAATTTTACTAAGTCAATTTGTAGCAGGAGGATCTAAGCGGTGATCCTCCATGCGGCAATTTCTTCCCGAATTAAATTTCATCTCAATATCAGGGTCAAATTCTGCATGGACGAATTTATTTAATTCGAAATGGAATACTTTAGCTTGATTAGAAGAATATTATCTTCGTCTTCCCATTCATTGCTATTATGTAATAATGTTGTAGTTATATTTTGTCATGGGGACGCGTCTCCAATACATTATATAAGAAACAAACAACATGGTTGGATTGAGTTCCTTCATGTTTTTTCAATGCAATGGGCTATGGACATATTATCAGAGAGCATCCTCGAAATTATTCTTATCTGTATCTATTTTTGTGTGGGATCAGGTTTTAATTTGGGACCGGGATACTGGTTGAATCTATTGAAGAAAACTGGAAACTTCTTTGCATAACTCAATACTTTTTCGCCACATATTTCAAGCGACAAATTCTTGAATGCGTTTTCAAATTAGTGAGCCATCCATTGCTCGATTTGAAACTATCCTCTTGTTTTTGATTGATTCATGTATGATAACAATTTTATTGGTCAATAATTTTGCGGAAATCGGAAAAAATCTTTACGCGTTTATTTACTAATCATTCGCTTGGTTGCGTCTTTTCTTTGGGGTTTTTGGAAGCCTCAAATCAACTTTCAACCGAATACGATGTTTTAAAATTTTATTCGATTTATTATCGTTTTATTTTTGACACAGTCACTGGTCAATTTTTGATCCAACTTGATCCTCGTTTCATGCATCTGATTTGATGTAGCTTACAATTCACATTTTCTTATGGTTGATAATCGTCTCCGCTATGTGTTCCCTAGGAAATTTTTGGTTTAATATCACTGCTATGAAAAAACAATATTATTTTTACAACAATTTTTTTGCCCTCGAGAAATCTACAATCTATTCGAGTTTCGCTTATCACTAAGAAGTTCCTATCACCGCCTTACTGTACCGATATCATCCATTAATATTTCATAAATCTTAAATTCTTATCAATTCTCAATTATCAAATTCTTATCAATTCTGACGATGAAAAATTCAGTCCTATTTTTCAAAGCAGACTATAAGCTGTACTTTTGGATGTCTGTCTATTCGATTACGTGTCCTTTGAAAATGTGTTCGGCTACCAATCTCCTGAAACAAATAGGTTGATGTTACAATACTTACGGGGAAAAGGAACGAAATAAAGCTGGACAATTTGGGAATATGATAGATCATCAAAACAATCAATCAAAACAAAAACGAAACTAAACGAAGATTTACCAAATGAAAACTCAAATCTGCTCGTCAAGGTAGCGTAATCCTTTCTCCTGCATCTCCATTATTTATTTTTAGTTTTTTCGATTTCTTAGAATCTCGGATGTGTAATATTGAGCAACCCTAGTATTTATATTCACAGTATGTAACAAACTCCTAATAGAAAATTGCCGACGGGAACAACAACATAATAAATTTATTTATTACTTGATTTGATGATCCACCGTCCATACTTGCGTCACCTGGAATTTCTGTAATTCCATCATGGCATTCGTGTTAAATATTTCTTCGTAAAAGATACATCCTGTAGATGAATAATTCACATCGAATAACATTCGTTCGGCATTGTAAATCAGCAGCGATATAATCCTTCCAATCAAATCGATCGGAACATCCAATCAACTCAATATTTTCTATTGTTGTTATTACTTTTTGTTTACTATTAACTGAAATCAAAATGTGCTTTATATCCGCAAATAATATCAATTAGCATCTGTACACCGACTGAGGTGTCAATTCCAGCTTGAATTTAGAATTTCACAAGATTTTCACTAACATGTAGCATGCATGTATTGAACCATAAAAATTTCGACGGAATTCCAAGTTGAATTCAAGTCTGAGTAGCAACTAAAACCAAGTATTGCCTTAATAAAAACTACAACTACGACCACCACTGATACATACGTATCAGGAGCCATCGAACTTTAACGAGCGCCAAAATATCAGATACCATGGGTCAATAGCCGTTAAAAGTGAGTACGTTCCCATGGTTGATGACGTCACAGATTCTGCGCTACCTCACCAATTCGCAGCGAAACAGTTGTGGCGTACTGGCGCTGGTTCATCAATATCTCAGAGCGAAGCCTGAATCGAGTGGATATGGAAGAATTCTCTAAAATCAATCAGCTGAGCTGCAAAATTTGATACGAAGTGGACCAAAATGGAGATGACATAGAACGAAATAATTTAAACGATTCTTGTAAACTGAATTTTGTGTTGTTTCACGGTGTTTTGGGGTCTTTCTTAGCAATATACTAAAACTCTTGACGACTATCTTTTAATATAATCTTTTCACTCACTTTTTTTCAATTTCGTTAGAAATTGAAGCTCTTGTTTTCGATAAGATTCTTTCCCGTCGTTATTTGTCAACAATCAAAAGAGCTTGATGCGCCACTAAGAAAGGTAACCTGAAAAGCTTATACGTCGTCACGAAGCATGTGCTCAAATGCTTGCACTATCAGCTGTTGTAAGATCTTCGATTTTGTTGTGTTGCTGGTGCTACGATAGCTATGGCCACCCCCTCTGTTAATTAGGCTCATGGGGCTCGGAATCCTCTTGGGATTTCGAAGGATTTATTATATGAAAAGTATAAAAGGACGATGTTGTGCCAGAAAATGTTCAGTTTTCGTATGAAAACCCGTGGAAATTCTCCACCAAGGAAAGTATTGTGCTAGTGCTACAGTTGATGTTTCAGTGACTAGTTTTCAAAGTAAATTTGTTGTAAAATAGTTGAGTAGTCTTTGAAAATGTTTGAATGATAGGAAAGTGGAACAACAAACAAAATGGGAGATTTTGTGTAATATTTTGAAATTGAATTGTAGAACTTCTAAAAAATATTTAGCTTAACAAATCGCATTTTCTCCGTTGAGTTACGCTTATAGGTCACCCTTAAGTGATCGCTTTAGAGCCTCCAAAGTCAACCACAGCTCGATGACGTCATTAATTTTCGGTCCTCACCCAACCCAAAATTCGTTTGGCTTCAACACGGGCTGTAAATATCCTCAACTTCGCGATCACAACATAAACGTCGTTCACTCTCGAAGTCAAAAGTTATTGAACTTTTGCAGTAGTTTTTATTTTATTTATTCGGTTCTCTGGTTTTTACTTTATCTGGAGGCCATTAGCCAGAAAATGTTGCTGCTGTTGATTTTGGCTGTTTGGGCTTTGCATAATTCTTTTCTGTTAACGAAATTCTATTTGAGCGCTTTAGGATTGAGATAGTTGTTGGCCAGGAGTTCAGTCTCCAAAGCATCGAAAACAATTTTTATGAAAGTCATGAAATCGTGCGATTGCATTTAAAAATTGCAATGTCAAAAGGAGGAAGCGATAATGTCCAAGTTTGACTTGTAGATATCTGCCCAGGCGCATTTATTTTCGGCAATTAATGATATTATGGTTAAAGTTAAGTGTTCAAATGGGTGGATATGAATAACACCAATATTATGGAGCCTTGAGATGCGATGAGAGTGCATCGTGCGTGGGTGCATCAATGTGTATTGACATGTTGGTTAACCGACACTTCAATCTGGTGTCAAACAGATAGAGCTCCTTAGAATTCTGAACGCAGGTGGAATTTGACAAGTTTCCGATGGTTTGTGTTCGCTTTCAGTGAAATCGCTGACTTGCAATAGCATACACAAAGTCAACAAAATCTGAGCAAATTAGCGAAATGCTTTTGAGCTACAGAGTAAGATGGTTGCTGTTTGTTGTTGGTTATTTTTAACCACGCATACTAAAACTCTTTGTACAAACAAACTCCATTTTATTTAAATTGACCATGCCTAATTGACTACGTTTTTTCATTGCATTTTCCCCAAATAATCAACTTTAGCGAAGAAAAATCTGCTTTGATTGTTAGAGTAGAATTGTTAGAATATTTAACTGATAGTTTCGTAGAATTTCTTTGGAACCAAGATGAAATGTTACTTAAAGTTTTTGTTTTTAATACAGTGTCTGATCGATTTCATTCACATGAAGTATTATAGTTCTCAGGTTACAGCTTTATTTGGCCTCGTCTCGATTGTTTCGAGGACGCATTTTGAATGTAATCATGCATCTACAATTTATTCAAAGGATTTAAATGGCAGGGGAACCTTTCCATTTTGCTTTCTTTGGTTTCCATTCGAGTCTGATTTTATCCGTTTCGTTTTTTTACGAAAATTGTGATGTAATCTACGTGGACCACCTGATAGATGCCTTTCCAAATTTCTACAAATTCCTGAATTCTGTTTCGGAAGTAAGAATAGTGAAACTTGTGTCAGGTACTTAGTGATATGATATTTAGAGTTATTGTTCCGAAGAAAGTATATGATCAATTCAATTCACATATTGTCTGCATAATACTTTTTGAATTCAAGTGGCAGGCTGCAACTCTTTCGTTTTGGCTTATATTTAGCGTTTTAAAATAAATTTTAGCAAAAGATGACGTTTTTTCACATTTCAAAATTATTTAAATAATGTTTGATAGTTCAACCAAGCAGTTACAATAATAATTCAGCTCAAAACATTTCCGGGGAGAAATGTCCTGCCTTTAAAATGTCCTACCTTTCTAGGAAAATGAGAGAAAAGCGTTTTGCTCAAGGTGAAACATTGAACATAGAGTTGAAAATGTATTGCACATGTAATGCTATAGAAATTAAATCTTTATATTTAGTGAAAAGATTCGTAGAAATTCTGATGATTGGTAAGGTTCTAATTATAAGGATAATAATACTAGGGTTCAGCCTTTTCATTAGTGAGTTTAAAAATATAGCTCTTACTAACCAAAACTCGAATTTTTCGTACAGGTGATTTCGAATGTCGTAGAGTGGTTTGATGTTTTATTACATTTGAGGTGAAAAAATTTAGATACATATAAGTAGATATAAATGAAGTTTTCATAAGTTATTGCTTAAAGATTTCTGTCATTTTTTATCCAATGTGCTTCTAAATGTAGTATATTAATGTATTTGTCACTTTTGACTGGATACTCAAACGTTATATGGTATGGTATGGTTGATTTTCCTGAAAATTTGGGTAAATTCAAACAAAATGGCAGGAATCTTCAAAGAAATATAATTCGCTGCTAGAAAAAAGGGTTTCTTATATTATTTCAACAAAAAAACAATTAAATTGTTGGCCCTAAAATTTTCAATGAAACTAGGGCTTAGATCTTAGCTGGCTGACGATAAATTGAGATTAAAAATGTCCAAAGTGGAGGTCCATATTTGAGTTTATAGAAACAATTATAACCTTAGGCTCGCTCGAAATAAATATAAAAATAAAATTTTATATTAGTTGAAGATCTATCTTGTACGCGATTGTGTTTGAGCATGTTGATTGACATATTTTTCATGAAAAAATATGGGAGCCTTCTACTTCGATTATTCCTTTCTGAACGAATACAAAATCAACTTTGTGCCCGAAGATTAAACGAAATAAATTGGAAAAAAGAATAATAAGAAAATACAAAGATATTTTTGTTGTACGATATTTATATTTATGACTTTCTCGTTTGCGATAAAAAAAAGTAATTTTAGCGTAAAAAAATGAATTTTGCTTCCCTGGCACATTTCCATTATTTTCAGAACGTATTTCGAAACTAACCATGAATTTTCATTTATCCTGATAGTTAAATGACAGGGAGACCTTCTCGTTTTGTTTTTTTTCGAGTGTGATTTAATTTGATTAATTTTTCAGCAGGAAAAATTTAGTAATTTTCATTGCATAGTCAGCAAATTTTCATCTTTAGCGTATCAAAAAAGTCTGATTTGATCCGTTTCGCTATTTTACGAAAATTGTGATGTAATCTACGTGGGCCACCTGATAGATGCCTTTCCTAATTTCTACGAATTCCTGAATCTTGTTTCGGAAGTAAGAATAGTGAAACTTGTGTCGGGTATTTAGTGATATGATATTTAGTAATATCACTAAATACCCGACAGAAAATCTGTTTTCGACATCTAATTGTTATGAAATCTAGTTTCTTTGGAAGCAATCGAAAATGTTATTTACACTTATTGCTTTATGCTTGTGAATAAAGTATACGATCATTCACATGAAATGTTGTAGTTCCCAGGTGATAGCTCTCATTGGCCTCATCTCCATTGTTTCGAAGACGCATTGTGTATGTAAATTTATTACAATTTATTTGGAGGATTCACGGATGAAATTATACCGAAAAAACTAGATAGATATTTTTTAACCACTCAGAATTCCCACTCTTGTTTCTTCAGTTAGAATTTTGCAACTAGTTTCGATGGAGTAATAGTGTTTGATAGTAGTATGATGTTATTTGACAAGGTTCTCAAGAAGTTGAAGAAATTTCGGAATAATTCAGAATACCACAGGAGTTTCGCAGCATTGATTTTGGTGTTCCGCGGTCTTCCGCTGTACTGAAAGTAGAATAGAAACATTTCCAAGCAGGTTTGAAATAGAAAATTTTGACTTTTCGGGATGTTATGAAGTTGTTATTTTGATGTGTGCATTCAAAATATTTATTTTTTGGTGAGAATGGGGGTAGTGCATTCCAGCTACGAATGTCTTTCCCCGTAATGGAAGAATTTGGCTACTTTATTGTGAGATTGCGTTCTCAGTTCGCCGACAGCAAGTTGAGATGACCATCCCTGAAAGATGCATAATTTCAATTTTGAGTTTATTTCTTCTTTTTTTGTCTTTTTTCGTGGTTAAATTATATACAATTTCACCTCTGGAGGCGTTGAGTATTCTATTTGTTTAGGCCATGTTGTTTTCTATATATTACGTTCAGTCTCATTCATAACAATTCAAATAAACAATTATTTTCAAGTTCAAATGTGTATGTTGTAACGCTGAGTGACCTGGTAATTTGTCGCAACTTTCGTATCCACACATATCCTCATTCAATAAAACACTAAAATCAATAAGCGGAACATTTTCAAGTTCGAAGAGGGAGTAGCTTTCACTATTCAAACGTTTGCAATCAACCTGTAAGAAAGTCATGTGAACATATATAAAAATATAATTGTGTCGTTCATTTTCGCATTCCAATTAAAACGTGCTTCACTAACCCAAATGAATCCTTAAAAGTGTAGGCGACATTAATGTAGTATTGCGAAATGCGAATATCTTTCAGTCGATCGTTGTCAACCTCGTGGTATACTTGTAATTTTTTTGAAAAAAATTTGTAATATTAGTGAGTTAAGGAATTACCCAAGTTTTTTTAAGGAAACAAAAAAATCAGCGAATGTGTTTTGTTTCAATATTAGGGTGCGGAGAAACAAATTTTAGTTCACATTTGCAAGCAAGACCAAAAAGGATTTGTAAAAACTGATCTCGAAGGACTGTTTTAAGACTAGGCACCATCGATTGGAAACAAATGTATGTGAAAATTAAATAAAGTTTTCTAAGTGCAGGCAGTAGAAATTTCGAGTGTTTCAAGTAGTGTCTAAAATCTAACACAAATCATCCGGTTGCAGTCAAGTTGCTTTTAGTACTCATCAACTAGCCATCAATAAATTCAAAATGGATTTTGATGAATACAGACAACGAGGTGAGTAATAAGTTAGAGCATTTAGTATACATTAACTTCTTATTCAATCAATAATTGCAACTGTTGGAATTTTCATCAAATCGGTGAACATTTTATGTGTCAGAAAAAAAGATAAAACTTGGAAGGAAAAGTGAAATTCAGTTCAACAAAAACAAAATAAAAAACAAGAGAATAAAATGCTATATTATTTTCGAAAGCTTATTTAACAAATTATCACCTTAAATAATTTTAATTGCAGACACTAGGTTTATATCTTTGATCATACGGATTGTTCAAAGTGTATGTATTATCCATCACCAACTACCAAATTTTTGATTGCGAAGCTATGACGGGATTGCACTAGTGAAATCCACGCATTTCTAATCCGTATCATTCCTTAGCAGTAAGCAATGCAATTAATCATAACAATTAAATCCTGCGCATGATATTCTTTCGAAGGATGTTGCAAGTTCCCACTATGATTTCTGCACGTTTTCAAAAGTGGTAAAAACAACATAGCAAAGTATACGAATCAGATTTGTTGCTAACATCCATAAAATAAGATTACGAGACATAAATAAGCTATCAATTTGTATTCAATAAATTTACATCAAATCGTTACACTAAGTCAATCCTCTATCTATTTTATCTGTTGTCATTGCCATCAGCCATCGGCAATGGAATACGAGGAAGTGTCGTGCAGAACCCTTCACACGTAGGTTGTACCCGTCGTATCCATTATGGTGTGTAGTTGTTGTAAAGCCGATTTCATGGTTCTTCTTGGCTTTTCCCTACATACTGGACAATGCTGCTAAAGGGCCGTGTAAAATGGAATCAAAGGATAAAAGTAGATAAGCCAATTTAGAGGCAACTCTATTAGTTGCACTGAATAAAATAAGATGAGTCGCATCCCATTCAGTACTTACAGACGTTTGCTCGAAATAATGCTACAATTGGCTTTGGTGGAATTTGAATAGATTCGAAACTTCAGCAGCAAATGAAAAATTTCGAGACATTGCTTTAAAATATGAAGTTTGCTGTGGTGCAGTGTGTTGGACTATTTATTCAATCAAAAAGTTTATTAAGCCGATGAGTAGATTTTGGATTCCCCACGACCATTACAAAACTAATATTAATGGGCTTAGCTAAATTTAATTGCCTGAACCGACGCATACATAATATTCTGCATAGTAATGGAAATATTTGTTTATATAGCGAAATTACAAATCATCAAAAAGTTTTGTTAAATTCATACCTCTCGGCGATGAATATTGCAACCAATCAATAAGGTTTAGTGTTTACATAAGGACACGAGTAGCAAATAATGCCCTTTATATGGTCTAATTAGTTCTATATGGTTAAGGATAATAGGATTTGTATTAGAGTATTTATACATAAAACAGAATATTACAAGTAGTTTCGTATCTCAATATAAATTTAATCAAAAATAAGAACAATACAAACATTGAAGATAACAAAAAAATATATGGTACTAGAGAATAAAATATAAAATATTATATTTAATATTTTATTTAACACGCGTGGAAGTGGATTTTAATTTAAACCTAAGCCGCGGTAACATGGTGTTGGTAGACACATATGAAGGGTATAATAAGTCTGTAATTTGCCGAAGGTGGTCCTCTTACAGCAGGTTTCGTTCCACATTGGGAGTAACGCATCTGATGTTTACACGAATATAAATTTTCAAAGTCAATATGTTGATTAGATAATTGGTTACAGTCATTCGAAATTGGCTTTTGAAAAATCCTTGAAAAAGGAGAGTTTTGCGGTCGGGATTCTTGAGCATGATATTCTACAAGTAAGATAATTTGAGGAAACAGAAGAGATAACTGGAAAATATTAAAAGGGATCTGCTCAATTACATACAGTGATTAAGAAGTCACGTACTGGATTCCTTTGCGACTCTATGAGCCTAAGTGGTGTTGAGCGCGCTGTTGAGCTCCCAATAAATCATCGAATAAACCCATGCTATTGTCCTCAACGTTCGTCAAATAAAAGTGCAAGGGATACATTTTGGCAAAATTTTTTGATACGAAGAAGTAGTCTGCAACATGGTTGCCACGTATGCTCACAGCCTTCGCGCGCAGCTGATCACAAGTGGGCTGGTGTCTTTCCACAACTCAAACCAACATTTGAGTATGTTTCAGCGTAGTGCAAAGGATTTTTCTACAGTTTCTTTACTCTTGATGAATCGTGGAGAATTATTGTTATAATCAATTGACAATGTGGTCCTGTGTCATAAAATCGAATGAAATTCGACGAGTGAATAAGCTTATGCCTACGATTTAAAAGACTCACGTGGTATCATATAGATCGATTACAATTCTGGATAAATTTGATGTTATATTGAAGGAAACGTTAACGTACTTCGCGATGATTTTCTACCACCGAAATGCACCCGTCCACGCGAGTGCCATTGCAACGACCAAACTATTCAATTTATGCTACGTAATACTTCTTCAACTACATGTTACAACTACAATTCAACTACATGTCTACAAGTTTTTCAAACCACCGGTTTTGCACCATACGATTATTTGTAGTTTTTAACAAGAAAATTTGGAAGAATTTTTTTCCTGAACGAAGAGATCATTGATGCAACAAACGAAAATTTTGAGATTATGGATCAAAATTATTTTTTGGAGGCATAAAAAAGCTTGAGAGCCATTATAATAAATGCATTCACTTAAAATAGAACTATATTTTTACAATACAAATTTTAGTATAAATAGTAGTTTTCATTCCAAAGTCATGGACTTCCTCCCTCCCCCCCGTGTATAGAATCACGACTGGTGCAGGTATCCTTGTCGACTCGCTGAAACCGGTCATCTTTGTAGCCTATGGACTTGATGTGACACTGTTGTGTAGAAAAGTCATCTCGTTATAAGAGCCATTGCGAACATAGTTCTCCCATCAAAGGACCCGATTTTTTCTGTGATTATTACTAATATTTATTAATAACTCTTCTGCTATTGTTGTTATTTGTTATATTATTAGTCATCTTTGTGGAATGGAATCCTCTATATTCACTTCAAGCGAAAGACCAATATTAATACAAGATAATCCAAGGTTGTCTGCTGCACCCCGGTAACGCAGCATCAAAACACTCCTTGAGAGGAAAATTTCAATTTCGTATGAACTGTAGTTACTCTTATAATCGACCTTAGTCTTCAAGTTCATCAGATCAAAGTAATAGGTATTCAAACATATGCGACTGGCCGAGCTCTCGGCGTGGGAAAAGAACGCTTGAGGTAGTTAGTCTAAGTTTGATTATCAACAACTGAAAAGAAGGGAAGAGACAATCTAGTCTCAAGGCTGGTAGTGTAAGTGAATATGGAAGTGCAAGTAGGTTAGCCGGACGAGGATATTAACCACAATAAAAGGCTCTACATTAACTATCTCCATTAACTCCATAGAAAATCTCTTTTCTTAATTAAAGCGTAAGCACAAAACAGTGATAAAATCTCAAACAAACTCCCAATCTATCGGGGTTCAACCAAAATAAGTAGAATTTTATTTGGAATAGTAATTTTTCTCTTTTTGTCGCGTTTTATAAAAACAACCTCCCTTCCCCCAGCTTTTGCATAAAAATTTTATGCAGAATATTGGGTGTATAAATATGAAATGTGAATTTTACTAACAGATGGCATAACCGTTACATATGGTTTGTGTCGGGGATAACTAATATGGCATTTTGGAGGGTAAACATCTGTCAACAAATTGCAGTTTGTCATTGGTTTTGGTTCTACAAACAACATAGTTTTTTTCGCTTCAAAAATGTCGAATTACGTGCCAGAAATAGAGGTTTTGCGGGGAAGTCTAATAACCTTCTTTTATTTGAAGAAAACGGCAGCAGAAACTTATCGATTGTTAGTGGAAGCATATGGTGAACATGCTTCAAGCCAAGACACTTGTGAACGATGGTTTAAAATATTTAAAAGTGGCGATTTCGATGTCAGCAACAAAAACCGTGGAAAACCACCAAACAAATTCGAAGATACAGATTTGCAAGCATTATTGGATGAAGATCACACACACAAACTGAAAAACAGTTGTCAGAAGCATTGGAAGTTACTCAGGCAGCCATTTCATAACGTTTAAAAGCCATGGGAAAGATCCAAAAGCCTGAAAAATGGGTGCCGTATCGATTGAAAGAAAGAGACATCGAAAGGCGAAAAACCATTTGTGAAATTTTGTTTGCCAGACAGAAAAGAAAAGGTTTTTTGCATCGGATTGTTACTGGTTATGAAAAGTGGATTTATTTCGACAATCCCAAGCGGAAAAGATCATGGGTAGACCCAGGCCAGCCATCAACATCACAACCAGTTCGAAATATTCATGGAAAGAAGATTTTGCTGAGTATTTGGTGGGATAGTAAGGGACCTTTGTATTACGAACTGCTGAAACCTGGTGAGACTATTACTGGCGAACGTTACCGACAACAACTGATCAAATTGAACCGCGCACTTAAGGAAAAACGACCAGGCATTCACCAACGACATGATAGTCATTTTTCAACATGACAAATTCGATTCCAATGGAGCTAATACTTGGAAAAAGGGGCGTCTGAACTATTTCTTGACGTCATAATTACGTCATTGTCAGGAGTACTTCTTTTTGACTTTCTATTTCGACAAATTCATCGTCTATCTCAGGTATTAAAGTATTATGTATTAGGGTATCTACGAAAGGACAAGAAATACCTACGAGAAAGAAAAATATCTACACCGAGCATCCGTCTGGTTTAGTTTTCAATGAGGCAGCGTGAAGGGGTCTACTCAGAGAGTCTCAAATGGAGACTCTCCTTGTAGAAATTGACCGTGAAGATAACTTTTACTTATGAAAAATTTTCAGAATGTTCAGCCTTTGTCTATATTTCTAATGCAGTTGTCAATTAACTAACGTGATTAGACCTTAAATGCAGTGATTAGACCTTAGAAATGCAGTGTGCGTCCTCGAAGAATGTCGTAATGTCGCGAAGAAGCTACCAATTTTTAATTTAAAATATGTTGATTTGATCACGTATTTTCTTGCTGAACGGTTGGCTTTGTATCAAGTGCTTAGATGAGGCGTGTATCTAGTTCTTCAAGAAGCTTGATTTCTATTTGTTGCCAATAACTTGATCTTCTAGGGCAGTTCGTAAGGATTATTTAATTTTGCCAAAGTTGAAGATACGTTTTGCAGATTGCCGTATCTATTCGATGAAATGCTCATCACTTGTATAATTTAATCTTTGAGTGAAACTTCATTTGCAAGTACATTCGATTTTTCTACTTTTTGTTTTTTTACTAAGAAATGGGCCGGTTGAATCAGAGCTGGAAAGTGACTGTAGGCTCCAAAGTTCAAATTTTTTGAGCATATTCTTATAAATATCGGGGGTAATTTGGCTAGGGCTTCCCTGCTTCCATGCGTATGATGAACGTATTTTGTGCAGGCCCAGTTTGATTGTTTTTCAACAGCATTCCGACCTTTCTAATAAGGTTTCTCAATTAAGGATCCTTGAAGGCTATCAGATTTGCTCTAAGATATTTATTCATGCGAAAAGCCAAATAAATTACTTTGCAAGGCTATATTACACGCAGCGAAGTAGTGCTTGGGTCGTATAAGCAATATAAAGCAATATTTGATTTCAAGTTGAGTTATTTTATCGATTTTCATCTTTAGGAAAATAAAGAAAATATTTAAAACAAAACCGTTGAAAACTAATTAGATAAAATTATATCGCTATAATTGCAGGCAAAGAAATGGTGGACTATATCGCCGACTATTTGGAAAATATTCGTGAGCGTCGCGTCTTTCCGAATGTTAAGCCAGGATATATGCGCAATCTGATTCCTGATTCAGCTCCAGTGGACGGGGAAGATTGGGATAAGATATTTAACGATATCGAACGCGTTATCATGCCTGGTGTAACACACTGGCAAAGCCCACACATGCACGCTTATTTTCCAGCCCTTAACTCATTTCCGTCACTGCTTGGCGATATGCTTGCTGACGCCATAAATGGTTTAGGATTCACGTGGGCTAGTTCGCCAGCCTGTACTGAACTTGAAACTATCGTGATGAATTGGCTTGGGAAGATGATTGGTCTTCCGGATGACTTCTTGCATACGAGCGGCAGCAGCAAGGGCGGAGGAGTCATTCAAACCACGGCTAGTGAAGCCACGCTGGTAGGACTATTAGCCGGAAGAACAGTAGCAATTAAGCGTTATCATGAGAAGACGCCCGGATTCCAAGATGCTGAAATTAATGCAAGATTAGTCGCCTACTGTTCGGATCAGGCTCATTCGAGTGTGGAGAAGGCCGCGCTAATAGGTAATCTTGATGTACACGATGTCCATGCACGTTCATTTTCTTTAATGGAAAATCCTAATTGATTGCATACAGCTTATTTACATTTTTCCCGCTTCGAGCGACAGCGATTTTGATAATATACCATTCCAGGACTCGTCCGAATGCGCTACATCGAATCCGATGAGAACCTAAGTCAACGGGGCGCCCAACTCGCCGAGGCCATCGAAAATGACATTCGAGAGGGATTAATACCATTCTGGGTGAGTTTTCCGCAAAGCGAGTCTTCACTAGGGAGTAAACGAACAGAAGCAGACAATGGCGCTATTTATGTGAACTATGATTCCCGGAAAAGCTAGAAAACATCTCAACCACACTGTTGAGTGGGAGAAAATATGCAATAGACAATCCAATTGTGGCTGAGTGACGCAAAGCGGATTTGTCTGTGATATTCCCTTAGGGATCAATTAATAATAATAATAACTGGCCATTCGCCAGCATATGGTGGTGCTCGTTGCTTGATTGTTTTCTTCGCTGAGTAGTTATCTGGGAGCCACCTGTTGCTCTGTTACGCTATTGCTCCGAGGACAAACTCAGAGTGTGATTATTTACAAGCTATTTAAGATGTACTCAAAGGAGATTGATTTTCCGCGTGAAACTCATCAATTTCAAGTAAAAATAAAGGCTGGATTAGTTTTCTGATTTGATTATTAACTCATTAAGAAAAATAAAATCAAAAATAGGCGACGATTTGCGAAATTGAGGGGGTATGATAAGTTGGTTTCATTTTTTTAGATTAAATCAGAACTTTAAGAGTGTTCAATTAATCCTTAATCCCTCCCTCACGGGAATAAGAACTAATGTTGGCGTTGTTCAAAATGCTTAAATAAAGAAACCTTTTTACTCGTAGGTGTGCGCAACTTTGGGAACAACAGGAGCGTGTGCTTTCGATAATTTAGATGAGGTAAATATTTTGCAGGGCTTTGTTAACAACAATTGCTTTAATATCAGTTTTTATTCTGGACAGATTGGTGATATTTGCCGCAAATATAAGCTGTGGCTGCATGTCGACGCTGCCTATGCGGGTAGTGCTTTTATTTGTCCCGAATATCGTGTTTGGTTGAAAGGAATCGAGAAAGTTGATTCGATCGCTTTCAATCCTTCCAAGTGGCTGATGGTTCATTTTGATTGCACGGCAATGTGGTAATTTCATATTCTTTATCCTATACATCTGTACAAGGAATTACAAGGAAGATTCAGTATTGATGCCAAACTACTAGCAACAAGCAGTAATTGGACTTTTCTAATTCCTTTGCAGGGTTCGAGATAGTACGGCTGTACATCGAACATTCAACGTTGAACCACTGTATTTACAACATGAAAATTCAGGTAAGTGATGTTGATTAAAATAAAAAATAAATGAAAATAAATAAAAATTAAATTCAAGCTCCCAATTATACAGAAGTTCACTCAATAGTGAGCAGAGAGGAGGTGTTTTTAATGCTTTTCATTTGATGTCTTTTTGGTTGAAACAGATATGTTTAGTAAGATTGTTTGACTCTTTGAAGTTTATGTTCCTTGAAGTTAGTGTGACGGGGCGTCATCCTTGTTTGTTGGTCTAAGACAACTCCAACTCCTGTGTGTGTAAGCTATGAAAGCCTATCATATGGTATTTTAATTATAGGATTGATAGAGTGAATGCTTTAATTGGACAATAGAGGAATTTTGAAGAGTTTTATACAGATTGACTTTAATAATTTAATAATTTTATAATAATAATAATAATTTTAATAATTTGACTCTGGGTAGCTTGGGTCCGCCGGGCCTTGCTTCGTGGGTCTCGAGGACGCGTTTCGGCTGCATACAGCCATCTTCAGCTCTTCAGCATCTATGCAGCCGAAACGCGTGCTCGAGACCCACGAAGCAAGGCCCGGCGGACCCAAGCTACCCAAAGTTAATTTTGGCCTGCGGGAACACCAAAACGAACTTTTATAATTTTATAATTTGCTCCACCAAATACATAATACCTTAGCGTCTAAAGTAACGATTACATTAAAAAAAATGAAAACTTCTGCTTTTCCATTTGAAGACAAGAAAATTTGTACTGATGCGAATATTAGAGAAAAATTTCGTCCTCCCCAAATTTTACAGTCTAGCTCGGAATTCTTGGTGTTATGGTGACGCGTGGATATTCATTGGGGATTCTTCACCGGACACTACACTGGGATGCTGCAACAGAAACTCCTTCTCCACTTTCTCAAAAAAAGTTTTAAATGTTGTGAAACCATCATCCGCTTTCCGGCGTACTCTCTCAATCTAAAATATTTGCTCACACAAGTAAAAGTAATGTTTGTATCGCAACTGAATGATTTTTATTTTTAATTTATTTTATTTTTCATAAAAAAACTTACCGATATCAAAAGAAAATAAGTTGTAATCAAATTGGTGGTTCTTCAGTGTGTCTACTGTAGCTGCACAAATTTGCAGTGTGCAATTAGTTTTGAAGGCCATTAACAGTTCATATCGCATCCATTTTTGCAGTCTTTACCAAAATTGTTTAGCTAATGTAAGACATTGTTTGTCCCGCAATATATCGATGAAACTCATGTCAAGTCTTTAGGATAATCTTGTCATAGCCTTTAAGACTCTTTTAAGCCCGGAGTCCTTGCAGAGTTTTGTTGAATGCTAGGGTTTATTTGCGTTGTGAAATACGAACACCCTTTCAATCCTTTGACGTCACGATGGCACCAAATTTCGGTGAATCATTTCTTCAAGGCCAACTTTCTGAGTTTTATCAAGCAAACTATTCATTGAATTTCCTTTACAGCATATCGTTTCTATGTTTATGTGCATCCTTATCCTTAGATTATTAGATTTGCAAGCATTCATGCTGATAAATGCACAAGAATCCTCTGCTTAAAACTAAAAACCTCAAATTTTGACTCGTCGTTTCAAAACATATTTTTATAGAAGTCGCGTGCTGTGTCTTTATATTCCTCGGTCCATTATTGTGTCTGCTTCATTTTATAGCCGTAGAAATGGTTTTTGGCACCAACAATCATCTGAACATATCTGTTTGAATGAGTCGCATTTCCACATCGAACTTCCTTAGTTTTGTTGTCTACAGTATTCATTTCTAGAGGTGTATTTATTTCTAGGGGTGTATTAATTACTAGGTGGGTATTAATTTCTTATATAAGGATGCTGGTCTTCAGTTCCGTGGGATTGCTAGTGCTGTATAGTGATCGTCGCATAGGCGAATAGATTAGTATCCATCAGCGAAACCCTGAATTTTCATCACGCGAAAGTCCACTTTGTTTAAAGATAATGTAAGGCTTTTTGATATATAAAAGAAAGAATTAGCAAGATATAAACGTCAAATATAAAAAGTTTTTTGTTTTTATGTTTTAAAGTGATATGTTTTAAACATAAATAAAGTAAATCAAATACCATAAAAATATCAATCATTGATGTGAAATGTAGTTTTTGAAAAAACTAGTACTGATAATAACTTTAAAACTGATAATAATCATGGAATTTTCGCTGAAATATTGGATATGGGAATTAGTTTCCACCATTTTGTCGAAAATTTTTTAAGTTTATTTCAACATTTGATACTACATACACGTCATTGCTCGGCGTCATGGATTCCTCGGCGTCATGGATTCGTCGGCAGAAAAAATCCCCATCCTTCGATTCGATCAATTCATCGAGCCATAAGAAGTTGATAAGAGGGCCGATTACATGGAGCGGAACAAATGGACCAAAGGACTTATGTCTGGCGAATACGGCGGGCTGGGCAAGATTTTCAAATTCACTCTTTTCAAATACGTTTTGACCGGCTTGGCTACGTGTGGCCCTGCATTGTCATGCAGTTTGTCATGTCTGTCATTGCATTCTGGCCGTTTTTCCTTCTGAGCTCGATTCTGATGCATGAGATGCCGTTGGTACACATCCCCAGTGATTGTTTCAGATGATTTCAAGAGTTCGTAATAGATGATGCCACTGTGGTCTCACCAGGTGCACAAGATGACTTTGGAAGCGTGAATATTCAGTTTGGCATCGCTGGACCTGGTTCACCTGGCATTAACCAATGTTTTGGCCACTTAGGGTTGTCGTAGTAACTGCTGGTTCTCAACATTTAACTGCTGCAACAATTCTTCTAGTCTTCGGCTTGAATCTTCGTCCAACAATTCCTGTTGTGGTGAATCTTAAAATTTTTTCAGTGCCCTTTCACGACATTTATCAGTCACGACAAAATCACCGCTTTAAATTGCCGAAACCATTTTTTGCCGAAACCATCTTCATCTCAGATGAAGCATGATCACCGTAAACATCGAGCATTATACGACAAGTTTCCACAGCACTTTTCTTGAGAATAAGATAATGAACTTTCCACAAATGCAGCTTTTTCGATATGAAAGTCGACATTTTCAACACGAGAAAAAAGTGGTGTTCACGCTCTCAAGGAATGTTGACAACTGCGTTCGTGAGCCTACTCATACAACTACCAAATCCAAGAGCACCACCACAGCAGACATTGCAATAGTATCTGTAAGGACATCTGTCTACCAACGGCGGAAACTTATTCCCATACCCAATATCTTAAAGTGAATCGAGATGAATGCTATTCAGGGCTGGTGTAGACTGTCTCACGTATTCTTATTGTAGATTTTGTTATTATCATTGCGATTCGTTCACAACTATGAAAGGCTCTTCTCCAGTATAGATAACACTACTAACCTAGCTTATAGCGTGTGTTCTTCACACTGAATTTTTCATGAAAAATCTTTTTCCAACCGTCAGGACATGCCATAGACTACATGCATTGGCAGATACCACTGAGCAAACGGTTTCGTGCAGTCAAGCTGTGGTTTGTTCTTCGCTCGTTCGGCATCAAAGGACTTCAGAAACACATTCGGGAGGGAGTTCGTCTAGCACAAAAGTTTGAAGCATTAGTTTTAGCAGATCATCGTTTTGAAATTCCTGCAGTCAGGCATTTAGGTAATTCACTTATACACAGCAAAAGAAATAACGCATTCAACATTGGTCTTTTGAAAAAATAGGAATGGTTGTATTTAGAATAAAAGGTGACAACAATTTAACAGAACGCCTCCTGAAGCGACTTAATCAAAGGGGTTATTTGCATTGTGTTCCGGCATCATTGAAAGGGAAATATGTCATCAGATTCACCATCACCTCTACGCACACAACTAACGAGGACCTTTTGAGTGATTGGGCCGAAATACGTCAAGTTACCACCGAGATCTTGAAAGAAATGAATATAAGCATCAATGAAAGGGCTAAAGTTTCGTTGAAAGGTGAATTTTACATATGAGAATTTCCCGTTTTGTCTTCATTAAAATTTCAATGTTTATTATCCACATATGTATATATGTTATGTTCATATTGCTTGGTTGCATCGTAGAGCATACTGCATTTGTTTATATGTCCCTTTCATCCCCTTGTAGATATTCGTGAGAAAAACGATACATTTGGTTCAAGTTTGCTCTTAGCCAATACACCAATGTCGCCGAAAATTGTGAACGGATCATTTGCGGCTATATTTGACGCGGGCGATTTTCTAGAGAAAGCTTACGCTGGAATAAGACAAAACGTAAGATTTTATGCATGTTTCGGGTATATAGCAGAGTTTTTTTTTAATTACATGTTGATGATTTTCACTACATTTATACAAAATTATAGATACAAATTCGAAAATTGTATCTACAAGATAGATACTTTATGGATACAAAAGTTATTCTAGATACAAGTTTTGTGGGTCCTATAAAAGTAGAAATATTTATTTTAATTCCAGTGTCAAGATTCGCCAGCGATGAGGCGCCGTGTTCGCGGAATATTGATGTCCGGTAAGTGCGACGATATTTTCTATTTTATTTAAAAAAACATTCAAAAAATTTTTAATTTTAGAATAAATTTTAGATAGACAAAGTAGATGTTTCACATTGAAAAAAAAACTTTAAACTTAGCGTGGGATGCACCACTATGATAAAAAGGATAATAAGAAACGACATATGAAACATGTAGACTGCATCGGAAAAAATGGGGTTCCAAATCTGCCTTGTCAATTGTTTCAGGCAGTTATTAAAACTATAAATTTTAGAGAGTCACAAAATGAGGCGAGAAAATGAATTATTCTACCTTTTTCATTACGACAAATAGACTCATTCATGAAGATTAAATAGATTCATTCATGAATTCAAACAGATTCATTTTCACGAAAAATTTCTTACGAAATTTAATGAAATATTGATCCCAGTAATACCATTTCTTCCCAAAATTTGTTGGTGCGATCCAATTCTACCTATTCGATTTATTTGTTTCTTGTTCGATTATTTCATTATCGTATAAGCATGGAAAACCTCTTCTTTATGGTTGAAAGGCGAAGACTTGTTACATTCTGAGAGTGACACTCCTAGATACGCAATGTTTCGGACTTCCTTCTAAAAATTTCTCCTGTTAACACAAAAACTAAGATTGGCACCGCACGCCTTACTTCGGGCTAGACTTACGAGCTCCCAAAAAGAGGATGCGTTTCAGTATGGGTATTTGACTGGTATGGTTGTCAACCGTTGATAGCATTTTTCTGTAACCATTTCCGAAGAGAGTTCATTCATTTCGCTAAAGACGTCATGACGGTGCTTAGTGCATGATAAATATAAGATACGCGTCATAGTCCTTCCCGATTCAAGGCTTATGCAAAAATCTTCCAAAGGCTGCTTGCTTCCGAAATTTTTTTAGAAGCAAGTCTCTTAAGTAACTATCCGAGGCTGGTTCGATAAGTACTAATCCTTCAAAAGGAAAAGTTTTGGAAAAGTGGCGATTTATGTTGCAATATAGTCTCCTTTTAGATCGATGCGCTTCTTTCACCAGTCCGAAAAATACGTTTTCTTGAAATGTGCAAAGTATTCCGTGGCGGTAATGACATCCTTATTAATTTGACTCAAATTTTTTTTCAGTGAGTGACCCTTTCAAATAGGGAAAATTCCGGGAAGTCCGAAGAATACGATGGCTGGATCAGCAGTTCGTAGCCCAATTCGACTTTTTTGGCCTTGGCGAGGGCAGAGCTGTGAGCTGTTGCGTTTTCATTGTTAAAGAGAACCAGTTTCTGCGAATTCACCCAATTATACGGTACAATATACCCCAGTGTTTTCTTGTCCTTTTCTAAGTAGTCGAGGTAGATCAAGCCTTGGTGACCATTACCTTTCCGACCGAAAGGACAGTCTTCTCCTACTTCGGAGCACATTTGCCGGGTGAAGTCCATTCTTTCGACTGTTCCTTGGCCTGTTATGTGTACCAGTGGACCTTTGTTTCATTGACGGTCTGAAACGATCGGATTGTGCTTAAACAGCGTCAAACTCTACTCCGAAGTGGTCTAATGGTTGCGCTTGTTGTCCTGAGAAAGCGAACGCAGCACCCATCTCACCGACAGCTTTTTCATGCCCAGAATTTCATCGAGTATATAACCCACGTGATCTTTTCAGACGTCTACTACGAGCTTTCTCAGCTTTATCGCGCAACTACAATCTGCGGGCTGCCAATACGAAATCGTGGAGTTTTGCCACGTTATCCTCCACGGTACCCGTTTTCGGGGCACCAGGGCGCGGCTCATCAAAAACCAACCACGTTGAAACTCACTATACCATATTTAACGGGCACATGAGAAAAGCTACACAGCACCCGATTTTGCAAGAATAGATAAGACAAGAATCGAATACTAATATTGGTCTTCTTCTATTTTTCTAAGATCCACGGACACATCCACCCATTTTCACACGCGGTCAAAAACATAAAAGAAAAAACTACGGGTCCAATCCGGTTGAAATTTCGACAGCAGTCGTCTACAAAAATATACTACACGAAAGTAAGTTTCCCTTTGCAGCGAATCCTTATGGCGACCCCGAATAACACTGAGTTCGAGAGCTCGCCACCACTACGCTAAAATCTCCTCTCTGCGCTAAAAACCTCTAAAAAATAAATTTCCCCACACCTTGCGATAGTAGCGCCACCGGCTGGTGAGGCCAATTACTTATCGGACCACCCTTGTATTTGTGGGGAAATCATAGTTGTCATTGCTATCCTCATTTTCAATACATTGAAACATTTACTCATTCATGGTGTTCGTGTAACGTATGGTTTCATAACGTTTTTGGTAAAGAATTTCATCCCCTTCCACATACGTATCTAAACAGTCATTAGTTACAGTGACTTCCTTTGCAATTTTGTCCACTATATCGACTGTTTGGCTGCCGGTGTTCCCGGGTATCCATATCAGGATTATCCTGGATGAAGTTCCAGGCGTCGTGTGCAGCCTACTTTCTGTCCATATTTTGGTCGGCGTTTTTGAGAGCCTGGTTCTAATATTAGCAATATTGAAGGTCACTATTTAATTGCATTCATGAGAGCAATTTTGTTTAAGGCTGAGATGGTGGCATATGGTTCAGCCCCTAGAGAGCGGTTATACTTACGTTGTGAGCATATGTCAGGACGATTTCATTTAGGTTATCAATCCGTAACAATCGTGCTTTCTTTGCTCTCATTCGTTAGTGCCGTTATCTTTTTTTGTGGGTCTGCCTAAAATTTCATATAAGGTCCGTTGTCCTGTGAAGGTTGCTTGTTTCACGTTTCGAGGGTGAATTGATGCGTTCTACTGGAGGGCAGATGTTTTTGATGGGATCTTTCGGGGGTCGTAAATGGCATGTGCTCTGTCTTCTGTTTGTAGGAGCCCCATTTGGAGTCGGTCTGGATCCAGTCAGCCACTCTATGATCCTCTTCTTTGCACAGGAAATATGAGAATTTGAAATTGATGCCTTCGCAGTTGTCCGAGCCACATCTCAGACATTCAGGCGCTGAGTGTCCTATTCTGATACATTTGTAGCACTGACGCCATCTGATTAAGAGTAATTTACTTTACTGATAAAATAAATCATCTTCGCCATGTCTGGTAGTTCGTTCCCTGAGAAGGTAATTTTTACTGAGTGCGTTAGCAAAAACTTATCGGGATCATTGCGGCCTTTAGTGTTTAATCTCTGCTGAGGAAATATGGAAAACATTTTAACAGGCGAGGAATTGGTGCTCCATGATTTTACGAAGTTACACGCGAAGTTACTTTGGTGTGTAATGATAATGAGATTATTGTTTTGGACCAAGAATCAGAGAAAAAACAAGAAAATAAGTATCAGGAAAATTGTGTATCGTTTCTAGAAAACAAATACGGGTGTATCTTGGGTGTATCCACCTCCTAATTAGATATCAGCCCCGTTTCTATGACGACTGCTTATATTGCGCGTGGACGCCCTATAATTTTCTGAGTAGGATATAATATCTTGGATTTGAATTTGCATCATCCTTCCCAACTGTTTAATTTTTTATGCTGGAAATTCTCGTCGCTAAAGACGTGGTCCTTGATTTTCATTTTGTCTTATATTGACGTACCTCAGACTTTTGCGATATGCGTCAAAAAAAAATCGGTGTCCTCGGTGAAAGAACGAAACTCATGACATCACACAAAGCTAATTGCCAGCACTAATACCTATATCCTGTGGCGTTCAAACAGTTGAGATCGGTTGTGTTTTACTTGTCTTCCATTGAGAGTACTTGAGCAGGTCTCGAAAATAACAAAGAGTTTCGCTGTGATCATTGATCTCAAGGCCCAAGATCCCAATTATTGGTTAGGGAAAGCAAGAACTTCGAGACCGATGTGCTATCGATTGTAAGCGGGAAATGAATTATCAGATGCAAATCAGATGAATGATGAATCTGTCAATGGAAAACATTCAAAACGGTTTTGCCTTTTTTCAAAAACGTTTTCAAGATATTCCAAATCGACTGCAGGACACAGAAGAGTGAACAATTAGGAATCTTATTTACATTTGCATCTGATGATCGAATGAATTTTCCACATGACACAAGCCCGAATTCCAACCTTTAATTATCACTGAAGAAAACGTTCATCTCAAGTTATAGTTTTCATGACTGAAAAACACAATTATTGTGAGTAGTGACTGTGTTTTATCAATTTTTTTTAGGAAAACAATTTTCTCTCGACTCGCGAATGGATCTTGTTGCGCACCATTGTCTCGATTCGTGTGCCAAAAACGGTGATAAGGCTGCAGCGATCAATGAAGATAGCGAAGACTTATGGGAAGGTACGAAGGGAAGGTAGTGTAGAGCTTCATTTCATAACATGTTGTACAGCTTCTGTTGTATGTTGCTTAGTTTTTTTTTTCATATAACAATTCATCATATCAGGAGGTTTGCTGTTAACCTTTGGCAATCGGTTGTGTAAAGCTTGTTGTCAAGATGTTTAATTGTACTTTTTTGTCTTGTTTCGCTTTACGTTTTATGTTTCAATCACATTGCAAGCTAACATAACTTCCAAACGATCACATTGATTTTTAACACAACGATTTTGTGTATTTCAGCTTATGAGAATTTGGGGACACCGCCGTTGACTCCATCACCTCTGATATCCCCACTGACGCCTTCACTGCCATCTTGGTACAGAGCAACAAAAGCACATCTTCCAAGCAAGTATCTAACCCCCAAGCCAGTGAGAAGTCAAACCGTAAAGTCCGCACAGGATCTGACCCGCAGTAAAATCACTCCGAATTACAGAATAGCTGGTTCGAGTCGAAATTTAATTATAGACAATGTTCTTACCATCCATGAGATGGAAACTAACCTGAATATCCACAAATATAGTAGTTCTCAAACTGTCCACAAAACTCTTTCGTCAAATAGTTTCCCCGCCATTCACCACGAGCGTCCCAGCGTGGTGGAAAATAAAGAAGGTGCAAGTCAGAAAACGAATCGTGTTGGCAGTCTTGCCGCTAGACGCCGCGCATTTCGTCAAAAAGAAGATGATGAGCATGCATTTTATAACAAAACATTTCGTGAGCAATTCGATCGAAAATCGTTTCAATGTCACGTTTTTGCAGCTGCAACGATGCCCAACATTGCTGAACATGGTTTTGAAGATGAAGTGGATTGGGATGCTGTGAAAAGATCATTTGATGAGAACGCACCGAAGAAAATGCCGAAAGTGCGAATTCAAATTGTCAATGAAACCGGCGAAAAAATTGGCGGTTTGTGTGATACATCTAGTGATGAGCTTGGCAAGCGGGAAAATCAAGAAAATATCGCTTGGACATCTTTGGATTGTGCTGATATTGATGATGCCCCGAAAAAATGGTGCGAGAAATGCGGACATCATAGGAAATTGAAGAAATGCTGATAGTTGGGAAAATATTTGACGAAACTTTAGTGGATAGTATTTAATCTATTGTTAGAATTAAATTCATTGCGCATTCAATTTAAGCTAGTGATGAATGTGTAGAGGTAAGTTAATATGAATCATGTTCATCTGCTGCTGTGCAAGGATCAATAATAAGTGCACGTTATCAATTATATCCTGAATAGTATACCGTTAATTGAGAATCATTGCGCGATGGAAATTATGATTTTGAATGTGGCGAATATTTGGGTCTTAATTTTCTGTAGAGTTTGAGTTAAGATTTGATTTTACGAAAATATCGAGGCACATTTCAAACTTTCCCTGATTGTTTTCTGACTCGTGGGATTTCGTTGTAAGTTCTGGTGATCGAAATCTCGTAATTCGATCGATTTGCCTTCCATAAATCAAGTACTAGCGGATCTACTGCCTTGTTCGGTTTCGTAGTGATCTATTGGAACGTAACCAAATGTGTAATGTGAAAAGGAAATGGCGCTTGCGTTAATATGTGAGTTGAGTTGCAGACTATGCATAATTGTTAACTAAATCTTATTGTTGTGATTTTCTTACTTGTCTCTGATTCCTTACGAAATCCTCAGGAAGATCCCATCGACGTTACTTTTCAAAAGAAAGGAGTACTTGGTGGACCAAACAGGGAAGTTACAGGAACCATTAAAGACATAAAACCTTAAACTGTTGCTTTACTCGTCGCTTTTCATCTCTTTTTACTAAGCATTTTGTGTGACTCAACTTTTACTCACTGACATTGTTCGCTTAATTCGACAGTTCCAAAGACGGGCTGGAAACAATGTGTTTCAAAACACCACCCCCAAAGATCTGAACAAGTTTCAGTCCCAGGTCCCAATTTTATTAAAGCTATTTCGATCTCTGAACACAAATGGTGAATGTTCACCGTATTTTCTAGCGTTCGAAACCAGAACTATCACGTTTCAGCCAAGGATAGGCTCCTCACCGTGCTCGGGCTGAGAGTAATCTCTCATGGGCCTCCCTTCAACCCGTGGTTCAGGGAATCCTCTGATTGGGTCGAGTTTTTCTACGGTCCGAGAAAACACTCAGTTTTTGCAACAGACAAACGGGACTGATAGCCCTTCCTTAAATCTCGGGTACGTGGGAACTGCATTTCCCAAAGAATGAATAGTTTACGCCTACAGCCCAGACCTATTCAGCCCACTGCGTCTGCCGGAATCGCGGAGCACAAGCCTATAGGTCAGATCTATCTGGTTCAGACCGGATGTCCGGTGGACATTTTCAACTTCCAACTTTTAGCAAGTGTACTAGCCTCGCATTCACCCCTTCAACAAAGTTGATGCTACAGTGCGAGCTTTTCGACCTGCCGAGTACATTTAACATATCATGGTCTACATTTAACAAGACACTTAGGCACACGACATTTAGTTTCTCAAGTCATCTGTCAGTCTTGTATCGGTACACAAATATTGGCTTCAACGCATCGTTTTCTTCAACCGATTTGCAAACCTGTCTACATATAGTCGAGCAATTTAACAGGTCTCTGTTTACTTCTTGTTAAGTATAGTCCTCAGTAAAAGTCATAGCATCAAATCATCTTGCCATATCATCAAATCATCTTGGCATTTATCTCTCATCTGCTCGGATTTCTTCAACCTTTCCTCGGTAAGCTCCAAAGTTCTCAATATTATCGAACCCATCCTCGCGACGTCAGTGGTACTGATTTCAGTCCAACGATCTCAATTGTAACCAAAGTTACTTTAGCTCTGCATGTCTTCCTTAATCGTATCCCTTCAGTCATCGTCATGTCGACTTTGCACCTGATCATATAAGCACGATCTATGCTGCTTCATATCTACCTGTCGGCCTTCATCATTTAGTCATCAGCCCAACAGTCCAGCAGTTACTTCGGTCAACTCGCCCGACGCACATCAGTCAGTCTTCCTTCCACCTTCCCTCGGTACACCACAGCCCTCAAGAACCAAAAAGCCTGTATCGGTGACGTCATAGGCACAAGCTTCAGTCCATCCTTCCGACTGCCAACTCATGACATTACTCTCTGTCACACAGCAGTTCTTTTTTTTTACAGCGGTTTCCATAAGATCCAGCGAGGCATCCGTTCCAACGAGGCATCCATTCTATATTTCAACGTGTTGGAATGACGACAGACGTACGAATGAAGACCCAAAGACCAAACGAATACTACGTTCAACTCAGCTTCAAGTCCACATTTTGAGTACCCTTCTCAGCTTCATTTCAACTTCATTTCAACTTCATTTATACAACAAACTCCCTCCCTCATTCCCTCCCATTTTAAACAAGCTTGAGACTGTCATGATGGAGCCGCAGAGCGACAACTGACAACGTATTTTTTGAATGCTCTTTTGTGTTATTGACGGCTGTGGTCACATCCGTCAGATTTGGCTGACGGATATAGTTGGAGCTCCGCCAGTCAAAAATGGGTCGAATCCTTCTTTTTTGAGGTAATAGGATTTTATGTTGCATTTTTGAAGGGAATTCAATCGATTATAAATATTGGATTTTCATTAAAAATATGCATTTTAAACTACACTTTTAATAATTTATATTTAGCTTAAAATATTGGTCATATGGTTGCCTTTGAACATGCTAAACACATTTGAAGCTTCGAACACTAGGTCGTAATTTTTACATTTTCTTTGCTTTTTGACGGTCAGCAGTTTGCCTCGACTTCTGGTAAATTAGGGCAAGAATCCTTCACATAGACTTGCCCAACTAATTGGCTCGAATCTCCAGCTTGTGGCATACATTCTTTGCTCTATTTCCATTGTTGTTGAGCGTAGAATTTCTGGGACAGCCATTTGGCAACCAGAAGCACCCGAAAGTTTCCCGTTTTTTTGTTGATTTTTGTCTCTCTGGTACACGATTTCCTATACTTGCTTCTTCCTCCAAATATAGTGCTCATTTCTGGTATCACTTGACTTACTTTTCGTTATCGTTGTGGCATATAACACAGCCTGGTTGCTCCTGTCGATGCCAGTTTGTCCAATACCCGTATCGCCAAAGGTTTCCGTTTAGGAAGACGTCTGCGATGAGTAGAGTCCGAGTTTGAAGTCATAATAAGTGTACGTCTTTTCAATATCCTTACGTCGAGAATAATCCACTTCACATTAGCACCACAATACTGTTTTCATCTTCTCTTGCTATCATTTCACCTCTCTTCAATGGGTAATTTTTTGTTGTTCTCCATATTTTCGACGACATGCACCTTAAATTTTAAAATTTTTCTACTGTTCCATACCTTGTGTAAACTTTGCCAACAAAAAAATTTCGTCCTTCATCCATCCATTTACCTGTAAATTTAATGCAGACGTTTTCAGCTACGCCAACTTGCATCCTTTCGCTGATATTTCGGGCAGAATATATTTTCGGTAACTATGTATGTCCTTTGGTGGAGCGCAGTTTGAAAAGTTTTATACCATTTTTATCGTATTTCTTTGGTATGTAGTGTCAGAATACTAGTCGTCCTCTGGAAGAAACCATTGTTCCGTCGAATATAAAGTCTTCACCTGATGAAAGGATTTTTTGATAGGTTTAGGTTTAGAAGGTTTAGGAGTGTTAGAATTTTTCCAATCGGCTACCCTTTTCAATTGTTTTGGAACTTGCCAATTGCAAGTTTGCTAGCACTCAGTCGAAAGGATTCTTGGAAATCTTTCTGCAGGCTTTCATAGACCAACATCTCAAGAGCGGTGTCTTTAGTAAGCCCATTCCAAAGCCCAAATTTCGCAAAAGTGATGGCTTTCCACCTGTTCAGTGCAGCCTTCTCAATCTCTTTCTGTTCTCTGATGCACTATTTCGTCTTCATATATTTAAGCCTCTGTAACTAAAGTGCTTAGCTCATTTTCAAATCCATCAGAATCCCATCTTTTCCGGTGAACGTCAATGACTGTTGCCAGTTATCAAATTCATTCCACAGATTAATGCCCAATGAATCATTGACAAAACTCAGCTCCTTTTCTTCGCCAATACCAAGTTCTTCCAACTTGTCATCAAGGTCTTCAATTGCATAAGATTCCTCAGTAACGGAGTTTGATCCCGAAGAAATTCTATTTCTTGTCACTTTTCTTGTTAAACATCATAATTCGTCATTATTACCCTCCCTACTTTCAAACATATTTTAAGAACGCCCAATGATCATTTTGTCATCGACGTTCCTTTGTGTCATCTGAAAAAAATTCACCGATGTGCGTGTCAAAAAAGTATGCTTCTAACTTAGATAAAGGATCTGGCATAATTGCAGTGAGATCTCAGAGAGTCCGCTAACCGAAAACTTTATCCCTCTCTCTATTTCAGAATTAAATACTTTGGAATGAAACAAAGGTTTGCGAACATTACTCGTGTGCCAACTCGAATTTCGTCCCTGCTATTTGCTGGTTATCAATTTGCTTATGTATCCCCGCTTCGACAGTCAGATTAGGACCCTGCGAAAACTAAACAGAATCATGCTGGGCGAAAAAGGTGTTAAATGGGAGATATTTGCATATATCAGTTTTAGGGCTGTAGTAGAAAGAGAACCTTCCTGAAGAGTAAGAAGAATATTTGAGGAGAAATGGATGGAAAAAGGAAAAATTACAATTACAAATACATCGTTTTAGAAGTGGCGCCACAGTGCTCGTGGGCCTTGGCGTGTAGTTTATGATACCTCCTGCAGTCTGGGTCCATCTTCTTTTTCCGCGAATTTGGAGAACTGAGTGACAATTCACCAACTTGATTATTTCAGTTCAAACAGCGCTGCCTGGGCTTTTCAAATGATTTTCGATCCTTAACCTTTACTGCGATTATCTTCCCAGTTCCCACTCCTAACCAATTTGTTGTGCGTGCGCAGCCAGTTTGCAATTTTCATAGTTTAACTATCGAAGATATTTCTGGCTCACAAAAAGTTGGCACAGCGGTAGTTGTACCAAATTTGTAATTGAGCTCCTGTAAGTTTTACTCGCATCATGCATATCTGGAGACATCCTTCAACTACTTCAAATACATTCAAATTATTTTCGAAGACTTGCCCAGACGCCAGGTGTTACAGCTGTGGTGTAACTAAAACTTTATAACAGCTTTATATTGTTCGAGGTTTTTTCTCCAGCATATGTTACTAGCCATACTTGCTAACTCCTGGTGGAGCTAGCTAATTGAGAGGAACATGTTATATGCAATCTGTTCTTTTACTTCATCTGATTTATTGGCATCTTTTTCAATTCTTACAACAACGCTTCTACAAAGTCCTTCAGGCTTACTATGCTTTGGCCGATCGACATTTCATCAGGTCGGTTTGGCGTTATTTTTCCTGCTTGGGCCATGCACATTTTTTTGGCCAAATTCTAGTGCAGCCTTACACACATTATAGCCTTCTTGCTAGATTCTCAACAGGATTTCTTTAACATATGACGAGGACCGTGGTAATATGTTAACATCATCTGCGAAGGCTACGGTTCATTTTGATCTACAGAGAAACGCTGCTCTTGTTTTTGATATAGAACTTGGTGATTACTTGGTTGGTAGTTGGTCCTGCGTCTCCGAAATTCCCTTGATATTCGCTATGGCGGTTTAGACGCGGACAAATTTCGCATTTTAACAGCTTACTTAGTACTTTTCAGGATCTGCGTGCCATATATTGTTGTGGTGGAGCTATAGTTAACTGCAGAACGTGGACCTTAAAGCAGGTTTGAATTGAAAAATCTGATGACCAATGGTCTTGACAATAATCCTGTTAAATATACTTTAGGCTCTGAAAATTTCGCCGATAATATTAATGGAAGCTACGTTGGCAACTAACCTTAAATCGAAAAGACAAATTCAAATATCAATCTTACATGGGATTCATCCCCGGCATTCGTAGCACGGAGGGTAAGTCGTCTAGCTACTACACCATCCGGAGGGCTATTGAAAGTATTACTCGTCACTGATAGTCACTTCCTCTTAATTTTTTGGAAGCACATTAATCCCTAAAGGCGTAAAGTCTACACAGCAACAATCATCTAGTTTTCTGGTACCTTTTTTCTTCAGCTAGGCCCTTTGGTATTAACCATCAATGTTGTCGTTGTTATATATTGTTGTCGGTGTTATATATTGAAAACGATGTGGAAGTCTAGTTGGAAATATAGTCGAAGTTGAGTTGAAACCAAGGAAACGCTAATCTGAGTTAATCGCTGCTATGAATTCAAAACTGGAGTGCACGATCAATGAGCCGAGACAATTGGAGGCGCTTGTTGTACGAAGCGAGGTTGTAGTGCCAAAGAGAAGGAGAAGTCTTCTGCTTTCACTATCCAAACTTGCTGAATACGTCTCACCATATTTGATATCATGAAAGTCACCGATAAATATTGACAAATAGCCAAAATGACAGCTGAAAATGCTAAGCATCACCGAAAATTCGAAATTCCAATCCAGATCATGCAATTTATTTTTAATGGTAGAACATTCCGCGCCGCAATTGACCAAAACTGAGTCGACTAAATTCCTTTTCTTCTGGGTATTTCACTTGAATTTCTTGCTGCCCTCGAATGACTGACGAAACCAATTTTATTCTTTCAATGAGCCAAGAGCGAAGTTCACCTCTTTGAAATTACAATGCTCAGTTAAGGTCTTATGATTTATTTTCATGGATATAATAAACAGATTCATTCAGACAACACAGATGCAATTTCGATCACAAGAAGTAGAGAAAAAATGTATAAAACCTAGCTCTTGACAATGAAGAAATCACATTGCAAAAGGCAACCAAATAAGTGAGAAGAAACTTTTGATAATTTTATCAAAAGTTTTCAATATCAGTCAATATGCATACATAAGCGGACTGTCCCGGCTTGTATGGTAATTTTACATCAGCTAATATTGAGTAGTTTTGCGAGGATGGTCTGAAAAGTTTCCGATCTAACAATGGTACAAGACATTTTTTCTCAACATTTTTTTTTGTCTTTCTACATAGTCTCCTTGTAACTCGACACACTTCGCCTAGCAATGCTCTCAGCAAGTAGTATTTGGCGTTTTTCACAGCAAAATAATTGTTCACGAAGGTAATTACCTCTTCATTTGACGAAAATATCTGTCCTTTGAGAGGAAGAAGGAACAAAAAGAAGTCGCTCCTAGCTAGATCTGGTGAGTGTGGTGAAGCAGTTCAAACCGGAATTCGTGGATTTGCGACATGGTAACCGCTGAGTTGTGATATGACGCGTTGTATTGGTGAAACAGGCTTTTCTTTTTCTGCAAATGTGGTCACTGTTCCGCAATTTCTGCCTTCAGCTTTGCATGTAATTATGCGTAGTATGCTCCTATAAAGGTTTTTCCTCTCTGAACATAATCGATTAAGATAACTACATGAATATTCCCAAAAACAGTCACCATCACGTTTCCAGCCGAAAAAATAGGTTTTCTTGTTTTTCGGAGCCGTTTCCTCCTTTACAGTCCACTGTTTGTATTTTTGTTTTGGGGTTTGATGGTGTATCCAAGTTTCATCTACGGTAATTGATAACCGTAATTACTGAGGTAAAAACGAGGATTTATTGTACCTAAACTGTGCCAACAGAGCGTTGGAAATGTTCTTTTGAACACGTTTTCGATCTAACGTGAGTAAACGCGGACAGCTTTTTCATGCATAAACCTTGGTTTAATATGTGACAAGCATGTTCTTTGGGTATTTTCATAACTTCTGCCTCTCCTCTCGCTTTGATTCAGTGGTTGTCTAACACCATTTGGTAAACTTGAGCAATATTTCCTCATTAGTCGAAAGTTTTGAAAGTCACGAAGGTTCATCATGTCCCAAGCTCTCACGGTCAAGTTTTAATTCAGCTGCCCTAAATTTCACTGTAGTAAATTATGTTCCCATACACAGAGTTCAACTCAAATTTGTTTCGCGTAGGCGTATTACGTTTCAAAACTAAAAATTTAACAGCGGCTCTATCCTCAATTTTTTCCATTTTCACATAAATACTCACATCGACTCATTCAAACGACTATCAGCTCAAAACTGTTCGTCGAAAATGGCTGAAACATTGGTGAGTAACTGTCAAAACTTGCACTACTACATTTACTAGCTTTTATTTACAAGTGCTGCCAACTTTATGTTTTGGTGGGCAACTTTTCAGACTCGTAATTCTTCTATCTGGCGTTTAAGTCCTTCCATGATCTAGCGATCAGCGTAAATATAGGTAGGCAATAACAATGCGTTTTAATATTGAATCTAAGTTTCAAACACGAACAAGCACTGAAGGCTTTTGACATGAATGACATTCGTTCTTATAGTTCCTTGGCAGTTTTAAAGGATGAGAAACTCATAAAATATATTCAAATTGGGAACTTTTTTCTGATTTGAGCAACGATTTTAATGAAACAGAAAAATAACTCGTTGTTGAGATTAGTGCAAAAATCGGAGTACTCAACAATAGCTTCGTAAAATTGGAGTCAACGTGCATACACACATACTCCCGCAAATTTGTATTCCAAGAAAGAAGTGCTAGTTTGAAGTAGTGTTTAAACCAGACTTACTATGTACTCATAAATGGGTACATTACCAAAGATTCTTCTGAGCTTGTTCCTGAAAGAATTAATTTATCGATGATATTTAAATTGGAGG
This sequence comes from Stratiomys singularior, assembly GCA_954870665.1. Taxonomy (NCBI): domain Eukaryota; kingdom Metazoa; phylum Arthropoda; class Insecta; order Diptera; family Stratiomyidae; genus Stratiomys; species Stratiomys singularior. The sequence goes on along the minus strand of OX940878.1, from coordinate 27,397,951 downwards.
TGGGGTATGTCTACTTTCTGAATTGCATCTAGATAACTTCAAATTGAATTCCAGAAAATATTCAACGAAATCGGTATCGATTTCATGGGTAAACCTAACAGCATGGTTTAATTTTCGTCCTTAAATGTGTTACGTTCGTCTGAAACGTTGTGAATCTGCTGTTCTTCGTCACTATCTTCCTTTAGTGTTGTTATAAGAGGTTTCTAAATTTAAGTTATTTAGGTTTGTTGGTCGAATTCGCAAACTTAAAGAGGTTTAATTTAAAATTGTGAGAAATCGCGTTAGACTATTCAAAAATTAAAATTAGCATCGAAAAAGTAAGAACTATTATATGTAGTTTCAATTGTAGTTCTACCTCGGTCCTATTATGATAAATAAGGTTTTATGTCAGTACTTGCTGTCGTATGTTAAGTCTGCTATTCGTCTAATGGATTTAATGGTAAATTTAAATTATTTTGTTGTAAAAAATAGGTGAAAATTGCTTTGCTTGATCAAGTGTTCGAATTATAAAAAAATAATTGAAATGATTAAATGGAGTGAAGAAATTATTGCATCTTGATTGAAAGGTAAACGTCACTCCATTTGCGGTCGAATTTATTCGGCAATCATTTCATTTCTTTGAGATTTCGAACGGAAAAACGGTTGGAACCTTTTAAAATTTCTTTTACGTGATTTCATTGAAATTAAATCTCAAATTTAGATTCAGCTTTTATACCGATCATTTACGATCTTTTAACTTTAATGGTGTGCCAATGATTCTCCATAAAATTTCTTACTATTTGTTTATGTAAATAAGATAAATCAATTCATCTTTGAAAAAGTTTGAAGCTTAACTCTTAAAAACGGCTAAAGAGGATAATAAGTGTGTTAGCTTTCTCCTGTTTAGTGTCACTGCTTTTGATGTTAATAAAAGTAATATTGAATGAAAATTTTGTGTGGTTTGGTATTTTTTTTGTTTTTCTCATGGGACCCAGTTGCTGAATGCTTAATTTTCCCGAGACATTGAACCTGTGTTAGATGACATTCGAATGATAAATTGTGATAATTCTGCAAAGATTTGGTAATGTACATATGAAAAGCAAAAATGGAAATGTATTCAAATGCATATTGGCACTGATATCGCATAAATTTGTATAACGAACGCATATCTCATGCTGCAAAGAGCGCCAATTACAGCTGCTGGAAATTTATCTTTAACACTTTTGTTGCGTCGAAATGCGCTTTTACGCTTGCGCAACATGAAACTTTTTCCGCGAGCAGAAAGAAATGAGTTGCACAAATTGCGAATTCTTACGTAATTTGTAATTTCATTTTTTAACGTTTGCGTTATTTTTCGGATTTATAGTTGGTATCATTGGTTCGAGATACAATTTTCATTTCCGGAAAATTTTTGATTGATGCTCGGGTGTTAGCTTATGCAAATTGTTGGATATGCACTCGAAGAAAAAAGTTCTTCTCAATTAAAATAAGTTATACACCGGTGAAAATTTTTATCTATTATCTCGATATTGTTGAAATTGAAATTGAAAGTTGCAAGGTCGTTATTGCATTAGTCTGTGACAATCGCTAATGATCGTCTGCTGGTACGACAATATATTTTGCGGTCTGTTTGACAAGAGTGATTGCGTTTCTGCCGCCGCGGCCAGAGGTTCGCTGAAAGATGACTTTATGGGTTGTTGGAGCACTAAAGCGGATCGCCGATAATTTCGAAATCGAGGGGTCGACAACTCAAGTGTGAAGCATGCTAATATAGTTTGCAATGAATTACTACTCGTAAGAAAATTTACAAAATTACTAAATAACAGTCTTTGTTGACTTGAACGATACTCATATAATACACCTGCTGATTGGATTTCAAATTTTCGGGAAAACCCGGTGAAATGAAAGTCAATCCGTGCCTTGTGGGATCAGCAAAACATCACTACACTTGGTAAGTTAGTTATAGGTTACAAATAAGACTATTATTCAGACAATAATAAATAAAACACTATTATTCAGGCTTCACACATATAAAAAAAAACCATTCTGGTCAAGATCAAGAGGTAATTTATATTATTTATAATAAATAAAGTATAACATGTCATTGCCAAAATATGGTAGAATCAAAAAAGGATGCGCGAGACCAGCGATCAGAATCAGTTTTAGAGTTTTAGTTTTTTGACCTTTTGGAATAAAAGCTTGGGGTCGTTCAGTGAAATCGTTTTAAATCAATAAATTCAAAACTATTGATTTGAGAACGTATCGCTTTTCCGGCAACCCTTCATGCAAAGTGACTCCATATTACAATATTACTTTTGTATGATGAACGTAAATTTGGCAGAAAATCAAATAGAACAAGAATTTCGTCAAAAACAAGCCGTTTTTAACAGCAGAAATCTTCAAAGTCCCACACTATCTTAGCTGTTGCAAAAATACATACACATACTCAAAAAAGTCTGCCTACATCTCAAAAGTTAAAACTGAATGATGTTGGAATCGTATGAATCAATAATGTGGTCTTGATTTAATCGATAAAATTTCGATAAAAAAGCCTAAACTGCAAGAAACGTATTGAAGCAGGTTTATTAAACAATTGTCAAAATTAACAAATATATAGTAATTTCAGTACTTGGAAGTCTGTGAGCGGCCCCAAAAACGTCTGCATACACATCACAAAATTCGGGAATCCCCCGGAATATTTTAACTTCATTTTTTCATTGACCTGCGTGTCGATACTTCATTGGAAAATTGTTTCTGTGTTTTGCGTGAATAAAAGACTATTCTTTAATATGAACGTGAAAGATAAGGAAATTAGTGGTAGTGAGCGTAAAGTGATATTAAAATTCCGTGAAAATTTTTCGTGAAATCGTGAAATGAGTTGGGAGAACCCATTCCCCAGTCCAAAGGGTTGTTGCTCATTACGGAGAAACCGTTTTAATTATTTCACGGCATCGATCAGGACGTCCTACGAAACTTACAGCACGTGAACTTAGGAGTATTATTCATGCTGTGACACAAAATCCTCGATTAACCGCGTTCCAAATTGCACAGGACATAAAAAAGAAATATAATAAAACAAAAAGCGATGAAACAGTGTGCATGCTTTTCAGGAAAGGCGGTTTCCATGCTTGAGTCGTAAATATGTAAATGTTATGTTAATATGCCAAAAGCATTTTGGGAAAGCGTTCCTTTTTCGGACGAGAATAAGTTTTGTATATTTTGGATAAGAGAACACAAATAAGTATGGACAAAACGCTCGACAGAATTCAATAAAGAAAATTTGATTCCCACTGTAACGCATGTTTTGGGGATGTTTGGTAGATACTCTGGTGGGGAAACTAGTTTTCATAGAATCCACAATGGATAAATACGGGTCTGTTTATATTTTAAAAACTTATATCAAGCAAAGTACCGAGAAATTGCGGATGGGGCATGCATTTTTCTGTCAGCACGATAATGACTCCAAATATACTGCTGTAGTAAACAGACTTTTGTTGGTCTACAACGCCCCAAAACTCTAAGGTTAACCCCCTCAATCAACAGATTTAAACCCAATTGAACATTAGTGGGATTTACTTGAAAAAAAAAAATTCGAGACCATGACATAACAATCAAAGAGTTATTAAAAAAATGTTATTTTGGACGAGTGGAACAAAATAACGGCCGAAGAAATATCAAAGCTTGTTCAATCCATGCGAAATAGGCTAAAGGAAGTCATTTATAGTCAAGGCGATGCTACTATTATTAAGGTTCTTAATCCGTTTAGCATATAGTGCGTTTCAAATTGAATATTTAAATTTTTTTACGTATACGCAGAGTTTTTACGATGGATTTTGATGATTTCATGGAAGATACTTTTTTATTTTATTTATTCTAAACAGCAAACGAATAATCAATTACATATTTACTTACCATAAAGCTAAATGAAAGTGATAAACAAAAGTTTTTAACGCTATAAAAAATGGCAAAGGTTCTAATATAGATATGTTTGCTACGACCACTAAGTGTATGTAGACTTTTTTGAGTTTAAATTGAAGTAACCAATTAATGCGTCACTTCCTATAGTTTGCTCATAGCAGAATGAAATATTTTATAACATTCTCATGGAGCTTAAAGAATAACACAACCTAAAAATCTTTCGAGCTATCAAAGTCTCAAATTTCAGTCAAGTTTCAACTTGTTTTGGAGGTTTGTTCCAAATGTATCGAGCGTATCTATAAACCTCCGCGCCACATCGTTCGAGCGCCTTCTACTGGATATTAATCCTGTTAGTGAAATCTATAAAAAAAAGTCCCCAATTTATTGAACATCACTATCCCAGTGATGGTTCTACTTTTCGTTCTACTGCAAATCAACTTTTGGAATTGCCTTCTGCGTATCCGTCGTATGAGTTTCAAGCGTGCCTTTGTTATTGAACCGATGTCCTTTGAGCGGCGTTTTTCGTGTGGAAAAAAGACAAGTCCCCTACGTGGGGACTATACGCAGGCTGCCCGACTTGTTGCCTTTTCAAATATTCCTACAAAAATTTCGATGAGTGCGCTGAGGCATTGTCGAAGTGAAACAACCAATCACCGCTTAAACAAAAATGAGGTTTCTTCTCACTGCATCCTGCACTCCTTTTAATGCTTCAAATTAGTGTTCTTCAGTGAACATTTGACTTAGAGGAGCGTATTTGGGTGCAATACAGCTTCGTAATCAATCGAAGCAGCCAACATGGTCTTCTCTTTTCGTCGTCTTTGACATGATTTTTGATAGCCTTGCTTTCACTGTGAAAACTGTAGCTTTATTTCTGGATCATAGCCCTAATTTCATGATTCAACACAAATGCTGACCGTTTGAAGTGCATTTTTGTTATATATTACCATTTGTTACCAGTTACCAATTCAAAACGATGATTCTTCTGCTCTGTTGTTCTCAATCGTTATAAGTCGATAAATTTCAGACAAAGGCCAGAACGAGAGTCCTTGCTAACTGACGCGCAGTCAACTTAATTCTTTCATTGATTTGCTCATATACTCCTCTCTAAACGCGTGATTCATCAAAAATTGTTTACTAAGTGGTCTTTTCAAGATTGAAGCAAAACTTAATGCGAATTCATTGGTCTACTTTCTTTGCCATTTTTTCCAATTAACAAACCAGACAAATATAATACAAATACCTACTGTAAGTCAACTCAGGCGTCGAGAAAGCTCCTCAAGAGTTGTGCAGAGTCGCTGGTGCGAAGGTATGAGAGAGGCTCGATATTTTAGGGTGAAACTTTAATTATAGTATTATCGACTAAATGTGTCTTATAGGTATGACTTAAACACTTATTGCAGATTGGAGACCGATATTTTTCAATCCCATATGTACCATGTGGCCCACTTCCGACTTTCAACAGTAGCAGAATAGACCTTTTATTTGGACATGAATGTGCCTCAGCTTCCTCCAAGGGAATCTAAATCCTAAATTTTAAGTTTAAGCGTTTTTGTTCAACATATGTGACACTTTACAGTGGTTTTTGAGGCCCAAGGCTTGTATGAGGGGCCATTTTCTTTCCCTAACGTTTTTCAAAGAACAAAGTTTTTTGAAGCACAAACCTACAAACTAAAAAAATGTTCAATTTTGCTTTAGTAACCACGCATGGTCATCTCAGAGTTTACGTTGCGAGCGAGCTCTGCATATATTCGGTCTAACGAATTAAATAAACGTTTATATAGGAGCACATATAGTTCTACACAAAATATAGTTCTACATAATCTCTATTTTAACTTGTCCAAAAGAGCAAATGACATTGACTAAATCGCGAATATTTACTTTAGCCATATTCATTGATTTTGAAAAGTATTTCATAATGCGTTTGAGTTTTGGTTAAAATTAAAGTGGAAGTATCTTCCCAACTAAATGTCTTGCAAGCGAGTGATCTCTCCACCTCTCCTGCTCTCTTTCCACCCTCATATTCAGAGGCCTAAAGATTGAAAATACCTGCTAAGAAGCGAAAGGAACTAATGATAGTTCCTTCGAGCTACGGTAGTCGAAATGATTTCCGCATTGAAATGTGAATTTTTAGCATTTTAAGAGTTTCATTTGTCATCAGGAACTACTCCATCTCTAATTTTCAAATATCTCACGATCTGGTCCTGCGAAGATGTGTTATTGTATTATCTATGCTTGTTCATGACTTACCAGGAACTTGTCAATTCGAAAACTATTCATGGAAATAAAAGTCGAAGAAATGATTCGAACGATTGGCAAATGTTATGGTTTTGCGTATTATACTCGGGAAGACCTGACAGTGAAAAATGGAGGTGTTGGAGTTGGAGGGATATATTTTCTAGTACTCGAGTTCTCGAGTAGTACTTCTAGTACTCGAGTAGGTCCACTAGAGCAGGCAATTCCATAATATGAACATGGATTCTGCCTCCAAGTAATGTGTTGAACTGTTCCACGGTGTATTTTCATGTAGACAGGAAGTCCCCAAATTTAGGACGTAAATAGCCTTCACCTCCCTAGAACCAAAAACTACACAACATCTGGATTTCCTTTGTTACCGTCATCTCTGGTCCCTTTGTTAATGTTTCTGAACATCTAGCTGGCTCTAGACAATTGTGTGTATTCTAGTGATTTCTTGGTCACAAATTTGATATTACTCTGCGTTTCTTTAATTGAAAGCTAAATTTAAAAACGAGCTTTGACTTTTTGTATTTGTAGGTAGCGCCTTTCCCTAGTACTTCTTACAATCTCTTACTCCTACAATCTTGATAGTTACAACGTTTGTCACACCTACAACGCAATACAAATATAAATGCACAATTTCTATTTCTATCGTTTTCTGTCAGAGCCTTTCAGGAGTGTTGACGCTATTCGTGCTTACATTTTGTCTAAATTAGCAACATTAGAAAGAGATAAACATTGAAATAAAGAAGAAAAAAATGAATGGTTAATTCGAATTTCATTTTTCTTCCATTTCGACGCTCAAGTCATATTCTGCTCAGCGAAACCACTTTGAAAATTATGTCATTCGATTAACATGATATGAATCTTATGATACCTTTTTTGGTTATATCCTTCTTTGGCGTAATCGGGTATGCCGGAGTTTGGTTGGCTACTCAACAAGTTGCCGCATTGGCTTAACCACTCCTTTCATGTCTCTATGTTCTTTATATAGACATCTTGAGGGGATCTCAATAATTCATTATAATTTGAAATTTCTCGCTATCCAAAGCAGGAACATGGTTGCCCATGTTTTGATACAGTGAGTTCTTACAGCTGTTACACAATGTGCCACTTTCATATCAAAATTTGCTAGAATTTCGACTAGTTCTGAGTCAATCTCTCTTCAAACACTGTTGAGCCCAACAAATGAGATACTCATAACTTAATATTTCTAATATTTAAATTGTAGAAATTTCCGTTATTAAAACTATGATGCACATTTAAGCCATCGTCTCTTTTAAGGATTATTTTTAAGGAAATTTCAGTTCAAATCAGATTCTGTTTCCAAATTATCTGCTAGCGGACTATCATACAGCCCCCGGATTTTGACTGAATGAATAACTATTCCTATGTCAGGAACTTCTGATAAAGTTAACACTCTTAATTTTGCTATTCTAGAGAAACCTTTCAACTCATTTCCTTTTTTGGGATTGTTGAAAGTAGACAAAGATCCATCTCCCGGCACTCTGGGCTCTCAAGATCACCGAATACCTAGCTACCAGTAAATCAGGGTGTGACCTTGGCGTTTTAAGATGGTATCCTTACATGTTTTACATGTTGTCAATGATTTTCAGTATTATGCCATCATATGTGCATGGTAATGAGTTAATGTCTTACTTTCCAGGCCATCACAATTAATTGATAGTAAACAAAATCAATTATTTAGGTTGCATAGGCATCAACTGCATAATCAATACAAATACCATTTCTTCGTATTATGCAACTTTACAAACTACGGCACAAGTCACGAATATCGGAAGTGATAATGAGAGTATCTGATACTTACACATGCTTGGCCTAGGTGCATGCCTGGAATGCAAAAGTGAAATAAGTCAAATATGTAATGTTGGCTTAGTGGTGATCTAAGATGACAGCGAAAATTGCCCGCTATGTTGCAATAACCTCGATAATCCATACTAAATAGAAGCTGTCGGACATAGGCGAGCTAGCTCTAATATATAAGCAATGCGCTAAAGTGCGGACCCTCCTTCAAAATGTGATGATAATCGAATCACGTTTCACTTTCTCCGACTGTTTGATCAATTGTAGTCGCAAGAGCCATGGATTGCGGTGTGAAACAAAACAAAACAAATAATACTAGCAAAATGTACTACTAGCAATATTTTTTCAGTAGCATTGAAATGGATAAATTTGTTTTTATAGTTGGGACGAGTGATTTGTCTTGATAAGCTCAAACGATACTTGAAATTGTTTATTTTTATTTGGATCACTTGAATTTGCTGTTTATACAAGGATTTAGTCTCATATTGCTATTGCTCATCCAACCCAGCAAATGACATCCGAAATAAACCTTTCGCTTCACATTTTACGTATATGATCCTCTCGAACCTGTCATCTTAAACTCACTGATTTTGAAAAGAGGTTTCGATTTTCTACCTACGGTTGTTTATCAAGCCCGTCAAACCGCGATCCGCGCTACAATTGAACAATTTCAATTGAATATAATGAATATTTATTTGTTTGAGTTGAGAAATTATGAATGATGATGATCTATTCTAGAAACTGTAGATTCGCTGCTGATTCCTTCTTCTTACTATGATCCAAGAAATACAAGGACATTACATGACAATTATAGGACATTGCAACGGACTTGTATTAGACTGTGGAGCCCGTGATCATAAGATTACAATGGTCAAATTCCAGCTTCTGGAGTACAACGGGTTAGATGTGAAAAAGAGTTTCGCCGAGTTGGTACTTATGAAATCTATAGTGTTACAGCCCTGATATACGTATATGTTTCAAGACTGTCAGAAAATCGGCGGACGGTCACGTATTTTACAATTTAATTTTGAAATTTACCAAAAATAAACAAATATTTTTTTGCCCAAAATAGAACCAACAAACTTAAAATATCTTTTTGAATCTCCTTCCGTAAGTTCAAGTTTTTGAGAAATGTGACTGGAAGCCGATTTGTCTGTTTGATTTCTTCTTTCTTCACTACACACGATCTGTCATATTTTCGTGTTGTAGGTCAATAAAGTATATGTTTAGCACTATTGATAAATATTATTTTAAATTTGTAATTTATGGCATACATCTGTTGTGTTCCGCTACGGCTAGGGATGGCCAATGAAGCTTGAAGTCAGGATTTTTTGGGTTTGTATTTAATTGTGAACCCCCACATAATGTTCATGCAATACCACTATAGTGTGTTACCAATAGGGTATAGGGTATATACCAATAATAATATATTACCAATTCATAATAATTTCATTTTTTACTTAAGATATATTACGTTGACTTATTAAATTTTTTTAAGGAACAGTGATTAAATTTATACAAAAAAAAAATATCACCTGAAAGGACAAATTCAATAGGGAGAGCACTAAAAAGGGACCCAGTTTGTGCTTCGAGGCAATTTTTTTGTTATTTGTGAACGTATATCAACCTATAGGTAATCAACTGAAAGATGATGAAAAAAAAAAATATGAGAATATTTATTTTCTCAATTATACCTCAAAAAATTAGAGGAAAAATAATTTTCCCTCCATATTCAAGCGTCACTTCATGGAAGGAGTGTTTCATTCGTCTTCGTTAAAGCAGCGAATATAAACAAGGGTGCTTTAGTGTTGAAAAACTCGCTGAAAACTTAACACAGTATTAGACGTTATAGAAGGCATAATTACGAATGATAAAGCTGATTGATTAAATCTTCACAACATATGTTAAACCTAAAAAGAAGAGAGTTTTCCTTTAAATTTTGTTCGAATTTTCGAAGTCGACTTGCGACTGTAATCTTTCGGGCTTCTTCAGCGACTAAAGGGGCTTAACTTATATACAGTGTGGTTGCTTAACCTAGTCAATCAAAAGTCACTTAGTGAGGTGGTGATTTCCCGATTTTTTCCGGTATTCTCCTTGTTGTTGATGGTTTGAAACCAATCAATTTAGCAGTCTGTACAATATACTCCATTTTCTTCATTTTTGCCACCACGCTTAATGGCAAGGCTAGCATACGGTTATAATTGCTCGGTATGTTGATACCTTAATTTGTTGCGTGTGGTTCGAGGAGTAAGGAATTGTTCTCTGCGTGTTGTTTGGTTTCCTATAAATTTCGAAGCTTAGGCAGCTATCCGTTGTTGATACTAGCGTGTCCAGGAATGGTAAATCACCGTTTCTCTCCTCCTCGGTTGTGGAAGTAATGTTCTTGTGCCCTGTTGAGGTCCGTAAGAACTCTTGAAGACTCTTCTTTTTTGATGTACGCAAAGATGTCATCCACAAATCTTATCCATACCCTTATGAGTTTATCGTTATTTCTAAGATCCCTCTCTAGCCTGATCATAAACATATCGCTGATGAATGGTGAAGGCAGGAGTCTCATCACGACTCCTCCTTTGGTTTCGTAGAAGCTCCCTTTGAACATAAAGTAGTTCTCCGTCATACACAGCTTGCAAAGTTTGATGTATTGTGTGGTTGTTAGTTTCCCAGCTTGAGAGTCGTTCTGTGTTAGTAGCGAGTCCCCAAAAAAGAAAAAGGAAAAAAGAGCTTCCACTTCGAACGATACCATTATCTCATCGTCTGTCCACGGACCATATGAGAGCAACTTCTCTGTGAATGGTTTGCTGTTCCTGACGGAGCCACTTCCTGCTGGCTTCATTTGTTCCAACTCTTGCCATCGTGCTAGCGTATGGTTACGTGCCTCGTAACCATCGTGCTAGCTTCTAAACGCAAAATCAAAACGAAAACATTCTTTTCATTGTTTAGGTTAAATTATTGCTTTTACGTTCAAAAGATAGTTTGAAGTATGGGTCAATTTAATGCCATCAAATTGAAGCAAGTGCCTTTGAAATTTGTCCATGACAAATCCCGAATAGAAACATTTCACCGTAGTAAAATACTTCCAGTTAGCCTTTTTGAAAGATAAAGGAACTATCAATTTTTTGACATCTTAATTTAATGCGGGCTAATAAATATAAAAGTGATACTAATAAATATATTAGTGAGTTATTTCGAAAATAAAAGGATCACAAAATTAAAAGGAAGCATTTTATTTCTTTGCTCATGTTAAGTATTGTGTGAAATAAAAACTATTACAAATATGTAAGTAAGCCTAAAAAATATATAAGAAATTGTATGAGTGTAGTAGCAATATGAGCACAACATATGTCATCATATGTGAGTCGTATAGAAGGGCCAAGAGTGAATTCCACAAGTACATACATAACTTACACTTGGGACCATAGCGTACCGACTAAAGGGCGATAGCACATCGAATTAACTCCAAACTAAATAGAATTGTATTATATTTTATATTTTGCACTTGCGTTGGTATTTATGAGGAAATTATTGGAGATCGGAGATCGAGACGGTGGTGAGCAGAAGTGAACGTTAGCATTCTTTTAAATTTTGTATGCATTCATTTGTATGCATTTATAATCATTTAAGCTAAAGAATCGCGCCTTCGAGATCTCTGATCACTCCTACGTCGTTCGCTTTCTAAGCTCTCTATCTTACAAAGCTCACTATATTTGTTATTCATTGTACTACTTGTTCTTGCTGTGTGGTGTGGAATCTTACCGCTTCTTACTGGTTACACTAAGTTTTGAGAAAACTTCTGATCTAATGTTATTCGACCGAAATAGGTGAATTTGTGTATGGATATTTACCGATTTTCTTTCAGTTTTGCATAATACCGTAATACGAACATAAACCTACTTGGGTTTTTTCTATCTCTGACTGAGAGAAGTCGCCCTAGAGTGTTAGTACTATAAGTAGCCACGTGGTGAGTTTTTTCATTAAGAAATGGCTTTAGATTTTTAAGAATTTTGGTAATGCTTTGGACGATTCGGGTAGATTCTAAAGGAGCAGTGGCCTCTAAAAGCCAAGATAATTTCATTTAAATTTTATTCCAGAATAATCCAGGGTTATACTCAATAAATATAAAATATACTCATCACAGGTTAAGTTTATCCAAGCGTAAAAGGATCGTGATTAAGGCAATGTGCTATTCGATGATGAATCCTTAATTGATCGATCTTGAATATCAGGATTGTTAGTAAGTTATAGATTTGTTGCCTACTTATGGGACTCAACTTGGGTTTCGCAGCACAACTTCCAGAAGTCATTCTCCTGGAGAGTTTTTCAGTAGTATGAAGCATAGAGTCGGGAAACTGAAATGGTTTTGAAATAAATATTAGCTAATAATTTGGTTAATAGGAGAACGGGCATTAGTTCTAACAAATCTTGTATGCATGCCTAAATGATGTGAGATAATCGAATATTGGAAAAATTTACATGAATCAGGCAAATTCGAAGGAAAAGTGATGTAGGCTCTGAAATTTTTTTTCTTTTTTCTAGATTTAAGTGGTATTTTTGGTTCGCAATGAGGTATCAAACTGCCTTGGGGGCATTTGTACATTGTTAGCTTTTCGGAATATATCTCTGAACTTTTTCAACCTTAGTTTTTATTTTCGATTTCAGTTTTGAAAATCTGCTGAATAATTTCACAAATTATGATATAAGTAAAATTTTTCGTCCGTTTTGATTTGGATTCATTTCTCAAAAGAGATCTGTTTGTGGATCGTTAAGGTGTTATTCTGCAAACGATTTTATGATCTTCCAAAACCTAGAAGAGCACGAGTATTTGAAATTGGAACTAGCTCTTCAATTTTCTCAGAAAATTACTGACAAAAATTATTCTTCACTTTCTCACATGCACCTGCAAGATAGTTAATGTACCTTTCATCCAGGAAACTGACTTCTATTTACCTTCACAATTAGTACAGTGAGAGAAATGCAATGATTAATGAACAAAATTTTTACTGCAATTATAACTACAATACATGAATGTCATACTCCCCATCGCTTCACGAACTATTTGATTTATCAACCATTAACTTCTTCATCATGGACAGTCAATCATCTTAAATTAATCCCACAAGAAAGCATTTGCACTTTGTCAAATTTCTACTGCTTCATTAACAAAACATTTGTGATTTGAATGGAAAAAATTCCGGCATTCAGAATTGAAAGCCAATAAGTCCGAATCGAATGGCTGAATGTGCAATAAAAGGAATAAATAAATAAGAAATCCAATGGTCAAATCAAAAAATTAAAGCTGAATTTGTCCCGGATGAATTTGGTTGTTCTTCAATGGATAGACCACGCGTATTTGGCCACCATTGTGTATTTAATGCCTAAGAATATCATCGGCAACACTCCTAACGCTTTCATCACTAATTGAATGATACCGGGGGCGAACTTTTTTCTCCTTGACAACCTTAACCTTGATTACGCGATGACTTGCCCGCGTAAATGATAGACACAGATCCTCCTCCAAGGCTGAAAGTTACATTACGACCGAAGTACAGTGTGAAAGCAAACAAAACTTTTAGTGATAATAACTATAGTTTGGACTCAACACATTTTGTATTTAGTGTGGAGAATACAATTAAAACAGAAAACAAAAATTAATGGAAATGGAAAAAATTATAAGCCAATGATACGGGCAATCATAGCAACAAAATGTTTCGAAATATTCTTAAATTTTAACTTTTCAATCATAAGAGACGTCGTAAGTAATACTAGCTGTGTTTCCGTGGCCTGCATTTTACCCCGCAATTTTTTCGCACTTTTAATCAGGAGCCTTTAATGGGTGTACCAGCTAGCCGAGTATTTTTCACTATCCTATTGTATATTTCGGTATCCATTCATCTTTCGCTCGCTAGCACGCTATCCGGCCTATGTTTTTTCTTATGTACACATAATTGGTATACAAGTAATATAAATAAATGTAAACTGAGAAGGAAGAGCGAAGCAGAGGCTAGTCCAAGTTCGAGTTCAGAAGTTTAAATTTTTTTTAATTGTTCTCATACAAAGGGTGAAAGTAATGTTGCAAATGATATCCATCGTATCACATAAAAAGTTAAACGAATGTAGAAGAAATGATGATGGAAGCGATTATATATTATGATACATTGTAAAGATTTTACGCATCGATAGACAGTTGGAATGGGATAAAGTTTCCTGCTAATTCTCCATTGTATAGTGCTTGAGCATTTTAAGGACAGTGAAAGGGCATTGAATTTCACCAAGTCGTAAAATTACAAACAGTTTCAAGTATGTCAACGAAAATTAAAAAAAAAAAAATTCTTAGACAGTATTCAGTAAGGATTTAAATTAAGCATTCACTTTCATATCTCAGCTCAACCAAATCTACGAAGTAAATTTTTTCCCAATAATTGCAAATCGGGCTTCATTTGCTAAATGAAATTAACTTAATTTATATATAACAGAAATTTTGAAAATTTTAAATTTTTTTCTAATATGAAAAGAAGTTTGTAAGTTGAAATTTTTTTTCGAATTCTCGCCTTACGTGGAGCAGCCTCCGGGTTTTAGTCATCACTTGTGGTATTAATATTTGAATTCATGATTGTAATACCTTCTGATCCTATTTCGAAAATCGATACTGTGAAAGGTAAAGCAGTTCGAATGAGTTATTGTAAGCTGAGAACGATGTTATATGTAATTTATGTTACTTGTTAAAACATTTCAACTGAAACTGAACTTTTTTTTTGGAAAAGATGATAAACTTGAATTTTCTTTTACTGCAATTTATTTTGATTTTTCAGAGAGAAATGACTGCTAGTAATAATTGCTCAAAAACTGAGTACATTGGAGTCATGAATGAAGATATTAGTTGTTCAAGGAACATTTCCGCATGATTCTAATGAGGACTACAAATTACATTAAAAACAAATTATATAATAATATCGTCTCTATCAATGCCAATTGATATCAATCTAATTCTGAAAATACGAAGCTTGTTCAACAAGTAATGAGGATGACTATGTTAGAGATAAGTTAGATTTAATATAACTTTATTTTTCCATATGATCTCCCTTTAAGCTAATAAATTTTTAATATCTTTTTTCTATGAGCAAATATGTCCTTATTTTATTTTTTATTTTTAAATTTTTTTATTTAAATTTTATTTTTTAAATTACTTGTTCATCATCTTCAAATTTTAAGTCTTTTAAATAGTCTTTTTTCCCAGGTAACAAATAAATATCACAAGGACCTTAGTTTGGCGAATATGAGGAATGATCGGTGATTTGGAAGTCATTACCTTGGATTGCTACCATGACAACAGCCGACTTGTGTGCCGGTGCGTTCTCTTGATGGAAAAGATCTATTTTTGCAATTTATCCTCTGTGTATTTCAATAGTTTACTGAGGTTATTTTTTACTTGTTCAGCACACACTCACCCTGTTACAGTGGCTCCATGAAAAAGGTATTCATTCGCAACAAGTCGTCGAAAGCGCCCATGAGTTTACTGGTAGACGATTTTGCTTAGCATTTCTTCGAGGCTGAAGATGATAGTCTTTTCCATTCCATCGATTGTTGTTTTGTTTCAGGAATGACATCGTGAAGCGATGTTTCATCTACTATTGTGGACCAGGATTGAAAGATATCAGCATAATGTGGAAACAATTCAAATGGGCTCTCTGAAATCTTGAGTCGCATTAGCTTTTGGGAACCCAACGGGCGGATAACTTTCCCATTCCCAAATGATTATGTAAGATTTTATGTGCAGAAATCCTTTCGAGATCCTGAACCCTTTCGCAACTAAACGCACGGTCACACGATGATAATCCCATTCAATTTTTCCCAACAGTTTTCAACATCTCTCGCGCAACAGACGTGGAAGAGCGGCCCGAACAAGGGTTGTCTTGAATCGTAGTTCTTCTGCGTTTGAACTCTGTACACCACGTTACCATTGTACAATATGGTGGAGCATTTCATCGTTATCTTTGTCTTAACTCTCGGAAAACTTCGAAAGAAAAGTATTTTATCAAGAATTTCAGTTTTAGCCATTTTAATCAACACTGAACGACAAGTTACAAAGAATGAAAACGTGTCATTTCCTCGGCACGAACTTATTATTTTCGGAGTGTTTTTACAAAGATCTAAAATTTCATAAGAATTAATCATATGCTGAAGTGAACCTCAATAAGTATATTTTTGTCATTTCTATTTGATCACCACACATGGTATAAACTGGGACAAAAAATTAGTGGCATTTTCCAATAAGGACAGGCTTCAAAAGCAAAAAAGACTTGGATTATCAATGAATGTGTCATAAAGAGCGATTTCCAGGTGTTCAAAAGTGATTACGATTATTCAAAAGCAAGTCGATTGTCTGCCACATGAGTTAAAACCGCAAGTTGTCAAAAAAAGATTTCAACTGTCTGAAATCATTCTTCATCGCTATAAAAAGTCTCCGATTGTTACTGGTGATGAGAAAAGTATTCATTACGAACAGTATCGCGAAGAATCATGAGTGAAGTGCGGGCAAGCAGCGGAATAAATAGTGACGCAAAAATGCTTTATGTTTGATGGTATTAGAAATGTGCACTTTATAATAACCAGCTAACATCTGATAGACCATCAGGGACGCCTTAAAAGATTGGTCCAATTGGTTCATTCGAAAACAGAATCATCCGGCTAGCGCGGGGAATATGCAATCAGAGAAAAAGCCAAAATTTATCGTATTTATAATGCTTGGTCACATATTCTTGTACTCGTCAAAAATTGTTTGAACAATAGTGGTTTGGACATACATCCCACTGGCCTTATTGCCCACTATTCCTCTTTCATTTCAATTTGCAAGAAGCAAATCGATGCAGGATGGTTTTCCTGCGATACGCTTCACTTTGGAACATAGTGTCCCGCAAAAATTGAATGATCCTTTAGCCCCGATTACGAATACTAGGAAATAAATGTTTGTGGTTCTAGACAAGAACGAAATTTTTAAAACCATAGTCTTACTAACC
Source organism: Stratiomys singularior (assembly GCA_954870665.1). Classification (NCBI taxonomy): domain Eukaryota; kingdom Metazoa; phylum Arthropoda; class Insecta; order Diptera; family Stratiomyidae; genus Stratiomys; species Stratiomys singularior. The sequence continues at coordinate 27,380,984 of OX940878.1, read as the reverse complement.
TCTCACGCTTAAAATATAATGCCAACATTTTAAATGTACTAATTACATTTAAACACGATTAGAATTCAATCACCAAGCAAAAATAATGGACTCTCAGAAGAAGCTGAAGATGAGATGCAAAATCAAGTATACGATGGCAAACTCAAAGACGCTACCATGCAAACATTGTAATGAAACAAGACTTGAGACATGGCACCAATAGCAGACGACGAAAAAAAGGCTGAAATCCGTCCTTATTCAAAAACTGAGAATCGCTCACTGAAATAGAAAAAGCATTTGTTTTATATTATGGCTACATATGGACTGTCAGCGTGCAATATTGATAGCAAATCAGAAAAAATGATTGTATTTCTAGTATTTGTATCTCATACTAGAAATATTAGTTAAGCTTGTGTTACTTCGTTCCAATGAAATACGATATAATTTAGGGAATACACGACCCTGCTTTCATTCTTATTGAACAGGAACAATACGATGTCCCTCAATATAACATAAGACCAGCGCTCTTTAACGGATGACTTCACTTCTCCTGAAGCAGATAACATTTGTTGTTTCATAAGTCCAAATCATACGGATAGTTTCAATAACTTCGTTATCATTTTGCACCCTTGGCAGTCTGTCTGCGTGACAGATCCTACTGATTTTCTTGTAGTAGACACAAAGGTAGGGTATTTTAGAATTAATCATCATGTCGTTGAATGATGTTTAAGGATTTTAGTAGCGTCCACAGCATATAGAGCTCATCTTGTAAATATGGTGAGACGATATTTTTGTCCTGATCTTTTGTATCCCATTCTTCCTTTTTGGAAAAATTACGTTTTGTGGATAAATTATTGCGTCTCCATTGAACCAATGCCACCGTCATTTTATCATGAATCAGAATGATGAACGAAATGGAAAGGCTCGAATTGAAATGACTACTTTAAATGCGAGTGAACATCGGAGGCATCATTATTTCTTTGTGTGAAGAGTGAAGAAAATACTCTTCAAAAATTGATCCTGTCGTTGTAAGTTTCTTTAATGATAAACTCTGCCTTATCTTTTCGCCCACCTTTGTGAAAAGCTACGCTCCAACTTTGGTTAATTTTATTTGCTTTTCTTTGGACAAAGGCACCGTCAACATTATGAGGTAAATATCTTCTTCTACGTACAATACACCTTTCACCGTCAGTCATGTGTGTTTTATAATCAGACCCCATCCAGTTGTATGCATATATGCCATATATTCACGCTGCCAGTAAATCTTTAATATACTTGTATATACGTATTCTTTAAAACCCATTGCTATAAAATCAAACAGTGGCCTTAAAGCAGTGTGCGATAGTCCTGTGCAAAATTTTTGCATACAATCCGTAAAAAAAATAATCTGCATATATTCTACTCTATATATCTGACTTTTCTGTTTAGCGAAGAGACAAAAAATCTTTCATTGATTGTGGGAGCCCTGATTGGCTATTGAAATTTCTTCAGATATTTGAAAAATATGTATTTTAAATATATTTATTTTCATCGCTGTTTTGGTGTTTTTGCGCAATTTACAATTAAGCCCCCCACTTCGTACTCAACATTAAACCCCAAAACTAACTCTGATTCATCTTCAGCAAAATCAAAAGGCGTCCAATAAGTCTCGGTAAGGCTAGAAATAAATCAAATTTCTCAAAACAATAATATTTTCCTAAAAACGCAAATAAGTTTAGTTTTGTATTTATATTTATTTCGTTATACTTCTACAAATTTTATTTTGCTGTGAAGGAAATTTCTCGCTGAAATTATGAAAGAAAAGCGCTGTTAATTTAAAGGAAAATGTATTTTCGAATAAAGATGTGTAGTTCGCGAACAGTATTCCACAATGTAAATCAAAAACTACGTTCTGCTCATACTTTACATTTAATTCAATCCTCTTTAGTAGTGGTTCAATAATGAGCCCGCCAACTAGCAAGTTTGGGGGGTTGAGAAGCCGCCGGTCAAATATTTAATTCACTTAAGTCCAAATCCGGACCTTAAATAAATAAACTCACGAAGCGCATGGCGCTAAGTGTCATCTTAAATATTATTTCCATGCCATCGAAACATATGCTCCTTAAAAATAAACATTCATATCTGTGTGATTCACGATGTCGTTATATCCCCAACAATTTCTTATTTCTTTCTCTCATTCACTTAATCGTGGCTTTTTGTCTTTTTTTGGATTTTTTCGTTGCTTATTATTTGTTCGTTTGACCGGATCTGCAAACAAAAAGTATCTGCTGGATTTTCTATGATTATAGTTGGCTGGGACATTTTCTCCACATTTATGGCATTGTTTGCGGAACGGACATGGTGTTATGGTAATCAGATAAATGTCTTATAAAGTCAGAAATATCTGTTAAACAATGCATGTACATAATTTTGGATTTGCAAATTTTTTAAGAGAGAATTTTTTGTGCCTTTTGTGATTTGCAGTTGCTCAATGGTTTTAGTGGCATGTATGTTTATGGTGTGAAATATTTTCTCCTTGTTTGTACCCACGCTTAGAAGATGACGATATTGTCGCGATACTTTTTGCCAAATTTTTCAAAAGCTAATATTGCAACGTATACAGTTCATTAGTTGATCAACTGAATTACTATTGAAAAATATAAAATCATCCAAAACCAAAAGCCACTAACTAAATTGGTGGCTACTTAGCTAATGATATATCGCAATTGATGAATATTTTCGCTAAAACATTCTCAAAACATTTTCGCGATATTTTGACAATTTACTTTTGATTAACGTTTGATCACACACTCGTGATCAAACGCATATCTTATCAGCTTGTTGCAAACGGGTTTGCGACTTGAGTCTTTTGTTTTGTTTACGCTAAAAAATGCGAAAATGCGATTAACACAATTTCGCGGGAAAAGAATTTACGCATCATCAGTAGCGCTACCGCTCGACTGATTATTTCGAGCATTCATTGAAAATCACCATAAAAACTTCAAGAAATTGATCCGGTTGTAAATCAAGTATCGAAGAAAAGCAAAATATTGAAAATTTTATATAAGAGCTCTCATCTACTGGTTCCGAGTGGAAAGAAAGCTTTTACCTGTCGACAATTTTGTCCATGACTATCATTGATATTAATTTGCTGTGTGAATCGAAAGATTTTATCATAACGTAACAGTGATGTCATTGATCTGGAATGTTTGAATTGGGATTGCATTAAGTGGTGGATGTTAGCCAATTTTCAAATCATCGAAGATGTTTTTTTCCTGAGAAATGCAATAAATTCCTTAGGTAGTGCGAACAATGAAAGAAGTTCATTGTATTTTACGGACAAGAAGCATTTGGCGATGCACGCGTAGTTTAGTGAATATTATGCACCTATAAGTTATAACTTTGAAGCATTCAGCTGCTGCTGTAATTTACCAACTCCATAATTACGATGGTAATGGTGGTGAATAAACTTGAACTAAACCTTGAGCCATTTCACTTTCATTCGCGCGCTTGATGCTGCGGAAAATTTGCTCGCTTCCTTCAGATTAGTTTGTTGTACAGCAAAAACCAATGGAAATGGAAGTAAAAATATGTTCGGGTGAATGTGATCAGTTTTCATGACTTCAAAGTGAATTACGCCATGCACGCTTTGAAAATAAACCAATTGGTATTCCTCAATCCTGCATTAATGATCCCATGCTTAATTATGAATAAAGCATGCACAACTACTACATTTTCAATTTCGGCTTTGTATCTTTTAAGTTTCGCTACGGGTTGCGTTGAATAATTGAAAATAAAGCGATTAAACGTTTGAAGCATTCGCTATTCATTTTTGTACCGCCAGCAACCACAAAAAGAAATGCACAGAAAAGGGTAGTGGGTAATTACTCTAAGTAACTCATAGTTAGCCAGGCTTTTTCATTGATGGACATTAAATTGTAATGGAAATGTTTTCATATGATACAAACAGTACAGGGAAAATTATGTACGTTATTTAATCGATTCGGTTTGAAAAAAAATGTTGTTTGCAGGATTAGTTACATTACATAGGATATCATGCGTGGATTTGTTTGTATTACTATTTTATTTCTTTTTTGTATAACTATTTAAAATTCCAGATTGAAAGTTTTTTGATGGCGCCAATATTAATGTTACCAACACTTCTCTATCAGTAGGACGCAAAATATAGATTCTTTAGTGCTAATTTGATAGTCTTAAGATGAGCTGTCAACAACTCTACTTTTCGAATTTTTTTATCCACAGCTTAATCTTATCTGAATTTGTAGACTAATGATGCTTTTCTAAAGTAATGAAATGTGAAAAATATGAGGTTCAAATATTTTTTTTTTTTGTTTCTTTGTATAATTATTAATAATTTCTTAAATGTTAAAAAAACCAATATGACACAGATTACGCCTTCATTTAAGCCGATAAGTGTGAGCTCCTCTTTATAAAGATTAGCAACAATTGGATAACAATTTTTGTTTCCAGCATTTTCAACTCTTTCCAAGTTCATCCCAAATCCAGGTTCATCCACTACGTAATCGAGATGCTCGGGTTACGAGTTCAGGTTTGGAAATTGGAAATGTGCCCATACTTTTCAAGTTCTTTGTAATCCACAACTTACCTTTGAATCAATCAGAGGAATTTCGGGTTCATCAGTGGATTGGTTTTAATAGTTAATTATGAAAAGCTTCCTTTTTAGCATGATGGGCTTTTCTACCTAATTTGTCCAATAATACAGAAGATACGAAAAGATCGAATTGAAAACAAGCATTGTTTGGTATAACTTTATCAACCTTGTAAATGTGACTATTATATCATAAGCTTTACGCAGACTTTTAAACAAACTCTAGGAAATCGGATGGTTGTTGTTGTCATCGTGCAGTATTACATCTTTTACCACTGAATTTTGAGGAATCTACAAGCAAAAATTATTTTGAAGGTATTTAGGAACACCGAACTGACTTGAAAAGTCCATAAATATCATGGAAATACTTCCTCGTAAATTGGTAACTCCTCTTTCGATAAAATGTCATTTTGGTACTGTCTGCATTTTCCCGTAGCCCAGAAAATGATTTACAATGAAGAAGGGAGCAACTTACTCCCGAAATATATATCTGCCAAAATTAAAACAAAAACATAGCAGTTTGGAATCGAAAATCAAAAAATTAAGGAAGGTCATTTTGTTATCGAAGGCTTATGATACCTTTGTTCAAGTTAAGGAGCAACCAGTTCCGTTGTACTATAGAAATAGCTGCCATTGTTTTATAATGTCATTCAATTCACTCTGTGAAACCGAATGTACTTCACTATCTTGAGGTTCGAGTTCGAGAAAATCATCCAGAATAATACCCTGGTTTGAAAAAATCCCATCAATTGTAGTCTGCATGGACTCTATTCCATATTCCTTACTTAAGATGTACGACAATGATGAGTAAGGCAATCCTTCAGCATACAATACAAGTCTTGTGACCACCTTCATATCAAGGTTTCTCATGTGCTAGTTTCATGTTTCACTAAAATCTTCCTTAAAACTTTTAGTTAGCCTTAGGTTGTGGTTAGCGTGATTTGCTGAAGTTGTTTTCAGTTTTCACTCCTTTGGGGGCGTTGGAATGGCATAGACTCGCTTCGTTATATTTTCGGAAGATTTAATAAAGCAAGACTTAAAATAAATAAATTATCCACTAATGGAAAATTTTATCAAGCCTCTAAAGTTTATTATAAACTTTCTATTTGGAGTGAGGATAAAATATCGGCGACAATCTTCGCGTTTAATAACTGCAAAAGCACTATAGAGGTTAAGACAATTACAATATTGTTTTTTGAAAACTGGCAGGACATCATTTGGACATTCACAGATGTCGATTTCGTTCAAAACCTTACAACAAAATCGATTTATGTTATAATGATATCGTATGAAATGTACTACAACATTCATTATTTTATAAATGATTTGAATATTTTTTCCAGACGAATACATAAGCGTAAAATTCGAAGTGCCAAAAATACGAATGTAGCTCACTGATCATCTCAATGATCGCTTCTTTTGTATAAATAACGTACGGGGCAAGCACAAATGCTAAAACGATTCTGTATCCAAATCTAACATCAACGACCGCTCAAATACTCGCTAATGATCAATATCCTGCCCCTTTTCTTTCAGAGCTGTACGAACAAAAATCCCTTTCTCAACATGTTTGAAAAACAGGCGTGAGAAAGTTTTAACTCAGTGATACATAGCTTTCTCGATAAAAGAGCTGAAAATGACAATGAGCTTATTACAAAAATCGTCGAAAACTTCAAAATGATCTATTGCTGAATGTTACTGAAACTACATACTATACTTACTACAAACATATAAACATGCTCGCTCAGATCAATTTAAAATTAACTTGAGAATGTTTTCAGAGGAGCAAGAGAAGAGTTTTTACCAAAATGTGATAGATTGCGAGCAAATTAATCAGGGCCAATATAATGAAATCATGATGGTAGATAACATTGAGGGGTTGATTCGGACAAGTTCATCCATACACAAAAGAAACACCAAGAATTTCCACTTTTAAAAGTTACTTATTACATTTTTGGTATTCATGGATTTGGTTTTAATATCTTTAGTAAACAAAAGTTATTTAAATAAATGTTATTTTCGATGTCAATGGTTGTTTACTTTTAACAAAACCGAAAGAAAAATAGATTTTCTTTAACATTTGAAATCCATTTTGATAGCTATCAAAGCGGACTTTATTTGTTGTTGTTTTTTATAATAAGGCATAAGAAATCAAAAATTCGTGTACATAGAAGTCAGGCACCGACTTCTATTGACTTGTGTAATTTATGAGAGTGTTGACTTAGATGGTTATAGGTATTTAACTTACAACCTAAATAATCCTAGTTACATCCTCATCGTTAAAGGGGCTCGGCCGGTAAATGATTAAAATAAAAGAAAAAAGCCGACAGTTACGCATCCTCTGTAACATGCAATCAAGAAAACATCGAAAATTCGCTTTCAAAGCAAGTTATAATTGAAAATTACTTGTACTCTGAGTAAGTAATAACAGGAAACAACTCTTATTTACAATGCATTTTTTATCCACAAAATACTTCATTAAAAAATGAATTAAGCATCGTAATATCCGGCGCCAACTGGTCATTATATTTGTCTCAAAATACGTTTACAGCATCCTCGAGGCGATCTATAATTGAATCAAGTGGAAAATTCTCTGCCGGTGTAGTTTTCGTCATCGTGGGCTTTCTCGCCACTGATTGATTTGTCATCACTTGCACGTGTATTAATTACGTGATTTTCCATGGATTTTCGGTCTCGACCAACGCATTGCTAAGCTCCTGGTCCGACTCAGAAGCATTTATCGAGGCTGCAACGATGAGAAAGTTCCTGAGTTGCCTGTTTCCTGCAGACACGAAGACAGAGCAAGTTTTTGGTAATGATACATGTGTTATCAATGTGACAACTAACTATACTCATACTTGCAGTACTTCACTTGGATTAAAGATGAATGCAGTGTTGCTGATCTGTAAAATACAATAGGATGTGATTAGAAATTATTGTCCATGTTCCGATTTTTTTTTGGTTGACCCAACGAACGAGTAAGCTAATTTCCTAGTAATTAATGTTCAAGCAAGCAGAATTCTTTCTTGAATTGTTTCATTGTTCCTGATATCAGCAAAGCCAACAACACTTTTGAGTCTTGCTTTAACTTGGACAAAGCCCTCATCAATACCTGGTGCAGAGCACAGCGCTGGCGATGAAGAAGGTGGAAGGTGTTGGTAAGTTTATTTACCATTGAAAAGATGACGTGAGGTGAAAGTGAAATTTAAGTCAAGCTGTGTGCTGTACTACACAACATCGAGCCAAAGTATTTAAAATATTGCTTCTTTTATTTTCTTCTCCGATTCGGGGTTCGATTGAGCTGCTTTTTCGGCTTTGGACTATTTCAGGCGGTATTACGATTACCACTCACATGTTGTGGACTTAGAGGAGGAAAATGCTCATAACTCTGGTAAAGTTGGACTTGAAACGTAATAGCATACTGGCGAGTTAGGGCATGCTAAGCCGGCTTAATGGTGAGCTGGGAGAAATTTCAAATGTTACACAATTGCTCGACGTTTAATTGAATGCGAACTTTCGTATGCAAACGTATCACAATCATGAAGTAATTCTTTTATTGTCTCTTGAATAGAACTTTTGGTTTCCGACATTGAATGGCACAAAAGCTAATAAAGATACGCGTGAAAGGCGGGATGTGTAATGTGCCTTGTATTGTTTCGTTTGCAGATTATTTACCATTTTCATCATCAACGAATGTCGACGCTGCGAAGAAAGCATTTTCACTTGCAGCAACACAAAAGGCTAGGAATGTTTCGTAGCAAGCTGCGAGTGTGGGCAGAGTCAGCAATTTGAAGATACAAATCTGATCTTTTAAATATTATTGTATGGAGATTTTTTATTTCTTTCACAAGATCTCAAAGCCACGCTTGACGAAGTTTTTTTGCCAACATTAAATTTATTCGGCGCGGACAGAATATAAAATTAGAAAACAAAGAAATATGCAAATTCAAGATAAGTCACTTTCGAGTTTTGGTACTTATGGTTGGCTCATTAGTTTCATCCACTACCCGGCGCGATGCAATGTCTCAGTTCATGTGATCCCACAAATTTATTTTAATTTTCAAGTGCTGTTTTAGGATGCATTTTTTTTGGTTCAGTCAAAGGACAAAAAAATTTCTATTTGTTACCAACAGAATACGATATGTTCCCCGTTCACTTCAATGCAGAATAAAATTAAAATCCTTTTCTCCACTGTCGAATACTTTGAAATGTTGAGAAACCATTCGTGGCTAGAGGCATTCGAGATCTTAATTGTGAAGAAATTATTATGCAAGGTTTTAATTGAGTGTGATGGTGAAATTTTGATTGCTTTTTTGAATTTCGAAATGAATACGAACCTTAAAACTAATTGACTTAAAACTAATAAAATTTTTGTAAGTAGCGAAAATTACCTGATTTGTCTTATCCCATCACTTGTTATATTTTAAAATACCAAACGTAAATATACAAACCCCAACAATAAACAATGGATCAAGAAAGGACGATAGCACTATTTCAAAGTTCTAATGGAAACAAAACTGCAGAACTGATGAGCAAATATGATTATTTATTTTTAAAATTTTAGCCTTTATCACTAATTAACTACTTCAGAAGTCGATTATTGTTATTATCTCTTTATTTATTACATGTTAAATAAAAATCTTGCTCAAGCTTATGTTTAGTGCTCTGAATTTCACATTCATTACAGCTATGTTTCTTAAATATAGAGTTACCAGGAAATTATTTAACAATTGGAGTTTCACTGGAAGGGAAATTTGGCAAAAACCTTCTCTATGCCCGGATGGATTGGTGGCATTTTCGCAATCAGGTTTACGTTTTTGCTAAAGAACATGGCTTTTTTTGCTAAGATTTTTTTTGTTAAGATTCATTCGTATTTTCCATCTAAAGAAAAACTGGTAGGCTTTTTCAAGCATTGTCTCAAGGTTCGAGGTTATTGTGTTAGGGTTAGTTCCGGAGAAGTAAAACACGTGTCATAAGCAAAAGCTGCTATTTAACAGAAATTAGATGAAAGTAGGGGAGAAGTATAGATATTGAAAAGCGTTGGACTTAAACAGGAGCCTTGTGGGACACCCGCCGTTATAATTTAAGGCGAGGAAGTAGCCTAGTGTAGTGCGTCAAACGCCTTTTCAATGTCAATTGTAAGCATGCCAACCGATTACTTGTTTTTCAAGGCAAATCTTATGTCCTTAGAAATCATGTAGAGCTGATGCTCCGTAGAATATCCGTGTTCAACTCCAAACTAAGTATTTGGTAGTATATTGCTTCTGTCTGCGAAAACAGTCCGTCTTTTAAGAATGAGCAGAAGTCGATTAAAGATCCACAAAAATAAAATTTTTTAAGTATATATCTCGCAACCACTTGTTCCTTTTTTGGGTTAAGGGGTCTATATTTTTGAATCATATGATGGTACACTGAAATTATTGTTAGCGCAAAAAAGTAATCTTTATTTTATCTAATAGATAGAGATAGAATAATCTCTATTTGTTAGATATTCTAATAGATAGAATAATCTAATAGATCTAATAGATAAACGGGGGGAAGAGAACACCATATTTTTTGCATAGAGAATAATAAAACAAATGTGGAGTTTCACGGAAAAGTAGGACTTATTCTGTAATGATATAAGCAATATTGCTAATAGTCTAAGAAACGAAATACAAAGATTGGAACTGCGAACAAGAGATTACCCACAATTGCCAGAATCCCTAAGGTAATTGAGAGCTAGAGTCACGTCACGTTTATAATGGAAAAGAAACAAGAGCAGAATAGAAAAACTTCAACCTGGCCAACCAATTGGGTTCGAGTAAAATTTTTCAATATATGTAGCCGATAAGTTTTCACCCTCAACTAGGCCAACACAAAATCATGCATAGCGATAATGCCAAGATACCAACCAAACGGCTCACGGCACAATAGTTCCTGAAAGGAGCGTAGCACAGTGACAAAGTTCTAATGGAATCAAAGCTATAGTGCTTACTAGAAAATATCATTATTTATTTTGAAAATTGAAGTCCGTATCAGTTATACCCGACTTCAGTAGTCGATTTAAGACCCACAAAAATAAAAGTTTTGTAGGATATTTCTCACGGCCACTAATGAAACTCGCAGATACAACACAACTGGACCGTAAAGCCTTAAGGACACATCAGATGACCATGCCAGTGCTTCATCGATTTCTACCAACAGCAGAAGGCTTCTGATAGTATGACGTGTTTCTCACAGAAGTGGATCATACAAAATCCTTGTGCTTTCATACATATCAAACAAAATCCCAAAAAAGAGGACTTGGGCTTTTCAAGATGGCTACACATTTACTTGTGGTAATGTTCAGAAAGTGAAATATCACATTCCGATCTCGTCGAGATGTTCCACCGCATCATTGACATTGGTGATCTGTCGTTCCGAAGATTACGATACATAACGCATGAAATATAAGAAAAAATATAATTAAAATTCACGTCGACAAAAAATTGCAGACGAAATAGAACATATATTTCAGTTCATATATTTCAGAATTGATTAGACGAAACAGGGTAGTAAAACTGACGAATTTAACGACAAGTAAAGCTTACGAATAAGGTGTTATGTGATGAATATGAATGATGATGACTTTGTAGGATGCAGATGAATCCACATGCGAAAATTGAATGTGCCTGTTTGTTCATTTCGATACTCTAGGAAGCGGGGCTAGTATATTTTTCCTAAAAAATTTCTTTTATTACGTCATATCAAAATGTTGCAAATCTTTGGCCGTATTAATGACATATGGGTATATTATTTGTTTAATGAAGTGCGAGCTTAGAAAGATGATAGAAGATGTCTGCCGTAGTATATGAAAAGGCCAGGAAACTTTTTTAGCCAGGAAGCAGATGGTTCATTTAGACGAGACGGGAGGTACCATCTAGTTTGTCACTTCAGTCGTCGATTCTGGATGCGAACTGTTGAACTATGCAGATTTTGTACCCTATGGAAATTTGAACAATCTTCTATCCCCTGTGATGAATTTTCTTCAAAATTTGAGTAAGTTGGTGGAGGTGGAAATGTCTTTGACTATGATGACATGCATGCAGTTCATTACGTATTATTATTATGTATTATTTATTATTATTAGTATTATTATGTGTACCAATAGGAGAAAAAGGAACCTGACAGTTGCAGAATTAATCATTAAATTAGATATAGCCTGGTATTATGTTAACAGAGTGGACACAAACTAATCTGGGTAGTGGTGATTGTTATTTGATTATTAGAATTTTTTCTGAAATGAGGGTTTTCTGAGTAATGTTTGCTTATTCATTCTAACGACTACAACCTTAAGCTTGGTTATTCTGAGAAGAAGAAATACAACATTGAGTTCAAGATAAAAGTGTGCAGTTAGTTTGTTCGTTTGATCAAGTTCGGTTGTTGTGAGCTTCGGGATCTATTTGGGGTAGGTTAAGCACGATAAAGGTTTAGGTTACGATTAGGTTGTAGGTTGGTTTTGCTAGTTTTGAACCAGTCAGCGCAGGGGAAATCAATGAGAGAATTCGCTAGTTATTTGGGTTTGCCTGAAATTATGACATGACTATTTATTCAGATTGCCAAAACGTTTGTCAAACTAAGATCATGAATTATGCATGAATTTAATGTTTCTACCGTAAATCTAAGAGCCTTCAGCTCCAGTATATGTTTTCCGCTGAACCCACACGATTCGGATTTCAACCAGCATTGACAGGTGATAGCTTATATTCTTGGATTATTTTTTTTTGAATTTCATAAAAAATATAAAAAAGAACTACTTTGTATTTTCATCATATTAGATTTTACCATTTTTCAACAATGAGTGAACCAAAAAATTTTGATTTAAACGAATGAATAAAATCATCTCAAATCTAAGTTACAGATTTGGTTAATTGCATGCAGGCAAAATACAAAGTCAAGTTATTTCAAATTGTATTTAATAACCACCATCCATTAGGAAACCAACAACACATCCTGCATTTGATGTAAATTTAGTGCTGTCTGATGCTATCAAACCAATAATTTTCCTGTTAAAAGTAAGTAAAAGTAACCTTGAAATACGTTATTTCTCTGAGGTGGTAGCTTCAAAGCTTCTGTAGATCCTTTTTGTTGCCCACCAGGTGTTCAAATGAACGAAGAAATGAAAAAAAGTTCTTGATACTATTCTATAAATCCAGCCATGCCACATATTGGGATGTCTCCTACAGCGGATTGGATTGGACACCGCTCGATGTGATGTCTTTTCTGTCTGAACTTATCCGTATACGTTATTGAAAACAGCACAATGTCTTCACATACTAATTCCTCAAAAAACGTTTAATAAATATCTTATCCGGAATCCTTATATGTATATTTCACCTACACTGGACTCATAGTGTTATAACCTTTTCCTTGATAAAATGACCTTCAGGAACCTCTTTTGACTGCTTATATATTGTTCGCCAAATAATTGTTTTTTGTTTTTCAAAGGCGATTTGTTCATAAGTCCATAATAAATTCATTGATTCATTGATAATTCCAAGCTTCCAATTTGCTGCACGAAACTGGAGTGTTAACCAAAATTTAATATATAATCGTTGCTTTCTAATAATCAATGGCGCCTAGCTCATCCTCAACATCGGTTGATTAACCACTTCGATGGGCCAAGCGTTGCGATGTTACTTCAGTGCAATGTGCAACACTGAAGTTGGTATCGTCAAAATGCAGTGCTGTGCCATTTAGTGCCATCTCGGGTGCATCATCAACTAGTGATTTGCAGCAATAATACATCACGTGAATGCAGCGGCAACCATGGTGCAGGATTGCTTTATGAGCCCTAAAGATATTATGGCTGCATTGAGCTGTTTCGACACTTAGGTGTAACACTTGCTGCCGTCAATATAACGATAATGCGATCGTATTCATTTAGGAGAAACGTTTTCCATGAGAAGCTCTCACTTTTTTAAAAATGCGACAGTCACGAAAAAAAAAAAAAAATGAATTCGGCAGTTTTCATTACGAGGGTGCACTCACCATAAACACGATGGACTGCACAATCTAGGAAGATCGTTTCGTGCCATTAAGCGGTTGGATTGGTCTGCAGAGATTGGTTGGGCTGTGAAATAGAAATAAATCGAAAATGCCAAGTGATTTAACTAAATTGAAAGCGTTTCATTTGTACATGCAATCCGATAATGGCTTTGTAAACACTTCTAAAAACAAAAGACTTAAGCCAGTAACCCATTGAAGTGATAAATGTATTGACAATAAAATTTCTGAATCATGACAAGCGCAATAGATTTTAATAACAGATTTTAAAGAACTACTTCCGTGAAGATAAATTCCATTTTGATTACAAACGGCCTTACACTATCCAAAACACCGAATGACTCTCCACTCTTTCCTATCACGATTTCGTGCATAAGTTTTGTGGTATTTTCACTCATAATATGATACATTCAACTGTAGTGAAGAAGTTTATGAAAAATCTCTACTAGTTAGGTCGTGATTGTCATCTGCAAACCAATTATATCACTTGAGTACAATTTCATACACGCACGCCACTACTATCATGATAATTATAGGCCCCTGTTGGGGTGCAGGTTAGCCGCTCGATTATCATTTTATAAGCTTTTACTACGCCCATAAAGTGCGTATGGGGGGAAAATTAAACAACAAATAAATTAAAGAAAGCGTAGTAGACAAAATACATCAATCTCAACATATTATATTAACTGAAGGTCATTACAAGCGGATGGGTAGCCATCACCTTTTACTTTCAGTAATTTCCCCGAAACACAGCATGACTAACAAACGCAAGAAAAAAATCAGTTGCTTAGTTGGTTCGTTATGCAAACACCCAACACATTCACAAGGAGAGTGTGATCCAAGAATCAGAAAAGTCATTGTAAAAAACATATTAATGCTCTGAAAAAATGGAGCAAGGCCTTGAAGGTTTTGCCAAGTGTACTTTATCGTGATCTGGGGTCTTTTAATTAATATTACCGTGATGAGCAGATCTCCAACTGTTTCTGGTGAATTGCAGCGAAATCTGTGAAATAGATAGTTTGAACAGCGACAACGTTCATTTAATCAACGAGATAGTTTGTTTGTATGTCGGTTTCTCAGTTTAGCTTACATGCAATTGATTGAAGTTGCCTGGAGTGCTGAATTATCGAGTGAATTCAGTGAATATGAGTGCACGCAATATAATTGTTGAAACTATGCGTACACTTTCATTTGAAATGATGGCTCAAGAAGATGATGTTTGAACGATGAAAGTTTAACATATTTCCTTTTTCATTAGTTCCTCATCTTTCCAGAAGGAATCATTTGGTTTTTCTAAAGGCATCACGTATTTGACTTCTAAAATGGTTTTGTTGCGCAAAACTGCCAGATATCTGCAATATTTTCATTTTGGCTCAATTCAATCCATGATTTTAATCCTGAACTTACGCCCACTGAGGGAATGATGAATGGAGATTAACTCACTCTTACCTTGTCATTTCAAATTAATAATGATGTAAACCGATTGTTAAAAGCGTTACGGAGTACTTAAGAGAATATAAACAAGATTGGATTTCGAATTTGCAAGAGTTTTCTGAAATGAACAAGCTACACAATACGAAATTCACCATACGGTATGAGTGCAAATGCAGTTTCAACGTAACATAAGAGCAATCTTATCGATTTTGCTATCATAACTTAGTGATATCGATTGTTCTTTGAAGAAAGAAAAAATCGAAAGGTTATTGCTACGCGTACGACGAGTCCGTTTTCAGAAACTTCTTGAGTTTTCACCGAGTGAAAAGCCGAAGATGTATAATATGCCATAAAGAAATTACAGGCAAACAGTTGAAAGAAAAATAGAAGTGTATGCTATTGTTCTGCCCTTTATCAGAAGAGATAGATTGCTCTGAGATGTTTATGTTTTAATGATTTAAAAAATGTTTCTAAGTATGAGTAAGGAGAAATAGTAAAGTATATCATTACCATTGGCGTCTTGAAACTTAACAAAGAACTGCTGCATTGCAAAACACGGATTCTTTCACATCGGTTATGAAAACGGAAATGTTTAGCTATAGAGTCTATGAGAAACTCAAGCCACAACGAAACCTACCTACCAATCTACATTCTATACTATTTTGGTAAAAATGTCTTTGAATTTAATTGAAGTTAAGTAACTAAAAACATAGTGCAACTAAAGCATGAAACACAGGGCCCTTTGAAAAATAAATGGCATTTTATTTCTAACATAACTTTACGCAGTGGAAAAAAATAATAGCAACTTGTAACTGATTTCAACACAAGGCTCTTCGTACCAATTCTCCGATGTAAATAATGACTTTGCAAAGCAAAGGCGAACATTCTCTAGGACGGAAAGAATCCTGGCATTACCTTTGAAGTCATGTTGCATCTATGTATATCCAATCCATGCAACAGCTCCTTCTGGTGCAAGTGGCTGCAGTGTACAGATTGCACAATATTGGTGATCCTAGTGGAACTCCAGCTTGAATAGTTCGCAGACATGAGAGCTGATTTTCCACATTAACTCTGAAAGATCGACCTTTAAGGAATGTGTGAATCTATGGAGTTTGAGAATGAGTCGTGCATGCCGAACTTTGTCCTATGTTTTAGACATGTCAAACATTACCAAACCTGTTGACTTTCTGCGGTTAAAAACCATTTTCATATGTTGGGTGAGTGAAACGAACAAGAACTCCGTCAAACAGAGAGGCTGAAGGATAACTCGAATGAATTGTGTGAAAATGAATGCTAATTATTGTACGAACTACGAAAGTCTTAGTTTTTTTTTTAAATCATAATGGTCCCAGGTCCTTTTTTAAGTAATAATTATTCTGTTTGTGAGATGCAACTCGCTGAACCTATCGACGATGATTTAATGATTTTCTTCCAGTAGAGAGTAGCGAATTTAAGTTTTCAAAATTCGTTGAGCATTGAAGGGAAGTGAAGTAGATTGACGGATAAGAAGAATTTGTTTAAAGTGTGTCATAGATGATTAAATTGGATAGACTTGTATGTCTATTGATGTGGATTGTGGGAGCGTGAAGAAGTCTTTTCCGTTCGAGAAAAAGTTTTTGCATGAAGTATAATATATTTCATGCAGCTTTGTCTTTTTTTACTTATTTCCCCTTTTCTCATTGATTTCCCTATCCGTGTGGAAAACTGATTTCTTGGACTGATTACTTCTTAAAATGTAATAAATTTATCAGCTTTTGATATAATTTCGCATGAAATCAATTTACTTTTCAATTTTTACACAGGAAAATGCTCGATTGATTTATTGGTTTCATTTTGGTTTTGGCTGTACTTTCATGTGCTCACTTCTGTGTTACCACTATTAGTTGTCATTTGTTATCGCAGTTTATGCTGCTATCTAGTGCAGACAAATGAAGATCGTGGTTGCTTGGCAAAGCGGAGATCTTTCTCTGCCGGAAAATTGAAATCTTGAATCGCGTTTGAAGTTGAAGACTGATTTTTACATAAATGTTGTAACCCACCAACTACTCAACGCTCGAGATCAAGTTGTAGCCAAAGCCTCCTCACTGTTGGCCATTGAAGTGGATTGTCTGTCTTTGGTTTTCGTCTTTCGCTTTCGATTGTTGTATTCCAACAAACGCGTTCGCGCTGTTACCATCAGACTTCTTCGAGCTTTTACTCAAGAAGGTCGAACCTTTTCCTTAGTACGTACGCAGATCGTCTCGATAAGTATCTTCATTTGTACCCGTTGCTGATTTGTGACTTTAGTGACAAACTGTTCGCGACAATTCTGGGAAAAGTTTCGCAGTGACGTTCGGATTGTGGTAAATGAAGGATTTTTAGAAAACTCTCGCCTGAAATACAAAACATTTGCGTACGAGACATTGTTGCGGAAGAAAGTCGAAACGGTGATTGTTTGAAAAATTTCGCGATCGATTACGCGCACTGTTGGAAAGATCGCAGCACAAAAGACTGCTTGCTAGGCTGATTCACGGGGTACCCATGCGAATTGTACACCGAAGCATAGTTCTAAACTTAATTTCGTGTTATCCAATCCGCTTTCTGGAGAGCGAGCATCTTAATTTTATTAAACTCTTCGGCTAAGTGCATTTGATTTATTGACGGCTTACCAGGAGAAAGTGATCGTGCTTTACTGCATGTAATTGTAGCAGAGCGTTGTGATTTTTGTTGCATTGATTACATTATATCGGTTTCATTGTTGCTCGAATTTCCATCCGTAATGCTGTTGTGGTGAAGAGTTGTCTTCATTAAGTTCATTTCACACTCCTATTTCTTTCCGGCTATCACATTATCTATCTGTGGAGTAATTGGAATAACTGCAGTGCACGTGTGAAGAAAAAAGGTAAGGCAACGATTTTATTCGGAATCTTATTATGCGACCATTATGATTTCACTAATTGAAATAGATCTCTGCAAGTTGTGGTTATCTATGTGTGTTAAGAGATCACGGCTTCTGATGCTAGGAAATACCTTGATCCATCCGAAATTCTCCAATTATTTTCCGAGCGAAAACTATTTCCATTTACATTTCCATCAACCTATTATCTGAAGTCTCATTTCGAAATTCTTAAAGCTTGTAAATGTACTTCATTATTTACATTAACGGTCAAACCAATTGAGTATTTCTCTGCCTAATATCTTAAAATGAGAACATTAGCTCCAGCTGAACACAATTTGCATATTAAAATTTAGGTTGAACTTACGTTACGTTGGCAATTCCTTTTTAGGTCATTTGCTTCATTCTACGAGCCCAATAATACTCATTCATTCAAATCTGTGGTCAGCTAGGAAAAACTTATGTAGATTGCAAAACATCTATACATGTCAGCTTGCCATCTTGAAAGACTGTTTGAAATTGTGATTTTTAAATTTACATAAGAGCAAACCATACCAATAACTGTTTAAAGATTCTTTGCATCACGCGTGTAAGTACAAACTTGCTATCTTAAGATAGTATGATTGCATGAAAAACGTATAAGAAAAAGTTTCGAGAGAAAATTAGCATTACGTATTGAGGTCAGCAGATCTTTTGTTTTTATTTCAACGGTTTTGATGTTGTAATACGGTGCTTTTGCGAAATAAGTGTCACACTACTTTCTTCAACAGACTTCTTATAAGTTCATTAACAATAACATTGATTTTACTTATCTGTATCTCACATCGCTATAAATTTGTTTTGATTTAATAAAATTGATGCAAAATTTCTTTTTGGAAAAGCTTCAGTCGGATTAAAACCTTACCTTATGATTGGGAGATTTTCAATAAATGCAGTTGCTGTTGCATGGTTTCCATGCTTGAAATTGAAATCATAATTTTCTGGGTCTTTTTTGTTCATTTGAATAAAAATATGTTGTCTTACTATATTATATACGTGAAAATTGTGTTTCATTACTCTCTTGGAAAGTATTTTGAAAATGTAATGAAATAAAAATAAGCATCCAGATTTTGAAGTTTTGAAAACACCATTTGACATTGAATTGGAGCAGAGTTATGATCTTGAATGGGATTAAAATTAAATAGAATAAATATATTGATGCACGATCTTTTATCAGAACGTTTCTGCAGCAGAGGTCTTGAGTGTAAAGAAGCTAGAATTCTATTTGAAAACTTGTTGTCGGTAATCATGATTGTGCCAGTAGGCTGTTGGGGACAACCTATTATGCACAAAATAGAGGATCATCTCTTTTGTCCTCTAAAATTGAGGAAGAATGCGTTTGAAAAGAGATAACTTGTATATAAACTGATTATATAGTCGACATTACGCGTAGGTAGTTCTGCTTCCTATAATGAAATACTGTCTTACAAAAAGGCCGCGCTCCTTTCTTGCAGTATCCAAACAAACAAATCATACAATAAATAGTTAATTTCTACAATAATAATAAAAATTGAATCGCAAAGAATCGTAAACTCTCAAAAAGAAGGAGGATGAGGTACTCAATCACCCCAATAGCTAGCAACCTGTGTTCCAAATGAACGAGGGAGACGAAGTTTTGAAAAAAAATATGGTGTGGAAATCAGCTAGGGCTTTCATCAATATTTGCAATCAACTCATTCGAATCATTTCGAACCCGTCGAAAATATCTTGCAGTAATTCGATTGCGTAAGTTTTTGGAATCGCAATACGAAGCATTGATTAATGGAAACAAGATGAATGATCAGTAAATATAAGGATGGAATCACTAGTAACCAAGGTTAATGCTACTGAAAATGCTTCGATAATTTTCTGACAAACTCTGCAGTAAAATTGTCCTTTTCATTTGACAATTGTTCCCCCAAGATAAATTCTTTTGTTCATGAAAGTTAACGGCAAAGTGGCTTACTACTCACGGAAAACTTCATGAATATTAATTAAAATGAGTACTAGGATAGAAAAAGAGATAAGGAGTATTCAACGACATAAAGTCTGATAAATTGTTTTGAAGCGTGATTACTGTATGACGACAATAGCGAATAGCTCATAAATGTTTTATTTTATTCTCTTTAAGACCGAAAAACATCTTTTCTCTTTCAAAACAGCTTCATCGTATTGTAGTTCCACCATTGTATCTAGTGCTGCACTTTATAGCAGAAACAAATATCCAATGCATATTGTCAGGGTTTTTTGTTCAAAATGTCCTTGTCATATTCAATATATTCTATTGCTTGTTTTATATTTTCGTATATAAAAAATTTTCGAGTCCACAACTTTCGCAAGTATTCCATATTAATTTTATTCGTTAGTTATCTATGCTATTTTACCTATTATATGTGTAGGTAAAGTGAACAGCCCGTATTTTTTCTTTTGCTTTTCATCCAATTAAGATCGTCATTATCATTGCATTCAAATTAACAAGTCGATTGTTCAGGTATCCTTTCACAAAATTTTTAATATAAATATGTTTAAAGGATCAGAAAATAAATAAATATAAAAGAAAGGTACAAAGTTATTTGCATTTATTGCTAAAATCTATTTGAAAATCATGACCTAAGTTTAGGAAATAATTTTATGTGAGATTTACCGCTGTGTCTTTTCTATGCTTTTAATTTTATACTTGCCATCTATATAAAATCCTTTTTCGAGTACTCAAATTTTTAACAATTTGTTATTTCGCTCAACCATTTGTATGAATCCCGAAGTAAAACTATTGGCGAATCATTGTGTTGATAATCGCACTACTGGAAACGTTTTTGGTCGAAAAGCGCTTGGTTATTGCGAACTCAAGCCTGTCATCGAGTAAGTCCTGCGGTCCGCCAGATGATGAAACACGGCATAGTTGATTTTCGAATCTTTAATGAGCATAATTAATGTTTTCATTCATTTCTACGTCTCTTCTAATAGGATTTCTCCGTGTTGTCATACTAGCCCTTGTATTATTTATTTATAATTGTATATTATGATATATTGGCTGATGTACTAGGATTTTTTTCAATCCTTTCATTCCTTTCTCATTGTATGCAGTTTTGCTCTTCGAAAAGTTCTGCAATGCATAATAGTTCACATCCAGTGTTATTAGAAATTCCTGATACCTTCAATGTCATACGTAAGGAGTCTGTTTTTTTTGAAAATTCTCGCGAGCGTGGTATACTTGTGTTTTGATGGGAATTCCTGTAATTATTCTCATGGATCTCTCCTTTACACAATATCTGTTTACTAAGTACGCTTATTCTGTCCATTTTTGCGATTTTACTCATTATTTGGTTTTTTTGTTAAGTTTTTTGGCTGCACCACGAGAGTATTGTCTATGAATTTGTGCCAATTCAAAATCAGCTCCATTTATTGCAAATTAAATGTTCAGGATTATGATTGTTCATATCAGGACCTTGGGTCAAAAATAATCAATTCAAATTTATGGGAAGAGGAAGACGGCGATTGTGATCGAGTAATGGTAAGAAATTGCAACCAATATTCATATGATGTTCAATTTGACTCCACCCAATGCATATGCTTGTATGATTCGATTTTCTGGCAAAATTTCAAAACTAAGGAGTCTGCATTAACAGGAAAGAAAATTGCAAATTATTTTAAGGTGAATACAAACAGTTTAAGGGTACACACGATATTGCACATAATGACCCTGTTTTTTTTGATTGGATAAGACTGAATTTTCTCACTGTAACGAACTGAATTGTCTATTACTATTAGAACAAACTTCCAGCTGTATCTACAACTTTCGGAAAACATTTGCAATTTAATTGTATTATAGATTGGAACTTATCAATGCAAAATCAGCGGCAATGATTATATTTTTTATAACGTCAAGTAATATCGCCTGTGAAAACAATTCGTTCTTAATATTGATCCAAAATATCCAGAAAGATCAAAATAGGAAATTCGAGCCACTGTCACAAAATTGTTTATTCAAGTTCCTACTAATAAAGTTCTGCATAAGTGGTTACCACGAAGTTCAAAGGACCATGTTATTTCGTCAGCTATAGCGAGATAATGCCTATACAATAGGGAAGGAAATGAATTTGAAACATTAATCCACTCAAAGAGTTGGGCCTGAATGGGTGTGATACATACAAACTTCTCCAAAATTTAAAGTGCACTCGAATCATGGACATTCGAAAAAGATGTATAAAAGGAAAGAACTTTAATAATCTCATGACCAATTGCTGTTTAGGAAAATTTAATCGTTAAGCATATGTCATGTCAAAATAATCCACCATAGTTAAATGAAATTGTTGGTTTCCTGGGAAGTACATACAATTTGCCAACATAATACACGCGTGCATGGGTACATTTTAAGGAGTCATTTTAATAAGTTTATTCTTTTCATTTATGAAGAGGATGCAAAGTTCCAGATTGCGTTGACCATACACGTTTTGCGATTCGTATAAGGTAATGAAAAAAATGATGTCCTGTTCATATCATTAGTCTGATTTTCAGTGTTATATTCCATGTCACAGTTGCATATCAGTTGCATATCATAGTTCACAAGATTATGGCGCAGAGTTCTTATTTGTGTATCAACAATGTTGACGGGCACAGAAAAATATCACTTTCTTTCGCTATGCTAGATTTGCTACGCTGTTTCGAGTTCTACTACAGCCGATACTCAAAATTCCAACTCAAAGACAGAAAGCCTTGCGCTTTTCTCAAAAGATTTTCTCATTGCACTGTTAGTCGCCATGTGCATCTAGATCGTTATACCGATTCCTCTTCCTCGATTCCAATTGACAGAAAAGTTAAACAGCGAATCGAAGAAATTTGTGAAAATCTCTAAATCATTTAGTAAAACGATTTCATAGAATTCAGTCGTAGGAAATCGTTCGTAAAGTTTATACCGCGGAAAACACGTTTTCCAGGAAATATGTCCAAATTTATTTAGGTAAAAGTATTGCTAACTTCCGAACTAAAGTCGCATTCAATTAAATGCTGTTGACCGCCACCACAAGTTCAACTTTCCAAGAAAATAATTTTCAATTTGATTTCAAGTTCGCGCAGACCTGTGCATTCCACTATTATTTCTTAAACTCCACCAATACCTAAAGATGCAACACTTTTTCCAACGTTTGCAAAACCAGAATAACTCGAACTTAATACCTTGCCTAACTCGACGTGGAAAAGTTTCTATGAAAAATCGATTTATCTCCCCAATATACATGTGATCCTCGAATCTTAACGAAATAAGCGTTGGATGCGATTGGAACAGAAGCATTCGGTTCAACAACCGACCGTATTAGATTGTCGACCGCTGTAATGCACCTTGCATGCAATTTCAAATTGCACCAATCGATTCGTTTTCAACAGCACCAGCAGCAACTAATGCAAGACATTGGTAGTTAAGGTGATCTTGGGTGAACTGCATTCAAGGCTGGAAGAGGCGGCATAATAAACTCCTGAAAGATATCGTGACCGAGCATATAAGACACTCAATTTGATGTTGATAATGATGAAAAAGAAAATACATATGTTTGCCTTATGGTGACTGACACAAAATAATAATTCGATCATGTTTTTTCTTAGCTGTGCACTGTAGCGATCACATGCTGCACACATACTCACAATCAAGCTTAGATGCATCGTTTGGATATGTTTTAATGATGGTTGCGTAAAGCAAAGGAAAGTTTATATGCTTTGCTAGTTTCGCTCGAGTTTTTTTCCAAGTCTACTTTTTTCATGCTTTTCTTCATCGCTTTTTTCTGCAGGGTATGATGATAATGATGGATGTACGTCTGTATGTGGCCACTACATTCACTGAAATTGTCGAGAAATGTTTACATATTCAGATTTTATGCACTACGGGCAGTGTGATGCATTTGGCTGATCTAGAAATGTAAATTTCAAGTTAAATTTAGATGTTCGCTCGTGATATGTATGCAAATGTCGTGTTGAATGCATTTAAGATCGATTCGAATGCAATCGGACAGCTTCCGGACGTTTATGTACGAATTGTGGATATGAGAATTCTTTTGGAAAGTTGTCGTGCAGTTTTAAAATGAGTCATTTGCAAAACTTTGGTAACAGTGAAAATCTTAACCTACTATGTAGTTTCAAAACGGTCGAGTATCATTCGCTTTCGGCTAATATAAGATATATCTTTAGCTGTAATGGCCACTCAAAGGTACTCTAATATGGAAAGAATTTCCGCCCTCTTTTTCCTCTTCATTCAGATGAGTTAAGCTCTATTAAAAACAATTTACGTAAATATCTTACCAGTTGAATAGTATTTTCAAAGTATCTTATGCGTTTCTAAAGTGGTTCAGCTTCTCTTCATACTGGACCTTAAACTTTCGTTTTCAAAAAACAAACAGAAAAACAAATTAAGAAAAACCATTTCACGTAAATAAAGTGGAAATCCTCCCAGAGTGGACCACTAAGTTATTTGTCTGATAATTAAATCTAGTATAATTTAGTGCTAATTTCTATCCTCGGGATCCGAAATGTAACATGGCACAAGAAAAATTAAATAAACAGTGGTAGTTTCTCGATCCGAGTTATCTGAATACTAATTCCAAGAGAATGAACAATTCGGTGAGGTATAATTCGGAAAAAAACGGACGAAGTGTTTAATTTTTGATAAGAAATTTGTAATGCTGAGAACTAAAATGAAAATCTTTGTTATAAAAGTTGTAAAATATAATTGGGACCTTCTTAAAATTTTAAAAGTAAGTGTTTCGCTTGCTTTTTTGTTTTCGAGAATGCGTTTCGGCTGTATGCAACCATCTTCAGCTTATGCTCCTGTGGCGATGTGCATCTTTTTGTGCATGGATCTATTATGTGTGAGCCTAAGTCAGAAGTTCTGAAATATATTTGAAATCTTATTGAAGGGAAAAGTAAGTGGTTATTCTTCAAGTCTCTTATACAAATGACTTTGTCCGTGTACTATGGGTAAAATGATGTTGTAGACCAAAATGACACAGGGAAATTCAAATCTATTACTAAATAACAATATTTTTTGTTTTCGTAGAAACATAAGCACATGGTGCATGAATTCAAAGAGAATATAGAAAGTACTGACATCAACATTTCAGGACCTAAGGTGTCAGGGTTTTCATTGCCAGCGTCAAAATAAACTTCCCCTATTTCTTCAACATAGATGATCGTCTTGTTCTTCAGTATCAAAAGAAGTTAAATGATTGTCATTTAGATCAACACCGTGTGCTATATATTCTAATTTGCCGCATTAATTTTGCAGTCGTTTTTTTTCGGTGCGCTATTAAAATCTCTAAAACGTTTGTTCTATTCAAACACTGAGTAGAAGTTAAAAGCCATATGAATTTCTTGACTTTAAACTTTTTCTTCATGGCGGTTATTTAGATGGGAAAAATGACTGCAAACTGGCCCTATTATGAATTCTCAGTAGTCCACTGAAAAACATTTGTCACTTAAATTTCGGCAGTACCATCAGTCCATGCTTGTATTGCCTACGTCTTTCCTTGTATTTTTTCCTTGGAAACTGACTCTGGAAACTCCTCACGACTAATTCAATTTAAACCCATTAATAGTCTCCTTAATAAAAATTAATAAGCGTATGTGCATGGTCCTATGTAACTGCTTACTATTTCTAATTTTACATTGCTCACTTATGGTTACTTCCTTGCAAATCCACAACGTAACCCCACTGTCTTTTGATTTTTCCACCTTGTTATTTATTTATCACATTAAGCACTCCATAATACCCTCGTACCATCGGTGTTTGTGGTTTACTCGTAATGCGTCTAAGGATGCGATAAATTGCTGCTCTGCGTAAAATTTTCTTTCGAGCTTTTCTGGATTTGCTTACTACACTTTTTGTTTTCCAGTATGTTTCTGATTAGATTTCTCTCAATATTTGGGCATCACGAGCTAATTACCGATTTCATGCGGTGAATCCTTTTCTCTGACACAAGGATCCTTTTTTCCGTTCTCTGACATATTTTTATAATATTTATACATTCAAAGCTGCCAAATCATTACTTTGAATGGCTGGAGCGTACTTTCAACGATTTAAGCTCTAAATTAGACAAAATAATTAACTCCTGTTTCTAGAATCTTCAATCAAATCCATATGTGATTGGTAAGTTTTTGGAGTCTTTTTCACGTATTTTATGAATCTTGTCTATCTTATGCTGATATCTATCCTTTTTGTTTTCATCTTCGTTGCTTGTAAGTATTTAGGATGAAATACTAATGTAAGACAATTCGATTTTTAAACTATTGCTTAAACTTACACTTACAGGATGCAACAAAGTTGTATAAAGTTGAATTTGAGTGTGACAATTGTCATGGGGAAAAATCAAACCTACAAGATTATAACAAACAATGGAAAAAGACACCTTTGTAAACATTATCCGGAAAAATGTTGGTTTGATAAGAGTAAAAAAAACATCAAAATACACATACGTAGCAAAACTGTGCAGCAGATATATGGTGTGATCCAGATACAGCAACTGTGGTTCAAGAAAAAAAAACAGATTGGGCACTTTGTTTTACGTACATACCTCATGCTGTATTTCTTGGCTGGAAAGAGCACCACCATTTTCTGGATAAAACTTGGAATTTGGAGAGAAAGTAAGCAAGCATGCCGAATACTTCCTTCAATCCAAAATTAAAAGTTTTTACTAAGAAGAGATTGGTAATCTGACAGATATATATTCAAAATAGGAAGAGGACATATAAGATTAGTATTAGATTAGATTAGTATTATTACCAAGTAAGGTCATAACTATGATTGGTTTTAAAATTTTTGCTGAATCGCTTTTATTGGTATTATGTAATCAACTTCCTTGTTTTGGATAAATTACTCTCTAATTGTAAGGAAATATTCGCTTTGAAAGAAAGTGAGTTAAACTTTTCATTTTTGAGTATGTTGTACAGGAAGATTTGTTTTACTGAAGTTAGTTTTCGGCCCTAACAATGAAACCTATAATTTATGCATAAGATGTTCAAGTTTCAAGTTAGTTTCTGAAGGAGAAGTTGAACTGACTTCATAAATGTTGAGACTGTTTTTAATTTTTAATCAAGAATTCGTGTGATGGCATCCAACTACAGGTTTATTAAAGAGTTGACAAACACTTTCAACGGATTTCGAGGAGAATTATAATGATGCCTAGTCCCTGGTTTAATTAACCGACCCACTATTGTTGTACAGTTTTTTTGATAGCTGCATGTGATTCGAATATTGAAAATATAAATTCATTCGACTATCATCATTTTCGCAAGAAACTTAATTTTAAAATCATTTACTCAAAATCTTAAAAACACTAAACTCTTTGACCAAACCGTATGGATTTATGAATGATGGTAATTATCAACAGTAGAGTTCAGAGACGAGTAACTATGTCAAGCAAGTCAATTGAGCTCAAGGGTTAATCTAAATAAAGGTAGTCAAGATGCCGATGGTAAATGGTGGAAAATCGAAGACGGAAACAGGGAAGATGCAGATAATAGTGATCGAACGTCAGTTAAACTTTGGAAATAAACCAAGAATAAGACCGTAAGTAGTGACGAAATGGCTTGAAAACTTCTCAGAGACTGATTAAAAGATGTTAAGCCAAAAGTGTACGCAACGAACTTTTTCTTTTTGTTTTTATGATTAGAATCCTATAAGATTTTAAGTTCTTTTCTTTCACTTTTGACAAGAATACGTTAGATGGCCCAAATTTCTATCCAAAGCCAAAACTCTTGGGTCCTGCCATTTAAATGGTCAAACCTAGCATGTAAATACTCTTTTTCCGAACTTTTGATGGACTCATGATTGATAGATCGCGATAATCAAAAAAGGAATTTCACAAAACCTCCCAACATACAGACATTTGACATACAGACAAGTGACTTTTAAGTAACGATATTCTGTTCTTGCAAAATATGAGGTCTACGAGAGAAAAACACCTCTATTTTTTGGCGAAACCTTAATAATCACTCGCAACACCCGCTTTTCTGAAGAAAAGGAAGTTGACAACTTTTAAAACTTGTGAGAAGACTTATGAGCACTTTTCTAATGGGAGGCTTGATTATTTCTTTCATTAAAGCCTGACATGAAAAATTGCGGTACATATTAAAGGAGGTCTTTTCATACCCACACCATAAAACAGCGGGAGACCATTTGATGCATACCAATTAAGTGGTGTACAACGCCGGTAGGTTATCTGAAAAATTTATGAAGAACTTCAACAAGTCCTTTGTATGATGCGTAAAAATTGACGGAGAACATTCTTTATGCTGCTTGCATATTATGTCTTGAAACATGTGTACTTTGTAATAAGACCATAGAATGACGGCAATTTGTTTTAGTTAATAGGCTACGAACAAACGAATTTTGCCCAATCTCGTAGCACCAGATTCCAGAAATGGACATTTAAATTTTTTCAAAATCTTTGGTTTAATTTTAATTAATACTTTCTTCATAGAATACTCATTTTATTTTCATAATTATTAAGCTTTTGTTTTGCCTGCATTTTCATTTCGAAAAATGTTTTATCGTTTGGGTAATCAAAAGTTACAAATTTTTCGTCGAACAATTCTTCTCTCCGCTGTTAATATTCTGCCTTTCTTTCATTAGTGCAATTGTATGTTTGATTGGTATTTGATGGTAGTTTCACATGAAAAAGTCAAACTCAATTATTGTTGGTATACGTATAAAAACTTGGAAGTTCAAAATAATTGCAATATAATAACAACAAATATTGATAACAAACCTATGATGGAGTTTTTTTTTTCAAAAATAATTTGAAATGTAGTTTTCGGGCAGATAAATCAAAAACTAAGTGCAACGTTGATCCCAGGACGAGTTGAGAAAGTGCTTGATAAATGAAAAGAATGCAAGAAATTAGATTGGGCGAAAAAAAGGTTTTCATCTATTCTTTGGAGAGCAAAGCGAACTGCGTCTTCTAAACATAGAGTGAGTATATCTATAGACGCAGTAGAGTGTTCGTTTAACAGAATCAATCTTGCTCCTAGTCGTAGTTTAAATGTTACATTGCATGATGATGATCTTGAACATTTAATTCACCTTAAATACCTAATTTACTATACAGACTCTTAAAATATCGGTTGCATTGACATTAGTTGTAGGGCTTTTCAAAAACATATTTTCGAATTAAAACTCCTTTAAAACTTTTAATGATTTTCTGTGTTTGCAGAAATAAACCTAGTTATAATTTGGTCATGTCACTGAAAGTCAAAATATTCATTGAATTTAGAATTTTTTTGAATTTACAAAAGATTCCTTACAGTCTTTGGGCTCTATGGTAGAGAAACATGAAATGGAAAAAGCTATGAAAGAAATATGCGAATATTCTCATAATGTAGAGAATCTACCTAAGATACAAGGTTTGACATTAACACGATGAGGTCCTTTTGATATGAGCTTTTGTTCTGGCTTGCAGTTATTTTTAGAAAAAAATTTAAACTTCAAAAGGATGGACAGGTTTTTGGAAACACTGCGAACTTCTACTCGTTTCTTACCAAGTTTTTAGCATCAGGGAAAAATGTGTACCACGCTGTGTTTTTGTGGAGTGTGAATATGATAAATTTGTCATCGTCAACTCCTATAAGGTTTCGGCTGCTCTAATGTGATACCTGCTACGTTTTCGGGAAAGCGTAAGTACAAAACCGAGAGAGCACTTCGAACTAATTTCCAAACTAATAGCATTCATCCTAAAACGGAAGAGTTTTCTCTGGGTAGCTTGGGTCCGCCGGGCCTTGCTTCGTGGGTCTCGAGGACGCGTTTCGGCTGCATATGCAGTATGCATATGAAGCATGGCCCGGCGGACCCAAGCTACCCAGAGTTAATTTGGCCTGCGGCAACACCAAAACGAACTTCGGAAGAGTTTTATTTGCATTTGTAAATTCAATTTCTAAATTTTATTTAAATCTCTTCCGAAGTATAAAAATGTTAGAGATTGCAATGAGCAACGCCTTACAAATATAAAATTATTATCACATATTCTACCTCTTTCTGCCAAAGCCGCCCGGGAGTGATATTGCTGTTTATCCTTACACTATGGTTTCGATCCACCCACAGTCTTCTAAGATTAGATAAGCTGTGTAACGATCACTATCCAGTTTAATCGAGTTCATATTGCGCCTTTTCTGTACTGAACAAGATATCAGCTCTAGCACATGGTCAACCCAAATTAGACACAAAACAGTTTTAATATCGAAAAACCTTTCGATGTAAGGGAACTTAAGGAAAGGAAGCAGAATTCCTTTTCTGGCATTTTCTTTAAGCTTTTGCGTGAAAACGCAACATAATCGATAATCTACTTGTGCATTTCATATCTCTCTCTGAGAGAAGATCTCTCTGACGATCTCTCTCACGAGAGATCGTCAGCGCTGTATGTACTTATTTTATGTCAAAGGCTACAGTGAGCTGGTTATATGTTGGGGCTTGTAATGACATTTCAGTCTGACTGACTTGTTTTGGTGAGAGCTCAAAATTAAACATATTCTGTTACAGTGTGTTTCTATTTGTACTCTCGTATATAGTTATGTTGGCGGGCAGCGATGTTGACCTCCTAGGATCTTTTCAGGAATTGTGAAAACTTTGCATATGAAGAGTTGCTTAGTGGTCGGTCTTCCAGCTAAATACCCCTTTTATACATTTTTTTAAATGAAACTGTACTAGCAACTTAATGAGTTCTTTGTCTGTTTTATACAGTAGAATTATGTCCCTATATTTGTAGTATATGAGTTTGTTTTATTGTTTGTTTGTATGTTTTTGTTGTACATATGGATTAAATTGTTTATCACCATTACTGGGACTTCTGCTCTTAGTTCTCGGAGTACTGAACTAATTTCTGGATGATATTTTGAACACTGCTGCTACCATATTTTGTAAGTCCTACTGGAATCTCATCAGATTCGTGTGCCATGTTATATGGGAATGGTAGGAATGAAGCCTTATTTGAAACAATTAGTTGATAAAGTAGTGTTTCATTAATTGCTATTCAAGGCCCATTCCATGTTATCCTTACAAATTCTTCGACGAATCACACGTTTGGACGAAATGATAATAACAAATAAAATTTCATGGGAGAGGGATAAATCAAAGCGTCCATATTTCCGCAACGAAAGGTTCCTTACGAATGTGAAAGAATGCAATTAACGACAAGTTAAGGTTCGCGGTTGGGTTATAGGGAATGTTGAAGTATTTGCGCGGGATGTTGAGCAAAATGGCAAACAATAACCAAAAAATACTACTACCGTTCTTGAAGCAATTTAAAAAACGACTAACATGCTCATATGACAAATTTGTCAGCCTGCATATGTCCGGATTATATCAATTGGTAGAATTATTGTTATACATGACATCAAGCTCTGTATTTGTAGGACTGAAAAAAGAACTTCCGAAAAGCAACTCTACAGACATTGGCTCATGTAGAATGTGAAAATCATCACCCTACTGGATTTTCAAAGGATTTTTCATGATGAGGTTCATGATGTAATTTGAAAAACAGTGGCAAAGGTCAACAAGCACAGGTTTTGTATAAAACTCTTAGAGAAAGTGCACTATATGTGATTCTGTAAGTGTATTTATTTGTATCTGTAGATACGTGTGTTAATAAACATATTTGAGGTATGTGATTTCAAGCAAAATAAAACCTATACTTTAACAGGATAGAGTCGCTTAGCATTGGCGATTGAATGCAGGCATTGCAATTATACTTTAAAACTTTATAAAAAATGATTATTTTAAATAATTATTGGCCTCTAAGGTGAATGGCTAAACGAAAAATTGTGCAGAGATTTTTCATGGTTTCTGTAACAGAAATCCTATTAATCGCTTAGTCTCATTCACTTCTAATTTTTTCCAATTACCTGGAAGTTCATCTTAATAACATAAATGCTCTTCAAATAAATTGGTTAGCTTAGTGTGGCATTAAAGGAGGAGTCCTCTGGCTGCATGTCAAATAGCGACCTTCTGATGAGATGAGACTCATACAATAATTGTGATCGTGTCAAGAACAAAAGTTGTTTATTATTGCTCTACATTACTCATCACTATAATAAACCAATAAGAAAACTGTTTTTACTAAATAATTTAACGTCTCCCGAATGATTGCCAAACACTGTCGGTCTGCAGTTGGAAGCAAGACAAACAATTCCTATGTGCTTGGTTCAAATATGCTGGCTTAGGTTATTCAGCTTGCTCGAATGTCAAACATGGCGTTATTGGAAGTTACTTAGCAAATTTTGACAGTCCTGATGATTGAGTAATTCCAATTCGTAAAGTTCTAAGACCTAACTCTTAGTTATACCAGAAGCCATTGCTTTTTTAAGTTTTTGTGTATTTTTGAACCAATGCTTTCCGAGCGAGAAGCTGAGAAGTTCAGAAGCAATCGCAAGTGTCAGGACCTCTCAAAATACTGATACAAACAACATGAATTCCTACAAACATTCTGATATGTAGTTGCAATTGCAAGTTATGGGAGCGACTTAAGTCTGGACCAGATTTTAAAATTGCAATGCAAGTGTGAATAATTTTCCAGATATTTTAATTGTACGAGAGTCAGTCAGAAAGTAAGTTTCAGGATCCGATTAGCGGGGGAAGGAGTGGTCAAAACAAAAAAACAAGGTCATTTAAGTCGTAATTTAAGGTAATACAAAGTCGCCATCTCTCTCAATACATTTTTTGTATCTACAAACTAACTTCGTAATTCCGACATCGAAATGTTTTGCGTCCAAGTTTTTAAAGTACGCTTTGACTGCTTCGGTGATGTCATCTGTCGTGTCGTATCGTATGCCGCCAAACGCAATTTTCATCGCCAGGAAAAGGCAGTAAACCACTTGTGGCCAAGTCAGGGGAATAAGGAGGATGCTCAAAACGTCCTATTTAAATGAGGCGCACATTATCGTGAATCAAAAACCCTTTGCGACTCAACAAACCTGTCTATTTGTTTTTGATTGCTTTTCGTAAACGAGTCAAAACACCACAGTAGCACTCTGTGTTGATAGTCTTGCCTTTGTTGATTTAATCAATCAAAAGAATACCTCGATAATCCCAAAACACTGTAGTTAATTTCATAATAGAGATCTTTTTTTCCGTTTAGATCAGCTGTCCGCCAACGTGTAACCATTTGAAGGCTCATACACTGTTCACCGTTTACAGATAAAAATTCTTGATAAATTTCCGTAGCGGATAATTTGTTTGCGATCAAAAAACGTGTCACACTACGTGGTTGACATTTGGACGCTATTTCTATCGGCATCTCCATTTTAAATCGTTGTAAAAAATACAAAAATAGACTTATCCGGCTCAGCAATGCGTCAAATTGGTTAGGATAGATGAAAGAACAACCTCCGTTAGTTTAATTGTTCACCACGCGGAGCGCAGCCACCCTTAAACTTACTTTCTGACTGACCCTCGTAATTTGTCTGCTTAAGGAGCAAGCGGTTCTCAGGTTTATCTAATAATATTTTAAATTATTAGTGTTCTAATAAATGTTATTTCCAAATCATACGCACATTCATATAAGTTCCTCGTTCAGTGTTGGAGTTTTGAGTCCTTTTTTCAAGTATTTTTCCTTTTCTCAAGTATTTTTCCTTTTCTCAAGTTTCACCCTGACCAGCATGTATTGCAACTAGCAAATAATGTAGTTCGTTTCCTTTTTAGTTGATCTCCGATGAAAGACTCTTAAAAATCGAATCATAAACAATTGCTGATATTCTTTTGGGGTGGAAGTGATGTTTAATCTTGATACATTTTGCTTTGATTTCTGATTAAAGAAATCGTTATCAAATCGAAGAGAGGTTTTCTCCTGAAACAATATTCGACAAACAGTTTCAAGTCTGCAGGCCTAACACAGTCTGATAGTAGTCATTTTCAAATTGTTATAAAACGGATCGCCTCCTTGAATGGAGTTTGGGCGAGGGGTTCGTTGTTTTTTACATACTTAGTTCATGTCGCCGCATGTCTTTCACAGGAAATATACAAAAACGATTTGATCCCAACAATAATTTTGTACTGTAGGTGGTTCAACTTTGACATGTCTTGAATACTATATCAAATATTGTATATTGAGTGTATGTTGAAAGACGATGAGTGCGACGAGTGCAATGTTGAAAATTCTGTGTAGAAAATCCTCGAAATAGTATTGAACCATCTATTTGTGATAATATTTAAAATGATCTCACTTTTCTTGCCCAAGATGGCACATTCTTCTTAGTTTTGTTTCAATCAATATGAATTTCTTGGAAAATTCTGAAGTCTTGGTAACCAGGAACAATGAATTTTAGTGCAGCCAGTACTGTCTCTATAATTTTGGTACTCTTAAACCTTGGAATTTAGGAATTTATACCTTGGAATTTAGACGTCTAGTTCCTAAATAACAAAACGAGGTTAAAATCTTCGCCCCACAGAAACCAAAAGAAGCTCCTCTGGATGCGATCGCCATGCACTCTCACTGTAGTGCGAGTTTTTACCTAAACCATTTCAGGGAGGAACTAATGACTTAAGCTTGCACAGTCCGGAAGAATGTTTTGAAGTAATTTCAAAAATAAGGTTTACTTAGAAATTTTTTGATTTTGATTTCAACTTTATACAATTGATTGTTTAAAATTTGAACGATTTTCATTAATAATGGAAAAGTTGAAAACTTAAACAATAAAATTGATACACAAATTTGGATTGTATCAACATGTTGGTGGTACTCATGGACATGTTGGCGAGAGTCCTTTCCTCAACAGGAAGTTCAATCAAGTTTCCAAGCAATGTTGAGTTGAATTTCTTCAAATATTTGAGTACATGCATGTCCGCTGCTTGAGGAAGTAAACTGTAAAATTTTTGAAATTCTTTACTTTCCGATTCCTCGTATGCACCTCCGCCTTATATGACTAGCGCTGAAGAGGTTAGCAATAATGATTGCGGTGAAATGAATTTTTACTTTTACTTTCAACTGATCCAATGGTGATAGTATTCGCTTGAATTTTCCACAGCTTCCAAACTGAATACCACTGGAAAAAGTCGAAACCATGAATTTCACCCTTATGCATTCAAGCAAATAAATAAGCTTAAAATTTAATGAAAAATGAACTTCTTTTATAATTTTTAATTAATAAACTCCATCACTGATAAAAGTCGCCAGACAAAAGCGTTCACTGTTTTGCATTCGACACCTTCCTCCGACTGACCCGGCCACTTTTTTCTTGCACTGACTGGATGTTATTCAACAAGATAAATCTTCAAAATTACTTGGCCATTAATTTTCCATAAAAAGATGTTCAATGCGTAACAAACGTAAATTTTTTTACGTAACCGAATTTCCGATGTACATGAATGCCAAATAAATTTTCACTTTCGCGCTGTAACAGCACCAACAGCAAGGCTGGTGTTAAATATTTAGAGAAAGTCTTTCTCCGCATTGGAGTCGCTTTTGGAAGTAAATAAAACTTTATATTTATTTACTCGAGTGTAAGTTTTGTTGCAGTTGGTTTGGCGTTGGTTGGTGGGTTGCTTGCTGGTTGCCACTGATACCACATAGTCTTCGTCTTCGTCATCAATGTTGGCTGAGTTGTTTATGTTTTGCTGTATGGTTGGTTGTAGTAATTGCAACATTGTTGAATAGTTGTTAAACTCGCAACTTGCAGATTTTTGAATAGTTGAAATACAAGCTAAACTTTCAATTTTCGTTGAAATTATTATTGTTGTTTTAAATTGATCTGCAGTAGGTGGAATATTGCCAGACATTGAAATTAATGGAAAACAAAAACAACTATGCAATTTCATTGGAGTAGATGCTACTTTTACCGACATTTCCATTCAATAGATTCCGGGGATAGTTTAAATTTAATTTTTTTGATGAGTTTTCGCATTTGGTAATCGGTAATTGAAACGCTTGAAGCATTATGCAATCAAATGTGCTATTCCATTTCCAAGCATACATGATTGTTTATTTAGTTAGTTTTCCCTCTTTATTACTGTCATTGCTTTTGTGTATTTTGGCATTCGAAAATTGCAAGAATATCTTTTTTTTTGCTTGTAACGTCCTTTTTTTAATTTTGATCAAAAATTACTTTTACATGTGAAATTTTAACAAAGTCATGAACAGACCAACATTAGTGGAAATAAGTCTTAGAAATTGCTTTCATTATATTCCTCTTGAAACACATTTTTTGGAAAAACATCTGTCTTAAGAGGTTGACAGTTTACCCCTGAATGATTTAAATTCGGTTGAAAATTTGCAAATCTTTTTCCAAACAGAACCAAGACGGAAAATTAAAAGTATCTTTCACAATTAGATTGCGAGTGAATTCTCCGGGATGATACTTTTCGCAAAGCTGTGTTCAATTGACGGCAAGTCTCAAAAACTTTTACATCGAACGATCCTTAATGGTCATGGGATTGATTTTAAATTATGTTATTAATAAAAGCCGATTTTTATGCTTCGTGATATTCTTCTATTGTCTTGTGGTTTCCTAGTGTTAAGACTTTTTTTTAAGGAAGATCGAAAAGCCAGTTATTTAAACTTTATTGTTTGGTCTGAAAAGTAAATTGGTTGCTTCCATGATTGTATTTTTTGGGATTTTATTCGACTTTAATGAATTTATTGGTTTCGTTGTTGATTTCTTTTGATGCCATTATTGTAAGTATTTGAATTTTTAACTCGATTTTTCTATAGTCTACAGAGTTCGGGTCATCATTTTAGACGCTTCCTTTTCAAAGTGAATGCATATCACCTTCTTTGTTTTAAGGAATGTGCTGAATCCTCGAATTTGGCACAAATATGTGGTAGACTGGAAGGTAGACACGCTTTTTAGTAGTCAATCAACTGCAGAACATGATAGCTTTCCGGTAATGTGCTGAAATACATAAATATATTTGAAATAAAGCCATAAATATTAATATAACAAAAGCAAATTTTGCCTAATGATCAATCAACTTTAAAGTCAGTAATACATGAACCAATGAAGCATAGTACAACAACTTAATTTTCAGATTCAAAACATTTCCTTGGTGCTATCCTTCCTTCAAAGCTTTTCTGTTAATGGTTTGGATGCAATAGGTTTGATTGTAGAGGGCAATAAATTTTCAACGATTACTGTAGTAGCTTGCTCGAGACGAGACTTATTATCACAGGGATTGCTATTAACATTCCTGGCCTTAAAAAATGAATACACAAAAATTTATCAATGAAAACCACTTTCTCGGTTTCAAAGTATTCTCCATGAAGATCGAAAGACTTCTGCATGCGCATAAACCAATTATCAAATAATTTTTTCCATCCCGAAAAACATCCAAAATTATTTTTGAACGATTTAACAGCTGCTGCTGGTGTTAAGAATCGTTGTCAGCTGAGTTTATTGTGGATGTAAGGAAGCAAGAAGAAGTCGTTGGCCGTCAAAAAAGGCTGAACGGCAGGTGACTCGTTAATTTAATTTTTGACCATTCGAAATGTCAGTTGTTTGATGACATACTTGAAAGCTTGCATTATCATTATCATCTTTTCGTCAAACAATTTATCGTTATCCTTCAGAATTTACCTTCGCAGAATTTACCGTTCTACGTTATTTCAGTGGAACTGACACTTTCCACATGACCAGTTAATCCAACAGGCGACCATTTCCTTCTCTGTGTTTTTGGCACGAACAACTTCCTTCAGGTTGGGCTTGTTTTGAACTACATATTCCGCAGCTGTTTTGTTTCGGGTATTTACGTCTAAATCCATGATTGATCATAGTGTCTTTTCAAGCACAGCAATTTTTCGAGCATTTATCATTTATTTTCACGCCCCAATGTTCATGTATTATAATATTTTCTGTACGATGATGGAACTTATTCCCAAAAATGCCTCCATCTCACTGTATGACATATGTAGATTTTTCATTATCAATTTTCTGACTAAACCGAAGTTTTCTGACGAAATCAGTGATTTTGGATCACCTGGAGGAAACTAATCGGTCAATGAATGACAACCACGATTCAAGTCATTATAACAGTTTTTTACAGTGCTCAAGGATGAAACTTCATTATCAAAAGGCGATTCAAGTTGATCGATATCCGCATGTCTTGATAATCCACGTTGAAAATCGAAGTTCACGATTTAGTTCCCTTATTCGGCTTTTTAGTTCAAATGGAATTGCTACATTTATTTTTTTTCCAACAAAATAAATGGCGCTGTTAGATCAAAACGTTCCAAGTACGTATGTGCTATAAAACCTCAGACTAACACGAGCTTCTTTGCTTAACCATAGTATTGTGATAAGCGAGAAATATAAATACCAACCCTCATATATGTTGAGAGTGGTTAAAACGCTCGGGAATTTTCGATTCTACTTCCTGTCTAAATGAAAATTTACGGTCTTCTGCTATGGATCGCAGGAAGTTGCAATTTTTCTATGGGGAACTCGAGCTCTCTCCCGATAATTTTGTTGTGAAGACGCTAGCCCGCGTGATACTTGTCACGCAGAGTCTTCAATTGCTTGTCGGCGTAACCCTTGCCTTCCAGCTCAGAAAAAAGGTATGTCCTAAAATTTTGGCAAAAAAGTTTTTTTAAAACGTTTTCAAGAAAACAGAAAAGGCGTTTAGTGAAGAATCTGAGAGCCCCCGCTGGCAGAAGTCCTACGCTAAAGTTATAAATCCTTTTGATTTTCTAATAAAGACGATAAGCGTTATTTATATTTACTGCATTCATTGCATAATCCGTTGATAACTTTACAAAGCATGCTGAATTCTTTATTTGTATAATGTGTAGTTTTAATAGTTAGATACTTTTCATTAAAAACTTCTGGTAAATCTTTGAACGAATTGTTTATCGGAGGGTATAGTATATATTGAAATGATAACTGTTTGATAAACAATGAAATTTATCTTAATATAACTACCGAATCATTACCAATTTCATTTTATTGGTGGTTTATTAATTTTGTGACCATGATTACTTATTACTAATTTTATGTAGTTGGTCTATTGAGGAAGCTGAGCTTTACTTAGTTACGAAACCCAAAGATAGATGTTGAAATACTTTACTTCAGACTTTTTGGCAAAAGGATCTATGTCAAAATTTATATTTAAGAAAATTTATCAGATTTGGTTTTATTGATTTTTAAGGCTAGCAGATATATTGACCCCAGCTTATGAATTAATGACGAGAGTTGAGTTACTGCAATATGAGTGTGATATGTGAAATCTCATATAAATCATCTTCGCTAATAGACTGAACTCGTTTGGAATGAGGGTTCTTAGGTGAATTGTGGACGCCAGGCTTCAAGAATTTTGTGAATCAGAAACAGGCATGGCTTTTATTCACTTTTCCATGAGAAATCTGCAGAAGTTTGCAACGAACGATAACAACAAAGGACATAGAAAAGAAGTTCCGTCTTCAGTTTTCAAGTAACAAGTTTTGTGAAAATCCCATTGAAGTGCTAAACAGATCCAATGTGTAAGGATATATTACTTTGACCGCATTACCTAATCGGTTCATGTGGTAGATTAATCCAGAAAATTGAAATAAAAAGCTGCATAAAGCCATGAGCTCTACCAATTATAGTGGTACGACATCGACACGTTCTGGTACAATTATAACACTTATTACCAAAACAGATTATAGGAACCAGTGTGACGAATTTTTAATTTTTTCTGAGAGCTCAAGAAAATACTGCATCAAAATATCATTATAAGAAGATTATTCTTCTTCATATTTTGTTCGATTAGAAAGGATGACAAGGATTAATTGGACAAGCATGTGATGGTTCGGCAACCATAGAAGAAAATTTCTTCTGCAAGGCTTTTAAATTCTTTGTACATTTTCATAGATTACAAATGATTTGAACAATTTTCTGGTTTTAAGATTTGAAAATGGTTAATTTTGTCATGACTGCTTATAACACGCTATACAATAAATATTTGGTTCAATCCGATTACAAGAAAATAATTTTGAACTATTTGTATTTGCTCAGTCTATTTGACAGTTGTTATAAATGACTTTCTTCTCTATTCCAGAAATAGTGTAACCTTCAAGGACGTCACTTTCCCAAGCTCGCTGAGTAGTTTTGAAAGGTAAATATATAATTTGGTTAAGTTTATATTTCAACCGAATTGGAAACAAAGTAAATTGTTAAATGGCTTTCAGTGATGATTTTCCCGAAAACATAAATTCGTATCTATAATCTGAAAAATCTAATACTCAACACTGATCAAACATCATCTGAAACTCCCCAAGGCTGCTACTCAAGCTTTCTTCAAGGATGACTTACCGAACATTTCCATCAACATTTGCATCCGGCGAACAAACCCATTGAGCAAACTTCGGGGAAATAATGTAATGCTGTGACACGGACCTGACTCCGAATTGCGAAAGGATACGACCAGTTCATAATTAAACTGACAATATGTGGAACATCCTTGGCTGCTTGTTTTCATTCAAACTCAATTTTGTTATGCAATAAAGTACGTGCGCATAGTTTGAGTCATGGGTAACATCGCTATGGGCATTCATTTAGCCGGCTTGTTGCTTAATTACATCCGTATACAAAAAGCTGTGTTAATTACACACATGCTTGTATGGGCACATATGAATGGATATAACGGATGATGTGCGTGAAAAGGTAGCAAAATCGTTCGCTTTGATGGTTGACTCTTTGATTTCGTCTATGTTTATGCGTGTATGGTATTTTTCTATTTAAATTTGAATGAGAAATGAATTCGATGAAATATTAGTTATGAAATACTGATAAATGGTTGTGTTCGAATACATATCAGACTAATTCATCGACGCATTGGTTTTTAAGGAAAGTAGTAGTGTTGAGACATTATTAAAATTAGGTGTTTGACTCTTACTCTGAAATGGTCACAAACATATAGTATTCGTCGCGTTTAGGCTTTGCATCACGATTCAGAGGAAAATGAACTAATATTCTCGTTCGGTTTAAATTTTCATAAGTTTTAAAAGACTCGCCCGTGAACATTGATTTCAAGAACCCAAGAAAGTTCCATCAGGCGCAGTCTTTTTGCGGTCCTTATTGGACAAAAAGGATTTTCTTTCAAAGGTTGGTTGTTGAATAAGGTCTGATGATCATTTATTTTAAGATTCATGAGAAAAAATCCTTAATTCAATCGCAGAGTATGGCGTTCAGTAGAACATATTGGCCAGTCTCCTAAAGTCAACCTGAACCATTTCTGAAGAGCTTCAGAGTACATTCCGGCTGGAAGTTAGCAAAAACTTAGCTAACTAACTTTTTCTCACGTTCAACGTTACTGCTAGATCGCTGTTCTTCTCATTAATTATGTTAAGTTATAATGCCCTTTCTAGTTCAATTTTTTCTCCAAATACTCAAAATTTTTAGTATAAAGCTCAAACTAAGCTACGCTGTTTAACTACTTGCAAACATTGATTAAAACCATGTCTGCAGTCAAAACAAACGGGGCAGTCTTCAAAAATCCGAAAAAAATCATGGAATACGTTCGAATAAGTCCCAAGGAAATAAAGAGAGTGGAAGGGATGAGAAGCGAGAGGATGGAAAAGGATGAATGAAGGCGAGATCAGTGGCATGAGTTCAGACCTGAGCTGCATACCACAATATTCTTCTAAATGGGAAGGAAGCATTTCTAAACATCATATTAAGGTCACTAAAGCTGACTTAATGGCTAATGGAACAAGACGGAAATTCTCACTCAAATAAAAAAAGCGTTATTTCCCGAAGACATGTCGTTAGGATATTCCAAGCCTTAAACAATAGAGAATTTCAAAATTGTTTAGTCCTCTTAAATTATAAGAATATTAGAAAGGATGGAATATGTTGGAAAATAAATCACGTCAGTATAACTTGCTTCTCTGAAAAGTGGTATTCCCATACTCAGGTAAATTATAAGGACTGTGTTGGTGTATGGGAGCAAAATTTGAGCTTTCTGGGCTCGACCCTGAACTCGATGCAATGCAAGTCGGGAAACCTGAAGAAATCGCCTAGCAGAGCGGACACTTCTTTTCTTATTGAATGCATAAGTAGGAAAATTATGATTCTCGTTTTTTGTCTTTATCATTTATTAGAATACAAGTTGAAACTTTATTAGGTGTAAGTTACCTACATGTGCTGACAGTAATCATCGATTCGCAGCTTTGATTTTTTTTTCTCTCTGAAACTGTTTGAACATACAGAGAAACATTAAGATTCTGGCTATCTAGACAAAAATCTTGTACTAGGAATGTTTCACAACGAAATTTCGTTCCTAAATGTCAAATGCAAGAAATCCTAAAAACGATTCTTGCTTTGCATTTTTTATGCCTGCATTTTTTATACACAAAATGCCTGTGTGTGTAAGCTTGACAGAGTTTTTTTCGCGAAACTGTGCATGCAAGATAATGTGTGGCCGGTTTGAGCTATTTTTGAGGATCTTTAAGCTTCATATCTTCATACGAAGCAAGCTTGCACTGCAACCGTCCTTTCCCATATCACAATGAATCACATCAGATACATTGCATAATCTTTTCATATCCGGAATACTTGAGTAAACTGCTGCGAGTAAGTCTCAACGTTAAAAAAAAAAACAAATTTACACCTATGATTACAACATCGATGAATAACCATCGCTTCACGTATGGCAAATCCAGTGAACTCAGTCAGAAAAACGAAAGTAAAACATTGAAGACCCGAACAAAACAAACCATTAAAGATCGATCATAAATGAAAGTGAAATCTCTGGAGGAGACCACGCTTCCAAGACGCCGCTGATGACTAATTGGCTTCCTCACGAAAACTTATTGCATTGTTGATAATGGCGCTATCGTAATACAGCAACATTGCATTAACATGCCAAGAAGACGAAGCGTAAGTGCATCTGCAACGACGTTTCGATTATGGATTTGCATAGGCGGCAGCGATTCAAAGTCAGCTGTGGTAGAGTCCATTACGAAGATTGGAGCTAGAGGCAACGATTGCACCTCTTACTCATCAACGATTAGCATAATCGATTTTATCCATTATCTTTTCATTCCCGGCAAAATGTATGGTTTTATTATTATCTAAGCAAGTATTAAATTTATTTTTTGGCTTTAACGCATTGATTGGCCGGGGTGTACGCATTCAATGTCTTCGGTAGTATGCATATCTTACCTGAAGTAATATTTTCCTTCTTCTTTATAGGCATTTACCATCTTACTGCCGTCGAAGCTTGCTCTTATGATTTGAGTTACGAGTGGTGATCGGCAACGAGTAACCAGAAAAGTGAAATCGCAACGGAGACAAACAGCAACGTCATCAATTGGTACCGTCCAGTGACTTGACTTCAGCAAGCAGCTCATATAGCATCCATGACCAGTTTGTGTATATGAACACAGAAAAAACATCTTGCAATCTCGGCAAAGTAATAAAAAGTGAAAATTTCTCCACCAAGAAGACAATACAAAAGTGAAGGTCGTTTGGAAGGCCGCAAAGATTAATGCCCCCAGGCCTTCGACGGTTAGCGGAAGAATGCTCAACGAAAGAGTGTTGCTAAACCTTACTTAGATTGACAACGATGAGAGCAGTCGCTTCAGAGACCACAACATTTAAGATCATATGTGGATGACGTTCAGGAGACAATTTTTAAATATCAACTCAACAACCAGTACAACACTTTAAATTCATCTTTTCGCCTTTTTTAAGCCCAAAATCAGATCAAATACATAATTAGCCTCTCATCTATGTAAAATGTTAGGACCAAACAAATGGCGTGCTCTTACGATTATTGCTGGAATTTTACTGGCAAGTGCAATTGACACTCCAGCAAAAACGAGCAAAGTACAGGTGACATCGGTGCAAGAGAATCCTTATCATAAAATTTCATTGCAAGGTTATCGCTCGTGGAATGATAGAATATCTAGAAATTTGTATCCACCTCACCAAGCCTTCTCGAATGTTGACAACATCCGGTTTTTGGAGAAGCGTCAGAATCCTGTTGATGGGAGTTTCGCCAACAGTGTTGGAGCATTTCGAATCGGTCGAAGTTTCAAACGGAGGCAAGATGACACAGGCTCTATCCAATACAGTGATGTGAATCAGACAGAACAAACTGCTGTGAGTACGACTCGACCGTATCATAGGAGAAGCTACGTGTACATACCGTTCATTAAGGAAACTCCGGTTGCTGGTCTGAATACAAATAGAACTTTAGGAAATATCAAGCCCCCATCAAACGTCGAATTAACTGGTGAAGGAATCGCGTCTTTGCAAGACCGAACTGATGTTCTAGAAAATCTGAGTGACGACGTTAACGGCCGTAGATCAGGCTTCAAGTTCCCTTCTCAAAGTGACGGCTTCTACAACTCATTTCAACCACAGAGTTATAGAGAAGATACTGTGCTATTTGGGGAGAACACTAACTATCAATTGCCCTACAATGAAGAGCTGGGACAAACAAATTCGCCAGATCAGGAGGGGCGATTTAGTCGGCAAATAACTTTCGAAGGTGAACAGCCAGCAGTATTACAACCCGCTG
This sequence comes from Stratiomys singularior, assembly GCA_954870665.1. NCBI lineage: Eukaryota > Metazoa > Arthropoda > Insecta > Diptera > Stratiomyidae > Stratiomys > Stratiomys singularior. Next base: position 27,336,581 of record OX940878.1, on the reverse strand, counting down.
TCGCCCATCCAGCACCCAGTCATCCCGTTGAATTTCCTGGTCCAAGTGTGAATACCAACCCCCATCAAACAGCGCTCGTGAAAGCGTTTCACGATGATGTCACGAAATTCGGTGATATTAATGGACCAATCACAGCTCTACCCAGACAACATTATGGGGTACCCTTCAGTCCAAGGAGCGCTTTTCGAAGTGCAAGACAATTTGCACCGGCTGGAGTATTTGTAGAGTACAGCGATTATCCAGGCCCACCGAAAAAGTTCTATCCTTTCAAGTCGCGAACTCCTCGGGTCGTGTTTCCAACTAGTGATATTCCAACTGCACCAGCTTCTAGTGGTACTTACACTAGTGATAGTGTAACATTTCGGTAAGTTATTCATGAATGCTATATTAAAATGAGTTACAGAAACATAATTTTCAAAATGACAATTCTGAAAATGAATAGTTATGAGTATAGTAATAATAGTAATGTATACTAATGAGACAGTTGTTTAAATCAAATGATATTGCTTCTGTATTAATACATGAATTGTCCTACAAAGGAAGAAGCTGCCGCTATCGGTTGTGAACGAATATGGACATCGGTTGGGAATAGTTGAACTAGACAAAGATTTGAGTTTATACATTATTAAAGACTTTGTAGTTGGGCAGATGCAGGGGTGAGGAACTAATGTTTGATGTAACATGCTTCGGACTTAGGTTTGTGCTTCTGATGCCTGATTTGTATCAAGTTCTCAAATCACTAAAATATGGGTTGAAAACTTGAAAAAACTAGATCGATGAAGAGCTAAGACTGGGAATATATAAAAGCGAAGAAAATGCAAACAGCATACGTTCATCACATAACGCTCCCTGTGCCCTTAGTTAACTAAAGGCAAGAGTATGAAGTTGTTCTAAAGATTCGTTATGTCATATAACATTTTACTCTTGTCCCTCCACTCCTGTAGGAAAATAAGGCCCAGAGATGTCTCTGCGTACTTTACTATCTAAATAGTAAATTTATTTTCGTCTTTTTAACGAATAGATACGAAAAATGAATATTGTTGATAATAAATTCTGCGAAAGTATTCTATATTGTCAACTGTTTTCTTTTTTAAATTGGATAAATTTTTTTGGAACATTTTGTGCACTCAGAAACATTGACTTAGTTTTTTTTTCAATAATTTGACTACTTTTCTTCATGAAGCATTTACATCTGCAAACGCAAAGAGATGGAGTACCTTGTTTTGTGTGGTTGTCACTACAGTAGCTCTCAATCTCCAACATATGTTAAAACTAAGCCAATTGTATTGCTTTTTAAGGTAAATCACTGAAGCCATCAAACAGAATTGTTCTCATATATTAATTTCATCCTGATAGGATACTCGGAATATTTAAAGGCGCATAACGTAGATAAGACCATTTTCTTCCCCAATCAAAACAATGGTCCAATAATATACTTAAAGAGGATTCAAAAGATGGGAAGTTCAACAGAAGGTCAGAAAGTTTCGGGAGTATCTTTCGTTTTCATTCTAACATACTCAATATTTTGTTAGGTGAAATGAGAGATGAGACGTGAATTTTGAGAAAATAAGCAGGTGAAAACGCAAGTCCAAAATAATATGCTTATGTAAGTCATATCATTAAATAAACCGATCTATATGTTCGCTGATCTTTAAACAGAATCAGAAACGTCAAGGAAAGATATGTGAAAAAAAAAGACAAGAACGTATCGGTTTCATCTTGCTGAATGTGAAAAACCTTAATTTGAAGGAAAATTTAACATTAAACGCACCAAAGGTTCAAAGTTCTCATTTGGAAACCTTAACTGCAATTTATCAAGGCGGTTTGATTTTATTGTTTGGAATTTTTGATTGAAACATATTTAATTCATTCAAGACGACCACCTTGAGGAATTGAAACTTCGGTGGGCAATTTCTATATTGGTGAAAGAAATATCGCTTAAAAGGATATTACAACATGATGCAAAGGAAATCGTTATGATGGTAGTCCTGTTGAAGCTTTCAATAGGAAATTTTAAAGCACATACACATAAGATTTATACTTCAGTGGTTAAGATCAGACTTTACACGTACAAAACTTACGTTTGAAAGCCGTTGACATTCCAATGCAATACCCTTCATTCCAACAGCAATATCCTTCATAAAAAGTATGGCTGCTGGAAACGTATACAAATCTTTAATAAGGCATGTATTAATTTGTGATGAAGATGAATCTAGTTTAATTAATTGTTTAAAATAAAGAACAAGGGTAGGTCAAAAAGGTTGGATATGCGAAGGTGTATAGACAGAACAGCCAATTTCTTCACCGGCTTAAATTGCAAGCCCCGCCATGGGTATGAATACGATGTTTGACAACAATCGGACAATGCCCATTAAGACGCAGGACAGGAAGCAAAGTTCGCGTATCTATGAAGTTCATTATAAAGCAAGGAAAATCTCAGTAGGCTGTATAAAACGGCTATCTTCTATAAGCAATCTCTTGAAGCACAATTGTAGCACAATTGAGAAATTCTATTGTCAAGTCTTCCTCAAAGTGAGTAGAAGCATAAATACAATTTTCAATCAGATATGTTCAATTTGGAGTTCATCATTATGAGTCTTAGTCAAACGCGACTCCATACAGTGACCCCAAAAAACCAAATATCCGAGAAGAAGTTTAAATTGTTTCGGCCAGCTTAGGAATCCTGAAAGCTGTCGTTTCTTCCAACGAAGAGGGCTTGCTAATAAGCGTGTTGAAACTTTAAAAGAACAACCGATAACATTAACGTTTAAATGTCTACCTTTCACGGGTTTGACACCAAATACCCCACTACTTTTTTTTCACATGTCAAGTGATGAATTTTCAATGATGTGTCTGATGTTTTGACGAAGAATGCAAGTCGATCTTGGCTTTTTTCTTGAAAGATTTAGAAAACCTCCATAGGAAAAAGGCCACTGCACAAAGCCAAATGACATTTGTAGGGAGTTTGCAATACCAATTCTTGAAATAATTCGTCTTGGGAACTTTTGGACGCGCTTCATCGCTCGTGAATTTCGGAAATTTTTGTTGCTTTAATTTTTCAATAATAGCTTTGCAATCAGTGTCTGCACATGAGTCAAAGTTTGAGTTTGAATGTTTGATGAGCATTACCATTGGGTTAATTAAAAATTTATGAACGTGCTTAATGCGAAACTCCGGTAATGAAGCCCGGCAATTGCTTTCAAAAAAAGAATAGTCACTGTTTTGGGGGAGGGGGAACTACACTGACAACTCAAATGTCTGCCAGACACTATGCGATAAACCGATGCGATGCGATAAACCCTGGGAAAACTAACCGAAGATTTCCTCTCTTCACATGATACTGTTATACGTTTATATTAGTTGCACGGCCGCAAAGATCTACCAACCAGTAAGAACACTTGGGACAAATTTACGAGCTAACGGTATTCAACCCAAATCAGTTGAATTTTACTTGGGTTGGTAAATGTTCTCCAATCTTTTCGCAAGGCAAGAACATCCCTCCCAAAACTTTTGCACCAAAACGCAATACAAATGCAAATCTACTGATTTTTCTTTTGTCTGTCTGCGACAAGCCCCCAGAGAGTGTTAACGCTGTAGGTATTAACGCCACAGGTTAGTTGTATACGTTTATGCATACATACGTATGTAACTTTATTACGTAAATACGGTTAGATTGGGAGTTTTTTCCGAAGTATTAGTACTGTATGTAACTACACCATGCTAAGGCTATGGTAAGAACTATCGGGTGTAAGCGAGTCTTCTTCCTATAACATGAAAAAAGACTGTTGACCGGTGTTAGAAATACATAATTAACAGATCTAATGAGCTGTGAGAAGAAGCTAACTTTGTCTGGCTTTGTATACTCTGCGCCTCTGCGAGAGCATTTGTAAGAAGGAAGTTAACGTCTGCAAGAGTAGCGAAATTCCCATTTATAGATGCTCTACAAATCCAAGGGTCAGATGATAGATGAAATAAGAGTTGGCTTGTAAATTTCTCATTAAGAACAATTTTTTCATGGAATACTATTCATGTAAACTAATATCTATACTTTCAAATAAATAAAATAAAGACAATAAAGGCAAAATAAACGCCTTGAAAAAATATATTTGTTTTCTATGGTTGAACCAGTATAATGTTTGCAGAGCTCATTTTGATTCCTACCCTTCCATCATCAACCTTTTGTATCTGCTAAAATTTGTCTTAAATGGTACGTTACAATCATTTAAGATAGTTTGCTGTGTGCTGAAATTCTCTCGAAAAAATCAATTTATTAAGTCAAAACTTCTAATCTTTTACAGAGATCAAAACTTCGGTTTAAATGATCTGTCAGCTATACAAGATGTACGAAACGAATTTAGTTTACAAGACATCAACGACGATACGTCAAATACATTCAAGGAGAAAGGTAAGTCATTTCACTTTAATTTTTTTTGGGTATTTTTTTCTAATTGGTAACTTCGACCTCATTCCATAAATGTCTTACATTGCTTCGTACCACGTAAATAGAAATTTCAGGTATATCATTCTTACATAATTCATTACATGCGTTATGTATTTCTAGCTTGCACTTTCTATGTGACATTATCTGTAGAAACATTCACTGTCTCCTTTGTTTCATTGAACATCACGTAACAGCAATAGAAACTGATTGCTCATTTTCGTCAAAAACTAGTCCTCAAAAATTCACAATAATGTTTAATGTTCCTTCATGGACGACAAGGACTTTACGCACGTTTTAAACTTACCGTACCGATAACAGATATGTGTTCGAGACAGGGTATCAAATTTATTTTGATCTTTTAGAAATTACACATACTGAAAACCTTGAATTAAAGTTAATTTTGTATATTTCCCTAAAGTTTAAGTTGTTTTTGTATGTGATTTGCAGTTTACTTTTCGTCTCTTGACAAGCAGGAGGTGGTTATTTATTTTGTAAAAAATGTCCGTTGTGCTTAGAGTGTTAGAGAGTTTCTTCAAAGGTTTTCCAGCATGTGAATAAAATTATGCACGTTTTGAACTATTTATTCTGCTACTATTCGTAGGGCTATCGCGATCATCAAAATTTGCATGTTTACTTGTAGAAATTCGATGAAAGGATCCAAATTCGTACCCGAAATGAACATAAGTTTTTGATTTAACTGGTGCTATCAGAAATTATAATTTACCCAATAAAAATTCCATGCTTTGTTCAAGGATGTTCTGTATACTTTCGTAACATTAGAGTTTTAGGAGTTGTATGGGAAAAGTAACTAAGTATGTAAAAAGCGTAAATGGTTTGTGATCAATGTGTAAATCAATCCATAGTATTTATAATGATGTCATCAAAGTATATGAAGAATACCATTATGTACTAGGCAGCAGTTGAACTTATAGATAATTCCATCCATTGGATTTGAAGGGCCTTCAATGCTAAAAAGTCAAGACCATTGAAGCTTATCTGGAAGACAAAAATAATTATGAATAATTATAACTAGGAAGAACGATATGAGTAATTGGAAAGTAAAAGTAGTCTTTCGATAAGACGAAGCAATGTTCTCATTTGAGCCTTTTCTATCTTTTGCTGCATTAGCCTTATGAGGTTTTAACCAAGTTTCTTGATTTCCTAAATCTGATATTGGCTGGGAAAAATGATCAACCTAATTTGTAATAATCTGCCGCGTCACTGACTGTAAGACGAATCAAGTTGCTGGAGCTTAAAATTTACTTCAGTATTTACATCTAAATACTTTGGCATTCAACCATGACTCATTTGTTCACCGATTTTTGGAATTATCCGCGTTCATACGGATTCGGAAATGACAGTAAGGAAACTAAATGATATATATCCTTCCGGGTAGCAGATTTACACTTTCGTTTCAATATTTTAGAATCACAATCAGGGCAGGAGTCCAATCACATCGTCAAAGTTGTGAATGTGTCAAAGCTGAAACTAACCACAGAGAAATTAAGTTGATGTGGCTTCCCGTTGAGGTGAGGAAGAATTAGAAAGAAAGCACGAGCTGGAAAGAGCTGGTTCAGCTGTTTAAAAAACATTAAAAGGAATCTTAATTATAATGTCATTTGGACCACTAGACAGTGTATTGAACTGAACTCTCTGGAAGCAGTAAACTCGGCCTGAAATAACTGAAATGACTGCAGGAATAGCTTAGCCATTTGGCTCCACGTTCATAATACGGAGTAGAAAAATTTTTATGATGGAATCTAATGCCAAGGCCTGAGAGTCCTAGTGATATTAATCAGATATCACCACCTTCTGGGGATTCCGCACCGACAACAAACAACAGGATGACGCAACTTTGGAACATTTTTTTCTAGATTTTCTGAATCTTATTCAGAAGCGCTTCACGGGGCTCGTGTAAAATCTAGCAGGAAAGTTGGAATATCTAACGATCCCGGAACTAGACGCTTGGGTAGAGGGAGAGGATTTCACAATACTGAACAGAATAAACTGTTTGAGGAGAGCTAAGGAACAAAACAAGCCAATTTTAGATACAACATTGGATCATGGAAAGGATACAAAATACAAAACTGCTTGAAAACTGTCTGAGGCTCGATAGTCTTACTCAACTTGCTGTATGTGGGTCCTATGATTATGTCCGCATACTTTTTAAGTAAACCAGGAGCATCGCAAGCATTTCGGAATGCGTTGGAACAAAACTGGTACTTGTGTGCCAAAGATTGTTTTAGTAGAGCCATGTGCAAATAATTTATGAGTAAACTAACGTCTTTTCGACGTTAATAACGCTCTTATATTAATTATTATCGTAGAGAGTAACATAAAACCGTTTACCCATTTCCTTATCAAGGAGTATTTTATGCCTTTTCCCCCTCTAAAAAGGTTTAGTAATTTCTTACCATTAGCTGTACATAATTTGGTACAAAAACCTTAAGCCTAGGTTTGGAATCATCCACATACGTTATTCAGGCAGTGGGAAATTTTCAAAACGTTCTTTTTTGTTTACAAAGGACATTTTATTCCACAGGGGACTTTTTGTTAGATTCAACATACGTACATCTCAGTGACGCTACTTTGCTAGTCATTCTGGTTTATTTTTTAAGTTTACGAAGGATTGATAAACATGTTAAGTTGATAAAAAGTTATTAAGGCTGTATAATTCTCGATAAAATTCAGAGATTTGTTGTTACTTTACATTTTATCGGAAAAATATCAAACGTGTCATTGTTCTTCATATTATTATGAAAAATAATTTTTTGTCGATAGAATTCATTGCATTTATACTGATGTTTCCTAATTATTTACGATATGTTATGAAGAATTTTTCCTAAATAAGAATAAAAGTAACAACACAAACTTAACCATTTAAACATGGAAAGTCGTCTTCTATTGCATAAACTTTTTGAGTTTTTTGTTTTGTTTTCATTTAGCAGAATTCAGGCAATATAATTTCAAATATAATATGATATTGTACAACTTCATTTGATTTTCCATCGTCATTATTTGAAAAAGAATTAGGAAATTGGTTTATGTAGTTATAACCAATAGCGTACAGTGATAGACTACACCAACAGTTGAGAAACGTAAGGAGCTTATAAATTTCGCTTATAAAAATACTACAAATGACCGCGTAGGTGGCAGGACTCATCAATTTTCATGTTTTTAATTAGAATGTGCTTTCTAATTAAAAACATGAAAATTGATGAGTCCTGAAACTTACGCCATCAGTTTTAGTATGATGTGTAGTATGATATGTAGTAATTACCAGTCATAAGGCTTTTAAACAGTAAAAGTAATTGAAAATGGAGTTATTGTGAGTTATTTTGAATTTATTGTGAGTAAATTTTTTTATTTTTTGTTCCTCCTCCACTTACAAAAATATAAATCTCATTCAGATTTTAAACATTTTCGATGTTCCGCCGAATTCGCGAGAAGTTTTAACTAGCAACTGCTGATTCAAAGCGATCTTGTCTGATTAGTAGAACGCCATGTCCTTCTGCTTCCTGCAAGATTCGGGTATCTTACAGGAAAGGGCAATTTTGGTAATTTTTGGCATCGTTCATAAATGCTATCTAGACTTCTTCTTCTTGCTTTAGTCATTTTCGTCTCTCACGAGATTCAATTTAATCTATTTTATCAAAATTATATAAACTATACATTTACAAAAGACTAATTACAAAGGAAACTTTTTTGGCGATTTTAATGCTTAATCACTATGTTTTGCATATTCTGCATTGGAGAGGATGATGACGTCTGTGACAGCTCTTATTATACATTGGCGACATGAGGTCAAAGTTTTAAACTCGGACATCTGGCGTGTTGGCCTAATTCCACAGTCTCCATAGACAGGGTTGAAATAATGTGTGAACCACCACCCCCAAGAGCTGGAACAAGTTTGGAACCCAGATCCCAATTTCGTTTAAGCTACCTGGATTTCCGAACACAACTGATGAATCTTCACCGTACTCACCGTACTTCACTCTCCACTCTTCGATACAAGAACCACCACGTTTCAGCCAAGGATAGGCTCGTCACTGTGTGAGGGGCTGACAGTATCATGCCATGGTCGTCTCCCAAACCCGTGGTTCAGGTAAACCTCTGATCAGGTTGCGCTTTTCTACGGTCCGAAAAAACTCTCAAGTTTTGCTTCAACCACATGGGACAGACAGCGACCCTGTCTAAAAAGTCAACGCGCACCGTCCACACAGCGCTCGGTCTAATGCACAAGCGAACGACAAAAACCTTCTTCCTTGCAGCGGCATAGATGTAGTAGGTGAAGGAATAAAAATACACCCTAACCTTTCGAATATATACCAATATATTTAACAATTTCAATGTTTTATCACAAATAAGAAGTAACTCTTTCCTGAGAACTTTTCTAGTTTTGTGCGATATGCAGTCCTGGTTACTATTGGAACCACAAAGCTTGTTCTTTTTCTTGTTTTTGTTAAGAACCGATGGGTAAAATCAAAACCCGACAATTTTTTTAAGAATAAATAATGCGCTATTTTGTAGCAGTACCTAAATTTAAATGAAAATATTCCAAAAAGAAATTAAAAGGATTTAAATTCCATGGGAGAAATTGTGGGCATACTCAAAATGTCGTAAAAACTAGTGACTCCTTATTCCATTTGGGATATGAAATACAGAAAGTTCAAATATGGGGAAGTCTTGCTTTACTAGTTACATAGAGGAATTTTGGATATCATGTTGCATATGGCACGAATGGAGCGTCACATTTGAACAGCTGATGAGGCGAAAAAGTATTAGTTTAATTCTTCGGGTGCGCACGTACCCTCCTGTAGACGGGTAGGGTTTCCCTATATCTTATACCGCTATGACTAGTTATAAGTTTTTGAATCGTATGTGCGTTTGTTCTAATAAATAATACTTAAAAGTGTAGAAGCTGTTTAAATAGAAAATAAAGAAAGGAAACCCATATAACTGAGAGGGATTTAATTCCTAAAATAACACAAAGAAAAGAAAAATAAAATAATATATATATATATATAATAATAACAACATTTCAACATCGAAATTTAGAAAAAACGATGTTAAAAGTTCAATAAAATAAAATCAATTTCAATAAAAAATCAAATTTATTTGATAATAAAATAAAATCAAATAAATAAATGGCAAAATAAAATAAATAATTAAAAAGTAATAAAAGAAATAATAAAAGCCTTTTTATAAAAGTCTTTTTTTAAAAGAATTTTTTAAGAATTTATTTTTTCTCATCCATCCTAAATTCAAAAAATTCAGTACTGTGCCACCAATTTTATCCAGCACTATAGGTCTAACGACTGATAGCATATTGTAATTTACGTGACAAATTATTCAATTAACGAAATTTCCCCCAATAGAAATTTGAAAACATTCAAAGCCAGCTTGCTCCAATATAGTCATATTTGCATATGTCTAAAAATTAATTAGTCTGAAATGCACTGTGGGAAAGACATGTTCGAAATTCGAATTAAACAAAGAACCATTCCAAAAATAAAGAATTAAATTACAAGCGCTGTTGTCTATAAAACACTCCTAACTTCATTCGGCATTTAAATTTATTGGTGTTTCAGTAGTTTTTCAACAAAAAATGTCTTTTTCATATTAAATCAACGCTCCAATAATGTTTTCCGTTTCCGTTTTGTTGGCAGCCATGATTTAAGACGCAAATCGAAAGTGCTCATGCATAGATACTCAGCATAAAATCAAGAGATAAACATATCTTAATGCTGCTCATGCCAGCATTATTTCCAGTTAATTTTTAACTCATTTCCTATTTTCACTGAGGTGTCTTGTTGATGTTATAACCGAAAGTTATGCATTTTCCTCTTGTATTTACATAGTTTGATGTTATGTCTATGGATGTATGAATTGAAGTTAAAACAACAAACTTTAAACTTGTTTGCATCGAAAATCTTATTCCAGTCCAAAATAAGAGTACAAGAGTATCAAAAAAAGCGGAAGGAAGAAAGTTTTGTATATACATCCAAGTACCTCCTCTAACCATGAAAGGTTATAATACTCGATTTGTTACAGCACTCAATTTGCAGAGTAAAACGATTAAATGAGTACTTTAGCTGGAAAATGTTTCATAGGTAATTGAATTTTCTTGTTTTGATTTTCCAATAGTCTCCCTGGCAATAGTTTTATGCACCTGGATAGATACATGCATTTGCTAGCATAGATACATGCATTGCCTTTGGCTTTAAGGTATGAACAATTCCATATGACGGGGAAATTAATTAGTAGAAATTGGCAATAGAAGAAAGACAGCAGTGAAGCGCATTTGTGAATAAAGGTTTGTGGCGTTCACCCAAGTGTAAAAGAATGGCGATTTTACGATGTTACCATTCACCTTACGAGCTAGCATTTGATAACTGACCATGTGAAGATATCACCTGCGCTCTTGCTTTCACATATGTGTGTGGCTGTGTGCGTATTTAACCTGCTGAACATTGTATGGCAATAAGTGGATTGTTCGCAAAGCTTTATGGAACATACTAAACTTTGTCGGGAACATTTACTGGACTAGCTTGAAAATTGTGTGCATTCGAGAACAAGACCCGATCTACTATAAGCTCAGTCTAATTTCGTTTTATTCCTAGATTAAACATATGTACTACATCAACGGATATTGTATAAGCAACATGTTTTTTGCTTGTCCTTTAGAGATTTTCATTATGATGAGGCAAGGAAGTGATATTCGAGGGACCCTCTAAATACCCAAAAAGAATAGCCAACAACGTCAGTATTTCTCTCGAACTTTTTCGTTTTCATCGATAGGTTTTCCTCGTTTTCTCAGTGGAGCCTCAAGTTCCTTAAATTAGTCGTGAACGGTACACCATCATTTCGGATGGCAGGATCTCACAAAAAGTGTGGTCCAAAAAGTAATTTCTTCGTGTTACTTTTATCATTTCCGTCATTTGGTTTGACTAATTCTTCATATGTTAGTAATAATGATAAGCCAACGTTTCAACCAAAGCTGAAAATCGATGATGAATTTGTAGATACTGTCGTTCACTCAGTTCTCATTATTTTGGAACTTACTTAGTCCAGGTAACAATCTATGATATTCGTTTGCTTACAAATTCCTTCAATTCATACGTGAACCCTTTTGTAGTACAAAATATTTCCTTTGAGATGAAGTTTTAGTCTAGGAGATTGCTATATTGAGATTGACAAAATATTAACGAATATTAAACGTTACAGAAAATATGCAATTGGCATGTATAAATGCCTATTATATGTTTTTGGAAATAAATATTATATTGACAGTATAATAAAATATAAAATATAATAATATTATTAGACAAGATCTTATTCAAAAAAATATGGATTTGATATGTTCCTGCTTTTCAATTTCGGACTCCGTTTAAAATCTGTTTAGTGAAGAAATGAGATGGTATGAAAGCATATAGAAAATTGTAATACCACCAAATGCTTTTCAAAGTGGGACTTGTAGGACCTTCACTTGGAGTTCTCAAGGTACTACAAACAGGTAAGAAACTAACTGAACATAGAATCCACTGCGATGACTTGTGAGGTATGTAAGATGATGGTTTTCTCTTGGTTGCTGGAAAATATTTGTGAAAGGACTAGATTTACAGCGTAAGCATTTTGAAAGATAGTGGGATTTTCAATATAGCAAGTCGATTTGAAATTCCTATCGAGATTGAATCTCATTGGTAGCAGTGATATTTTTGTTTGAAATTTCTAGCCATCTAGCCGTGATAGTTATTTCGAGGGAATATAGCGTGATTCTGAGCTGATAATTTCTCGTGTACATTTGGTCTTGAAACGAGTTGGGTCTAACACGGCTTACAGTCCAAGTTTTCTAGTAAACGATTGTGCTACGAGAACAAAAATATCGGAAATGAAATCAACATTAGTGTGCATGATATAAATTACTATAGCTACGGCGTTGAATTTTACTTACTAATTTTACCTCCGGATAGTCCTCTCGTGAAATTATTTGTAGAATCAATCGCCAAAAGTGAAACCAGTTATTTATAAGGTGATATGATAAGGACTTAGCCCTAGCGCCTGATAGCGCCATCTTCGTAAGGGACATTGTTGGTCGTATAGTTTGTTTTCGTTGATTCTTACTGTCCGAATTTCAGCCAAATCAACCTCGAAGTTTTGTTTTGACTGTGTGTGGAACCTGACATGTCCATGGATTTTGGAAAAACAGAAAAAGAGCAATATCGGGCGGGGCGCTGATTCGATTCGTTTGTTGGGAGAGAAATTGCGAAGCGAAATCAAAGACTGTTTGGGTAGTTTTTTCGGTTTTGGATGGTAAAAACTTGGTTTAGCGTTTAAAGAGCTAGTCGTTCAACGGCTACCGTTTAAGATAAATTGACAAAAATCCATGATTTTGTATGAGCAGACCTTGAAATGAAAGTGCGCAAGATAGATGAGATAGTAGGCATCTCAAATCGCATAGGTCATATACTGCATGAAATTTTGAGCAAGGGACCGCTGCCGGCGCAATGGGTGCCATGTTTGCTCACTCTGGACAACATGCGCAATCATGAGACCACTTCAAAGCCTTATTTGACGCTGTCCTAGCGTAATCCTAAGAAGTTTCTGCCTCGTTTCGTAACCGTTGACAAATCATGTGTCCATTGGTTCATACTAGAGACCGAAGAACAGTTGAAATAGTCAATTTTACCCGGCAGAGAAGGCGGAGACTATCTTATCGGCTAGACACGTGATGGCCACCGTTTTCTGGGACTCACAAGATGTGATCAGCATCAACTACCTGAAGAAAGGTGAAACGGTTTCTATTTCTGCGGCTGTACTACACAAAATTATTGGGCGAAAAAAGCCGATTGTCAAAGAAAAAAGTGCTCTCCTACTATGACAACGCACGGGCTCAATTGGGCTACGAACTGCTGCCCCAACTACCATATTCTCCAGATTTGGCTCCGAGCGACTTTCTTTGTTTGTAATTTTGCAAAAATTATCGCCACTAAACAGGCCTACCTTGTAGATTTTTAGAGAACTAGTTTTTCAGATGGGTTGAATCCTCTTCGCTAATACAAAGTTCAATAGTCGTTCAATAGACAATACAGAGTTAAAAACGCCTGTTCTTTACTCAACTCACAGATTTTAGATTGATAGATTCGAATTTTGCAACTGCTGTTCCCTGCAAAAAATATCAAATTGTCAACATCAAGGTTTTTGCCAAGAAATTCGACAGCGACCTTGGTGGTAAACGTGCATTAAAACACTTAAGTCAAAATCAAAAATAAGGGCCTATACCTCTTTCTTGTGGAACTATCTGTTTGTTAGAATTCTATACCTAAACCAATTTTTCTGTCAAAATTTCCTAATAATCTGTTCACTTCAAGTTCATGTATTACGATTTGATGGAAAGTTTGCTGGTAGCAGAACTGGAACAATTGAATAGCGATGATTATTCACTATGAATCCGACTTCATTATTAGTTTAAACGAAACAAAGAGGCATGGAAATTTTACATATGATATAACTCCCGGTAACAAAGGTCTCGGACTTCCACCAAGTTGCACTGATCTTGCACTTTACTTAGCCAAAAATGTGCCAAAACTTACCTTGCGATGCACGATGATTTGGTTAAAAAGGCTCACAATTGAAGTTATTGTTACGATTGGAAATTCAGGAGTTTTTGTTTTTGTTTTTATCTTGAATCCAACTTTACTAGGATTTAATAAAAGAGTTGAAACAGAACCATAGCGTCAAATAGACCATTGCTACTGGTCACGAAAAGTGGTGGTTTGAATATGACCGGCAGAGAGGCATATCTCAACAAATGTGTGATTTCATTACTTCTAAGCTTCTCAGGGTGAAACCCTCTGGGAACTTGTATCAGAACTTCACACAAAAATATTACTCTGGTGTGACGATGTTTTGATCGCAGCTATTTGGTTATGTGACACTACAAGATCTTCATGAAATGATATTTGGTGTCTTTTGCACGCATATGCGTCAGTCGAATATTCGGCTGGTTTGCGTCTTGCAATCTTCGTCCCTGCGGGCAACTAATTTCGCTTAGTTGCTTAGTTGCTTAGTACAGTACAAGCCCAATAATCCCAAAGAAGTGCTTGCAATTCGAGCATTATCGGAATGTTATTTGAATTTGAAATTTAGGCGTTATTTACTGCTTGGCTGTGAAAGCAATAAGGTTCGTCGATGAAAATTTAAGGGCAGCTTATGCATTGTGTCTCATCTCCATTTTGGGAGAAGATATTTTCGACGCATCCTTATTTTCTTCCAATCAAACAATATTTGGCTTTATTACAAAGCTAGTTTATTATTAGTTTGTTGGACTAAAATAGCCGAAATTTAAAAGCCATTTAGCAAGTATTTAACGAGGCCAAATGAAAGCGATTGGATATTGTCAGGTAACACATGGGTAGTTATGGTTGGTTGGTTTACAATTCAAATTTGAGCCATAAAAAAATTCTAATTAATTGGCTTCCAATGGCTGACCAGGTCGATTACTCAAATGAAGCTTCCACATAATATTTAAATTCTCGAATCAGTTCACTTAGTGGCGGATTTTCTTGCGTACCAATAAATTACATTTTAAGCTCTGCAAGAATGTTCTTTCAAGGAGTTTTTTGTTTGTATTTTTGTATTGATTTTTTCAATAGTTGACAGTGCGTAGGGTAGCAGTAGGTGTTAAATAATATAAATTATTTTTGAGGCATTAAACAATTTCACATAATACATTCAATACTCTATGATGAAAAAGTAACTTTTTGGCCCTGTGTTTGCATCAAGCCAATCATTGTCATTTTTATTTTGACGTGATCTTTTTTTTTATTTAGACAGTCAATGACGATTAATATCGTGAAATATTAGCAACTTTTTTTCACGCTGATGAATTAAAAAGGTGTGCATTGCTCCTAGTTCTGCCAAGACGGTACGACACACATAACTCAGCGTGATGAGTAATACAGTTTTGCAATGGAAGGTCCCATGACGAGTTGTGTTGAAAAAGGTTCTTTTTTTCTTCTTCTTAGCACTATAGCACCTCTGGGGTTTCACTTATTGAAACCAACAAGTGCCTCCAACTGTCTTGATCCATTAACTGCGTCCCCCGAATTTTGCAATTTTAGCAGCGATAAAATGCCTTCGGCAACATAGTCAGACCAGCGTTTCCTAGGCTTCTCCATATGTCTCTGCCCTTCAGTTCTCCTAATGCCTTTTGGGGCATCCGTTGTTCCTTCATATGATTAATTTGACCATTCCATTGCAATTTGCGCAGTATTACAATCGTTGATATCTCCAGCTTGTCAAAAATTTCATACGACTCATGGTTGAGTAGAATAGCATAGAAGAATAGAAAAGTACTGGTCTTATCACAGATTTGTTTACAAAGAGCTTTGCGTATGCAGCCGGTCTTCTTAATCGACAAAACTAAAGTTTTCAGAATCTTCATAATTGACAGAATAAAAGGTTTGATTTGCGAGCTGTACTTTTGTCGTATTTTGTCCGTTTCATTACCCGTCGAAAAAGTGCTACAAAATGATTTGTATTAAGTAATAAACCAAGTTACGAATAGCTAAGTAAATAGTAAGTAAGTAATAGTTGAAATTCTAAGCCTCGCTGCTGCAGTTCCTGGTTGCAACACAAACAATATGTTTTTTGATATACTATTATTTTTGACGTTATAGTCATATGGGATACATCTACTCCTCACGGGGCACAATACGGTAATTGGTAATATGCATTTATGTCCTGTAGCCAGATTTGCCATATTTTAAAAATGAAATATCTTGCATAGGTTATACATTACAGCCATGGCATGCAATGTATGCAATGCAATGCAATATGCAATGATGCAATTACATTGCATCTTAATGGCAGTGAAAATGATTTTATTTTTGACTCACCGAGCGATGTATAAAAATTTTTTCATTGATGACTAGTGATACTTTGAGTGAAAATCAAGACTTTTACTTAACAGTTATTAGAAAAAATAGAAAAGGATAAGACTCGCTGGGCAAAAACTAAAATGAGAACTATCTATATCCCAAAAAATAATATTTTGCTTGGATTTTTTTTTCAATTCTACACTCCTCTTGCAATTTTGACTTTATAATCGATTACAAGAAAAGCGACGATATTGATAATAAAATATAAAAATCTGTTTCTAAAGTTTACGTATTTCTACGTTTAGAGTATTCATTTCTCTGAGTTGCTTGAATGAGATGGAGTTTTATGTTGAAACTTTTTACGAGGAGGCACATATTGCTATCTTCTACAATGTGTTACGTTAGAATATTAAATAGATTAGTCGGAAATATTTTCGGAAATGTTCGAATTACTATGAAGGGATCATCTGAGAGTAATATAACGTACGTTAATCTACCAGATCATTCCTAATATCAACTCTTAAAACTTAGCTCCATAATACTTTAGCTCCTGTGCAAAATATCAAATTTTTTGAGAATCCTGTGTTTTTTGTAACGCGATTTGTAAGTATTCAATATTCCTTTGCGAAACCGATTTAACGTATAAGATGGAATATTCTTTATAAGTAAAGTGTTTATATATAAAGCATTGTAAGTTGTGATTACAGTTGATGGTTTAAATTTAATGTTACTACTCAAGCTGATAATTGTATCTGGTATTTTCTTCTTTCTATCTGGTAAATTACAGAATTTGCTGAAAGAAAACAGAAGGACTATGAAACATTAGATAACAAAACAAAACTGAAAGTTTGTTGCAAGGTACATAATTTTTTTAGAGTGGGGCATCGAGACGTAGGAAAGAGGATACCACGTAAAGAGGAAACGATGTCAAAGACACTAGGACTAGGACACTAAACAAGGATTTCTTTACCTATACCGGGGACATAAAATTTTTTGTGTGAAATTATGCTTTTTAAGAAATTTAAAGTACTGTAGTAATAATTGCTATGGATTTAGCATTTTTTCGCTACAATACCGAACAGCATGTCATAGACTAGAGTAAGAAATCTGCAGGAGTTGGCAAAATTTTTGGAAACCAAAAACACTTCCGAGTTTACAATAATTTTTTCTCCACAGCTATGAGTCTATGTTTAAAAGATTTTTAGAAATGAGCAGAGATGGAACACTGCTCTCAAACTCTTTTGTGGTTTTATCATATGACATGGTTTTCGCTGATACAATTGAAGCTGAAAACAAAGTATTACTTAAAATTTTTCATCACTCACCATTTGTTTCTAACGCAACACAGAAGAAGTTGTTGAAAAAGTTGTTGCTCCATAACCTACTTCTTATGGATATTTAAGTCGGTTTGCGTAAATGTGAGAAAAACTACGCGATAAAAATTTCCACTATAAATAAAAAACAATTTGAAACTTTTTACAAAACATAACTAGTTCAAGTCGCACAGACTTATGAAGATGTCTTAAACAATAATGCAACCAAGAAACTCTGATATGGTTAAAAACAATAACAACGTGGCCAATGCAATTAAAACAGCACAAGGCGGCTGCTTTGCACCTGTAACTTGGTTTTTAACACTTTAGTTATGATCCATTAAAAACATACGTTCAACTTTAAAGCATGAAAGTTATTACGTGCTCGTTTTGAGTTAGTCGTTTATTGACAATAGGAAAATTTTAAACTTAAATTATAGCTGTTAGATAACGCTTTCTAAAAAAACAGCAGTTGTAATTCCACAACAAAACTACTTCCTCAAAAGAAAATGCTAAGAAATAAAAATAATTAAAGATGCCGAAAGTGATAACTTCGCACCTTGGCGCCAATGTAATTTCCATCGCTTGGTATTTTTGCAGATTATTCAACAAAGCGTTAATTTCAAATGATGCTGGATGAATTGTGAAGTATCTAAGATGTATTCCAGTTATGAAACCGACGAAAATACGGAAACTGAAAAACATATAAGTACATAAGATACGATAAAACATAATTTTATGCCAGAATCGTGTGTTCAAATTAATTGCTAAAAAAATAAACTTAGCTTGGAAACTGCTGGTTGTTTAATGATCCGATGAAGCATTACGTCTTTATAAATTATCTCGGGCACTGACCAAGGTGTTTTGATATGGTTTGATTTGTAAACCACACTTATTAACATAACAGTATGAAAGAAACTTTGTTCTAGTTTCAAAATCTCAATACCTAGCCCAATTTCGGAATCAGGAAAATTTTCCAGCCGCGGTGGAGTGAATTTAGAAAGACAAGCAGAGTGAATTTTACTATTAAGAGATCTTCGGAGCTCCAGAAATAGGAAGTCCTAAGGCTAAAAACCCAAAGGATTTCCACTAAGGATTTCCTGGAAGTGAGTGTCTTACTGATGACAGTTTTTAACGCATAGAGTTTTTCAGATAGCAAATTTCAAGGATTGACACGAGGGACGTGAGGTTAACTATTTTGGACTTTGAATGTGAAAACATTGAATATTTGATTAAAATCAAGTCGAAGTAACTAACTTTTCCTTGTCAAACTCATCCTTGTCAATCATTAGTAGTACTGGTCTGTAAAATAATTGCATTCTTCATAAAAATGTACTAAATCTAAAATCATTGAACCTCTTTGAATCATTGAATCTAGTCATTGAATCTTATTTCTCTGAATCTACAGTAATTAAATTCAGTCTTTTCCAAATAAAGGAAGTGCAGTCAGTTCCAAAGTTCAGAATCATTTTCAAGAATACTCTGTGAACCTCACCACAAAGTGAAGATGAAAATCCCCATCCTTGTGCTTTTTTTGTTCGTCAAACACAAGTGGAAGGAGTGATTTTCCGAAAAACTGCATTTTACATAAAAATTGTTACTGTTTTATAGTTTTAATTTCCTTTTCGTCAAACACTTTCAAAAAAGTGTAGCAAATGATTTTTCATTACACTTAGTTTTTAATTTTTTTTTTCATTTTTCATTTCATAGCGTTTTAATTTATTGAAGTTTTTGGAAGACCATCATTCCAGTTATATCCTTCCAGAATCCGCTTTGACTTTTGTTAACGTCTCCGCGTGCAGTTTGATTTCTCCCTGAAAACTGGAACC
The DNA here is from genome assembly GCA_954870665.1 of Stratiomys singularior. Classification (NCBI taxonomy): domain Eukaryota; kingdom Metazoa; phylum Arthropoda; class Insecta; order Diptera; family Stratiomyidae; genus Stratiomys; species Stratiomys singularior. Next base: position 27,317,116 of record OX940878.1, on the reverse strand, counting down.
CAACGTGAATTTTTTTCTAGAAAATTGATAAATCAAAAACTAAGTCTGACTTTGGCGTTGTGCGCAAAAACGAACAATATTTTTTTTTATTTTGAATATTTTCAATACAACTGCTGCAATGGTCTTCACCGACGTCCTTCCTTGAAATTTCAGTCATTGAAGAAAGTGATTGGCGGCAAACAAAGTGTCTTATCTTCAAGAAACGGCCTTAGTTGAATTAATTTTTTGACATACATTTTTTGACACTTAACATATTTCATTCAAAATAACGAATTTCTGAAGTTATACTCTCTTAAATACATAGCTTCCATAGTAAAGAAACAGAGTCCCAATCTAAAGGTTAAAATTGAAAGTAAACTCTTTTTGTTGTTTTAATATTTTAGCAACTGCCCCGATTAAAATTATAAAGAAGCATACAACATTTTTTGGCAAATTATAAGGTACATTATTTCCTGACGAGGGTTGTTGTAAATGTACAAATCTCGTTAGGATAAAGCTTTTATCCATCCAGCACCGAAATGCTCGCATTTTGTTTTATTTGTATTGACTTTTTACGCGCGTTTTATTGAGCATAAAGTTCTGCCGAAAGCCCATACCAAGCAAGAGTTATCCAAGCTTAGGAAAGAATTGAAGTCTGGTGAGTTCAGATCATAACTATAGGCTTGTTGAGCCGTTTCTAGCCAAATTTTCAAAAAGGTTGATTATCGATTTACCGACACGTAGGCGGGAATTATTAGGCTTTGGGCGTTACTTTGCACCAAAGTATCAAATAAAGATAAAAACCCAACGCCTCCCATGTACTCCATTGAAATTCACGGAAAAACGTCAGCAGCTTTTTCACGCGGCATAAGCTACGAGGACTTTTTGATCGCTAACAGTTTCGATGCTATCATTCACACATTAACCACATTAACTCATTGTTGCACAAATATCTGCAGCGATTGTGTCGTTTCTAGAGAATTACGAAGACCTGTTTTCCAAGTTGCTGACGTTTGCACGTTTCAACTAAGTGCAATTCTGCCAAAATCTGAACATCTTTTCTCATCATAAGTAATTTTAGGTGTTAAACTAGATTTGCAAGGATATCATGTGTCTACTGCATACATCACTAGCAAGTTAGTTTTATGATTAATGTTACGCTCACCGTGTATGGTATCACCGTGTAAAGACCAAGGTGAGGGTAGATGCGCATTGAAATTCTCCGAAATTTTAAAGTCATACCCAATGATTGACACAGAAAGCTTGCCATCGTGATCTCATCACTCACCTATGTTGTTTAATTTACAAGTTCTCTATATTGCAAAGCTCGCTTTATTTACGTCATGAATCTCTATGAATGCTTTAATATTGCTCAATTAAGCTTGTGTTGGGCGATTTTTGGAGGTTATAAAAGTTAGTTGTAAAAGTTACCATATTTTCCGCTAGGACGTTAGTAACTCAATAATTTTGACAATAAAAATTTGGACCAATTATCGAGCCGTGTGTCACTCCTGCCGTGTTATGTGCTTGATATTGCCTCTGCCGTTGAGTATATGAAGTCGTAACCGTCAAGATATTCTTTAATAGCTGCTAAAAAATGCGTGAGAAAAACCAACATGCGATCATTTTGGTGAAGTCTACTCTTTATAGCAGTCCATATTACTGAGTTGCATACATTTTGCTTGTCAATCGCCTCCCAAATGGAAATTGATCCAGGCCTGTGGTATGATCCTTGGTAATGCGTTGCTTCTGAGACTAAATCTGATCAGCGTCTCCAAAAACTTTTGAGCTTGCATAACGACAAAAATTGAAATTCTCTCTTTACCACTTTGACGAGTTCAAAATGAGTAAATTTCATAATCGTTAAGTGATCTCATCCCTACTTTGTACCAGTAACATCAGCTGGTGTCTTATTATTATTGTCTCTTAATGCGACTTCCTGCGGGGAACACAGAGACAAATGTCATGGGCAGGATGTTACGCACTCGGGATCCTTCCTCCCAATCTTTTCTTATATGCTCTCTTGCACATAAACTTGAGTGAATAAGGTGTAAGGATTGAAAAGTGAATAGAATAATGCCATAATATTTTCACAAAAAAGGTTATTTCCGATCGTTCATCGGTACACAAAGTGGGAGGGTCGTTCTCAATAAAACTCTCCCTACGCCTATTTAAAAGGTCATCTCAAATCGCTTGTCGATGGTTTCGTTAAGTAACCCTTTACCTGATGGGTACTATAGGCAACCATCTCCCTACCCCAAAATTATCGCTCAGAGACTCCGCAGAAGGTTGGTCACAAGCGATGTACAAATAGGTCCAAACTAGACGTTCTGTGTGACACTTGAGTTAATTTTTGGTAGCCCGGTTGTTTTGCTCCACTGAGAGCCCGAAAATTCAGCATAGGTAGTCTTCTTCTCTCCATGAACTATGTCTGCTTTTATTATTTATTATTGTTAATAATGTTATTACGCTAGTAACCGTGTCTTATGTTATAGTTATTATTATCTTAGTATAAATTAAATTTGGCCGTGAAATCGGTCCCCAGTGAAAAATCAGACGAATTATGTGATGTTTATGATTCCGTTGGTTAAGATGGTTCCAATAAATCGAGCCTAAAACCACTAAAATGACAGAAACACCAAAGAATTTACCTATATGTACTGAAACGTGGGATTCATGCAATGCTGGCACGAAAATTGAAGAACTCCTGAAGACGCCACTAATTTCTTTTCAAATGGATAGCAATAAATAATTAATTATAAACAAAGCTGCTGCAAAACGCAACTTCACAGAAATCTGAAGGCTTTTGAATTTTTCCCACAGCAGGTGGTCCCGTAGCAAGTGATATGCAATGCCAACATCAGGGTGGCACGTGTGAATTCTTTTTAATATGCTGGATGTCAGGCGGTCTTCTGCAAGGAACGTGTGGTGGTCTTTTGCGCGGTTGCTGTCATCGAACAGCAAAGTCAGCTAATCTGCGTACTTCTGACTTCAACAATGCCATTGACTTAACAGATCTTCCACAAACAGACTACGGACCAATAGTAAACGATCCTAGTGAGTGAAACAAACGAACGGTCGATTTCTCTTTGAAACTTTGCGCCATTTGAAAATCTAATTGAAATACCAACTACCATCACATGTGCTCGAAAATTGTGCGATATAAAAATTTATATCTGATGTGTGCTCGTTAAAATAATTTTCCATTTAGCGCAAAGTCTCATTCAGAAATATTACCATGACGTGTTGACTAATAACAACGCTGCATTATAAATTGCAACTAAATTAATTAGCTTTTACTGTGTTCGCACAAAACAGAAAAGACGCCAACCGTTTTGTACTTAAAATTGAATTATAATCATCAGAAGCTCTAAATAAAAATATGTTTGGGATGTAGACGCCATGAATAACGAATTGTTAATTAAAGCTATAAATTGCGCACCTAAGCTTTGCTGCTCACATTAAGACGATGATGAAAGTAAAAGTAACATAAAATTGACAAATTGGCTCATAAAAATGTATTTGCAAACGTTTGGCATTTTTTGAACGTTAGACGGTTAAAAGCTACTTTATTTAAATGAAGTTACATGCAGTGGTTCATTTACTTTCGAATTTTTGTTGAAGTTCCTTAAAATTAATTTTGGTGTTGTTCAATCATACACGCACATACAAACACGGTGTTAATGCATGCAATTTGGTCAAGTTAACATTTTATTATTTTACACATACTTTAATATTTTGTTGGTTTGGAGTGGAAGATCTGTTTCAAGTTGTGGCTTTGTGGACGGAATATTTGCTTAATTTTTTAATTGGTTTTCAATAAATAAACACAAACAAACTGTAGTTGACAGCTTGCTATCGATAACTATTTGTTATATTGGCGGCCGTTTTAACATAAACTATTAATTTTTATTCCAGGTTGTGGAATATCACTAGCCAAGCAAACCGCGCAAAGAAGGATCGTTGGAGGTGATGATGCTGGATTTGGGTCTTTTCCGTGGCAAGCGTATATTAGAATTGGTTCGTCAAGGTATGTATGAAAGAGAGCATCGCTAATGTTTGTAGTATGTACTGAAATATATATATATGCACTGAAAACATGGATAAAGATTGTTTAATACATACACAAAACTCAGATGTAAGAGCCGTGGTCACCTTTTCAAAATTCGGATTACAATTTCTTTATATTCCAACACATTGTCCTAAATTGATTGTATTTGGGTTTTCCTCTGTTATTTATATGATATTATTGTGACGCTAATACTCATTTGAAAGTAATGGATATTTAACCTAGCAATATTTAGAAGAATTCGAGAATCATGTTATGAAGTTGGGCTGGAGACTTTAGGCTTCTCATAGTTTCTGTGTTGCTAGAACACGTTTTCGTTCTGAGAACGAGCTGAAGATGGCTGTATACAGCCGAAACGCATCCTCAAAACCAACCAAGCATGGCCCGGCGGACCCAAGCAACACAGAATTAATTTTGGCCTGTGGCCACAACCAAACGAACTTCTCATAGATTCTTTACATTTGATAAATTGTCGTTTCTATTAATTTTTTAAGGAGTAGAATTCGAAGAGGTTACTAAGAAGGCATAGTAATGGATTCTGCTCGTTCCGCAAATCTTTTACTTTACCTGGAAGTCATCTCTGTTAGTGCGGGATAGGTTTGTCTGATTGATAGTCTAGATTGTTTTATATACAACTTTGGCATTCGTCCTCTAATCTATGGACATAATCTTTATCAAAATGAGCGAGGCTTACGCAAAACCCAGGTGAGTACCAAATATTGCACACTATTTAGATCTTCAAATTTCGTTCTATATATCGTAACGCTGAGAAAATACCTCTATAATATGTTCATACTGTCAGCCATTTTCCATTTTCGGATGATTTCGAAGGATTTTAAGATTAGAGATTATTTGGCATGCTTGACGAATTTTGAGTTACAATAGATGGATCAATATTAGGTCATATATAAAATCTACTGCTACCTTGCACATAAATATTGCCAAATTTATTTCCAGCAAGCAAAAAAATGTTTATAAGAAGTAAGCCCTCTTAATAGAAAAGTGAGAATCCATTAGTGAACAGCGGACAATAGAAATGTTGACAACAACGTCAAAAGAATTCAACTGGGAATAGACAATTTTTATATGTATAAATGAATATTCAACACATTTTATTCTCTGCATCCCTTTTATCGATCCATTAGCATTCTCATACTGCTCTTTCTCCGAAATGCTCCTCATGCCATGCAGTTTTTGAATTTTTGGAGCAAAGCGTTAACACACACTTCCAGCAAGAGCATTTACACTTCTAACAAACTTCCAATGAAACGATATTCGACGCCATCGTTACTTGTTGAAAAAAGTGAATAGAGAAACGTGAGAGACATGAATAAAGCCCAATAGCCTGCTCGAAAATATTGTTTGATTCCAAACCCAATGATTCAATTTTACACCAGAAACTATAAATATGCACCTATATATACTCCGGGAAAATTATTTTCACATACGTTAGGCAAAAATAGCTAGTCATCGCAGTCCTTGCCTCATATATTAATTTCTAAGCTCTCTTTTTCGAAAATTTTAATTAATTTCAAAGCTCTTCACCTTGCAAAGTTCACTTTATTTGCTTCGAGGTACATTCGTACCTATTTTCTCTGCTGCTATTCGTTTCAATAGGTAACCAAACCGTTGACAATGAAGCCCCACCTTTAAAAAGCACCAACAGTGCGAAATCCCGATCTAACGAGACAAAAGACAGAATAATAGAGATTTCTTTGTGTTAGTAAAAGTTTGTTTTGCCACTTGTTTTCCACCATTACTCCATTTTTCAAAAAAACCAAACCGCTTGAGTAAAAATACAATACAAGTAAGAGTCTGCTATTCTTCTGCTAGAGTTCTTTCTCTTTCTACGGGATACCCGTTCTAATGCAAGGAATTTTTTTTCAATAGTGTAATATCGAGGACGTAAACACCTTTAGACTTAGTTTTTAGGATTGTAAAACGACTGGCTTTTCCCACTTTCACCGATGAAAAAAAAACCCGAATCCAAAACAGATGTCGAAGGAAAAAATTTCAAGCCCCGAAAAAACCCAAACCCGTCAGGTAAAGGGAAAAATGTTGAAGAGTCGGGGAAAAGAGAGTTTTCCTCCTTCGACATCGACAAGGGAATAGTCAGTCGAAGACGCCACCTTGGCGACATCAATACGTGTATTCAAACCTTTTTTTTTATCAATATTGAAACTTTGTATTTTCTTGTAATAAACTTTTCATTCTTATTTTCAACACATCGGTTGTTTATTTACCACTAGTTCATTGTCTCACAATAGTTTGGGTATAAGACGCGGGGCAGTGACTTTCGTTTTGAAATTATTAAACTTTGACCAAAAAACCGTCCAGGAGCAAGGTGCAATAAAGTCAATAAAGTCTGTGCAATAAAGTCAAATATGACCAAAGTTACTTAGAATGGTCATAACTAATGAAGGAATATGAATGTATGAAGAATCTGGCTATGAGGTTAAAATTAAAATCCAATCATATCAGAAAATATGAAAACACCTGTCAGTATCGCAGTTACTTTGAAGATTCAATAAAGCATTAAAGTAAGTGTACTACTACTGAAGGAAAAACTTTAAACTGGAGAAATAGATGTGGATGAATAAATAAATTTTCTTTGGAAAAAAGTTACCGATTCTGCACAATTTTCATATATTGCTTGCGTTGTATATTGCGTCTATTCGTACTAATGCTTCTTTGATTGAAACTTTTGAAAAGTTCTTAGAATTTTTCTCTAATCGGTCCTTGGGAGAAGAAAATCATTGGGGAGGACCACTTTCTTCAAGATGAAATGAACTTTTTGAACAAAGTAAAGTGTATGTAAGGATTCTCCGATAAAAACTTTTCAAAATGATGATTTAGTTGAGGTGAGGAGGTGAAGGCTGTTTAAACCCTGAGTGTGGGACTCGCAAACGTGTAGTATCAACCTGAGAATCTAGCCTGGAACCATTTAACACACGACTTCGGGCTAAGCCTCGTGTTCCTACGCCTGGAGGAACTTTCAAATTATGGAAATCTCCTCTCTAGCGGGAACAAAGTATAAGGAAAAAGATCTCCTCATCCTCGACGCCTCACAACGCTCCATTTTTTCATTTTAATTTTCCGAACTTCTTTTTTTGGCTACCCAACTCAAATATTTTGCTTTATATTTCATAGCACTGATCGGCTCATCCAGTGGACGGTTTTTCATTAAAAGAAAGCTCCAACGCTTCGTTATACTCATAGTCAAACTTTAAGTTAAAATACTTTCACGTGAATAAAGTTTACTAGTAACCTAATTAACTAAGTACTTAATAGTACAACTAAGTACTATTTCTGCTTTAAGCAAGAATTTTCCATTTTATATTTTATGACGCTCTGACTTAGAGTTATAATTTCTTTCTTAACAACAAGCTTTGGAAACTTCATTTCCTCAAATGTTCCATCCCCTATCTTGAATTAACAATCACGCATACCTTCAACAGAGAAGTTATAAACAACTAGAATTTTGATTCTTATGCCCATCCTCGAGTCCTCATTCAGAAAAGAGTTATTGAAAACGTTCTTCTATCGACATTTAAGATATATAATACATTTGCATGCTGTTTATGACAAAGTGTCATGTCTTGGTTGCGGGGAGACACGGTAATCATTATAATGATTTTCTATAAATGCATATTTTTTCCTGTTTTAAGATTAATTAATATTAAAACGACAAAATAAGCATCATTGGAAATACGGAAAAAATAAAAATTTAAATTTAAATAAAATTAAATTTTAAATTCATTGCTCATTAAATGACTGAAATAAGAAGTGAACATGAATTGGAAAGTATATCCTATATTTCGATTATGTTTATTTTTCAAAATCGGGTATGCCTAAATCAACATATTTTGGACTCCTAGTACAAAACGTAACACCCCCAAGCAACTGTTTGACATGATTTTTTATATCTTCTTAAAAGATTTTTGATCAATTGATCTAATATTTTAGATTTCGTGTCATACATTGAAAAAAGCTTAGACGGTGTAATTTCAAAATTAACTCCTAGGTTCGATATGATTGATTTATAACTCAAATTAATGGCTCCGGATTAGTGAGCCAAGACTGTGACCTTTTCTTTCCTTGTTTATTGATATGCGAGACATGACATTGATATACGAGATATCAAAGAAACTCAGGTAAATTTACGAAATTCTCACGATGATCTACCATACAGCATTGATTAACACCAGTATTGTAGTATACGATTCAACATGATTATGTTCAAATTATTAATACTACGGAGGTGAAATATGTACAATGTCTAGGGCAGTTTAAAATAATATAAGTGTAACGAAAAGTTCTTACCCCTGAGTATTTCCTGATTTTGAATTTGAATTTGAATGTGATTTTGAATTTGTCAAATTGGAGTTAAAAGTTGAAGCCTGTTAAATTCCATGCCATTATTTGAAAAACCATCTTTTGTTTGTTTAGATGAGGAAGAAACATAATTAATCAATGCATCTTGCAAAATCTAGAAATGGGTAATAACGTAAAACGCATCCCGTTGTCACAGATGTGCTAAGCAAAGCTAGAATTCACCGAATACGTCCGTCAAATTTTTCTCTTCCGTCAAATTTTTCTCTTCCGTCAAATTTTTCTCTTCCTGAGACTTACGACCTGCGAATTAGACTGAGATCATCTACGCCTTCGTCTCTCTTCTACATTTCATTGCATCTCTAGATACTAGGTATCTCCGTAAGGTGTATTAGAGCTATCAGATTTCAAAACAACCAAAGGTACTCAAAAGCAGTCAGAATTCATCTAACCTAACTCCTAACCTGAATATTTTCTCCTAAGGTACCTATCAGAGAAAGGTGAACTTCAACGACATTAAAAAATCAATTCATGTCGTATTTAGGAAGCGTTCAGGGGTATTTTGTTACCATATCATTCATGCCCTTGAAACAAAGAATTGTTTGCACGAACAGGACTTCCGTTTATTGGTTTTTGCAACCAATTTTTCTATATTCGTGTTAGGATTTAGTACGTCTATCAGGTGTTCGATTGTCGCAGTGCCTTTTAAATTCAAGGATAATTCAGATAGCATTCTTAAGACCTTGAAAAATTGGCAGAGATAGGAAAGCTTCAAAACATGAGAAAGTAATTGGTCAGTATATTGCCAGCCCAACACTATTATGGCGGCAATAGTGAAGTCGTGCCATGAACATAGGGTTAGTAATAAAGCACTAGGACTTCGCAAAAACTCTAGATGTAATGGTATTCAACCAATATAAAATAAGAGTTATATTTACGTATCCTTTCATTTTTAAACAAATAATGTATATCCTTTGGATACTTTTGTGTTAAATTGCAATAAAATTCTTAGCCTACTTGTGTTTTTCCCATCTCTGTGTATGACAACTCGCCGAGAGTTGTTGAGTAAGTTGGAACTCTCATTTTCAGCAGAACTGCACGTTCTGCGGCACATTCCTAGTTTTTAAGCATTGGTATTCTGAACAGTTTCTTGTATATTTACTTGAGTACATTGAGTCCTTGAGTAGAATCCTTCGAACAACTAATCTTGTTAGACGCATCCAATAAGCCAAATATATTTCTCTATAATCACTTCCAACGTTTCGCTATTGCGATGACGGTTTTGGCATCTAAAAATTCTTTTTGGAAACATATACGCATACAGCGAACAACACTTCGAACAAATTCCTGCCAATCTACCGGCATCTAACTGAAATAAGTGGTTTTATATTTAGACTTGACCAATGTGCTCCATCTTTGCATAAAATAAGATTATCATCCTTCAAGCTTTCGCATAAAATTTTAAAGCAAATATAAATCTGCAGGTGCAAAATTTTCTATCGCTATCTATCACTGTCTGACAGACGCCAACCAAGAGTGTTAATGCTGTAATCTTAACATGTAATTTTTAACATGAATCGATTGAAGTTCAGCTGCGTGACCTCCCGAAATAAAGGGCTAATGATAGTCATCATCCAGGCACCATGAGCGTAGCCTGAAGTACTTTTTTAAGGCGTTTCAGTGCAGATGTATTCCAAGGACTTGTGAGAATATACTACTATAGACCCGTGAGTAACCTGTGCAGCGATCAATTTGTATTGCATCTCGTTTATCATCTGGTATGCAAGCTGTTGAATGCATAGAAAAATCAGCATTAATTCTGTTGAAAGATTATTCTTTTCTCTTCTACCAATTTTTGATTTCATACGTTTTAGTTAATTAAATTATTAAGTAAACATTGTTGGTGAAGTAAGTAGGTCATATCTTTTCAATATTTAGAAGTGAGTATTTACGTTTTTTGTGAGGTTCAGCAAGTTCATGCTAAGAAATATATTGAATTACGAAATTGCTTAGTTGATTTCTCAAAATCAATTTCTTTATTAATGTTAATTACATCTTGTTGATATCGTAACAGAATTTCTTAATTACAATGTGATTAAAACATGAAGTATGTTATCCTACTTTCAGTTTACAGCGAATATCATTTAACTGTTCAAGTAAATGGAAAGCATTTTTCCTATAGATTTTTTGAGTTCGAGTTATGTTCAAATGAAAAAAACCAAACTTTTCGTTCAAAATTGAAAAAGTGAATTCGAGTATTGATTTCGATTACTTCTTCGGAAATAACCACTTTTTAGAAACAAATTTATAATTAAGGTACACGACTTATTTCACTACAGACTTGTAAGAAGCTTTGAATTAATATTCGAGTAAAAACCAAACAACGAAGCTGAAATTTGAAACGTAGTGAAACAATCTTTAACTAGATGAAACTTAATAACTGACTTACTTTAAAGTCAAATTAGAGCATGAAGCCTTATATAATTAAATATTAACGAAAAATATTAGAAGTTTTTGCCTGCACTCGTTCAATGTTTCCTCTTGGATAAAGTCATCCCTGAATCCCCTCAGATTGTTATCTAAATTTGTTGAAAGTCAGTTAATAACTCAGCGGTAGCCAATTTCTTTTCAACCTATGTTATCACATTCAATGCTTCAATCAGCTTTTGGGCATCTTTTTGGGTGATACCTGGTAGCTGGTCCAGTACAAATTTCAATTTGCCACGGTCATTCTTCGTATTTTCTTGGTTCCTTTAAAAAAAATTCAATTAAGCTCACCACTAATGCATTTCATAAATAATTTTAGATGTGGCGGATCTCTTGTATCGAGGCGCCATGTTGTCACGGCGGGACATTGTGTAGCACGCGCCAATCCACGACAGGTGCACGTCACGCTAGGCGATTACGTTATAAACTCCGCGGTGGAGCCGTTACCTGCTTACACTTTCGGAGTGCGACGAATCGATGTTCATCCTTTCTTCAAGTTCACACCGCAGGCGGATCGTTTCGATATATCTGTGCTAACGCTGGAGCGACCTGTCCATTTCATGCCTCATATCGGTATTTTTCAATTTCGAATATTTAGAATTCCTCCATTGGTTTTTGTTAATTGAAATAAAAACTTTGTTTTTCGCGATTTAAGCTCCAATTTGCCTGCCCGAAAAGAACGAAGACTTTCTAGGTAAGTTTGGATGGGCTGCTGGATGGGGTGCTCTAAATCCAGGATCACGTTTACGTCCGAAAACATTGCAAGCAGTTGATGTTCCAGTAGTTGAAAACAGGTAAGTGAATAAAGTAGATATATGCATTTATGCATTATGGTGGAAAATATAACTTAAGTTTTCTTTTGAATTTGAAGTTGAAAAATAATAATAACCATAAACAAAAAATTTGAAAAGAAAAGAATAGTGCACATGTGATTTGAATTGGTATGAAAAAATATCATCATATTTTCGAATGCAAAGAGGAGGTGATGAAGAAAATGTCTTAAGTTTGAATGCTATCCGAAAAATCGAATTTGATTATGAAGTATATATTGAATTTCTTCATTTTTAATCCATATCCCATTGAAACCCTTATCAATGAAATCATTTTGGTACATGTACGTTAAAAGTACATTCTTCCATGTACGTAAAAAGTGTTTATGTTATCAAAGTTATGCTATTTCTTGGTAAAATCTCGTAAGTCTATCGGATATAATCATTTACGTCCCTTAAATGAAAGACGATCATACTCATCATCTCTGGCAATTGGAAGGAAAAGGGACTCCAAATCCTTTTCCGTATTTTGTATTTTTTTACAAATAGACACCAAAAACAGCAAAGTTAGATAAGACAATAAAAATGAAGGTAAACAAGACTCAAAGAGACACCAACATCGCAGCATATGAACGGAATTATGGATTGTAGAGCAAGACTTAAGTCTTCCAGTAAAATTAAGAACTCCTGGTGAACTGATTGATATATTCCTTTCCGATGAATTCATTGATATTTTGTTCCAAGAACCGAATCAGCACGCTGCAAAAAGTAATAGAGCAAAAAGAATAGTGACGAGATTATCCAGGATTAATAATTAGAAACAAACTAATCGCGGTGAAATTCGAGAATTCTGGTCATTTATTCTCTTTATGGGATCTTTAAATTTAGATACTATCGATCATTATTTTGTGAGAGCCATTTAACTTGCCACTTTCCAGAACTGACATGTGCCAATACCGAATTCATGTATTATTACGGTTCCTATTCTTTTCAAATGGTACACACGTCGAAATTAGTAAGTTACAGAAGACCGAACCAAAAGTTAAACAATTTAATAACCTGATGAATTGTATATATATTATCCTGACGAAGATCTAGTCATTGAGGTGTCATTAGTATTATCGCGTGGCCGTTTTTCCTTTCGGCGATATACTAAGCACAAAAGACCAAATTTTGGCGTTAAAATTATACAAACTATGTTAACCGCTGGGTATAATTCTACCAATTAAAATTTATAGTAGACGATTGGGAATGGAGGCGGTAGATGGGCAGAATGATAGCACTCCAGTAGTGCTTTCACTTAACCGTTTCGGTGCGATTCGTCGACATAGCGACGAGCGCGCTTGAAATCCTTAGCACTGAAATGGTTAACCATAGTTTTCTAGAGAAGGGCCGTGCTCAATATATGAATGATTTTTACACCTCCATAACTACACATCTCCGCTAGGAAAAGAGGTAACGTTGCGGTCGACATATATTTATGGAACTTAAGGATTCAATCGCAAAGGTAATGCAAAGGAATTGGTCCAAAAAAAGCTAAAGCAGGGAGAATTAACCTGGAAGCGCTCTTGTTCAGTCATTCTTTGCATATGAGAAGATAATAGAGATATACAAATCATATAAAATGTGCACAAAGTTGAGCCGGTTGAAGTTGATAATCGAAATTGAAAACTCCCAATCAAATCCAACATTGCAATGAGAAAAACTCTTCGTTCCTATAAAAAATAACAATACACAATCCAAACTAAATTCAAATCCAAAAAGGCAGTTCATAATGCGCGTAATTTTTATTTTCAGCAATCGAATGGACAAATTAAAACACCTCTTCAATTTAGAGAAGTTATTGTTAAACATTTGCTAGACGAAAGCCTAGTTTAATTCCTTCAACTGCAACCACCTATATCGATCAGTCCTCAGAAACAAAATTCTGTTCACAATGTTCTTACTATTCCTTCAACACTAAAGAGGACTAATCCGACTGGAAAATGTCCGCTTTGCGCAACGATAAACATTCTCAAGAAGACTCGGTATTACTGTCCAATTTGTCCGGGCAAGCCTCCATTATGCGTTGGATCTTCTTATGAATCCTATCATGAAGATAATCAATTATCATAAATACATATTACATCTACCGGAAGGATCTGTCCCCTTTTGAATTGAAGAAAAATAACACAACTGTAATAAATGTATTAATATTTATTGTAGACTCTATTGTCCATCGTTTCCTATGAATTCTTACCAGGGTGATGGCGGCTTGTAACTGCCATATTCAAGAAATGATTTATCTTAAGCGCTGAAGAACTCAACTCGTGCTTGGTTGACATCGGTTGCAAAGAGAGAAACACGTGATAATCGGAGGGTGACAGGTCTAGGAAGTATGATGGATGTGAAAGAATCTCCAAGCCTAGCTCGGCGATTTTCTGATGACTCACCAAAGCAGCATGTGGTCTGGCGTTACCATGATGGAGTATGATATACTTCTTACTGAACACGGTCCTCCTCTTTTCTCTCATTGCCTTATATTAATCGTCCATTTCTTGCATTATCTCTCCGAATTTAGCTTTTCATTAGGATTCCAAAGCCCGTAATATATTGGTCCTTGGATATCCCATAATATACACAACATTCTCTTCTACTGGTTCAAGCTCGGCTTAGCAGTGGAGGAGAAGGCTTTCGGGTATGCGATACGCTGTTTTCCTTAAGATGTTGTCGTATGTGATCATTCCGCTTTTATTCGACCGAAAGAATCCTAGCTTTCGAATATAGTCTCGGAAATGGTTTGTTTGAGTTAAGCTTCTCTGTAATCTCTGATGTTGTCAAAAGGGTTCTTACTATAACAAAGTCTTGTGTCGGCATCAATTAAAGGAGGCTGTCTTGAAAATGGGTTGTCACTAAGGTCTAGATCACTTGCTTGACATTTTTCAAACTACCTTCTGCAATTGACAAATTACAAACTGCATCTGCACCAAAAACATTCACTAAATTCCTGACAAAAATTTTTTTTTGTCAGGAACTCAACGCATAAAGTAAAACATCTCTTCAATTTAGAGAAGATATTGTTAAACATTTGGTTAACGAAAGCCAAGATGCATTCCTTCAATTGCAACCATCTATTTCGAACAGTTCTTACAACACTAAAGCAGACTAATCCGGCTTGAAAATGTACGCTTTGTACAACGATAAACATTCGCAAGGAGAGTCGGTATTAGTGTCCATTTTTTCCAGTTAAGTCTTCATTTTGTGTTGGATCTTGTTATGAATCCTATCATGAAGATTATTATTATAAATATATATTAGATCTACCGGAAAGATGTGTTCCTTTCTAAATTAAAAACACAATGTTCACTATTTTTTAAAATTTATTCTAGAGCATACTTTCCAATGTTTCTTCTAACTTCTTGCCAGCGTGATGGCAACTTGTTAATGTCATATTGATCTTAAGAGACGAAGAACTCAACTAGTGCTTGGTTGACAGTTTTGCTCCAGTTTTGAATTTTTTTTTCCTGTAAGAAGTTCCCCAAAGAAAGGAACAATTGATAATCAGAGGGTGGCTTGTCTGAGGAGCATGGTGTATGTGACAGAATTTCCGATTTTAGCTCTGCGATTTTCTGACAAGTTGCCGAAGCAGCATGTGGTCTGGCATTTTCATGATGCAGTATGATGTGTTTCGTATTGAACATCGCCTTTCTCTTTTCTCTTATTGCTTGATGCAAGTCATAAATTTCCTTACAGCATCTCTCCGAATTTAGTTTTTCATTAGGTTTCAGATACTCGTAATGTATTAGTATTAAGATATCCCTCCATATACACAAATATCTCTTCTTCAGGTTCAAGCTTGGTTTAAAAGTGCAGGAGGTAGGTCGACGAAATTCGCAGTGTGCTCTTTTTTCACGATGTTTTCGCATGTAATCATCCAGTTATCGTTCGGTCTAGGAAAGGTTTCTTTTCACACCGGGCAAGCAAGAATATGCATATGACGACTCGATCATTCAAATTTTTCTCACCTAACTGAAGAGGCACCCATCTGCAATATTTATAGATCATTTCTAGCTGCCGAATATGGTCTGGGAAATGGTTGTTTGAGTTGAAATTCGCTTCTCTGTAATCTCAATTTTGTCATCAACGGATCATAGTCTTGATAATGCCATCTTCGATCAAAGACGGCTCAGATGTCCTGAACTTGTTACTAAGAGTGAAATCGCTTTCTTAAAATTTTTAAACCCATCTCCTAGACGTTCCTTCACAAACTGCATCTGCAACAAAAACTTTCACTATATTTCGATACGCTTCTGTAGCATTCCTTGTTCATTTGGAATTCGTACAAAATGCAGTGTCGTGAATTAACTTTATCGGTACTCATGTTTTCACGATCGCGCCTCACTTAATAGTAAAATGAGACACCTTTGTTCAAATATTTTGGTAGTGTACATGTGTGTTAATGTACTGATAAAGAGACAGGCATATTTGCCTCAAACAAACATGTGCATATGGATTGAAACTTGACGTGATACAACCGAACAGAAGTTTTTGGTCAACCTAATCATCAACAATATCACTTTTACATTATGCTATGATAACACAAGTTGAATTTTTTAAATTTGTAAAATATCATTAAATTGAAGTGTTCTGTAATAAAATTTCTTATAGTATTTTTTCCTGGTTATTGCAATTTGAGATTGTTTATGTTTTTGTATTTTCTAATTCAAAAACCTTTATGTTATAAAATATTGAAATCAGAATGATTATACTCCTTTTTGCAATCCATAACATCCGGCCAAAGACGACTATAGTCGCCCTTGGCAGTGAATGTGTTATATTACAATGCAGGAAGAATTAAAAGATGATTCAATATAATTTAATCGTTTAGTTGAGTATAAGATACTTAACACTCCGAGCAAAAGTGAATTTGTTTTCTTCTTAAGCTGTATTAGATCAATAAGCCTTGAAATGTTAATAAATACGGCAGAAAAACTCATAAAGGCACTGAAGACTTTGACTGTCATCCATCAACCATTGAAACTAAAGACTGAAGTTGGTAGCATCATCCTATCTGCCTGTGTTATGAGTTGATTCATGAGGAGAATCGGAATAGAGATTAGTTTGAAATAGCATGAATTTTCCACCTTTCAAACACTTTCTAATATTGAGGAAAAACTGTTTATCTAACTAGGAATAATTGCGAACAATCAATTATTTGATTTATTCATTTCCATGTTTTTATCAAATGTAGATTAATTATTTAGGTTGATTTTCTACTTTCTGTAAACCTACTCCAAACTAAATACAAATCAATTTAATTCAGACATATAAGCCCATTCAATTGTTGATGCCATTCCTTGAAACCTTGCGAGATCATACGAGTTTCATAGAAGTGCTTAGAGTTTAGATAATATTTTAAGTGAACTGAGTAATTAATTTTCACCAAGAAGTACGCATTGACTCAAAAAACTGACATGAATCTGAATCTGATGAAAACTGATTGTCTTGAATCGCTTGTTTTTCGTATTGTTTACTTAATTATCTTTACTATGCCTATCTTATTTTCTATATGAGTCTTTTGAAATTTAGTCACATTACCACATGTTATGGTTCTTCATTCCAGATATCCTTACAATGATTAACACCATAGTTTCTCAAAATTATTTCAAAATTTATTATAATCAATGAATTGTTTCATATTTCCCGCATTCCTGAAGCTTCAGTTTCCAATACTGTAAATTGCTTAATTTATAATAACCAGAATATTTTTCAATCAATTTTCCAATAACATTCATCGGTGGAATCATCTTTCTACGTAAGCTTAGTTAATTAACTTTTCTTGATTGCTAATTCATTCACACTAGCAGCGTTTGGGATTCCATGTTGCTCTTTCGCATCAATTATTCGTTTCAATCTTTCTGTTCAATCCACAGGGGTATTTCGTCGAAGGTAGTTTTTGTTCATTACTGGTGTATTCAATTCGACACTTTCATAACTTTTATTAATTAAATTGGATGCTCAATAATTCGAAAACCTGCACAATCAAACAATGTTGACTTACATTATTTTCCATTTTTTTTATGATTCGACCGATGCCATGAATAATCCTTGAATTGATACTGTCAGAATCAGATCTGTAATAAGCCATTAATCCTTTTTCAATGAATGCTTGAGCATTCAATGATATAATATCATTTTGAGTGGGTGTACATGGGTTTTAGAAACCATTCGTGTTAAGAACCACAAAAAGAAATTTATTGAACAGGCGCATCTTCACGCATATAAGAACCTTCTATGCTTCTCGGCTTGTGGTAAAGATCTTATTTGTAAATTTTCTTTAATTTAATTTTATTTAATAAGTTCTTTATTGTTTCTAAGAATTTAAAGGACTAAGCTAATGCTTAAAGTGAGAGTTCTAAATTTGGTATTCATTGCATCTACAGTATTTTATCTGTTTGTACCACAAATGTTTCTTATTCATATGATATATTTATAATAGTAGAGGAAAATGCAGCAAAAAACTCTTTTAAACTTAACTCTAACTTAAACTACTGCTACCTATGTTAAAACCTATTTCCATACTATTTTGGATCTTAGTAATAACTATGAATACTCGGTTGAGGACGCATGATCTCTAAGGTTAATCTTTTAATTTAAATCCTGAGTGCTTGAATGTATGGATTCGAAGCGTGTTCTACCTTCGCTAGTAGATTATCTCTGCGTGAGAGCGCGAGTTTATTGAAAGGGCTAATATTAGCAAGCTCATGTAATTTGCGAGATGAAAAATAAAAAGGCTTATTTAGCGACATTTTTAAGTATCTGTTTTGAGTGACTTGAAGCCTTGATTTCAAATATTTTGCACATTGGCTCTAAGTAGGCGCTCCGTATAATATTATAGGCTGAATTACCATTTTTAAAATTATCATCTTATTCTTTATGTTCAGTTTGGACCTTCTGTTGAGTAGTGGATACAGTTGATGTACAGAATTAAATGCTTTAATGCTTATTCGTTCAATGTGGTCTTTGAACACGCGTTTCTTGTCCAACGTTAGCCCAAGATACTGCAGATTTTCGGACCACGGTATGGCTTGTCCTAAAAAGTTAATCGGTCGATTAGGCAGCAAGGAACGTTTACGGTTTTTAGTGAAAAATATTGCCTTAGTTTCGTCAATATTGATGCTTATTTCCCACCTGTAGAAGAACTGATATACTTTTTCAAGCATTTTCTCTAAGTGAGCTGTTATAGTACTTCGGTGAATTCCTGAAGTTTGAAAACAGGTATCGACGGCAAAGGCAGCTATTTGACAGTGCTCGCTTGTAGGGAGATCGGAGGTGTAGATATTGAAAAGGGTAGGGCTCAGACATGAGCCTTGAGGAACACCAGCAGAATACTTCTTACAGTAGAGGTGCTATCTCGGACCTTTACCTTAAATGATCTGTCTTTGAGGTAGGAAGCTATCAAATTACTTATGTATGCTGGAGTTTTGTACTCTTGGAACTTATAAAGTAAACCTTCGTGCCAGACTCTATCGAAAGCTTTCTCAATATCGATGGTGACCATTCCAACTGATTGCTTCTCTATTAGGGCTGTCTTAATGTCCTTTGAGACGCGATACAGCTGGTGCTCCATTGAATAGCCGTGTCTGAAACCGAACTGAAAGTTAGGAAGTATGTTGGCATTTTCCACGAAGTCTGCGAGTCTTTTGAGAATTAGCTTTTCGAAAAGTTTACCAAAGGCTGGCAATAGGCTTATTGGCCTGTAGCTTTCTGGCTCATGTGGATCCTTCCTAGGCTTTAGCAGTGGTACTGCAACAGCTTGTTTTCAGGCGAGTGGAAAATAAGATAGTTTGAGGCAAGCATTAAATAAGAGGCAAGTGAGCACAATTCCTTTCTTTGGCAGATTTTTCATCACATAATTAGGAATTCCATCCATTCCATTATTAGGACCCCATGAGCTGTTCGATTCTTAAGTTTTTTAAGTTGCCTAAATATTTCTCTGGTCTTGATGTAGGCGCCGGGGGGCAAGTTGGATGTGTTAGATATACTTTGAACAGAGTTATCTATCATCGTTTCTATGATATCATTGCGCATTTTGTTTGAGATTTTGTGGTAATTATGAAATTTATTAACCAGAATTTCTGCTTTTTATTCACAAGAGTACGTATGCTAGCCACTTGCGTCTTTAAGTGGGTAAGGCAGGTTGTGTGATTTGCTTTTGAAAATTTTATTTAAGCGCCAAAGTCCCCTTGAGTTATAATCTAAGCTCTGGAGCATTTGTTTCCAGTACTGATTCCGTAGGTTTGAGATTTTTTTTTGGATTGCTGTAGCGAATGAGTTCACGCCTAACTTGAAGGCCGGATCCCTAGATCTTTGCCACTGTCTTCTAAGGTTATTCCGGGTACGAATAAGCTTCAGAGCTTCCTGATCTAATTCGAAGCTTGTATATTTGGCATTAGATGTGGGTACATTGCATTCTATACTCCCAAATAGTTTGCTTAAATTCGTAAATTTTTTCATCTACTGTATGCGCAGTGTTCAAAGAATTAAACGTATTTTGCGAAATCGATATACTGTCGTTAATATGTCTTCGAAATTTCCTCCAGTCGGCTTTTTTGAAACGGAATGCTTGATGTGGTTTATAGCGATAAACTGCATTTGAGTCTAGTGTGAAAAGCACTGGTAAATGAGGCGATGATAGTGCTTGTAATACTCTAATGTCTGAAGAGACAATATTATTATCATCTAATATAATATCTAGGGTAGATCCGGCACCTCGAGGCAAATAGAATGTGGGTTCGGTCGGGAAGTGAATAAATATATTCCCTTCACTCAATATTACATACAGACATTGACGTATTTTATTAGCTCGAACACAGTTCCAAAGCCTATGACGCGCGTTAGGATCACCACAGAGCAATTACTTTTGGTTTTGACGCGTAAAACTTTTTAAGTCGTCTTTGAAATCAGTTAATTTTTCCTTCGTAAGTTTTATCCCAGGAAAGTAAACGGCGTATAATTTGATTTCAGATTCATCTAAAATTAGCCTTATGTTTGCAATGGCAGACGATTCAAATGCCTAATTGATTTTTTAATTGCAATTGCAACTCCACCACCTATTTGATTTTTACGATCACATCGATATATATGTGGAAGTTAGCGTGACTTAGCTTATCATGCGGCCTCAACCAAATTTCTGTTAAAATACAAATATCAACCTTAACTTAAGTTATAAAATCAAAGAATTCAATTTGCTTATATTTAATGCTTTGCGCATTCCATATTAGAATTTTCAATTCTTCAGCCATAAAGAAACTTAACTGAAATGCTAACTATTACATTGAACTATTACTAACTATTACATTGAAAAAGTTCATTATCAGTTCTTGAGAGAGCGTTCATAAATCCTCGGATGAAAAAAGTTGATTTATTAATTATATTTGTTAATTTTATTGGTAATCAGAGACAACCTTAGAATTTGAAACGAAATTTTACGTACAAATCTCATTGAACAATGACTCCAGGTTGGAGCAACGTCTCTTGTTCTTAGTTGGATGTGATTTTGTGACAGTTTAAGCAACGTATAGACCCACACCAATACCGCTTTATCATCAAATCGAATACAAGAGTTTCTGTTTATTTGCTGCTTCAACAGTTTCCTGATTTTTTCGCATATATCAGTGGTGGTTGTCCACTAGCATATCTTTTTTACCACATTGCGAGGTCTCATTCAGATTCTTGAACCTTGTATCTTCCATTTTAAGATAACTAGTACACCGAATTTTTCAATTTATCTTATTCTAAGGACATTTAGTGTTTCAGTTCGTAGGAAATGGAGGAAATTTTGGGTCACTCTATTTCTAAATTCCTCCTAAGTGAATAGGCATGAAGGTTGCATTTAGCCCCTATAGGATTACCAAATCAAGGATAGTTGGTTTGTCAAGATTTTTTTTTGAATCTTCTTTGGTTTCAGTATAAACTTAAAGGTACAAAGGTACCTAAAGGTGTCCACATTGAAGTGAGAAGTACGAGAATCAAAAGAAAAGCGCTTTTAAGAACAGAAGCTTAGAAATATTAGGTGTATAAATATGAAATGCGGATTTTACTAACAGATGGCATAACCATTACATATGGTTTTATCGGGGATAACTAATATGGAATTTTGGAGAGTAAACATCTGTCAACAAATTCTAGTATGTCATAGGTTTTGATTGTGCAAACAACAGAGTTTTTTTCGCTTAAAAAATGTCGAATTAAGTGCCAGAAAAAGAGGTTTTGCGGGGAAGTTTAATAACCTTCTTTCATTTGAAGAAAACGGCAGCAGAAACTTATCGATTGTTAGTGGAAGCATATGCTGAACATGACCCAAGCCAAGACACTTGTAAACGATAGTTTAAAAGTTTTAAAAGTGGCGATTTCGATGTCAACAACAAAGACCGTGGAAAACCACCAAAAAAATTCGAAGACACAGATTTGCAAGCATTATTGGATGAAGATCACACACGCACACTGAAAAACAGTTGGCAGAAGCGTTGGAAGTTACTCAAGCAGCCATTTCACAACGTTTAAAAGCCATGGGAAAGATCCAAAAACCTGGAAAATGGGTGCCGTATCAATTGAAAGAAAGAGACATCGAAAGGCGAAAAACCATTTGTGAAATTTTACTTGCCAGACAGAAAAGAAAAGGTTTTTTGCATCGGATTGTTACTGGTGATGAAAAGTGGATTTATTTCGACAATCCCAAACGGAAAAAATCATGGGTAGCCCCAGGCCAGCCATCAACATCACAACCAGTCCGAAATATTCATGGAAAGAAGACTTTGCTGTGTATTTGGTGGGATAGTAAGGGATCTTTGTATTACGAACTGCTGAAACCTGGTGAGACTATTACTGGCGTACTTTACCGACAACAACTGATCAAATCGAACCACGCACTTAAGGAAAAACTACCAGAATTTCACCAAAGACATGATAAAGTCATTTTTCAGCATGAAAATGCTCGGCCGCATGTTGCAATACCTGTTCAGAACTTCTTGGGAAACATTCATTGGGAAGTTCTGCCACACCCGCGGTATTCATCAGACTTGGCTCCTTCTGACTACTACTTGTTTCGATCGATGCAGCACGGACTTTCGGAACAGCACTCCCATTCTTACGAAGAAGTTAAAAATTGGCTTGATCAGTAGTTAAAGAGAAGAAAAAGAAAAAGTGCAAATGAAAGAAATATTATCTTAAATTTATATAATGAAAATAAGTCATTTGTTTGATTTTTGAGATCATTGGAAGAAGCCAGTCAATAGTTTTCGAAATTGTAAAACTGTTCGAGGAAATATTCAACGAGAATATGGAATTGGGAATGGCAGGCCATGTAAATTAATAGACAAAGACAAACGAAAAATTTGAAGAACTATCAAAACGTATCCTACTAAATTAGTAAATATAAATTATATTAGCATTATTGCACGTACTGTGAGTGGAGCTCTCAGCAATGCTGTCTATCATACGAGAGTAGCTCGAAAAAAACCGCTCATTAGCAAAATTAATAAGAAAGAAAATTATGTTTCGCCAAAAAAATAATATTCTTAGATGAGACTAAATTTAACATATACCACTCAGACAGCCATTCATTTGAGGCGAGAACAAAATAACAATCCCATTAGCGTTCAACACGAAGATAGAAAGGAAGAGAAACGTAAACTTATTTTCATTCACAAACCTATGGGCAAACTAGGCTACTTTTCAATTGTGAAGGATAATATGGTAAAAAGTGTACGAAGATTGGGTCTTGATGGTCATTATTTGCTCTAGCAAGATAATAACCCCAAGCATACTGCCTATAATGTTCGTCTGTGGCTGCTTTACAACACTTTCGGTCAAGTAACAACGCTAACCCCAATCCCCAGACCTTAATCCCATAGAACATCTTTGGAATCAACTTGAAACAAAAATCAGGAACTATCCCATTACCAGTAAGAGTCTGCTGAACTGGGTGTTATTAGGAGAATAGAACAACATCACAACGATCGACACCCGTAAATTATGCCCAACTGATCAGCACAAGTCGAAAAACCAAAAAGCAAGAAGGATATGCAACTAGCTGCTAAGAAAGTATTTTGTATTGAAATTTTTGAGAAAAGTATCATAAAAATTGTGTGTCCGGCCACCAAAATGTATAGGGTCTATAGGTAACTTGAATCGTTGTTATGTTCTTTCGTGAAATATAATATAAAACATAAACAATTTTGTGAAATATAATATATAAAACAATTTTTAAAGAATATACTCGGCTTTTAGATACGAAAATATCTTTAGGTTTGTTTGAAAATTTGTGCCCGTAAAAGAACTGTTCGATCATTATTGGCCACCTCTGTATAAAGAAAGACTCATATCTCAAAGCCTTATCTGTACCTCTCTGAACACTAGCCTCCTAAACCAAATTTTATAGTGTTAACACAGAAAGACATATTCACTTGAATCAGAATCTGAGACAAATCAATCGACAGAGTATCGATAGAGAGAGACATTTTGATCTGAAAAACATTCATTGAGTGGGTAGGGTAATTTCTTCTTATATTAGTTTTTCAAAATTTAACTATAATAGGTAATTGAAAAAGGACAGAACGAAGGAATAGATACGAAATTGATGGAAAAAATTAATATAAATTAAATCAAAAACAACACTCTAGCTGAAGAAAGTCTTGGTTTTGCTTGGTTAATTCGACTGATAATCAACTGTTTTAAAAATACTCTAAAATTCCTGACTTGTTTCTTTAAAGACCAATTTTCAGTTTCGGAAAGAGTACGTCCTATGTCTTGTATAGTTGTACGAATAAAAAGCAGCGTATAGAATTTCAGGAATTCTGATGGGTAGAAATTGTTGACGTGCCCACAATGAACCGGCCACCTAGTATTGGATCGATTTCTTCGCAATCATTTTGTGCTTCAATCTCGATAAAATTCAGTCAATTTCTCAGTTCAATTCGATTCATTCAGCAGTTCAGTTCATTCAGCTAACTATAAATCAAAAAGTTGAAAATATTGATCATCTAAGTGTAATAATTAGATCTACTGACAATTTGTTGGTAATTCATCTTGTCAGGATGCAACTTAAATTCAAGAATTTGAGTTAGAATTAAAATTAAACTTAAGAATTAGGGTCAAGAATTTAAGTTAATTTGAGTAAACAACGCTATGGATATATTTAAAATTATTGAAACAAAAAACAAATTCAGTGTTGCGAAAGTGCTCACTGTATAAAATCGAAAGTATTTTAAAAATAAATTCAAAAATCGAAGTTAATAAAAAGCATAACTAAATAATAGATAAAAATTTAAAACCAAGCGTTATCTTAGAAGACTAGAACATCTTAACCACGAATGGAACGAATTGCTGCGTTGCCATGGCTCTAAAGTCCTCACGAGCCATTTGGTCCAGAATGCATGACTACCAGGGTGGTTGGCCTTCGGGATGTTTGACCTCCATGATGCTTGGCCTCCAGGATGCATGGTCTCCAGAGTGCTTGGTCTTCTTGATGCTTAGACCGTGTCCTTCAATGAGTGAATCTCATTGTCGTCACTTGAATCCGCATAGTGTTTTCGATGCTTGCCCACTGCTTATTCGTTCTTCGGTGTCCTTCCACATTTGCTCAGGTACCTTTTTAGATTTATATAAGTAACCCATATCCTGAAAGAGACTACTATTGTATCATACTTCCTGCAGCTGTATGAAGGATTAAACTCAATATATATTAAACTAAGAATATATATTTCAGATCATTGTCTATTCTAACTTGCGTTGCTAGACTCACCAAAGTTATGCTTGTGAGTCGGACAAACCAAAGGTATTCGGCAATGAACCATAATTTTCAACTACTCATTCCAATAAAGACTATCCTAGCCTTGCTTGAGTAGAGAAATATATTTTGAATTTTAATGTTGAAGTGCCAGCACCTGGTCAACGATAAATAGTTGTTGAAAAATTGGTTGCTCGGCTCTAAATCTTTCTTGGTTCAAATATTTTTTGCATGAGTTCAAAGGACGTAAAAAGAGTTTAATCGATTTTTTCGAAAATTTGAGATGCTTCCTTATCACAGGTAGAGGTTCTGTTAAAGAGTATCTTGTTTCGAGTTTCAGAGTTCCTTTCAAAACCACACTTAGATCCAACGCAGAACTGAAAGCCATAAAATGCTGGCGTATAGCTTCTATTTCCGTACAATACGAGATAATAATTCCGCACGTCTAAGACACATTAGTTTTCGTATAGACATTTTGTAACAGTTTTCTTATATTGAAAAAGAAACCAAATTCAATGTTGACGATCGATATAATATTTCATATTAAATTGTAGTGTATACGAGGGTGCGTTTTTAAGTTCGCTGAATGAAGGGGTAGGTCATTGGAAAATGTCATTGATGGAGACATGATGCGATCAGTAAATCATTCTCAGTGTAAATAGCAATTTTTAACCTTAATCGGGTTAGGTATCTCACAACGACCATTATATGTTCCCAGCTTAAAAACTTTGTTGGAAGAAGTTTTCAAGCGCTGAAGAAGTGAGGGAGTTTCATCTTAATTTTCGATCAAATACAATTATTATCAAGGTATATAAGAACGCTAATTTAAAGAGGTAGACACCTTACTAGAGCAGCAGGTGAATATATTTAAAAAGAAGCACAACTCAGCATTTTTATTCCCACTATCGACCCTCCATTCCGCGAACTATACCCCCTCGTAAGTACCTAATTATTATTCAATTTATTATTCAAATATTTAATATACTACTAACGAACAATTCAAAACTTTTGTATTTTACACGTCCAACAAAAGCCAACCTCATTCCTCGAATCCGGCATAAAGTTTATTGACAAGAAAATTCTCTTTAAAACCTAGGGAGGAATAAGCTATGAGTCACACTAACAAGATGCTGATGCTTACTGTTTTTGTCTGAAAATCTTATTGCAAATGTTCTGCATTCATTTCATGGTTTTTCCTTCCGTCCCTAAAAAAGCAGATTTTCATGAAAAGTTTCAAGTGGAGACCAAATAACATGGCACTATCAGTTTTTTTTCCACATATGCAAAATCATGCTATATTGAATGGTAGACATGCTTGTTTTGAAAGATATTTTGAATGCAACACCGAAAAAACTGTACGGCCATTATGTGTATTGTTTCCTTTAGAAATTGATGAATATGAAAATGTTCTTGCCGATACTACTAATTGCATGCCATTCTCATGATATTTTAAACAATTTTCCTGGTCTTGTTAGTCTGCTTTCGGCCAGAGACTTTCCTGCATATATCTAATTCCTTGATATTTTCGTATAGAAAATCAAATGGCGCACAATACGTAGATTACTTGTTTTAGTCTTATCCACTTAGTGGGAGATTCTATATCTATGAAAAAATCGCAATTTAAAAATATCAATAAATAAGTTATTGCCAGCGAATCTCCGGAGGAATTGATACGCGGTGAACTCTGTTACTCGTTACCCGATCATCGCAACCACAAAAAATGAACATGCGTTTCAAAGGACCTACGTTTTCCTAATAAGCAAGAGGGACCGTTCTTCGCACGTCCAATTCGGTAGCATTTGGAAGTGAAAAACTCGATTTCCGCTTAAAAATTTGTTATTTTTTAATGAAAATTTTATAAAACTATCTATCTTTGATAGAACTAACTATCTTTGATCACTTGCTGGCTTATGTGTAGAATTGGTGAATAAAATTTAAAAAAGATTGGACAAGTAGATTTTGAGTTATAAAATTCACGAACTTCAAAAATAAAGTTAACGAGATAATCGCGAACCTCACTGCGAGAAAATCAAGCCTCAAAAATGGGTTTGCTGTTTTGCACTTAACAGAAAATGAATTGTTTCTGATATTAATTAAATGAAAAATTTATTTTCGAGGCTATCTATAAAGTTATTATTGTTTACTTTCCAATATAAGGAATTTATATGGGAAGGAGCGATGTTAATGTTCAATTATGTTACTTTTTTAAATAATTTCTAGTATTTAAATTAAGTCAATATTTGACTGCATAGGTACTACACGTGCTTTTGACGTAATAATCGTACTATGTATAATAACTATTATTATTTAAAATTAAACGCGGTTTAATAAGTTTTTTTAAGAATATTAGCTATTAGATAACTTCCAAGCTTCATCCAAGCGCCATTATTCAATTTCGTTGACAATACACCCACATAGTCATTAAATTTTAATTACAATCCTACACAAAATTTAAATTTGAATCAAGCAACAGAGCCTTGAACTATATTTACCATGCACGTCCCTCTTTTTTGTAGAGTATGCGAACGATGGCATCGATCCAATGGGATAAATGTAGTTATATATCCTGAAATGTTGTGTGCAGGATACCGAAATGGAGGCAAAGATTCATGTCAAGGTGACTCTGGTGGACCATTAATGCATGAGAAGAATGGACGTTGGTATTTAATAGGTAAGTTAGACTAGACAATTGATTTCGATGTCGTTTTGAAACAGAATCCAACAAGTGAATATACTATTTATCGATTAATTTTGCTAGGTGTTGTCTCAGCAGGATATTCATGTGCTACCCAAGGACAGCCCGGAATCTATCATAGAGTGCCGTACACTGTGGATTGGATTTCATATGTCCTCAACTCAACTTCGTAATTTAATATTGTCATGTTAGTTTAGTATAAAGACATTGCACACATTCTAATCAAATTCACATTCATTCGATACATTTTATTACAAAACAAAAAAAAAAACACCAAAGATATGTATGCCTAACGTTATTTCAGGATGCCGATAATTGTGCATTGATATTGCTGTGTAGTGGGTATAACATAAATAATAATCATTATTGCATGCAACCGTTTAAACTATTTCTCTTTCGGGAGTTGTACATAATACCATCTGCAGAGTTCCGCTTAAAGGCTTAGCACTGAAACGTGTATGTTAGGACATGTAAATCCTGTAGACTTATAATGCGTTGGATATAAAGTATCTTTTCGAAAACTTTTTTTCTACATAATAAAGAGCACTGTACAAAATTGAGGTTAAAAAGATGTGTAACATCTTTTAACAGCAAATGAAAAATTAAGATTGTGTAAATCATAAATGTCTTTCATCTTTAGACTGTTTCAACTCCAAATTGCGCTTAATTTCGATTTATTTTACCAGTATCAAATTAGTTTTATTCGTGCCAATATTCCCTTGTGAAATTTTTATTCAGAATCTTTAAAGATTAAGCTACTTCATATTGATGCATCCGATCATTTATAAATATTTCAACGCATTCAATCAGACATACAAAGTCGAAAAACTCCATTGTACATATATCATATTACACTATAACGAAAAATCATTTCAGATTTTAACATGCTGATCCTATTTCAGAGTCGAAAACAAAAATTTGTGATAAATCCTGATGATGCGAGCACAATAGACTGGATCTAAATGTCCCAACTTATTTCTTCTTCAACGAATCGCAAACGGTTTTCTACCATACGAAATCCAACCCTCGACAAAGCTATCGAACCATCAGCTTTAGGGGAAATCGAAAATACATTTCTGTGAAATTGTATTTGATTGCTTAACGATAATTTTATAATTTATATAAAACAAGTGTATTTATTTCGCCTTAATTATTCTAACATTAATCTGCTGCATATAAATAAAATACAACTTTATAATTATATGTAAATATGAACAAAGCGATGATAATTTTTAATAAATTATAATAAACTAAAATGTAATTGAAAGAAGAACGTCAACGATGCTTGTGCTGGTGTTGCGAAGTTTCAACTAAAATTTTATTTCTCTGTTACCAGTTTATTTTCATTTAAACAAATACTTGTGTTAAAAATGTATTCGTTTGAACATTCCACTGTATTACGACATGTTCACATATAATTAAGTAATTTTTTTTATTAGATTTTGTATTCACTTTGTTATAGTTTAATAAAATTTTGGAGAATATTGTACGATACCAAACATTTCAAAAGAAAACAAAAGGGAATATTGTTTTGTAAATAAAAGTCAATTTAAACAAATCTTTTGATTTTGATTTCCAATTTCCGCATTGACAATTTGATTGAAGTGGCATCATGCTGGCGCTAATTCTAATTTCGGGTCTTCTGATTTTCTTCTCATTCTCAATTTTACTGGAATGAAAGCTCTTTTTTATATTTAAAAATTGGCAAAAGTCAGCAAAATACCCACGCCAACGATAGTTCACATATACTACTGCGATCAAAAAGTAAGGTGAAATTGTTTATAAAATGTAAATTCTTTATTTATTCTTCCAAATTAATTTTGAGCCCCTTCAAAGTAATCCCCGCCCGATAAAACACACTTTTGCCAATGCTTTTTCCAGTCCTTAAAGCAGTCGGAATAGTCTTTTTCCGGTATAGACTTCAAGACTTTCAGTTCTGCTTTTATCTCCTCAATTGGATTGGCCTTTTGAATTTGCTGAATAGCCAGAAGTTGCACGGTGCCAAATCAGGCAAATACGGTAGTTGCGGAACTATATGAGTAGATTTTTTGGCAAAAAAGTCGCGAAGAACCAATGCAGTATAACATGGTGCATTATCGTCATGAAGTAACCAAGAGTTGTTCGCCCATAATTCTGGCCGTTACAGACGAATAGCTTCACGCAAACGACGCATACCGCTCAAATAATATTTCTTGTTGACAGTTTGGCCGGCGGAAGGAGTTCATAGTGCACCACACCACGATAACCAAAGAAAACTGTCAACATGACCTTGATTTTTGGTTGACTTCGCCGTGGACTTTTCGGTCTTGCTTCACCTTTTGCAGGATATTCTCTGGATTGGTCAGTGGTTTCAGAATTGTATGCATAAATCCAAGTCTTGTCTCCAGTAATGATGCATTTCGAGTGGTCCTGATAGTCAGACAGCAATGTTTCACAAACATCAACGCTACCCTGTTTTTCCGAAAAATTGAGCGATTTTGACACCAGTCGCGACTTTACGCGTTTGGGACACAAAACATCTTTCAAAATGATTTGAGCTGAGACAAATGATATTACAGCACTATCAGCGAGGTCTTTAATTGATTTTTTGAACGTGGCCCTCGTCGGTAGACGTTGATGGTCGTCCAGAGCGCGATTCGTCTTCAATGCGTTCTCGGCCCGCTTTGAACTCGTTGTACCACTTATAATCGTTTTTTTGTGCCAAACTTTGATCACCAAAGGCCTTCTGCAACATTTTCAATATGTTCGCACAAGAATATTCGTTCCGCAAACAAAATTTAATGCAAGTTCTTTGCTTAACAAAATCACTTATTGTAAACATCGAAAAATTCTCTTTTGGTTGTTTACAAAACCACGTGTAACTCGGAGATATTAAACCTTTTGACAAACAGACGCTTGGCAAATGTCATAGACAGTCCTCCTAACCTAAGAAATAAAAAATTACCTGAGTTTCTAATGCCCGGGAGTTTTAAATGGCAATTTCACCTTACTTTTTGATCACAGTAGTATTAATCGAAAAGGCATGTCGTTCGCAAATCTGGTGTTAGATGTCTTCACACAAGGTGTGTCTCAAAAGTTCCCGGACTAGTCAAGGCTAAAGAAAACTTCGAATGAGTTCGGAAAAACTGATTTATTTTATTCAAAGTAATTACCTTCTCTCGACACTGCTTAGCACGATCTACAAGCGTGTCAAAAGATTTATTTAAGTCATTCTTTGATATCATGTTATAGAATGTTTTAGAATGGCAGTCGTTGACTATTGGATGTCTTCAATGTTCACAAAACGCTTTTCTTTTATGGCTAAGTGTAATTTTTCGAACAGAAAAAGTCACATGGTGCCAAATCAGGCGAATATGGCGATTGGTTGATGGAATGAATGCAATTTTTTATCAAATAATCGGTCACAAGCGTTGAACGATGAGCCGGTGCATTATAATGTAACAAACGCCAACTTCCATATTCACGATATTCTTGTCACAAACGACGTATTCGCGAAAGCTTTTCATAGCACTTTTCATAGAAAACTTTTCATAGCACGCAAATAAAACACAGCATCAACCGTTTGGAATTGTGGAATGAATTCTTTGTGGACAATCCCCTTGGAATCGTAAAAACATATCAACATTGATTTGACTTCTGACTTTTCCAAACTTATGGGTTTGGGTTCATTCGGATGCTGCCATTCTGCACTTTGTTGCTTGGTTTCGAGATCATATTGATAACACTATGTCTCGTCACCCGTTACTATGGATTTTTGGTAGTTTGGATCCTTTTTGTCTTTTTTCATCGTCTTTGCAGTGTTGAATGAGAAGCAATTTTTGGTGATCCGTCGGCTTGTGAGGAACGATTCGTGCACAAATCTTTCTGAGGCCCAAGTGGTCCGTCAAAATGTGATGATTCGACTCACGGGACACATTAAGCTCCATTTCCATATAAGGCAATAGAGATGTTGGGCATTTTCAATAAATTCACGTACAAATCCAACGTTCATTACGTTCACAACTGATCTTGGACGGTCGGAACAATCGTCGTCATCCAACACATCCCTGCCTTCCTTACAACGTTTTAACCGCCCGAAGATAGAAGTACGGGATGAACACTTACTACCATAAGCATTTTGCATCAGTTGATGCGTCTGGGTTGCCGGTCTACTCAGTTTAGGACAAAATTTAATATTCGTTCTTTGTTTAAAATTCATTTTTTGATCGATGCTGTGAAAGTACTGTCATTTAGAGTGGAATAACTTGAGTTCTGTTCAAATAAATGTCATGAAATTTTGACACAACGTCTATGATTGAAACTTCTATGACAAAATGCCGAAAAAATCAAAAAGATGCCACCACCAGTTCTCGTTATTCTTGACCAGACCGGGAGATTTTGAAACAGACTTTTTATATTCTTTCCATTTTCTTTGACAGTGTTTTACTGAAAAATATTCGCTCTTCACTCTATGCTAAACTTACCTCTGCGCTTAGTTTCCAATGGTTGACGAATAAATAAATAGCTTGAAAATGCTGAAAATTCTTGCACTGTATTTAGTAATAGAAACTAGAAATAAATAGAAATGGATAAAAAACGAAAAAAGATGTTTGGCCTCAAAAATTTTCGACAACATTGCTGTTGATTGGTCAATTTGGACATTACTTTGCCCTATTTTTGTTGGTTGAATCCACGGAGCGTTTTACGCTGGGTGTTCCCATTCTCTCAGCTACCTTTTTAGTTATACGACAGTCACCCATACGCTGCCAGAGACCAACTTACAGGAGTTGTATTTGTATTGTTTATTAACTTCCATTGACTTCCATTTTACTGACAAACATTTGTGTCAGGTTGTTGCCACGTCCTTCTTTCGTTGTAAACTTCGACAATGTTGTTATGGTCATGTCCTGTGACCAGTGTTATCCCGAAACGAAACGTATTTATAACAGAAAAAGGCATGTTGTTCATTATATTTATCAAAAAAGGCAAGTTGTTCGCAAACCTGGCGTCATTTTTAGTTTTTTATCTTTCCTTTAATAGTGCTTTACCGAAAGAAATCCAATCCGAACTTTATGCAAACCCTACTTCTGAGCTCAGTTTTAAATTTTTCAAAGATTTTTCGGCGTTTCCGTAATTGGTTTCACTTTCACAAATTATTCCTGAACAATAGTGGAAAGACCTCCCTTATAATTTTGTGTGTTCATTGTTTTATTTTTTGTAACCGATTTTCGACCATTATCGTTCTGTTTTAGTGTTTTAGTTTTCTTAGTGATAATAAATAAGAATTTTTGTGATACTAAGTCTTTGAAGATAAATCTAAATGAAGCAAATTTTTGATAATATATAATGCATGAAGCCTGATAGTAAATCTCTGTCTGATAATAAAGTATTTCAATTTTTAGTTTCATCGTTCCTTTTAATCTATTTCATTGCTTGCCGACTTTTTCGCCACAGATTAAATAAATCCTATCTCATTTAACAAATAAGTTAAATAAAATGAACTGAAAGCAGCCCCAAAAGGACTTTATTACTCGATATTTAAAATTTGAGAGTTAATATGAATGCAAAATAGCCAAAAGTATGATGATATGGCAGTGTGATAATGATAATTTAGGGTTTATAGCAAACTATTGCTTAATTGGAGTAAATCTAAGTTTTCATCGTAGACCAATATTTATAACAGTTTTGGATTTTCCTATAATACCGCAAAATAGTAATTTTATTGTATAAATCATAAAAATATGATCTAGTATTAGAAAATTCGGTTTCTGTAAAACGGAAATGTTAACGCGGAAAAGAATTGAAGCAGCATGTATGAACACTAGCTATGGATCCATTTCAGATCCATTTTAAATTTCAGCTTGGCTTTACAAGGGAATTTTTCAAATCAGCATGGAATGAAATCAACAGTAAAATCGAAGATACCCATGTGGCTCAAGCATAGGTAGGTTTTGAAGAAATCAGTATTAATAAAGAATTTCGGAGAGAGTTTTTTCAATTTCTATATAAATGCGTGCAGGTTCTTTAGCATTAATTGTACACTTAAGGCTCTAGCTTACATTATTCCAACTATAAAACTAACTTTTCTCCTGCTCACTGCACCCTTGCAGCTATAGGCTTCCAGAACCTTCTATTTTTTCTGAATTATTTTTCTTTTTCTGGGTCATATAATGTTTATATAGTTGTGGATTTTCTCGTTGGTAGATCAATTCTTGGTCAAAAATGCGTTCAATTTTGGTTCATTTCGATACCGAATCTCTCCATCAGCTCTAAGTAATATTCGCTGTAATTGTTCAGTCGTAATAAATTTGCCAGCCCATTTTTTGTTTTATTTTATATATATTTTTTATTTTCGTTTTGTGAACGATCTAGATTTTGACACTAAGACACTGACGTAGTTGCTCGATTTAATCGCAAGATATACCACTCAGAAAGCTTCTCAATATCCAAATACTCACCAAAATTTTTAAGTAATCCCTCAGTGAACATACATGCAAATTTAACCCAAGTTTTGCGCAAGGTTTTCCGCTTTTAGTGGGTCCCAAAAATGAGGAAACGATAAACCTTCCTAATAATTTTGCAAAAGTTTATTAGCAGATTTTAGTTGACAGTCCAAATTATGAATTTAATGTTACTTTGAAGGAAAAATATAAAAGTCACAAACTTTTTGACCGAAACTGGCCTTTATCTTCAAATATATGATACGAATTCCCTACCATTTTCATCTCTGTCGGACAAAACGCAAGATATGGCGAAGCATTTCATAAGATATCGAGCTGTCTAGAAACGATCAAAGGACTACTCAAGGACTACTAAGAACTCACACGCCCAAAAAGAAGTGATAAATTCAGAGCTAATATCCGCACACTTGCAATTGGCAGAACTTTCCAATGAACGTTCTCATGGAATTTTTTACACAATACTAACGCCAAGGAGTCGAAATAGTGAACGTTCAACTAATAGCAAAAAAACTTAGCGAGATAAAAGAAAAAGCCAAACCTTTTCAACAAATGTTAAGCAAGAGCCCCATGGTATTTCCTATCTTTACAAAAACCTTAATCGAAACAAATAATAAAATAATACAATACTAAAGTTAGCAGAAAGACTTGGAAAAGACCATTGTAGACGCAGGTGAAGAACAAAACCGGGTCATTTACGAGTGCAGAAGAATTATTGAAATCGATTCCAAGAAGATAGACTAGAACAAGAAAGCGAAAACCTTAAAGAGTGTTTAGAGGAGAATCAACTGAAAACAAACAATATTATTACAACTATAGCATACAAGAGAAACTAACTAATTAGCAAGGAATTACATCGCTCAAGCGGACATTGTTATGAGAAAATAAAATGCGGAAAATCATGAAAAATTCCGTGTGTCAAACTTGGATCAAAGAAGCAATAAAGAAAGCAACAAGTATAACAGACCTCACAATCGCGGACTTCCTAACAAGAGTGAATATCGGCTCCTTCACTGATCGCGCTATCGAAACTACACAAACAAAAAAATTCAATAAGGCCTATTAGCTGCAAGATATATACTTTTCAAACACTCAGTAATATTACTAAGATGCGAACTTCGAACTCCCAAACGAATTCAGGATATTTAACACCGTCGAGCTGATTGACCAATGAAACAGCATCAACTCAACAAATAACAAATAACAAATAATAACAAATAACAACAAATAACTAGTATCGTTCGATATAATAGATTTATCCGTCAGCATCAATCAGATCCATCAATCCTAGTAAGGGAAACAAAGAAAACTTGCAAGAAGTATTACTTAACGCAAGGACTTCTCTGCTCAGCTCGTTAACATCCACGAAACAACATAACAATTTCCGGTTTCACTATTGGTTGTATAGGAATATGTGTCTGGATATGTAGGATAATATACAAAGGAGTTATAGGCAAAACACAGCCACAGATACGGTACTACACAGCTCGCACAACCTCCTTTCGTTTCTGCACGAAAACGCAGCAATTAAGTAACCAGCAATAATATTCCAAAGCACACCTCTAACAGGTGAAGCCTAAAACAATGAGATGAAAAAAATGTGTACTACCTGAGAAAGAGATTCAAAACACACAGAAAGCAAAAAATAGTGACAAAAAAGGATGGACATCTTTGACAAACGTCCAGAAATCAACATGCAAATTAATGAAAATATAATATTAAAAAAAGGAACATCAACGCAGCCTCCAAAAAAAGGAGCAATTTGGGACAAGCACAAATGAAGTATGTATATACATCAATGGGGTGTACAAGTTAATTTATAACTTGTATATGCAAATATAGCTAGAACAGTTAGAGAAGAATACATCAGTACTTAGAGAAGAACAAGGTTTCGTAAGCACTTGATAGTCTACAACAAAAAGATACAGAAGCTTGCTGCAACAACTGAGTCCAACTTTGCCAAATGAATGCCAACTCACATTACGAAAACAGTCAAAGTGCTACACGTGCAACATAAAGGACGATTTATTAGGCACTCGATAAACATTGAAACAAAAAATTTGAAAAATTTCTGTCGAACCATGCACGATCAGACAATAGTAACGAATTTTGAGCCTACTGTATAGAAGGATCCCCACTCTGTTTCAGGTTTTGAGGCGTGATAGCTTACTACCAAACTGGTTTCTATTACTTGAATATTATATAAAAATAATAAAGTCTTAGATTATTGATGATTCCTTGCTTCTGCATAGTACTTTTTCGTAATCCTTTTTAAGTTTATTTCTTTAATGTATAAACGAAACACCTTTCATCATTTTCAAAGTATTTAAGCTTGTTTATTCGTTAATAACATCGTTCAAAACATTTTATAAATTAGTGTTCTGATACCCGACTGTCAGAAATCAGGCCTTTTTGAAAACGATCTGTTGCGTAACCTTTTCAAAAACTGAACGTTGAAACCCTAGTTACCAGTCGCATCCTGTAAAAGATAGTTAGAACAACGCCATTTCAAACCGAAGAACCAATCAGCATTGCTTTAACGTTTGATTTTACTTGAGGAGCACTTGGGGTGAGGTGAAGTTGAAGCCTTGCATAAGCTTTATTGCTCCTTGTTTTCAGGATCACAAACTTCGCACTGTTGGTCTTCACCTGTGATTTTCTTCGAAAAAAATTAGACCACGCGACTTTGTGCTTGTTCTGCAGTGAGCAGCGGAGGCACAACCTCAAATCTTCAATTAAGATTCGTTGAACTGAATGTGAATTTATTTCAAACAGCTCCCCAATTTCTTCAATAGACCGTCATCGATCTTCCAGAATGATTTCGTGAAGTTTTTTCACCTTCTTCTTAGTTTCACACCGTGGACGGACGACCGAAGCGAGGTTTGTGTTCAAGTAACATTTCAACAATTTTGAAACGGG
Organism: Stratiomys singularior; assembly: GCA_954870665.1. NCBI lineage: Eukaryota > Metazoa > Arthropoda > Insecta > Diptera > Stratiomyidae > Stratiomys > Stratiomys singularior. Next base: position 27,279,660 of record OX940878.1, on the reverse strand, counting down.
CAAAAACACCCAAACAATCTTTGTACGCGGTAGCTAACATGTTTAGAGTTTGGGTTCCAGTATTTGCGAGCAAGAACCATGAAAATCAGCCATTATCGAAAACGAAGATTACACGAATCTACTGTCAAAATTCATAAAAACCGAACAAAAAATTCTTTAGCGACGGTTTTTTTGGGCTCACAGACTCGTGAATGGTGGCATTGTACGCCCCTAGCGACAGAACATCGTACAAAAAAATCCCAATCCACCGCAAGTTACTTATGGTTTCTTTCGGGTATCCCCTCGTAGATTCAAAAAACTCAATTTCTCAAATGCTTAAACGTAAGATTATATCCTAATACCCTTGAATTCAAGTTTCATATGTTCCATTTCAATGTTTCTGTAAGGATGATTCTCATGTAGGGCTAACTTTCTAAAGACTTTATATAACTTATTGAGGCAGGAGCTCTACCAACGAAATCCAAAAAAAATTGTTTGACGAAGAGCCGTAAAACTTTTATTGGAACTGAATTTGTTGCTAATTCTGTTGATTAACACGAACATATCACGCGAAATCGCTAATTGAATATTTCTGTCAATACCTGCACTGATGCTATTCAAATCAGTGCTAATTAAAATACCACATGAATTTGCATATGTTCAATCTTCAATCTTGATTTTCCCAGTATTACAAAATCGTCAGGCAAACGTGTGCACAATGCTACGAAAAAGACAGATTTTTCTCAAGAGAGCAATTGAACAATGGGACTTACCACATCATTCACATGTTTATTAACATATTTGGTGTATGGTTGTGTTATAATAAGAACTTCAGAAGATGAATCCCTTGTAAGATACTGGAAAAAACGTACCACCTAGTTCATTGAAACAATTTTTTGTGGTGTAACATCGTCAATTGCAACAATGAAATTACTCATAATCAAAGAAGTAATTACATGACGTGCGAATTTCATGAAGAATGCAGGAAAAAGGCTTTCAGTATTTTCAAATATTCACAGAATGCAATATCATTTTGATTCGTCGTAGAAAATTTAGAACCGTAAAATCAATGTATGCACATTTTACGATTCACCGAAATCAGCATCAGAACATGTAATCAAGCAAACCATAAATGGGATTATTGATGTCTTTACCGTAAATTACTAAAAGCGTGTCATTCACGTTATAAAATTTGAAGTATTAAACGCGACATGTCGAGATGGAGCGGTAACGATAGCCAGCAAGACGTACACCTTCCCTGAAGTATCTGAAATGCAGATACGAAGGTGTGGATAGGTGGCATTGATGGCCAGGTTACAAGGCCATAAACAATAAACTACCGGAGTTGTTCGATATTTTATAATTTATTGCAGGAGAAGGAGACTAGCAATTTTAGCATTGCAAGCAGACCCGTAAAATTATCTAACGATGTTCAGATAACGTTGCCAATCATTAGTGATTCAAACAAACTTTCTCAAAGAAATTGTTAAGAACAAAATAATTGCGGCGCTCAGTAAACAGAGTTATTGATTCAATTGGGAAAATCGCAACGGGTTTCCACTAACCATTGTCGTGGATCTGATAAATTACTACTAGTGTACGTGGTTAAATGCATTCCTCAATTTTACACATTTATGGATGTTATAGCCAAAACGAGGCATCTTTCAGCCAAGAAAATCAGATAATTATGAAAGAACAAAAAATAGGAAAACAGTTAATTTCTGTTAGAAGACCAAAGCAGCACAGAAGCCCAACATATTTGACTTCTCAAGGCAGCCTAAGCATCTTAAACATCTAGATTGGTCCGTGCCGGTTTTCCGTATCTTTGGTAGCTGGTATGCCACACTAATGTGTAAGAATTGCCGAAGACAGTTCCACCAGAGTTAGCAGAATTAGACGAAGAAATGGCAGCAACGTTTACTCCTTGAACATTTCCATTTGTGTGTTATACGATATCAGCTGAACCGCGATGCCAGGCATGGTCTAAGAAGATCTCACCAACAAAGACTGCGGAATCATCATTCCGTCCAGCAGATTGTACCGGGGCAAGCACTTGGTCTTGATCTCGCCTTCCATCACCCAAGAATTGCGTTGAGGTCTTCAGCGCACTGCAGTTAGATATTGTGGTTCATTGCGAACGGATTATCCGCGAAATGACTTGTTGCGATCAATGTAATCTTTAGATACAGAATAAATGACCTAAACTGAAACTCGTTGGTGAAGTTACGGTTAGAGAAATAATTAAGGCGATCGAATGTGTGTCAGTGCGAGGATTGAGTGAGAATCTGCAAGTGAGTGTTATTCTGGGCATCGACAACCATCGGAGTCGATTCTAAACAAAGGTGTGAATATCATAAGGTCGCTAGGCGCAAGCATCAAGGTCACGGCGCAAGAAAAATGTATGAATCACCTTGAAAGTTTCGGCAGAAATTAAGTTTGGTATTTTGGATCGCGAAGAAAAGTTTTCACTCTTCACTTGTTCATTCGTACGTGAACATTTCTCTGCAGTTTGACGAGCAACTGAACAACCAGGTATCTGTACAGAATACTATCTGGGTCTGGAACAGAAATTAATTAGCTTTGTCAATAAGTTGACTTGCAATCGGAAAAAAGTTCAGCGAGCGTAATAGATTGTGCATCCGAAGAAGAAATTTTCAGCCGTGTAAGTTTTCATTTCCGTTTTCTTACAAAGTTTGTAGACTAGTCGGCGATCTCGGAAGATTTCAGGTAAATGTTACTATAATCACCTGTGAATCTGTAGGTCATGATACAAGTAATCTGAAACTGTGCTCTAGTTTTGCATTTTCCTACAAACAACTCGGAAACCAGTCTATTGAGATATAGGGTGCGCGGAAGCCATGGCGCTTATTACTTTCAACCGAGCTGCATTTCTTTAGACAATAAAACGATGGTGAATTTCATTTACAATGGAATGAAATGCAAAAGGTTGACGAAAATGTATAAATTCAGTTTTACGAGAGTCGAATGGTAAATAAGCATGGAGAATGCTACTTAAGAATGGGTTATTTAACTTTAATCGTGGGATAATAAGCAGTTTGTATTCCGGCGGGGTATATGGTTGTGACATAAAAATATCGCCATTCTTTGGGATTTAGGGGCACACTGGGAGTTTTAATGAATATTTCTTTCTTCAGGCTAATTATTCAGAGTTCCTCTGGATACGAATTGATTAACATGTGATTTTGTTCATAAAAAAATGCAGAATAGTGCAACAGAAAAACAAAATATTTGTAGTTCAATTTAAGTTTTTGGTCACATGTTTTGAATGCCAATCAGAAAATTAATGGAGAATCGATTTAGAACAAAGCCGCTGACATTATTCCGATAAATGCACCTTCACATTCCATACGGAGCCTGTATTCTCATCCTGTGATGACTTACTCTAATCGGAAGTCGAACCACAAATACTGCACTTAATTTTGCTTAATCGAAAGAAAGACACAATAATTGAATACTAGTACTTGTTTCAAGGACACTAAAATGTAAGAAAATCTCAACGTTGGATTTTCTTATTCTTCGTTGCAGTAATATCACATGAATGGAAAACTGTTTGCTGGAATTAATGTCCAATATAAAATTAATTCGATTTTTCGATGACCAAATTAAATTCATAAAAATATTTTTGGATGCAAAATTACTAGAAATTCATAAAGCTTCAAAAAAGTCAATAAAATGGGTCTTGACTTTCTATTTTTTCCTTTTTTAAGTATTCTGATATGGAGTGAGAATAGTGAGATCATGTTCACGTATTTCTTTTATTCCAAACAAATTTTATTATTTTACTGCATTAGTATTTGACTGCATTTTGAATATTATTATCTATAGCTTACGGACAGTTTCTGAGTAGTTCCATAATTCTATCAATGAAGAAAGTCTAGCATTTCTGACAAAGGCACTAAATGTAGATAAATGATGATCTGCAAATGCAAGTGGTAAGCTTAAATATGGACATATCAGTATTACCTGGCAAAGCTCTCTCAATCTTGCTTATTTGCCATTATTCTGATCCAATTAAAACTTTGTCAATTGATCAATGCCCACGATTTTTTGGATTACTTGATGCAATTGGGCATATTGATGACTGTAAAAACGAGTATTGTTTCGGCTTTCACTTTTAAAATCTCACTTCATAGCAGTTATTGGCGATTATATACAACATAATCGAAGAACTCCCTAATCGTTTCCTTCAAGTCGATTTTCATTCTGCACATCTGCTTATTTTTTTAGGGGACTTTTACGAACGAACGAACGAACGTCTTAAATTCTTGAGAAATGAATTGACTTTATTTCGTTTCAACTGGGTTTTCATATTCTAAACTGAATATTTCCACGCAAACATTAACAAGACGTATATTAAGAAGACGTATATTAAGATACACTATAGGAGCACATTGTGAAGAAGATAAACGGCGAGTACAGTAGAAAAATGAGTTACATGAACTTTTTGACATGCCAGAGTCCTCCAGAATCGTGAAACTGAGAAAGCTGCAATAGACTGCTCATACGCAGTGAATCAATGAAGAGTGAATACCTATGAAGGGCGCATAGGTAAGTCCGAAGGACAAAAGCCTGTTGGAAACAGAGAAATTGTTTGTCGGGCTCGATTATTTGAGATACTGGATCACTTTTTGGATATCTCAGTATCAGGCCACCGTTGACGAACTGAAACTGATGAAGACATAACATCCGGGAGCCCAAGGCCCGAGGGGGTCTGTTGGGCACACACTCGAATACCTGCTTCAAATACTACTTTTCAGTTGCCTGTCTGCATGTCAAAATCAAGATAATCTTTGCCAATGTTTTCCACCATGAACTCCATTTGACCTTAAAAACTCTTGAAAACCAACCCCCCTCCCCCCTTCCCACTCAAATTTTACATAGCGAAACATAAGAAGTCAGAAGAGAAGTTTGCATACTTAAACAAACCTTGGATTTATTTTATGCGCATGAACTGCTTTCAGTGAATGTTTAACGAAAAAACTCTCGCTGAAAAATGTGAAAAAAATATTGAACTTTTTCAACTTTTTCAAACTTCTGCGGCCGTCAAATTTTGTATTACTCGTGTTTATATTTTGATAGAAATATATCAAACCTTTATAAGCAATGCGTAGAGTTAAAAATTGGAGTGTCCCTAACTTCAATGCGTACGTATATCGTCAAAATATTATGAAATTTCTTTATATCAGTCATTGACTAGAAGGCTGCTGGTGGTTTAATTTTTTAATTATATTACGTTGTGAAGGTAGAGTCTGAAACAACCAAGTAAAATAAAACTAGGAAAATGATGACATCGTGTATCAAACAATGAATATAATTTTTATGAATAATGAACATAATTCTTGGCATATAGAGTGGTAGTGAAACAAATTTTAGAAGTTTGTGTGTTTGTTGGTGGTAACTGCTGATTTTTTTTCTTACTTACTTACGTCTTACATACTAGTTTTTGTTTTACATAGTAGACCTTATCTTAAAACAAGCATGGGGTACGTATGTCTAAAAAAGAACCTAAAACTTTTGTAAAAAGAAAACTCAAAATGGCCTTCTAAAGCGACGAATTTTCTGTTTATTGTTTCGATTCTGTGTTTTTATTTGGAGCAATTTTAATCGAAAATTGTGCATAAGTTAGTATTGGACACAGCAATGTTTTTGGTATATAAATTAATTGAAATATTCTTCGAGGCCCTTGGTTTAAACATTATTAATCCAGCAGTTGAGTGCTTCTAGCATTCCAAAATTAAGTTCCTTAAAGAAATTTTGCCTTGCAAAAAGATCTTTATTATTTTATTTGAAAACTTGTGTCCAACTTGTTGGGTAAAAGAAGAGCTATAAATACCATTATCGAAAAGGAAAGAAAACATTGTCGCAGTCCTTACATCATCATCATGCAATATTTTGAGAGTTGAGGGATATTTAAAAATTGTTTCCTGACCGTACGAAGCAAATGATTCCAGCGCATTATTCGATTTTTTAAGGATAAAATACTTATATATTTGTTTTTTTATAATAAAAAGACACAATTTTTTTAAAATAATCAGTCTTCAGTCTTAGTCAGTCTTAATGCCAGCCCCAATTCTAGAAATCAATTCTTCGAAACATTATACTGTTGGGCATTGATACTATACCAGCAGAACTTTTTTAAACAAAGAGGCCATTGAGTTGAAAACCCCCTTTTCGAGTTAGTTCATCACAATTGGAACCAAATATAGAAGACAAAGGAGTGGTCAGAATGGGAGACATGCTGCAACAAAAATGACAATGACAAAATTACTACTCTAATCATGCAGACTTGACAATTGGAAAAAATTCAGAGCTGGATGACCTAGTTGTGCCTTGTAGTTGGAAAGATGGTGGTAGTTTATCGTTGATATTCATCAATAATTGTACGACTTTTAGCAAAACACAGGAGTGTAGTTTGTGTCGTTTGTACTGGATATCATTTACGATCGACTTTAAAATCACAAAAAAACTTGTTCAACTTACAAGGAAAACCATATTATGCTTACCACAATAACTCAAAACAGAAGAAAGACTAGAACATTACCCTGGTTCAGTCCTCCTTTAGTTTAAAACGCTTCGGCTTAGTTCATACAAGTGAGAAGTTTTGGAACCCAATACCGGCTATCCTGGATCCGACAAGCTGATTGAGTTTCAAAGTCGGGGAAGAAGGTTGGCTCAGGAACATTTTGCATCCGTGTGAATTTCCAGAAATAATCACATTGGCTCCAAGTAGTGACTCCATAGAGAACAACGGGCAGTATTACCATTTTAAGGGTTGTGATTTTGTTCCTGTCAAAGGAAAATGACGACTTAGCAGGGGAATTAATGTTAAAAATCCTTTCGAGACTTTATTGCATGTTGCTTCCATATGATTTCGAAAAATTAATTCATGGTCCCCAGCACTTGCTAGATAAGTTATTGCAAGAGTTTTAAGAAATTCGTTCTTTGGATAAGGTACAAACTGTTTCTCCACGAAAGCTTCGTGATGATTGATAAAAATATCCTTATAAACTTACCTTGTACATTTTCCAATTGTTTGTGTTTAAACGTACACATATTTTCGGAGTAATAATGCTCCCATTTTCAGTGTTTTAAATCAAAAACAGTTTGGCGTTTTTTCCGAAAATTTAAAAATTGAAAACGAAGTTGTCAAGGCGTACAAATACCAAGGAAACGAAGATTTATACTTTTTTAGTTCTTTTTATAAGTATGTCAGCGTCTAACAAGGATTTTAATACACAGTACGTAAACATAGATCACTTGCGTATGTAAATAGTTTGCTAGGATTATGCCGAAGTATATGTGGTGTATTTATATTAAAGGGAAGTGGACAAATACATGAACTTTGAGGTACGATGCCTGGTGTGTTTTAACCTAGATAGGAGTAGGTAAAGTGTATCTTATATAGCGAAAACTTAGGTTGCAGAAATTCGGTAAAGTACGTGTATAAAAGGATTCTACTATTAACTTTTCGGACGTATAATATATTTTTCACAATGCAGCTTTTTTCCTGTTTTGTGGTTCTGATGTTGTGAACCTACATGAAAACGTCAATCCTTTTTGTTTAATTAGTTCCACTAACATGTCGTCGTTACCTGATTCGGCGCTATTTTTCGGGCATTGAATAGCTCGTTTACCGTCTTGCAGTAGGTCCGTCGATGCGTATTGTCTTTTTTGATCTTGATGACTCTGATATTTGGGTGATATATGAGGGATTTGGAATTACTCTGTCTATAGATCAAGGTATTTATCTTCAGTAGTTTATTTCAATTTGCTTCAATTAAATGTTGTTGTTTTTTTTTGCGTTATTATTATTAATTACTCCGAAAGACATCAATATCAACATCTTTGCTTTCTTACGTGAGAATGGGACGAAATTTCTTCTCTGGTCTGTTAAGAGTAGCAAATGTCATCAATGCCTACGAAGTTATTTACTGCTCTATTTTGTTGGAATCGTTAACTATAATTCCAATACAATCAAAAGTAGTAAATTCTATTCAAGGGCGAGTAAGCATCGAATTTCTATAGCTTTCTTCGTCTTTCGAAACATTATTGGAAAAGGAAGTTCGTTTTGGTGTTGCCGCAGGCCAAAATTAACTCTGGGTGGCTTGGGTCCGCCGGGCCTTGCTTTGTGGGTCTCGAGGACGCGTTTCGGCTGCATACAGCCATCTTCAGCTCGTTCTCAGAAAAACGCGTACTCGAGACCCACGAAGCAAGGACCGGCAGACCCAAGCTACCAGAATTATTTTTTGCCTTTGGAACAATTTTCCGTCGTGTTCAGTCTTACTGACTCAACATTTTTGAGGTGGCGTTTTTGATGTGTTGTTTCATTCTGAGTTGGTGGGTGTTAAATGTGCTCATTGTCAGGATAGTCACTTGAGCAAGTAGGTCCATAGGTAGGGTACATTTCAATAGACAGAAAAAGGCCGTAATTTTTATTTTTAATGAGCTGAAGATGGCTGTATGCAGCCGAAACGCGTCCTCGAGACCCACAAAGCAAGGCCCGGCGGACCCAAGCCACCCAGAGTTAATTTTGGCCTGCGGCAACACCAAAACGAACTTCCTTTTCCAATAATGTTTCGAAAGACGAAGAAAGCTATAGAAATTCGATGCTTACTCGCCCTTGAATAGAATTTACTACTTTTGATTGTATTGGAATTATAGTTAATCATCCTTTGTTCTGAATAAGACCATAAATTTTTAATAGGACTATTTGGTTATATAATTCATATCCTGATTTTATTTGGGAAAACTCAAACCCTAATTTTATTTGATGTTTCATCTCCCCGTTGCCTTGTTTCTCGAGAAGTATGAAGGAGAGGAAAATATGTCCTTCATTCAAAATATCCTCCAAAAGAATGGTTGAAGTGAGACTAAAAGTACATTGAGACTAAAAGTGGCATTTTCCGCCATACAGTCTAACAACATAATTCTACCTTCATGTTTTACAGTATGCACAATTTAACTCAGGGTTGTAACATTCCCTCTTGGTCCTCGCACAAGCTTTACAGAAAGACTGTAAAATATCTAACACAAACTAAGAAATGGTCTGCGAATTTCAACTACCGAAAATACATCTAAAAGTATTTAAGTCCATCAAACGTTTTTTCTCTTGATTAAGCAACCTTTTTTGTGAAATTTCGAAATGCCATACTAAACCACTTTTGATTATTACCTTCTTCAGTGAAGTCCTTGTTCCATTTACCCTGTTAAAGGTCTTATAAATTACTTTTCTTTACCTGCCATGCTTTTTTTGGACTATCTTAGAGCATTGTTCAAAAGTATCTTTCGGACAGTGCTGGGTGATAATTTTTGTCGACTTACTTTTAAACCTGCAGCAGGCAGCTCAACTTATTTTTTCTTCCTGTTTCAAAGGTTGGATCAATTAAAGCTTCAATTCGCTCTTTTTTGGCAATTTTTCTCCCCAGTCAGGATATATTCACATGCTAACCGATAAAATTAAAACGTATGCGAGTATCTTTGATAGCGTCACTTAAGTACATCACCATGATCGGAATTTTCTTCTCCGTTCTTCATTCGTCTTCCAATAACCGGGCACCTTTTCTCTAAAATAAAATTAATCTTGAGTTTTCGCCATTTTTACATTGAGTAATTCTATTCAATGCTTGATATAAAAATTACCAGTGTTTTTTTTTAATTTTACACCTTTATAAAAAACATTAGAAGCTTTCTTTTCAGAAAACCGTACATGATTGTCAATATGTCTTCATAGGACTTCATATGACATGTCTTCATAGGACACTTTGGTACTAGACTTTTAGGATCGTATCCTTTTGGAGTCAACTGAGGTCCCTATGGAGCGGACTAGCGCTAAATTGAACGTCTAGCTTGTCACCTTACTTCAATCTGGTTAAGATTTTAGGTATTTCCCTCAAATTGTTGTTACTTTTGACTTGCGCTGTTTAGCTTCATATGGTCATCATCATAGTATAACCAAAAAAAGCACAAATGCCAAAAACAGTACGAATGTTCTCGAAAGTAAATTGAGCTTTGTAAGATAGAGAGCTTTAAAACTAAGCGATTTAGGTAAATAGAGAAATAACGATGCCTAAATTTTTTGTATGGGAGAGTAGTTTTTCCGATGCGATAATATATGTGAGTTATTCTGTGTAAACAAAAGATTTAAGAGAATATGAATCTTCCCGCGTCAACATCTATATCACCATTTCGTACAAGTTTCGTTTAGCAAATACCAATGCTTAGTTAGATTGAGAGTTTGTTTGAAATGTGAGCACTCTTTAGTTAATACGACTGTTAATATCGTCGAACAATTTCTGTTGACGATGCTTTACAATTAAGACAGTCAGAAAATATGATGTATGTTCACTTACTAGGTGTATGCATAAGATTTTTCGGTTTTATTTTTGGTTAATAAAATATGTCATTTTCTAGGGGAAACTTTGTTTGTTTTAGTCAAAATACTGGTCATCGGCTTCTATATGTTCCGCCAATCTATCAGATAATTTATGAATACCACGCCGGAAAAACTGTTTGTCTTTTGCTGATTTTTTACTAGTAGCAAAATCTTTTTGCTATGTCTTCTAGCATATTCCGGCCGTTTTTCGATTAATTCGTGGCTTAAGTTTATCATTTCTTAACGATATTCTTGCGTATTAATGGTTTGGCCGGGCTTCAAGTTCTCATAATACCACTAAATACAGAACATGGTTTTCTTGCCGAAGCGAATTGACCTAGGACCGGCTTTGCCATATAAAAGCCACGATTTTGCCACTTCGGGTTTTCGAAATAAATTTATTTTTTGTCACACGTCACAATTCGATGCAAGAATGATTTGTTTCCGTGGTGCCGAAGCAGCATTTCACATTTATTTGACGTTCATTCAAATCATGTGGGACCCGGGTTTATTGATCTTACGCATTGCTCGGAAACGTCAGCTTATCATTTCCTGTAACACACTTAATGCATCTGCTAATAGCCGTTGAGTTTGAGTTGGGTCACGATCAAATAACTCCTGCATCTCCTCCTTCTCCTCGCATTGTTTTAGTCTTTTAGAGTGTACTGTCTTTCATGGAGCGTGTCTACCATATGGTTGTACCAGCTAAAAATGACTTTCAACAGCCCTTTTCATTTGGTTAAAGAAGAAAAGCAATGTGTGCCGCAATTGCTCTTTTTCAGGTACAAAATCTTACATGATTGTTCAACATTGTTAAACAAACACGCTAGTATTGGCGTACTAAACTTGTGAGTGTTTGTAGCTAAATGTTAAAGTATCGAACTGTCGTGTGTGACGAAATTTTGCGCCATCTCTTGGTAAAACCAGGAAAAAACTTAGGCATACACCTGGTAAATGATAAGTAAATAAGTCTGTTGCCCAAGTTTTGTGAACCCACAGGAAAATAACGCCGTGAACATGTAGGATTTTACTCATATTTTGTAAGACGTATACTCTCATTCACACATTGCAGCTTTTTTGCCTGTATTGTAGATAAGGATAGTCCTGGTTTAAAATGTTATGAACATGCAGAAAAAGGTTGTCGTGAACCAAAAGTCATCCTTGTTTAATGAGTTCTGCTAACATGTCGTCCTTACTCGGTGGGATGCTGTTTTTGGGGCAGTTTGGCGTCTGATACTATTGCAGTGACTGTGGGTTGGTATTTATTGCATTTGCTAATCTTACTGCCTTTGATGTCTGGATGGCATATTAGCGATTTGGCAGTTTTCTGCAGTGAGACAAACGAATCTTTTTTGGCTCGATTTTATTTGCTAGTATTTTGGATCCCACGGCTTGTAGAGTCGTTTTCAAATAGAAATCTATTTAAAATTCTGTAATAATATATCTTTGTCAACATTTTTTGATTAAAAAAAAACACATCTAATTTAATTCAATGCGTATCAGAGATTAAATTTCTCGTATTTTATGTTTTAACCTGTTCGCAGGCAAAATCGTTCCTTTTGAGAGCTTCTGGGCATTCAATCTTGAGCGTTTTGCTTTCAGATTACACATCCTACCATCTCTATATAAGGCGACTAGGATCGATTGGTCCAGGTCTCATCTATACATCTGTGTAAGGTGTTTTCCTGCAACAGCTTTATATATACATCGTCTGCTGATTCATTTTAGTGTTTGAGCTTCTGAAACTTTTCCATTTTCATTTCATGAAAAAAGACACAAGTAGACAAGCCCTAAAAAGTGAAGATCTGGACGACAGATTGGTCTCAGGTTAGAGTGTTCAACTGCTGTAGAATTTCTTCACTGAAATCCAAATGCATCAAATCTGTTCAAATGTAATGATGATTGAGAAAGTTTTTGTTCGTTTGTCAATGCGCTTATTTGGGAAGCATGTCGGTGATATCAAAAGAATTTTGCGATCTGCAAAGTCGATCATTTTAGATTATAGCCTACAATTGCTACTCTGTGAAATATCTTATTCCTGGTTTGGCATCGTAGCAAACGAGAATGATCTTCAGTGTCTTTGAAGGCAAGGAATCGAATAGCATTTCATGACAGTTTTGTTAAGGTTCCTTTTTTTTGGGTTGGGGGTGAAGGCAATTTACGCCCGGAGTGTGGGACTCCTAGTATCGCATGCTACCAGACTCCTAGTATCGCATGCTACCAGGGTTGTCGATTGTTCTACTGTTTCCTGTTTAAATCTTCAATGCAAGGCATCTCGTCCTGTTGCTGTGCTATTGGTTTTTACCTACGATGGGTCTGTTTCCGACTCTCTATCTGGAAGGCTGGTCCGATTGTGTTTCTGATTTGAGGCACTAAAGACTCAATTTCATGTCTCAGACCATGCGAAGGTCACCATGCGAAGGCTGAAGATAGGATTCAGTTGTAGTCTGGTATTGGCTGTTTGCCAATCAGCGTTTTCTGCGATTTGTTTGAGGTGTAAGCTACCTTTGACCATTTTGCAGTCTTGGATCTACAAGTTCTTCACTTTAGTACATAGTCACGACCACTGGTCTTCTTCTAACAACTATTTTCCAACCCATATCAAGAGACTACTATCATTTTGAAGAAAAATCCAATGCCCGTCGAAGAACTTGCAGAAGAATCATGGAATTAGATAGTACCAAAGGAAACTGCTTCAAAATACCACCCACGTAAGAAACCAAAAACCTAATCGAAGCAAAATTTTTCGGATGAAAGCTTATCAAAATGTGATGAATAATTGTAGCCAATCCTTTTACCAACTAATGCTCGATATGACCTTGAAAAACATTTCCGCATTGATGCCAACGCAGATTGTTTTTTACTTATAGCTTTCTCAAACATTGGTAATAAGTGGGAAAAACCCCAGATAATCAATTTGATTAAATCATTTGTATTTCTCTTTCGTTTTTCATGCCATTGCACGGATGCGATCAACAGATTATCTCTGACCAAGTATCTATGGAATGCACTTGCATTTAAAGTTCTCTATCGAATTCCCTGAAGCATTATGTTATCACTTGTTTTCGCTGTTTGGAAGATAAATCTATTTTGCACGCAAACTATGTTGCAAAACACTTCAAACAATGCAAAAGAAAAATAAAGATGGTCGAATAGTAGGTGGTAGCCTACTTTTTGCGCTGATGGATGTTCGTCTCTTCATTTTTTTCAATGAAAGCATAATTCAATGATTTTGGCGAAATAATCACGAGTGGAGATAGCTGGGATTTAGCCAAAATAAGAGAAAAATGATTTAAACTTTCTCGAGTCCTCAATTTCTTCAATTAGTGACCAAATATTTTCAGACATTTCGGCGCTTACCCTGATAAGCACTTTTCTGTCCTATTGTTGATTTGATTGCTTTGTCAAGCATCTTCGCTTTGTGCGGTTTCTCAAGATTTGTTTTTTTCTTCGTAGTTAAAACGCGCCTTATTTAGAAGTGAAATGCGGAACAAATGAAAGTTACTAAAGTGCATATGAATGCATATATGAGCTGTAACAAGAAAAAAATATATAATTCTTTGACCTGGTTGTGTGTGCGTAGAAACATGAAGTAAATGGTTTAAAATGAATCGATTGAAAAATATGAATGTGAAGCTGAAGTCTTGGCGTGTCACATATGTTGATACTCAATCGTATCAACGGATTCGACTTTAAATATTGCAAGTCACGTTCACTTTAATTTTAAATATGTTTTGCTAGGCCGCGAGCTAAGACCCACTAAAGCAGGATTCAGAGGATTATTTGTCTTGATTTCTCAACATAATCATTGCAAGACTACTATTGTAATTCTCTCACTTGCAAGCATTTTGTAATTTTGCGCCAATTCCATCTTTACAGGTAACGTCGTAAACGCTGTTCACCAGTCATCTCATTTATAATGGAATAAGTCAATCAGCTGCTCGCCACATTATGAGACTGCACATTATCTTCAAACCCAGCTTTGTTAAATCATGCTGTCATGGCAATCACTATTCTTCACATTTCACATTGTAATACAATTCTGCATTCTATCAACTGTTGAAAGTGGTAAGGTCCAATTTGTTAAAATAGGATTATGGCTATTTGAAATGTGATTTACCTTACGAAGGATTCTTACAATCTATGCTGGGATTGCCGTCAGAATGTGTGCATCAGAATGGCGTTCATCCTTGTAAGCTTTCGTTTTCTTGTTGGCTTCAAGGTGGAGTTCATGCTCAAGGATGTGGTGGGAACAAATGGTTATTTTCATGTTGCATATCCGAGAATGAGATACCGCCACCATTTTCAATGAAAGTGTTGAAAAAGGCACCAGCACTACCTAAAAGAAGTATACTCAGACGCCGAGATGATAATGACTTATATCCAAAGGTAAGTTTATCTATTTTTTAAAATTTACTTTCGGTTCTGAAACTCAATATATCTCTTGGCATTCTTTTGAAAAGATTATTAATATTACGAACAAAGTTTCTTCATTTTTGATTGAATGTTGAGAATATTTCGCATACGTGTAAGGATATGTTTCGCTTCGTTCAAAGTATTGATCATGACTAGTTACTATTTTTGTAATCTTCCACGCAGTAATCAGATATTGCACCGAAAGAATGCTTAGAATTACAATTTTACAATTAGAAATACAGAATGAATCGACGTAGAATTAGAATAAAGATCGAATATAGAATAAATATAGAATAAAGAATCTTTCTGGGAAACACAAACATTGGAGATACTGTGCTTTCATAAGCAGGTACAGCAGTTACCAATGTGATGTTAGTCCTTAGTCCTCCAAAAGTCACAGCACCGACGTTACACTTACTCTTGGTAGCTACAATTTTATTTGGCTTCAGTACAGTGGATCACTAGTTTCACCCACATTCCATAAATCTGACGCATTGGATATATATTAATGAGTGGCTTCAGCGAATTTGTCGAAAAATAAACTTTGTGATTATGTGCATTAACCCTAAAATGCATTTTGTATCATAAATGATACATACTGGAAAAATCAATATTAATCGGCATAGAATATCACTTTCATCTCGACGCTAATTTCATCATATTTGTAACAAAGCGCTCCAAACATTTTGCATCAGACTGTAAAGAGAAACGCGACAATGATAACGGCACTTCTGATTTTGCGAAGAAGTGACACTTAGGAGCTCATCAGTGGTTTTGGTCGTGCTTGTTTGATTTTGTTTAGGTGTTCGTAATCGACCCTAAGTTTTGAAAAAAATTAATAATATTTGTGAATATCTCCCGATTGTGTGAGTGGTGCTTCCATAAGAAAAAAAAGCAGTGCTTTTGATGTAAGTGGGAATTTTGTGGTATGTATCAAATATGTTACAGTGGTCTTTGCTTTATATTTAGAATGAACCCAGGTGAAAACGAAAGGCCCCTGAAGCCGCATGAGCTGCAGTTTATAATTGACAATTGGGATGTTAGCGAAGATGAATTCGATCATTCTGAAGATGAAGAAAACTTCGATATCGAAAACATTCCAATTGTTTTTGATTATGAATTAGAAGAGGAAGTAAATGTGACTGAAAATGAACGTCTAAATCAAGAATATGATGAACGTGAATTGCAAAATTATAAAGATTCTTTCAAAAATATAATTTGGAAGAAAAAAAAACCTTATATTAAATGAAGAGCAAAAGCAGTTCAAAGGAGACAGTAATCTGCCTTTGTCGGTATCGACATTAGAAAGTCCCCACGATTATTTCCGATACTTCTTTGATGATGAATTGATCAACTCAATTGTACAAGAGTCCAACGTATATGCAAAACAGAAAGATATAGGTACTACAAACCATTTCAAGGCTGCAGATGTAAAAAAATATTTGGGGGTATGTATATTCATGTCTGTTATACACTTACCCAATATAAGATGCTATTGGACTACAAAGCTTGGAGTGCCACATATCAAAGAAACGATGAGCCTAAAGCATTTCGAGAATGTGAAGAAATTCGTACATTTCAACAATAATTCAAAAATGCGACCTAAGGAAAGTGACGATTTTGATCGATTGTTTAAAGTTCGGCCTGTTTTGGATTATTTAAACGCTAAATTTGCAAGCATACCATACGAACAATATTTGTGTGTGGACGAGCAAATATGTTCAACAAAAACGAAGCACTATCTCAAACAATATTTGCCGATGAAGCCCCATCAATGGGGTTTCAAATTTTTAGTTTTGAGCGGCGTCAGTGGATTTGCTTATAACTTTGAAATATATACGGGATCCAATATAAAGACACTACCAACAGAGCCAGACTTGGGATATTGTGCTAATGTTGTAGTCCGGCTTCTTCGAAACGTCCCAAAAAACCAAAATTTTCGAATTTTCTTTGATAACTTTTATTCGACGATACCTTTTATTTCCTACTTATCTTCTATGGGTATATTTTCTTTAGGGACAATAAGAAGGAATAGAATTCCTAATTGTAAATTGCCTACTGACACTGACACAAAACAGGATCCAAGAGGCAGTATTTATGAATTCGTTTCTAATGCAAATGGCACAGATATTACAACTGTTGCGTGGAAGGACAATAAACTTGTCACATTGGTGTCGAATTTTGTCGGCGCATTACCTTTGGCAAAGATTCGACAAAAAAAAAAAAAGTTGTAGAAATTTCATGTCCTTCGATTGTCAAAGAATATAACCGACACATGGGTGATGTTGATCTTCTAGACAGTTTGATCGGAAGATATAAAATAATGATTCGAACGCGAAAGTGGTACTTACGAATATTTTATCATTTACTTGACCTTACCCTTGTGAATAGCTGGTTGCTATATAGAAAAGCTTGCATTATCAAGAAGGAACATTTTTTGAACTTGGCGGAATTTCGATTTATTTGACAAATTTGACTGCGTAGTTACACCTAATCGAGGTAGACCAAGTCTGGTCAGTATCGAGAATGAAATTCAGGCGAAAAAATTGAGAGGACCAACGAGGTACATCCCCCCGAAATCAATACGTACTGATGATATAGGACATTGGTGCCAATCCACCGAAAGAAGAAACAGATGCAAAATGCCAGGGTGCAAAAAGCTTACATATGTAATTTGTGAAAAGTGCGTAGTTGCACTTTGTTTCAATAAAGGAAACAATGGTTTTAAAGATTTCCACCAATAAATTTTCATTGCCCCACTAAGAAGGCCTAAATTTGAGTTTTTTATTTACAATGTTAGCACATAACTAATGATTTATTTATTTTTTCATAATTGAATTAAGATTATAATAAATGTTGTGATACTTATTACTAGAGAAAAAGAACTGAATTACTTTTGTCAATACCAAAATAAGAATAACAATAAACTGTACTGCATAAGTTGACTTCAACTTTCTATTTTTAATACTACCCCCAAAGGCCAAAGTATCATTTCTGATACATACAGGAAAAATCGAATTTTCAGGACATTAGGACATAATTGATTTTTTTCATTATTTTTCCCGAATTTTACATGTTAGAATACATAACTGTGATTTTTTTCGCTCAAAACAAAAAAAAATGGTCCATTTTAGGGTTAAATGATGTTGCCCTACCAAGGCTGGTGGTTTCTCGCTTTCGAATAGCTTTGGAGTAAAATACATTTTTATACCTTGTAATCCTACACTAATGTCTAGAATGGCAAAAAAATCTTTTGATTTATTTCATAAAAGTTTTTGTCTATTGTTGGTGACCATTCGATAAATTTTCTCCCGTAAGAAAACATATTTTAAAATCAACACCTCTGCAGTTCTCCTGAGCAAAAGAACTAGCGCCAGCACATTAAATATTGAGCAAGACACGTAAAAACCAAAAGTAAAACATTGTACTACATAATTTATGGAGTTATTCATAGATGGTTTGAGTTCAGCTCAGTAATTCAGTGTTGCTTTCGGCTGTCAACTTCTAACCTTGACATTTCTTTTTTTTTTAATTATATCGTCGACTATCTCAAATTTCTTTGTTTAATTACACTTTCATTTTTTCACGCTTACTTTTAAAACCTTCAGAAAATATTTGAAAATGTTAGAAAACGCCGATTTAATACGTGCTTCTCTCACGAATGATGCATTGCAACTGAATAATATATGTGTTTAACATACACATATAAAAGCCGCTCATACAAGAGACGAGGCAGCTACTTCAAAGCTAGTTTTAAGATACGGTAATACTTACGTGTGTGATTTTGTTGTATACGTAAATTTTCAAAACGGTTTCGAGAGAATCTTTCTGTGAAACACATTTATGAAATAAAAAAATACTGTTTTTATTTTTAACTTAGAAAATAAAAGGCCCCTTAACATTTCCTCATTGTTATAGCTTCGTCCGATTCCCGAATTTTCAGATAATAACCAAACAATGGACACATGGTTGGTCTTGTCTACTGTAAAGGTAGTGGACGCTTTTACATAGACAAATTTTTACCAACAATAATTTAATTGAGTATGTTTTCTATATATGCGAAAGAACTCCAGATTTGAGATGTTTTTGTGGTTTCCATACAGGAAAGTACATTCGTGGTCATATACGTGTCGCGGAACCTTTATGAGATTGAAAAAAGGAGACATTCAATTGTCCAAATTCAAGGCTTTTCCGTGGCCTTAAAAGTTTATCGAAAAAAAACCATCCATTCACTAGAATACTTTGATTACAATGTTGTTAACTATTTTCGCACCATTATTTTCAACATTTTTACAAAGTCGAGTATTTTTTGACTAATACTATCAGCAGCATGTGACAAATCTATTCAAAAAGAAAAAGAAAGCTACGAAAATTCAATGGGAAAAGAGCCATGAAAAATTAACAATTAGGACACTTGGAATTTGACCAGTTGATGCGAAAAGGTGTGAATGTCGACAGAAACATTTGTTCGTAAATAAAACTGCCTGTTGAATTCTTGTATTAAAGCCTCATAAAAACAAAACATTAAATATGTAGCAAAACCTTGAATTTCGCTCATAAAAAACGTGGGAAATGTTGGTGAACAATAACTTTCTCCGTTGATGTGTTTTTTCTCGTATGAGTTTCGGCGATATTTGACTCAATAATTTCTGCATTTTTCCCAGGAGAAGATGAATATTGCAATTTTTCTAGTTTTAATCCACTTTTTATAGTTATATTAATTAGCACCTCATTGAAGGTATAAGTTCACATGAATTTTCATGCCATATAAGAAGTTTTTGTCTATCTTCGTCATATAAGCTAAGAAAATGGACTTCATGAATTTCACGGTAACGCAAACACAGATTTGCATTAAATTCTCATGAATCGTATGATTTGTTCCAGTCAAAGTATTTGCATTTAAAATGCTAACAAAATCAAATCAAGTTCGCAAGCAAACAGAATTTTAAAATTACAAATTTTTTCCAGCCATTCGATTGCGGCATTCCAAGAACTCCACAAAACACACTTCAAAAGCGAATAATCGGAGGCAGACCAGCACGATTTGGCGAATATCCTTGGCAAGCTCATATTCGAATCGCCGAATATCAGTGCGGTGGCGTACTCGTGTCACGTAGTTTTGTGGCAACAGCTGCCCACTGCATTCAACAAGCCAATATTCAGGACATCATTGTGTACTTGGGCGAGCTGGATACACAGAATACAGGAACTATATTCGAACCTGTTCCAGCCGAGAAGCATCGCGTCCTACAGAAAATTATTCATCCCAGGTTCCAATTTCGCATGACCCAGCCGGATCGATATGACCTGGCCTTGCTAAAATTAGCTCGTCCTGCGGGCTATATGTAGGTATCTCTCGGAACATTCTCTAGTTAGTATAGGAATGTACACATGAAATGTGTGTAACACACATGGAATTTTAAAAAGAAATTTGCTTAATTGATACATTACTGATTCATGCTCGATTGGCAGAATATCACAACCGAGCAGATGTGTGTAACGTTTTAATTTCAATGGAATCGCTCATGATAAAGATATTTTTAACACGCGTCATATAGTAGTTACATAATTAACCAACTCACCTTCATGCAGGTGACCTTCTCCTGACATTATTCATCTGAATTACTGATTACTTGCAGGAGCCACATTCTTCCCATATGCTTGCCGATGCAACCAATCGACCTGGTTGGACGGAAAGGAATAATTGCTGGTTGGGGCAAGATGGAAGCAAGTATGGGTCATTCGGGAACTAATATTTTGCAGACTGCATCAGTGCCAATTATAAGTGTGTCGTACAGATCCTATTTATTCGTTCGTCGGTCAAACGTGAGTTAACCTTTTTTATATTCTTTCTTCCAGGTGCAAGCGATTGTATCAAATGGCACGAGAGCAAATTAATCAATGTGGAATTATTCAGCGAAATGTTTTGTGCCGGTCACTCAGATGGACACCAGGATGCCTGTTTAGGTAATAATTTTATTCCAACTTAATCTTCCACAGTTGTTTGCTGGCTGTTGAATTTATGACTGTTTTTTGTTGTGTCATTATTCTAACCTATAGAATAGAATTTCATTAAGAATTCTATTATACTTCGTGTGGATTGAAATTGTTAATATTTATTCATAGATGCGTTATTATTGAATATATTGAATTTCTAATAAATGTCGGTGACCTATGATGCAGAGTTAACGACGCAAAGGTTATTAGGTAACACTCAAACTGTTATTCAGCATTTCAATCCTTCATTTCATTCAATCAATGTTGCGCGGAATTTGTAGGAGAGACGGGGGGTGCGTCTGGAAGCCCTCAAGAAAGTGTACTATGGGTGTATTGTTCTTCTCTACTTATATATACTTGTATATACTTCTCGACTTATATACTTCTATACTTCTTGAGGGTGTTTTCAGTGCTTCTGGCAAGACGCTTATAGCATGGGGTCAGCGAGCGGTGCTAATTGCATCCTTACACGTGTGTCGCATAGTTTCGATTAGTTCCTTGCAGGTCCTCATGGGAGTCCAACCGCTGAATTTGGTAATGATCAGTAGAGGATTGATTTACAAATTGCGGAAGGCCTTCTCCGTGGGGGGGGGGGTATTCAATTGCTTCGTGGTACTTATCCTAATGGACTAAGTCGGGCCGCCATTCGTGGAATGTTAGAAAAGGGAGTGATTGCTGAATGGCAACCCAGATAGACCGAATGTGCGGAGGGGCGTACCACGTATCAGTTGCTACCAGATGTGATGACTGCGATGAAAATGCAGAATTCTGACGTCTGTTTGGAGTTAGGGTATGTACTTACCGGGCATGGAAGTTTTAATGAATGGTTGTGCAGTCATGGCATTGGTGTTTTTCGTGAGTGTGGTGTGTGGTGCGGAGAGTGACAAGACATGCTGTTCAACAGCCGAGCATATTCTGATCTACGTATTGCGTGGGGTACTAACGTTTTAAGAGCCCCAGAAGATGTTGGGGATGCATTGCTAGATGAGGATGCCTTTCAGAGGAACAACGGGTTTGCGCGTGAAGCCTTCCGAATAGGACTGCAGCTCTCTGCTGCGCGCGGAAATGCGGATTATATTGCTGTCTGCTAGTCCCTAAATGTTGTCACCGTGAAGTGTCCTAAACCTACTAACTTGTCTCAACCTACTGTTGTCCTGGGGGCTATTGGGTCACCAAACCCATCGAAATAGGAACGTAAATTGGTAGTAGAACAAGACTATGTTCTGCAAAAACCTAGGCAAAGGTTTGATATATACCACGGGTTAAATGAACGCCCATGACCGGTTACTGTCAGCCCCCAGCAAAGCGAGGAGCCTAACCTGGCTGAAACGTGGTGGTTTGTGGTTGGCTATGTGGGTAGGAAGTAGTATTTGAGAACCAAATAGTCTAACTTGGGTTTCCTTTGTTTCTGTAAACTGGGAGGTCATCGATAATGAAGGGCGTTGGTTGACGCATCAAATCAACCCAGTCTTTCGAGACCGTGAGGTAAGGCCTAATGATGGTAGGTACTCCCGTACAACACATCGACTTCATTCGATTCAATCGTGTGAAGATGAAAATTTAACCAGAATTCACAGAATCCCATATTTTCCGATGAAGTTTTGCAGGTATTGTACCTTCAACAATATCTTGGATAAACACACTATTGAAATTGCCCGAAACCCTGACTCCCAAAATAAGCTTTGTAAATTTTTTGTAAAATTTAAAGTTTTTTTTATGCAATATTGAAGGGAAAAACAGACGAAGTAACACTGCTTTCGATGTCCCTTGGAGAAACGCTACAATTCCGGTCTTGATGGAGAGTGGTTGGTAAGGGACAACTAGCAGGCAGAAACTTAACTTAAAAACAAAAGTCATGCAATTTGACTTCCAGCTTTTATGCTCTACCAAAACGCATACTTTTGTTATTCTTAAAAAAGTAGACCCGAAAAAGTAGAATTTTTAGTTAGTCACCAAGGCTCAGGTTTTGGTTTAAACTGGCATTAGCTTAAGCAATTTTCGGCTTTCAAATTGTTGCACGATTACAACTGGCAACAAACATATGTCACAACATATGATGGTGATCTAACATTCAGCCAAGACGTATACTCAGGCTAGTCCTTGTCAGCCATCTTGCGAAGTTTTTTTCGAGGTTGCGTAGAATGGGCAGTGATACCCATCCTACGTTATTTATTCTTATAAGTTGCTTTACAATTCAAGGGAAAACCTTAAACGTTAAAAGAAAATAGAACGAAAACATAAAATAAAGGCTTAAAAGTTAGAAATCGGTAAAATTACATCTGGCCTTACAATTTTAGAAATAATCCAAATACGAGGGAAAAAAATATTCACTACCAGCTCTAGTCGGCAATGGTTGTTTCATTTCATTTGCATACGAGATGTGTCCAAATAAATTGCACAGAACGCTCTCGTAACCATCGTGCTTAAGCGTTAAGTATTGTCGTCAAATAGTTTTGACAATACTGCGGACGTGGGGCCTCTTACACTACTCAGGCTACACATACAATTTTCTGCTAGAAATTGATTCCGAGCCGCGACAAACCCCTTTTCTATCTAAACATAGTTCTTTAATAAGACTTTAATTATCAATTTTCAAGTGAAACAAAGAACAATTTCTTTTTTCAAAGAACAAGAACCGTGCGGAAATACTGAGCTGAACAACTGCCATAACCTCCGATGCATACATTGCAGTGTCAAGAAAACGTTAGTGTAATTTTTGGATCTCTTTTGAAGGAAAAATGCATAAAAACGAGAAGATAACAATTTCCTGTTTTGTCATTCTCAACAATGAAGCAAAGAGCGTGTATTCATATATTGTATGCGATAGTAAGAGTTCCGCCAGTTTGTGATAAGACACAGGAAAGGTAGGGGGGGGGGGGGGGGTTTGCTGAGAATACATTCCTAGGCATTGAGGTATTTTGGATGAAAAGGTATTGTAAAAGATTTATATGTAAGCCATTGTAAATCGCAACAGCTCGCAACGCAAATCCTTGAACCATTGCATGTTGCCTGATGGAAACTTTCGAGCCACTATCAGGCAAACCGAGATGTTTTCAGAAATTTTCAAAACATGCGTTCTTCGGATTTGAGAAAGAGTGAGAGGGGAGGGGGGGTTTGCTTACATCTTGATTGTATTAGCATAAATTTAAGATTTTTTTTAACAATATGGTAACACTAGCACATCCATATTGCTAAAAAGTCTTGCTGGATCATTTATTGAAAGAATAGAATAAAGTCCATATTTCAAATAGTATCCAGTAATTTTTGTATTAAAAACTCTTGAAAAAGGAGCCAGTGACTCTACATCTAACTGGAGGTCCCAAAGACCAAAAAGAGAAAAATTTACTATCGGGATTGTAGTTCAATCGGGAAAATTCCTTTTTAAAAAAAATAATATTTCCCAAAAATAAAATATTTGACAGCTTCACCCCGTAAGGTATTTGAAATTTCAAAACGATCAGTCCATTATTTTCGGAGTGGCGTGTTTCAATAACTTTAAAAAGAAAATTTCACAGAAAATTTGAGACGCGTTTGTAATAGTTTCTTGCAAAAAAAATTTTATATTATTTTTCGTTTATTATTCGTTATTTTTTCGTTTATTTTTCTCTCCTCTCACGCAGAATGACCAATACCGGGTCCATAAGTATAAAACCATTAGCAATATTGTCTAGAGCATTGTGTTCGAAGGACTTGACCTTCTTTGCATTCTTTTGCCGCTTTTTTATTATTTCTTCGTTTTCATGTGAAAATTCGTGTGTGTTTTTCTCAAACTCATTCCTGTATCTTCGATGAATGTCAATAAAGCAAAATTGCCTTCATTGAAACATAATGCTACCACATTAGCTATAATTTCGACAATGATTGAGGTGTCACTCAGGAATTTTGAAATTATTTTAAAATTAAGTTGGTATAAATTGATATAAACTTTCATTGTTGTTCTAAGTGAAATCTCCGGAGGTCTCTACAAACAGCTGCGTGCGATTTTTAAAGCTGTGCTGGCACAAATGCGACGTAACGCTACACATACGATTTGCGCGAAAATACAATTTTCAGACCCCTATTTTCTCATACCATCTATATATCCTATATGCCCATACCATCGTCAATTTTGCTCGGATCATCTCTAAATTTTGATTAGAAACTCTTAAAGGACTATAAAGTAGCATTAAAAAAATTAATAGAAATATTGAATGTATCCACTACCCCTTTACACCAGAGTTAGGCAAATTAAAGGAAACATCTTAATTTGACGGAGTAAACTGTTGCACTACAAGATGCATTGGCGTTTTAAAGTAATCTGAATGTAGATGGAGCATAACGAGAAAGGTGCGGTTTGATAAATAACAACCCTTGTTTAAAACTCACATCAAAACACAATGACCTACACATATTACAATAATAAAATTCCGCGTGCAATACATACAAACTCACAAGTCAAGAAAGACTTCAAGCATTCGCGATTTTTTCCTATTCTATGTAGTGTAATTTTGATACAGTCATTTATGAGTGGACTTTCTTTGGTTCATGCGATATACAGGTCTCTTTCTTCCGAAGGCCTTCATTAGTGATAGCGCTTATCAGTATTCATCCTTTGGATGACTACTAATTCAATTAAATTATCGAATCGCATTGATGAAACATAAATGATTCGAGGATGAAATAAAATCTTGAATCGCTTTTTCTTAAATATATTTTTAAATCGATTCGACGTAGGTTAATAATTCCGGGTTGTGGATTCGCGTGTCCTTTCAAGTTTGTTTTTTTGTTCTGAAGATCCCGAAAACGTTCATAAGTTTATAAATTGTGGAATACAATATACGTTTTTGTCATAAGTCTTGTGTATAAGTGGATTGAAGTCTCCTGTATAAATGGATTCATTACGGTTCTACATATATCAATTTCATCTTTCGTAGTTCTTTCATATGTATGGGATCCTGTTTGAATTTTAATTCATAAACAGCTCATAATATTTCGTTTAGAAGCAATATTAATTATTTTAATATTATTTGTAAAATACAGACGCATATTAGTTTACCTTACATAGCGCATTGATTTTTTGTGGGTTTTGGAATTTTGCTTTGGTTGTAATTATTTGTTTCACTTTTGAAGCTTTAAGTCGGTATAAAATTTGCTCCTAACTTGAATAGTTCAAAAAATCTCACGACCTTTTTTTTCAAAAAAATATTAAATATTTGTATAAAAAATCGAATCAAATTCGATAACGACTAGATTTCAATGCTATCAAAATCGTCTGTTTTATTGGAGTTGGCAACCCGTCCACGTTTCTGTGAATTTTAGCCTACCTGGAATTAATTCTTCATTCATCGTGCAAACATTAACATTTTATCGGATTGTTGCATACTGTTGGGAGCAATGGATATCTGATATAATGAAACTAATATGATTCTTGCAGTGAATCTCAAACATGCGTGCATTCGTGCAGATGCATAATCTTCAACTTCTTTATTCCATGTAACACCGAAGATCGCCGTTGTGAAAACAATACAAAGTATCTTTGAAGCAGTGTACTGTGTGGACAATTTCTATTGAGGTTTCAACTGCAAGCAATTTTTTGACTTTTTTAATAATTTCCTAAGTGAAGCTAATTTTATTTTAGCAATATATATATATATCTTTAACTTATATTTGTCCTTAAATTAAATCGTGAGAAAGCAATATTCTATTAATTTTTCTTATTGTGATTAAGATCCTTCCGGCTTTTAGCTTATTTGTTATTATGAATATTCCCAAAAATTATAATATCAATATGGAACTATCTCAAGGTAACCACAATGAACTTGGTTGGTTGGGGCCCCCAGGCCTTGCCTTTTTTCGGCTGTATGTAGCTGTCCTCAGCTCGTTCTGATGTCCTTGTCGTGATGTGCATCTTTTACCGGAGTGATGGGTCGGGTTAATCAGTCGTTAATGAAGGTTATTAAGTTTGGGTCTATTCATGGGATTATCGATGTCGGGTTCGTCACGTTTTCTTTTCTTGATAAGGATTGGGTCGAGGACTGAAAATATTTTGTCGGAGTTGGTAATTATTTTTTCGTTGATTATATTTCCATGGGTTTTTTGTGTTTGTAGATTTCCAGTTTTTCTAATATGTCGAGTCTAGGTCCTTTCTTTTGTTTGAGTAGTACTGTCACTGAATTTGTTATGGTATCGAACTCGGGTGTGTTGCGTAGTTGGGGTCTATTATGTGTAAACGAACGTAGGTGTTCCTTATGTCTTTGTTGTTAGCTTTAGTAGCTAGTTTCCGTGCCGTTTTTCCTATGTACTCGTATACCATGTCAAAGTCCCTGCATGTTACTTTATATATGCCGCTGTTTTTGTATGTTGGTGTGCTGTTGGGCTTCGGTGTTAGTTTGTTTTCGATGTCATTGTTGGTTTTAAATTAGTTGTATTGTTTTTTTACATATCTCCTTTCCTACGTATGTCATTGCGGTCCATTTTTGCGCGTCCTTTATTGTGCCTGATGGCTGGCTTTTTGTTTCTTCTTGTATTGTGCGAGCAGTTCTTACCTTTTACAAGCAATTTTCTGTCAGGATCGCTCATTCTTTGAATATAATCAAGGTCTTCTTTGCTATTTTATCATCATCAAATTCAGCTTTTTTAACCATATATCTAAGTTATGTTGCAGCCTCCCTTACATATTGACTCCTCATTGCTTTCCAAGTCTGCCTGTTATCAGCTATTCTCATCCAAGATGTGCCGGCTATTTGCTTTATATCATAGTCCCATTGCATCTTTGGGCGGCTTATTGGTCGTTTGATTCTTTTGATTCCTCTTGCGATCCCTTCGTTTAAACATGTATCTTTCCATGGCTCTTTGGGCAAACTGGAGTTCCCTCGTTATCCCTGTTGTTAGCGCCCGTGTTTCACTACCATATGGCAGGAATGGTAAGATCTATTGGTCGAAGGTTTTCTTTTTCAAGTATATCTTCATTTTAGACTTGAATATATTCGGGTTCTTCCCGAAAGCGCTCCATGCCATTTTGATTCGTTGATTGACATTTGGTAGTAGTGAACCGAGTTTTTCTCTTAGCTGACCAATGTATACATGTTCTTCGACTTTTTTTTAGTGTGGTGTTGTTCAATTTTGTGTGTCCTCCACACTGCGTCCAAAAGTTCACTGAGCACACTTTTGTGTGTCCTTCAGTGCTTATATATTCGTTCTCATGATCTTGGTTTTGTTTAGGTTATTTTTCAGTCTACTTTTCTGCTAACCCCGTTGAGTTCATTCAGCTGTCCTGGTAATTCCTCTTGGCTGTTGGCTATCAGGACTATGTCGCCTCCTAATCACCAGTGTTTTAGGTGCTCATCATCGATGTTCAATGGTTTAATCTCCCAACGTAGGGTTCGAAAGATGCCCTTTAATGTGCCGTTGATGAGCATTGGTGATATTTAGCTAGTACTTCAACGTAAGGTTTGTCTATACCTTGCGTTATAAATGCATTGATTATTGCATGACGAGATACTGAGTAAAACGCTTTGAGTCTATGAAAGCCAGTGCTAGGGGTTGACTTCAGGTCAAGACTTCCCGTAATGTGTGGATATGGTCCATAGTGCTGTATCCACTTCTAAAATCAGTCTGTTCCTGTGGCGGTTCGGTATCTAGGACAGTATGCATTCGGTTGTTAATGAGCTTCGTGAATAATTTGTAGAAGACCGATAGTAGACTTATTGGTGTGTAATTCCTGATGTCTTCTTTGCTGCCTTTGTTATGGATTAGTATTATATTAGCACTATTCCATTGATCAGGTATGTGCCTGACGTTAATACAATCAGTGTAAATTTCTGGCAGTAGTTTCCAGGTTTTTCTGCCTGCGTATTTGAGCAATTCAGCAGTGAGACCGTCATCACCTGCCACTTTATAATTTTTCATAGAATTGAAAGGCGTATCGACCTCTTTGACTAGGATATTTGGGGCATTATCGTTGGTTGCAGAGAAAGCGGTTGTTATTAAGTTGGGAGTCGAATTCTCTGGAGCCATATACAGGTCTCAGTAGAAGTTGGTCATTGCCTCAATTATTTCCTGTCTTTCAGTGAGTCGGGTGTTATCATGAGGCTATCACTTGTTTATTTCCAATAAGAAGTGCTCTTTTTGCCTTCTTCTTCCACCAGTCTTTCGTCATACTTCTTGATATCTTCAGATATCATCTTTCTTACTGTTTTCCAGGTTCCTGTGTATTCAATCGTTTCAATGTTTGAGGATTATTATTATTATTATTTTTATTACTTTTTGTACTGTCCAATTGCTGGAAAATAGCAAAGGCCAAGAATCGGCCCTTAGCTCCTCATGTGTAGTACTATTGTTTACAGATGGTCCATCCAATCGTCCTACAGAAACCAAGGAGTTCCCCCACCTCTGTGGTCGCCAAGTGTTCCAATGTTTGAGGATGCTTTCATTTCCCTTCGCTTGGTCTCATTTGATAGTTTACGGCGTCCATCGACTCCTCGAGGTCCGCCTACAATTGCAGCACATTTCAGAATGGTTTCGGTTAGGTGGTTTGCGTCCCCGTTTTATTCATTTATTTCTTCGTTGATAAGGTCTTAGTAACTCTTTATATTACACTTGATGTTTTCCGTGTTAAAGCAAAACCCGGCATTAACAGGGTTTCCTGGCTAGTTTGCGTCTTTCTATGCTGTTAGGGTTGCTTATATTAGTGATTCATAAAATTTTCTAAATATATTGAACTCAAACCATGTTTCCACAAATAAAATAAGGAATTCCCTCTGTGAAGGAAACTACATTTTCCTTATTATAAATAAGAAATTTTTTTTATTTGGGTTATATTTCCATGATCCTTGTTGGTTTTTTAGCTCCACTAACTATATTGTACGGGAGATACTTTGCTGGAAACTTATAGTGTAGAAACTTGTATGGGTAACAGCGCACACCCATTATTGGGCAATGGAGGAATTTCATTTCATTTTCTTTATTTCTGAATAAATTTCTTAGTTGGCTGAATATGATGTAAGGCTGAAATGGTCAGAACGAATAATTAAGAATTTACTAAGGGACTTTATTCAACTTTATGTGCATATTTGGTAGTCGAAAGACATCGAGATCTAAACATTTGCTCATTATTTCTGGCGCTTTTAATACATTTCTAGAAAAAGGTACACAACGTAACTATAATGGCCTCATTTTGAGTATATTCAGTACATATTCAGTCATTTTGAATAAAATTTTTCATCACGTTGAAAAAAATTTTTACCAGGATTGAAAGTTGCGAACGATTTCGACACAGATAATTCTTTGACTAATAGATATATAATTTTTTTTTGATTACACCTCCAATTATTTTACCATATTATAATTAGCAATTCCATAAATTTATTACAGGTGACTCTGGCGGTCCACTGGTAATTAAGGAGCACGGTCGGTTCACTCTTGCAGGAATCACAAGCGCTGGATTTGGTTGTGGAGTGGATCATCAACCAGGCATATATCATAATGTGCAAAAAACTGCAAAATGGATACAAGACGTGATCTTGAAAAATTAAAGTATTCTCAAAACTAAATTTAAATATTTGCTAGTAAACACTCTTAGATCTACTTAACAACAAAAACCCATCGAACAACAAATATTGGTGAATGGCGGGAAATATTGAATATGTTAACATACAACCATATGAATTGTGAGCTGGGCAACTTGAGCCCCTAGTTATCGTAGTATTTACTTTGACAATTTTATTTGCATAGTGTATAGGATTAAGTTCATATTTATGTTTGCACATACCTACTCTAATACATCAAATTAAAATGCAAGAAACATATAATAACGACTGTTACGAGATTTTATTGCTAACCAAATATTAAGCGAGTGCTAAGCTCAATGGAGACCAATTGTTGTTGGTGTTGGAAAGAAAGTGAAACGAGCCTTATTACCATTGTTTTTGTGATCGTTATGTTTATTATTGTGTACCATCATGGGGTTTGTAATGAATGCTGATGCAGATTACGAGCCCTTTAGGAAAACAAAATCGGGTGCTGTTAATTCAGCGTAACCGTGAAATAATACTTGAAAATGAATTCCGAGCAGCACCGAACAATTCCCAAAAATCTCGACAATTGTGTTTGAAAGTCACTAATTTGGAATATGTTTTAAGAAACCTCATGGAACGTTTCGGTTCGGAAGGGTTTGGTATCCGCCATATGTGCGTGGTAACACTTGAATGCCGTTACATGTATTGTTGCAACACATGTGCTTCAATATCTAACAAATTTAAGCCGATTGTTTTCCGTGGAAAATACGAAATGCTTTCACTTTCTTCTCACGCCTCATTATCGCGCCCAATATTTCCAAACAGATGATCATATTGTGCTGATGCGTTTGAGAGGAGCAGTCGCTCAGACCGTCGAGGTTGGCCGCCACGCTGACGAAGATGATGATGGATAAATGTTGCGTTAAGTAGACATTTTATTACGAAACCCCTAGGCAAGGTGAGCTTAGTCATCGGACCATTTACGAATCACACATGCAAACCAGCTTGGCACTATACCGCCGTATTATTGGATTCATCAAAATTGGCTTTTGTAATACGAAGAGGCTTTCCTTCTTTCTTTCCTTCCTTGCTTCTTTCTTCAATTCATCGCGACGACGGTGTGATGAACGCCCTAACATTCACCACACTAAACCAGGTGTAAATAAACGAAGCCAGAAAAGAAAGTGAAATTCATTTTGATTATAACATTTTCATTACACCTATCTTCACCTTTAATTTCATTTTATCGTCGTCTTTTCCTCTCGTTAGTGTGCGAACTAAAATGATTAGCACTTTTGGTGCAGTTTTTGTTTGGTATTGAAATGTTAAAATTAGATAATTGTGCTAGTTTAACTTTCTTCAGTTGTAATGCGATAGAATGGCTTCGTAATGTTTTGCATGTATGCTGTGAAATTTTGCGAATAGCCTTCAACATTTGCATTTCGCCTTTACACGTAATCGGATCGGAAGTTAGATCATATGGCAAATATAGGAACAGTAACCACGCGGGTTATGAGTTCTATTGTCGGCCGCTGAGGTAATTAGGTGCATATTACATAGACCGGAAGCAGTGACGAAAGATGTTATAATCATTGCTACCCAAAAATTTGATCGACTATGCTTTACTAGCTCAGTCCACGGTACATGGAATTGTTGCAGATTGTTCAAGCATATATGACTTACATGAATAATAAGTTGCAATATGGAGTTTGCATGTTTATAACTATGAAATAATGTGAGATTGAGGGTATTTACTTGGAATATCTTCCTTTAAATAAGGACAAAGGATAAAGCGGATGATTGCCTGGACATTGTAAATTCTATCACCGCGACCCCCTCATGGTGACCCGCCTTGACATGGCGAGGGGGCCCACTAACTCCAATGAACCCAGCGGCTACACTGCAGGAGACCTTCGGATCCAAGCTAGCAGGTAGGTAAAGGGCGAGAAGTGAAGCAAAGAGGTAACCAAATTTTAAAAAAATATGGAAGTACGTAAAGTATAAGTACCCTCCGTACCCGGCATATGAGGGGGATAAATCTCCGGGGACCGGACAACTGGCGTGACGGCACCAAGCACCAGTTGCCCAGAGCTATTTGGCCAGAAATGTACGCTGAGGGAGCAGGGAATGCATTTGACTGCAACAAAACAAGCGCAATGGCAGCTACCGCACCCACTGGGAAGACGGGAGCATCAGCCAGAACGCTAAAAAGAAAGGCGCAAAGGAAACTGAAGCACCAAAATACAATCGGGCAGAAGAGCTTCCCAACGAACACTGGCATCAGCCAAAAAGCGGAAGCCAACCAAGGGAAACCTAGGAAACTGGCTGATGCTGCCAAGGAAGCTGTACCACCAACCGCAAAGGAAAAGGGTAAAACCGGACCTAAGCGGATGAGATCGGATGATAGCAACCAAGGCACTGGTCAAAAGAAACGGAGGGTAAGCCCTAAATCACAAACTCTGACGAGGAAGTCCTATCGGGACGCCGCAACCGATGCACTAACGGTAGCGGTGATAGACTACCTCAATGAGACACGTAATATCCAAGAGGATCAACTCACAAAGCTGCAAACCGCCCTGAACTGACTTTTCGTACACCTACGCAGCAAACCAGAAAAAATTCCAACATTCAGAGGAAAGAAACCGACAGAAGGCCATCTGACTGTAATCTGCAGCGACGAGCAGTCTCTAGAATATTTAAAGACTGCAGTTGCCAAGGTAAACACCATCCTGAACGAAGTGTTTAGAGTCGTCCCCATAACGGAGGTACCGCGATTATGCACCGTCAAGGTATTTATATCCGAAACGGAGCAGACACCGCAGGAAGCCTTCGAGACGCTTAAACTACAAAATACGAGGTATGAAACGGAAAGGTGGCATCTCTTCACGGAGAAAGAAGTCGCCAACAAAGGCAAGGTCATGGTACTTGGCATGGGAAAAGCAGACGTCAGCACTCTAAGGAACAAAAATGGACGACTGAGTTTTGGCTTCACACAGGTGACTGCCAAAGCTAAGGCGACCGAACCCTTGGAGCAAAAGCGAGAAATCAATGCGGGTCACCCAAGCAAATCTGCACCACAGCAGGGAGGCAACAGCCAACCTGTTTAAAAATCTAGCAGATGGGAACACCGACATAGCACTGATACAAGAGTCTTACCAACTTATAGAAAGATACTTGGAATCAGTGCATAACAATTTAAAATCTTTGCCACAAGCGGGGTAAATAAAATCCGTAGCTGCATTATATGTCGGAAGAAAATTAATTTAATTTTTCTACCGCAGTTCAGCAACATGGACCTTACATCAGCAGTGTTCGACGGAAGGGACGGGCAGGTAACGCTGGCCTCGGCATACCTACCGTTTGACGCTCCGATTCCGACCACCGAATTCCGCACCCTATCGGAGCATATACGAGGGGAGCGGGCTCATCGGATGCGATGCGAACGTGCAACACGAACTCTTGGGAAGCACCAGGTGCAACGAAAGAGATGAGCAGTTAGTCAATTACTTAATAAGTACTAACCTCAACTTAGCAAATTAGGGTAACACACCGACCTTTATACCGAAAAAATAGAGCGGATGTGATTGACGTCACTCTAATCACAACAGAGGCATTGGCGGGCCTGCACCGCTGGAGAGTATGTGACTCACCTAGCCTGTCGGATCATCAATGGA
Organism: Stratiomys singularior; assembly: GCA_954870665.1. NCBI lineage: Eukaryota > Metazoa > Arthropoda > Insecta > Diptera > Stratiomyidae > Stratiomys > Stratiomys singularior. The sequence goes on along the minus strand of OX940878.1, from coordinate 27,245,707 downwards.
TCACCTTTGAAGTGAGAAGAGGCGAGAAGACCCCATTGGTCTACTGCAATCCTAGGAAAGCGGATTGGGACGGATACACCAAGCTATTAAAAGATTTATAGGTTCACACCAGGCGAATCCATTGAGAAGTCGAAAGGACATCGACAATGAAGTGAGATACATCACAAGTATACTGGTCGATAGGTTCAGTAAAATGTGTCCAACCACTACCGTCAAACAAAAAAAGGTAAGCTGGTAGAACAAAGAACTGGAAGAGATCAGAAAAAATACTCAACGATTATTTAGAATAGCTCACCTTACAAACCGAGATACGGATTGGGGGACTATAAAATCTGAAAATTTTTAAAACAGCTGTAAGAGGAGAGAAAAGGAAATCCTGGAATCTTTTTTGCAGCAATATTGAGGGAGCAAACGAGACATCTAGGCTAAGCAGGACTCTAAAAAGAGAACCACATGTGGACACGAAGTTCCAAAAGGAGGACGAATCGTGGACAACAAATAGCATAGAACGTTTCACGCTCCTACTAAACCAACACTTTCCGGGCTCAAAGTGACTCCTTACCATGCCCCCCCCCCCTAAAAGAAATAGTAAACGAAGAAAAGGTCCTTTGGGCCATTAATACCTTCGAACCTTACAAATCACCAGGAACCGACAAAGTGTATCCGATCATGCTTATGAAAGCGGATATCACAATAATACGAATTTTGGTGAAAATATATAGAACCTCCATACCCAAAGACTATATTCCTCTGGACTGCAGAGAAGCCAAAGTAGTTTTTATACCCAAGACGGCAAAAGCTAGCCACTGCAAAGCAACGGATTACCCACATATCAGCTTAAGGTCTTTCATGTTGAAAACCCTGGAACGCCTGGTGGATGGGTACATAAAAAGCACCGTGAACATAACGGAACCTTTGCCCACACTAATACGCATACCTCCCAGGACGCTCAACAGAGACGGCACTTCACGAAGTCGTAAGCAGAATAGAGAGGAACCTTGCCATCAAAGATTCCACCTTGGCGGCCTTCATTGATATCGAGGGAGCTTTCTACAATGTAAATACTGAGAGCATAGTAGCAGCCATCCAAAGATATGCAATAGACCCATATCTTACTAAACGGATGATGGAACTACTAGCTAAAAGGAAGATTACAGCCGAAGAAAACGGCATAACCTTGAATAAATGGACTAACAGGGGTACACCACAAGGCGGCATAGTATCACCACTTGCCTGGGTACTCACAGTTAACCATATAGCGGAAAACCTCAACGGAAAGGATTTCAAAACGATAGCGTACGCTGACGATATCGTTATACTGATAAGTGGAAAGTTTCCGGAAACCTTTATGCTTTATGCTTTATGCCTTTATGCTTTATACAAAGTGCCGTAAACCGGAGACATTTTCACCCCCGACCATTGACGGAAAACATGTCAGTTTAGTAAACAAGGTGAAATACTTAGGAGTAACCTTGGATAGTAAGCTAACTTGGACTCCACACATAGGGGCAGTCAGACGGAGAGCTACAGCGGCACTCTTCACAATGAAAAGACTAGTGGGGAAAACCTGGGGAATTAAACACAAAATTGCCCACTGGATCTACACAACAGTAGTGAGGCCAATAACCACCTAACAGGCATTGGTTTGGTGGCAGGCATTACAAAAGAAAACCATTGCAAAAGAGCTAGAGAAGATCCAGCGAATGGCCTGCCTTGGTATCACAGGTGCCATTAGGACTACGCCAACTGCTGCAATGGAGTTAATATTTATGATAATGGGTGATCTAACCACACTCAAATGGGGCGCGTTTGCATTTTGAAAAAAATGGAGAGAATGGCCCCGTCAAGTTAAAGGGAGCTGGATAGAATTCAACCAATATTGGACACAACAATTCCATACAAGATCAGCATTCCGACCCGAGAAGCGTGGAAAACGGTGGATTTCACATCTGGAAGTGAGATCATGATCTACACCGATGGTTCTAAAACGGATGAGGGAAGCGGCGCCGGAATCTTTTTCCCAGATCACCCGCAGCTCAACCGAAGTTATAAATAACAGAATTGGAAAACTTGGCGACCACAGAACTGGGGGAACTCCTTGGTTTCTGTAGGACAACAGGATGGACCATCTGTAAACAATAGTACTACACATGGGGAGCTAAGGGCCGATTTCTGGCCTATGCTAATTTCCTGCAAGTGGACCCCAGTATAATAATAATAATAATAATAATAATAATAATAATAATAATAATAATCACCGCAAGGAAAATGAGGTCTTCCCATAATGAGCCCACAAAAAGGCATGGTTGATTCATTGCATCATTATTAACCTTCGGCATACACCGTGAAATAACTACCATGGAAAAAGTGGGCACAGAGTTATCCCACAAGATATTGATTCTATTCTGTTCATTATGTGCATGTATGAAATAGAATGTACGCCATCATGGTTTCTTTTGATTTTTCCATTCATAAAATATGAAAAAACTGAAACAATAAACCATTAATCAAAATTAATTGAAAACAAATACACAAGACTTTTATAACTCTTGCAAAAAATCCTCCACAAAAGCAACTGCAATTTTACATGTGTGAGAATATATTGTTTTAATTTCTTGATATAGTACTACACGAATTTCGCTTTATGGAGAATAGTTCAACCAGCTTCTTATTACTCTGTAACTAGAACATTCACTCTCAACAGTTCTCGCGGGTTCTTCACATATAGGCTGTTAAAGCTAAAGCAGCCATTGAAAATCTTCCTGTTTTTGAAAGGACATCTCAAAAATTAACTTCTCTATGATCTTCTTGGTAGTTTCGGTGAAATGGTGTGTTCCGACGGGGATGGAATTTTTTTTTGTTCTCAGAACATACCGTCGTCACGTCACTTCCTTTGATTCCTCCTGCGTCAAAACTCAAAACAAGTGACGCGAACGACCGAATGTTCCGAGGACAAAAATACACAAAAAAACACAAAAACAAAATCTTCTTCGTAGCTTCGGTGGTGGTCCATGGACTTCTTTAATCATAATTTCATGCACGCTTCTTCTTATCTCTCGTGGCATATGAGGATTGTCGTATATTTTGCTATTATGAAGCAATGAAAGCCCCAAAGCGTTTGATGAAATCTATTCTGAAAAAATATAAAAGCTAGCTTAAGTGTGAAAAAGAGAACATTTCCCTCTAAGTTTAGCCATGAATCAGAGTCGAATGTACGCCTTCTCCCATCGTTGAATGCCAACAGCAGCCTTTTTGTGGCAGTGAAGCGAACTTTCGCAACCAAGTTCTAAGAAGTTCTTAGCTTATGAAAAAGTTTTCCATGATGATATTCCTTCGAGCTTATTACTCACTGCAGGTGGACAAAGGTCCCACAGTTTCGCTCAGTAAATATCCAAATTGCGAGAGCATAAATTTTCAATTTAGATTTAGCCGGCTTGGAAGGATTATAATAACGAAAAGAACATTTGCCTCGACAACTTACAAGTTCTCCGTCAATTGTCAAATCTCCATACGGTGGAAAAGCTTACTGGTAGGTTTTGACAAATATCTCAAGGGCATATTTGATTGGTTGAAAGCGATCTAAAACTGCTTCCTCCGTTCATGTCTACCTCTCCGTTTTATCTCTTTTCGTATCATCAAATCTCATATAGCTCATAACAAATGAAAATCTCTACCTAGACGTTGTTTGTCTTAATATTTTGTCTCCAATACCATCGTTTCTCCATTAACCGAATGGACTTAGACATAAATAAGACAACCAAAAACAGGAATACAAGACGGCTGCCAATTTTTTATTGCCAGTTGCCTTATATTATAAGCTAAAAGGAAGGAAGGAAATCTTCTGGTTTGTTTATTTCATAACCATACACATCAATTTCTTCTGTGAAAATGGTCTCCAAACATTCCTCTGGCGTTTTCTTATCCCGAGAAATGCTTTAACATTCAGACAAATGTGTTATAAGTTTTCCTCTTCTTGCTCCTACATCGGTCCTCGGTAGCGACTTTGGCTTTGACTTGGTTGGACATTTTGTTTTCCCGTCTTTGCCAATAGTTATGGTTCAGACATTGATGACGTGTTATCCACGTGGTTCTGCAGATATTTCAGCTTCCACCCTCCGCATTGTGCTATGTGATCTGATATTCTGTCATTTTGGGTTTCACATAGATCTTAACCCGAGAAAGAATCAGTTCCCTCAAACAAAGCCACTAAAATTTGTTCAACTGTTAAATTCCTGACTATTTTCAATATTATGTGCCTTTGATTTAATTAAATTTAAATTTAATTAATAACGTGAAAAACGACAAAAGTAAGAGCAACTAACGAATATACACATGAATTTGAGCATAGCTTTCACCAAGATTAATTCAAATTCACACATTTTGAAATTTTTGAAATAAAACTTTGAATTCTTGTCGTTCAAGGTCGAACGAACAATTGTTCAAGCTCTAAAGCATATTTAAAAAAATGACCAAAAAACCTTAATTGTTTATATTGTAAGGATTTCCTTATGTTTTAAACTTTTCCTTTGGTACAATAACCATTTCAAATTACTTCGTCTATTATATTCTTCTTGTATTATGTGATTAGTGTAGCTTTTAGCTCAAATTGTTACAGGACCTCTGAAAAACAAGCAGCCTCATAATGCAATAAGAAATGGTATGACATCTCAACATATACAAGATCTTTTTTTGTGAAATGCGTAGCAAATATGAAAAGGAAAATGTATGTTCGCCTGGTGAGGAACGTAAGTGATTTTATAGCCTCAGTAGCTTCCTTTGATGAGACTTTTTTGCCACGCCCGGTACAACCTGGGCCAAAATTAACCCAGAAGCGGATTAGTCCGAGATCGATACTTATTTGGCAGTGTTAAAAGATCCGCCAAAATTCAACTTCAAGCCAATGTCAAATTTATTTGGTAGTGTTTTATATGTTATTTGTTATTTAATGTGTTATTTGTTTTACATTTTATTGTCTCTGAGTTCAACAAATCCCAAAAAATGTGAATTACTAGAAATTTTAAGTATTTACAACCGTGTGATTAGCTCGTCCAAACTCAATTTTCAAAATTTTTAAAGATAAAGCCCAGATCTAAAACGAAATATTTTAAAAAAACGCACACACTCACTAAAGGGCTTGTTATTGATTTTGAAATTTCCTTTTCGATGTTCCTGATTCTTTTTTAGAATATCGTTCTGTGCAGAGGAAATAGTCCCTTGAGGCGCTAGCCAAGCTTTTGAAAGAATCGATTTTTTTACTATTTTAAATGGTCCTCAAGAGCCTCAAAAATGAAACAACAACAGATTATGGCCGGCAAATATTTCTAACAACTTGTTTGTAAAAGTATAGTCGGATTGCTTAGCCTGCTTGAAAAGCAGCAAGCCGCTCATGATCGGAATGAAGGACTTCATTTCTGGAAACTGCAGGTACCGATGTTGCTGAGCGAATACATCAAAAGCCATGCAATGATAGAGAGAGTGAAAATTAATTTAACCAGATTGGTGGGGAAAATAAGCTTTATAAACGACGCAGTGGGTCTGTAATTGATAATGGGCCTTGTATTTCCTACCATTTCTTGCAGTAGAAGCCAACTTATATTGCATGGGAGAGATTGTGGTAGCGCCAACGAAACCTATAACATGCAAAAGTAATTGCAAAAAACTGCTATTTACTACACTTTTCGTTAACTTAACAACCTATTAAACAGCATGCAGGACAATCTTAGCCTTCTTTTTCAGCCGGTTTATTGGAAACTGTTCTAGTGAAGGCAGGAGCCACACGTATTTTACGACTACTTTGACGTTTCGCTCATAAGAGCGAGCAAAACTGTGAGCATATCACAATTTTTTTAACTTTTATCACTTCCCATTCACTCACTTTCATGATAATTATAAGAGTCGTTCAAAAAGGGATATAATGAGAACGATATACTTATTGAGGGTTATTTGCGAAAAGCCTTTGTATAGTATTTCTAAAGAAGACACGTAAAGTAAAGATTCTTTACGCCATCGTAAAGTATTCGTAAAGACCTTGTTACGTTGCACTTCAACAATTTCGCTAAATTAAATGCAAAGCCGTGTTATCTGTTCAACGGTTTGCTTTATTGTGACTGTTTACAATACATACAATACGTTTTAAAATGCAAAGATGGTAACTAATTGTAGTTCCGCGGCAGTAACATTACACATGGTGTTACATTTCCTCGAAAAGGACGACGCTCGCTACCTGGTGGGTCGATTGCTTCTCCTTTTTCTTCCTTGTATTTTCCGGACGATAAAGTACGCAGATGTTCTAAGCAAATAAGATGCTCACTTCGTGCCGTGTAATTTGCTGGGTTTTCCTACGAGTTGAGTTTGAGCGCGGGGAATTTAAAAGGGTTGGTCCAAACATACCGCCCGCCTTGAAAGAGTATCTTTCAACTACGATAAGCAAGTTAGACAATTCAAGTTGACAAATAAATTTATAAATTAGAATAATAGGGTTATAGCCATTGTCTATTGATAATAATGTTCATTAAAATCACTATACTTCAAACTGCCGCTGATGAATCGTTCGTGCTGAAGTTAATTTGGTTGTCCTCTATGGGTAATATGCAGATCTTGGACGTAGGTCGTTTGATGATCCCAGTAGCTGTTTTGATAGAAACAACTCGAATAATATTATCTTTGCCGGGATGAATTTCAATAACGCGGCCAAGAGGCCAGTGCATTGGTAGAGTATTGTTATCTCTTATTAAGATTAGGCTGCCTGGTTTTATAGCATTCGGCAAGGATTTTTTCCACTTTTTACGAGCTTGAAGCTGTGATAAATACTCGTCATGCCATCGCTGCCAAAAATGCTGTAACATTTGCTGTAAGTGCTGGAATCGATTCAATTTGTGCGTTTTCATATCACGCAAATCTGGTTGAGGTAATGCTGTTAGTAAGTCTCCAATAAGGAAATGTGAAGGAGTAAGAGGGGTAAAATCATTAGGATCATCAGATAATGGTGTCAGGGGGCGAGAATTAAGGATAGCTTCAATCTGTGTTAATAAAGTGTAAAGCTCTTCAAAGGTTAAACGTGTTTCCCCCAATACGCGTTTTAAATGATATTTTACTGATTTCACCGCGCTCTCCCATAAACCACCAAAATTTGGGGCATGAGGTGGTATTAAGTGCCAATTGATATTGTTTGAAACTAAAAAGGTGTGTACTTTACTCTGAAATTCTTGCTTGCTCAATAAATCTCGCAGTTCATTTAATTCATTTTTTGCTCCAATAAAATTTCTACCATTGTCCGAGTAAATATTCTGACATTTACCCCGACGGGAAATGAATCGCTTGAAGCAGTTCATAAAGGCCTCTGTAGATACATCCGTTGCAAGCTCGATGTGAATCGCTTTCGTTGAAAAACAAACGAAAATACAAAGATATGCTTTGATCGGAACTCGAGAGCGATTTTTTTCTTTAATGATAATTGGACCAGCATAATCTACGCCGCAATTGTAGAATGCTCTCCTCGGAGTGACTCTTGAGCTAGGAAGATTCCCCATGATATAAGCTGGACTGCTCGGTCGAGCTTTGAAACATATGACGCATCCATGAAGAACTCGTTTGACCGTACTTTTTCCTGATAAAATCCAAAATTTTTTCCGTATCGATGAAAGTACTGTTTGGCATCCCGCATGCAACAATCGAAGGTGTTCATATTTCAGGATTAAAAATGTTAATTTGTGATTCGATGCCAATATAATTGGATGCTTGTGATCGTAATGGATTTTTGCGTTTTGGAGTCGACCACCAACCCTCAGAACTCCCGATTCATCTAGAAACGGAGTAAGTTGATTTAATGAGCTTTTCGTAGGAAGATTTCGATTCTTCATTAAAGCAGAGATTTCTTGCGGAAAGGACGTACTTTGCGCAAGCTTTAACAATTGCGTCGTTGCATACTGGATTTCTTCGGATTTCAAATGTTCACTTTTCTGAATTTTACCACTTCTGGGTCCGTTTTTTTTAGCGTTGTTTGATCGGGATGCGGATTTGCAATTTTTTATAAATTTGAAGATATATGCTGCAACTCGAACCATTCGGTTGAATGAAGAAAATCTTTCGAAAAAGTTGTTTATATGCACTGAAGAATTATTCCTATCCACTATCTCCTCATCGTTGAATTCCTGAGAAATGAAGGAATGGAGCTTTTTCTTCTCTTCGGATATGCAACTTACGTCGGTATCATTCCTTGATGGCCAATATGATTGATTTTGTGATAGCCAAAACGGACCATTCCACCATAATGTTGAATCGTGCAGTTCAGCTGCACTCATGCCTCGCGAAATGATATCAGCAGGATTCTCCTCTGATCTAACATGATTCCAACGATCGTTTGTTAGCTCCTGGATCTCGGCAGTTCGATTTGCTACAAATGTTTTCCACCTTGATGATGGAGCCCTGATCCAAGCAAGTGCTACCATAGAATCTGTCCAAAAGTACCAGTCATTCATGTTGACCTTGAAAGCCATTGCCACCTTGTGTGCAAGTTCTGCAAGCAGGACGGCACCAAGAAGTTCAAGTCGTGGTATAGTTACAGCTTTAAGAGGTGCTACTCTTGATTTTGCGCATAATAATTTTGAACTGCGCGTCCCGTCCTTGTCTACTGAGCAGATGTAGATGCAAGCTCCGTAGGCCTTTTCTGAGGCATCACAAAAGCCATGGTACTCGATATTCTCGTGCTTGGGTGATAGTACAAATCTGTCGACCGTTATTCTATTTAAATTCATTATTTCATTATAGATTTCTGTCCACGAAGTGTGTATCTCTTGTGGCAGTGATTCATCCCAATCAAAGTTCCCACTCCAAAGTTTCTGCATGATGACCTTTGCATTAATTATTGCGGGCCCAATGAGTCCAAGTGGGTCAAAGATTTGTGCAATTATCGATGAGATCGTGCGCTTTGTTATCTTGCGAGTATCAGCCTTGTTGATGCGGTACTTCAATGTATCTGCCTTTGGATACCAAACTAGTCCCAATGTTTTTGGGTACTTATCGCCATGAATTGAAATTAACTGTGGTTCACTGGCAGATCCGAGTAAAATTTGGGGTTCGTTTGATGCCCATTTGCGTAGTTCTAGTCCTGCTGATGAAAGAATAGAATTTAAATCCTTTTTCAATTGAATTGCCTCTTCTATTGTAGTTGCCCCTGTCCATAAATCGTCGACATAGAAGTTATGCAGAATAGCCTCACAGGCGACTGGATATTCTTTTTTATTTTGTATGCCCAGTTCATACAGGCATCTTGTTGCTAAAAATGATGAAGGACCCTCTCCATACGTTACTGTGTTTAATTCGTACACCTTGACTGGAAGATCACGTTGTGGTCTCCACAGAATACGTTGCATAGATCGTTCATTTTTTCTCACCAGGATTTGTCGATACATTTTGGCTACATCTGCTGATAAGGCGTATCTGTATCTACGAACTCCCACGAAAATAGAGAAAAGATCGTCTTGAGTAGTGACCCCGATATGTTGTGCGTCATTGAGAGAGATTCCTGTAGTAGTTTTCGCTGATCCATCAAAAACCACTCGGAGTTTTGTGGTTGTGCTCTCTTCCTTAATTACTGCATGATGTGGTAAGTAAAAATGACGTTTGTTATCGTTGCATTCTGACGCTGGAACTTCAGTCATGTGGCCAAGTTCCTCGTATTCCTCCATAAATTTTGAGTATTGTTCCTTAAGAGATGGATATTTCGCAAATTTTCTTTCCATCGAAAGCAGGCGTTTAAATGCCATATCCTTAGAGTTGCTGAGCATGGATAATTTTTCTTGTTTGAATGGAATGCTGACAAGAAATCGACCATCTGAAGTTCGTTCTGTGGTCGCCTTGAAATGTTGTTCGGCAGGATCATTTTTCAATAAGTGTTGTATGTTGATTTCGGAGACGGGATTTTCTATTTCCCAAAATCGCTTAAGTTGTGCGTTCAACTCCTCGTTTCTGACTAAATGACAAGTAACCTTCTCTTTCTTGAATTTAGATGCAAGATTCACATTGCCAGTAGCAACCCATCCAAGTAAAGTCTTTTGAAAGATAGGTTGATCATTATATAGTTGTATTTGCCCGACACAAAGAAGTTGATAAAATAATGCTGCACCTATCAATAGATCAACTGGTTTTGACTGGTTGAAGCTTGGATCTGCAAGTTCTATTCCTTTGGGAATTTCTATACTTGTAGTTCGTATGCGCACTGAAGGCAAATTGTCACTTATTTGGTCTACAATAATGCATGTGAGAGTAGAAGAAAATTCTGTAACCCGTGACTTCATCTTGATGGTCGTTTGATAATTAATGCTTTGATTACCTTGTTCAATACCTGATAAAGTAATGGCAACCTTGGATTGTCTCAAACCTAATCGTTTACAGAGATCAGAAGTTATGTGTGGTTGAGAACACGAGTCTAGCATTGCACGACATTCGTGTTTGTTTCCTAGTTCATCAAATAAATATACTTGAGCTGTGGCCAGAAGTACGTATGAACCAGAGTCAATTGAAGTATGAGTGCTGTAAGTTTTCTGAGTTTCCGCGACACTATTGGAATTACTTTGCAAGACTGCTGTTTCAGATGACGACGAATTTTCCCTTTTTTCCAAATGCAGCATAGTGTTATGTTTCCGACCGCATTTCTTGCACGGGCCAGATTTACAGTTTCTATTCTTATGCTCCGTGGATAAACAATTGAAGCATGCTCCCAGCTCCTTTACCTTTTGTACGCGCTCGAATGGTGACAGGGTTTTAAATTTCTCGCACGCGAAAAGCTGATGCTCTCCTTTGCAGAGAATACAACATTTACTGACTATAGTTGCATATGATTTTAAGTTATTCGAAGATGATTTTCCTCCACTTGATTTTGATGAGGTTTTTTCTTTGACGTCACAATTATTTGATTTAACCCCAGTCTTTATCAAAAATTTACAATGGTTTTCAAGGAAGCTAGTCATATCCTTGAGAGTTGCCTTATATGTTCTTGCTGCTACAAATTTTTCCCACTCATTTCTGATCGTTGAGTTCAATTTTGATGATAATAAGTGGATAATTAGTGTATCCCAATGTTCGACAGGTTCCTTGAGGGCTTTCAATGATAACAAATGATTGTTGAACGTGTCGATTAATTGACGAAGTTCTGCGGCTAAGTTACGCGTGATTGCGGCTGCATCAAACAGTCCAGAAACATGATGATGAATCAATTCATTAGCGTCCTCATAACGCGCCTCTAATGCCTTCCAGGCTTCTTCATAGTTGCTGTCAGAAATTCCTAGCGCAGAAATTGCACGCTCAGCGTCCCCGATCAAAGCATCGTTCAAATAATGAAACTTCTGAATGTTCTTTATGTTTGTTTCATGAACCAACGATTTGAAGGTATCGCGAAACTTTACCCAGTTACTATAATTACCATCAAATTTAGGAATGTTGATCTTTGGTAAGTACACATTTCTTGAAATTGAATCGCCTTCACGCGAGACAACACTTTTTCTTGATCTTGATCGCGATCGCACCGAGCTTGGAAAATTAGAGTTTTTGATAAGCTGTTGTGCTCTTGATACTGCTTTGAAATACAGCGATTCAAAATCCGAGCGTTCTTTGGACTGAATGGCGATATCCGTGTCCTCTACACACAAGAAATCGATATCCGTCTGCGTATCTTCGAACCTATCGAACAATGGTATAATTCTCTCCAAGCGTAGCTTTACTGTAGCTAAATCCGATGTGACATCATCACATTCTAAAAATTTCACAAACCGCGTTAACGATCCTTTTATTATCGCGCGTTTTTTTACTAAGCCCTCCATTTACACACAAAACTAAGTGATTGAAGCAACAAAATGGATAGAAAAGATGGAAATGGAGACTTACCTCTGCTTTTGCTGCTCGAAAAAGATTGCAATCCTTTTTACTGCCAGCCGTTGCTACTCTCGCCTATGAGATGAGGTGAAGGATTTGATGCTGCTCGTTGTGTAGCTTGATGCAATTCCGTTCTCTTTTACACTAAGTGATAATGTAAATTCACTCGCGACACTTAGTCTTCATCAAAAGATTTGGTGATGTAAGTTCAGTCGCGATACTCCGTTCCTATCCGGCTCGACGGACCATTTGGTGTTACGTTGCACTTCAACAATTTCGCTAAATTAAATGCAACGCCGTGTTATCTGTTCAACGGTTTGCTTTATTGTGACTATTTACAATACATACAATACGTTTTAAAATGCAAAGATGGTAACTAATTGTAGTTCCGCGGCAGTAACATTACACATGGTGTTACATTTCCTCGAAAAGGACGACGCTCGCTACCTGGTGGGTCGATTGCTTCTCCTTTTTCTTCCTTGTATTTTCCGGACGATAAAGTACGCAGATGTTCTAAGCAAATAAGATGCTCACTTCGTGCCGTGTAATTTGCTGGGTTTTCCTACGAGTTGAGTTTGAGCGCGGGGAATTTAAAAGGGTTGGTCCAAACAACCTAAAACTAAAAACATAAAATATGAGCAGGATAAAATATTTTTTTTGAAAAAAAAAGACCTCTGCACAAGTGTTTAAATCGTTACGACAAGTAAGTCAGACAAACGTAAGTATTGCATGCTCAGCAATAACAATACTTGCAAGATGTTGTACTGAGTTTAAACTTGGAAGAACATCGATTCAAGATGACCCTCACTCGGACCGCTCTTTGACGCCTATGACGCGATCAAGTTGAAAAAGTCAGGATGATCGTCTTATGACAGTGCGTTTTATTGCTATTAGAGTTAAGGATCTCGAAAGAAAGTGCACAAAGCATTTTACATAATAAGTTGGGAATTTTAAATGTATCCACGCACGAATGGAAATGCGGCTCCAGATTCAGACGAGCTCATTCGAAGTGTTTCAACAAGATCCTTTTAGCTCGATTTATAACAAAAGAAGTGTCACAACTTCCCATTTATGATTATGAAAACAAAAGCACAATCGAAATGGAAAAGACTGTTGTTTGCCTATCATCTCAAGGTCCCTATTTAGGGGACACCAAAAAGTTGTAATGATTGAATTCTTTGACAAGGAGCCACTGTTACAGGAAGCGTTTAGGCAGAAGAAATTATAAAATTACGTCAGGAAATTTAAAAAAAAAACCAATGGGGAATAATAATTTTTTCCATCAGGAAAACACACAAGTCCGCAGTTGCCATGGCAGTAACCAAAGATGGTGACTTTGAAATTCTTGATTATCCCTCATGTTAACCAAACAAGCACGTAGTGATTTTCAGTTACTTCTCGGGTAAGGGAATTTTGAAGAGGCAAAAAAATTGAATATGTGAAGCAGTGATAGCAGATTTAAGGGTTTTTGAAAGTGCCCAAGAAGAAGTTTTTTTTTAACCTTTTCACTGCTTCGTGGTAGGTTCCCGACTCTACTCTGGGTGCTGGCCTTTCCCCACTACAACTTACCTCCCGTGCTGAGTATTTTCGCGCCTCTCTGCTTCAACAGAATTGTTGTTACGTTTGTTTTTCATTCAAACATTCACTGTTTCTACTGAAATTTTACATCTATTATAACTAATAATACTGAAATAATTTTATTGAGCGTCAATTCGATTCCAAAAAACAATGATTAGAATAAATTATAAACATTCAAAATCATTTGATAAATTTGTTTTTATAAATTTATTAAAAGTGTTATTTACCTAAATAAGTGAATATTGTTTGATAATCAAAATAAAGTTATTGTTAGAGAGAGTTGTGATTAAAAAAAATATGGACAGAAAAACACAAGGCTTATAAAGTATAGTAGTGTAACAAATTTGTTTTATTTTTACGTAATAGATTTTCTACAAAAGTTCATAATTATATACAATTTTTGGTTCGTTTACAAGTTTTTCATTGTATGATCCATTTCGACACAAGGCACAATACAAAGAGGTGTTTCACATTCCGCACTAAAAAAACGAGACTGACGCCGTTTGTTTTCTTTTTTCCGTATCAGGCAATTTTTTCGGGAAATGTCTTCCAGTCAACCTAAGCGGGGGCTCCACACCGGCTTTTCCACTAGATTTTCTCCGCTCGAACTGAATTTTTCTAGTATTTTCTTTATTAGTTGAAGGTGAAAATCTGCGTGCGGAACTTTTTTGTTCGTTCGTGGCTTGGTACAGTGCGTGAGCATTGTAGACTGACAAGTCTAATAGATGAAAAAACAATTTTCTATATCACTTCAGAGATTTCCTAAGAGTATCTATGGAGCTCAACACCAAGTCAATTTTGTCGACGCCATCCATGTTCCTGTTGTAGTCAATTATTGCTTGAGGTTTTCTTATTTTTTGTTTTGAAACCCTATCAATTTTTTCGGTTTCAACCATTTCTTCAGTGTGCATAGTTGACAGCATCCACATATCTCTCCTGTCACACCACTTTATGGCAATAAGCTTACCATTAGCGGAGCGATACGAATATTCCCCTCTTTTTAGCTTTTCTTCCATTGCAGGCATATCTTTTCTTGTTTTTCGTACTGTCCCACACGCATTCGTGACATGGTCGAATAGCCAACAAAATAATGCTGGGCTGGTGATACCAGCAAAATTTTTAGAACATTTTTTATTCCGAATCTGCTTCTTTTAGAAGGAATATATTGTTTTATCCTTAGCCTTCCCTTGAAAAGCATTAGACTCTCGTCAATGCACAATCTTTCGAACGGATAAAATGATGCTCTAAAAACAGATCTCAGATGATCAATAATCAAACTGATTTTATATAGATGGTTCCCACTATGATCTTCTTTATAATTTGCAAAATGCAACAAACGGAGAATGTGCAGAAATCTGTCTCTGGAAAACAGTTGGTGTATCTATAACCACATCGGTACTCCAATATTCCTGGATAGTGAGTTTTTTTGTCCTTCACATAAGGAGAATGGTTGCAAAAAATTTGAATAATTCATTCACATTTACATTGTTCCACTTTCTTAGTCGTGACTTTAGGGGAATTGGGGTAATTTCACAGCAATATTCATAGTAGGAATTTGATTGCTCAGCTATTTGTTGAACAATTTCTTCAGAAAAAATAACAGAAAAAAATCCAAGTAAGATTGTGGTTTAGTAGGTACTTTTATCCCTAGTTCGCCGATAAATGGGTGAATTCGTGGAGACAATTCTTCATTACCCCAAATCAGCCCAGATTTTGATTTTTTGGTCACAGGTTTTCCAACATCTGAACATCTGAAGAGTCTTTTGAGGACACGGACACATTCTTTCGCAAACGGGCTCTAACGGTTTTTTTTTAAGTAGAAGCAGAAGTTGAACTTGAAGTTGAAGGTTCATCTAAATCCTGAACTTCTTCTTCAGATGAAGAAAATTCAAATTCATTTTCCATCAACATTTTTCGCACTTCGTCCATTGAATACGTTTTAGGCATACTTTTACGTTTTAGACAAACATTCACTGTGAAATCACAACACAAACTGAATAACAGGAAGCAAATAAATAACGGTAACAAGGGTGCGCAGATATAATTGTCGTAGGGTCTACGACCCTTATTGTTTGGAGTGGAAAAGTACGGAATTCTTTGTTCAATCGCCAAAGGAAATTTGTGCAGTTATGGACGTTTTGTAAAGCAATAATAGTTTTATATATTCATTTCAATTACAGTAAAGTGTTAGTAAATTCAAATTCTCACTTACCCCCACATAAAAGTAAAATATTTCCAATAAACTTGCATTCGGAGATAGAATGAGTCATTTACAACTACGACTTGTATATGTATTGCGCAATAAACTTAGTATTATTTTAACTACAATTTTTTGAAATAATAATTCTGTAAATAAAATAATGATTAGTAATAGAAGAACAAATCATTATTTTGATCGATATACATTTCAGAAATGAAATGCTCTAGAATAAAAGATTGAAAAACGGGGTAAAAGAAAATGTTATCTTATAACCAAAGTGATACTATTAGCGATTTCCAGTGAGGATTTCTAAAACTATTGAAGGGTTGAGTTTGTGAAGAAATCCATTAGAATGCGTTTACGGGCCTAGTTTAGTCGGCTGCAGCAGTTAAATGTTGAAAATGTTCAGCCCGACTTTAGGGGTGGTCCGCAAGTACGGAACATTCGGCTAGACCTACTAGAGTGGGGCGTAGCAAGACGGGAGAGCCTTACCGGCCCGACTATAGGAGGGCGCAGCAGTGAAAAGGTTAAGAAGGGTATACTATCTCTGGAAAAACGATATTTAAAATGTATTAAGCATAGTGGCAATAATGGGGAAGGATAAAATTATATAAGATCCCATTTCTCTCTTCAATAGTCCACCTTTTTTACTTTTTGAACAGCCCACTTGCGTCACGTTTTTGACGATGTACTTCGCGCAAGTGTCCTACACGCGCTATCGATCTCGTTTTGTTTACAAACTCGCGATATCCAAACGATTACGTTAATTTTTCCGACACTATCCGGGCAGACATATTAACATAAATAAAATTTTTTAGAATTAGCCTTCTAATGACCATGCGTTTAAAGATGATGTTGGATCCATCCTGGTCTATTTTGTATGTATGTATGTAAGTATGTATGTATGTGTGTATGTATGTATGCATGTATGTATGCATGTATGTATGTATATATTTGTACTTATGTATATATTTTTGGGATGTACGCGTTGAAAAAATAAAAATGAGATTGCGAAGGGAATACTGTGTATGGTAAAATCTTTCATCGCTTTTCTGGGACATTCACATTTTTCATGGAAATTTAGTCTTTGCGAAGTGCTAAAGCTATATTTTTTTCTTAATAATCACCTGCGGTCTTTCATGTTACGAAAACCAGTACTTGAAGTTGGCTGGCAGTCATGATGGGCATCAGTCAGTATTAAAAAACAGGACCCTGTTGTTCTGGAACAAGTTCTTCAGTTGGAAGATAAAATGATCAAGAACCAGGAAGTCTTTTCACTTATTCGACGAGCAGCATTCTACTAGCCATAAATCAGACCAGAGCCAGACCTTACTGATATGTATAGCTGAAGTTTATATTGTTTCAAACTATTAAGGTATCCTGATTTCCATTTTAAAATTGGTTTAATTCACAATAATGGGTTTTTTCAAGTTGTAAACGTTCAATTCTATCATAAAATCAGTTTACCAAAAAAAAAAAAATTTAGATGAATGGATATTCGTTGTCTATTGATTTTTTATGTATTCAAAAATATTCAAATTTTTTGTGCTTAGCAAGTATGAATTGAAAATTTTTCTCAGTCGTGTTAAGCATATGTACAACAAATGATTTTTCACATTTTCAACTTGGTAAGATTCAAATTGCTATAATTTTTCGTTAAATGCCGTCTAAATTAAATGTATTTAAAACGCCGAATATTTTCTATGCCTGATAACTTCTTTTAGTTTTCAATTCCAGTCATATATGTGAAAGCCTTCGCTCTTTTTCCTGATTAAAACATATCTCAACATTTCCAGTTAACGATCCGATGCGTTTTACTATGTGTGTTACATAAAAAACTGCTCCAGCCTACACCTGAAAGCGCTAATGTAAAAATAAAATATACTGATCGAATACTTTCCAATTTAAGTTAGCCGTGACCATGATCTTGGAAAGTTAAAATTGAAATATGTGAATTTATTATTTTGCCGCCATTCATTTTTGAGTGCATACACAAACATGTAATTTAACAAAAGTTTGCAAACATGCTATGGAACGTATAAAAAAACTGGATATTGGACATTAACAGATTGAATATACATTGCCCACACACTTTGGGCCCAACAACAATTTGCCAGATCACATAACAGCCCGAACGACCTGCAACATATGTAACAGTCACTAAATTTTTTCTTGCAATCCTAAAATGTTGGTAGCGTGGATTAAGGTGGTAAATCGCCGAAAGTTGGGGACAACTTGGATGGGTGAGTATTCCAGTATGCCCGGTGGTGATCGTGTCGGAAATGCATTTAGAGTGTGTGTCAAAAATGTGTTTCTATACGAGTGGTAATGTGTTGCGTTCTTGGGTTAGCAAAAGGAAAGAAGATTTTGCATGTAAAATTCTCAAAACACAATTAACAAGTTTCGGTGTTCGAAATGTTATTCCCACTTAATCAACGAATCACCACCAAATTATATTATCAGCGCATTCATAGTGAGCGCAATTCTAATATCAGCGCAAGTGAACGAAATCGAAAATCAAGTCATTTTTGACATCTGATATTCATCTCAATAAGGACCCGAGCCCGCAATGTTATTAACAAGAATTTCCATACATAAAAATTCTTGTATCGGATAAAAATTCAGGAAGCCAGATTTTTGGACACAAAAGTCACTTGTTAGGCCTGGAACTTATGAAATGCACTTATGAATTATCTGGAAAACAAGCAGTGTTGAAGTCAGTTTGATAGAAAATGAAGAGAAATTGAGGGTTCAAACTTAGCCATTAATTTCTGGCAGGAAAACATTTGAAGGAAGCAAACGTAACTGTTGACGATTGATTGCGAAGGTAAGAGGAACTCGAATTCATTGAGTTCCTCTTGCCGAGAAAAGAAAGACCTCTTGCGCCGGGAGTTTGAAGGAGGATAAATGTGTTCTACCAATCATAGGCGTGTACCATGAACGCTGCATGGTTTATGATTGATTTGAAACTTTTTCCTTTTATATCCAAAAAGAACGGAGTAGTTTTGTATACTGAATAATACGCAAGCTAGAATCACTTAAAACTAAGAAAAGAAAAATTAGTATACTGAATAATACGCAAACTAGAATCGCTTAAAACTAAGAAAAGAGAACTTTAGAGACAATTTCTTTTTGTAACAGCCCAAAAGCCTATATCGAGCTCACCGATATAAAGCGTGCAGGCCGAATAGAGCACGTAGTGGCTATAAAAAGACTAGTCAGAGGAATGTAGATGAGTTTCTTCAAAGAAACTGTGGCTCTTTGCCCAATTGACGAAACTCTTAGAGTTTGCAAGAATTTAGTAAGTTTTTAGAAAAGACCCGTTTTCTGTCTTTAAAAAGTTTCGCAAAAGTCATGGACGCACAAAAAGGCATGTTTACTAATGAAATGAAGAAAGTTCCTTAATTTCAATGGTTTATCTTTTCGTTGCAGCTATACAACATTCTTTAAACGGTAAAAAATATTGACCACATGCCCAAAATGACCAAATGTATTCTTAACAGGTTATAATAAAGCAGGTATGAAAGATATGAAACTGAAATTTTTTATTCAAAAAGGTCTAGGTGAGTAAAAATTATTAAGAAAAAATAAATCAAGACTATAATTTCAATAATGAGATAAGGTCAGATCAATGATTTCACAGGCTGACACCCCTTGAGCAAGAATTCCGAAATTATCTTTGTCCTTTTGACAAAACGGACGAGAGAAAGCAGTGCAAACAAATGAGTTCAAGCGTTGCCCACGGGATTAAACCAGGACTACCCCTAGAAATAATATTACACGATTTTTTGTGCTCAAATTATAACATATTCGTGAAAAACCGATATAATCATGTTGGCAAGGAGCACGATGTTTATTATTATCAAAGTTATAGTAATATTTGTATTTGCCAAACGATGTTAAAAGTAGCTTACAATAAGGTCGTACCAATGTTTATCTCATTGAGCGTAATGACCGTAGTTTCTCATGACAACCACTCGCTTGATCCCGCTGTAGAGGGGCAATATTTGAATTGTAATTGGTAATTTGAATTAAAAACTTTCGATTTAGGATATTAAAAGTTCTAAACGTCGGTGCTATGTGAGCAGACACATAGCTGTCTCTGAAATAGTCAAGAACTGTCAGATGTGGTCTTGTCGATTAGCTTATCTTAGAGAAAAGATAATTTCCCCAGGAAACAATCATGACGATGGAATGAATCTTGATATCCAAGTTTACAACAACACTTTCAAATAGCGACAATAATGGTGGGTTTAGCAATACCGGTAGTCACTTGATTTAATTCTATCGATTTGCTAAACTGTCTGGAGGTAAAATATTGCCTCTGATAATATTTTCAATAACACAAGTACCTCACAATGCATTTTTGTAGAATTAGAATAGAATAGTTTGAATGGTTATCATGTTCAAAATATTGTGTGTATTCATGAACAACTATGCGATTTTGACAGAAACATATTTTGAAGTCGAAAGAAACAGTCAAAGCTACGCAGGACGTTGGAGTAGAGCTGCCTAGGACTTTAAGTAATGAAAGATTTTTTTAAATTCATTTGGAGATTTATTCATTTTCATAGGCAAAAAATTCGACATAAGGGATATTTTCATTCATTAGATGTCAGGAACTGTGGAGAATCAAAATGATATAATAATGACAAACGTTTTAAAGATTGAGAACGATACTCTGGAAGAGATTTGTTGAATAGGATTTGTTCAGCAAAATCGTTACAATCTTATCCGAAACTTAGGCATACGGCCAATTACATACATTTTTGCAACAGTTGAGTTTATTCCGATAATATTATTAAAGTACTGAAACAAAATCTAGCTTAAAATAAGGCTCAACATTGCATACAACTGTTTACACTGTAATAATTAATTATGAGTCAGATTTCTAAGAGCAGGTTCTTGCTACAAATTTTTGAAAAATTAAATGCAATAAATAAACTTAAGGTGTTAATTTCATGTTACTTTTAAATTTCAAAACGATATGCCTGGAAAAAACATGTCTAATCACATTCCATTAACACAGCAGCAGATTTAAGATCTAAAATTGCAATTCCTTAACTCTGTCAATTGATGTCCAAATATTCTAAGGATAAATAATGTATAAGCAATATTGAAAAGGCAATGTTAATGTTTAATAGACAAGATGAAATGCGTGCGCGTATGTTCTTGTTCTAATAATTGGTATTACCAACGGACGAAAATCGTTTAAAAATAAGTGATTTGCGAGTTGATTCAGGATTGTCCTCATACGATTAGAGATGTTCTAATTTAATTTCACTGATAATTTTTCAATATAAAATCTACGTGAGTATTAAAGTATTTCACTGTAACCGCCTACTCAAATTTTAGACGATGTTAATTTTGGCTGTGAAGTGGGGATTGTGAGTGTTCTACGATAAACAAAATCCTGGACCGTACACTTTTTGGGTATATTTTGAATCTGATCCGGAATAACTTGTAATTTTGTTATTAAATTACATTACAAACTGAATTTCGTATAAACTGACGTTAAGGGTATATAGACTCCAAGGTTAATAGCCATGAATTGGTGAAATTTAAGGCAGCTTTGAGAATTAGTCAGAGAACGCGATGAATTAAATACATTAAAAGCAACAGACAACTTTACATTTTTACATCACTCTTTTAACAGAGATTAACCATGATTTCACCCTGTTAAGTTTTCTAAAAGTAGATAAGTGAAAAGCGATACTAATCTATAAACTATGAAACCAAATTTTTCATTCCAAAAATTGTTTTGTTCCAACCAAACACCATACTAATTTCTTGACATTATTCATGCTATTTTTGAAGCACATACTGTGCACATATGCATGCATAAAATGAAAAACAGCAACAACAAACATAATTTTTTTAAACAATTTACTTTCCAATCGTCTCACGTTAACCGACAGAAAATTCAAAAGTTTGAAGTTCGGTATCTATGGTACTCTGGAGTCTTGTCGTGGTACAACAGTTGAGGTTCGTTGATTCAAAGTGCGGTAATTTGTCGGATGACTGGGTTCGGGACATTGAGATTTTTTGGCGGGTTCCATTCTTCATTCCTCGTACGAAATTTTGGCTGGATTGTGCTTGAGGATATTAAAGAACCCTAACTGCACATTAAATCCATTGGAATGACACTTGCTCGTGCGCCTGTGGGGTTCGTAATCGCGACATGATAAATTTGCAATTTGTGGAGTGGTAAAAGTGTGAATTCGAGTCAAAGAGTATTTGTTTTGCGATAGTGTAAGAAACTGATGTGTTTGATAGTGCAATAAATATTAAAAACAATCGCTGACTGAAAGTGATTACACGATACAAGAAAGTGAAAAGGTGCGATAAATTGCAAACGAATTTTATATTATTTTAACCGACGGAGATAGTGTAAACATAATAAGTACATGCATGCAACATATTATGTTAAAGAATGCTTGAAAAGAGTTTAATGAATAATGTTTGTCTAATAGTAGCGTTGATAGCAATTCGTGAATGGTGCAGTTGTGCTTTTGAAAGAGAAATTGAATAAAGCATAAATAATTCTTTGAGTACTATTGACAAATTCATAAGCAGTCACTTTGTACCATGTTTATTTCATTTGTGCATATTAATCGTCTGTTGACAATATTGAGCATATTACAGTGTTTGTGCATATGTTTTTGTACTGATGTTAACTATAATTCTGTATACAATGAAGCTGTCAAGCCCGAACTAAAATCGGCCATCGATAAGGATTTACCAAAGGAAGCAAAGTTTTTCGATGATTTTGACTGTAAGTTTTTTTATTCAAGTTACTCGCTTAAGTCTTTTGATTTTTCCCTCAAAAATTCCACTTTAAATATTCAAGGCCATCATTGTTTAAGTGATTAACACTTGTAACGCTTATTTAGGTTCTAAGTGAGTGATTGCATCGTATTTACAAAACAAAACAAAAATTAAAAAAATGGTTCTTTGTAAACAACGCTAGAACAATGCAATTAAACGAACTGCCATTGTTACGACCTCGGTGAAAATGGTTATTGTAGGCCAAATGAACAATTAAATAAGTTATTGTTACAATTAAATGTCAACGAAATTTCAGATAAGACAAGGGCTGTATTTGTGCGTCAATAGGCTTTAGGTTGGTGGTGTAGAATAGCACGGCTAGGAACTTACTGTAGTGGTCAAAAAATTAGCTCAACTTTGCAGCAAAAAAGATCGAATGTTTTTCATTTGCGAGGTCCTGTTTTGAGAAAATATGGAAATTAGTGTATTGCATCGAATCGAGTAGAGGCTAGCTTATCATGAGGATCACATGCTGACCGCGTAGAATGAGCATTCACATTTTAATTATCACAATATGATCCATGCGTACATGGTTATTAATCTGTTTGATTTTTGTGGCCTCGATTTACATAGAAGATTGTATTGATTGTCAATATATGTCACGACCAAGCAATAAAATTGTTAATTTAAGCAATAATTCTGAACAAGCATTGATCCGTGTTAGAAGAGTAATAATTATGGGTGGCCTATTGATACTAAATTGTTGAATTATAAGTGGCTGTAATTTAGTATTATTTGTATCAATAAAGTGTTTATATGTAATCCTATGTTATGTTTGAAGAAAAATTATTTTAATGTGAACCTGAAACAGACTTATATATATTATGATGAAGATATTATAAACTGTTTCAAAAGAGTATTTCGAATACAAGTGAAAAATAGACTTCCTACCAACTGTCTTTTATGGCTTTTTATATTATTACGTAGTTCACCGAACTACGAACTACTATTTACAAAGACCTTGATAAACTTTGAGCTTAGGATGGTCTGGTGAAGCGTAATGTAAACTTTTGTTTAAGATCGAGTTTATATTTTCAATGCAATCGTTTCAATCTCTGACATTTGAAAGAAAGTAATTCCTGAAATTAATGTCAGAAATTTGCTCTAGTTCCAGATATTAGGTTCAGATAGATTTAGGTTTTGATGGATTTTAATTTACTTCCACTTTGACGATAAGTTTATACTCTTCAAAAATTATAAGTATATGAAAGTTAATTGGAATGATCCTGATATTTGTCAAATGTTCAAATCTTATTTTTCACGAATTACGACGAATTTCAATTTTATGTTTATCATTTTATACTGTGTATTTTAGTATCTGTTTATTATGTTCTTATTTGAAATTTTTTAATGAGGATTGGTGTGAGTAAAAGAAGTAAAAGATAGTTTGAGGTACTGAGGGCCCAATAAAATAAGCTCTTCTTTCCTCGCAATTTATCCATATTTTTTTCTCTCTGGCCCCAAGAGACAATCGATCCAAGAAAGATCAAACTCAGTTCTACAAGTGAGTGCAAACAAACACCAGAACATGTTCAAAACTCGTAATAAGTCAATTACCTCACCTTGGGCAGGATGTGTCACATTCAATATACAATTTGTTACTTCAGTTAATTGTCTGAGTTACTCCAGTTTGTTGCTTCGAAACAAAAACTCAGTAATAAAGTGGTTCCTTAAAATAAACTATGCGTAATGCCGAAATAATAAGCAATTCATCGTTTTTTCTCAAAGTAAACATTTTACATGCATGCAAGCTTTTCCAGTCAAACACCGAGCAACCAAATAAGCTCTTACTTTGTACCGCGGAACGAGCAAAAAGAAATGCTTGAAAATTCGAAGACATTGTACCCGAATGTTGACATCACATCATTAAGCTATAAAAAATAGTAAGAAGCTTCTTTTTAAATACCATTTGTGAATAAATAACAATCAAGTCTGACAGGTTCAATGAATCACTAGAACTCGTCAAAAACCCTCGCGAAATTGTTCATGAGCAATACCTGGCGGATGCCTGTCTGCTTCGTTTTGATAAGTCAATCAATGTCTCCTGCACAATGAACAAAAAACTTTACACACTCGTCGTACTTCTTGCATATTTCTTACATTGGCAAGTTCAGGTTGTGAAAATCAAAGTTGGTCTCGGAGTGAAAATCATGATTTGCATAATCGCATTTATTTTGATTACGAAAAATGAAATTTTGGCAAAGACGAAGTTATTATTCACATGATTATATCATCTGCAATGATGAAACAACTTGATGGTCTCCACTTGTTTTCTTCGTCTGCACGAAACGATCCAATGCAGAGGAGAAATTTATTCAATAATAAGGTGCATGTGAAATAAATTGCAGAAGCCACTTTGTTCGGTAAATATTTGATCAGGCGTTGCGCTGAGTATTCATTAATATAAGTCATTATTTGTCTGTTTGAAATTTATTGACTTATTTTCAGTGTGGTCCGTGCAAAAAGGAAGTCTTTCAATTTTAACGTGTACGGTAAAAATTCAAAACAAATCAATTTTTTCGCTCGCACAACGTTTGCAATTAAAATATTTCGCTTTTTCTAGCACCGTCAGCCAAGGTTTCACAACTCGATAATTCTATAACTAGAATCTTTTGCTGAACCAAATGCTAACTCATAATTGAAAAAAAAAGATTTCAGTGAGCCTGGTATACAAGTTTTGATTTTATCCTGGTGATTCGCAAAGAGCTTTGACACAAAAATTGGTAGCTAACTATCGTTGTGAGCACTCAGTAATATTTACAATATTGCAAAATTATAATTTAAATTATGAAAAATGATTGTAAATTATTTAAAAACTATTATTCATAGTTTCCTGCGCCCGAAAATATCGAAGTGGGTTGTGACGGTTTCAGTAAAAATGAATTGGTTGCGGTGTGAAATTATTGGTCACGGTGAGCCGACAGTTTTTATGACTTCGAACCATTTTTATCAGTGTCTGCGTTCAAACTCTCAATGAAGACAGCATTTAGCAAAAAGTAAAGAACTTTCTCATAAAGCACGTTAGAAAATTTGAACCCTGACGCACTGTTCGTGGTGACTAATGCTCCTGGACGCAGTACATACAACCGAGTAGCAAACGACTGTCTCCCTCTCAGCAAACGACTGTCAGGCGTTATCCTGCCGCAAAAATATTTTGTTTCTCATTTCAAAACAAAAAGGAATTTACTTTTCATGGCGGTTTGGAAAACTTTATGCACGCTGGGGAGACAGTTGCTGTGGTCTAGTAGGACTGAAAATGTATGACTATGATGTTTCAGTATAATAGAGGAACCGCAAAAATAGCTTGCATGCAGGATCCCGAAGAGCCTCAATATTTTTTGCAATTCGAATTTTGTGGACGAATCCTTCCGTTTAAGGAGTGCATTGAAATCTGTCTTTTCGGCCAAGTTTCTGCCACCAGTTTGATGAATCCTGCATACCCGAAACAACCTTGTGGTACGTAGTCAACGAGACAATGATCCTTTGTCTAGTTGACTACGTACAATGCGGTTTACGCAACCACACCGACTTATTACCACAGGGGCAAATGGCCTTCTCTGCATTGTAAGCTTCTGTGAAACATATTCTGAGGATGCCAATTGACAATTGACGCAATTGACAAGACGAAGACGCAGTTGATGCAAGTCTGCTCTCTAGAAGCCACTTATGAAAGAGTCCGAGGGACATACAAATTTGAGTGGAGCAATATCCCCGATTTAATTATTTTTTTATAGTTAAGTTGTCGGAAAAACTAAAATATGTAGTTTTTCATTTTATTTTAAATTTTAATCATGTCATTTTATTTTAAATTTTTTGCAAAGTATAAATTTCAAACGAAAACCAAGGTATTATATGATATTGAATGTACTTTACGGAGCCTTTTTTGTGACTTTTTAAATTGATACTGGGGTGTCACGTAACGTTCAGAAAAGACGCGCGTTACATGAGAGAGGGGAAGGTGAAACTCTCCGAAATCGGCATTACGTAATACTTGCACGTCAATTTATCTTTAAGGACCCGACATAAGATTTCTTTCCGAGGGAAAGCTTGGAAATGCCATGAAATTAGTGAAAATGAGTAAAATTCTACTTTCCGCAGCTATATTTTAACCGAAAAGGAAACATCACACCGAAGACTTGGACGAAACAAAGAAAGTGACGGAGAACGAAAGAATGATCCGAGGACAAAAAAAAAGAAAAAAAATATTTAACCCAGTAATAACTACAATTATTAATAAATGGATTTTAGAGATTTAAGTCCCGAACCAAGAAGAGAAGTCTAACACACCCGTTTTAGAAGATTTCATCGTGAAATAGAATTGTTAAACTCAATTTATTTCTATCAAAATCGAAAATGTTAAAAATCATATAGTTCATTGATATCGAAAAAAATATCAAAACTATGCTTCAGGAATTAACATAAACTATGGCCCAATAATGTTTAATATCTAAGGGTATGAAGATTATCCCGGAATTGCCACAATGATGAACCAAAACCAAATTTTGAATACCATCCTTTATTTGTTAATGTTCCATTCCAAAATGCTAAGTTAGGTTTTAATTTTGACACATAAGTATGCATCGGGTTGTAAATTTCTCCCTGCTTCGGGGTCAATTATTTTAAATCACTGACAAAATATAAATAATAATTAATAAAAATTTTCATATTCCCGAAGTTTTTCAGTGTCATAAGCAATTACTCCCGAAATAAATTTCTGTCGAAATTCAAACAAAATATATCATTTTGGAATGGAAAACCAACAATAAAAATACACACAGCATTGAAATACTCATTCCAGGTTAGAGACATATAGAAAGGTTCTAAGTCGAAATTTCTGTTCGCGTTTCCCAAATATTTACTTATATTGGCACAAATTCGATACTAAAAAGAAAAAAAAACTCTAACAAAAATCTAGAATGTAGTGTTAATAAAATAAGAAATGTTTCGTGATCTCAACTATGGTATAAATTATTATGATGTATGGTTGCTAGGATTTAATCAACTGCTGCTTGATTAGTATGAAATATCCAAAATTAGTATGCAATATATTGATATAATGTTCGTTATTAAATCAATATAATTATGAAATAAAATAATGGCCCAACATGCCCCAAAAATAATGACTCTGTTCTGGCATTTGACATAGGAGAATCGACTTAACGGGAATTTCAAGTCCACTCGGAGATCATTTCGAGGAGAAATAAGCCCCGGCCATTTCACACAATTTTGACGGATGATTTGGACACATTCAATCCTTAGCTGATGTCAATCTCACACTTAGTGAATGAATGTCCTCAGCATACTTAATTAGAAGCAGTAATGCTAAATCTAAGCGTTTGGCATATTTTCAAACACAGTTTACTCAGTAGAGTGTATGGTTCATAGACAAATTTTATTGGAATCTCAATATTTAAGTTTAAAGTGTGACCATTCCTTTACAAATGTTGCTTATGTAACTGTATTGTTAACTGGCTGTCAGTTTTATATACGAATGCGGCGGAACATAAACTCCATATTGGAAAATGTTGATATTGATTTGAATTTGTCATTCCCTCAATTATTACCTGCTCGTTTAGCAACTAATATGTATTTATTAGTTACAGAATTTGTATTTGAAATCGTCAGAAATGGTTTTCATGAAGTATTTTCAGTTGTAAAAAAATATATGCCCACCATCTTAATATTCAGAAGTAGAATATTTTCAGCTTTTTTTAGTCTATTGTGAATATATTTTTCGTCTTTTTGACTATGATAGTGCATTCTAAAAAATAACCATTTATTACTTTATGTTTTCCTACTTGCTAGGAAATCATTGACAATAGAAAATATCCTTCGATAAAATTTCGGATATATTCGGTACGATATTACACTGCTTTACTAACGGATGGTGCCGAACATTTGAACAGCTGATGAGGGGAAAACTTATCTCAATAAAATTTTTCCAACGCTCAAGAGCACTCATGTCCGCCTCTCAGTCATGCAAGTCCTCACTATAATCATGAACGTCTATGAATTCTACTTTTCCGAAAACGATTTGTATATCTGGGGAACTGGAAATTCTTTAACTCCATAAACAAGGTGGCAGGGGGAAAAGAAATGCTGTAAATAATTCCTCGTTCCTGCTGAATAGTCTCATTTGAACGCGCGATTCATGCGTCATGTCAATAGCTGAAACATGTCTTCTGATTTAAAAAGTGAAGTCCTTTTTGAATCAAAATGGTAAGTTAAAAAATTCAATTAATTTAATGAACCGAATGTTCTAAATTGGCATAATCTAGTAATGAAAGTTTTGAATTTTCTGAATGGGTGACGTTTCTCACTAAGATATTTCAAATATTTGAATGCTTTAGTTTGAAGTGCAGGAAACTTCAGGCCAATGACATTTTTCTAGAAGAATGAAAGGCTTGTTTAATTGAAAGTCCTTTATTGGCTATAGAACTTCAGTAACAGGATAGTGGCCTCATATGTCATATATTTTATATAGATCATAATACAAGAATCATATAGTTTTCTCCAGTAACTCTAAGTTATTATCGCTTCCATTATTGAAAACATGGAACATGAGAGTCATGAACATTTGAAAAGTTAAGTTTAATTTCCCAACTCTCTTTTCTTATAAATGTTGCCGTAGGTCTTTCTCCGCTTCCTGTTCTTTGATTATTTCTTTCTACCTCAAAATGGAAATGAACTAAAACTCCCTATATTTTGTCATGAAAACATGGACTGTAATCCTTAGATCGAATTTGTTTGTCAACATCTTGTTAAATGTCAAAAATGAGGCAAAGTGATAAAATCTGATAAGTTGTCTTCCTTGTTGTTGATGAAAAGTTGATAACGTGGATTGTAATTTTTGACCACTTCTGTATTGAGAATCTGTTCTGTATATATAATATCTCAAACTACATGAAATCTTTGTTTTGTAAGTTCTGTTTTAATAACCCGGATACTCAGAGCATTGTTGTTTGCTAACACTGGTTTATCATTCAACATTTTCAACGTTGAAGGGTAGACACCAATCCATCAATTCTCATATCCACGAAATTTTAGTCCCGCCAAAACGTGACGTACAGTGAGGTTGTTTTGACATTTTCGCGAAAAAATTAAATTTTTTCGGGTTCCACTGACACTAGATTACGCTTGGCCTACCGCTCGTTTAGAGCCCTTGCTAATAAGCTTCGCGGGATAAAAAGAGTATACTAGTCCCCCGCGAGTTATATAAGGGATATGACGAGATTATTCGTTTCCCGTAAAGAATTCGTTCTGACATTCAACGCTGCTTTGCCTGGTATAATTTTGCCATTTTTTAATGTGACATTTTTGACAGAAGAACCTTGAATTATTTTATTAATAACCTTAATTTTCTGTCTTAAATATTACTTAATAAAATTAATTAAAGACATTTCTCTTCTATTATGTCATATAATTCATTTCACTACTCGTCTTTGGTTGTTGTTGAATTTGGCATCCTTTTTCATATATTTGGTATCATATATTATCTGCATCACAATCGTTAATTGCTCAAATCACTTGGTGTGGAATCAAGTTGCGAGCAATCAATTATAATTTCAATAAACTGATTACAGGTGTTTGGAGAAATTGAAAATGTCTGAAACAGGTGCTGGGAATTTTGAAAATATAAAACGCGCTTTCCATTCCCAGAAAATTAATGACACTTAACTTTATTCACTTTGTAAATTTGGTCGAAATATTAAAAGTGTATTACCAAAAGTACGCCGGAGGTGGTGCTTGCAGGATTTGACCGCAACCTTGTATTTGCGGAGAGTGTGTCTGTTTCGATAAAGATTTTGTTTGTGTGGCGATTTGAGACTGGTTCAAGTAAAAAGTTTTGGACCGTAGGTAAATTCGATTCAGATAAAGATAGGTAGAAAAATTCAAAAATGTTGAAAAGAGGATGGCTAGAGATTGCTTAAAATGAGGTTTTCCCAAGATTGCACTTTGAAGAAAGTAGAAATCGTATAGTACATTTAGCTGCCAGATTTTGACTACACTTTTAACAGCAATAAAAGTCATTCACACATCAGTG
The DNA here is from genome assembly GCA_954870665.1 of Stratiomys singularior. Classification (NCBI taxonomy): domain Eukaryota; kingdom Metazoa; phylum Arthropoda; class Insecta; order Diptera; family Stratiomyidae; genus Stratiomys; species Stratiomys singularior. Next base: position 27,215,189 of record OX940878.1, on the reverse strand, counting down.
AGTTTGAAATTACCGAGCTGTCATTAAGTGGTCTGTGAAGAATCCCAACAAAAACTGTTCATGCGATTTCTGAAGATAACATTATTTAAGATGATTTCTTTAAGGAATTTCGTTGAACCAAGTACGAGTTATTCGTGCTTCTTTGCAATTTATATCACATCAATGAATGGCGTATTTACGTCGAGTAATACAGGATTCTATTTTTTAACTGATTCAACGTTTCGTGTATTTGTCTTTTCGAGTGTTCCTACAGCAGAGGCATCTATGGCTATTCCAGAATCCCAGTATACGTGGACTACCTACTCGTTTTGAAGTTTTTTAATCGAAAATTTCCACATTAAACTGGGCTTCATTCCATATTTCCCATATTTCATTCTAGTCTTTTCGCATCTTAAGGAAGAAATTAATAAGTTATGTCAGAATTAAATTCTTTCTCCCCGATAAGACCATATATCTATGATGGTTAAAATCTTCTTGTTGCGATCCTGAACATAATCGTTGAATGTGTTGTATTCTGTTTGAATCTCTTGTTACTGATGAGAATTAAATATCAGAATTTGGAAAAACAGAAAAGTCACAAAAATAGAAAAACCTTCTTTTGTTTCCAGTCTCAGTAAATTGACAAGCCTGACAGAAAACTGCTCAAAAGATTTCCCAGCTACAAAGCTATATCGATCATATCGTTGAGTATGCCCCTGGTAATCGAATCATGTACAATTATGCCGGCAATGAGGATGCTTTTCTAATCCGATTTTCGAAATTTTGATAGACGGTTTTTTTGTGGTAGGAAGGAGAACGCTACTTCCGCCCTGAGTGTGGGACTTTCAGATGATCAATGCTTCTGGACTTCCCACTGAACCCCTTCCCTGTCAACATGGGAAGCTGGCCTGGAACAGTTTGACATATTATTCAAGGCTAGCCCTCGTGTTCCTACGCCTTGAGGCACCTTCATATTCCGGGAATCGCTTCTCCAGCGAAAAACAATTGTTAGAAAGGAGATACTCTCATCCCCGATTAGTTTCAACGCTTTAGTTTTGATTTTTAAAGTCTTAGCACTGCCCAGGCATATTATGCCACGTCTTACAATTTTTAAACTATTTGTAGCATTTTTCCGACCATAGTCTCTGAACAGAGCTCTCCAATTTTGCTGAAGATGTCATCGCGCTGCTTCCTGCATCTCTTGCAGCAGCAGCAATGAAGCAGCAGAAATGAAGAATGTACGACAGACAGTGACTTGTCAATCTTGTTGAGAACTAGTGGTAATGCAACTTTGAATACTACCTTAAGAACTTTTTTATACATTTTTTCTAGGAGTATTAAGACATGGCGTAACTTTTATGTATTTGAAAACAGTTATTAACTGCAGGTTTCAGAAATATTTCAATTCATTAAATAATTACTACATCAATGGTGTTATGATACATGTGAACGCAGGTGTTGATAACGATAAAACGTTTGATGAACGATCCTGGAAGAAGTTACAGTACAGTTGATTTGACCACATGCTCCGGCGGAAAAACTTAATGCTGTCATTATATCTTATCCTATTTCGTCAATTCGATAATGTGTCGAAAAGTGAATTTTTACAAAGTACAAATACAAATCGTTGAAATGAAAAAACAAAGAATTCAGGAGTACATTCTCTATCATTTAATCAACTTGGACAAAATGCAGTTTGGACATAGCGAAAGATGACGTAGAGAAAATTCGCAAAAGAAAACTACCACGAAAGATAACAATTAAATCGACCATCGAAAGTTTAGCCAATGTTTGTCCTACAACTATTTCCTCAACCCGATTTTACTATCCACGGCTATAGCCTTCAGCTTTGAGCCAATTAAAATGATATCACGGCAATTATTTAAACTTCTTCTTGACGAAAATTTGACAAGAGAAAAATTCAGAAAAAGTAGGCTAAGTCACAATTCAAGATTAATTATTTGAATGGAATAAGTTGCAACATGTACGTGAGGAACATTGCCTTAAGCCCTTGTAATCGTATTTCAAGCATTCTTTCTTTCACCCGAAGCCTGGCTTGACTGTCTGCGTCTTTGACTTTGAAGCGCGGTTTGTCGACTTTTAAACTTCACTGACCCAAATCTAAGATTTTCATTAGCATGTATAATATGAAACTTCACTTGTTTTTATCGCGACGATACCAAGTTATTCTCAGAAATGTTTAACTTTTACACAAATACCCAGATGTCATCTGGCTAAATATACACAAATGCCAGTGCAAAGCGAAAAGTGACAGCCAGCCTTTCGCAAAAGGCCAAATTTATTGCAATTTTCAGAGTTAATTGTCTGGTACAAAACAAAAACAATCATGTTTGCAAATTGTTGTAAAAAATCTTGTTCAAAAGACAAAACTGCTGGAACAGTTTAACGACGTGAATTGCAACAGGTCGTCGAATGTGAGAAAAAAATGCCATCTTAAGACAAACAAAACTCCAAAGTAACGATTTCTTGTTGAGTTTTCACTTTCACTGCAAAGCCATGTAAATGCTGCTGAACGTTGTGGAAATGTACCATGAGCGATCCCAAGAGCAATAAACGTAACATTAAACGCTTATAACGCGCTGTATGATGGGATCAGTCAACTATCGAGAAATGTTAGTCCCCAATGTAGGCTGGGAAATCGAATCGAATCGAATGTAAAGATGCTGGGAGTCATGAGTGGAAAATTCAGGTTGTCGATGTATATTGGATGATTTGTTTCAAAGTTTCAAATTTCGCAACCTTTCTTTGAGTAAAATTTAGACCACAGCGATAAGGCTAAAATTTTCATTCAAAAATCTCCACACAATTCAACTAAGAAATGAATCTTTAATCTTATTCAATCCAAATAGTGAAAGACACCCTTAACCAGAATCGAGAAGCAAGTGCAAATCTTATAGTACGAAAATATGCGTTCGTACCTTGAACTTTTATTTCCGTTTCGACCGAACGATTCAATTCCAAAAAAGTTAACATATCCTAGACACCATAATTAAAACTTTCTTCTTTCTAGACACCCTGTTTTGTTTATGCTGGTATGGTATTGCATGTTGGCGACGATAGCCTCGTTGACTTTCTTTCGTGTTCATCTCACATAAATTTAATTTGTAGACCGTGCATTAAAATAGTCATTTGGATCATTTGGTCCAGTAGTTTGAATGACAGGAAAATGAGCAGTATCTTAATCTCAGCTGAAGATGAATTCCACAGAAAGAGAAAATTTTTCGAACGACATATGATGCCTGGTCATTTCAAAATGCATTTATCATATCTATGATGAAGTTTTCAAGTTGGTCGACGAACTATTGAAAATATGTTGACAAGTAAAAGCTTTCGACATTAAGAAAAATTCCAACTTACTCATATTTAATGTCAAGGATTTCCATTTTGATCTACTTTACATTTCCGTGAAGATTTCTTAGAGGAGCTCTATTATATGTGAGAGGAGAGAATATTTTTATTATTGTACAGGACTTGATGGTACTGAAAAAGATAAGATCGGTTAAATCGATGTGAAGTTTATCTTTGAGAATAGATACATATGACAAGCTGCTTCCGCCCTACGCTCCGAATCGCTCCAACTATCACCCCAACATGCAGACTTGTCTTTCGTGGCATCGGTTTCAGTCATCCCAGAACCTAAGTACCTTTCGTTGGTGACTTTGGTATTTTTTAACACTTTTCCTGCACCGTTTAATTTGGAGAGCCAAAAGAAGCATTTGCGGCAGGTTAGGCGTCATTGCTTTAAACTAAGCAATGGTGCAAAGATACTGTAGATGAGATTTTCGCCATTTATTAGAGTGATCATTAGAATCGTCTGCAATAGGTTCATTTAGAGTTAGCAATTTCGAATTAAAAGATAAAGACCACAGTGGCCGTCCAGGAATATGGACCTTATCAAGACTATATTCGCTGAATACTCGCAATATAGTGTGCCTGTGACAGTGCATGCTACTAATATTACCAAGCCAACGATACATAACCATTTAATAAAGAAAGGATATGCTGATCCATGTGGAATTTGGGTTCCGCACCTTTTGACGGAGACTGACCGGAGAATCGTCTACATGCGCTTTACTTCTTCAGGGACATGAATTATATCCTTCCATTCAAAGAGTCTCATCATCAGAGACGAGAACTGGGTTTTGTATCAAATACGAATCAAACTTGGTCTGAAGAAAGTAGATCTTCAACTGTTGTCAGGCCTGAAAGTCATCCCAAGAAGGTTCAATTGTGAATTTTGTGGGAGTGGAAAGTGTGGTGTTCTACGAGTTTCTTTCTCAAGGTGATACGGTTCATGCTGGTTAATATTGTAATCGACTCATTCAATTTAAAGCTACCATAGCCGGCTGGAATAGGTGAACCGAGGCGTCGTCGTCATACATCACGAAATCGCCTAATTATTACAATTTGATTGGGATGCTCTGCCTCATCCTTCGTCCTCTCCAGACCATACTTCTTCCGGATATTACTCGTTCCTCTCCTTTAAAGATTCTCTCTAAAATATTTAAAATATTTAAATTCGTAAGCGGAATGTAATCACATGTAAGCCTCAAGGATTTCAGAAATAAGGTGTAATGGGGTTTCCTAATTGGTGGATGAAAGATATAGAACAGAATGGTTGTTATTATTTTTTATAAGATGTTTTTTTAAGATAAGATTTTATTTTTTTTAAAATTTCATATAAATCAACTCTAAACAATAAATATCGTAAATTAATTTAGCATCAAAACACGGGAAGAGTTTTCTGGGTCACCCTAATACTTGGAACTAGTATCCCGAATTGTTATTCAGTCTGAGAAAAGATGTTGCGGCCGATATCTACTGACAAGTGTAATTAACAAAACAAAAACATGTCTGGTGTGTTTTTGGCTATTGTTCTTAAATTTTAAATAATTATTCGTTTTAAGTTTTGCACAATATCAAATTTTCATTGGTACGTTTATTAAAGAATGAAATTTAGAAAATTTAAGGATTAGTATGGGTAAGCGCATGTAAGTTTACAACATAAAATCTTTGTTTCAAAAGCATTCAGTTGTTTGTTTTATTCCAAAAACATGCTTTGTGGCCTGATATTTGCCTCCATATTTCTCCTTGTTTTAGGACCCGACATTTTTCTCCCATATATTTAGGGGGTTAACGTTTTCATACCCGGGAATAAATGGAGCCTGTTTTTATCCCTCTGTCACGAGCGATTGGGATTTAAGGCAAAGCATCCTACAAATCGTGGAACAGATTGTATTCAGGTGGAGCCAAGTGGATTTGACAAATATAGGAAACTCTCCTGTGCACAATTACGAAATGAACATTTCGATGGATGTGAAGTTTGTGAGTGAATGCTGTCATGGTCAAATATTGAGGTTAGACGCCTGGTTTTTTCTCGTTGTCAGTCTTTCAAAGCTCGTTAGTAGCTTCCATATAGTTGAGTTATTGTACTGTATAGGATAGTATTGTTCGCCATACGTTGAGTTTTGAAACTCATCACGATCTCTATCGTAAGCGAACCCTTCTCCAGATAAAATATTTTAAATTGACTGGAAAAGATGGTACACAAACGGGGTCAAATCTGGTGATTTTGGAAGAAGAAGCGAAATCTCCCAAATGAAGCTCAACATACCAAATAACGTACGATAGTTTCATAGGAGTTTAGTTGTCCTGAGTACGAAATGCTCTTCCGTTCCCACCACATAAAAGTATGACCTTTGATCCACAAGGATTTTTCTTGTGAGTAAAATAAAAAAAATCTAACCCATTAAAATTTAGCTAGTAGTATTCGGAAGTACAAAAATCGCTATTCAGGCTTCACGTAGGACCTCGCTGAGTCATGTAATGTCAAATTTGAAACATATGTCAAATTTGTCAAAAATTGAGACAGGATTTCAAAACCAATAGGATCATGATATAATCAATGGTTTAATACCTCTTTGCCACAGCTTACATTAGAGTCGTTTTGCAATCTTCAGGATCATATCCACCAAGTTGGCTCGCAGTTATAAGAAGTTCCTGCAATCGATTTTGCAAGTTTTTCTCGAGATTGATATGGATTTTGTTATATATTCAAATCTAAATTAGCTTTCTTAATTAATGCAGGTGATGTAAATTGTGTCTATCAATTTTTGTATGGTCAACGATAGTATAAGCTTCGGAGCAATGTTGGTTGATATTTAATCACTAAGTCCCGAGAAATACTTTCTGTGAATAATGTCTGCTCTGTTACCCAACCCACCAGTCAGCTGCTGTTGAATCTTGGTATGATAGACCACTTAACAATGGTGGCGTGTTTGAAATTCCCTTTGGCATGCCCAGCATGTATGAATTGACGTTAATAGCAGTCCGGTAAATGAAATAAATCGGGTAACAGACTTCACGAAAAACGTGACCAAAAATATTACTGATTACCAAATATATACGAGGGTGGTTCAATAAGTACCCGTGTGTGAAGACAAAGGGCGTTCCTGCGGGAAGATTAACATCGTGTAGATATTGGCATAGATATTAGCATCGTATGCTGCCATCTATTAAACGACGACACAATATATTTCAGACTGATTTATAGGTTACTTTGGATTTGACAGCCATTCGAGTAAGACGTGTTTCGTGATTTTTGTTTTTGGATGAAAATGCAAGGAGATAAAAGCGAAGTTGGATCCTGTTTATGGGGTCAAGTCACCATCTATGGCGACAGTTAGATATTGGTTCAACGAATTTAAACATGGACGAACATCTGCTTTTGGTGAGGATCTTACCGAGAAAATAATTCAAAAAGTCTACGACACGATTCTCGGTGATCGACGAACAAAAGTGCCTGATGTAGCAGATTGCCGTAGGTGTGTCGACTGGAATGGCAATTAATATTTTAAATGATAAGTTGGCGATGAAAAATTGTCGGCCAATCGTCGCCGCGATTGTTTCCGGTGGACAACAAGCGGATGCTGCTGTTAACTTCGAAGCAGTGTTTTGAGCAATTCGGAAGATTTAAAGAAGTTTTTGCTTCGAATTGTCACCGTTGATTAAACTTGGATTCATCATTGGACATCAGAACCTAAGCAACAATCGGTTTCAAAAATAATTAATTTGTCCCGGTGAATCTGCTCGATAGAAAGCAAAGACGGTTCCATCGGCGGGCAAAATCATGGCGACGATTTTTGGCGATACAAACGGCGTCGTCCTCAAGTATTTTTCTTTCACGACCGCATTTTGCGAAAAAGAAGGCGCTGTTTCACCATGATAACGCACCAACACATTCTTCCGGAGCTGTCACCACCAAACTGGATGAATTGCGTTATGAATTACCGCTGCGCCCTCCGTATTCCCCCGATCTGGCTCTCTGCAACATTTTCTCTCTGCAACAACACGAAAGAACAAAACGAGAAGACTATTATCACCGGAGGAGAGTTCGACAACTCCTATTTTTGGAAGAGTTAGAAAACGGTTGGAACGTTAGGAGAAAGTTCTTTCTAAAAGAAGACTATCTTGAAAAATAAAAAACAATTTTTTGAAAAAAAAAAGTATCTTCATTTCTAACAAGGGTACTTATTGGAGTGCCCACGTAAGTGTGATTCAAGATATGCAGTTTGAGCACTTAGTACGTTTCATAAGTAACGAGCATAGCATTCGTCACTTTTCTCCAATGTTATCTGACTTATTGAATAAGCATATGACGGTCTATATTAAAATTTATTCTTTAAAATCCTCGTTCACTACAAAATTTTAGCTTATTCTAAATCTTCTTAAGAATGGCAATTGTGAGCTCAAACGGTCAGAATCAACAGAAAGCTAACAGAAACCTTGGAACCCAAGAAAGATTAAAACACGATGATTTCCTGGCCCTCCCTGTTTTTAATTTAGTACAGGGGTACATGCTCAGAAAAGTCCGATCCACCAGGCTTAGTACACTCTGTAGTACCCACGGTGGATGATAAAGATATCTTGCATTTCAAGAAAAGGATAAATCGATCTACAAATGAATGAAAACCAAAGAACAATTTTGTTTCTAACAAGGAAACTGACACTCACGGGATCATTCATAATATCGTGAACAATTTTCAGCACAAAATTCACGAAACAGGAGGATTAAACTGTCAAAATGAAATAACTGAATATAGCTAATTCGTAAAATATTTTACTTGGCTCTAGTTATCTTGAAATCAATTCGCTCCAATTCGCTTGAAAAAAAATTCACGGAGTTTTGATTTCAAAACGCCGCGAATATTTCTCACTATAATATGAAATGCTTTATGGTACATGCGTGAAAAATAGACAGGATATGTTTGCATATCCGAAAAATTCTCAACGATTCAAAGAAAGAGAATAGAGACCAATAGCGAGTTGGATATAGCAAAGGGTTTTACAAAATATTCGACAAGGTGGTGTGTCAAAAGTAATAAAGCTTCGGAGATCTGACTGAACCTTAGATACCAAGAAGCACGTTTGACGAAAAAACTGAATACGAATGTCCGTAAGGAAATCTCAAAAGCGTTGGGAAGTTAAAAGCTAATTGGATTTCGAAATAAGACGTTATGAGCAAAATATCAAACAACCCAGGTGCAAGAAATCTTTCTTTCAGATCAAAGCACGGAACGTGCTGTTGAGATTTACCCAAGTAGATATCAATATTTGCAACTGAAAATTGATAAAGTTTGGTACCCTTCCGCCTCACATAGTCTCCTATGATTTTCTGCAGCGCTGTTTTCAAATCAAACCAGGAAAGTAATTGTTCTCTCCTCCTCCCTGTGCTAGTTTTTGAAATACTTCTGGCAGGATATTAAATATTATTTTTTGAATTTCGTTTTGGTGTTGCCGCAGGCCAAAATTAACTCTGGGTAGCTTGGTTCCGCTGGGCCTTGCTTCGTGGGTCTCGAGGACGAGTTTCGGCTGCATACAGCCATCTTCAGCTCGTTCTCAGAAAAACGCGTCCTCGAGACCCACGAAGCAAGGACCGGCAGACCAAAGCTACCAGAATTATTTTTTGCCTTTGGAACAATTTTCCGTCGTGTTCAGTCTTACTGACTCAATATTTTTGACGTGGCGTTTTTGATGTGTTGTTTCGTTCTGAATTTGTGGGTGTTAAATGTGCTTATTGTCAGGAAAGTCACTTGAGCAAGTAGGTCCATAGGTAGGGTACATTTCAATAGTCAGAAAAAGGCCGTAATTTTAATTTTTTTATTTTAGGGAAATGTCTGATTTGGTCTCTTGCTACGTTGTCCAATGCTTTTTCTTTCTTAAAAAGGATTATGGTGAACGAGGATTGAAATTTTGTAGACAAGAAAAAATCATTGTTACCATTTATGCGGAATCCCGCCCTAAAAAATATTTCTTTCTTATATCCATCCAAGTCCATTAAATATTTATTATAAATTTCGTGTACTGGAAGCAAACTGTACTGGTATAACCATCGTGTTCCAAGATAAACAGAGTTACATATTTCTTCGTATTAGATAGGTATATAGATAGATAGGTAGACAGATATAGGTATATGTCGATAGATATTGCGATAAGAGACCGTTTGATTTTGGGAATGGAAGGATCTTGTGTCCTTGAGCAGATTCCCTACGGGCTACGTCGGCGTATACCAACTTAACATTTTGATATATTTTCGTTCTATATTTTCAATATTTCATAGTTTTTTTTTTTTAATTATATTATCATCCTAAAAGGATTACTTGTAGACTGAACAATTTTCTTGTGCAATGACTCTTGGATTGGATGGAATACAAATTCGAACTAAAAAAGCCATTAACAATCGAATGTAAAGTTATTGGAAAAGTGCTGCGACTCGTGCAATAATGACAATTCCATCGTCTAAATTTATGTGTATCTATTTTATGTTTGATTTTCTTCAATCCACTTTTACGAGTATGTACATTGGTGTCTTCAGATACAAACATGATTTACAGCTGGCTATTAAAACGGAATGATTTACGTTTTGAGGTGGTAACCACTAGCAGATCATGGTGCTTTAATGAAAATTTCACCTTCTTATAGTTCAACTTCTTGTTAACGGGTGGAAAATAAAAGTCAATTTGTTTGAAGGTCGTATGCAGTTGTTGCAAACAGTGAATATTGAGAACTACGATTGTAAATTTTTTGTAAACGTTAGGGCGTTGTTGCGTGCGAATCAGGACTGCTGAATGCATCCTTTACACGTTCTAGGGGCAAAAATTTGTTCTCCAGTGAATAATAAAAAGTTGTTGAATTAAAAAAAAATTGATTGAAATTGCTTTTGCAACAAATTGGAACAAAAATTTCAAAAGAACTTGAAAATGATAAAGGGTAATTTCCTACAGTTTGCTGGAAGCTAGTATGAGTAAATACGTTACTAAAAACTTATCTCACTATTATTCACCAGCGTTAGTAACCCATTTTCTTTCTTGCTTTGAATTTTTTAAAAATTACCTTCAATATCAATGTTAATATTTAGATATAATTCATGACCTTGCCATGCCAGGAATCTTAGAATTGTCGAGGTATCATTAACGTAACTGCCTAACGTGTCAGAAAGATTCAGTGCCTTTTTAAGCATTAACTTTTGGGATAAACGACAAAAAACTAACTTTTAAGATTAAATATACAAATTAAAACTGTTTGATACATACGAGTATACCAAATTAGCCTGTGCTAACATTTGCCGAAAATTAAGCAGGTGAAAATTGGACTGGCTAATTGAAATTTTTTGTCAAACCGTCTGATATACACGTACAGGAAAGTGAAAGGTTTTGATTTAGACAAGTGTAAATTACTACTGCAAAGCAAACTCAGCAAAATTTCGCATTAATTAAATCATGGCTATGTGAAAATGTTTGTTTGTGTTAATTTTTTTAAACTTCCGGAAAACAATTAACAACGAAACTAGTTTAGTACGCTGGGCCTCCTCAAATAAAAAAAAAAACAAACTATTCCAATTAAAAAAACAAAAATAAATGCTACTGTTGCAACATTTCATGAATTTTGAATGTTAACAACTTTATACATTAAATGAATAATTTTTTTTAGTTGGGATTGCACAATCAAAATGGTTTGTAATTCGCGAAATTCCTTCAAGAATAAAAATAAGCAATAAGCTTAATGAAAAATAAGTTAATGACATAAGTTAATGACATATTAACAGTTCAATAATTTTTCGTGCAAGAACTTCGATTATTTGATCAGCTGAAAGAGTCTATATCAAACAACATTAGATAAGATTGATCCTGTAAAGAAATCTTATACTGCCCCTCATTTTGGGCTATTAAAAGCCCGAATAAACAGTGCGATGACATCTTCAGCGAAATTGGAGAGTCCTCCTTAGCAAAAAAGTCGGAGAGCTTAGGCTTAAGCCGTAAGAATCCTGACAGCTAGGAAAAGCATATTGGAGAGGTAGAAAGCGCCAGAGGTGGAGAAATCCCTTTTGACGCTAATGAACAGCTTCTCGTAACCCAATGCCATTTCTAGTCAAAGAACGACGTCCAGCTGGAAATAATGTGTCGTAGGATTCAAGGCTAAATTTCCTGGTTAGCAGAGGATATGTTTAGTGGGTTGCCAAGATGGCATTTGCGACTGAGAGTCCCATACACAGAGTGAAGAGAGCCTTCACTTTCATATCATGGAGAGTAATATAATATTTTGGACTTCGGTAGACTTTTGCATGAGTTAAATAAAAATGAAAATATTCGCCTGTTTTTTTTTAATGAACAATGAAGTAAGACTGATAAGAAGTTTAGCTCATATCCTTGAACATTTCAAATTCTTACAACAACAACAAAGTCTTACAACTTTTTCAACAAACTCAATCATTTTGAGGCAAATGTAACAATACATAGAAATTAATTGATTTTCAAACATATCAATGCTTTCACACGGACTTCTAGCACAGGAAACGTTGAGGTAATTATATCGAATGTCTGATACGTTTCAAGTCTTTTTTTAGTGATTAGTTTAATGCAAAGATGTAAATTTTACTTGCGTACTTTCCTTCTTCAGATAGACGTTCCTCATCTCCTGTATCAGTTTAATAACATTTTTGTATTACTTACAACTTGCAAGTAGAATTTATCAAACTATTTAATTCAGTCAATAGTAACAAAAGTACACAATGGACAGAAAGGTTGCAGTGCCTTATGATTTTTAAATATTTTGCAACTATTTAATGTTGCTTTTCTGAATTTTTAATCCTGTTTTCCAGTTTTGAAAGAAGAATCGGCATTTAGTCTTACAAAAGTTAGTTTAGTTCTTAGTTAGTTTCTTACGTTGTTAGTTTGGTTTCTTACGAGAGTGAAGTTACTTCTTAGCTAAATAAATCAAAGGCAATTGTGTTTTGTTTGCTTATAATTAATAATTTTTGGATGCATAATTTCCACTATATTCGCACTAATCCATAAACTGAGAAAACCCTTAAGCAAATTGATGTGTTTATATATACAAACCTTACAAACATTTTCTACTGGGTTTTAACTATGTCTGAATATATCCGACTGTGCTCACTCAATCACAATTCAAACAACTCACACGCTCAGTGAAATAGTTCTTGTACGTATTTTTGTATGCTCTAGTACTTCTTCCAAAAGCCTTGATATCAGTATCAATCGCAGTTTTCATCATGTAAATATAATATAAAGTTAATATAAAGTTTTCAGATTTCTTGGACCTTGAACTGTTAGAGCTGTTGACATTTTTTGAATCTGCTCTACCTTATGATCCCATTTTTTGAGAAAAGCACCATTGATTGCATGCTATAACCTAATATTCATTGCACTTTCTTTAAAAGGATTCGTCAACATAAGCTAGACGGATTCAAATTATTTTTTCGACAATTTGTACTAGAACTTAAAAATGCCTTCTTGAATTGACAATTTGTACTAGAATTGACAATATTTTTTAAGTTCATCGGGTTCGTGGAAATCAAATTACATTGAAAATTCAACGACATTCGTTACTGAGCTGTGCCTTAAACATTTTTATTTCAACTGTATTGTTTTAATTATACTTCTTTTTATAGCAATGGTTTGAATAATATTATTATTGTTGCAGCCAATGGAATAAAAGTCGGAAAAAACCTCCAAATTATTTGTATCTCCATCGATTTTCATAGATATTGGTGATTAAAAGTCAATACTTTAAATGACGAAAGTGACATAGTAGCCACTTGTGTGTTCATCCTGTGGATGAATGCCACCCCTTTTGAGAAGAGGACATCTTTTTATCAAATGTAACTCCAAGAACCAAAAAAACAAAAAAAAAAATTCTTTAAGTACTTTTTATGCTGCATAGTGTTTTTATAAGTCAACAGTTTTTGGATAATTTATGAAAATAATAATGCTTCGGAAATGAAATGTGAAAATTTCCTGGAAAAAAAAAGATTTTTTGAAACGGTCTTTACCTCCAAAAATATGATATTTCACTTCTCATTTCTTTTCAAAATATTTCTCAAAAAAAATCCTTTTTAAAATATTAGTATTTCTAACTAAATTAAATTTATTAAAAAACGGAGAGATTCATTTTGAATAAATATTGTACTTTGAATACGAAGTAACTGACTGGAATAGAAAAAGGGACATTCAAGTGTTCACACTTGAATCCAAGTATTCGTGACTGAGTCACGGAGAACCAATACCTTTTTCACAAAAAACTAAAAAAAATGCTTAAACCATCTTAAAAGATCTTTTCAATAAACTCAAAATGGTGTCTATAGCATAAACGCTTGGTAAGTTATGATGAAACTAAGAATGGACTCGCAATTTTTCAATAAAGTGAATCATATTTGATATGATGAATGGAATTTCCTAGTAGCTCAGCCTGGAAGTGTTTGTCACTAGACCTCATTAGTCATCTCCTAGCAGCGCTTTCAGGTTAAGGGAAATACCTCTTTCACCAGGAATGGCTCGAAAGAAAGAGACTGCCTGTCGGAGAGACTTCTCCTTGTTTTGCGCAACCTAGATTCCCTTCTTTATAAGAAGAACTGCCCGCTCGTAATATGATACGAAGATACAATTGTCTTTTCATGTCAACATCTTCCCCGTTCTATTTTCGGGAATGAGCATGCTTATTGCCATCGAGGGATGGAGACGGAGCTTAGTACATCTTCCATATGCAAAGACAATGTGGCAAGCGTCATCTGTCTTCCCCGTGTAGAACAAGTAAACAAGGGACAGTGATATTCTCATCATACGCAGGAAATAGTGAAAATACCCCTAGGGAAAATACTGCGTAGTTGCGTCAGGTAACAATGCGCCAAACCACCGCCCCAAGTCACTAATGGGTCGTGCTGTCCACGTACCTCACATTCTGTTTACTCATGCTTCTTGCTGACAAGCTAAAGTCCTTCTCATTTCTTCTCGGCCTTTTCTCTCCGTCTCCTACCTAGGTAAATAGGTAAATAGGTATTTTCAACTCCCACCTAGGTAAATAGGGTTTAAATTAAAAGAACTATAAAAAATAACATAAAAATGAAAAATTAATATAATTTTATTTCTTCTACTTTGTCATTGCTCTTGACAAACCTTCAGAGCTCATTTCCTCATTTGAGATCTTTTAATTGTATCTAACGATCCCGGAATTTATCTCAGCACTTTTGAGTTTTGACTATTGATCTTATTCCCTCGCTATTTCCGTTAAATATCTATTGCAGTATCCGAGTGCCAATTTAATAGTCGTAGTCTTAATTAAATGATATTGAAATAAGAGCAGCAGTATTATAACAAACCTTATGGTACGAAACCTTAAGCAGTGAACGCAGCATGGATAGCTGATTTTTCTGCAATAATTCAACGTCATTTAGACATTAACTCTGCTCTCAGAAGCGTAAGTATGTTGGAGGCTGGTCAATCGTAGCGTAAGGTGGCCTTGGTGCTGGGATATTCGTGCTATCAAACATCATTGGAACCAGTATAAGTAGACCGGGAAGGGATCCCTACGTGCTGACTCGGGCAGAGTTCGTGCTATCAATGCCCTATGGGACGAGTTAATGGACTTAATGCGACTTAACGCATGGTCCAAAAATCTACACAACCGATTGAAAAACCTATCAGTCCAGGCATCTGTTACCCTTGTTACCGGTCCAAGAATCAAGAATTGTTTCCATGAAGACCAAAAAAATTCTCGAAAGGCTATAGCCACGACGAAACTAGCCAAGATGGATCCTGCAAATCATCATAAGCAATTCTGTAAAATCTTTGAAGCCTTCATTCACCAGAATCAGGAGTTATTGTGCAAATCGTGCAGAGGTCTTATAATAACAACCGACGTATGAGAGGTTGGCGATGAACCGTTGATTCTTTGGCCTTTACTTTCATTGATATGACAGCTTTGGTTGACCAATATGGTGTTCAAAGCCGGGATCAGTTCGTGAAGTAAAACCGACCTTGCTTTTTTGAATAAGGGTACTTGGGCATCTCAGGGTGATATGAACAATTGTCACTCCGTATTTTATCCCATTTCACAATGAGCATTGCGCGCCTTCATCTTCATGCAGGATAATGCACAACCGCTGACATCTGACCGACCATTTTAGAGGAGCCGAGTATTGGAGGTCACCAAGGAGGAGCCTAATATTGGGGTCATGATGCGGCCTGCCAACAGTCATAACACAAAATTTAATTGAACACTTTTGCAACCAACAAAAGCGTCGTCTTTGGGGAGCCGAAAAAAAGGAGTCCAACCACTGAAATTTTACTAAATTGCTTATGGTGTGCTTTGAAAAGAAATTTAGAAGAAAACATCCGCCGTCTTATTGAGAGAATGCCATCCAGGCTCAAAAAATGCATTTCGATAAGAATAGGAGACTTCGTGCAATCGAAAGAATTATCCTAGGCGGTGTGTTGGATGCACAATTTAATGTTCTTTGGCTCTTTGAACAGCTTTGACTTTATCAAACGCAAAAACAATCAGATATTCGGTAATTTTTTGTTTCCTTGTATTGAATTTATTGAAGTATGGGTGTACAAATAAGTTTCCGACCTTTTTAGATAGGTGTTTTTAGTATCACTGCTTGCATATTATTCAATCGGTCGATACATGTTTTTTGGAGGTCAGATGTCAAACTTGAATAATTACTAGTGACATTTGTTCAAAGCGTAAACAAGAATTTTTTTCATGTAATTGAAAATGTCGAATTTTGTGCCAAATAAACAACATTTGCGGGAAGTTTTACTTCATTATTTTTTGTTGAAGAAAAGTGCAGCGGAAACAAATCGTTTGCTTGTGGAAGTTTACGGTGAACATGCGCCGTCGAAAACAACATGCAAAGAGTGGTTTCAACGATTCAAAGTTGGTGATTTTGACGTAAGAGACAAAGAACGTGAAGGCAGACCAAGAAAATTTGAAGATATAGAATTGGAAGAATTGCTTGATGTGGACTCTTGTCAGACTGAAAAACAATTGGCAGAACAGTTGAATATTACCCAACAATGTGTTTCGCAACGTTTACATGCAATGGGATTGGTTCAGAAGCTGGGAAATTGGGTGCCACACAAATTGAAAGAAAGGGACATAGAACGTCGGAAAACCATGTGCGAATTGTTGCTTCAACGACAACAAAGGAAGGGGTTTTTGCATCGGATCATCACTGGGGATGAAAAATGGATCCGTTATGACAATCCAAAGCGCAAACCAGCGTGGGTCAAGCCAGGTGAACCAGGGCCGTCGACGCCAAAAGCAAATATCCATGGTTCGAAGGTGATGCTTTGTATTTGGTGGGATATGAAGGGTGTCGTCTATTATGAGCTGCTGAAAGAGTGTGAAACCATTACGGGAGAAGTTTATCGACGACAACTGATGGCTTTAAAGCAAGCTCTAGCTGCAAAACGACCGGAATGGGACAAAAGGCACAATAAGATTATTTTGCAACATGACAACGCTAGACCACATGTTGCAAAACCTGTCAAAAATTACTTGGACAGGCAGAACTGGGAAATTCTACCCCACCCGCCGTATTCACCAGACATTGCTCCCTCTGATTACCACTTGTTCCGGTCGATGCAATCAGCCCTGGCAGAGCAGCACTTCACTTCATATGAAAACGTCAAAAAATGGGTCGATGACTGGATCGCCTCTAAACCACCAGACTTCTTCCTTCGGGGAATCCGTTTATTGCCTGAACGATGGGCGAAGGTTATAGCTTCCGAAGGAACATACTTTGAATAAAACATTCCTTCATTTTCTACACAAACTAATGTCTTTTATTCCAGTAAAAAAGGTCGGAAACTTATTTGTACACCCAATACATATTTTATACATATTCAAATTTAACTACCGAGAACAAGATTTTCCTTTTGACGATTTTCCACCTACTTAAAAATAATCAGAGAATTATTAGAAGCTCTTTATTGTGTTTTGAGGAGTATGCATACAGATTCAAGAAAAGAAACCTTCTCTCAATAATATTTCTTCATATTAGTAATAAGACGTTAAAAACATTGAATTTGAATGAAAACATAAATATTTATACATTTATTAAATATAAATATTTATATTTATTTATTTATTAAATAGAAATATTTATCAACATCTGTATTGAAATGCTTCATTAGATGAATCAAAGCCAAATTTATAATAAGCAGATTTCTGAGCAAAGATTTTTGTGGAGTAAACTCTAAGTAAAATATGAATTATGTGTTTGGAGCGCATTTTAATATTATTGCATATTTTTCCTACAATTATTGCGGAAAAAGCAAAACACAAAAACATTAATGGTAACTTATTGTAGAATTTCACATGTGCTTCGTGGATGCCAACTATTTGAAACGAAAATAGATCGCGAGCTAGAGTTACGACCAACTGATTGCAAGCAGCATATGCTCAAGTGCAGCACGGCATATACTCACATATATATATATTTGTATCAATTTCTCAGCGATATGAAGACAATCTGATAGACCTAAGCCCCCCTTTTCAAATAAATGAAATAGTAAAAAAAAATAATGAAGAGCCGACAAAAGAAAGAAATCGTCTCATGGAGTGAAAGACTCAAAGACAGTGAAATGGCACTTACAAGCAGTTTACTCCACTAACTTCTAAAGTACAGTTTAGTTCAGTTTTTACCTTATATCTTGGAGCATCTTGGTACACAATAGTACGAAACATTTGTAACGGCGCATGCAGGTGTAGTGTGATACGGAGCGCGAAGATAAAATTTTCCTTCCTTTTTCATATGATCGCGAACTATTTACCTGACGATTTTTCCGAAATGACGTAGAAGTGTTTCTTGAAATTTTTTTCTTTTTCTTTTTGTTTTATCGATCGGAAAGTGCAAGTGAAAAATGAAAAAATTGAAAATTTTCGAGAGCGTCAAGCTAGGAGTTATATCGACAGTGCTTATACATTGGCACATTGGCAATGTCCTTTGTGTCCCGTCAAATCAACAGGAGCATGACTTGTATTTATTGGATGCATTATCAAGACGACAAAGTACTAGCTATTATGGATCACAGGATGTTGTTATGGAAATGCTAGGACGAAGTACTAATTGGCAAAATTTAAAGACGAACATTTTTTTTTTCAAAATTAACTGCTAACGCGTTTTCAAAATGGAAGCTTAAATCAGTACTTTAGGTTAACAAAACCGAAATTTTCATTCAGTGGAAAAGGGTCTGTCTCACCAGGAATTTTTTGAAATTATGATTGGAACGACTACGAATTTGTTTTCCATATTTTATGCTGTTCGTTGGAATCGCAGTTTAAAAGTGAAAGTGCATCTAGGTCCGAAATTCAATGAAAGACCGAGTTTATTCAAATTTTTAAGGGATGCCCGGGTTATATATAGGTTGTAAACATAATCTTCCTTAATGTTATGATTACTTTGAACGAGAACGTAAATTTTGGCTTTGATTTGTTCTAGAGGTTTTAAAAAAATTGTTAAAAAAAGATTGATGGAAAACTGGCGCCCAAAAACTTTGGTTTCAGCAATCTGCTTAAGGCAAGCGAAATCCTAAAGGTTTCAATTGTGTCGTGTGCGTAGAGTCACGCGTTTCAAAATGTTTTTAGTCAATTACAACTCGTACGCATTATGCTTACCAGTAAGCGTGAACATCATTATGAGTTTGGTTAATTGTGTCTTACTATTGTTGAAAATTGCTGTGTTGTATTTCTTAACAATTGTAACTGGCATGAACGAATGACTATCATTTTGTCATATGTGTGAAGACCAGTGAACCTTATGCTTGGATGAAAACAAATCTACATTTAGTTGACTTTTGCCACCTTCTTGCAAATAAACACGAAGATTTTCAGTTCCTCTTTGGTGCAAACTGTCTACAATTGCTTGGACTGAAAAAATATGGAAAACATAGAATAAATTAATGTTGAAATTAATTTGTTCTGAATCGCCATAAGTTTGTTTTGACGAATTTCATTTGATCAACTGAAATAACAAAAGTATATACAATAAATTGTTCATTGGGAGGACATGATTTCAATGTCAATTGTTACTAGATGAGCTCTTGGTTGAGTTGGATAAATTGATAAAATTCTTTCGAAATTTCATATCATAATTCCTAGGTTGTTCTCAACTTGCTTGGGATAAAGTTGAGTAATGCTATCACAAGACTATCGTAGGGATAGTAAGACTATTGCCCTTGCGAAAGAGAAGCATATCTGCTAGGTTTTAAAGTGTCAGTTTAATTACTTGTGTAGTTTTTGCTTTATTTTTAATTTGTATGTTTATTCTTATTTAAAATGACGAAACGCTGAATATTTAACAGGAAAGAAAGTGAAAAGGAAGAGATATAATTCTCAGTGTATTCTCTTTTCAATCTGAAATATTTAATGCACCTTCGAAAAAAATGTTTTGGTAAAGTCATCAAAAAGGCCTGTATAACCCAACCACCATTCAGAACTCTCACTTTAAGTAGTAGCTTAGTCCTGTAAATTTTTGGAAACAATAAAGAACTTATTAAATAATAACCCACCACACCATTGCTTTACTTGAACATTTTATCCCTCAATTTTTTTCATGTTCATATATAATTATTGCCCGAGGGGTGAATCGGGACTATAGGGAAGATAAGTGAAGTTTTGAGGCGCACGTTTTGAATGCAACTTGAGCCTTGTGCCAGGATTCATTGTACGTTTTCTACCTCATATCATTTGGTGCACATTTTATTAATATTTTCTGGTATTTTTTAGGTAAAATGACTTTTTTATTAGTAGCCAATTAAAAGTCCCCCTGCATACCAGGAAACCGTGACAATTATTTTCCCACGTTACGCAAACATGCTTAACTTCTTGTACAGCTTGAAATTGTTTTTTTGCTTAGGTTCATTATGACGCACCCAATTCATGTAAAAATCGAATTTTAAGCTGTGTCGTTGTTAACACAACTTAGAGCCAAATACTCACATCTAGACTCCCCGTGCAGATGTTTTTAGAAGCTTTCTAACCAAGATTTGCATCCTTTGTCGGATCCATGCCAAGATGATCGAGTAGGATGTTCAAAATTGCTGGCGGATGGCACTCAAGCTTTCCTTATTTCAACTTTCCTTATTTTGGCATCCGTCAACAAGATTGTGTGACGCTTTATTGTGTGACGATAGTTTTTGGACGCTTTCAGTGGCAATCGCTTCTAGAAATGTCGGCTTGCTCTGTGTATCTTTTATCGATTCTTTGCCAATTACGAAGATGTTGAGCAATTTTTAATCATGATTTTGTAAGTTAAATAGCGGAAACACGATTTCCTCCATGTCTTAAGCATTTTTTTGGATCTAAGTCTCTCCATGAACCTTATCTCATTGAATCGTGAGTGGGCTCCTGTGATCCTTCCGATTTAAATTTTCAATAAATGTGGTATTTTTTCCTGTTAAAAAATGTGTGATATTTCTTTCTTCTCTATCCATATCGTGATCTGAAAATCATTTGATTCAAACTGGAGGATTCACTATTAGCAAATAAGAAAACGATTTACATAGCAAGATTGGGGTGACTTCCAGCGATAGTTAAGGACATTTTCAGTAACTGAATAGCCTTTCGAAACTGAATAGGAGAAAAGTGAAAAAATCCAGTTTGTGCCGTTTCTGCGCTTTTGCGGGCAAAAGGTTAAAAGTTGGGAAAACTTTTCTACGTGATTAAATACTACCAATGGTTGAAAATCTCATCAAAAATACGTGTTGGAAAAGTTAATAATCGCGAAACGCTGTGATTCAAGAAATTTCACAGCATTTCACAGAACCTATGTGAAACTTAGAAATTTTTAGAAATTTCACAGAACCTATGCCAAAATAGGAAGGAAAGGAATGGATTTCATAGTTTGTGATGAAATTTCGAATGACCCTGAACGTAGGGTCTTGAAAAAGTCATGGAAGCAACACAATATATGGGCCAATGGCAATGAGTTGTACGATACATTTACGGAGTTAGACGTCTCCAATATTCGTAATCTGCAGCATTTGCTCCATTACAGAGTGACACAGGCTTACCTGAAATGGTGTTTTAAGAGGCAACCTAAAATACCTAATCTGCAAAATCGGGTAAGTTGCAGAGTAACTCACGTTTCCCGGTAAAGGTGTTCGAAGGGGAAACCCGAAAAACCTAATCTGCAAAATTTTGGTAATTGCAGAGTGGCTCAGGGTTACCAGAAAAGGTGGTTGAAGGAAAAACCCAAAATCGTAGACCAGTCAACAACACTCGGAAAATGAACCTAGATATTGCTGATTGGTTTCTTGAAGTTGAAGACGTGGCCAAAAAAGAAAGATATTCCTATCATAGATGAAAAGCATCTTGAAAGCTTAGGTCTAAAATGACAGGTTAAGACTAGATAACGTTTAACAAAACTTAGCTGTTGTGTTATTCAACACAACTTGACTTATACAACATGAAGTGGAATACAAAATACACTTTTAGGGACATTGACTGCTGTCATTTATTTATTTAACGAAATTTTACGGATCCACAAGCGAATCATACACTTTTTGTTTTGACCATAACGTTTGCAAAGGTAAAAATTCCATAATGTGCGGAAAAGATACACAATTGTTTGAAAAATAGAAAAAAGTGAAAAGGAACAACTTCAACTTTTGCCAATTATTTTATGGATATCTATGAAATTTAATTTGTTCACGATGGCAGCTGAATCGATGTATTGTTGTTAAAAAAATAATATTCAGCTAGCTAAAATTGAAGGAGGCAAATATAAGAAATTCGTGCACATGCAAAAAATTTATGGAATAAATTGTGGGTATTTAAATTCAAATTTTGTATTTATTTTAATTTTGCCAAGTGCTAAAAACTGAACAATAAGTCCTTGTCAAGATTCTTCTAAGTTTCAAATAAAATGAAGCCCTATAGCGGCTTGGTGTAGGATTCCAATCAATACGGTGCATGTGAGTATATTGACTCGGGTTTCTATTATATCCCAGATTACGTACTCCTTTAGACATTCCTTTTGTCTGGGAATGTAATATTAAGTTTACAAATGTCTCGAAATAAGCACTCATTGTACCCTTTGCCAACACTCGACTTAACTAGATTATTCAGGTAAATATTCAACACTCTTCAATGCAACATACCAAAATCTGCACTCCTTACGAAATCTTTGGACTTTTGGAAAGGGCGTATCACATTTTAGCATCCGTTCCGGGAGTTGTAATATTCCTTAAATTTCTAGAGCTGTAAGCACAGTAAAAGGTTCAGCTTCATATACATCAAATTCATTGTGATTAATTTTGAAAACATTTAATAGTGTTTAGTCTGAAACTGACGAGAGAGGAGAAACTCTAGTAAAATATTTACGCTCTGAAAACATCAACATTATGGCACATACTTTCAGAAAACTCCTGATTGGAAAAAATCCTAGAAAGCTTAGATCATTAGCAAGCGAGTTAATTCGATTCTAAGGAGCACAGTAGAACTTGCTGAAATAAGGAGAAATGCGAATTAGTCCCAATAAATGCTAGTTGAAAAATTCCAAATCCTAAGTGATAGTACTGTGTACTGTAGTCCTAAGCGATACGCCAAGAGAACAAAAGTCGTCCTTGAATACGCTTCCAACTCGGGCTTGCGAACAGCTCAAAAATCTCGTTATGAAGACTAAAGTACTACTTGACATGAGGAACACGAAAAAGGAAGCTATAACGCTGTGTATACTGTTTAAATATCTATGCGAAAAATTTCATAGGAAGATGGTAGTAAAAATCATGCAAATGCAAAGGGTATTGCATGAAAGGGTATTGAATTTAATGAAAAATTCCCCAAAAATACAATAGAAGCTGGAAACAGCTATAGGCATATTATTCCAAATAATCGGCTCGGATTTTCAGTTGATAGGGGAGAGCATTGCATTTGAATACTTTCAGTTCTCGAAAAACCATCATGCGGGGTCACCGAATCCACAATTGCCATTTTAAAACTACAAATCTACAATTTCCATTCTACCATCATAATTTTGGTATCATTCCATGTCCAGGACACGCTTTTTTGAAAATCCATTTATTTTCGCTAAAACCCCACTCATAAAGGTATTGAAAGGTTTTCCCTTCGAAGAATCTATGAACAAAATACTAATTTGTAAGAAAAAATATGATGAGAAATCCTCTGAATCTCAGAAAAGGAAACCAATATCGCCGATTGTCTTCATAAACACATCTGCAGCGAGAGGAGAAAAATAAATAATTCAATGATTAGTGACAGTTGACCGCATAAATCCGATCTCGGCACTCAGAGAGAACAGTGTTAGCGTCATACAGAGGGACAAAATCAACCAAGTTGTAACCAACTTCTACACAGAGCTCAACAGGACTGCAGCTTCCGTAGCAATGAATTTAACATTGACAATAGAAGAGAAAACGGACCTACCCAATCTGCTATCATTTGGAGTAGTAGAAAATGCACCAATGTCAATGAAAAATGGCGAAAAAATTGAAACTGTCATAAAAACCTTCAGCACAAGAAGTACTGCGAAGACAATGTCAGAAAGTATGGGCCCATAAACTTACGACTTACAGTCTGTTTGACTCTCATAAGAATCATAGAATTAATATAAATTCAGAAAAGAGTAGATGCAAAAAATAAGGTTATGAACCTAATTTAGGTTATAAAACTATTCTAAAGGTTGCTCACTGTTGTCATATGTTAAACAAATGAGGGCCAACTGCCAATAACGTTAGGCTTCGTTGACTTTGACAATGAGAGTCCCGAACCCTGTTGTCTGTAATGACGTTCGGCTGCAATGCGTGCGAGAAAAAAGCAATGTTTCCAAACAAAGTGCAGAATGGTATGTAAGGGACATAACCATGAGACTCACTAGAATTGGGTGTGTGGACGAAAAACAATTATACACATGATGAGGACGAAAGACAACAGGGGAACAACATTGTGACAACACAAGAATATGACAATGGTAACAGAGCAACGCAAAGAGACTCATGCAAAGATAGGATTAAACTGTCGCAATTAATCTATGAAGAATATGTAACAATACCCACATTAATAACGCATACTGAAAAAAAGCCTGCTCCGGATGAGGATGGATGGATGGCTGGATGAGGATCATAAAAGCTGCTGAGGTAGTAATGCTTGACTAAACACCCTCATTGTCGTTTCGTTGAGTGAAATTGATTGGGTTTTCTAAAATAATGAGGTTTCATTGGGTCTTCTTAAATCATTTTGAATGAAGTTCAGAACCAAGATCAAGTTCTTTCAGCTTTGCTCAAAGGAAAATATTTCGGGCGAAAACAATAAATACGAAGATTTCAAATTGTCGCAATGTTTTGGGATAAAATTTTCTTATATGAGGATGAATTAAATGTGGATCAGAATATTCAACTTGGATCGCCATAGTTCATAGCAGCGGTACAATATTTCGATATATCTCTGGCAAGGATGTCAATAAGAGGGTGGTACGTTAACTCAAGGGTGGAGGCGACCTATTCGACTCAAGAGCCCCGCAGCCAAACTGAGCAATACTCACAGGCAAGTAGCAGTTTCAATGTTTGTCACTACTGCGATCGGAATGCTCTAACCTAGTTGGGAATGGCAATATTAGAAGATGATGCACTTCAGCCTGCATGAAACAAATTCATATCGATAAGTTCAACCCAAGCAAATGTCCTTGTTAATATTTCTATATTTTATACCTAATTAGCTCTGGAACCAAATTTTTTTTTTGTATTGGATATTGAAAGAATTGCCGTTTAGTTTAATTTCCCCTAAGTAGACATAGCTAACCTCCTTAACTATGCAGGACCCCGCAGTTTGGACTATCACTAAAAGTATATGTGTACACTTTTTAAACAATTTATTCTGCTGGTACTATTAAATTGCAGAAATTTCGAAAACAAAGTCTGAAGATTGACTCCAGTCAAATTTAAATTCGGTGGGTTTATTCCAATCATGTTGGGCTTATTCACTCAAGGATAAAACACGATTCGCAATTATATTTGTTTTCATTTATAAAAAAAAGTACTGATTTAAGTTTGATTGTTGTAATTGAATGAAAAATACAAACACATTATTAAATAATTATATCTTTTAATTGCAGTGATACCACAATCATGTCGCTACAAAGGACAAAAATATGAATGTGGTCTGTCGATATCGTGCGTTCTTGGAGGAGGTAAACCGATGGATTTATGCTCGGGTGGAATGATATGGTCATGTTGTGTAGATAAAGATTCAGCAACAGCTGATCCCAATGTTGGTGTTGTTCATAATGCAAGTGAGTATAAGAAAATAACGAACGTGATTCAACTTTCACTTTGCCGTCATTATGCCATATGCGTTATATCTTGTCATTGTCTTTGATCTGAGCCATATATCCAACAGTTGTTTTTCAAGACGTTGGATTTTATGCTTCGTTAACCTTGCAGTGAACGATCTTATACACGAATATATTAGTTGATATCAGACCATCAATGGGCTGAAGAAATAATGCATGGTAGGTGAGATGCTATGAAAGATTAGATTGAAGTCATTTTGATAATCTTGAGTAAGAGCGTAGCTTCGAATGCATTCACTTTATACCGGATGCCACTGAGTCTTAACCTCTAACAACATCATGATTGTAGTTTTCCTGGTCGCGGATGAAAGTGAAATTTACCAAACATTTAAATAAAAAATCAATTGGTTGTTTTTTATGCTTGGTGCACAATGGCAATCTGTTATAACATTCTTTCTGATAAACTTGATATTACATTGTTTAGTAACTAGAGTTTATTTTCATTCTATTTATTAATTTTTGAATTACATTTGTGTTTCCTCTGCAGCACTCATAGCGCCACAGCTTCATATAATATCCTTTTTGAAGATTCGTAATGGATATAATGGTCTCTTTCGTTATTCTGTTTAGGAATTTTGTTATTTTTTCTTTTAACGCAGTGCAATTAGAAGAAGATAGTTTAATCAGATCAATTTTGTACTCATATATGAAATCACATTAATATTTTCACTCCAAATTTGTTCACGAGGAGGTTTTTAATTGTGAGTAATCCATTAGTTTTAGAACCTTACCAATTAATAGATTCATTGAAGTGTTAATCACCGCTTGTTACCCCAATACTCTTAGCCAATTTTCAATTCCCATCTCAAAAAATTCAGTAAAGGAGAGCAGCGAATTAAACTAGGAGCAGAAAGAAGACCAAAATTTGTAGGTTTCTGAAGCATGATGAATCCGTCTGAACAACCTGTAATGAAAACTTTCATGTTGTCAACAGAATAAAAAAAATATTTGAATACACTCAAATGATATAAATGTCACTTGAGCATAGACATATGACATCGAATGTTACCGATTCAGAATTTTTGTTCATGTATTATCAGCCCGGCGTTTTTTTGCGTATATTAATCAATTAAAGTCTGTACTAATCATTTGAAAATGCGCTGTCCCATCTGTTGGAACAGATTTTCCAAGTATTAACTCTTTGCTGCGGGTTAGACAATCAAGATTCATTTCTGGTATTGCAGCATCTTTCTTTGAGCCTTCGTAGAATGTAAATTTATCACTCTCTATCACAATTCAAGAATAAATATCTTTTCTCTGCTGTCTTTGATTCTACGGATCAGCTGCTTCGGTATAAAAATCGTCTTTGGTTATTTCTCGGTTTCAGCTCAAAAGTGTATTTGTGAGTTTGACACGGTTCTTCAAAGATCAATTTTACCTATTTCTTATTTTATTTTTGGGATTTCTTGGTGTCCCTTACTTATTTCTTGTTCACTGGAAGATTTTCTCCATGGCTCAAGTTACTTTCCTTCAAACCTTAAAATTATTTCTTACATCACTTTTTAATTACGTGTACAATATTGTCAGTGAAAACTTTCATATTTATTCAAAGTGCGTCAGCTGCACTTTTGCTACCAATCAGAGCAAAAAACGAGAACGTTCCATAAATGTTGTTTGGGTATTACCAAATTCAACATATTCATCAGGATAAACGTTGAATTTGTCATCACACACAAATCAATATAAGCTGAATACTACTAACGCATATCTTACCCCTCTGGATCCAACGAAACCAGATGTAAATAGGAATGCAGACCTGTGAGCCAAATCATGCCGAGATTTCAAGGAATTGGCCATAATGAGGTGAAATTCTGAAAACAGATCAATTTGTTCAGTTTCCATCCGCTAGGGGCCGAGGGAAAACATAGCAGAATCAAAGATAAGCGTATCCTGGATGTAGTGTGGCGACCAGGCGCGTCTTTGATCGGTTAACTGATATCGGCAATTTCTTTGTAGTTGAGTAACGCAGATATTTCATGGGTTATAATCGTGTTCGAAAGACAACAACCACTCACTTTTTTTTAAAATTTAGTGGATCCATAAAGACACATGTGGACACATACGCATTAATACTTGAAAAGGAAATAAACGCTAGAACAATGTTTAAAAAATAACAAAACCAAACTACTCCTTTTTAAGCACTTTATTATTACACCAAGAAAAAAAACATGAGTAAAGTCGAAAAGTCGAAATACAGCCAGAAATTACATTCAAAAACTATTCGGATGCGTGGCAGTATCCTCCTTTCAATTTAGAAAGAGGTTTCCCCGAATTTTGTGTAGTTAACAGCTCCAAGAATCTGAGAGCAACAAACTGAAACAATGAGTTGGAAAAATGTGTATATTGTGAGCCTTCACAATTTTGAGACTGTGGAAAATGGGAAGGCAGCGTGGTCAATCTTCTTTACAATTAAGAGAACTGGTTTACAAATATTATGAAGAAGGATAACCGGTCCGTGCTATAGATGAAATCGTAAATATAATGCACTTCACTTCAAATCATTAAACGATTTAAATATTAAAAATCAAAATATACAAAGTAGTGGACCTACAGACTTTTCGAAATCAAAGGAGCGATCTATTGTACAAAAAATTTGGAAGTGTCATCGCAGAAAAACCAAAACTAAAACCCGTTAGTAAGTTCAATACGAAAAAGAGACTCAAATCTGCCAAAATATTTAAAAATAAAAGCCTAAATTTTTCCAAAATTGATGCATCAAGGGACGAAAGTAAATTTAATGTATTATATTTCGCTTAAAATGTTATTAATGTTGACGAAAAGCTTATTAAGAGCTTAACAAATGTAATCTACAATTCACTGTGCTGGAGCAGACCATGGAGGTAGTTTGATAATCGTCGCAAACTGTGTGTCCAGTGCTAGCCCACATAAATTTTACCATTATGAATGAAAATTTAGTAGAAAGCGCTTTAAAATTCGACATAATAGTAATGTTCAATTTTACTTGGATACCAATCCAAAGCACAAAGCATTCAAAATACCCTCAAAGTCTCCTGACATTAATTTTATTGACCATTTTTTGGGTTATGCAGGAACATAACTACAAGAATGGACCGAAACCGACCTTTCATATTGCAAAAACTGGTAGAATCCACGTCTGTGAGTTCAGAAACCATGGTAAAGATCATAGATTTTTAACAAAATATTAAAGATAATAATAAAAATCCAAAAATTTTCCAAAGAATTGAATGTCAGAGTTTCAAGTTGATTTCAACTTTTTAGTTTTAATTTGATTAGTTTTTGTTTTGTAACATATTTGTTGAAAGTTTATAGTATGGAGCTTAAAAAATAAACTTTATTGCTATTAAAACACAATTTTCTAGCGTTTATTCCCTATCCCAGTGTAAAATCATCCGTACTAAATCATCTGTAGAATACAGAATAGCCTAGAAGAATACCCTCACAAACTCTCGCCGGCAGGACTTAATTATCGAGAATCGATTTGTGATGAGTTTTCGGGAAGGCGCTTACCATAGAATCACGGCAGTCGTTTTCCTCTTCTTTTTTTTTTTGAATGAAAAGGATGTGTGGCTTTGAATTTCCAGTTACATTGAATCTGTGATCTATGGACATGATGAGGAGGTGCATCAGGAAGAAATTAACCTATACTTACCTTCAACTCAGCCAAGGCTTCAGATATGCCGAGTGGTCTATGTCTTGTACTACTTATTTATTTATGCTACTTATTTATACTGCTAACGTGAGATTTTGTTATTTCTCCACATTATCGTGGCATTTTGGCCCTTTTTAGCGACGGAATCATGAAAATCACTGATGGAATAAGATAGAGTCCTGTATTCTCTATATAGATTCTCTGCTTACCACCCCTCTGTAGCATAACTTACCGTTTTTAGAGATGATATCTTTTTTCCGATTGGTACCAACTATTATATATAGACATAGTAGTGCGGGCAAGACGATGGCCCTTGATGGTCTTCGTACGCCACCTTATCGTTGATGTGTGTCTCATCTGTCAGCAATAGTCAATTTGAATATTACAACGTGATTCAAATAGAACAAAAATGCTTATATTCCTTGGAGAATCAGATAAAGCAATGATGATCACTGGTTTTCAAATATCTGCCCAAACTCCTATATGTAGAACTTCTATAAATCAGGAACTTTCTCATATGGACATTTTCAAAACTCTTGAATTTTTGAAAAGAAAACTATTCACTATAAATTAAATTTAGCTTTAAAATACTTTCTCTCAAAATTTATATTTATCGACGAAAAAATCAGTATGTTATAGATTTAGATGAATGTGTAGGTAGGTCTACATTCATGAAAGAATACACTCAATCCATACCACCAAAAAGGCCATTTGTTTCAAAATCAGGGGCAACAAAAGGGAACAATAAAGAAGTACCCATTCACATGATAATACTACGTTCGAGGAAAATACAGTTGAACATTTGGTAATCGATCCTTTGAGGACCATTCGCTTGATTAAAATAAAAGCCTCACGGTCAGATCAGTCCGAATTTGTTTCTCTTGATTTGGAAATGTTCCTTAGAAAAATTTCGAACTAAAAAACTTTTCACTTGATAAATGGCTTAAGCAGCTGTCAAAATAATGGCGTAGCAAAAATCTGTGAAGTTAAATCAAAAGATATAAAAAAATCACTGTCAAAAATGTGAATAATTTATTGAAATCGTAAAGAAGATTTGGGTTACAACATCTCAGGATTCAGGCAGAACATATTCAATTTAAATCTTTCCAGCTTGGTAAGAGCAATGGAGTGGTAGTGAAATAGATGTAAACGATTCTAGATACAAACATGTCGGTGGCAGGATCGCTAATTAAGGATCAATTGATCCAAAATGTTGCATTTTTGGAAATCATCAAATTCATACTTGGTCGTGACTCAATAGATTTAGTAAACAACATGTAATCCATGGAACTTGTTTTTCGGCATAAATCTGGTGTATTGAGTGTGCAATTCTCTCATTTATAAATCAGTGCATGAAAATCATTTCGAAACCATCTGAAATTGACAGTGTTTTTGCATAGATGACTCTGAACTTCAAAATTTTGAGATTAAGTTTTGGCCTTGGGAGATAATTCCTGTTCAGAAGCAAAAGGTTTGTAAGGAATGAATAACGATTTTCATTCGAGCAAAGGTGGTAGATAAGAAAAGTCAAAGCTTATGTTTTGACCACGAAAAAATCCAAAAATAACGCTTTGTCTTAAGGACAAGAAATCCCATGCGGTCGAAAATGATTAGAAATAAACGGGTACTAATTTACTGACAATCGCCTCAAATTTTCGAAATTTAAAAGCAAAAAGAAATAACGAAAAGCGTTTTTGAATGCGTAGAATTGTCCTACCAATTATAATTATACAAATTATCTTTAATTAGACTACTATACTATATTATATATAATTAAACTTTTTTTCGCTCAAGAAATTTCGATAGCTGCAGTGAAGTATTAAGACAAAGGCATAAATATTTGAAAACACAGTGTTAAAAACGAATCCTGAAGCGCTTGATACTTTTATTTTTAAATCCCAAATCCATTTAAAATCTTGAGAATCTTCGTTTAGGCATAAGTGTGTCATAAGACCTTAAGAAAGTTATGATGAAGTTTTATTCCTAAAGAGTTTTATAATGAATTTTTCTCACGATTAAAACAATATTGTTTGATAAAGCTTGTGCCGCAGACGGATTTTGCTTAACATATGGGAAAAACAAAAGAATTGTCGGGAAAATGTAGCATTGGGACTTGAAAAGTTGGGATAATTTAGAAAATCTAGTTTGAACAATTTTTCTAATTTTATCGAAGCCTTATTAATTTAATTGAAGTTGCTGATCAGCGATCTTAATGTTTATTAACTGTGTTAATAAAGAAAAAGCCGAAATTATGATAGAGACGACGCTGAAATTCAAGATTTCGAAAGATTTGCCGACAACGACTTGGCAATAAATTATGAAAAAAAAAATTAATTGAAAGTTAGTTCTTGCGAAAATCAAAAAAGGAATGTTTTCCTCGTTAAAATATATTCTCAAAATAAATTTTCATTTCGAAGCTAAATGGTGTACATACATGTGTAGTAAAATATCCATTCCGAAATCGCAAAATTCATATGAGCTTCGAAATTAATTTTGAATGTAAAAACCTAAACGCTTCTTCTTTTAACAAAACAAGGATGCAATAAAACGACATTTATATGTGACGATATTTGTATGCATCGAATTTTAAGCAAGGAAAAATCTGGTGCCACGCATGAATGTTCGGTATATATCTTAATTTTTAATAATATTTTTTTTTTCGATTTACGTATCTTCACGTTAATTGTTTTTTTTTTCGTACCAAACTTTTTCGATTTTAGAATGCAAAGATATGCACAGAGCTTATAAACATTAATAAATTATATTGATAAATATATATATTCATAAATTTATAGTAAAATTTATTATATCAATTTATTTAGTTCAATATACTGCATCTTTCTTCTCTACCCTTTTGCTATTTTCCAATTACTCTTATCTATGCTAATTTCGATTAAAATGGGATTCAACGTTTTGATTGTATTTCGATGAGTTTCATTGTATTTGAAACATCTTTCATCAGACTTTCTCTTCTTTTATTAGACACAATGAAATTTCTATTAGTGTCAGATTTCAAAATTGTCCTTAAAAACTGTAAGTTCAACGTCATAGTTACAAATATATGCCTTATCTTCAATTTTTTAACTTAAAAAAAAGCCTATCTGTTATCTTTTATCTGTTCTAATATTTGGTAGTGATTCTATCAAGTGTCTACATTTAATCATGTCACTGGAAACCACAATGCAGCCAAGGTTGTATATTTTTTTGTATTTTCATGTTGCAATCATGTTTGCAGGCGACATCATTCATTTGCATGATATCTATCCAGACCTACCGCAATATCATCATCATCATTCACCGCCAACAGAATATCCTTTTCATTCTCACCACGGTAGTGGTGCGCCATTTCCTCAAACGCCAGCATTACCACCTCCAGAGCGTCCATCGTTCTCATATACACCCCCAAAGCGACGGCCAATATGGGACCACGAGACAAATACGATTAATTCAATTCAGCACAACGGAGTTACAAATCATATAGACAACCATTTTGGTGATTTCGATAACATTTTTCGGCCGGAACATCCACCCCATAGTGGACCACCCACACATATGAGTACGGGGTCGAGTGAGGATGCATATCGTCCGTACGAGATTGACACGTATCGTCCGTCTGTGCCGGGTACAAAATGTTCAGAAGTCATAATAAAATTAAATCCACGCTTAGAAAGTAGAACAGCACAAAAAAACAATTAATCAATCACAGCAATGACACTGTTTTACTTTGTTTTTGTGTAGGGGTAGAAATTTTCTGTAGCACATATCAAAATTCTGCAAATTAATTTGATCGAATTAATTTTATTTTGAAACTCATATCTGGATTTTCTTTTGTTTTTTCAGGTTGCGGCGAAATTTTCACCCGTTCAAATCGAATAGTTGGGGGCCATTCCACAGGATTTGCTTCGCATCCTTGGCAAGTGGCGCTAATTAAATCAGGATTCCTCACAAAGAAATTAAGTTGCGGTGGAGCATTAGTGTCAGATCGATGGGTGGTAACAGCTGCTCACTGTGTAGCTACGTATGCATTTTTTTAATATTTTTAAAAATTAGGTTGGGAGCAATTTTTTTGTTCAAATTTTTGGAGCGAATCGTTGTTCAAATGATAAACTTTAAAATTTAAGAATATCACTTGTACCTCAAATTTTAGGGGTGCCATGTTCAAAAGTTGAATTGACCCATTTCATAGAGGAGTCTGAGTTCTAATCTATTCTACCTTTTAATTTGAGTCTTTCTTTGATAGATAGTTAGTTTCTTAGATTGATAGTTTCAAATTTGATAAATTAAATGACAACGATCCTATTTTAATGTTTTAATGAGGAAAAAGTTCCCCTGCAAAGTTAAAGATTTCGAAATCATGAATTAATTGCCGTTTGCCTATCTTTATTATTTAATATGAATCTATGATCCGTTTTTAGGCAAACAATTGGTGTTCCGTACTGGTCATCATGAATTTAGGGCCTTTACCATGTGCCAAAATATTTGACAAAATTAAAACCATCTATATACCAAAAAGGTTTCAAGAATTCCCACCTTTGAGGTAACCATTATTTATTCAGGCCGTTTTATTTGGAGTAGCATAAAAACTCATGAACAGATTAATCCAAGAATTACTATTTGCTGGTTATCACTAAACTGTGCAAAATATGCTTCAAAAAAACTGCCAAATTATCCGACTCCCGTTGATATTAGCGAAACAAGAAGGATTTCAGATTATGATTTTCCTGTTTGGTTGAAATAGTCGCTCAAGTTCTTTGACGACGATGCAACAGATAGGGCACCAATAACTAGATTTAATGGAAAATTTAAAAAAATCTCTTTAGGCTTACATCTAACTTAGAATTATTTTTCTTATATTCACTATGGACTATATTAACTATATTATCTATATAAGCAAATTAATCTAAGCAGATCCATGGCTGAAGACACATTGTCTTCATTTTACATACCTATGAGAGATTTGATGAAGGAGTTCGGGGAGTATTTAGCCGTTTTGAACAGATTAGCTCTACCCGAGCCTGCAAGCTTATTGGTAGGGTTAATATTAGCTATTTGGTGTGGTAATCTGCAGGAGAAGTGGTAAAGTTTGATCAGAGTCATTTTTCGGTAAGATTTTGGGAAGCTTGAAGCTTACCTTTAAGGTATTTAGCGAATTAGTTCCATGTGGGAACTCCATAGATTATTACTGGTGGAATGATCATTTCAAGAATAAGGAATTTATTACGAAAATTCATGGGTGACTTTGGATTGAACAATGATTACAGAAACAGAACAAACTTAAATGCCTTAGAACTTATGTGCTCGATTTGGTTTTTAAACGTTAGTTTGCGATCGAGTCTTAGAGCCAAATAGGTTAGATCTTCGGACCGGGGACTCATTTGGCCTTTATGGGTCTCTTTGGAAGGATGATGTACTTACGTTTTGTGCTAAAGAATAGTGCCATGTTTTTCTTGACATTGATTTTAATTTTCAACCTGTCGAAGAATTGGTCGATTTTTCCCAGCATTTTCTCTAGGTTGGAAATGGTCTGGTTAGACAAATGAGAGGTGAGACAAATGTCTCCTCAAAAGCAGCTGATTGGCAGTTTTGGCTTGTGAGTATATCATACCTGTATACATTGAATAGTGTTGGAATTAGGCATGAACATTGTAGACCACCAGCAGGAGCGGTTTACATAGTGTAGGTTGATCTTCGAACTTTCACCTGGTATGTTCTATCCTTCAAGAAGGATGAAATAAGTTTGAGCGAGTATGGTGGAGTACTGCACTCTTCAAGCTTATGAATTAGGCCGTCATCCCAGACGGTATCGAATGCCTTTTCAATATCAGATGTTATTATTTTCAACGTAATTCGTCAACATTTTCAAGATCAGCTTCTCAAAAAGTTTACCAAGCGCCAGCAGTAAGCTTATTGGCCTGTAGTTGCTAAGGTCACGCGGATCTTTACCGGATTTCAGGTCTTGTATTTTGCAAGCGTATTTTCAGCAGCTTGAAAAGTGTGATGTTTTCAGACAGGCGTTACAAATGAGGCAGAACATCTGTTTTACTTTCTTCAGGATGCCCTTGATCGCTATATAGGGTATTCCGTCAATTCCAGGACTTTACCATTCTTTAGCTTTTTTTATTTGCTTAATTATGAAAATCAATCTTGAAATTTTAAAACTTCCGAAGATACATTTATTGACAGTACATTACAGTACCAAGAAATTTAGGAATCAAGACACAATCTTGATCAACAGTTTTCAAATAGTTCCAGGATAGAGGCTTGAAGTGAATGTTGAAGACAGTCGGAAAGAACAAAGCAAAAGACACTCCCTTGCACCAAAAGCAACAGATATCGATTTGAGTCCCTATAAATCTTAAAGTGCAGCGAGAGCTAAAGGCAATTATTTGATGCCCGTCTAAAGAGATGCATATCAGAATCGTTACCACCCTCTTAATATTATAAACAAGAAAAAGGCGGAATGGGGCAAAACATCATAATCATCACACTACTGTTGGCTGTCCAAAAAATAAGTCCTCTGGGGCGAAATTTTTTTTTTTTATTATTTTTGATTCTGGGAATCAATCTCGCATCGCCTAATCAGGTAAAAGCGACGGAAACTCTATTGATTATGCGATATTATAATGGCTGTCGACGATTTTATGTTTCCCGATGTTATGATACTAGGACAAATTAAAGAATCAAACTTTTTGTGGAAACCATCCCATTGGTCTGGTGCTTGTTATTTCACAAGATAAAAAATCCTAATACAAATTCACTTCTGAAAGCAGTTTCCTATAGAACAAAGAAAATGGAATGTCTTAAGCTTTATGCAACAGTCTTCGCATTTGCAACTCTTTAGAACTGTTGCCAGATGGACCAGACTGGAAGAAACAGAAAAACTGTCTCAATTATCATGGACTTGCGATGAATATTGATAAACCAATCGCGAAAAATTCACCTAGGTTAGAAAAATGTGTTGCGCGTTTCCCCAAAATTTGTCTGGGTTCAACCAAAAGCAAAGGAAAAAACATTGATGACTCAAAAAGTTTGACATTTTGTTTGTTCGCTCATATATACTTATGCGACTTCCGGGTGTTTCACCCTTTTCAACGAAATTTACCTTATCGATTCTTCTAACGTGGGTAGTAGTTTTACCATTGCATTACTATGTTGAAAGGCCATGAATCTAATCTTTATATAAAATAAGGAAACATTGAATCCAAAATCACGCATTTTACATGAAGTCTCAATTTGAACGATTCATCAGACAGATCTCGTTGATTTTTGAGAGAGGACGTGTTTAGGCGACTTCTAGGGATCTCACCATGTGTGACAGGGAGGCGTTTTTGAATACTGTTGAAAAGTCATGCAAAACTGTGTCTTTCAAATAACGTTCAAGGGAGACTGGGTGTTTCGACTGATAATTTCTGATAGATGTTCAGTTTGGGTCTTTTCTGGAAATTATCATTGTTTGGATCGCCACGTTTTCATTTTCTTTTGAGTGCTGTGTTGAATACTGAGAATGTCAGTGTTGGTCACGAGACACAAATCTGGTTGTTCATTTGTTCGTTAACCGTTTTCCTACGTTTATGGATCTCTAAATTTTTAATATTTCTTCATTTTTTTGAGTTGGTCGGGGTCTAGTTTTCTAGTTCCGTGGTTAGGTTGCATAATCGGTCTTGTTTTGTTATATGGCTTAAAGACGTTCTTTCTTTGCTCCGACGTATTTGCATTTTTGGTAGTTGTATCTCATTTCGATCCATATGTTAATTTTTCGATATCACTATTCTTCCATATAGGTATTCTTATTCAGTTCCGGTTTATGATTTCCAACGTTGCTGATGGTTCCTATCGCAAATCCATTTTGGTCGATTTTTTGTATATTTTATATTCAAAGAAGTTCTTATCCGAATCCGTGTCAAACTCAGGTGGTTAGATTCACCGTTGAATTCCCTGTCTATGGTGAAATTGAATATGGGGTACCTATTCAAGTACTTACAATTTAACAGAATTTGTACATTCGTTGACTCTTATTGGTATTTTTGCATATACATTTTGGTATTCTCTCCCGGTTTTTGTTTGCTTCAGTTTGGTGGCTGTTCACATAGTTGCAGAGCTGTGTTTACATATTTGCTTGCGAGATTATGGAGTATTAGTACATGTATGGAATCTCCTAACTGTTTGTATTCCTATCTTAAAACCCATCATCCTCAACAACCTGTCACTCTCAGTTACTCAGAATATCTCCTGTGAAAATTTTTTGTAAAATAGGCAAAATATATAAACCTTTAGGATCTACAGCTTCAGCTGGGAGGTTGCTCTAATTTTAACATGAAAAGCGGTGCCCCTTCAAAGCAAACCAATATAATGAATGAGCATTTGTTGTACTCGAAATTTATATATTTTTGATTTTATTGAAGGATTCCAGACATTACCAATGATATATTCTCGCCGCGTCCAAGATGACGAGATTGGTTGACGTCTTGCGGCTATTACTAGTTCAAATGTATTAAAGTCCTAATTTATTGAATCACCTTTAATCGTTGGAATTCTATGGAGTTGATTGATTTCATACAAATGTATCCTTGAAGATAATGATTTTATTCTAAATAACTTCCTTTTGTCGAAGGGCTAACACTCTCTCTACCATTGTTACCTTGTCAAAAAGGTCGCAAGTCATGTTTGTTTCCAAAAACCTTGCAAAATGGTCATTCTAATCTCTCTACTCTCACAGAACCGAACATTCTCTAATCGATCATACCTGTCAAATCGTATAATGGCTAAAAATCTACCATTGATGAATCAACTTTTCTTTGCAGGGTATCCTTACGTAATAAATTTGTTTTTTATTTTTTTATTGACATAACTTCCCAATATAAGGTCTCGTGTGCTCCTTAGAAATTCTCCTTAGTAGATGCTTTTTCAGATTGTTAAAAGGTGCTTTTTTCAGATTGCGGACTTCTTCTGCGAAATACGTTTTGGCCCTGGTTGTTTAATTTCTTTATTCCTTAATTATTAAGCTGACTTCACAGACCATTCAGGTGTTTGAGTCAAATTTCTTTGGTAATGGATACCTCTTAAGCTTCCAATTTTTGAAAAGATAGTTTGTATAGAGATATTTAGAAATATAGTTGGTATAGGGAGTTTCCATTAAGAGATGTGTCGAATCATAGATATTAAACCCGAATCTGATTTTTGTACTTAAGACAAATAGGCATAGAATAGGACCTCCAAAAGCACTATTTCGTTTAAAAAATAAATAATTACATATATAAGAGTGTTCAAAAAACCTTTCATAAAAATAAACATAAATATTGCTGATTACATGCAACATCTTTTATTATCTCCATATGAATGTGATATATCGTCCTTTTCTTTCTTTCGTAGCACTCCCAACTCAAACATGAAGATACGATTAGGCGAATGGGATGTTCGAGGACATGACGAACGTTTAACTCATGAAGAGTATAGTATAGAACGAAAAGAGGTTCATCCAAACTATTCACCATCAGACTTCCAAAACGACTTGGCGCTGGTAAAACTAGATCGGTCAGTAAAATATAAGCAACACATTTTACCGGTATGTCTTCCACCACAATCTCAAAAGTTGATTGGGAAGAAAGCGACGGTTGCTGGATGGGGTAGAACACGACATGGACAAAGTACAGTCCCATCTGTATTACAGGTAAAAAAAATTCTTAATCCTTAACAAGACATATTTCTATTGTTCGTCAAGTTTCTTGAGTTAATTTTTTCATCAAATTTTTAGGAAGTTGACGTAGAGGTGATATCAAATGATCGTTGTCAACGATGGTTTCACGCTGCAGGACGACACGAAGTTATACATGATGTGTTCCTTTGCGCTGGCTATAAAGAAGGCGGACGTGATTCATGTCAAGGCGATTCCGGTGGACCATTAACATTGACATTAGAAGGACGCAAAACATTGATTGGTCTTGTTTCATGGGGTATTGGATGTGGTCGAGAACATTTGCCTGGCGTTTATACAAATATTCAAAAATTCGTTCCATGGATAGAAAAAGTGATGGCGAAAGATCCATAAATAATTCATTGTTCAGTCAGACATATTAGAGTTAATAATTTATTTTATGATTTAACCGAGAATACATGAATGTAAGGCCCTTGTGAATTATTTTCACTATGCTCCTTGCGAAATTCAATGCTATTGATTTGTGACAGAGATTGAAGTGGATGTAACAAATAAGTACACCGACAATGCAACTGAAAGTAGATCAATATTACCCGAACCCAATAAAGTATTTTATGTTTTAATAGTGAAAATACTGTTTGATCCAATATCCATGATAAAATATCATTTACAAATGGTATAATAATAGTAGGCGCATATTACTGCGGAATTGTATACTATATAAGAAACATTTTAAGTGTAAATATAGTTTTAATACTTGAAACTTGTCGTTTTTATCTTTGACATGATAAATAAAAAAAACTGAACCAATCGAAAAAAATTACTAAAAGATTTCGATTTCAATCAATAATTTAAGGTTCGGAGCATTAATTTATAATTTCTCAGAAAAAGGACAAAAATACAAGAAAACCAAACTAACTGGATTTTCCGCAAAGCAGTAAGACTAGAGGCCTTACAAATGTGGAAAGTCCTATTGAAAACTGCCCAGAATCAATGGTAGTGGTAGTAGTAGTCGCCGTAGTAATAAGAACATTTGAAGTGTTTTCAATAATAGTAGCAGTTTTAGTAGTGGTAGTAGAAATAATAGTAGTAGTAGAAGTAATAATAGTTTTGTTGCTGTATTTTTAAAAATAAGAGTTGCACTTACTAGAGTCACTAAAAGAAGTCCTGTGAATCGGCGACCGATTTGAAACTTTGAAGTTTTAATTCAATTCGCTTTGAAACTTTTGAGACATCATTATTACATCCCCACACTTACTGGAATAACCAAAGGAAGACCTGATAATCCTGGCAAAACTGAAATGAAACTTTTGCGAACGATATGCAGTTATTTTATTTAGGAAAGACCGTTTGGATTAAATACTTCATAACGCGGATTCCATTCACTTTCGAATCGTATTGATAAAGTAAAAAGGGAATTACATACAACTGGCCCTTTTAATGAGGAAACATAGTTGGAGGCTTCCGATTATCTCAACACA
The DNA here is from genome assembly GCA_954870665.1 of Stratiomys singularior. NCBI lineage: Eukaryota > Metazoa > Arthropoda > Insecta > Diptera > Stratiomyidae > Stratiomys > Stratiomys singularior. Next base: position 27,174,753 of record OX940878.1, on the reverse strand, counting down.
AGGAATAATAGATCCTTTGCAAAAAACTGAGTCTTCTAGATAAAATGATTAAAAAAAGCATAAAGGAAGCTAGAAAATGCTAGAAATGTTACTCTTTAAAAATAAATGAGTAAACAAAAAACGAAAGGAAATCGAAAGCTATTACACACACACAAAACCAAACTGTGATTTGGGAGTGATTCTCAAATCCAGGAACCTACTGATGGCGTAAAAATAGTAACACAAAACTGAGTATGAAACGGGAGCAATCAACGACGAACAAAACCACACTATCACACGATTAAGATCGCTTCAATGAAATCTATACAGGACTTCTATAATAAATAATCAGTCATCAAAAAGCAACGACAAAGAAGTTACTGCCAATAAAAATTGAACGGGTACAAAATCGTCTTCACCTTAACTTCAAAGGATAAGGCCAAATAAACCACAAACACAACAAACTGCGGTGCAGAGCTTTCTAGGATAGCCCTAATAAAACTAACAAGAGACCAGAAAACATAGCCCGTGAAAAGGATTGTGACGTTTGCTTCGTTTATCTTATGGCTAGTTAAATCATATTGTTTCCTAGCCTATATTTTGTTTCATATTTTAGATTTCAAACGTTATTTCTGTTGTTTTAAGTTTTTCCATTATTCTTATGTAGCTGGGCCTTGATATTCGTATTATAAACATCCTATTATAGGAGACATCCAAATATATGATTCGGATCGGCTTAAATTTTCCATTCTAAGCAGTTCAATCGATTCTACTTTCTCTAATATCTGCAATCATTCCTATTGATGTTCAATTGCTGGATACGATTTTCTTAATCTGATGTCTGGCGAGGCTTTTTTTGAGTTGACAGACGTATTCCTATTAGCAATCTGATTTTTTTGATACGGCTTTAATTTAAAGTGTTCCTCCTTGTCTTTCGAGATTACCAAGGAGATTTTCGTGGTCCTTCTTGGTAGTTCAGATCGTCTTACTCATTTCTATACTTCCTGTTTTTGCTTTTTGGTTTTTAATTATCATTTTTATTTTGATCAAATACCAAATAAATTAATCACAAATTAAGTGTTGCAAAGATTCACTGTAGCTTTACTATGCCATGGCCAATTTTCTTCACAACATCCATATCAATGACTGGATTAGGTAGGCGTCTGTGCAACATAACTCAAGGATGTTTTTCCAGTAGTACTGTTTGCTAAACACGACACATCTCATCTTTTCAAGTGACTTTATTGGTTGACCCTTACAAAAGTGCACTCACGTGGAGATTTCCTTTGGTATTCAGATCTCATATGCCTTTTATGTTTCATATTTGTAATCTCTTGCAAGAAGCCACACATGATCAGCCATTTTACAAGTCTCCACATGATTTGGCTGCGTTTGAGGTAGATGGTATCAGTTTCTCAGGTATGTATTTAAATTGATCATTCAAAAGTAAAAACATATTACGAAAAACGCGTCTGTATCCACTTTCTGTTACTGAAAATTGTAATACAATAGGAGCCGTTTTCCAAAGAACACATCTTGAAATTGGCCCCTATGCTACGTTGTATGTGATTAGCCTCTTTCTTGACAATATGATGAGTCGCTTCTCTATGAGTCTTCTTCTCACATATTACAGCTTGCCTGCTGGTCACGATCTGCTCGAATGCTCAATGTTTGTCCTTCCACCATCATTTCGAATGCAATTTATATATCTCTTGTTATTATCAGGACATTCAGATTTGACAAATGGTTTGATTGCGCTCTCCGCTCCGCTGTCACTCTTCGCTTTAAAATCTCTTGACAGACCTTAATGCTGGCTGCCGCCTACATTAAGGACTGTTACAATCGCAGCCTTGAATGGGATTGGAGGCACTACCCGACTGGGTCAAAGATGCCTAGCTGGTAATATGGTTATTGCGTGTACATTTCGCTTTTCAGCCGGGCAACTTTGTAACAGGATGCGAAGGTCTCTGTGAATTAGCGTAAGCTATTTAACCTACAACTGGTGATGGGAAGACCATCATAATATTGAAGAGCTGACGTCATTCTGACCTCGTATTATACATTCACACATTCAATAGAAATTGTCTAGTAAGCATGGAGAACAGAATGTTTTTTAAAGCTTAGTTTTTTCATTTGTAAATTAAAAACATTAGAGTGTATTTTTAAAAGTAACGAGGAGCTTTATTCTATTTTTTATTTCTTATCAAAAAAAACTTAAATTTTAGTTTTTCGTCTTTATTACAGCAAACCAATAAAATTTTCTTATCTATGGAACATGAAATAAATAAAACTATATTTTCTTTCTGGTTTGGGACTCAAAAATATTGAGTGTTTACATTCCGGAAGCAGACCACACAAATTTTTTGAAGGCAATCAAGGTGTGATGTGACGTATTTTTCTAGTTTTTGTTGGACATATCGAGCATGTAACTCGTTTTGCAAGTTTAAGAGGTGCTGAAGGTTCAAGTTCTTTATCTTCTAACTTCGAAATTCATTTGATGAAATTGCGAACGTCTTGAGAAATACTCTGCTTAGTATAGCGGCGCTCCATATGGGGTTTACAAAGCTCGTCGGCAACTGTACCCGAGAATGTATACCTATCAAAATTTTTTATGATTTTATTTGAAAGGACTTTTGAATCCTTGTATGCCCGTAAATTTTTTCTCCAGAGTATCAGGATTTCGCGATTTGAAGAGTACATAAGAGTTTACAGCACAAATATCAATCAGCCGGTAAAAATGAGTGATCATCTTTTCGTCCTTCGAATACAGGAGTAGTTGCTGCACATTTTGAAGACCATCCAGCCCGTTTTTGGTGGAATTTTAATATAATATTATTTCTGGGTTTTCACCTTCTTGATTGTTATGTCTGTCATGATGCATTGATGACACAAGGATAACTGCTCCGTTGTGTTTTGGGACAAAGGATATATAAGGATATACAAAGGATATCACCATATAAGGATATTGTGATATCCTTTGTAAAGCCATAAAAAATTTGTTTAACTGGATTACATTGCGATAGTTTAAATTCAATTTTAGATTTGCTTTATTCATGATGCCAACATATGTGACCTTTTTTGCTTTTCAAAGTTGAACTGCTTTAATTGATGTGAACCAATTACAACCAATCATGTTGCGAATTGAATGGTTTTGATAATATCTTCTCAACATTTGTCAGTCCCTACACTTCGGTGTCTTTTCTCATTATATAATCGTTATATAAATAATTTGTCGCAGCTTAAGTGAAACACATGCGTTGCAACCCATATTTTCCTGATTTATTGGCATAGGTAAACATTGAAAACTTGAAATGGCAACGAGATTTTACGAGCATTTTATCAGTGCACATATGAGAGCCTAGAGTAAAACATTTTGAGAGGTTGATTTAAAAATATCATGCAACTCTGAAATAGTAGCGGCGAGATCCATCTTCTTTCTCTCTTTTCTGGTGTTAGAATTGTCAAATCGCAATGGCGTTAGTAGTATTAATAACCGTTTTTCTAAGAACACACATCTAAATATTTCTCTTCTCATCACATTTGACGTAAACAAGGAAGAAATATCATCTTTGTTGCTTTTGAATATGGCTGTACAAGTCAGACATCCAATCAGTGCTCGTAGTTCTGTCATACAGTTTGTCGGTCGTCCTGAGCGGTCGTGTGGGACATTGCGTGTGCGTTGCGCTACTCATTGCGCAGAGTTATCGTATGTGCTAACAAGACGCAGGATAAATCCTGTCGTCATAAAAGTGAAAGCGACGCTTACTAGTTGAACAACTGTGTGTGTTGTGATGATGCCAAGCGCGGGAAAATAGTGAACGTGACTAACGAGAATTTGTGAACTGTGTGTACGATTGAGTCCATAGCCATGCATGGCGATATTGAACGTTTTAGAATTATGATTTCCTTCGCGGATTGGTTTTAAAAACTAAGAAACTGTGGAAACTGTTTTGAACTTGTGACGTGTGCATTGATTATTCGTGCTTTGACTGCCGCGATAATCTGTGTGAATTTCATGCTATCGAAACCGTGTGATAAACGGAGTGGTGTTACTATCGATTTATCCCCTAACTGGCCCCACGGGGGCCTGATTGTGGAAAACCATTTATTTTATCGCCCCCAAAAGTGTGGTGAAGGGCTTGTCCCTTTTGAATTTTACTGTATCCCATTGAAAAAAATAACAAAAGAACAAAATGAGTGACGAAAATCTCGCGAAACGTAAGAAAGTCGCGTCGAATCTTGTAAATCGTGATGCACGACTAGTGGAAAACGCGCGGTTGAAAGAGGAAAACCAGAAACTTAAAGGCGAAATAAGTGAAATAAAAGAAAACAGAGCGACGAAATGTTGAAAAAACTATTAACGCAAATGAAAAACAACAAGGAAGTGCCATGCAGCAGAGGAAGCCCTGTTAAGGAAAACGAGCAAAAAGTGGATGGAGCAAAGAACCTGGATGAAGCGAAAGAAGTGAACATGAGCGAAGACGAGACGGGAGACTACACTACGGTAGTAGCCAAAAGGAACAGGAAGAAGCAGAAGGCGCAGCAACCCGAAAAGGTGGAGGTACAAACTATAAAGACAAAAGTAAGTGAGCAAGCAAGCAAGCAAGCTAAAAAAAATAAGTTGCCGCCCATTAGTGCGTTCCACCAGGACTCTAATGACCTGGTGAAGCTCATTAAAGAGTGCGCTAAAACAGACAACTTCACTATAAAAAAAATTACTAATTCAAAAACACAAATCAAGGTTGAGAAGTTGGAAGATTTCAAGAATGTGAAGGAAGTCCTCAAGAAAGCAGAGGCTCCCTTCTATTCATTTACTCCAAAAGAGGAGAAAACGCAGACGTTCCTACTGAAGGGACTCTGTCAAGGGTACGACCCGAGTGAGCTTCAAAAAGAACTTGAATCCAAGGCTGAGACAGTGAAATTCGTTTCAGTGAAACCTTTCACTACGCGTCGCTCTATAGTAGAGAAGCGAGTCCTCCCCATGTATCTCGTGCAAATATCGCACGAGAGCTCTGCAGCCGAACTACTCAAGTTGAGGTTCCTCAACCATCAAGTAGTCCGGTTTGAGAAATTACAAAAAAAAGACATCATGCAGTGCTTCAGATGTCAAAGATTTGGGCACAGTTCGGCGAACTGTAACATGCAGTTCCGCTGTGTCAAATGCAGCGTTGTTCATGAACCTGGCAAGTGCGGGTTGGGGGAAAATGATGGCAAAGACAAGATCTTTTGCGTTAACTGCAGGACATATGGACATCCTGCTTCCTTCAAGGGCTGTCCAGCATACGAGAAAATGAAAAAACCAATGCGAATTGAGCGCGCCCCACCAAGCCGTCCGCTGATAGCCCCGGCTCCAATTACCCCTGGAGTATCTTTCGCAGCTGTTGCGAGGGGTACAGTTGCCCCAGCACCCCAAAAGAGGGATGAAAGCGATTTAACCACTATGTTCAAGATCATCTTGGACAGATTGGGTAAAATCGAGAACACCCTTATCGATCACAGTTCCAAAATCAGCGGCCTTATAAGCACGTCTAGCTATTCCCATGACCAATACTAGACACCTCTCTGCAGTGTTGGCTCGAGATGAACTTCATTTAATAGCTGTGAATGTCAACTCGATAGCGAGTGTCTACAGGAGGTCTGATCTACTGGATTTTGCGTCTGAACACAAACCTGACATTATACTGCTGAACGAGACTAAATTCAACGAAAGACATAACGTACAGTTCAAGGACTACAACTTCATACGTACTGACAGACCCAACTCGACTAACGGAGGAGGGACAGCAATAATGCTCACACGACACATCAAATACGAACACGTAAACAGACCAGAATTCAGTGGATTTGAAATTCTAGAGTTGACATGCATAAAGCTTGAAATGCAAGGCGGCCAACGTCTCTTTGTTATCTCCGCATATGCATCGAGTACGAAAAATTTGAGAACAAAGTTCAGGGAAGAGTTCAGCCTCGTGTTTGAACTTCTTCGACTAGATGATCCCAGTAATTATTATGTTCTAGCAGGTGACCTGAACGCAAAACATAGCGACTGGCTGAACGAGTACGCCAATCCACGGGGAGTATTTCTAAAACGATGGATTGATGAGAATCAAATGGAATACCGATGCCAGCTCGTCGGGCCGGGTGCTCCTACATTGCCTCGATCTGGATCGTATCTGGATCTTTGCATAGTTGATATGCGTTTGGATCTTACTGGCTTGACAGTGGACAACAAACTGCAAACGTTGCACTATGACAGCGACCACAAAGCAATTCAAATAAAGATTGCTAAAGAGAACAGTGACTTATTCCTACTTACTGCCGAACAAACACCCAACAAATACAATTACAGAAAAACAAATTGGACGAAATTCAACCAAACACTAACACAAATACACGACCCACTTGTACAAAACTCAACCACGTACACTCCGAACAATACAAACTTGACTAATGACCAAATTGACGAATACATAAACGAAATAAATAAACTGATACTCACTGCAATGGACGAGACCATACCAAAAATCACACCACGAAACAACATGGACCAATACCTGACCCGACGCATCAAGAAACTTAAAAAGCTCAAAAGTATGATTCTGACGCATATTAACAGTATATATAGGAGTTCCGCTGCGAGATGGCATCCGCATTTAAAAACTCTCAAAGAAATCATGAAGGCTGTGCGTTATCTCATCAAGTTGAGCTTTACTCGAGAAGTAAACCAACAATGGGCTGAGAAAGCACAGAGCATTCATCCTCAGGATCCGGATGGAATGTTCAGCCAGATCAACGCTTTCTTCAGGTCGAAGAAGCCGGCAACGGTGTCGACTTTGAAAATCCCGTTAGAACATGATGAATATAGGATCATAGAAACAGATGAACCTGACAACATTCAACGTCCCATACAATACAAAACTGTCACAAACGAGACAGAAAAATTAGATGTAATTGGTATGAGTATGGAATCAGTCCATCGACAAAACTCAAATCTAGGTAGTTCTCGATTGATAGAAACGGTCAAAAATAAAGTTGAAGAATTCCTGACTTCTTGCAGTCGAGAACCGACTCTCCATTTCAGTGAGTCATTAAATTCAAATATGCTACCACAGAACAGTTTGAAAGACTATTTTGTGTCGAAGGAGGATGTACAGCATGCCTTTCGGACACTTAATAACAAAAAATCAACTGGAATTGATGGCATACCCAACATTGTCCTCAAACACTTACCAGAACCAATAATAACGGAATTTACTTGCATTTTCAATAATGCACTCAACAATAAATACTTTCCACAAAATTGGAAGAAAGCCAAGGTCATTCCAATTTTGAAGAAAGGAAAAGATCCTAGCGATCCGAAAAGCTATCGACCGATAAGCTTATTGTCGAATGCAGGCAAAGTCCTTGAGAGTTTCTTGAACAGAAATATCAAGAAATACCTCGAAGACGAAGATATCATCAGCAATAGTCAGTTTGGCTTTCGCAGAAGTCATTCTACTATCCATGCTATCACGAAAGTGACGTCAGATATCTGCTGGCATTTAAATGGAGGAAAATGTGTTGGAGCATGCCTCATTGATATGGAGAGAGCCTTCGATACAGTTTGGCTTGATGGACTGATTTTCAGACTCATACAGAATAGGTTCTGTAATGATTTGATAGCCATACTAGTGAGTATGCTGTATGGAAAAGAATTTATTGTCGAAATCGGGGGAAATACTTCCAGTAGAGTATTTCAGGTCTCTGACGGTCTACAACAAGGAACAGTGACGGCACCAACGCTATTCTCGATTTTATTGAATCCTCTTTTGAAGTCATTTGGCTTCAACGATAGTCCTAAACGGATGATTGTGGCGTTTGCTGACGACTTGATTATATACACTGCAGACAGCAAAGCTTCGGTGGTTCAAGATGAGCTGCAAAGTATGTTTCAAGATGTCCAAACGTTCACGAATGCTTGGAAGATGAGGATCAATGATAAAAAATGTGAGACTATTTTGTTTCGTGGACCACTGGCAAAGGCCGGCAGAGACTTGAGGCGAAATTGGAAGGATTTCCATATTAAGTCGAACGGAGAACGCACACCACACAAGAACACCGTGAGGTACTTGGGCGTGTTCCTCGACTATCGCTTGCAGTACATCCAACATGCGAAAATGCAGCTCGAGAAAGCAAGAAGGGCATTTATGTCTCTTAAGAGACTTTTTTATGCGAAACACCTGGAGACACGTGTGAAGGTCATATGTTATCAATGTCTCGTAAGACCCATTATAACATACGCGTGTCCCATATGGTTTAACCTGAGTGCTTCCACCATGGAGAAAATCAGGGTGTTTGAGCGAAAATGCTTAAGAGCTTGCACTGGATTGTACAGAACAGCGAAATCCGACTTCAAGTATTATTACTCGGATAGGGAGCTATACGACGCAGCAGGTATCCCTAGGGTAGACTCTTGCATTATACATCAAGTAAGGAGACATTGTCTGCGATCAAGTATGACTGACGAGAATATATGGATCAGTCATCCGTACTATCCTAATCAGTTGTACTTTGACCGATGCAGGGAGACAGGTTTCATACCACCGGAAGCATTTCCTTACTTAGATGAAAAGAGACTTATCGTTGACGGACATGGAATACCTGTTATCTACCACATTTACAGACGAAACACTGACAAGAGACTTATATACGGCGACAGTATAGACACTCACAATACTGAGATAGACTTACGATATTCGATGCATATGTGGCATAAACAGGGAAACCACCAACAGTATTGGTGGCTGGAGTGAGATTCTAGTGGTCAGGCGAACGGTTGGCGTGTCTATGATAAGCGGAGCTGTTAATTGTCGTGTTTTCATAATGAACATAGCAGCCTTGATTTGTGTTTTAAGTTGAATATAATATAACAATATAAATAACTTGTACATAGTAAGCTTTATTTAGTTTTTTCATATCTAGTTTAATCTAGTATCCTTTATCACAGGACAAAAAATAAATATAGATATAGATATATATATAAAAGTGAAAAAAAAAAAAATAAATAAATTAATATGAAACCAATCAAAAACTAACAATAAGCGTAACTCATTAAACTATGACGCAAGAAACTTTAGCGATAGCCAAATTATACATGTAATTTTACTTTCTGCTCTTATATGTCTTCTTCTCTTCCTTCTATTGTTATTATTTATTTGTTATTTCTTCTTTTGCTTCAATTTTCCTCCTTCTCTTTGTACATAAGGTAGTGTTAAGATCCGAAATAAAACTAAATATAATGCGTTAAAAAAAAACAAAGAAATAAAAATAAAACAAAAAAAAAATATTAAATTAGAACTATAGAAAACTTAATAGTTAATAGCTAGATTAAGCTCTATTTCTAAATAGGATTAAGTAGACTTAAGTTAGCGGTAGTCTTTGAAGTTTTTTTAAATTTTTCTTCAAATTATTAATTGTAATAAAATTAATTTAAGCAAAAAGTGTCAGGGGACATCCCCAATATATGTGACTGACTTAGACAAGAGTGCCCTCAGTGGCCATAGGTTTAAATAGACGTAAGATAGCTTAACCATTTTTTTTTGTTCTCTTTTTTGTGGAAACGTGTAAATTGTATGATATTATATGAAAAATAAAGAGATTTTTTGACTTTGACTTTGACTTTGTAGTTCTGTCATGTCAGTATCTGTCTACGTCCTTGCAACTTAGTGGTTTTAACCCTTTACGGCGCTGAGTAGCACATCTGCACCATACTATTCGAACTAGCAAAGTCGTTCAAAGCAACGAATAAAATATCTTTCAACGCAGCAATGCATATCTGCAGCAAAGCATTCTATTGAATTAGTTACCCACGTTTGCGCTAGATGACGTTATTTGTAATTTTTGGCCACGTCACATGGCCACGTTTGGCCGATCCCTTAGAACTGGTTTGTGTTGTTCGCGCATAGTTTTCGTCGTTTTTTTTTTTTTGAGTGGTTATATTGAAAATATTGACGTTAAATTGCTGTGGAGTAACGGTTAGTTATTGGTTTTTGCTAAGAACATGCAATTCAAATGTTCTAGATTGTTTTTAGAGAGATAGTCTCGAGTTTAGTTTTGATGCAGTAATACAACACTGCGCTAAACTGTTATATTTTATTTCTTTTTTCGTGAGAGGAATATCTTCTCTTTTCAGGCCCAATATGAGTTTGAGGTTTCCACGTTCAGGCTCTAGGCCTTTGTCAACTGTCGAATTGGAAAACATTCTAAACCAATGGCAAGATAGTGAGGATGGCTTCGACTTTTCAGACGACGACGATGTAGCTGATCCATCGTACATGTTGGAAAATCAAAATTTACGCCAAGACTCGGATGAGGAACTCGAAATACCCTTCCTAGAAGATCAGGAAGACGACATCTTGCTACCGAGCTCTGAGACCAGTACAAGCACTACAGTTCAACCATGTGATATAGCGCCTGCTGTTTCAGTACCCAGTAACAGCTCCAAAGTCAACACAACTTCACGAAGCACATGTGGTCCCAAAACAAATATCATATGGAAAACTAAAAACTTAGAGTTGAATGAAGACCGAATGAGGTTTTGGGGATCTTTCAAGTTACCAACTGAAATACTGGAATTGCAGACGCCTTATCAGGTATTTTCTTACTTATTTACTGACGACATTGTGGATCTCATAAGAGACGAAACAAACCTGTACAGCATGCAAAAAGATGCCAGTAAACCTATAAATGTCACAAGCCAGGAAATAAGACAGTTTATTGGAATTATTTACTTCATGTCCACAATTGCCCTGTCCAATGTTCGAATGTACTGCTCACAGAAATATGGCTATACGAACATACGCGAGATAATGACGCTAAAACGGTTCGAGTTTCTGAGGCAAGTACTACACTTCAATGATAACTCTAAAATGTTCCCGTATAGTCAGTCGAATTCTGATCGACTTTATAAAATCAGACCAATAATTGAAAAGCTGAATCATAACTTTAGAAAAGTGCCTCTAGAACAACATTTGTCTGTTGATGTACAAATGTGTTCAACCAAAGCACGAAGTGCTCGAAAGCAATATTTGCCAGACAAACCCCACAAGTGGGGCTTCAAACTGTTCGTGATTTATGGTGCAAGTGGATATGGCTACAAATTTGAAGCTTACAGTGGCCAAGAGAATATATGCGCAGATTACGAGCCTCAATTAGGTGCCTCATCTAATGTAGTGGTCCGACTTGCCAGAGAGATTCCTGCCAACAAAAACTACAGACTGTTTTTTGACAATTATTATACATCGCTACCCTTGATTGAATTCTTGTCACACCGTGGTATATTAGCTTTGGGCACCGTTCGGAGAAACCGTATCCCGAACTGTAAACTCCCAGAAGAAAAACAGCAGAAAAAACAGCCCAGAAGCACATCGGTTGAACAGGTTGCAAGCTATAACGGTATTGATGGCCTGGAGAGATAACAAAATTGTGAATTTAGTATCCAACTTTGCTGGCGAAAATCCCACATCTGTCGTAAGTAGATTCGACAGGTTGCAAAAGAAGCAAATCAATGTTGAACGGCCCTATATTGTGGCAGAATATAATCGGCATATGGGAGGTGTAGACCTCATGGACTCCGTAATGGGTCATTATAAAATTAGACTTCGGAGCAAACGTTGGTTTATAAGGCTCTTTTACCATTTCCTGGACATGGCCATGACTAATTCTTGGCTATTCTATAGAAGAATTCATGCTGACACGGAAAATAATGTCAAGGTGCTAAATTCTGCTGATTTCCGACTAGAAGTTGCTGAAACTTTAGCCAAATATAAAAGTACGAACCGGATTAAGCGTATTAGCGATGTAGAAGCACTCATCCAGGACAAAAAGAAAAAAGGGCCTTGTCAGCATATCCCACCAAAAGATATCAGATTGGATCAGTTAGGGCACTGGCCTGCTTGGACCGACAAAAGGCTTCGGTGCAAATATCCAGGATGTACTGGAACAGCCCAAACGGAATGTGAAAAGTGTGGCGTAGTCTTGTGTTTTAATAAAAATAATAACTGTTTCCGTTCTTTCCACAGTTTATGAATATTAATATGTTTTTACACCATGATGCACATCTACATCTCAATGTTTTTTTTTTTCAAAAATAAATACCTTTTCTTACATATAATTATTTTTTCACTATTTTTAACGTTATGATATAGCTCATCTTAATATATTTTCAATTATAAAAACCAAAAACACTTTCTTGCGCCGTAAAGGGTTAACTATTCGTGTTTTCGACGGTTGTTTTTATAATTTTTCCTCTGAACAGAATATTTCAGAAATCGACTTCAGTGTTGCAATTAGATATTCAGGTTGAACTCCGAAATCGAACGATTTTATGGTCAGGAGTCCTCGAGCTGGTCCTTTGAGGGTCTGTACACCACTCAAATTGATCCCTACAACTTTTTTTCCCTAAATAGTGGGCTTGGTTGCCTGAGGGCTTCTCGTTAGATTGTTCATCGACCTCTTAAATCTGGAATCGGTCTGAAACGTCAGTCCCTGTATCGTGGTCTGGTTGTATACAAACATTTTCATCCAAATCACTTATGTCACCATTTTCATTTTCTACTTGATCCGAAACAAAACGCTCAACATCTGGATCTTTCACGTTTATTTTGAACAATAACTGGTTAAAGTGTTTGATAACAGAAACGCACTATTGGTCGTATCGTTGCAAATACTAACTTGTAATGTCCGATTTGTTCCGCGGTTACCGTGAAAGTGATTCGGGTAACTACTAAGACGCATCACAGCGTGCTGTTAGCCATTTGCGAGAAAAACTTTGTTAATATGTTGGCGACGTCAAATAGACACCTTCGAACAAGCTGAATCTTAACCTGAATAATCGCAAGACTGACTCTCCCCAACGAATTTAAGTATCTCTCTTAGTACTCCGTCAAGGTGTTGAAGTTTCCCGTTTCTGTATTTTTAACTTATTCTTATCAGTCCTTCAGCCGTTAAGAGCAGAAAATTCGCTTGCCTAGCAGTCAGTTTGTCATCTTATGTTGGTTAAGACTGAAGGAGCATTTGTAGGTAGGATGGTCTAATACTCCTCTACCAAACTAGAATAGCACCCAATTGGACGTTAACTCGGATCCTGCTACATAAAAGTGATGTTGATAAGGAGCAGATCAATTGGATTTAAAGAGCGATTCACTATTGCTGAAAAATAATATTCTCATAGAAAAAACCAAGCATTGAAATTGATTGAAAGGTGAAAATTGGTAATTGTGGTTGTTTAAATTTGGCATTTTGTTATGCATTGTTATGTATTCTATAGATTATAGTAGATTTGAAATACTTCATGTTATTGTCAGAATAACATTTCAAGAGCGTATCGCTTCGATCGCGTGCACGTCCATTCTAGCTCACTCTTAATTGCTTCACCACCTCATTCATTAAATGGAGTTACTGTCTTAAGTCTTTTGTTTGCAATGATTGCTATGCATTGTTTTATGCATACATCTGTAGATTTTTAATTAATGTTCTTTTTTGTTTTGTTTATTCTAAGCTTTCAGCTTTCTGAACTGTTGGTAAATCTTCTCATTAGTATAATTAAATTGAACAATTTAATACATAAACTCGCAGACAAATGTTGTAGTGCAATTTCGCCCGGATAATTTTATCTCCCAGTATACTTTCAGGCGTTCTTTGTTTTCATCGAGGTTCGTCAAGCAGAATTTGGATACAACCAATATAAACAAACTACATACAGCTTGAATTAGATATTCAACTGTTAAGGCAATTTTAATATTTATTCAATCCGCGATAATTTTAAAACATGTAGTTTTCAGCAATGGTATATTCAGCAAACATTTGAATATAGCAAAAATTAAAAGGATCAAAAAGCGAGATCAGTAATTTATCTAGGATAGAAATGCGTTTTTCTTATGCAATAAAATTCATATCATACTCTTTGATGCATTAATGCCGAATCAAATAAAGCCACGTGATTTCGTTTTGGCCATATTTGTATTGAAAACTAATATCAGTACAAAGTTGATTAAAGCCATTGCCGTCAATACACCTGTTATCGACTTCTTTACCAGGTAAATTTCAATTGAAAGCAGTTGAAAGCAAGATGTATGGATTCAAAGTGGAAACTCTCTTATTTGTTCTCTTGCAGTAACAATCTGTGATTATTTACAACGAATATCTCTTAGTTTGCTCGTGTGCATTAATCACTTCAATTATGAGCAAGTATCATTAACACATATGTAGCATACTCAGTCCATCTCAGTTATATTATCATATGTTTAATCCAAGAAAACAAAATAAATATTGAGGTCATTCAACTGGACCCATTTGGAGAGTTAACGTGGAAGAGAACTAACGACAGCACAGTTCGTCTTAGTAGAAGCCTCAAAGATGAGATTCTCTTCTTGGCCAACCTGTTCTACAAATTGTTTTGCATATGTTCCAGTAAGACGACAGTCATGCGATTCGCATTTCTTCTTCACTGTCTGATAATATTTTCCGATCAGCTTGATCAGTTACGCTGATATGTTCTTTGATACCTTGCCAGCGCATCTTGGCCACAGTTTTATTTTTCTTTTGTCCATGCAAAATATTATACTTAGCAATTTCCTCTAGTTTTTCTAGTCTTTTTTCCACTTCCAGCTTGTTTGGTTAACTCCAGTCGTGTTTCTCCTTGTACTCATGTACAATGCCTTGCAATTCTTGGGCAAAACTCATTTCTTGGTCTATCTTCATTTAATCGCTAATCACCTTGATCTGGAGTAACCGAGTGTGTTTGTAGAGAATCAAATGAAGAAAAAAAAAACGTAGAAAAGAAAACGAAGAAAATGGAGACGAAAGATTTTCGCGATTTGAAAAATGAGAATAGTTAAGTGAAAAGAAGTTTGCATCTTTGTTGATGGTGTACAGCGTTTAAAACTGTTAATACTTCGTATTTAGCCTCTATTGGAAATTTCTCTTTTCAAAAGACCGCCCTCGATTTTATCTGCTTTTAAATTGTTTCGTACGATTGAACGAATTTGAGGTCTTAAACGGGAGGAAACACTGAAAATAAATGGGCGGTTTCCGTCCTTATTTTCGAGACTTAAGTTATATTTAATGGTTTGGGAGAGTTTTTGGTGAGGTTTTGAAGAATTCACTTTGTAGATGCTGACCTGGAATAAGATAATAAATGCAATAAATAGGAAGACCTTTGATAAAGCTCAATCATGTCGCGGTTTCGATCTACCACTTTATGTTATAAGTATTTTTGGAACGAAAACGAAACTTGTGCAAATACAAAGGAATGCATAAATCCATGCTGGTCAAATAAAATGCTTCAATTTGTGCATTTGGCTTGATGCGATTTCCTGTGAAATTATTCGCTCCATGTGAAAGAGTGTTAGAAGTTTAGAATATTAATTTTCATAATGCAGACACCATTTATACGTAAATCGCTCTCCACTCCGGAAAAAACGCAATAAGAATTCAATATTTAGGTAAATTAATTATATGCTCAACAATCGAATTTTTTCAAATACATCATGCTGTGGGCTTATCCTGAGGTGTATTAATTAAAGTATGAATGGCAAACGAAAAAAGTACGTGTTTCGATTTTCAATGATTGAAAATCGGCTAATAAGCTTGAATTCAAGGAATGTGCTGGTATCATCTACTAACTAAAGAAGATCAAGTGCACCAAGCATTTGGAAAACCATAACAGCACGAACAATAGTTCGATGTAACGTTGATTCACTTTTTGATCCATTCCTAGACAAAAATTTTCTATAAAAAACAATTAGTTTGCTGTTATGACGTCAACATATTTATCTTTTTTATCGTACGACGCGTTACACTGGACTAGTCAGCATTATCAAGTGCATTAATAATTTTGGAACCTATCCTTTATAGCCTACCATTTATATCTAAGCCTACCCTTTATATCCACTAAAATTATGAATGAAAAAAGTAATCATGCTAATGCATGAAAGAGGTTAGATTTAAATGTGTTAGTTTGGTCAGTAAGGGCAGTAAAATCAGTAATTCTAAGGTGTTTATGAATTTCTAGTGCTTCTAAAATATTGAGTTTAAGGGACTTAGATAAATTATGGAGGATCTATAAATTTTCAATTGAAGGGAATTCATGGTTGGTTTCTAGGAAGTGGTTTGCTACGTTGGAATAGGATTTTCGATTTTCGATTTGAAATGCTCATTAAATCAGGCTTTAAAGGATCTACCTGTTTGGCCAATATACCCACAATCACATTCCTCACATGTAATTTTATAGACTCCGGATTTATTAAATTTGCTCGTTGATTATTTGGCATTATTGAATAGGGCCGAAATTTTTTTGCAAAGCTTGAAGGCAATGTGAATATTGTCATTAGCTAAAATTCGAGAAATATTATCGGATATTGGACCAAATATGAAAGGAGTACAAAGTATCTGTGCATTTTTTCTTCTGTCTTCGGATAAATTTTATAAATTGTTTCTTCCATATGTTTTTTATTAATAAGGTGATCAATAAGCTGTTTGGAAAAACCGTTGTTATTTACTATTTCTTTGATGGTTGAAATTTCGGTATTCAGAAGTTCGTTAAATTTTTTAATTCATGTCCTCCCTAATCTTCATATAAAATTCAAAGCGCGTGTGAAAAATATTTTCGCGAGATTGCTCCATACTTTATTCCAATAAAATCTGAACATAATATTAGAATAAATTATAAAAATAAATTAAGAAATTAAAACAATCACCACGGTGTGACAGTACCATATAACATACGTTATTGACAGGGTCAGCCAGTCTTTTGCTCAATTCCTAAACTATTAAAATTGTTTCCAATTATTCTATTAAACTATTAAAGGAGTTCAGGAAGCATCACACACTTATTGGTTTGTGAGTAGAATTCATGGCGTTTTCGTAATATTACAGCAGAATTCTTTCGAAATCAAAGAAATCATGTCCGATATCAATGAGTTCTTCTCATCGCTAAGTATTTAGCCCATGATTACTATCTAGACATCAAGTGCTGATTATAAGGCGAAACAGAATTTGATTTTCAAGTATTTTCATCCGTGTGTTGAATCCAACCTAATCATTAACGAAGTATGTTCTCTATTTGCTTGAACGCAAACCTTTAATACACGAGGTAGGTTCCATAAATACCTGGAATTTTCGTTTTTTGAAAAAAATATTTATTTATTCATTAACATCGATGTTGTCCCCTTCAAAGTAGTCCCTTCTAGATATTATGCACTTATGCCAGCGCTTTTTTCAATCCTCAAAAAACTTCTGGAACTCGATCTTTGGGATAGCTTTGAGCTCTTTCAGCGATGCACTTTTAATGTAATCTATGCTTGTGAAACGACGACCCTTTAAGGTTTTTTTTTTGTATTTTTGGAAAAAGGAAAAAGTCACAAGGGGCCATGTCTGGCGAATATGGAGGTTGGGGCATTATTACAGTGATATTTTTTGTCAAAAAATCACGAACAAGCAACGATGTGTGAGCAGGTGCATTATCGTGATGCAAAAGCCATGAATTGTCTTGCCACAAATCCGGCCGTTTTCTTCGCACTGCTTCAGCCAAACGGCGTTGAACTTGTAGGTAGTACTCTTTATTGATAATTTGACCTTGTGGCAAGAATTCATGATGCACTATGCCATTAAAATCAGAGAACACAGTAAGCATAACGTTGACGTTCGACCACACTTGCCGAGCATTTTTCGGTCTTGGAGAGCCAGAATGCCTCCACTGGGACAATTGGGCCTTCGTTTCACCGTCATATCCGTAAACCAATGTTTCATTACCTGTTATAACTCTTTTGAGCAAATCTGAGTCACCGCTGACTTCATTTAGTGATTCCTGAGCAACTTCTATTCGACGCTGTTTTTGTTCAAAATACAACAATTTTGGGACAAAATTTTGCTGCCACGCGTTTCCTACCCAAAATGTTGGCAAAAATGTCATGGCATGAAACAATAGATATGCCAACATAATCAGTGACTTCTCTGATTGTGATTCGGCGATCATTCATAACCATTGCTTTCACTTTTTCCACGTTTCCATCGGTTGTTGATGTGCTGGGGCGTCCCTGGGCGTTCGTTATCTTCAACGTCTTCACGGCCATCTTGCAAACGCTTATACCACTCATAAACACTTGTTTTTTTCATAGCAGAGCCACCATAGGCCTGTGCTAACATTTGGCACATTTTATTACACTTTATTTCATTTTTTACGCAAAACTTAATACAAATTCTTTGACCCATTTTCCTAGCAATCGAAAATTGCCGAGCTCATGAAAACACGTCTAGCCTTAGCGGCTGCCACAGATAAAGAAAACAATTAATATAGCTGAAAATTGTGTCATACTTCAGCGGCATGTATACCAACACAAGTTCAAAAATTTTTACAATCGGACACTCCAAACCCGCGAAATTTAAACATTCCGGGTATTTTTTGAAGACACCTCGTAACTTGATTCGATTCAAACCTCTTGAATATCTGATGGAGTGCTTCAAACCTCTGGTATTATTCATAAAACTGGCTTTAAAGGGGCTTCTAAAGGACTACATTTTATCTAAAAGTTGTCAAAATTGAGTTTAAACAAACCTATTGAAAACTACTAATATCTTTACTCGTTAATCAATAAAAAGAGATAATCTTTATAACAAAATAAAAATGAATAAATAAATGAACATATATTTCAGATTACAGGAACAAGTTCGAATGGGTGTTTGACAGTATTGGTAGTTCAATTGAAAGTTAAAATCAATATTGACGAAGAGCAAATTTGAGCTTTTGAGCAAATCTGAGTCACCGCTGACTTCATTTAGTGATGTATTAAATGCAGATTTGCTCCTGGACCGAAACATTCAGATCTGAACACTTGTGATTTTAATGATCATAGTCAATCTAATAAATTCAGGCGCTAGGATTTGCAGAGCTGAGCTTAAAGTTGGTCGTAGTCATTTTTAGTCTGACCTATAGTATATTCTATGGAACCGATTTTCATACAATCTTAAGTTTAACGTAGACTATCTGTGTTGATGAAAAAATAATAAATTTCAAGAAATCATCTGCTTGCAAAATGCTTTTAATTAATTATGACAGGAAAAACGCAGCCTGAAATCACCCAACTATTGCTGACACTTGACCGAAGTTGGAAGCTAGCACTTGACCAATTCTGAAAAACTCCACTTGAACTTCTCGGTTCCTTTGAAGTTAATTTTTGGTGGAAAATTTCAGTTTATCAAGTGGAAATTACAGACCAAGATATGTGACAATGTGTTATCCTTGAATTAAAAGATATCAGAAATGCTGGCGAAGAATTCATGCCATACTGGTGGCACCTTTATAATAATTAGTAGTGGATATTGGATCAAAGGATAGAGCCTCTTGTGTTTTTGAACGTTTTCCACTTCCCTACATCGCTTAAATTTGCCTACATGAAGAGCATAAGAAAAATTAAATGAGAATCGATAAGGAACCTGGAGTCTAACTCCTGAAAAACTCCTGTTATAATTGATTTTGATGCCTGCGGTAATCCGAAAGTACTCTATGCCCGACGGGCCCTCTTTTCCTATTGCTGAGAATGCCTTTCAACCACTTGTTACTATCATCAATTATCATTTACTCTTGTGTCATATTCTCTATACTAAGACTACGAAAGGAACTAGTTGATGATAACTGCAAGGCCCGGCTGATATAGAGCTCAATATAACTTCAGATCAGTTTTGAACAATAAAATTTCAACGCCTGCCTGAAAATGTCATACTTTCCAAGCTGCTGGAAACACGCTAGCATAATACCAGTCCTGAAGCCCGTTAAAGACCCGAATGACCCTAACAACTACTGGCCAATAAGCTTACTGCCGGCGCTTGGCAAACTGTTCGAGAAACTAATCTTGAAAAGGTTGACGGATTACATCGAAAACAATGACATCCTCCCTCACTTCCAGTTTGGCTACAGACATGGATATTCCACAGAACACCAAATGTCTACGTGTCTCCATGATATAAAAGCAGCACTAACTGGAAAATAGTCGGTTGGCCTACTGACCATTGACATTGAAAAGGCGTTTGATACCGTCTATCATAATGGCCTAACTCACAAACTCAAAGAGTGTAGTACTCCTCATCTGCTGAAACTAATCACATCCTTCTTGAGTGACAGAACATACCACGTGAAAGTCCGAGGAGCAACATCCGCTCCCAAAACTGCACCTGCTGGTTCTCCACAAGGCTCATGCCTGAGTCCGACACTATACAATATATACACGTCTGACATTCCTGTGAGCCAAAATTGCCAATTAGCGGCTTTTGCGGACGACATTTGTCTGTACACCAGTGGAAATAATCCTAACCAGATAATCTCCAATCTAGAAGAAATGCTAGAAAAAATTTATCAATTCTTCTGCAGGTGGAAAATCAAAATAAATGTCAACAAGACCGCAGCAATATATTTCAGTAGAAAACGTAAGCCCATCTTGCTGCCAAACAGACCCATCAACTTTTTAGGCCAAATGATTCCCTGGTCTGAAGAACTGACCTATTTGGGTCTAAAACTAGATAGGAAACTCACATTTAAAAACCAAATCGAGCATATTAGTTCTAAGGTATTCAAGTCGGTTCTGTCCCTATATTCGTTGCTCAATCGAAAGTCGTACATGAGTTTGCGCAATAAAATCCTCATCCTCAAATTGAGAATGCAACCCATAATTACCTACGGAGCTCCCACTTGGTACCAATGCGCTAAATATCTTAAAGCTAAGCTTCAAGTCACCCAAAATTGTTATTTGAAAATGGCGCTAAACAAACAATACTATTACTCCTCTAGGTTACTACACCAAAAGGCCAATATTACCCCTATCAGCAAACTCGCGGAATCACGTAGAGTTAATCTACTCAAAAAAGCCGTATACTGCCCAAATCCCCTCATCCAATCTCTGAGAGATATTTAAAAGGCAAGAATAAGTGTCCTCAACCATGGATCTGAGTAGAATAATTAGTTTATATTTAAGGTCATAACTATTATAAGATAAAGTTAGTTATACGTTAGATGTAAGCCTAGTAGGGGTTTTTGACAATTTTCCTCTCGAACTAGATACTAGTACTTTTAAAGATAAATTATCATGAACTTGTATTAAATTTATGTTAGAATAGTTGTGATGAAGTCTCCTTCAAATCTCTAGACATAAAAAATCAACAGTTAAAACTCTGTAAATAAGGCATATCAATGAAGAATTATTAAATTAAAAAACAAAATATGGAAAACATTTCTAAGATTTTTAGTTTTAGGATACATCGCTTCTATGTTTGGGAGCATTTTCATTAGATTGACCGCATAGAAATGTTATCCAGTTTAAAGTATGATGACCGCTAGTACTATTTCTCTCGAGCATCATGATGTCAATTGTCATGAATTTTATATTTAATTTTTATATCATTATTTTATAAAATATCCTTTTCGTTTCAGTCAGCATGGGTTTGCGGAAATTGTTTTCATTTGAAGTCCTGATTTCCGGCGATGCTATTTTAACATAGACGTGTCTGTTTGTATCCTGTTTGACAAGCAGGTCAATATTGTATGATATGTGCACTAACTTTCCCCAAATTCCTCCTTCTCTTGAAGGCTGCATTAGATTTGGTTATCTTGAATATTTTTTCAATAATTTTTTTATGTTGATTTTTCTATATCAATGTTGGTGTTGTTCGAGCTTTTCTGTTGTCATATTTCCTCTTCTTTTTGTTTTGAGGCCTTCAAATTATCTGGTCCGCCGGAGTTTCTTGTATCCATTGTTTTTCTTACTATGTATCTATAATATAAGTTTAAAAGAGTTTAACGCTTTGGTGTAGGTTTCATCTTTTACAAATATCTTAGTTGCAGTATTTCTGCTGTTTTGTGCGTTTAGGAATAGTTTGACGAGTTATAAATTAGTGTATCAGTCATCGTGGGGATCTGTGAATTCCAGATTGAAATTTTTTGATGTTGTGTGTCCTTCGTTGTTGTGTCAAGGTTATTATTGTAAACTTTACTTATTGTTTTTCGAAATATTTCGCAACTATTTCCCCATTCTTTATCTATAGATATTATTTGGAAAAAATATCACTTCCAAGATAAATGTCACGTCTTCCTTATACTGCTTTTCTAGGTGCTGTAAGAACCCTTACATAAAGATCGCTGATGATGATGTCCTTATTCTTCCCTCGTTTGTTCGTCTACTGACATTGTTGTTGCCCTGCAATTAATTTTGCTGTAATGTTGTCTTGACATTAAGTCATTATCCCTTATTTCGTTAAGCAGTTCGTCGCTTTGGTCGATATAATTAAACAGGCAGTTGATAAGTGAATTCAAAATTTTTCCAAATGAAATAATTCACGGTTCATGTTATGTAATAACCGATAACTTTCGCTCAAAATATACGTATCTAGTGACCCATCAAATTTTTTTGGATAAGATACCATTAATATTTTTGATGGGAAAATTTTATCAAAAACATCTGCTAGGTTTTCATCTAACTTGAAATTGTTTTCCTTATTTTAACTTTGGCGTACTTTAAACACAAATTAACTATAAGATCCACGGTCGAGGACAAATGATTATTTTTGAAAGGTTTTATATTTAGGATTAGCCCTGTGCGTATCCGCAAGTTTCTCTACAAGGCTAACATTAGTTAATTTAGAGGAGAACTAATGGGGTTTGTTTAGGACCGTTTTTGAAAAGCATTCTGATTGAATTAAAGCTCTGCGCTAGGAGCCTTCTATGTAGGAGCTCTGCAGGTGATTATAAGAGTCTGCATTCTCATTTCAAGGATAATCATTTTTCATTGTAGATTCGTGGGACATTTCTAACAAAGTAATGGGTACGACATGAAATTAATACAAGTAATTTCCTAGGATGATGTGGTAAGGTTTGTTGCCCGAGCTAGCTTACGATTAAGCAGCAGCTAGCTTACGGTTTTGACTTGTGGACATGTCAGGTATGTATATATTAACAGGTATGGGACAGAGAGACGAGTCTTGTGGAACAGCAGCTGGTAAAGTCGTCGTAAGGGATTTCAGCCCCCGAACTTTAATCTAGCATGATATGTCTCTCAGGAAGGCTAAATCAATTTCTGCAAGTATGGCGAAGTACCGCGTCCTTTGAACTCAATAGGTAGACCAGTCATGCCAAACGCTATCAAGGGTTTTTTCAATACCCATTGCCGGCGGTGCTGTTTTAATGTAGAAATACGTAATAATACGTGTATAAATATGAAATGCGGATTTTTTCTGCTTGAAATATGCATTTATTTGAATAACAGAACCAATGAATTCATTAATCAAATTATTGGCCATCGTTAGCTACGAGTTTTTCCCATCTTTCTGTCAATTGATGGATTCCGTCCCAGTACCACTTCTCATATTTTGAGGCTAACCACTCATCAAGCATATTTTTAACTTCTTCGTAAGAATGGAATTGCTGTCCCGAAAGTCCGTGCTGTATCGATCGAAACAAGTAGTAGTTAGAAGGAGCCAAGTCTGGTGAATATGGCAGGTGGGACAGAACTTTCCAATTAATGTTTCCCAAGTAGTTCTGAATATGGCAGGTGGGACAGAACTTTCCAATTAATGTTTCCCAAGTAGTTCTGGACTGGTATTACAAGATGCGGCCGAGCATTTTCATGTTGAAAATGACTTTATCATGTCTTTGGTGAAATTCTTGTCGTTTTTGCTTAAGTGCGCAGTTCTATTTGATCAGTTGTTGTCGGTAACGTTCGCCGATTATAGTCTCACCAGGTTTCAGCAGTTCGTAATACAAAGGTCCCTTTATATCCCACCAAATACACAGCAAAGTCTTCTTTCCATGAATATTTCGGACTGGTTGTTTTGATGATGATGATGTTGATTTTGATGGCTGGCTTGGGTTTACCCATGATTTTTTCCGTTTGGGATTGTCGAAATAAATCCACTTTTCATCGCCAGTAAAAATCCGATGCAAAAAAACCTTTTCTTTCATGTCTGGGAAGCAAAATTTCAGAAATGGTTTTTCGCCTTTCGATGTCTCTTTCTTTCAATTGATACGGCACCCGTTTTCCAGCTTTTTGGATCTTTCCCATGGCTTTTGAACGTTGTAAAATGGCTGCCTGAGTAACTTCCAACGCTTCTGCCGTTTTTCAGTTTGTGTGTTGGTGGTACATCCAATAATGCTTGCAAATCTATATCTTCAAACTTTTGGTGGTTTTCCACGGTCTTTGTTGCTGACATCGAAATCGCCACTTTTAAATCTTTTCAACCATCGTTCACAAGTATCCTGGCTTGGGGCATGTTCACCATTTGCTTCCACTAACAATCGATAAATTTCTGCTGCCGTTTTCTTCAAATGAAAGAAGGTTATTAGACTTCCCCGTAAAACCTCTTTTTCTGGCACGTAATTCGACATTGTTTAAGCGAAAAAAACTGTGTTGTTTGCACAATCGAAACGTATGACATACTGGAATTTGTTGGCAGATGTTTACCCTCCAAAATGCCATATTAGTTATCCCCGACACAAACCATATGTAATGGTTATGCCATCTGTTAGTAAAATCCGCATTTCATATTTATACACCTAATAGTTAAACGTCTGTTGAGTATCCACGTCTGCAGCCAAACTGGAAATTAGGTAGGATGTTATTTCCCATATAATTACGTAATCTTTTCAAAATTTGCTTCTCGAAAGTGAGCGTATTGGCATGTAGTTTTTAAGGCTTTAAAGATCTGGACATGACTTCAGCATGTGTATTATGTTGGAATGTTTCCAGCTATTTAGAAAGTGTTTTTTGAACATTTTCCCGCAGGCAGTCAATATTTGGCAAATTAACACTTTCTTTTTTTTCGGTAGATTCGGTTATGTTTGACATTCCATGGAGTTTGTTTATATTATTTTCTCAATTTACTCAATTACATGTTTAGTTTTAGACGAGATCTCCAGGAGGTAAATTAGCGTAGCTTGGGTCAGTTACCGGGTCAAGTTATCAGTAGGTCAAGCTACCATTATTTTTGTTTTATTGGTGCACATTTATGAGGCATATTGTGATGCTTGTTGAACTTATATACCAACAACTGTGGCTTGGTTGTACAAGAATTGATCTAGGTACCATTGTCGCGTTTCTGAGAAAAAATTAGGTCGTGGTGACAGCGTTTCAATTTTTTGGTCAGCTTCTAGATTTTTCATGCGTTGTGGTCAAGGCTGCTATTTTTCCAAGATTTTCCCAAGTTTGGTTTCGAATTATCGTGATTTTTGTCTTGATAGCTCTCGTTAGAGAGTTAACAACAATCTCGGAGGATAACTCACGATTTCTTTGCCACCGACCCCATAGAGAATCACGCACCCGTGTTAAGAACCAATCAGCTAAATGCCAACAAAGTCGGCCATGATCATTTTTGGCTTCAATGATTATTGTTTGATTTTATTCAAGGTGCAAATCAACTTCTGTAGTAAATTATATAAAAACAAAGATAAAATTGCAATGCATTTATGTTTGATACATAATATAGGACTGTTCGAGATAAAGATCATTAAAAAATGAGTCAGACAATTTAAGAAAATTTTATCATAGTTAGAAACCGGTAGCGAATTTAATCTTACAACTAGCAAGGATTCAATTAAGCCTTAAGCTCACCTTTTATCTTTAGTTACTATTGATCACAAATCTCTGGCAAAGTCAAAAATATGCATATACATTACTTTTATGCATATGTAATATGGGTGCACTTGTTTTAAATATCCACGGAGAAGATGCGATTATAAATAGTTTATGCGATTATAATTCAAGTATAATAAAAAGCGCGAATAAAAGAAAAATGATTAAATAATTTAATTCCAAAGCAACATTAATTCTTAATTAAATAAATCAAAGATTTAGCAACTTGGATAAATGCAAGTTGCCATTGTCCCGCAGTGGAAAAATCTATTAACCAATGTCAGGGAATTTTCTCCTACATGCAACCACAGGTGCTGGCCACGCTATACCTAAAATATTTGTTTTCATTTTTCTCGCATTGGCGGAGGTAAACTGTTGGGAGGTGATAAGTAGCGAAACGGTGAGAAGGAGAAAACATTTAACAGTTATCCGAAGACTGGAATTAGCAATACATTTCGCGTATTCTTGGTTACTATACTTAGCCAATCTGCATATGCGCCACACCGATATTTTGTCAGTAGGTACAGTCGATGCGGGCCCAGGTATTCCGGCACGCTGAAGTTTTATCGATGGTAAACTTTCGTGTGTGACGAAACAATGACTCGGTGTCGCAAACAATGGAGGAAATTCGTACAATAGCATTGGAAAGAATGAATCTTGGGCCTGCACCACTAAGAATTAGTGAATTTACTTAGTGACTCTTGAGCCGATTGTGGGTTTTCCTGTCCTCTGTCAGCTCAGATGTGCCTAGAAGAAGAAAAAATAAGAAGAAAGCAATCACACACATGTTTATCCAGTCGTATGAGCTTGAGGACAGTCAGCCAGTTAACGATATAATGATTTGGTCTCGGGGCATGATACAAGTGTAATAAGAGAAGGTCATGCAATTCACCTGTTTTTCTTTCCTTTGAAACGAACTAATTGAGGCGTAGTTAATTCTCTTAATGGGTCCATTGACCGAATTTCCGGATGGATGTTGATGACACCTTAACCGCACACAAATGATAGGCTAGCGGGGTTGAATGCATCCTAGTCAAAAAGTGGGTTTTCTTCGAGCTATATCTTGTTCTACTTTGCGCGTATGTAATTGCAATTACATTCCAAAGATTGTTAGCGAAGCAGATAATCGATGAGCTAAATTTATCAGAGTAAAGTTTACGTGATGACAAAGAAATTTAATTTCGTTGGGAAAATTTTCCAAACTCGGTCATGTTACATTATTAGTTATAAATTAATTTCAGAAAGAATGTAATATTTTGCCGAGCTTACACAAGTAAACTGAAGTTTGAATTTTAGGAACGTAATTCATCGGATACCCAAATGCATATGCATTACATGGAATGACTGTATATTGTCCAGTCCTTTAGAAAAAATTAAAAAATCAAAACAGGAGAATTGGTTAGGTTTTGTTAATGAAGTCAAGCGTAGTTTTGGTGGGTGACATTGTCCTGTCCATCGGTCCATACTTTTGACATAATCACATAATCACAGTTTATTGTCGCCAATTACTTCGCTAGTATATCACGTAGCAAGGAATTAATTTGGCTCCAAATAAAGAATTAAACTACATTGAGAAGTTATTGATAAGTCTGATAGGTCTGAGCAGACTCGTTGGAACAACCTCAGCAAAGGTGATTTGCTGTTCGCAATGTTTGCATATGTCGTCACTAAAGTGTCACGCCCAACAAGACGGGCGTGACACTATAGTGACAACGGCTAGATATCCACATACTTCGCGGATACTGAAATTGCTCACTATCTTTTTCTAGTGCCATTATAACTATTTGGGAGTCCTCCACTTTTCAAAGGGAACGACATTAAACTTTCATGGGCCGTTACTTTTTGGGAACTGAAAATGAAGATTTTTCCTTCGTCTTTCTGGACAGCATTTGCAAAATATCGACAAAGCCATTCAATAACGAGGGATGCCTAAGCCTCTGGGAAAGTCTAAGTAGACTTGCGTTAAAAAGGCAGAATTTATTTTACTTTTGCTTCTTCATATTCCTTGTCAAAAATGTAATATATTGTTAACTCAAGTGTTGATATTAGTCAAAATTCTTTTTAAGCTGTTCAAATAATTTTATTTGAGCAAGAAACTTATTTTTGAGTCACTCAGCATATTGTACTGCTGAAAATAATGCTGAAAAGTAGGGATTAGAACATCCGAATATGGGATAATCAATTTTTTCAAATTTATTTATTTTTATCCTCAATCATCTTGCAGTTCTTATTATCTGCAAGTTTAAAATATTAATTAGTAACATGTGTGAACGGCGTGTGCTTTCGCAACTTTATCGAGTCGTGAAGACATGCTCTCATACAGTTTTCTTATGAGTTCTAGTGATAATTCTTTGTACCATGTGCCCTCAATCATTTTCCTCAATTTTCGCATGTCGTTGGGCTTGTCACTTCATATACTTCGCTCCATAATGCCCCAACCGTTCTCAATGCGGTCGAGGTCCGGGCTTTTTGCTGGCAATGGTAGGGATTCAATCCGGAAAACATTTTTATGCGTGAAAACCTATCGAAAAATAAAACGCTGATTAAAGAAAACTCGTTAAAAAAATTGGAATATATGGTTTATTTAAGAAAATGTCTGCGCTGTTCTTACCGCTCTCAATCGATTGCACGGTGCTCTGTTAAAACTTCGATGCTAGGTAAAACACCCTCTTATATGATGTCCATTTACGCTGCAGAGTTCATAGTGCCTTCCAGTAATATGATTTGTCTAACACCTTGACTTGTTATCGTTCTCCTTACCATAACATACGGTGAATGCCTAACTGTTCGCTGGACA
The DNA here is from genome assembly GCA_954870665.1 of Stratiomys singularior. Classification (NCBI taxonomy): domain Eukaryota; kingdom Metazoa; phylum Arthropoda; class Insecta; order Diptera; family Stratiomyidae; genus Stratiomys; species Stratiomys singularior. The sequence goes on along the minus strand of OX940878.1, from coordinate 27,146,331 downwards.
CATTCATCACTGTATCTAACTTTTTTTTCTTCTACGACGCACCATGACACCTGAGCCCGAACCGATGAGATTAATTCTGCTTTCATCAGAGAAAACAACAACACCCTGCTAATCATTTGCTGACCAATTTCCCCTCTCTTTGATCCATTGGTCCGAACGCATTTTTGCTGTAAGATGAGTTTTTTTCAGTTTGTTTGTGCAGCAGCTCTCAAACTCTGCAGCGATTTCTGTAGCAGTTTCATAACGGTTGCACAAAGATAATCGGACTATGTGTCGGTCTTCACTTCCACTGGTTTTCATTGGACACTCGCAGCCAGATTCACGCAATAAACTTCCCGCTTTCAAATATTTTGACCAAAATCTTCTCTCTGATGACTCATTGTACTTGTTTTTTAGATACAGCCAGATTCGACATATTTTTCGTTTTTTTGGTCAAATCAACTGTCTGTTTTTCCGCTAACACCATCATTTCCACTGCACATTCACTTTCTACACTGAACGATCTGCACAAAGTGATGCAATCAAGTGCAATCTAACCATTTTTTCGTGGTTAAATACAAAACCAACTTAACAAGTCCTGTTTTATAACGCTTCTTATCGGTAAACAACAGAGAAACACTGAAACGCAAAAAACATCGGAGTCTGATTATTTTTGAACAAAACTGTATATATGTAAATACAAAATAAATAAGGTATGTAGTATAAGGTATATCCAGAACTATCTACGTGCCTTTGAAGTTATGTTGATCAGATTCGGAATAAGCCACCACATGATTTTGAATTACTAAAAGCAAACAGCTCGTGTGATTCGCTAAATACATTTTTACGAAAAATCGATTCTTGATATTTTGAGATACAACGTTCTTAATTTGACGAGTGGGGACAGGAAAAAAATTCTTTTTTCAGACAGTTATTTAATTCTTCTGGAATGCAAACAACACTAGGGAAAAAATCAATTCATAATGAGTAAATCTTTCCCAGTTTGAATCGTTTTGAAGCTCGATCATATTTATAGAGTACAGTGATCGATTCAACATCGATTTAACTCAGATTATGAGAAATTAATAGGTGTATAAATATGAAATGCGGATTTTTTCTGCTTGAAATATGCATTTATTTGAATAACAGAACGAATGAATTCAATTTTTTTTTTGACTTTTTTTTCACGACTTTTTCCCATCTTTCTGTCAATTGATGGATTCCGTCTCAGTAACACTTCTCATTTTATGAAGCTAACCACTCATCAAGTCAATTTGTAACTTCTTCATAAGAATGGAATTGCTGTTCCGAAAGCCCGTACTGCATCGATCGAAACAACTAGTAGTCAGAAGGATCCAAGTCTGGTGAATACGGCGGGTGGGGCAGAACTTCCCAATTAATGAATTTTTTATAAAAACAATTAGTTTGCTGTTTAGATCAATATATTTTTTTTCTTTACACACTACGCGTTTCGCTGATACTTGTCAGCATTATCAAGTCTAAAAGTAAGCGGAAGTTACATCGATCTCTTCCCAATTAATGTTTCCCAAGTAGTTCTGGACAGGTATTGCAACATGTGGCCGAGCATTGTCATGTTGATAAATGACTTTATCATGTCTTTGGTGAAATTCTGGTCGTTTTTCCTTAAGTGCGCAGTTCAATTTGATCAGCTGTTGTCGGTAACGTCCGCCAGTAATTGTCTCACCTGGTTTCAGCAGTTCGTAATACAAAGGTCCCTTAATATACCACCAAATACACAGCAAAGTGTATTTGCAAATTCGCTATGGTTGCAAATCTGTATCTTCGAATTTTTTGGTGGTTTTCCACGATCTTTGTTGCTGACATCGAAATCGCCAATTTTCAATCTTTTAAACCATCGTTCACAAGTGTCTTGGCTTGTGGCGTGTTTACCATATGCTTCCACTAACAATCGATAAATTTCTGCTGCCGTTTTCTTCAAACGAAAGAAGGTTATTAGACTTCCCCGCAAAACCTCTATTTCTGGCACGTAATTTGACATTTTTGAAGCGAAAAAAACTATTTGTTTTGGTACAATCAAAACGTATGACATACTGGAATTTGTTGACAGATGTTTACCCTCCAAAATGCCATATTAATTATCCCCGACACAAACCATATGTAATGGTTATGCCATCTGTTAGTAAAATCCGCATTTCATATTTATACACCTTATATTTTCTTCGTAGCAAAATTATCTTCAAATACTTTAAAATTTAAAAGAAATTTCTGAAAAATATTATTCGTAAAATTTTCGTTTTCAATTCCGTACAGGTTACATATATTTTCAATCCGATTCAGGTTGTAAGCATTACAGGCAATGGAAGAATAAGGATGCTGGCGCTATCAAATGTATTTCGAACGCACTGGGCACCGTGATACGGAGCATCATCATGCATAAAGGTGATCCTGGTTTCACTGCATATCAAAAAATCGAATTATGGAATCAATATGTCTTCCGTGTCCATGTATCTAGGATTCTAGACAGTACTCATTGTCCCATTAACAAAATACAGTGGTCATATAAATAAAGTGAAAAAATATCAAAATTTAAAATAGGTAGCGAGTAAACCATCAAAAAAATAATTAAAAAATTATAATCATCTTTCGAAAATCTTTGAGGGAATAATATTGAAGTGCTTTTGCAAAATCCAGCTAGTTTTGTGCTTTTCGTCTGTCAATTTTGGTTATTTGCTTGTCAGCTGATATGTGAGATTGCTTCTCGACATCGTTTTATGAATGTGTTCCTCGATATAAATTTTCCTTCGACGACCAGATACTGATGCAAGTTTAGTACGTATAAAAAACGGTCCTCACAGGCTTTCTGTATATTTTTTCGATCTGTTCGTGTTTTATTCTTCTTTTTCGGCAGGAACTTTTTCATTTGAAATCGCCTGGAATTCGCAAAGGATACTAAATCACGATCTTGTTGACTCCCATAACCGTTTGCGATTCTATACATAAATGAAAACATTCTCGGAATACCAATTTTGATGAAACCGTATAAGGAAATTTTGAATAGTCATAAAAATGATGAATGTTTTCAACATTTTGAACAAGGACTGCATCTTTTTAGTCTATTTCTATTCCAGTGTTCTCCTTTTGGGGTCTGATAACACATTTTCTGCTGCAAGTTTTGTCATAGCATTTATACAGGGAGGACTTTTAGACAAAGCATCCTTGGGTTGTAATGTTTCGTTTGACGATCAGTTTTCTGACATTTAAAGAGGCGATGATAGGGTCCAGGTAATTTATTTAGATGGATAGCGATTTAACATGGAGGTGCTCAATAAAAGGCAACGTTTCCAATAGTTGCTTTAACTTTTTTCAGGTAAGGGCTTCTCCTTGAAACCAATGTAAACTTCGTGTTGAAAATTCATAGTGTTTCTTGCACCTATGCAAGCATCGATCTGTTCCCATAGGTTGTTCTTTTACCCTTCATTCAAAGGTTATTTTTTAACAGCTGTGTGATGACATCAAACATTTTTTTTTGCATTCAAATTTCTTTTTATTACGTTTACTGCCATCTCTTCAAATTTCGAGTTGAAATCTGGCTTAAGTGTGAAAAATATCTTTTGACATCTGAAAATTTAATACAGAAAAATGTAAAATATAATATGCAAGCTTAAAAAACTAAAACTGTAAGATATTATACGGCGCGATGGACTACGATTGGTTATCTGGTTCAAAATAAATCGAGATTTATATAACTATCCATTATGAAAAGAGCTAAGTTTAAATCCTTCCAATTGAAAGTCCCTTTACGATTGACTTCCACGTTGTGGATATATTGGGTAGAGCTTAATACCACACTTTCTTCCATTGCGTTAGTTTTGACACGCAGGGGGCTACCAATTCAAAGACTCATAAAAATTGGATCATTATTTATTGACATCAAGCAACAACTAAATCACATAAAAAAAAATCACAAAATATAGAATAATATAAGGAAAATATGGAAAAAATAGGAAAACAATCTCAAATGATTTTGATTTTCTGTTGATGACAAATTTAGTTCTGAAATCATATAATGGTTTACAAATTAAACAAACTCATCAATTAAGGCAAGAATTCGTTCGAAGATTATCCGACGCCGAATTAACGAAATTTTAAAAATGGAGGAAATACGCGCGAAATGAAAAAATGTCAAAATACGAGAAAATGCGGGAAATTTAAAGGCCTTTTGCAGGATTTAAATTAAAAACAAAACCTTTTTTTGAACCAATAAGAAGATCCATTTATATTTCGAATGCGATTATAATTTTAAAACAATGATTATAATTCGATTACAAGAGCACTGATTTGGTGACAAGAAAATATCACATCACATGAGTATGATAATGAACGAATAGTTGAAATATTAAATTAACTAAAATATGAAATCAACTAAAGATAAAATAAAAATTAATTCAAATTTGAAATTTAGCTGGTGGTGTTCTTATTGTGCAATTTATTGTGTTAGTAAGTTGCTGATTTCGCTCTTATGTGTTATGACTTAGTGGGTCAAAACGTCCTTTTTCTGCTTCAGTCCTCTAATTCCAAGTTCGATGATCTGCTGTAATTTTAGCAGAAAGATTCTGCTTGGGTACACTTAAGGATTGAATGAAATGATTCTTTATAAAAGCACCACTGTCTTGTTGTTCCTTGTCTCCTATGGTGCTTCATTATTTTATATTTATTTGTATTTATTTATTATTTTATTTTATTTATATTGCATAGAACCCTTTCTATGCAATGGTCTCAGTTGAAAAATTTCAATATCTTTAGATAACGAACAAATGTTTGAGAAAATCATCTTTTGAAAAAACAAAAAAAAAAACAATTTAAAGAGGATATTTTTGGTTCAGAAGTTTAACATAGTGAAGTTCCATGGAGAATATTCAAATTTTCCTCATGTTTTTCGTTATTTAAAATTTTATTCCTTCATTGAAGAACAGTGTTTTCTATTTTGGTTGATAGCAACAACGCTCTGAGTGCGAAATGATTCCTATCGTTCTAACTATCTTTTCTCGCAAAAAGATGCATACATAGTTATACAATTTACTTTTAGCAAAACATGATACCTACTCGCTGTTTTGATTTGGCCTAAATTGTATTCAAATTGAAAAGTATGCGGGCAATTCCGTTTGCGTTCACTGTTGACAATCATACCCGATATGCCCGCATTAATGGTAACTTTGCGATTTCAATACTCATGACTAACAATAAAACCACACAAACACGTCATGCCTTAACACTTTCATAACTTTCTCTTTCTGAAAAACTGACCGGATATTTTGTTGACAAAATTTAAAGGTAAACGAGCTTACTCTCCTACCATATCGGATTTTGTCTCACTGGTCCGAAAGGTGCTCCCGAAACTGGCAGCTTTGATTCACCATCGGTTTGCAACAATAATCGAATGTCACCATGAATTGCATCAAATATTTTCTTGAATCATTCAATCCAACTCATGCATAAATTTAATTTAATATGCTTATCATTCACCTTTCACAAAAAATATCACCCAACACTGAATGATTGATGATAGAGCCTTTGATGTGTACAACTTCCGCAGAAGGTTCGAAGGAGCCATGATTACATCTTAACTGTTCTCAAAGGTTTTTTCTATTTGGTGTTGTGTACACAACACACTCAACTCTGATTAGATTGCATCGTCTTCAGGTGTTGAACGTGCCAGAAGTCAATGGCGTGGCAACGCCAGAGCTGGATGAATCCAGTATTTACTCTTTGATATCAGTGCATCGCGGTTAAGTTGAGCTGAGGGGCTAATATGTTACTACCTGCATTGTCCGTTTGTGTGCATTCGCGTCTTCAGGCCATATGAGCGTATACAAATATCTTTATTGCCAAGAAATCATTAATTTTCTCTTTATTTGAAAAATTGTCGGAAATTCGTATTTAAATTAACCCACATGCACCTACTGTGCTTGGAGTCGGAAAAATGGTATTCCTAGACGATATGTGGTACGAATTTTCTCATTAGGTTTAAAAAAAAAGAGTCATAAAATCAACTTATTCTAGGTGGATAGTGTTTTAAATTAGTTTCTGTAATAAAGTCATGTTTACTTTTAAATAAACGCATCAGCAGAAATGTATTCTGCATTTCTATAAATTTTTAAAACTGTAACACGTCCTGAAAAAAGAAACACCAACCTTAAACGCATCCTGGGATTGCATTCCTGTTGATTGAATGAAAGCCATTTCATTATTTAAATTAAGATTCCTCTTTCAGATGATAGCGCGAAGACATCAAAGACCAACTTTGGTAGTTTGGACCACGGTGCGTAGTGTAGCGTCTTATTCACTGTATATTTTCCAACAAACATCTTAAATATGTTAATTTATCTTTCAAGCTTCTTTGAGGATTGATATTTGACTAAGACTTGTTTGGCATCTTCTTATCATTACAAGGAATAAATTTGTATGGCTTATTATCGAACAGATCCATCCTGGTTCATTTAATGTTATTCCTTTTGCTTGTTGATCTGTGTGTAGCAATTCTTAGAAATTCCATATAATGCAGATGTGTAATTACAATTTCTTTCATTCATTCATATTTTATTTCAAATTTTAATCTCTCTGCACTAGAAGTATTAGATTTTCTGTATTTCCAGAATGAAAACCAGCCGATTTCTCACAGATGCCGGTCAATACTTTGCTTTTGAGCATCATCGATTTTCAACTTGGGCAGGATTGTGCTTTTTTTATATTTACGTTCAAATGCTTTCAGCAGAAGACGGGCTCGAAACGTGTTAATGAATTCACCTTGTTCATTCGTGAATTAGTCCAATTATGATGACACACGACTTGGTTTGAAGCAATCTAAGAAACAATACTATTATTTGTTATTTTTATCACTAATAATTTTAAAAAAGGAGCAAAACTTAACGCGGTGTCTTAACAGACCTGGTCAGGTCAGCAATCAGGTCAGGAATGCTTTACTGATTAAGCCAGCAGACGGGAGGACTTGAGTCGATATTCTCAAGGAGATAAGGCATATCAAGGTCGAAAAAAAAACACATAAAACAAAGAGCATGCATCCGAACGGTACGAGCAACCAAAACATATGACCTCCGCGTGAAACTCGTGGTTCAATCCACAGACAAGGGGTTGTTGGAGAATGCTGTCAAAGAGCTCGCTGCCTCTAAAGCTGTTATCTCGGAGATTAAGTAGAAGTAGAGGATTTTGCTATTAGACAAACTCTTCCTATAGCAGACAGTTTAAGGGTAAGGTCTTCGGTTTCCAACCCTAGAAGGCAAAGTGTCGCATTAGTCAACACCCCAGAGCAGACACCAAATCAGCCGGGTGGCGAGCGAAATTCACTGGAGAATGTCCTACACATGGTGCTAGAAATGCCTCTGCTTTGGAAACATTTTTTTCTAAGCTACAAGAGGTCAGATCGAAGCAACCTGAGCTATAAATGTCGCGTTACCTGCAATAAGGCGAGAGATCCATGGCATGCAGATCAATCTACATCATAGTGCAACCGCACAGAAGTTACTCGACCAGGTCTCGAGGGAGTAAAATGTCAACGTGATGCTAATACCTAAAGAACATTACAACAGGGAAGAGGCTGCATGGTACTATGATCGATGTGGTGCCACCTGGGTGCGGGATAGTGTTCTGATTCCTGTTTAAGGCTCAGAGAGGATGTCATCGGCGTTGACTTAAATGCCAAAGAAATTGAATGGGGCATTTCTCATCTCTATTGCCGAAGAAATCATAGAAATAGAATCATAGAATCATAGACATAGCAGCTGAGATGGAACTAGTTTGTCATGAATGTTGGGAACCATTCAACAATGACACCAACCATTCGCTGGAGAAGATGCTTGGGGACCACTCAAGACATGACGCTCGCTTGGAAGTCCTTGGTTCCTCGGATACACAAATGGAAGGTATTAGAGGACTCCTCAGCGAATGATCACCAGTACAATGCATTCTTAATTGGTGTGCGTGCTACTCGACGCGAAGCAAGCCGATTTTCAGCAGTATATTCGATAATTGCTAAAACAGATATGAACACGTTCGCCGGAGTACTCATGTTAGGTGATCCCATGACGGGGACCCTAAAGACGACCACGACATAGTCTAGGGAAGTCTCAGCCGAAAACGTGGCAAACTTCACCATGAATATCACCCCATCTGCAGGCGACTTTTTTAAGGCCAGCCGGCGGCCATGATATATGAGCCTGCTTGGTACTGATGGTCAACAGAAATCGCTGAAAAGTGAAGAGAATGTATCAGACTCTGTAGCGAAGCCCAATCTATGAGAAGTTCAGATGAGGTGACTTTTAAACACTGGCATACAGGTTGGCTAGAAAACGTTCATTAATGGAAGCTCGGCTCGTTTTTGGCAAAGCTACCTTGATAAAATCCACAGGAACTAGTGAGGCTTGGGTTGTTACTTTGTCATGCACCAGCTCGGAGCCTGACCGTATCTGGTAGGGCGGAAAAAATGCACGAGGTTGTTCGGGCACTTTTCCTTGTGCATTTTGTTTCTTCCAATGCTTCAAACAACAAATGGCCTATTGTCAGCCCGCTTTTCATGACTATGGAGCTGAACAAAGTGGTGCAGACTTTAATTATGAAAAGGGTGCGGGATCAGAAGAAATTAATGCTTGAACACCATCCGAACAACTTGGTGCCAAAGTTGTACCGAATGTTGTTGCTCGGTACATTCAAGTTTATGCTTTCAAAATGCTGGAAGAAGGGCCCTATGTATGCTGAACGCCGCGGGGAAAGTGCTTACAAATGTCATCAGAGAGCGACTTGAAGAGACCATGCGAGCTGTGGGAGGTTCTTCACTTGAGTTGTGCGGCTTCATTGCTGGATAGTTCACAATCATCACTCGGCGTGAAAAAAACTGTTGATAATACTTGATGTGAGAAATGCCTACTCTCGGTGCTCTGATATATTTCAGGCTGCTGTAGTCCAAGCCACCACGGGCGGGAAGCTCGTGTATGACACATTCGGGGGAGAGGGTCGGTAAAGAATTAATGTGACATTAAGGGTGGCAGAACTTTCTTTTCTTGGTCCGGACCTATGGAAAGTCTCGCATCTGATCAGCTATCCTGATGACGTCATAGCATTAGTCACCAAACGTACCGTCGAACAAGTGCAACTTAAACAATATGGGAGACTGTCCCGAGCGAGCGAGTAGATAGCCGAACGTTAGTTTAGTGCAAAGCTCCAAGAAACCGAGGTGTATACGGACTAGGAAGCGGATTCCTCGACGTTCTTCGCATGTAAAAAGGTGGACCAGGCTCCATTTGCATCTCTTCGAGAAAATAATGGTGCTCTCTCAGAAAACATAGCCGGTAAGATGTTGATATCTAAAGACAATTTGAACTGCGTGTCAGGCACAAGGGCATAATGGAGCGCTAGGTGTTGTAAGGGGGGGGGGGGAGAACCTCTCTGAAAGCAATTCATCTCATGCTTAACCATCCCTGCTGAAAGAGAGATTTTCCTAACCTGATAGACCAAAGAGGCCTAGTCCGAAGTGACAAATAGGAGTGATCTATAGATGTTAGATTTGCTAGTCCGGTAATTTTTTAACGATTAGCTTATTTGCAAAAATGTTTGTAATAAATAATTTTTTTATAACAGGCATTCATTGTAGACGATCTTTATGCATTACAAAAACTCATGAACTCATTGGCTAAGCTCGTTTTTTTTACCTGAATTGCATCCTATCATTCACTTCAACCTGCAGGTTGAACTGTACATTCATGTATGGAGTGGGTCTTTATTCAACCTTTTGGAAGAAAATTGAAATTCTAATTGGTTTTTAATAAAAAGTGTTTATTAAACCAATAAAGTAAACCAAAAGTAAACCAGCCACATCCTTTCGGCTAGAGGTAATTGGCTAGAGTATTTTCGAAAGATAATCCAGGATATTTTTCATACTTATATTGCAAGATAAACATACGATATAGTGTAAAACTAAATGTATTTTTGAGTAATTTATTTCTTGTGTAAGTAGCAGGGAAATCCTTATTAAGAGGTGATTCCAGGCATAAATATAAATCAGGAAAAAACATTAACATTAGTTTAAAGTTTAGCTTTAACATTAGTTGCAAAGTTTAATGCTTAAAATAAATAATAAAACAGTTTTAGTATTAGGGGTTAAAACTTCAACTACTCGTCAAATTACTGCTTCTTTTTCTTCTTCTGCTGCTTCAACTGCATTCGACGAAACTCACCTCAGCCAACTTTCTCATAAGAGTGACCTGACATATTCCACTTATGTGTGAGTTAGTGCGGCATAGCTTAGCGTTTGCCAAATGCATGGATACAGGTTGTGTAAAGAGAAACATAGAGATGTTGAGCCACACGAGCGATTGTTAGTGCCTGGTTAATGGTAAACGTGATGGTGATGGCTATTAAACCGCAAGTTGCTGAGAATCACCAACGAAGAACTGTTGCGTTCAGTTGCTTGTGAACATCTTCAGTGTCAAGGTCTTAAGATCAAATCTTAAGACATATGAACGAAGATCGAGTGTAGTGGATTCTAGGGTTGATCAGAGGAAGCAACAAAGTCTGTTACTTGTCAGCTTAGCTTCGTGCATTGAAGTAACTTTAAATGTTTCTCAGTAAAAAGCAGTGGTAAAAATCGTTTCGGATACTTCAATTGAAAAACGTGTGTCCTGCAGTTCCTCTAGTACAGATCAGACCCCAAGTTGCAACACCACACTTCGGCAAACGTGCCAATGCTTAGTGTATTTAATGAAGTAACTAGTGACAGTTTGTGAATCCGATTGGACTTTTGAAGCCATGTGTAAACGCGACCTTAATGAGAACCGTTAGAAACGTCTTAGCCGACTGCCCGCTCCAGTCAAACCGCGCTTTGTCGCTGAGGAATAAACAAGAAATCTATTTTTTAAAACCGTTAAACGTAAAAGTGATCGGCAGTCACATTAAAAGCTAAGAAGCAACAAAAAGCGAAAGAACTGCTTCTGCGAGGTTTTGCTCGATGCCAGAACATATTTGAATGTGCACTGCAGCGCGACTCGGTGAAACCTCAAATTGGCGATTGTTTGTGTAATCTGGATTTAAAGAAGCCATTACTTAAGAAATGACCTAAAATAATCGGGTTGCTTTTTCCTCTCGCCCAAGCACTCGTTCGTGCTTTTTACGACATTCTTTGCATACAACGTCCCCCGTTCCGCGAACGGTTACTACAGCAAGTACGCAAAACACCAACGGCCAACGGTGTGTTCGCGCTGCAGCATTTCAATTCCAAGAAGAAAAATTTCGCGAACATCTTGCCAAGAACTTGCCGTTGCATTTTCTTACTGCCGAGATTTCTCAGTCTTAGCATGTGGTTCATGTAGCTTCGTCTTCTTCAAGATTGTGGATTACCATCGCTATCTTCGGAACCTCTTTTCCATTCGCCCAGATTGCTTTCATTTGCCGAGTGATTTTCCGCATTTTCATATTTTCCGCTGATTCGTCTATGCGCAAAGGTAAGTGTATTTTCTGTGCTCGTTGGTTGGCATGTCTTCTAGATATTTTCTGAACATGAATTATCAATTTGTCTCAACAAATCTGAATTGGTAATTGGGTATGTTAATTTTATTGATCAATTTGGTTTTTTCCCTCGTACAAAGTGTGTTTGATGATATCCGAAATGTTTTGGATTCTCTAGAGGGAAAAGTTGGGACATGCGCTCCAAGTTGATTGGCAAAAGAAATTAGAGTCCAAGACCGTAACGAGAAGGTGGGTGGGATGAGATCGGATACAGTAAACAAAAAAGGTTGAAAGTTTCAGAGGTTCCGCTGGAATTAAATTTCATTGCAACCTTAATTCTTGCTACAATTGGGCATCTTGGGCATGACTTTGGCTTTTTGGTAGACGTTTTTTTCTATCAAGATTATTAAATATATACAATATTCTCTTCTTCTCTAAACTGACGGATTGGGAAACGAATTGAGAACTCGCTTGCTCAGATGACGTCTTTCATTCCACTATCAGAAACAATCCAATGGAAAAATATTTTCATCGTAAAAAACTTTGCGGAAATGTTTAGTGTTTGATATCGTTGGAGCTTATTTTCGTAAAGATTGAGAATTGTGATATCTGTGCTGAATAATGTGCTCACAGTGTCATATTTGAGGTATCAGCTTTCAATACAATTTTAGGCTGATCTGAACAAAGCCTTCTACTTTTCCTGATGGGGTCTTGCGCCAAGTCCAAAGGATCTATCCTAACGAATCAAGTCTAAACGTTTCCCATAAAACTTGTTGCTAGTATCTTAGTTTAACTGTGTTTGAATAATACACAAATTCAACGACCTCTTGATTTTCTGCGAGTTGAAAGACTCGAAAAGAATCCTTCGTCTGACAATGTCTTTGCGCGTGAGATTTTTTACGAATTTCTTTATTTAATCTTCCAATGAGGTTGACTCGGTAATTGTTGCTCATGCCAAATGAAATTCAATTTGATTTATACTTGCGAAATGACAATGGAAGCCCGAATAATAATAATTGAATAAGAAACGCTTGAAACGTCTGAGAAGTCAACGAAATTCCCTCACCTATTTGAGCATCCAAACAAAACATTCAAAGCGACTCTTAAATTCCATGCGGAACACGTCTGACCCAAATAAAGCTTAATGAATTGGCGTATTTTCGACGCTGGCCAGTTAATGAATTCCATCCAATCTACATAATGTAAATTATAACGAGTTAGAGTGTAATTATTTCCCGGTTTGTATGAAATTTAACAGAATCTAAGAATTCTTAGTGGTCTTCGACTTTAGCTTGAAGATTCATAGAAAGTTCATCGTATGTAACGTCTTAAAGGATTGAAAATAGCTGCGATTGCGGTTTGATTCCTTATTTCATTCAGCTGGAATCAGAAACGAATCTTCTTCACAAGCAGGATCCATGGATTTTTCTGTTTTCAGTTGCTTAGTCTCAAAGGGAGAAGACAGCCAAACTAGAGAGGGAATTGATGAGCATTCCTTGAATCTAAATCGTGTTCCTGCTTGTATGCATGTGCGAAGAAATGCGACAGCAAACAAAAGATATTTGCAAAGTCAATTTTGGAATAGTCAGGGCTTCCAGTGAGTCAAATTTGCATAGAAGTTCTGCAAGCGTGTTTAGAATCAACAAACACTCTATTAGCATAGCATGAACATGTGTTCTGAACCATAATTTGCTCATTGGTATCGAATTGGTCAGTGCATTCATCAGATTACAGGGTAAAACAAGGTTATTTTCAAATACGGCAACTTCTGTAGTATTTGACAAAGTAATAACAACCACGACTTCATGAATTATGAGTAAGGAAAATAATTATCAAGAGTTTAGTGAAAATCCGTCGATCATGTACAAGGATTGAATCAAATAGAGGAAGTACCATGTTTAATAACTTTCGTTAATAAGTAATATAAAAAGGACCAGAAAAAGAATATGACTTCAAAACATTGAAAGCAGGTATCCCAGAATTTTCTCCAAAACATGGATACAACACAATATGATAATTGATTTGAAATTCGAAAGAATCTGAATACATTATTGTGTGTTATAAGTAATCGTTGTAAATAATAAATAAAATGTTATAAATGTGCATTTAACACAACAATTCAAAAAGTTACGAAGAAGTTTTTTATGCCACACTATGTCACAGTATAGAATCTTAGTAGAAAAGTCGAAAATTTTAGATAAGTCTCTTGTAACAGCAATAGTTGTTACAATAAATGCCCCTGAAGAGCCATTTTTAGCATCTGTTGGAGTCTATAACTTGGATTTATTTGTCTCCACAATTATATTTTATAAATTAATTAAAGAAGTGGATCAGGTCCTCACTAGAAAATGTAGGCAACAGCGAATAAGATTCAAACGTAACTGAAATATTATGCCCTTGCATAGAGGATTTGGCAACTCAATTAATTCAAGGGTTATGAAAGGCCGATGAAACCATCCGAGGCGATAGAAAAGACATTCAGCGACTTACGGCAAGGTTAATCGTAGCCCGGCAATAGCAGCGGTCGTGTACCGCATGCAAGAAAAAGCATGAATCATCTATAATGTACCGGCTTACCTCAACAAATTTCAACTATTGTACTGACAGACGCGGGACCCACCTTTTCTTGACACTGAAAGGGGGAAAAAACCCTCATACAACATGCCGATACTCCTCAAATGACAATAACGAATAAGCCGATCCATCCTATGGATAGGGTCTTATAACTTACACGTGCTACCTGAATAAACACATGCAATTGGTATGGTTTAAGGACTTGCATTGATTTTGCGACTATGTTGTGAACATGGTTTTGATTGGATAAAGGAGTTTTATTAGTTTGGTAACTATAGCACCCGAAATGCTCACTAGGATCGTAATTCATAACCAGCATTGGGGAGAAAACACTTCTGAAACACATCTTCCCTTACAAAGGGCATTAAAAAAGACAGATGTAAATTAATCATTCATAAATAAAACCAAGTAAACACTGAGCAAATCATTTCGAATTTGAGACTTTTTAGAACATTATGTAACTAATCGATACTATTCCCTTACGAATATTTGACTTCAACTGGGCCTACATAGTAGTTGTATTGGAGTAATGTTGACTGTTCAAGTAGTTCCAGGAAAAGGAAACAAGTGGTCAAGTCTGAAGTTTAAAAGACTACAGAATGTCCTTTCAGTGCTATATCAGACTATTCTTAAATAAATTATTATTATATGCCGATTTTATTCAATGAAGCCAAGCTGTTTCCCTTAAATTCCACTATCTATTTCGATCCGAATTTCGCCTCCTTCTTGTCGGCTTCGAGCCCAGACTGTGCATATGATCCATGAAGCATACTGAATTCCAATGATTCCACTGAAAAACTTTTCCTTTTATTTTTAAGTTAAGAATATTGCTTATAGGAGTGAACTCGTTGGTCGGACGGTCTGTTGTAGTTTCTACTTAAAATTATGTTCGCGTATCAAATGCTGCTTATTGCAACTGTTTCATCGATGAAATTCTCATAATATCCTTGTGAAATGCATGAGCAACACAGTGGTACGGTCTGGCATAATCATTCATTGTATCCAAAAGTGTAAATGGAGCTTGCATTATAGATCGCCAGGACGCGTACCATTCATCTTCAAACTGAACAAACTGAAAATAGCTAAAATAAATCAAGCGAAGATAATTTCAAGGTAGGAAGAAAGACCAAGTTGAGAAACAACAAAGCAGTGACACCCCAAATTATTTCTTCTTCATCTAAATGTCTTTTAGATGAATAATGAATATATTTTCAAGAGCGCGAGTTTCAATACGACTCCCATTCATGCCCATGCTTATTCATAATGCAAACAATGTATCAATCTTCCTTTTTCAGTGCTGTTACCAGTATGTAACATGTAAGCATATTTTTTATTATTTTTTTTTGTGGTAGGGAGGTGAAAGCTGTTTACGCCCTGAGTGTGGGACTCCCAGACGCAAAATGCTTTTGGACTACCCACTAAACACCTCCCCTGTCAACCTGAGAACCTAGCCTAGAACCGTTTGACACATTACTTCAGGCTAGGCCTCGTGTTCCTACGCCTAGAGGTGCCTTCGGATTATGGGAATCTCTTCTCTAACAGGAAGGATGGGAGAGGAATGAAGTGCTACAAAAGAGATCCATCCATCCCCGATGCCTCCGAGCGCTCGAATAAAACGTTTTTCGATATCAGCAATGCCCAAGCATATTGCGCCACGCGATTCCAATTGTCAATTGTTTTCACCATTACTCCGCCGATAGTTTCCGGACAGAGTTCTCCAATTTCGCAGAGTAGGACCCCTCGCTGCTGGTTCCACTTTTCGCAGTAGAAGAATGTGAGACAGGCGTCATCCGGTTCCACTTCACAAAACACACAGTTAGGAGACCGTGCTCAGTCAATTTTTTACAGGTAGGACCGAAAACAGCCGTGCGCGCTTAAGAGCTGGTCCGAGTAGAAATCGGTCTCACCATACACTCGACTGAACCACGGCCTCAGGTCAGGGATCAAACGTGCAGTCCACCTTCCCCTTGTTTCTTGCTCCCAGGACTGTTGCCTATAGCTGAGAGAGCGACGTCTCTCTTCCTTGGTGATCTCTTCTTTTCGATCTTCGCCTCTGTGCAGGTAAATACTTCTGCACTCTCTCGCAAGGAGGATGATGGGTATCACCCCTGCGATTACCAGGACCGCCGCCCCGAAGACCGTTCGGTATGCGCATGCGATTCGCAATGCTCCTTGTCTCTGCACCTGTGCCAACCGCTTCCGGTGAAACTCCTTGCTGAGAGCGTCGCCACAAAGTTCTGATCCGTAGAGTAGAAGCGACTGCACAACGCTCATTAAGAGTCGTCTCCTTGATGTGGTGGGCCCCCCTATGTTGGCCTTAAATCGGGTGAGTGCCATCACCCGCGCTGCAGCTTTGTCAGCTACTGCTACTTTGTCAGCTACTGCCCTGATTTGTTGGGAAAAACTCATCTTCGAGTCTATCAGGACGCCCAGGTACTTTACTGCTGATTTCGATTCGACCACCTCGTCCCCTATACAAGCATACTTCTTATTCTTATTCATCCGTTGTCGTGTGTCTAGACATCAAAAGCAGGAATTGTTTTTACTTATTTTTTTGTGTTTAAACTCTAAAGTGTGCTCATTGTTTTTGTCCGAATGGAGTGATACAAAAAGAACTGATCCTCACAGGCATTCCCTCCCATGTGTTAATAATATTAATGGAGAAAGGCAGATTTTACAATGCGTTCTCCCCTTTTCAAATTTTTTTTTTCGATTGTCCGGAAGGAAGTGTTATGAATTGCCAAAATTATTTTGATAATCTGCTTGCATCGTCATGCAAGGAAAAGAAGATCACATTTTCTTATAAAAAATATCGTGCTGACTTTTTTTAAGCATTGATAGCTTTTTTTTAATAGGGTAGTATGCTTCTGTTCTCTAAATCTCCCTTGTACTCAAGTTTTGTTTTGGAACAGCACAAATCAGCAGTAGATGTACTTTTATCATAATTATCCTGATAAATATGATGCCATATGCCATGGCAGGGACCAAGAACTGCAGAATTGAAAGAATTCCATACCATAGTACCCTGCTGAGGGAAAAAAGTGCAGAATTTCTAGAATATTCGTTTCTTTTTGTTTCTTCAGCAGTGTGTACCTCCATCTTAAAGATGTGGCAAAGGGTGACCCTCGCAGATCATCCAGCTTGAAGTTGCGAAGCCTCACGTGTCCTCTCCATGGGGTTATTCTTTCGTCCAGAGACAGCGGTTGGACAGTAGACACAGTAGTTTGTATATTGTTCTAAATTTATGCTGAAAGTGCTTCAGCACGGGTTGCATTTTGAAAAATCTCCCCGAGTGACTGTTTTTTGCCTAAATGTTTATATATTTTTAAATCTATGGTGGCTTAGTGTTTGTGTATAAATATCTTGGTAAATATTAAAGGATTTCTGGACCAATAATCATTTCAGGAATATTTCCTTGCATCTTTCATCAAAACATGTAGGCCAAGGAAGTTTCCTCACCACTAAAGTGTTCTGGATGGATGCGGTCAATGGCGATCTGATCGAGATAATTATACAGATCTCTGTGAATTATTTCAAATAATTCTACACCTAAAATTAGATCGGGCACAGAGGCTGAAGAGTCACATTGACAACAAATATTTGTAACCGTGGTGGTGTGTTCAGACCAACAATTATCATTACCTTCGGCAGTTCTGGAATCAGTTGAAAACACTAATAATTTCGTTTTCTTTACTGGTCTGAAAATTAAAATGTCACTGAAATCTTCCTCAGTTGGCCCAAAATTTCCGAAAGTATTCCAATTTCTATCATTATCATCTCTTTCCAGAAGGAAGTCATTACGAAAATGGGATGCAACTTGAAGATGTCTATTTGAAGCACCAAAATGTAATGCTCTCTAAGATGAAGTTGTATTTATTTCGCGTTCGTCCTTTCCTAACATTTTTTGTAGCAAGATCAGTTGGGTTTATATAAATGAGATCCTTTTCTTCAGGGCAGACGAGACACAGTTTCACATGAATCTCAATGATATTGGAATTCATTTTATTCAAAGATTGTGCTTTTAAGGGTTGGTTATGTATCAGTCGTTTGGGTTAATAGGGTATATGCTTTATACTATTTATCACGGTTTAAGTTAAGTCTACGCTATATAATGTTCGGGTTCGACAGCGGCTAGTTTACTAAGTTTTGTAATAAAATTACCTCTGTCTGCATTAAACCGGTGCTTTATGCTCACGTTGAGGTTGGTTTACTAAGGAGCAAATTTTTAATCGGTTCTGGATTGTTATATTTATCATTGGATATTATGCTGGAACACCACAATATATTTAGACTGAATTGCGTTGACCTGAAGAGATTTTTTAACCTTCCTTTGTCGGTTGATCCTTTTTTGCTTCCCGTTCTTAACAGAATTGTGCATTACCATTGATTTATACCATCGAAAGGTTCCAGGGTATAAAAATCGACTAATAGTGCTGTCCATCTTTACGTATGTACTTCAACTGTTTTTTTTATCCTTCTTTCGTTTTCCTGTTGCTTCGAAAATGAAGTATTTCTGTAGGAAGTTCTGGAAGTAAATTGAATTGAAAATTATTAGTAAAATATTATTGCGATTCGTTTTGTTTTCCATATTCAAAAGTTTAGAATGATAAAGATGAGAGAAAAATATACAGGATTTCTATCTCTGCGCACTTATAGTTAGTATGGTTGAGGCCTTCCGTTATTTAATTCTCTACTTTTTTGAGTAAAACTATCGAATCCTCTTCTTATTTGGAAGCTGAGCAACCGTTGCGATACCGCAACAACCCGAGTAAATGTACAACTGACATGGGTCCCTGGACACAGCGGTGTAGAGGGAGACGAAAGAGCGGATGAGCTAGCGAGTGCTGGACCAGCCGACCAAAATGTCACTAGAATAGACACAATCAAAGTGCCACTAGCAACGGTAAAAAGGGAACTGGACGAAATTCTCTAGAAAGAGACAGACTCGGCTTGGAATGACAGGAACGACTGTAAGATATGCCGAGCTCTTTGGCCTCACCCTAATCAAATGAGGACAAAACAACTCCTAGGGAAAAACCGAAATGGCGTTAGAACTCCATTGGCTGTATGAACGGGCCATAAACTTCCAGGTCAACACGCCAAACGAATAGGAATCCAAACGGATGACACCTGCCGAGCTTGCAGCGAGGAGGAAGAAAGTACAGAACACTTCCTCCTAGGTTACCCGAGTCTGGCCAACAAACGCCTTACTTGGCTGAGGTGTACTGGTGCAACAGAATTGGAACACTTGGCGACCATAGAACTGGGGAAACTCCTTGGCTTCTGTAGGACGACAGTATGGACCATCTGTAAACAATAGTACTACTCATGGGGAGCTAAGGGACGATTTCTGGCCTATGCTAATTTCCAGCAAGTGGACCCCAGTACAACAATAATAATAATTCGCATGTTGATTAGAAGCTGAAAATCGACTCAGCAAGAAGATGAAGCAGTTTGAAGCCTGATCGTTACTCAAAATAAAAAACATAGGTCTTCCACTGTCGCAATCAAATTCACGACACGACGTTCAGCTGGCAAAGCCTTATAATTTTTTTTCGATTTCTCTCTTTATCGCTGGGAAACGAAAAAATCCTTCCCGTCCGGAAGAAAATCCCGAAATTACTTGAATTTTGTCTAAGTAATTCCGTTCTTAATATTTTCCAGTCATCACCAAGTGTTCTCATATGCTATCGTGAAAGTCGACAGTGTCAACAAAGATCACGTAATCAGTGATATTCAAAATTGTTTCGATATTTTGTGCCCATCGAAACTATTAATGCATCAATTTCTGTTCCTTGTTCTCTCTTGTACATTCCAAAAAAAATTGACCAATGATTTTTGATCAATGGTGCAAAGGAACTACCGGGCAGCTTTGTGGTTGATGATTGTTTTAATTACTGGCGATGTTGCCCTCAATTCAAATGATTAATGGTTTTCTTTTTTGAGTTAGCTCAAGCAATGTGAGCCATAAAGTTTCTTCATCATGCTTTCGATTTCAGTAACTGAATAAACCATATATTACATATATGGTCTTGGCTTCTTTATAATTAATAATGATGGAAAGAAATTTAGTTCAGCCAGTCAAAACGATGTGTATTATTTCTATTCGTTTTCTTTGCAAGGAAAACATTAAAAAAATTCAAGCACATCAACCTAAAGCACCTTTCAGAATTCTCAGACTACATTTTTGCTGATTAACTTCTAACACAGTTTGAAAGATCGGTGTTCATCAGTTACGAATAGTTCCAAAGAACCACTATCAATCACTTACCAGTAATAGTAGGGAATCCTCTGCTCTTTTCAGAAAAATTAACGAATCGTCTACTTATTCAGTAGCTGAGCATGTGTATCAAATATTAAAACTGAAAATCATTATACAATAAACTGAAAAAAGTCGGATAAGTCGTATAAGTATAAGTATATATAGATCGTGTAAGTCGTTAATTAATCAATTTTGTTGTCACTGTTCCTGGAAAAATTGGCGAAGATTTTCTGGGAATTCCTTAATATTCCTCACGGCTACACATAATTCAGGCTAAGTTCAATTTCTGCACATTTCCTATTTTGCTTTCTACTAACTGGAAATGATATTCCACTGCATTAATGCAGTATAAGCTCGCAATAACCAAGTCTTGTACAGAACAATCAATTAGACAACTCAGATACTCAATATAAAGGTGATCTCAGAATCCTTAATCTCAGAAAGTATATTTGAATGCTGCATAACTGTCGTGGAAAAGACAATCAGTGGCATTTTCATTTAGTGGAAGTTTGACAATGTTCACGAATAATATCCAGGCATGTCCTGCGAAGACTTCTTTGAGTTGAATGACTCAACAACTCCGGCTCGAAATGTTTCATAAGAATTTTGTCAGAGAAAAGAACATCCTTAGCTAAGATTGATTAAGTTTCTGAATACGGATGCTTGTTACTAAAAATATTTAACCATTTTGGAATGGTTAGTTTGGAAAGGAATAATTTTGGAAGTCTGTTAAGAAAACTGAGTTCGGTGGTTTTCATAAGTTTTGTCAGTTGAGAGAGTTCAGAGTTGAAAGAAAAATTGCTGTCTAGACACTGAATGCATCAAACTTGCTTAACCAACTTAGTTCGAACAATGTTGAAGATAGTGAGTGGTCGAGATTTGTTACAACATAACATGAACCCTTCCCTTTTATTTCGTACGTCCTGGTTTCAAGCAGTTGCCCGGCATAATATCTCTATTTGACAACTGCAGACTTACGAATCAATTGGATAAACAAACGTCAACCTTCTATTTCCAACGCCTAGCATCAACTTTGTCAAAATCAGCCCTGACTTTGTAATTGTTTGTGACGGGTTACTATCTCTGATACAAAATTATTGATACTTCCACTGGTTCAGATATGGTGTGCAACACAATTCAATAGCTTTTCAGTAGTATATCACATATGTAAATTCAGCCTTTCAATCACCCAAGTCGAAATGAATTTATCAATCAAGCTTCTTTTTGTATCCATCTTTTTACAAATGGTTCAAAAAGGTTTCGTGGTCCATATTTAGGTCCAGACTAATATGGATACTTGGATGGTTCCAAGAATTCGACGAGCTTTTTCAGTGATTGGATGGGTAACATGCGATTTATCTTTCGCTTGAGAAATTTTTAGAACGATGTCAAGCGTCAACATGTCAATATTCACAATGCACGGCATAATTTCTGTTGCGGTGCCTCGCGTAGAACGCAGTTCATCATTAATTTTCTCGATTTTGAAACACAAACAACTTTCCAATGATTTCGTCAATTTCGGTCTTTGTACGTTGTAAGCAACGTGAAGTGTCATTTGAAGTATTGATGTCACTGCGGTCTGACATTTTATGGGTCATGTGCATTTGATGCTCTTTCTCGGAAAATTTTATTATTTCATGTACAAGAATCAATTTTAGCGTTTTAAAATTATTAAAAAATATAAAATTGTAGTCAGTAAATTTTGTGTTGATACCTTGTTAGTACGTCTGTTGGAACGTCTGATTTAGTTTCAGGATACAAAATTAGAAGTTGAGTGTTAACGTTATATAATAATTATAATAAACAATAACATTCGGTGACAATTGGTTACTATGCTATTAATTAACAAGTCCAACATGCATCAAAAACTATTAGAGCTGATTTCACTTTGCCAGTGCATTGTGTAGTAACTGCTTAACTGATCCCACAATTTCTGTATTATTTTTCATTTTATGATGCATCAAAATTTCATTCACCAGTAGAAATTTTAAAATGTTTTTACACGCACATCTAACTTCACCTTACGGTCAATTCTTCTGAATTCCGCAAAAGACGACGACATAAGAAAATGAAGACACAATGAACGGCCAACCGCGTTCAACTGAAAATGTTATGTCAATCAATTAGCAACCGACATGAGAGAAAGTTCAGTTAGTTTCATCTTAATTCTGACCTAAATTTTAACAAGTAGTAACTTCTTTGGCAGGTAGTATATGATTTCATTTTCACTTTATCCCAAAAATGCCACATATAAAAGTTGTCCGCCAGAATAAAAATGGAATTTTCGCGTGCCAAGTTGCACATGTGTGAAGTTACAAGTACAAAACTTATCGAATGGAGAGTCCACGTAGCTTGGATTGTGATGACTTTTGTTAATTTTAGTCACCCAAAATCATACACACATCTGAAAAAGGCTCCATCTGAAAAGGATTTTCATAGAAGGAAAAATTTCCATCACAATATCCAGCCCGAAAACTCGTTCCCTCGTGAATTTTAATATGATTTCGTGAAGGATTTTGAAACTACTTGTGAATCTAGTATCTAATTAGTAAGTACACACAAGTTAATTGAGATATTTTTGAAAACAAAGCCAAATACAGCAAAATGCAGGCCTCCGAAAGAATGTTTTGGCATAAAATAAATGGAAAACAGGATTTTAGACGTTCTTTGAAAGACCGTAAAACTATGATGCATGCTGCATTAAATCAAAAGAAAGGGGTAGCCCGGCCATTTTTTTGGTTTTGTCACTGTGTTTTAATTTATTAGAGGGAAAACATAAGCACCGCTGAAGGAAAATCTGTATCATGTTTATTTACAAAAAATATGGAAAATTTGCACCAAAAAATTGTAAAATTCTAATTAATGCCCTATTAAATATATTTTAAATGTTGGCATCTTTTTGAAGTCAGCGAAGAATTAAATTTTTGCCGAAACACTCATTACAGCTGTTGTACAAATCGGGAAGGATTTATATTTGTGCATGCTTCGTGAGCCCGGTCTCGATATATTTTGCAATTGATCCAATTCCCCTCGGATGTCTCACCACAAATTATGCATTATCCTGATGTCTCCTGATGTTGCAAATATGGGTCTGGTGTAGCTTTTCTTGCTTTTTTCTTTCAAATTTCTTTGATCTTTGTCAGTTTGCGTGTCTTTGGCATTTCTAATTTTATTTATGTTTGCGTTCATCTTTTCCTAACAGTCAGTCGTTTCCTTGTGGCACCTGGAGAGGTGACAAAGCCTTATACACATCACTTACATTACCAAAAGTAACATTTGTACTTGAGACTGTCTCTTGTCGGATTTCTAACGACTCAGTTGGAACGCTATTTGTTGGTTCAACGTTTGAGAATGGTATTTCAAGGAGGAGAGGGGTGCTATTGACAAAATATATAGAGCAATCTAGTTGACGGTACCGGTTCCTTTTCAGGTGCTCCCGGACTAGGAGTCTAGACTGTTGACAGACTATATCTTTTTCTAATTGATATATCAAGTAACGTGAATTGCAGGACGTCTAGGTTTAAAAACAGGTCTCGGTTGAAGAACTGGATACCTGTCGAATGGAAATAAATCTGGGCTGTCACTTTTAGGAGATTTGCTAAAAGTTATATTTTTCAGTCCAGTAACGTTAGTCTGTTAGCCGAGTTCCAGGATTCTTACACATTTATAATGCAGTTGCTGACCCATATGCTGGCTAAAAGAAGAGCACATAACTCTAGTGGTTAAAGCATATGCCACTGTTGGAATACATCCGTATTCTTCAAACCGCTTGCGAAGATAAGAGCGATGCTTCCCGGTGAGGCGCCAATCAAAAGCCGGCCAATCCTATTATTCTTCTTCCAACGGGAAATGAACATAGTGGGTACAAAGTAATTTAGTGCACTCATAGAAATCATGAAGGTGCTGTTACGTTTTCGCTCAGCTTTCCTCTCGCTCAGCAAGTTTTCCAACCTGTTTTTCCGTCTCCCTGATAAATCTCTATCATTTTTCCTGTCGAGACTCCTGTCTCGTAAGAGTTATAAGCTTTGAAAGGTTATACATTAAATTTTTATCATATACTAAAGATTATTCAAACCTGTGGAACCCAGTAGGTTTGCATGCCACATCTGTATTTTCTCTAAGAGGCAGAAACATTTTCTGGCCATTCACTTGGTTAATAAGACCTGTCTTTAGGTTCAAAAACTCATTATTTGTTAAATGCCTAAGAAGGTTAGCTAGATTTATAACATGTTCACCAAGTTGCTTATCAAAATCGTGTTTAAATGCCTGTTGATGTCCTATCTTTGGCTCGAGAGTAATCTTATGACCTATTTTTATACATTTGAACCGATCCTGCGGAGAAATACGCAGATTGAAACTTGATTTGCGGTAGCTATATCAAAATTTTTTCCAAGGATGGCTTGAAAAGATTTGTTTATATTTTCTTCACAGTAGTTTCCTCGTCTTGCAGTTTATTCTACATTTAAGCATTGTTACACAGCAAAAAAATGATTTTTCGCTGAAAGGTTAAATACGTAAAAAATAACAAAAACCAAGACAATCGGTGGCCGGGGCTACCCATCACAGCTTTCCTCAATAAATATATCCTTTTGAAACAGCATTTCAATAATCATTTTACTTCTACAAAGTCTGATGTGAAATGAAAACCACCGGCTCTGATGTCTGATGTCGGCTCTGAAACCTTTATCCCTCCCTTATCTGTGGATGAATCGAAGAATTCATCGTTTCCAATGGTTCTGAAAAGGCCAAAAAAACATTAAGCAACAACTCAAAATTTGAACATTAGCAAAACAAATCTACTTCAAGCTTTACACCAAGATACATATAGCTCAAAACGGGCTAGGTATGGACTGCTAAGTTTTGTCTGTAATGTCAAAGGCATATTTGCGGAGTAATACAGAAGTTCACATACAACAAAAAGCATAGAAACGCAATGCCACAGAATGGAAGAGAAGAGGAAACAGCACAAAATAACACTAAAAAAACGCTCTAAATAGGATCACGTCAACTTACGTCAACGTCAACGCACGTGGGTGCGTTTTTATGTTCATAAATTATGTTATTTTTTATGTTCGAAATAGAGAGCTAGGTTATTAGTAAATATAATTACTGGAGTTATTACTCCGCAACATTCAGCAACTTATTTTCAGGATTAATTTTAAGTATTATTTTAATCGGTTCAGTAATCCTTGAACTACCGTCAGTAAATCGTCTTTATCCGGAAGAAAGTGTGAAATATGGAAAAAATTTAGTATCATGCCGTCATTAAGTTCGTTATCAAGTAGGAAAAGTATAATTTTAGATCCTGGAAGGGATTGCGTCCATTTACGGAGACTCTGGTCCGAGCAAAACCATAGCTTACAAGTGGCAGAGTCTCTTTAAACTAAGGAGATACCCACACGAAGACGACCAACGGCTGGGAAGACCGATCAAAGTTAATACACGGCAAATGATTCAAAAAGTCGAAAAATAAATATTGTTAGAAGTCAAACTGAAGAAAATACAGCTGACGAAAATGGTTGGAGCATCGTGTATGACAATTTTCAAAATTTTTCACGATCATTTTGGCATAGCTAAGATCAGAGCTAGAATGATGGCGAAAATGGTCATGACGAATAAGAAACAACAATTGAAAGAATCTCTGCGTTTTGGAGTTCTATAGTGAAACGAATAAGGGACTATTAAGCCGAGTTCAGTAATCCTTTAGTCATTCTTTTGAACCTCAGTCCAAACAGGACTCTATGCAATAACACAAAAAGGTCACATAACCTCCCAATAAATCAAAGGTGACAAAGTTGCCTGGTTTGATCATATTAACAGTCTTTTGAGACTCCGAAAGAAATCTGTTGACAGACACACATTACAAAGATAAAGGCGTCTTTAAAGCGGTAACGCGTTGTATAACCGGACTAATACTACGTTTCAACCATAGGTAGCCTGAGAGAATATATATTATGAGAATAAATCATAGAAATATAAGAGGAAAATTCACCAAACATATCCTCTTTCTACACGACAACACGCGTGTTAAGAGGGTTTGTGATAGCTGACCTGCACAAAGTGGGCTTCGATATCAAAAACAACGTTTGCAGTGAAGGACGCACTTTCAGCTTATTTTTCCAACAAAGACAATTCATTTTTATATCAAGGTATACATAGGCTAATTAAACACTTTCTAGCCTCTATTCTGAGAACTTAAAAACGTCTTCTCGTACATAGGAAGGATACATACACATTGGTACATTTCCTCAAGAAATGAAAATTACAGACCATATTTGAAAACAGCATCTACGAAAACTGTGGCATTTATAAACTGACATATGAGGACAGTGACATGATAGTCATCGTTAAAAGTGACACGGAAACTAACAAACAGATTGAAAGAACATCTCCGTCCGTTCGTACGGAACAAAATTAACTACAACTGCACAACAAACAGACACACGTATACGAACTCGATAAAGTGATCAATTTGACGGCATTGCTACAGAAACAAACGAAAGGATCAAGCTTAGACATATTGGAAAAAAGCAGAAATTAGCAAACACCGAAAAATGTGGGTGAAAATTGTTGACGAGCAGTTGGCAACCGATTTCGATACATTATTCTCAGTATTCGAGCTGATTCTTCTCAGAAAACGTGATGTAGCAGACAGTGATATTTCCACAAATCCAAGACTTCCAAAATTAAACAACTTCGTTGTGCTTGATTGATCCAACCAGCCTTAAACTCGTCATCGCATTCTGATAATAAAAAGTCCAGGTTATAAAAGGACTAACGTCGGACTTGTTGATGTCTAAAAATAGCCAAAACACATTGTCGTCAAAAGCAAAGCTTTAACAAAACCCAATATAGTATAATCAACCTATGGTAACGAAATTTGAAGTTATCTTAAAAAAGGGACGTAAAGAAATGGAAACGCTACAGAGTAATTGCAGTTTAACATATGATCAACAAACACTGTAATACTTCACAAAAGTCTTCAGAAATGAGTTTGGAAGGGATATAAGTTCATCGTTGCCCCCAGTCTGCAAAAATGGCCTTGTCTGCTTTTCCTCCTTCTCAGTTCTCGGCGGAGTTCAAGACTTACTCGCGGATAAGAATGAAGTAAAACAGTTTAGTCTTATATATAGTTCACAGTAATGAATTAAGTCTGATTTTTTGCCAAGTGTAAGTTCTTGTCTTAAAGGTATGCATAAAGTATTCATAAGCCTCCTTCACAACATTCACCACTCCCCAGATACCAGAAATCTATTTTCAAAATTTTCTCAGCGCTATCCATATCAGGAAAAAAATTGCCAATTATCTTTTTATCTAAATTATCAGGCTCTATGAATCATAAACCATCAAACACATCAACACAATTAGACAATATTGTTTCCTAATCTGAATCATAAGTGGCTTGCTTAAGATATCATACCTGAATCACTTATTTATCGATCATCTGAAACCGCGAGTAAAAGTACTGAACTTTTTTTATCAAAAGGTCATTCATCTTTTTTTGTTAACATTCCCAATAACGCTCAACAATGTTCTTTCTTTCATTTCATATTTCCATTTCTATCTAGATACAATTGATGCCATTCCATTGTCTACCGACTTCTTTCACTTTTTGTCACTTTTTCTCGGAACCTTTGCAACAACAACAACAAAAAACCAAATGATCAGTTAATTCGTCTTCATCACTGTCCGCCTACCATCATGGTCATTGACTTGTATTGTATTTATCTTTTATTCACTATTAAAATCATACTTTCAAAATAGTCTTTCAATCTAGCGATTGAATGGAACGCAAAGTTCATTGAAAGTAATGTACTCGTATATTACATCGATTAAATGCACACTTGTCGAATTGATTGTTACATGCTCACACCTTTTATCTTCCTTTCAGATGTTCACGAATCGGAAAAAATCGAAAACAACGACGAACATACCACGCTTGGAGGTTGCAGATGGCGCTGCAATGGTTGGTTGGCAAAGTTCTTGTGAAGTATTCGAATGCCATGCGAACTTTCATTCAAATCGACCTAGATCTAATCTGCCTTATTGCTTCCGGATGGAATTGGTCATCGTAGCTGTAGTAGTTCTTAATTTATTTCAACTAGTTCTAGCCAATCCAGTTTTTGTGAATAATCCTAGCTTAGCACATTGTGAGTATGATTTATTGTTTTCTAATTAGTTGCTTGCGTTCTTTTAAGTTATTAATTTACACAATTAGGTGAACATAATTCGAAGAATGTTACTTAGTATTGAAGCGCAGTGAACAAATTTGATATGGAATCCAAAGAAGGAATCAGTTCCATGAAATACTTGGGTTTAGGTTTAAAATTTATAAAAAAATTACAATTTGTGCCATTTGTGAAACCCTCTGCGAAAGTCAACTGGATAAATATATTATGGCTGACACGATGAAACCAATTAATGTCCTTGATTTTGAAACAAAATTTTAACTTCTCGCTGAACAGTTTTTTTTGGGTTGGCGGGTGAAGGCAATTTACGCCCGGAGTGTGGGACTCCTAGGAGTGAATGCTACCAGACTACCCACTAAACACCCCCCCCCCCTGTCAAGAGACTCTAGCCTGGGACCGTTTGACACATTACTTCGGGCTAGGCCTCTTTTTACTTCGCCCTAAGGCGCCGTCAGCCTAGAGAAATCTCCCTCCAGCGGGAGGGGGCAGGATGGTGGGGGACTGCTGGAAAGGAGACCCCCTAAACCCCGCGCCCAAGGTTATCCATGGTACATTTTTTGGCAGTAAGTATTGCCGGAGAGTAATATGCCACACAGGTCCATTTGTCGAAACTTTTCAGCATTTCTCCGACCAGATTGTCTGGAGAAAGCTCTCCCATCACCTCTCACAAGTCCTGCCGCATACTTTTCCACCTTCTACAGTTGAAGAAGGTGTGACATGCGTCGTCCCTTTTTCCTGGGCAGAAAGTGCAGTCTGGGTACCATGATTTACCAATCTTGCGCAGATAAGACTGAAATTACCTATGCCCGCTAAGAAGCTGGGTAAGGTAATAATCAGTCTCACCGTGCCTTCGATTTAGCCACGATCCCACGTCCCCTATAAGTCGGGCAGTCCAGCGACCATTAGAGTCGCCTTCCCAGGACTGTTGCCACTCGAGTATTGTGCGCTGCCTCCCTCTTGGTTCACAGCATATCTTGAACCCTCCACTTTTCGGTCATAAATTCTCCGTCGCTCTCTAGCAAGGAAGGCGATGGGTATCACTCCTGCGATCACCAACACCGCCGACTCAGAGACGGTGTGGCGTGCAGACGCAACCCGCAAAGCTCCTCGTCTTTGTACCTGGGCCAAGCGCTTACGGTACAGCTCCTTACTGAGAGCCTTACTGAGAGCTCCGGCCCAAGCCTCAGAGCCGTACAGTAGCACTGACTGTACAGCACTCATGAGAAGTCGGCGTTTGCTCGGTGTAGGCTCATCGATGTTGCACATTAGTCGACTTAAAGCTGAGACGTAGCCCCGATCTGTTCCGAAAAGCTCATTTTGGAATCGATCAATAGTCCCAAATATTTTATTGCAAGTTTAGACTCAACAGTCGCATCCCCGATCTGCAAAGGAATTACCGTGGGAATTCTTTTCTTCGTGAGAATGACCACCTCACTTTTTTTAGTGCCAAACTGAACCCGCGGGTGATCATCCATTTCCTCACTTGACGCATTAGCATTCCCAGTTTGCGCTGCGCATGTTCGACTGTGCTTCCGGCGACCAGTGCTGCTATATCATCTGCATAGCCGACCAAGCGCGACTCATCTGGCAGCTCAAGTCTCAATAGCCCGTCATATGAGGCATTCCACAAGTCTGGTCCCAGTATGGAGCCTTGCGCTACACCAGACGTTATCTCATAATCAGGACAAACTTGGAAAACCATTTGTAGCACCTCGGTTGGAATGCCGTCGGGTTCTGGTGCCATTCGATGTTTCATAGAAAGTACCGCATCCCTCAGCTCATTTTCAGTGAACGATGGACATTCGGCTGAGTCGACCTCGTGGGAAGCATCAACACGGACAGGATGAGTTGGGAAAAGCGCCTGTACTATGCCGTCCACCATGTCTGCTTGAAGTAAACACGGCTTCCGTAAGGTACAGAGCTTGCGCCACACTACCTTGTAGCCGAGCACCCATGGATCCCTGTTCACGTCGTCCACAAGTTCTTGCCAGCAGCATACCTTACTCTCATTGATGAGTCTTCGGAGTTCTTTCCTCGCTGATCTGTGTGCTGCTGTCCTATTGGATGCTTCCTCTACGTTTTTCGAGCGCTGAGCTGCCCGTCGAAGTCTGTGACACTCGCCACGTCCATTTTTCCGATACTCCACCCGGCAGTGAAAGATCATTGAGACGAGCGAGGAGTGGTATCGCCGATCTCGAACGCGATGTATTGGTGGTCACTCGCTGAATAATCCTCGAGTACTCCCCAGTTCAGCGTCGTCGAAGCGAGGGACTCCGAGGCGAATGTCACATCTGGGATTGAGCCTTCGCAGCCCCAGCGCCGGAAGGTAGGTTCATTGCTGGTATTTAAAACCACGAACCCGGTCCTCGCCAACATGTCCAGAATGTGTTGCCCTCTGGAATCGGTGTGAGACATGTCCCACTCAGCGGCTCTGGCGTTGAAGTCTCCTGCTAAGAGGACTTTGCCATCTGTGTTCAGAACAGCATCCTCTAGCGCGTCCAATCGATTTTGAAAAGATGGCGTTGACTCATTCGGCGTCAGGTATACGCTGGAAAACGTTATACCCGAGCACCGAATCCACACGAAACCGTCTCCTCGGCTGTGACCTTGGATCTGGAGTCGCATGCTGCCACGAACCCAAACGGCAGCAGTATGGGAGTCATCGGAGAACCAGGCTGGTGAGGTCTTATTTCGATGTTGTTCGCTCAACAGCAGCAGATCAGCTCTCTTTTCTCTGGCGAACTGCTCTAACAAATCTTGTGCATTGATGCTACGGTGCAAGTTAAATTGAAGGGCCCTGATCATCACCTCAGAGCTGCTTTTGCTAGTGCGTCTCTAAAGATTGGGCACGCGCCTGTTCCTGCAACGTGAGCGTGCTCTGTCGGTTGAGAGTTAAGATGATTACTGTCTCTCTGAACAGTGGCATGGATGGTTTTTCTAAAAAAAATCTAAAACCACCTCTTTTATTGTCATTTGATACAAGCAAAGATCTCGAGAATCTGGAGGAATATACTGGGTTGTTCGGAAAGTAATTTCGTTTTTCTTTTTTGAGAAAATGAAAGAAAATTTCCGTATATAAAATAAATATTTTGTAATATTATATATGGATAGCCAATTCATTTTGCCATCTTTCTATTGATTAATTATGGTCTTTTCTGTGGAAGTAGATTATTCAGTTAGTCCAGCTGATGACAGTAGACTTCAGAATAAATTGTTATAACCACTAAAAAGACAGCATTACCTTATTTTGATGGATATCGGCTTTGGAAATGCTTTGAGCCGGTTCATCTTTTTTCTCCATGATTTCTTGCGTTTGACATTGTTATATACAACCCATTTTTTGTTCCCAGTAATGGTGTGCTTCAAAAATGGATTGTTTTCATAACGTTTGAGAAACGAATCACAGGCGTCAATGCGACGACACCAATTTTTCGCCATGGGAACGCATATATCGAGCTTCTAGGTTAAACCCAGGCCTTTCAAGTCATCATAAACAAGTGAATTTGATAAACTTAACTTCTAACCGTTCTCACGTGTTGTTATTCGCCGGTTTGCATTAACTAATGCCTTTATCGTGTCTTTATCAGCTTCATTCGGCTTTCCAGAACGTGGTGCATCTTCGACATCAAAATTGCCGGGTCGACATTTTGCAAACCCCTTCTGGCACTGGCGTACTATCAACACAACTTCTCCATATACATCGGTTAATTTCTTTCAGGCTTCAAAAGCATTCGTACCTTTTCTATAGTAGTAAAATATGCCGAAAATGCTGCTTATTGCTCTCCAAATTTAAAAGGGCATCAACCCAAAACTGCTGGGTAGAATCAATTCAACTTTTTCACACACAATCCTCGCTACACCAGCTCTCAAAAAATGATTATGCGGCTTAATTGTAAAGTTGGGTGAAAAATAATAAAATTAAGTCCTCTGTCGGGAAAAAACGAAATGACTTTCCGAACAACCCTATATTATAAAAACATTTCTTAAGTAAGACCACGCTATATTAGAATACAGAATATTGTACCTTACATATTTTCCTTTTTAAAACAGGATACGTCAATTTCAGACTGAATGATCCCACTGAAATATTCTGATTTTATTTTGTAAGATACCAACGAAAATTCAGCGAAGACAATTTTCCTCTACTCTCTCCTTTATTTTTGAGACGGTCAGTCAGTATTAACTTGTCGAATAGGATGTGCAGGATTTATCGGCTCCCTTTCTGAGGCGTAGTTTCAACAGATAATATTCATCATTGCAAGTATGTTAACCACCTGGCCCCATTCTGCTTCTAATCACAGCATGATATCCACCAAATTATCCGAGGAAATGAGCTAGTTTAAAATTCATTTTATATCCGTTCGAAGAGGCAAACAGGAAGTCTACTGCAAACTTTTGGAATCGCCATATTGGATGATTTGGAGAATCCATCAACTAGAGACGACGTAGGTTGTCTCAATGTAGAACATGAGCAATTAAAAATATCCCAAGAATATGGGCAAACATGTCATGTGGATGAACAACCCATTTTGAAATATTGGGGAATTGGTATCGCTGTCTTGGCCATGGCTCGCTCTTCAAACTCCAGGGATTGCTTTTTTTTGATTGCATTCTTACTGAGATATAATGGCATTCTCATATGCCACTACATCTAAGACGGGAGCATGCTGACTAGAATTATCCCTGCTATCACATATGATATTTCTCTTGAAATTTCCTCGGCTTCCCCGACAAATTTTAGAATATTCATATTTGTTATTGATATGAAGAAGGCTGAAGAAGGTGGAAATCTTACCTCTGAGAAAAAGATATATTTTCTTTATCAAAACTAAATTTAATTGCGTTTTTCGGAAAATATTTTTCATTTGGGAAATTTTTAAGAATATTAATTCATCAATGGAAAGTATTCAGTTTTTAATCTACAATTGTTACCAAACTTCTTGGAAGATCGAAATTCTAATTTTATAAGTATATGAACGATAACTTAGTGTTTTGTTCAAAACAATGGACTTTTAATTGTGATTGAACGTTACGTTGTTATTCAGTGTTTTCTTCGCCGCTGGTTTTTATCAATTTCGCTTCAGGTTGGAGCATTACGATGTCTAAGTTAATCCTCATCAGCTGCTACTTCACAATCTGGCCAATAAACCCTCAATCAAGCCAATAAACCCTTAATCTTCCACGAGCCAATAAAGTCATGTTATCAAACTTAACTTTAAGATTTTTCAGTGTACATGTCGTTCAACGTAATGTTTTAAGGCTTGAGGGCGCCTGTTGTCAAATTCCAGTAGATATTTTTTTGGGCTCATATCAAAAAAGTTTATTCATTATTACAATACTTATAAGAAAGACGAGCAAAAGCTCCAAATTAAAGCAGTTTCGCCCGTATTCTTATAAAGTCATCCGATTTTCTAGATGTATTGGTATTTGCTAGAAAAACTTATTCAGAAGAGGACATGTAAACAAATGCGTGTAGATTAACATTATCATCCCCATTAACATTGAGCGCACATTATCATTCTCATAATTTTTATATTCATACTCAATAACGCAAACTACTATTAGTCCCGAAATATGATTTTCACATGCTCTTAAGCTAAGAGAGCTAGAAAGAGCCATCATGTTTACTCCATTTACCTACGCCGTTAAATTTACAAGCTCTCTATCTTGCAAAGTTCGCTTTGTTTGCTAAATGGGCTATTCGTGTCTATTTTGTTAGATTGACTGAGAAGACTGATAAAACTATTTGCCCTTTTTAGTGGTTAAGCAATAGCTTTGAATGCTAGGATCGTTTCTTTTGCCGGG
Source organism: Stratiomys singularior (assembly GCA_954870665.1). Taxonomy (NCBI): domain Eukaryota; kingdom Metazoa; phylum Arthropoda; class Insecta; order Diptera; family Stratiomyidae; genus Stratiomys; species Stratiomys singularior. Next base: position 27,112,029 of record OX940878.1, on the reverse strand, counting down.
CATAGTAGAAGCGCAGTATTATCGTGACACTTTTCGTCCTTTGATTGTAGCTTTTGCCGTTTCCATTACCAATTCGAAAGCGTCAATAGCCGCAGACTTTTGGCGACAAATGAAATGTCTATCATGTAGTTCACATGCAATTTGTACTGCTGGTCCTAGTCTGTTGTTTATTACCCACTCTAGTACTTTATCAATACATCCATTGAAAAAGCCCTTTTTCAAGACAAACATGTATATAGAGCGGTGCAAATAAGATTCGCCAGGAGGTATATTCAATTGCAGAGAGAAAGTGAGCTGTTATTTCTTAGAACACGTTGACAATGTATGTCCGATCAAGCATGCGTGGATCATGGGTAGATAAAAACTCAGTTTTTGATCTAATGGTATGGCTTAAGCAATTGATGGAGAGTTGGAACCACTTACGAAATGTCCTCTTGTTCCTAGCCAGATAATCATATTCTAGACTTTTTGTTGCTGATTCTCCGCTATTTGCGGAGCTAACAATAATTTTGGCAATGTGCTGGATATGCTTCCCTGGAATTATATGAAGTTATTTTTTCAAAAACTCAAAAAAAAAAATTAAAAACATGGTTCATTTTGATTTGTTGTTTATTTTTGTCATTTACAGCAGATATCGCAGTACTTGGCACACTCAATCCTTTCTCAATGCTAAACTAACAAATTTTTTAACCGACTACTATAAATATGTTGCTCTTGAATCTAATCATAGCACCATCGTATGATCAAATCCCTTTCTGAAATTTTAATTTTCGTTTTGTGGGCGTTTTCATTCCTTGTATCTTTGGCCTACCTCCTTCGATCCCTAATTACAATGTCTTTCAAAGGCGAGTCGGTACAAAGGAGTTACTTGGATCATGTTACTTACTATTTAGAGCAACAGAGGTCTTACTTAGGTCATGGTTCAATGTCAGTTGCAGGGCCTCCCTTGGATTGAAAAAAGTCTTATGTGGATCCAGTTTGAATGGTATATTCGGACTTCTTGATAATACAATGTTTTCATGTTCAAATCTGTAGTTTTCCTCGAACAAGCGCTCCAACTCGCAGCCTGTTTTCAAGTAGATTCCCTACTAGTTGGGCCTTCACCAAAGAATGATAGCCATACAATGTAAAGATTTTTCAGCCTTACTTACTTGATTTATTAGGAATATGCATCCTTAGTGGACACCGTCTTGGAAGACTAGCTCCTTAGTCCTCTCAGGACTAGAGAGAGTCTCTGTCTCCCTTTCGCTCACTCAGAGATCCAATATTTGTCAAAATGTTAGTTGCTCTAAGCTTAGGGCGTGTTTTTTCGTCATTCGTTATAGGCAATCAAAACCCCAAGGTGTTCGCCTCTCATAACGAAAGTTATACACCATTGCTGAACGTCAAATCCATCAATTGAAGATCCATCAAAAGCCGAATTGCTTTCATGTGGTTACTTTCGTGTCATTTTTGCCATAGTGCACACCCATTCCTTACGATGAACTTGTTTCACGAAATATGGCAACTAGTAATCCTTTCCATTGCCTCAAAAATATCTTGATCAAGAATCCATTATTCTTTCATCAACAAAATGAAAAAATTATTTAAGAGCCAAACAAGAGAGTAAGTGAAAATACTAGGGACTTATCAAGATCTGAAGGGAGATGAAATTAAAAATGACTTCAAATAAAAAAAAAGATGACAACTAAAAAAAAGAAAGGATTACACATAAAGGACAGCACGCATGCGTTTATTTTATGCCCTTTTGGGATTGAACCGATTGCATTTGTCCAAAATTTATATTGCAGCTGCTTGGACTGCACCATTCGGACCACTTTTCACACCAAGATCCATCGTGCGCCAACCACTTAAATACTGTTTTGATGTAAGAAATATGGTATTTCGGTATATAGGGCAAAAAGCGTATATCACTGCCCTCCGGAAGTTCTTCCGAGTCTCAGTATACTTGTTCAGACCTTATTGTGGCTCACATGTCATTGCATCATCAATCTCTATCTCGTATATACTCTGAGGGAGGATATGTTAGACTGTTGCTTGTTAGTAGTGGCTAGACTAGATGACTCTGTTTTTTGATTTCAAGTGACTAAAATTTTCACTTAACACAAGGTAAAAAACATAATATTATACAGGTAGCTTCCTTAGTTCCGGTATTAAGCACAGCTCCTCAATCAGTTTAAACACTTTTGCAATGAAATCAACGTTAAGATTTCACGACGTCAGGAAGGAAAGGAAAATTTCCCTTTTCCGAATCTGCATAGTCTGCATAAGCGAAAAATATTTAAATGTAGAGACCCCGAAACTTTAGTTGAGCGAAGCATATCTTCTTCGTAATCAATTTTTATCGAGCTCGCCTTGAGGTTTTGCTTTAGTTGGCTCTCTTAGTTTCTGAATATCTTTTGTAGCAGTCTGACTTAACAATCGCTTTTTTTGAAATCAGGTATGAAACGTTGTTGAAAACGTGTTGTGTACGACAACTGGCTCTCTCCAGCATTTGCTTGACATGTAGCTGTTCTACAATACTCTCTCTTACAAAGTGTGAAGATGTAATCGTGTTTCAGGTTGAGGCTTCAGGTTGCTTTTTTTTCTTTTTTATATTTTTATCCAGTGTTCAGGTTTTCTGAAGCATCTACGCTTTCATTTCCCATTTTTTGCACACCCTCTTCAGACTCGTATATGCTCTGATTTGACCAAGTATGTCAACATATGTTGTGTTGTATTTTTATCATGTTTGATCGTTTCCCTCTTCAACGTTTCCTATGGAAACCATAGACCCTATATCGACAGTTGTAACCAGCTTTTTTGTGGAGTCCTGACCCTGTTTCAACTTCGTTAAATCATTTTTTTTAAATGCATCGTTTGGTTTCAGTACTGCATAATTTTAAAGTTATTTTGTTAATGCCCACGGTGCCTACTTTCTTCGGGACTGCAATTCATATTCCAGTTTGGTCTGCAGCATGAGTTGGTAAAACCAGCAAATCAACCAGTTGGTTATACTTTTTCGAACATGAGCTATTTGAATTGTACGCGATCCTTATAATAAGCCACGCTAATAGCTCTGAAGTGAATTTTGATAGAGTGGTTAGAGCATATTGATCTCTGTCTTTATAAGCTCCGTCAGTGCTTTAATAATTCCGCGTAATTTGGTTAAAATTATGTTCTTGCTCCTTGCTCCTTTGTGAGCAGTACTGTTACATAATTTGGTTTCGTGTTTTGAGCCGATTGAATGTTTTGTGCATAGTTTGCTGCTCGATTATGTTGGCGACAACAACAATTTCCGAATGAATGTGTTCTCCGTCTTGGTTTCCATTCGCTTCCAGATACATCTGTTATAGAACTGAAATCAACCTTTTTAGTATGAAGCAGTCGTTCAATAACCACCTCTTTTTTTTCTCTAAAATTCTGTATTTTTTTAGTGATATTATTTGGTCTTTTTTGTCATGATTTGCTTAATGGCAAGGTATCTGGGTATCTCACTGACGCCATATTATGTCACAGTGAATATAGTATGTGCTCAATGTATTAACCTAAATCACTCCTGGCATTCTCCCCTCTGTACCGACCATTATCCAGCACTGATAATATTCTTCAATCTTCACTACTAATTGTCGTAAAAGTATCTACGTCTTCTGCAACCTCTAGGATTCGTACGGTTTCTAGGTCTGAGGAAAGTTCCCGGAAACCATGTCAGAATTGATGCAGACCGCACTCTCACATCTTTTTAAGTGGACGAAGCTAAACGGACTGCGCATCAATGCCGACAAAACGGAGCTTATGCTTTACACAAAGCGCCGTAAACCGCAGACATTTACACCCCCGACCATTGACGGAAAACATATCAGTTTAGTAAACAAGGTGAAATACTTAGGAGTTACCTTGGATAGTAAGCTAACTTGGACTCCACACATAGGAGCAGTCAGACGGGGAGCTACAGCAGCGCTCTTCACAATGAAAAGACTAGTGGGTAAAATCTGGGGACTAAAACCCAAAATTACCCACTGGATCTACACAACAGTAGTCAGGCCAACAAACACCTACGGGTTTGGTAGGTTTTGGGTTGGTTTGGTGGCAGGCATTACAAAAAAAAAAACCATTGCAAAAGAGCTAGAGAAGATACAGGGAATGGTCTGCCTTGGCATCACAGGAGCCATTAGGACTAAGCCAACTGCTGCAATGGAGATAATGCTTAATCTCGTGCCACTCGACAAATTCATCTTCAGAGAGGCATCACTTGCGAGCATCAGGGTAAAATCCACATATGGGCTATCTAACCACACTCAAACGGGGCACGTGTGCCTTTTGGAAAAAATGGAGAGAATGGCCCCGTCAAGTAAAAGGGAGCTGGATAGAATTCAACCAACATTGGACACAATAATTCCATACAAGATCAGCATTCCGACCAAAGAAGCATGGAAAACGGTGCAGGATTCCGCACCTCAACCGAAGTTATAAACTGGAGAGCCACATCATAGTTTTCCAGTCGGAAGTGTTTGCAATAAAAGCGGCTATAGAAGCAGCATAATGGAAGTATACAAACACTCTCGGACAGTAAGTCGTCACTGCAGACGCTTGCCTCTAACCGCGTAGTTTCACAACTGGTGCAGGATTTTAGGCAGGCTCTCAAAATAGCAACAACCCGAGTAAATGTAAAACTGACATGGGGCCCTGGACACAGTGGTGTAGAGGGAAACGAAAGAGCGGATGAGCTAGCGAGAGCTGGATTAGCCGACCAAAATGCCACTAGAATAGACACAATTAAAGTGCCACTAGCAACGGTAAAAAGGGAACTAGACGAAATCCGCTGGAAAGAGACAGATATGGCTTGGAATGACAGGAACGACTGCAGGATAAGCCGAGCTCTTTGGCCTCACCCTAAACAAATGAGGATAAAACAACTCCTAGAGAAAAACCGAAATGGCGTTAGAACATTGGTGGCAGTATTAACGGGCCATAATCTTCTAGGTCAACATGCCAAACGAATAGGAATCCAAACGGATGACACCCGCCGGGCTTGCGGCGAGGAGGAAGAAAGCATAGAACACTTCCTCCTAGATTGCCCGAGTCTAGCCAACAAACGCCTTACTTGGCTGAGATGTACCGGCGTAATAGAATTGGAACACTTGGCGACCACAGAACTGGGGGAACTTCTTGGCTTCTGTAGGACGACAGGATGGACCATCTGTAAACAATTGTACTACACATGGGGAGCTAAGGGTCGATTTCTGGCCTATGCTAATTTCCAGCAAGTTGACCCCAGTACAATAATAATAATAATTATAATAATAGGTCTGAGGACACTATAGAAATGGCAATGAAAGATTAACTTGTTCGTGTAGTAATTTTCTTCGATTCGATTTCCTTCTTCTTCTCCTTCTCCTTCTCCTTCTCCTTCTCCTTCTCCTTCTTCTTCTCCTTCTCCTTCTCCTTCTCCTTCTCCTTCTCCTTCTCCTTCTCCTTCTCCTTCTCCTTCTCCTTCTCCTTCTCCTTCTCCTTCTCCTTCTCCTTCTCCTTCTCCTTCTCCTTCTCCTTCTCCTTCTCCTTCTCCTTCTCCTTCTCCTTCTCCTTCTCCTTCTCCTTCTCCTTCTCCTTCTCCTTCTCCTTCTCCTTCTCCTTCTCCATCTCCTTCTCCTTCTCCTTCTCCTTCGTGTTAAACCATGAAAGTAACATGAATAAAAAATATTTAAAGAATGGGAACTGTACCAACAGATTACATAGATAGTATAATTTTTTGAAACCAACAAATAAATAAAAACATTTATTGATGACCATGGGATTTGCTGGTTTTTTCTGCCGGGTTTGACGCGATTCCAGTGCCTAGAAACCTTGTGAACATTTTCTAACATTAGATTTACATGTAAGTCAGGTTTTAAAAAAAACTTGACAGGAAGTCTGTCCCAATTCGATAAATTGTATTAATTTAGTATTAATTAATTTAGTATTATGTATTAATTTTAATGTACGAGACGGTTTCCAGTAGAACGAAAAACATCTATAATATTAACACTCTCAGATTGCTCATCACGGGGTATTGCATGTCGCTAGAACGAATTGGATACATTGCCTCTAGAATAATAAAAATATCTTCTAAGGAATTGATTAAAACACAAACTTTAATTACCGGCTGCAAGAACACTCTTGACGAAACCTTCATCTTGCAAAATTGGAATATCTAAACACATCTCGAATGAAACCTAACTGTCTGTTTCGATTTTGATCGCTAGATTAAAAATTCAATAAACCAGAAGACGTCCAATCGGTTGCCTCCTCATATGTTTTCTAGCTTCAATGTTGAAAAATAGCGTTCATCAGTCATTCTTGCAAACATTTTTACATGGTCACATATGAGTGATCTTTTGCATCAATAAGCAGCATCATGATCATGCAAATTAGCCGATTATGGATGTGAAGAATCAGCGTTAGTTGAAAACTGATCTCCATGTCATTTGTATGGTTTTCTGGTTCCATCTTGGACCGGTACTGCATTACATTTTTCCATCTGATTAACACAATTCTTGGCGATTGCGTTGACCACGAAATGATGATTGTGAGGTAACTTTTGATAACATAGCAACATTATGTGATTCAATGTTTCAGTTTTTTTATACTAAATTTTGTCTTTGGTTTTGATTAAGAAAGCAAGTATTATGATGTATTGTTTATGCATAGGTTGGAAGTCAAAATGCTCTTAATTTAAGGTAGCATCGTCGTTGGTCATCAAATTTGTTCCAATTGAAGTATTAACTTTAATAGAATTTATATGATCCTGATAATTTTTGCATGGATAAGCATCCTGGCAAATAATTTGATTATGGAAATTGTGCTAAAGCTATGAGGACGTCTGTATTAGATAATTTAAAGAGTAACGACATGCGCTTTTAGTCAGATAGTTCAGGAATCAGAAACAAGTTCAATATTACTTCTAAAATCGGTTCATGCATCAAGGCTTGCGGGATCGCAACTATCTGCCATATCATTCAATTATTATTTCAACAAATTTCGTACTCATAGCTCATTCTCACATATTTTGGTCTAATCGAATTGCGATCTTTGCTGTAATGGTACTTTAAAGTGTAAAAAACATCCTGCAGCGTAACTGGTTAAAAATTAATAGAGGGTCTCAAATGAAGGAAAACGTCCTTTCCCCAATCTCTACTGATTTGCAGTCCTTTTCCCACTCTGTTGTTAATGTAAAGTATATCGGATTAATCGTCAACTGTAAAATGCATGTCTAAACACAAAAAGAAGCCCCCATTTTTCCAAAATCATAATTTTATAATTTTCAAGCATACACAGTATGTCGGAAAAGTTCCCGAACTTTTGAAATAAAAAATAAAAAATTACATCTAAAGAAATTTATTCCAGTTAACTTTCAACATAGTCCCCTTCCCTAGATATACACTCATTTTAGCGCTCCATGAGTGATTCGAAGGCTCTCTGGTGCTCCTCTGAAGTTATCGCTATGAGACGCTCCCTGCAAGCCGCTTGAATGCTCGGTACATCTTCAAAAAATCGTCCTTTCAAGGCCATTTTCAGCTTGGGAAATAGAAAAAAGTCGGCTGGAGCCAGATCTGGCGATTATGGGGCGTGATTGATGCGTGGGATCTGATTTTTGGCGAGATAACGCTTCACAATGTTCGAAGAATGAGCAGGTGCATTGTTATCCAGCAAACTCCACAATGCCGGTTCCTTGTACTCGGGCCTGATGCAATTAATCTGGCGCTTCAGACGTTTTAACACCTCTACGTTATGCGCAGCATTCACGGTGGTGTTTGAGGGCACAAATTCTTTGTGTATCAGGTCTTTGGAGTCGAAGTCATCTTCTAACGACTCTCTACCCTTCTTGAACCGTCTGAACCACGTTTAAAAGTTGTACGCCACACTACACCTTCACCGTAAGCCGCATCGATCATTTTTTTCGTTTCCGCGAAAGTTTTTTTTAAGTTTATAGCAGAATTTAATTGCGGCACGATTTTCAAATTTCTCATCCATCGTAGAGCTTGGACCGGGGTACTAAACACACGTTCACTCAAGCACGTCTATCTCAGCAACTAATGAATGGATACTAGTGAAAAGACACAAAAGGATGTATCAACATAGTACCGGTGTCGCCCAATAGGTGGCGCCACTCGTACCAGCGCTACAAAATAAGTTCGGGAACTTTTTCGACATACTGTGTTGTTATATCCTTAGACTTTCTGCGCTAATTCAAACTGTTAAAATGATCTTTGTTCTTTATCTAGAAAATTACCTTAATAGCATGGCTTTCCTTTAAAAAATACGTAGAATTGCGTTTCCATGTGTCCAAATTGCCATCGAAAAACTGATTAGGAGCATTAACAGTTACAGTTAAATCAGGAAGAATGTAATCAACTTTCTTTGCATACGGAAAACATTTTTTCTAAAATGTTCGCGCCTGAGTCGAAAGTTGTACATATTTGCTTTGATGTATTTGAATCTATTGGTTATTCAGCCTCCGCCAGCTGTTGCTTTATAGTATCCTTGGCATAGATTCGACTGTATTTTCTACAAATTCCTTCAACAGAGGATCGTAAATTTCCCAAATTGCTCGCAAATGATACATCGAACCTCATTTAGCGGCTTCATTTCGATAAGTGCGAAAATATGATTAGTGGTATCAAAATCAGGTGACTGGGCTGAAAAATCTAATAGCGTGACTGCAACTTTGAGTTATGCAACAATCTCAAATTTTTTGAACCTTTTTGACTTTTAATGACTTGACTGAAATCAAATACTAGTAGAGTGTAAAAACACAAAATAGTGAAAATGTTTTTTGAAATGTGTCAGTCCAATCGTCCAATAAAAACTTGAGCAAATGGAAAAAAATGAGATCGTTGAGTTTGCAACAATTCAACCTTTAGATACCTGCGATTTCGCTGTAATTCTACAGAATATACCCAATACTTGGAGTATTCAAAGTTCATTGTACTCTTTCAGCATCTGTTCTTTATTATTTTTTTACAGACCTAAAGTTGAGCTAATAATTTAAAACAAAATTAACAAAAATTTCAAAAATTGGCACTTTTGGCCATAAGTTTGAGCTTCCTTCTCCTAGCAGGAAGATAAATGCTTACGTAATTAGTTTGTTCGCAGCTAAGCAGTTTGGCTCAATAAGCCTTAGACTACCATTTTGAATCCTGCATTTGTTCTACATTTGTTGTTGTGTTTTTTGAGTAACATCGTTCTTACCAATCGCTCTGAATTGGGATACTGTACTGTAGGGGCGACTTAATCATTTTCAGACACTAGTTTAAAAATTTTCAATTTTTGAATTTAACGTTAGATGTCTTGTTGAGAATCTCACTGTTATACTTCAATACATCAAACGTCAAAAGATTCTCACTGGAACAAATCGCATACGAATGATATGGACAGGAAATAAACTTAAAAATGTATTCGATATTGAATTTGTTTCTTTATATTTCTATTTTAAGAAATTGGACTTGTGAATGTAAAACTAAGTATTTGCCTCACCATGAAAAGTTGCATGATTTTTTTTAATTTTAGATTGCCAGTCATATTCAATCATTTTTCATCGGAGTGTGTTTTACTTGCTCTGCTCTTTTTGTCAAGGAGTATACAAAACGAGTAGAAATTCTGAGAAAATTGAAGTTAATTCGAATTCGCAAATAAGCTGTCTCCATGACTTGAGTGGTTAATGAAGGCTGGGGAGAACATGGAAAATAAAGAACAAAATTTCATGTTCCACACGAGCTCCTTCGGCAACAATAACATCCATTTGAAAACACTTGCTGAGGCCAACGAATCTCTGATCATGAATGCAATATCCGGAGTGCTTGGTATAATTTATGAAAGTAAGAAATTGTCCAACTCCATAAAAACTTATTCAGCTGCAATATCATCTGTGTTAAACAACTTGTTGATAGTTACAGATGTCTTAATATCAACGAAATTTTCCAATTTCATGTTATAAGTTCTGAGAGTTATAAATTGATAAGGTTAGCTTTCGTAAGATGTGTTCCACGTATGTTCGTAAACTTGGACAACAAAAAGAGCATCTCCTGCCAAAATTTTGGCACGGGAAAGCTGGAGAATCGTTTCTCATTCACATTCATTCACAATCTCATTCAAGTATCTCAAAAACCTTGTACTGCTGGAAAGCCCTTGACTTCAGGCATAAAAAGCTGTGATCCTCTCTTCTTCCCGACGATGGGAAGATCGTCCTTTTTGCCTTAAAATTCTAAACGTCCGACCTTTCTTTGCAGGGATGAAAGAAAGGAACATCCTAGGAATTGATTATGAATAATTTTGGTGATCTTATTAGCAAACTCATTTGGGTTGGGTTTCACGAAAAATCGGTTTAAAAAAAAACAGCTATTAAAATCAATAAAAACAGGCAGAAGTAAAATGTGATGGAATCAGTAGTTGTCGAATTAGCTGAAAAATTAAAGAAATTTATTAACTTAATGACAAACAAATATATAAGCAGTCTTTTTATTATCATTATCATTCTTTTTGCATGGGAGTAGATTTTTCCGCATCCACATTTCATGAGGAAGATGTTGTGGTGACTTTATGGTCAAACTGTCACTACCGATCAACCAATCACCGAGTATGTAAAGACTTATCATCCTTCTCCAACTCTTAGAGCGGTTCTTATGAAATGTTGGACACTACTCCCGAACTTTTCTCAAGCCACAAAAATTCTTGGTCAGCTAGAGATTAAATTGAATTTTTTCAGGAAATTTCACCGAATGCATAGACGAAACTCAGTCAGCAGCACAAATTTTTGAATAAATGAATCTCAATAAAATAACAACTATAGAAGCCCCTGCTTTAATCGGTCTGAAAACAACACTCATAGTGGCGTAGCTTACTTCTGCCATCCAAACTAGCCAATTCATGTCCAAAATATTGTCACTCTACTGAAAATGTTAGGGGGGTTGGACAGGCTCGGAGTGGATCCCTATGGTAATCTAAAGAAAAATTAAGGCCTAACAGGGCAACCTTCCATGGTTCTAGCTTTCGACCTCTCGCGATTTTCCTGAAGAAAATCATTTGATTCTTGTGAGCTGAATGTTTATATTACTCTAACGATATGTCAATAATGTTTTGAAAATTTTCTAAGTATAAGTCTTATCTTCTTCTGTCAGATCAATCAATGTTTAGTGATAAAATCTTCGTTCCATAAAACTTATAGTTATAATTGTTGCAAATTCAGAATCGTTCACAAGCTATTCCACATTTTGTATAGTTTACGGATGTCTGCTAAATACTACGGTCATCTTACCATATGTTGTCCCCGATTTCGCCGTATAACTAAGGGGCATACACATATGTGAACGCATGCATGTATGTATCGGAAAGCAAAGATAACGCGGAAATTCTTATGAATGTCTCCACTAGTCATGATGTGTGGTCATGACAGTTACGTGAGAGAAAGTATTGCTTAACTTATGAGCATCTAGATACGCACCATCGTACTTGTACTATGTCGGATAACAAAATGTTGAGTCATGAATTGATTAAATTTTTTTCACATGATTTATGTTTAATATGATGAGTGTATTGCAACTGGTGACTTGAAAGTAAATTTATCACACGCTTTGGAATATGTGTAACGAATTTGTGAAAATAATGAATTGAATTTGGTAGATGTGGGAGAATAAAATCCGCATATCTTGTTCAACAGCTGAATCACTACGAAAAAATTGCAGACATTTTAGTATTCACAGTGATGTCGATCCAAGGAAAAAGTGAGTTCTCTACTTTTCCGAGGGAAATATCAAAAAACGATAAATAAAGGTGATCATAAGTAAAAATATTTGTTCAAATTGTTTGTGAACCCAGAATTTAGTCAGTTTCTAGATTTATACTGCAATTTATATACTAGAGCACTATTATAATAGCACTGAATGTTATTACTTAATAGTACGAAACTGATATCCACAAAATTTTTTTGAAGAAAAACGTAAGTTTGAATACTTTGAAAACAACTTTATTAAGCACTGAGAAGATGTAATGTGTATAGAACAAAGAAATCAAAAAGCATTTTCTCTGTAAAGATGGAGACTCGAACTTTTTCAGATTCGGAATATCCCAATCCCAAATTTTCCTCTAGCCACAACAATTATTTTCTATCTGGAGTTGAAATTAGGAAATCACGGGGGAAATAGGAAATCATTCCTATGACTAACTTTTCATCTTCTTGACCAGAATTTATTTTACGAGAAAAATGCTACAGATCCATGATTAGTATCAGAATATACTTAAAAAATTGCGATATACACATATGGTTACTAGTAGCCTTCAGAAGTCTGAACGGATCAAATCCTGAATCGAATTCCCTATATCATCGAAACTAGATGGGCATGCACGAATGTGTTTTTGTCTTTTCAAAATTGATCCATGCCTGATTAAGCTTTGATTGATAAGTGCTCTCTGGTTGACTTTGTGGTGAGTTTGCGGTGAGTTTTTGTTGGATTCGACCGATAACATTCACTTGAATCTGGCAAATTTTTGAGAAAAGCAAGAATAGAGCCATAGTGATGACTCCTTAATATTAAAGTTTTTTTTAGAATTTTATTAGTTTCGATAAGGGTAAATAAGCTATTGTTTGGCTAAATTGTTTTGCTTCATATTAAGTGGAGAGTGTGGTTAATTTTGCGTATTTCAAGCATATTTTCAACAGTTTTTGACAAAACTTTCTGCAAAAAGTACATAATAATATAATTGCTCAAAAATATTCTCTAAAATTTTGGTCCAAAAAAATTGATTATTGAGCCACTGACAGCCAATTTTTGTAGCCATAATAAAAATAAATGAGATTTGTGGTGCACAGTAAAACTCATCACTTGATCATTAGATTACAAAAAACCAAAATAATTTCGATGGGTAATAAGTTTCCCGAGGCAACCACGCCGAGTATACGATTTACGAGTTTTCAATTTTAATTATCAATTCTAAGTAAATAAAAAGAATTTTTTGTTAAAAAAATCGATTATCTTTTGTCACTCAGCTACAGAATTATCTATCCTAGGCTCGTAAAGCGAACATCTAGAATTGATAATTTCCTTACCTTCTGGGTTTTCTGCGCTCTCTTGTTTCATCTTAAGCTTTTATCCGTTCCCACTGCGCAAGTGTCCATTTCTTACAGCGCGATAGCGTGTAATTTTAACTGAATTCTCCCGAAGAGTTCTATTGAGTATGGGAATAAGTGTTTTTTTGCGGTTTTGTTCGACAATTTTTTTAGTTTATTTGAACTCTAAAAAATACAGTCACGTTATTCAAAGTATGCACCATTTGAAGCAAGATCAGCTTGAGATGTCTGCAATTCCATTCTGGCCGTTTGTGCTTCAGAGCTCCACTCAGACGTATGAGTTGCCGTCGGTACACATCCCCAGTGATTGCTTTAGAAGTTCGTAATAAATAGCGCCACTGTGGTCCCACTATATGCACACGATCTTGGAAGCGTGTATAATCCTGGACCTGGTTCATCTCGCATGAACCAATGTTTTAGTCGCTTGGGGTTGTCAAAGTTCATCCATTTCTCATCCCCTATCACAACTCGATGCATGAAACCCTTTCTTTTTAGTTGTTGAGAAAGTCCATTCTTCTCAGGTGATGAGACATCTAAGTCCCAGCTTTTTGGATCATTTCCATGGCGTGCAAGCGCTTACCGACGGCAGATTTGTCAACATTTAACTCTTACGACAATTCTTCTAGGAATCGATTTGAATCTTCATCAACATTTCCCATAGTTGTGAGTCTTCAAACTTTTTTGGGGGCTTCTTCACGACCTTTATCAGTCACGTCAAAATCACCATTCTTAAAATGCCGAAACCACTCTATGCAAGTCGTCTTAGATAGAACATGATCACCGCAAACATCAAGCATTATACGATAAGTTTCCGCAGCACTTTTATTGAGAATAAAATAATGAACTATGAAAATCCACAAATGCAGCTTTTTCGGTATGAAAGTCGACATTTTGAACACGAGATAAAAAACCAGTGTTAACGCTTTGAAGGAATGTCAACTATTGCGTTCGGGAGCCTACGCATACAACTTCCAATACCGGGAACACTACCAAAGCAGACAATAAAATAGTATATGTATAGACGTGTGTCTTCCAACGGCGGAAACTTATTCACATACCCAATACTATCGAATAAAAGAATAAAAAAATGCAAGTTTATCCATTTTTGGAGTATGCAATAATGTGGACACTTTCACGACTTCTGACCGACTTGCGCTTGCTAAGAAAGTTATTCATCCGACAGAATTTAGAGGCTTGAATTTTTATCACTAACAGATGTCAGTTTATTCAATTTTTGAACTACTGTATTGTTATTATCTGCAAAATTTGTTCCGCTTATGACATACCGCTGGTATTCATATATAAGTAGTTATATATGTTAATATATACAGTTAATATATACATACAGTTATATATATTTATTGGGACTGTCATTTGTGTCACAAGTCACAACGGTAAGTCAGACAGGTATACATTGAGAAGTGTTGGACCCAGGCATGAACCACGTGGAACACTAACAGTATCAGGTTTGGTAATGGTTGCTGACCCTTGAATTTGCACCTGGTATTTTCTATCTCTCAGAAAGGATGAAATCAGTTTCAGCAGTTATAGTGCAGTACTACACTCTTTAAGCTTCTGAAGTTACTCCTGCCATGTTGTTGCTCATTCTATGGTAGATATTGTGGTGTTCATGCAACTTATCAGCTAGTAACTTTGCTTTTCCTTCGCTCGAATGGGTCTGGGTACGATTTTCGTCGTTTAGATCATATGGAGGATCATGATGCGTTCGTTCCAAAATTTTTGTCAACTTCTAGACTTTTTCGGAGCCTGTGGATGTTGGCATTGATAGCCATGGTTAGAGAGTTTACGCTGGTTTTCAAGGAGGAGTCACGATTTCTCTGCGACTGGCGCCGTAGAAAATTACCGGCTCGGATCAGCTTATAAGTTTACTCGTCGAGTTCAATTGCGTGGACTTTTCTGATTTATTTTGGTACACTACAGTCTATTACTCTCCAAATGATATTTTAAAGTACCTCTATTAGCCTTTTTCCCTTGAGTTAAGAGAACTCACAGTGTAAAGTGCGAAATAAATTTGGTCCTTTATAATTGTACGGAAGATGCGTCAATAAGCTCTTTCGAGGCAGTGGAATTGTTTCAACAAATGTGTCGAATTTGTTGCTATTTCTAATGAGAACATCATGGGAGTATGTGGAGAGGACAGCGCTTGTAGTACAGTGGGTTGCTAGGAGTTGTTGTTTGAGGGAAGTATACAGTTGGTTTATGGGAGTGGTGTATGAACAGGTTGCTGCCTTGTACCAAGTTATAAACTACTTTGCACACTTGGTTGTTGCGTGTGCAATTCCAATGCGTATACCGAGCGTTAAAGTCACCGCATAGCAGAAATTGGTTATGCACCCTACAATACGCACTAGATCTCTTCTTAGTTTTGCGGTTTTTTCCTTCGAGTGTTTCGTCCTAGGAAAATATACAACCTATAATTTCATGTTGGATTAAGCTAATATTGTCGCAATGTATTCGATGGAGCTAGAATTGATAGATGGGAGAGGGGAATGTGGAATAGATTTTTTCTGTGATTATGAAGACATCCATGTCGCTTCTGAGTGCGAAATCGTATGCTTCAATAAACTCATTTTATAACCTTTGCGCATTCCAAATAAGAACTTGATGCCGCTCAGCCATACAAAAACTTTATTGAGACATTAATGATGGTGTTAAGCTGATCCTGTCTGCTTTCGCAGCTTGCCAAATTTGATAGAAGCTCCTGTGCGGATCGGTATTTAAAATTTCAAAAATTGCGTTGATTTTTGTCAAAAAGTACTGCGAGAGAAGAATTTCAGATAATGGGGAGCATAATAAAGAAACTTATAACTGTTTCGGAACGTATTGAATTCAGCGCTTTTGTAACGTATTGAAGCATGCTCAAGATCAGATGAGAAGTTAGACACGTTTTAAATGATCCCGTTATTTTTGAGCAATATGTTGTTTTTTAGATAAACTTGTCAATGTTTTTTAATATATCTGATTGACTTTTAGTTTGTTATTTATAAATAATTGAAAGAGCTTTTTTTTCTGAAAGGAGAATAAGAATTACTGGTTAATATCCTCAAGCAGTGACTGAAACTAGCAAACTATGCTAACTCAAAAAAAAAAAATAATAATAATGATAAAATGCTCTGGAAGGCGATTGGTATACGGAGAATCTCTTTTGGCCTTTTGATTGATTTTAACCCTTGCGTGACACACGTCCTAAAAATTACATAGTTGGTACACGGGGTCCATTGGACCCCAGCGTAAAAAATGTTTATAACTTTGTTAATTGTTTATATAAAGTTTCGGAAAAAATCACACATATAGTTTAAACCTTTCTAAAGTTTATTGTGTCATCGTTGAAGTCAATTTTCATTGTTAAATTATCTAAAAAAATTGTCGAAAAAAAAGTAAGCAAAAATGTGCATTTTTTATTTAAAAATTCATATCTTTTTTAATTTTCAATATTTTTTCATGAAAATTTGAGGGTTAACGTAGCAATAGCTGTTCTTTAAAATGTATATGATGGAAAAAGTGGTACTTCTAAAAAGGGTATTTATTCTGCAAAATGAATGCAGAAAAATGAAGGTACAAATAAGACAGCATTTTTTTATATTTTTTTCAATATGATCGTATTAAAAAGTCAATTTACATTATAAATACATGTTCTTACTTAAAATTAATGATATTTACTTAAAGTAATTGGAAAAACTCCAGCTAAAATTAGCTTTCTCCGTCACATTCGACGCATAAGTACATACGATGATTATCGCACATCGGTCTCAAGCATGAAGGGCATTGCATTATCGTCTTTTTATCTTTGTGACGACTACAGACAGTTCATCTCATTTTCGTTGGAAGACGTGGTCGTTCATTTTCGATGACAGAGGGTTCATCTAAGCCCAAGATGCCTTTCATGCACACCTTTGTGGTAATTCGTACTGACGGATTACCAAGCCTTGTCATCATAAATGACCTCGCAAGATGTACTGCTAGTCGATTTAAACAGTTACTTGCTCTTACTTTTTCGGTATTTTGTACATTTATGTACGCACATTTTAACAAAATCCTGGCATTGACAGCTGCCTGGTCCAAAATACCGAAAAAGAACCGCAAGGGCCAACGATTTGTTCTCCTTGAGACCGTGTACGCGTGACACAGTTGATCAACTCTATCTGTACCACCTTTGGTATCGTTATAGTGCAAAACAAGGTTCGGCTTTCCGCCCGTTATTCCTGTCGATTGTGAATAAGTAGACGCGGTAGCCATTTTTACCGCGAAGAATCTTGCTTAGTCGACCTCGAGCTCTTGCTGCCAGACGTTGCACCAGTGGACGGTCGTCATCATTTTCGAGGTCTACCTCCATAGCATCCTGTTCACGAGCCATGCGTAGCCGTTCTTAAAGCGGTACATTTTCCAGATCACTGTCGGCGTCGGAACCGTCTTCGGACGGTTGATATTCGTCCGTATCGGTGCCCTCATCTTCTACAGAGAGTCGATCTTCCTCCCCAGAAGAGGCTTCATCGAGAAATGTGTCATCCACGTCATCTTCGTGCAATAAATCGACCACGTTGCAATGCCTTAGATTATACCGCGCCATAATACTAGAAACGTGATTTTAAAAATTATTATAACTCTTATTATTATTAATTTAAAAATTTTATTTTGACTTCAATTACTTACTTTATAAATTGTTCACAAATCACTCAAAACAGCACAAAAAAATTTGCTCCGAATTTCACTTGAAACGACATCACTGACACACGGGGTCTGAGGAACCCCAACCGAACTTCGAACCGCTCGCGTTGGCAGGTAAGCGATGAATGCCTACCTTTACCTGCGTGGAATGTTAGTTCAAACCCTCCTCTAAATATAGGTGACGCGACAGGCCCTAAACCTAACGATTTCTATGTGAAAAATCGCTTTGAAGAGAGCGTGGGGTCCTTTAGACCCCGTGTGCCAACTAAGGGTTAATGAGGAAATAGTTAGAATTCTGCATAGATCTGAGTGTCAAAATCACCGGGGTGTGCGTGTAACATCTGAATCTCCTTCAACACTAGGATGAAAAGGAGACTAAATGGAAATTTATAAAGTTCAGTTCATGGAAAATGTATTGATCAGTGTCGAACTAAAAGGCCAGTAATAAAGAAGAAGAAAAAGAATAATATAAATATCTACCAAACGTTTGCCATACATTGAGTACGTTAAAGCAGATATACCAGATTTCTCTTTTTTTTTCTCATGCTCAGAATATATAAAAAAAATTACATCCATTTGTTTTCCGGGATATTTATTGCCTTTAAAAATCTGCAATATTTTAAGTGGGTATTCGCAAATACATTAAGCATTTTTATTCTTCTTTGTGAATTTGGAGCATTCAAGGGTAGTGTAATATTTGGCATAGCATAGAATGCAGTAACTCGCCCAGATTAAAGGGACTTAAATTTTTAGTCAACAGCGATGGAAGTCCCTGCTTGAATGGGTCCTAAAACATGGTTCGTTAACGTTGAAGCCCACTTATAAAGAGCAGATACAACACAAACTAACCAATTCATTTCTCTAAAATGTTCATGTGCATGAAACGCTTTTGCTCATTTTCCCTATGAGAATTATTCAAAGTCCTAGCAGAGCGAAATTCCTATAGCTATAGCCTTATAGCTACCGACCTCAGAGATTTCCCTACAGAAATCATACCTTACAATGCGTACCAGGTTGCTTATATCTATTCTTTCGGGTCTTATCAGCAATTCGACTGGCAAATGAAAGTTCGCTATGATGTATACTGTACCATTAGGACAACACTTGTGGTTACAAATCCTAGAAAATTTACTTTACTGTGCATTGCAGTTGTGATAAAATTTTGTGCAATGATCTGATTTATTACAGAAATCTGGCACGATTTATACAAACTTATTCGGTCTACAGGTGAAAAGTTTCACACAATATCTAAGGCAAATATCACATTGCAATGCAGTCAGGATAATGAATACGAAAATCATCTTATTTGCGCTTTTTGTCAACATTTAATCAAATCAAATTATAAAAGTTCAGAGTTTCCTTGAGTAATCTACGAAAATATCCATTTTACGAAAAAAAAAATCGTATCGTCATTCCTTTTGCGATGGAAGAATCGACAAGAAAAAAGTTGTTTTGTACTCACAAATCTTGTAGCTAATCGGGATGGACTTAGTTTTTGAAGCCGCAATCACAACATTTTCACCGATGATCCTTTCCGTCAAAGTATTCAGAGTTCTCGACCCTATATGGATCAACGATCTATCTAAGTAGTCATTGCTTCCACATTTCATATGATACCAACCAAGTGTGTGCTTCGCGAAGCACAACGAAATCGATCATTATGTCTCTGGCTGCGAGCATGAAAAACTGGTTAACCTCGACTTCGTCAAGATCATGGACACTTAAGACAGCGAAAATTTCTTGTAGTTAGTCTCGAACACTTCGCAAAGTCAAGGAAAGACCTACTTACATTAACTTTTGCAATGGTAATCTTACCGTAGCCGGCAAAGAAGAAAACTTTGGGTTACACAGACGGCAAAAGTGTTTGCGGTCTATCGAAATGCGCTTACAGGAATGTTAACAGAGGTGTGAACAACAATTAAGAATTTCGCGCTTTTGTTTTGTGGCATTTCAGTTCACTCGAAATTACCGTCCGCATAGTTTGCTTTGTCCATACACTTGGTGGATCTAATAGTATTACTTTGATTCGCACTCAAGCAGTTCGAGTTCTTTCACCTGGTTCGTTAGAAATTAATCTCCTTAAGATGTTCACAAAGAAACGACAACACTGCGTTGAAAAAGGTTTATTTCTGCTCTGCAGATTTCCGGCCCCACTGAGAAACAATGTTGGTTGGTTTGGAGCAATGAAAGCCGATTACCTCAATAATGGGCTGGTTTTATATGAGTACATGCAACAGGTAACATATAAAGACATCTTTCGCCATCGAACGAATGTTGCTGGGCTGCAGCGTGGTTACTTTCGCAAAAAGCATTTTGAGGCTTGCATCGTTCTTACTACGATGGTAGTGACCTATTGGGACAATTTCTTCGTTTCTTCGGCTACGACAGTGGTAGCAGGCACCAGCACTAGTACCAGCCGCAGATTAGGTCACGTGAGAAGAAATTCACTCGAAAGGAGGTTGATGTGGGTGAAGTGGTTTAGGTGATTATTTGACTATTTGCAAGCATGGGAAGGTAGTGACGCTGTTGCTTCAAATTTATTGAAAATAGGACACATGCAAGAAACGTGTCTCAAAGCTGTTTTCTTTTGTTTTGTTCTATTTGTCTTTCTCAGTAAAGTGAAGACAGTAACGTTGCAGAATGTGTTAACCTCGTTCGTACAGAGATAATAAGGAAATAATCACAGAGCAATTGTTCGATATTAAAGCAAGCTAAGCTCCTTTTAGTTCATACCGTTCCGCGATCGCAAGGAATCACAGTGAGCAGTGTGGGGCGAAGCTAAGGGAACTCCTACCGAGCAAAGACAATTGATGATGACTTTTTTGTGCTTAAATTAAGGCCGAAGTAGATCTGAGGGCTTTTACTTTCAATTTGGAAAAGAAAGTTGTCATTAACCTAAATAAAAGAAAAGATGCCTGAACGAAGATTTGTATAGAATTCACTTTTTTTTTCTGAGAAAGGGAAAATTAAGATGTTCGCTTGTTCAAATAAATTGGCAGAAAGTGTTTTTGGCTATTGCTGACTCTCTATGAATGATTGTTCGAATAAATAATTAAGAAGAGTTGAATTTCACAGAAAGAAAACACTATTGAAGAACTGAACGATCATACGTAGATGAGGTTTGCAATGACGATGCTTGGATGCATTGTTGAGGGTTTTTCAAATTGTTCGCTTTCGACATAAAGTGCGTCAAACGCAAAGGTCTATTATGGTTTAACAATAGTAATTAATGATTAGCTTTGGACCGAAATTTCGAAAGAATGACCAAAGATATAATACGATGAAAATTCTGCATGCCTACAGTTTTTGAAATTTTCTATTATCTAATTTTAAATTTCCCCGTGACTTTCTAAACTTTGAAACAGAAGTCTTCAAGTAAACGAAAATACAATTTGTTAACTAAGAACTAGATGTATTAACTCTTTTCTTGCGTTGAGATTTTTGTAAGTCGAACAGCATTAACACAATCAAAACTACGACGAAACAGTGACTTTTACAAAAGAAATCATACCGAGTCCGAGATTTTTGTGGAAATTGAGAGGCAACGATGCCGACGACCGGATGCTTGGTATGATAGAAAAGATAAAACCCGGTTATCCTCTGCATTTATCGTATGTGACTTCAAAAGTAAAAGACTCCATCTGATGATGGAGTATTTCTTTGCTGAATCCAGTCAGAAGTCTGAGAAAGACACATAAAGAGAAAAAATAAAGATAACTAAACAGAGCTAAAATATTAAAGATAACTAAGCAAGAAATAGAATATAGGAAAACGTGAGGCTCAGGAGCATTATAACATTGAAAAACAATTGGAGCTGTGACTGATAAAGTCTGTAGTTCTATAAGTTCGTTTTCATTTAAACATTCATCCCAAGTTCTTGCGAAGTATTGTGGTTTGAGCAAGATCTGTTTTTTAATCGAAAAAAATGAATATGATTCGAATAAAAAGTGGGATTTTCGTCTCATAAAAATCTGAAAAAAGTATTTAAGAACGACTGAGTTCAGCCAATACATTGAATTAAAATTGTTTACTACAAAAATGTTTAGAAGTATATGATTTTGGTTGATAGGCTGTTCCATAAAACGAAATATAAAAATCAAAAAAAAAAAATTTAACTAAAATGTGACGAAAGCGAATGCAAACAAATAAAATTTTTTAAATTTTTTTGTGCCACTTAATTGGACTGACTGCAATAATGTTATTCGAACATGCGCAATTGCTATATAGACTTTATTTGAAGAAACTTACTGAATACTGTTCTTATGTTACACGTTCTAAGTCAGAGCTAAATAGCGTTCGAAATAATCAAGAAAAATATAACCTTACTTTTCTTCATGGTTTCTGTCTTGATGAAGTACACTTCACAATCTATTTTATTTTTTTTCGGTTTGTACTAATGTATGTCGATTTTTCAGAACTTAATACGATTGGTGTCAGGTTTTTAAAAGATTAAATCATATCACAACTAAGTCGGAATGATTGATATGAATATTGAAAAAAAACATCTTGCCTTTTATATGACCAGTATATTGCTTCGCATACATCGTTATGTGTTTCAAAATTGTTTGATATTGACATATTTTGGATTTTGTATCCAGTTTTTCTGCTCCCCATGAGCAATAATAGATGTTGGTACGTGTTGGGAAATTGTTACATTTGAGAAGAACAAAAGAAATCAAAGTTGAATTTGGTTTCATGATGAACTTAGCTGATGACACTGCACTCATAAGAATCCTTCTTCACAATAAGTCACGTATACTCCTTACTTAGCTATTCGCTGATTTTATTGACAAATATTCAACATTTCTCCTGAACGATGTGGGTGATGAACTATGTAACGCGTGAGTTTATCCCATTATATCTCGAATCGCAAAAATCTCATTTTTAAGACTGTCTTTAGAAGAAGATTCTTTGCGATACGTACTCTGCAAGTATAATTTGTCAATGGAATTTTAATTTGCTGGATGCTGAACCGAAAAAAAAATTGGAATCATTCGTTTGAAATACAAATCAGCTTAAAATGCGAATCCTGGCAAAATAATTTGAAGACATTTTTACCATACTCCTAGACATCATAAATTAAGCTCCAAGCGACAATGTTAATTGAACTCATGCTATAACACTCAACATCCAGCTGTTTGTGGAAGGTTGAGTGTTACTTTCATATTTTCTTTTTCTATTGATAACACGATTCAAGATAAAAGTTGATAAAAAATAGTTGGCTCAATTCACGCAATCAAATCAAACATTATGTGAAATTGTTCCACATGTTCATTGGATAGAAGCAATCTCATTTGTTAGTTCTTTCAAATTAAAATGAAGATCATTTTCCGGAAAATTACATCTTGAAATGTTTTACAAAGCATAAGAAATAAAATCCAACGGCGGAGTAAAAATAACACAAGTTATTTATTAATTGAGAGCAGACTGCAGCTCCGATAAAACCATTTTGCTAATGTAATTTAATGTAATTATTACTTTTATTAAGATTTATCATAAATTTGTTTCCGAGAGGCTCGGTTTTAGAATTATATCTCCTTATGAAACGAATTACGATCAGCGTCGTTTTTGGTTGAAAAAAGATGTAGTTGAAGAAACATTAAGTGGTTTCATTAACGTGTTGTAGCTTACAGAATGTCTGATTGTTTTCACTATGCTTAAGAAAAAATTCAGGCTTAAAATGACTCAATGAAATGGAATGCATACCATGAAATATTTAACATGCAATTTATCTGATATCTCTTTGTTTTAAACACGATCCAGCGATTTTTAAAAATCGCATCGTGCCAGCACCTACTAACGAGTCCTTTGATAAAACAAAAGTCACGTTTAAAGAACAAAAGACGATGAGCATATAAATTGTTCAAAGCAACAAACACGAGTTGTCTTGCAAAATGCTGAGTAATCTTTCTCTGTAGCGCAGTATTTAATTTGCTTCTTTCTGCATTCAACTGGTCAAAAAACACCAATGATGAGCTTTTAACCACCATCCATTTCAGCTTAAATAATCTTTCCAAGCGGTTATATTGTACACGGTCATTTGAATCCAATCAACAAAATAGTAAATCAATATTCCGTTTGTAACATCATTATAGCGAATCCACCCAAACCGTAACGGTTATTTAACACATCACGCGAGGTTTATTCGAATTGGTAACAAATTTCAATTAAAAAAATTCATTCTGAATTTGCATAGAACGAAAATTCGACGAATGAAAAACACTGATTCAATTCATCGACAAAAACTTCGAAATCGACTTGAAAGTCAAGTTACTCGCTTAAGTCTTTCGTTTTGTCGCACATCTCCATTCGTGGGGATCAGCAAACGGTGGTGGAAAATTAGCATTGAATGTTGAGAACAGATGATTTGAGCATGATACTTAGTTGACAAACGCACTATGTAAATGCAACTAGAATGAATTGGATACCACCATACCACCATCAGACTTTCTTAGCGAACACGCCAGCCATTATGCCAGCTCAGTATCGAGTAAACCAACATGAAGGTGAAAGAGAAAACAAACAAACGAAATGGTACGGTACACATGTAATGTTGAGTGGGTTAACGGTATTTATAATAGACGTTAACAGTCGCTCTCTTGAGCGAATAGTTTTTATCTTTAGTGCACTCACGTGCGTTGACATAAGAAATGACTGGGCAAGTTGGAACACCTGGGAGATGAATACCACGATTTGTTTGTTTCAAGCAAACTCATTTGGATATTATTTGTTATAAAAAGTAGAACAAATGCAGGACGTAGCAATGAGCAATGTTACTATGGGAGTGATGCGGAGTAACATGTATGCAACTCTCTTCATTATGATCAGTTAGTTTTGAAGCTATTTGTCGAAAGTGTTAGACCATCGTTTTGTTTCTTTGGTATGGTTATGATTCTATGTAAGGCTTTTCCCTGGCTTTTGTGATGAATGTAAGGAGAGCTGGCCGAAGATGTTTATTGAAATCACGATTCATTCATTTTGTTGTTTCTAAGTGAATTAGAATTGTTTTCGGAGCCGATGAATATTCTTCAAAATTTTTCACTTCTTATTCTGCTTTGGATGCAGGAAAAATGCGTAGGCAGAGTGTTAGAAAACTAAATGCTGTTGATAAATAAAATGACTGTTGCAGGTCTATAGTACACTTTCGAACTAAAAACCTTGTGGGTCGATATGTATGGGTCGATAGATGCGTTATGTTTTCACGTCAATAACTGAGATTTAAAAAAAATACTGGCCAGCTTAAAATGTATTGTTAAAAATATTCAAAATACCTCAGACGGTTCGAAATAGTCTCATAGTATGTTTCACGCCCAAAATTTTATTAAAGTAATTGCAAAACGTCTGCGCGATACGTTACAATGTATCTCACAATCATAAGAAATCTGTTGACATGTGTTTCATGCAATATTTCAGTTTGTATTGAGTTTTCTTTCACTTGTTTGTGTAATTTCCACTTTCTTTTATACAGAAAGACCCAAAAATTTCCGTTTTTTAACATGATGATTTTTTTTGTGATGGTCAAGTAAGCTTTATCTCCTGTCTCAGACGGTCTCAGACTTTTTAAAAACTATTTTTTGTCCTTCTGAAAATATGTCGCGCTATTGTTTCGATTTGATTGAGTGTGTTGTTTTTAAATTTGGGGCTGGTTCTGTGTTTGTTCGTATAAATTCATTTTTAAGTATCCATGAATGGAAAAATCAGGAGCTGGTATGTCAAGTATATAAAAAGAGTTCATTAGCGTGTATGCACTCGCTGTATCAGCGCTTTTTCAAGTTCTGGACTGGAAAATATGTATGGTCCAGTACCAAGTCCTGTTGACAGATACAGTGCCGTCGATTTCATTCTGTAATTTATACATTTGTCCACTTTCTGCGTATTCAAAACTTGAGGCGATTCTACATTTATTGGATGTCGCCCCAAACTGTGGCGTTTGTGTAGTTTCTTATGACCTACTGTTGATGATTTTCATAACTAAATTGAATAAATTTAATGATTTATTTTTTGAGATTGTATTGCTCCGTTAAGGAATTTTTCAAATTTTTCTTAATAAAATGCAAATAAGTTTATGACCCAAGCAAATTGTGAGAAATCCAAACAGTCTCGTTTGTTATATGCCAACTTTTGAATGTAAATACAATTAACATACACAAGTCTCCAGTTTTTCTCAAAATTATAAGTGCTTCAGAAATACATATCATCTGAGCCATAAGAAAGATGTGGGATCTTCACAAATCGATTTGTAGTTCCTCTATCTATGCAGCTCATGCGCAGATATATTTAGAGACTCTATTCTAGGAAATATTTGTTTCCAATGTGGAACTACCAGAAGCAGTAGAAGACCTTGCCATCAACAACAAAAATCTGATTTATTTCCGCTGTTCTGTTCCAACGCAAAAGGTTATCTCCCCAGCGTTTTTTGTGTTCATCTACGCTTAATGCATTTGCTTATACATTTTTTGAGCAATATTGGCTTTCTATATAGAAGAGGGTATGCTAATATCAAAATAGCCAAAATAATATTCGAAGTTTTCCTTTAGTTTACAAAAACTAGTTCAGATTGTTTAAAACAATAGAATTATTTAGTAATCTAACTTTCAAGGTAAATAATTTAAATTTCTGATGGGCGAAACACAAATTTTGTAAAATCCAAAAGAAAGTTGATATCATACTAGAGTATTAATACTATTAATATTAATAATAGAGTATTAATATTAATCAAATAAAGAAAACTAACAGAAATATACATATACATCATTAATAGGCTTCTTCGCTTAGCAGTTCAAACGCATCATGGATACTTGTTTGGGGAAAAACATCAACTTTTCATCATTCGGACAGCCTTTGCTTCAGCATTCTTGACAAACTTGCTAGCAATATCCGCTTTCCCAACTGAGACGTAACTATAAAAAGTAGTCTGGAAATTTTCTCGCGGCTAGTTTTTGTATTGTTATTGTTAACACCGTTTATTCTGCAAGATATCTCCGCAACACTTATAAGGTCGGTTACAAGGCAAAGATTGTCTCTTGGTCGTTGATTGGCTCCTCTTATGTAGTTATAGATCTTGCACATTTTTCTGTCAGGTCAAGGTTTCGCCAGTAACGTCCTTGCGTTATTTTTTTTATCGCAACTACAAATATTATTTAGATATTTTTTCAAGAAACATCGTTGGCCAATTTTCCTGGTTTTCTAGTTACTTCACATATTTGTGTTATTTCGTATTGTTATTTTGTTTGTTCTTAACACCCCACATTTTCAGCTCATCTATTTTAAAGGCATGTTTGAAGAATTCGATGGTTTATACTGACACAAGCCAAAACAACGCTTCCAATTTCTCTTGTCAATTTGTATTGTCAAAATATTTTCTGTGATTTTTTTTCCAGGTTAAAATATTTCTGAGTAGAATTATTTTCTTATAGATGTTTCTGATTTTCGTTACAAATCCATAGGTGGTATTATATCTTTGGCTAGACCTAACGATATCGTCGAAAAGATATTGGGACCAACTTGTTAACTAAAGCACGATCAGGACTGGTATCCTCTACGTCACAGCTTAGACATTGAGTTAAAGGAAGAAATAGACTCCTGGTAAATATTAATTGGGAAGTTTCTGCTCTTGAATCACCACTCCTGGGTTTTTCTCCAGCATTCAGGCTAGAATTCTTTCTTAGGAGCTCCAAAAAAGAGATTAATAATTGATCAAAAATACTTCAATTTCCTATTCACCAGTAGGCTTGAACTCCTTCTCCATTTCAATGTGTTGATTCGTATAGTTAGTAATCTGCTTGGTTATTGCATTTGCTTATAATGATTTCAAAATTTCATCTAGAATGTATTGATCCTGGGGCCATTTGTGCCCTGTGAACTTTATAATCCATCTAGTCCTGCTATT
This sequence comes from Stratiomys singularior, assembly GCA_954870665.1. Classification (NCBI taxonomy): domain Eukaryota; kingdom Metazoa; phylum Arthropoda; class Insecta; order Diptera; family Stratiomyidae; genus Stratiomys; species Stratiomys singularior. The sequence continues at coordinate 27,084,376 of OX940878.1, read as the reverse complement.
TTTACCTCTGTATTGATTGGCAACCTTCCGCGATACCTCTTCTGATTCGTCAGAGGAATTATCCTTCTCTTCGCTGTCGGTGTTTATTTCTTGCCTTCATGAGCTTATTACACTTTCCTGGCATTCATGGTATCGCAATTTACATTTAAATCTGCACGCGGTTGTTCATTGTCATGCAATATTTCTGAAAAAAAAACCAACATAAAACACAGAAAAATTATATATTTTATTGAAAAATTTTATAAAATTAGCTATCAATTGCTAACTTGGAATCATATCTTAAACCCTGCATTGGTCTCACCACCAACAAACACGTGACACTATGATGTAACGAAATATAAATTAAGACGGTGCTGAATTCCTTAATATTCCAGTAATGATTCCGTAAACGTAATCCTCCGAAAAACCTATATTTTTTATCCTTTGAGGCCAATGCGCGTATATAGAAAGTTGATTATCCCCTCACGTTTGGAAATTCCGGTCTGTTAATAAGCATCTCCATTTGATATGATCATATAAAAATAAAAACAAAATCAAATCCAATAAAAATGTCAAAGTTTTTAATATTTCAACAAACATCTCAAAACTGGATTGAAATAAAGATATCTTCCTCAATCAAACTTTATCTTAAAAATCGGCACTGAACATCAACCTAAATATCCGCAGGAGGTATTTGGCAAAAACTGTACCCCGAACACGACTCTAGAATGATTCTGGGATTCTGGGAAATAAAAAAAAGGAACATAATAGCATGACATACTGATTTCAGTATAGGATTTGATCATGTCAATAACAAGAAACTGACAACGGATTTTTAAATAAAATGTTAATGTTTTGTCTTTTGTCATTAGTCTTTTACTGAAATAGCGTGACACATATCTTGAGAATCGCTTCTTAAACATTGAATTTCCGAAAGTTATCCAAAGAAATCAATGCTTACGTCAGTCTACTTCATGGCAGACATCTTGATCCTGTTCATTTTAAACTCTGCATTTCAAATTTTTCTGGGGTATTGTTGAATACTCCTCAGGTGTTCCAAGACACATAAATAGACACATAAATTCTTCAAAATAAAATTAACTGCTGCCTGGAATTTCTGAAAAATAGCCTAATTAGACTGAGCCTAGACTATACTCCATGATACTGAGCATAGATTTTTTCTTATCAATGTCGCATCGCTTACCTTTCAAAAAAGAATGATTAACCGTGGCTTCGCATTTTGTATCCTCAGAGACCTCATAAAGTATCATTTTTGGTATCCAATTAGGCGTAACACTATCAATTTGCTTTTAACTGAATGCTGGATTAAGAACTTTATTACTCACTTTTCATCGAAAACGAGCTTATGTGTTAAAAACGTTACAAATATGTTGATGAAGTGCAAAGAAGCTACAAAACGTTCAATTCACTTAATGTTCTCCCCAAAAGACGCGCCTGTTTCTGGGTTAAACCGCAAATGAACTAAGAACCCATCTAGGCAGGCTTACTTCTAGAATTGCTTAAAAAGATTTTGTTTCCGTTTAGAAAAAAGAGAACACTTACAGTAATTGACAAAAAAAAAACTCCTTTAAAGTTATCGAAAAACATAGCGTTAATATCGTGAAAATATGAGAAAATACTCATATGTTTACTTTATCTCATAGTTTTTCGGAAATAAATCCAAAATAAAATGTGCTTTGCTCCTGCTTACACATTTCAGACTGAAAAGCAAATCTTCTTCCTAATAAATATTTATGTAAAATCAATGTCTCATCACACGTTCAACAAATCTTCTGCCCAACTATCAATCAGCTTTATTGGAAGCAGGATGAGGAGACACAATCAGAATTTTTAACAGTCGCAGAAGAACATTTTCTATTGTTTTGTATGGTTTTAGTTGTTGTTCTTTTTTATTCCCATTCCAATCCAGTTTTGTGTGCCACTCTACTTACGCTGAAATCTAATAGACCAATTCGTCTTACTCCGTTGTTGAAACTAGAATACATCCAGAGTAATAACGAAATTCAGGTTAATACATTCGTAATTGTGGAAAGCGCGTAACAAAAACAGCAAAATTGGACACGGAGGACGTGGAATAGAATTGTTGGATTCCAAGGTTGTGAAACACACATGAAAAGTTATTATAACAATGCAAATGTTTCATCAGCATAATGCATACGTACGACTAGTATGCATCCGATTTTTTTATCGATTTGAAAATGAAATTGTACATATATGAAAATCATAATCGTTTTCTCGAAGAAAGTGAAAGGTTTGGCGTCTGGCAGAATCATAATCGTCTTGATCTTTTCTTTTGATTGATTTTGGGCATGAGATTTTATCAACTAGCCACAGATGTGGCTTCTGGTGAAAGTGTATTGGGAAAAATCGAAGTTTATTATCACGCATAGCCTTGTTGATAAATATTCTGATTGAAGTTAATCAGCGAAATTCGAGGTTTTTCTCCTTTTGTTGAATCTTAATATATTGCCGTCAATTTGTAATACTTGCAATCAATAGGAGCAGTAATTGAAATATTTTCAAATTTTAAAAATTTAAACATGAGAATTGAAAAAATGCAGTTATTATTTAAGTAGGACACACACTGAAATAAATACTCTCTCCACTAAAGTGATGATTAACACAGTTGAAATCAAAAGAAATTCAACACCATATTCAGTTCTTAGATTTTCACTTAGGATTTTTGTTTAATTCCAGTTCAATCAGGCCGAAATATTCGACATCTTCCATGTGTTGCGCGAAAGTCGGGGCTTTCCGGCATTTGTATGTTTGCCATAGACTGCATTAAAGCGAATGGTACCCATCTGGGTACTTGTATTGATCGATTTTACTTTGGATCATGCTGTCAAATACAAGTAAGATCAAATAGTCTCGGATTTACAAGATTAAACCTAAAATGAAATTATTTTTCAGGATGAAAGCGTTCTAATTGATCAAGAAATAAGTGATAATAGCATAGATCAAAATACAATTTCACATTTTCAACATGAATCGACTACTCTTCCAGCGAGTGATTTGTTTAAAATTACTACGCCTAAGCCAACCACAACAACATCAGCTACAGCTGGTCCATTTGATGAGATCATAGCATCGTCTATACAAAATATTACTACAGCTATCATTAAGGATGCAATCGCAACCATTATCCCCATTTATAACAAACCGAAACCGAGCGAAATTCAAAATTCAACTGAATCAAATGTTCCCAGCAGTACCATCAGTATGAGTGGTAGCGGCAGTACCATTGATAACGCAAGCACTTCCAGCAGCAGTAGCAGCAGCACTAGCGTAACTTCTTCTCCCGCGACATCCACAACACCTATATACTCAACAAATACACCAGAAACTGTAAAATCCGAAGCGATGACCACAACTCTTTCAATTTTAACCACAACTGGGCTTCCGAAGACTGAACCTACCAGAACAACAACAATCCCGACTAAAGTGACCACCTTCCAAATTGTTCATGATGAAATTACAACAATCATGTCAACAACACTGCCACCAAGTACACCGCAACCAACAACCCTTCCTCCAATCATTCCTCCACCGAGGCGTCCCACCAGAAGACCAGTCACTAATAAAACTACAACTCAGAAGGCTACAACAACAACGACGACTGAAGAGATGACAACACTTCTTCCTACTCGGCCAACATTAGCACCAATGAATAGTATCAATACTGAAACAACCAAAAAGCCCCCTAGAACCACGACACATAAACCATATTCGACCACTAAGAGGAATATCGTTAAAAGGCCAGGAACAAAACGGCCGAGTTCTTCGACGTCCAACAGGAAGCCACCAAAACGACCAATAACGACTTACTCACCAAACAAGCGTAATTCTACCAAAACGACAACAAAAAAGCCATCAAAATATACTACCACTACGATACGTACACCAATCACAACTACGGTTCCAACCACAATTAAATCAACAAAAGCTCCTAGGCCAAAGCCAAAGCCGACTGCAGCCATTGTCAAAGTACCCCCAACGATTGTGACAGAAGAGGCAACGCATAGAGAGAGTACAACTCATGAAATGTCGGCAACAGAGGAACCCACAACAACATCGGCATCCACAACTATGAAATTAACAACACAAGCTGCATCCACAACGGTCACGCCGGCGAGTACTGTCACATTCAGTCCTTCGACAGAGCAAATTACTACATTGGTTAGTCCTGCAGAAAACTTGTCCAAGGATTCTTCAACTTTGGAGCCTTCAATAACCACCGAAGCCTCATCGACCACAGAAATCTCTCGTCTAACCACAACATCAACTTCTACTTCCTCTCCAACTCCACCTACAACGATACCTGCATTAGAGATAAAAACAACGACCTTGTCAACATCAACCAGTCCTCGAGTAACTCCTTCTTCTCCTACTACAACTCCTGAGCTACCTCCGGAGACAAGTGAACAAACAACGACATCATTCAGTACTTCGTCAACTACAACCACGAGGCAACCGCCATCTACCACAAAACTTCCGCCATCAACAACCACCACATCTTCGCCGCCAACAACGACTGAAATGCCAATTCCTTTAACAACAACGATGTCAATCAGTTCACAACAGATAACCACGACAACTCCAACCACTGTTGAAATGACAACTTCCAAAACGGAGTTTGTTACCTGGACTGATGCTGAATCTGCACCGACCAACCTGTCAGCTGCAGTTAATGAATCGGAAATCGAGCCTGAAACCTGGCAACCTATTCTGCCTCCTGATTGGGTCCCTTTGCCAACTATCAAACCAAGTATGAACGCAACTAGCAGCGAGGATGCAAGTCAGCCTACGCTACTCGACGGTAATAGATTTGAAATCTAATGGAGCTATCGAAGTCATGCAGACTTTATTTCTTTTCAGATGTTCCTACAAAAGGACCCGAGCAAACTCTTGATATGCAACCATCAACAACTACAAGCGAGGAGATTTTCTCATTGTCGACTGACTCCACGACTTCTGGAGTACTAACATCAAGTGAGATGACAGAAGGCGCTTCAGCGTCATCAACCACCAACTTAGATTTGACCACCGAAGGCCTCTCATCCACCAACATCACAGCCGGAATCAATGAGACAATTTCAACCTCGACCAATGTTAGTTCGTCTACTGCTCCTCCAGTTTCTTTTGAAGGAATCGACTACAAGCAAAGTGAGTACCGATTTCATTCTACAAAAATACGAAATGATGAACTGTTAGGGCAGGATTAGACTAGACCTGATTTTTTTCAGGTGAGAGCCTTTAAATCTTCGTGAATCCTCTTATAAATCCTGGCTCAATATTTTGGGCTGTAGTGAATGCGTGGCTTCTTCTCCTCTCAAAATAGAATTTTTTTTGTCAACTCCACCAAATGAAGTTGTTAAACTTGTATAGTATATTAGGTCAATCCTCATCGCCTTTGTTGACCACCATTCCTCTAAAGTAACAGTCACATATCCAAGCAACTTTTCCGTAACTTTTTCCACTGATATCACAAACTCTTGGCATTGCATTAGCATATTAAGTCGACGACATTAATTAAAGTGCAGACGAGGGAAAAGTAAGAAAATGATAAGATTCATGTGTGTAGATGTAGGTTGTGGGTTATTAGCCTCTGAGTATATGAGCATGGTGAAGAACCAGTTTACTAATGATCGGATATGCCAAGATGAATATAAGTCAACTGGACATGCATGAATAATAACGGTTCAAACGAAATGAGCATTAAATTATATTTGATACAGGGCGGAGCGGTTGTGATGCGAAATAATGCATTTGCGCGGTTGCTACTTCCTTTTGTTTAATGTGATTTGAATATGAAGGTTCCAAATGAAGTTTTTAGCGAATACATATTCTAAGTACAATGTAAGAAAATTTAAATAAAACATGCGCAGATAAGTAGACGGCATAAAACAAAAACCGTCCCAAATCTTAAAAAAAAAGGCTAATAATCTGATCTTTGTCAATCCAAGGCAACTGCTGGAAAAACAATCATATGTACATATATGTCGAGATTGCAGATATTTTTGGTAGTGCTCTTTTACTCCTTTAAGTTCGACAGTTCTTTTGCCTGTCATGGCTTTTATTGGGAAGAGCCCTAGAGGTATTGAGATTGACATAAGATCTATGAGAGTAAACTTCGTTGGGAAAACCAAAGCCGGTGTCAGCTCCAAAGTGATGAGATGATGATCGAGATGAGATGAATTGCAATGAGATGAATTGCATTGAGACCCGAATAAATCATGATGCTATTTTTAATTATTATTCATTTGGGGTCCTTTATTGAAAAAATATAAAGATCAGCATCGGTCCTTCGCTCCCCGTATGTGGTGCTACATGTTGTCCATCCTGTCGTATTTCAGAAAACAACCTAGTCCTCTAGCTTTGCTACTCTTTGTTTTGTTAGTTGTTTCAGTTACCATTCCTTAACCATATAGCGTTTATTGGCAAAGCTCGGAAAATCCAGAACGAACATTTCTGTACGCCCTCTGTCCTGACTACAAGCTTAGCATGAATTTCTTATTATGTTGATCTAAGACGTAGGGACCTTTTAGCATGGCCAAAAGGACTTCTACCCTAATTTTGCTTTCCCTAGCAGTTGCTTTGTCCTCGTTTTGTTAGTGTTGGGCCCAAAAATTCGATTTTGGCAAGTTCTCTTCTCCCCATTGCTAGTAGCACTTTGATCATGTCAGCTGATCCTGGTCTTGCTAAATCATCTGCTTTTTATTTCCCTCGACACTGCTGTGACCAAGTAACATGTTCGTCGTATATTTACTCCCGTCTAGAGTCCTGCTCTTGTTGTGGAATTATGCGGTAGGGGCAAGCGGCCACACTGTCTTCCTGGCCGAGAATATTTTGTATTACCCCATTGAGGCGTTTTTATTGTAGTCTCTAAAGTCGCTTTTAATGCAAATATTTTCAACCCGAAAACTTTGGTCTGGCTCTCAAGTAAATCATTATAACGTCAAGCATTGATTTAAAAGCAAGAGAATAACATCCAAAAACCAATACTTTTGAGTTTAATTGATAATTAAAATCCTTATTCGTTTTATCGGTTTTTATTTATTTGGGTAAATTTAATTAGTAATCAATTTCTTCTAATGAGTAACTGTATCGATACATCCAATAAGCCATTCAAATAATTATAAATGATTTTCAAGAACAAAAGTCCCCAGTCATATCGGTCAGGAAGGTTGAGGTGCGTTGAAAATTAAATAAGAACCAAATGATAAGATCTTGTTCAAGTTAAAAAGTTTACCGAAAATTCTATGTTTAGGCGATGCATTTCCCGCACGGGTATCATTTACGACTTCTCTTGATTTTTGGCGAGATTGATTTCAATAGTAGGCCTCAATCGTTGTCCTCCCTTCTGACTGTCATTGCCAATGTACCACCTTCATGAGAGTTCTTTGTTTACTAAATTTGCATTATAAGCTGTGCCTTTGCCTTTCAAACGATTTCCTGGCATTCTTCGTTTCTTTATTTAATTATTGCATACACGAGTTTCGGTGAAGAACCATCTTCAGAGTTCTATCTGTTTCGAGAGCGTTTGTCTTGAATGTCTAAATTTGCACGTTCGATGTTTTTACGAGAACGTCGTTCTAAGACTTTTTTACGCGTGAAGTTCAGTACTCCTGGAATAGCACTGGACTTCTACCCCTTTCTACCTGTAGCTCAGAAGTGAACCCCAGAAGTGAATTTGAAATTTCCCCAGAAGTGAATTTGACTTATTACTTAAAAGAAGGCCCTGTTGTTCATGCCTTCCAAAATGAAAGATTGAATGATTCGGGCCAGCTAATTTTGTGTTCACTTTGGTGCATATAAAGGTTGATACCTTATCTGGTTTTTAGTCCCAAAAAAAAGAGGCATAAAATCGAATTCTATGAACTTTATGGATTTTATGGATATGTATTCTATGAATATGGATTCTATCTATAGATTCTATGAACCCTAGGGGTCCAGGTAGCATATGTTGGCTTCCAAGGCGTCGATAGTAACTGGCTTCTCCCTCAAAATCGGAGACTTCGTTTAACGCCACAGAAAATAATCTAAAGGGGTGATATCACACGATCAAGGTGGTAAATTTATTTGTCCAAAACGTGAAATTAGGTTCTAACCAAAATGATTTTCCAATAAGTCCATCGTTTTTCTCGCTGTATGCGAAGTACTGTCTTTGAAACCACAGTTTGCCAATACCTAGAGCTTTAATTTCAGATAGGAAAGAATCTGTCGACATGGTACGATAGCTAGATAGCAAAAAATCTGTCATCATGGTGCGATAGCGATAGGTACGGACTCATTTTTAACCGATGATTCCATGGGCCAATGAACTATCCCAATCATTTCTGTGAATATCTGTGGCTGCAGGGAAGCTCTTTAGGCTGTTTATCAGCCGAAAACTGCGAATTCGGTGTCCGCCTCAAATTCGCCTCATCACTGAACAAAATTTCGCAATAAAACAGCGGATTTTCATTGAACTGATTCAGAGCCCATTCACCAAAAACATGACGCAAACCTAAGCCACCCGGCTTCAATTGGACTTGCGGACTTGAATGAGTTGAACTTTGTATGCCTTTAAACCAAGATCTTCACGTAAAATACGCCAAATACGCCAAACCAACCTGTTGAAAATGTTGAAAAGCCGGATCGATTCGCCACGGTGTTCAACCACACCCTCAGCTAAAGCTGCTATGTTCTATTCTAATCGGTCTAAATGGTCGAGTTTCATGCAATACTGTGTGCTTCCTTTCATATTTGCGGATGGTATTGGCTATAGTTTTCTCGGTAGGTCGGCGATAAATACCACAAGTTCCTCTAAGAGCACAAAAAATATTTTTCACAGAACGCTGATTATCGTAATAAAGCTGAACAATTTGGATACTTTGTTGCGGTGTAAATCTTTCCATGATGAATTGTCAAATAGAGTATGACAGACGTCACGCGTGGTCTGTCAAAAAAGCCTGTTGAGAATCCTACTTCATAATCGATCGCCCTTTATATGTTAGCATCAATTTCTACCTTCAACGAGCGTCTGTTTTTTCTGTTAATCCTCTCTAGACTTGGAGACTTCGCGGAAAGGATAAAGTTTGAGATTAAATTGAATCTTTTATTTCATTGTATTAGTACTGATAACACTCCCGCGTGATTTCTCTGAGATGGGTATAGAAAAAAGGTCAAGTAATTTTTATTTGTGTTGCGTTTTGGTGCAAAAGCTTTAAATGTGTATGTTAGTTTTATTCAAATATGAGAGGAAAGTTACCAATCCAAATAAAATTAACCTTACGTTACTAAAATATCGTTAGGTCATAAGTGTGTTAGAAGCGTTAGCGCTATATGTATTTGTGCTATGTCCAGACTTTGTGAGTTTTTACTTCTATTCCCATATCAACTAACGTGAGCACTTGCATAATTTGTATCATTGTGGGAAAATAATCGACATGATGTAAATCCATCCTTATATTGACGGCTCAAGTGTTGCTTTGGTTCATCCTTGAGGCTGAACCACGGTGAACACAGAGTGAATCATTTTACTGAGTATCTCTCTCCGAAAATTCGAAAGTATAAGATGTATTCTTCATGAAGAGTATGTTAGAAAGCCGTTTGATGGAGAGGTTGTTGGGTTGATTGCAGGATATACTCGTATGCTCAGAATGCTGAAGTTTGCCCAATAGTCTTATAACGCTTTCTGAGGTAAATGTAGACTACAAGATGAGTAGTTGAATATGATGAAATTCCAAAGGAGACTTTTGATGGGAGTGTCTTAAGCTCTTGAGCTCCCTGTATAGATCCGAGCTAAACAGTTCTTATGTCTTCATTCTCGGAGCCTACCCTAAGAAGTATTTTCTTCGGTTTGCCTGCATGGTGAAACTAGGCAATTCAACATAGTCGACAAGAAGGTACCTTATAATTTTTGTTGGTCAAAATATTTCGCAACTTTTTGCTGATCACCTTTAAAGAAAATAAATATGATGTTCTTTCTTTCATTCCCGCAAACCAAAATTTGTTTTTGTTGCTTGGGTCTACCGGGCTCTGATTTGTGTTGCCGAGGACGCATTTCGGCTGCAAGCAACTTGCTCTAAAGAAGCTCAGAATGAGCTAAAGACGCTCAGGATGAGCTGAAGACACTCAGAACGAGTTGAAGAGGGCAGCATACAGTCAAATCTTGTGCTCGACAACAAAATAGCAAGGTCCGGTGGATGCAAGCTTCAATTAACGAAAATAATATATTTAACTCAGACTAACCTAGTTGACGCATATTCAGATTAAGTTTCTTCTGCTCGCCGATCGTTTAGTAAGGACTTTTTATAAATCAGAAAACTAACCTTGCCAATTTCTACCATATTTTCATCAATAAATTTAATCTTCCAACCTTATTGATTTATCATTAAATGTATTATTATCTCACAGTAGCATAAATGATACTATTATGAGATTATAACTTGCGCTATCAAGGACAGCACTAATATTTTTATTATCATATGCAGAATGATAAATTTCGGTTGAGATCTAATTCAATTTTCACACGTCTAAGCTTTTTATTCCGCTGTTATAAGATTTATTGCTCAATGGAAAGCAAATCCTTACAAACTCAATGTAATGCAATATTATTCTGTACGCTCACACATTCTCTTATGAATAGAAGATGGAACCCGTTTATAATATTGTAATTAAAGAACATTTACATGCACGTACATGCGTACATTAAGATCCATTAATTTCCACTCAAAATTGGATGCATTCTGGCGCAAGCTTACAGTTATTTTCTCTGTTGCATGGTAATTTTGTATATCACAGGAATAGCTGCAAGAGTGGTAACAAATATTTCTTCAAACGTCCTCTATGTCTCCACATGTGTTCGTATGCATCTTGCATGCGATGTATGCACTGTGCATCAGCAACAAATGCAACGGATAAGCCAACTAAATGGATTTGCTTGTTCTGTCTAAATAAAACACCTGAAATCTGCTGCCCTACAAAAACTCGCATTAATCCCAGTCTTGATCTCGTACATGCCTGTTCTTCTTCCTGCGGCAATATATCTTGATAATATTACATGCTGACTTCCTACCTATTTGTGTGAGTTTTCATGTTTGTGCATTCATTACAAAGGTAGCGTAGTTGATAACGTCTAAGGAAATGATGTTGCTCAAAACAATGTTTGCTGCTTATCAACAAATAAAGACATGAAAAATTTCGGTTCCTTATGTTTACATTTATGTGAATACTATTTCCTTTTTTGTTAAAAATACATGTCCGTTGTCAATTACAAGCGAGAAACCGGGAAAATGAATTTAGTCACTTGGAAGGTTCGAAGCAATTACTAGGATGCAAAGGATCATAACTAACTTACGCCCTTTTTGAGATTTAGCATTGATTTATGCTGCAGCTCAAAACAATAAAATAAGCCATTTAAATCGTGCTTGTTTATGTAATTTATATGCCACACATGAGCTTATTTGCATTTTCTCATGACACGTCATTAAGCATTGATATAAAGTTACCTTGTCCCACCCATGTCATTTCTATATGTGTTTTCATACGTTAGGTTATACATGACTATAAACTCTTCTTGACGGTAGTCCTCATCTCACCACTCCTTACCAGTGCAATCGCTGTCTCGTACATACATATGTGCGCTTCTTCACGTGTAAGGACATTATGTAGGCATCAACGCACTATATTCAACACATATATGGCAATATAAAAAACTTCGATTGAGATGGAAGATTCAATGAACTTTTCTTCAAGGCTGATGGTAATTAGCAGTATTTGTTAACGCACGCGCTGAATTGAAAGCAATGTGGGTTGCACGCGCATTAAATACGATTTTATTGAATTATTTTATGGAAACGATTGAGTCGTTGAACTGAGATTTTGACGATTTTGTTGGGTCTAAGATACTTTCTATACGTCAAGTACATATAACAGACAAGGCGAACTCATATCAGCTTTACGCTGATATCAGTTTTGTTCTATGTTCAGCTTAACAATAATGTACTAAATGTTTATGAGCAATTTTATCAGCATAAATAAATTCAAGTTACAGATAATTGGCTTTCAATTTTCACTCATTAGACGTGAGACCGTGCGGTGAATACCAGGCAACCTAAATTTATAATGTTAACCTAATACATCGTTCGTTTACTTAAGCGAAAGCTGGTAATAAATAAATGTACAACGTACAAATAAATGTTCTTAATTTTCCGGATAAGGTCATTATAATGTTTGGATACTGTAACTTTGTTGAATATGGAAAGAAATACAATTGATTCTTCAATAAGTGAAGAATACCAGAATACAATTCTTCCACTGCAGTGAATCTTGCCTCGAAAAAATTCATAAATGCAAGCATAAAGTATCAAGCCTACCTTCATATTTTGACAAGCCTGCCTTTATCCTTCAAAGCAGTCCCCATGTGATTGGTGATTTCCACTTTCTGAAGCAGTCCTGAAAGTCAGTTTTCATAATTACAATCTCGTCGGATTGTTTTCGACCGTCTCTTCTTCAAACCGTTGTCATTTGAGGGGTAGCTTAGATGTGGGAAGGAGCCAAAAGTCGCAAGGAGCTATATCGAGACATTATGGAGGCTGACATAGCAATATAACTTGACCCCTGTCAAATATTCCTGCACAAGTTTCGAAGAATTCACTGATGCATTGTGGTCGTGAAGCACCCAATTATCGTTTGACCAAAGAGGTGACCACTTATTCCTTGTTGTAACATGCATCATTTTCAATGCTTCAGTACAATATCCTTCAGTGACCGTTTAACCTTTCGTTGCAAATTCGTCTCGGATAATACGTTCACAAACAATAAGGACGTATGGACGAACAACGGGTCCTAAAAAGGGATTTATTAGGAGTGTCCATTTCAGAACAGTGAGGAAATCGGGGAAACGCTGGTGTGAATCTGTTGACAAAGACTGTTCAATGCTGCTCGAATTTCGTGCGGTCAACGGCGTGAGACAGTCTGCACTTACTGCAGGAACCGAGGGCCTTACAGCAGGATGTAGTCTTACAAAGAAAAAGATGAATCAATGATAGCAGTCAACATCGTCTTAACTTTGTACCGACTTTAACATGATTTTTCAATCCTTGGTGATACAGAACACTGTAACGACTGTTGATTTGCTTTTGGATCATAGACGTGGACTCATGATTCAGCGCCAAAAATATGGTGATTGTGTACATTTGCATTATTAGAAGCCAACTGTAACTGTTTTGATGATCGCGTTTTTTTGTTGGTTCGAAATTGTTTGAAATTGCTTTTGCTTTTCAAAATCAGCTTCTGGTTCGCATACAGTCAATACTGTCAATATCCTTCGACCGTCAGTCACTGATATTCGAAGTTTTCTGATTTCACTACTCTCTTCATCCATCGTAAAAGTGTGCGGCCATCTTAACGCCACTTCTACCACTCTTTTGTTCATGATTTACTCATATACTCCTGTCCAAATGCTACTGTATCATTTTTTTGTGAGCTGGTATTTGCAAGATTTTAACAAAAACTGCAATCTTCGAACGTGAATTCGTTAATCCACGTTTTCTGGAAAAGTCAAGAAAGACTATGTAAAGACATGTATCCTATGTGAGGAGAAAGATGTCTCGAGATAAACCGTTATATTGAGTGAGATTTTTCGGAATTATAGATTGTATTGATACCTGAAAGGGACACTCGAGCGTTGTGGTGCAGGAATATAAATATAGGCTCGATACTGTTTATTTTAAGGTTGAAGCCTTTTTACGCCTTGGATGTGTGGGATACCCAGATGCGCACTGCTTTTGGACTACCCACTAAACACTTCCCCTGTCTACCGGAGAACTTAGCCTAAAACAGTTTGACACATTACTTCGGACTAGACCTCATGTTTTAACGTCTAGATGAGCCTTCTAATTATGGAAATGTCTTCCCCAGCCGGAGTGAAGATAGAGAGGAAGGAAGTGCTTGAAAAAAGATCCCTTCAACCCCGACGTTTATCGACGCTTCTCTGTTCTGTCCAAGCATGTTATGCCACGCGATTCCATTTGCCAAATTTTTAAGCATTTTTCCGACATACTTTCTGAGCATAGCTCTCCAGATTGTATGCCGACGATATCAGCTTGTTTTAAACAGGATCTTATTCAAAATTCATCTTATAAAAGTGAAGATACTCAATCAAAGACTAATATTACAATATCTCCCAAAATTTTCTATTTTGTAGACAGCATATTTAATTTAGATATGAAGCAGTCAATTTTCATCCATGGGGAAAGTCGGGTATTAAAAACCTAAATGTCAACGATGAACAAAAAGCGTGGAAGAGATGAGACAAGAACTCAAGGCTTACTTTCGAGAATCTGTTTTGAGAGATTTCTCAACATTCATAACAAATGGCACAATCCAATTCCAATCCAATCCAATTCTATTTTCCCTTTGTTTTTCTAGGATATGAGTCGCAAAAATCTGGTGTACTCATAATTTTTCTGACCCAATTTATTTTGTTAGTCTTTGGTCGAGCAATGAAAGGTTGTTCACAAAAGAATATAACGACAGTATTGACTTGTCCAGTTTAGTCAATATCGAATGTATCTGATCTCTGAATGAATGCCAAAAGAAATTTCATTACATCAAAGAATTTCTTGACCATCGTTGTATTTGTTGTATACATCGAGTGAGCAGTAATAAGGTTTTTTTCTTTGTGAAGAACATAGCCATAATTATAAGCCTGTGTATCTATAAGGTAATAATTATTGCATTCGAATCAACAGAGGCAGGATACAAGCAATTGTCGCCAGTGAAAGCTAGATTAGTCTATGCACACATTAGCAAATGGCAGATGTAAAAATATTGAATAGTAATAGACTACAACATGAGCCTTGTGGAACTCCAGCAGGTATACCGCGAAAGTGAGACAAGGTGTCTTGAATGCTGGCAGCATCAAATCATCGTTTAAAAAGGATCTGATAATGTAGGGGATTCGAATTAAATTAACTTGTAGAGTAGGCCACCATGTCATACTGTATTGAACACTCTTTCGGTATCGACCGAAATAATTCCTATAGACAGCCGTTCCTTTAAAATAAATTTAATGTCCTGCAGGTCACTCAGGACATTAAATTTATTTTAAAATCGCTGTACGGTTGAGTGCCTTTTTGTTTTGCTATTCAGATAAAATGTTGCGCCAGCCAAGAAACCTGTTCAGCTGATTACGAGCTGATTTGTCCAATAACTTACCAAATGCAGGTGAAAGTGCGTATGGGTAAACAGTTATTGGAAAGGTGGTGACCCTTTATTGGTTTGGAATAGAAATGACTAGACTTTTCTTCTAGGTAGAGGGCGAAAAGCCTAAATTAGGATACGCACTAAGAGATTTTTTAGGATAATTTTAAGAATTCTGCCTTAACCTGGTGGATTTTTTTTTAAGTTTATTAATTCAGATATATTACAAATATACTTTAATATTAATTCACCTGAGTCTCTTGACATATTGTTTCTGCGATCGGGTTCTCTATATTTGATATTTGTTCTCTGATTTGCACAGTACGATAAATGTTATCATTCTTAAGGAAATTGTCGACCAGGAAGTCGGCTTAGCCTCGGTTTGAAATTTCGTTGACATTGTTGTTACCCTCTAGCAATCGGGAACCGAATTTATTTTCTTTTCTTTTAATAAAGTGTTTATTCTCCGGACTTTATGGCATTGGATTCAAATGAAATGAGTATTGAACTCCTTTTTGTCGTTGCGGGGACTGCAGATTATTGAAGAAATGGCAGTTATCAGACTTTTAACTCCTTCCTAGACTATTGATATCCAACCTTACCTAGATGTTCCTGGCTCTTGCCGTTGTCCTCTGAGGGTGTTCCTTATTTGGATGAGTTTATTTGTTTTGGCAACGAATTTTAAGACTTTTTAGGTCGGGTTTTTCAGGTATGCTACCCAGATTTGCTTTCCACATGCTGACATTTATGACTTAAGACTTTAAGATGCTCATCAATTTGACTATGGATTCTCATTAACTCTGGGTTGTGTCAAATTATAGTTGCACCTGTCGTTTATGAGTTATCAGTATATTGACAAATTAATTTCTTTGAGTCAGAAAGTATACAGTGTAGGGTCTTCCATACGTTTGTCTGTTTTAATTGAAAAACAACAGGTAGATACTTCGAGGTTAGGACTTCGAGGAATGGAGAATCCTTGAAACTTTGTTGTCCATCACTTCAGCTGATTTCTCGTATTGAAACAGGATTTTTGAATTTCAAATAATTTTCCATAGACAAATTTGTCAAGCTCGTTGGACCGCGTTTTACTATTGATATTTATTGTTCAAGTCACCAGGAAGTAAATACTCTTGGTTATTATGAATAAACCTGTTCATGTCTCGTTAATAGGTTCCCAACTTTATGGTATTCATTTTAATTCACTGGTAGTAAGCAAAATATGCCATTAAGTTTCTCCCCTTGCAAAAGCCTATAAGAAATTTATTGATGATGCGTAAGCAGGAGTACATAGCAAGGGAATGACGAAAGAAAGCTACGTTACAATCAAGAATTATATGTAAATTGTAGCCTTTACAATTTTTATCTCTAGAATCTAGATAAAAGATAGAATATCGAATATAGAAAAGACAAAATATAGAACAGATTGCCTTAAAAATATCATGAATACAACATATGGTATTGAATACTTTCTTGTGCTTTAAAAAGGTAACCTAAACACAAGAGCCATCTGAAAATGTTTAGTTAAATAACCCCAAGGTACATATGATGCCCAGAACGCCAAATGTATATAATACAACATCGAGTTTGGCCACCATGAAAACCATGGCAGACCCACAGATTGCACTATCAAATATCTTGGTTGTAATTCGTTCATTTGCTAGTAAACTTATCCCCATTATCCTTTGCTGGACTCCAAAGCTTTTAGCTACGACTTTATATATAGGTACCAATTACAGAACCACAGAATTTCTAATTAAGTTAATCCACAAAATATTGGATAATAACTACAAAACGCTCTGCAGGATACGTCTTCCTGTGCTCTTCTAGCCAAGATATTGTACAGCTTAATAAATTCTCTCCCGACTGGAAGTTAGTTGGTTGCCTTAATCGATTTCACACAAGATAAATGTTCACAATATACGGCTGAGCTTTACCACTAATTACTTTAATTACTCTTCTCTACTTGCTCGCTTTAATACCCTTTTTATTTTCAGTATGTGGCAAAAGAATGTTCCCCGAACCGAGAATAGTTGGCGGATCGAATGCAGCGTTTGGCCGATGGCCATGGCAAATTTCCTTAAGACAATGGCGAACTTCAACGTACCTTCATAAGTGTGGTGCGGCTTTACTCAATGAGAACTGGGCAATTACGGCAGCTCACTGTGTTGATAAGTAAGTATGAGTCCTGCACTGACCGAGTACATGAGTGTAGGACACTAGATCGATAAAAAATTTCAAAAGAATTCGCTTTTTTATTGCGGGAACGATTACATCCTTTTAAACTAAGCAATGCATTGTAGCATTGCAGAAAACGTTATTACATGCTGTTTACTACTAATATGAATTTTTCAATTTTTTTAGCGTTCCACCGTCTGACTTATTGCTGCGCCTTGGGGAGTACGATCTAGCCGAGGAGGAAGAGCCCTACGGATATCAAGAACGACGCGTACAAATCGTTGCTTCACATCCACAATTTGATCCTAGGACCTTTGAGTATGATTTAGCGTTATTGAGGTATTAAAATTGCCGAGTTTTATTAGCGGTTGAATCATGCGTAGTTTATTATACCTTTAACATCGTTGCAGATTCTATGAACCAGTCACATTCCAACCAAACATCATTCCAGTTTGCGTCCCCGAAGATGATACCGACTTTATTGGTCAGACCGCGTATGTGACGGGTTGGGGAAGATTATATGAAGATGGTCCATTGCCGAGTGTATTGCAAGAAGTCTCGGTTCCAGTTATTAACAACACGATATGTGAGACAATGTATAGGAGCGCCGGTTACATTGAGCACATACCACATATATTTATTTGCGCTGGCTGGAAGAAGGGAGGATATGATTCATGTGAAGGTACATCTTGATTTGATCCGATAATTTATGTCTAGGTTGCGAGTTTTCATTTCGATAAAATGTTGGAGATGTTTGGCAAATGTTTGTGGTTTGCAGGTCAAAGCAAACAAAGAAACCACAAAGTGATACTGCTAGGACTAAATTTATGGCAATATGCATGCATGCCTCTAAATTCCTTGCTAGTTTGTCATTTGCATTGATGATTCAATTGGTGGACCTTTTAGTTTATGATAAACGGTCGAAAAACTTTCTACACTTGCCAGAAAAAGTATCCGTACAACATCAAAAGAAAGCAACATCTTAGGGAATTCATGCTAAAGAAAGCTGGTACATTTAAATATTTAAGCAAAAAAAATTATTCATAAATGAAATTATCTTTTTTTTAATTTTTTCCTTTGGTATTCCTTTAAAAACTAGATCTTACAAAAAAAAAAACGTCTCATTTAAACGAACCAGAAGTATCCGAAGTATCCGTACATGACAATATTAATTAGAAATATTCCAATATTTCATTACATATTTGGGTTTAATAACTTGTCGGATAACCTTTTCTCTTAAGAACCTCCTTAAGTCGATTAGGCATGGAGTGAACCAATTTGGCTGTGTCCTGCTTGGTAATTTTGCCTCATTCATGGACGATGACGTTTTCCGGCATTTCCTTCGAGGTTATACTGTGCTGATGAATCCGGCGCTCGAACAAGTTCCACAAATGCTCAATGGGATTAAGGCCTGGGGATTGGGGCGGCGTACGCAGTTGATGTTTTGTGTTGTAGAGCAACCAAAGCTTCACATTGTGTGATGTGCGCTTGGGATCATTATCTTGCTGGAACCAGGAATCCTCACCAAGCCTCAACTGCTGAACGCTTTGCTTCAAATTCGCCTCCCAAATATTAAGGTAACCGTATTGATCGATAGTTAATTATATAAACACCAATTGGCCAACTCCTTCTGCCGCAATGCACCCCCAGACCATCACACCACTTCCACCATATTTCACAGTTGGTTCGAGATTTTCTTTTTCAGGGGCAGTACCGCTCATCTGCCACATTAACTTTCTTTAATGCCAAATATTGCTTATTGCAAAATTTGCTTTCGTCAGAGAATAGGACCTGTTCCTAAAACTATAGTGGCTTGTTTATATATATTTCTTTTGCGAAATCCACACGTTTCTTCCTGTTCACTTCCGAAATGTATGGCTTCCTACGTACTATGCGTGAGCGATATCCATCTCTATTTAGTATTTTGCGTTTGGTATCTTCGTAGTGAACTTTGCCAAAAGAGTCTTTTATATTGGTAACAATTTGAAAAGCAGTAACTCGAAAATTCTTTTTTAACTGCCTGCAAAACATTTCTTTTTTCACGTTCAGCCAGTATTGAGGGTGGATCACAACGAGGCTGTGACATTATTCTATCCCAGACAACTTGTTTTATAATCGTTGCTTTACTCCTACCTCCTAGTACAAAAATCGTCTTAAAGGGATAAAGTCTTCCGTCCTCTTTCTTTCAGAATCCCGTGCACACACGAAGGATTTTACTCTCCAGTAATCCTATTTTTTTTCCAACTTGTTATTTGGCGCTGCCTGCCAAATAAAAAAAGAACACAGAATTTTTGGCTGATTAAGGCTCTGTAAGCAACAATCTTGATGGTTGGTGACTGCTTTCTGAAAAAAGACATGAGGAGACGGTATGAATAAATGGATTTTTTCCGAATGGAATCTACGTGAGCAGTGAAGGCTTTTTTCGTATCGAAACCAATGCTAGTAACTTTGATTGTTTAGAGCAGTGCTGCTCAATGTAACTATGGTATCAAAGATGTTTTTCGTTCGACTTCCACATTTTTGATAGGAATCCTTAAACACAACCAGCTCGCAATACCAAGACTGGTAGCAGCAAAGACAGGAGTTTATAAAAAAAAGTTTATAAAAGGAGTTTATAAAAGGAGTTTATAAATAAGATATGGACACTTCTTTTGTTATATTCGACTAGTCCACTATATTTGAATTATTAATATATAACACTAGCTGCTACGTTTCCCAACTTTTAAGTCCTGACAAAAATTTAAAATAAAACCCACGTATGAAAGATTCCTCGTCTTCCAACGATATCTTCTTCCTGTCAACCGGAGCGCCTAGACTGGAACCCTTTGACACATTACTTATGGCTAGGCCTCCCAATCTTACGACTTTTGGCGCCTTCCGGTAGCAGGGATTCCTGCTCCAGTTGGATGGGAAAGAGAAGGAGGATTGCTAGAGAAGGAAACTCTCCACTCTCGACGCCTCCAGCCAATCCAATTTGGCTGTTTTTCATTGCTAGGATTGCCCGGTCGTAATGTGCCACTTGATTCCATTTGTCAAATGATTTCAGCATCTCTTCGAATAGGCTATGTGAATGCAGCTCTCCCACTGTTTCGACAACAGTTTGTTTGTTTGTCCCATCTTCTGCATGAAAAGAAAGTATGACAGGCATCATCCTTCACACCAATGCAGAATATGTAATCTGGAGACCGTGACTTACCTATCTTGTGCAGGTAAGACTGAAAACAACCGTGTCCAGTCAGTAGCTGGGTCAGGTAGAAGTCAGTCTCACCATTCGTTCGGGTGAGACACGATCTCAAGTCTTTGATGAGCCGCGCGGTCCATCTTCCTTTTAACTCAAGTTCCCATGATTGTTGGAATTCGTCGAGAGTGCATCGTCTTTTTTCGCGAGCAATTTTTTCTTTATTACCCTCATGCCTTCGGAGGTAGACTCTTTTGCGCTCTCTAGCAAGGAGAGCGATGGGTATCACCCCTGCAATTACCAACACCGCTGGCTCAGAGACTGTACGGTATGCTGATGCAATCCGCAGTGCTCCTTATCTCTGCACCTGTGCCAGCCGTTTTCGGTGCAGTTCCTTGTTGAGAGCTTCACTCCATATCTCTGCTCCATAAAGAAGCGTAGATTACGCTACACTCATTAGCAGACGCCTTTTTGTTGGACTTGGTTCCCCATGATTGGCCATTAGTCGACTTACTGCCGAGACCCCTGCTGCGGCCTTGTTTGTCGTTGCCGTAATTTGCTCCGAGAAACTCAGTTTAGAGTCTATCAGCAAGCACTGTAGCTCTTAAACTTCGCTTTTTGGGCTCACTTTTGGAATTTCCCCAGATGTATGTCATGCCATTGGCTCCAAAATACCAAATTTTCGATTCACTGGCAAATCTAAATATGACGTTGTTCCAAAAAAAATCCGAGTTCAAGTCAACTCATCTGAGTTTTTCTGTTCATCAATACATTTTTTCTAGCTACTCGATGGTTGAAATTGTGACCTCGCAGCACGCGACTGTGCACTGTATAGTTTACCTGGTCCTTGCTCCGTGACTAATTTCGGAGTCGATAACATCTGGTTTGTCTTGATTTTACGTGCAAAAAATCATTCGTCGGAAGAGTTGAACAATTTTATCAGGCCCGCTTCTTCCTTTACCTTAAATCCGATTTTCATGACCAAAGCGTTCAATGATGTTTTGCACTGTGGTGGCAGACATATACACTATTTGAGCAATTTTCCCACAGAATAGACTCTCGGAGTGACTTCCTTTGTCAGGTGGCGATCCATTTATTCAATAAACACTTGTTGACCCTTACAGGTACAATATCACACTAGTTATTGACTACAACTGGTGGCGAGTTTTTCAACGAAAACATAAGAAAAAATGTACCGTTATACCTTCCCAGTGGAGACAAAAATCTGTATAAAGTTAACTGTGGCTTGTGTATCTCTTGTCTAATCGATTTATCACCCTCTCCTGCCAGAACCTGTTTCTGATAAACCTTTTTTTCTATTTTCGAAATTAAACCGCATTCTTTTCTGGATCTTTCATTTATTTATTATTTTATTATTTTATTTATTTTGATTTAATTTAAGATAAATTATTTGCAAGTTTACAAATAACACTGCATAGAGAAAGTTGTGAGTCGTTGTATATTAAAACTCACGTCTAAATGTCAGGACTAAGTGCTAAATAAATTAGTTTGGAACATGATTTAGCATTTTAATTCAATCAAATGAAAGCGTCTTACATCTTTCGGTAGCCCCTTATTTTGAATTGGTTTCTTCAACGATTGAACGAAAATATGTAGATTTTGCATTGCGCTTTTACGAAATACGTTTCAGTGGGGTATGTTCGTTTCGTTCAAAAATCGGAGGTAATCCACCAATCCAAATAAAATTCCACATGTTTCGTCCGAATACCATTGGATTGGGAGTTGGTTCAAAATGTATGGATTATAACTTACTATCCTTTGTCTTGGTACATGTTGTCTCATTACTTTCTCATTGTTTTGTTTAACCTGTCAATACGCTTTAAACGATTGCGTAAAATCCAGCTAAATTATACGAGGGTGGTTCAAATATGATCGAGACAAATGCTGTGACACGTTTATTTACTATCGAAAAAATTTATAAAAATTTAAAGTTTTTCTATGTACTGTCCCTCACTAGTTACGCATTTTGTCCACCTTTCCGGAAGCGTTTTGATGCCGGGGTCGAAAAATTCCTTGGGCAACTCGAACAGCCATATGCGCACGAACTCCTCTACCTCGTCGTCGGTGTTGAATCTTTGACCTCCGAGGGCTTCTTTCAGTAATCCAAACAGGTGTTAGTCGCAGGATGATAAATTCAGACTGTAGCGGGGGAGGAGGGGGGTGTTCCAGTACTTCTCATCCCAATTCCGATATTGTATCGAGCGTGAGATGCGCGGTATGAGGGCGCGCGTTATCCTGGAGAAGAATCGTACTTCGTGCTGGAATGTTCCTCCGTTTCGAGCGATTAGCGAATTTCACGTGTCTTTTCAGAAGGTTAGGGTAGTATGCAGCATTGATGGGTGGGTGCGCAGGAAATCGACGTACAGCACGCTCCGCCGGTCCCAGAACACATAACCTTACCCGCGGACCTGGTTGTCTTCGCTTTGACTGGCACCCCTTCCTCCTTCTTCCTCCACTCTTTAGACGACACCTTGCTTTCGGGAGTGTAATAGTGTACCCATGTCTCGTTTGTAGTGAAGATTCACGTTAAAAAACTGTCCCCCTCCGCCTCGTATCGCGTCAGCAAGCGGCGACAAACTTCCAACCGCGTGAATTTTTGCTCGAAGTTCAACAGTTAAG
This sequence comes from Stratiomys singularior, assembly GCA_954870665.1. Classification (NCBI taxonomy): domain Eukaryota; kingdom Metazoa; phylum Arthropoda; class Insecta; order Diptera; family Stratiomyidae; genus Stratiomys; species Stratiomys singularior. The sequence continues at coordinate 27,061,191 of OX940878.1, read as the reverse complement.
GAACCCATCGTGTCGTTATGTTTCGATATTGAAGGGTTCAGCCGAAATGTCTCGAACACTAATCCTATATTTGTAATTGCTTCCATCTTCATAAAATTTTTTTGTGCTAGAAATAAAGAAACCTTCCTTTTAATTTTATGTTTTTTTATTTACCTTGCGGAATCGATTATCGACCGTGATCGTTCGGCCTTCATCAGCAATTAATCCTATGTTCCTGCAAAATGAGTTGTTCTGCGCAGCGAATGTTGCCTGGTGTGATGCTGGTTCGCGGTCGACGACCATGGGCCTCATTCTTGACGGTTTCGCGGCTATCCTTGAATGCTTTGGCCCATTTACTCAGGTACAGACTTCCGAACTGAGAAAAATTTCCGTGTTTTTAACGCCTTCCCACACTAAAAAACGAATGATAATACGTTGCGCAACGGCGGTCAGCTTGACGTTCACTAATGGTCGTAGCACGCGCGTGAAAAATGCGATCCCAACAAAAACTATCTCACACTGTTTGTACCGGGACCCAGGTATCACATACTCAAGCCACGATCTTCAAAACATATGTTAATGCGCACTATCTACAGCGTTTGTCTCGATCATATTTGATCCGCCCTCGTAATTACAAAATTGCTCACCCTATCTCTTTTCATCAGACGCCGCCGGAGAGTGTCGTTGTTGTATTCTGCTTAACAGGGTACTTACTGGGGAAAAGGGAAAACCTGAATGTACGGATTTTGAATGATGGAATAGTTTGAAAAATCTGATTCAGTGGTGTAACTATGATCAAAATTTAGGAAATTGAGTGTTAAATAAGGCACTCTAACACTTTAAAGGTGAACTGTACAAACCAAAACAATTGGAATTTCACTTATAGACTCTTCTTCCTCGCATCCCATGTATTGTGAATTCGTATGCTAAATCGCTTAAATCACACTCTTGCAACGCAGAACCACGTCCTTATAGCATTCAACATTAACATTCACGGCTTAAGAATTTATTTATCAAGTTTATTCATCCTGGTAAATTTTAAAAATTAAAATAAAATCGAGACCAGTTTTCACCTCCATTCAAAAAAGGTTCTATAAAAATTCGCGTAAATGAAAGCGCAATAGATATTTAAATATTTATTCTGAAAATGGAGATACAATTTCTAAACCAAGTACTTTCATTTAAGGTGATTCTGGTGGTCCAATGGTTTTGCAACGTGATGATAAACGATTCCTGTTGGGCGGTGTCATATCATGGGGTATCGGATGTGCGGAGCCTAATCAACCAGGAGTCTATACAAGGATATCAGAATTTCGAGATTGGATCAATCAAATATTACAATTTTAGCATAAGTATATTTATTTATTGTAGTATTGCTCTAAGGTATTTTATAAGTAGTCCTTAAAAATCTAGAAAATTATCAAATGATAAAAATATTTTTCATTTACAATCTAATAAGTGTTCAACACAACTTAAACGAAAAATTAGAATTATTCTATGGCAATGCCGAACGACAGGACAACTCATTTAGTTTTCATACAAAAAAAAATATTCATCAGTAAGCGAAACTATCACAAACAATTTTCCTTTTCATTGTCAAATAGCATTATGTCAATTTCAATGAGCATTCAATAAAAGCCATGGGCGATTTCGGGATTAATTTATTAAAGTATCAAATAAAAGGCTCTAATTCAATGTCAACACCACACACGTTCGACAATATATGAACATTTCAATGTAATGTTGTTTTGAGATGGCTTTGAATTAAAGTTTTTTGTAATTAAAGGTAACATTGACAAACAGGACAGCACACTTCATTTGTGGACCGCCACCACACAAAACACCAGTGATTGACTGTAGCTTAGAAAAAATATTATCCTAGCTTAGCCGAAACCTATTTATAAGATTGATTTTTAAATTGTGCTTACTATGTGTTAGTTTTTCATTTTTATATTCATGATCTAGGTAGAGTTTTTTTTTCTAGAATTTATTTATACGATTTATTTATTTATTTATCTTATAGAGAACAACATGATCATGGTTTTAAGCAATGTACGACGTTTCTGAATTATGTTGAAACGTAAAACGGAAAATTTGTTATTTATTGTAAATATATGAATATATTATGTTTTTTATGTCAACGAACATTTTGTGAAAAATTGAGTTGAAGGTATTCCAATTGCAAAATTTCCAGGACCACGTAGTCCAATTTGCCAATTGGACCAATTGCATTTGATATGCAAACTTTGATTTCAGAGAATTGTTGCAGGAATACTATTATTGCATATAAAATTGTAAATTTTCAAACAATTTTATTCAAATTTTACCGGATTCAAATTCAGATCATCAGATTTAAAATTTTAAATCAAATTTTAAACAGAATCGATTCGTGAGGCAGCTTGCAAAGGAGAGACAAACACTGGTAAGTTCAATCACTTCGTGGAATAAAAATTCTGCTCTAACTTCAATCCAATGCGGTTATTATGTTTCACACAGGAATTCCCTCAAATACTCTTTTGCATCAGGTTAGACGCAGAATCTGTCCGCATAGTTGGATTCGACTCATTTCTCTGCTGATCAATACTCTCGACACCTTTATACATTCCCGTGACGGTGGCAGGAAAGCCAAAAATTGAAAGTTTCAGAGGGATATTGTCGTAGTTTAAGTTGCTTCAAGCTTAGCAGTGCAGACTAATCCACCGTCCGATATTTCCAATCATCTTTTCCACGGAGTCCCTCAGTTTAAAGTTTCGAGAGATGGACTAGTTAAGGAGTGCCAAGAATATGGATGAAATTAACAGATACTGGAAAGATATCCTGAGAAGTTAAAATATTTTAACCAATAAAAAGCAGACTTTCATGCTTGGTTTATGGTAAGCAATCACAATCCGATGAGCAGAAAATATTTTCTTTTCTCATCGAAATCAATTGTTTCATCTATTTTTAGTACAAATGATAAATTTTTACTATTGAATTATGACATTTTTAGTTTAAAAGACTTGCACAGCACTCATTACAACTATTTCGTAATAAATTTCTTTATAAACTTTATAAACTTCTTTATAATCTTCATGGAAAACTTTTTAAACTCGATTAATTTCTTCATAAATTAGCGTTGTATGCGTAATTGCTTATTCTAGAACTTTATTTAAAACAAATCAAATGAATTTATCGAAAGTTACATTAAAAACTACCGTATTCCTGCCTTAATTACGTTAAATCTGAAATTAAAGGATTAGTGGAAATGGTTGCCTTCGCTAAGATTTTGTAACGTGTAAAATTGTTCCTTTCAGGCAAAAAGGTTTTTTTTCAGTAGAGATAAAAGTTTATATGTCTTATAAAAGTTTTTTAATTTCAAAATAGCGATTACAAGGTGTCTCAAAAGAAATTTTATATTTATTCAGCTTACTGTGTGAACGCAACGTATCCGAGGAGCGCGGGGGTTATGTCAATCGGTAGCCTGGCTCTTGGGAATTCAGTCGCTATAGAGCGTTTTTCGGGAGCAGACTGCGCGTTGTGCGTGCGAGAGTTTTACAAAAATGGCGATTCGGCAACTGTAGTGCGTAGAAAATTCTGTAGTATTCGAGGTTTTCGCCACTTAAATGATGCGCCAAGCATTCCTCTCATTCGACATTGGGTTAAAAAGTTTGAAGAGACTGGTACAACGCTGAATAAATCAAAATCCGGGCGACATGGGTCATCAAGAACGGTAGAAAACGTGGAGAATGTTAATCAGTCTGTTCGTGACGACGGAAGCGCACAAGTGCTTTAAATGTGCATAGATCATCATTACATCCATTAGATCATCATTAAGACCCAAAGATGCATCCCTACAAAATTCAATTGGTATAAGAATTCAAGCCCCAAGATGCCAGTCGGACGTTTAATTTCGTAAATCAGGTGATTGAGCGATTTTCAACGTTTACCAACATTTTTTTTTCGTATGAAGCTCATTTTAATCTTAATGGCCACGTGAATAAGCAGAACTGCCGCTACTGGAGTGCAACGAATCCGAAACGCAAACATCAGAAACCCCTACATTCGCCTAAAGTGACCGTATGGGCTGCGATATTGGCGCGAGAAATTACCGGCCCTTACTGTTTTGCAGACGCAAGGGGGCGTGCAGTTGCAGTCAATTCAGAGCGTTATGTGGAGATGTTAGACAACTTTTTGGTACCTGAACTGCAAAACTTTCCTAGCTATAATCAAAGAACATGGTTCCAACAGGACGGAGCAACTTCACACACGTCCAATATGTCTCTGCCACGTGTTCGTGAAATTTTCTCAGGCAAATTGATCTCCCGGAGAGGTGACATAAATTGGCCTCCACGAAGTCCAGATTTAACTCCTATGGATTTTTTCCTATGGGGTTATCTTAAATCTAAAGCTTACGCCAATAAATCGACTTCACTGGCGCATTTGAAAGTAAATATCCGTCACGAAATGGCAGCCATCCCTGAGTCCATCTGCCGAGACGTCATAAGTAATTTCACTGTTCGATTAAATGAGTGCCGAGAACGCGAGGGTCTACATTTAGACGATATTATTTTTAAGAAATAAATCCCCAAAAAGTGTATTTTAAGAATTAATAAACATTTTTTCTATATACTGCTTACTTTTTTTTTAATCGATACACTAAATATAAAATTTCTTTTGAGACACCTTGTATTTATATAATTATTCCCGAAAGTTTAGTACACAGTGAAAAAAGTTTTTTTGCATGTCCATTGTACACAAAGCAGCAGTTTGGTTTTTTTTTGTTGTATGATTTCGTATTTCTTACAGGACTAAGGAATGTGTCCCTGAAGCAAGGTTCCGGAAAAGAATGAAAAACTGTGTCAAAGTTAGCCGGCTTTAAATTGCTTGAACAGGCGAAAAAAAAATATTGATTTATTATTGATTGATTTATTGACTGATTTATTTATTATTGATTGAGCAACCTGATATTCAGAACTCTTTTGAGGACAAAAACTACTGTAAATTAAGGATAAAAGGGGCCCGGAATAGAATGCAAATAACAAAAAATAAAATAAATGAAATAATTATAACATAATAATAGCGTTTCTAAGGTTAGAAAAGAGAATAAAAAACCTGAGCTCATCGTAGTTGTGTGATTCAAAAATAACCAAAATTTGTAAACAAGTTCAAAGTAAGCTAATAAAAAGATTTGAAAATATTTAAATTGTATGATTGAGTTCTTTGTAACTTTTGTCGCCATTTTGAAACAATTCCTTTGAGTGGCGCTTTAACCATTATTCATAAGCTTAGTTATCATTTTTTATTAATTCTTTGTATATATATTCCTTTACTTCGTTGAATGATTCGTTTCATATATTTCACTGAAGAAAGATTTCAGAAGACAAACAATTGTTTACGGGCTAAAACAGAACCTCTACCTATGAGCATGCAAGCGTCAAGGTTGTACTATGATTCCAGGAGCTTTAATTATTTTGGATAAAGTTGTGAAACCTTGATATTGTCTTATCATTTCTCCATGTAGCGTTATAGGGGCACATCACTACAGGTTATTCTGCACAATTGGAAGGCTTAAGAGTCAAAGATTTTAATTGCAGGACTAACTACTTTCTGCCAAACAAGATTTTCAGTTGTTATGCTTTAGTATGAAGGCTTATAATATACATTCCGCATAATAAAAATTAATTCTCTCAAACGAAACATAAACTAGGCTTGCAATATCAATATGGCTTTTTGAGAAAAATAAAAGCCTAAATACGTAGTTTCTCCGCTGAAGAACCTAAACCGATTTGTCATGGGTTCAGCTGATTCAAACAAAACCTGCTTGGAAATTTTACGTAATTCATTGGTCACTCTTTTAAGTATTCCCTTTAAAGTTATGACGTGCTGACACATCTTGAGCTCTAATCAATCCCATAAATGCTCAAAGGGATTGAAATTTGTGGATTGATATGATGTTAACAACTGATAATTACTATTTTAAAGTGTGTTTTCTTAGAAGCAAATGACTGTAAGTTGGCAACACTTTTTAATGCTACGTATAACCTGACAGCTGTCACGGACTTTATGGTTAGTTCGGTCTGCCATTTTATCATGAATAGGTTGACGCCTGAGCGACGTATGCAAATTGTTCACATTTATTTTGGAAAACAGCTCTGTTCCAGAAATTCATCACCCACTCCGTCGATATGAAAGCTGACACAATCGTCCTTTGGAGAAATTAATTCGATTAGCCATGGATTTTTTGTCGGAAAGTGTGTAATTAAGAAACCATATCAGGTGTAGAGCGTAGTATCGGTGATGATCCAAGTGAGCCAACTCGACATCATGCTCAACAATAAAACCTTCGCCCAACCACATTTAAGAAGATTTTACAGAAGGTTCATGGTTTGTGGGCTTACCAATCCAACTCATACAACAATTTTAGCTGAACTCCGTGTATGGCCCAAGAAAAATTGCTGCAGATATCAAATTCCATATGAAAATTTCGTTTAGCTATGAGACTCATTTCTGGTTGAATGGAAAAGTCTATAAAAAAAACTACCTAATTTGGAGTGATTATCAACCACAGACTGTCAAGACACTGTTAAGTCAAGAGAATGTCACTCAAGGCCTGTGCAATCGGTCTATATATCTTCGAAAGAGAGACATGATTAATGAATTATCAGAGATATCAGAGACATGATTAATAAGTTTCTCGTTCCTCAATTGGTTCGCTGGAATGCAGGGAATCTCTGGTTTCCACAAGAGGGCCCGACTTGCCACACAGTTCGTGCATGGATCAACCTATTAAAAGAGGCATTTGATGAGCGCATAATTTCTTGTTTTGGACCTGTGAACTGGCCTGCAAGATCTTGTGATTTAGCACCGCTGGACTATTTCCTGTGGCGAAACGTCAAATCATTCATCTACGCCGACAAGCGCGAGACGCTTGACGGCTTAAAAGACAACATTGGATGCGTTATTGGATAGATATGACGACATTAATTGGTTTGAGTAGTGGATAATCGAACCTCTCTGTTGGACTTCCTCCGCGACGGCCGTGATGCATACATACCTGAAATTATGTTAAAATGGCGGAAAATAACCTCTCTAATAAAATCAGAAAATTCATGGTGGTCAAATAATTTACACCTATTTTATTGAATGAGAGGAATTCTTATGTCGTATGCGCTGTCTTTAACAGTGCGGGTTCAGGTAGTACAATTCAAGGATCTTTAGTAAAACCGAGTCTAGAATAATTGCGCATGCTAGCTCACGTCACATCAACTCGATTGTTGAACGAATGTGGCCCATGTGTCTCGTATGGTTAAAAAATACACTTTTACAGCCACTTTATTGCATCCGCAAGAAACATATATTAGGCCACATGTTGATTGCCTTTTTCATGCTTGGCGGAGTGATAATAGATGTAGTCTGAGTCGTTACTACTTCTGCACCTTCTACTACTGCTACTACTACTACAACAGCTACTACGTTGTACCTACGCTATGACTCCAGTTCGTAGGTATCTACATATAGGGAGAGTATCTATCATCCGAAGGTAGGACCAATGATCATATCTTGAAGTCGTTGCGTTCCTGAAGTAGAGGGTTTGAAGGAATGGTTTGCACCAAGTTTCCCAGAATATTTGAAATGTTTGCTAGTACTACAACGGAGCGAAGCAAGGGTCTGTTAGCGTTGGGGCTTAGAGTAAATTCAGTAAATTCAAATGAGAATTTTTTTCGAGTGACAGCTTTGGTATTATTTCTTTCTATATAACTTTTGGTATTAGTCGTCACTGGTAGGTATGATTGATGGCGGCCTCAGAAGTGTCTGTATTTGCGAGTTCTGCCTCTATTTATGAGTTCTACTGCGCGATTCAAATGGCCAACAGTCAATTTAATCTCCGTTTCGTATTCGCCACTTTTAAGGGTTTGTAGTTTAATGAAAAGACCAATGAGTTCCCCGATTTCATGCTGAATTTCATGATTACTTGATGCTTCTGAGCATATTGAGTGACGAGTTGTCTGATTTTTGCACTGGCTTTTAGTTTTCCTCACAAAAAGGATACAATGAGTGTCGTATGCCACGGCGGCAGATAATTCTTCTGTGCGCAGCAATGAAAGCTTTGGCAGGGCAGTCACAAACCGCTTCTACAAGGGCGGTGTAGACAAAAATCCTGCCGAAGCCTAAGTACATGTAGCAAGAGAAAAGTTATCAATCCAAATGAAAATCCACTCATTTTGATTGGTATGTTAGTTATGTCGTAAGTCTGCTCGATGCGTGTACTTGGTGTACTTAAACTATGACTTTGCTGGCATAATGGATTCTCCAATATGTAATTTGACCTTCCAAATGTCAGAGTTAAGACTCTTAGTCCTGACAAACAGCATATTGAAGCAATTTCTACACTGTTCACCTTCCATGACTTTATGCACTGCAGTCCTGTATTTTTCATACAAGGGTGCGAATATGGCCGAGATGGTATGACTGCAGCCTCAGGCAATTGGCTCACTTTTTGCTGCTTAAAGACTTGCCTAATGCAGCGGAAGGTGAACAGAATATCTTCCACAGAAAATTGTGAGAGTTTTAGATATAATTCTTCATGATGAATATGTTAAAAGCATAGCATAACATTTATAAGCTATAGCACGTTGAACAAACTACCGAATAAGCAATATAAATACAAGCAAATTTATGGTGCCGTAACGTAATATTAAACTTCTCTTAGAATTTGTATACATAGATAATTAACCATATCATCGTCGTATACGTCGAATGTACGAGGGTTTGGTAATTGCTTTACACGACTACACGTTGTCTGTCCTCCAAAAAACGAACGAGACCGTCGGAATATTATCTTGATTTTGTCAAAAGAGTGACCATCATGGTCGCAAAACGCTTATGCAAAAAATTTCAAAGAACAAGCATAGTGTTTCGTGAAGAACTGAGTACTTATGAAGTATTTGGTTTGAAAGCTCAGTGTTTAGTTGTTGTTTCGTTGTGGAAATCTTCAAATACTTGTGCTGTTGTCATGAATAGCACAGTGATTTTGCCTAAATCGGACCCAGTCCAGTTTAAAAGCAGGAGAGAGAGAGGGGGGCTGAGGTAAGTTGTCTAATAATTTGAACTACCGAAAAGTGAAGAAAATCATCCGTTTTGGTTTAGACAATTTCACAATGGAGATTTCTTCGGCGATTCCATATTTTTCCCCATTCGCTTTAAGTAGGCCACTATTACCATCAAACATGAAGGCTATAAAGCCTTTTACTTTGCACGGCTTAGTACATGTGATTACTCCGAAAAAATTATTTTCACAGTCATTAAAGCTCTGAAAGCTTACTCACCTATGCCGTTGAAACTCTAAGCTCTCTATCTTGCAAAGCTCATTTTATTTGCCGTATGGGGTATTTGACGTTGCTCTTTCTCTGCTATATTCCTCAGGACTGTTAGCCTTTTTAATTGGGTTAAAATGCTTGCTCATAAAGATATTCGGGCATGGAATAAATTGCAGAATCTATACATGTTCAAAGTGATGAAGCTTCTCTTATTACAAGTGTATCGAGAAAGTGTAGGTTATGTCAGATGAGCGAACGAATCGAATGATGGAATTTTAAAGTTTTGATTGGGGGTTCTAAAAAATGGAAAAAAAAGTAGGAAAAAGTAGGAAATGTCCACTATATTGACTTTAGTCAAAAAAGGTTTTTCTGCTGGTAATTTTACTCCAATCAGAGTCGCTGTTGAATCATAATAAGAAGCTGTTATGCCATGTCCATATAGTTCGTGGTATTTGTTTGGTTGAATATATTTGAAGTTTGAAATTTCGAATGGAAAATACATTAAATATATAACGTAGAGCAAAATCGATAAAGAATTGAAGCTAGTAAGCGTTCAGTGTTCAAGAGCAAGATTGTAGTGAAGGTGGCCAGCCGTAGTAAATGCTCGAAGCCTGAATAAAAGACCAGCTAAGCTTTGAAAATATTCATAAAAGTTCCATGGTTTCAATTTTCGCCAACTAAAAAATGTGTGTCATTTCAAAACTATCCAAAGGAAATTACTTCTAATGAAATACGACAGAGAAGGTAAATGTATCGAATGTTTGCACATGAAAACAATTAAAAAGGTTTCAGTCATGAAAGTGAAATGATTTCATTTGATCTATCTGTATTGATTGGTGAGTATGAACTTTGTAATTTGCAATAAAAAAAATAATAAATTAAAGGAAGGCAACAATTCCATCGACTTTCTTGTGGTACCAGCATTACTCAAGCAATTAAACTATCTAAACCTACTATTAAATTCTAATTATTTAGACAGTTTCGGATATGATATGACACGCAATCGAATTGCCATAAGATTGAATTGACCTTTCTATTGACGAAACGGAAATTCGCCTTCAAAGGCTTTCACATTTGAGTATCTTCATAACTTGAAGCAATTATAATCTTTAAGCTGCTTTAATTGTGTACACGTTTCGCTTTCTTAAAATAACTTCATGTGGATATGAACAGAAATCACTCATATGCGCATATTAAAACGGAAATGTGGGCGTTGGACAGCTGAAAGTACTCAGCTGCTTCGAATTCTTCAGTTTATGTGTCTTCTGATGTGAAGTGCGAAGCCGATTTGCCAAGACTCTCTTTCATAAAGCTCAACAAATTTTACCCAAATATGAACGCAACTTCTTAGTCTAGACGTATTTTGGTGGACAGGTGAATTAGCACTTGTTAAAGAAAATTTGGAAGTGGTATTAAGGATTTATTTGGCGAATTCTCTGAATTGCAAGCAAGCTGTTGGGAAAACGAAATACGTAACTTATTGTTATTAATCTCCTTACGTTATGCCCTTTCACATTCTTTCAAATCCTGATATGGCGTTGCATTATGAATTCATGTTAAGCCGTAACCCGCTTTATTACTTCACAGTGCAAAGCATCGTAGAACCTTAAATTCTCTGTTGGATTTAACAATTTACACCTGACTAAATACTCATCAGCGTTGGCTTTTCATTGAGGTGTTAAGATTGGTTTTGGTGACCATGGTACCTGTCCAGTAAGCTGGTGATCATCACTTCTTGTCTTGTATATTATGTCGCCACAGGTATGTTTGACTTGTCGGTCGACTATGTGAATAACCCAATGACCCACTTCCAAGGAACTTCTCGTTTGACTTCTTTTCCCAACTTGTTCTTTCCCATCTTTAATCATTCTCGCATTTGTGTTCATTATTTTGTTGTGATCGTTTTTCCAATTCAAGCCTAAATTTTGCTTTTGTCAGCGTGAAGTTTGATTTGCAGTGCAACTTCTTTGCGATAGATACTCCCTAGCTATAATGATTTGTCATTAAAGGCTATTAATGGTTATTTTTACTTATCCAGAGGAAATTTTCATCTCGCAGAAATGATTGAATGCGGTTACAATAAAGTTTAATTTCTGCAAGGAAAATCTCGGAAAAAATGGCTGTGACAATCTCATGCTGTTGGGACAAGCCGAACTTTAATTAACTTTACAATCAACAAAAGATACCGATTTCTGTGATTTTGACTTGCAAATGTTTGCGATAAAGGTTCCCCATAGAATCCTATCTCCTACCACAACCTTGAAAAACGAAGTAAACGAAGCATAAAGTTTTAAAGTTTTTCAAAGAGGGGCAAGGAGGACAAAGAGAGCATTCAATTGAAAAGGCGGCAATTGCTTCGAAGGGCTTAAAAAGCGTGTTTGTGTTAGGCGCAGCGTCATAAATGGTTGGAGAATCCTTTCTAGACCACTTGAGGTCAAATCGAAAGCTCAACCGGGTTTTTGGTTGTCCTTAGAAGGCGTAGGCGCAGTTCATCCTTCGGCTGCGCAAAATTAGAATAAAGTTTTCAACAAAGAAGGCGTTAAACCAGCCAAATTCGGGTTCGATTTTGTACACAGTTTCGAAAAAATGTACTTTCATGGTCACGAATTTAAACATGGGGTACCAAATTTAAACAAGGACGTGAATAAGTGGAAATTCTGAGTCACCGAAGACGTACCTGCACCAGCAATACGCCTGACAACGTTGCAGCTGTTCGCGAACTTATTGAAAGAAATTATCGCGCTTCTGTACTAGAAATCAATAAAAAAAAGGCAATCAGTGTTGGAAGTCTATATAACATTGTCCGAGATCATCTCGAATTTCGAAAAGCTTCGATAAAGTGGATTCAACGTTTGCTTACCGAAGACCATTAAAAGGACAGAGTTGAAGTTTGTCGTGTTGCTGACTTTCTTGCAAAAACATTGTAATGTATGACGAAACGTGGGTACATCACTACACTAGTGAATCAAAAGGGGCTAGTATGGAGTCGCCCATACTATTGAATAGGGTTAGTTTAGAGTTAAGGGCTAGTTAGAGTGGAGAAGAAAGGCTCCGCCAGGACTACCAAAAGTCAAAACACTTTTGACATCCGGGAATGTTGTAATAGGCGTATAAATATGAATATGATTTTTTCTGCTTGAAATATGCATTTATTTGAATAACAGAACGAATGAATTCAATAATCAAAGTATTGACCATCGTTAGCTACGACTTTTTCCCATCTTTCTATCAATAGATGGATTCCGTCCCAGTGGCACTTCTCATTTTTTGAGGCTAACCACTCATCAAGCCAATTTTTAACTTCTTCGTAAGAATGGAAGTGCTGTTCCAAAAGTCCGTGCTGCATCGATCGAAACAAGTAGTAGTCAGAAGGAGCCAAGTCTGGTGAACACGGCAGGTGGGGCAGAACTTCCAAATTAATGTTTTCCAAGTAGTTTCCAGCTTTTTGGATCTTTCCCCATGGCTTTTAAACGTTGTGAAATAGAAATAGCTGCCTGAGTAACTTCCAACGCTTCTGCCAACTGTTTTTCTGTTTGTGTGTTGTCTTCATCCAATAATGCTTGCAAATCTGTATTTTTCCATGGTCTTTGTTGCTGACATCGAAATCGCCACTTTTAAATCTTTTAAACCATCGTTCACAAGTGTCTCGGCTTGGCCCATGCTCACAATAGGCTTCCACTAACAATCGATAAGTTTCTGCTGCCGTTTTCTTCAAATGAAAGAAGGTTATTATACTTCCCCACAAAACCTCTTTTTCTGGCATGTAATTCATCATTTTTGAAACGAAAAAAAACTATGTTGTTTGTAAAATCAAAACCTATGACATACTAGAATTTGTTGACAGATGTTGACCCTCTAATGTGCCATATTAACTATCCCCGACACAAACCATATGTAATGGTTATGCCATCTGTTAGTAAATTCCACTTTTCAAAGTATTTATTAAAGTATTTATTTATTTATAAATTATTTATTTTTAAATACAAAATAAATTGTTTGCTTGTAAACAATTATTTAAATGCATTTAAATGCCTCTCATATTTCATAGAGAATGTAGAATAACGATTCCATTCGATATCTTTAACTTCATGAGTTCTGTAAAAAGTTGGGGGGAGGGGGGTGGTGTTTGCAAAAAATATTGTTTATTAATGCGAATTACGTATACATTCGTACAGTATCCTTAAAACTTTTCCCAAATCCAATATCTTTTTCCGAAAAACGCAACTAAATTTAGTATTGATAAAATATATTGTTGGTATGGTTTAGTTACAAAGATTTAGGGCATTTATATATCCCTTACGTTATACCTGTTACTTTCTTAAGGAATATCATAAGGATGTTGTCTAAGAATTTAAAATTTAAAAAAAAGTTGCTCGCTATGAAAGACGATGCACCCGCGAAGAATGGCAACAATCTTAAAAACGTGAGCTAAAAGGAAGATGGACTGAGCGGCTCATCAACGATTTGAGATCGTGGCTCAGTCGAACGAATGGTGAGACTGACTTCTACCTGACCCAGCTACTGAGCGGACACGGTTGTTTTGAGTCTTACCTGCACAAGATTGGTAAGTCACTGTCTCCAGATTGCATTTTCTGCATTGGGAAGGAGGACCACGTCTGTCATACCTTCTTTTCATGCAGAAGATGGGACAAAAAGCTTGGTGATCTTGGCGAAAAAGTGGGAGAGCTCCGTCCAGATAGCCTAATCGAAGAGATGCTAATGAAGTTGACAAATGAAATCAAGTGGCACATTACGCTCGGGCAATTCTAGCCACGAAAAAGGCATACTTGATCGGCTGGAGGCGTCGAGGGTGGAGGTTTTTCTTCTCTAGCAATTCTCCTCCTCTTTCCCTACCCGCTCGAAAAAAGGAATACCAGTAACCCGAAGGCGCCATGAGACGTAAAATTGAGAGGCGCTCCGGTTGAAAGGGAAGGTGTTTGTCAGAAGGTGTCAGTATTCCAGCAGGTGCGTTGTGCCACTGGGAGTCCGACACTCAGGGCGTAAATGGCCTTCACTTCCCTACCCAAAAAAAAATCACCATATAGGAGGTATTTTTATTGTTTTTGTGATTATAATTAGTTTGAAATGTAAAGAAAAACTAAATTTCCAAAGAAAAATTCGATGAAAAAAGAAAATCTCGGAAAAATAAGATGACTTTCTTCTCTAGTATTAGAGACTAACCTTGTTCTAGTATTTTAGGCAAATTATCTCCTGCAAACAGGCGCTGAATGTCCCAGGCAACATATCCAAAGAGAAATAATGGAAAAATTGCCGCACTTCTGCTAAAATATTAGTCTCGTGTCACTCGTGTCCTTCCCCGTTAAAAGTGACAGAATAAATTTCTCTAGCTTTTTTGCATAGAAGAGCGGAAGGGCCATCAGACCGTCGACAATTTGGACTTTAAAAAAACGTTTCCATTGTCAAATATTCCTGGACAACTGCACCTAACTTTGTCGGAAACATACAGCGCGTCCGTGTGGCTCCATGTTTCTTTATAACCAGTTTATATCCCACGCGCACGTTTAACATATATCCCATGCATCCCATTTTGCTTGCAACGGCACTTGCACTCATTAACAACTTCTTGAGAAGTTCCCAATTTGTCTACCAAAATGTAGTTCAATCTTGTGAATGCTTCTGTAACATATCCTTTGGATCTTTTTTAGCGTAATCTTCCAGTCACAATCACACACAGGGCTTATCAGATGAAAGCTGTCGGTACTGTATAGAGAATTCATCTGCAGATTTGATGCAACTCATGGTGGTGTTCATGTTTCCTATTGCGATTCCTATCGTTTAGACTCCTTAATTTTTTTTTAGCTACTTTCCAACATATGAGTGATGGTTGAATTGCTGTCTATTGGGAATCTCGCTCGCCAATTTCTAGTAAAACGTCCTGGTGAAAAGTTGCCGAGTAACTAGTACAATATTTTATAACATTTAGGAAACATTTTTTGCGATCAATTCTATTTCAGTTTATGGTATGGGGGTCGAAAGCGAGCACCTTAAACATCGTTTCATAGCCTTATGGCTAGGATCAATGAAAAATATTGTATTATGAAGTAGGGGCTGGTGAAAACAGGCTCTTTCCAGTTTATGGAAGGGGATACAAAAAGCATTGTTTCATATCCTTATGGCTAAAATCAAATTGTAATATTTTTTTGGGGTTCAGAAAAGACTATCACGTCCAGAGTGTCTGACTCAGTGGCAGCGGTACGACTTCCCAAGCACCGCCCCTGTCACAGCGAGAATCGAGCTTGAAACTGATTGTTACGTTTCTTTGGACAAAGCCACTTTGGTTTCGACAAGGCACGCTTTGAGGTCAGGCTCTTTTTCAGCAGAATGGGGAGGGATTACTGTGAGTGAGACACCCTTTTTTCCTGCACCAGCAAACGATCGATGATTCCTTTGCCATGAGAAGAACACTAACGCCGCAATATAACACGCGGTTCCATTTGTCTTCAGATGTCAACATTTTTTGATTTCTCTGGTGAGCGCATGCCTTTTTTCGGAGAGAAGTAAACAGGCTTGTTCATTTTTAATATGATATAAAGATGAAATAGGTGTTGTTCGTGGTCTCCGATCAAAACAAACAACCAGAAGACTCATTTAATATAGTTAAGACTGAAAATATCATTAGCTGCTTAGCAGTTGGGCCAGATGACAATCATTCTCACCATGCTTTCTGCAAGACCACGGCCGCATGTTACTGGTGAATTATGAAGTTCATCGGTCACATCCCTCCTGTGTTAATATTTTTTCTGCTACAAAGGTTGACTCCTTCGTCTTTCCTCTCGGCTAACAATCTCTTTCCTCAGTTCTCTCCTACCTGAGGAGACTCGCCTTCGCTTTTTAGCATAATGATGACCTCTCTCATAACATAGCATAATGAGGACCTCCCTCCCGATTATAAGCCACGCTGGCAGAAAGACAGTTTGGTCCAATGCCTATCCCTCAGATCTCCTGGCCGATTTACCTGATCGAGACGGCCTCGGTTACTCTCCCTATTAAGAACGTGGGCCCAAACCTGGAAGCCGTACAACAGTACTGACTCTACTGCACTCATGAGTAGGCGTCTTTGAGTCGAAGATAGTCCCCAAGTTTTAGGCGTAAGCCAGACACTCTTGATGCAACCTTGCGCATATAATAAAAGTAGCAATAACAATATGAAAAGTATTAAAGTTTTCAAAAATAATTCATGTTCAATAAAAATTATCAGGAAAATATGAAAATGTTCTTGTTTGAATTGAGGACACATTTACTTTTATATATGTATTGTATATAGAATACAAAATCAGGCGTTCAAGGGTTGACTTACGCATTTATACCAAAAATTTAAAAATAAAATTTCACATTTGTTGATTAGTTTTTAACCTTTTTCCTAAACTATTATAACCATAAATAAACTATAAAATGTGCAGCAATTAAATGATCGATCCACGAAATCTGCTGCACACTCATTGGTCAACTCATTGAAACGAAAAGCCGGTCCTTCCTTAAACATCTACATATAACATGAGAGCTGTTCTCAAGGACTCAATAGAATAGCGGCATAAATAAGAAATATAACCACTTTACTCCAACTCTCTCAAGTGCAATGAAACATTTTTACCAAATTTAATAAAACTCATCATCTAACCATGAGCGTTCTTCCACAGACCTATCTTTGACATAGATGAAAGCATCTTTACGGCAATAGCCAATTATTAAGCAGCTTAGATTGCATGGTGTACAAATTCAATTTTCCTCTGAACCATAACTGAACGGATTTTCCGGTTGATTTAAATTTCAATGCTGGAAATTGGAATTTCGTATCATTTTCTCTTCTAAGTGCAGATGAAGCAAACAATTAAAATTTGCTCTATCACTTTTCCATTAGCTCTTCAACTTATGCTTGGAAAGTTTAAATTGCAGATAATTTGCTCCCAGATGAAGAGTAGAAATGCGTTAAATTGTAAGCTCGGGAAACGGTGCAATTATGTTAATTCCAGAAATGTGCAAGTTAGAAGGAGTAATTTTGGGACCCTGTAATTTGATGTCGTTTGAGACAGGAAGAGAATTCTAGGCACTGAAGGATTTTTTATTACCCACTGCGTGTGAATACTTCTGTTCTAACAAATGTTCTCCAGCTGATTCCATGGTTCAGCTTTGTGGGTATTTTCGATTTTGCACACTCCCTATACATCTTCCACACGTCAATCTTTACCAAATCTTAAATATTAGAAAAAATTTGAAGGGGCCATCGAAAATTTTCTACTTTCACACTATATAGGGTGCGAACGGTATTTGAGGACAACTTGATAGTAAAATTAATAAGCTTGTATTTTTAACAAAATTTAATGAAATTTCAGGAATTTTTTATACAACGTTAAATTAATATATGGCTAGAAAGTTACTCAATAAAATCGCCATTAGCAGCAATAACCTCTTCAATTCGGGTCCGGAAACGATTACATGCCCGAATCAAATGCTCCTTGTTCATATTGATCATAAGGGCATTAATCTTCAGCGAACAAGTGGTATTATGAGGACGCTTATTGGTCTCACGCTCAACTACGCCCCATACGTAATAATCAAAAGGATTAAGGTCTTGGGAGCTAGGTGGCTATAGGCTCGGTGTTATGTGGTCATGAAAATTTTCGGCCATCCAATCTTGTGTCGCCATCGCTTAATGTGAAAGAGCAGAGTCTTGTTGAAAATGTATGGTCTGCCTCCGATTACATTGTCTATCCAGGGTTTCACTACCGTCTCCAAAACCTCGATGTATGCAGCAGAGTTCACTCGAAGTCCTTGAGTAAAAAAGTGTGGTGGCATAACATGTCCTTAGTTGCTAACAACACCTAAAACAATAACAGTGGCTGGAAATTTTGTGTGCATAACAACAGGATCCTCCGTAGGATTTGAACATAGCCATCTGTCATTTCTGCGATTGGTCTTTTGATCTTGGTCAAAAATTTTTTCGTCGGAAAAAAACCATAACATTTTGGGCACCTCAAGGTGTTTGATTTTGTTTAAAAGACGTTTTATCGGAGAACTCTCTGTTCCCGTGTTCATTCCGACGTGAACTGTCCTCTGCGCATCACGTAAGACTTATACCGAAGGTCTTCGTGGACAACTCTACGAATAAGGCGCTCAGAAACATGAAGCTCACTCGCAAGCACCCTCATTGATTTTGAAGGGTCCTCGTCTATGATCGCTTGCACTTGCTCTGAAAATTCTGCAGATCGGACAGTGTCAGAACGTTGTTCGTGCTTTTTGCGTTTTGCAACCAATTCTGTATCGCCTCCTGATACTTCCAATTCACGGCGAACCTTATGCACGAATGAACGGGCGCAATCAAGAAAATTAGAGATCTCTGAATTTGTATGATTCGCATATATAGCGACGATGACAGCATGTCTCCTCATTTCTTGAGTGATGTTGTAGTCCGCCATTTCTTATCTGAAAAGGAAAAAAAAATAAAAAAAAATTCGCGAAGTTATAGTTACATTTATGCATGTCCTCAAATACCGTACGCACCCTGTATTTGCCTGCCATGTGATCCGCAACATGGACACCAAACTTTATATTGTAAAAAAAGTAATGGTTTCTGTACCACGAGGATTTATACTTTGGGATTACTTTTATTCATAGTAAGCGTGCAGTTTTCTTACGATATTCTTGAATACCATATGAACAGGCGCGTTACCCTTAGAAATTTCTGCTTGCAGTTTTATTCACTGTATTCCGTGAGCTGCAATTCATTCCATATATTCAGTTTACATATTCAACATCCAAAGATCCTTCCGTTTCTCTAGTTTCAGTTTATTCTGAATATTCATTGTATTCTTAACTCTAACTAAATGCATGTTGATCTTTCTGAAAGGTACCCACAGTACATTGAAGTTAGTAATTTTGAACAATTTCTTATGATTTCTCCAGCTTTTAATCATAATTGAGATATTATATTGAGATAACAAATAAGTGGTATCTTATTAAATACTTTTCTTTCACAATTACAGTTTATATTGGATGAATGATTATACCAACGGAGGATTAAGGATTGTTTTTGAAATCAGCTAATCCGTCAATTTTAATGGTAATTGTAAAGAATGGAATCCTATAAAGAAATATGAAAACTTAGAAAGCTCAGGAGCATAATAATTGTGTGTATAATTTATCAAATAAAATTATGAATTTCCGGTGCAACAGCGTTAAGATTATAAGAAAAGGATTAAGATGCCATGAGTATTTGGGTATTTCATTTTAATGTTTGTCCAGCATATTCGCCCAGCAAACCTAGTATTAATAAAGTTTTAACTCGTTTTAGATTATTTGGAGAACAGAATAATTTGGTTACATTTCATGTATAAAAATGGAATTATCGAACTCATAAAATCCTAGCACGATGTTTTTCTGTATCAAAGCTGGTTCCTATTTGTATCCTCTCAAAAAATTATCGAATTCATTTGCGAAAAAAGACCTTTATTTCAATGTTATAGGTTAGGAGCTGATTTTTGATTGCGGCAAAATATGGGAACTGATGAAGTATCACATATACGAAGCGAATACGCGAACACCAGCGAATAATTTGTCATATCTTCGCTTTTATATTGGTTTTCTTTATGGATTTGGCAATATAAGGATCATACCAAGAATCGAAAAGTTTCCAAATTATCGATATTTCAATCATTATCTGATTACAATTATGACTTCAGCGTCGTTGTTAAGAAATCCCTTTCATCAAGAAGTTCATCCCTTACCTGCATAATGTTTTCTTTCACTTTATTCCATACGATGGCCGTAGGGGGTTGCTAGTCGACGGGAGTATTCCTGAAAGCTAGCATTTTATGGCGAGTGCCAGCGCTACGTACCCGAGGAAACGCAGGATCACACGGAATATGACCCTGAAGTACACGTGGACTACGATTTGACTTGTTAACTGTAATTGATGTTTTGGGCTGGCGAATGTGATGGTTTGGACACAGTTGCTTCGCGCGTTAGCACCGAGGTAACACTCGAGTATAAACGACGCCAACCTAAAGATCACACCGTCTCCGTCCCGGTTAAACTTTTGTAGACCACGGAGTACGTTCAAAGTTCGCGCCGTTGCGTTCGTGATGCAGGTTTGGTTGAGATGAACTCCCCATTGGTGCCGGTCTGGTTCTGAGCACCTGTTCACACAAGGACTGGTACCCTTATGCGCTTTCAACCATCGCATGACTGCCTTACTTAGCAAAGATTACCATGGGCCAATGAAGGTAACTACACAAACAAGTGGAGATAGCTGCTCTGAGGGTGGATCCATAAGCTATGATATGCAGCAAATTATGTTGAAAAGAAAAAAAAACGTTGAGGCAGAAAATATGGAAAACTAGAAAATCTGGTACAACCACAGGTTCTTGCCGCATTCGGGCGCAGCAGGATAACCAACGAACGCTGGAGTGACATGAAAAAGAAGAGCAGGAACTCTCGAAACCTGTGAGAGACGAACTCTCGGTTCAGAAAAGTGGTGGAGGGATCTATAATTGCTCCTATCACCATGGATAAGTTTATAGTAACAGCTCCTCCAAAAAGCCCTTACCAAGGTCAAAGCACTTCGTCAATATTCCATATCCTTCAAATTAATCTGCATCGAAGCATTATCACCCAAGATCTGCTCGAACATCGTGCGAGAGATAGGCAAGTCGACTTGTTGCTCCTCAGCTAAAATTACCCCATAAGCTTAATAACATGGTGATGGTGGTGAATCCGGTACAGCTACCGTCTGGGTTTGAAACATTGCTCACTTCCAAGTGCAAGACCAGTGGCGAGGAAATGGTTTCTTTTGAGTTCAGTGTTCAGAAACGACACTCGTTGGTGTAAATCTGACGCCGAACGAATTGTTGTCATCCTTTCAACGAAGGATCAATGCTTTGGAGTAGGATCTACGCTGATTGGAGTACAGAGAGCTTTGTGTTTGTTGTTGACTTCAAAGCTAGAGTAATCGAATAGACATGCCTCAATGAGATGCTTGGAGTAAGCGGATCCTGGACACGCAGCAATACCGCGCTCGTCATATTGCACACAGGGAAACCCCCACCACCTGTCTATGGGACTGCATTGGAACTATACGCGATGTGACAATCGCTTCGGGATACCTAGTACAGAGAGTTGAAAAATGGAGAGTGCTAGAGGATTATTATACCAGTGATAGCACCACAATTCCTAGCACGAGAGATACAAGAAGCTGCTCCCGAGGTGCATGCGCTAAGTCTTCTGCGGTCCAGTAGAATCTTGGGAAAGGGGATTATTATTATTATTATTGTTGTACTGGGGTCCACTTGCTGGAAATTAGCATAGGCCAGGAATCGGCCCTTAGCTCCCCATGTGTAGTACTATTGTTTACAGGTGACGCATCCTGTCATTCTACAGAAGCCAAGGGGTTCTCCCAGTTCTGTGGTCGCCAAGTATTCCAATTCTGTTACGCCAGTACACCTCAGCCAAGTAAGACGTTTGTTGGCCAGACCCGGGCAATCTAGGAGGAAGTGTTCTGTACTTTCTTCCTCCTCGCCGCAAGCTCGGCAGATGTCATCCGTTCGGATTCCTATACGTTTGGCGTGTGGACCTAGAAGATTATGGCCCGTTTATACTGCCACCAATGTTCTAACGTCATTTCGGTTTTTCCCCCCAGGAGTTGTTTTGTCCTCATTTGATTAGGGTGAGGGCAAAGAGCTCGGCTTAAACTGCAGTCGTTCCTGCCATTCCAAGCCGAATCTGTCTCTTTCCAGAGGATTTCGTCTATTTCCCTTTTTACCGCTGCTATTGGCACTTTAATTGTGTCTATTCTAGTGGCATTTTGGTCGGCTGATCCAGCTCTCGCTAGCTCATCCGCTCTTTCGTTTCCCTCTACACTGCTGTGTCCAGGGATCCGTGTCAGTTGTACAGTTACTCGGGTTGTTGTGGTTTTAAGAGCCTTTCTACAATCCTGCACCAGTTGTGAAACTACGTTGTTTGAGGCAAGCGTCTGCAGTGTCGACTTACTGTCCGAGAGTATATGTATGCTTCCATTAACGTTGTCTGTTGCCGCTTCTATAGCCGCTTTTATTGCAAACACTACCGACTGGAAAACAGAAAGCCTTCGCATTTGCCCTGACCTGCTCCTCACCACGTTTAATGCATGATTTACCAAACATTTTTTGTCTAATTAAGGCATTATTGCATTTAATTGTGAAGTTTTTCGAATAATTTAACAAAATTTTATGATTTGATCAACACAATAATCTTTCATTTTGTGGAATAAGTATTCTCTAACGTTATAAATAAAAAAATTTAATACTACTTAATCTTTAATAATTATGGGGTTGAAGTTCGTTTTGGTGTTGCCGCAGGCCAAAATTAACTCTGGGTAGCTTGGGTCCACCGGGCCTTGCTTCGTGGGTCTCGAGGACGCGTTTCGGCTGCATACAGCCATCTTGAACTGAATGAGAACGAGCGAGCAGAACTGAATGAGAACGAGCTGAAGATGGCTGTATGCAGCCGAAACGCGTCCTCGAGACCCACGAAGCAAGGCCCGGCGGACCCAAGCTACCCAGAATTATGGGGTTACTTACATATGTTACACAATAATGCGTGTATTCGTCTACAGGGATAACGAATTAATTTCTAGTAATCAGCACGAAAGGAGTGGTCGGACCGTAAAATCCAGAATGAACGATAAACAATTGCTATCTGATTAGAAACTTATTCTTTTCTTCATTCAAAGGCAATAGCGTTTATGCCGAATTTAATTATAATTATAATAGACTTATTATTATAATAGACTTATTCGACGTATGTAATCAAACTCGGATAGGTTATGGAATCAAGTGTTATTTAAACTTCATTACTTAAAGGTTCACCTTTAGAGTTTTACTACTGCCAATTCATACAGCTTCCCATTTTTCAAAGTTAAAGATAGTGTTATTAAAAATGAAATGAAGATTCAAATCAGAGCTTTAATGAGTTTAGACAGTTGACATCCTTACCAGTTTTTGTTAGGGTGGTTCAAACAATAATATTTCTACCTTG
This sequence comes from Stratiomys singularior, assembly GCA_954870665.1. Classification (NCBI taxonomy): domain Eukaryota; kingdom Metazoa; phylum Arthropoda; class Insecta; order Diptera; family Stratiomyidae; genus Stratiomys; species Stratiomys singularior. The sequence continues at coordinate 27,037,888 of OX940878.1, read as the reverse complement.
AGTGTTGAACTCCCAGTAGACTCTAACAGCTGGCAGAAACCTACTTGACTAACGATTGACCACCTCCCCTCACAACGGAAATACCTACGTGGAGCCGTTTGACATAGTACTTCGGCCTAAACTTCCCTTTTCTACGCATTACGACTCCTTCGGATTATCAGCTTCCCTATTTTCAATTGGGTAGGAACACTCTTTATCTCATAGCTTTTGTCTAAATTTAAGAAAATTTATTTATCATTTAATTCAGGTTTCTGTCATTATACTCTTAAATGCTGAATTTGATTTTTTTCAATCTCGAATAAGTGTTTTTGGAATGTCACTGTCAATTATTTTTAATTAGATCTACTTTTGCTAAGAACTTACGAATTCTATCGCCATCAAGGCTTCAATATCATTCATTGGTTTTTAATTTTCCATTGGACCACTGAATATTAGTCACTTCGTTTTTAACTTGAACTAAACGATAAAGCATTCACACTGATGACTAAAAAACCAGTATTTTATATACCATTTATAAAACGTTTCAATAAAGTTTTTTGAATTTTCACAAAACATTGAGCACAATAAAAACATGATTTTAGTTAATCAAGCCTAGGATTCTGGGCCCATAAACTTTTGAAATGGGAGAGAGTACTCCAAAAAAGAAGAAAAAATTAAAATAATTGAGTGAACTTTTTTTATCAATTGCAATCTCAAACTCTTCGATAAATGTCATTAGTCAAAAATTATCGCACTAAAATATCCTTACCTATGTTAAACGCTTAACATTATGCTTAGAAAGTTAAACGAAAACCGAATATGAATTATTTTTGCACTTCCAAGGGAAAAATATTTGAGAAAATATATAAGACAACAAAGAACTCGTTCAAGTGCATGTTTACGTTCATTTAACTCCATTGAACCTATCAACTTTCTAAGCTGCATAAATAAATAAGCAGATAATACCAACAATTTCCAAGGGAATTAACAAAAGAAAATTTCCTCTTGCTAATTTTTATTTGAAACAATAGATTTTTGGTATATCTGCAGCTCATCAGTCCCGTCAACATTTAACATTTTACATCCTACACTTGAATGTTTACATGTGAATTTGCAATGCACAACCGCTCATTAAAAGACCAACTTATAAACTTATGATGACCATTAGTTGTGCTCGAGAAAGTGAAGTTCAAGTAGAAACTTGACCACTTTCGGAAGTCCTCCACAACAGCAACAATGACCAATGTAGCTTAATTCAAAAGTGTTAATTACGACAAAAAATAATCAGATGCAGAAACAAACGCCGGCTCCTCTCCATTTTCGCAGCCAAAGTAAACTCATCTGGAAACGACTGGGAATTATTTAAGGAGTTGTGGCTCATTGAGCAAAACGTACTGCAAAAAAGTATCTTCCATTTCATTTCCAATATTTATCCGCGGATACCTCTGGCCACAACGCACTCGTCGATTCATGTAAAGCAATGGCAAATGGTAATGTCGTTGTAATTTCGCGAATAAAACTTTTATGTTTCATTCATGTAAGTGGAAACGCACATATCGAAATCGGATAAAAGAAATGAATCAGCAGGTTCTCCGTAATAAATCATTTTGAATGGTCTTCCGTTAATAACTTCGTTATGCGCTACAGAAAAAAGATTGTCGATATTTGTTCAGGAAGTTAGGATTGGAGATTTGTGATCTCGCGATCTGCACAGAATAACGTGGATTAAACGGAAAATAAGATGGTCTGCCCATGTACAAATCGATGGGATTAACACGAATCGGATGGAGTTTGAATTGTTAGGCTCGGCACGAAACGAGTGAAACTGCGAAAGCTTCGATGATTGTTGTTGGGGTTTTTGCAAAGTTTCATTTCACCAAATGTAATTAGATGTGAAATATTATTGAGAGTCTTGAGAGCAATTATTGTGTTTTCTTCTTATCAATGAATGTTCACCGAAAAAAGGCTAAAGAAGTTGTAAAATTGAAATTTTTATTTAACTATGGAGAATGTAACGGAGATAGTGAAATAAATCTATGAAAAATGGATTAAATATATTTTGATCTGAGGTACAAATGAGCTCTATTCATGACCTCCACTTTAGGTGTATCCTTAGGTGTATCCGTATCAACAAAATAGGTACTCATAAGCCTAGAAAACCCGTATGTTCAAAAATAAATATAACTGGTAAATAAGGTTAAAAAAATTTACAATAGTTTTATCAGAAATGAAGTGAAATAAATAAATTCAGTCATTAATATCCTTATCCGTTTTTATTAGGGTGGTTCAAACTATACTTTATATGCCTTGAGTGTCGAACTCCCAGTAGACTCTGGCAGCTGCCAGAAACCTACTTGAATACAGAATATAACACTTCTCCTGACAACAGTAATACCTACCGAAAAATTCCCGACATATTACTTTGGGCTAGGCCTCCCTATTCTACACATGGCGGCTCTTTCGCATTAAAGCAAGCGAGAGAGAAATGAGGAAGAGAATTATTAAAGTAGGAATCTTCTCACGATCAACACTTTCAGTCTGCCTATTTTTGTTGTTAGGATTCCCTGAGCGTTATGTTCCACCTGATACCATTTGTCAACCGATTTCAGCATCTCTTTGATGACGCTTTCCAAATTGAGCCCCCCTCCTCCCCCAACTTTTTCGACAAGATCACGATGCAGTCCAATCCTTTTTCTACAAGAAAGAGTGTACGAGAAGCGTAATCATTCTGGAGACCACGCTTGAATAATTTTTGCAGGTAAGATTGAAAAAAAACTGTGTCTGTACAATAGCTGAGTTAAGTGTAACTCACTCTCACCATGTTTTTGACTATTTCACACGAAATATCTTAACATCAAGGCTCCTCCAAATCAAACCAAGTAAAAAACACAATTCAGTTATCTGCGTCTTGTTTTTACTAAATGGTTGATCAATCAGCTGACAATGAGGCTTGATTTAACTTTTCAAGTTAATCTGTAAACAAGCTTAGATAAAAACACAAAATTCAAAACTTTTTTAATTACTACTTTAATTACTTTAATGCTTGGAAATGTTTGGTGTAATTGCATAATAATTTTACTCCTTCAATCAAGTTCAGAACTCTTTCCACAGCATGAGAGACGTAAATGACGTTTTCACTAGTATTATACTCAACATGCCAAAAATACACAAAGAGGACAACATCGAGTCTGATGGCGTCTTGTATATTTTTCCGATGTTGTCCGCCTCCTTTTTCATTTTTCCATTTTTATCGGTCTGAAAACAAAAGAACTAATCCAGCCATCGTTCTGCTGTCAACAGAAAAGAAATAATTCAATATATAGTGCAAACGAGTCTGCTATTCTTAAGTATTTACCTATTATTCAAGGATTTCTTGGAAAATAGATAAACGACAGGGGTTTTCCGTCAACTGGGTAGTAGAAAAGGCAGTTTTAAATTGTTCGCTTTCTGGAAAACTATCGTTTCAGATTTGGTTAGGATACCATGATACAGGGTATTTGCGGTAGGACAAAAGCATCAACGGGTTAGAGACAAAGCAATAGCCACTCATTCCAGAATGTAATATTCTTCCATATTTTCATAAATATTCCATATTTTCCACGTGGTAAGCAAAACTTCTTGGAGAGAGCATATAAAGACATTGGTGCGGAGGGATACGTATTAACATTTTCTAAAGTTTTGTATTCGTACTCAATGACTTATTAAAATATTTCACCGGAATAATTAATCTTACATACATTTAAGCTTAGAAAGCTAGCGATTGTTATTTCTATATTCACTTTCGTCGTTTTCCAAGCTCTCTACCTTGCAAAGCTCGCCTTATTTGTTACATGTGATATTCGTGTCTCTTTCTTTGTTTGTAATGTTTTTCGGATTGCTAGCGCACAGTTCCACACTTTATTAATGTCTGTCTGTGTGTGTCTAAAGTTCTTGTCTTTTGTATTTCTTAAAAAAACATATTTCTGCTATCTTCCAAAAATAAACATAATAAAGAAACATAAATGTTCTTATTCTTATTTTATTACGGTGATTAATCCATGTTTACACTCAAGCCTTCCACTTCCTGCAAACATGTTGTCACTAATAAGTGGGGTTTTCCACCATCTTCTTTATCTCAAATTTCTTTTGCCAGATGTGAAAAACTTTCTCTTTCCCAACATAAAACCAATCCGTTCAAGTATTCTGACACGGTCCGTTCGGTGAGCATCGTCTGTTTACTGCGCATCAACACTGTCCTTTCAAGTATTCTGACACGGTCGGTTCGGTGACCATTTTCTGCTTACCGCTCTTCGAACAGTCCTTTTTTTTCTTCTGACACGATCGGTACAGTAAGCACCTTCTACTTTCCACGCTTCGCAACTGCCACTTGTTAATTGAGTACAATTACGTGGTCGTTTTTGGAAGGCCTAGGGAGACGTCCTGAATGCCATCGTCCATCTCGAGAATTGATTGAGCACATTCACGTGGTCCTTCTTGGAAGGCCTAGGGACACGCCGTGTGTGTCATCGTTCGTTTCGTTGAGAGGAAGCTGCAGAATTTCTTACGAATTGAATCTCCCGACCTAGCTTCCTGAAGTCACGAGATGTTCTTCCCAAGTGACCACAATTATTTTTCAAAAAGAAATCTTGGATGAACGATTCAAATTGGGAAATGGACAGAAAACTGATTCTTATATCATGCGGGTCTGAACAGCTCTGAACTATTCTACTCAGAGATTCATGGAATCACTTGTCTGATTACTGATGACCTAGCGTAAAAATTTGAAAATATCCAAAGCAGGATCAGATATACAGCAAAGTTTGTTCAAAAATTTGGTTTCCAGATTGCGCCACCTAAACAGAATCCATGTGGCAACAAAATTCTTTTCAAACAAGATTATATTTATGGACATTTATGGACTTTATAACAACTAATTAAAGACAGTTCTTATAATTTTTAATTAATTTTATTATTTAATTATTTGAATTTTTTATTTGTCATCAAATGAAAATATTCGAGAATAATCAAGATTCGTATTACCCTTGTAAAAGACAGATATAATAGTATGTTTTAGATTCAAATGGATTAAACTGGACTTCTAGTGACAACTCGTTTCAGTACGATTTCGAACAGGCTTTGATGGTTATGATGGATAGAAGATGATGAAGAGGATCAAGAAATTTTATACAACTTGCAAGTAAGAAATACTTTTTTCAAAATTATTTAATCATAAGTTCCTCACTTTGAATTCTTCGAATTTACCACCAATCAGCACTGTAGTCCTGTTCAAGCGTTTTATTTTAATCGATGGTTTCCTCTTTATGTATTTCTTCCTCTGTGCTACACAAAGCGTGATTTTTCTAGCTTTCAAAATAAAGTCCTTGTATAAACTTTCTATGCAATTACGTATTATACATCGTGAAGTTTTAATATTCCTACCGGCGGTCAACAAATTCTTGCACAATTGGACGATAAAGCTTTACAAAAAGTAAGGAACAGTTGCTAGTATATTGATCCTTGGATGCTGAATTTGAGTCCAGCGTGAGTGTGATTTGTTTGACGCTTTAAGGTTAGAATAAAAAGTGTCAGTATATTATGATATGATATCAGATCGGAATCGTTCTTGCAGAACCTAATGCGGTCTAATAAAAACGATGGAAACGTTTTCAGGAATCTAACGTATGGCGGAACGTAACAGTCGTGAGCAAGACACACCGCCTACCAGCAAGACATCAAGACAAAGCATCGTTTTTGACCTAAGGAAATTCGAAATTAAGAATTAATGAAATAATAAAAAAATTCGAGATAAGATTAAGATGGGGAGATTTCCTTCCGGTTATTCCATTTTTGTTAGTTCTGGAAGAGAATCTTTCTTTCGAGATTTAAATTTGAGATGGAAACCGAGTTAGTCGGATAGCGTAAGTTCATACAGCTCCAACACTTTGAAATATAAGCACTAACACTTTGATCGTAAATGTACTAGCAGCTTTTCTTTCTCTGTCTGAAAGAAGCCCACCACAAATGTTAATGCTGTATGTATTTACGCTGAGATCGAGTTTTTTGTGTCCTGAATAAAACCACTGCACCCTGATGATCTTGTTTCAAGTGAATTTTAAAGTGAAGTCCACCAACTTCTCGAACAGGATAATGTTATTCTTGTTTTGGTCAGTCTCCTAAGTTAATTCTGTGAAATACACTACGTAGATAATATTTTTCTTTTGAATCCTTAAAATCATTTATATTTTATCCAATACTTCTTAGATGCGGGCGGCAAAGTGCTCACGAAACTGATAAAGGGAAGACTCACTGACGTTATCCATGCCGCTGGGGATCTTTCTCCAAGGCAGTACGGTTTCGGAACAGGACGTTTCACTATAGATACAGACGTGGAGGTATTGAGTGCGGTCCAACAGGTGGAGGCAGGCCACACGAAGAAGAATACATTCAACTTCGCTAGAAGGACGGGTATTCTATCCTCGGTCCGGTCTTTTGGAACGTCTTCTACGACAGACTGCTCAGACTTGAACTGCCGGAAGAGTGTGCACGCAAGTGGCTGGGGGCACAGTCGATAAAGCCCAATTAAGGATAAATGTGCTGATGCGCCGGGAAGGGACCTGGATGATCACCCATGGAGCAGAGATATGGAGGAAACGGCTGGCACAGGTACAGAGAAGAGAAGCACTGTGGATTGCATCAGCATACCGGACAGTCTCTGATTCAGTGGTATTGGTAATTGCAGGGGTGATACCTATCGCTCGGTTTGCTAGAGAGCGTCAATGAATCTACCTCCGAAGGCACGAGGGTAACAATGAAAAAGTTGTGATGGAAGACGATTCACTCTCGACTAATGGCAACAATCTTCAAAACGTGAGCTAAAAGGAAGATGAACTGAGCCGCTCATTAACGATTTGAGATCGTGGCTCAGTCGAATGCATGGTGAGACCTGACCCAGCTACTGAGCGGACACGGTTGTTTTCAGTCTAACCTGCACAAGATTGGAAAAGCACGATCTCCAGATTCGTATTCTGCATTGGGGAGAAGGGTGGCGCCTGTCATACTTTCTTTTCATGCAGAAGATGGGACAAACAGCGCGGTGGTCTTGCCGAAAAAGTGGGAGAGTTCCGTCCAGATAGCCTTATCAAAAGATGCTGAAATCAGTTGACAAATGGACCCAGGTGGTATATTACGCTCGGGCAATTCTAGCTACAAAAAAGGCGTACTTCAACGGTTGGAGGCGCTGAGGGTGGAGGGTTTCCTTCTCTAGCGATCCCCGTCATCTTTCCCTTCAGGCTGGAAAAGGAATCACTGTAACCCGAACGTAAAATTGGGAAGCCGAGCCCGAAATATTGTCAACCGGTTCCAGAATAGCCACACCAGTTTACAGGGAAGGTGTTACCGTCTTTTACCTACCCAAAAAAATACTTCTTTCTTTGAATAAATTTAGTTTGAGTTTGAATACGATCAACTAAATTATTTAAGGGGAAAAAGAAAGGTTTCTTTTACTTGTTTCAATAAATTCGAGCAATCTTAGTTGAAAGAGAGGACGCGCTTAGACTAGGAGATCAAAAATCGACCAAAAAGACAGAAAAGAAGTAAAAGTCCTAATTATCATCCCATTCCACATTTCTGATCATTGAAACATAAAAATTTTTGGTCAATATGAACTACTTTATTGACAAAATAAATCAGCTGGAATTAAAAATACGAAAATAGGAGAGGGGAGGGTCCACTACTGGACAATATGGTACCAACTTTATTGTTTGAATGAAAAAGCATCATCAATGATATGCGATGGTACAATGACACGATACGCGGAAAAGAAATGTTAAAATAATGAAAAAAATATAATGCATAAATTTTTCCCATTTTTTCAAATTTATAAACCGATAAAAAATCGTTTTTCAATACCGTGAAGAATAAAAGGAAAATGCTAAGAACCCCTTGAAAATATTCTAGATATTAAAGAATATTTTCTTTTCGTAAAGGAGATTTAGGGATAACGGGATTTTTCCTAAGATCACTTTTATATTTTATCCTTAATCAGTATCACCCGAGCAAAAGTTTGATAAGTTAGGAGAAAAAGAGTGGGCCCAATTTTGTGGTTATCAAATTGAAACAAAAAATTACATTCATGTAGAACGGCTTCATTATTTGTTAACATCGTGATGGTTGCCGTATTTCTAACGACAACAATTTTTCTTGCGTTAATCAACAGTGGACAGTGAAGGGAAACAAGATTAATTGTTCCAGATAATCATTCGCAACCCATTAATCTCTAATAAATTATTCACAGTCATGGTTAATTGCTGTTAATTAATCGCAGCAATAATCTTGTTTCTCATATCCGTGGTTGGGTATGAAACTTGAATCGATTGGAGTTCTTTCGTCTTTATATGACTCAATATAAAACTCAATTCGGGAATAGAGATAAATTTTCTAAAAGAACTCTTGACTGCTTTCTCTTGTTCCATTGCAGTTCTTTGAATTTCCTTCTTCCTTGGAAGAATTTTTCCACAATTATTCGAAAACAATCGATACCGTCGGGTTCAACTACGAATTAGTATCCAAAATTTCTTTTTCGAATTCTTTCATTATTTCTTGGAAATTTATCACGACCATATCCATAAACGGCTTACACGATTAAATGCAACATTTGTTGCTGCATACGTTCTCTTTATTTTTGGACATGTTAACTAAACCTCATTAGAAAACATGAACTCTGCTCTTGCAATTAGTTTCCAAATTACTAATTTCACTTAGAGTCTTTATGGTATCTTGGTTTGTTTTTTCATGTACTATAAACATCATTTTGTAATGATAAATGCAAGTGCAATAGCAGCCGCGTAGTACAAAATAAATTCAAAGAGCACTTTCATTTGGTACAGTGCTTACCATTTGCTGGAAACTTGAGAAAATTACTGACTTTGCTTAAGTAAAGAGAAATTTGGAGAAGTTTTTGAAAATTACGTGTGACCTGGACTATCAAAAACGAAAAACTACGCGGGAAAACATACTCGTGAAATTTTTTGAATATGTATAAAGTTTAGTTGATTGCAGAAAATTTGGTTGAAGCAGATCTTTGATGCGAATACTAAGTAAAATTTTGTTTGTTAATCTTCGCATAACATATGAGGGAGTATTATGCGATCGAAAAATCTTAGGCCTATTGTTAACATATGTGTGACAAGAAATAAATGAAACTGAGAATAGTTGATTTATAGGAATTATTACGTTGTTGTTTCTATTTTATATTTCAAAAAATGCCGGTTAATGTCGAACTTGGGTGGATAAAACTCTAAGCCCATTTGTTCACACTTTTCCTTGTGGGTGCTTAATGAAAATAATCGCAAAAATGCTGTTTCTTCTGCGAACACAATTCGGTAATAGGGACACGGGGCCGATGAAGATCAGGACACCAAAAAGTGTGAAGCGAGTGGGAGCAATTGCCAATGTGTAGGGCTCGAAGACATGCAATCTAATTGGGTGTTGCAAGCCCCCAAAAGGACAGCCTCTGCGGAGATTACTGCATTTTGACTTTAATTTCCATCCTTTCAAAATAATGATGGTGCGAAAATTAAACTTACCAGACTACGGTAACCGCCAAAGTCGATACTGACGAGGAATTTTTTATAGCGATTCCTCGTCAGTAAGTGTTTTCCAGCAGCGACCAGGCACATTTCCTGTTCATCACATGAACGGGGCTGTAAATTACAAAAGTATTCACCCTTGGGCTGAGAACAACCCCTAAGATTCTCACAAAAGATTGCTATATTATCTTTACTAACTATGGATATGCCGGATAACGACTTGGTGTTCTAGCCCCGTACTTCTTTGAAAAGGGAGGGTAGTCCGTGGCCCTTGATTCTGGTCTGGTCAATATTTTCCAATGCTGCAAAATTTTCTGCTGATCCATTTGGAAATGATTGTTTAAGATGAGAGGTTAGAGGTTATCAATTCTAACATCTCAGAGCCCGAAATTTTCAATATGCCTCAAGAACAATTTTCGCAGAAGAGGTTACATGGGAAGACCTGTGCGATCATCCGCTTCAGGCATATGTTTGTATAAGGGTGTAAACGTCGCCCCCAAAACCTGCTAGAGTTAGCTATATTTATTCAAGTAGTAGCACGACACCTCGCGTAATGTGTCTACGAGTTGTTCAAAATTTCAAAAAGTGTATTGCAGCTTATAGAAAATATTTTATAACCCTTTTTCTTTGGCTTAAACCTTTTAGTTGAACAAATTTGATCATCCTTCAACAATACTCTACTATGAGAATTACACTATCGGCTTTACTCATTCTTTTAACGATAATTACAACTTAGAGCAGCCTTTTACCATTCAGGACGTTGCCAGGAGGTTCGTTAGAATTATCGTTGAAATGTATAAGCTGTCTGATTTTTTCGAATATTTTTCCCCATCGACCGTAGTTGCATTAAAGCATTAAAATTTATACGCTTTTCTAGGAACGAATCATTCAATTGGCACTTAATGTAACAGTATTGTAACTAACATAAAAACGTTTCTAGTTCACACGAAGAAAGAAATATGTGCATAACTAACACGAAATAAACAAAATCGTTAACTAACCTAAAGATTTTAGGAAAATTAACACCTTTGTGAAGACCTTTGTGACCTTTTCTTTTTTTAATTAATCACTAAATAAAAGTAGTCACCTTTACTTGCTACATAATATTCGCATAAGATTTTATTTCACAACACTTTTACCGCACTGCTTTTAACGCGAACTGTCGCTCGCTTCTTAACTTCATACACACGACTCCCTTCTCCGCTCGCTGTATTCACTTTTATACATCTACCAGTCAGCCCAGAATCTTCGATATGGATTGTTCTCGAGTTTACGCGCTGAGTCACTTACACACGTATTTGTTGTGCTCAATGCACGCAATATGTTTATGTTATGCCTTCGAGAATTATCGATGTACTGGTAATTGAAACTCGTTTACGACTTTTCTCTTAAGACGACTTCAGTGGCGCGTGAAATTTTTCGAGCATGTCACACTTTCCCCACCTTATATCTTTTTCGCCCCGAAAAAGTGTCACATCAGCTATCTCCGCGTCTTCCTGCTGATAATATAGGGCAAGGCGGTCCAGGTGCACAATTTTCATTTTTGCTTTGGGTTTCTGGTGTTCCTGTATTCGGTATACCACATCGTTGATTCGTTTGATGATTCTATAGGGTCCTTCCCAGTTTGACACACCGAGAAAGAACAGTTTGACACACCGAGTCAGCCGGCTGGAATCCGGATGAGTTTGCCATTAAGTCATATCTGGTCTTCATGAGATCGATGGTTGACTCTATTTGCTTCCGCACTAATTGGTGTATCTGATTCAGCTGTTACCTTGAGTCGCTTGTGTACTCCGAAATGGGTTGGGACTGCTCAGGTTGACTCCCGAACTTTACATCAGCTGTTAGCCGAATAATTTTCCAAAAATGACTTTCGCAGGCGCTTCTCCTGTTGATGCATCTTCTGCAGTTCGGTATGCCATCAAAAATAATGGAATGCATCGATCCCAATCGCTCTGGTTTTCATCAACCATATTATCCAAATGTTTTTTTAGCATGTCATTGAACCGTTCGACCACAAAATCGGACTGGAAGTGAAGTGATGTTGTCCGTGTTTCCCGTATTCCCAGCAGTTCACACATTTCGGCAGAAACTTGTGACTCGAAGTTTCTGCCTTGGTCTGAATGTAGTTCATGGGGTACGCCATATCTACTAACCCACTGTGAAATGATTTGCTCCGCTACAGTAGTTGCCTCCTGGTTAGGAATTGGATATACTTCTGGCAACTTACTGAAGTAAACAGCTACAACGAGTAAATACCGATTTCCCCATTCAGACTCGGGAAAGGGTAAAGTGATGTCCACAGCTATTCTTTCGCATGGTACCTCCACGTTATAAGTCTGCATTTGCTTTCACGTTCTTCGATTTGGGCCTTTACCGGAAGCACATATTGTGCATTTAAGACTCCAGTCAAGAACGTCGTTCCGAGCTTGGAGCCAGTAGAATCTTTCGCGCACCTTTGTCAGGGTCTTGTTCACCCCAAAGTGACCTCCCGATATACCTTCATGCATCTCCTTTAGTACTCCTTTGATCCTTTGACCTATTAGGAAGAACAACTTGCATCCTATATGAAGTGCCGTCTGTCGATTCCAATTTCCGTTTCAGAACTCCATCATGAACATCAAGGGAGTTCCACTGAGCCCAATAGCTTTTTAACACTGTGCCACGTGCTGATATGTCCTTCCACTCGGGGCGTCCTGTTGTCTCTTTCCATACCAACAATGGTCCAATTTCATCGTCGCATCCCAAAGTTCGTGCTGCGCCCAACCTTCGTCGACTTCCGTTGTGATTACACGCATATCCACACTTTGTTCTTTTTCCTCAGAACGTCGGATCTGTTTACAAGCCTCTGTTACATCTGTTTACATGGGTGACGGCAAAAGGCGTCGGCATTTCCATGCACACCTCTTTTTCGATGGACGATTTCGTAATTATAGGACTGTAGCCTTTCGATCCATCTAGCAACTTGCCCTTCTGGATTTTTGAAATGGAGCAGCCATCTCAGGGAAGCATGATCTGTTCGAAGAACGAATTTCTGTCCATATAGGTACTTGTGGAACTGCTTTGTTGCTTCAATGATAGCCAGAAGTTCTTTACTGGTTACGCAGTAGTTCCTTTCACTCTTTGAAAGAACTCGGTTGTAGTATGAAATTACTCGCTCCTCACCGTCGACCTGCTGTGACAATACGACCCCAATCCCATTGTTACTCGCATCGGTATCTACCACGAACATTCTTCCGGCTTCGGGGTCCGTTAGAACCGGTGATTCACAGAGCTTATTCGTCAACATCTCAAAGGCTTTTTCACACTGCTCGTTCCAGATAAAGGGGCGATTCTTTTCCGTGAGCTGATGGAGACACTTCGCTATCTTTGCTATTAGTCTTCAACGAATCGGCAATAATAGGACGCCAGTCCAAGGAAACTTCGAAGTTGTGGTCTGTTGTTAGGTTTCGGCCAACTTCTCAAAGCTTCTATTTTCTCTTTGCTGTTACAACATGCCCCAGGGACTTTACTTCAGCTGAGAAAAGTATGCACTTCTTTGGACTCAGCTTCAAGTTAGCCTGTCGTAGCCTTGAGAACACCTCTTTCAAGTTGCGCACATGTTCGTCAAACGTCCTCCCTATGATAATGATGTCATCCAGATATACCAAGCACGTCTTCTAGCTTAACCCGCGTAGTACACATTCAATGAGGCGTTCGATATTGTTCACTTCACTATTGCAAGAATAATTCCACTTTGTGACACCAGTGTTGCGCTTTGCCAGGAACGCGACCTGTTTGCTTTTCGCAAATGTTCGCAATAGTGAATGAAACGCAAGACATGCGTTTAAAAGGTGACATTTCAGTCTACAATTTTCAAACAAACTGTTTTGTATTTCATCATTCATGTCAAAAGGTGTATTCAATTAAAAATGAGTGAAATTTCTGCAAAAATTCGTTATATTTTACAATATAACGACGATCAATGTGAGAATGCATGACAGGCTCACTACAAAATTTGTGGTGCCTATGTCAAGACACTTTTTGAAAAGCCATAGCTAAGAGATGGTTCGCTCCCTTTCGTTCGAGAAATTTTGATGTCAAAGATGACCCTCGCTCAAGTCGACCAAACACTGAAGAAGTCGATGAAATCTTACTAGAAATTGAGGAAGACCGACACAAAGCAGCCACGACATTGCCAAAAAACTGAATATCTATCATCAAACAGTTCTGATCCATTTGCATTAGTCTGGATAGTTATGGTTAGGCAAAGAAGCTCGACGTTCGGGTGTCGCATGAATTAACACAAAAAATTTTAATCGACCGAATTTCCAATAGCGAAATGCAAGTAAAACAACGAAATAGAGCCATTTTTACAGCAAATCATTACGGGCGATGAAAAATGGGTAAGATACGAGAACGTCGTTCGAAAAAGATGATGGTCAAAAAAGGTGAATCATCGCAAACGACTTCACAGCAAGGAGTGACACCAAATAAGGTTATGCTGTGTGTATGGTGGAGTTGGAAGGGAATTGTTTATCATGAGGTGCTATAACATGGCCAAACATTTAATTGTAATCTGTACTGTCAGCCATTAACTAGATTGCAACAAGCAATTCAAGGGGCGCTGTCTTCCATCATGACAATGCCAGGCCACATACATCTTTGATGACCCGGAAAAAATTCACAGAGCATGGCTGGGAAGTTTTGCTGCATCCACCGTATAGTTCAGACCTTGCACCATCAAACTACCATTTGTTTCGATCCCTGCAAAACTTCCTTAATGATAGAATATTCACTTCAAAAAGGAACTGCGAAAATCACTTGGCCAGGTTTTTCGCCGATAAACCACTGAAGTTCTACACAGAAGGAATAATGGCTCTACACAAAAATGTCAAAAAGTCACAGATAATAATGGACAATATGTATACGTACTTGAATAAAATCCATTTTAAATATTCAATCGAAAAATGACAAAAAAAAAGGTTCAGTACTTTTTAGACTTACCAATATATTATATCATATAAATAATATGACGATCACACATATCATATTTATGATAGATATGTGATCGTGACTACATTGCAGGGGATGATACACTGTGACAAAAAAGTATCCGGAAATTCTCATTTAAATTGCCCGCGTTGAGTATTTTTAATTATTTGAAGTTTCTGTATGTTGGTAGGACTGTCCGTAATTACTATGCCAAACATGAGCGCGGTCTGTCAACTAGTTTGTTTACGACAGCTGTTGAAACCAGTCGACCTCAGTGGTAGTCTGCGAATTTTACAATGGAAAAAAATATTGAACAAAGAGTTTGTCTCCAATTTTGTGTTTTGAACGAAATTTCGTGTGCTGACTCGTTGCGAATGCTGGAAAAGGCTTACGGAGACTCTGTTTTATCGAAAACCCAAGTGTACAAATGGTACAAAGCCTTTAAAAACGATCGGGAGATCGTCGAAGATTTGCTTCGTTCAGGACGACCGTCGACCTCTTCAAGCAACGATAACGTCGAAAAAATCAAGGAAATTGTGCTCGAAAATCGTCATGCCAGTGTTAGAGAGATAGCTCGTGATCTCAACATCTCTCGTGAAACCGCTCGTTTGATTTTGGTGAACCAATTGGGCATGCAGCGCGTCTCCGCTCGGCTTGTTCCGTTAGAGCTGAATTTTTTTCAGAAACAGTACCGGATGCAGGTAGCTGCAGACATGCTAGATCGTGCGAATTCTGATCCCACGTTCATGGGACGGATCATAACTGGTGATGAGACATGGGTCTATGAATACGACAAACAAACGAGCCAACAATCATCTGAATGGGTGGGAAAAAATGAGCCGAAACCGAAAAAACCTCGCAAAAGTCGTTCGAAAATCAAGACGATGCTTATTGTTTTCTTCGATATTCGTGGTGTGGTTCATCATGAATTCGTTCCGCAAGGTCAAACGGTCAATAAGGACTTCTATTTAACTATTTTGTGACATTTGCGTGAAAATATTCGCCGTAAACGGCCGGATTTGTGGCAAAACAATTCGTGGATTTTGCATGACGATAACGCACCATCACATCGAGCCACGATTATTAACGATTTTAAGACCAAACACTCGATAAATACCATCAACCAGCCACTTTATTTGCCTGATCTAGCTCCGTGTGATTTTTTTCTTTTCTCCAGACTGAAATTACCGCTCCGGGGAACCAGATTTGACTCCATAGACGCCATAAAAGAAAATTCGCAGGAGGAGCTGAAGGCCATCCCTGCAAGCGCCTATAAAAAATGTTTCCATGATTGGAAAAAACGTTGGCACATGTCCAATTCCGACCAATTCAAATGGAGCATATTTTGAAGGAGATTCAATAAATATTGAAGAAGTTTAATATTTTTGCGTTTTATTTCAAATTTCCGGATACTTTTTTGTCAGAGTGTATTTGTGTAGACAACCAGTTGTAACTCTTTGCAAAATTCTCGATATATTTTGTTCAGACCTTGAATTTTTCAGCAGGATTCGTTTGCAAAGTATCAGGAAGTGTGTCACAGCAATATTGAGAATCTTTTTAGCGAGTCGACCACGAATTTAATTGTTAATGTGGAATAAAACTTTCAAAACATATAATTGAATCAATATTTAAATTATAAAATTAAAACAGGTGCAGCACAATCATTAATTTCATTAAATTTTACTTAACGTTAGTATGAAGTTCATGCAGTTGTAATTAGATACAACATTGAAGTATCAAAGAATATTCGCGGAGGCTCCAACTTGCAAGGAAAGCAATGCTCTTACAAATCTCATTTCTGTTCCCAAATATTTGGTTTTTCGCGAGTTGGAAGCTTTTCACAATCCATCAATCGATGTTCAACATTTATTATTGGTTTTTCTTTAACAAATCGCTTGTTCAATTATTTCTAGCTTAAGATGAAAATGAAATTGATTTCTCTTGAGTGGCAAATAGTTTCAAATCATAACTTTCATATCGGAAAAAGTAAAAAGAAAATGCATTTAGAAACCAGAATCAAAGCGAAACCGCTCAAATGTTGCACATGCGTTAAACTAATAAATAATTTCACACATTTTCACTAAGAAAATATTGAATTAAAGATTGTTAAACAGAGACCGTGAAACCTGTTAAAACCTACCTTGTACATTTGCTTAAAATCAGGTGTAAATGTTTCGGAAAATTTTTTCCGTTCGAAAAAAAAAATTCCCAAACTTTCTTATAATCGAATGGTCAATTTGTAGTGAATTTGCAGCAATTATATCGGTTAACAGTTTAATGCAAACATATGTACAACATTTGAAAAGCTAAAGATTGAGATACCTTGAAATAACAATCCAGCAATGGTCAATGAAAAGTGAAAACCAATTGGAACCTGTTATCTAAGACAATTAAATCATTATGGCCCAGCACGACCCCTATCAGTTTTAATGCGGTTATTGACTTGACTTGGATTTCGGATTTTCCCAAACTTGTTCGCTTCGCGTTGATATAGGCAAAATAGAACTCATAAGAGGAACATTACATACGAATGTTTACATATGAGTTATATACAGTTCCCTGTTTTACTTTAGTTTTAATTTATCCAAAATAAAAAGAATGCTAGAATTTGAATGAATTGTTATAATTTGAAGGGAAATTTGATAATAGGACACTTTTTGGTTAGGCTTTTTCGAAGAAACCATTTATTTACGCTGAATTCCCACTCGTAATCGGAGAAAATCACATTCGAAATTTTCACTTTTCGAAAATCGACCATCCCGTGTCACCAATCCAAGAATTCTCATCCTACTATCATAATTTTGGTGCCATCCTATAGTCTTGTATATGACCCTACGTGAGTTGCCAGTACCATGAATGAATTGCATTCCTCTAAAGCTTCTCTACATGTCTGACAAAGAAGGAATTTCGTACGTACTAACGCGTGGTTACTCGTATGAGTTCCCGCAAAATTATCTTCATATAGTATTATCGCGTGCCACCGATTCCAAAAAAACAAAATGCATGTTCCATCAAACCATTTTGCGTGGGGGCGAATTTCGGCGCCTTATTTATTATGGGTTCTTATAAAAGTATTCGCTAATATTTTCACAAAGCAAATTAACTGCGTATTTTCATCCATTTTATCTCCTGTAGGACTCCTGGAAAATCTAGAATACGTGAAGGAGCGGGCATTGGGCACTGTAACTTGTTTCTTCTTTCCTGAACTTTTGTTTTTCTTATTGACCATGCGGTCTAGTTTCAGCTTTTAACAGCTAATTGCACCCTTCATTTTTGTACAATTACAGAACAATAATGCGATCCATTTAATTCTTCCATTTAATCCTTGATCCCTTGAAGACTCGGTCGAAATTTATAATTTTTAAAAAATTGCAAATTATTAAGGGTGCGTTTTATCGGAAGTTACGTCTTCTCAGAATTATCGAAATGTTGCAGTTTTTGAAACATTTTTCGAACAGTAAAAAAATATACAAATAAATCAAAAACTATCCAAATCCTGCAGCATAATGATAATTGCCAAAATTACTTTATCTGTACATTGAATTGTTGGACCTCCGCTACAAAAAATTGTTTTGGTCATTTTCTCGATTTTCGTTTTGCACAATGACAGAATCTGTTCATTCCTTTAGTCCTGAGTGATGGTCAAATTTGTTAATCAGTAATGAATTGTTCAGGACTATACCTGAACCTGATACCTGCACTAATTAATCGTTGGAATGCTGCTCGGTTCTGCTGAAACCAATAAGTTTTTCCGCTAGACTCACCGAAAATTCGATAGAGGGTGTTTTCTTGCGTTGTAGTTCTTGGTATACAATCCACGAGTAGGCAACTGCGAACATTAGTATTTTTTTAAAAATTTCTTTCCACCATTTATATGATTTTCTACTTGGATCACACATTGTTCAAAATTGATTCGCAAGGTCAACTGCGCACATATGTTCGTTATAAAACTGGGCAGGAAGCTTCTGGGCAGAGTGCAGCTTCCCTGAAACCATCTTTTGCAGTTTTTTTGTTTCAGCGATTGTATTCTTGTGGCAATTACTTAGGACTTAAACTTCCTTCGTGTTCTCCCACTTGATTAGCAATGATCCAAAATTGTTGCACAGCATTTTCGTGTCTCCTCTCGGTGACAGATTTCCTTAAATTTTTGTACATTTCTGCTATTCGTGATGCAGATTCCCAGACAAGCGGAATTCAAAGAATTGATCAATTCAACAAACACAAAAAGTCGCAGCATATGGTAACATGCTTCTCTCTCATGGTATTGCAAAGTTTTTGAACGACTCTTTCACCAAGAGTGCCAATCTGTTGTCCTTCGTATGTTCCTGCGTACACGTTCACATTACATGCATATTCCGATTTTGAGTGGCAGCACAGCCATAACTTTATTCTTCGCTTTATGGGTTTCAAAGGAAGATATTCTTGCATAGATGACCTATTTTTGTACTTTGTCATCTTTTCATCATTATTTTGGAATGATGAATCTGAGTGTAAACGCTAGAAAGTCATTTTGAGACACGGAACTAGCTCATCCATATAGTAAGTCTTTGATGCATTAACTGCCTTATTTGTAGCGTTCATGTATAGTTTTAAAGACAAAAGAAGAAATTGGTCCCGGCTCATGGCTTTCTTTTTTGCTGTGTTTCCCAAAGATGTATTTTTCGGCCAATACATGTGGAGTTTTGGTATACAATTGTAGGACATCGTGCTACCCAGAACACTAATTACTTGAAAAGGATTTGTTTTGGCTTGTAGCTTATAAGATGTTTTGGATAAAATTTCTAGCATTTTGTTGGTGCAATCCGAAGTAAATATAAAAAGGATGGTTTGAAAAATACTTCTAATATTGAAGAGCCACGGTCAAGGTCAGCTAAGTGTATAGAAAGCTCGCCCTTCTGGTACATTTTTGTTGGCAGAAATGTCTCATTTGCTTCAGAAGAAGAATGCTTTCATATCCTTGTTCCTGCACAAAATTTTCCATTTTTTGAAGCTCACCGTCACTTTCATCAACAGAATAGCTATTAGATATAAATTCAGAATTGTGTCGCCGATGTGTCTTTCAAGTTCCGATATGTGTTCAACTAAATATTCTTATTCTTTTTTCGATAATGCACGTTTGTTATTGTCCCTGAGAAAGTTCCAAATTATTAGAGCTTCATTTGTTTCCGATACGACTGAGACACATTTATCTCATTATATATTACTAATGGCACATATTGATCCCTAACAGAGCTAACAAAATATAATTTGAGTGAAGACTACTATAACTCGATCTTCATGTCATATTTGTTTTGAGCAGAGAATAGCGAAACATACCTGCTCATATTTTCAACCTTTTTTTCACTAAAACCACAAAACAATCGATGAAAATATATGTTAACATAACATAACTGGAACATAAGTTAACCTAAAAAGAATTGCTAGCGAGCCCATCATTAATTTCTAAACAAGCTGTGGGACGTATATGTCCCTTAAGTGCCGAAAGGGTTAAACCACCTGAAAAGGACGCTGACTGTTTGAAAAAGGTTGGTTATAAAAAAAAAAAAATGGACTGCACACATGTTTACAAGTTTTGTTTATGATGTTTCAACTTTGAATATTTATTTAACAATTTATGATCACAGTTTTCTTTCTCGTTGGTTATCAGCTGAAAGGTGGTGAGAAGTTTCATCCAGACGGTGTTGATGGTAGACGTCTGTCCCCACGAGTTTGATCCACCGCTGCTTAACGGTATGTTGATAGGTTACTTAGTGAAAATCTGGGTCCACCAGCTAGGGTGGAATGAGGTAACAGTCACCAACGTGGGTGGGATTTCTTCAAATCACCATCGAGGGTGATATCAACACTGATCACCAGCTAGGGTGACCCTCTCTACGCGTCACCAGCTAGGGTGAAAAAACTCTATAACTCCAGCGAGGGAGATAGTCCTTCAACGTCACCAGCGAGGGTGATATTCACTTGTAGACAAATAATCACGATCCTATATGCGCGAAGGTCTGTCTCTAAGGAGAGCCAGAAGAAGACTGACTGGTAGAAAGATGGCGGAAAGGTCCCAAAGTCCGTAGAGAGGGGGCAGCTATAGAGAAGAGTCGGTCACGTGATTGGTTGAAGAAACTCTATTGAAACGAGTGTCTCACGGGTTGTTGTGAAGTATGGAAAAGCCCGCCATAAAACGACGTATTTAGCTCTTTGTGAGGCTGTGGACAAGCCATCCCAGATGCTCACCTCATCTGGATAGGATTTTTCCTTTGTAGATAGTGATAAAAATTTTTATTATATGTTTATTTTTGGGCTTTTCTCTTTTTCTTTACATATCTCAAACACCCCGGAACCTAAAAGAAGGACCCTATGGTTAAAACTGGAAACCTTTGCTTCTTGTTCAACTCAAAAGTCGTCAAACGTCATTTGGTTGATGAAATTTAAGCTTGGTATCTTTCTAAAAAATCCAAGATTGGTGTCGTAATTGGTATCTAGGTGACGATATTGTTTAAGCTAAGATGCAACAGTGTATTTCCAGTGGTAAACCGGATGGAACCAAATAATCCAGACCAGATCGAAGCAAACTGTGCTACAAGTATGGCACTTCTGGCCATAAGGCCAAAGGCTGTCCAAACGAACCCAGTTGCAACCCAACCCACACCGTAGCTCAACCACACAAGATTTACTAGACCACGTTGCGAGGGAGAAAAGAGTCGACTTGTTGCTGATATGTTAACAACACCACAACAAGGAGGAGGCTGGATGGTATTGTGATCGATCCGGATCTGCCGCCATCTGGATACGTGATAGGGCGTTACCCACTTGACGTACTAGAGAATTAAGAGATCTACAAACACAAAAAAACCCACGAAAATACAATCAACGATCAAGTAATGACCAACTCCGACACAATATTTTCAGTCCTCGACCCAATCCTTGTCAAAAAAAGAAAACGTGACGAACCGGACAACGTTAATCCTACGATCCTGAAAAGACCCCAACTTAATGACCCTCGTTAACACATAATTAAACCAAAAAAAAAAATACCAAAATAAAAAACCAGATCTACCCCTCCGAAAAAGTTTCACCTACAAAAAGATGGACACCGCGACAAAGACATCAGAACGAGCTGAAGATGGCTGTATGCTGCCGAAACGCATCGTCGAGACCCACGAAACAAGACCCGATGGACCCAAGCTACCCAGAGTTAATTCTGGCCTGCGGCAACACCAAAACGAACCAGAAAACTCCTTCGTAGGTTGATTAACGAAAGCAAGGCTCGATCGAGATTATTCGAGCGCTTTTCCCCCAGCATCCTGTTCATCCCGATAATACAGATGTTGAATGTCCTGGAGAATGCTGTCCAGCAGGGCACGTTTCCAAATTGTTGGGAAGAGGCGAGGCCCTTGCTGATCCACAAGGGGAAGGAGAACGCCGAGCAATCATCTTCATATCGGCCCCTATGTATGTTGAACGCCGCTGGGAAGGTGCTCGAGAGGCTCATTAGAGAAGGACTTGAAGAGGCCATCCGAACTGTCGGGGATCTGTCTCCTCAGCAGTACGGCTTCAGGGCTGGTCGATCCACGATCGGTGCAATAGAAGACGTTAGGAGGCAAAGAAAGACATTGGGAGGCCGGCGAAGAATTGATTTAACATCAGGGGTGGCGCAAGATTCCGTTCTGGGCCCGGACCTCTGGAATGTATCGTACGATGAGCTTTTGAGGTTGCAGTTGCCGGGGGATTCGCGCCTGGTTGGCTACGCAGATGACGTAGCAGTACTAGTCACCGGATGTACTGTCGGACAGGCGCAGCTCAAACTGGGTGCGGTAATACGTCGAGTGAGCGAGTGGATGACAGAACGTGGACTTAGCCTAGCGCTGGAAAAGACCGAGGTCGTCGTCCTCACCAAGAAGCGGATCCCTCATGTTATTCCCGTTTGGGTGGGAGAAATGATCATCGAGTCGAAAAAATCAATCAGATACCTTTTCTTGATGATTGACTCGAAGATGAGTTTTTTCGAGCAGGTTCGAGCATCAGCGGATAAAGCTTCTGTGCGAGTATCGGCTCTCAGTCGCCTTATGGCCAACACGCGGAGACCAACCTCGACCAAAAGACGTCTACTGAAGAATGGAGTCAGTGCTCTTGTATGGGTCTGAGGTTTCGGCTGAAGCTTTTAGTAAAGAGACGCACCGAAGGCGTCTGGCACATGTTTAGAGGAAGGGAGCTTTGCGTATAGTGGCTGCATATCGCACTGTCTCTGAACCTGCAATGCTGGTAATTTCGAGGGTGATTCCTTTTAAGTTACTTGCAGACGAACGGAAACGTGTTTACTTACGTAGGGGGGAGTCAGCGAGTGAAACCGTCAGCCGAGAGGAACGAAGAAGGACCCTAATCTTGTTGCAGCAAACTTGGGAAAACGAAACGAAACGACCGCACGGCTGATTAATGACCAGGGCCATGGTTCTACAGAATGCATGGTGAGACTGATTATTACCTGACGTAACTACTCAGTGGTCACGGGTTTTTTTCAGTCTTACCTGTATAAGATGGGAAAGTCACCATCACCAACTTGCGTGTTCTGCCCGGGGATGACGGATGACGCCTGTCACACGTTCTTTACGTGTACTAGATGGGCAAGACTCCGTTCGCATCTCTCGGAGAAAATTGGCGTACTCTCCCCACAAAATGTAACGGGAAAAATAATGCATTCAAAAGCCAACTGGAACTGTGTGTCGCATTACGTACGGACAGTACATAATATAAAGAAGGGCATGATGGATCGCTTGGTGAGGGAGGGGGGATCTCTGTAACAGCAATCCATCCGTGCAGAAAGAGGGATTTCTCTTAACCTGAAGACACCGCTAAGCGATGATTAATGAGGCCTAGTCCGAAGTAATGTGACAAACAATTCCAGGCTAGGTTTTCGGCGTGACAGGGGAGGTGTTTAATCGGTAGTCCGGTAGCGGGAGTCCGACACTCAGGGCGTAAACAGCCTTCACCTCCCAAACAAAAAATAAACAAACCAACAAGAAAAACTCTTAACACAAAGGTCTGTAGGGTGAAATGGCTGAAAAATGGAAAAAATTAATTATGGTCCTTGCAATATGATTATTCTGAAGCAGTTTCAGTGCGAACCTATCGACTCACGTTACTTTAGCAGTTTGATAAAGTCTTCTATTCGATATATGGTGCTTCTAATCCATCTTAGACTTTCTGTACAGACCCGTGCATGCATGAAGACAGTTCCTATCGAAAAATCTTCATATTTCCATTGTACTAGTTTTTGATGGTATCTGATTTGACATCCATACGTCAAAACTGGTCGAACCAGGTTTTTCTAAGAAAAACTTGAACCTTTTGATCAATGTATCTGGGATGAATCAGTCGTCGATGGGTTATTATCACTTTTTGTGGTTTACTGAGAATCTTTTAGACATCATTCGTCACAGCGCAAGAAAATTCCCCCATCTAAGTCATAACTGCGCTCTATACTGCTTGGTTATGGCCTGCAAATTTATTTTCTATATCCATGGAACCTCACTACTGATTTTGAATTTTAAACTGCAAGGTCAACCTGGAAAAGAGAGGTTGTCAGTTTATCTCCTTTTTCTCTTATTGATGTCAAGAATGTGCAAGACTTTTATTTTCTATGTTCAACACGAAATTCACACCTAATTGGTTTAAGATATATATGCATGTTGCTTTATTCAAACATTGATTCTAAGCGTGCATGGATCCAAACGTGTTAACAATATGCATTTAATTTCCTACTTTAATTTGAAGCAGATTAAATTAATCCATTTCGTTAAGCCTTGAACTTTATAGTAGACACCGTAAAAGCTATAAAGAGGACTCCCTCGAAGCGAACTTATCTGCACCGAAGTAGTTGCGCAATGATCAAAATTATTGTTATTACGTTCATGCGACGACGAGTATACGAATGCAACGTGTGATTTTATTGGTAATAATTTTGAGTGAAATCAGAGAGTTCACATTTGCTTGAAAAAAAAACATCCGTTTTTCGTTTTCTTTACTTCCAGCAAAACAAATGTTAATACTTGTGACTTTCTTTTAATGAAAGTACTCGTAAATTTATTAACGTCCTTCTGCATTGCTTGCAAAATGAACGTCTGACTAGAAAGCGTGCTTTGTATTTTATTGTTCTAGACAGCGGACCATCCGCTTACTAGGGAATCAATTTTGCTAATAAAACTCATTTAAGGGAATTAAAAGACCGGAAGCCAATTAATTAAAAGAAACGAAAATTTTGGTTATTTCAAACCCAGTAACGACATTCGTAAAACTTGCTCTGATTCTT
Organism: Stratiomys singularior; assembly: GCA_954870665.1. NCBI lineage: Eukaryota > Metazoa > Arthropoda > Insecta > Diptera > Stratiomyidae > Stratiomys > Stratiomys singularior. Next base: position 27,013,072 of record OX940878.1, on the reverse strand, counting down.
CATAGTTTTGCGTCAAACGCCACTGCCTCATTCTTATTCATAATTATATGTACCTTTACACATACGGTGCGGTCCATCAAGTTGCGCTGTCCAGTTTGTTTATAATCTTCACTTAATAAACAAAATGTTAATGACGAACGTGCGCAACCACGAATAAACAAAGATATTAATGTTGCGGCATTAATAGTTGTTGCAAAGATGGCCAAATAAAATCATGCAAAATTTAAATATTTCGCATTAGCCTCTGGCACTACTCTATTCATCTTCATCTTCAAAGTTCATCTTTGCATTACTTAGCGGAGAAAGTTCCGAGAAAGTAACATATCATTAGGATTCCAAGAACAAGCGTGCTTTGCAAAGTTTAAAATGTTTCTTTTTTATTTTTGTCTTTGTGGACTTCCCATCCAACTCATCAAACATAAACGAAAGTTTTCCGTTTTACAACACTCACACATTTATTTAAATGTTGGGGTAAAAATAAAATTTGTTTCAGATGTACACGTTTAACTGCAACAATTTAAGGTCAATTAACTTATTAGCAAAGTATATTATTCACACTCGTTCGGCGGCTTTACGACTAATCTGCCTTCTTGCGTTTGGTAAATGTTACTTCGTTGCCGCTGAAGAGTATTTTGGCAAAAGATTTTTACAGCGAGGAAAAGTAACACGAGCAAGTAATGCACACGATTTATTTATTGTTGGGAACCTTTCGTAGGGGTCATCTTATTTGGCAAATTTAAGCAATTCAACCTACGCGAAATGAGGAAAATACTTTCTTCGAGTGGTTTATTGGCGGAATTTTTGTTTCGAGAATCCGATAAAAGTTCATGCTATGAACTTAACACCTTATTTGGATTCGTGCGAAATTAGCAAATGTCACAGAGATCCATCGTGAGAAAAGAAAAATGGGATATCCGGAAAGACCAAGACAAAGAATATTGTAAACATTTCATATATGTTCGATGAAATAAATCAAAGTGATATTGATGCAATCCATTGTCAGAGATAAAGCATAATATAAGGCATTTTGCCTTATTCGGATTTCGGAGATGTTAACGGCTGTCTGTGAGATTTCTTGGAAATTACACGGAAAATCTGAGTTTTGTACAGAAAACTATGTAATTGTGACAAAGATATAACATGTTCCTATAATATTTTTTCCCGGCAAAGGAATTCCGGATCTAAAATTCTAGTTAGTGGACAATCCACGCCTACATATTGGGGGTATTCTGGACCCCCATTTAGTTTTTTTCATAATAAGTTCAGGAAATAATACAAGGTGTCTCAAAGGAAATTTTATATTTAGTGGATCGATTAAAAAAAAAGTAAGCCGTATATAGAAAAAATGTTTATTAATTGTTAAAATACGCTTTTTGGGGATTGATTTCTTAAAAATAATATCGTCTAAGTGTAGACCCTCGCGTTCTCGGCACTTATTTAATCGAACAGTGAAATTACTTATGACGTCTCGGCAGGTGGACTCAGGGATGGCTGCCATTTCGTGACGGATATTTTTTTTCAAATGCGCCAGTGAAGTCGATTTATTGGCGTAAACTTTAGATTTAAGATAACCCCATAGGAAAAGTCCATAGGGGTTAAATCTGGACTTTGTGGAGGCCAATTTATGTCACCTCTCCGGGAGATCAATTTGCCTGAGAATGTTTCACGAACACGTGGCAGAGACATATTGGACGTGTGTGAAGTTGCTCCGTCGAGTTGGGACCATGTTCTTTGGTTATAGCTAGGAAAGTTTTGCAGTTCAGGTACCAAAAAGTTGTCTAACATCTCCACATAACGCTCTGAATTCACTGTAACTGCACGCCCCCTTTCGTCTTCAAAACAGTAAGGGCCGATAATTTCTCGCGCCGATATCGCAGCCCATATGGTCACTTTAGACGTATGTAGGGGTTTCTGATGTTTGCGTTTCGGATTCGTTGCACTCCAGTAGCGGCAGTTCTGCTTATTTACGTGGCCATTTAGATGAAAATGAGCTTCGTCCGAAAACAAAATGTTGGTAAACGTTGAAAATCGCTCAATCACCTGATTTACGAAATTAAGCGTCTGACTGGCATCTTTGGGCTTTAATTCTTGCACCAATTGAATTTTATAGGTATGCAGCTTTGGGTCTTAATTATGATCTAATGGATGTAATGATGCTCTATGCACATTTAAAGCACTTGCGCGCTTCCGAATTGAAAAGTTCGGGTCGTCACGAACAGACTGATTAACATTCTCCACATTTTCTGCCGTTCTTGATGACCTTGGTCGCCCGGATTTTGATTTATCCAGCGTTGTACCAGTCTCTTCAAACTTCTTAACCCAATGTCGAATGAGAGGAATGCTTGGCGCATCATTTAAGTGGCGAAAATCTCGAATACTGCAGAATTTTCTACGCGCTACAGTTGGCGAATCGCCGTTTTTGTAAAACTCTCGCACGGACAACGGGCGGTCTGCTCCCGAAAAACGCTCCATAGCGACTGAATTCCCAAGAGCCAGGCTACCGTTTGACATAACCCCCGCACCCCTCGGATACATTGCGTTCACGCAGTAAGCTAAATAAATATAAAATTTCTTTTGAGACACCTTGTATAACTTCATCCATTCCTTTAACAGCAAAGCACAGCGTAATAAGTTGTTTACGTGTCTCATTTGTGTTTTGTCCAGTGAAGTTGAGATTTATCAATTTAGAAAGAAAATTTAAAATTAATAGAGAATTCATTAAATTTCATGTGTGACGGTAATATGAGTCCCATAGTTAGAACATAGAAATTCCTTGGGCGGGATAAAAAATGCATTTCCAATGAAAAGAAAGGAGATTATTCAAATAGTTACTATTACTTGAATTACTATTATTTGAATAGTACAAACTGTAAAATCACACATCATTTGTCGTCAGAAAATAGTAATTCGCAAAACAAGCATCCAACGTTGTCTTCTCCAGGGGTTACCACTCCCATTTCCATCTCTGATAGACATGCATCAATAGAATTTTTACATCTGTGACTGATAGCTCCAAGCTATCAAACTTAAGATGTCTTTTACTGGATCGTTTTTTGGAGTGTTTACATTGTTTTTATTTACTTAATGCTTTTTAACATCCTTCCGCAGGTCTGAGTCTTCTTTGTTTTTTTTTTTCTTTTCTTTCTGTTTTTGTAAATCTTGTCATGTTTTTAACATTTCTTTGTATGGCGAAGATGTTATCAAGGCAGCTTTGGAAAATTGTTTTCCCTTATGTAGCATTTTCTTCATAGGCTTAGGCACAGTCCAAGTATCGTTTGGAGAGATAGTATTTTTCCTAGGATGAAATGTACATAAACCAGAGGGCCCTGCTTCCGTAAAATTTTCTGCACTTGTCTGCACTTGTCTGGATGCATTGAATCTCAGAGCGTGAATCTTGAATGATCGATGGACCTGCTTTAACACATATTAGTTCAGAATCATGTGTAGTACAAATTGTACCCAAATCTTTTTCTTCTGTCATTGACTTTTTGCCCCTTCTTTTAATATTTCCATGTCAAGGTGATTGTCAGTTGAAGGGGCTAAGTCTGCATCTGAAAATATATTCTTGTTAGAGGTAAAGAACCCGTAGACTTAAAACCATTAGCTGCCATTGTTCCTGTCTGGCAAATTAAATACGCGTTCCCAAATAACTCACAAATTTCATACGGCTCAATAGGTCTTCCGCTGTGGAGCAACCACTGTCGCATGGCTTCACTACAGTGGAATTCCAAAGTACCAATTGACAAGTAGCTGAAGCTTATGTGACATGGTGGGGTGGTAGACTCAGTATTATCGCTTGATTTTCTCGAACTTGGTAAATAACTCCTATATTTCTGACATGGGAATTGTGGTGCTCCATCTAGAGCTAAAAGCACCGGGTCCTCCTTGGTTGGTTCGATTTTTTGAATAAAATGCTTGGGCTATTCAGTGAATAAATTAGATTGATGGCATCTGCCAATGGAACCTGACGGAGCACCCTTCATGAGAGCATCTGTCATATTTATGCGAGGGAAGATTAATTGTGGCGAAAAAGATGCTCTCCCAAAACTGATCAAAATAGTACAGTCACTAAAGATCCTCTTTCAGCAGAACTTAATGCGCCTATTTGTCGTTTCCCTTTGAATCCAATGATTTTTGAAATTTTCGACTGAACAACAGAAATTCAAGTCTCATCCACTTTTAACACTCTATCTGTAGGATACCTGTGTTTCTTGAGCTCAGCTTCCAGGAAGTCAAAAAGCTCAAAGACAGCTTCCTTACTGATTCTATTTGCTCTGGAAAAAGATGTAGCAGTGGGTTTCAACAATGACAAAACATCCTTATGGCGATTCATAAAGTTATCAAACCACGCTCTCTCTGCTAGTCCTTGTTTGAATTGATGCCTTATTACCTTTTTTTCACAGAGGTCGTAAGATATATGACGAATATCTTGCCTGGTGAGTCTGTGGAACTTACTTTCCATAACAACTACATATTCAACTAATTTATTTTCAAGTGTGTCACCCATGATCGGCTTACTTTCTAATCTAATGTTTCTAAGTCCTGCTGCTTTTAATTTCTTGGCATCTGCGAAAATTAAGGAACAGCAATATGTGACGTACATTATATGAGCCCTTTTGGGGTCCATATTAGAATACATACTGTCATTGGAGAAACATAAGCAATTTGTGGAGTTCGCTGGAGCAAAGTTTAACCTGAATCACAGTTTTATTATCCTTAAGTATTGCTGATTATTACGTTATAATTATAAATTAGCCCTGTGAAAAGGGAGTCACGCAAATGTGGAGTAAATAGTCACCTTACAAACTTTCCTTCGCGGCGAAAAACAAAAACAATGTTTAGAACACAACATTCACATATGAACTGAATCATACCGCTTAATAGCGAAACTCAAGAGTTGTCATTATAGATTTAGACTGTTGCCACTAGTCTACGCGCCTTACTTTAAACGATATGTATGGGGCTCATATTAAATACAGGGTCCATATAACTACTTTTACCTGTACGTGACTTAGCCAGACAGGTTACGTATGTCTAAAGGGAATGCTCAAAATTTCAGGTTTGCCTTGCATACTTTTCTGGGAGGGCGCTTTCAGATACATAAAGGATCATCAAATGGTTCTGAGCAGATTTTTATTCGGGTGGTATTTCAAAATAATTTAGTGTTCTCTTATTCAATCGTTTCCGAAACAAAATCCTGAAGCAACGAGTATTATCTTATGGCTGTGTTCCTGCTCTTGTTTTTATGCGAAATCAATATTACAATTAATTTGATTAAATTTTACATCTGAAGAGCGATCTCTGTTTTTGAATTGAAATTTAATCGAAGGAGTATTAATCAAAATGTTAAAAATATATTCCATAGAATTAAAAATTAAAACCCTTTCTCAATCGTTCTTTGATTATCTTTCATTTTTCAATTGTTTGCTGCGTTGTTTATCGCTTCAGTTTCAGACCTTTACATATATTTTCCTACGCTCTTTTATTTTTTTGGAAATAAATTTATCTCAAATATGTCTATTTCACGCCATTTCAGTAGCACTTAAATGCCGGGTACCATATCAAGATTTTATAGGGAAGAATATGTTGGATAAGGGCTTACTAAGTTAGTAGAGTGAAGTCTGAGTTGGCTTAACTCTAGTTTGATTGTTGACAATCTTGCTATAGTAAGGGAGAAGTTGAGCCAGATTACTATATAAAATCGTAGTTCGAAGCTCTAACCTTTCTGTGATACCCGGATAATCAAAGGTCAATAAACTAAAGAGAAATGGGCCTCAAATGCAACCTTGAGGGATCTTTGGAATCGATGGTTCGATACTAGCTCTACAAAACTCTGCTGGACAGCACTTCGTCGCAGGGGACTGCTCGTTTTTTTGCAAAACTAACTGGGAAGATAAATCAAATCATTCGCTGATAATTTTGTCGATCCAAATAGAATCAAAAGCTTTCTCTTAATCAATGAGGTATGCTCCTATGTCGTTATGACTTCCCAATACGTTTTTAAGTTGAGCGGCAGCCGTTGATTAGTCCTTTTTTCAGTGTAAGTTACTTCATCTTCAGAGAACATAGAGATAGCTAAGAGGATTACAGTTTCACGTTTTTTTTCAGCACAAAAGGCAGAATACAATTCAGATAAGAATCGACTATGTCTTTAGTACACGACTTCTTCGGAATAGAAAATATTTTAGCGTCGGAGCTTTGCTGACTTGAAATAATTAATTTTTATGCAATTAATTTTATTTAATTATTATATTGCAACTTTCGAAAAATTTAGAATGATTGCAGAATAGGAAGATGTTTTTCTTTTGAATTAAAAATTCCGTCAATTCAAGCTCATTTGTTAAAACGTGTCTCAAGTATTCAGGATTCAGAACAAGGCCCTAAAAAGGTGGAGAATACGTATACAACACGAGTTCGATGAATACGAATATAAAAACCAAAGAATTAAGCAAGAATATTTACTTGTGGTAAAATTTACTTGTCGAACGCTCAAAATTTTTTCCCCTCCATAGAATTGAGTCAAACAAATTTTGAATACAAACCAAAGAATTGGTAACTGAATCGTCACCACCCTTCTCCCTTTGAAGAGTTTTCGGCAAAAAGTGGAATTAGTAACGATCAAAGCCGAACCTACTCGTTCCTAGAGAAAGGTTTCTTGTATCCCAAAACCTTCCAAAAAATGAAACCCCCTTTGCAGCTTTTATCCAAAAAGTGGATAGAAAACTGAGAGCCAGCCACTTTCAACTTCACACCTTCTTTTTGCTCTTAAAGTCATCTCTACTTAAACACGCTCAAACTGGTCGTCGAAAACTCCATATTCGTAGCCATCCAGCTGTATAAGATATATACCATTTATATAGATGCTCTTCGGGTCAATCGGTCAGTCTTCGGGTCAATCTTCGGGTCTTCGGACCAATATATAGATGCTCTTCGGGTCAATGGTAAATAATTCATTGAATATCTATCCAGTCCAAAAAGGCTGGTTTTCGTTTTTAGGTTCGAAGTTAAAGAGGTTAAACTGGAAATTCTAGAAGGCGCAGTGATATCGGCAGATGAAATTAAGCGGGTGTGTAATGGATCGGTGCCCAAACTGCGAACCCCCCCCCCTTTTAGGTCATTGAATGCTTACAATATTGCCTGAAGAAGAGAGGGAAATGGTGAGAGAGAGAGAGAGAGAGGGGGAGAAAGTCTCAGTGGTCTTCATTGGCATCGAAGTTACCTTCAACAGCCTGAGCATAAAAAATATCATTACCAAGCATCCATAGATTTGAGATTGGAATTTTTGGACGATTGGTTCGCGGAATTATTACAGAAGTTATGGTTTTGGAAATTTGTTTTAATGCAATCAACAAACACAGGCAAAGTGCAGTATCACATAATTTTAGCACTAACATGGCTCCCCAACATGGTGCTGCATTCCATCTTGTATCGCCGGTATTGTGTCTTTTGTCTCTGTATGTGGCGTCTTCAACAGTGGGCCTGCACTTATTATACAATTCAAGAAGGATGTATTAGAGAATTCAAGAATTCATCTACAAGCATGGCAACTTGATGTATTTAACATTGTGAACAAATCGACAAGTTCCAAGCCACCGCCTAAGTGACGGGGAATAAGCAACACAATTGCCTGCTAGAAGTTGACAGGTGCCACGAAGGCCATGTAAAACTGCGTTGGAACAAATGCTTAACGTGATACCTCTCGGAAGATGCAACTGATAGAAAGCTATTATTTACGAATGACAGGCTCAAATTTTTGAAATAACCTTCTCGTAACAGATGAACTCTATTTAGCAGGACCGAAATACAATATATAAGATTCAGCAATGCCTCCCTAATTTCCTGAAATGTTCATCCACGGACTAGGAAAAGGCAAGTAAGTCACAGAACTTCATCGCAGGGTAATGTGAGCTCTAGTGTCGAGGTTCATATAATGGTTCTTTAGTTGGAATTATTGCAATTAAACTAGTCCTAGCAACTGCAATGACCGAACAATACACATACAACACACCCTCTCAAATATCAAGCCAACACACGAATACTTTGCGCCTTATCCTGTTTCTTCATAGCTAGTGTTGAACTTTAGGTGCACCCTTAAATTACAGACATTAGAAAGAAGTTAAAGGTTACGTAACCTTCTACGCTGATGACGAAATTTTTTTTGACAAGCCGGAGGTCTCAACGATTGTAAGACTAAGGAAGCAGAAATGTTCCAGACATATGAATCGTATGGACGAACAACCGGTCCCCAGAAAAGCATTCATTGGAAGAGCTGAAGGGAGGAGACCAGTGGTTGCCGAAGTCGCTGGTCTGACTTTGTTGAAGAATACAGAGCATCGCTGCACGGATTTCATAATTGAGGACCCGGCCAATGGACCGCTAAATTTGGATGCGCTTGATTCAGGAAGCAAGAGGGGCTGTAGTGTTAAGAAGAAGAAGAACCTCCTAAGTTGAGGGTTGTAAAAATACTTGAAAGATTCAATAGACTGGCAAGAGCTGGGATACTGGCTTGAAATATAGCAGTGTGGATTCAAGTACACCTACCAACAGCGGAAAGGAAGTGAGTCGAGATTCTCTACAAAGGGTTGAAATAATAATCTGATTAGTGCTTCTATGACTCAACCCTGAAGGAAGAACAAATGACCAAGGGAACACTGATGCTCCATTGCATTTTGTGTTGGCATTGATAGTGGACGAAAAGTTTTAGGTTAACATAAGAAGCGTAACACGGACAAGTGCCCAACTCGAGGTGAAAGGAAAAACAGCGTAGAAAACTTTCTTCAAGACTGTCGGAATCAAGTTCATGATCGCTACAAATGACTGGCTCGGAAATAAGCGGGAGATATTAAAGTCTTTGCGAATAAGTAATTGAGGACACTCCTTAAGTTTTGTAGAGCGACACTTATAAAAACTAAGTTATATGCGAAGGCAGTGCGAGCCTTTGCTGCATTTAAGGGTAAAGTAATTGCGATAACTGACAGCGGGAAAACGAATTCGTAACTGAACAACATAAATACCTGAAAATAAAAACATCAAAAAGACACTTCCTTCAGTTTGACATATTTGTTTGACATAAATATTTCGAAATGGAGGCTGAAGAGCGCCTTATCCCGATGAACATTTTCACACAGCAGGAGGCGAAGAAGGCATCACCATCAGTATTTAGATTCAATAAAGAAAAAAATTGTCATAGTCTCACGTATGATCGACGGCACTTTTTTTTTATTTCGATAACATAATAAATCGCTGTTCCAAATATCTATAAATCGGCTTGATGGAAACTTCAGCTCAGCTGTAGATACTGCTCATTACACACAATTGTAATTGCGACATGAACCCGCATTACAACAATTTGTCAAATTTTTCATTTAACAGCATACAGCACTGCAATCAGTATCTCTTCTTCCTCTGCAAAGCTGAACATAAATTTTATTATTGAATTTGTTCCCCGTCACTAAATTCAAGTATTGTATTCTGTTTGAAACGCCACATTTATAATACATAACATCATTCATACCAACAACATATTGGTGGTATGTAGATGTACTTAATGAAATCATAAAAATAAGTCGTCGAAGAATCGGGGCCAGTGGTACAAAGCGTTAGCGGTATACGAAATGACTAACAACTAACTTACAGGTGTGTGCAGGTAACAAACCAAGAACAAGTTACATACTCTCATCGATGGTGGACTTCTTCGCGCATTAACAAGCAATTGGTCACAGTGGTAATCGAAACCGCACAAGAGAATAAATGAGGAGTAATGGTAAGTAATACCATATTTTTCGGATTGGGTCTGGTGGCCAAATGGGAGCAAAGCTTCAACAAAACTAAAAGTATCCAATTATGTTGAAAGAAGAGTAGAATGGATTTTTGGTTTTGGCGATATGAGTTGCATTGTTAAGATGAGAAACATTTATGTGGATCTTGGAAGGAAGCTATGGGTTTCGGATTAAAACAAAGTAAAGAAACGTTATCACTAGAGAGATGGACATACGTGAAAATACGTAGACCCAGGATCATCGAATGCGTAAAATGGGTGTCGAATTGCTAGGGGAGATATTTGCTCCCACATTATCTTGAAAATATTTTCAAATTCATCAAATCATGTCTTGCATAAGGGCAACATCTTTCAGGTAGCCCATTCTTTGGTTAACTCAACAACTAACTGCTTGCTCATTCATCATCGTAAGAACTTGCCATCAACACTATCTTACCGCTAAGATAGTGAACCACATTCATTAGTGATCTCATCATATGTCGATTGGCTCGCTGACTAGATCAGCTTTTCATTGATGACTCGAGATTTCATTTTGGGTCAATCGGAAGCGTTTTGTAATGTGAGACTTCAATTTATGATAGGATCATATTAATCTTGTGTAGCATTGAGCTAATGTAACAACGACTCCCAATATTCTTTTAATGGCCACTCATTTATAATTTGCTCGAATTGATCGGTAGATCTTTTAACTGTTCAAACTCACATGCCAGGAAAAACGATAACGCCACCAATCGTCTCAACTGCTTGAATTCGTCGACAAATCTTTGGGTACAAGAGCGGTTTGTACAAAAATAGTAAAATTAGAGCAGCAGCGATTATGCCACTGCCATCGTGGTTAAGCAACTTTTGTTAATGGATTATATATTTGATTAACACGATTGTGGATTACGCGATAGATTTTATCTGTCAGATACAGTTCGGCCAAGATATAATAAATTTCATTTCGTATCGTGATAATAAATCATGTATTTTGATTTATTCGTATTTCACTCTATCTTAATCTGGTCTAGATTTTATTTCCTGAAAATGTTTTGAATATGTTCGCGTTTTGCGAAGTTATTTTGGAAAAGTCACAAAAATTTTAAATTTTTTTATTAATTTTCACGTCCCCATCAATAATTATTATAAGAATAATATTCTTGTTTTAAGTGATATGAAGGCCTTACGCGTCGTGTATCGGGCTCAGAATGGCAACCAGCAAATGGACCCTTCACCGAATAGAGACAGAACCTTGCCTGGCTGTGCTTCTCACATTACTTCGGACTAGGCATTTTTCCTATGTAGCGAGTCGAAAGATGTTAAAATAGGAAATGGATTACTGATCGAGTGATTTGTAAGGAGAATCACCCAAGCTTAGTGGGCACACATTTCCATTTGTCTTTTTTATACTAGCTCTCTTTTTTTTCTCGTGATCCTTAGGGAAAACAGTTTAGTCAATATATCGCGACTTGCCCATTTTATGCATGTTAGACTGGAAATACCTGGTCCCGCTGTGAAATAACGACACGTTGAAATCAGTCTTTGCATGCTTTCACCCCAGACCACCCATCTTAGTTACGATGGTACTTAGAAACAGTGGCCCTAACTTTCACAGTTTCTAATTTCTGTAATTTCCTTTGGAACTAAAAGAAAGTTTTTCCATCTAATCGTTTTATCAGCAAAGCATCACTGAGTTGATTACGTTTGATCTTTGTTATTGATTGCTTAGGATTTGAGGCGTAAGGGTTTTTTCTGCTTTGGTTTTCAAGCGTTAGCAATTTTCGCAACCCTTTGCTCTGCCTTCGATTGTTTCAGCCGAAAGTCGTCTTCGATGGCAGCTGCTTTCGCCTTTTCCCTATTCTAATTCATTTTTTGCGAACGTTGCACTCTTGCATTGCAATGGACTAGTCACCATATTGGAAGCGCTCAGGTATTTTGAAGTTATGACAGACTATTTGGAAGTTATGACGGACACGATTCGCTCAATTAAGAGTTAAGCTACCTCGGTCTATTCGTAAGTTCTGATTGTAGTCTATGTTGCCAATCTTTGAAGGGGAGTTTTAAGTAGTTTTGGTTAGCGAGTGCACACATCTGATCCCGTGTGTTCTACATCTTTAATTTTTTCTATGCAGTGGACAAGTTCTTCTTTGAGAAAACTGTAGAAAACCTATTCCACATCGATCCTCTCACGCTTCGGGATGTATATCAGTAACCCTAGTTCATTTTCGTTAGTTGTACTCATCATTATTCCGTCACATGTTGGTAAGTGTAAGTATTGAAATAATTGTAATAATTAAAACAAAATTAAGATAATAATTCAAAAAGATATATTCTTCCTACTACTTCTACTTCTACTACTACTACTACTACCACTACTACTACTACTACTACTCCTACTACTACTACTACTGCTACTACTACTACTGGTCTCCTTTTATTGATACAAAGGATAATCATTATTTTTACTTTTTCAAGGGTATATTTTTACATTTTGCACAGACCCGCGTAGACTTCTGGTTCCGGTTATGTTCTAATTTTGACACATGGCCTATTTGGTCACCCTACAGGAACCATGGAAAACGACTTGTTCATTGGTGACCAGCTGCTCAAACTCTGTTGCGTGATTTGACTCCTACCATTAGAAGCCATTAGACGCCTGTGAATCAGACCCGATCGTCTGTATAGCAAACGAAGTTCTGAATATTTTTTTATCGCTGCAAACTAGAGACTATAGTTTGATCCTCCAATGGCACTTTTCTCCACTGAATTGAGCGTAAGAAACACTAAAAAAGTAAAACGAGAAAGCAGACGAGCATGGGACCTTACAAAAAGGAACTTTTCTAAGAATACTGAGCCCAGACAAATGGAGCCTAAAGAGAAATAAATTGTACAACAAGCCTTGGAACAATGCAACAAGAAAACTGACGAAAGAAGCAGAAACTTTGTTGTTTACGGAAGGTACTTATAGTCTCAGTCAGCCGAAGAATGCCCGCTTTGTATCAAACATAATCGCGGCATACAATTTTCGCGATTTTGGACATTTTTGGCCCACTAACTCGCGCAAACTTAGGAACGCATCGATCCAAACTAAATACTTATATTTATAAATACATTATAAATATATTTACTAAATACTTATATTTATACGTGCCTACCTATTTTGAGAAAATCAACTGGCATAATCTGAGAACGATGCCTGTTCTAAACTTCCAATCAAATATTGCTTTCTTGTATAAAAGATATTTTTACCATGCTCAATATGATGAATTTCATTTTGTCTGCATGACACGGGTTCAGATTAATAGTGAAATTCGCACTTGTACTACATGGGCTGAAAAGCCCCAGAATTTTTCACTAGGTGGCATCATTAGAAAATGCCCATGACTCTCTTCGAGGGGCTCATATGTCACTAGTTTAGGTATGAAGTTTCATGACATGACTACAGTCGTTTGAGTGACGGTACTTTCACCTTTGTAAATAAAATGGAAAACAGGAATATCGTGTCTTGATCAGACATTATTTTTAGATGGGAAAAACTTTTGAACAGTCATCGCAGTTGTTGCAGAAATATTATCGCACATCGGTTTCTTCGAGAACAACAGTTTATTGGTGGTTTAGTGAATTTAAAATGGATCTTAAAAGCACTGAAGATGGATCTCGCTCTGGAAAGCCATAATATGAAATCGAAAAGGAGGGTACGAATACGGAAATCGTAAAGGAAGTGCATCAAATCGTCTTTCATAATCGTAAAGTGAAATTGCGTGGGTTAGTGACATTTGCTAGATACTTTGGAGATGAAAAACCTATCGGGTGTCGCGTTCGCTGGCCATTAATCAAAAACAGCAGCACGTTGAAGATTCAACAGCCGGTTTGGCGTTGTTGCAGCATAATCGGGCTGCAATTTTTTTCCACGTTTTGTGACGATGGATGAAACATGGATTTATTACTTTACGGCTAAGTCAAATAAGCGGTCTGAAGAGCGGCTGGAAAGCCACGAAAGCAGACCAAAGTGACCAAAAAGCCAACTCTCGGCTGCGAAAGTTATGGCCTCCGTTTTTTTTTTGAATGCCCAAGGGGAGAACAGTGTTTCGTATGCAGCGTTACTGGACCAACTTAAAAGACGAAATAAAGAAAAAATAGCCTCATATGACCAAGAAAAAGCTCTGTACCATCACGATAACGCACCGTCACACACGTCCTTAAAATCGATGGCTGAATTGGACCAATTACGATTCGAATTGGTTGCTCAGCCACGTTTTTTACAGACTTGGCAACAAGCGAATATTATCGGTTCCCAAACCACACCTGAAGCCAGTCTACAGGGAAACAGATTAAGATAGAATGAGGAAGTCGTCGCGCAAACCAAGAGGTATTTCGAAGGCTTAGACGATTCGTATTACAGAAAGGGCATCGAAATGTCGGAATATCCCTAAACCCAGCATATCGTCCTCGAAGGCAACTATGTTGAGGAATAACTATAACATTGCCCAAAAAGCACATGATTTCATTAAAAGTCCCAGGACTTTTCAGCGCATGTAGCACATCTAAGAGATTTCAAGCTCGAGAAAAAATAACGAAAGAAAAAAAATTACTTTCCTAAAACTTGAACAGAAATTGATGTAAAAAACAACCCACAATGGGTTTCTATTCCGCGATAACTTTGACATCAATTGCTAAGTTACTAAGTTCTTTACAGAGGATAATAGTAACTTGGACGATACAGGAGCCACCATAAAATTTTACAACAGTGGTAGAACTTCGTGTCAACAAGAATCAAAATATTCATAACATAAAAGAAGTGAAAGCATCATGGAGACAGATTTATGCATTAAAGATGATGAAAAGGCTAACTGGGTTTCTTTTTGAAGTCCCTGAGTTTTTTGAATAGATCGTGTTTATAAGGGACAATGTCATTACATATAGGAAGACTTTGGCTGAAGGTCTTTTCAAGGTCCATCCAAGTTTTGGATAAATTTTAAGGGAAGATGAAATAAAATCTTATCAATAACGAAAAAATCTGTGGAAAATAGCTGCTAGTGAAAAATAGTGGGCATCAAATTCTTAAAGATAGGATCTTGCTCCTAAATTCCACTATTCAACAGAGATATCTCAATTATGTGGACAGCTGACGCATGTGTCACATATTTACAATAATGCTAGTTCTTGGAATCAAGTTACTCTATATATAGCAATCAATAATCTGAAATCTAGTAGTTTAAATTGACTGATTTTTTATTGGTATCCATCATATCTTCTCATCAAAAGATTACTGAAGTCATAATAACGTACTGGAACTTTATGCACTTTTATACACTCTAATTTTTCTGTGCGTGACCCACTTTCATCTATCATCCTTATGTTTACTCACCAGTTTCCTTATAAGACTTAAATTTAATAATAATAATAATATTAATAATAATATTAATAATAATAATAATAATATTAATGATAATCTTTATTCAAATATAATATTCCACAAAAGTAGTGGAATCTTAATTAGAAACTCTGATTTGAATTCATTAGAGTCTTATAATGTTCAGCAGAGCCAAAGTAAAGTTTAACATAATTAACTCCGGGTGGCTTGGGTCCGCCGGGCCTTGCTTTGTGGGTCTCGACCCACAAAGACCCACAAAGCAAGGCCCGGCAGACCCAAGCCACCCAGAGTTAATTTTGGCTTGCGGCAACACCAAAATGAACTTTAACATAATTAATGCGTAAAAGCGTAATCCTCAGAAAAAATTCAAACAAAAAAAACCTTTTTTTAACTGAAAATTAACTTACGTTACACTAAAATGATCTAAACCTACTTGTTAGTGTGCTGATGAGAATAAGATGGCGTAAAAGCTATAGGGAATCAGAATTGCTCAGTGCTGCAACTAAAGGATTAGAGTATGCACGAACTTTTGATAGAAGTTACTCTTCTTTTAAGAGAATGTTTTCTGGTAGGACGGGCATTAGTCAAGTAATCTCTGGGTAGAGATAGAAAACGGTTAATTTAGAGCCATTTTGAGACATCTGTTATCATATCAAGTAAGCTGCACAAGACCCCCACGATAGGGCTCCGTGTAATATAATAGGTTGTATGACAGTTCTTATCAACAAACTTCTGTTTTTATGGCTCAATATAGATTTCCGGTTCAACAGAGGGTAAAATCCTTGAATGATATTGGAAACCTTTCACTTTGATGTTAGAGTCGATGTGTTCGCTGAATGTTTACTTTTTATCCAGGACAAGGCCTAATTATGTGATATTTTCGTACCATGGGACTTCCTTGCCTAAAAAGTTAACGCATCGGTCAGGTAGTTTGTTGTCGCTTCTTTTTGTAGTGAAGTACATTGCTTTGGTTCTATCAATATTTATTTTAATTTTCCATCGATGAAAATAATGAGAGACTCTCTCGAGCATTCTTTCAAGGATTCCAATAATCTCAACTGGATCCGATGTTGCAGTAGGTTAGCACTGGCATGTCAGCTGTGAAAATGTTTAATAACATTGGACTGAGACACGAACCTTGAGGAACGTCAACTAGTACCCTGCAACGACTAAATTAGAAAGAAGATTGTATAGAAGACCTCGGTGCCAAACAGTATCGAAGGCTTTTTCAATATCTAACATAACCATACCAACATAAATTTGTGCCTTAGTACTAACTTTATTTCACCCAATACGCGACAGAGCTTAAGGTCTGATGAATATTTGTTTTGAAAGCCAAATAGGAAATTCGGGAAGATATTGTGAATTTTTACAAAGTCCACGTAGCGTCTCAGGATCAGCTTTTCAAAAACTTTTCCCAGAGCCGATAGCAAGCTTATAGGCCTGTAATTAGCACAAAAGTAAGGGTCTCTGTCTGACTTGCCATGAAAAATTACTACTACATGCTTCCATCCTACTAAAAAATAATACGGGTTGAAGCAAGCATTGAATAAACGACTTAACTATACTATTGCTTTCTTTGGTAAAATTTTCAACACTTTGTTTGGGATCCGATCAAAACCTGGATCTTTATCGGGTTTCAGGTATCGAAGCAACTTTGATGGGCTTAACTTTCTCATAAAGGGGTTATGGTTGTTGGCAGTGGGAGGCTTTTAATAGAGTTATTGGATTGGTGGATTGGATAGAGACCGGATTAGTGTTTTGCGAAGATATTCGCAAGCAGTTCTGCTTTGCCTTCGCTGGAGTATACTTTTATACCTTCCACGTCTTCCGAGTACGGTTCCCCTTGAACCTTCAATCTAGCTTCCAAGAGTTTTGAGAGCCATACTAAAGGTTTTCAAGCATAGAGTTCCATTGGCTGTTCCGAAGAAGCATTGGCTGTTCTGTAGTAATGAATTTGCTCACCTTCCTTGATAACTCCATTCATGGTCTGAATATTTTGTTTACTTCCACCTATAATCTTGATAATATTTGTTTGAAATTTATTTTAACACTTGGTCAGTTAATGTTATGTAGATAGATCGACAATGGCAATAGACTGATAGACCTAGACTGAAGGACCCGTTTAGATTTAGTAGTATTTATCTTTGGTTCGACTGTTTGGAACCAAAAAAGACAAAAGAAATGTTTATGTTGTCTTTTGGTTTTGAAATAAACGTGATTACTAACACTTTAGTCCTTTATCGAAGGTGTAAACAGCCTATTTTTGAAAGATCTACTGATTCCAGGTGCTATTACACAGCACAGCCAAAAAATTTAATTTCGAAATCTTTCGAAAAAAAATATTGCACTTTAAATTTTTTATTTTTCCCTCCAACCTCTTCTTTCACTTTCTGGACAAAATAATTTTTTTTTGTTCACTAAGATAGGATTTGGTACCTGAGGAGAGTTTTGGTGGGAACTAAGATTGAATTTTACAATTTCCACGACGTTTCTATTGAACTTTCACAGCTATACCACTACCCACCATTGTAAACTGGAAATAGACTGGTTCAATAGGAACACCAATAAATAACGAAACAATCGACACAGGACTCGAAGCAGGCAGTAGTTGTACAGAGACATAAAATTCTTACTGGTCGTCCGGAGTGCTAAATAATAAAGGAAAGGATTATTATGATTTCGAAGTCAAGAATTTGAATGGCGATGATTGCGAATTTGGGTTTCTGCAATTCTTCCCTCGTTTTTCTCGACCGGAAGCTTTTCCCATTTATGCATATGAAAAGATACGAATAAAATTTAATTTGGTTTTCATAATATTCCATGTTTCACTAGCTTACATGAGGATATCCTGGTTTTTTCGTGAAGCATTAGAAAACATTATGAAAAACTCTCATCCGCGACTTAATTGACTATGAATTCAAAGGTTTTCCGAGAGTTTAACAATTTTGCTGGCTTTTCCTCGGTCGTCTGAGACCGGATCGGCGTTACCAGCCACGGAAATAACAATTTTTCAGACATCAGCTTTCATCTTGAACTTGAAACAATGTAATAAATCAAAACCAACATAACATTTTCCAAAAACATCACACACATTGCCTACCGCCAAGTTCATATAAAATTTCATAGTTTGGAAAATTATCATTTTGAAAGTTCAACGAAATACAAAGTTCCGGAAATGATACACGTCGCGTGCGAAATTAACTTGTTGCAAACAAGGAACATTTTCATATGTTTAGATTTTCGGAGGTGTTTGGATATAACATTCATCATAGCTGGGCGATGAGTGAAATGGTTGAATTCATACAAAATTCGCGAGAAGATCTGTTATCACAATGTAGATTTACATTTATTCAATTTTCACCGGCGAGCTTTTGAAATATTCACATGTATCTATCTCTGAAATAGAAATTTCGTGGAAACACTTCAGAGAATTCAATTAATGATGCATGGTTTGATGGCATCTTGCTGTAAAACTTGTTCGACACGCCATGCGCCGGTATCACTTTCATTTTTTAATGAGTGATTTGCATTCAATGAACTATTTTTTAAGTTGCCAAAACTTTACCAGACATTGCGTTTCCAGTCTGCTAAATTTAATTAAGAAAATCGTTAAGAAACATATTGTGAATTTTTTTTTTGTAAGCGAAAAATGCTGGTGGAAGCCAAAAATTCTTAACACCTGAGTGACGAAGAGTAAATTGCAGAGTGAAAATGAGAAGCTGCCGTTTTTACGCTGCTTGTCTATTTCGTGCAATTCACACGCCATCAAATGAAAAGTGTAAGTTTTATCTAATGAAAAAGACTAATTTGTCAGAATGAACTTCTATCAATCATAAAATTTCTTTCGTGCTCACCACAAATGCGACCAGGGCTCAAATGTCTCGAAGCAATCATTTATTAGTATCGAGTATGTTTGAAAGCGGACTCTGCAATTAGTATTTACCAAGGAGATCGTTGCCGTGCATTAGGGCCAATTAGCATCATGGGATGAGAAGAAATTAAGGAGAAATCGACTGGTGTTAAAGTTAACAGCAATAAATCTTACATCCAATGGAAGGTCTAATTTGAATGGGATATTGACGAATATAAATGATATGGTCATGACAAATTTTTTAAGGGTCTCGCGTGCCTGAGCTTTCTCATCCAAAACTTTTATTGTGAATAAGATCACATATGTAACTTTGTATCGAGCTTTCTAATATATGTGCAATAAACAGTTATTACAACATATCACGAAAGTCCGAAAATATTGAACATTTCACTTGATGATAAGATTTTCAACATTGATCTGACGAAGCCGCAACTTGGATTGAAAGAGGTTTCGATCCAGCGTGAGAAAAAAAGGCTCTTTTTAACCGTTCACTAATAGTCTGATTGTAAACATGTATGTTGAATAAGTTTCCCAAAACAACTTAATCCCAGCTACTATAAAATTAAGGGTAAGAAAGTGTACTGTAGGAAGCTTATCTACTTCGTATCTCACTCGAGCAACAGGAGATGAGAAACTTTATAAAATTTTTGAAAAACATTGAAAATTCCAAAAACGTCCTTTTTAATTTCTTAAACAAATATGTTAAGCTACGTAACAAATCCTTTGATTACTTGCATTCCAGAGTTTGAAGATATCGATCATACCGTCTCATGCCTTTTCATAAAATTTTTGACGACATGACGAGGTTTGCTGACACTATTAATTAATCGCGACTTCCCCGTACTAGACGAGACGAAAGTCAGGCTGGCCAAACCAAACAACAGGGGTCAACGCATGGCCATAATCGACCTCACAGAGAGGGAAGCAGAACAGTCTTGAAGGAGGGCAAAATTAGAATAGGGTGGGTTATTAGTGGGATACGACAAAGGGCGATTCCTCTCCGGTGTTTCAAGTGCCTTGGAAACGGTCATACCGCACAGGCATGTAATGGAACTGACCGAAGCTCCTTGTGCTACAATTGCGGCAAGACAGGGCATAAAAAGATCGAATGCACAGACGAGTCACACTGTGTTCTTTGCCAGGAGTATGACCCGTGACCAGATGAATTGAAACATATTCCAGGCACAGGGAGGTGTCCGGTCTTCGAAGAAGCCCTAACCAAGGCTAAAGCGCTTCTGCAATGATTCGCATCCTTCAAATGAATCCGCATCGAAGCATCATCGCCCAAGACCTACTCGAACAGTTTGCGAGAGACAGGCAAGCTAACTTACTACTGCTAAGCGAGCAACATCACAGCAGAAACTCACGAACATGGTATCCTGACGAATCCGGTTAAGCCGCCATCTAAGTTCGGAACAATGCTCGCCTCCAAGTGCAGGATCGGGGCGAGGAGATGGTTTCGTTTGGGTTCGTTGTTCGGGAACTACACTCTTCAGTGTATACCTAACTCCGAACGAATCGTTGTCGTCCTTTCAACTTCGGCTCAATGCTTTGGAGGACACTGTTTCGAGTATTGAGGGCCATGTGCTCATCGGAGGTGACTTCATTGCAAGATGAATCGATTGGGGCATGCCCCAATCAGATGCTCAGGGCAAACGGATCCTGGACATGGCAGCACGAGCTGGGCTCGTTGTACTGAACACAGGCCACACCCCTACTTTCCGCCGATGGGGTTGCGTCGGAACCATATCTGATGTGACATTTGCTTCGGAGCACCTAGTGCAATCAGTTAAAAATTGGAGTGTGCTAGAGGATTACTTGGCCAGCGATAACCAGTACATAGCACTGGACATCCATTACGGTGGTTCCCGAAGACCACACACTTGTTCTTCTGCGCTCCAGTGTAATACTGAGAAAATGGATACTGAGAAGTTTGTTGAAGTGCTTATGGGACGATCACCGCTGTCGGAAGCAACGTTGGGGAGCGGACGACCTGTGGCAAGAGATGTGGTGAACGTAACTATGAAAACCATTACGCCCGCTTGATGGTCTTCAATGTCGGTCTTACCGGCACGGTATGCCTCCAGTATACGGTATTCCCCCAGTATACCAGTATACTGGTGTTCACCTGAAATTTCCGCAAAACGAAGGGACTGTCACAAACTACGAAGAAAGGCACAATGAACTTGGACCTGGGAAGAAGCATATATCCGATCAGCAGCTTATAAGTCAACTAAAAATGTCTCCCAGACTTCACAACAGCAGAAAGGTCATCGTTAATCGTAAGGCAAGATATATATGTGGTTTCAACTCATATCAGCAACTATCGACTGAAATTTTAGTCACAAAGGCAAGAATTGAGTCTTATCGCATCTTACATTCAAAGTAAAGAAATTTCCTTAAGCCATAGATGAGGAAATTTCATCTAATACATGAAAAACAGACCTTGAAAATGAGAAGAATCTATAGAAATGAATAAAAAAGCTATTCTCGATTTTGACGGAGTCTTTTTATGGAACAAACAATGACGATGTGATATAAGCAGTTGTGGAAAAAGGAAGAAATGCTACAATCATTTGATTGCCAGCTCACCCCCTTATAGGGCGACTTATCGCTTATAGAATGGAATCAAGAAAGTTGGACATACGAAGTTTTAGATAGAAGCAGTGTCACGCGTATAAGAATGATATAACAACTTAATCTGGAGGAAGAACAGTAGAGTACAGTATCATTTAATGAAGAGGGCACTTTGAATCGTGAACGGCAGGTACAGGGAGATATATTTAAGGCATTATCCAAATGGAACCACGCTGGCCCGACTTCACGATATATAAATCGAAATAGAATAGCGAGCCGGTTATATTATGAAATAATCTCAGAATTTTACAGATGTCTTATGTACGGCAGCCTTACGTATATCAGACGAATGAAAGCAAACTACCAAGGTGCCCAAAGATTCAATAGTGTGCAGAAAATTGGTAGATCCTGGACAAAACTGGACACCTGAGGGATATTTATTCGATGATGAGGCTTATCATTCCCTATGGTATGGCATGGATTACACTCGATTCAGTATAGCGTTTGGCATGCACTAAGATAATTTTTTTTTACTTTCATTTTCCGTTTTACCGGTCAGAGTTAGGTCAAAATTTACAAAAAATAACAATAAAGCAATTATTATACTTTATTATAAATAATAAAATGGAGCAAATAGTAAAGTATTGCAAGCATTTTAGCAGATTGCAAACAAAACAGTGAAATGGATTAATCTGCCCGGAAAATCCTTCATTGGTTTAGATTCAGCGGGACTCCACCACAAACCAGTTCAGACTATCGGTACTGCGTAACACTTTAAGCGATAATACTCTCGGGTGGCTCCTCTTAGACAGAGATGGAAGAAGCACAAGTGGATTCATATTTGTATTGCGTTTTGACATTTTTATATTGAGAGGGGTACTGTTGATTGCATGAAAATTAGAGGATATTAACAATTAAAGATAAAGTTCAAATTATTTTGGTTTTGATCGAATTCGGGAATTAATTCGAAGTATTAGGACTGATGAGTATCTACGCTTTGTCTTAAAAATACCAACCGAGCGAGGGAGAGTCTTATCCATCAGGGATGAAAGTCCTTGAGCCGGCCTGCGGGTCGCATTACTTTTTTAAAAAGCTTTAAAAACTGAATGTATCAAAGAAAACTTTAACACTTTAACAGCCAGTTGAATAGAAAAATGAGATTTGTTCAACTTTATTAAATAAATTATCAGCTTACCAGAATCAATCAATCACAGAAAACTTTTAATGTGAAGATAGCGAAGTTGGGTTGATAGTCAAGCTACTTTTCAGTATCAATTGCTTTCATACACGCTTTTAATGATTATCAATATTATAGATTTAATAATGATCGCGTCCTTATGTTCTATGCCACAGTAACAATATGGTTAAAGTTCAAAATACATCTCCTCAGCAAAAAATTGGTAACATAATTAGGCAAGACACTCTTCCCCTCAAATGAGCAACACATCGCATTTGCACTTAGATGAAAGTGAACATGTCCGTTCCCAAGACATACTTGGTATTGAAAATGTATTTCATGCTTACAATTCTTCGAAAGTTGACCAATCTTCTGCGTACAATAAGAGGTCTCTTCTTCCAGCTGTCCTTTGAATTATTCAGTGCGTGCATCTAAATTTCTACTTTTCGTGTGAATGTGGAACTAATTATGATTTCTATAATTCCACGCATCTGACATCCCACCTTGAGTTCTTATCACGCATAGATGGTCAGGTTGATGCTATCACAATAAATATCAAATAAAGGAGAACATTGAAAAGGTTTAAAGTATCTTCCGTTTGCACCTCTCACTTTCTACTTTTTATCGTGTCAGTCGGTAACTATGATCGATGAAATATGCTACTCGTATCCACTTGGATGGTAGATTCGTGAAGTTAAAGAAAGAATAATACACTTGAAAGTGATTACACACATTATTTGTCGGTTGATGCATATCCAAAAGAATTTACCAATGAGGACTTATGAGTATTTATTCAAACCCAGCATGGAACTTCTTGGCTAGATCATAATGAAGATTGTTCATATGAGCTTCGGTATCGGCGTGAATGGAAATAGGCAACCTTTAAGGCACTTTGAATGACTTCTCAATGCATCATTTCAGTGTATTGAACGCAGTAATTGATCATTACCTCGATAACGCATCACGATCGTTTTCACTTGGATCCCAAAAGTAGGCCCATCTTAATTAAACTTGCGAATATTATCAAAACATGTACGTGTACCGATAAGTTGGAACTCATGCTTACAAAAGTAAGACCAGTGACTTTTGAATCTGGAATTTATGTCTTGAGAAATAAAGATTTTCATATGAGTTGGTAATTTGAGAACATTAAAAATTTTCGTTTAAAGCTGGTCTTCGAAAATAACCACTTGTCAGTAACCACATCAGTACTGAATTGAAAAAATATTTTCATTTTGAATTTCGTTCATTATTCGTCAATTTATTTGGATCGTGAACTTATACTCATCGCCTTCGAAGTTGTTAGCAAAAGAGTGGATGCCTGGTAGAGACAGCAGAATTTAATTGGTTTTGTAACCTACGAAAATTAATGAAAATTTTGTTGCAATTCGTTTCTTTTATTTTTCTATTGTCAATTGATCCGTTGATCGTGCATCTTTTGATTACTTTTGGAGCTTACGACGTCAAACATCACTTTTATCATATGCATGATAACATGATCGCTGATGTACAACTTAAGTGATAGTAAAATATATTGTTGAAAAGAAAGTAATTCGGAATTTTCGGGATAAAATATTTTTCTATCGAAAAACTTGTTAATTATATGGTCAAATCTTTTCAATTCTATTTTCGTCTTTCTTTAATTGGGATTTAAATATTCGGCATTTGTAGAGCTATCACCGTTTTTAACATATCTATCAATCAACCCATTCTCTCAAAATGCTCCGATTGTGGTTAGCCCACAGCACAAGAGGGGTGAGGCCTGGTTTTTGTCAAATTACCCGCTATCCAAACTATGAAATTTTTGCTGAAACAGCTTTGACCACTTAATACACCTTTCATTCATATACCGTCTGGATTAGGAGGGATTTTAGTTCCTCATACTTAAAATGATTAAACAAATAGCAAACGCAATACCACAAAATTGACCACGATTCACAAACTTTTCCTTTATTAAAAACGTAGTTCGGGCAAACCAGAATATTTTACCAAACAAGAAGGAACTCGGCCAAAAAATTGTAAACAAAGTTTAGTTTATCGTTCAATCTAATAATATTTCCGATTTTTTACATCCACCAAAGGCCCATTGGAAGCGAACAACAATGTCTTCCATTTTACATTCTTAACGATTTTCTTTTTTTGTCCTTCTTTTTTCCTTCCCTCGACTACAGAAATTGAAGACTGAAGGAAGGAAAACTCCTTTGCTCATTACTTTATTAGATCTTTTCTCTAAGGACTCTGCTAGCATAATTACAAGTCCAACCACAGAAAGGACCTCGGCTTTGCACGACCATGTTTTTTATCGTTTCTTGCCGAAGTTATTATTACACTGTACAAATTTAAAAAAAAAGATATATGCCCCATTTCGGCCTTTTGCAACTACTACTGAAATATTTTTTTCGAAATTCGAAAGTTTAATATATAAATAGCGACTTTGAGTGCGTTTGCATTTTCGACTCAATGTAGGCGTTTGAACAGGAGTCACCCGTGAAGGATCTCTTCGATTCTTCTGCCTTAAAATACCGGTTTTTCCTACATGCATAGTTATCAAGTTCAAATTAAGTTCATGTTTCTGACGTATGTATCCGAGAGTTCAATATCGTAAAGGAAGTAAAGGTTCGAAAGTGAGAAAAATCGGATCTGCTGGAAGACCTCACGAATTTCCAAGAAATCGACACACATTGAAGCGAAAAAATAAATAATTTGATATAATATTAGAAGATAATTTGAGGTACTTTATCCTTGAGTTTCGTGTTGGTTTTCCTAAGTTAACGAACACGGTAACATGTGAAGCGTGTAATAAAGATATTTACTTTTGTTAACTGGAATTCGAGGTTCTCGACTTAAATAAATATATCCTGAGTGCGGTGATGACAAAACCATTTGCCAAATTTAATAAATACTGGGTATGAAATAAACAAAACAATTATCATTTTCGTAAGTTTGCTAAGTTTAGGGCCCAACTGTTTAGATTATTTTTCTTTGCTAACTACCAACTGTTAGAAAATATATAAATTGCTTCAAAATCTGTATTTTGAATGAATAGAGGAAGAGAAGAAAAGTAAAATTGATTGCGGCTTTGGTCCAACTAAGGGCTAAATGTAAAAAAAATGTCTAAATGGCATTTATTTAAAAGAACGTCTTAAGACTATATTTTTTATTAAATTATATTTTATTAAAATTATATTTATTTATTATTATTTTTTTTTAATTTTAAAAAATTTAAAAGATCAGTTTTCAAAATTTAGTATGAAAATGTGCATGCCGAAGACTGTTGCCCAATTTCGGTAGTTACTTTAGAAGAAAGACAGAGAAGTTTTCAAAAAATACTATAAACCATTAAAGCGATGCGTCAAATGCCAAACCATTTCAAACCAATGTCGCAGATTTCGTCATTCAAAAACTTGAGAGCGTTTTCACATATGAACATGGACGCTTTGGTAGCTTAAAGTGTCAAAGAAAACGGTGAATGAGCTATAAAAGATTAGAAGAGCCAAAAACAAAAAAATAAACCAAACAGAACTGAAAATAGCGAAAAGGCAGAAAATAATTTGACACTCAATAAAGGCCTGCTGTAGATTGCATGGATAAACACAGAGTAACAACGAGTCTTGTGATAAAACAGCATAAATTATTTTGTTTGTATATTTTTAATTGTCTGCAGCATCAGGTCCACCTCATATGAGTCGTAGATTTCGCACTGTACATAAGAACGCAAAGATACACCCAAGAAACAGCGTTTAGTGATAGAAGAACGTAAATTGCAAGAAGATCAGACTTTTTTTGATGATGGCATACTACTTTACTTTCGAAGGATAGCAGGTTAACCGATTGTAGGTGTTTGAAATCAGCTTAGCGAGAGCATTTAAAAGCCAAGTGGAAGAAACTCTCAACACATTTTTGTCAAAAAAAGGTTTTTTAAAATAATTCTGAAAACTCTTTTTATATTTTATCTGTTAGACTTTTTTACATGATAGCCCGCCGTATTACGACCAAAAAGGTTACAGAAGAAGTTTTGAGTCAAAAAAACTTCCCAAATAATTAGTCAAAATATGAAATTTTTTTAAAGGTCCGGCATTTTTGGTGATTTTTTTTCAAATTGAAAGTGGATAAGAATTAAAGATCAGAAATCTTATGTTTCAGAGCAATCAATTTAAAATTTGCCTGTCTGAAGCATTATCTGTCAGCTGGATTAACGACGTTTTCAGAGCTTAGTATGAATCAAAGCTTCCATAAAAGGAAAATTTTGTCTGTTTTCTTATTTCGAAATTTCATATTTCAAATAAGAAGAAGATACGGAGAAAAATTCTTAAAAAAACGTTTTTTTTTGCTTCTTAATGTGTACTTGTAAGTTAGAAACCAGTCAGTTTCATTTGTTTGATGTTCTACTTATCACGCGAACCCTCCCAATTGGGGAAGTACTTAGTAATATGTCGAGAAGCGAGAACTCGCACGCGTACTGAGTAAGCCGATTCAATGCAAAAATTCCGTGAGTTCCGTGATTTATATGGTCCTGCATGAATGTTTTTGGAAAGAACTACCGATAGTATCAGGATATCGTCTTGATTTCGCAAAAAGAGTAACTATCGTGTGCATAGGACATTTTCGCAAACTATTTTAAATAACGAAAACCGAGTGTTCAATGAAAAACTGAGTGCGTGTCACGTGTTCGAAATCGAAGTGTAGTGTTTGGTTGACGTTTCGCTCCTCTTCATAAGCAAAACGTTAAAGTGGTCACAAATTACGCCTAGCTCCTGAGATTGATAGCATTGTAATTTTGCATATATATTCCATGCGCAATTGAGAAGAAAAAGCCAGGAAAATAAGTTCCCGAAAAGTGCGAAAAATCTCATCTTTTGGTAATGACACTTCTGCAATAGAGATTACATGATCATTTTCTCTCCCTGACATCACACATTAGCTACTGAAACCATCTAAAAAGAGGCTCTTTTATCACGTACGGACCCGGTGCTTATATTGTCGGCATGGGAAGTTTATGCATGTCACACAGATTTGGTTAAATGAAATTTATTTTATTCATAATTCATCTTATCTATTTTAATCATTCAATTCATTAAATTCATTGTTAACTACACGTCTCATCTGTGTTGATCCATTTGATATGTTTTAATATTTGTTGAGTTTTGATTGACTTCATTTTATGTTACATGCTACTCATCTTGTAAATGAAGCTCTCTCTATCCATGGGAGTTGCATCCTAAGCAAGAACTTGTACTTGGATGGTTGCGAATTTGTGGCTAGTTTAACATACCATTTGTCGATTAATTTTTACAAGTTCCTATTCGAAGAGTCCCTATTCTTAACACTATCGTCATTCAGCCCAGACATAAGTCTTTGCGAGTGCGGTTCAAAGTACCCATGTTAGAAATGAAGACACAATTTTTTTCAAAATTTTCTTTTATTTTTCAATAAACCGCTCTCTTAGGAAGATACACTTCTTCCAACGTTCAAGCTATTTTTTTGAACGCCTTCCAAAAATATGATTTGTCGAACTCCTCAAAATACACCTCTGTCTCGGCTATCACTTCTTCTTTTAAGCTAAATTTTTTCGAGCTTTTTCTTCATGATAGGGAAGAATAAAAGTCATATGGCGCCAGATTGGATGAATACTTGGGGTGCGGCAGCAATTCGTAACGGAATCCATGCAGTTTAGCGGCGACAACTCTGGATGAACGTGCTAGTGCGTTATCATGGTATAACAGCACCCCTTTTTCCCCAAATACCTCCGTGTCTCCTTCAATTTTTTGTTGAAGTGGTCCGATAACTCACTGTAGCATTGTATAGTGATCGTTTTTCCTTTCTTTTAAAAAAATCCATTTGGATGACGCTGTTTCCTTCATAAAAAATCGTCGGCATTACCTTTCCAGCCTATTGGGCCGTCTATGCCTTCTTTGGAGCAGATTCACCGTGAGATATCAATTGTTTTGATTGTTGCTTAGTTGCTGGTGTGTAATGATGGATCCAGGTTTCACCAACGGTGACAACAAGAATCAAAAACTCCTTCGGATCTCGCTTGAATTGCTCCAAACACTGCTTCGAAGTTAACAGTCGCATTCACTTATTGTCCACCGTGAACAATCGCGGCACCCATCGGGCTGAAAATTTTATCATCGCTAACTAATCATGTAAAATATTAATTGCCGTTCCGGTTGACATATCTTTGGCCTCTGCTGCTTCGCGCTTCGGTCAGCGAGAATCATGTCGTGAACTTTTTGAATGATTTCTTCGGTAACCTCATCTGTCAGCGACGTGGTCGCTCCTCATCAAATCGGGTGCTTGCCCATGTTTAACCCTTGTGTTCACACCCGGGTACCCGGGTGCCCACTGCGATGTATTTTCGTGATAAAAACTGAAAAATTTATTTTTGAGCTCTCAGATCCTCGTCATTAAGGTAAAAAGCGAACAAATCATGTATTTAAAAAAAAAAATTTTTATTTTTTTAATTGGCTTAAACTTGAGCCATCGCATTATGCGCACCCGGGTACTCGGGTACCCAGTACAGTATTTGTATGAAATACGTTTGAAATTAATTGTGTTCAGGGATGATAATTGATTTTATTATTAAAACAAGACACGTTTATTTACAAATAATATTATTTATTGCATTCCATTCATTTTACAACATGAGCTGTGTGTTCATCGCAAACCGGTCGTTCACATTTTTGTCATCTTTTTATTTCTTTATTCTTTTTTAATTTCATCTTTTGTAACATAAGTAACAAGATCCAGTAATTTTCTTTCTCCCAGTTCTGTCCGTTGTAACCGATGGACCAGGGTCTTGCGTTACCCTTATTATTTCACGACCTATGATACTCTCAATAGCAATTTTTGTAGTATAATTACGCATCACTTGAGGATTCGTCATACGTTCTTCAATCATTGGCTTGGCAAGTTCTTCACTGAGTTTGCGTAGAAACAGACGTCGTTCCGCTGTTTTCTTTTTAATCATTTTATTATTTTCATCATAAATTATGTATGCCGCGAGTGCAGCGATGTCTAATATGTAGAAGAACATTGCCATTGGCCATCTCGAACTGCGCCACTTACTTGTGTACCTTCTAAGCATTTGGTCCATAGTGTCAACATCAGTTTTGTATTTATTATAATAACTGGTGATATCAGGTTTCTTTTTTGCATCATCCCCCACAGACATATTCGAATGCATTGTTGATATCAGAATTACTGCTTTATTTTCTTAGGTACGTAAGAACACATCGTTACTTTATCGTGAAATCCCAAAACTGTCGAGTATTGCTCTCGTGACTTATTTGCTGCCATGATACCAGGGATGTATGGTTTATTACTCTTTATTGTTCCAACAATGATGAGATTCCATGATAGCAAGTGCTTTGCAACGGGTAGAGTTGTAAAAAATTATCCATACAGATATTTCTTCTACTTCCTCGATAGAGAGCTGCTAATTCTTTCACCACTCTCTCTCCCTGATTTTTTTCGCGGGTATCGTTTATTTTGCAGCATCACAAATCCACCAGATTTTTATACCATACTTAGCTGGCTTCGAAGGTAAATACTGAGTAAATCATGTACGACCTCGAAATGGATATAATTGTTCATCAATTGTCAAATTTTCCGTAAGCTTGTACATCTGCGATAAATTTTTATTTATCATTGTCCACAAAT
The DNA here is from genome assembly GCA_954870665.1 of Stratiomys singularior. Classification (NCBI taxonomy): domain Eukaryota; kingdom Metazoa; phylum Arthropoda; class Insecta; order Diptera; family Stratiomyidae; genus Stratiomys; species Stratiomys singularior. The sequence goes on along the minus strand of OX940878.1, from coordinate 26,982,651 downwards.
CCCGAATTGGAGCTGCTTTATCCTCTTTCTTGCGTTGATTGCGAGTATTAGCGTCATAAAATCTTAAAAAACGCATGATGTTGTGGAATCTGTTAATTCCCACTGTCGCGCGACACAGTGGATAAGAATTAGAATGCCACATATCAGAAGAATGGTCGATGTTGGATTTATTTGCACCAGCACAAATCAAAACAGCAAAGAATGAATAAATTTCTGGGATTGTCACAGGCTTCCATTCTCGCTGCGAATCTGGATGATTTTCATTGTAATTCAGATGGATAGATGAAGCTTTTTTGTTAGTGTGTCTGACGATAATGTCCACCATATTCTCTGTGAAGATTTTCTTGAATGTTTCGCTTATCGATAAGGTTTCTGTGCTGCGATGAGGTCTACTTCGCTGACGTAAAACATTACGAGCTGCAGTCTGATGTTCATGTGGTGGCGTTTCCTTCCACACAGTTTTATCCTTCGCAATAAAACTGCTTGTTACTGATTCTACAATAAGCAATTAATACAAAATAAATTTAATATTCAAATAAAAAAATGACTTCTCTATCATAATTAGCAGGAAAATGTTCACTACCTTCTGGCTCTGCAGTTTCTGCTGCATCGTCTTCCTCACTTTCACTATTGTGAGACTCAATCGCTTCCTGTTCTTCTGCTTGCTCGTCGACATCATCCTCTGTATTTTCACAATTTTGTGATTCTTCATTTTCGGAGTCGTTATCTGAAACTGGAGCAGTTGAAATGGGCTCCGGAACCCAGTCCTCGTCCTTGCTATCAGACACTCCACTTGAATCTGCATCTTCATCACTGAAAATGACCTTCAAGTAGGCATTTTGTTCTGCTGCACTCATTCTGAACAATAAATGAATGTTTTATTATGTACAATAATACTATACAAAACATAATATAATACAATAAAACTTCATATTAATAAATATTAATTGATATTTTATTATGTCGAATTTGCAAACACTGCTTATATAAAAATAATCGAATTATTGCTCACATAAACAATTTACTTACCGAGCAAATTCTTCTCTGGATAGTTCTTTCATTATTCCTTTCCGCTTGACTCTGAACATTATAAACACGTCTGAATTCACCAGAAACTCAAAGTATACTGAAGGGAGCTAACATTCCCTCCACTAGGCTGTAGAAACGGCAAAAATTGACCTTAACATTCTTTTCTATGAAGGGAGCAGCTGCTGTGCTCCGAACAATTGAAATAAGTCTTCTACCTGAGGTGTCCTTAACTTATTTTTCATGTTAAATACATTTCTGCAGCATTTTCTGTTTTAAAACTTTCTCAAATACTCAATAGCAATGTATGTTTTAGAGAAAAAATTTTCTAAACACTTTTTAGTTAATCAAAATATTAGAAAATTAAAAATTTCATGAAATGGGTATTTCGTGCCGGGGTGCCAAACGACGTTAGTAAGTTTGGGTATGAACACAAGGGTTAAATTTGTGCAACCAATATCTAGCTGGGGTCATAAATGTCGTAGTATCTCCATAAACAGCATCCAATTTCACTTTTAACTCCTCGTTTTTTTCCATTAAAAAAGAAAACGCCATTAACCGAACGATACTCCTTTTTATCCCATCTTAGCGATGATTCCCAAAACAAATACTGGGACAGTGCTAGGATGGATGGGCAAGTTGAATATAGATGATGATTGGGACCCCAAGCCGTAGTAAATAAATGACAAAAAAAAAAATATGTTATGAAACCAAACTCATGGTTGACCTAAAAGAGCAATTTGACATTTTAGGAATTCACATGTATGGTTGAAAGCTTGTTTCTGATGTATGATCGCAAGTAAAACACGACAAAGCCTGCTTCATACTTCATAATGGCATCCGGATCGGAAGTAAGGCTGACTGTATCTCATCAAGAAATTGTTCATTGAAAGTTAGATTATTTGGAGGATTAGCACTGTATATCTATTATAAAGAAGGAAATCCATACAAAATCTCAGTCCCATATTTCACTGCTTATGTAAGCTCATATCGCAGAGTTCCTTGCATAATCGCAGCATTGATATAGCATCATAGCCTTTTCACCATTCACAAATTCAAAATTAATTTTCCCGCACGTTGAAAAACTGCTGAGAACATGTTGGTAAATTGATCGATCCCATTGTTCAGTCGCTTCAATGTGCTAATCCAGCCAATCAATAACCCATTTGCTATTTGATTTTCAATCCACTGGTAGTTCCTCCGTAGGCAAGTCTTCTCCGAACAACACTGCAGTGAGATACATCTGTATCTGCAGATACAAAAGCAACGACCTCAAATCCGATTACGATTGTCAAACATTCATAAATTCAATTCACATGATCATTTTTATTCAATTTTATTCGCCATGTTAGACTACAAGTGGCATTTGAATGACGAATAATGCAGAAAATTAGGACTGATCTATGTCACTGTTGGCAACTTTTTGCCTCCTTTTTCTCCAGCACGGCAGTGGTTTTTACTGGGTGCAATTGTTCAGAACTGAATTATGATGTATCTTGATCTGGATTCACTAAAGAAATAACGGCTCTCATGAATTCTTTGAATGGTACAGCGAAGATTGTCGTAGGGTTATGAAGAAATCCGATGACTAAGTGTTATGCTGAAAAGAAAGGGATTGTGGTCTAATTAATGGGTTTTCTGTAAGAAGAGTTTTGCCTCGTCATGATACTTCCCATTCATTGTTGGATTTCTTTCGGCTTTAAAAAATTCTTTTGCAATTTTCGTATATTATGCGAATAGAAATCGTTAACTAGTGATGAATTGCTCTGAAGCTTTTTTATGCTGATATTTATTGCATTGAGGAAGTCACTTTTGCAAAATGCATTCTTATGTCCAGCCTTTTCAGCGTAACATTTTCAAAATGAATATGGATAGCACGAAAATTCAGAGAAATACGAAAGCAGTCAGAAATTCGCGTCAGTATTGAACGTATGGTAACAATGCATAAAATTTAAATGAATAGGAAAAATTGCAAGAAAGTTGCCACAAAAAGAGCCATCATTCATCCAGTGTAAAAGCATGAAAAGTGAAACGAAAACGAAGAAAAAGAAAAACCAAAAGCTTTAGAGCTTCAATACTATGCAAACAAATTGAAAAAATTAAGCTGAGCCTTTCGTGAACATCGTTTTCTCATAAATATTGTGGCCTGCATATAAATAGTTCATAAATTCTCCTTCTCCTACTCCTGGTTCTCCCGACATAATCGCACTCTGCCAGGAGAGCCAGCTAGGGTTGCACTATACTTGGTTTATGGATAGGAGAGGATTATGCATATCTTAGATCGATTCTCACGATAATTTCGATTGAATTGACACTTTGGAGTTGGTTTTCCTTTGAAATATGGATTGAAAATATGATTTGCTTAGGTGGTGAACCTGGTAGTAAATATTCTGGATATATAATATATTAAATTGGTTCCAGAAAGGATATGTCGTTGTTGTTGAAAGAACATTGTTGATTTTTTTGAACGGTTTCGAAAGTTAATACCCTCAAAACTATACAGGGTTGAATTTTCATGCTGATACGAGCATTATAAGTATATTAATTTTATATCCCGAAAACACACCTAAACTTTCACTGGACTTAGAAAACCCCGAGTTAAATTGAGTCAATAGTAATGTTCCTGTGATAGTAACGACAGTTGATAAGCGCATAAAATGTCAAAAAGGAAACAAATTTCTCTTGAAGACCAAAGTGCTACTTTGCTATTGCGCTACTGTAGAAAATTATGACAGGGAAAGATCTTGACATCTCATATAGACCACAAGCAAGAAGATCAGCGGGAAAGCAAAGCAAGGAGAATCGAAGTTAAATTTCTTCACAAACGGCTGCTACTTTCAATGAAAGGGAAGAAAAGTCAGTTTCAATCACAATCATAAAGAGACGTTAAAAGTATTCTGGCCTGAGAAGGTGTGAAGCAGCCAAAAGGCAAAAACAACTATTTATCATAAGACTTTATCATAACATGTCAATTTATTTCAGAAATAAGAGTTAATCGGTCCTTTTTATGGTTATTCTTGCACTCAACAGGTGAAAATCCATAAGAATTAGCTATTTATGAGCCCGAAACATTTTCCTTGTTGGCCAGTGTTATTGGTCTTTCTATGACATTCCTAAGGAATTCTTTTTTAATGACAGTACATATTGTTTTTCCAGTTTATTATTCAGATGATTTTGATTTCTTTGTTTCGCATTGGATTGCTCAGTGAAGAATATTTTAATGAATAGTAAAATGTTTGGTAAAAGAAAATACCATTTCTTGAAGAATATTTTTCAAATTAATAAACAAAAAATAGGTATTTACAAAAAAAGGTGGAAAGAGCTCAAGCTGGTTTCGAACACGCGTCCCTGTCGCTTCAGATCAAAACTGATCTGATCAGAACTGAACTTGATCAGAGCTTCCGCACCCATGTGTCTTCGCTGAGTTAGCTAGCAAGGGTATAAATCACTTATAAGTTCTAAGTGAAAATGGATAAATTGATCTACCAAAAACATCTAGAATTAAACAATAGGTTTTTGTGAATATCACTAAAACGCATCAATACATGCCAGATATTGTGTTCTATGCCCGCCGGACCATGTTGTGCTGCTAATGAAGACACGGTTCAGCTATTTGTACATATGTTTTTCCTGTCCCTCCAATTTTTATGTGCTTTAGTCCATACAGGCAGGTTTGTCAACGAAGAAATTAAAAACTGTTAAATACCCTTATCTTTCGTCTGCTGTCAGACCCATCTCACATTCGAACACTTTACCAGTTCCAACACCACCTCAAAATTATGAATCGCAACTAGAAATTAAGGATAGTACGAAAGAGGAAGAACTTGCCACGCCTTCCACATCGCATGACCCTGATTTTGAGATAAAAGACGATAACCCGCTCTGACTGACACAAGCGGAGTTAAGTAATCTCGTTTGAGACCTTGATTTGCCCCAGGAAAAGGCAGAGCTTCTCGGCTCAAGATTACAACAATGGAATCTTTTCCAACCGGATGTCAAGGTCTCAAACTACAGAAAACGTTATTGAGATATGTTTCCTTATTTTTGAGACGAAAAGAAATCTTGTTGGTTCCTGAGACATAGATGGTTTGATGAAATGTCTAAATTGTAATCAAAATCCAACAGAGTGGAGGCTATTTTTTGAAAGCTGTTTTACTTCACAATGGTAACCTGCTACCTTCTGTTCCTGTTGGCCATGCAGTTTGTAGAAAGGAAACTTGTGCAAATATTAAAGCCCTCCTCGACTCCATCAATTGTGCTAAACATAAGTGGGAAATTTGTGGTGATCTAAAAGTCATTGCTGCACTTTTAAGAATGCAATTTTGGTACACTAAACACTGTTGGTTTTTATGCATGTCGAATAGTAGGGATAGGAAATCTAATTATCTGAAATCTGACTGGCCATCAAGAAATCTGAACATCACAAAGAAAAAGGCACTGAGGCACTCGTAGACCCAAAAGATGTTCTTCTTCCTCCCTTGCATATAAAGCTGGGTCTAATGAAAAATTTTGTCAGGGGAATAAATCAGGAAGGACAAGCCTTCTAGTACTTGAGAGACGAATTTCCTACGTAAAGTGACGCAAAGGTTAAAACAGGCATTTTCGTTGGACCACAACCGTCTACTAATGAATGATCCTGAGTTTGAAAGAGTTTTGGAAGGGAAAGACAAGAAAGCATGGGATGCTCTTTAGGGAGTTATTAAGGGATTTTTGGGCAAAAACGAGATAATAACTATAGAAACCTTGTACAAGTACTTGTGCAAACATATCAGCAACTCGGATGCAACACGTCTCTGAAAATACATTTCCTCCATTCCCGTCTGAAATTTTTTCCTCCTAGTCATGGAGCTGTGAGTGGCGAACATGGAGAGAGATTTCATCAGGATATTTCCACAATGGAACGAAGATACCAGGGCCGATGGAATGAAGCTGTGCTTCCGTATTACTGCTGATTTGTTTCCAGAGATGCTCCTGGACTAAGTTATAAGAGACAAGCCAAAAGAAAGCGATCTCATGAATCCAACACCAAATTTTTCAGTCTTAATGAAGTGCTCAGTATTTTTTTTTCATTAATTTAAGATTTTTAAAATGTAACTGACCCTAAAAAATAAATAAACTTTAAAAAATGTTAAAATAATATGTGAAAACATTCTATATTTTTCAATTTCATAGAATAAATGAGTATATAGTATGTATAAAAACTTATTGTGTATCATAAAAACTAGAGCTAATTAAATTTTTTCTTTGTCATATTTGTTTTTTTTTTCATCCCAAAATTAGTAAAAATTGAAACAAAAAACAACAAAAAACTACAAACAATTTTTTGCAAAATTAACAGAATTTATACAATTCCATTTGTTTCTCATTTCAAGTTCTGCGCGCTTCACCCATTTTACGGTCGCCATAATCGTCCTACTGAGCGGACTTTTCGCAGTGTGTTACATAAATTTGGGTCCGCTGGTTCAATAAACGATCATAAAACACCCGTCCATCAATGAAACGCAAAATGTGTGGAAAACATCAGTGCTGTCCGTGAGAGTGTGCAGGAGAATTCAGGGCAGTCGATTGCGTCGCTCACAAGAACTCGCACTTAAACAAACCACAACTTGGTGATTTCGTGTCGCGACTTAGGTCAGTTTCCGTACAAAATTCAACTGACGCAGAAGCAAAAGGGAAACGACCTTAGAAAACGAAGTGCGTTCGCTTTGTAGTCTCTGGAGCAGTTGGCAATTGACCCTGATTTTCATCGAAAAGTCATTTTCAGGAATGAGGCCCATTTCCGTATGATGAGATACGTGAACAAATAAAATGGTTGAGTTTGAGATGATACCACCAATTCACATGATATCCAAGATCGTCCAATGCATTCCGAAAAAGTCACTGTTTGGGGTTTTCTTGGGCTGGCGGCGTTATAGATCCAGTCCTAGAGATTTCTTTAAGAGCAACGTTGGTGGGAACATCACCGTTAACGGCAAGCGCTATAGGTCGATTTTTATCAACTTCATTTGACCTGAATTTGATGATATGGAGACCAACGATATTTGGTTTAAACAGGACGGTACTACGCCACACATCTAACGCCACATTCGACATTCTGCACGAACCATTTGAGAGCATGGTCATCTCACGTGGAGTTGATGTAAACTGGCCTCCGATATCGTGCAATTTGACCCTGTTAAACTTAACTACCTCGTTTTCCTAAGTTGCAGATCTATGAAAATAAGCCACAATCTACAGCGGTCATCAAAGCCAACATAACCCATGCCATCGGTGAATTCAGCCTGATTTATGCACCAGAGTCATGAAAAATTGGACATTTCGGATTTTCATCACCCAAAGAAGCGGCGACGGACATTTGAACGATGTTATATTTCACTAATAACCGATAGGCCTCCCAAAGGAATGAAAATCTCAGATGATATCTCGCTAACAATTTGATTTATTTAAATTTTAAGATAGGAAGCACTTACTGATTGACTTTTCATTTCAGTTTTTTAGGTTATAAGCCTACAAAATTCTATCAGGGTGAATTTCTTGACTCCAGGTGGAAGCGCTGGCACGTTTGTCACTGAAAACACTATAATTATTTGCAAAGATGTTCAAAGGAGAATAATTCAAGTGAATCCTCACGCACGTTTCAAGATCCTGTTTCTGGAATAATAAAATTGATGACATATTTTCGATAAATTCCGCATAGTTGACACTCCCCTGGTTTCCCCAAATAGTTTTTAGTGACAAAGTGTGAATTGCCCAAGTTTTTTTATACTCTAAACCCAATTCAAAAGTTTTATCCTTAGAAAAATTTTTTAATTGGCAACCGAAAAATATACTTTCCTTGACTCAGGAATCAGAATCTCAGGATTTTCAGGAATTTCAGTCTAAGTCTGGCGAGCAATCTCAGGAAGTTCTGGCGAAGGTGCCCAACTTATGTTTCTGAAAAACAGCTCCATTCTCGTTCTTTGCTATTACTCCTTCCATGCCTTCCAATCTTTTCAGTCGCGGAATAGCGATGCCCACTAACTTCCGCACCAATAGTATAGTGGTAATGATAGTGACGAAGATTGATTTATACAATAATTAAAAATGTTCATTAAACGTTAAAAGATCCAACAATTTAAAAGTGAACAATATAGAAATATACAACTTGAAATCGATATTCTACAACCGCTGTCGTTGCGAACAGGTTAACTCAGTCTTCAGGACTCAACGACTCAAAATAATAACGACTCAAAACCGCGGTAGGGTATGCTTTCCTTGTCCTTTGTTGGCACCAATGCGCGTGTCAATTTCGAAGCGAAGTCCCTTTTCGAGGCAACCTCTTATAATATAATAAAGCTTTAACCAAACCAGCGAAGGACTCTGAAAATTTTCTTTTTTTTTTGAAAACAGCATTTTCCAAAAATGCTGTTCCCTCGGGTCCAGGAACTTTCTTTTTGATTTATAAAGTTAGAGCAATTTTTTGCTGCAAACTAACCCGATAATGTCAAAATAAAAAAAAAAAATGAAAAAACCCGAAAAAATCAATTCATAACATAATTTTTTTGGATGAAACTGAGTTGGAAATGCTCTGTTCCACCAACGTACTTCTTGATTTCTTAATTGAATATTTATTTTGGAACTAATATGTATAAGCTGAGCAGCATGTGAGCCCTTCAACACAAAGTCTTACACTCTGCACGACTCAGATGTTCAATCTTCACGCTTAGCCTATTATTACTTTCACTAGCAGTAACATGCATATGATATCGTACGTGAGGCTTCAATTTCGATAACTACTTCTACTTGACCATGGCTAATAGAATTTGGCTGCATCGACAAGATCTTCCTGCAATTAAACTTTCACTTTTGCAAAACGGCGGCTTAGATTTAAGTGAGTAGTGGAAATTGTAATTTTTGTAAGTTTACCTTCGATCGGAAGAAATTAGATCCACTCTTTCTGCATTGTCGATACCGTCATTGTATTAGCACTTCGCGATTAACTTCGATGCCGAGTTTGGTTCGTTCATAACCATTTTCAAAATCCTCAAATCTATCAATCACTACTTTACCGTCCATCCTCGGGTTTCTCCCGTTTATTTCCTTTCATTTCCTCCGATTTGCTTTCAGATAAGAAGGCGTGAAATGATTCTCCATGCAATTTATCTTAATTAAAGATTCATCAAATCAGTCATAAATCGAATTATTTTGATTAATTTTTGGTTGCAAATTGATTTTTTTCTATTTCGACATAAAGGAGATGCAATTATTGAGTGGAAGCTGATCCAGCATTTGCGTTGCATGTTGTTTTTGTTCAAAGTACAATTCCACATTGGCCTTTCGCTTTCTTTGCAAGCCTGCGAAGCTCGGGGCGCATCTTCTAAATTTTTGCCAACAAGAAAGATTTCCGAACACTTGCTTAGCACGGAAGCATCGCCCGCGGAGTCTAGGTCCAGAGGAATTTGATTGTTTGATGTTGAATTATTGCCGCTTTCCACGTTTCCATCAGATGAAAACGACATCAGGTCCGAGTGTCTTCTCAAGGTGAAAAGGCGATTTGGACCAATTTAGCTGACCGCGAAATTCATTTTGCGTGCATTGTCTCTTCGGCGCTCATCATTGCGGAGGTCTTTAGCAGCATACCAACTACGTTGTCTTTTTCTTCGGCCGAAGCATGTCTTACCTCACCCGAAAGAATCAATCGTGATTCTGTTGTGGATCTTAGTACATGAGACGGCTGGAAAGAAAGTTCACCAGCAGATTATTCGTGGTCACCAATGTCACTTTATTGCCTTTTTTGTAGTACGATTTTACTATGGTGGCTGGTATACGCGATGATGATGATGATGATGGTGAGAAGTGAAATTCTTTTGCACTATCGCAGCGCAATGTACAGAAGTAAGTTGTCGTTGCTCGTATGCTTCAATTGAAGTCAGTTAACAGTGAAATTAGCCTACTCTTGGCCCCCATTACCGAAAAGGTAGCCCGCGATTAGTCAAGTGCTTCGACAGTAAAACGATACTGTCGCCAGGTGCTGTACTTGTTTCTGCAGAAGTTGAGCTAGGCAGTGAATGCGTGACATGATACCAATTGTTTGGAATTTTTTATTCAGGCGACTATTCAATTTTCGATTCGACATTGGCTGGGAATTGTGTCGGCAAGCAGTTTGTTGCGCAGCAATTTTTTATGTAAATGCAAAATATACACATGGGATGAACTTAAAATTAAATTTAAAAAAAAAGATATCCATATCGTTTGGGAATTTCATTTAGAAACTGAAAGTCAATTCTTCAGCCCAAGACTATTTCACCTGATGCATGTTCGGTTTCGCACACATAAGTTCCTTTTTCTGAGGAACGATCCAGCTGCTGTATCTCCATTGGGATTCATATCTAGAATTTATTATTTGATAACTCATTTTTTAGCCCCTCACTTAAATATTTTGCACAGAATAAAAGCAATGCTTTTATCTGTAGTACTGAAATACAAAGTTTCACAAATTTTGTGAAAAGATGATTCGCTGATTTCTTTGTATCCAAAAACATGAAAAATTAACGCCGAAACTGGAGAATTTGAAGAAATTGAAAACGTGATTCGACGAAAAAATTAACGAACAACAAGCCACTGAACTGGATGTTTAGAACTATAAGTATAATATCGCTTGTCGTTCCAGGCTTAAATTCTTCTTCATCGTTATCTCGGTGATCTTGTGCCATTACAAAAATGTTTTTCCAAATCAATAATACTTTTCCGAAAAACACAAATGAATAAAGTTTTGAAAAAACATATTTATATTTCTGAGGTAAGAGCTCCTCCTTCTTCTGTGTTTGTTATTGATGGATATGTTAATAAAAAACACTGACGAAGGAGAAACTCTTCTATAACGAAAAAAAAAAATTAAAAGTATTCTGTTAGAGCTGGAAATGGAAAAATATTATTCTCTTCCTGTCAAATAGTTGATCAAACGCCTCTGGTAAGACAAAATTGTGAGAAATTGCCGGTTGGCGGTGAGCAATGGTTTGAATTTTGTCTAGAGCGCCAGAATTATCAACGCAACTTTATAAAAAGAGAAAAAATTCTACTTGTTTTCCGTTTTTAAGGTCGAATTTCACTTACTGACGAAAACAGGCAGCTGTTTCGAAACCAATTTAATGAAACTTTCCTCTGTGTTTTGTCTATTGAAGTTGGAGTCGGCGAATCTTCTATTCTAAAACTTGAGCTTTTATTCTACAGTAACTTACCCTACATTATCTTTAAATATTTTTCATATCGCTCTTTATGGCCCTAAATTGTAAAGACCATGCTTCCTCTAATTATTGCTTTTTATGATATTTACTAATTTATCTAGGTATTTTTTGAATTTTTCGTAATTTTTTTCAGTGAGTACCTAGCAACAACTTTCACATAAATAAAGTCTATCAAGTTTGGTTTCAGAGTGCAAACCGTTTCATATGCATCCAAATTTTTGTCGAAAGTGGCATTTTTAACATTTTCAACTATTTGCTTCATATGTAAACGGACGAAGAATGGTTAGAAATTCTATAATGTGTTTTGCGAGTACCAACTTATTTGTCTAATTTTTAAAAAAATTTTCTGGAATTCGGCTACTCTCAAGTGCTCACAATTATTTTTCTTTAAGGATTAAAAGAGGGACTAGGACTAGGGCTCAGTCCTTGCAGCTTTCCTTGTCTTGCAATTACTATCCTTTGTTGTTGGCTGCATTGAACTCAGATTTTTATTGCTCCTTATTAATTGCTATAGATATGTTTCAATTTTTTGGACGCGACGGTTTTCCATTTCTTCCATCGTTGATTGATTTTCAAGCTGTATTTGAAATGTGTTGTTTGGTTGTCATATGTCACTAGTTTTATTTCTCGTTTATATCAGGATTCAACTTTCCGTCGTTCTCTTTCGCTATACCTGAAATAAATTACCCTCCCTTATTTTCAATACGTGGAAGGAGGACTTATCTATGTATCTTTGGGATATGTATTACCATTTTATGAGCCAAACAGTAAGAACATGCTGGTACATATACTGGTACATTTCATCACTTATTGTATATTTAATTTTCGATTGCTTTTGTTTGTATGGAGATCTTAATACCAGTGTTCCTGTGCTCTTCTTTTTCTATGAATCCAATTTTTCTATTGAATGTCGAATACGTATTCAAACATTAGGTCTACTTGGTCTGATAAAACCAAGCTTTCATCTTCATCCCTTACAAAAAAACCTGCAAGGATTCAGAGTTATTGAGATCCTCTTCTTTGCTACTAAAAAGATGACCTGAGAAAGGCGAATAAATCAAAAACAATCGGCGCTTCTGATACTACTCTGATGAATTTCAGCCAGGAAACGAAGTAAATTTTAGGTAAACAGAGTCTAGCCAACATACTGTATAGCCAAGCATTTGTTCACTATTCCAGCGGTTTCGCATATCCTGCAACACATTTATTAAATGTGTATAGCGCTTATCTGATTGAGAAGTTGGGCGCTACTGGATGAAAGCAATGTCATGGTGAAACCGATGTTTGCTCTTCCACGCTTTCCCTATGATATTTTTTTTCAACCTTCGACCGTAATTTTTCGGTCTTCTTCACCGACTAATAAGGCTTAACTTAAAATTAACTTATATACTATGTGGTTGCTTAACTTAGTCAATTAAAAGTTACTTATTTAAGTGTGTAATTAAGGTGACTTAAATTTTTTTTCCTTCAAAACCAAAGGAGGAGTCGTGATGGGGAACCCACTCTCACCATTCCTAAGCGATATGTTGATGACCAGGCTGGAGAGGGAACTCGATGAGAAGGAGAAACTCCCAAGGGAATGGATAAGATGTGTGGATGACATCTTTGCGTACGTCAAAAAAAAAGAGACTTCAAGAGGTCTTACGGACCTCAACAGAGCACACTAGAACATCATTTTCATAATGGACGAGTAAAATAACGGTGAGCTAGCATTCCTGGACACGCTAGTATCAAAAACGGAGGGCTGCCTGAGCTTCGAGGTTTATAGGAAACCAACCCGCACGCAAAGAACAATTCCTAATTCCTCGAACAACACGCAACAAATTAAGGTTTCACTATACCTGGCAATGATTAACCGCATGTTAGACTTGCCATTTAGCGTGATGGCAAAAAAAGGGAATGGAGTATATTCTACAGACAGCTAAATTGAATGGTTTCAGCCCATCAACAATAAGGACGATTGCCGAAAAAATCGTGAAACACAGAAAAATTAAGGAAAGATCAACATTAACCACACTAAGCCAAGAAACAATTTTTTGGAAGGCGATAACATACAATGAGGGCATCGCAAAGCAGTTGAAAACACCCTCAAAGAATATAAATCGATACGACTTATAGAGTCCAGCAGCAAGTACGAGTATAAAAACATCCTGGAACCCACAAAGGACATGCGACAACCGCAAGAAAGATCAGGAATTGAATACTCGAAATGCCAAGAAGTTTATATCGGGCAAACAAGACGACTAAAAAACATTACAATACCAGAACTCATAAGTGATGCGGCAGCAGCAAAAAAGAAAGGAAAGCTGAACAACTTCAGGTTAACCGTAGCCGAGAACATTATCAGAAAAGGACATAAGATAACAATCAACGACGCAAAACCAGTACGGGAAGCAAGGGACACAAGAGAATTAGACGCCCTAGAAAGCTGACAATTCTGAAAGAGAAGATAACTCTTATGAACCAAGATAGGGGTAATTGCAATTCCTGGCTTGCCCGGCTAACAGCCTTAAAATGGGGGAAAAAATATTTAAGTCGCCTTTATTATCCACTTAACTAAGTAACTTTTAATTGATTTAGTTAAGCAACGACATAGTATATAAGTTCATGTTGAGTTAAGCCTTAAGCCACCTTAAGCCGGTGAAGAAGATCGAACGATTACGGTCGAAGGTTAACTTCGAAAATTAAATTAAAAGGAGAATTTTACTTTTCCCTATGATGTTAAGGAGTTTTTGTAAAGCTGCTGTGTTTATCATTATTTGTATCCCTCTTTTCAAAAGCTATTATTTTCTTTAGGAACTTCTTGATATGTAGGGAATGGGATAAGGAACGTAGGACAAGTTTGGCGATGATCCATTGACAGCTGCAATATCCTCGGGATACCCTCCAATTGTTAGGGTATCCTGACCTCATTCTCTAGTTGATCGCACCCAACAAACATCGGCTATCAGGATATTTCGTTTTGTCACATAAAATTCTCGTTCTTCTAACTGGATGTTTGCTTGCACTCTACCCTTTCATATCCTTATACGCAGCCGGTTTTCTTGCATTCTTTCTATATGGTTCGCCTAGTTCCATTTACGTAGCTTTACGCGAATAGGTGGTACATAATACAACTCATGGTCGTAACGTTATCTCTACACTGAACCTTCTTTTATTAGAATGTATATTTCCCTAAACATTTTGCTATCAAATATGTCCATTGCTACTTCGGATTCGCTCATAAGGATTAGTGCTTCGCTTTCAGCACGGGCTTGATTACTGATTTGAAGCTTGCAAAGCTTGAGGAAGAGGGTCAGGACACAAAACAAAACAATTGGTATACATAATTTGATCTATTGGAAGGTCCAAATTTGGAAGTATGTAGGGATAAGTTTTCTCGTACTTTCCGTGGCCTTTTTTATTCAGGCTGGCTCAAAGGTACACAAAGGTTTCCGCATTAGCAATGATGTGGTGTCCTACGATTAGGTTTTATTGGCCTAGAGTTTTCTACCTTGTCTAAGTTATGAACTTAATCACCGACCATTTCATTTTATTTCAGATTCTAGACACAAATCCCGCATTGGCAACTGATGTTGATCGCGGTATAATATTGACATCATCGGCATACGATACCAATCGTGTGTAGAAGTGTACCAGAGATTTCAACTGTTGAGCTTCTGAAGAAGTTTTACAGTGCAATATGAAACAGTAATGGATATAGTCTATCCTCTCGTTTTGAGCCTAACTCCATTTTGAAGCTTATCGTCAGTTCTTTGAAGCTTATCGTCAGCATCATAACTTTGACAATGCGGACTAGTTTGGGCTAAATTGGACATTTGGAAGACCGCGTCAAATATTACTGTTTGCAGCGCATTTCTATGCATATCTATGCTGTTGAATGCTCACTTGGAGTCTACAAACAGTTGGTGAACGTCGATGTCCACTTCGAAGCCTCCCTGACACTTTCCTATAACACTCTCAAAGTATGACTTCGATTTCCTTGTATGATTTCAAAGAGCACTTTTTATGACACACAGACCAACGCGATACTTCTTTAATTTTTAAACATAACCTTGTCTCCCTTTTGGTGTACATGCAAAATAATACTTTTTGGTTAGTCCTCTGGTCACTGCTCCTCTGACCATATTTTACATACAAACCAAGCGGTGGAGAAGGGTTCATTGTTGGAACCACTCTCTGGAGCGGTCCACCTGGGTTTCTATCCATTTCAAGAGTATAATTTTTTGAAGTCTAGTACAGCTGGATTTCCTGTTCTTCTAGACTTCTTTGAGCGACTTCTTCGTCTCGGATTTCAAGTGAAATTATGACCTCTTGTTTGCTTCTGGAACATTCACAGCTTCAATTGTTTTTGCAGGTGCTACGAATAGTTTCTTGAAGTATTGCAGATACTTGTTTTTTGGATTTTGACTAGGTCACTTAGCGTTGATTCTTATGCACTTTTTTCAAAATTTAGTTAATGTAGTGAAGCCTTCCCTCAGATGTTTGATGGTGGCATATGCCCATCTGAGTTCATGAAGCCGAGTTTTTTTGGAACGGTTCGGTCTAGGCGACTATGATTAGCCGTTTTTTTCGGCACACATTCTCAGCGTGTTGTCACTGGGTGATATAGTGATCTTCTTTGACCCGGTTCAAGGTTGCTGATTGTATCCTTTGTACGTCTGGTCTCTATTATTGACTGCTTCTTTACATTCCACGTCTTACCAGGCGTTCCTAACTATCTTCTATTGATGCCCTTTACTAGACATCTTTAGCCATTCTGTTACCGCAACTCTCTTCGTCCGCACCCAAAGGTGCATTGATTTATTTCTCTATCATTGACATGTATGTGGATATTATTGAGCTATGGTCTAGCCTGTAGAGCAGGCATCCTATGGCTTCTGTTCTTTCTTTTTCCCAGCTCTTGGAGATGCGGTATCAGATTTTGGCCCTTATTAGATAGTTGGTCAAATCATGGATCGATCATACGTCAAGAGTACTGGTGGCCACTCACATTTGTATAAAAATGTGGTCACTTCGCTTGAATGAGCGGCCATCTGAGATTTTCTACGTTCTCTTGTGTATGTCTAGGTGGGAAAATGTGTCAAACTTGATTGGTAAGCTTCTGGTGGTGGTGAAGTCTATCAGGCATTGCCCATTGTCATTGATTCTTGCATGAGTGCTGTACCCTGCAGTTGCTCCTCATACACCGTTCATCGGCCAAATTTTGTATTGAAATAGTCCATAAAAATTATAATGTATTTTCACGGAAAGCATCTACCGTACATTATAGTCTGTTGTAAAAATCGGTCTTGATCCCTTTCTTCTTGTATTTTGTAGGCCAGACACGCCAAACTTTAATGAGTTTTGAGGTAATACGCATTTCACAGGCCCTCTCGTCGCCGGGCTTCAAATCGGTAAACATTTGTTTGATAATATTTCCCACGGTGAAACCCCCACCAAAAAGTGTTCCTGACTTTCAAAAAGAGAAATTTAAAAAAAAAACAATCAACCACCAATATCATACCTCTTACCTTCCTTTAAAAATGTTCCGGTATTTCTGGTATTGGTATAATTTCGACGGTATAATTACGTTGCAATTTAGGATTCCCCAATCAGGGACTTCATACAGTTGAAGGATTATTCGAATCCGGGATCTCAATACATTTCACAGTGCTTCTGCCGAACAATCAATTAAGTTTTTTATATATCACCATTGTGTACCATAAGTAAAAAGCCGAAAAATTGGCAAAAACTTGGAAAACAAAAAAAAAAATTTGAAAGTTTTCGGATAGTTGCCAGACGCAACCTTGGTTTCTGGAATATGATGAGGATTTCATTTTGTTACTGTAATTTGAATCAAGTGAATACCAGTTGAAAATAACCATATTTATTTACAACTGCCACAGAGACAAGATCATTGGAAATCAGTCGAATGTTTAGTTTTCCTTTCGGTTGTGTTTATTATAGTGCAGCGCAACTTAGTCCAATGATTAATGCGTCAAAAGATTAATTCTCAACTTAATCAAAAAAGTGTCATCCTTCATTCCAAACGTATGCAGATCCCAGATACAGATGAACTCTGCCCGTCACTTAGGACTAGAAAGTGAATCGCATACCAGATTGATATAGGACCCTTATTTCAGTTTTTCCATATTTCTTAATATGTGTCCCCGTTGAAACGATATTTGCATTAAATGGAAGTGGGTGTAAGCCAGGATGAAATGTAATAAAGTGATGGTAAAGCCAATTCATTCATGTGTGTTTATTGTTCCTCTTCTTAAAACTATGTTCCATGTTATAATTCCCAAAAAGTTTCATTTAATATGTAGCAGCAATTTGACCAGGATAACAAAGATTCTATAATTTTAGTGACAAACGGAAGTATTCACATTTGGTATGTAAGGTCCTTGGAATCCTCTCCTCAAAAATAAGACCGGAACCCCATAAATTGGTCAAAAGCACTGCGTGCTACAACGTTTTAGTTCCTACTAATAAATTTACCTCAGTGAAAGCAACTCGGCATCATTTCCTTGGAGTAACAAAACAAAAATTCTCTGAACAAGGAAAAGGGTGAGAAATGAAATCTAACCTCATAAACCGTCCTAATTACAATCATTTTGTTTATCCTTTTTTTCGTATGACTTTACACTGCAAATTTGGACTGAAATTCAAAACAAATCTAGCTATGATGACCATTTGTTCGTTAAAAGTTAAAGTAGGAGGATCAGGAAAGGAGAGAATCTTCAACATTGACCTTAGGTTACACAACCTTTAAGGTAAGACAAGTGGATAATTTGTTGAATTACAAAAAATTTATCGAATAATAATGAAAGGGGAAAGCTGGAAGTCAACTAAAATCTTATTCTTTAGAGACGATGAGGACCTAATAAAGCCAATTTGACGAAGATCCTACTAAGCTTCGATTATTATTACAGGCAAGCAACCTTTTTTTATGTTTCTGAAGGAATGCAAGGAAGGCTTAACGGTAAAACGACCATTATAAATTTCGAAATATCTACCAGCAAAAAAGGCAAACCCATCCAAACAGTTTGTAGTGCAACTAACGATGTAGTGCGGTCTAGCATTCTTATTTTGACGTGCTTAATAGCTCTTGCAAGGAAAAACGCTATTCACTCCCATCCAGATGTCAAGATTTGCTTGTTATCACTGAAAATTCCAACATCTGGAGATGATTCTTCAATGACTCTGGAGGCTCGAGCTCGAATGCAAATGAAATCTTTCGGGTGATATCACCTAATCCCCACACTTGCATCTGAAAAAAACACTTCCAAGATTCATATCCATCCACTGTACCATCTCGTCTGCTTGAGAAATGTTGATGGATATCTGAGATGCTAAGTATTCCAATCCCTCAACTTTAGCTAACAGTTTGATCTTCATATTATCATTATGCGATGCGAAAATACTCACCTGAAGAAATCTTCAGGTTGGAAGTCTTGGCTCGACATCGGCATCGCGGAAGTCTGAAGATTTGAAGAGTTTGGGTTCGACGGGGCTTGTGAAGTCTTACCGGCATGCCCAAGACTTGAGTGGCTCAGTTGATCTTGGATAGCGTTACTGTTTGGTCGCAAACCAAACATTACATTACATACAACTTGTACTGTGCCCGATATCACACAGTCGAGACGCAGAACGAGTATAAGCTTCTGGCAAAGTGAAAGTTTCATATGCAAAATCGAAACTATCTTTCGCGGTTTTGTATCTGTTTCGTCGTTAGTAGAACACGATCTCGTTTATCAAGACAATTCTAATATCTTGAGTTGGTTTCATTCTTTTGCCGTTTGTTTTTTGTCGCGCGATAAAAACCTTATCTAATGTCAGTGCGCAGAGTTTGCCGGAAATGTTGAAAATCGAAGGAACCAGTTGCCGAAGAATTTAATCGAAAGAATAACACCCAAGTCAAACTAAGAATTATGAGAAATTGCTAATTA
The DNA here is from genome assembly GCA_954870665.1 of Stratiomys singularior. Classification (NCBI taxonomy): domain Eukaryota; kingdom Metazoa; phylum Arthropoda; class Insecta; order Diptera; family Stratiomyidae; genus Stratiomys; species Stratiomys singularior. The sequence continues at coordinate 26,963,468 of OX940878.1, read as the reverse complement.
GTGACTAACTTTCTTGGTTTTACTGTTAGTAAGCTGGCAGTTAGTAGAGTGTGTAGAAGAAGGCACTCTTCGGCTGGAAGAGAAGCGGTAAAATAAGTATCAAGTCAAAGAAATCGATCGACGGTATAAGTTTCGTTTCACATGAAAGTCTCGCTGAAGCCGATAAGCAAATATAGATTACAGTGATCGCGATTTTTTTTTGTTTTTTTTTGAATTTATACATGAATCGGAAATTCATAGTGTGATCAGCAACTGCGGTTCTTAAGTTGGAATAATAGCTTCGAATTGTCTGGCAACGCGTGCCTGGTTACGCCTGCTTTGGCTGGAGAAATGTTTGTCAAATTGAAAATCATGTCATCAACGATCAAGTGGCCTAACTGTTTGTTGGTGGCTTTTGGCGCAACGCTGTTGCTTTTGGCCACTGCTGTACCAGAAGCACGTGGATTAAGCTCAGTGGATGGACGTGGTATGTGTTATTGATTATGATTCGACTAGTATAATTAATCTTAGGAATGTAGAAGTTAGGTAAGAGGTAACGTGTAACGGCCGCTAGAACATCAAGCGTCGGCCCTAGCCACAATAAGCTGTTAGAATGCAAGAGAAAAAGAATGCGCAAATATTTCATAACGTGTTGGTTCAACAAAGACGTTTCATATGCAGTGGAAATCAGTTTGAAAATACCTTTATCAGTATATAATAAAATACATAATACCAATAATCTCTCGGAATAACTTCGTTTCTTCACCAAATTGTGCATGAGGAATAAATTACGTGCACGAAATAGAGCGAGTAATATGCTAGATCTCTGGTTTGTTGATGTATCTGATTTGAGTTCTTTTCTTGCGTTTCGTTTCGTTTCTTTGGCTTCCATTACAACCTATACTTCTCTAAAAAGGCTACACAAATATGAAAACTTCCGGTATGTTATCGATGGTATATCGTCACTATCACCAGCTCGTGAAGACTGGACTCAATGTATTGATGACGCCAAATGTTCATATGCATAATTTCTATAGCTGATTCTACCTAAATTTTATCAGTTGATTTACCATTAAGTAAGAATGATAGATTCACCGGGTATTTCGTGCTTTCGCTGATGGAATCTATTGTAAATTGGATGAATGCTTTCTTGGATGTTGGATAAATTATGTCCAGCATTCATAGATAATATTTTGTAATAAATCGGCCACAGTATTGACTTAATGGCGTTGATTTCAGAAACTTTAGTGAAATTCGTTAGAATGAATAGCAATTCTTAATTAAATGCCATGTTTTGCAAATAATGAACTGTTGGTTGGAGAAAAAATTGGGGAAAAATCAATAGAAATTTAAAGTTACGGAAACAATTACGAAAAAGTGTCAGAAATCGTTTACAATCATCAGAAAAAGTTCATCGCATCGTCGAATTTATAAATCAAACACTTACTCAATAATACTCCTTCAATTCTTCAACTTTTACCAATGAGTCAAATAACATGAAGTTTTTAACATCAGATAAAATACTTTGGAACTAATTGCTGGAATCTTTGATAAGCATTTCGTTGGGAAAAAATTCTGAATAAATGTTAAATTCGCTTCATTTTCATTTGATGCTATAATAATTTTTATAATTTTACGATAATCTCGAAGTAAGGCTTTTAATAGATAAACATGTAATTATTAGGAATGTCTTTTAAAGAAAGTTGATAATAAGTTGATAACCATTCCAAAGTATTTCAATAATGACTTTTTTGTTGAAATTAGTGTTTGGCATGAAGTAATATATGAGCACTTAACTCGAAAGACAAGTGAATAAGCAATCGCTTAAATCGAAAAAATAGGAAGAGAATAAAGTAAATTTCTAAGCAATTCATAATTCGTTTGTTAAACGTCATTAAAGATTAATTTATCCGAAACAATTCACAAATAGTTCACTTTATTTGATTTTCGAGTTACTTGCCTAAGTCTTTTGTTTTGACAACATTATTTGCGACTTATGTCATCTTATTAAGTTCAGAAATTGGTATTGCTGCTATTTGAAATCGAAAGTAACTGGAGAAAGCCACTTCAAATGTTTCAATATGTTTGTTCATTTGTCCTTTTGGGTTTCCGAATAATTGATAACTTCATTATTTATTTGCATTACTTGTTTTCATAGTACAATAAGAAATTTATAGTGATGCTAACTACTGAATTTAACCGTTTCTCAGTCAATCAAATAGGAATTAAAGTTTCATTGTCCAATGGTGTATTCATTTATTCATTAGAATTTTTTGTTTTGATTGTATAAATCGAAACATTGTTCTTATCCTCTAAGTTAAAGTGAAAGCGAAAGCACGATCACTAGTCTCATTGTTAAGATAAATCATAACTTTGTTTGGGTATAATTTAAAATGATTTAAGAAATATTAAATCAACCACAAGAAAATTACCAATAATATCTGTGTGATAAAGCGTGTTAGGCTCCAATCACTTAAGAATTTTTTTTTTGAAACAATTCCAAAATCCACAAATACACAGGCTTCGAATATATATTATTTACTTATTCCGATTATTCAGACGGACATTTCCAACCAATTGTTTTAATAGATAACTGCAACAATTAGTTTTCATGACAATGAGTCTGACTTTGCTATGATATGTGAACCTTAGTACCACCTTAGTAGAACCTTAGTAGTAAAAGTATTTAATATTTTATCTTAATACTAATCTTAATGCGAATGACTTAATACTTATCTTAATACGAAACCCAATTCGGCTCAGCATGGCTCCAATATGTCATCTAACATACTCGACATTAATTTGATTTTATTCTCAAAAGAGACTTCTAAAATGTTTACGAACTCTTCACTAACCTTAGCTAACAATAAATTTCTACATGGCGCTAAGCAACTGTTTTGGTCATAGATCCTGCTTTACCGAAAATAATTAATCTAATCATATTCAATCAAAATTACCTTCAATATATTCTCAGAGCCTCCTTGATGCTTATTTTGATAATTATCTACTCAAAACACTTCAGTAATTTTTCGTGACACTTTTTTGTTTCATTTGTATGATAGCGATGGATCGCTGCTGCAGGGTACACTTAGGCCTAGATCAGGACTTTAAGTCGGTTAGACTCGTACTAAATGCAGTTCCTGATTAGTTATTCTAACATCTCTATGTCGTATTAGTTCACACCGAACTGCATGCTGCAATTGAAAGTTAAAAATTCCCCTTTTTGAACCCAGTTCACTTTTGAAATGATTTTTCTGTAGCTATTACTTACTTCGTTTTTACTCCTTATTCGCGTAGTTGTGAGACATTTCTAGAAAAATAAAATTTCTGAAATATAATGCATTTCCCTCACCCAACAGCTACAATTGAGAATAATTTCTTCCTTTTTTCCTCTAATATTGAAAATGCGAGCCTAGAAAAACGACTACACCATTTTTATTATATGATTTAGTAATTTTTTTTAGCTCGTATCGAGGTTAGAGTCAAGCATTGTCTAATATTGTGTAGATTACTTAGAACTTATGTACTTTAAAGATAAGTTCCTGTTTAATTTCACTCTCCTAAGAAGAACTATTTAATCCTGCACTGTTCTCATTTAAATTTTATATGATTTGATGCCCTATCTAATTAAAATGAGTTGTCTTGAAAAGTTCTTTCCCCATGAGTTAAATAAAAAAGCTCATCCGTCTAAAAAATCAGTTTTATAAATGGGAAAACCATATCCAGAATCCTAGAACTCTGGAAACATCGAAACAGAAAAGCCTCTAGAATTCTAGTTCATTTTTATGGTTATCGACATAATTTGATATGTAATATTTCCTCCATAATTTAGGTTTTTAAAGTGTTTTTTTTAATAAATTCAAAAGTGTGCAAATTTACGGACTCAAGCTTATAATGAGCCGTTAAAAATGAATATAGTTGCTTATTTTGACTTTAACAACCCATTGATTTCAATTGGCAGTCAATTTTTTGACATATTAGGCACTTTGACAATTTTTTGACATTGACATATGTTTGACATTTTGACATAGTTTTTGACATATTAGGAACCAATGGTTCTTGAAAGATCAATGAAGTATCGAAATCAATTCAGGACGTTAATGATTAGATCAAGTAACATGATGATCACTTTAATTAGATGCTTAAAGTTGCTGGAAAAACTACCTTTACCAAGCAACAGAAATGATCAATCCATTCTTTTTTGACGGTTCGGACTATTCATAGTTACTTAAAACTGTTCCAAAATAAATTTTTCTAATTCAGGATGCAATAATTTATTCACGACTCCATTACCGGGTACCCTTGAATTTAAGGTCATAGGAGTTATATGTCTCTAGGTGTTGTTTGTCAAAATTCAATATCTCCAAGAGGCTGCAGCACTTGAATTCAAAAATGTTTTTGAACACTGACCTAAATGAGCCAACTCGTCCAACCAGAATTGATATTATGTCATAAACTCAGGATTAATTTACATAGACTCATCAAAATAGAGGTTTAAATATACATTCAATTATCTTTCGCAGAATTTTGAAATTTTATATCAATTGTCATGAAATCGAGGAATAGTACTTCGTATAGGTTTTTAATGATTACTAGGAGGATACAATCGAGTTTTCTGAAGAATTTTCTTTGGAGGCATTGTTAAGAGTCCATGAGTTTACGACTATAGCTTTTGTTATTGAATTCGTCCACAGATACCAACACAAACATGTGTTGTCCGATTTCAGACCCTTTTTAACAAGAAATCAATGATAAGTGAATTTCTTTTTCATTTCTTTCTGCAATATTTCCAAATATACAGGCGGGACTAAGACACATAGAATCGATTGGAACTAACTTCAAGCACTTTGACCTCACTCCAACGAAAGATAGATAAAATAGGTGTAAGCGAAGAACAGGGCTGAAACAGGAAAGTCTTGCTGAGCACGAATCTGATGATACATCGGAAGACTTTCGTACAAAAGTTTTGAGTTAATTCTTCTCTATTGTCTATCCGAGCTTCATTAGATTCTCTCAGTCAGATGCAAGAGAAACCTAGAGATACAACAGAGACGTAGACACCTTGATATACCACGTGTTAATAATGGCATGAAAATAAAAAAAAAAAAACATTCGACCAACGAATCATAAACGAACAGTCTAGCTCACATTCATATATAACCTTAGAACCGGTAAAACAAGTTTACAAAAAAACACAAAAGCCATACCACAGAATGACAGCAGACAAAGGAGCGCAGGTTTAACTCAAGGGACTCGGAATAGAAGAATCACGGACTTGCTCCCCACCCACTTAACGAAGGGATTGAGAAATAAGAAGGTATAACTGCATAGAAAGACTCCTACCTTGTTGTGTAAACGACGGACCTATGAATAAGGGCATCTAAGACCGGCTTACTCAGGACGAAACCATACACCGAAGATGGCACACCACTGAGTGTCGCGCGTGTACAATACAAAGAAACAGACGAAAACGAATGGACGTCGTAGTGACAACAGCTTTTCCAAAAACATCCATTTGATGTGGATCAAAGCTAGATTAAAAGAAAAACTAATGAAATCTGGATCATAATACAGGAGGCAATGTAGCATTCAATGTCGTGTTATATGATAACAATGATGCAATATTGCAGTTGTAAAAAAGTTTACATGTATGAAGATTTTATAAAGAGTAAAAACATTTGATTTTAAGTTCTACATATTAATCATGATTTGTAGTTCTTATATATTATTAATGCATGTAATTCTTAAACAAAATGTTAATTTGTAACTGATGATGAGTTCTAGACTAATAAATATTAAAACTAATGAACGAACATGAGTCATAAAATAATTTTTTAGGGCGGGAACAGAGACCGATGGAAAATCCGCTTGAAAGCTGGTGTCACTCCAGTCAAAAAACTTTTCTGTCATAATAGATTGGAGTCTATAATTGAAGGAAAACATCCCAGATAAATTCTAGAATCATTTGAGGATGCAAGATATGAACAATGCGGGGATGCACAAGAAAAAATTTCAAAATTTATGATGACCAAAATATGAAATAATTGCACCTGGCCAAAAACCTATTTCAAGCTTATTGACTTGATTTATAAAGAGAAGTATCTCGTTCGGTAGCACAGACCGTCAAAAAGAGTAGGAAAACTAACCCGTTGGGAATTGGATTCTTTTCACCAAAAAAACTTACAACGAATCCCAAAAATTTGCCAGGAAAACACGGAAATGACTTCCTCATCTTTGTTCTTGTATGACATGATTCAGTCAGGGCCATTTATTTTTTTTGTTAGGGACCAGGACAACAGGAGATTCTGTTAGTGGGTATTAAAAGTATTGGGTATTAAAATTTTTCTGGGTATTCCATGTGGAAGCAGAAAGCATTTAATCGAGTATGATCAGCTTATGACTAGTTCAGAAATAACCAAAGGACTCATTAAGTTTTTGGAGCGCTGTCCTTGCATGCCGTGAAGGATGTTCAACTGTTGTGAATCAGATGAAAATATTTTTCAAACAGTGACTCGACTTTTGACAAAGACAGCATTCATGTTTAGACCAAATAAAGGTCACCTTTCAATAAATCCTCTCTTGGCTTCATTTTTATCGTTTCTATCGAATTTCGCGATGTAATAAATCGAAAATTTTCTGAATGGAGAATTCTGAAAATTGCACCCTGAAAATCCTCTTATCTAGAAATTCATTGAAGACGTTGTGCAGAATTGTTCATTTAAATTCAATGTTTTGCTTGCCTTTAAATCAAGAAATAGAGTGTCGAATTAAATAATGCTTCAAGTCTTTAACCCTTTCAATTATTATGATTCTTTCCTTTGTTATGATTGTCAATTAGCTGCGGTTATTTACTTTGTTGTATTCTTGATACACGCGAAATTTCTTTTAAAATAAAACTGAGTCAGTATGAGTGTTGTAACAATTTTGAACCAATAGTTAGCCTGCAATATAAAAACTTGATAACAACTGATTAAACTATAAAGCAATAAAACATATGAAAGTTTACATATTTTAGCGAGGCAGCCGTTTTATAGGTTGAAAATATTTTTCAATTGGTTTTTCGAGTGCGCTTGAGAAATGACCACATGAAACTGAACTATTTCAAGTGGCGAAAGTTTGCTGGTTTATAAATGCTAATAATAAGAAATTATCAATTTGAGTCCTACTCGGTGACGTATTAAGTACGTAATAAGACAACAAATGCATATTTGTAGAAGATATATACATTGATGAGTCTGGGCGTTATTGGGAGTTCTTAAAGTGAAATCTCATTCATACCGCTCAAGCGTTTCCACTAAGCTCAGGTCCAGTTTACTCAATTGCCACTAGGAGAAATTCTTGGCTTAGGTGTGATCTTATGGCGTCATTATGAAGGGAAATTTTAATTTATCAATACGTTTCTATTCCATTTGAATTAGCCCGTACATGTATGTAGGGAAAATTTATGATAATTAAATATCTTATATAGATTTAAGTGCATTTGGGTAGATGTGGCTAAAAGGAGAGGAAATCAAGAAACAAATTTGAAAATAATTCAATCAAAATTATCTTCGCAGTCGATAAAATTTCAAAAGATGATCGTCGTGACTCTTACGTTTAGAAATCTATAGAAAATGTTTTCCTCGTAAAGGATATATTAAAAAGACTTACAGGCAAGATGCTACAGGCCTCTTAGATTATGATGGCAAGGTCAAAATTTTCTCATGAAGTGTAGCTAATTAGATTTAAAATTAAATTTAAAGCAGTGAATTAATTAAGAAACGGAATTGGAAATAAATAAGATTTGAATTGAATAAGAATATCCGGAAAAAAAATTTCGAAAATGCTTTGATTTCCTCCCCTATTCCGAGTCTTTCTTGATAAATAAAATAATGTCGTCAGGCTCTTTCTTATTACTTACATTGTCAATAATCTTTTAAATAACGACGTATTTTGACTAATGTATCGTAAAACCGTATCTCCGTATCTCTGATATCCGCAACGTAACCGTATCTCTGAATCCAGAATTCCCATTTTCTCAACAAATTGAGTAATTACATATTACATTTCCACTCTTCGTCAAATTTTTCATCTATGTCCAGAATCCTCCAGGTCTTCATTTTATTTCCCTCTTCGTAGAGTGGACTAATTCTTGTTTTAACTTTCACTTTTCCTTGAATTTTTCACTCTTTTTACTTTTAACCCTGATCAATGGAAGGATTTATTATTTTGAATTTCGAAAATAATTTGAATCATTTAACATATAAATCCCCCTTTCATGGTGAATTCATTTGAAAAAAAAATATTAGATAGTTACTTTAAGAACAGTCTGGTGCCGTCTTTCGTATTAGGTCTATTCTGTATACACCAAACTGGCCTAGAAACAGCTTTATATCCATCTTTTAAACTACACCAACGTGCAAAACAATTTTGCGAACTTAACAATGTTTAAGACTATGATTATTATGCCAAAATCCAGTAGAAAGCGATTCGAGCATGCTTGCTCCTCCTGGACGATGAGTTTCTCCTGTTCTTTGCATGCACTAAGTTGAAGACGAAGGTCTAGTGAGCAATGAGTATTCAATTTTACAAAATTCTTGTTGGGTTTTCATTTTCATGTTGAGTTTGAGCCAGCAGTTTCGGGGTCGATATGGTCTCTTTTTCGGCGTGATCTCTGTTAAGCATCGCAAGCCTTACAGACGCAACACTAAAGGCATGGTTCCTTCATGCCTTAGTCTTATATTCTCACATTACTGTGCTATCGACAAAATACTGAGAAAGGGACGATATTAGCTTGCCTGTTTTAAAATAAAACTCAACTTACAAATGGAAGCTCACAAACATTTTTTTGATATTTTAAAAGTTTACAAACATTCAAATCAACAAAGGGAATTTGAAGATTTTTTTTATCAAAACGCCCCACTTGATCCTTCCTTTACGAAAAACTGGCCCTCACATGTAATTTGTTTGAAATATGCTGAGAGGTATATATCCATCACCTACGTAAATCAACGAAAATTCAACAAGTTTTTCAATTCAAAAAAATTTCATCGACCCTTTGTGGCTTTCTTTTTATTGTTTCTGCAAGCTCAACAAATTTTAACCTGAATATCCTTATGGTATTATGTTAATTGCTGGAATCGAGTTTTCTAGAAGGGCTAACTAATCCACAAATATAAAAAATGCGTAGGCAAATTATAAACGAAAACAATTGACTACATTCGCGGTCGGTCTAAGCCTTCTCGAAAAAAGGTGGAAAATTTGTAACCAAACACAACTTACCACTGGAACAGGGAAAAGTTTAAAGAGCAATGCACTTCACCTTTTCCATACACCTGCATGACGCACCCTTTTATCTGTTTCCTTATAACTATTCTTACAAAAAGTTTCAAAGGTGGCGAAACGGGTTGTACATGGCTTAGGAGAGCTTTCGTTTAAGAGTTGATTTTAAATTTTTTTGAGTTGTTGCCTAATGATTTCCAAAACCTTTCCTAAGCAAATCCTTGATGAGATGAAAGTATAAAATAAAGCGAAAGGTCTTTATCTATATTTTTCTTATCTTTTTACTATGTTAATAGAATTTGTTCATCATGAATAGATTGCAAGTGCACAATTTGGATAGGAATTCGAATTTAGTATCCACTTCAATGATCCTTCTGTTGGCATGTGACATGTTGACATGTGTTGGCACATCAAGAACACACTCAAACTATTTTATTTGGGAAGTTTCACCACAGGAGTTTGCGATTTCTCAACTCCGTCAAAGAAAAATAGAATTGTGATTTAAAAAAAATCCTTACCGCTGAATGTTACCGGCATATGTTTTAGTGGTTAGCTAAGAAACCAAAGTGAAGTCTCCCATCTCCATCTGATTATATTTAAGCTATCTCATCATGTACAATCTCCAGAACCAATCTACTTATTAGCTCCAATTTTAGTTTCCATACCCACTCAAACTTCATCCTTGATGCTGGTTGTCTAATCTGTACAATATATTTTTTTTAAGAAGTCATAAGTTTTTGGAATGTTGACTAGGACTAGGAATCTCGACTAAACTCAAAAGAACTTGAGAAGGAGCTCTGATACCAAATATTTTTTTGATATGTTGATTTAGTAAGCTTCAAAGGCTTCTTGATCGGGAGCTATCGGTTGCTATTATTTTGGGGGTAACTGGAGCACTGAAGGTCCTGTTTCACTTTTCCTATGTGCTCGCACCAACATTATATTGCTGCGAGTTAAGTGTAGCATTAGATTTCTCTAACTTATATTCCTAAACACCAAAATATTAAACAATATTTTTGAATAAACATGATAACGTCTAAATGAATACTTTCTAGGAGTCTTAACTTGTGACGTTAGGTACTGAGAGAAAGAGAGGGTGCAAATGTGTGCCGACAGTACGAAACTTAAGTTTTTCTGAGTTGCATAAGGCACTTTAGTTGAGTTCACTTGAACAGCGTTTTGACATACTGAGCCAGCACTTTGTAGGTTGTCCGACCTTTTGTTTTTCTCTAGACGATCCCGCTCCTGTAGAGAGAACTCGTGAACTGCTCACTCTTCTGTGTACAGGACCTCACGATAGTTCCACCTGCTCATTAGTTAGGCGCGGTTTAATGTGCATGCCTACATTGCTTCACTGGTTGTGAGGGAACAAGGTTTCAGATAAGCACGTCACTGGAATGCGTGATTTTCCACTCAATGTGCTCATTGCCTTTTTAAACCAGCTCTCGCAGATTTGGATAAAAATTTCGACAGGAAAACCTTGGTATTTTAATCATATGAAATGGTTGCTTACACAATATCCAATGTTATATTTCATATTGCTGAAGATAAATCAATCAAATATAGTCCTTACCTCAGCAAATATGACAGAAGCGTCTCTCACCATGCTCAAGATTAGATTATCATATAATTATAACTTGAAGCCAGAGGTGTAGAGCTTTAGCGCATATACTATCGGCTGTTAGATTCAGTGAACAGAAAGGGGGATATTATAGATTATATAGAAAGTGCATCAAATAAATACTACACAGTGGCACTCACTGATACCGAGGGAACAGAGGGATACAAAGCTACTAGACGATCTAGGATCTCTTGAGAACTTCCAAGAAGAAGATCTTCTTGGACCATTTTAGATTTATTGGGTGTCAATCGGTGGAACTACTTACCCCAAATAATCACTCACTGTTTTCCAAAGAGATATCAAACTATTAGACGACACCAGCTTAGACTTACAGGCAGGGTTTTAGACTGACAGGGTTTTAGGGTTCAGGGTTTTAGACTGACAGGCAGTTCAGACAGACTATCTAAAACTAACGTGGGCACCAATGGTAGTTGTACTATAGTCTCCAAATAATTCCACAGGTAGCAATTCGACTCGTCAAATAATATATTCTGAAAGAATATCAATCAAATGATGACCTATACTATATTGTTATTGCATGGAGCGATAAGATTCTCTGCTAGTTTCTCCCAGCCAGGGATAGAAGGACAAGTTGATTCATATTTGCATTGCGGTTCTATACAAAGCCTTTTGGAAAGCTTAAACGCAAAAATATAAGAAAATCTACTAATCCAAATGCTCAATAGAAGTACACTCTCAAGAGAAAGACAAAAGCTTGTCACTTACGTTAGAGTATTTTGCGGAAAAACTGGATGACTGAGTATTTCTTCCTTGGGTAAATCTTTTATTTTCTTTGAATTTTATCAATAATTTTTTTATGAATAATTTATGTCAGAACTTAAATTGACTGCTGTAACAAGCATGACAATAGTGTTTCAGTTTTTCTCAACTTTTCAAGCATGCTTCCTTTACAAACCCTGTTGAGCTCTCTATTATACATAAATATGTTCAGAGACAAGATGTTTTCACTGCAAGAAGAGAAAACACCCCAAACTTTACTTCGTTCTCAGGCCGGTTATAAATTTTGATGCCCATTCCAGCAATTCTATAATGAATTTTATATATTCCATATTATTTCAATATTCCATAATGAATTTCTAAAGAAAAGCTTGATATATATTTCTGTGAAATCAATGAAGTTTTCTATGCGCAAATATAATATTTGGAAAATTTTGAAAGAGAAAGTCGAAGTCAAATTTCTCCTAACCAGAATTGGGTTGAGCAGCGTCAATTTTCTGACTTATCAGAAAAGTCCATCTGGTGTCAAGACAAGTAAATTGAAAATATTTTCTGAGGATAGCTTACAATTAAGGACTAAGGGCTGACATCATCTTCGGTCCTGTGTATGAATTTTCAAATATCACATAATGAGCAGTGAAAATATAGTACTTTGCGGATGAGGAAAATATTCATAAAAGGATATTACCATTTTCTTAGGGCTCATATTTTGAATCAGATCATAGACGCAGGATATAAAGTTTGTTTAAATTTGACACTCTAATTGAAACTTTCTACTTTGAAAAGAGAGCAATCGTGATTCCCGGCTTTAACCGTGGAAGACCAGCAACTGATGTTGGTCAGCAGTACAACCAGTAGGGCGATATAATGAAGGACATCTGTTTTGTGAACAAGACGGGCAATTGGACCTTTAGAGTAATTAAACAGTAATAATGAGGCCCTTCCTTCGCACTCAGCTGCTTATACACGATGAAAAAACTTATCTTTTGGAATGAAATATTAGTCCGAAATTGGTGATTATAATTATAAGGCTTTTAAGCAAATGAGACAGTCATTATATCAGTCATTGGTTTTTTTGCCAAAATTCAACCGAAAGCTGAATACTAAATTTGCACGTAGACTTAGTGTAACTTTTTGATTTTTTCGTAGAGTACAGATCTACAATCTACATCTGAAGAGTACAATCTTCAATCGTATTACGTTTTGATTTTGATCTTTGCAGCAATCACAGATGACAGATGTCAAATTCAAGAGTTATCGCTAAGATTATGATGCATAGATGTTTGAAAATGATGTTTCTAAATGAGTTTCCAAGCTCACGAGCAAGAAGAAGGCTTCGGATGAGAAGGCAAGGCCGAAAAAGCTGTTTAACGCTCGGGAAGCATGAACATCAGGCTTCAAGTTAATACAATTTTTAAAATCCGCGTTAAGCATTTGCTTTCATTCGTGTTTTGTTCGAAAGGGATGGAATTCTTCGAAGAGTTCATACTGTCGAAACGCGCTTGTGATCGTAACAAAGAAAGAAAACAAAGGAGAACAACGGAATTTTGCTTTAATCACTAAAACTCTTGTGTTAAATATTGTCTAATATTACATATATTGATTCAAACATTATAATTATTTCCTTTTTGACGAAATGAAGAAATCACGGCTCAGATTTAGCGATTGTAATAAAGGTCAAATTAATACAGAAGTTAGTACTGGATCGAGCTAAGGGTTGCACGGGTTGATTTTAGGCTGCCATTACGATGTTCAATTAGTATCAGATGACTGTACGATTTGGGTCTTGGAAACTGGAGTCAAATCGTCAGGAATCAAAGACCCAAGGTTCGCTATCATGAAGATAAACGATTATGCTTTGCAGGAACTGATGAATTAAGCCATTCGTCTATGGGCTATGGTCAGCTATAAGATCATGTTGAATTCCTCTTAAGAAACAACTTTCTAGTTTTGGGCTTTGCATTTGAGAATGTAAAACGAAAAATCTGTTCAGATTAAGCGAAATTACCTGATGCCGGTAATTTTGATTATCGTTTAGCAGTTTATAGCAACAGTTACTGCAAACATAATTGAAACGAATTTAAATGAATAGAAATTGGGTTTTTTATTATTTCGGCAGTGAATTCCATGCTTTACAAAATACTACTTACTTACTTACTAACTTGCTTGCTTTATACTTTTTTTGTACTTTGCATGGTAATATACAGTTTCGTCTGCAAATAAAATTCCAATAAATTAGGCCACTTTCAATTCAGACTCGAATGCCAGTTAGTCTAATTCAGCTGAAAACAAATTTTAAAAATATTTTCTCTACATATGACTGAAAGTTCCTTGCAGATTAGTAACTCCTGCAATGTAAATTTGTAGTTATTTGAAAGTCAAAGTAAAATAGTCCTCGACAATCCAATTCAATGTTTAGGCATTAAATCTCAAAAACAGAAAACTTTCAATGTTTTCCAAATTTAGTAAAACAGATAATCCAAAATAATGATAATCTTATCTAAATATGCTTAAGCGAGTCAATGAGTAATCTCTTGGGGGAATGTTGAAGAGATTGCTATGATTGATGTAATCATGTAGACCACGGAAGAAAGCACATCATCATTGCAGTACTGCAAGCGCCGTCAATAGCAAAAAAATGAAGCAAGGAATATACGACCAGATAAAAATATATCGTAAACATGACTATCTCCTCTTCCTCACGACAACATGATTAATGGTTTTCTCTAAAACCGAAAGTGAATGCATGTAAAAAATCGCCGTTAGCGTCTTGAAGGTACATTGCTGGTTTGGTCGTAATAAATATAACAGAACTAATGACTATTAAGGCAGTTATTAACCTAAACCTTAGGCGGTGGTCACCTGAACAATCTTTTACTTTCATTTCAACAGAATTTCGCCTGGGATGGCGCATCTTAAGCACGTTTTGAGTGCCATCACGAATATTTTTGACTGGTTTTTGCGAGAATTATACTATTAAGCACAATGAGATCTTCAAACATGAAATAAATGAATAGGAAACTTATCAAGATCACTTGAAAACTATTAAAAGCCACTTTTACTACTTAATTGCCAGATATACACTCCATATTGCGTTCAAGATCAGCGCCCGAAGAAAGTTGCAATAATTATTTCTATGTTCACCTTCCTGCCTACACTCCATATTCGATGAGTAATAGTGATAGGTCATTGATGGCCACTGGAGTGCATTGTCAGGTTCATAAATAACACAATGACCGAAAGTGCCGCATTCTGTGCTCTTGGCACTGCTTCGAAACGAAGAAAAGTCCACCGCGGCGTTACGAGGAAATTTGTTATAAGTGAAAGCTTAAAAAGATGCTCATCATCATTTTTTCACATTTTGAAGATGGCCCGCATTTCTTTCGGAGTTTTTCTCCGCGGCATGTGAGCTCCGCTGGAGTGTTATCAAAACTGGAACGTTATGATCACCTTTTGCTCCAGCTTTGTCAAGGAACAAGCAGCTATGCTTGGTAACCAATAGCCGGTCATGTGTTGAGAAGGTAAGAGGCGTGGGTTCAGGTGGTTCGGTGACCAATGCCAAATACGTTTATGCAAAGTCACATACAAATGTTTATGTTAACTTTCGGATAAGCAAATCGAAATAAATGGAATGTAGCTAATGTATTGATTTCAGTCATCATGCGTAGAAATTTTTTCGAAAATTTATCGTTTGCCAAATTTTTCCATATATCTTCGCCGGAACGTGAAATAAGATTTGGGAAGGTGAGAAGGTGTCAGTATCTCATCATGAGCCGCATGCTCTAATTTGTACAGACTAAACTTTCATTTATGTTTAATGTGCTGGATGGCTATCATCGAGTCTATCATTAATTGGCTATTTAACGAGAAATTATCGATTTCACAGAATGTAAATGCCATAAAGGTCGTTTTGGATAAAATTTCACTTTTATAATGAATCGGTTTAAGAGTGCGTATTCTGTAGTTTCAATGGCTTGGAAAGGTGCTAAAAATCACACGGAGTCAATTTATCTTTATACCAGCTACATCGATCATTTTATTGCAAATTAGTTCATTGACTGGTTTAGTTCGTAATTATTGTAATTAATTAATCCTAAGAGCCGTATCATCGACCTTTAGCAAGTCAATAAATTCTAATCGAAGCTCCGGCTCTGAATTGATGTTCCTTTTAATGAAATTACTTTCAAATATTACTAAAGACTGAAAAGGCTTCAGTTTTGCTTCACTCTTAAGTCCACTCAAGTTTACCATTAACTTCGTTGTTGAACTCTTATTAATTGAATTTATGTAATTTTTATCTGCAAGAATAGTACTTATATACTCATTTTAATTAACATATTTCAATTTGAATTAAAAAATTAAATATGTCGAAAATTTATTAAAGATATTTGAAATGTCGAGAGTGGACACTTGGCCATTTCTACAAAATCAAATCCAAAAAGTGCTTAATTAATGTAAAATATAATTGGTACGCAAACTATCAAATTTTGAGGGGAAATTTTCATCATGAACAATGCAAGAAGTTGAAAATTTTACCATGTGACTTCACTAATACCCATGTGTTGACCTCACCAACTGCTAACCCGAAGAAATTGTTAATTTTAAAATGCAATTGCGTTCCATAGAGTGGTGAGAATTAGTTAGAAGGACTACATAAGCTTCTTCTATGGCAATAATTTCAAGAAGATACACACGTTGTCAAAATCCTTCCAAAATGAAACTTGGCATACAACGGGCATAAGGATGATATCATAGCTACACAAGCTATAAGGTTACCCAGTGAGTTGCTTGTCTCATAATTTCACCTATTCAACAAATCCCAAAGGTCCTACGATTCCATTTCATCGCAGTTTTTCCAATAGTTCATTGTTAAATCATAGGTTTACCCCAACAAACCAAAAATTCAAAGTGAACTTGAGACCGGCAAAGGTACGAGGGCGGTCCGATAAATACTTAGCCCAAAAATGAAACAAAAAGCAAAAATTTTGGAAAAAGTGCAAATTTATTCTTAAAAATAATTTTCTTTTAATTCGATATATTTGATCCAGTGGTGCTGCAACTTCTTTAGCCCATCTTTAAAAAAAGGTTCTGCAAAGTTGGCAGCCGTTGCGGCGATAACTTCCTCATTCGAGTGAAAAAGAAGTCGCACGGGTCCAAATCTGGAGAATACTGTGGATGAGGCAGCAGTTCGTAGTCCCTTTAGCTGTGCCGAGTGCGGAGGTGTGGGCTGATGCATTGTCGTGGTGGATGGGCACTTTTTTCTGCACAAAATAGGACCGTCCAATAATTCGACATAGTACTACCCTGTGACCGCTTTGCACTTCTCCAGATAGACGATGTAGTATAAGTGTTCACACGGTTGCGCTTGTTATCCGGATTGAGCAAACGCGGCACCCATCTAGCCAACAGCTTTCTCATACCCTAAATTTCATGTAGGATATGCACCACAAGGATTTTTCAGATCTCCGCTATCTCGCGCACCTTCAATCGACGATCTGCTAAAACTAGATTGAAAATTTTTGTCACGTTATCCTCCGTGGTTGTTGTTTCCGGCGCAGCTGGGCGTGGCTCATCAAAAGCCGACGTGCGACCGCGCTGAAATTCGTTGAGCCAATTTTTGACGGTCGCCATTGGAGGAGAAGCGTCCTCATATACTGCATCAAAGCGCTCTTTGATTTGCCTGGGCGGTGTAACTTCAAAAAATTTATCAAGAATCGATTTTTTTTTAAATCAACGGATACAAAACAGAACTACTGAAATTTCGTCTGTAGCCGTCTACAGGAAGGTCGTACACTATAGTGTATTTCTCTTGCAATAGTGCCACTATCAGACAGTGATGCTAAGTACTTATCGGACCGCCCTGGTATAAAAAAAAGTTATTATAAAACAGACCAAGTGCAAAGAGGGTGCCATGATGTATATTTGGAAAATATTTTTTCTACAATCCATTATCTTAAATTTGTATAGAATGTTCAAACTGTTCTACAAAGGATTGTTTGATAACTATAAAAAAACGGCAAGAATGTCACTTAAATGTCAGTTAATTTGTGGAGGATAGTGGGTATTCCATCGATAATAAAACATCATTCAATGTCTCTGAAACTTTCTTCTTGAATCCATCCAAACCCAAAACATATTTTTTCGACCATAGACGACGGGTGTCCACAAAAAACCGAACTGATATTGTGCTGGGGCATGTTTTTTTAGTACCGTGTTATGCCAGAAGGGCGTTTAGAGCCACTATTCCGAAGTCAGTATGCCAAATGAAGTCGCTTGACAGGTTGACAGTTGTTTGTGAAGGTTGACAGTTCCTTTGTGTGCTCGTCGTTTCTACAATACTTAATAAAAGCGCGTGTCCGTAGGATTTTACTTCTTGCTCGGAAAAACTTGCACAGAAACCGGTTTCTTTAACCGACAAACATGTTCAAACTTACAAACGGAATTCCGTCGTTTTTCATCTGTTTTCATGTGTGGTACACATATGGGCTTGGACGGTGTACCATCTTCGGTATGTAGATTTGTCCACCAATCTGCAAACAAAACAAAGATGGAAGAAACGACGACCGCGTTCGAAAGACAAATTACAGCTTTCTCATGCCAGTTGGGGCGCAGAAACTGTTGAAATGTTAAAAACTAATAAGGATAATGCTATTGAGAAGAAAGAATCAAGTTTTTGAGCAGTTTTCTTGTTTTAAAAATTACACAATCTAAATTGACGACAAACGTCAGTCTATTTATCCCTCCATGGCCCAAAGCAACGCAAATTTTATAAAAAGGATTATGTCAAGTTCATGCGTCAACAGCTCTATTTGAGCACCAATTTTCAACCAACAACGGAGTGAACTTTATGCTTCACCTCCCCCCTACTCACCCGCGCTTGAAGTGAAACCTCGAATGAAATAGACATGAAAGGAAAGTGTTCCGCCGACATTACTGAAGTGAAGAAAAAAACAACTAAGGCGCTGCCAGGTAACACAGGAGAAGAATTAGGGTAACTTTTTGAGCATGGGAATAAAAGATTTGACAAGTGTACTAGTGTCCTTGAAGAGTACTGTGAATGGGATTGAACGTCTTAATTCACTTTCGTTAAACTATTCAAGCGATTTGCAAAGTATGTTTTAAATTGCATTTTCTTCGGCTTTCTGTGTATACTGACCCCGAGTTGGACACAGACGTTTATTTATTACAAAATAGTTTTCATATTCCTCTTTGATGTCCTGTCCTGTTTTGTTCATCTACTATCGCAGATTTTTTTTGCGATCATTTTAAAGTCTTTTGGTTACTATTTCTATTTTCTTGAAACGTTTTTTTTTTTGACGTTTAAAAGTCTTTTGATAAATAATTCTTTTTTCTTGAAAAAGCTGATTTCTTGGGACTTTATTAACTTTCTTCTCCAAACAAGATATTCCTACAGACAATCTGGATATAAGGTTAAGTAGGTCTAGTTTCCGTGTGCTGTGGATTTTAAAAATGCTTCTAGTTTGGATGTTGTGATGATTTGTTACTTCTTTCTTTGGGCTCATCAATACTGGTTGTTGTTTTTTGGATGCTTTTGAGTTTGTGCGTCCTATCCTGTTAATATAATCGAACTCTGCTTGCGTTGCTTCTGTTTTCCATTTAACGTGATTCTTCAGGGTATTCTGGTGGAGTTGCTGAGTTTTTAAGCAAGTCGTAAATGAAGTTTAAATCTGTAATGACTATGCATCTGTTTCACTCTGTTGACATTGGTCATAATATCTACAAACCAGGTGCTACAAGGTGTTTGATAAAGAAAGAGTCGGATTGTCTGATTTCTCTTTCATTACGTTCCTTTTGAATCCTTGAATTCGTTTGATGTTGTGACAGCTTCGACGACTAAAAAAGGAGATTTTTCGATTTTGAGTCATTTTATTCAAACGATTCTGAAAGCTTGCTTTCTGGTTATTACAGCCATCATAGGGTTTTTCTCTATAATAATTCAGAAAAATGAAGCTTAACCTCTGCAAGTTAATGCCAGAGACTTATTTTTAAAGAAATTGATCCAAATTATGGAAATTATCTAGGATTGGCATCGATATCCTACAAAAATTTTATATAACCCAGATTCGAAAAATCAGAAAAAAACCAGAAAACCCAGAAAAAAACGAATCTAGATCGCCAGGTATGTTCTTCGGACAAAAACAAGGACAGTATTGTCTCGAAAAGCTCAAAGTTAGACAAAAGCAGTAAACACATGACTTGGTGAAGTGTTCACTCTGACTAAACGCAGTATTAATGAAGAAAATTAAGTGTAAAGAAAAAATGAAAAAATAAATAAACTAACTGATTAAAAACCTTAACAAGGGATTTCCTAAATAAGGTTTCCATATTCTTAAATCCTAAAATAACTGAAACCTCTTGCTGAAATCTGAAATCTCTTCATCTTTAAATCTAATCCAGATGCATTAGATAAGGCACTCCCAAGTAGGAAACACAATTTGTTTTTTAGGAAAAACGGAACCCTGCTGCGTATGAATTGAAAACTGAAATGAAAATTGAATATGTTTAAGCCGTGCTGTCACTTGAAAAATTGTAGGAAACCCTTATAAGCCAGAAATACCAAGGCACTTATTTCATTATAACAGAATTTTAAAATATGTCTTGATAGACACACCTGAAGATATGCCTCTTTCTGAAGATGATTTTGCTCAGAACGAGCACCACCTTTCTGATTCGAAATGTCGAACGACTGGCCATTCATGTAGATGGCACTAGCCTTATCTATCTTTCTGTCAGAATAAATACGAGAAGCTAAATATCATGAAAAGCAATGAGCAATAAATTGGTATTTGATTGCGCCAAGGGTACGAATTATCAATAAGTGTGAAACAAACAAAGTGTCACGAGATTTCCTGCGTACTGCAATTTTTTAGACTTCCTAGACTTCGACCTTTAGACTTCAAAAAACCCCAAAGGAAAGAGTCCAATGACGTTAAATCGAATCGAAATCAAATCATCCAATTCTGGTCGGTAAAGTAGGAAATTACACGACCAGAGGATAACTAATGCAATAGTTGCATTGGTTCTATTGCCGTATGGGACGTTGATCCATTTTGCTGGAACCATACATCGCGCGCATCTATGCCTTACTATTTAGCCACAAGGCAACGTATTATCCTGCTGACAAAAGCATTGACCATTATAGCTCGATCTGCCGCATTTTTGAAAAAGATTGGTCCGATGGTGCCACCAGTCTACGATCCGAGCCAATCAGTGACAGATAATGGATGTAAACTTTTCTGGAGAATCACTCGTGGATTCTCCGAATTAAAAATTTTTCAATTGCGCTGATTACCAAAACTATCAAGCTGAAAATGAGGCTCATCGTTGTGAATGATTTTGCTTGATAAATCAGTATCCACTTGATTCCGCTCGATGATCAATTCAACGAACTCTCTTTTTTTGATTGGTCAGTAGGCTACAGTTGTTGAATTAAGTGAATTTTGTGAGTGTGCAGAATTAGATATTCCCTCAGAATACTCTGTATGGAGCTTATGAGATATTTTTCTAGTCTAATTGATGTTCCTGTGCATCAAGCAACTCTGCGCCCAAATTGCTTCGATATTTCATCGCAAACGACGTGTTGAAGGACGAGAAGAGCGTTAAAGATCAATTGATCTACTCTTCCCGAATTTTTGAAGTACTCTTTTCAGGATTGACGTATTTAAACCACAATTCCAACAATATTTCGTCCAAATGTTACGAACTACTAAACTTTCATTATTCTCAAAGTACTTCTCAACAACAAAATCCCTCCATTTTTACTAATCCTGGATTGTCAGCCACCCAGCTGTCAACATTTTTCCTCTGACAGCACTTGATCCCAAATGGCGGGCAATTTAAATCTTGTGTGACATATGGAACACCATTGATATCCGCATTATTTTAAATTTCGCAAATGTGCTTTGTGGAATATTTTACAGATTTTCTCATTATTTTTTCCAAAATATCACCTCAGTGAAACAGCACTATTTTCTGTTCAGGCCATGCTATGAAATAGCAATTTAATCGGGGCCACGCTTTACAAAGCTCGCACGAAAATCCACTTAAGCTACATTTCCTAATTACAATTTTTTTTATTGTTCTTCTGATGAAATCAAAATTATTAAACTATTAAGTCAGTTAACTGTTTCCTTGCAGCTATCCAATGAAAGTACAATTTGCACACTTGTATACACACGAATGTTAATATGTTGGTTATAGCATACTCACTTTATTACTTTGAATTTCCAAGAAAAGAAAATGTTCACGGCTTAAATTTCATTTGTTTACGTTTGTATTGTACATCTAAAATTCTTCTTGTCTAGAATAACCAAGAATTACCGGAAAGCATGTAAAAAGATATAACGAATCAGCTTAACCACATGAAGATTGTTATGGACAATGTTCTCTGCAGTGCGCTTAAGATATCTACTGTTGCATACAACTAAATTAAGAATGATTTATTGTTCGTTCGCTAACCTACTTAAGCTTACACAAATGCATAATAGTGCTGTGTGCATATAACACACGATAGAATAACAAAAAACCCAGAAACACTTATGGTTCTTTGTGTGTGTAAACATGTGTGTACGCAACTGTTGCATATGAAGCGATTTTTATTTTAAATTTATGTTTAAGATATCAATTATGTGCAGGAATGTAATATTTCATAAATATTTGATACATGCTAGAACCGCTGTTTTGATCATACATAGAAACATACTTGTGTTCGAATTAATCTACTTATTCGCTATTCGTAACCTGTATAAGTAATGATGCGATAATTTGTTTGTTCCACAAAATTCACTTATGCCAAGAAATAACTAGAAACCAGCTTCGCGAAAAAAATCCAAAGTTTCGAGTTATAATATACTATTTTGCGCAGTAATTGGTTCACTCGACAGGGGCTTGCTCATTTTCCTGAAAAGAAATAGGGCAAATTTTAAGCAACAAATGACATGCATATCCTCTTTGTGTGTTATAATTAGGTTGCAGACGTTTCGAGTGTAGGGAAAAATGGGGAAAAGTTTTATCAAATCTTTGTAAGGAATATTTGTCGCCATATTGCATGCCAAAATTAGTACGAGGTCACAAAAACTCATGTTCAAATGTATAAGGAAATCTTGGTTTCCATACTTTTAATTTTTTTCCTAAAAGGGTTTGAAAAAAGATATTATTTTTTGGATGTTTCCCAAGTTAACAACGATTACAAAGTTCAATCCCGCTCATTATTTATTTGCATTTGCTTAGAATTCTCTACATGCAATATAAGTTTCGCTCTTAGATTTGCACAAAACTTACACGTTGCATCATTTTTCCTAACATTTAATATATGTTACATCAATATTATGATATAAACTTTGACATAAAATGATATAAGATGATATAAAAATATGATATGATATAAAAAATGTGGATTTCGCTTACCTATCAGTGATTTTATTTAGATTTTGGATATATATCACAGATATCTATTTGTGCTTTTACTTAGATTTAGGAAGTGATCTAGAAACTTAAACACTGCACTTCCGAAATGAATTAATATCGTTGGAACCTTGTTCTTGAGCTGGTTTCCTGAAAATATTTACGTACTTTTTATCATCGAATAAAGTTTTTACATATTAGTATATTACATACTTTATTATAAAAAAAAAGAAAGAAAATTTAAAAAAAAAATGCAATATTCAATTTTTAATAAATTTCTTTATTATCTCCTTCAAAATACTCTCCTCCTGCGACAATATATGCATGCTAACGTTATTCCAATGCCAATCTATCTTTCATACCAATCTAACTTTCCATACATTTATTGGCCACCAAAGGTTGGTCTTTAGCTCAAGCAGCGAATTCTCTTTTATGGCCTCTATGGTCTCAAAACGCGTTCCCCCAATGACAATTTAAGTTTGGCAAATAGAATAAAACCACACGGTGCCATGTCTGAATTGTATGGTATTTGTTCGATTATATTGGACGAATTTTCGCCCAAAAATTCCGAAATAATCCAGGCCGTAAGAAATGGTGCATTATCGTGGTGTAAAATCCATGAATTGTCCTTCGACAAATGGGGCCTTTTTTGCGAAAGGCTTCATACAAACGCCGTATAACTCCTAAACAGTATTATACATTGTAATTTTGCCCCTCCGGATGAAATTTGTAGTGCACCTTACCACGAATATCGAAAAAAACTGTCAGCAGAAGGACAGTCACCAGCAGAAAAGCACCAGTCAGTTGCAAGAGTAAGCTAGCGGTCGAGTATAGATACTATGTTTTATGAAGCATGTTTTTTTGAAATCGCTTCGTCACAAAACAGTGTGAAATCTCGAGCAGCGATATTCGATAAAGTTTTGGGTCGAAATCAGACCCCTTTTGGATGGAATGATCCTAGAAACCTTGGAACAGGCTTATGGCCTTCGCGTCTCAAGTGTTTTTGAATGTTGAAAAAACTTTTTAAAGGAAGAAGGGAGCTCACCATGAACTGAGAGAAAACTGCTTAAAAGATGCCAAACGGCGTCCGACCAGCCATCTCCGACAAAGAAAAGCTGTATCACGACAATACTCTGTGACATGGCTCGTTTCTCAAGAGGCTATTGGCTTCGTTTGGCATTACTACATTTCTGGGCCACACCTAAAGGACCAATTCGGCTCTACCTGGCATTTCATTGTGCTCAAGGATGAAAAAAGCTGCTGAAAATTCATCGGTTTTGGCTCTCAACTGGATCCCCGAAGCTGACTTCTAGAATTTCAGAATTCGTATAGCGAATAGCAAAATTCAAAGTTTTTCTTAAAGTGTAGTGTAAAGTTCTTAGTATAAAGAATCGTCAACATGTCTTTAAGAAAACTCCATTAAAATCTATCAAACTACTTTGGGTATGCATAAAAACAAATCTCTTTGAATCAACCACAAAATTGAAGAAAATATGTTTGCCAATAAGCTTAAATTTCGATAAAAAATAAATTTTTATCTAATTAATTATTTTTTTTTATTAATTTTTTAAATTTTTTTTGTTTATTTACACTTAATGCTTATGTTTAGTGATATGAATTATTATGCATTTCATCTATGATTAATTTTTTATTTGTTTTTCATTTGTTTTTTCATTTGTTTTTATTTGATGATTAAATTGGAGCAAAAGTAAACAATGAAAACCTATGAAAAACCTCTTATAAACTACCTTGTCAATATCTTATATGAATGCTATTAATCCAGTAGCATCAGCATGTAAGGATCTGATGAAATTCTAGCTCTGGGAGTGAATTAACTTTTTGCTAATTGAGAAGTTGATTAACTTACTTCACTTCGGAAAGTATTCGCTCTTTTTGTAAAGAGAAGCTTCACAAAGGCGTATCAAGTGTCCTTTGGCCCCCTATGTTGCAACTGTTTTAACCCGGACCCTATAGACTAGTGCTATAGGAATCCGGGTGAACGTAGGGGGGGGGGGGGCTGATGGTCTAGGCTTCGGCTTGTTCCATTCAGTATTTGGGGAGTACCGACCCCACGTACCCGAGGTGTAAGAAAGGGCCATTAGTCCCGTATGCCTAGAACAAAAACTGAGACTTTTTCTCGGACAGTAGAGAAGCGCAACCTGATCAGAGGTTATCTGAACCACGGGTCAGGAGGACACCCTTGACAGGTTACTGTCAGCCCCCTACACGGTGAGGAGCCTATCCTTGGCTGAAACGTGGTGGTTGTGGTTTCGAAGGCTAGAGAGTGGCGAAGAGCACTCACCATTTGTGTTCGGGAATCCAGGTAGCTTAAATAAATTGGGACCTATGACTGAGACTTGTCTCAGATTCTAGGCGTGATGGTTGACACATTGTTTCAACCTCGTCTATGGAGACCGTGGGATTAGGCCGTACAAGGCAGGTGTTCACGTTAATCCACGAGACTTCATTTCCTTTGATGCCATATATTTGGCATGACTGGAAGCTTATTTTTTTAAATATTCGGCACATTAGTTCCAACTGTTGAGGTCTGATAATGAGGTCTTTATTGTTTATGATTAACTGCGACCTTTTGATTAGCAGTGGACACAACGATACAACCGATTTGAAGGTCTTCACGTTCATTTGGTCAATATGCTTCCTAAAGTTTAACTTCTTGTCTAGTATCTTGTCTACTTCTTGTCTCGTCTTTTTGTCTTGTTCTTATTCTTCTTGTCTAGACAGGATAATTCTATAGACCACGAGATATTTTGTCCAATAAAATCTAGTAGTTCATTCGCAGTTTTGGTTTTCATTCTCTGTTGAAGTATATGTATTTTGTTTTGCTGACGTTTATTTGGATTTCCCGCTTAGGGTAAAAATAAAAAAGTGGTTCCAAAGCTTGTTCCATATTTCGAACATAGTTTATGGGATCGACGCTAACGTTGTACATATATTTATCGTAAGCAAAGGTTTCCTTTAGGCAGTTCATATTAGTAGGGATGTCAAAGGTATAGATGTTTAATAAGATGGGTCTCAGACAAGAATCTTGAGGGACACCTGCATATACATTTTTTGTAGAAGGGTTTCATACTCGAACGTAAATTTATGTCGTGAGCCGATCTGTAGTAAGGCAAAACAAAAATTAATTTCAACAGTATGTTGTGTTAAATGTATACAAGATTTTATTGATTTATTCAAAAGTTCTTTCTCTAAAACAATTGTAGAGAGTCCGGAAAGTCCTTTCCAAACTTACCGATTTTTTAAAAAATGTAGACAAACGTAATATTGAAAATAACTTCCATTAAGTAACTACTGGTACTGAAATCCTAGCAATTAATTTAGCTAAAGTGCATATTGGTTAGAAGCATATAAAGACATAAAGAATAAAGGTAAAGAACATTTAATAATTCGCGTTTGATTCTTTAAATTTATCGAATGATAAGATTACATTCCACTGATTTCTAAATTGAGTGTCCTTGATAAACGCTCGATAATATCCTTTTATAATTAATGAAAACCCTGTTCTAAAAAATTAATTCTGAATGGAGAAACGTAAGTTGGTTCGAAAATATGTTAAACATAATAATTATCTTTAGTTTTCAAAGCGTTGGTGAATTTTTTGAAGAACAATGTCTATTATTTCTCCAGGAATTCCTCAACGATTTTGCAAAAAATCAAGTATCTTTCTGTTTTGTCTTGTTGGTGGTTGATACACAGATGTGGTAACTAATTAGAAATCATCAAATTTAAGAAATTCAGTCATTCTCAATTTTTGACTAGCATATATAAAATTTCCTACTAAACATTGACTACTTTACATTGAATTGAATATCACATCGGACTTTGAACGAAAATTGGGAAAAAGACTAGATAAAGTTGGATAAGATAAAGTTGAAAATTAGATAGTCACATGCTGTGTGTAATGGAAAATCAACAAATAAAGGATAGATAGTCAAAATTTTACAAAATAAAAATGGGAAAACGTTACGAAACTGCCATTCAATTGGGTCGAATTTTTTGAAAATTAAATCGGAAACCTTGACTATCTCACTTCGATTGTTAAAAATAATATTTATTATATTCGTGAATGATAATGCCATTGTGTGCAAGAAACGGAAGCCGATCGGAGTATGACTGAAAATTTTATTTCAGGATCAATATGGGAGTTTTCATTTGAATTATTCCATTCTTCGCTCAATTTATGCCCTACGGCATTTCGATAATTTAAAGAAAAATAACAAATTTAAAGAAAAGTTAATAAAAATGAAATAAATTTAAATAAATGTTTTTATCTTAATTGAAATTTATATGATTATTATTAAAAAACATTACATGAAAGTCGGAGTTCAGACTATAGAATGATTGTTAGAACAATATAATTCAGATAAGCATTTTCCGAAAAGTCTGAACAGTTACCACGTTATTGTTTCTAAAATTTTGTTTTCAGTAAAAATACTTATTTTGTAGTTCCGAAGCATATCAACCAGACAAATCATAAATTGTTCAAATGTCAAGAAAATACATTAAGTGCTAATTCTTATTTGATTCCATCGCTACCACTGCAGGCGCGTTAACTCAAAGAGTGGCCGGTAGCACGCTACTTCATAACAGTGACCCAAATCCTAAGACTATTATCACGGTTTGAAGTCTATCTAATTTTGATCATTAAACATACAAATCGGTACTTATTTAGTATTTAATTTCTTCATATCTTACTTCATCGAACTTGATCATCGGACACCTACGGAGGATATTGGAGAACTCTAAAAACGTTGCATCGCGATGATATAACAAAATTCCCAATCAAACTTCCAAATGAAACATTTTACAATCTAGATCACTGGTGCTAACTCAGAGATAGTTTCATCCATTACATATTGAGCTAGAAGAAATGCTGTTACACCTTACTACGGTTCTTTAACACATATTCACTTGCTCTCGCACCAAGTACAAAGTGCTACATTAATTTCTTTCTGAATTTAAAAGAAAACATGGTTAATAGATAGATTTATTAAATAATGACAGTAATTTTCCATTTGTTTTCGCATTAACACATGCTGAGTGCTATTGGTTGGAAGCTGAACTGGAAGGCAGGAAAATCCGGAAGCTTTGGGCAACTTATATACATATGTATAAATTTTTTGTTCAGCACCATTGAAAGTAAAATTGTAATTTCCCGCGAATACAGGTCAAATGGCCAAAAGAAAATGTTCATTTGCCCAAGAACAGTATTGAATACGCAATAAGGTTTTTCTTTTATTTTTGGATATAACGATTTGATTACTGTATTACTCAATGGAAAATACGACGAACGAAAATCTGGGTATATTCATAACTATATTAGTGAGTTTGTACTATTGGAAATTGTGTTTTGCGTTGAGAAATAGAAAGAAAACTGAGATGTGTGGTTAAGATGCTCCACTTTTTTGTGGTCTATATGATTTGTTTCACCGCTTTTGAGAAATTGCAGAAATTTATCTGAAAGATAAACTTGTCAGTGTTTGTTGTATTCACTTAAAAAGCGAAAATGCTTTACGCTCGCAAATAAACCAGCTCGTGGAAAAATTTTCTTGTAAAACAAGCAAAGGATTACTAGTACAAGACGAAAGAGATCCTCAACGAAACAAATCTTCAACGAGACGAATTCTCAACGAAACAGATCCTCAGTGAAATGGACTTGAGCCAAGTTAATGAAAATTTTTTATATTTTCTTCTATTTAATGCAATTCAAGTGTCGCTGCATATCTTTATAGTACCTATTGATAAAAGCAGATACAGTGAGATGTGGGACGTTTTGTAAATCATTGAAAATCAAATCTCTCTCGCTTTGAAATAGTCATTCTCTTATTTTCAAACATGGAGGTATGCTATTATATCAATAATGATATTTTCTATTTGAAAAAACAGGAAAGTAACGCGAAATTTCTTATAACTTCTTGTAACTTCATGTAGCCGAAATTTAAATGAAAATGTATCTTTGTCAACATTCATTCTTATTATCCTTCTTCTTCTCTATTGAAAAAAAGGAAACATAATTGAATTAAGTACTGCTTTTGTAACGTTCCAAATTTTTCATTCCACTGGCAAAGATCCTTTTATATAGTGAATATTTAAAAGTGAAGGTTGTTTCGACTGCAAGGGCTTGAAACAGTTTTTTTTTGTTCTCAATATGCTTCCAACTGAGCAACACAGCTCGACAAATGCACTTCTATGTTTGTTATACACATTTTGATTATAAAATTACCAAAAAAACATAATTTTAGCAATCATAATTCATCACATAGACTTTATTAACGACACGATACGGAAATTCTTCAAAACGTTTTCCTCTCACAATCTTTGCGCAGTCAAAGGAAATTCAGTCATAAGATAATTGAAAAGATGAAAAATGAAGATAGAAGATGAAAGATAATTGATAATGAACCCAACACATAAAAAACCCTTTATGTGTTGGATTCAAATCGCAAAATTAAAGGAAGAACTATGCTTTAAATAATATTTCAGCAATATATTACAGACAGAAAAATATATCTACTTACTTTCGATATCGATTTAGCGTATCGGGTTTTCTCGTGTTTCTTTTCACGTATAGTTGTTTGATGATAAGCTTTAATTTAGGATGGCCAATATCTTGCTGGCTCTCAGTTTCCCGAGGATCTATTTTCCTTTCATTGTTGTAAGCTGCTCTGAAGGACTTGGCACATGCCTGTTTTTTTTTTCATTTTATATGCACTCTGCTATTATTTTATCGCAACCTCACCAGGAGAAACAGACCCCGTAGACTAGGTCCTTGAATTTCGGAAAAAAGCTTTACAGCAACACAAATTTTCAGCTGACCAGAGTCAATAGATGTGGTTTCCATGGAGTTAAAGGCTTGACTCCAACTTAATAACATATATTCATTTCTCCCTTCGTTTCAACAGGAGTAGCTAGTTAAAAATACCAGCGCCTGGTGGAACTCGTGTTGTTATCATAAAGTAGTAACATGAAATACAATATAAATGACAGTAGCACAAGTAATGTCATAATATCAGGTAATACCAGTTGATTTTGCGGTCTTAAGGAGTTTTTCACTGTGTAAACTGTTGCGAAATGCACCAGTTGTCATGTCATCTCCGGAGACTTTATTTTAAATGTTTCCATGAGTCCCTGCTTTGAATGAGGACTAGCATGATACTAAGAACATTTTGAGATTTTCTCTTGTCAAACTGAATATGTGTCTTCAAATATTCCAATTTTTTACCTATTTTTTGAATATTCCTATTTTCTATTGTTTGAAAAACCTTTATTTTCTTTATACCTTCACCTTTTTTCCTTAGCCTTTTTTCGACAATTATCATGAAGATATTTTTTCTCAGTAAAAGTTTAGGGAAAGATAAAGGATGCAATCACTGAAATGTTCTAATGCTTAGGAAAATAGGAAAATTTCCTGAGCTTGTGGTATTCGTGGCTTGATAGGTCCCTCACACTTAGCATTCGCGCTTGGAGCATACTTTCCACATTTCACCATTCTTACAATTGGGGTTATTATTTCCATGTTTTTCTAGAAATTGGAGAAATTAAACGACTGCCAGCTTAATAGAAGGTTTTCTATAATTTTCGTCACATGTATTGTGGTACAGCACTTCAACTTTTGAGTGGGAAATCACAAATCAGCGATTGATCGGCTATTGATTGATTGATCTAAGAATCGTCTACTGGTATCGCGATAAATTCTTTAGTGGATTATCTGGAAATCCAGGTATTTTTTTTATGGTCTGGGAGAAATATTTCCAGGTGTCTACCTTCAGAGAATATTTAAAGCCTGATGTTGACCAATTATGTGATATTAGAGGCTGTATGTCAAGGTCTATGTTACAAATTAAGTCTGGGTACTAATTTCCAATTTTTTTAAATTTATGAATAGCAATGAAAGTTGAATAATCAAATGAAATATAATTTTTTTTTAAATGATCCCCAAAAATTTAGCTTTGAACATTTCTCTAAGCTAATGTATGCGTCACAAAGACTGTTCAGGGTCCCACTATTGTTAAACTAAAAAAATATACGGCCATTGAGAATTGGTCGAGAATCCACCCCGAAACTGTATAAATGTTCTCTGGATAAAAGTAGTTTCCGAAAAATCTGTCAAAACCTTAGATGGCAAACTTTTTTGTCGCCATTTTTAAGGGTTTGTCTTAATGGAGCATTGTAATATTTTTGAAATTATCTAAGAGAATGGCGTTCAAATCTGAATGGCGTTCATTTCTTTATTGTTTTTTAACAATATTATATTTGACCCAATCATATTTTCCTTAAAAACGCGCCATCCTTATTCAAATGTTGCTCCGAGAGTCGAGAATTTCTTCATCGTTTCTAAAATGAAAATTTTGAATTCAGTGACTGCATCGAATGAAAACCAGTCTTTTTTTGTTCAAAATTTATGGCTAGAATATTCTTCTGGGATAAAAACCGAAATCCTATGTTTTAACCTTGCTTTCAAGGAAAAAAATTCAATTACGCATATAACTGACCCTGCAATGAAACGTAAAACTAATATACTAGACCACGTGTGGATTAGGACGTTATTTTGAACAGCCTTGATAGATTTCAAAATTAAAACTAAATATTACTTGGGAGCAGAATGAGGAATACTTGAGATTTAAGGGTTTAGTTATGAAATATCTACGTCTGGCCAGTTGTAGAAATTTACTGAACTTCCAATGGACAACTCACCACGAAAAGATTACCCCCAGACAGCTATTCTCCTCGTAATCAGGAAAAAAAGAAAGAATTATTCAGGATGTACAGAAAGATGTGTGAGAAAGTCATTTCCACATGTTTTATTTTTCCAGCAGGAATTGATATTGTGGTAGGTTTTCCGTTTTCAAGGTTCCGTTATTGGAGATCAAAAGAACAAACCAAATAGAGTCCATGACCAAAATGAACCTGTAATAGAAACGAAAGGAAGGGACGCAAACAGGTGAATATGACATGGAACAAAGCATGAGGATTAAAACTGATACCGAAAATATTTTTTTCCTTTACAATGTTTTTCCTTTAGCTCTTTCTTTCGTTTCTTACGTCCGTCAATTTTCTTATTGTGCTGTGTTAATACAAACTGTAAAGTCAGTTAATTCATTTGATTTATTAAAAAAATACTAAATGTACTTTTTTAGTCATAAAGAGGTTTATCGTCATTCTAATAGGCCAAGACTATGCTCATCGCCCGTGGAAAATTTTTCTTCTCCAAGCTCTCTTTTCGATTTTGAAAATCAGTCATCAGTCATCAGTCAAGATCGGGTAATCGCCTGTTGCTTAGTTTTAGCTTTTTCGTAATTAGTAGCAACTTCGGGTTTCCTCTTTCACAGCATCTGGCAATTCATCATTTGATGAGTACAGCTCTGTAAACTCGAGTTATACCGTCCAATTCCCTCCTTTTATATAAAAATCACAAAATATAGGAGCCATTGGTCTTTTTGGAAGAAGCTTCCCTTGGATAGTGTCCTGTTTGGATCCTAGTTTATAATGAAATATAAACCTAATGAAACATAACTATAACCTTCACCACCAATCACAAACCCAATCGGCAAGGCAGAACTGCTATTTTCGAATACTGCGGCACTAATACTCCTGAAAATGGTCAATTTCATGCTGGTTCGGATGTGGTATGAACATTTTCACCGCCCAAATTCAACATGTGAGGCTTATTTTCGAAATTTTTGTAGCCGGTATGTGCAATTTATTTCTTTGAGCTATCCAATAGGTTCAAAATCATTTATATTTGCTGCCATGACCTCTGCAGACAGCTCTGTTCTCCTCGAAATGAATTAATCCTAGATTATCACGGCAAGTGTTCACGAAAGGAGTAAAGATCCCGATTAAAATTGTCAGCAACATTTTTTTCTGCTAAATAAGGAACTGAATGACTGCATAAAAACTCTATTTTATCCATTCTTTCGCACCGATTTAAATGTACCTCAATGTTCCATAACATGTTCCACAACGAATAATTACCGGGTTTTTAAAAATCTCATTATTTAGGCACAAATAGTGCAAATGAAAATCACTCCATTCCTCCTGTATCCCCCTGTTCCGTGAATGTTTTGACGCATCTTGGTATGTTATTTGTAGGCTCTGTCAAGATTAAGAATATTTTTTTGACTCTAATGCCTCGGAAAGACAGCGCCATTTTAACTAGTTCTTGGCGTCATAATGACGACAACGTTCAGAAATTATAAGGTACTTTTTGATTTTGACGTTTTTATGACATTAAGAACTAGTTCAAATGGTGTTGCCTGTCCTAGGTGTGACCTACATCAACTGAATGAATCAAAAGGTGAATAAGAGGTTCAATGAATGAAATTAAAGTTGAATAAGAGTTTTTGAGTGCATTGTTGTGGGATTTGACTACATCATGTAGAGAGAAATATGCTGAAAAAACAATATATGGATGCATAAATAAAAAGAAGCAATATGTAGATACATAATTTTTTTTCTTAGATCAGAAATCTTTCGAAACATCTAACGAACAAAAATATTCAGCAAATTTTCCTTCGTTCCTGTAAAACACAGCTTCTAGATTTTCGAAGCTAGCCATTTTTAAGGAAAGCAGGGCCGAGCGGGCGTATAAGACCCAGTTAGTTGATTTCCTGCAAAATGGTTTCAGATAAAAACTATCAGTACATACTAATAATAATAATTTTTAACCATAAATATATACTAATATTTCATAAAAATTGCCATGTATATCATCTAAAAAGTTTTTTAATCTTTTATTTCAAATCTAATCATCTTTTGTTTACTTTTTCAGGTGAGTTTCATGCATAAAATTCAACTAGTAGCGTAAGTTTTAGAGTTATAAGCCAAAAAGCGTGCCAAACAATTAATTTACATAAATTAAATTTACACATGAATTCATCGGTAGAAAATTGTTAACACGAAAGGTACTTTAAAGTTTATGTTTAAAAATTAATATATACGATTTCGGACAATTTCGTTTTCGGAAAGAGTCGATAAGAATAATCAGATTATTAAATTACAATATTAAAAATTCAACGCATATGGATTTAGGCCTTTGGCATGAACTTATTTTCTAATTTTTTTTCAAATTTTGCGTTTTTCACATTTAGTAGTCATTTTTACGCCTGTAGATTATCTTGAAAGTTGCAAAATTAAAGGGGGCGACTCATATTACTTTCATGGCTACGCTACTATGAATATATAATAAAGTAAAATCGCATCATTGCAAAGACAATGCCTTGATCCATCAAATACATCATATTCCTTACGTTTGCAAAAGTGCTTATATCAAATCTTCTAGGTTCTCGTTTTTCATTGACTCAGTATTTTCGAGAATTATTTTTAGAGTCTGAATGGTCCAAAACAATTAACTCTTTTACGAAAGCATTCAAGTATAATATCGTTTAGGCTAAATTTGTTTTAAACCAGAAAACATATCCTTCAATCGCATTTTTCTTGCCGCGAATCACTGATATGATTCGCGGTGAACACTGAACATATCACATAACCTGAATTTAATGCATAACTTGATATACTTGTGCCAACTTCATACGTTTGAAGTCCTGTTTTTGCGAATTGATGTTAATAATTTCAATGACATCAGCAAGAGTAAAATGGCCATTTCAATAATTTTCACACGACTCGCACGCTGAAATTTGCGGATCCTCGTATGTGAAGATGTTTGGAATGTAGATTTAAACTTGCTCGCATGAACCTTTTCCAATTTAGGTGAACATTCAGTGTTTGTTACTGCTTACTTAAGTATATTTATTGCACTTTCTCTTGTTTAATCAAGTCCTCAAGTCCCACTCTTTTATTGATTGCTTCAAAAGTACATAATTTTATCAATTAATGGCAATCGATAATCCTTTTTAATTGCAACGGCTTTTTAATGTATAAACATGAATTTTTCGCGACTGATGTACGAATGGATAAACTACTGTTTCACAGGAACAAATTCGCTTTAACGATGATCTGGCTTATGAATAGGTCTTATATCTTGTTTTTTTCGAATGGAGAAAGTCAATTTCACATATCCTGAAATCTTCTTTTTTAGGCTACAATTTTTTTTTCAAAATAATATAAAACTTTTTTGAGAATTTAAGCAGTTTTGGATTCCTAATCCACTGTAAAATTGAAGGTAACATCATTTTCTACAAATTTCCGACCACAAACAAAAATTTTAATATTTTTTGAGAACAGTTTCCGGAAAGAGTTTTCGAATTACCACTGAAGTACCGCTGAAGACGTCACAACACTGCTTACAACATTTATTACCTTCAAAAATGTGTCCGACGCGTCATCCACGTTCTTCATGAAACAGTTGGAGGACGGTAACTACAAGTCTTGTGCAGATAATACCGGAAATATTATATGCATGCTTACTCAAGGGCTAGAATTAGAATTCTGTCTAACCCTTCCACTCAATTGAGCCATGCTTCAAGCCAAGGATCAGAAGTTCTATCCTTTTCTTTGCATCGAGCCTCCAGGACTGTTGCTTGTAGCTAAAAAATTGCTGTATCTCAATCTGGTCTTCTATCTCTTATCCGTGGTGCTCTCTTCTGCTCCGCTAAACTAAAGCACACAAACCTTCTCCGGTAAGGAAGATGACGGGTATTACGCCTGCAATAACCACCTCTGCCTAAATTATTATTTTAAATTCATTAAAATTTATTTGAATTTGTAATATTTTATGTATGTTACTAAAAATCTATTGATAAATTAGTCTTACATAGATTTTCTCCGATTAAAATTGGGACACTTACTCTGAAGTAAATTGTAAAATTTCAAGTTATTTTCTACAAAATAAACAAAAAATCAAAGTCTAAGCTATATCAACAAGCTTTTCACTGATTTTATCATAAGGCCTAAATTGTTAAGGCAAATTTTGTACAAGTACAGAAAAGACAATGAACGGAATTTTAACGCTTCTATTTTTTCAAAAATATGTCGATACCATTTTGACCTGAGAGAAAACAAAGTAAATATGTGTTTTTCATTCCAATATCTATAGACCGAATTTTTTTCTAAACTGGCGATCCTTTTTACTTGGATTGAATTAAATTAAATTAAATATAGGATACTTAACGTTTCAGCATATAGAATTAAATCGATTTGATTTACTCGCTTGAAAATCTTACGTCCTATAACGTACGTTCTAAAACTTGAACTGTTTCAGTAAGGCGCTGAAAAATCAAAAAAAAAACGTCCTTATTTTGAACGTCTTTTCAATCTTTTCAATTTGGGTTATATGCTCTAAAAATTACTGTTGACTTAAGGGAAATCGTTATCGAGAAACGAAAACGCTTATACTGGAAAAAGGATGAGCAGGATTTCCAGAAAAGTGGCAATATTAAAGAGCCATTGTGGCCGCAGATGTTGCTATAAATAGACGAAGAAGAAAACTAGGCCAGCCACGAACGACGGATAATTTGAATAGATTTTTTTCCAAAGAAAAGCAAGACTGCAAAATAAAGGCACCACTTAACACTAAAACTAAACTTAAAAAGAAACTTTAAGCAAATATTTTTATGTTGAGAAAAACATGCAAGGGAAATGCGACCATCACCAGACGTGATCATCAGGCAGCTAAATGCTGATCCTGCATAGTTTGAGCCTTATCCGCATACGACTTGGTGAAAAAGCCTCAGCTTTGAGCCAATCGTCAAGCCTAGGTGTATATCGTCCTCTTAAACTCAATGGTCATGCCTGTAATCTGGATGGTATCAATACTGAGCATAGTCGAAACGATCACTTCGGTTTTTCTTCAAATCCTGCCTTAACTTACTGTCGGTCATAAGTTTTATCTCCCTACATAGTTTGAATTCCCCTATTAAACAGTGCGTTCAAGTACTAAGACTGCTAAACAGTCTGCATAATTGATCAAGCGCGTTTCCTCCAGCTTCCTAAAATCGTGATAAAAAGTGTTTCGAAAGTCCGACAAAAAATTTGACAATTTGTGATGTAATGATCAGCCTGGATTAGCTCCCGGTCCCTTGGTAGCTCTTCAGTATCTGTATTAAATACTTCTGCACTTTGAAAGGATAAAGGGTGAAAATATTTGTCGTTCTTCAAGGTTGAAAGCATTTCTCACATAGAACATCACGAGCAGCACGATTCGGTGTATGGAGCTATTTTCATTGACTCGCTAAACACTACTTTCACGGTACCATATATGGTAGATCGTCGAATACTAAAGACATACAGCTATGAAAAATAGATCTCCTCAGGTAAAAATCACCTCTGTGAACATCTGCCTGATGAAGATTTCAGATGCTTTTCTAACACGGTCTACCACGGATAACAGTCAGGCTGACAAAGGTAGTTCCAGCAAGAGAGGTAGCTGGTCAGCACCGGTGTCACGAATTTAACTCCTGCAGCATTATTGAAACACATGGTCCTCAATGCTTTGAAAACATACCTTTATCAATCATTTCGTAGTTATGCGGTCAATTTGACTCAGATCAACTTGGATCCTTTATACATTCAAAAAGACTAAACATTTTCGTTTGAAAAAATCATAAATATAGTTTGGACTCTTTTTAAGGCACGAATGTGCATCAAAAGTGTCTGAAAATTATTTAAAATAACTCGGAAAAATCCCAAAATTCGAGTTTTGTAGAAACCTGATTTTTCACAACAAAAAAATCCTTCTTGAGTTTTTAATATTATTAGCTATGCATTTTTATTGATACTGCTGTAGTGTAGTAGACTACAATGACCCATACTTGGAAAAATAATTTATGTATAAATTCCATAATTGGAAAGGCACTGCACTGCAAGAATGCAATTATTTCGTATGCATAAGGCATACTTATAGTAATAGTTATACAGGCGTGAAAAATCGCATTTTTTTCTGTAGTCTGAAATATGGAAAAAATATTTTATCAATCTGTTCGGCAAGCGTTATAATCTACCAGAATTTCAGAATAATACGTTAAAAAGTCGGCTGAAAATGTTTTTCTTCCAATCGTTAAACAGGATTGCGCAATCGTCATCACACCTTAGACGTTGATAAGACGGGCATTGATCTGTAGTCTAATGGTCCTTTATGCGTGAATAAAGTTAGATCCTTAATATTTTCTGAAACTATGGCCGTTCCGATGTAGGTTCTGAACTATAAATTCTAAGAGTCTTCCAAATTCTATGTTTAATATCTTTACTTTATATCTTTAGTTTTCCAACCTTTTCGATTCCTCGTTTAATTTTTGTACGAAGACCACAACTTTCCAACGAAGACCACAACTTTCCAACAAAGACCACAGTTGCGCATGTATGGCTCAAGTGCATGAGACATTTTGTCAAGGTATTATTCACAAACAGTTATTTTGGTTACAAAAATATACCAGCAAATATTTTTGGATACCAAATGGATACCAAACATACATACATAGGATACCAAATGCTTGCGTTGAGTTGAGCTCAAAAACTCATGTCAAAAAACGTTGCACGAGTAGTGATTTAAGTCCGGCACAGCTGGCCAAATACGTCTGTTCCAACTTTTATAGTGTTGTAATACGCAATTACTTCTGGATTGTGTTCTCCGCCAATGTTTGTCCTTGTAATTTTGGTGCTAACAGCAAGTGGTATCGTTTTTGGATGTAAAACTTGCTAAAGCAGCCTAAATCTCAACCCCGAACTTGCTAAAGCATGATATCAAAATCTCTTCGGATGAACTTCTGCATCGGAAACTTTCATTTCCTTTGGGAAAGCTTGTTTATTTTTGCGGGTTTCACCAGTTAGATGTATTTTATGGAGCTCACTGAGCATTTCTTTCAACAATTGAATGGTTATAAGCCTGTTGCCGCAAGTGACAGAACGACTCCAAGATAATGAAAAAAGTGATCAAACCTTATTCGAGAAATGTTCACCAGAAGACTTTTCGCATGGGTGAACAGTTTTTCCCTAAGTAGTGGATCCAATGCATTTGGAAACGAAACACATCCTTATTTTAGGGTTTCGGATAAAAAATAAACGTGATAAATGAAACAAAGATGGGCTCGTCTTCGGCCGGCGCAACGATTTCTGTATTTGTATATAGTACGATTTTCTACCGAGTTTTCTCATCGAAAAAAAAAATTAAAAACAGCATAGTCAGAGCATTTTTTGGGCAATTATGTGGTCCAGATACACTTTGCGGTTTAACTGAAAACCAACCCATAGCATCCTAGCAAACATCTATACATCAAAGAGGATAACCAAGAACGGAGAAAGATACAAAAATAGATAAGCACCGCCGGGAAGTAGCAAAGTTTTGTGCACTTCATTTTACAGGCATGCATTTAAATTTCATATTGACTGTAAACACAAGATTTCAAGATAGTTTATTCGGGTCATTATTTACAATATTTCTTTTGCTCACTAGTTAAGTAGTTGCTCAGTTTTTGGAATATGTTTTTGAATTTCCTCAACGTTTATGTCACTGTATTGTCGGCCACGTTGCTGATTATGACTGTCTCTTGCTCCGCAATCATTTTCGCGGCACTCTCGATCAGTTTCTTGAGGTAGGGGTAAATCGGCATGATTGCTGTCTACTGGTCTTCCGTCTCTACTCCCGTCCTCCGTCTTGTAGATTCCCCAACAAACACGAAGGATTTTCTGTTCTAGTAATCCTATCTTGCCCAAAAATAATTTTGCGTTGCCTACCAAATATGAACAGAAAGAATTATTGTCCTGATTAAGGCTTTCTAAATAATAATCATTCCTCACTTGTTTGACCCGGACTGGTTTCTGAAAAGAGTTTTGCTTACAAACAGAATTTCAGTGAGTTAAGAAGGTGTATTTCTTAACGTAAATCATCCCAAGATACTTCGTCGGTTTAGAATAGGTTGCAACCTGCATGTTCAACTCCGTTCTATTCTGGGACTACACATACTCCTCGTTTTACGTCTCTGTTTTGATCTGGATCTTTGAACACATTCAACTCGCTTTTCTTAGTATTAGCCGTTATGATCCCCCCTCCCATCGCTGTAGCAAGTTAACGGGTCCAAGTACCTTTGGAGTTTCGTTCTTAGAATGTCTTCAGATGACCAATCGATCATCAGCGAAAAGATTCAACTCGATTCCAGATTTAACTTCATCTGTGATACTCAGGGTATCAGACGTGAATGTACTAAAGAGAAAGGGACCTACGCTGGACCCCTAACGCACCCCGAGTTTATACCAAAGGGTTCAGAGCTAGCTCCAACGGATATCGCAAAGGCGGTAGACACTGTTATAAAACTGACTTCTATTTTAATAACGCTCACTTGAGTGAGCGTTGTGAAATTGAATTCGTTTTCAGATAAATCGGTTGACCCTAACCGAAGGAAAGTCTTTTTTCCACTCGATCAAAGTCCCACTCGATAAAATTTATAATAAGTATAAGAGTTTGATTCACATTAATAGAACATTTATAGACTGTTAATAAATATATATACATATGTTTTAATATTTAAGATTCAAGGATTAGAATATTAGAAAGAAAGGGAACGATTAAAAAATATTCTAACCTGTGGTTCTCATGCGGGTTGTAGTGCTCCATTTGTTTTAATTTTTGGTGGTAGCCCATGGCATGCCTCGTTTTGCATGGTCGTTCTGTTGCAAAGTTCTCTTTTTCGAGGTTCCAATTTCTCTACCATCTTCCTCCGATACGAATTGAATAGAAACGTTGTCTTCTTTGGACGATGGAGTCCCATAAAAGTAAAAAATTCTGCAATTAGAACACTATGTTATCAAATTTACCCCAAGATGTTTTCAATTGCTTCCACATATCGTCTGGCAAATTCGCACATTGTCAAAATGGCTCAAATCTACATTTGAGACATAGAACTGTAAACGAAATCCTTTAGATACCCCATGTTTTGGAATACTTGAACGCTACATTCGATCAATGTTGAGGATGAGGTCGAAATGACCCCTTGTGTTCTCAAAAGATCAGAAAATGTGTTGAGTAATTTGAATAGTCCATCAGAGTAGAAATTTTGGACGAATTGCAGCATCCTTCGTTGGTATGCCACCTGTTCCGGCGGTATATAAATTCTACTGTTTCTTAGATTTGGAATTCTGTTACCTAAAGAATTAGCCTGGAAATGTTGTTTTTTTTTTTCTTGAGTTAAGAACCGAAAGATTTTGGTATGGATTTTGGGTGGTCATGCAAGCCCGCACGGAAAAGTCAATTGTTTTGTAGATTTACCAGTGACCAAGGATCCCAAACTGAAAAATGAACCAATGGTTTCGTTTTAACCTGAAAATGGGTTATAAGTCGGATACCGAATGTTCCTACGTCCCTAGTTTATTCATTTTTTCTTTGTTGATTTTATTGGTTTGTTGTTTATTGGTTTAAGTGGACACGAGGCTGGAAAATTTCGACACATTCTTGTGGTTGCTATTTTTTTGTTCCGCATAATTTAATTTGGATATGTTACACTTGTGTAATCTATTCCTTAATAAGACTTAACATTCGCCTTAAAAACGAAAAAATCGAATCATTTGCTAATAATTTCACAATAAAATAAAAAAGGATTCTATGATTTTGTTCTCCGGGTCTGAAAGCTAGCCAGAGCGCGGTTTTATGATTTCAAGGAAAGACCTCTCATATTTAAAAGAAGGAATAAAATCAAGATGAAATCGGCGAATGAAATATGTTGTTTGAAATATTTTCAACGAAATATAACAAGTCTTGCCAAGTCTTGTTAAAATCAGCTAGTACTCAAATCCGTCTAAGGATAATTATTTGCTGCAGTTTTCTAAGGAGATAAGGAGGACGACCAAACACAAACGACAATACAACGCAAGATTGATTCACAATGTCTGATAAGGAAGTTTATATCCTACATTAGTAGAATCACAAAAGTAAGCAAGCTCTAGTCTTCACATAAAAAACTCGATAAATCTTGGACAGAAGCATTAACTTGAGCTTTCGGAGTGTGTGTAACACATGGAGGCGTATATGTATGAAGTAAAAGATGTCTCTATGGTGTATTCAAATAAGTTCCCACTAACGGCTAACGAATATGTATCATCAATCAGATGTTGTCACGTGAAGATGCTCCAGGAACGGTCTTCGGATGAACTGTAACGATGCGTCATTTTAAGACGAATACTGATCAAATGTAAATTTTATTCTTCCCTACTTCTGAAATAGATCTTCCAACTAGTTTTCAAAATATCTCCGAAATTTCGCATATAATATGAATGTTATTCTAATATATTGTCTGGAATCGAAACATACATATTTGCAACAGAAAACTGGTTCGACATATCACACGTATAAAATATAGGACATGATCCGATTGAACACGAGAGGATGGGCATATCATTGACCCAATTAATTATTCATCTTCTACTTAACGTGCACCGGCGTGCGATTACGTTTCAATGTTTACATGCATAATAAATTGATTTTTTATAGCTCTTATTGTAACAAATTAAGATGAGACAGCCCCAACGTATTAGACGGCGTGAATAATTGGAAGATTGTGGTGTGCGAAACGAAGATCCATGTAGTAACACTTTTGTCTGCATTCCTCTCTGCACTACTCACCGATTTCCATGGAAATTGCAGCACTAGTAAACATTGAAGTGCCATTATCATTATCGTACTCGTATGTTAGGCAACTAGATAAACCGTAACTAACCTAGTCTTGAAAACGAGATGAGCAACTTTGAGTAACTCATACGAGTACCATCATCATCATCATCATGGTCTAAAAATCGATGCCACGATAAAATTATGAATTAAACTTTAAGTTGTTGAGTAATGTGCCAAGCATGGCTGAGCCACTAAGCCGGTCGGATGGCATGCTGCACTGGCTGTCGTATTCAGATTGTTGTTATCGTTCCTCCTGAATACCGCGATTTCTTCGCGCCGAAGAAATGCAACAAAAATGTCGACCGGTATTCAGTCCAGATTGGCTTAACATTTTACCAGTTTTCTTAAGCAGCATCGCAATATGTATTACATTATTGTGATTATTTCGACTCGTTTTGCACACAACTCGTCGACCTACAGCCACTCATCCAAGATGTTACCATACATGTGTTATGACCCATTTTCGCGCTTTCAGCATTCAACATATGAAACTGGCGGCAACCTGAAGAACCGCGGAATCTTGGCGGTGGGTTGAATGGCTGGCTCAGATAATAGTCACACACTTTTCATAAACGTGTGATTCATATTCAGGTGGAGTGTGATGGGCTTAAGAGAACGTAACATGCTGCTGAGTGTCACGCAATAGGAGGAGTGCAAGATATTCATCTGAGATTTCACACCTTCCGAGATTAAGAATTGAAATATGACTTTTTTCTCACTTTTTATAATTGAGCTCCAGCTAAGGCTATTTCCGTCCTGAAAGTGGACTCCCCTGCTTGGTTTTATCTCTCTGTTGAGCGTAGTAAATCCAGTCCCGAATGCAGCTTTTGCCAGCGGTTTAGCAATGTCCTTTAAACTTTCGCA
This sequence comes from Stratiomys singularior, assembly GCA_954870665.1. Lineage (NCBI taxonomy): Eukaryota > Metazoa > Arthropoda > Insecta > Diptera > Stratiomyidae > Stratiomys > Stratiomys singularior. Next base: position 26,920,008 of record OX940878.1, on the reverse strand, counting down.
CTAATTTAACCTTCAACCAAGAAAACTCATTATAACGCTCAAGTTCAAAGCCAAACAATTTTCCTAGCCAGCCAGAGAACCAGCAAAAACGAAACCCATTTCGATGAATAGGCGGATTATGGTCATATTTGGATGATTGAGCGCCATCATTCTGCTTGCTCTTTGCATATTGTTCACTTTAGTATTTCCAGTAGCGGCCGATTCTGTTTCTATTCACGTACCTTCTCCTCGGCTTACCAACTCTTTTGTGCAGCATCGCATGGACCGCGAAAGACATCTATCCGACCACTCGTTATTAGCAAGTCATTGAAACTTTCGCGTTGATGCAATGAATGATCTTTTACCGTTCAACAGACATAAGAAATTAGATGTGAGATACTAAATTTAAGATATACATAAACGTACAGTGAAAAGCATCTTGTTAAAATGATTTTCTTTTCTGGAAACGCTCGTCCAAGCCACTCGCGGTACGTGTTCACTTCTATTGAGATCTTGGCCTTCATTTTCAGTTGAGCTTCGTGCTTTTTGTGTGGCTTTTTACGGGCGTCGCTTCTTCTTTGGACGCGGTGACGGTTGTGGTAGCATTGCCGGCAAAAATGTTGAATTGGAATCTATTCTTGTACACCTGTCCAAAGGAATGTTAAGTCGAGATGTACGATAAGACAGGTGGGCACGTGCTGTATGAGGTTGTGAAAAATTTCGCTTTATTTGAATTTTGAAAGCTGTTTGCAATTCGTTAGCCATTAAATTTTTAATTATTTGGAAGAATTCCGGAATGTTATGTTGCACAAACCACGTCCAATCTTCATCGATGAGAGTCACGTTGAAATAAACCTGGGAAAACAATTTTTAATGTACGATTCATTTAAGTATACGCTTATCAATATGTTGCATATTAACTTGAAAATCGTATTCTAGTTTGGTTAAGGTGCTTGCAATAGCAACAAACTTACCAGGATTCTTAGAACCTCTAGAATTTTTGCAATACCACTTTCTTCTCTAACTCATATGGCCTCCCGATTTAGGTCAGATATACGAATAGTTTATGTAAACCTTTGGATTTGTCCCATATCACGTTGAGAATTAAGCGTAACCAAAAAACAGCGTTAACACTTCAAACAAATCTTCGACCAAGCAGGACTCAACCAAAATATGTAGCATTTTGTTTGTATTAGTAATTGTGTACTCATTATTTTGCTTAACGAAAATACCCCTCTGAAAGCATTGAGTGGAAGCACAATACAAGTATAAATCAACCCACGATTTGTCTATCTCTGTCTGCAAGAAGCCCCCCATGAGTTATTCTGCTGTTTGTGCATTCGCTTTGCTTTTAGGCTTGAAGCATGGTCAACTTCGATCATATCTTGTTAAAAGTTAGATCATTGTAGGTGAGGTTCTCTTGCATCCTCCTTTCGCTGGTTATCTTTGATTCGGAACCAATAATTTGTTATAATTCGTGTAACATTAAGTGTACACTAAGAAACAAGTGACCAGTATTTATCAGAATCTGCAATTATCAAACGCATATAACTTTGTATGCATACAAACTTCGAAGTCATTCGAAATCGTTATATTTCCCCCATTCAGTAAGGTGCCCGTTCTTCGGGGCAGTAATCCATATTTATTGTCCTACTTAATGATGTTGATGATTCGCGGCATACTTTGTATGATTTTTTTGTTTACTGGAGCTATATTTTTTGGGTTTTATTTGGATATAAAGAGATGGTAAAGGATGGAATGAGCCCTATACCATAATCCGCCCGTTTTTTGAATGTAGTCGCAGAAAATTTTGTTACATACGGGCAGGTTGAGGTACTGTACAGTTCATGTTCACGCGCTCATATTTATATTTACTCTTGGGTGTCTGTTGGGTGCTCTTATATGTTTACTTGTAACGAAAAACGCCAGGATTTTGAAATAGGGCTTTGTAATCTTTAAATCATAAATCTTACGTTTCAGACTCTACAGAATATGCGCCTGACGTTTGGGAAAAGGGAAATTCTTATGGCCTTGGCAGTGAAAGAGACCACTAGCAATAATGTAGCACAATCTCTGTTGCGTGAGTGGCACTTGAAAAGGGTACTTGTTTGTTGATGTTAACATGAAAAAGTGTTGTAAAGAGAGCAAAAGAGTTAAAAAAAAACGTTGTTTTCAGGGTGACATTGCTTGTTCTGTTCCAGTTATGTTTAACGACAGAATATTTATGAAAAGACAATAATCGAAACCTGAAAATTGGATCAATGCCAAATAAAAAATGTCCTCAAGAAGGGGTGAAATTGCCTCCGAACAACTGTCTGTTCCCCTTCTGAATAAATCAGCTAGCAGAAGGGAGACATACAGCAACATTATGTTTTATTTATTTTGGAATACTTGGCTTACTAGATACTGTGTACATTCAAATGATTGGCGGAAGGATCTTCCTTTCAAAAAAGTTCAAAGTGTACGCCTAAACGTTAAGTGGTTTCAAAAAATAAATGGCTTCAAGTGTAACAAATCCTTATGTTAGATTGAATGTAGCTTTTCCTGCGTATGCCTCTTGTTTCCCGGATCAGCATAACTGAGGTAAATTTGTTAAATGCGATCTGTATTTTCAATTTTTTTTTTTCACCAGTTTCCAAAACCTTATTGTCGTTATCGGAATCAATGAACATTTCTCTACATTTTCCGGTTGAATATTGTTTTCTTGTGATCTTACTTTTTGTATGCATACACGGCTGTTTTCTTGGCAACTGTATGAGTCCTTGATTATAACTTTTGTGACAATTTGACTGGATAAATATCATAGCAGAACTCTTGAAATTCGAAAAAGCAGGTTAGCCCATCAAGTTTTAATTCGGACATTAGTTTTGAAAAGTCTGCAATTATTGAATTGTTCTTGTTTTGATTGTTAATTCAGGTATGTGCAGTGGACGATTTTATTGCTATTCTGTTTGAACGAACTAGGAATGTCGGAATTTTATAATGTTTATCGCAGTTCATAACGATGTTTACTGGTTTATGCTTATCAGAAATCGATGTTATAATTTCAGTATATACCACGCACCTGATTGGCCATTAAATCTTTGCCCACCGTTGACTATCTAGCTCTAAAGTCTCTTTGATACACGTCAATTATAGTGTCAGTGTTAGCCTCAATACGATTTCCAAATATCTGGTTAATATTAAAGATGATTTTCAAAATAGTGGCAATGGCTCCAGAGAAACTATTTTACATTATTGATCTGACTTCCGTGATATCCACTCTTGATCGCATGTGAAATTGATACCCTGGTGGATGGCTCTACATATGTCACCGCTGCTATAATCAAAGATAGCCTTAAAAAGGTTATACACGATTCGGAGGCCTCAAAAAGACGATTTTTTTAAAGTGTTTGTGGAAAGGATTTTAATTTGATCAGAACAAATAGTATTGATACATTGATTAGTAACATCTTAGTTTATAAGGGCACTAACGATTTTTAAAAATATTGATCTCGGGACTCTAGCAGATAATCTCCTGAAGGTCTTTCAAAAAAAGGTGTTCGACAGTGGGCATCATTTCTTCGGTACAAGACAAAGAACCAAAAAATTCTTTTAGTTCATTGATAAAAGTATTTACTGATCAAGGAATCGTTGGATATTGTTTCTTAATAAAATCGTGGCATTGGTTAAAAAATTGCTTGTATTGTTTTTGTCTATCTCTGTAAAAATTGTTGTAAACTTGTTTAAAGAAATATCAACAACTTTCCCAACTCTTTAACTTCGATTAATATCCGAGAAATGTATCTGATAAAGACGTGTCAAATTTCAAAACTTTCGGTTGATGCGTTTCAACGACATCTTCGTAACCTTTTTAGAGAACATAGTTTCCAGAAAATTTGTTTAAAGTTATGAAAGAGAATGTAGTTTTATCTGCGATCCTTTCTGCCTTGTTGTTTACTCTCATCTGATCCCATGATCTGGGCACGCTATGCCACGCTTTTTACCCTGTCGTGTAATCCCATCCGATCTCAAGATTGTGACGCTCTCTGCATCCTGCAACATACTATCTAAGAGTCCGTTTAACAGTATTATTGGTTAGATGAAATTTTAATTAATTTAAAGTTAAAGTAAGTTAAATATTCTTCAATTTCTACTGTGTATGACCTCTGAATATTCTTTTAGTATTTCGAAAGAAATGAACATTCTTTGCAGAGTTGAAAGAGTCAGTTGCAATCTTTCAGAGGTAGTGGATGGTTTTACTGGTCCTGAAAGGAAAGAGCAAACGTTTAAGCTGTAGTTTTAAGAACTAACCAATTTTTTCTAAATTTTGCCGTAACTGAATTGGCAAAGATTCGATACAACGTCGTTTCGAGGAGAATCAGGAATTTGCTAATCCTTTTGCTGATCCTGGTTTTAATTATCTATTACACCATGGCAGTAATTGTCGAACCAATCGTTTTCCTTTTCAGGCTACTGCACCACTCCCACTTCCTTTCATTTATTGAACCAGTTGTTTTTAAAGATCCTTTTGTAGCTTTTTTCTCACCAAAACCGATTCAAGCTTCTCAATGAAGGTCTTATGCAGGCAATCTTCAGTTTCAGCCATAGTTTATGTCGATTGAAATGACGCCATTTGGTAGCTTTAAGGTCTTTAAGGTCTCTAGCTTTAAGTTTTAAGGTCGTTTTGCAGATGCATGGTATGGGTTTATGACTAGATTTAGATACGCCATGTTTTTGCCTTTAAATGGGCTTCCAATATTTTAATGTAAAAATAATTCAATTATAAATTTTATACTCATTTCACATTCAAATTTGTTATGACATTGACAAATTTATATTTTATGCAGGACGAATTGCGTAAAATCATTTGAAATTTTCCAACATTCACTCATCTAACACTGCCATATTTTCCTCTAGCTTTACTTCACTGGAAACATCTTTTCAAATCCTTTTCCATTATTCAAGAACGTTATTAGCCATCAAATTGAGCCAGGAAACAATACAAAGTAAACACGAAGATAATGAAATCTTTAACGTCAAAAGTTCCTTTAATTTAATCCTACTGAAATTGATTCGCTCCTCGGAATGGGAAAATCATTTCACCCGTACTCCTTCCACTTCAGCATAGTATTGAGAAAACTCATTTTGTTTTCCTGCACATATCACAATAAACCCAAACAATTGTTTTAAACACAGAAATTACATTTGGATGCTAATTGTAATATTCGTAGAATGATATGAACAACGCAAGGAAGGGAAAAGGATAATAGGAACTGTTGGTATTTTTTATCTTGTTTTCACAGCATCTGTGGGTATTATTGTTTGTGCACGTGTTTTCACAAACGGAAATTTAATGAAACGATCCTTGATATTCCGACCATGTTTTGATTGTGGTGTAGTTTGATGAGGACATGCCTTGCATGAATTGAATTCAAAATGATACAATCAGAAACGTTGTTTGAGCTTAAATCGTTATTCTGTGTGGGTCCATTGGTTTTGTTTTAAATGGATGAGTTGACTCATTTCGAAATAATTAATAAATTAAATTGAAAATACACAATTTAAGTGTAACTGTATCAGAAGAAACGCAGACATAGATGTTTATTTTCACATAGATGTTTTTCGAAGTTTCGTGTGATTTGGGGTTCGCTTCACCAATTAATATCACTGGTAATAATACTGGTACCTATTAATAATTTAATGATTAAAAACTAAATCTTGTGTTAAAGTTATCATTCCTTGATCATAACTCGATAGGTTTAAAGCAATTAATGTTGTTGCTATCGTTCTTCATTATTCTGCTTATTAATTATCCTTCCATAGGTAACGTTGGTACACAAAAGCGTTAGCTCCTACTCCAGCCACTGCATTTTTGGTCATTTTTCAGATAAAAATTTCAGAGCGCCGAACTGAAAAAACCAATAAATTCGGGGATGGGTCAAAAAGTTTGCACAATGAGTGCTTTTGAGGACGAAAGGTCCCCGTGTCGCCGGTTGCTTCGTTGGTTGTTGGAAACAAAAATACTATGTATTGCAACATCGATGTACAATTTTTGATGTACACTCACACAAGCTAAATTGGAAGCAAAATGAAACTGGAACAACCATCAAGTGAAAATCATCTCAAACAGTCTTAAAAGACACTTCAACTTTTTATAACAACTCTTAGCTTATTGAAACCATGGTTTGATATCGGCACAATCAGTTCAAGCATAAAAGAGTTGAACTAAGGATGATACGAGCCGCAGCACCCAGTCGTGCAATCAGTGCAATGAGTCTATGTGCAAAGCACATACTGTCGAAAACCCTAAGAAAAAGTTGAAACAAAAAGATTGTAGAATAATTGGAGTTTCTCACGATTTTAAAAACCTTGTTGATCATCTTGGAGTGTCACAATCGTGCCCAAAGTGGTCAAAGTGGTCAACACAAAAGCAGCAGGATATTTCCCTATTCAACCATGGAGACAAAATATTGTTTCTATAAAGAAATCTATAAACTGGGCTTTGAAATATATTAGGACTAAGAAAAAAAACCTTGAAAAGAAGGAAAACTTTGGGTTATTTATTCCATTTTTATTTTATATATAACTCTAAAAACAAGTCTGATATTCCACCAAAAATGTTTACTTTGATTTTATACAGATATGCACCTTTTATCATTTTTCATATATAACTTTATTGATCTTTTGTCCTTATTTCTTCTCATGTGTAATTCATCGATTTAGTCTTCTTCAGAACAAATGCAGTTGAAATGGACTCAAATCTTGTTCGGTTTAATGTAGACCTAATTGAATGCCTTACAAAGATGAACCAGTTTGAACTAGTTCTTTGCATTATATTGACGTTCGAAAAATATAAGATGTTTCTCACGTTTATATCACCATTATGTCAAAAACAAGCTTGAACGGTGTCGTCTGCTCAAGAAATAAGGAAAAGTGTCAAAGTAATATTTTCAAAAAAATAGATTTTCTAAAACTTGACAGATGTTAAGCGTTTCCGTACTTCTTCTTAGATACTTCTTCTTACTTATGTGGAATGAAGGTGGTTTGGTGAAAACACATCTTGGAACCTTAGTACAAAATTCTTTTTTATTAATTCTAATTTTTATTAATTTATTAATTAATTTTATTAATTCTCCCTTTTGCTAAGTTTTTCAAGAGCGGAGAACTAATGGTGTTATTGATTGTAATACCAAAATGGTTGTCAATTTCTTCGGTATTATCATCCGACATGTTAATCGACCAGGACTCGATTCATTTTTATCGTCTTCTCGGCAATCTTGAAAAAACTGAAACTTTAAAACAAGAGCACATGCATGGCAAATTTTCGGTGTCATGAATTTTTTCCAATAAATCATATGTTTCAGACACGGGTTTTCAATGCTTCAAATGAAATTTCACAAAAATTTCCAAGGCAAGAACCTGACTATAAATCAAATCCAGGCTGTTGTTGTATAGATATGATTATAAGTGAGCAAAGGTATTGTATATCAAAAAGAAGGTTTGACGCTTAAAATTCTGACAGTTGACGCAAACTTTTCTCACCCATTGTGCAAGGTTCCCTTTTAGGTAGCCCACCCTTTGAAGTTTGAAGGCTTCTTGTTTGTAAGTGATATTCTCTTCGAGAAACGATTCTGCAAAAAAAAATAGAAAACCCATCCTTTTAATTTAGCGTTCCTAATTTTTAATTATTCCATAATTGATTTTTGACTATTTTCGTTCAGTCGTCCTCAGCGGTTGTTTTGCTAAACCTGGAAACTCTACTAATATGTTAAGTCTTTAATTACATCGAGGAGTGTTTTTTAAAAAGACTAATTGAAATTTTGAAGTCTCCTTCTTTCCTAATTCAAATCAAAACAAATTTGATTTGACGACTGAATATCTCGTATGTTTGAAAACGGTACCTAAACCTTAATTCCTAAATTTACCTAATTACAGTGTGGTGTTGGATCCTGCCAGATAAAGTACACTAACTTCCACTGAGTGTTCCAATTGTACGAGCGTATTTGGCCTACGTAAGAATGTAACGGTTTTTATGCATAAACTCATATGGTGGTGTATGCATATGATGGTAATATTGGGAAAAAGTGAAAAGAGGCGTACTCTCTGATATTATACTCTGTGAGTAGGAAGTACGGTTCGGACCGAGAAGTACGCTCGCTTCAGTAGCTACATACTGATGGAGGTATTATAAGGAGGTCTCCAGCTTCCTTCAATTGAGTACAATTTTTTCTAGTATAATAAAGTGGGCAATAAGGAGTCCTCCAGTCTCCCAGATTTAGGGCAATTGCTTCCAAGAATTTCGCAGCTAATAATGCGTTCGGAATCTGTTCCTCTCTGCCACTTCAGTAAAACAAAGGTGAACCTCTTACGCTCACAACGGCAACTGGAGCCTCGTCTGTCATTTCAAAGAAGTATTTGCCTTCGGAATCAGGTTTTTCAGCTCAGTAACCTTAATATGAATGTCAACTCCAACTGAAAATGATCTCTCTGGGCTCAAGTAAACATACGCCACTCTGCCGAGATTTGACTAGAAGAACAGCATGCAAGGACTCCGTATGGGACAGATACTATTGATGCGTTTTTTTTTAACATTTTAAAAACACAAGATCATCCTCTTGACGTGGGACTGAATAGATGGCGACTGTACGAGGTTCATGTAAAATCTTCCAAATTTCTTTCTGTTCCGAACTGTTCGGATATTGGAGGTAATTTAACTCCTTTTTCTCTCGAAACGTATTCCAAGTAGTCCTGTATTTTTGCAAACAGCAGGCCAAATAACGGTAAATTGACGGTCTAATGATGTTACAATATATTTATCTTGTTCTTGTTTTGTCCTTGTTAAGTGCTTCTATGAAACATGAGCCAAATTTTCAGACATTCCTTCTTAAGATTTCAAAACAAAGATCATAAGATATAGCCCACGATCGGGAATGCCAGTTTTGCAGCACATGCCACTTTGATATGTCTCGTTGTAGTTCTAAGAAATGTGTCTAAATAGGAAATATTTAAAGGACTGAATGAAAATTACGCTCCGTTGGATTTCAAAAAATTGTGTTGAAAAACACAGCAACAGTTGATTTTTACTTAAATTTTCACTATAAGTTGCATAGCACGTTTGTTTTGAGCTGTTGTGAGCTCGTCCCTCTAGGACTATGAAAATTGAGTGTTTCATAGACCTAGAGGGAAAATCTCGATTTTTTAAAGTAGCCAACATAGATCGATGACTATGTTTTCGATTAAATTTATGGGTGGGACTATAACGTCTTTTTGTTTCTTTCAATTTTTGATTCAACGAAAGTTCTCTTGGTTATCACTTTTATCAGTCGAACATTACTGTTTTGTTTTATATCTGATTTTACTTGCCGGACGGTTCGGGGATTTTTGGATATGTTCTGGCATGTACTTTGTCGACTTTTTGTGACTTGGAGCATGCCGAATGAAAGATAGCGTCAATTCTTTCCATTTAACGAGAGGTCTAAGAGGTCTAGATTCTTGCAATTTATCTCGATAAACCTTGTCTCTATTTTTGGGAGGGTACAAGTGATATAATTGTGATTTCTTCTTAGCTTAAAAACGTTCTTATGTTTTGTGTCTGCCGCTCGTCTTCGTATTTAAATAAGAATATTGCTCTCAGGATTTGGTCTCGTTAGAGCTCATTCTCAGCTGACGATTTTTTTTGAAAGATTTTGTGTATATATTCCCACCACCAGCTTTCTCCACCTTAACATACCAACCCATAATCTGAAGGGCTATCTTGCTGAGGCCACTAAGCTATTACTTCACGTAAAGTAAATTTCAAACATGCAGAGTTCCATCAATGAACTTTACGTTCATGTTAAATGTTTAAAAATAAATCAGTCTCTTGGTATTTGAAAATAAAACATTATTAATTTAATTGCAGCAACTAAACTAAATAAAAGATAAATGTCAATTTAATAAAAAATAATTTTCTTTTCTTTTTACAGGTAAGCATCAAATATTCAAGCAAGGATGTCATTCAATATTTGTTAAGTATTAAAAACTTAATAGCGAAATACAAAGATGACAAGGAATTCCCCTTTAACTTTAACATTTATTTGATTATTTATTTATTTCCAAGTCCATTAACTGGATCATATTTAAAGTTATGTTAGAGGAGGCCAAACAAACTAATCTGGATTTAAATATTATCGCCCATAAAAAGAATCAATTTGGAAAGTAAGAAATAAAACTTGAAATTTTGATGAGTCTCAACTAACAACACATATATTCTAATGGTTTTACATATAAAATTTAACAAGAACATGCAAAAAATAATAAATAAACTTTTAATGGATTGTAGGGTAGCTCAATGATCTCAGATATTTAGCAATATTTGAACTAGTTGTAGATGCCTGATTGCAATTTTTTATTCCAAAATAATATGATTAATATCCCAATCAGAAAAGGATTAAATATGAAACCCCGCAATTTAGAGATATATGTCTTTACGATATTGTTCAAAGACATGCCTGAACTACAAACATTGTGGCTAAGAACATTCCTGCAGGGAGAGCCCTGATACTATCCCTGGTTTTGATTGAAATAGAAAGGCTTTCTCCAAGATTCACCAAATTCTCTTTCCTTTGCCTTTTACCTTTACAACTACTTCGATACTACATTTCCTAATTTCCTAGTTTCACTGGTTTCGTTCAAAATTTACCAATGGCCAAGTACAACCAAGTTTCCCCAGTTTAGTTCGAAATGTTTCAATGATTACTCCGAATTAAGGATTTGCGTCAAATCTTCTGTAGATGCCCCATTTACATGACAGACGCCTAGCGTCCGTGTGCCTTTTCCTTGAACTGATGGCGCGAAAATTATGTATTAGGAAAGAGGAAACTGACCAAATGTAATGTAATGTAATGGATTAGGAAGCTAACCAAAGAGGCAGATATTATGGTAATTCCGGTAGCTACCCATTGTTTCTAAACAATAACTCAGTAAACCTCAGTTGGCATGTGTGTCTCAAGACAGTGGGCGTAAACCAGGAGGTTTGGAGGAGATCTGGGCAGGCTCTCAAGGAAAGCTTTCTGTTCTATATCAATACTTCGTTTCTTGATTTATTTCATTTGTTGTATCCGAAGATGCACTTTATATAGTTTGCAGGTACTCATTTAGAGAGAGAGAGGTTTTTTTTTTTTAATATTTCTAAAGGACATTCTGGTTTGTCGTTTCTGTTAGACCAAAACCCTTGGCCAGAACACATTGGTTGGGGCCAAGGGGTTTATCAATACTGTTTGAATTTCTTAACCATTACTATAAATGTCAGGTTGAAATAGTCCTTTTTTAAAGATACTACTGGTAGTCTCATTGATTCTAGACTCTTTTATTCGATCGTTACCATTCTTACTTTTAGTTTTCACAAGATCTGTCATAAGAGCATTGCAATATCCTGTTAGTAATCCTATGAGAATATGTTTTTCAATAAGAAAATTTGATTAATTTAGACAAGCCACTTGCAAATTTCATCAAAAGAATGAGATTATCAATGACTTTACTGCAACTGAAGAACAAAGAATTTCATGGAAATGAACAAAAACAAAGTGCTTGCGACTATATTTGACTAAAGATTGTCGTGTGGGAAAATCAAGAGCAACAACAAAAGGCGAAAACGTTGGGAACTGTTCTCTACCTTATCCTGGCTCAGTATAACAAAATCACAAAAGAGCGATAAATAACTCATAAATCAACTAAAGAAAGGGATACAAACGTAACCATGCATCCAACTAATAAGGCTCCGTTACAGAGCATGAAAATTAAACAACGCAGATTCGAGGAAAGAACGCAATAGTTGTCTGCACGAACATGAATCAAATCATAAGTTCATACAGTGCTAACACTTTGGAACAGCTTCTATTAGGCAGAGACAGAAAAAGTACAAGTAGAAATATATTTGTGTTGCGTTGTTTTTCGAAAGCTCTGAGAGAAATTTACTAATCCAAATGTAATTTCACTTAGCTTGGTTGAATACCGTCGGGTCGTTGGGTGGGTTTGTTCGAAGTGTTAGTGGTTGTTGTATCTATACTATTGTAGTTTGATTCTATAGTGATAGTTGCACAGGTAGGGCATTGTTTATTGCCTCAAACAATTTGAAAATGATTTTTCTGGTTAAAAAAAAAATATTGGGTATGGAATGAAAAAATTAACCTTGGTTTTTAACAGAAAGGCTAGGGATTTGTTTGGATTTTTATACTTTGTACGCTATGAAAAATTTGCGGCAATTAAGACTGATTCTTTAGAAACAATATCAGCTACACTGATAGATTGCAGTATCACTTTCCATCAAGAGACAAAAAATGGTCAAATACTTGTCATAGTCTGTTCGGAAGATCTTTTCAAAATTAATTGAATAACATAGTATCCTGTAATCTGTAGGAATATTTCGAATGAGATTTTGATATTTCAGGATTCCAAAGAGTTGCACGGATTTTTGTCTGATTGGGGTTTATTAAAGACCACACGGTTCATGGTTATGTTAACAGTCTGAAAGTTTGCAATCTAATTTTATTTTAATTCTTAACTAACGTACGCATATTTGTCAATGTTCATGAAACAATTCAAGCTCAAAGAGAGTTCTTAAAGTACATAAATTCAAAATTATCAACCCGATAATATTATTTGCCAGCAGCTGGAATCTGTCAGACTTCGCTAGCTTCACTTCACAATTTGGTATGCCAGTAGTGTGTTATTACAATTTTGTGGTTTAGGATATGCTTAACTTAATCTAGGATCTCCTAACTAAGTCTTGAAAAAAGAAATTTAGAAAAAAGGTTGAGGTCATAAGTTAAGAATAATTTCACAGGAAATTAAATTTTACAATGAAAAGTTTAAGGCTGCTGAATATAATGTTTTGTCAAAAGATGCAAAATCGTAGAAGCTGATTATCTAACACACCCTTTGTGAGTTCAATATGGTTAAAGCACGAGCACAAAATGAGTCAGCGTTGATTGACTTCCTGCATTCCTTAACAAAATTTGCCTTAGTATCTTTAACAGTAAGGAGAATGGAGTTTGTTGGTCCTTTAGATGACACCGACAACAACGTTTAAAGCAAACAGTGGCATGAGAGGCAGCGAATACCTCTCTACACAATAACCACAATAAAATTTGATATCTTCGAAAACTTCCTAGGAAGAATCACAAAACATTGTATCAATAGACGAAAATTTTTAAGTAGGGTGTCAAAGTATTCCTCGACGTCAACAGCAACTTTTAACAATAACTCCTTCATCTTGATGCTGATATTTAGGATAACAAGAACGCGTCTGGTATTACCTTTTTAAATGTTAATTTTGAGCGATAAAAACTAGACTATGTACAAAGTGACTATGAGTGATAGCTCGAATACGAGCTCTTATCCTCTCTACTGATAAACAGAATCGACCAGATCGAACTCCACTCATTCGGCGATGGTAAAAAACAGTTTTTTTTTTTAATCTAATCGTCTACCACCATGTTCAGCTGGTTATATAGTTCACAAAGACTTTACAAATCACGAAAACTCCTAACTTCAACAAACCAGTGTTCTATTTAAAAAAAAAAACAACTAAGGATGCGCGAACAAATAACACCTGTTGCGGAGCTTACCTCCGTCAAGTGAAAACTGACTTAAAAGTGTCAGAAAGCTGGCTGCCTTTTTGACTTGAGTCCCACGAACACAAAGAATAGATAAGTATACTGTGTCATCGGCATCATAGTCAATTTAAGAATCATCCACAGGATATGGGTTTCAGTCTTGGGTCCAGTCAGGTTCAGTCTTGGGTATATTGTTCAAGCTACCTGGATTCCCAGACACCACTGTTTCGTGTCAGTCACAATTTTTCAGTCAGGATAGATATCTTACCGTTTGGGGAGCTGACAGTAATCGGTCATGGGGTTTCTCTCAACCCGTAGTTCTGATAAGCCTCTGATGAGGTCTCGGTAAAGTGGTCCGAGAAAAACTCAATTTTTGCTACAGACACACGGAACTTATTGTGCTTCCTCAAAACTTGAGATACATGGGGACAGCACTCTCGAAAGACTGAATGGACTAAGCCGTAGATCAGACTTACTACCTTTGTCACCCGGATTTCTATAGCACAAGTTTATAGAACCCGGGTTAACATCTGTCACAACATGAATATCAACATGTAGCACATTTTATTGCGACATTTTCTTTCCTCCACTTTAAGCAAGTGTACGAATCTCTCATCCACCCCATCAACAAAGTTGATGCTGCAATGCGAGCTTTCCGACTTGCTAACTGCATTCTTAAAAACTTTTTATTCATTATTCACTTGCGCATCAGTTTACATCCAGTCCGTCTTTTATATAATTCTCTCCTTACTCTTTGTCAGGTCTAGTCCTCGGTCATTGTCATACCTTCTTTGCATCGAATCTTCTTAACAACTATCAGCCATTAGTTCGGCTTTTTTCCGTTTTCCTTCGGTAAGCCCCAGGTTCTCAGCATTTTAAATCTCCTTCGGTTACTTCATTGGTACTCCTTTCAATCCGTCCTTCCCAAACTGTGATCTACGCTGCTTCAGTTGAATATGCTTTCCTTCTCGTCATCCTCAGTTTAGTACTTCTTTAGTCTTCAATTCATCCATGGCACATCGGTCTGGCTTCCTTCCAAGTTCTCTATGTACGCCACTGATTCTCGACCTTTAAGAACGTCCATTGGCCACCTCATATGTACTCACTACATTCAGTCCTCCCCAACTGCCGTCTCTTTATCAACAATCTCTAGCTCCTACAGGTGCCGTCTCTTCATAAACAATCTCTAGCTCCTACTTCTCCATTCTCCATCATCAACTTGGTTTTTCAATTCAGCATGACATCAGCAGAAATCAGATCTTCAGTTCATGCATCATCAGTTCAACGTAACTACACGTCACAACATCAAACGGTCACAAGACTGCACAACGCTTCAATTCGGCTTCAAATCGACCTTTTCGGTACCTTGTTTAGGGTCATTTTGACCCCATTGGAATAACCTTCCCTTCCAATTGACGCACACTTGGGACTGTCATTCTGGAGTCGCAAAACGGACTCACACCAAGACGTGATTCGTGTAAAACTACAGTTAAAGGAACAACTTTCAAGAAAAAAAATTGTAAGGTAAAAAGGGAGAAAAGGATATTTTTTCGAAAATATTTTTTTATTTTCTAGCTCCAGCTCCTTTAGCCAGGATTTTCAGCGACATTGGCCAATATTTACTCATTTGGCGGACATTGATTCTACCGCTGAAGCATTTTGGCTTTGCTGGGAGCTCAAGAAGGGTCTTATTTGTGCAGATAACAGAAACTCGTGGAGAGCTTCTAGCTTCTTCTTCCGTAGTGTTCCTACCTTCTTCTCGTTTTGTTCATGCGAAAAACCAACAAACTGTGACTTCGTGGTAGAAGCTACAATCTCGTTGCTTCCACAATCGTCTGCGGTGATGGGTCTTAAATGGGTCCTAAACATGATCCAGCAAATTCGTAAGGATTCCTCACCTGTTAGCTAATACCTTCCTTTCTGCCAGCTGAGCCCAATTCATGGTGTTAAAATTCTGATGATCTCCTGAAAAACAAAGCAATATCGACAAATCATTGGTATTTCCGCACTCCCCGTCTGAAAGTTTTGCTCCACAAATCTGGTCGGTCTATTTCAAATCATACGTTACCTTACGAACGGCAGAGCCACATGATAACATCTACGTGCTAATATTGTGCTAAATGTTTAATATGAATATAAGAAGAAAGGGTAACTGTGCTTTGAAATTTTCTGAATATGTATTAAATGGTTTGTTTTTAACCACTGGGCATCTCGCGAAATTCATGAATGTTCCCTAGACGTTCAAAACCTGGTTTTGCCCGTTTCAAATTGGACAAACACTCATTTGACTTTGTTAAATTGCATTCTTGCCAACGCCTTAGAGCTAAGAAATTAATATGTCTCTCATATGGAAACAATTCAAATCATGCATAATTAGACATGTGAAATTTTGAATATTACGAGTATTTGCGCTTGCGATAAATTCGCTCTTGGCTTGTAACTTCCGGTCTGATTCTTTGGCTCCAAAAGTCAGCAGGATCAATGCAGAAATGTGTTAATGGGATAATCTTCCTCGTAAATTTAATCGCTAGACAGGGTAAGTATCACCGCCAAGCTCGTCATTTACCATCATTATTTTTATAGTTATTCACCTGTGCAATCATGAAATTATGCTGTTGGTGAAAATAAAACAAATCTTACGTTAGTGTGTGCTTAATGAATAGTTGAGTAGCATTTTTAACATTTTCTTAGCGTATATTGCTTGTTCCGGTAACCCATATACTCTAATATCACATTAAAGATGCATAAACTTCTTCAAAAAGCAGTTAATCAAAGTTGCCGGGAGAGAGAGAGTACCAGTTGGTGAGGTATGTACACATATGACGTGCCATATGAGTTTGTAGGTTGATGTATGCACGATAATAATTGCGTCAAAAGGTAAAGCTTGACCGTCTAAATAAATTACTTTGGAGCTCGAATGCGCGACCATCGACCGTAATTAATACCGTCCATAAAGACCTCATCCCCGCGATATACTGGCATGTATGCGCCAGTATGAGTTTATGTACATAACTGGCAATGGGCTATAATTTTGGCAAAGCATGAATCCGTTGTTTGTTCTTTTACTTACTCCATACTCATCGCGCTTGGCGCTGGTCACATACGTTCGCTATCATGGCCTGTATGCAAACTTGTTGTTAATTAACCTGCAAGCCTTTAGGTTTTCTTTTGATAAGGGAACTATTTTCGCCAACCCAACTGGCCCAAAATTTAACGGCGCGATTAGTCACATGCATAAGTGAGCTTTTGTGAAAGTTCACGTCTTCAGTAATATATGTGTGTGATTAAACCGTCATGGTCAAGGTGTATGCATATGCGTAGAGTATTTAACGGTAATGAACAAGAATATGTGCTGATTTTCACTTACATGATTGGTTTTTGAGGAAAAGTTGTAGATATGTGAGCGTTTGATCTTTCGCTTAATTCACGAGAACAGTGAAAGTGAGTTCAACCAGAATGAAAAGAGTTCATCGAGGGAAAATTTTGATTGAAATTGAGAAAAATTTCAGAATAATATTTGATCTAAACTTGAATTCAAAATTTTCTGGACGCGGTCTTTTAAAGTATTAAAAATTTAATTAGTTCACATTATACGTCATCGTTTATTTTCTCCATAGTGATTTATTGCTCGTTTAGCTTTTCCATTTATGTATTTGCGAATAAATTTAGTGGACATTCCGTCCACAAAAATATGATTTTGTTTCTGTACCATGACGCTTGAATTGACGTCATAAAAAATTTGGGTACTATTACCCTTCCGCTTTTTTTGAATGCAAGAATGCTTTGTGTCGATGCAAGATGTAAGACTTCAATTTATTATTTTAGACCTCATAGCATCATTATTCATCATCATTAAAATTCAATTGGAATCTCTTGGCACACCCTTCAAGATCGAACGAGGAGTCCGACAGGGAGACCCACTGTCTCCTAAGCTTTTCTCCGCAGTATTGGAAAACATATTCCAAAAATTTGGGTGGGAAGAATTCGGTTTAAACATAAATGGAAAAAATCTAAGCCATCTAAGATTTGCAGACGATATCATCCTACTGGAAGCAAACTCACATAACTTGGAGAAAAAGATAAAGAAATTAAATAAAGAAAGCGAAAAAGTTGAAATTTGCATGAATGTGGAAAAAACTAAGTTGCTAACTAACTCTGAAACACACTAGATTCAATTTAAAGCACAACCTGTGGAATATGTAGACGAATATATATATTTGGGACAAATTATTTCACACAAAGGTATGACAAGCAAAGAAATAATCAGAAGAATAGCCAATAGCTGGAAAAAGTATTGGTCATTAAAAGAAATAATGAAATCCACAGAGATTCGCAATACAATAAAACGAAGAGTCTTCAACACCTGCATACTACCTTGCATGAAATATGGCTGTGAAACTTGGGCACTTACAAAACACCATAGAGGCATGCTAAAATACTGTCAAAGAGCAATGGAACGAAGCATGCTGGGAATAAAACGTCAGGCAGGACAGGCACAGAAATACGTTTATAAGATCCAAATCTAAATGTTGATGTTCTTGAAAAAAAGACCAACTAAAATGGAGGTGGACCGGTCATATGATGCGGAGCAGACACGAAAAATGGCGCAAGGAGGATACCAACTGGTAGCCTAGAGACGGCAAAAGCAGTTGAGGCAGACAAAATACAAGATTGGAAGACAACATAAAACTAACAGCGGGGCCATACTGGAGAAGAGTAGCAAAGGAATGACACCATTGGAAAATGTTAGAGGAGGCCTATGACATGAGGCACACTGAGCTCAGAGACATACTATAATAACACAAAGTAAAACAAATAAAAAGCTCAGGATGAACAGGCTATATAGATAGATAGATAGCATCATTACTATGTATGTTGGATACATTGTTCAGAAATGTTAGCATAGCAACATACTATATGGGTTATCTTTCCGTCCACTGAACACATGGCGAAGCAATTCACATCTTAAACCACTGAAATTTATAAATAACAAACCTTTTGAATTTGCAATATGAGCAGTCGTTTTCTGTAAAATGAAAACCTACCCAAGGTAAGTCTCCAAGTATATCCGTTAATATTTATTTGATAAAGTACATCAGGTCTCCCTTATTTGATGTCTATTGCATTCGTCGAAGTGACAAAGAGATCCACACCACTGACTTTGACTTTGACAGCAATTTTCCTTTTCTTTTATTTTCCCAAAAGCTGCATTTCACGGCAACTATGCAGTGTATTGCTTCCGCGATAGTTGTTTTGAAAGAAATTGGTTATACACGGCATGGCAGAAGCTTTTTCCACACATGATAGTGAACTATAATAACTCCTTGTCGGTATTTCAATTTCTCGGAAATCAACATATAATATTGCCAACAAATACCACCAAAAACGCTTTTCTTTCTTTTTTGTGTTATTTTATTCGAATTATTCAAGTCGACTTTGTTGAAGTCTTCTTCAGCTTCTTCAATTTAAGTTAATATTAACTTATAAAAGTCACCAAGCTATATGGTTACTTAACGTAGTAAATTGAAAGAAATCTTCTGGTTTGTTGATAAACTGCCTTTGCGCGTCCCGATATTAGAAACCAAGAATTGTAATTACTTCTAACTTGGGTCATAAGAGGACCCAAGTTAGACCCTTTTATCTTCGAATTATTTGGCTTTCGCGATTTCAGAGTCTTATTCTCTGGTATCATTTGTTTTCATCATCATCAACTGTTATCATATTATTTCCATGGCAATGTGCCCGGCTTTGTGTCAATGACTAATGGAGCTTTCTATGGGTTTTTTCATCTTAAATATCTTGTCAAACTCTAACAAAATCTCTTTTGTATTTTGTCGGATAGTTTCCACAAACTACAGTTTCTAAGGTATTTTGAATAAAAAGCCCCAGAAAAAAATGTGACCCATTTGCTCCTGATAACATTTCTTGTACTACTGTAACATATTACAGTCAAGATTTTGACACGTAAGAAACATAGAGACTAAAAAGATCCGTAGGATTTTCATACATGCAGTGTAGCAATTATCATAATATCGCATAGTATTATACTTGTTCGTGTTTTGATGGGTTTGAAAAAATCACATTCAAAATAGACATCGCCTTCTGAAACCTCTAGATTGCACGTCTATTGTCGCATAGGAACCACAAACATTACGAAGAATATACAAAAAATATAAATTCGTATGTAAAAAAAAAGTTCGCTTGAAAAGTTCGAAGTCAAGAATATTGTAACTCACTGACAGCTGCAAAGTCATCTTGTGGGTTAGATTTGTATCAGGTATATTTGTCAACAAATGGGTAGTATTTCAGGAAAAACTTCTTTCTTTCCCGTTATATTAACCATAAACACCAAATCCTTCAATTCTAGAAGGTTTTGATAGATCAATTTATCCATTTTCACTTAGAACTTATAAGTGATTTATACCCTTGCTAGCTAACTCAGCGAAGACTCATGGGTGCGGAAGTTCAAAATGTTACATCAAATAATTCTAATGACATGGCATAATTATTCTTTTGCAGAGTTCTTCATAATCTTTTTTTTCTACTTGTAAGTAATTATTCTTTCACTGACAGCAGCAGGATTCCCAATATAGACCAAATCCTTTATTTTTCCTGTATATAATACATGTTTTTTACTTCAACCTCTTTATTGTTTTGTATCCATTCATCTGAGTTTTGATATCATGAACAATGCCATTTGTATTGAAGAGTGAGAAACAGTGAGTCAGTGAGATCTGTAACATATTTGTAATAACATGTTGGTTTCTGATCGATTCCTTGACTAAATGACAAGTGTATTAACGGATTAAGCGAGTGGAACACATTACATAGGCAAAATGTCATCGAAATTCTCAGAAACAGCTTAAGCCATTTCACGTTTTTTGTCTCAGCATCAGCAACAACGTTGCAAAGGACTGTTCTGTCTTTATTGACTTTTTTGATAATCTATTTAGAATGTTGAGTTCGAGGCAATATTTGAAAGTCGGTCAACTTCAGTGCATCGATTTTTTTGGCTTTCTCATATTGTTTATGGCAATGATAAATAACGCAGCGTTTTGACTTTTTTGAATGGCGTGTTCCACCCGAAAGTTCTGAATAATCACCATTAACACAATAACCACCAAAAAAAGCTTAAAGTTGGAACCCGGTTCGGCGCTTGTTTTGTGTAAATGACACCTGTCACATTAAATCAACTTTCATGTTGGTTTCTTTGAAGTCAGTTACTACATAGAAGCTCAATGTACGGGGCACCACTAAGCGGGTTTTTAGAACATTATCACTTTTTCTGTTGAACACACTGTTTGTCATGTCTAATAGTAATGTAATGTCTGATGTCTAATAGTAAACACAAACGTCAACTTCCATTGTGACTTTTGATTAGAAAACTTCAATGATATTTACAACTGTTCCCTTCAACATTAAGCATTCCTTCTGAAAGATTGAATAAAGAATTCTTCAGCAACGTGATATGATGATGAAATCCAAACGTTATCAAAGCTCCAATATAAATTCAAGCTTATTTGCGAGTTGATTGATTAGAATTTTATCTAGTTTTATTGTTAGTCTAGTTAGTGTAGTTAGCCTAGTCTATTTCTGGCTAGTCTGATTATTTTACGTGCCCAATAAACAATAAGAATTAAAAATTAACATTATTCATCATGTCTATGACCCTTCTGATCTTTGCTGATGTTTTCTTCACTGAACTTATCGGTTAGCATTTATTGCATTTTCTATTATATTGTTTATATTTTTTATGTCAAGCGTATTTCTGAGGTTTGAAAGTTTTTTCTTTGATATTTATTAGGGGAGTTTGTTACGGCTCTCGTCAGTGTCAATTGTTAGATTGGAGCAACTTGCTCCACTAATATCTATTATTGTCAAAAAAGAGAAAAGTTTAGAATTTCACTAGGAAACACCTCGTAAAAATTTTTTGAAGGGATACATGTGGAAGAAAATTCAGAATGCTAATGGAAAGGCTTTATATCAATTATTATCGAAATCCATAATCAAAATATCCGAATCAATGTCAATTCACTGAAAATTTTTGGAAAAATTGAACACTGAGAATTGAGCCCTGAGTCCTTAAATCTCGAACCTGTGAAGAAATAAAGTAAGAATTAAAGTCAGATACCTGCGATATATTATCAGCAGAATGCGCATTAATCTGAGTATCTGAAATATATTCATTAGTCTTAAACTAAGTATAAAATCCTCAAAATTAGTCCTGAAAGTTAGGCCATAGACAGGGCGTACCAAACAGTGATCAATCATTTTAGTGATTAGAACACTCGATCCATGTCGTTAAAGTGAAAAGATTATCTAGTGTCCAGGATCCAGGTTTGCTAGTTGCAAAGTTTTTCCCATTTTATTCAGTATTTGCAATCTTTAGTAAAATTTTTTTTTGTTTTATTTTTGTTTCGGCTTCAATGTCATCATAAGGAATAAGGAATGGTTTCGAAACAAAATCATAAAGAAGCATCTGACGCAAACTCTTGGTTTAAAACAATATCTGCGAGCATTGCTTCTTCTCCTACTACTGTTATTACTAACGATACAACTATTCAATTGCTGCGATTACTTCTACTGCAACGACTACGTTTACTACTACAAATCTATAACAATAAAAACAAATACTAATAGCACTGAGATTTTTGTTACTTGTTCGGCTACTACTACCACAACTGCTACAAATACAACTAATACTACAACAAGAACTACTACTTTCACTCTTCTACTAAAATTGCTACTTCTACTTCTTCTACTACAAATCTTCAACAACCAAAACAAATGCTCATACCACGAAGCTACCGCAGTGGCTAGTACTATTACAACTACTACAAGCGAAACTAATACAACAATAATACAAATTCTACTAATACTACTGTTACTACCACAACTACTACTAATACTAGTCCTACTACTAGTACTACTACAACGACTACTACTACTACCACAACGACTACTACTTACACATTGACTACTACTACCCAAACTACTACTATTTTTTCGTTTGTGGGTTGTTGCATTAGTACTGCCCCTGAATCTGTTTTTAGTATGATATACTAGGAACTTGAATCCGTTCTGATTCAAACTAGGATACTTTGATCGGATACTTTGACATCTTACTTTGAATACTAAGCTATTTTACTGGGAGCCGAATAGTGAGATATGCCACTATACCGCTCGTCTAACCCATCCTCTGGGTAAGTTGATGAGGAATGTGGAGGCTTTCCAACCAAATAAAGTGACTATTATCAATGGCAACGTTAAGTTTAATATTAATTTATAGCATGGATATCTAAAGTAATGCAATGCATGTCAAAATGACTACAGGGCAAGAAGATCAAAGACACACATTCAAAATTTAATCGAACTAATCTTGAAATCACAATGATAAGTGATCTATGAGCACCTTACATTTGTTTCTAAGCTACCTTCTCATCGGGATTCGACTCATTGGAACAGTACCACGGACTAAAACTCAATCCGTTGATTCAAATTGTTTATTTGAATCTCCTATTATCTTGTGTCCTGCACCTAGGTTTTGCAACGTGATTTGAGTCACTGTGAGCCGCGAATCCTCGAAGAACGTTTTAAATTATAAACGGATTGATGCTCCATTGAATCCAAGTTTATGTGCCACCGATCGAGCAACCTCCTTGATCTGTTTATCACAGATCAAACACTTGTCCTTCAAAGCTCTGTGTGGCTCATTATTCTCATAGGGATTATTGAGTCACCAGTCTTTGATGCCTTCATTTTCTATATGAGATTCTATTTTTCCTTTGCATTTATGCATGGTTCTTAATATGTATATTTCGCCCTACCGTGTCTTGTGCTTTTGAGATGTTCAATAGAATTATTGAATACTTCAATTTTCATTGTCAATTATTAAAGTCTTGTGTGTTGATAGACAGTTCATCTGATTTTTCCACTGATACTTTAGTTCCGTTCGATGGTTTTTCACAATAGGGCTCCAGTCGTCATCATAAACCATTGTATCGGCACCGTGTCCTCTTTGTTTGGGTAAGACTTATCCCTCGAAATCTGCTAACTTCCTGTTGAGAGCCAATCGTCAGTATTTTTTACAAGTATCGATAAGTCTGTGTCAATGCTGGTTATAGAATCGGGAGTGGAAAATCAAATGTCGTAAGGTTTCCTCATTTCTGCAGAGGTAGCCTACATTTTTGGATAAGTCCATCTTCTTGAGGTTTTGCTTGAGGACTTCCGGATCGAACTTTAGAAAATGTGGTGTTTGCATCGGCACTGGATATTTTTGTAGCCTCTTCGGCTCATGAGGGTCGGTAAAAGGTTTGCTAAAAGTTCGATGTTTTGTGCTTACGCTAAGTTAAAGGCAGTCCAGCAGTGGAATCCTATCGTTTGATTGCTAGACTGAAAACTAAATAAAATATTAAATTTACTCTTCTTATAATCATAATCTGACCAAACTGCCAGATTCTTGTATGGTTTACATTGATTGGCACTACTAGATACGTGGATGCTATTTGATTTTTTTGTTTCGAATACAAAATATGGATGCCAGTGTCAATATGTCCTTTCTTCAAAGCTCCATTTCGTAAATTTTTCAAGTGTTTTAGCTTCTTGATTGACCGTTGTTATATATCCTCATTGACAACTAATAAATGAGAGTAATTATATAAAATCCGCTTCCAAGTTATAAGTGAAAAATGAGATGACTTATCAATTAAGCTTCACCATGTCGAATTTTTCTCCTTTTACAATAGAAAACAGGAAAACTATAAATCAAGAAGGGCATAGAATTTAGCTGATATAATTGCGCGGAAATCAATCGATTCATTTAATTTAACCGTTTTGGTGCTCGACATAGGTTTCGGTGCATTCGTCGACATAGCGACGAGCGCGCTTGACCTTGTCGCTATTTCGACGACTGCGTCAGTCTACGTTAAACTCCCGGTGGGGGAGGGTTGTTCGTGTGTTCAGTCTTGTTTTTAATCGTTAGTCAATAATTAACATTGTAATATGTAAAAAATAATTGGATTTTATTACCGCAATTTTAATTAAATATAACCAAAATCCTTAGCACTAAAATGGTTAAAATCAAAAGAAAATGATGGTGACTACAATCGCCTGTTTAAATACAGAAAAAATCCTTTTTTGTGCTGTATTTGAAAATCAAATACTACAGAAAACATTCACTAATCAGACGTTAACTTGATATTGTGATAAATTAAACGTGATAAATTAAAAATGAACTAAACAATTCACCCCAAAATCCAAGTAAATCTTCTCACAGTTACAAACAATGCAAAATCTACGCTTTACGTAATGTCCTAGAACCTTATCTAACGGCCGTAAATTCCAACAAATTAATAGTAATAGCTTTCCTCGTTCAAAACTTATCTCCAAATCACCATTCAACAGAACTTAAACACACGTTTTTTTTTGCTACTACATATATCCATTAGCACATCTACTCTCGCATATGCAGATACACGTTTCACTTCTGCAAAACTGTCTTGGCAAATTAACTAGCGTATCCCGGCAATTCTCCTCGCCAAGGAAAGAAAAATGTCGGCATGGCTAAATTGTGTATTACCAAATTAATTAATTTCCTGCCGCCAAGAATTTCAGCTAATAAACAATGTGTGTTACAGCTAGAATTACACAATAGCAAGCTTTACAGGTAGGAACGAGAGTATCTTGATTGATTAGTCAGACAAGCTTACGCGATCTCACTTTAAGATACAAGACAAGATTTTCTCTTGTAGATGCAGTGAAACGATGTTGTGTTAATGTACGACGAAGGTTTTAGTTAATTATCTTATAAACAATTGTATAACAGTCCTGTTGGGGATGATTAGTTAATATTACAATTAAAGTTTAATCGACGATGATAATAAATCAAAAAATTAATTTTTTTAAACTTGGATGTTTGAGTTTTCCGATGACCAACGAATCGTTTAGTATTGCGTATTTGCAATGAGGCATTTACGGAATTTTCAAAAAGATTCGGAACATTAACACAAAACGATTCAAAGGAGCGATAAACATAACTCCATAATACGCATTGTGGAACTTCCTCTTAAAGATATTTTACTATTTATTTTTAATTTTTTTTCTGCATTTTGGACCTGCACAAAAAATTCTTGATGTTAGAATACAATTCAACTCCTCTGTCAGTGAAATTCATTACTTCTGAAACTAATTAATTTGATATAAGGCATTGTAATGGAAGTGGAACAGGTGAAAACAGCATTGTGCATTCTAATGATGCACGCTGATGTAGTATTGTCGCAATGGTAATCCATCAATAACTTTTTTGAGGTCATTTTCATCTATTTTATTTCGGCTGCTGCGTCATCATGTAAATGATCGTATCGGAAATGTAGTACAGAAGCTTCAGTCAAGCTGGAAGGATTTTCCCATTTCTTCGTTAGCAAAAGTGAATATCTCCGCCACTCAGAAAACAACTCAACAATTGTCAAAGAATTTTAGAGTGTTCAGGAAGAATTTTTAAGACCTTGTCCAATGAAAAAGGAGAAAAGTAAACACAAGTATGCACACAGAAGGTGCAGCATGGTCAAATACGAAATCATCTGCCTGCAGACTAAACCGCATGAATTACACCGTCCTGTGTTTATTATAAGGAGTTGAAATTCAAAAATCAGGATTCGTAGACTCCGAAATGCAGTATTATTTTACGTATTTTTTAATTTGTGTATCATATTCTATTTAAAAATGCGCAACCATATTTTAGCTTGCTAAATATGCCAATATCTTGGATTGATTCCAGAACAAATATTATTTGCTCGATTTGTTGGTTTTTTTCATTACGCAACTCCTTTATGTTGAGGAGGAGTATATCTCTTCAAATGTCGATTCCTTTAGAAAGTTATGCTGTAAGTTCGCATGGTATATGATACAGGATGGGCCATTTAATGTTTGGAATTAGAACTATTGGTAATTGTCAGGTTGGAAACGTTGATGACATTTCCAATGTGACAGAAAGTTAGTTTTATGTTTGACATTTCTGAAACGAGTCATTTTTCACTGGAACAAAGTTGGGTAATATAAAAAAGTTTTTTCCCACAGTGGTGAGTCTTCTAGTCGAGCTGTACGAAATTTATGAAGAAAATTTAACAAAAAGGATGTGCCAAAGACGCAGTTTATGGATTAATTTGTGAAGCGAGTTCATGAAACTGAATCGTCGTTGAATAAAATAACCCTTGTACGTACACGACCAGGATGTTCAACCGCTGTTGCTTGTTGTTGCTGTTGCTCAGAGTGCACGTGAAGACTTGTGAAGACTGTTTACACCCTGAGTGTGGGATTCCCAGACGCACAATGCTTTTAGACTACCCACTAAACATCTTCCCTGTCAACCTGAGAACCTAGACTGGAACCGTTGCATTCCCTTGAGAAGGATATTTCATTAAGATCTCGGTATGATTGCATACGAAGTTCAATTAGAGCAAGATGCGACGTTGCATGACCATCCGATGCATTATCGATTTGCTCAATGGTTGACAATTGGCATTTTTATTGGCATTGGATGATATGTCAATAAGCAAAATTGTCGTATCTGAGGTTCTGAAAATCATCACGTCATCGTACAAAAACCACGGCATTTGCAATCAGTGACTGTCCGATGCGAATCTTATTCTGGTGATTCAATTTTTCCTCCAAAATCCGCAAGGAAACGTCGTTACAGTGCAAGGTGAATGATTGTTTGTTACCCAAAATTGAACAGCACGTCCAAGATGGCACTTGGTCGCAACAGGACAGCGCAACGTACCATACAGCCAGGGAAAAAATCAATCTTTTCCGAGCTGTTTTCGTAAATCACATAATTAACTGATGCATAATCGCTGATCTCAATGGGCCACCTCGGCGCTGCGATTTGGCTCCGTTGACCTTTTTTGCGGAGAATCGTTTAAAAAAAAGTGTAAAACTAACCATCCAGAGACGATTGAAAACTTGAAACAAGATCATCAAAGAAACATCAAAGCTGCCATTGACGAAATAGGGGCCAAAACAATCGAGATAGAATTGGAAATTGTAAGGCTAGTGGTGGTAGTCGCTTGAATAAAGTTGACTTCCATTACTGAATGGAAAGTCTCAATCTGTCTACTCATCTCTAAAGGTTGCCAAAATATTCATTCGTTATTTTTGGAAACTGATTCAAAACTTAAATCTTAAATGGCCTATCTTATATAAAGCAGTAAAAAATGATGAAGATCATTGCTTTGATGACATTTTTCAGGCTTGAGGACTAAGGAGGTATTTGAATGCAGTATTTTGAATCCTTTGTTCACAGAGAAACCACCACATTTCCAAACACTAACCATGTTCCAGAAGTGCGTAATACTCTAGTTAATTAGTTGATTTATATCTACGTATTTTTTTTATGTTCAATTTATTGTTTTATTTGTTTCTATTTTAAATCTTTTGTCTTATGTTTTATGTTTTATTTGATATTTTTAATGGAGAATTTCTGCTCAGCGAAAAAAAGTGTTCACGTTTCGAAAACCATTTTTTCCATTTTGCTGATGTCTTATCCTTGCATCTTCATCTATAACCACCTCACCACTAAATTTTTAAGCTGAAATGATTGATTTGATGATTCATTAATCCCTTGTTAATTTTAAGTTAATAATATTCAACTGATTGTAAGGGAGGTAGATGGGTTTTGAGACATGTTTTGTATTTGGGCTGAAAAATATGAAGTAAGTTTTTAATGCCCATATTCTGTTTTGAAAAATATTTGCTGATTTTATCAACAAATAATATTTTATAGTCAGTTATCCGAGAATATGTTTTTGGATTATTGAAACAAAGTAATTGTGACCCATCCGAAAAAATCGATATTGAAAAAGTGGTACAAATATCAAGTGAAAATTTCAAAATTAAGCAAAAAGAATTAATTTATAAATAAAAGAAAGAAAAAAATTGAGAATGACAAAGGAAAAAGCTCTGAAATTTAAGGGAATGCAAGGACGTTATGTGAACTAGAACTTGTTTGAAATGGAAAGTTGCAAACTCTATTCGACACAGTCAAAGAGCAAAGAGTTTTCAAGATATTGGACTAAATTACATGAATTATTAGTGACAGATGCCCAATCTTTACTAAATAACAAAAACAGCAGTTATAACGCCCTTTGAATTTTCTGAGCTCCATGTAATGTAAACAGGCTTGCAAAAGACCAGGAAAATACTTCAACGACGCATTGGAACCTCGAGGTAATCTTTTTGTTTTCTCTTATACCAACGACCTGAAGATCACGTCAAAAAACCACCTAGTACCTTGAGAGAGTACCTTGTTCATTTGCATTCTTAAGAACAACGCTCCATAATGTGATTTTGGCAAAGCTAAAATTGATATTTTGGATTATTTCATCCAAAAAGTCAGCATCCAATCACTTCCAGAAAAGGTGATTACCATTAAAAGTTTTCGTAAGCCAGTCGTTGCCTCAGGTTCAAGGCGTTTCCTCGCATAAATTGGCTTTTATCTCTATTGTGTATCCAACGCAGTCGTTTTAATAACGCTTAGAAAAAAAGGATGAAGGGTACCGAAAATAATGACGAATATGAGGTGGTTTGGGCAAATGATGCTTTAATTGCTTCTAAAATGTGAAACTAGCTCTCATGGCTCACATACTGAACATTGCTAAACTGATTCTGCATAGTGATGCTTCAGACCATGCTGTTGGTGCCTTTCAAAGGGTCCGAGATCAACTGCAGCCTTTCGGGTTCTACTCCAAGCGTATGTTTGACTGTTACAAATATTATACAATGCCAATGACTGCCAGTTATGCTGAGAGTTTTTGAATCACTTCAGCAATTACAATCGTCACTAAGTAGGTCACACTCACTCTAGTAGGCTATTTCTAATTTTGCCGAGAACTCTATGGTACTTATGTTCGAGGGGAATCATAAAAAGGAAACACAAAAGCGCCAAAATATTGTGATTATCCCACTGATCAAACTCCTCCGTTCATTGGCACAGATGTGCGACAAATAACTTTTGATTTTGCTCCTTCCCTTTCTGATCCAGGAGTCTGGCTTCTATTAGAATGTTGTCCCAAGGTTTGGTGCGGTCTTCGATTAAATTGGAGTATGGAGAGATTATGAAAGCTTGTCTTACTTATCAAGGAGGCAAAAAAGAACGCCAAACGTCTTTTACAAAATCTCATGTTCCTGGAGAGAAACCCAGTTTCATCAGTATTCACATTGTTTGACCTATACCTTCGTCACGAGGTTTTTGTAACTTTTTGATCTGCTTTGACTGATTCACTTGTTGGCTTGAACTGATTCGAAGTTAGGGTACAGGGGCCCAAACAGATTTCTTGTTTTGGCATCCCAAGTCATATTGTACCTGACTGAAGAAGATTCGAGTCATTTGAGTTTTCTTTCGAGTCATTCGAATCATCATTTTTCGACCAGCTACAAGCCATATGCAACTATCCATAAAGCAATGGATGATCAAGATCAGGACACAGGACAATCATCACCTCAATCAAATGTTATCAAACACTAAAAATTGGATTTGGCTGTGTGTATATCGATTCACATTCATGATATTACACCTATGTGTATTACAAAAAGTAGAAATTCAGAAATCATATCACAGCCACACCAGCTGAATTTGTTTACGGAGCATTACTTTGGCTTCTATGAGAGTTTTTCGAGGACCAAATCGACCAACACCAAAACAAATTCTTTGTCAAGTTGAATGAAACTAGGCACCAATCAAGACCACAACCAGCTTCAAATTATTCTACTCAAAGAACTTTTTCTTCAAAAGAGTCTCGAAATTTTAGCACTATTTATTTGCAACACGAAGCAGTGTTGTGACCCTTGAGGCCAAATTATAACGCACAATTCGAAGTAACTCGTCCTGGAAAATCATGATACATCATGAAAAAAACGGGGAAAGAGCAAGAGGTTTCAGTTCAGCTACTCAAGGCAGTTTGGAGTATATATGATACAGGATGGACCAACTAACCCAGGTGGAATTATCCTCCATCACGTGGAGGATAATTCGTTTGGAAAGAAGACTACATAAGAGCTGATCCACTTGTTTAGGTTCTGAACCAAAGAGAACTAAAAAAATTCAACCCGACATGCCACGTTACGTCTCAAAAACGTTTTGTACATCAAATCATACCCCCAACAAAGATAGTATCGTTACTTAGTCAGTAGCGGGGGAGTAATATGGCAAATTTACGATTTGAATTTCCCGCCTGCTCAGTAAAGTGAATAATATGCTACAGAATATTAGTGGTTAATAGGAGTAACTCGACTTGCGCGTTTATTCTGGATCAATATAATGTTTAAGATTTACATATTTAACGTAATTCATCATATCATCAGTTCTAGTTCTAGTTCATCAGGATCCGTACCCTTCGCCAAGTTTAAGGGTTTCAACGTCAAACATTCCTAGATTTTCTCGATTTGATATCAAGAAATTAAAATAAATTACACAAAAAGCCAGAAAAGGAAAATTTTATGTCTGGGACCGCTGCTGGCCAATGTTAAATGCACTATTGTGTGAAAATTTTATATTTACCAAGAGTAACATATTGATAAAGACAATTTTTCACAGTCTTTATATTCTCGTACGCCAACCGTTCGAAGGATCATTAGGCTTATTTGTGCATTAAGTACACACCGTGTTGGTGATTTGCTCATGAGGAACATGTAATAATTCTACTGATTTCCAAAAGAATTGAGTATGGGGGTTTATTGATTTGAAAATCAAATAATTCGAAATGATGAATGCAGTTTTTGTCAATCATCATCCATGGATTCCTTAAAGGCATCAGAAGATAATATTGCTGTTGTTTGCATAAGAAATGAAGAGATGAAATAAATTGGAATTCAATTTCTTTTCCATTAAATTAATTAAAATTACAAATCTAGTAAATATTTATGTTTCTGTCGTCTGATGAATGTATCTTTTGATGCTGAAGAGAAAGTATGTGTGTTTTATAGCCAATCAATCTCTGTCCGGACATCGAATAATTTGATTTACCCACGTCTTCCGATACGAGTCATTGATTCGCATAAAGCTTTGCAAAAATGCATAAATCACCATGAAAAGTGAATTTCACTTGTGAAATTTTCCCAAAAGTTCACTGACTTTTTGCCAGGCTTATTGTTGATAGGTATGAAATTTCATTTTCATTTTTTTGTATTCAAATTTCAGCATAAACCTCCAAATATCTCTTATTCAAAAGATATCACGTCATATTGTGATGATAGAAAGTATTCAAAATTGTTTGTTTATTTCCAGATTTGCAATTTAACTTTTTCAGACTTCACGTCAGTTACCCTTTATTCTTTCATAATAGCACGCAATGTGAAAGATCCAGCAGCCGAAACGAGATTAGCCATGGATCTTTGGAAAAATGAAAAGCTTTGCACATTATTTATATTGTGATGAGTTGATTTTATAATGAGATACACGCCCGCCGGATAATTGTTCAGTGAACATTTTATCCACATTTAGTAGAGATATCATAATTTCTTCATTGCAGACCAACGAGATTTTTTTCGGGTCTATTGTTTGCCGAAAATGTTCAAAACATTTCAGCTCTAAATTACAAGAATTTCTTTTGAATGTGGCGCTGACCTTGCGTTATCTACTCAAACAATGTCTTTTGGAATTGAAGCAACGAAACTGACCACACCATGTCAGTGTGGCATATGCGGAAATTCAAAGAAGACACGGTGAAAGTTTGATGCATGCTATGTGGCTTCTGGTGAAAAGTGTGAAACAATATGCGTGGATTATAGTTTCTAATCATGCAGAATTTCGAGATCGCATCAGTTTGGGTGCTGTATCGTTTAATTGGTTCTTCACGCAGAAGCCGCATGAATTGCTGTTTCCCGTAGCACATCGCTACAACATGTTAATATTGGAAAGTTTGTCACAGAAACGTTTTCTTTTCACAGTCTAGACTTCATAGGCTTCCGATTGAATAATGCCAAAATTTTGATTTGCTGATGAGTTCCCGAAATGCTTAACATGTATCAATCTATTGAATATCGTTTGGCAATAGTAGTTTTCTCGAGTAACTCTCGCTCCTTCTAAAAAACTGTGGCAAAAGGCCTCTAACCTAACACTCAAGCGCTTCCGAGGCTGAAAAAATGCTAAGGTGTAATAGAATGATTATTTCACTTTTGTATAAACAAATTTTATTTATTTATCGATAAATAATAATCGTTTATATTTTAATAAATTTATTAAATAACTAAGACATAGTTTATTGATTATGATTAATTGAAATTTAAAATATTCTTTATTCTGATTAAACCTGCCATCCCTACGCGTACGCTGCTATATGGCATCGTTATCGTATTGATTTCGTGAGCTCAGAGTATTAAAACAATTAAAAATTTGAATGATCCACCTTGAAAGTATTTTTAATAAATTTAAAACCGCTGTTCTGTAAAATTTATTATTAATTTTTTTGAAACACGCATAGTAACATTCTTAGTAAAGCGTCTGGCACACGTACAGAGGGGAGAAGCTCTGCGGATTGCAGCTTCATATCGCACTGTCTCTTAGCCAGTAGTGCTGGTTATCTCGAGGGTGGTCCCTGTTGTGCTACTTGCGGAATGTAAATTCGTCAGCCAAGAGGAAAGGAGAAGGACCCTAGGCATGAGTATATTCAGTCTTACCTGCATAAAATGGACAAGTCAACATTCTCAGCTTGCTTGTTCTGCTCTCGTATGACAGATGACGCTTGCCACACATGCTTTTGCATGCAGAAGATAGACAAGACTCTGTTCGCATCGCTCAGAGAAAATAGGCGCGCTCTCTCCAGAAAACGTAACGGAAAAGATGATGAAGTCAAAAGACAATTGAAAACGCGTGTACGTGTACGCGTGTATTACGTCCTCTTTATGAAGAAAGACATCATGGATCGCTTGGCGGCGCAGACAGAAGGCGGATCTCCCTCACGGCAATCCTCTACCTTCCCATCCATTCGTACTGAAAGAAGGATTTTCCTTAACCAGAAGACGTCACCAGGCGATGATTGATGAGGCCTGGTCCGAAGTAATGTGACAAACAGTACCAGGCTATGTTCTCGGTGTGACAGGGCAAGTGTTTAGTCGGTAGTTTCATTCCGAAACTCAGACTTTTTGAAAGAGCGAAACTCAGGACGTAACAAGCCTTCACCTCCCAACCATAGAAAAACATTAATAACTTTAAAAAAAATTTCTAGAAAATTTTTACCATAAGGCTGTTCAGTTTAGAAGGACAAATTGAAATATTTATGTAATTCTTTCTTTATATCTAAGGAAAAAATTTTAGTTTAAAACATTAAAACAATATGGCAGTTAGAGAATGCAGACTGAAGTTGCACGCATACGCGACGAAAATTAATTGCCAATAAACTGCCCAACTGATTCATGTCATGTTTCGGCTGGTTACCAAAATATATATATTTAAATTCGATAATAATCTATATATAAAACTTTAAATTAAAGAGTAAGATTGAATTACCACAATTTAGAAAATGTTTCAATATGTAACGCTGTATTTTCGCTTTATTTTTCATTGATTTTAATGTACTACGATTGTAAAAATGCATATGTGTCCAAATTTAGGTTCCGTCGTCGCTGTTGCGTAACAGTCGCTGTGGGGTGTTGACCCTTCTTTGTGATACCTCCTCCAGTTTTGGGTTCTAGGTCACGTTCTCTAATTGGAAAATCTAAGTTGTGAGTTGCTATCTTCTTTTGCTTTTGAATGTAACCAGACCAGCGTTTTCTAGGTATTTCCACTGATCTTTGTCCCTCAGTTTTGGCAGTAAATCAAATTTATGTAGGCTTAACTAGTTCACATACGTAACAAATCCTGACAAATAGATCATGACTTCTGACACACACAGCAACTGGGTACCAGTTCCAACAGATTCGACCCTTTATTGATTCCTGATTGTTCTTACGCTGGAAAACAAGCAGCTTCGTCGTGTTATAGTTTAATGCGAAATCGAAACGTGTTTTAACTGATACTCACTTCTACCAGCTCTCTATCCTTTAATCTAATAACAGTCAAATGCCCGTCACTGAAAATGCAAGTCAATGCTTTTGCTAAAATTTCATTCAGTTTTAAAGAATAGAATGTATGTGTCGACACTATAGGTTAGATCCTTTGTCACAGTGTTTAGTTCCTGGGAGACAGTTCCTAGAAGTTCGCACCACTGAACGAGTATTTTCTCAGCATTTTTGGGCTCCTGGTAATATGGGACAGTGTTGGAACAACTAGAAAATTTCTAACAACCTTAAAAGTTGCCAACAAAAAGTGCCACTTTTCAAGCTATCCGGGCAGAAAACTTCTCCGGGAACCTCTCTTTCACTTTCTCGCTCTGTGTTGCTGGAGACCTGCAGCTATCATAGTTTGAATGTTTTGGGTGCCTAATAATGAACGGCCGCTCTTAAGGTTTAGGGACTAGTTTCCTTTGATTCATGCCAGCACCCATGAAAAACTAAACTAACCAGAATCTCCATTACGTTCAGCAGAAAGTGCTTAGCACGAAAATTTGCGTTCCAATGCGTCAAAAGTGTCCAAGGAAAGCGTCCAATGAATTGGAGTATCTATTTTATTGGGCAGTTGAATCCACAAGCGAATTTCCGCAGTGATATTTGCCTTGAGTGTTTAAATCCAATAAATGCGTTGGGTTTCTGGGAGAAATGTTCGAATCCCGTGGAATTAAGAGAGATCAGCTGGTCCGAGATTTAGAATGCATAGTGACATGAGTTTCGCCATCGAAGGAGTTCATCTCTTACAATGACTTTTTATCTAAAAACGATTCCAGTGCAAGTTCCAAGACAATTCAGGACGGATGGTACTCAAAACTGCAAATATTCACTCAACAGATTGATTCCCTAATGCATTGTTCTGGGAGCATCAGACTTTCCACAACACAATTAATTGTCCTTACTCTTCAGCTAGATAATCGCTATAATTGAAAGGGCAGGATGTGGGAATTCCGCTACTACAGAGGCATGTGAATCTACGACCATTTTGCGGTGCGGTAAGGTCTATCGGTGCAGGTTGAAATTCTTGGTAAATTTCTTTCAAAGCCAGTTTTTGGTAACAGGGTAGCAAGGCTCTCCTTGAGAACAAAACCACTATGACTGCTCGGAACGAGTCGGAGTGAGAAAATAGCAGAGTCCTCCCAGCAAACTTAAAGAAGAGTTTTCTCATCCCCACACGACATACTTCATTGCAAAATCAATTGAATTCAATTTATTCGCTTGGCGGTAGTTTCTGAAGTTTATTTTTCACAAATCGGTCGTAACATTTCAAAATTTTGCTATCAAATGCAGGAGAAAACTTACACTTATCCTATGCTTCATGCTTTCATCTATGCTTCATCCATATTTATGCATTTTCTGGGCAGTGGTGCAAATATTTAATATTAATATCGTCATAATTTTTAAAAATTACGTCTCCATTGCTTCATGAACAATATTTAAGGTATCCAATTTCCAAATCCATTCAATTTAATAATTTTTAATACGCACGAATTTTGGTTAATTTTGCGTGAAAATCGAACAATTCTTAGAAGATATTTTGGTCCACTTATCCCAAGACGTAAGGACCAACATCTTCGCCGATTCAACCAAAACGCCCATTTGTTTCGTGTTTGTATATATTTTTGGTTTTTTTTCAACAGTACAATGATTTCCAGAAGCTTAAATGAACAACAGGATTAGATACGACATCATGTCGTTAACTTTTTTTGATTTTTTAAAAATTAATATATTTCTTCGGAATCTAGGAATTCTTTAAATTAAAATTTGCCACAGCAATGAAAACAAAGCTTTAAAATAATAATAACATAATATTAGGGCTTTCAAGTCAGTCCTATAGCTCTCATTATTCAATAATACGTTGTGGATTCCTCATTTATTTCTAGAAAAGATTTCTAGATTCCTACAAACCTTTTTCACGCCTTCCCTGGAATAAAACTGATAGCCAGGAATCAACGTATGTGGGCCTGACTTTTCCGT
Source organism: Stratiomys singularior (assembly GCA_954870665.1). NCBI lineage: Eukaryota > Metazoa > Arthropoda > Insecta > Diptera > Stratiomyidae > Stratiomys > Stratiomys singularior. The sequence continues at coordinate 26,883,442 of OX940878.1, read as the reverse complement.
TTTTAAACTCAACCTTAGGAAATCTCACGTCGATTTCTGTGCCATTGTATAACTTCATCTATTAGTGGCCTGGTTACCTTTCAATTTAATATCCTGGGAAATAGTGGAATTTGAATTTTACACAATGAATGAAGACACAATGAAGACACACTATCTTAAATAAATAGCAGTGATCACGGAGAACACGTTAAATTCTTCCGAAATTTTCCAGCAGCCTTCGGAATGTGTCAAAAGGATGACAGAGAACTTTAGTCAACATTTTTTTTTTTTGAGAAAAATCCAAATTTGAAATTTAACTCAAAATGGTTTTCAAAATCTAATCGAATATTTAAACATTCATTTTCATTTTGATTTTCTAATCGAGCCTTCCTGTACTACACACCAGTCGTTAGGACTGAGTTACATACAAAAAAAAAGGATTAAACTGAAAAGGAAGAGTATAAATAAGGAGGATTTAGCGTCGGAACTTAATGCCTATTAAACCGTTCCCGTCCGAACTCAATTATTGATTGCATATTTTGAATTCAAAACTGCGAGGATACCGAGAACTACAAGAACTTTATCGCTGAGTCTCCATCAGACTCTCACGAACATTTGGTGACTCCTATAGGGAGCTAATTACCTTAGGGGAAGCTAACTACTGATGAAAGATTAGCCATTCTTCCGTGCCTGGTGCTATTCCAAACAATGGATAAGAATTGTCCAGAATAAAGTTCATGTACATAGATAACGAACGATGATGGAAAGGTACTTAATATGGCATTGAATATGATTTTTGCTGGGATAGCTGACAAAAAAGGATGCAGCGATATAATTTCAGAAGAACAGTGCAGCATAACAATTTTTGAGACAAGCAACTCGTTGTGTGATATTGGTACAAAATAAGTCGAGAGCCCGCGAGGACAAGACAACCTCACGGTAAGAAAGGGTCGCTAGACTGCGAAAGGAAATTTTTTATAGTATAGCAAATAAACACACATACCTCAAAATAAAAATTGAATTCTGATTGGAAGGATCGATAGAATTCCGAATTGGAAGAAGAACGATCTTACAAAAGGAAGGGAACTCTAAGGAAAGGTCCAGGCTAGGTTAGGGGGCGTTCAAGTATTACGTAACGCAATTTGGGGGAGGGGGTCCTTTTATACGTTACGATGCGGTACTTATATACTTATATTATACTATGCTACATAAAAACGTTATGGCACGTTACACAGGGGGGAGGAGGGGTCAGAAATTTTCAAACATTGCTTTACGTAATACTTAAACGGTCCTTTATACATGGCTTTTTTTCGACCAGGAAAAACTTATATGAAAATCGTAATTGAGGTCCAGGAAATCATCAAATTACAACAGCATAAACGGTGGAGGTCGTCCCCCTACGTCTTGCGGTGAGAATAAAACAATCCTGCCCCAAGGAAGAGTAGGAATTCTGGCTCTTGCTAGTTTGATTACTGTTGTTTAATCCAAAAAGCAAACAGCTGATGACATAAGGACAATGATGAATTTAATCAAAAGACACTGAAGAAATGGTCAAGAAATTTTAAGGGAAAGGTAGGATTGAAACAGCTGGGCTAGTATATGGAAGAGCGGATTCGGACAAAGTCCAGTCGCATTTCAAGTAAATTATAGGTTTAGACATGTACAGCTGTTGGTAACATGACACGGCAGAGGCACCAATACGTTACTTGAAGGGTAAAAACGCACTTGCTGGGAAATTTGGAGCAGAACGTGCGAAGCCCTAGTTATATGTTGAGTTTTTTGGAAACTTGTAAAGCTTCTGTGAAACTTCTTCAGTGATACAAGCAACAGGGTTAATTTGATTTTCTATAAGGTAACTATTGGAGACTTCCTTCATTTTACTAGCCCTCCTGTGAATGCAAACAGTGCTGAACTTGTGTCATATAAAAACAGGGATCAACAGTTGTGGTTCTCTGATATATCATGGTACACTGAAGTCTCGATATAAATTCACCAAACCAATATTATTTTATACCAAGCCTGAAGAGGTAGACAGATTTGGATGGAGGCCAGAAGAATAACATTCTTGACCTGCCTCTTTCCCCTGGGAGACACAATGGACAATTGTTTTTTGAAAGCGAATTGACGGTTCAAAATAAACTTCTGTTTCCGGTACGAGTACTAAGGCTAAAAAATTATCAGTAAAACAGAAAAATTTGACACGCAAAAGACAAAGAAGAACCGATCTATCAATGTTTGTGAAGAATAAGGATCAAGTCAGCTGGGTTAACATGTAAGGGAGGAAAAATTAGTTAAATTCCAATCTAGGTCTGATTGCCTTAAATTTAGACACTTAAAGCAAAGTAACAAAGGTATAAAGCAAAATAATACTCGCTGTAGGATGAGTGGCTGAAGGATGTAATCGCGAAACTTAAACGTAAGAATTTCTGTGCTCGATTTGACTAATTGCAATAATAAGCCTACTACTAGAGAGACTTTCAATATGGGATGCCCAAATGATAGATGATATATAAAATAACTGACAGTTGGCAATGGTATCAACTCCCAGATTCCCTCCAGATTCCTTCCTGATTCAAGAGCGCTGCAATAATCAAATTTGCAATATACAAGGATGTTTCTGTGTTTGCTTGAGCTTTTTTGAGCTGATTGTCCTCACAGAACCATAAAACACTGAATAAGGGACGTGATAGTAATAAGTTCAAATGGATTGATCTTTGCTACGGTGCTGCTTGTTGATTTTAGATCTTTATACTGATGATATGAAGTGGCTGTAATGGTAGAACGCGCGAGATAGACAATTTTCTTCTGAGCCTTGCATAGCTTACGGAGCTACAAAATTTACGTCACACAGCGAATCTTTCAAAGTAAGTCAAAAAACGTCCATTCCTCTGTGACAAGTAATTCTGAACTATGAGAACCAAGAGTACTTCATTATTGCCAACAGACTAGGCAGAACGCGTCCTGAAATCGGATGTCTTCTGATGAAGATGAAATACTTCGTTGATGTGTTACTTTCAATGCGTAAGCTGACATTAAAATTAAGAACTTTAAACCAATGGAGTGGAATATCTGTTAATCTTATAAAACATCCAAGCGCTGATGCCAAACAAAAGCAAAATGCAGGAAATAGAAACCGAAAAGAATATCGGCCCAGTCAAATCGTTACTGCGATACATGTATTTTCCGTGCTTTACCACGATGATCCTTGCATCATGCTGGGAAAATGTGCGGCAAGAAAAAGGTGCACACTATATGTTTATTATTTTACAACCCATTTTGATAACTAGATACCCTGGAAAACTTCTTGATATGCCATAGATGTATGCATATATCTATGCCACAGCCTCAGATCAAATGAATCACTTAGAGATGGAAGAGATCTATCTCTCAGGTAAAATAGCTTCCGAAAAGGATAGTCGACTATAAGTTAAATTTCACCTTTTTCACTTCAAATCCTGTAGAATGACAGCCAAATCACTGCCAGTGCGGTTCAAGGCTTCTTTCTTCATCGAAATTTTTGGGACATGGTATGGATGTGTTACCGCACAATGAGATATTGACAGGTTTCTTCCTCCGACTCAAAATTGAATCAGACATGAGAAAGAAAGGTGGTATGAGGGTATCATTGTCTTGATGTTGCGACTGCTAGTGCAGATATTGGTAGCAAGGAGATGTATATCAACCACAATCCTGTTGAATGTTGACAGTAGATACTGAGGTGCCAATCTGGTATCTCGATGTAATGCTTGACGCAGAAATGAAAATCGATACTGGGCAAATATTCCGTATCTTGCGAATATCTGCAATAAAACTGTCATATACGATATAAATAGCTACTAAGTTGACAAGGAAACAAGATGACAATAATTCCTTACTGCTAAACAGCGCCAACATATTGACTAATTTGCCTTGCAGATCAAGGAGAACTAGTTAACAATGTAACACATGTGTTAAATGATTGAATTGAGAGTTTCCGCCATCTCAACAGATTTTGCAGCTACCACACTGCTTCTGATGAAGCAATTTTCGGCGATCCTCATAGAGTTCCTGAAACATTTACCTAAGGAGAGGTATTTGAAAATAGGCACTGTCTTTTGTGTGAGGACTTGCTCCCAAACATAACTCATATCGCTGAACACAGGATTGCAGGTGCTTAAGGTTGTTCAGCGGCTAGATTAGTTTGTTTACTGGCGAATATTTAACTCATAGACATGAGAACGTCAAACTTTGTCACAGGATACCGTCATTTTAGCCAATATCCTCATAATATGCGGAAGGTATGAACAGCGGAGAGTGAGTATTGTGAGATTTTTAGAACATATATATGGCACGTTTCATTCATTATATGTTTGATCATACTTTTCTTCCTAAAGAGTTGTCCGTTCCTCCACGTTAGGCCGTGTTAGGCCTAGGAGTTGTGGGGGCATTACTAACAATGGAAGGGCAAAAAGAGATTGTAACGATTGAAACTTCATTATGAAATGAAGTTTCAACGAAAATGTTAGCACGATAAGAGGTCTTGAAGTTGGGAAATTGGTGGCAGAAAGTTCCTTGATTTGAAGAAAGCTAAATTTTTGTCATAACCGACTGCATGTTGTAAGGAGAATATGATTATAGTGGACCAGAGTCTTTGCAAAAATCTGTGAAAGCAAACAACAAACAACTTGAGTTTGCCAGAATAACTTGTAGCTAGCCCTGACCCTTTCACAATTGCGTTCACGCAACACATACATGTAAATAACGCGCCAACTAACAATGGTAATGTGTGTGGTGCCATCTACCATGTTAACTCGAAGATTGATTGTTTTGAGTCTGTCAAAACGCACCCAGTCCTTGCAAAACACCTACGCTCTTGTTTGCCCGAGGTGTAATGGTCAGTGTTTCAACATTTTTCTCTATTTACTTCTTGTGCCATAGAAACGCCGAGATTTATCAGACTTACGGCAGTATAAAGTTCTTGTTGGGCACTTATACTTCCGAATGCAGACAAAGGAATTCGAGGTAACGTTCTAAGTCAACAGCAAAGTGTCTTTATTCGACTTGTTGCGTGAGCGCAACATGAGGAAAGTGTTTTTTTTTTAATTTCAGTTTTTGTGTTAATTTTTTCTTGTTCCGTTTGTGTGAAATCTTTTCGTGATTCAAGCATGTTGCGATATCAAACCCGGAGTACATATTGTGCTATTGCTCCTCCGCGGCTGAACAAATCCGATTGTTCGGATGTTACGGATGGCGACAAAGAAAATGGACCAGAGTAGAAGGTATGAGACGGCGATTGGATCTTAGAAGATGATGATGAATGGCAAAATATTATGGAAGAAGAGGACTGTGAGAGTTCAGTCGACGAGGATCTCAACCCCATCCCCAAAAAGAAGTCGAGGTGTCGGCCACCAAATAAACGATGTCAGGGTACGGGAAAAAAACAATTTGGCTATAGCGATACCTGACTATGAAGGTGAGGAGTATTTCTTGCAATGAAAATCAATAAGTTTAGAATATTTCCTCCGATTTTTTTCCTACGAAGCCATTGACTTGATAGTAGAGGAAAGTCATTTATATTATTGCCAAAAAACTGAATCTAGTTTGAAAGTAGACTGAAATGAGTTGCTGCAGTTTTCAGGGACCAGCATATGTATGGGTATTGTGAGGTTACTAGCAATAACAGATTTTTGGGCCAACTAAACGTATGTCGCGAAGGTAGCAGACGTCATGACAAAAAATAGATTTTTCAAAATAAGAAATAATTTACACTTTGAAGATAATAGTACCATTGATCCAAATAGTATAGATTGATTTATCGAAGTACGTTCCCTGTTCAATATTATCAATGCGAATTGCCTAATATTCAGAGCTGAGGATGATGTATATTCAGTAGGTGAAACGATGGTTCCATACAAAAGGGAAAAAACGGGGCAGCACAAGGCAATACAACCCCAAAAAGCCCAACCTTTGGGACTGTAAAATAATATTAATTGCGGATACTAATGGCCAAATAATCTTGATGTTGCTCTATCAAGGTCCCAGCACACTAAAGTATTTGAGGGCACCGTTTTACAGTTTAGTGTTACTGAAAATGCGTTCTTGTGTGGACCATCATACGTGAAAACATCATTGAAATCCCTTGCGGACAATGAAAAATTTATCAATATTCTGTGATAACTATTTTACCAGAGTAAAATTATTTGTTGATTTATTGGAGAAAATGAAGGTTCATACTGTGGGGACCTTTCGGAAAAATCGGATTGAGCACTGCCCTCTCATAAGAGAAAAGGTTTTGAAAGCCGAAGAACGTGCGGCTTCCAATCTTTTGAAAAAATATTTATGATGGTAAAATTTTCTAGACAGCGACCCGGTGTATCTCGGCAGTACATTGCATGATATTGAACCTCAAAGATCTCTATATCGGTACAATCAAACTCAAATTCAGTGCCCATAGATCGTATAACAGTACAATACACATATGGGAAACATTCATAAACATAACAATTTAGTGTCTATGTATCGCCAACGTTACAAACCCGACACTGGTACTATCCTCTTCTTACGTAGCAACATAAGCAACGTAAGTAGCAACGTAAGCACATATCTACTAAGCTTTACAAACGGGTGGCTCATTGGAAGGAGGACGGAAGGCTTCCCAAAGTTGTTATTGAAGGAATTCAGACTTTTGGTTTGTGACGGATTAATACATATGGGGAGAGCGAGTGAGAGAAGATCTGTTGTTCGTCCAAGGTTAGCAAGTGGGAGCATTTCAGGGAATAACGATCGAAAAGCCAGTGCCAAGTCCCAGTACTCCGAAGCTCTAACCCGATGTGATTTTGTCGAACTCTTTCCAGGATACATAAGGGCAAATGAACGGGGACGTGGTGATTAGAGCCATAAAAATATAACAACTGTACGATGTATCAAATATAAAGTAAGACTATGTTTTGTAAACGGCCGGAATAGTTTCTATGCTTATTACAAGAATTCAAGAATTACAAGAATTTCAAAGAATTCAAGAAGAAGCAGACGTTATTCATAAAAATCCCATTTCTATACCCTACATTCCCAATAACGGGAACAGGTTGAAGGCTTCCTTCACGTTGACAGGTTGAAAAAATGCTCAAAATGCAAAATTAGGCCCCCATATTGAAGTTTTGTCAATAAAATAACAAAATTGTAAAAAAAAATTGTTGAACAATTTAAAAAAATCTGATTTATTTGATTACTCTACTTCATTGTATTAAAACATGTTTTTTTTTTCTTTCCAGGTAAGTGCAATCCTGTAAACTAATTTCGTACAGGTTTGATATTTTCAAAGTCTTATGGAATCCCCAAAAGTAAAAAAAAGTACTTTATCGCAAAGAGGGTAAGGAATTAGAAAGAAGAAATGATTGAAGCAAACATGACAGACCATATGCATATGTGATTAAAATATTAGCTTTCAAATTGTTCCCTTAATTTACTATCACTACGTTTTCATCAAATATTGATGAAAATGTGAAAAAAAACTAATAATTTCCTTTTGAGCTTAAGTGTTTCCGTTTTACTTTAGAAATCAACACTTCAGCAAACTGAAAAAAAAAACTCATCCATATTCATATCGTAACACGCTTATTTTGCCACTTCATTGTCTATTGTTAAATAACCATCAAATTGCATATTTTAATAGCGGCAGGTTTTTTAGATTCGATTATTATAAACTGTTAATTATATTTAATTAAAAAAGATATACCAGAGAAATAAGCGTCAACCGATTTTCGCCTACCACTTAAATTTGAACTTTTTTCATATGATGGAAATTTCAAAACCCAATTTTTTCATGCTTATTACAGAAATCGAATTGAAATATCTTGAAATTTTTCTTTGAAAATCTATCAAGAATAATTCAATGAAGCAAGTGAAATAATTCAAAGTACTATTGAGACTACGAAAGACTATTAAGAACAATACGAAGCCAAAAAAGAGGATCAATCATAGCTTGGATATTGCCCTTTAAATATTGCGTGGATAGAATAGAAAGAATATTGATGAAGATACCCAACCTTCCTTATTTAAAGAAATCAAATTTATCAAAGCAGACAGAACGGATGCAATAAATTATACAAAAATTAAAAAATCATTTTTAACCATTTTTCTCACCATAAGAACTAAAAAACTAGATTCAACAAATGGGTTAGTATGACATTTTTTTCAAAAATAAATTATGATTAAATGATTTCAAACGACCCAGGCCGTACGAATTCGAACCAAAAAATTGTATTGGTATTCTCAAAAATATTAACGCCGAATTAATAATGTGTCCAAAGAATAGAGATTAATGTAACAGTACCAAAAAAGCAAAAACTATTCTCTGCTTGCACGCAGCTACGGAAACAAAAATGGATTGTCAAGCTTCTTTGTTTTATGAAATTCTCACAATCATGTCCCAGTTCGGAGATTAAATAAACATTAGAATTCTAGCATTTAACATTAGCAATAAACAATTTTAGCAATAAACCTCAGCACATTTAAATATTGTCTCTTATTCGGTAGCGACCAAGAGTTCTACTTTTTCGTTCTTTAATTTTAATATGTTTCACATTTTACACAGTTACATATGTGGAATTAAAATAACGATTTCAACGATTCGCGGAAATGATTTTCAGGTGTATATTAATTCTGACGTAAGTTAATATGCTTCCCTACTAAGAAGCTTTTCAATTTTCGTATTTATATTCTCATTGCGTTTTTAACGCATTATCACACATGATAAATAATTTTATGTTAATTATCCTAATAGCCACCCATATAGCAATGAGCGATATAAATCTTCCATCACTTCCCCACTTACACAGGATGCTATCACACCAATCCTTTCGGAAAAGTTCATATCGTAATATTTCTTGAGAATTATCGTTGCAATAATTTAAGAACACATAAGTTCGGTACTTTTCGTCACATCATATGAGTATATCGCATACATTTTTTCCCATACACCCATACACGTCCACTATTCCCTAAATGTTTTCACACCGGAAATATTTCCAGTGAACATGAATTTGTTTTTTTTTCGCCGCACGTCAAAGAACGATATAGAAAGCTCATTAGGATTCAGAGGGAATTTTCGGAAGTAAAGTTCCTGTTTGGTAGACGAGTAAGACGATAAGGCAAGCATCTAGTTTTGCGCAGAAATAAGTTACGTTAAAGTTTTGCAGTTGATATTGATTGCGGACCACGTTTCGTTTGACATGGACCAAATTGTCGCATGCACTAATATGAAAAAGGACACTAATATGAAATGTCATGTGAAGAAATTTATAGTATGTCCATTTGGAATGAAGGGATTTAAAATGAAGTGAACTTTAAAAGATGCTTTTGCGATTTTTTTGTTCTTTTTGAAGGATTTCAGAAATTTAAAGTTCTTAGGATGTTTTCAATAAATTGACTAGAAAAACCTTATCTATGCTGCATCCCGTAGAAATTATGGTGAAAATCATTTATTGTGGTTGGGAGGTGAAGCCAGTTTACGTTCTAATTGTCAGACTCCCCGTGCTACATATCAAAGGGATTAGCAATTTGTCATATCCAGACCCTAGCCTAGAACATTACTTCAAAGTAGGCCTCTTTCCTTTCAGCAAGTCCCACATTATGGCTAAAGAAATCCCTCTTCTAGTATAGAAAGAAAGGACTGCTGACAAGAATATTTATATTTATATATTTTCGCATTTTCCTTTTTAAGTTATCTGGTAAGAGTTCAACCATATTGCAAAAAAACCGTAGGAAGTATAGTCTGCAGTTGAGAAAAGCACACTTTTAGGGGACTCTTTCCTATTTTATACAGGTAAGGTGGATATTACCCGTTTACAAAAAAAGGTAGTAATCAATCTCAATGTGTTTTCGGTTGAAGTATAGCTCCAGGACACTGATTAAGTGCACTGTAAGATTATACTGCTCAACGTTCGATCACTGTTCGCAGCCGTTCAACACTCCACTGAATAGTTAGTCTCTGTTTGTTCGTGATGACAGATCCCACTCACTTCTTCAGTAAGGAGCAAGGGTATTGTGCACGCAATTATTGGTACCTCAGGCTCAGTGGTAGTGCAGTACGCAGATGAGGCACTTGGAGCAGTTTGTCTCTGTACCTGAACAATAGTTTCCAGTATGCTCTACGATTGAGAGCTTCAGCCCAAACATAAGAGTAATACATGTCCATCGAATGCAATATGTTCCTTTTCTCTCGAATGGTATTGCTTTTAGTAATACGCTTCTTGATGAAAGCGTCGTGCTCAATTTTTTCAAGCGCTGGGACCAATTCACGATCGGTCATCCTCTTGCTTGTACATTATTATTCCTTACTTGAATATCACTTGGTCAATAGGTAGTTTGGTGACTAATGCTGCGGCGTTACGAACATAGCAATTCCCTGGCTACAGCTTGTTACAGATGCAAGTTTTACTAGTAAAATTATGCAAGCTTGCGTCAGATCTGATGTCAAGTCCATTATTCGCTGACCAACAATGTTTAATAAACTTGTTTCTTGTCGATGGAGTAATTCTTCAATAGTCCTGGCATTCTGCAAGATTCTCATGTTTTGAGAATATCTATCGTTCCTCACATCAAGCATTTTTCCGAATACAAAATGCTTGGAGTTATGATTGCGCGTGTCTTCCGCAGGACTGCGTGCATAACTTTTGTGATGTGATGTGATGAACACCAATCGTAAAGTGTCTCTTTTATAACTTGTACTGCTATCAAGATACATCGCCTATGGATTTCGGTCTGCTTGCTGAGCTTCTTTAATACCTACCCAGTGGCATCTAGTATATAAAATGACCGTCTTTCCCTTTCATTGCAAATCGGTAAAAGCTATTACCCCCGAAATTATTTCAATTGCCGGGCGTAAAAGAAACTGTTGCCCGACAAGAGGGTTTAAAAGAATCCACCTCCAAAGTGGCGTTATTTAGGTCCCGGAAAGCCCCGTCGGAAACGGACGTGAGCATCACTCCTCTACCCAACAAGAAACCCAGAGCCCTTAGAGGAGATGAGCTGGTCTCGGAAGTTAGACACCCACAACTCCTGGTGAATGCTCCGCCACCACCAAGCTCCCACCACGAATCAATCGAATAATCCGCATTCACAACGTCGCGAGCTGTTCCCTCTACAATAAATTTTCCAAAAAACTTAACTGTCCTAAATGAAAAGAAGGTAAATCAAAGTAAAACAAAAGATTTTATTTAAACTAGGTTAAACACGGAACTTAACGTCTATAACTTACATTACAAAAACGACGAGGGCTCCAGGGGACTGGCCGATCGTTGCGAATCTTGTAATTATACACACCCTTTCGAGACAACCGAAGCTGCCACAGAGTCAAATCATCCCTCCGCTATCGCCGCTGATTCCCGAGCTACTGTTGTCGATGGCTTCTTAGCTGGAACTTGTCGTGATCAAAGGTGACACATCCTTCATAATCCGTTCTAGCATTTCATGATAAACAATTGCCTTCCAATCCCGCCATAACACACAGCATAACCTTATTTGGTGTCAATCCTATCTTTGAAGTGGTTTGTGATGATTCACCTTATTTTGACCATGATCTTTTTCGAAAGACATTCTCGTATCTTACCCAGTTTTAATAGCCCATAATGATTTGCTGCAAAAATGGCTCGAATTCGTTGCGTTTTAATAGCATTTCGCAAATGGAAATTCTGTCGATCAAATTTTTTGTGTTAATTCATGCGGCACACAAACGTGGAGCTTCTTTGTGTACTCAGCCTTGGTGATGGATATTCAGTTCCTTAGCAATGTCGTAGCTGCTTATGTCTCGGTCTTCTTCAATTTTTTGTAAGATTTCAACGACTTTTTCAGTGATTGGTCGACCTGAGTGAGTTGCATTGACATCAAAACTGACATCAAAATTTCCCGAACGAACGCGCGCTATCCATTGCTTGGCTTTTGATAAAGTATCTTGACTCTAGACACCACAATTTTTTCCACGAGCCTGCGATGTATTCTCACCTTGATCGTAGTGATATTGCAGAATATAACGAATTTTTTTCAAAAATTTCACTCATTTTTAAATGAATACACTTTTGACGACACTAATGACGAAATACAAAACTGACTGGATGAAAATTGTAAACTGGAATGTCACCTTTCAAACGTTTGACACAATCTGATTAGTATCGCCTTGATTAGTCTTGCCTGATATAAGACAACTAATATCATCTAGTAACAAAAAAGGCTGACTACTTTTCAGATTATCCAATATTATTTCATTATAAGAGAACAGGTCGCTGGATGAGGAATCACCAAATGTCAGATTCATTCATTCCCGAATCCGCGTACCAAAACAAATAGAGTTGCGTCGTGCCGACTAGCAACCTCCTTCAGGAGAGTATTCGGTCCGTAACATTGCCTCACTTCCTTCCGGCAGTTTTGGAGTAAATCCTAATGAGGTAGACATTGAACATGCTAAGCAGAATGCAATGGCAAAGTTGATGAACGAGTCCTGTTGGTATGCTTTCTAGCCATGATACCTTGCTCATTTTAAATAGCATTATCATGTTGGTTCTAATTGAAGACAAGGCAGGTATCCGCACAACAGTTCTACGGGTTCTTATTGATGTAATTAATGAATCTTTACAAGCTGCCGGTCCTTATCGACTTGTGAAGATCTTCAGGGATTTAACGCTTTGCATTCCCTTAAATATTGATCTTCATATGAAATAGCATTGACTTGATAGTTTAAACTCGAAAAACCAGCTTGACTGTTTATATGAGTTTTATTCTGTTGGCTTCTGCATGTTATTTAAATCCTTGGATCACACTTCAAAAACTATATCGTCTGATATTAGGTGAACAAGTTTACTTACGCCGTTTTTTCCGAAATTCGAGGCTTTATTGTAAAAAACCGGCTATGCATTTATGTCCGTCACTGGCCACTACTTTCTCCCATCTTTCGGGCAGCGTACGAATCCCGCGTAGAAAAAACTTATCATCTTTTCGAAGCGATCCACGAATCGATCCAATTTTTTACTTAAACATAAAAACCGGAAAAGTACTGACCAGCCAGGCCATGTGTCATTGATCGAAACAAGTGATAGTCCGAAGGAGTACAGTCTGGAGAATACTGAGGGTGGGGTACGACTTCGGATCTAAACGTTTTCAAGTATGTCTTGACCACTTTCGCGAAATGGGGTCGAGCATTGTCATGCTGTAAAATCACTTTATCATGTCTCTGGTTGTATTGCGGCCGTTTGTCTTTCAATGCTCGGCTCAAACACATTAATTGCGTTCGATAACGATCGCCTGTGATTGTTTCAGTCGACTTTGACAACTCATAATACACTACGCCGAGCTGGTCCCACCAAATACTGAGCATGACCATGTGAATATTCGGTTTAGCCGTCGACGTGGAACCATGTCCGGGATATCCCCATGATTTTCTGCGCTTGGGATTATCGTAATGAACCTATTTTTGATCCCCAGTCACAATTCGATGTAGAAATTCCTTCCGTCTCTGTCTTGCAAGCAGCTGTTCAAAAGCAAACAAACGCCGTTTAACATCTTTCGGATTCAACTCGAACGGCACCCAATTTTCTTGTTTCCGAATTTTTCCAATGAGTTTAAGACGTTTTGAAATGGCTTGATGATTCACTCCCAATGATCCTGCAAATTCTTGTTGCGTTTGACACGAGTCGTGATCAAGTAATGCCTCCAATTCTGCATCTTCGAAAACCTTCTCTCTTCCACCGCTATGCTGGTCTTTGAAGTCAAATCACCGTTATTGAAGCGTTGAAACCACTGTTGGAACGTTCTTTCACTAATAGCGGCCACCCTATAGCTATTTGAGAGCACCCGATGAGCCTCAGCTGCAGATTTCTTCATATTAAAGCTCAAAATTAAAACCTCGCGCAAATGACGAGAATTTGGCTCGTAAGCTGGCATGTTTAATCGAGAATAACTTTGTGATGCAGACACAAATCAACTCATATTTCGATGGCGTTATGTTTACAAATACCTAAGCTTATTGTATGACATCTACGATCTTTTTATTTCGGGTACCACTTACCACTACAGCCATCTATTGCAAAACGGTAGAAGCAATGTTGTACACCTAATATGTTCCTTATGGGTCAAAAGAAAATTCATATACTTAACGTTGCTCAAGACAACGGCTTACGAAGAAAACAAAAAAAAATAATATGTCAACCATTCAGGAAAAGTATTTTTTTATAGAAACAAGCAGTCAAATGACTAGGAGTTAATTTTACCAAGACAATTTCCAAGCCAGTCCAAAAAATGAATATCCGAGTTAAGAGGTATAACTGCTTCAAATTCGATTGAGATTTGAAAAAATTGTCTCATTCAAGTGACTCCCGAAAGGCCCAAATATATTAAAAATAATCAGCTGAAATATCGGGATATTGGGCAGGGTATTGAAGTGCAGTCCATTTCAACCAACCGTTGGATTGCTAGGGATGCAACGTTGCATTACCATGAGGACTAAGTTGTTCCGAATGGCCTGATTGCCCTTTTTTATCTGTTTACGACTTCACCCGGTCTAGAGAGTCACAACAGTTTGCAGCTACTATTGAGTTTCGACCGCGAAAACAATACACAGTGAAACTTCTGAAGTGTCCCTGACAACCTGATTGACACAATCTTCCTGACTGATTAGCGCGCTTTACATAATGATCACCTTGTTTCCTCTTTCTTTTTCACTCCATGTACCACACACTTTTACTTGAATTTCACATATGTCTATGAAGGTGTATTCCCTGTAAACAGTGATCGCAATGAATCTTGGATATCAGCTGACTAACTTAACTAGTGTAACACTAGCGTAACCGAAGATTAAACTTCTCCATTGACCGTTTAAAGCTGAATTGATACTAAACTGCACTATAACTATGCTATACAGAACTGAACTATAACTGTTCAAACGATGGACTTGGACTCTAATTATATCGGGGAAGGAGTCTTATGAAACAATGATCACACTACGCCCACTTCGACCACGCCCTCAAAAGAGAATTGTTTAGATTTGAATTATCCTCGTAGTTTTTTTTTTTGTTTCTACAATTGTCTTGTTAGATTAATAGATATTTGCAAGACAAAACTCTGTCAAAAATTGGAGACCAAAAATTTGGTTCGTTATATGACGGGGAAAATTGCGCAAGCAGACAAATGGTCAAATGCAAGAAATAATCCTTAAAGGAGTTGGTAAGTACTTCGAAGTGGCGGTTAGGTGACTCGAGAATAAAATACTTTTCCGTGAAACAATTTTTCTAAAATTTTCAGAAAGTGGTAATCAGATGACTCAATTTTCGGTCAATACGGTGGGTAATAAGGGGTTTCTAGTCTCAAGCTCCTACAGTTTGATAAACCTGGATCTTATATTGTTGAGATTAGCTCGCTCTAGAAGAAAGATTGGTCCACTGTTTGTTGATTTCGGCTGCTTTCCCTGGAGCGACATTTGGTGAAGGTGCTAGTAAAGGATTGCTGTTACCGATTACACAGTTCTTATTACACTCCAGTAGATACGCAGACATGCAATTTACGCTTATTTTGGTGAATATTTGGGGGTGTTTTCGCTAATAAAATCCTGAATAAATAGCCAATAAAAGGATTCAAGTTAAGTTGTGAACAACACTCGAATCCCTAGAAATTTACACTTCCAACACCATAACGTATCATAATTGCTGTAGAGTTATATGAATTATGCACAGAATATGAAGACATTGTCGGTATGTGCAGGATATGCATACAAAATGATTAAACAACCGTGCAGCTTCCGTACATTGAAAACCTTCAATCCTCAACAGCATTTTTCAATATAAATAAATTATCAATTATTATTATACTCAAAAAATAATTTATAATAATATTTTTATAAATTATTCCTTGATTTTGTTTAATTTTTTGAATTAACCTCATCACAGAAATCAACTGGTCAAATCCAAGCCTTTAACCCATTTAACATATTTAGCGGGACCTTCTTTAATAAAATGAACCTACGTAATTTTTTTATTTTTAGAAGATAATTTTCAACTGACATACTCTTAGGGCAGAAAAAAATTTCAAACATATTTCATCACCAACTACGCATTCAGCCAACTCACGGATATACAATTCCTATGGAAAATGGAATAAAGTTTCGCAATCTGTATCTCAAAGATAAGCAATTTTTTTATTCTTGGAATGCACCATACTTCAGTGGTGGTCTCTTGCTTAAAGTAGGAAATTCTATTATTTCGTTTAACCTTTTCATCGCTAGAACAATAACAATAAAATGTTGAAAAATTGAAACGATCTATTTTCGTGGGATTTTCCAACGTTGATTACTATACAAACACTGTTCCAGTTTTTCCTATATTGATTGAATGGTGTATTACTGCCAGCACTGTTCTAGTTTTAGAAATATAATAAATCAAGAAAAAAGATTACAATCGAATGGGAACATGATGATTTTTCCTGTGTGATTCAGATTCTGCTTGACTGAATGTGATACTAAAGCCATTAAGATCCATTAGAGGTAGAGAAAGAAAGGTTAACTTAACGTGTTTAGCTGCGAACCATCTTACATTTGAAACCTTTGACTATACCTTCCTTGAAATTTTATTTCGGGCAGAAAGGGTATACTCTAAATACTCTCATTTGTCGTTTTTGCATTCATCAGATTCACTTATAATGCAGTACGCTGACTTCAAAAGAGGTTTCAAGGAAATCCGTTCGTAATTCCCAGAATTCTAAAGATCTCATTTTGCTAGAAAATGAACTTGATCCTCAGCGAAGATCAATCGGTGTCGTTTTATCAAATTCCAACCAACAGAAGTTTTTCACATCGACCCTAGGAGTCCATCGTGAAACTTAGTTAGATTTGGGGCTTGCGAATTTGTTTCGTATTTGAGACTTCCTCGTTTGGTTTCCAACACAAGCACAGTGAAAAATAAAAATAAAGCGAGTACTACAAATTTTTCGAAGATAAGATCATCCCACATTCTTCTTAAATACTTTTACTTTTGATGCCTTTTACGCCATTTTGATTCCATACCGTCGACATGCCCTGGCTACAACTTTGAAGGATCTAAAGAACCACCTCCTTTCAATATACATAAAATATTTTATTGAAAGAAAAATCGGAATCATCAATTAATTTACAGAGAAATAACAAAGGATTACAAAAACAGATCGAAAAAAGGGGCAAAAATGGTCGTTCAATATTTCTGATTAGATCACTGTCCCCGTTTTTGGAATCATACTCAAACGTTTATTGCTGGCGACTCTCAACATCAAATGATATTCATATGCATCTAATCAGGTAATTTCTTTATGTGGTTCCACGCGTCTTGCAGTATACCCTAGCTAGTCGATTTGACCGTTTTGAATCGAAAGAATTTTTGACGGTCCTATGAAATAGCTCTTTGAAGTTAGAAGAGTTTGCATACTTATTTGTGGACAGAAATAATAATAGTTTATTAGGTGGAGATTCGAAAATGAAGTGAGTGAGTCTTTTTGCCCAAAATACCTTCTTAGCTAAATCATTTCTTTTTCATTCATATTCTTGGTCACATATTATCATATCAATACATTTTACATGTTAAATGATTTTCGAACTAGTGGCAACTCACAAGCGTTTTCGATAGTTTTTTTATTCAAACGAAACTTGACAATAATCTTTAGATATGACATTAAAGTGTCTTACCGACACGTACCTCGATAACAAAATCATTTAGACAATAAGCTTTCTTTCATTATTTGTAATAGTTTTGGTTCAACCAAAGACTCAAATTGGACAAACAAATAAAATACTTCCTTTCCATGTTGTGTTTCGTTTAATTTCGAAATCGATTTCCGGTCGTAATCGTTTGATCTTTTTTGGTGACTTGACTCATTTTCCTTACGATTTCCGTTTAAGTTCTATAACATATATAAGGATACTTAATTTATAACATGCAATAAATCATTATTTTGAAAGGTAATTGCTGAAGGAATAAAAGTCAATTGCAAAAAGTACAAGATTTTCCACCAATATTTTAAAAGGATATTTGGAATGACCATAACCTGTAGTTTCCTTCATCCTGGTTCGCCAGCTTTTTCTTTTCCAGGCTTATTTTGAGGCTTTCCATGACATCCGATTTCCGAGAATCTCTAGTTTCCTTGACGATCGTTGCAGCGCTTTCATTACATTCTTTCATTGATGTTTGCTTTTGAACCACCCGTCACCATTGATACAAATCCGTCCAAATATGGTGATTGAATCCAGAAGTTTTTCAGTAATTTTATGGATTTCAAATTATTTTACAAGGAGAACCTCTAGTGCGTTCGTTGACGTAAGAAACAGAAATTTCATGAATTTCTTTTGAATCCATTCAAAACAACGAAGAGGACTTCTTGATGTTGTCAAATTTTGACATTTTGATTTTGCGTCCTGAAGCTGTCAGCGCAAGGTAAATTGAACGGATTCATCTTATAATCTAAGCCACTTTAAAAAAAAAAATTTGATTTTTTGGCGGAATAATCTTTCCATTTAAGTCCATACTATTTACAACCATAGATTTGTCAATGTTCTTGTATACTAAACAGACTTATAAAAGGGCAGTCTTTCGGGGTCGCCTAAAATGTTTTGAATTTTTTGAAATATTACACATTTTTTTTGTGGATTGTCATCTATTCAACATTTCCGGTAGTTTTTAGACTTAAAACTAAATTTTTTTGGGTCTAAATCTAAATCTTTTTAAATATCCTTTTGTGTTAATTTTCATTCTTGATTTTTTGATAACATATGCACGTTTCACTAACATAAATAAAATATTAACAATTATTGTAATTGAATAAACTGAGAAACACCATTTTACTCAAGTAGGTCCAGGGTCAAGTATTGAATTGACAATGGCATATGATGGAAATAGTCCAGGATTTACTATCAAGCAGGTACGCTTTAACTATTCGTTTAGTACATTTTTGATTACCTTCCAGAGTGTTTATAGGGACTCTAAATTATCACCATAAACATTTCTCTATTCAAAATCAAAAGTTCTCAGTATTCAAATGAGGAGCGAAGAGTAAAACGAAGTGAAACGTGAAAAATCGCGTTAGTGTTGCGTTGTCTACCGCAAATCCTCCTCAGATTCATTGTACTAGGGTTGTCCCCAGGTACGGGACGGCAGATAAAAGATTTGTAATTACTGTGGCTCCTCAAATTTCTCAGTATTCAAAATTATTGTCATAAACTTCTTTGACACAAGTGAGATAGAGATCTTCACAGTAAAGGATGTTGAGTCGAGACAAGTGTTCCCAATCGAAAATTTATAAAATAATTTAGGAATAAAACGTGGCAAAGTTCATATTCTTAAGGAATCTTTGAATGAGGTGGTTTTCCACCAATCTTTTTTGAGGTGGAAATAATTGTCCTAGCTCGTACGCTCTCGTATAAACCCCTAAAATTTGAAATTCTAAACATGAGTCAGTAAGAAAAAGGTGCAAACAATCACATTCCTCCCTGTATGATCAATTTCGCAGCGGTTAATCGTCACTGCCGGCTCTTGAAACCAAACTAAGGAACAGAAGTGTATCCCAATGATATCAATGAAACTGCAAAAAAACTGGCGTCAACAGCCTCAACGTTTCTTCATGAATAAAATAAAATTGGCCGATCAGTGCTCACTTCCTTGTTTAAGGTGTGGGCACTGATGTTTTCTCCGAAGGATCCGAAGAACAACCAAAAAGAAGCTAAGTTGAGGTACTCAGTCCATTATAAACAGCCTTCGACGGTCCTCATCCCAGTCCAGCAGTAACGGTATCCGTCCATTATAACTATTTGTACAATTTCTCCCATTTTCGCAATAACATAACCATACTAAAGCTTTTGAAGATCTTGCGTAGGAACGCAATAGAAATACCATTTAAAGTATTTGTGCTTTTTCTGTCTCTTTCTGAAAGAAGCCACCCAAGAGTATTAGCGCTGTATTTGCTTATGCTATGATAATGGTAGCTAGAGGTGTCGGATGTTATGTTAAGAAAAAAGTGTACGTTAATGGAGAATTTTTTAGCGGATTATATTCTCCATGTATATGCAGAATGTCATGACAATCAATATCGAAATTTCCATGGAGAAAAAGGAGAGATATTGATGCTGAAGAGCACTAATGAAGTGATATCGAACATTTTGGACAGGTTTGGCTGGATTTAGCGGGAAAATACAGATGATCTCAAACCAGATCATAATATATTAGGTGTATAAATATGAAATGCGGATTTTACTAACTTTACTTAGATTAACTAACTTTATTTAGATTTACTAAATGGCATAACCATTACATATGGTTTGTGTCGGGGATAACTAATATGGCACTTTGGAGGGCAAACATCTGTCAACAAATTCCAGTATGTAATAGGTTTTGATTGTACAAACAACATAATTTTTTTTCGTTTCAAAAATGTTCAATTACATGCAGCAGAACGGCAGCAGAAACTTATCGATTGTTAGTGGAAGCATATGGTGAGCATGCTCCAAGCCAAGACGCTTGTGAACGATGGTTTAAAAGATTTGAAAGTGGCGTTTTCGATGTCAGCAACAAAGACCGTGGAAAACCACCAAAAAAATTCGAAGATACAGATTTGCAAGCATTACTGGATGAAGAAAACACAACACACTGAAAAACAGTTGGCAGAAGCATCGGAAGCTACTCAGACAGCCATTTCACAACGTTTAAAAGCCAAGGGAAAGATCCAAAAAGCTTGAAAATGGGTGCCGTATCAATTGAAAGAAAGAGACATCGAAAGGTGAAAAACCATTTGTGAAATTTTGCTTGTCAGACAGAAAAGAAAAGGTTTTTTGCATCGGGTTGTTACTGACGTTCGACAATCCCAAGCGGGAAAAATCATGGGCAGACCCAGGCCAGCCATCAACATCACAACCAGTCCGAAATATTCATTGAAAGAAAACTTTGCTGTGTATTTGGTGGGATAGTAAGGGACTTTTGTATTACGAACTGCTGAAACCCGGGGAGACTATTACTGGCGAACGTTACCGACAACAACTGATCAAATTGAACCGCGCACTTAAGGATAACGACCAGAATTTCACCCAAGACATGATAAAGTCATTTTTCAACATGACAATGCTCGGCCGCATGTTGCAATACCTGTCCAGAACTACTTGGGAAACATTAATTGGGAAGTTCTGCTCCACCCGCCGTATTCAACAGACTTGGCTCCTTCTGACTACTACTTGTTTCGATCGATGCAGCACGGACTTTCAGAACAGCACTTCCATTCTTACGAAGAAGTTAAAAATTGGCTTGATGAGTGGTTAGCCTCAAAAAATGAGAAGTGGTACTGGGACGGAATCCATCGATTGACAGAAAGATGGGAAAAAGTCGTGGCTAACGATGGCCAATACTTTGATTATTGAGTTCATTCGTTCTGTTATTCAAATAAATGCATATTTCAAGCAGAAAAATTTCGCATTTCATATTTATACACCTATTAAATGCCGGGATTAAGGATAGTATATATGAGTTGTCTTGAAGCAAAAACTGGGGTTTGATATCACCACAGGCCGTCGAAAATTTGTTTAAAAAAATTTGCGAATTAAACAATTTTAATGTATAAAAAACAATGCAGGATGTCCATCGCATCAATTCAATAATTTAAAGTGTATTGAAAATACATTTAAAACTAATTTGTATAAGCAAAAATAGACGGAAGAGTTCAAGCTGGACCTTGATCCGGACGCATCGATTACCAGCTTTATGAATGTTGTTTAATTATTTGGGATACTATTCTTGATTTCAGCTTAACATAGTTCATTTTCCATGTTACTCTTGATGAACTTGATGTTCAAAACTAAAATGGACTCTACCACATTGCTTTTCAGTGTAGTTTCGTTATCTAGCCAGTTCCTTGTAAAGTTTCTTTCCTAAGATAGCTTGCCAATAAATATAATTCAATTCAAGTACTTAGTCAGAATACAAAACGGTCAATCAGAGTTGTGTCCCTTCTTGTTTAAATATCCTTAATTTTTCGATTTTCCGTTTCAAAATGCAATATTTTGTTTTATTTCGACAAATATACATTTCAGTAGTGAGTTGCTCCCTACATCAGTGTCAATAACTTTCTGATATTATTGCTTCAGGGATATTTTTACTAAACTGACATCAAGTTCTAATTACCTTTTATTTTACCTTTAATTACCTATTTTTTGAATTTTATTACCCGTGTGCACATCTTAGCATTTTGTTACGCGTTTTTACACTACTTCATATTTATTTTTTTATTTGGTAAAAGAAAAAAGAAAACACTCGTGGTGCTATTTCACTATATTCAGGAGGCCGGTGTATTCATTTTCCAGGTCATCACAGGGTTTCGTTTTGGTTGGCTGTATCAAATACCACAATGATTCGTAAAGTCTAGGTTTTGCATGTTTCTTACTTCCTTCACTAATTTTAGATCGTGCCATTCTATATGATGTCCTTAGGAAATATGTTGTTCACTTTTCCTCAACTCATCACTAATTGTGCCTCCTTTGTGTGCTCCTCGAATCTTTTTTTTTTAACCGTTAGTCTTGTTTGTCCAGTATATGCTTTGTAACAGTGCTTGCATTTAGTCTTCTGCACTTCTCTTCTTTCTTCTTCGTGTCCTATGTATTTGTGAGCCAACTCTATTGTTGTAACGGGACACTGCTTGAGATTAGCTGGATGTTGACTTGTTTGAGTAACCTGTTTAAGAATCCTGTTAGATCCGAGTTTACGATCATTTTTCTTCATTGTTCTCCTTGGCATCGCCTTTTGCTTTAAGTGTAGAGCGTAGTAAAGCTGTCTCTTGTTCTTCTTGCTTCGATTTTCTGTATCATTAAAGGCTGAAATACAATACTGCGAGACGACGATGCGAGTGCGCGACGAGAGTCTCGCAGCAAAAGTCAAGCAGTTTTCGTAACATGCATTTGTATACGACAACGTACAATGATTGCGATACGTTGACGCGAGGCGAGATATATTTGGAAAACTGGAAATTCCTCACAACGAGGAAGTACGAGGTTTAGGTCAACGAGTTTTAAGTACGAGGGTTATTCAGAATGAGTTTTGAATGAAAATTTCGTGCATCCTTGTTGAGAATATTATGCGCCAAACGAAGGAAAATTCCAAATTCAAATTTCTAAAAAATCTAAAAAAATTTAATCAAATTCCATTTGAAACGTCACAAATTTGACATTTGTCATATGAACATTATTCTTCCTCGCATCGCGTGCATTGTAAATTGAATGCGTTGCGCAATGACGAGCGAGAATCGCATCGCGTTTTCGCATCGCCGTCACACAGTATTGTATCTGGACCTTAATAAGATCGTCTTCGCTTCATATCCGTTTTACTTTGCTGTGTCCAGAATGTATTTTTTTTTTTCTTTCATTCAGCTTTCCTTACTCAAGGGTACTGACAGCATTCTATGACTAAATGCTCGGAAAGCTGCTATTTTTTTGTGAGTGTGCATGTTTTGATGTTCGTGGTACGGTCCTTTGGGTGCTTTAGATTTTTCGGTTTATGTCTAATTCTATGTTTCCGCTAGCCCTCCCGATTTTGAAATTTGGGAAGTGTAGTTCGTAATTGGTTCCTTTCTCCATTGTAAACTTTATGTATCGGCAGTAAGTACACATACACAGTATGAATTACGGAAACTTTCGATCCACGGTGTATATAGTTTTAGTATTGATCAGGATACGCTCAATTCTTGTGAGTAAACGATTCTAAATTTTCATATTTTCCAATTGTTAACTTTGTCACTCTAACTACTAGTTTTTTGTAAACTTTCCACTAGTACTTTTGAGGTCAACTTGGCGGTTTTATCTCCACATATTAGAATCATCATTCATTCTAAGTGTTCATACTGTGGAGAGATTATTGTAGATTCCTTCCCACCTAAACGGCTTGAGCATCCTCTTAATGAAAATGAACTCAAAGTATTTGTTTCTGATATGATATGCAAAATTTAATTCACTCCTCGTTTGGATACTTAACCATAAAGATTCAATGGTTCGGAAAACATTTGAACAGCATTGAGTTCGCGACCTTTCTGAATAGCTTGGGTGGCTGGTTCAAGTGAAAACTCCTTTGTATTGTTTGTTCTTCCATCGTTTCACGATTAAATTGAAATTCAATCAATATTTTCATTCATAGTGCACCGAATACAAAAATAAGCAAACAAGCAAAGCCATTTGAGTATCATCGCGTTAACCTTTTCGAGAAAGTCCGTTTTGCGATACCCACATATTCTCAGTATGAGTCAAAAGAGCAGTGAAAATGTTTAACACTAAATCTTACATCCGCAAATGCATAATATTAACATTGTGGATCTTTTCAAGTGTATTATTCGCTGTTTACTAGTCTTGCTACCATCTCGCCTCACTTTATTTGCTTTATTTCTTGGATTTTGCCTGTTTTTTTTTAGAAAGTAAAACTTGCATTGTTGTCCGTTGTAGTTTATGTCTTTTGCGATGTTCACCAAGATATCGACGTGGTGTGATGCCTGCGGTTTTCGCGAGAGTACCGCAAATGCAATAACTTTCGATCTTTTAATGCGCGTTTCGTGGTGTGAGAATTCAAAATTGATTCTACGGATTGATTGTGCTGACAGACAAGACTATTTTGGATAACTAAAACCATGGAGTGAATTTATTTATTGCTCCTGGATCGCAGTTTGATGAAAGGACATCATAAATAACTCTTGAATTCCGTGCAGTCTTGCAATGAAGCGCGAGATCGTCACCTTAGAAGGGAAATTGACCCTACTAGGACTTGCATTTTTAAGCGTTTCTAAATATGACCCCAATCAGTGGAGTGTATGCATGATTGCACCCCGAAATGCATTTTCCAATGCACATTCATGACACAATTGGCAGCCTTCAGCATTGAAAGTTGGAATTCAACCTCGTACTGAAGTAACAAACATGCTAAAATGGAAACGCATATCAAACGAATAAACATCAAGTGAAAATAGTCACGATATAACCCAGCAGCGTTTGCAACAATTTGTGTTAGTAAAACTAGGTTTACATTTTAATTTTCTTTCGGTCTGACATTGGTCTTGAAATTTCTTTGGTTTTTTTTTCTTATGAAACGATCACTTTTTCTCAAAATAAATAAAAAAAAAAGTGTTCTGGTTTAATTTCCCCCGGGGAACCCTGTCGGCATTTTAATTTGAAAAGAGAAATGTTCAGTGAATAGTAGAAACTATCTCAACAATCAACCAAATTACTTAATGAATTTCAATTGCATCGTGCTTGGAACGCTTTCAAATAGATCTTTTTGTTTATTTTCCTTTTTATCTGAAAATTACAAATTGATTGCAATCCCATGACAAGCTCTTATCCCAATCAAAAATTAGTATAAAATAATGTTTTGATACGAAAATCATATTTTGAAATTCTCTAACTCAAGGATACATGGTTGCATATCATTGTGACCGTATAAAACATTTCCATAAAAGGTTTTCTAACAAAAAACTTTTTATTTTCATTGATCAAAATTAGTAATTCTAAATTTGATAAATTTTTTTGGATAGATCTACAGAAGCATCCACGCTTCACATAACAAATAATCACAAAATATAAGTAAACCCAGTTCGATTAAATATTTTTGTCCCAATTTGATCTTCGTTTCGTTTTTTCGAAATGGATGTTTTCTGCCAGCAAAATTATATACTAAAATAAATGTTGTTTCCGAATCCAACTCCAACTATACACAAACTAGGTTCAATCCTTAGAAGGGGTTAAAAAATGAGCATGCATTCTTGCAAACAATGCAAACTGTGCTATAAATTTGGTAAAACAGAATGTTGCAGAAAATTCTGTACGGGGAAGCACATTGCACCCTCTGTGATGGTACAGATCCAAGACTAACATCACTACCAACAGCCTACTGGATTCCGGAGCAGGACTTAGATTATCCAAGGCCTGTTTAACCAGTTGGTGAGCATTGGGGAAACTAATTTACAGCTGCTCCAAGAACTTTATCTCAACTAAAACCTGCCAATAAAGTATCTTAACCAAGCTGATACTTCTGTTATCAACGTCCAAAACAGTGATGAAGCAACGAATCATGTTTAGTTTTGCTTGGTCTAAATGATCAGGATCGATATTCTTTGATGTAAACTTAAGGCCAAGTAAACCAATACTTTCTTACCAAACTAAGTATACAACGTTGCACAACGCTACCTGGAACACAAACGATTTTTGTCTGAAGAGTTTCCAAATCCAAAATCATCGAATAAAGTCTTCCGCAAAGAAATCGAATAAAAAACCCAAGTTCTGGCGATGACTGAGGGGTCACCACCAATTCACGTTTTAGCTTTTTGTACCAATCTAACCCATATCAATTTGGTTGATTCCGAATACCTAGAGTTAACAGCTAGAGATTCATGTCGAATTACTCAGCCTCCTCAGTAGATTTCAATTGAGATGAATGCCGGGTTTCCTGGTATGCAAAAGTAATTTTTGGGTTAATTTTCACTACAAATTCGGAGACACGACGGTACGTGGTCCTTGCTCTTTGTTTCATACTGTAGAGTAAAAGACAAACGTCAAAGAGGGTGCTGCAGGATAATAAAACAAATGGTCACCATCATATTTTATTTGATATTTGCAATGGCAGTTTTCGGTAGGGAAATACCCAAACTTCCGAGCTTCCGGGAAAATTAATAAACATGAAATATTCCTATCAATTTTTTTTCAAAATTATGTATTTATATTGATGAAATATGAACATTGAGTGATTATTCGAAGTTCTAACTTCCGCCACATCATTACCCAGGAATTTCCAGGTGAATGGAAGATGCACTACTGAGGCTGCGGTGAAGCACGAGTACCATCCTTGAATAACTATTATTTATCATTATGTCTCCTTCTATTTTATGGCACTACTTTTAAAACATTAACAACAACAGGTACCAACCACAAACTACTGCTGCTGCTACTACTACTACTACTACTACTACTACTACTACTATTAAAACTTATTGTAATAGAACATCTATAAATTTGACAACCACTACTGCAACTACTATTACTATCTCTACTACAATCACGGCATCTACGACCTCTACTATCACTACCACTATCACTATCACTACTACTTATACTGCTAATACTACAACTATAGCAACAACAACTTCTATCACTCGAACTACTACCGCTACTACAACTACTAAAGCTACTGCTACTAATACTACTACTACTTCTACTACTACTACTTCTATTACTACTACTACTACTACTACTACTACTACTACTACGACTACCATCAGTAAAATAACCAAGGCATCTACGACTTCTACTATTACTACCACTACTTCTTATTATACTACTACTGCTACTACTATCGCTATTACAACAATAATACCAACTTCTACTACTACTCCAAATCCTACTACTGCAAGTGCGACCACTACCCAAGAAAAGGATTCAATACACCGAAGGCTCTGTTGTGAGATCCCCTGTCAATGTTTTTGCATTACTACTCCTTGGGCACTACACCTTCGTGCTCTATTTGGCATCACGTGTGGAATAGTAACCTCCGGGAGTGGCCAAAATTTGCAGCGATAAGACGAGACAGAACACTAAAAGCACCAAGTAAGGTTGCATTTTCAACTTAATATCTAACCTTTGGACACAAAATCATTAAGTCATGTTATCCTGATTGGGATTTTCGCATATTGCCTTGTATTCCAGAAGAAATTTTGCTTGTCATATCATTGTGGATCTCCCTATGATACCAGCGCAACTCGAAGAAAGTTGAGCGGAACGTTATTCTACCGTACCGCAGTAGTTATTATCTGAGTGACAGATTGGCTATAAGACTTCAGAATTTTCGCCATGATGTCCTCAATGATCTCTCACAGTGACCTCAGATCTTTTCAATTTAGCCATTGGCTTCGTTCACGCAGCATGGCTTCCGGAGTGACTACTTACATATTTCCCCTCATTAAATTTATCAGCAAAAGCCACTTTCCAACTTCCAACACATTAACACTCTGGTCCCACCAGACATAGAGCATGGCCTTCTTGACGACGCGATTTGACATTGGTGTTGAGGAACGGCTTTGCGTGGAAAGCCACGATTTGTCGTTACCCGTCACAATTCGATGCAAAAATAATTTCCTTTCGTGGTGACGAAGCAGTATTTCACAAGTGATTCTTCGATTTTCCATTTGACGTTCATTCAAATCGTGTGGGACCCATTTACCGAGTTTATGATCTTCCCCATTGCGCGTAAACATCTGCTGATTATTTTTTGGTACACGCCCAATACTTCTGCTAATTTCTGTTGAGTTTGAGTTGGGTCACCATGCAATAACTCTATCTAAAATGTGGTTTACCAGGGCGCTGATTGTCTTTCACATGAAAATACCCACTTTTGAAATGTCGAATCTTTGTCTCACATGTCCTCATTGATGTAGCGTGCCAACCATATGTTTTTCCCAGCAAACGATGACTTTCAAGACCCATTGTCTTTGGGTTCAACTAGAAGGAAATGCGTGCGACCAATGCGCTTTTTCAGGAACAATATTCGACATGATTTATCAAGAAGATAAAACAAAAAGGCATATTTTGGCTGACGCAACTTGCGTGTATTTGTAGCTAAATGTCAGGCGATAAAAATGGCGTATGAGTCAAATTAATACGCTGCTTACTCTCAATGATGCCATCTCTTAGTAAATCCAAGGAAAACTTATGCATACATCCAGTATGATATAGTCATTGAGAATCGTCTGATCTTTGTAAGATAAGGACATAAACTTTATGTCATACTTTGCATGAGGGAATCTCGTTGAGTAGGCAGTAAAACATCGTTGATGACGGTAGCTCACGGTACAGATTTTTTTGAAATTAAGCTGAAACTTAGGAAGAAGGTTGCTGTTTTACCGGGAGAAGTTAAATTGGCATGTCTATTGCATGGAGTTAGAGAGAGCATGAGGTCTTAAAAGCATGTTGTTATTTTTAACAAAATTATTTATTTTTTAAAAAAAACGTTCGGGTATTTGACTTGGAATTTTACGCATCAGTAATGACAGCTTCTCCAGTCACGTTCCGATATGCTGGTGCGCAGTGCTGTTCTATTTCCTTTGCGCGGGTGCTCGATTCACTATTTTCATTTTTGGCATTATCATGACTTTGCTTCCTTAAGTGATAGATCCCCAGTTCCAAGTAGATCATGAAGTTCTCAGCTGATACCCTCCTTAATTAGAGAGGAGAAAAGGCAATCTTTATTTGCAGCTTGTTTATAGCACAATTTTTGCTGCTGCTGCTTCATTAACGTCTAGATTTACCAGTGCGACTGGGGCGAAATTTTGATCTGTTTTGATCTCATTTGCCTTTAAACGTGTACAATTACCTTAAATGAATTTTAAAAGCCACTGCTACAATTTCCACTTAGAAACAGCGTTCGAAAAAATCCCTATGTAGCCCTTGCTACAGACCTTGCAGCTTGCAGGAGGGAGTTGCACTCCGTTTACTTTGAATGGTGTCACTTCAAATTATCTACATACAACAGAAAATGGTAATTTTAAATTGGATTCGGATTCGGATACAAACTCAAATCGCCAAAATAACGCTACTGTCAAGTTGACAATCATACTTCAAAATAAAAAAAAATTTTTTCATAAAAATAAAAATAACAATCGATTTCCGACGTATAAGAGAGATCTTCTTATTTACTCGCTTCAGGATTTTCACAAAATGTGTATCAGAAATTCCAAACATATTTTTGAATTAGATTCGATGACATTCAACGACTCTTGCGATTCATTGGCGCATTTTAATCATGTTGTACACTGATGGCAACTGACAGGAGATGTAGATAATGTATTTTGGAAATGGCCACAACAAGCTGTCAAAATCAAATCGTCTTTTAGAAAGCCATTACTTGTTCCATTTACTCGTTTTATATTATGTTATTTCATACAGGAG
Organism: Stratiomys singularior; assembly: GCA_954870665.1. Taxonomy (NCBI): domain Eukaryota; kingdom Metazoa; phylum Arthropoda; class Insecta; order Diptera; family Stratiomyidae; genus Stratiomys; species Stratiomys singularior. The sequence continues at coordinate 26,853,537 of OX940878.1, read as the reverse complement.
CATGAATGAAACTGAAACGAAAATAATTTATGAAATATTAATTTACATCTTAAGGCAAATATAACCAGAAAATTGAAGAAAATGTCAAATTTTCAAAATTTTCAATTTTTAACCGTTATCTTTGTTTTTTACAGGTAAGTTCAACTTTTCCAACGGTGATGTGGAAATATGGCATGGTGGTAAGGATTGCAATAGATCTTTGTTAGCACAGGAGCTTCGCGACAGGATAAATTGAATATTTTACGAATTTTATATTTTTCTGTGCACAGGTTTTAGATGAGGAAGCAAAAGAAAGTCGCTTCGGGGATGATCAAGCGGTTTAAACCGGAATTCGTAGATTTTTACCATGGATACCGCTGAGGTGTGAGACGGCTCGTTGGTTTGGTGAAACAGAATTTTCTTTTTCTGCAAATTAGGTCGTTTTTCTGCAAATGCTGCCTTCATTTTGACAAGTCATAATGTGCTGTATGCTTCAGCAATAGTTTTTCCTTTCGGAATTATGATTACTCCATGCGTATGTCAAAAAAGAATTACCATCACTTTTCCAGCCGCAAAAAAGCAGTTTTCGCTTTTTTCGGAGTCGGTTCCCCTTGCAGTACATTGTTTTAACTGTAGTTTTGTTTTGGGGATGTAATGGTGTATTCACGTTTCATGTACACTTACGAATCAGTGAAAAAATTCGGTTTTATTCCGCCTTAACTGCACCAACAGAACGTTGGAAATATTCTTTTGAACACGTTTTTGGTCGAACGTGATCCTCACATGCCTAAGTCTTGATTCAATAAGTGTCAAACATGATCTTTGCACATTTTCATAACCTTTGCTATCTCTCTCATTTGGATTCGGCGGCACTTGGATTTGGTGAACTTCAGCAATATTATCGTCAGCAGTCGCAGTTTTTTGACATCCCGAAAGCTCCCCGTCTCCTCAGCTAGTACGGCAACGTTTAAATTCAGCTGCCCAAAATTTTGTTGTGGTAAATGATGGTGCAGAGTTCACATACACAGAGTTCAACTCATCTTTGATTTGCGTAAGCGTATTGCCTTTAAAAAACAAAAATTTAATAACAGCTTTATACTTAATACTTTCTATTTTGACAAAAAAACTCACATCGACTCACTCAAACGTTTATCAACTGTTAAATCCTCATCCAAAGTGGCTGAATCTTTAATGAACAACTGTTAAAAGACGCACAACAACATTCACTAGCTTCTATTGACAAGTGCTGCCAGATTTACGTTGTGACTGAAGATGTAGCGCGGTGACTGCTTAATAAATGAATTTGAATATAATTTAATGCATTTAAATATGATTGAAGTTAATTTAATATAATTGAATATGAGACAGTATAAGATTAATACAAAATACTGTTTTAATGTAGTATATTTTTGCCTTTCGAATTGGTTTGAAATGTTTTCTGGATTGTTTTGTAAGTTTCCAAAACTTGTCAAGTTTGAAAACACCTCGAATGTTTGTTCAAAATAGGGGACACCACATGGGCGCTCGTTATGAGATCATTTCAAAACTAAACCAAAACAATAGAAGACAAAATCCCATACAGACTGCAATCTAAATTCTAGTCAAGTTTTCTTCAAATCTAATTGAAAAAATTCTATTGACTATGTCTGAAAGGAAACTTATCGCAATGAGGATTTTTAAAAGTACATCAAAAAAGTTGTTTGCGATAATTTTTACAAGACTTTCACCTTCTTGGTCGTTCAAAAATTAAAGAGAACGCAAAACAAAAAATCAAAATGCATTTCAATACCTTATTTGCCGAAACACTTTCGATTTACTGACTCAGCAACAAATTTCATAGTTCACTTTTAACTTTGCAAAGAGAATTTTTACATTTTCGTACTTTTTTGTACTCAAACATTTTGTTGGCCTTATTTAGAGTTTGAGTTTTTTCTGCACTTTTGTTTCCACCGTCGCTGCCATTGAATATTCAAAACATCTCAACCGATACAGATTTCCATTTCTCTCATGAAGTTCAATGTCTGCAATATGAATGAAAAGCTTAAGCTTTAGTTTGCTTTATTTGATTCTTTTTTCTTTTATAGTTATTTTAATACGTAATGCTTTTCTACTGAATCTTCAGCCACCGTATTGAATGTAACCAGAACTACTCCAAGCCAAGCAGAACGTCTCTGAAAAAGTTATCCAAATTACTATCACGGTCAAGGTTACCTTTTTTTGGTTTCCCAATTTAATGGTCAATTTCGATCCATCGGCATGTGGTCGTATCCATTAATCAATTTCCATGACTTTCGGCTTTCGACTAGGTGGATCTAAGGCAGACAGGAGCCCTGGCTCCAGTAGCTACTAACTGTGTGCGCCTTATTACCACACATGATTAAAATCACATTAGTGAAATGCACGTGTAATTTACAGCTATTAACATTCATCTGTACGATTTTATACTTATTTTTATGACTGCATGAGTTCCTCTTCTTCGTGGTGGTTTCGTAGTTAGAGACATAATTTATGCACTGCTACCGCAAATACCATCAAGACGATTTTCTCACCTGTGCCTCATAGACTACTCTTCACAACTCTCATGCCCACTTGGGCTTTTGTTCCATCCAGCTATGTTAACAGCCCATGATATGATATGTGATTCTACAGGTCGCCAAATAGTTGCAACATCCAGACATAGTGAAGCGTCGCCTCAGTTACATATTCATGTTACCAAGCGATCGTATGTGGACTGGGGCGATTTTATTTCCTCTTGTTGGTAATTTCTCGTGCTTTCGAGTCTCTAAATAGCTCACCTGTGTGCCGTTGTGTCCTAAATTCTCCAGAAGACGTCTTAACTCGACCATGAAGGAAAAAAATTCTCTAAAACTAGAACGTTGTCGGTGCTCCTATCGTTAATGCACTCACCTCCACCATTTCCACCGATTGCGCTGATAAGGCGAGATAATGAGGAATTTACAGAGATACAATATGGTGGATAAGTACCTGAAGTAATATTGATTAAGTATCTGGGCCATGTTACAATTTAAATTCCTGCATTTTTTGTGTGGGATCGAACGATGGATGGTGATGTCTGTGGAGCTCACGTTTGCATTGCTCCGTCAGGTGTTTGTTTTTCTTTTCTACTCGAGTAGCACGATGAGAAATTAATGAAACGGAATGGGAAGGACACTTTCAACTTTCAGTTGGTGGAAGAATGTTGCTTAAAAGAGAGAATGCTCGGCTGGATTCGAGTTTTTTGAAAAAAGAAAATCAATGCAATCCATATTGATCATAAATGAAATCGGTCCTCGTCAACCTTCAAAGTGTTATTCAAATATTCCAGACTCGGAAATTACTTTCACGAATCAATCCAAATTCCTATCAAGATTCCCATCACGTACCATTCCAGTCATCTGATTTTCCGCCTCCTCCAATTACTTTAAATGGTCTCACGAAGCTCTGCATGTTCAATTGTCTCGTTCACCTGTCATGTCTTCACAAATTGAACCACCGAGGCGCAAGCCAACATTTCAGTCACCAACGGCAGCGTACGATAGACAATGAAAGTTAGAACTTTTTTTTTGTTTTTTGCTCCCATCTTGGTTGAATTGCAAAATATGTGCTCTGCAATTCGTCCACGTACCAAACAATTTCCCTGTTCTCTTTCACGTTTCACCAACTGGAAGCAGTGCATTCAGTCAGTAGGTCAGCAATATCGCGAGCCAACGTGAAACCAACGTGTGACATTGTTTCATCGTTTTTGCTTTCCATGGCACCTTCCATCTTGTCGCAGTATAAACTTTTCATTGCATTGCATTGAAGACTGCTGGTGTAAGTACGTACTGAGACGTCTACGTCGTTTTCGAATGCGCGCAGATCAAAAACAGTCGCTAACGAAAAAAGTGGACAGAGTCGACTAATGTTTTGAATAGAATGGACTTTGCTTTACCATGCTTTGAAAATACAGTTAAAACTATTTAACTGGGATCTCAAAGGACATTTATTTATCAATAATTATTTATCACTTATAGAGATTTTTCATTTACCAAGTTTCCCAAAAAGGCTGTCAACATGACAGTTGGCTTTGTCCTAACAAGGTCCCTCTTAGTCCCTCTTTGAGCGGCCAAATTATAAATTTATAACATAAAGGATTTTAAATTTGAATACATATGTAGGTTCAGGTGGAGCCATTGCAAACAAAATTCCAATTGGAAATGGAAATTTTGACTCTATTTCTATTTTTGAATTAGAAAGAGCCTGTTTACATTTACCTCAGTATGTTTTCAACTATCCCAGAGGCTAGGGAGTCAATTGAAACAGTAATTTAACCCCGATGTTAATCGAAAGAACAACAAGGCAGGCGCATTCATTTTGGAGGAATTAAAAGTCCTAGATAAACTTTGATGACGTTAACGGCATTTAACCAATTACCGCAAGTGGCTTTTTCCAATTATTCCCAGCTCATATTTCACAGACGTCGAACTCTCATCTTTGACTTCAACCTTCTAATGGAACAAGTAGACAAATAGAATTCAATATTCTTTATTTTAAAGTAACTTTGCACAGTAAAGTTTTTTTTTTTTGTTTGGGCGGTGAAGGCTTTTTACGCCCTCCCGCTACCGGACTACCGACTAAACACCTCCCCTATCACACCGAGAACGTAGCCTGGAACTGTTTGTCAGATTACTTCGGACTAGGCCTCATTAATCATCGCTTAGCGGTGCCTTCAGGTTAAGGGAAATCCCTCTTTCTGCACGGATGGATAGGAAGGAATTGCGATTAGAGAGAATTGCGATTATTAGAGAATTGCGTTACAGAGATCCCCCCTCCCTCGCCAAGCGATCCAACATGGCCTTCTTTATATTAAGTACTGTCCGTACGTAATGCAACACACAGTTCCAGTTGTCTTTTGATTGCATCATTTTTCCCGTTACATTTTCTGGGGATAGCACGCCTATTTTCTCCGAGAGATGCGAACGGAGTCCTGTTAATCTGGTACACGTAAAGAACGTATGACAGGCGTCATTCGTCATCCCCGGGCAGAACACACAAGTTGGGGATGGTGTCTTTCCCATCTTATACAGGTAAGACTGAAAATACCCGTGACCACTGAGTAGTTGCGTCAGGTAATAATCAGAGTCACCATGCATTCTGTAGAACCACGGCCCCAAGGTACTAATCAGCCGTGCGGTCCACCTGCCTCGCGTTTCGTTTTCCCATGTTTGCTGCTACAAGGTTAGGGTCCTTACAGTAAAGTAATGGCTTGAAACAAAATCTCAATATCAATTAAATTAAGAAAAGGAAACAGCTAAACATCTTTTACGTTCATGCTTCCTTGAAAGTTGAGGAAAGTTTTGTGTCCTGTTTTTTTAACTTGGTAGAATTGCTTTGACTTGTTCCACGTTAACTGAAAATTGGTCGTTTTCCACAATGACAAATTTAGATTTGCTTACATTAACGCGCTTTTCCGGCCGGTCACTTCAATTCCAGTCGCCTGAAATACTTCATCAACACGACACACAAAATGAAACTGAGTCTTTTTTCCGGCACTTACAATTAAATCAACTAAAAGATACATTTCAGGTTGAATGTTAACGTCAGCAGGACCCGTATTGGTCAACTCTGCCAAATGTTGGCTTTCAAGATTTTCAAGACGAGCATCAAAGTCTTCATCATCGTCCGGTGCTGTGGATCTCGCTGGTCTTCTTCACTTCCACTATCTTCCGTTTTCTTTCCTGTGTCCTTCGATTTCTTCTGTTTCTTTTGCAAATCATTCATTTCTATAATCCCTCTATTCATTGCATTTTTCTTTTTTGTTGGCCTTTTCGTCTCCTTGTTCTTCGCAGCTTCTTTCAACCTTCCAACAACTTCATCAGCAGTAAGCACTTCTCCATATATGCGGTGTTTCAACCTCGGACCTGTCCCAGCTTTCTCGACAGGGCTTGGAGACTAAGCAGGGCTTGCAGGGCCGACTATGTTCTTTATATGCGTTGCCAGAAAATCACTCCCTAATTCTTGCCTTCCTTGCCTTGAGGTTCCTTCTAAATCTCACGTTTTTGTACGACTCAAATCCAGGGCTACGTCAATACCAATATTATCAAAAGGAATGATTTCATCAACTCCGGAAAATCCGTTGTCTACAATCACTTCATTCAAAGCTTAAATGCAATTTTCATTGTGTGTATCCGAATATTATAGAGTGCTTAGCATTTCTTCTGCATTCTGTAACGAGCCAAATGTTGAGCCTCAAAAAGATCTTCTGGGATTTGGATCTTATCTAAGAGGAAATAGTCTGTAGATCTGAAACCATTTACAATGTTCGAACACTTCAACGATAACCGAACCGTATCCAATAACTCAGCAAACTCTGTTTAGCAAGACGTGAGGGGCCGCTGCCTATTTTGTTTTATTCATGGTTGACTCTCTCGCAAGCTGTCTTGACGGGTCGAAAGACGAAATGATCTAAGCTCCTAGATAAATGCGGCGATCAGTATAAAATTAAGGATATTTTATAAGTTATATATCGTTCCTAATGGCCAGTTCTCGAAATCATACCCTTATATTGCTTGCATGACCAACGTAGAATAATAAGGGTCCTTTTTCCCACTATGTCATTTCCGATTCGAATTTCATTGACGTAAGGCACAAACATAATGTTGAACCAGTTGAAAAATGCAGCTACTTCCATCCAGCCATTGTTTATGCATGGTCCGAGGATATGCTTTTTCAAAAATCGAAAGGGGGCTGAAGTGCCGCACCTTTGTACATTATTAGAGGAGGTAGAGGGTTACATCACTGGCTGAAACGCATGCTAGCTTTTCACGACCGGCGCCATCTGAAACACGTTGAAGTGTTTTCCCCCTTCTCCTATGGCTCTATGGCGTGAAGGATCACTAACAAAACCTGTCTCATTGACACTGAATATAAAACTTCCTTAGCCTTCTTCATTCATTGCGTAGGTCTGATAGAGTTTCTTGGCGGTATCACAAAAGCCATACACAATTAATGGATCCTGTGCATGTTTCCTTACCTTATGCAAATGTTCAGGCTTTTCTAAAAGAGATCGAAGGATTCCTGCGCATAAAAGCAAGATACCAATCTTTATCAGGGCGACCATCTCGAATTCTTGTTTGAAGATCGTTACTTTTGATAAATTCTTGAACTAAATTGTTCAGTTCTTCCTTGTTCCAAGGACACCCCATTTGTGAACGGGAAATCTGGCATTCCTTGACTTCCTTCGATAAGTCAGTTGAATGGTCTGCTCCAATTCTATTCATATCAGTCTTTCTATCTTTAATTCCATTATATATATAGCGGTGATAGGAACTTTATAGTCGGCTTACGCTTCCCTGTATGCCTACTTCGCGTTTATGGCGTTTTTGTCATCAAACACAGCTGCGTGTAAGCTATCTGTTGTGTAAGTTGGAAGTGGTCTTTTCCTTTGATCCTTTGAACTGTCGTCCTAACGTTATCAAAGAATGAAATAAATTCGACTAAGGTTGCCAAATTTGAGTATAGTGCATACAAAAACTATGATTCACAACTAAGTGTAGGGTTTGTCGTCACACAAAAGGCAGTTGTTCTGTTGTTTCCAAGTACCCCCGAGTAAAATATGTTTGGGGTAATGGGAATCAACGAAATAACACATCAAATATAAATAATAACTATATTCTTTCAATAAGATCCCATATAACGAACAAAATAAAATAGTTGTATTGCTTACTTTGCATTTTTTAATGTGTTGTAGAAGAAAACTTGAGCTCACCATACTTCGATGAACAACTTTTTACACAATGTCAACTTCAAACAATGATCTTCCATCAGTAGATCAGTCACTGAGTAGACTGAAAAACGCGGGAACTCTCTTAATGTCTTTCGAGTGTTGTCAAGTTGACAATCGCCGACAATTAAGTTTATTGAAATAACCAAGGGGAGAGGAGATGGGGTAAATGGTCTTTACCGCAGCTGATCCAACAGATATTGTTGACAGTTTTAATTTAAAAGTAAACGCAATTTGTGGCTTAAAAAATTAGAAAAATCGAAAACTAATTTCACAAATTTTTAAACCATAAATTCAATTTTTTTTTGAATTATTTTCGTTTTTCTTAGGTTATTAGTTACTGCAAATGCCTTACAGCAACTAATAACCGAAGAATTTATAGTTAAAGTACAAATCTCAATTTTATCAAATATGTGAGGGTTATACGTATTTGACGTTTCAAATTATTTATGTAAGGTTTCGAAGCATTATTCTAAGTTATGCTTTCGCACCCACCCTGAAGTTTCACCACCTTAGTTTTCACAAGTCCAAGCTCTCCTTTTCTTCTTCTTCTTCTTCTTATCTTTTGTCTCCCTAAGCCATCCGGTTCATTGTAGTAATCAGTGAATTCTTTCGATATTAGTGCATCGTCCTTACGCATAAAATCTTCAAAAGTTAGCTGATGCTCATTTTGGTTGCTTCTACAAGCGGGAATAGTCTGGTTCAATTCTGCAAGTGTTTTATAGGTCACTCTCCTCCTGTAGACTCTCGGGGGTCCGGTTTTTGTGTTGCTTTGAATCCAAATTTTTTGGAATGCGATTCCTAACGGTGGCATTGCTCACACGCAACCAAGATTTTCCCGCAATTCACATATCCTGAAGGATATTAATTTTAGAGGTTTTAATCGCCTTCATAGATTTAAGAAAGTATTGTATGAATTCTTTTCTGATAACACATTGATCCATTGGCTGTTAATTGTAATATTGGAAAGTCGAAACAATTTTAAATGGTCTAATTCGGGCATATAATACAAAAGACATTAATACGCAGCTGACTCGAATAAGCTCCTTTCTCCTCTTCTGATTGAGTCAATTGTTCAAATATTTTTATTTCGCAGCTGTTTTATCCATATCGCGAGATATTTTTCTAGTTCAGGACCAAAAAACTCTCAAAGCTGTAATATGATTGCAAACTTAAGACGGGATTAGCCTTCACTACACAGCCTACACTAGAAACAGAGTTTTACTTGGGAAATCATTGCTAGGCATCTGTATTGACATAATTCTAGCTAGGGTTCGTATCAATTTACGAACTGCCCTCTCTTGCTTTGCTATGTGATGACCACATCAAAACAAAGCAAACTTTCCCATATATTTTTGTGAAAATGGAGTGTAAAATTTTTGATTTGATTAGGCTTTCAAAGGAATTATTCAAATATTAACCATCCATAGGAACAGCTTTCCCCTATCTTTTTCGCAGAGACCGGATACCGTTATGGTATACCTTATGTTGTTTATCCTCTGAGGTTATCCACAAATCTTGCCGTTTTCGCTTTCAACCCCGAAGAAGTAATAATCATAAGGCGTCATGTCTTCAGAATATGACGTCGTTTTGATTATTTAGGGAACCCTTTTTGGAAATTGTCACAAATGACGTTTGAATAGTAACACATTTTTTCGGCTGTTTTTAATGATTTATGGAAAAGGGACAGATGACGCTCAACGTCCCTTGACTTCCTTTAAGCTAACTTAACCCTAACTTAACCTAACTTTAACTTCAAATTCTGAAGCAAGCTCCTATTGCGTTTGGCACGAATCCTCAACGAGCTCAACCTCAAGTTCTGTGTCTTTGTCCCTTACGTGGACAAACGTCAACGTAAAAATACGTAATCTTTTTTTTTTAAGCCAATGCTTCCGGCAAAGACCATTATTTTTCATGCAATCAGACCATTTCATACCACTTTCAGATCATAACATAATCATTTAGGTTCGAAAACTGTTTGTTTACCATATTTCTATTAGGGTACGATGCTTTGGATATGTCTAAAATATCAATCTTTTGACAAACTGCGGGAGCTTCCTTCTGCAACTCATGTTATAATTAATTCTAGAAGTTCAAGCGTGTTAAACGCCACATCTTCTAAATAACGTGTCGGCAGCCAAAGGCCTTAATTTGATACTAAGTAATTAACACAGTTGATAGAATGTTAAGTATTGTTTTGTTGTTGGTTTTTTCGGCTTTTTCAAGTTTTTCAGAGCCATTTTCTTAGTAAATATGACGCTCACGTTTATAATTAAAGAAACTGAAAAGAAAATTCATATAAAAATAAACATGTAACTAATACGTCAGCAAAATTTTTGGAGAATATGTGAAAAAATAATGTTCATTGCACACTTTTAGATTTTAGGTAATCGTTCTAGATGCTATACTTTGCTCCTTAATCATCCGCTTCAAAATTTTCCAAAGATGTTCAATTGGGTTCAGACATTGTTCCCAGTAAACCAGCGCATTGTGGTCGCTGATTTATGACTTATGACAATGTGAAGTGTGTTTTTCAAGTATGTCTTCGTCTAAGTTGGTTTCGCTGACAATACTGTTTAAGAAAGGCGCAAGGGCAATGTCAAGTACTTCTGTATACTTTTCGCTGTGCATACTACCTTCGTAAGTAAGCATTTTGCCAAACCCATCAGATCATTTTAAGGTCCAACGCCCTTGATCATTGGTAAAACTGGATGGTATGCTGGATGGTATTCTTCGCCCACACGTACCCCCACGAAAACCACACCTGGTGGTCCAAATACCAATAGAAGAAAGAATAAAAGGCCTTTTTGAAATGGTCATAACTTTTTTGTTCTTTCTGAATGGAATAAGTGAGCTTTCTTGACATATCTTAAAGTAAAATTCGTCTGACCAACCTTCCACTTTGGAATGTTGAAGCCCACTGTAGCCGTTTTATTTTGTTGGCTTCTGAAAGCCACGGGTACTTTCTGGCTTTGCATCCTTTAGAACCTGCTTGACCAAGTCTTCTATTGGCTTTGCGAGCACTTTCTGGCTTTTCAGGTTCTTCGGAAAAGGTTTATTATTGGTTGGTAATTATATTATTAGAGGTTTATACTTGGTTTATTAGAGGATTTGCGAGTCTTAGCCAATCGTTTGATGGCAGATTGGACAGGCGTAACACGAATATCTTACCAAGTTAACAATTTATTTTTGTGGTGCTCCTTGTTCATCGTGAAGTTGTATTTTCCCTCTATTTTACAAACTCATTTCACTTGATTTCGAACTTTTTGTATAAATGAGTTGTAAATTTTCTCACTTCACCAAACATAATAGCTAATTATGACCTTATAGTCCTAAACACAAGTGATCAAACTTTGGCTAATATGCGGTCTTATTAACAGTCGTCTGTCTTAAGTCTTTTGTTTTCGGGGATGAGGTGTTTTATGACCTTCACAATATGCCCCTTGCAACTCTAGGGAATGGTCTAACCACGGCATGTCATCTTGATAACACACAGTATCGGCCAAAACAAATGCAACTCAAATTAGTTCCATGGTGTTGGGCAGCGAAACCCCAAGTTTTAGAAGCAAAGTGATTTATATTTATTTCATTAGTATTGTACCAGTCATTTAAAAAAAAAAAACACATAATCATTCTACATAAAATCGGTAATTTTACCACTAAATTCAGGAAAATTTACGAAAACTTCTTTTTTTTATCGGACCAAACAAATGCAACTCTGGCAACTCGGTTTGATAACAGTTTTTCTCGAAATCACTTTGCAATTTTCGCCATGTAACTGATTATTATTTAGGTTAGTTAGATTGTAGCTGATAGTTGTGTGCATTATTTACTAATAGAAAGTGTCGCTTCGTAGTGTAAAGCTATTTTTACCACCGAAAAACTTTAAAACCTAAAAATGGCAAATAAAACGCATAGTGCGGATATAAAAGTATTAACTTTAAAGGACTTTGTATGTGTATCTTTGTATGTGTAGAGTGGTGTATCTCAAAAGATTATTTCCGAGAAATATAATATAGAAAAATCGGTTGTTTCCAGAATAAAGCTCGATATCTTCGCACCGGGAGTGTTTAAACTGTACATAAAGGGGGGAGACCAAGGAAAACAACTGAACGAGAGGACAATCTGATTTCCGAGAAAATTAAAATTAATCCGTTTGTCTCATCCACAACGCTACTAAAAGATCTCGATTTAAATGTATCGCAAAGAACCGTTAGAAGACGCGCAGTGGAGCTCGGATTGCTTTGTTATCGGCGAAAGTTAGCTTTTGCACGTTCTCACATTAACTGGACTGTTCAATAATGGAGGACCATTCTTTTTAGCGATGAATGCAAGTTCAATTTGCAAGGATCGGACGGAATTTGTCATGTAAGGCGTCCTTTAGGAAAGCGCTTGGATCAAAAATTTTGCAAAGGCACCATTAAACACGGCGGAGCGTGTGTAATGGTCTGGGGGTCCATGTCAGGGCAGGGTGTAGGGCCAGTTCACAAAATAGATGGTATAATGGACCGTTTTCAATACAAATCCATACTGCAGGAGGTTATTTTACCGTATGCGGAGTGGAATATGCCCTTCAAATGGACATTCTAACATGACAACGACCTGAAGCACGAGTCGAAAACTGTGAAAGAATGGCTTAACGAGAGTGGAATTCAGGTACTACAATGGCCAGCCCAGTCACCCGATCTGAACCCCATAGAAAATCTATGGGAAATTGCTAAAAAGAAAATACAGCGTGAAAATATTAGTAACAAAAGTGAATTGTTTAAAGAATGAGATCCCACAAACAATAATTGATAATTTAGTTGACTCTATGCCTCGCAGGTGCCGAGCTGTCATTAAAAATAATGGATTCGCCACAAAATATTAATTAGTTTATTAATAATTTAAAAAACACCACGAAGTTGCATTTGTTTTGTCCCATCAAAAAATTAGTTTTCGTAAATTCAAATGAATTTTGTACGTAAAAATGAAAGATTGATTGAAGATTGTGTTTGATTTTCTTTTAAAAGGTTTGTAAAGCAATAATGAAATAAAAATAATTTACTTTCCATTAAAATTTTGGACTTTTGCTGGTTAATATCGTGAGAATGATTTGAGTTGCATTTGTTTTGGCCGATACTGTATATCCATTTTTCAATAAGAAAACATGCAGAGTGGTCTTTTATGGGGTTCCTTAAACTTTTGGTGCAGGCTGTATGTCCTCTCATATTAAAACTCTCTTGGGGAATGATATTTGCCCAGTGCTTTGGAAATCTGTTTATTGAATCTCGTCTGTATATCCTTTTGTCAAATAGGCTCCCCGTTATCCGAAAGTCCGCCAAGCGCTGCACGTAGTTTGGGGTCTCTGTAGCGTGATTGACTAGAATTTGGAATTCATGAAAATTAGATTAAATTGATTTAAGACAAAAACAAATACTCTCAGTAAGGATATACATTTTTCAGGTAGTCGTTGATGGCAGAAAAAAAACCAAGTCATAAGAATCATGTTTCTCGGATTTTCTAAGAATTAATTGTAATTTCTATACAAGTGGTATCCCGAATGTAATCGCTTGAAGGACACTCAGATCAGTTATGACCTTTGCTGATTCTGTACCAGCTTACAATCGACTATCAGTATCACATCATTATATATAAACGTCCAGAGTTTACCACGGTTTCAGTGTTGCAGTAAATGGCAACGCTATTCCTCAAAACGTTAAGCCAAAGTGTTAGACCCTTGGTTGATTCTGGAGTCTGATTCTAAAATTTGTTCTAGAATCTAGATCTTTACATCTATTTCGTTCGGATGTTCGACTTCTCCAATCATTTGAAAGCACACTTTAACATACTGATTAGGAATCATCATTGAAATGAAGTGAAACTACTCAAGGACCTCCGATCACGCAGCCCATTTTCATGTTCTCAAATTGGGAGAAACGCATTTTTAGAATACTAGACCGTACCTGATGGTTGTCTGCAATTAAAGACATTTAGAGTACTTTCACGTGTTTTATCGCAACTTAAGTAATGACTTACAATAATCATTACAGGCGTAACAGCTCAAATATTTTAAACGTGTAAAGAGTAGGTAATAAATTTGAGCCAATTAGACACCAACCGAGAAAAGAAGTTCCATATCTTTTGCAACTTATTAAGGAGCACATCTAGGACATTGATCAATTAAATTTGAATTTGAGTTGGATTAAATCGTAGAAATAACTGTATTTATTGATGTGTTCCCACTGCGAGTTGGTAAATTAATTTCTCGATTCAGCGTAAATAATTGAAAATTTCTCGGCACCTACTTGCCTAGCGACCCTCCATCCTCAACTTCTTGCCAGCCTGCCGTGTGGTAGGATGGTAGGACTGTTGGAAATGTGCCATGGCACCTCATACCGATTTCCTTAAGCTGGAAAACTACATGCAACAGCCAATAAAAGTAATATAGTTATTTACCACACGTTCGCGAACAATTTCGCTGACACCACGTTTAATTCTCCACTTGTGGTTGGTTTTCCCGCTGTTGTTGGATTGTTCCTTCACTCTCTTTCTCAAATACACTTTGTGTCTGTGTTTGTGGTTTTTTTATAAACAATTTCAATCACGATTTTGCCACTAGGATGATTTCGATCTCTATTCAAAGGCTGGCTCGGTTAGCATGGCTGGAAGCAGAAAAAGAATTGTTTTATTTTTTGTTATTCTTGCTGTTGTTGTTGTTGTCTTGCTGTTACTGATCGACCACCGATTTAATGTCGCTTGTTCCAATTTCAATGAGTTCTTGTAATACCAACGGCAGTTGACATTGTGGGTGAAGGTGTTTAAGGTTGGAAATTGATAGTGGTCCCACGATTGCTACGGTCTCCAGCATCCATCTCTTCGGCTGGTACACGGTTGACGCTGTTGGTACTGCTGTGAAAATGAAGGTAATCGAAGTATTTGGGTTGAATTGATCAATTGTGAAAGTGGTGGATTTGTGGCCAATTGTTTTTATCATATTGTTTTTGTTTATTTTTTTTTTTAATTCGCGCCATGTCTTTTTTTCTAAAATTTTCTGTTTTGAATTGCTAATGTTGTGGAATATTTGTCGTTCCAGTTCTGGGCAGCACAAGTGTTCTTGTGTTATTCTTTGTGGTTTCTATGAGCAAACGTATTTATTTCAAGTTCGATTGAAAGTAATGCTTTAATTGTGCCCTAAAAAGCGTGCCAAATTTTTTTAACGCGCTCTTACCCAAAGTTGTAGGAAGTACCTTTCGAAAACATTTCACAGAAAAACTACCACACAAGCAAACAAACTGTCGTTTTCATAAAAACCAATCGAAAGTAACTCAAAAGGTTCAAGTGTTTGGTTCCTTAGCTTATAAGAATGTTTCACAAATATTTCAGCTTAACTATGCAAGCTATGTCGTTGATATCTATCTAGATATGTCTTAAAATATCTTCTGTAAGAATGGCCACCCAAGCACTAGTCCATTCCACAACCCACGCTATAAAAAAACCCTGGATTCAATGAATACAATTTTTTATATAGATACAATGCATGACAGTTGCAGTTTTCACTAGTTATTTTCCTGATTTCAATTAAATTTCGTGATGGCTATAAAAGAAACTCCGCCAAAATGGTGAAATTTTCATTGATTGAAATTTCAATAAACAATTTGAGTCTACTGAAAAACGTAGAAGTAAACCAATCCAAATGTTCGAACTGTCAATTCTTTATAAGGCGATCTTCAACTATAATTTGATATTTGTCCTTGATGATATTAGTCCTTAATGCCGATGATAAGTGACGATGATTGAACTAGTTCTTGTTGACGTCACAATCATATCAACGTCAGGTGTCAACGTCAGGTTTTTGATTTTATTAAAAAGCCAAGAACTAGTTCAAACGGTGTGATCTATCTCCTGTTGTTGGAACATTTTTATTAAAGTCTTACTGAATAACCATAACCATAAAATATATATAATAATTATATATAACTATAAAATTATTACAATTCAATGTTAATTGAAAATTTTATTTAAAATTCAAACTTTATTTAAGATCCATTTTTAAGGAGTACTAGTATCTAGGTCATAATCTTTTTAGAAGAAAAGTTGACGAAGAGCGTGCCATTAATTTTGATGCTTAAGAAATTATTGACGCACATATCACCAGGGTTTAAAGAAAGAGACACAAGGCATTTGTATAAACCAATGCTATTTAAATATTTTTCAAATATTTTAAAGTTTTTAGCAAGGTGCTTGGTTTAGGAAAAGCCGTTGGTACCAATTTATTTCGGATATTAAATACTAACATATTTTTAACCTACGCATATTGACCTCAAATTTATTCAATCGCTTTATAGTACAAAAATAAGTGATAAGATAGTCTAAAGAATAGTTCAAATCAAATACAATCCAGGATTTGTTAAGGTGGGCCCTGTCTCGTTTTTTTCTTTATTCAAAGGTGAGCACTGTCAACAAAAGGATTTTTCATTGGATTATCCCATTATCCTTACCTCCATTCCATAGCCTAATCACTGAAAGGCTGTTATAGTTCAGAGGAGCACCACAAAAGAAGACATACGAGTACCTCATTTAGCATATAAAGTGAGCTTTCTATGATAGAGAGCTTGGTAATTAAGCAACGTAGGTCCGGGGCAGATCGCGATTGTTAGCTCTCTGGGCTTAAATGTCAGTTAGAGTGATTTTTGCGATGTAGTAGTATGTGTGAGCCATTGTGAATAAATGCAAAATTTAATAGAATTTATCTTCGTCTCTATCTCCTATTTCAGACAAGTTTTGCTGGCAATACTACTAAATTTTGAAAATTGGTTAGACTGTGAATACCCAGTTAAATTGGTAGTTTTTTTTTCGGAGAGTAAAAATACTAAAGAGCACTAAAATTTCAAAATGTTAGCGCTTTTTCGTGGCTTTGCTCTACTGTACACCTTGCTAGGCCTAAGAGGGGCCAACATCTAAGAGAGGCCTTTGAGGCCTCTTAGATGCTTTAAGCTAGAACACAAATTTCTGGATCTAGAGCTTAAAAGGAAATGAAATCAAGGCTGCCGTAGATCTGCATAGAAATAGAACAGAAGAGACATCTTCTTTAATGTCATTTTCATCCTTATTAAAAATTCGAGAAACGTAATGAAACTCACGGAGTACTGTGTTGCAAAATACACTTAATTTGGATTTCTGTCTCTTTCATTCCTTATGTGGAGAACTTGTCAATCTCCACTTGGTATCCCAACTGCAAGATATTGAAAACATTGCAGATTTGATGGACACTAATTTGGCGTTTACTGAATAACATTTTCAGCTATTTATTGGAGTTGAGAAACATACGGAAATATCAAATTTCCATATTTCTTTTTAAAGTTTTTTGAAACGTGCAAAAACACGGATTTACGCTTTTTAAGTTGATTCTGTTTTTCAAACCTCTTTAGATTTGTTTGCTTTAGCGTATCAACATATGAGATTTCACTTGTTTATTTCGTTCTAGTTTTTTGACTTTTCTCTTGGTAGCTACTGGGTAAAAGCAAATGAGGATGCAACTATCCTAGGGATTGTTATTTTTTGGTAGTACGCTGGTTTTTGCAGGAGATATCTGTCACGCTGACAATTGTCAGAAATTAACTAAGCTTACTGGCGACGTCTGGCAACATATGTAGTTCTCAGTAATTCCATTGATTCGCGATAAGTAAACTCAATAGAACATAGGCTCCAGCCTCAAGATGGCAGTTTGGCACATCAAGTATACAAAAAAGATCGATCAAGTATATTTATTCAAGATCGAAACCAGAGTCAAATAAATCCTACTTTTGACTTTCTAGGCCCTCTTTTTCATTATTTATTTATTGGCGATAAGCAGAAATCGCAAACAAAATTTAATTTCAAATTTTCTGGAAATCCTTTTGTTAATAGAAACGAAATATTTTGGTTGGCTTATAGGTTGGATAAATAATGTTAAGAATAAAAAACGATGATTTTGAATTGATCTTGTAACGACGGACCAAGACAGGCTGTTACGTCTTGGTTCGTTTGTCTTTGACATGTTTTTGCTCGTCAACGTTGGCATGGTTGGACAGAGAGATATCTTAAATGTCAAAAGTATGAATGGGTTTTCAACAAGCAGCGACTGTAACACTTTTGAAACTCTCGAAAAATTTGGACATGTATAGATATCTGATACATGTTAACACATATTTTAATATATATTTATAAATTGTTCTTAGATGAAAATGTAATCGAAGAATCTATAAGGGCAATTCACGAATGGAAATTTTAGGGAAATGTTCTTCCACGAAACCGGCAGTTGTTTTGGTGGTCACTTCTTTTTGAAATAGCAGTTCCTCACTATGTCTAGGAATTACCATTAGACTGTCTCAGAGACTAACGTCATAAGTGAAAATGTCAATTGGTCTTTAATTTTTGTACAGCTTTCAAGAGGTCCTCATCATTGTGGATCTAACCAAGTGAGTGCAGCAGTAATTTAATGATGCCAATATTCTCGGCAGGGTAGAATTTGATCCATCCTTCTCTTCCCATCTTACAATTGACTAGGTGGTCTTCAGGAACCGATCTATGGTTGCGGTCTTCAATTGAAATTGCGTCATTTTAGATACCACAAAAAACAATTTCCACCCATTCAGCGTCAAACGTGAAGAATGTTATACTTGGATGCCAAAACTGCATGATATTATCTCTTTAATCTCGACGATGTGCCTTAGCGCAGTGACAACCAGTAGTAATACTTGGAAAAAAATTCTCGCTCTAATGGTACTCACCCAATAAATATATAAATTTAAGTCTTCATGAGATGTGTCTATCTCTGTCTGGGAAAAGACAATCGATAATGTTGTTGCTGTATGTACTATGACTATGTCTCTATGCTTTCTGGACTAAATATATAAATGTTTTGAAAACTATTGCTACGAACAACTTCAATTGGAACAGCAACTATTTTTTGTTTGACATTTAGGTGACAATATTTTTGAGTGTTTAGGCTAAGACATTTATTGAAATAAAAGGATATTATAGAAACTAAATGTTCTTATGACAGCAAGTTTACGGGAAGGGAATGCCGAATAAGCCTTTTTTGATGGTACGATTTACAAATCTAGGATCATATCAATAAAAATACGTAAAAAGGAAGTGAATTAGTTGGTATAGTTTAGGAAAAAGATTAGGGATGGATTTCGTTCTATGTATTGCGAGTGACAGAAGATTCTTTAGGAATTCGGTGCTGAGATGTAAACTAGGATTCTATTGTTGGGGTTGAAGAAGTTCACTAGCATGAAAGACTCTAAATTGTGAGAGGAAACGGTGTTTGTTCGGAGGGAGAGTGGTGGCAACTTTGCCGAAAATGTTGTGGCTGGAGACAACGAGATTTGGGTGATTGATGCATTTCGCTTGCGTTTTGAGAAGGCATGCTATAAGGAAATGGTTAATCCAAGGAATGTCTCCTTGATTGTAGAGCAATTGATTGTTAATGAAGCGATAGGAATCTTCATTTCTAATAGTGTTGGCGCAGTGGCGTTGAATCAAACGCTCCTTAACATAGAGGCGTTCCATTTGTGCTAGCCATAGATTTCAACAGAGAAGGAAGCTGAATCTGAATACGATGGATGAGTTTGGAGTAATATTCGATTTTGATCTTTGGGGCGAGGAAGAAACGTAAGCGGCGAAAAAAATTATAAATGCGTTTGTTGCAATGTTGAATGTTCTATTTTGAGGTCAAGGACTTGGGACAATTGTTGTTTAATGATGACTCCAAATTATGTTACCTGTTTTGAAAAACTAAAATATGGGTTGTATAGCGAAGGGTGAGAAACACGTATTGTTTCCGAATTCTTTACTGGGACAAGCATTTACTTTTCATATGATGAATTCGAATTTATAAGGGCATAGTTGCATTTCTACTTGCTGAGAACGAGATGAGCGATGAAAGATAGTTTTTTTGAGGAGAAATAGCTACGGGCGTATTTCGAAAAGGAGATAAATATCGGCTTTCTGGATGGTATGAACTGGATCATGCTGAGCGATAAGCTAGAGGATATCGGCAGTATATAGTGGAAACGTAAGGGTTGAAAGAACATAACCTTGTGCGATTCCGATTGAGTTTGCAAAGCAGCCAGACTGAAATTTTCGCAAGCATCACATAAGCATTGCAAGCATCATGTTAATATTTACTAAGCTGTAACATATTAGCTTTCATATCCCTTACGAGCTTTACCTTTACGAGCTTGTCGGACACGAATCAATACAATTTTATTTTTTTTGCAAGGGTGAGAAATTCTTTGATGACCTCATACTTTTCTCATCTTGGAACCCAGATTGGGTTGCCATGGCAAAAGCTCTGCTTTCTTATAAACGATACAACGCGCCTCTCAAGAGCATTCTTTTAAGCTTCCATATTTCTTGCCACCTTTATATTACAACCAGCTCCTATTTATAGCCGGTTGCAATCCAGAAGCAGCATTACTATTTGCAATAGTGAAAATAAATGGTCTTTGCTGTCGGAGGCAGCATTTTTTTACATCTTCTTATTTTGCCCTCCTTGGGAAATTACTCGGCTTACTCTTTTCATTGCGTTAAACGATTGAATTTTTCAGATTAGAAATAGTCTTATAGTCTACAAAGTCTTATACTAGGCTACATCGTTTTTCAGGGGTGCTTTCCAATTTGTTTTAAGGATCATTGACAAAATATGATGAAGTATAATGAAGTGAGCCATCTACGAACTAGCAGCAGGGCTGAAGGAAATTTCTGTTAATCTGATGGGAATAATCCAATGGGAAAAATTCAATCAGAACCCATTTCATCAATATTTAAGCGAGGAAACTAGCAAATTCATCTCAATTATTTTGAGCAATTTCATTTGAAAACGTGCTAGTTCGTCATAATTTCCTTTTAACACCTAGTTCAAAACGTATAACACTAAATCTTAGCCAGCTTGCAAGTATGGTTTTACATCAATAAATGCCCACATTCGAATCCATAGACACACACACACACGAATCAATGAAAGATTTATGACTTCCATTAAAAACGAACAATACGTTAACGCTCCAATGGAATCAGCAACCATCATTCACGTACGTCGGCCGCAATCAATCTAACCAGGTATTATAATCAGCGCCGTATGTGACGACATAATTAGCATGCACCAGTGCGGTATTTAGAGAAAGTACCAACATCATTCTTGCACACCTTATACGCTTATACCTACTAACCCAAAGCTCCACACACGAACTGTACCGAGCCGGCTCACCATCTTACCACCTTGCCAGTATTCTTAGCCACTCTCTGCAATCTGAGTCACGGTATCGATATATGAATTGATAGTTTCATTAAGACGCCATGATATATCGTTTGAACAAGCTAATTAGGCATTCACCTGTTTGCTCGTAAATATTTTACAACCTGCACTAAACGTTCTCAATCGCAGTCGATCTTGAACGGTTGGTTCATTTTGCATACATGGTTATATGTGTTGGTTAGTGGGAAAGCGCTTTTTATCTGGTCCGAAATTTTCTATTGAAAAATTAGTTTGATTGCTCCTTACATTATTTTTGCTGGAGTATGCTTTGATTTGATGATACATTATGGGAAAATGAGCGTGTAACAGTTTTCCCAACTATCTCATTGTTTCGCCTCGAGTTACGAAAATGGAATGTCTGCCCTGTTGCAATCCGTTGAAAAGAAAACAATTTTTGTGGGTTTTTCCGCATGCATGTGTATGTGACCCAGTTTTGAAGACGAAAATATAGAACACAGTATCAATATGTTGTGGCACAGACTCAATCAATCGAAATCTCTCATTCGAAAATAGCTAACAGTGGAAATTTTCTTTTTTGCTTACAGGTGCTCGCAAGCTCTTTGGAGGATATAGGATTACACCGAAGTATTGTCAACCGACAAAGGCTCTGCCAAGATCTGACCCTAGGTCAACTGGTCCAACAATATGTATGTTCAATCACGAATGTGCTCAACGAAACGGAGAAGTCGTGGGAGCATGCATGGATGGGTAAGTTTTCTTCCTTTTTGTTTTTTTTTTTGTTGGAGTTGTTGTTATGTAAGTATCAAATAATAATTGATTAGAGTTGAAAGGGTAAAAGCTTTCACGACCTTTGAAAATGTTATTGCGTCAAACGTGAGTGGAGATGAACAGTGGGTGATTGCTTGGCTTTGTTCTACTACAACCTACTTTATTAGACCGTGATAAAGTAGGATGCATTTCGTTTGACCATTAACAATTTATGCATTGTTACAATTTTCGTCCGCAGTTCAAAGGTGAACCATCAAGATAAATGAGTCGATTTTTCAATGGAAAAAGGTCAGCTGTTAACGATGAGTTGTGCGGAACAAATCGCCTCCAACCAAAGTTTCAGGTCGTAGCAACGTCATGGGCTCATGATTGTTCGTAAAAAGAGCAAACAATTGAGTTAAATTATAGCTAATCTGAGTTGTTTAATGTCGTACAGACAAACATTGGAATCAGATTGTTTAGTTGTACAATAAATAAATTAGATTTACAATAAATAAAACCATATAAAACACCAGGAATATGTTTACCCTATGATAGGAGAGCAAAACAAGATTTGATAGTCGACCAACTCTCTAGCTCTTTCCAATTCTGACCGAACATAACTTGTTTGCAACTACGGAAGAAGCACTATTGTTCATTTTTTTGTGATAACTACACACACTTGAAGTGTTTAACTTCTATTGAAAAAAATACCTCTGGACTTCCATTCCAACACCTCTCCTTCCACCCGTCACACAACAACGAGCTCTCGTTTCCATTTAGCGTGACACACTGTCGAACCCCAGGACTTCGCCAAAACTATTAAATCAGTCACTCCTTATTATTTTGCTGCTTTTTATATATGCTTACTATAGTTTCTACATTCTTTCGTTGGTCTTTTTGCACTTCGTAGCAAGCCTCTTAGCTTTCTATACCGCCTAGTAACAGTAGCTGCAGTGCATTTATCAAGGATACTCCCCTTGTTCAAAAGTTACTCTATGTCGATAGAGATCCCACCGTTTCGCTTACAAGAACGTACAAGGCCACTTGGCCTTCTGAAAAAGGGCTTTGAGTATATCAGCAAACTTAGATAAAAGATATACTTAGTTTCAACTCAACTAAGAGTTCTTCGGAGCACAGTTCAACTAACTTTTTCTTACTCGTATGATCCTTTTTCTGTTGAGATAAACTTCCCAATGTTTTTCATTATCCAGACTGTACTTACAAGCATTCATCAAGTTAAACATTTACCATATTAGTATGCGTATTTACCCCTAGATAGGATGGATCAATCTCTTCCCAGCAACGAATAAAACAGCATCCGCGGAGCAACTCAAAGCTGTAATAGCACAAGCCATTCAGCAGCTTAAACTTCGATCAAGACGTGGCCACAGGGTAACTACTGCCACCTTGAACGAACTTCCAATGTAACGGGATCATTTTACATGCATTTATAATTGCGAGCAAAACTTCTTGGCGACAGGACATAAAGACGAAAGTGCAAAGGAATATGCACTATCAATCTCTTAGTTTTTGTATTCATGCCCATTGACACACATTAACTATTTCGCCGGGATAATAATTCTAACATACATTCAGGCATTTCTAAGCTCTCTATTTTCAAAAGCTTGGCTGCATGCTTCCTGAGGTGTTTAATTTTTCCTTTTAAGTGATTCTACTCTAAAGGCTGTTGCGGTCTTTATAGCAACACTATACTATTGATACTATACTATCTCAACCTAAAGGGATGTGACAGATAGTTTCTACCTGCAAAGTTCGGAGGTTCGGATAGATGCGCACTAACATTCTCTTAAAATTTGTATCCACACATGATTACAGGCATATTTTATTATAACAGAGAAGATTTCTCATATGCATTGAAGCTCCGAAAACCGGCCATCGCAGTCTCTCTACTCTCCTATATTCTTAGATTTCACATCCTATGACTTGTAATAAAAGCTCGTTCGATTTTAGGTAGCAATCTAGGGTACTTGTATCTCATTCTTCATGATCCACTTCCATAGTATGATTGCTTTGCAGCAATAATGCCACAGCGTAAGTACAAACTCTCTCTCGAACTCCACTTCTTGCAAAAAGAGACAGAGCAACCAGTAGTCGATTTATAGTGGTTTGCGTTATAGGCAAACATTTTGAGAGTGTTGTGAGTATCACATAGAAATCAGCATCAGATGATTTATAATTTGGAAATATTTTGTGTTCGCAGGATATCTTAGAGCATGAAGCGACGCTACTTAGTGATATAAATCCTAGGACTTTCATCTTTATAGAATCGTCAGACATGAAAAGGATGGGAATTTTAAATTTAAAAATACTACGAAGCTCACGTTGAAATCACTTTCATTGTTCATAATTGGTTTCATCTTCACAAAATATTGCTGGAAAATAACGGAAAGACCATCCTTGGAACTTTGCCTACTAAGTTTTAATCAGAGAATCAGGTTTTCGACTGTTAACGTTTGGTCTTCCTCAGTGGCTGTATAACATAACTAGGAAAATCCATTTATATACTAAGTACTTAATCATATTGAGGATTGTTTCCTCAAGAGGGTCCTTACTTCTCCTTTCCTGAAATAAGCGAAAATATCATTTGAGTCATGAAAATTTCACTGAAAAATGGTAATAGTGGATTATGGATGATTTCATGGCCTTAAGTTTTATAAAATTTTCCGTTGAACGTAAAATAGGTTTCCCCATACACAATTTCGATGCAGGTACTGCTTTATTTTTGCCTGACATGCCATAGAATTGCCCTATTTGAGTAACCGCTCCTCCCTGCGCCAAAGTGTTTTCCATCACTATACGCCGTATTTTAAAAGCTGATCTGTGAATTTTTTGGTATTTTTGACGGAGTTGCTTTCTACGAGTTGCCTTTTTTGAATTTTTTGACTAGTTTTTTTTATGTTTTATTGTTGGAGCGGTCTGTTCAAAATAATGGCTGTATTTCCTTCGTCCGCTTGCATAAAGTAGGCTGGGGTTTTCTTATATTGAAGGGCTATGGCTGCTTTCGAATTTTTCATAAACTTTTAGGCTTCCTCGCTTATATTTTATGTTCTTCGGACAATGAGATCATAGCTGCTTTCATCTCCATACCTTCCTTCGGGACCCTTGCTGGCTTTATAACATAATTGAAAAGCAGCATTGTTTCGTTGACCAACTTATTTCAGTCTACTTAACACCCACTATGTTACTGGAAGCTAGCTTCCTATAATTCAGAATGAGAGATCTTCAATTTATGAATGCAATAAAAAACTCCATAATGATTTGATGTAATTTATAAAATGTTTCCGATTTTTGTCTTTTGTTTTTATCATGCTAAGAAATTTAATTTATTTTACAGCTTCCTATTTGGTGCTTGCTGTCAAATTCACGGAGAAGCAGGCATGAATATTGTTCCAGCAGATGAGACACGCAGACCACCAATTGGTTCTCTGGCATCCCAATATCAACCACAATCATCTTCAGTTAACAACAACAACAACAAACCAAGCATACAAAATAACAATGATTATAGTGGTAGCATGGCAAACAGCTACTACGAAGCACAACCAGATGATATTGAAAATGAGGAAGCAAGTAATGGAAATGTATATGTTTCTAATTCCAACACAATTGTTGATGATCATAAAGTCAATCAGTATTATGTACAGAATGATCATGTTATTGTTTCAACGCCATCAGCTATTCATTATGACGAGAAGAGTCCACCTTATATTCCTTCTGTAACACAAAAACCATCTACACAAAGTCAGGATTACTTACCATCCAATAGCAGTTACAGTCAAGAAGTGCCAACACTAATTACAGCGGCCAGTTTTGCCCAAACGACACCTGCCCCAGTTCAAGCTTATGGCGAAATTCAAGAAGTGCTCAGTGACGTTATTCAAAATCAATCAGCAGATAATCCTGATTACAATAGTGAATTCACGCACAGTGATATAACCCATCCTTCGGCTGACACTGATTTAATGGAGGAGGATCTTCAATTCTCCACTGGTTATGGACCATCTACTGTATATGTACCAGCTCCTAGCACACCGTCCACAAGCACAACTATGGAACCAATTAGAAAACCTCCAGGATTCAAACGCAAACCATCGCCATTACCACCATCCGTCACAATCCCCGATAAAAATTATGTCCTTGTCCAAACGATTCATAAGGATAAGAATTCTGAAAAGAATCCACAGTCCCCAGGTATGATGAACAATGATATGGAATCAATTGAGAGTATCATCCTTATGTTAAACAATACAAATCATGGGCCATCTTACAATTCAGAATCGTCAACAGCGGATCCTGTGAAAACTAGTTTCAGTTCATCCTACGGAACCCAACGGCCACCGATGACTGGTAGCACAACTTATGACAAGTACGAGCAGCACAGCCATTACATCACCAAACAACCTAGTAACGCAGGCGGTGTTAGCACACACATTCCCATGCATGATGAGTCATCTGGCTATGGAGGGCTTTCTATGAGCACACCAAAACCTTCAACTGTGATATATTCCAGTACAAATCCATTTGTTTCATTAAGCACAAGACCACCAAAGCCATCACTTACTTCATCGACACTTCAAGACTCTGTAAAATACCCAAGTTCATCGTCACAATCTCAATCAAAACCGACCAGCCCACCCACAAGTACAACTAGCATTAACACACGGAAACCACCAGCAAAACCATTGAAAAGCGGAAAACCACCGGTAACTAGCTATTTGACAGGACCCACAACACCCAGGCCACGCCCAACCAAGCCAATGTACCAAAGCACTTCCCCTACTGCCTTATACGCCGAGAAGTTTGAAAGCACACCATCATCTGGAGGAACAGTCTATGTACCTACCTTTGGATCCTCCGCTGTCTACGAGAGTACATCGGCTACTCCCTTATACGTAAAACTTCCAGGAACGCAAAGGCCATCACCAACAGTCATTATAACACCAAAACCAACAGTCACCATTTCAACTCAGTCTTACACAAGCGAACCAACCAGGATTTATAACACGACTCCAGTTAGCACTGTCAAACTTCCAAGCACTTCCTACATTTACAGTCCGGTCGTAACCAAACGTCCAGGATCACCAGGAAGTACACCCGACTATGTTGCACTACCCCCACCATTGGTGTCGAATGAATTCGACGATGCTGGCTATCATGGTCAAAGTGCTACCCCTAAGCCAACCTATGAATTTGTCACTCAGTCAGTTTACACGATTCAACCAGGTGGAGGAACTTTTTATGTTGTACCAACACCATCCAGCTTCAAGCCTCTGAATGTGCCAACAGCATCAACTTATAGTGACGATGTCGAATCTGAAATTTATACGTCACCAAATGACTTCGTGAACTTCCCTCCTGTACGAAATCCAAATTTGAACATGTCAGCAACCCAAAGTTCAGTTACCAGCGATTCATATTTGTCAACTCCAGCCTTTGTTGAAGATGATATCTTCAAGGATAAAATGAATTTATTAGTTAACAAGATAGTTGCATCACTGCAAGGAAACTTTGACACATTGGCGGATTTGGTCGAAGACCGGAATTCAACAATAGTCACCGAGGAATCTATACCGACAGCGCCAGTTAGGCAAGCTACAACACGAAGACCAATTAACACAACGAGACGCAGTCCAATCAAAGGAGTAACAAACGTTACAGGCAGACCACCAACGAAAGCAACAAAAAAGCCAAGTTCAGGGAAACCAAGTTCAGTCTCAAAACCTACCACCGGGAGGCCTAGCTCCAGCAAACCAAGCTCTGGGAAACCGAGTTCAAACAAACCGAGTTCCGGGAGGCCTAGTACAACGAAAAAAACCACAACGACAACAAAACGTCCGGTTACCCGCAGGCCAACTACGGTTGTAACGACTAGAAGACCGATTTCACAGGTAAGACATTTAGATAATATAGTAAAATTACATATATTCATATTAAAATAAGGTACTCAGATACGTAAGCATTGTTTTTTGTAATAAACTTTAGCCCTAAAAATATACCTTAAAGATAACCAGCGATTTCCGTGGTAGCATACAATGAAAGTTTTTTGAATTTAAAAACTAAATGAGGCATATATATATCTTTAACAAATAATATACAACGGTGACAGCTAAGACAATAACGACAAAAATAAAATAACGTAAATCGAGATTCATCATTCCCAGACACATTTTTGAGGACTACATTTATGAATAAGCTTGTGAATTTTGACGGATCAAAACAGATACCCCACAGCCTTCTTCAGTTCTTTCTGGAAAATTATCCAAAGCCACTCAGTAGCTCTGTAGTGTTGAATTGTAATTGCTTAAAAAATTCGAGTCCTAGTCTACTAAGTAAGCAAAGTTTGCCTGCCGGACTATCATCAATTTATGCCAATATTCGTCAGGAAGTGAAGGCAATTTGAGCATGAAGTGTACCATCCACCAGCACATTGCTTCCTAAAAACATCTGCCCCTGTTACCTAGAGGGCTTATGTTCCTAGTGCTAGAATCCTAGAGCTAGAATTTATTTTTAAGTGCCTTAACATCATCGTCATTTGTGAGACTTAATTTGTAGTGCAGGGAACGAAAACGACGGCTGTTTACCACTTACCAGTATTGTTACCACCTTCGAAAGTTGTTTTTTATATTAATTTTTTGCTCCGATAAACGCATTTTCAAATTTCAAATTTTTCAGTAATCCCAAGGCTATACTTCCCTATTGTCGGCTATCTCTTCTTCCGATTCAATCTGTCATTCTGGTGAATAAAAGTGAGTTTTTCAGTTGATGCTTAAACATCACCAAATTCCAACCAATCAAGCATTTACCACCTGAAAGACAAACCCTAATTAGCCAGATTTTCCACCATTTCCGTATACTTTTGGTCTGGTATTCCTGTGAATCAGCTGAACTTCCACTGTTTAAGTGAACGGCATTTTCTACCAGTTATAGTATATCTGCACATCTGACAGATATAAAGACGTTTTCAGCGTTAAGTTTCACCAGATAGAAATAAAAATATCGAAATTTATGCTGCCTAGAATCCACCCTCAGATCGGTCTAACTTTCGAACTACGTGACCAAAAGCTTATGCGATTAGGACAGAAACTGGGGTTCAAATTAAAGGTGACATTTAATGCTATAACGCCCAAAGGTTTTTATTTTAAATTATCAAAACATCCCAAACCGATTTTATTCTGCAGTCGGTAAATAGAGGAGGCAGTTGTATCAGAATGTTCACAAATCTATTAAAAACAAATGTCATTGCCTCGAAGATTCTAGGGCACATCTCGGACCCTGGCATTGAAAATGAGGCTTCTCATAGTTTCTAGAGTTTTGACCACGTCCTGGAATATTGGGATTGCGTCCTGGAATCACACTCTACTGTCGTTAATAGAATACACTCAACGCTTTCAAAGTTCCTCGCTGGCTTTCATCCCTTATCCCTTCCATCAAATCGCTTTTTGGGTATCTGAGAATCGCTCATGCGCTGTTCATCCAGGTTTATTTCGAACCCATCTACCTCGTCAAATACTTCATATTATTTCAGTCTCCTTACCGAAGTGCCTCGATGGAATCCCAAACTTTTCAGCTGCCTGTGTAAGGACTTTTTTCACCAAGATAGCATAACAACCATAGTACTGAATGTGTTGAAGCCGATGAAACTATCAGGACTGAATGAAATTTCTTCTTCGTCGTTGATACTCTATAGTTTCATTCTGCCTGCATTTCAAATTTCTTGACAAAATGTTCTAATAATTTTTTTAATTTTACTTATAACCACATGTTTTCTTATTTTCACGATAAATTTCCATTGAGATCCATTCCAGTGCGACGTTAGTCTTATCAAGTTGGTATAAGCTACTGTTTTACTGAATATATTCCATTCAATTTCGAACCAATTCTGCCAATCCTGTATCGGTTAAATTTTTTTTTCACCCTACCGTCAAATTCATAGCATCAACTCAAACAGCAATAACACTCCCGGGTGGCTCCTCGCAGACAGAGATAGTAAATGCCAATCTACCTTTTGGTACTCGTATAGCATTTTTATTCGAAAGCTTCAAGAGGCGTTTTTTAGTACGGATGCAAAAATTAGAGAAAATATCTCAATCCATATAAAATTCAGCACATTGCGGCTGAATACCCTTGGGTTGGGAGATTCTTGGAGCAGTTATCGCAAACTTATGCTCACGCTGTGGACAAATAGTCACCTTTTTTCTGCTTATGTTTCTTCGTTGAACACAGCAATTTCATTTGATCGGACAAGTTAGCCAGGGTTTGCAAAATCAAGCATACTGATGTACAGTGCGTTTTGATTTCTATAGTCGTGCGTCAGTTAGAAGTCCCTTGAAATGCGATGAACTTCAATCCTGAGCTCGCAACATTTTTGTAGCATCTCAATATTTTATAGCATAACAGCTGAGGGTTGGTGAATATACACAGTGCGTCCATTAAGTTTCGAGACTGATTCCTTTAATCGCAAAATAAACAAGATATCTCGAGTTTTTCAAATTTTTTATTCAAAGTATTCTCCCTTCGCTTTAATACACTTCTTACAGCGGTTCAATAGTGATTCAAATGCGTGCTCTAGCTCATTTTGTGGAATAGCCTCCAATGCTTGTGTCGAAGCCGTTTTAATGGTCTCAACATCTTCAAAAAAGCATCCTTTCAACTTCAACTTCAACTTAGGAAACAAGGAGAAGTCACACGGTGACAAATCTGGTGAATACGGTGGGTGGTCCAACACACAGACTTGATTTCGGGCCAAAAACTGACGAACAATGATTGATTTGTGACTCGGCGCATTGTCGTGCAACAAACACCATTTCTCTGGATCGCGGTATTCGGGTCGAGTACGACGGATTCTGGCCATCAAACGCTTTAACACTTTGAGATAAAACGCGCCAGTGACCGTTTGACCAGTTGGAACGAACTCTTTGTGGATGATGCCTTTGCTATCGAAGAAAGTAATGAGCATTGTTTTGATTTTTGAAGGAGATTTTCGCGTTTTTTTGGCTTGTGGTGAGTTTTTCGACTTCCATTCCGAACTTTGGCGCTTAGTTGCTGGATCGTACTGAAAGCACCATGTTTCGTCGCCAGTAACAATTGATTTCAAGAAGTTTGGATCATTTCTGGCGACTGCAACAACTTCTCTGGAATGATTAACACGAAGTGATTTCTGCTCCTCCGTCAGTGTGTGTGGAACAAACCTTGCACAGACTTTTGTTTTGCCCAAATCCTCGTGAAGAATGAGACGAATCGTTTCTTTGCCAATATTCAAAGCCTCTTCCATCATTTTCAAAGAAGCATTACGATCATTCGCAACATAATCACAAACTTTTTCAATCATTTCGGGCGTGCGAGCTGAAATTGGTCTCCCTTCACGTTTGTCATCCTCTAGCGACACTCGGCCATCCAAGAAACGTCTGTGCCACAAAAAAACATTTGCTCGAGACAAACACTGATCACCGTACACTTGTTGCACCAATCGGAATGTTTCTGATGCACTTTTCCCAAGTTTTGCGTTGAATTTAATGACCGCTCTCTGTTCCATGTTGGAATTTCAACGTCAGATGAAAAACTGTTTAGGGAAAACTTTCACATCTTTGTCATTAGTCATCTGACTCGAATGAAATTTTACACATGGATAGGAACAGATTTAAGCTTTAAAATGCGTATTAGAACACATGGATGGAGCTATTATTTGCTGAGATATGGTTTGTGTCTCGAAACTTAATGGACGCACTGTGTATAATCCTCATCCAATCTTCGTGGCAGAATCCAATCGTTATTTCAGGAAATATTTGGTACTAAAACCCAATGATATCCTTTTTAGTTCTCATATTGCAGGATGTTCTTTTTTTGTGGACCAGATACATATTGCAGTTTTCCTTTATGTGGACCATTCTGAGAGACTTTATTTATTGATTACTTCTACGAAATATGTGCTTGGTTCCAGATGTATCAACACGAAGGAGATCGAAGGAGAAAAGAAGGACCCATTGGGTCCGATTATTTCTGCTGGGATGACACCAATGCTCAGCACTTTGCTGCTGTTCTGGTCCATTCAAAAGTTCATCTTAACACGTTGGGAAGTCAATATCCACTTCATCTGTCAATCATATCGGTCTGGAGGGTTGGAATGAAAAGGAAGTGCTTAAGAGCTCACTGACGTCTGATATCTAGTGCTCTTGTACTGCATCATTGTCGGTTGCGATTCTTCAGCCTTTACTTTGACAAAGATCTGTTATTGAGTGCAGAAGTTTTAGTAGAATTAGTCGCAACCTTTTGATTTAGTCTTGTTTTATTTCTCCTTAGATTTTCATTAATTTTCGTTAATTTTGCGTTATATTTTCCTAAAAATTTTTTCTTATCATTCTATTTGCTGTTCATGCAAATACGTTTTCACTATATACATCTTATGCATGCCTTACTCTTCCTGCTGAGGGTTCCCTGTAGCAACATATTGATCCAGCACCTCTTCCTTCGCCGGAAGCTACAAGTCGTTACACTAGTGACTGTATAAATCCACTCGTTCTAGGTTCTATCTGTTCCTATCTTCACTATCCAGATCCATCTCGCCATGTCCTTGATGTTCATATCTAAAGATAAGGCTCACCAAATTTAGAGTGAAATCACAATATGATCATTGAAACCACCTTATATGACGGACGCTAGAAAATCGGCTAGCTGGTAGCAGAAACTAACAAATTCGATCGAATGTCTTAGAGAGAGTCTAGAGAGTTCCTTGTCTGCCAGTGTATTTGGGTGATTCTAATATTCGTACCGTAATAAAATCAATGAGACCCTGATCTTTATTACTGAATGATTTGTGGAGACGATGGCTCCTACTTTGTTAGCCTCTTTTTTCTCTGCCTGACACTTGAAATGAAACTATCCAAGATGAGCTAGACTTCATTTGCGGGCAAGTGGTTCCAAAGCTTTCAAGGTATTTATGGGAAGATCCTTTGACGTTGTCTTCGTTGTCATTAGTTAGAGTGTAAGTATTTATAAGTCTTACGTAGCAAATCTTGTTCGAAACGGAATTGCACTCAAATAGTTCTTGATTTCCTTTGTTGCTACTTGGGTCCTTTCTTATTTGCTGCTGAACTTTTCTTATTTGTTGTCGAAAACGCGTTTCAGCTGTTGTCGAAACGCGTGTCCTCGACAACAAACAAGCAAGGCCCGGCGGACGCAGGCAACAATGTAGAAATTTGGCCTGCGGCAAAGAAAGGAAGGATTCCTTGAGTTGTTTGAGGTCTATTTGATTTTAATCTAGTTCCTCTTTTAATATAAATGCAACTCCAAACCTAAGATAATGTGTTGACAACCCATTTTTGTAAATAATACACAACCTTTGGGTTATAGTCATCGGCCCTGTGGAGTGATCAAACAGTCTAAGTTCCAGCAGCATAGTCCGTTCAATTTAGTCTTATCAATTCGATGGAACGTTTGTGAGTTCTTTGTATTCCTGTAATTGCAACCAATTAAACCTGTATAACATCCAATTCCATCCTATGAAACCTCGAATTATGGACTCTACCTGCCTGATGCCATTGTGGGCCGCCATTTGGACTCTGGCTTGCGAAACAGATCTCTGGTTTCATTCCTCTTTCGTTTGTGATACTGAAAGTCAGAGTGGCCACTAAGTGCTTCCTGGATTTTCTAGCAGAGCTGTAGAAATTATTTCTAGATAACAAAATTTCTATAAGCGAGACTAACCAATGCAGCACGCATCAGTAACAGGCAATTTGAGTTGCTCTGAAACCTATAGAAGGATTGACCAGGGATAATCAAGGTCATTGGAACAAATTTCATCTATTTTCGGGAAGAAAAATTTGATTGGTATGTGACAATGAAGTGGATCCTGGCTGACAGTTATGATCTAGATATACAGATTATTGAAGGAGGATGGCCGATAGTTCCTCCGTATTCATGATCTACCAACACAGGGATCCAAATATGACTGAAACTAACGATGTACTCTTTGATAAGATTTGAGTCAACTTGAGTAATTGTGTCCATTTATTTACGAAGCTATTCTACCAAAGAAGAGAAAGAAAAAGACCTGTAAAATGTACGTAGCCATTGCACGAAAAGAAGAAAAACCCCTGAAACGAGGAAAAACAACTCCAAATTTGCAGAGATTATTTTCCAGGAAAAATTCTAGTATTTGTAAATCACATCTAGAGTCTATTCTGTTATCTCATCATCCAGACGATCGCTTTGAAGATTGGATCCCTCGCATCTATTTCAAACTGATTTAATATCTATTTAAAATTGATTTTAAATCTCTTTCAAATTGATTTTTTATCTGAAACATCATTTACAATTGATAGTGAATAGATGCAACTCACAAGATTCAATAGCAAGTAATCCGAGCTATTCATTCTCGAACACTCCAAATCTTGACTACAGAACCCAAACTCCTAGACTTCATGCACTACAAAACTTCACTCAATCACTTCATAATGGCGCTTTCGTAGCTTGCTATCTTTCTATCTGTTATCTAACATTTCGAGTTTTCAAATCCACTGCGAATCATAAGCGAAGATGGGGCAAGATACTGAGCCGTATTTGCAATTATACGCTCCTTCTAAAAGACTTTCATTCTTGGCAAAGTGAAAGAGAAAGTTCAGAGTCAAAGTGCGTTAATGGTCCGACGCAATACCTGATTTCCTGCCGATCGGAGCTAGTCTACTAGAATTCATCAACTAAGTGGACTTTTGATTGCCAGAATGGTCGATATAAAGAATACGGTTTGTTGTTAAATTTCCAGGACTTTACGTACTAATCTCAGTGCCTGACTGGCTCGTCAAAAAGGCCACGTACGAAAAATAGGCATTCTTCTCTCTAAACCACAAAATTTTATCGATTCAATAATTAAGTTATTGACGATTTTAAAACGTTATGCAAACATGAAACAAGTCATGATTACTGACAAGCCTTGCTGATGGTGTTGGAAGAAAAATGTCAAAATTTCCAAGATGGCCACCACAAGTTAAGTCAAATAGGTCTTTGTGGTGCAACGATTCGCTACAGAACTAAATGCGCAAACCGAATTAGCGCCGCCTCGTTTTAAGACTTTAAGAAAACACAAGAAGTGGTTGTGGTTAGAATCATGCTTGGCCTTGATAAGTTTCCTGAAGGTTCCGACCCCAGCTAGGTGGCCTAATACTGTGAAAACAAACAATATTTGTCCAAATGAACAGTACTATAAATTCACATACCACTGTCACATTCAGAAATTAAATCCAGCATTTGTTGCAAAGAGAGTGAATACTTCTAACTATACCATCATCCGGAGTGCTAAGTCTAAGAAGTGTTAAACCATTTGGGAAGCGTTAGAGCAGTTAGAGGCAAATTTCAGGTTATAAACAAAACCGAGCGCAGTTCCGACAGAATTTATTCCTTTTGTACTTTAAGACTTAAATCAAGGATGTTACTGACTCTTTAAGTGAAAAGGGTTACTGACTCTTCCATTATTATTTAATGTTGAGTTAACAATCCGATACATGAACAGGCAATAATCAATCACATTTAAGGCCATCTAGTTACTTTTCTATTGATTTATGAACCGCCCTCCTGTTTCCCTATTAAAGTTACGATATATCTCACTGAAATATTTAACTTTTTCAACATAGAACTCCGCGTAATGTTTAATACAACTACCATTAAATGTTTACGACAAGGAAAATTTTGATGTACAGAAATTAAATAAGGCTATTGGCTCGTCTTATATTCGATATTATTAATGTTATTTTCGCGAAGTTTCATAAATCTACACCAATCCAAGCATCCATTTATTTCATTTCCAATAATTTAAT
Source organism: Stratiomys singularior (assembly GCA_954870665.1). Lineage (NCBI taxonomy): Eukaryota > Metazoa > Arthropoda > Insecta > Diptera > Stratiomyidae > Stratiomys > Stratiomys singularior. The sequence continues at coordinate 26,817,974 of OX940878.1, read as the reverse complement.
TTTCCCTATCATTTTCCCATCAGACCATTTCAACATTAGCGTCGACACCCCGCCCAACGAAAAAACCTTCCACTCAACCACCAGTCTATGATGCTGTCGATGAGGAGGAGGAAGAAGACGAAGAAGCGGACGAGGAGAACAATGAAGTCGATGAAGAGGTTAGCGAGGATCCAAGTACATCTCAACAAATCAGTCAAGGAGGCAGAAGAATACGTGAGTTGAATCATTTACCAATGACTCTTACAAACTTCACTAATGTACATTTTCGAAACTTTCGTTAAATAAGAATGTGGTGTACGTCCCCATATGAAGTCGGCAAGGATTGTCGGTGGCAAAGGATCAACGTTTGGCGAATGGCCGTGGCAAGTTCTCGTTCGGGAATCAACATGGCTCGGTCTTTTCACGAAGAACAAATGCGGAGGAGTTCTCATCACGAATAAATTCGTCATAACAGCAGCACATTGTCAACCTGGGTAGTTACGCTTGGATGCCGTTAGCTTTTAGCCTTATATCTAAAGATAATATTATTTTTTTTCAGTTTCTTAGCGTCATTAGTCGCTGTCTTCGGTGAATTTGATATTTCCGGCGATCTCGAGGAGAAACGTGCCGTGACAAAGAATGTGAAGCGTGTAATTGTTCACAGGCAATACGATGCGGCTACGTTTGAAAATGATTTAGCACTCCTTGAACTCGAAAGTCCAATCCATTATGACACTCATATCGGTAAGTAGCATTACGATACGTTTATTCATTTGCTTCTATGATATATCCATTATCCTAACCTGCAAACAAGCGATTGCCTAGTAATAAAAGTAGAATGTTTGCGATGACAATGAGAACTCAACGGATTGCCCAATAGATTCCTTTTCCCTTATGTTTAAGCTCCTTCTTCATTTCCAGTATTTTGTCATTGGGTCTCCAAAGTAATTCAATCGAGTGCGAAATATGTAAAATATCAATGGATGATGATGAATGGACTTCATAATTGAAATCCGAAGAATGGCGTTCTGCATTTCCACTTGATATAATAATTTGAGGAAATCAAGGCTCAGAGTAAGGTCTTTGCGATTCTCATCATCATGATTTCCACATAATTTATCAAATTAAACATTCTAACACTACGTGTCACTAACTACGCAGTTTTCTTAAACCTTTAATACATGTAATTTGATTTAAACAAATCGGACCAACTGAAGTTCTGAAAGAAGGAGAGTTTTCAAATCGTCTGGAAACCCGAAGTTCTGTAACATCATGATACTAAACTTAAAACATAATTGTTCACACAGTCCCGGAACGAAATAACTCCTTAACCAGAATCACAAAGCCACTAGGGACGAATTTCATTGCTTTAACTGAATTAAGCTTAATTCTGGAAGGAATTTTCACTACAACGCTTTGAAATCCTTTGTGCTGTGAGGAAAAGTGATTCTGAAATGTTTCCCACGCCAAGTTGAAAAAACCAATGAAACATTCTAGGGAAAATTTGCAAATGCTTCCCAAGAGATAGTCATTCTACTTAACCAAATGGCCACAGCTCCTGTACCTGTGATTAAGAATAAAAATTTGAACAGCAAAATGGATGGCTACCAAGTGAACATAAATGGATAGTCTGAGTACTGACAAGCACCTAAATTCAAAATTTCTTAAGTTTACTGCGAAGAACAAATCCACAAAGGTAAGATCTGAATTAATTAGCCACTATTGCTTCCACTCGTAAAGGATTCTCAATATAAGAATAATGTAAATACAGAATACAAAGCTAACAAAGAATAAAAGAGGGCATACAAGGATAGCAGACCAGGAAAGTAAATGCGCATTTTCATTCATTATCTGACCTTACCTACCATTCATGGCCTGGCACTGGAAAAATTATACTTTTAGTGTGAAAACGACATTGTTCGACATCATCTTCATCTATAGCAACGCACTTAGTTTTAACCACTTTCCAACATTTCCATACTTCGTTTATTATCTTTGTATCACTGAAAGTAACCAATTTAACAAACCCTAAAGTGATGAAAAAAGGCAAGTTCAAATCTGAGAAAATGATTTTCCGATAAAAAATTCTAAAAATTCTAAATGCCCACAACCACAAGAAATGAATAAGGGATCGTCCTTTCTGATAGTGGTCCGCGTCAAGTCCTTCAAAGTGCAGTTTTTTCGTACGCTTCACATTTGAATAAAATCTCTTCCTCGTGAGCCAATTTTTCAACCAGGGAAACAAGAAATATTCGCTGAAGTCTTAATCATGCAAATACGGTGGAGTTTCAACCATTTCTTAACGTGGTTTCTTCAATTTATCGGTCTTATCGCAGGCATCGGAACAAGATTTCTTTCCTTGCTAAATGAGACTGTCCAATCAATGCACTAATTCACAGTTATATTGTTTGTTGATTGTTTTTCCAAGCCGAAGATAGTCTATAAAGGTTATACCATGCACAACTCAAAAAATACTGGCTAGAACCTTGCTAGTTGATTATTACGTCTTCGGGTGCTCCCCACAGCTTTCCCCGGGTACAACGGTAACTGATTTCCGTTATGAACCAGGAATAAAAGTTCACTAGTGGCTCGATGCACGTCCAAATTCCCCGTCGAACAGAGCTAGTCTGCCAGCAGTCACCAATTTGGTGAACTTTCGATTGACTGAACTATTGACATGATTATTACGGTATATTGCCACACTTTCTGACACAATGAGACAGTGCAATTCAGTGATGTCCCATATTGGTTCACGCTTACGCTACATGCAAAAGTTAATCCTTATCCTCGCTACTACTTCGTGAGATATTTTCGTTGTTCAACGTCCTTTTGTATGCACGTGCTGCTTGGGTAACAGGACCCGTGATATTCATGGTGGTCTTTATGAACCCATTCTCAAGACCGGCCGTTGTTGATAGGATTAAAGATGTTCAGATGTGAAATGATCCTTTGCGTTGTGTTTGCTTGCTTCAAAATTCCAATTTTAATATGAAAGTATTGGTTCAGTAGCTCAAGACAAACTATACGAACTAGTAGCTGGGCGTCTTCCTTCTCTCTTTTGGGAAATGGTGTCGATGTATCTTTCTCTTTTAAGGCAATATTAAATTTAAATGCTGTCTCACTAAATATTTGTGAAAAGCAGAATCTTTCTCTACTGACATGAAATGCTGGCTAAAATATGCAAATTTCACTTGTAGTCCTGCCAATCCTGCTCTCAGTTTGCGAGCCGCTCTATTCTTAATAAAATGTTAATATATCAGATTTTTCGCAGTCTTGCATTTCATCAGCCTCCTTCTTTTTTGAAATGGAGGGGGCAAACATCATTTCATCTTAACCTATTCTAAAGCGCAATCCCCCACGAAAAACGGGGATTGATTAAATTTTAAGAATTAATACTTGAAGTAATGAATTCTATCAGTTAAATTACAATGTTCGTAGCTTCACGATAAGACACGTTCAGAAGGCAGAATTAGTAAGTGTTGCTGGAAAGTCTTCTAGTCAGCTTCTGTTTCGTAAAGTTATCTCTCACACCATTTTAGTTCTCTCTAGATTAAGGACACTTAATTTCCAGCTCTGCGCTCGGTCCAAAACTTTTTTCAGAGAATATTTTTAGACAGAATTCTAGTCTGCTTTACCAGAACTTTCGCGTTCAAACCTTTATTTGCTTCGGGGGTATTTTTTTGTCCATGGATTTACATCTTGAATCTTCTGCTGAAATCTCCAGGGATTTGGCCGAGTTCTTTTGACACTTTGACCAGCACTCAGGTCTGACGCTCATACTTCCATAGCACTAAGGTCTGACGCTCTTTTCCACTAATCAGACAGCTTATTTTGGTTTATTGTTTTGTAGTGTTCGAGTGCAGGTTTTTGTCGCTACATGGTCTTGACGTCCTGGTTTGCTTGCCAACCAAGCCTACCCTGACAGCGTCTGAAGCAATATTCTGAATCATCTGTTGCTGTTTCATCTGGCTTCTGTACAGAAATGAGTAATTTTTTAACTTACTAAATTACTTCAAAAGTCTTATTATCAAAGTTGTATAACAGAGTGATGCAATTTATATACGCTATAATCCTTATGATTTTTTTTTGGTTGTCCTTGCATCTTCCAAAAAAAATTTTTCTCCAAATTATCGTGGTCTCAAATAAACTTGAGTTTGTAGCTACTCAAATTGCAGTTCGCTTTGCATATATCGTCATTTCATGCAAGCAATGATGGCTACCTTATTACAAACTATTATAACAATAATAAAAGCAACGTTACCTTTGATAGATACCTCACCATCTTCACTGTTATTCTGAAACCAAGATGTTTGAATGGTCCTTAACATTATGATATAAAATCTATCATTTCTGGGATAGAAGCCAGATGAAAAAGAACATCTGGAAGTCTAGAATATCTTGAGGTTGTCATGGTTGTTTTTTTTTTTTTGGCATCCGGTCTAAGACATTAAGACCATGTATTGACAGAAGCCTGCACTGGTTCTTTGCAAAACAGGGAAACGAAATTAGCTGTCCGATTAGCGAAAAATCCATCCGCCGCTGCCCTAATCTTTGTAATGGTCAAAACGACCCTTATACACCACCAATTCTCTGGAGATTTCATCGGAAGATTGAAAATGTGAACCAATGAAAATGCGTAAAGTGTCATGATGAAGATTTGGATAATTCAATACTGGTGAAGCAGGCAACAGGTGACGAAAGGCAACAAAATTCCTCTAGAAAATGTCTCTAAAAGGATATGTTGATTGAGCCCAGGGCTTGAAAGCAAGTTATTTTGAACTCAAGAAAACCAAAATGGTGTCAGAAATGTTTACAGGGCACAAGGTGTCTACACGAATCAGTGTTCCAAAAAACACAATTTCGACTAGGTCTTGCTTCTGAAGGTATCAGGCTATACCATGGAGACCCAGTCTTATAAGTTCATGGACAAATCGACGATTATATTTATGGTTCAGAATATTGACATTTGGTGGACTCAAATCACGTAAAACATCAGCCACATTATAGGACAGGACATATAAACTTTGGCAACCAACCAGAAAAACCGAGTGTATCGAGAGATATCCTTACAACAAGTGTTCTGGCATTGACTGCTTTTTGGTAGCATCGAAAAGGACTGCATCCTTCTTCTGACAATGTGGGTTTATGTTGACCTAGACTACATATTGGGATTGATTATTTGGGTTTGAATTAAAAAAAGGGATTTGATCCTGATTAGAATGGAGATCTTGATGACCGATTCCAGTGAAGAAACTTGAAATATCTCACAACGTTTTACTAATTGTTGTTATTTGGGCAGTTAGAAACAGGTTCATTGACATATTGAATGGAAGGAGAAATTCACACATAATCTAATATCGAAACCTACAGTTGGAAAATGGGGCGTCATGCAAAAATGAGTCCGGCGCATGGCACATTTTCCAGCATACAAATCGTTCTTCATGATCCGAATCAGAGATCTACTTTTATCAATGCCTGAAGGAGTCTCAGAAAACTACTTTGATATGAATAAAGTCCTAGATAGCATGTTATAAACATTTTACGGGCTCCATAGAGTTTTTCCAGCAACACTTTGTATACTAGAGGATGTGAAGCTTTAATTACCTCCTGAGAAGTCCAACGCCAACATGTATCTGAAAATCAATAGAAAATCTAAAAGAGACGACAGGGAGTAGCCTCTGATCAAAGACGCTTTGGGAAGTGCCTATTTAAATGTACAATGTACTCAGTGGCGAAAAACCTGTACATCGCTGTCATAATTAAAGCACATAATATCCAAAGAGTGTGCAAAGGGAAGAAACCGAGGGGAGAACAAGTTCTGCTTAAAATGGGAGTGATCGATTGTGAATGCAAGAACAAAAGCAAGCAAGCATTTCACCCATTTCAAAACCCAAGGAACGACGATGAATTCCTCTCATATAAAACGGGAAACAGTGTTTATTACGCTTCAGATTTTAAATTTTGACAAAAGGAGTTCTCTGAATTTTCTGAACATTTGTGATGTATTTGCAAAAAATAAAATAATAAAAAATATAATTAATAATTAATAATAATAATAATAGGGCAACCGATACGTCGCACCTGCAGCGAAAGAAAGGAACAAGTTTATAGAGACAGGGTGATTTGAAAATACAAAGGCCGCATAATGGCGGCCGAAGGAAGTTACTTTTAACCGACTAGCTCACCGCGCAAGCGTTGGGGTTAGGACATTATTTAAGCCCTGATAATTCCATGTCACATACACACACACACAGAAAGAGCTTACTCCTTCATATTAGATTAATAAACAAATAAAAAGGATCAAACCACCTGTGAATTATGCTGCGTTGACTCTGAACACCTCTGTTTCCTCTAGCACGAATCTCCACCTCAGCTGGTTTCGGGACTTTACTTATTCTGCTGCGCTACCTCGGATTGTGCTTCCTCTAGCAAGAATCTGCACCTCAGCTGGTTTCGGAACTTCACTTGTTCTTCTGCGCTACCTCTAAAATTGCTTCCTCTAGCACGAATCTCCATCTCAGCTGGTTCCGGAACTTCACTTGTTATGCTGCGCTTACTCGGATCGTGGTTCCTCTATTGATAGTCCTATTGGTTGATTCTTCTATGCTCCATTGTTGATTGTTAGTTAATTGATACTCCGATTGATACTCTAGTGATGCTTCTATTGATTGATACTTCTATTGAAACTCCGATTGATACTTCAATTGATACTTTATTGATACTTCTAATCATTGACCGTCTATTGGTTGATACTTCTATTGATTGTGTATCTTACACATCGATACTTCTGATACATTGATTGAGTATCTCTTCTATTAATTGATATTTCTATTGATTGATTCCACTATTGATTGCGTGTGCCATAACTCATAATTTCTATTCTTTTTATAGCGATATGTACACAACAACCCAGTGAAGCATATCAGTAGAAAATTTTTATCACAAATAACTTCCAAAAATTTTTTTTTGGTTTTATTTTTGCCACTAGGAATACTTTTTCTGGGACTTTTTTTCTGACATTGTATTTTTACTGAGACTTTTTTTTATTATTTTTTTGTTTGTTACAAATATTATTTAACTAAATATTACTTAATACCTAAAATTAACTATAAATGTGTTTATTTTAATATTATTCTTACTTCTACTTCATCTCGTATGATTTTCTTTTAACATAAAAATATGGATACATAAAAAAACTTAACGAAAATATTTATTTGTTATTTTATTTATTTATTCATTTATATATATATATATATATAAATTTTGGTTTGTTTAATGTCGCCTATACATCGGAATACGTAACACATTTTTAGTTTTAGCGTTATTGAAAGCTACGTCGCACTTAATTAACCGTCAAATCAACACAAATAAATTTACCATGATTCGTTCTAATAATCGATGAAAAATTGTTTGATAAAATTTTATTACTTATATACATATCCCTTGAATAGAGATGGTCGATGTAAATTAGCCAATAAACCACTGAACTTCCTTCTGGGCAAGTGAAGGATTATGTTAACATTATAAAACTGCTACGACAAGAAAACTTTTATTTTATTGCTTCATATGTACATACGTCCGTAATACGAAGGTTTTTATTGCTAACTTCCGAAGTAGCAAGTTTCGCAAGAAAAATTGAAAACGTTATTGTGTGACCTTTTGACATAGTTTCCTTTTTAAATTTTTTGTAATATTTCTCTGAAAACACGCAATTTAGGAGCCAATTTTAAGTTGGATCCATGAATCATGAGCTCCACGCAATTCAGTGCAAAGCAAAAGCACGTTTTTCCCGACTTCGATCAATACTTCGAAATTTTATCCACCCCATATGATTGCAATCGGAACTTGTAACTGTGCAGGTATCCTATATATGTGAATTTACGTTCTTCTTTTGGAATTCAGAGAAAATTGAATCCTCGATGAATCCTCTTGTTCGGACTTAAAGTTTAATCTACAATCAGTACAACAAACTAACTTTTTTGGAATGAGTTGACCCATTTTCAGATTTATCGGATCTATTGCGCTGGCAATCACTGGCAACCATAGACTTTTAACTAGAGGATGCGACATGACCACTGAAATGAGTTCTCTTTGAGAAATCTAGTTTAATATTATCATATGCTAAATGAAATTTAACAAGCTCTCGTCGGGGAAGCAACATGAAATTGACCCTCAATTCTATTTTATTCGAAGGACACACTTTATATCCTTCACATAACACAATCCCGTCAATGTTCTCGTCAACAAGGCTACAATATCAAGTTCAAGCGTCACACTGAAAGGCTAATACAAGGTTTGTGTTACAAAATCAGGTTAAGTTGGGTCACGGTTACAAAGTTGAACTCGTCACAAGCATTTCCCTCCGTTGAACAGAAACCGTCCAGCAATAAACACCAAAGCACATATCGTATATCCTTATGAGTGAAATTGTTACCCGAACATGATGTCTTTGCAGCAGCAACATCTCACTTACAAACGAAGGTCATATAAAAGAACACTTACTGCGGCTATGAAAACTTGTGATGCCTTTTTCCTAAGTTGTTTTCATTCCATTTCATATTATCCTACGCTCATATTCTCGGCTTTGATCTTATGAACAGCATAAGGATATTCTACCCACGAAAACTTTATCCAAGCATTTCCTTTTCCTTATCTCTTCCTTATTCTTATTACTCAGTCATTTTATTCTTCTTTTTTTTTTCTTTACAATTTTCTGTTCCTTTTTTCAGTGCCAATCTGCATGCCTTCAGACACAGCCGACTTTACAGGAAGAATGGCTACAGTGACAGGATGGGGACGTCTGAAGTATGGTGGTGGTGTGCCAACAATCTTACAAGAAGTACAGGTAAATATAGTGGATTTTTAAAATCTTTTCGTGTAATTTCATTTGTACGCGCTTGTGTAAATAAAATTTGGGATTTCAATGCCAACGGGAAGTACGTGGGCTTGTTCTTTTCGCGGCCATGTTAAATTCTTAAGCACAAAAGTGAGCGGACGTTATAATTCAATTTCTTAATCTTGTTATATTCTTTCCTTTACTTATGCTGTTATGACGCACTTTCCAGGTGCCGATTATAGAGAACAGCGTTTGCCAGGAAATGTTCCACACCGCGGGACATAAAAAGAAAATTCTTCCGTCATTCTTATGTGCAGGATATGCAAACGGTATGAAGGATTCATGCGAGGTAAGAATATCACTAATATGTTCATACTTGAAATTTACTGTTAATGGAATTGTAAAACGGTTTTGGATGCTTAAATTTTGAGCGTTGTGGTAAAGTAAGAATTATTCCAGCCTGAATAAAATTATTGATCGTTTTCTTAAATATAAATAAGGCGTAGATTTTAGTATGTTTCTCAATAGCCGCATTTTGAAATATCATATTACTGATCTTTTCAATATTTTTCAAAAATCATAAAAATGTTGTCCCGTTAGCGGCTCAAAATTCTAAATTTTGATTGTCCTGTTGGCAAAATCTAGTACCGATTACCTAGTAGTCGATTATAATTGCAATTATTCTCTTATTATTTTATAATTGTAACCATCCTGCCATCTTCTATTCGTAGAAGATGCAAGTGTGCATCGTTGAAACATGTTTCAAGCTCCTTAAAATGCTCGGTCAAATATAACGATAGTAGAGTGAGCAAACGCTTAAGAGGATTAAACTTTGTAGCACTTTTTAATAGACTGTCTGACCCTGTCTTACAAGCATTTGAAGCCAGGAGTGGCTCTTCTTTGTTTCTGTAGAACAGCGGAGTGGACCATCTGTCAAATAAGGTGATGAACAAACAGCATCCTTTAAATATTCGGCAGAGTACAGTGAATAAATAACGTTCAAAAAGTACAAGTTGAGCTGGTATTATCCTGCACTTCTTCACAATCTGGACTGGTTATATGCACTTGTCAGAATAATCAAACTTTAGTCACTAATCATGAGCTAGTTCGAAAAGAACAAACGATTTCTTGTTCAGCTATCAACAACAAGCAAAATTTAAGTTCTTTAATTTGAAATCTTTATAGATATAAAGATAGACCCTTGATTTAGAAGAAATTGAGCAACCAATAGTAGATTTATTATTGTATTGGATTTTTGCACGAGCGTTTTGACAGTGTTATTCTTGATTAAACGACAATGGATTGAGAAAATATTATTTTGGAAGTATAAATCTCTAGCATTTTCTATTGAAACACACAAGATTATGTTTATTTGCAGTATCTTCTAACTACCAACAACCAGTCAGACTTCGAACAAACTCCTAGTCTAACGGCAAAGGGTAGGCGCATTCAACGCTGAAACCCCCGATTTAACGTCATTCAAGCAAAATAAGTACGACTCTATTTGTATTGGTATCTTTTCTCTCGTTTATGCGCAAAACACGACAAACGCTCTCAAAACTTTCGCCTAAAATCGCAACACAAATATGTAAATCTACTTGCACATTTTCTATCTTTGTCTAGGAGAAGTCGCCCGTGAGTGTTAGCGCTATATACAAGTACGCTTTGGTTACGCTGTGGTTCACAGTGTCATTCACTGGAAGTGTCTCTCAGCCTTTATATACTCATTTACACATGTTGACACTGTTGATAATCTCCTTTGAGTATAGATTGCTTTAATACCTTCCTTTTAGTAGATTACTTTGCAAGCTTCTTTTAAGGAAATTAAAGAGACAAAATTAAATCCAGACAAGATGAATTCCTGAGTTTATGGTTTAATACTAATACCAAAAATTAAACAAAGGTTTATTTGTCATTCTTCGTAACCATCTACAGAGCAATAATCCTTGCATAGGATTAGAAAAATACTGAAATTTTATTTATACTGAATTTATACTGAAATCAATACCCATGATACATAAAGTTGGTATTGGTCCATCGCATCTTAAAAAAACTTGAATAGCGAATGAATGGTATTTGTCTTCCCTTAACTCATCGTAGTGGAGACTGTTCTTTATCCCCTTGTCGAAATACAGACGACCACAGCCGTCTGACACTATTTAATATCATATCGCAAGGGCTGGGTGAAGGACGCTCTTCGCAACATAATCTTCATTGTATCGTTCCGGTGTATCGCGGTCTTCCCGGAATGAACGGATGACCAGTGAAACCTGCTTTCGTCAATAAGTCGAAAGTAAAAAAAGGAAAAACCAAAAATAAAAAATTTTGCTTTAACGTGAGGAGAAAAATCAGCAGAAAATGATTAAAATATGTAAATTGCCTTTCAAAAATCACAAGAACGATTATCCTTTGAAGTGTTGAAATGTTGAAGTGTTGTTGCAAGTTCCGATCTAGCTTTACACATTTTTGCAGTTAATTGTAGGTTTCAGCTGGTAGCCTAGCATGTAAGTTAGCTTCTCATAACTGAGTGTTTCTCTTAACGAATTGAATCCACGTCATGTCATCCACGATATGTGAAATGATCCTTCGGTCACCAGGACCAGATGCAAATTTGGTACGGACAACAACAGCTTTCACATGATTTTTGTATAATTCTTCGGTCTTTTCGACCTATTGTACTCCTTTTGCGAGCAGAATTCCTTTGTTTGTTAGCAGTTTGCAAAGGACTATCAATCGTGATCTTATTGATTCGTATCACCGTTTGATGAGAAGCCTTCTCCTTCTTTTCTACCAAATTTACATCATGGTAACCATTAATGTACTCGTAGCCGCGAGGATGCACATGTAAAAATCAATAAATTGAAAGAGCTTCGGCTTGAATTATCCCTAGTGCATAACACTCCTTCAAAATACTCAAAGGTGAAGTTATAAAACGCGAATATTCTCAAATACCCTATTTTTAAGACATCTTAAATGAAAATTTTAGAAAAGACATAAAAAACTATCAGATTTCCCGGTATTTCAAACAAGGACTGTAGTGCCCCCTGGCCAAAGAACTAATGTGACGGTTCACAAGAGCTAGTTGTGTTCGTTTTCTGTTCGGAGATCGGAGACATCAATATAAATATTATTTAGATAGGAATTATAAATTCTAAAAATTTTAAAATAATTTTTTCAAATCTTTTTTTTTTATCAAAATAGTCCTATTTTGGACCAATAAACCATGTAGCCAATGTAGACCATGTAGACCATGTAGACCATGTAGACCAATAAACCATGTAAACCAACCTTTTCCTCTTTTTCATGCCATTCGAAAACCCGTCTTTTGAATCCTGTTTGACATCAACTATCATAGATTTTCTCGACTCTTTTGTTGACACAAAGTCATTTTCTCGGGGGTCCATCTTTAACTTGGGTCCTCTGAGAAAGCCAGGTGGTCTGAACTCAGACGAGTGTCGTAGGGAACAAGGACGGAAACTCGTTTTCTGGGCTTAAATTGGGTGTTAACCAGGTAGACTTACACTGGAAAATGCAAAGAAACTAACCCCTTCAGAGCGAAGGCCTATCAAACGTGATTCTTCCGTAATTTTTCGTAAAATTGCCCTAATTGGTAGAATGGAGCTTGTATAGTAGTACATTATGGGTACAAATCCTTGGTAAATGATGCCTTTTTAGTGTAAAAATTGCCATGATTGTCCTAATTGTCCTTTTGATTTTTGACATAACGATTTTCTAGCCTATCCAGAATTTTGAGTATTCGTTTTAGAGCCATATATGACACGCTGATTTCCTCCAGAAAATTAGTTCGTATTTGAGTGATTTCCAGCAAGACTTATGCGCGAGAAATGCGTAGATGTTCCACTCCGATGGTTGCCGAAAGTTTAATCAAATGCAGGCACACAATCCTTGCTTTGATGTTTATGATATTCAAGTTAGCTTCCCGCAGGGTGGTCTGGTGGATCTGGGGTTTTCCCTAGGACAGAGTTTCAATTACGTTTCCAGTGAACCGAATTCCGCGATCCGAAAAATACTTCGTGAAGGGACTACTACCGTATGGCGTCTCCTTGCAATTCCTTTTGCGAACTTCAATCTTGGAGGTGACTTCAAGTAAAACAGAAGTTGATGAGCCTCTATACAAGGGAGGAATCAACTCATATGCGGGAGGTCTACAATTCTTCACGGAGTTTCACAGTGGCGGACGTGTGTTAGGGTGGTCAGGTTCCTGAAATAGCTGACTGTCAGGAATATGCTGAGTTCTGCGTAAACCAGTACGAACGTTTTACATCCTCAATTTAAACTACTACTCATTATAAAAAAACAGAGGACGGTAGTTGACGGATCTCTACTCATGTCAAAAAACCATTGTTAGTTTGGGTCTGATCAAGGCCAGTAGATGAACACTGTAACTTCCATCCAGATACATTTTTTTCCGAATTTTAGCTTACTTTACGATGATCCTATAATATAGCTGCAACGTTAGGGATGTTTTCAGCATTTTCTGGAATGCTTGGATATCCTCATCAAGTGACTCTCGAGTGTTTCTTGGGTGAAAGGTTGTCCCATTGAAAGATAGGCGCAGGAGACATAACAAATCCACCATAAGCCAATTCGAAAGTTTTTGAGTCTTTCCGCCGCACTCCTAAAGGACGTTACAGCGAAATTCAATCGCAGAAAGTTGTTCATTATTTTTATTCACTTTGAAATTATGACCACAAACATTTTAATACTTTTAAAGGCAGTACTACTGAACAGCTGTTAGTGTTTTCGATAGACTTGAATCCTTGTATTAGAGGGGAGGAAAATTGCAGTAATTAGGTCCTACCAATTCATGAAATTTGCGCTAGTTCTACCAATCTCATGAAGGCAGTATTACAACCAAAAAAATCACAGTATCAAGTGGGAGTAAGAAAACAACTGAGAAAGTGTATTGCAATAGCAAGAAGACAGGTGAATAGCCATAAAGAATGGAAATTCTGTTCATTGATGATGTGAACAAATTTTTCAAGATAATCGTTAGCTCATACCTGGATTGTTTGTCTTCCAGTCATTTAGCTATAAAGTACATTATTCCTGAATTTTTTATAATTTATGATTCTCCTGCAAAGAAGTGTGATAAATACAAATAAAATCAATTTATATCTGAAGATGACCTCAAGATATTGGGTCTCGTGGTACTGGGATTCTACTATTATATAACTCTCTCCACTGTAATGAAATAACACAAAATTAGAAGAGAGATTATTCCTACATTTTTCAGTTAAAATTGATCCTACGAAACATATCCTTTTAATGAAAATGGTCTGCAGTGGTAGTTTTCCAGGAAAAATTCTTCGCAAAAAAAAAACGAAACCTAGAGCTTATCAATTTATAAGGACTGGCTAGCGCAAATGTTTTCATGAGCTCCAATCTGTGTTGCCTGAATCCACAGCATCTTTCTTAGTGTTTTGTTTAAATAATTAATAGAGTTATAACTTTTGACGACAAGAATAAATCGAAACAACTAATCTGAACATGCAATATCCTATATTTACATTTTTTAATTCTATTTTCAATGAATCTTTTGATATTTAACCATGTTGTCCAAATTTAATAGAAATCAGAATTGGTTAGATTTTTGGGTAAATTTCATTACAAATCTTATTTAAGATACTTGAATCAGCTTTTTTCAGGACAGAGTTGAGTGATAATTTTTCCGGAGAGCTTTCATGAGCCTGCAATTCACCACTATCATTGTATCTCTCCATTAATTATATCCATCTCTCGGTTCGGTTAAGACAGTTGCCTTCATTCAGATTAGTGTCCAAGTTAAATCTTCCATCGCCTCTGCAATAATTTTCTGTTGATAAAAACTCGTGTTCGTCAAAGTACTCTACAGCTTTGTTTAAATAATTGTCCAAGAATCCTTCTATTATATTTCAAGCTATATTTATAATGAAATACTTTTGTGTATCATAATAAAGTTGGAGATCTTTTCCGAAAACGTTGGAATGTTATAAGACAAGTTACATGAGGTATTTGTTCATCCAAACTGCTACTGTTTGCACTAACTTATTATCCATTTCGCGTATAATGAGCAGACATTTAAATCTTTCTAGATAAAATTTATATTTGGACTTATTAGAAGATCTACTTCAGAGTTTCTAAAGAAACTCATTGTGGAGCAAAGGTTCATAATCAAAGTCTCTGGCAAACCCCTTATTTTCTCGTCTACGTGAATCAGTTTTCTTTAACACTATGCGATTTCCTTTCACAATCCCTTCAATCATTGCTTTGTAACACACCTTTTGTTACATTGTATGATGATTGATGAGTGATAATTGATGATTGATGATTGATGATTGATGATTGACGATTGACGATTGATGATTGATGATTGATGATTGATGATTGATGATTGATGATTGATGATTGATGATTGATGATTGATGATTGATGATTGATGATTGATGATTGATGATTGATGATTGATGATTGATGATTGATGATTGATGATTGATGATTGATGATTGATGATCGATGATTGATGATTGATTGTTGATGATAGATGATTGATGATTGATGATTGATAATTGATGATTGATAATTGATGACACCTACGAGTTTTCAAAAGCTGGACAAATTTTTATAAAGAGTATCCATCCATTCGAGGTATACTTACTGCTCTTTATAGAACGGACGCAACACAAACTATTGCTATCAAAAAGTACGAGATGATGTCGCTGCGTATATCATTATTTTCTCTTAAAATATTTTGTCCTTCTTCTTTCCCGAAGTTCTCACAATTTTTCCAACCATCTTAAAATTTGTGTAGCTATGATAAAAATATCGAGAGGTATCGCATTGCAACAAGCAATTGAAAAGTCTGAACCCTTACAGAGTTATTTTTCCCACGCTCAGATTGTTTTCTTACCACTATGGATCCATGAATTTAAAAAAATATATCTAAATCTATAGAAAAATTCATAAGAAATAGATCTATATAAAGGAACAAGCCTGTTATGAGCGAAAACTTGCCTCCCTGATTTCCAATTCGGGTTCCAGCAGAGAAAAATAATCACATTGATTAAATTATATGATCTTGAAAAATATTTAATCCTATTAACCAAATTTCACAGAGTACTATCAGTATTTTGGCCGAATATTTTATTTATCGTAGGCAAAGTCTTAACGCCTTCAGGACTGATTTCTACTTCCGATACAAATATGCTTTTCATGTAACAAAGCATCCCAACTGTTGTTTACAAAGGAATTAAAACAATCTACACGCCTTAAGCGAAATGTTAACATCCCGGCATACGAAATACCCCATTTTGTATATTAAGTAGCCCGGGGATTAAGCAATGTTGCCTTTCTGCAGGCATTCACCAGCAATTGACCTTTGTTTTCGCAACAGATACAAGATCAAATCTTCAAATATTGCATAAAAAATTTAACATCTGATTCAAACACAAGCTGAAGGACAATGAATTATAAGTATGTTGGTAAAAGCTAAGTCAATAACATGCCCCACACTAAGAGCTTGCTATTTCAGACTAGGCTGAGTTTAAATAATTAATGTACGTTTCATCAGAAGTATTACACAATCCATGATTAATAACATCATATAAGAAACATTTCATCCGTACCTTGTAGTATCAAGCATCCCTTTAGTACAATCATTCTCAATAATCCTTTAGCTGTTCTATGAATAGAGTGGACTCATATCTCAAACTAATCCGCTTTGCAACATTCAAATTACTTGTGGGACAACACTCTGACCTTCAAATGCTCGCATACGTACATCCTTACGCCTGGAACTTCTCATTTCAGACGCCCACAATACTTGTAAGCCGAAAACTGAATCCTTTCATCACTATAACCTGAAATAAATTTAAAATTACATAAGCCATAGAGACAATCTTAAACTTTATCCTGGTCGACATTGAAACTTTGGTCGTTGAAAATGTATCTGTAAGATTTTCCACGGTTGGAAGATTCATTGGCGAATGTGTGTAAGAAGAAAAATCAATTGCGAAAGTACTGCAACAATTGCTATTTCGGTCAAATTGAAAAAGTATGTTAAATACAATCGCAAATTTGAACTCGTTCCCCGCAAAAACTTATGAGAAAATAAATCTTTCATTGGAAAGTGTACTTACTTATTTTTGGTGACTGTTCTTGCTATTACAAGATAAATGCTACTTCGCCCCTTGATTATAGGACTTTTAGTAACACAAAACCGCTGCACTATTGCACTGGGCATCTCCTCTGTCTTCTACTGATCCTAGTCTGGAACTGATTGTCAAATTACTTCGACCTAGATCCATGACTTCTTGCTAGATGGTCCTCTGGGTTAAGAAAATGTCTTTATCAGCTGTAAAAATATAGGACAAAGATGGGTTATCGCGAAGGTGTACTCTATTACCCTGTTCCCCCTCCACCGATAAGGAATGGAAGAATTACTTTTATATGAAGAGAATCATCCCATACGTTTTATACATAGTCCCAATTGTCCTTAAATATTTGCGCCTCATATATTAGCCTTTCTCTTCAGAGTTCATTCAGCGCGATGAGATATCTCAAAAAGATATCTCAGCTTGCTCTTGCAAGATGTGCCACTAACCGTTTGGATGTGATGAAGGTATAGCAGGTGTAGCTCATTATTAACAGGCAATGAATGCAGTAGAGGATCTTGACTTTCCTAATAAAGTGCAAGTGAAACTAAACATAACGATCTCAAATCCGAAGGTTGCTGAGTAGGTGCGCGTTCGATCTATTTTGCTTTTCGTTTTATAGCTTTCCTTAAGTAACCATATCATTCTATATATATGTTCTATATCAGTGAATTACCTGCTTTAGAGAATAATGATCCTTTTCTACTCTCAAATAAGGGTCAAGATTGAAGACCACTTCACAGAGCTGAGAACAATGGTGTGCCCTACCGAATTGACTGCATCTCTCATGTCAAGTGCCACAAGGAGCACAATGTGCCCTAAGTGATGCATAATGATGAATATTTATCAACCAATCCTGAAGCCATACGCCAGTGAAAATAGTCTCTTCCAGCACGTTAGTGTACACCTGCCGAATGGTTTTCCAAGCATTTATTCAGCCATCTGCAACATTCATGACGGCCGATATGCAGAAAACGGATACGAGCTCTATGTTTCCTTACACATCAGCACATGACTATCTCCTTTCCAGCACTATGAAACTACGTACAGGCCCATTGATCTTTATGTAACATTCCCTAAGTGTTTCGTCTATCAGATCGTTTATGAAGCTTATAGTACCATGTGGCATATTAATCACATAATCTCCTTTTCTGAATCTCTAACAATGCAAACAGTAAAAGCGCGTACGAAACTACCGGTTTAGGATAATGGAATGGTAGGACAGAGTCGTATGAAATGATACGGCTGGCACCCTCACATAGCAGCAGAAAATAGGGCACAGGCTAATAGGCAAATCTCGACCCCCCTCATGTCATAATAAAAAAATCGATTTTCTGAACTATTAGGTAACTCAAAACCCTAAAGAACTCACATGAATATCTCCCTCTTGCATAACCATTGAAATCCAAAAATTTCCGAGACGAGCCAATCATTAAGGTCTTAAATGTTTGGATGCGAGTTGAGGCTTCGAGGTTTGATATAATGTCAAGAGGTCTAACATAAAGGTAGTTGCTACTACTACCATTGATGGTACAGTTAACGCATTATGCTGCACAGAATAAAAATTTCGGAACACAAAACTTTGCCTATGAAATTGCCGTTGCACGAAAGTCCGTCGCACCACTAAACCACTTGCCCTAAAATGTCATCCCTTTCTTTTCAACTGGACTTTGGACCGGCTTATGCAAAATTTCGGTGCTACTGATGACAGGAGCCACCGTATGAAGTAACTAAGTAACTAACTAAGCAGTAACTAAGCGCTCACTTACTTTTCAAATGTCACATCACACCCTTAGTGCAAGCGTCCCACGTACGCTTGCTTTGTTGTTGCTTTTTTTCCAGAAAAACCTGCAATAAGCTAACGATATCACTTTCTTGGTCACTTTTCACCGAATAAAATCCCGAACTTCAATCCAATTTATCACGATCATTCGGTGTATATTTAACCGTAAATGTATGGGTTTGAGTGGAGACTTCCGGGCCTACTATCATGTACGGCCCCACCCCGTATGCAAGGCTTATGAGTTTTTTGTTTTGATTCAGGAAACCTTCGCTCACAGCGCGGCTGTGGGAACCTTTTAGTCGATGTCGATTCTATGTGAGGGAAATACTAAAAGCTGTTTGAGGTAAGGTAACGCGAAACGTTTCAAAGCCATAATTCATTGTACGCACCCAAGAGGACCAAAAATTATCTTTTATATGGGCATCAAACTTCATGAACAATTTAAAGGCTTTATATGGAAGAGGGGACTCAAAAATTCGTATAATTTCAACGATCTTCCTAATAGTTGTCCCCTCATCGAACTGCATAAAAAATGGAAAGCTTATTGAGAGTTTCATTTAGCAGAATTCTAATTTGTCCTTGTGTGAATAGTAAACCATTGTTTTTTTGAGGCTTTTGGTCAAAAATGATTTGAAACAGACGGAGCACATTTAAAAATGCCTTCTGTCTGAAAAAACGTAGCCAAAAGACTCACCTGAACACAGGAAAACATTGATCGTTGCTGGAGAAATAAAGCCTTTACAGAGACACTTTGTCTGTATGTAGCTTATTAGACAGGCGTGATATTCTACCACAAACCTGATCCAACAGCGTGCAGTCAAACGTCCAATCAAGTTGCATCTTTTAAGATCCCCCTGAAGAACAGTTTGAGTGGGGTACACCTCTTTGCTATAAACCTTAATGCTAATAAAGTGATTGCAGTTTTCAAAAAAGCCATCACATGGACTTGGATATATCAATTCATTAGAAAAATCAAGCTTGGGTCTTGCAGAATAACAACCATCCAAAACGCAGAATCAAGCTATACACTGATTGGAAACATAAAAATGGTGCTCTACAATTGATCGACAACTGTTTGATTGAATTGACTACTAATTGATTCTAATCGCATCAAAAATGCTTGGCCCACCTCAAGCAGAATCTTCCTGTAAAATGTCAAATGTCAAAATTGTGTTGAAGCAGCTCTTGCGAGAAATTCGAACGAATTCGCGAGAAATTCGATGTGTTCAAGCACTATCCTTCAGCCACGACGAAAATTTAGTGTACAGTATACATCGGTGTGCCAAGCTATTATTGACACTGGTCATGATTGGACTCATAACTAACATAATCGCCTTTTATCTTAGAACATGCCTTATTTATTCAATGAAAAAGAATGTTTTTTGAGTAAATATTTCAAAAATAACGCAGTATACTTTCTTTCTCAACACACTGTTTCTGAATATGAGGTAGTTTACTCCTCATGATGTTGCGGCTTTCAATGTAAAACGTTAACCTACGCCGATTTATTACAATTTTTCATTTGTGTTTGTATGTTAGTTTTTTGAAGACAATCACGAATCAAGAAGAGAAAAAGTCTCTATTCTATTAATGAAAACCATTTTTTTAATGAATAAGTCCTCGTTTCATCAAGTTAATTTCTTTGTTTTTTTTCCTCAAAATGATCCCCAATTCTGTTATCGTAAACTTCTGGCATGGTGCATTGCCTTAGTGAAACAATACTTCTTTTTATTTAAGAGAATAGTTCACTCATTTATTAATTTACTTTTTATTAATACAATTGTTTGTTTTATTTAGTTATGTAAGTTAAATCGATAAATAGATTGAATGGAAGTACAAGTGTCAAAACTACACTTAACCTTGAAAATCAACTTAAGTTAGCTGTCACAAAAGTTATGCGCAGTGCGCTCAAGCGGGCGTTACAGCTAGCGCCGTGAGCGGAAGGAAGCACAGTATATAGATGAAAGTTTTGAAAATATATTGGTATGATACAGTATTGAGATGTCATTTCAAGGATCAGAGCAAAAATTTGAAAAGGCGACGAGAACATCTGGTCGGACGTTAAAAATGTTTGATTACAACCACGTTAAAAGATATGTGAAAAAAGTTAACCGTGAATCGCAGCACAATGAAGCATCGAATGTGGTAGATCAACAATGAAGAAATTATGGTCTTTTCTCGATATAAACCTAGACTGATCGAGCTCGAGTGAGTCCTTCTGTGGCTGCAACATAAAAGTTTCATTAAATTTTTTTTTATTTGCGCTCGCCATAGCTGTCAATTGCATTTAAGAAAACCTGTCATAGTTGAAATGTCATTGCCATAGTGTATATTGTCATGAAATGAGCCTCAACCAATTGACTTAGTGCTGTTTTCTAAGGAAAAGAAATTTCTTTGATGTGCGTTTTTTCCGGTACTAGAAGACCTTAAAAAGGAGCTGTCTTGACAAATTCATGTAAACAATACGAATTTCATGTTGGCCAGGTCCATGAAGGTTTTTGCATTGCTAAAGGATATTCATCATTAAATTATGAGTAAAACTAAAACTCTACAGTTTCTTGAATCTTCTAACAAAAGCTGAATGTTTTTCGAACTCAGGAATTCAGTATCCCTTTATGCGCACGGCACATGGTTCCAGAGTTTCAAAACTAAATGCGTTCCCTAAATTATTAAATGCTTTCCCTGCTGGTCGGACTTGGATGCAGAACCTGCAGCACTGAAAGCAGGAATTCTAGCCTTTGTGCAATTTCAATTTCTTGCTGCCTCGCACTCTATATTAATTGTCGTTCAGAATGAAACTATAAATTGCACCCATTCGAGGAAGACTTAACGATAGATTGAAAAGTCAAAGTAAGATCTCTTTGTAAATAAACTCTTTGCAGATAGAATAACGTGTCGAACTTATCCTTTCTCCATAGTTCCGACAAAGTCTTTGGCATTAAGTTAAATCTCTTCCGTTTGTCATGACCTTTACGATTTATTTGCCAATTCTGAGAAGAAAATCAATACATCTTCATTTCAAATCCGGAAATCTTTACCGACGTGGGCTAAAAGGATTTAAATGACGTGCAGATGCGATTTTGAATCATGCAGGCAAAAAGTGTGAATGTTTGCAAATCGGCAGCTAGGAAAGTTGTCAATAAGGTTAAAGAAAATCTTTCGAATGAAACGAACACAAGAACATCAAATAGAAAACGACTGTCATTAGTATTTTTATTGTTTTAAGGACCGATAGAAAATCGGCACATATAGGAAATCACCACCAATAGAATTGCTTTCTGAACAACAGAATACACGAAGCAAGCCTGAAACGTACGGTAGCATTCTGATTTCGTTTTCGATTTTCGTCCTGTTCTCACAGTAGGTTGAAGCAATTTAGCGGGCCCACATTTTCAAGAATATTTTCGGATTTTTGGACAGAAATATGGCAATATTTTTTCATTTAATTCATGAAAAATTATTCATCCTGTCAAGCAATAAATTATATCAACATTGCTTCCATTGAATACTCAATTTTTTATTGAAAAATTCGCAACAAGTCATTTTCTGTATTCTGAGCGTATGCCGAGACAAGTTCATATTGAAGGACATGCATGATGTATTCATCAATCCTGAAAATGTCTTCGATTTCTGAATAAATTGATGTCAATGCAACAAGACGAAAGTTATATTAGCCTTCTTACCATACAACTGTAGGTTTCAGGTATTCAAAATGAACAAAGCATTCACAAAATTATAGTTTCCTGGAGGCTATTACAAATTTCTACGAAGGACTGCGAATTTTCATCGTTCCGAACAACGTAAACTTATCTGAAATGCCCAAGGCAATGTTGTCTTGAGTTTGCTACAAACAGATTCATGCAGCTGAAATAATATTGCGAACATCGGGTCAAAATTAACTTTGATAGGATATTCCTTTTTTTTAATTGTAAACCAGGGATCAGTAACCTAAAAACACTACGAAAAATAGCACAAGGAGGTATAAACATGAATTTTTTTAACGCGGAATGTTGTGTTCAAGCTTTGCGCATAATCTTGCTGTAATATTAAATAGGATGCTTGTTTTTTTGGATTCCTTTACAGTCTCAAGGGAATCATGAATTGATTGCTTTATTTTGTATTTCCAAAATAAGAACGGAAACCAATTGAAAGCGTAAGCAACTCAATAAAAGTCACTTAGGCACAAGCTTAATCTTGAATTTGGAGGATTAAATTCTAAAAATTTTATTAAATATGAATAAACCCCAATGAAATCAATTCTTCTTTTATTAATTTATTAGTCGAATAATATTTTATGTTTGCACGCTTCAATAGTTAAGTGTACTTCAAAGCATTTACGGCCGAAATTTGAGCTCGAACTTGAGATGTCACGCCATTGATGGTTATAAATTAACAGGCCCCAATCGTAATCATATCGGCCCGAGAAACAAGCAATTCAAACTCGTGCTGTAACCGTTTGCAATAGTAAAATTATTGGAAGTTTTCCAGCACCAATTTCAGATGATCCAACACCAAAAGGTGGTGTCCTGGAATAAACATTCAAACATTACCTCGTATCAGTACAAGCCGCATAATAAATTACAAGAAGAGGAATACATGTTTGCACAGAAGGAAGGCTACCTCATTTCAAAATTTTAACCCCTTGACACCGAGGTGGAAATGAAAACGCAGGACTCAAGAATTTGTAATTTTCGAAAGATGAACATAGAATAGATTTCTAATCTAAATAGTTCAATGGCCGAGTCTAAACTAGTTCCTGACGTCACATGATGACGTCCTGTCAACGTACGTGAAACGTACAGGTTCCAGACATATATGTACAACTTTTTCTAAAGCTGGTTCTAACAGATCCTGAAAATCAGCTGGTTTAAACTGACTTACATGCATTGCAGTACAATCAGTGATGTCAAAAAGTTCCGCACATATGTTTTGACCGATACCTGGTTTGAATGTAACCATCAAATTTTTTAACGATCTAATCGTAAGTGAAATAAATGAAATAGTAGAAAATAAGGTCTGTCCTTTCACTGGTCGACCCATAGAAGGACCCGTTCGGCTGCCTCATGCTGTAAAATCAAAAATAACGTAAACTAGTAACTCATGCTGTAAAATAAAAAAAATAACGGACAAAATCGGCTTCAAAAAGTTGCGAATTCAAGTAATATAAGCCTTCCAACAAAACTCAAGATCCTTTCAGTGTGCTCAAATCGGATCATAAATTTGAAGACTAAAAGAGTCCTATATTCCTGCGTTTTACCAACAAAAGAGTTCGAATTCACATGTTTTACTCAAAAGAGAAGTGGTGATACCATTTCAACTGGAGACGGCGTAAAGGACTCAATTACATCTACATGTGAATGACTCCTTTACATATAGCTGATGTGTGGATATTTCTTATTTCAAAATGAAGAGTAACCTAGTGCATGCTTTGAAACTCAGCGAAAAAAGATAAGCAAAAAGAGGAAGATAATGGATGAAACTTGTTAGGAGCCCCTAGCATGACTCTCTAGACACAAACTCGTAAGGGGGAAATGAAAAAAGAGATGAGTTGGCAAGAGCTGGGTGGGCAACCAGTTCCAGAGAATGCACGATCGAAATACCCCTAGTAAAGACAACAAGGGAACCAGAGGTTGCCCTCTTAAAAAACTATAGATGGGCTTGGAATGACTACAGCGTAAGCCGATCTCTTTGGTCTTAACGTTTTAACGACAAAAGCAATCCCACACAGAAATGGCTTTAGAACATTTGAGGCGATATTAACAGTCCATAACCTTCTGCGTTAGCACGCCCAACATTTGCGAATCCAAACATACCAAATCAACCGAGCTTGTGACGGGAACGAAGGAAATTAATCCTGCTGAATTGCCCGCAACTGAGCAAGACCTCATTTTGTCGAAGAGTACTAAGGTATCACATCTGCAACACTAGATGACCAAACAGCTATAAGACTTTCTTCGTTGCTGAAAGACGACAGGATTAACCATCTGTGAATGCGAAGCTAAAGGACGATACTGACGTTTGGTTTTTTCACAAAAGTCGATCCAGCGTAAAGTGCAAAGAGCATGAGTGATTTTTATTAAGAAATGATGACTGCCAATTAGACCGATTGTGATCCCTGAGTACTGATATTTTTAATTTGGTCCATATATTTTTGATAGGATTAAGATTCGGAGAGCTGCCAGATTAATGAATTCAAACCTTTGGGAAAAAGTCTTTTGATATTGGCTTTTTGAGTCGGGCAGTAAGCCCATTCTGACATAAATATGGAAGGTATTCTCAGGGATATCTTTCCTTTAGTGATAACCCCCGATTTTCTGTAACAGATGAAAGCCTTTGGTCAGAATAACCTTTAATCCTTCTTGAAGACTTTTCCTCTTTTTGAATTTTGGATCGGATGTCCTCATTCGCATGTTCTGCTGATTCAGTTTTGGCGAGAATTATATTTGAGCTTGGTTCGCAAAAGGTGTCAAGCTCAATGGCGCCTGCCTCTTCCATTTTTCACGGCAAAGCCTTCACGAATTAATTTCAACTATAAATTTAATCGATGTTCACTATTTTTGCTATTTAAAAGAATTTCGTTGGCCTAATGTCAGTGTCCTTTTCCCATGGAGGGCTGATGAAAGCCTTGAAAGTCATTTGACTGGTTCGATTTCATTGACGTTGAAATTTTGGTGTTTGATTTGGGATTCTTGACATAGTTCTTGTTACTACTTCAAACTTATTTTTGTCTGCTGATTCGATTTCCGTTTTGTGTCTCGATGAAAGTACTGCCTTCTATTTCTGCTTGAGTCTACGAATTATCCGGCTTATCGTGTGATCACTATCTTAATGCCCCTTGTACACTCTCGCCGCGGCACAGTGAAGCATGACAAGTGTGAGAGTATACATGGTTCACTCGCGTTGACTCGTTATGTCTCGGCTCGCCTCGACAGCTCTCCATTCCGTAAATTAAGCACGAGTTAAAGTACCTCGCGAGGCATTGCGAGGGTGATGATACACATTCTCGGGTTCTTCAGTTTAGCGCGAACGTTGAAAGGCTGCACATCTGGAACAAGTGTTGAGAGTGCAAAGTGAAGTGTTGATAACTCAAAAAATTTTAAATTTTTTTTATAATATATTTAATTAAATAACTTAAAGCACAAAGGGTAACAGTTGTCGATTCTTGTAGCGTGTCTTGGAGTTCATACGATACTGAAGAAAAGAGAGTGTACAGGATTGCACTCGTCATTCAACCTATTGTGCAAGTGTTCGTGGCGAGGAATAACGAGAGCACTCGCGAGAGAGTGTACAGCTGTCATAACAGTTTGCCATTAACTCTAGTTAGTGGCTGATCGATGTGTTGCTGTTTTCTCCGGTATTCAGATCTTTAGAGTTTCTCAGAATTTTCTTTTTATAAAGCAATGATTAAAGATCTAAGACATAAGGACTGCTGTCCCTTTTTGAAAGCCATCAACTTAATTTTAGTGATGATTACCTCATATTTAGTGATTCGGTTGAATATCCTGCATGTTGTAACATATACGGTTAGCATTGGTTTTTCTCGTATGTATTAGTTAGTATAATTATTTGGGCAATACTCATTTTCAAATTATAATCATTCACAACCTTTTCGTCACAAACATTTCCTAAGATAAGGAAATTTTTTTGATTTCCATTCTCTTTACTGAATGATTTTCATAGATCCTGCTAGGGAAAGCTATTAATTACATTTGACAAACTAGAATTAAAGGTTTCATCACTCAGAAGAATCCAGCGGTTGAAATCTTACCCTTGAAGAAAATATGACCTGTTAAAACTCGATTAATTTCAGTTTTATTTCATACTCTAATTTCCGTCTACCGAAAAAAGAGGAAATCCCTGTAAATACATGTTTATAATTTTAGTTTTTTTTTCAAATTAGGACCGGGAATAGGAAGTAGTAACTAGAAAGTTGATGACGACCGTTCAGTGCATGACTTCACCAAAATTATTTTTTTACGTACATGCTTTGCTCTGG
The DNA here is from genome assembly GCA_954870665.1 of Stratiomys singularior. Taxonomy (NCBI): domain Eukaryota; kingdom Metazoa; phylum Arthropoda; class Insecta; order Diptera; family Stratiomyidae; genus Stratiomys; species Stratiomys singularior. The sequence goes on along the minus strand of OX940878.1, from coordinate 26,791,227 downwards.
GATGACACATTCCGGATAATTGATCTGGACCAAAGAAACTGATTTGAATCCTTCGGGAAACAGAGAGTTTTCACACTGATTTCGGCCCTGTTAACTTCTCTATGCTCCTTTTCTCTCTCTTGCTCATTTTACTTTTTTGAGGAGCTTCCTCAAATGCGGCTGAAGTGTGCTGGACAGTGCTTGAAAACTTAGTGTCAATCGATTTTCGTCGCCCAATCGAGACCTAGCACGATAAATTTCTATGATTCAAATATAAATCTACTTGCGCTGCTGCTTTCTCTATCTGAGAAAGGTCGGCTGACAATGTTGTAGCTGCATGTCTTCGTGGTGTGTTATTGAATCTGCATGCGTCTCATATGGATTTACCATTTAGCTAGTGGAATTGTATGTGTGTATGTTATTGTTTTATAATAACCTACTCCACCTGATTGTTACTATAATCGTTTTCATTTGCCAAAAAATCGAGAACACACATTATAATTGCGAATCTGATACGCTTCGATTTTTTAAATGTGGTTGGATTCGTGTTACGTTCCGCTTAGGTTGTATCGTGTACTTTCTAGGTGCATGTTATCATTCAATGGAAATAAATTGTGGATGACATGTGTCAAAATAGACATTTCTGTAGCACTCGTGTTTGATAAACTTTGCTGTTTTTATCTATGATTGATTTCATTTATTGAAGATTTACCATTTTGATTAACGTTTGCTAAGAATTAACGTTGAGCTAAGAATCAATTTTATGTCAACTAGTTAACTGACCATATTCAAGTGGGAATAATTTTGTGCAATACCTTGAAGCTCTAGTGCGTCGTTCAAAACTGACTGTGTGGTGTGGGGTACACGCTAACGATAGCAGCTGTACAAGTCCTCCCCCTCCCAAATTTGAAAGGGGTTACCGCTGCGGTAAATCTTGAACCAAAAGAAATGAGATAAATATCGAAACCATTTAAAAATTAATTTCAAATTTATTTTGAATGTGATATTATTATAAAGAGTTTTCAGACTCTTAAGTAAAAACTCAATATAACACGCAAAAATTCAATTTTTGAATCGAATGCACTTACATTCATTTATTTTATTGCTTTTTCTAATTTTTTCATGCAATTTAATTGTTATTTGAGAATTAGTGAACCTGAAATTCTCTCCTTGGCTCCTGTCCATGCAAAATCGAATACCTAAATAAATTTATCATATGTGATGCCTGTCTATCAACTCGACTTTCACATATTCCCTAAATGTTTAATTTGATATATATGCGTTTAATTGAGGAACCGAATTGCTTTTATCGTTTTAACTCAAAAATTCATTCATATTTTCTAATCATCGATTTACTCCTTTATCCTTCCAGGGTGACAGTGGTGGTCCATTAGTTTTACAACGACCAGATGGACGATGGGAGTTGGCTGGAACAGTGTCACATGGTATTCAATGTGCTGCACCATATTTGCCTGGCGTTTATATGCGTACAACATACTACAAGCCATGGTTGAGAAGTATCACGGGTGCAAAATAAGCTAAGAATAAGGCATAAAAGGACATACGTGTGACTAAGCATACGAAAATCAACGCAACGCTGCATGAAGTTTTGTTCAATATTGTCTTATATTTTAAGTGATCTTGAGAAATTATTGAACAAATTAGACATTAAGATATTAAGTTAAATGCTAGCATTAATAGAAATACATTCATTTAAGATGAATGTGAAAAGCGGGAAAATCTACCGAACGAATGATTTTCAATGCTTCACTAGATGAGTGAAAATTTCATTTATGAATTCATTTCATAAATATTGAAAGCCTGAATATTGTGCTCCGTAGTTAATTTTCGTTGTTAAGGTTCTATCAATTAGAATGTAATAATTTATTTATTTATTCATGCTTATTTATGTTCACATTTATTTATACTTCTTTACATAATGTGCCTTAGTGTTTCACGTTTTGGTTTTTGGCCTAAACGAAATTTTCATATTTTGTGCATATGGGGTCTTCCTTTCTCTGTCCATTCACTTATCCTTTTGTACAAACTCTCCATGATTTCAATTACGATTTTATTTTGTTCTAATTTTCGCAATTGATGCTTGTATTTATATATTTATATTATTTAATACAAAGACATGTTATTTATTACGTATATGTATAGGAGCCTAGAGATAAAACTTCATTTCTTTGTTATTCGAAACAAATTAATGCTGCAATTTATGTTTTTCTACTATTGTAAAGAATATGAATGTTTATAAATAAATGTTATGAATATTAATCAATTTTTTTTGACTATAATTTAGGAAAACTTATTGTTTACTCAAACAAAACTCAAACAACAAATATGGAAATTAAATATGGACAACCCAACAACAATTTGGAGTTCATTGAGTGGTTATAACATTGCTAATGAAAAGTGAATAATAAGTATGTTTTTAGGGTTGAAAGGAGAAGGCTATTTACGCCCTGAATGTCGGACTGTCAGTGGCAACTTGATGGAGTACAGAATAAACACTGCCCCTGTCACAGTGAGAACCAAGCCTAGAACTGTCATATTGCTCGGAATAGGTCTATTCGGTTTCATGGATCTAGTGGCGTCTTCAGGTTAGGGAAATCCCTCCGTTAGCAGGGATGGGCGGAGAGAATTCATCCGGAATATCTGCACGTGACATGAAATTCGAACTCACCACAGTTGTCAATTTCTTTCCCATTATACTTTCTGAAGAGACCAGGCCTTTTGTCTCGGAGAGGTGCAGCGGTACCTGAGCAATCCTCTGCATGCGTGGTAGAAGTCATCTCCAGTCTTCGAGTGAAACAAGCAATCAGAGGATGGTGGCTTTCCCCTCTCACGTAGGTAAGATCAAAAATCAGTCTACCCATACTTCCTGCTGGACCATGACCCTGGTTTACTGATGAATCATGCAATCTCGCCTCCCGTTGCATTTACCCACATTTCCATCCGTAAGCCAAGGCTCCTTCTTCTTTCCTCTCGGTTAAAAATTTCTCTCTCCGGCTCCCCTTCCTTAGGCTCCCCCTACATAAGCTGACTTGAATTCGCACTTCAGCATGTTGCACTTTGGGGTCCACTCTAACGATAACCAGGAGCCCCGGCTTAGGGACAATGCATATGCCATTTGCAAAGCGCCTTGTCTCTAAACCTGTGGAAGACGCCCACGGTTCGACCTTACTAGGAGGGTCATCCTAGACTTCCGTGTAGTACAAGTGTTGACTCTATCGTATTCGTGAGTAGACGTCTTTTGCTTGACGTTGGTCCCCCATTGTTGGCCAATAACGACTGAAAGCCAAAACTCCTGCAGGAACCTTATCCGCTGACGCTCGAACATGATCAAAGAAGCCCATATTCGAACCAATCACTAAACCTAGGTATTTTATTGATTCCTTCGACTTCATGAACATTTCTCAACCAAAAAAACATAAGGGATCCAGTTTTTAGTCAGTGTTAGTCCCCATACTGTCGGTAGGTCATTCTCTCGCTCACTCAATGTAATGTTATACGTAGTTTGAAATGCGCCTGTTTTAGAGTGTACGATGGACGATGAAATGTGCCATAAAAAGCCACTTTTACCCACTTTTCGTCACTACCCTCGAGTTGCCTGAAAAGAATGTGAGAAATTTTTGGGTGTGAGAGCCGACATAGTAATTCAAAAGTTTTTGTGGTAGCCGCGGCGCCGGGCTTTGCATTTTTGATGTCATTCAAAAACAACATGAAAAAAACAAGGCCCGGCGGACCCAAGCAACACCAAACTTTTTGACAATGGTTTTAAGCGGCACGGATAAAGCAGCAGTCAGGATATCTCCAAAGAAATGGAAAGATTGGCGAAAAGTCAACTCTGATTTATTGTTGAGCGATGAATGCCCCCTAAGGTGGCACAGAAGCGTTTTCCAATATGTCTTTTGTTGTCTTATGAAAAATTTATGTTCTTCAATGTGGTTTCACTGTTCATAGAATGTTTATTAACAAACATTTGGCCAAGACCATCAGCACTCATACAGCCCTAGACAAATATACTGATCCTTCCGTGCTAAACGGTTGGTACTACATGGAGGAGAGGCCTGTCTGATTGTCATCTGAAAGCCACTGTCCTGTCCATGCATCCTTTAAAACTAACTTCTCGAGTTCATAGTAGTATCTGGAAAGGATGTCAAAATTTTGACGGTGTGGAGAAAAATTACGGGCAACTCCCAGGCCAAACTGGGTGTTCTGTGTTGGTAAAAAAGCCATCCTTCTCGGAACTTTCATCCCTTCAGAAGCAAACTAAGGCAGAGAAACGTTGAAGAATGCAAGACGATTACGTTTGGCATGCGTTTATATCACTGGATCCCTATTGTTATATCCTCTAGAAACCCCTTGAAAAAATTTAAGTATACCACAAATTCATATAGTAAAAGGAGCTCTAGCAAAGCCTACAATGTCAAGACTTTCCAAAAATGTAGAGGAATGGGTATCCGAATTGGGCTTGATTTTCAAATAAGTCCAAGATGTCTCCACTTATACGAGTTTGTGCACTGTTCAATCGCACTATGTTAGCATTTAGGTTTTCCACAGAATTTTTGGGAATGCTGGGTGAAAAGAGAAAATTGAATGTTGAATCCAAAATTTCTGTCATAAGACAGAATGCGAAAAAATGGTACGCATTGAAGATCTCTCTGAGAAAACAAGAATTTAAGTTCTCTGGTCTGCAATCAATACACCAATGTATCAATATTTGGTATCAATACCAACATCTACCAATGGTAAGTATGCCAATTTTCTTTCTAGTTGAAGTGTCTGCTATCGGTACAACTCAGAACAGGCAGAATATACAAAGGAAAAGGTATCCTTCAAGCGTAAAGCTATCTTATCTGATAGCCAAGCGCCCTCAGAAGAACTGGAATCACTGGTAATTCCATAGAAAATAGCCTTGGATTGCTGGACTACACCGACTCAATGCTGAACCCCCTTACACTTGATACCAAATAAAGAATTAAGGATGATAAGTAGGCGCATAAATTAGCGAGAGCTTCAAACATCGTGAGCGGTGCTGAACCCGTTTATGCAACTGAAATGAGGTGTATACACAGCGCCCTTAAGAACTGGTAGAAAAGTGAATGGTAGAGAATTTAGAGTAGATTATCATTGCTTAAAATGTCGAAACTCTTCCTCAACGTCTGTGACGAGAAGAAGTTCGGAGAGTGAATCGAAATTGACAAGAGAAATCAAGGGACCCTCCTGGTGTCTTCATAGGGTATTGCGCACTCGAAGGACATCTTAACAAAATGGGCTGAAAAGCGTACAGTGAGCGCTAATTCGGCAGTTTTGCAGAGGAATCTCCACAAATTTTTTAACAAAATTTGTTAGCATATTGCATAGCACTCTCCCACAGAAGAAAGGCAAGCTGACAAGCTATATCCTTGCTGATGAAAAATTGGAACTCCTCTAGCCAAAGTGTGGATAATTCACTTGTTAGCAAGGTTAGTCTATTTACAGCGGTGAAGGTGTCGGAAATGGGGGAGGAGAAGAGTGTGTCTCAATAAACCTTCGAATGTAGACGTGCATCACTCCCGACAGAATCAGTCAATCAATCCAGCGCGCATTTCCAAGTTCCAATTTTCTATTTAAGCATTTTCGGCTTGCAATAAGAAGCAGCGAGTTCATACGAGATTCTTTTTCTTATCTCATAGTAGCTCAAGTGTTAATATACTATCACCACACTCTGTAAATACGAACGTTATATTGCCGTTAATTCTTTTCGCCGATTTCATTAATTTGGCATCGAAAAGTATTACTCAGCGAATTTATCGTTAACACTTTGCACTCGTATGTCACACTGGAGGTGACAATACTAATTTACTTTACAACTCGTATGTCACACTGGTGGCACACAGGCGGAGGTGGCAATACTAATGTATGTCAGTAGACAATAACACTAACTAACTGTAAAATGCATTACGGCATTCTAGATCTTACACAGTAATATTTTGTCAAGTTTTGTTAGTCGAGTGTAAGTCATACACGGTATTTGTTTTCCTTGTATAATTCAGTACACATATGTTTCCCCCTCAAAATGGATTTTGATGGATTAGTGGCAGTCAGTGAGGATAATGACAGTGAATATGAATTTACTAATATAAATGTGCGAGATAATAAATAATAAATGAAATAAATACACGTTGAATTCTATCACTGTTAGTTACCTTAATTCATTTAGCTAGAAAAAAATAACAACAACTTTGAAAATAAATCGAGTGCAAAGTGTTAAACCTGAAACAGAAACTGTATCTCTCTTTCGAATCGCAAATATTCATAGTCAAACTTTGACGATTTGGATCTAAGTTCCTTATATTTTTTTTCTCTGGAGTCTACAAGGAGGTTATGTGTTGTTTGCAGTGTATTATGACCGCGGCATTAAACTCACGATAAGCTTTTAATCCTTGCTCAATTAGTAAACTTCCGTGGTTACGATAAATTACAAAAGACTTCAAAATAATTTGTTGAATGATTCAATTTGTGGAGTTATTTATTACAAACAAATATCTTTTCCAAATTATATAAGTAATGAATCCTTACACATAATCATTCAAACATTTTTACTGATCTATCATTCGTTACAAAGATCTGAAGAAAACCTTTGACATCCTTCAAAGACACACAAGCACTTCACTCAGAGTTCTTCTCTGCAACAAGCTGAGAAGTCTCCAGTAGGGCTATGTGAATGAAATTTTCAAGTTTTAATAAAAGTTTCATGAGAAACAAGCCACTTTAAATCTCAATATTCATCCAAAATACTATCCCTATCATATTTTATTCAGTTCTTGAAACATGCTCAAGTAAATTGTATTCCTTCTACCCACGATAGGCTCAAAAGAACAATCTTTCGCCCATCGCTCAACACAAAACTTTCCCAGAAGTACCTCAAATACTTTAGAAACGGAAACTTTCAATCATCATAAACTTAATAAACTTGATAACATCCATTATGATATCAAGCTATATTTCTCATTTTACAAGGAATCATTGTGGAATTTTCACCCACCAGTTATGGTTAATCAAGTCGTTTGTGTAGATGAAAATTATACAACCTTGCAAAAAATTAAAGGATAAGTTCGTAATGGGTAGAAACTATTTTTACTGTTTTGACTATTTAAACGAAAGAACTACTCAGACTGTCGGAAGCAGACATTACAAAATAAAACACAGTTAAAGTAATTACTAACAAGTATCCCTTTATACAAACAAGGAGAAGAGAGAGATTTGTCGCGCCTGAATGTCCTTATGATCAGCACTTGGATAGTAAGTTGAAGATTTCTTTTTTCTAAAATTGCATTGTACGGAAGACATTTTGGTATCATTACTTGCACATGATGCATGAATTATTCATGTTCTACAAAATGTAGGTGTTCCAGGATAAAGTCTTTATCGATTTCTTTTCTGGCAGGATTCAAGTTTTCCCCTCACTATGGAGAACGTTCACTTGAACGGAAAAAAAGTTTTAACAAGGACTGATAAAATAAATTCTTCTTCCATCTTTAATGGTTGCAGCGCATTTACTTTTGAAGGATGTTTATCTCTGGGATGAATGTAAATACTAAATATTAAAGAAGCATTAAAACCAGTTATTGTTGTTGAAGATCAATCTAATAATAAACCAGCTCGAAAGAAATTGCAAATATATAAGATGGAAATATTTCTTGGAATTTTCGTCAGTTTCAATCGATTTATAATGAATTCTGAGTAATTCTAAAACTTTCCGAGCTAATTTGTTGGAATAATCTTTTTTCACCCCGAAAGATTTCTAAAGAACTTATGGCCTTAAATCTCAAAAACTTTTTGAAATAATTTAAAATTTGAAGCTTTGAAGATACTCATTCAGTTGTGAGAGTATAACTACGAAAAAAAATCAAAGGAAGTATGATAACGCATGGCACCTCATACACTTCTTCTGTTATTCGAATCTGCAGGTTCGAAGGAACACTTCCAACGATGTTTGTCCCCCGTTTAGATGATTTGGGTCTAATATATTAGGGAGTTTGTCAATCTAATATGTTTGTCAATCCGGTATCGTCAATCTAATTCCAGATATATACATAAGAATGCAGTCCTTCTCAATCCTTCTCCATTTATTGGAATTGATATCCTCGATGTTAAAGTTTTTCAAATAGTCATGGGAGGTCACATAAGAGAATCTTTTGAACGAAGTTTTATTTTCAAGAAGCAACAAGATAATATCGATAGAAAATCGACTGATAGGGCAAACCACATTGTTGTGAAGGCAACCCCAAAATTCCTCCAGTACAGAGAATATACTTTGACAATTCTTACGTACATGTACAGAGCGCTCCACAGTGTGTTTACTTTCGGGCAACGCCACTATAATAAGCTATCAGAAAACGATTTCAATGCTACTGGAAAGCAGGGGGAGAAGTACTCTCGTTAGAAAATATTTAAGAAAACGCATCTCGCAATAAGGACTACAGTCCACTTTGCAATAGCGTAAGCATGTACAATCTTAACACTTCGGAGAACTGCAGATCTACGTTTGATATTCTACCAAAACAATGGGAATTTTATTAAGAACGAAGAATTTCATCTCATTTTTGTCTGAAATAAGGAAAGCCTCCCAACAAGTTCTTGTGCTTGTGCAAACCTTCTTGTGCTTCTTCTATCTCTGTCTGAGAGATGTCACCTGAGAGTGTTGACGCTGTGTATACCTTATCTGTGCCGCTCGCATTTGAACTCACTTCAAATGGCGTCCTAATCGGCAAAACATACACAGACATTGCATCCCAGATGTCAGGTACTTAAATCACGTGGTTTATTTAGCGTAGAGAACTTTAGTTGCAGCGCTGACACCTATCTAAGAGCAATATTTTCCCAAATCTATTCGGCGAATGTCATATTAGGAGCATTACTGCGCCTGCTCGAGCATTTTCATATCATACAATTAGATTAACATTATAGAAAGGGAAAAAGAGAAGAGAGAAGGAATTCAACCATTGAATTTGGATAAAAAATCTGACCCGAACCAAAAAACTACGCTTCGCTTGCGAAAATAACATTTTATTCATTATACGAACAAAAATTCAATCACTTAAGCGTACCAAAAGTGCACATGGCGCCGAATTTTCGAAAAAAAAACTCTTGATCTCACGGTACCCAAACAAAAAGTGGTATTATATTTGGATTGGCGAATTCCCTCTCGGTCCAATATATAAAAATAAATCTACTCGTACTTATTCTATCTCAGTCTAAGAGAAGTTTAGAAGTCTAGAAGAAGTCAGCGCTGTCATCCGTTACTATAGATACTATTCTATATATAAACTCTAAAAAGGGCTCACACCTCAGCTAAGTATCGCGAACAAAGAGATACGAATCTCTAAATAGCAAATTAAGCGAGCTTTCCAAGATAGTGAGCTTAACAAATGAACTTAATTGAAGTTTTCGGAATTTAAATGTATGTAGGAATGATTTTTCCAGTATAATAGTATAAATATGTCAAAATTTAGGAGAATCGTAATGCGCTCTAAAATTTTGTATCCATACACAATGTCGTATCTCCAGGCACCTTTTCTTCTTGAAGAATCTCAAACATAATCTACTTTCAAATACCAATGGTTCTGGATAATTGCAGTTGAATATCGTTACACTGGGGGTTTATCGGAAATGTTAACGCTTATTATACGCTATAGTAATTGCGATGTGACTAAAGAATCGAACTTATGAACTTCCCTTTTCTCATAACAGCCATATTTATAGAAAGAGTTCAGTCTGCATCTCAACTTTATAACTCCATTAAATTTGTAACCAATTATCTGACATTTTGCAAAGCGCTTTTATATATTGCATACGTTATTCGTCTTCCAATAATTATGCTGCACTTAACACATCGTTCAATAAGTCCTGAGACTAACCCAGAGATGGTGCTAGTAGTACCAAACTGGCCACGTTTCCATAGAGTGCGAGTTATCGAGGTTAGAGTAAAGTGACTTTGTAGTTTGTTTGAAAAATGAAAAAAAACGAGTTTCGCGTGTTGATAAAACTTTGTTTTTTTAATGGGTCAAAACACCGTAGAAGCCCAGCATTGGCTTGAAAAACATTACCCGGACTCCTCTCCGTCCAAACCAATGATTTGTCGTTGGTATGCTGAGTTTAAACGAGGTCGTACGGAAAAAAACGATGTGGAACGTTCGGGTAGGCCATTGGAAGCCGTGACACAGGAAAATGTGAGTGAAGTGTTAAAAATGTAATGAAAAATAGCAAAGTGAAGATCCGTGAGATTGCAGAAATGACACAGATATCATCTGGAAACGTATTTACAATCCTTCCATGAAAAATTGAGCATGAAAAAGATTTCTTCCAAGTGGGTGCCGCGATTGCTTTCAGTGGAACAAAAACAGCAATGACACGACGATTCAGAGAACTGTTTATCGCTATTTACTCGCAATAAAAAGGATTTCCTGCGTCGATACGTGACCATGGATGAAACATGGATACATCATTTCACTCCGGAGTTGAATCGGCAATCATCTGAGCGGCGCATGGCTGACGAAAGCGGCACAAAGCGTCCAAAAACGCAGCAGTTATGGCGAAGTCATGGTGTCTGTTTTTTGGGATACACATGGCGTGATTTTCACTGACTACCTGGACAAAGGTAAATCGATCAACAGTGATTATTACATTGTCTTTTTGGTACGTTTGAAGGAGGAGATCGCACCAAAACGACCGCACAAGAAGAAGAAAAAAATCCTTCTTCACGAAGACAATGCACCATGCCACAAGTCCATGCAAACAATGGCAAAATTGAACGAATTGATCTTTGATTTGCTTCCCCACCCCCGTATTCGCCAGATTTAGCCCCCAGCGACTACTGACTCGTTGCTGATCTCAAAAAATGCTCCAGGGAAAAAAATTTGGCTCGAATGAGGAGGTCATTGCCGAAACTGAAGCCTATTTTGAAGCAAAGGATAAATCCTTCTATAAACATGGTATAGAAATGTTGAAAAAGTGTTGGAAAGATTGTATCACTCTAAAAGGAGATTATATTGATGAATAAAAATAATTCTTGAAAAAAAAGTTGTTTTCGTTGTTAGTATCGGGACTTATTGAACGATGTGTTACACATATCACCAAAATCTTAACTTAACGAAAAAGAAAACAATGAGGAGACCGTAGAATCATTACCTTAACTTTGAGGAAAAAATTAATGAAAAGAAAATGAATAAGAAGGTAAACCATATTTTGTTTGCTGTATCCCAACATAGAATGTAAAATTGGGAAAATATCTTGATTATATTAAAAATAAATTAAAATAATTACAACAAAGATGATTTAAGCGCCCATAATAACGATTTAGAATAAAAGAAATTAGTAATATTTCCGCCCCATGATGTTATTGGCAAGGATATGCGCAATATAATATGCAGGTATGAACAAATGCTCCTTAATTATTGAAGAAACTTCAAAATAAATTTCATGAACGTCACATAGAAATTTTTTGTAAGTAGTTTTTATAATTCGAACTGAAAATCTTAAAATATTCTTTTTTCTTGTTTTAATAACTCCTTTTCTTAAATTTCAATGACGACTAACCAATATTGAAGTTCATGGCTTAATGATTGAAAAATATGGTGACAAATGACAAATTTTTTACGGTCATGTTGATTTATTTCTCTTTTTACCTTCTTTTATACATTTATAATAATTTTTTCATGATGTAATCACCGTCATCACCGAATTTCCATATTTTCGTTTATACCATTTAACTTCATCCATCAGTCAATAAATCATTCATTTGACAAATTGATTTCAAGCTCTTGGAGCCTGAAAGCAAATCAAAAAGGATGCTGAATACTGGTTCGAAAACACAAGAAATTCGAATAAAAACGGCCACGAATTTAAGAAGTGCTTTTCGCTTATACATCTTGGTCTGCAATCCATTTGTTCGTGGCACTAATTCAGAACGGTCTGCGCCTCATTATGCCCTTTAATTTTTGACTGAGTTTTACGGTTATGTCAATGTTTTTGCCTTTGAATTAAGACTAATTCTACCAGAAACAGTTCAAATTAATATCAGCCTGAAATGGTCAACCAAAGGTCTAAGGATCAGCATCCTGGTTGAATTCAAACTCACTATTCCAAGAATCTGCCGCATATTCATTTTACAACGAAGAAGATTGCTCTAAACAATACAAGGACACTTGACTAGCTCACGCACCCCACTTAGCTATTTGCAATTATTATAATAGGATACATACCGAATGGTAGTACATACAGCGCTGACACTTCGAAAAAACTCCTGAACTAACGGTATTCCACCAAACTAAGTGAAATTCTATTTGGATTAGTTAATTTTTCCATTTTGACCCAGCGCAATATTCATTTTTATCAAAACATTCAATTAAAAATTCATAAAAAAACAAAATTTACGTGTGTTTTTTTTTTCTATCCCTGTCAGAAAAGTAGTTGCAGAGTGCCAGCACAGTGTTGTGAATACAGAGATACCTACTACGATAGCTACAATATTACCATTCACAATATACCATTCATAGATATTGCTATATATCTCTAATAAAAAGAGCACTATAACTCAGACTCCAGAGAATTATCGCGATGAAGAAAGCCCAAAGATCACATGTGTCAATTAACACGAGCTTTGCAAGATAGCGAGCTTATGAATTAAAATGCTACTCTCAAAACTGATCAAGAATATCAGCACTGTATGTGCTTGCGGTATACAGCAGATTTGTCTGATATATATAGTAGATATATTATGTATATTGTATGTATATGTATATGTAGTAGATATATTATGTATATTATATAGAACAAATTGCAGAAGTTAGGTGAGCAGACATGTGTAGAAGTTTGAGAATCTTCAAATATGTTTGTTGCACTATAGACACATTTGTTATGCCTGGGACAGACAATGTTAGTTGCAAGGTTCAGTACATATGAGAAGTTCTTCCGATTTTAATTTCAAGAACTAGCACAAATGGCGTTGTATGTTCCGAACATTATGCTGTATAGTATACGAATTTTCCCCAATATTGAAGAATTCTACATACCACTTTTTACTTTTGTCATCGTTATTAAAAAGGTTTATTTTTGCTGCGCATTTTTGTTGCTGGCATTAGTTCGACGATACTGAGACACTTGCTTCTATGCAGAATGTTGTGAACGATCTTTATGAACACACGTACCGAAGTAATGTCCTCAGCCTTTTTTATTACGCACTTATTGATTGCAATACTGTGAGCTCATAACGAATTTAACGAAGTTCTTCTTGTGGAGTGTCTATATTTTTTCGGGAATACACATGTTAATCACATCTTGACACTTCCCTTTGTTCGGATTTTATAAATAAATCTGTCTGAAATGAAGACAGAAACACAAAATTATAAGTATATTTTTATTTTCCTCAAAAAAAAATCCCAGTAAATTTCTATTTTCTTTACGATTTCACCCTGGGCTACAACCAAACATAACCCATTGGCCTATTAGGTTTTTACCATTTAAAATAATTCTCATTTCAACCGTTTCATGTATCTTTTAAATAAAGGTAGTCCGAATTTTTGTACGTTGCTAAATTTCCTTACGCCATTAAAACACACATCAAGTAAAAAATTCACCCCAAAAACATAAAAAGTGTGGGTGAGCTTCATTAAAAAGAAGGAGATTTAATTGATTTTTTTCCGAAACTTCTCATGAAAGTGAAAGGCAAGTGTGGAACATAAGTTAATGACGATAATGAAATCTTCTTGTTATCCAAGTTCATTCATTTTCTTGAAATTGAATTTTAATTACATGTTTCCGAAGTTTTTAAAACGATAATATGCTCCCAGATGTTGTTCAAAGAATTTCTTTATGTTTTCTATTTTTGACTAGTTGAGTGCAGTTTGTAGCAGGAGCAATTGATGACACACCAATTACTAAACAGGATATTATTTTATTTCCAGTCATTGTAGTGGATTAATAAATTTAAGAAGCAGGATGAATGTATGTTACCATCGTATCTTTGAAAAAATTCCTAGTCTTCAAGTTAGATTTACCGAAGATTCAAAATTCAAAACGTACTTTACAACTTTGCAAACTTCTATGTAGGGTCAGCAAACACTGAGATTATGACATTTTTGTTTTCAAACATATAAAATTCCATTCAAAATTAAATTCTATCAAAAGAAAAACAATAGAGAGCCACAAAAATTATAACAAAAACGAAAGTCCGTAACAGTCTTAGGTTGTTGAGACACCCGAGAAAATACGTTTGTTAGTCGAAAGGAGATTATTTCAAAGTATTTTTTGAGCAGAATCGCAAAGAAAAATCCATGCACAAGACAGAGAACACAAGTTTCATTCGTGGATATACATTAATTCAATAATTTTTTATTTACTTTATATTGACCATCGGAAGAATGTGGTTTCCATTAATTTTAGCCTCGTTTTTGCTAAGAAGTTTTTGGAATTCTGAAGGATTTAAATATATTATTGAAGTTTCAAAAATTTTTTTTTGCAAGTATCATGATTATATGGGATTTTCCTTTGTGTAGTGAGGTGTCTATTATAATCTGTTCATGCCCTTAATGTCAGACTCCCACTGGCACTAACCACACTGGACTACCGGCTGAACATTTCCCCTGTCAACCGAATTACTTACCCCGGAATCCTCCCTATACGAAGACTAAAAGTGTCTTTGGGTTCAAGTTTTGTTTACTAGTGTAAGGAGAAGGAGGAGGATTGCTCGAGATTCCTCTGCCCGCTACGTCTAATGCCGATCTAGTGCGCCTTTTTAGTTATTCGAATTGCCTGAATGTAATATACCACCTGGTTTTATTTGTCAGCCAATTTCACCATCCCTTCACTCAGGTTATCTGGACACGGCGCTCCCACTTTAAGGCAAGATCAAAGAACAATAGGAATCATCTTTCTCTCTAATCCAGAATTTGTAATATAGGGACAGAAACATATAAATCTTATGTAACTATATCAATAGCTGGATTAGAAGGAAATCAGTCTATCCAGGCTTTCGACTGAACCACAAGCTCAAATCGCTGATAAGCCGCGTGGTTCATCTTTTCTTTCATCCACCCACATGGTTACCAACACCGCTGCCTCGATCCGCAGTGCTCCTCGTCTCTGCATTCTCTTCTTTTACGAGGACGACTACTTCAGTTTTCTGTAGCTCTATGCTGAATCCATTAGTGGTCATCCAGTTCCCAAACCTTAATTGCACTTGACTCTGTTTCCAGGGACCGGTGCCACAAAATCACCCACATAGCTGATAAGTTCCTTTGGCAGTTCAAGTCTATGTAGTCCATTGTATGAGATGTTCAACAAGCTTGGATTAAGGATAGAACCTTGGGACACACCTGATGTGACTAACATCCTCCGTTGGGCTTGCATGGCACAAAAGGTTGCGATCCTTCAATTATATTTTATCAGATATTCTTGAATTTGAAATGCATTTTCCAAGGTATCTTTGGTATCGGTCCATCTAGCGGAATCGAACATATTCCTGATATTCAGCGTCACTTTGAGGACTACCCACCATTTGGACTAACCGCGTGCCTATGCCAGTCACCCAATCTACAATTGCATCTATTGTGGGGCGTCATACCCTGGAACAGTAGTACCGTGGAGAAAAGTCCCCAGCAACATAAGTAGCATCAGGGCATGATCAAGAAAAACCCCTTCTTGCAATCAGGCATAAAAAGTACGATAGAATCTAATTTTAAGCTATAGGGAAAGATTAAGAAGTTTCTTTTTCCATTCAAATATCGATTTTTCCATAAACACTTACACGTGAAACTTACCACTCTGAAGTCTCCTGCAGAAGAATCGAAAAGGATAAGTTAACGTGAATACTTTGAGTTTAAATAGGAATTATCTTTTTCAACCCCCAAAATGTTCAACTTGAAAAGTTTCAGTGGCTTGGAAGTCAATATTAAATTTCCTATTCGCATTAACAAATGGTTGTTATTACGAATACGTTGTTAACAAATATCCCAGAATGTAATGTTGAATCTATTTAATGCTAATATAATGCAGAAAAATGTTTTATAGCAACATCTTCGCCTTTCAGTGTCGGGTCTACACTTTGAAACACTCGAAAAGTCAACAAGTTACTTATATATTTTATTCATATCGTTTATCCTTCGGTGCACAATGCCATCAACCAAGAAAAGTACAAAATTTGCTCAACAGGCGAAGAATGCACTTGAGTGCAAACCTACCTCGCCATTGCAATGACGCACAACAATAGCCGTGACTATGATGATGGTATTAGTTAGAGGCTAAATTGCCAGTTGACAAGGAAATCGTTTTCATGTGGCCTTCATAATTTATATAGAATCCTCCCTAGAGAATGTCTTAGCACTACCAGGACTTTTCGAATCAGTTTTATACATACTCCCATATGTAGAGAATCATATAAACATGTGAGCATGAGTCTAGATTTGCCGAAGCGAAGCATTTTAAGCTTCCTTACCTAGACATGTAATTGCATGACTCTTGAACTAGTGAGATTTACCCTAACAAAAGAGGATAGCGTCAACGTTATGAATCAACCGACCTAGCTAGCAACCGCCATCGCGCGTTTACTTGGAGTTGCGAATGCGATAATATGTGCATTGCACTCGTATAGTTTAGGTTAGTAGTCTTGCGAGATTAGACTACGAACAAATCAGGAGCATAAAGGAAGTGCAGGCGGAAGCGTTAGTGCAGGAATGAAATTACAGTCTATGAAAGAAGAAAAAATATTTTTACAGCTGCATTCCATAAGGCTAATATGAAATATTTGAATATCTGAAATAATTTGAATAGATATATCGTTCAACAAATTTCAAATCATTTCTTTGAAGGACATTGTGAAATTTTTTCATTACTAACGACTTTTTTCCCAATATCGACTATTTTTTTCTATTATTATTATTGTACTGGCGCCCACTTGATGGAAATTAGTATAGGCCAGAAATCGGCCCTTAGCTCCCCATGTGTAGTACTATTGTTTACAGATGGTCCATCCTGTCGACCTACAGAAGCCGAGGAGTCCCCCCAGTTCAGTGGTCGCCAAGTGTTCTATTACGCCAATACACCTCAGCCAAGTAAGGCGTTTGTTGGCCAGACTCGGGCAATCTAGGAGGAAGTGTTCTATGCTTTCTTCCTCCTCGCCGCAAGCCCGGCAGGTGTCATCCGTTTGGATTCCTATTCGTTTGGCGTGTTGACCTAGAAGATTATGGCCCGTTAATACTGCCACCAATGTTCTAACGCCATTTCGGTTTTTCCTAGTTGTTTTGTCCTTATTTGATTAAAGTGAGGCCAAAGAGCTCGGCTTATCCTGCAGTCGTTCCTGTCATTCCAAGCCATATCTGTCTCTTTCCAGAGGATTTCTTCTAGTTCCCTTTTTACCGTTGCTAGTGGCACTTTAATTGTGTCTATTCTAGTGATATTTTGGTCGGCTGATCCCGCTCTCGCTAGTTCATCGGCTCTTCGTTTCCCCCTACACCGCTGTGTCCAGGGACCCATGTCAGTTTTACATTTACTTGGGTTCTTACGGTTTTAAGAGCCTGCCTACAATCCTGCACCAGTTGTGAAACTACGTGGTTAGAGGCAAGCGCCTGCAGTGCCCACTTACTGTCCGAGAGTATTTTTATTCTTCCATTGAGGTTGTTTGTTGTCGCTTCTATAGCCGCTTTTATTGAAAACACTTCCGACTGGAAAACTGTGGTGTGGCTCTCCAGTTTATAACTTCGGTTGAGTTGCGGGTGATCTGGCAAAAAAATCCCAGCGCCGCTTCCTTCATCCATTTTGGAACCATCGGTGTAGATCATAATTTCACTTCCAGATCAGATGTGAAATCCTGCACCGTTTTCCACGCTTCTCTGGTCGGAATGCTGATCTTGTATGGAATTGTTGTGTTCAATATTGGTTGAATTCTATCCAGCTCCCTTTTATTTGACGGGGCCATTCTCTCCATTATTTCCAAAATGCATACGTGCCCCGTTTTAGTGTGGTTAGATAGCCCATATGAGGATTTTAATCTGATGCTTGCAAGTGATGCCTCCCTGAAGATGAATTTGTCGAGTGGCATGAGATTAAGGATTATCTCCATTGCAGCAGTTGGCGTAGTCCTTATGGCACCTGTGATGCAAAGGCAGGCCATTCGCTGGATCTTCTGTAGCTCTTTTGCAATGGTTTTCTTTTGTAATGCCTGCCACCAAACCAATGCCCCGTAGGTGGTTATTGGCTTATACTATTAGCGTTATACTGTTTTGTAGATCCAGTGGGCAATTTTGGGTTTTATTCCCCAGGTTTGGGTTTTATTCCAATATCAACTATACTTTTCAAGATATTCATATCGTTTCTACATTAGTTCAAGTTAATTCAATTTATTTTCAATTTAAATGTATTTGCATGGGTGCTATCCTGAAGGACCTTTTGAAACCCAACTCTCTAACAATTCAAATACTTGAATGAATGCTTTTACACATGTGGTGGAATAAAAAGAAATTTAGGAAAAAGTCAACAAATAGAAATTTAAAAATTAACAAAATATTTGAAAGTAACGAAAAATATGGTACAAGCTACCAAAGCCGAACTCGTTTTCCCCGGACCTTGTGCCAGCCGAGTAACACCATTTCGACTAGATGTCTAATCAAATAAGGAGAGTCACTGCCGACATTAATTAAAACTTTAGATACTGACTCAGTCTTACAAACTGGCTCGACTCCAGATTGGACCACTTTTGTTGAAACCGGATGACAAATTAGTCAACGGATGGGAAGGGGTCGTAAAAGTTAACAGCGAATACCTTTTTTTTAGTTCATTTGTGTTTATCCTTATTTTATTTATTTATCTACCCTCGATAATAGCGGAAATAGTAACACTGACTATTCATATCTAGTTTTTGAAGGCAAAACAATCTCCAGAGAATACAACAGATGCGATAAAATATCCTGCATGCCCAAACGACGGGAAACGACGGAATTTCGTGCGAAGAACTTAAAAACAACTTTTTGAAAAGAAATCCGGAGTATAACTAAACAATTTATCGCTCGGTTGACTCTTAGGTCGCAAATACTGACCATTTCATCGTTATTTTGATTTCAACTCCCATTTTGAACCTCGGATTGTCTTGGTTTGACAAAATGTCGTCCGAACATTTGCTTTTTAGAATTTAGATTTCAGGATCTAGACTTGGTTTCACCGTTCCTTCCAGCGCCTGTATAACTGTCAAGTGGACTTACTTTAGTCTTGCCATCCCTCCCTCGCAGTGGGCCTTGCCAATGTAGTCAGTAAAATGACCTTTTGTGAAATGCTTACAGTGAACATGTGGCCCCTTGGAATGTGCTCCTGAACTCATCAATAAGCTTTCAAGTCCTGGTCGCACTTTATTTCCAATATATTTCAACTGTTGTTGTATGCTGAATCAATGTTCGATCAATCACGTATTGCATTTTCAACCTCATAATCACTGTTGCCTTGATGTGAACAAAGGTAGTTAAAAGTGAGTTATCGGAGCTATTATATCAGTTAGATGGACATTCCAAGGATTATTGTACTGATCTCAGGTCCAAGTCCTTTAATAGCTAATTTTACTGATATTTACGCATTCAAGCAAAGCGAGTACTTGGATCTCTATTATTCCAAAAAATTTAGAATCCTATATCCCTCGCAGGTCTTCGATTACCATCGATGAGAGGAACGTATTGTCACATTAAATTCTAGCGTACATAGATACTATTGACATCCTGACAACTCTGCTATCCTGTTTCACTGGCAACATGCTATTAACTAAGCTGGGTGGTAAATTAACAAGGCTAAAACAAAGTTCTTGGCCCAAAAAGGAAGACCACTTCAAAGCGGTCTAATGTAACGTAGTAAAGCCAAAAAACAGAAAATGTGAATAATTTATACTTTAGACGCCTATGAATCTGTCGAATTCATACCAAAAGAATAATTGCAAAATTCACCTCATACATAGACGTTATTTTATTTTAACAATTCTTATTATTTTCCATCTTCAGGTTGAGGTTTTTTCTACTATAACATATGTCTATAGACATATCACTGAAGAAGGGACCATATCAGCCTCGAAACAGCTGGCTGGTCTAAAATAAAAAACCTCAACCTGAAAATGGAAAATGATAAGATTTTTTTTTTAACTTTTTAGAAGGTTTCAAACACCCGAATCAACAACTGGAAATTGTTTTTTTTTAAGTTTACTAGTTCTTAAAAGCAATTGTATACATAAGAGAATAAGCCCCAAAATATATAAAACGGTGATGAAATTAGTCATAAGTGGGATTATCAGGCATAGACCTCAACACAAATATCTGTTAATAAATTTTTTATACATAAAGTCGAGGTGTTTAACGTGGACACGATCTCCATAAACGGTTAAAACAATGTGACAACAACAAATTCAAAGACAGGTTCCAATTTTGTTTAAGCATTCTGGATTCTCGAACACATCTGGTGAATGTCCACCTTATTCTCTGACCTTCGAAACCAGAACCACCACGTTTCAGCCAAGGATAGACTCATCGCCGCGTGGGAGGTTGTCTGAAATACATCATGGGAGTCCCCCAGACCAGTGGTTCAAATAAACCTCTGATCGGGTTGCGCCTTTCTACAGTCCGCGCAAAACTCTCAGTTTTTGCTGCAGACACAAGTGTGTGATAGCTCTGAGGTCGGAGAAAGGTCTGATGCCAGGTACTTTGGAGCGCACTCCCGAAAGACTGAATGGTATAAACCGAAGCCTAGACCTTCAGTCCCTCTGTGTCAGCCGAAGTCCTATCTCGCAAGTCTATAGGGTCCGGGTTAACAACTATCACAACATAGATCAACATTTAATGCACATTTTACTTCACAATTTTCATTTTCGCTTTTAGCAGGTGTGCTAGTCTCGTATCTACCCTAGCAACATAGTTGATGTTGCGATGCAAGTTTTTCGACCTACTATCAACAATCAACATCACTTTGTCCACATGTAACAGAACACTCAGTTTGTCACATTCAGTTTCATACGTCATCTGTCAGTTTTGCAATAATACACTACATATATCGACTACTACGCATCATTTTCAACATTTTTTTCCGCATCAATTCACTTACACATCTGTATACAACCTGTCCGTCAATTTTACAGTCCATTCCTTACAATTGGTCTAGTCTAATCATCAGTCAACTTTTATCCATCGAATCCTCTTAGCTGCTATCCGTCGGTTCGGCCTTCTTCCCTCGGTGCGCCTCCGGTTCTCAGCCATATTGATCCCCATTTGGTGACGTTAGCAGTACTCGTTTCGGTCCGTGCTTTCCTCTGCAGTAGACTACTTCAATTCACCTTTCGTCCGTCATCTTATACTATTTAGTCAATCAGTCCAACAGTCCCACTGTTCAACAGTTCAACATGCAGCAGTCAGCTTTCTTCCACATTGACGTCTTCGGTAATTGCTTCATTCAATCCTTTCATTTCTATCCTTTCCTTCCCTCTCACTTCTCGCCTCATTACGTCACGTCTTCTTCTCTTAATACAAGATTTTCAACAAGTTTCAGCAAAACAGTACTACATTAATTTCGTTCAGCGCAGTATGTCTGTCTTCATTTCATCTTTTTTCATCTTGTCTTCTTTTCAAGTTCACACAACAAGAGACCAAACGAATACAACGTCTAAACTCCACTGGAAATCCACGTTTCAGCTTCATTTCAACGTTGCTGGACAACAGACTCCTTCCCTTCTGTATAGGCTTGGGACTGTCATATATGGTGGAGCCGCAAAGCGAACTCAAACCAAGGCCTGGATAAAATGTATACAAATACAATATACTAGTGTGGGCAAAAAATAGTTAGACTTGGTTCATAATTTTAAAATTGTTTATTTATTCTTCCAAATCTATTTCGTCCCCCTCAAAGTAGTCCCCCGGCTCCAATACACTTTTACCAACGTTTTTTTCAATCCATGAAGCAGATGTTAAAGTAAATTTCCGGAAAAGCCACGAATCCGCGTAGCGATACACGTTTAATTTCTTCAATTGACTCAAAACGGTGGTCTTAAATTTACTCTCCTGGGTGGTTGTTTGAATTTGCTGAACAGCCAGAAGTTACACGGAGCTAAATCAGGGCAATACGGAAGTTGTGGAACGATATTGTTGTATTTTTATCGAAAAACTCAAGAAAAATCAATGCAATATGCGACGGTGCATTATCGTGATGCAAAAACCAAGAGTTTTCGGCCCATAATTCTACGTTTTTTTTACAAATAGCTTCGCGTAAATGACGCATAAATCTCAAATAGTATTCCTTGTTGACAGTTTGGCCGGTTGGAAGGCTTTCGGAGTGCATCACACCTCGATAATCGAAGAAAACTATTAACATGACCTTGATTTTTGATTTGCTTTGACGTAGTATTTTCGGTTTCGGCTTACCTTAGGCACGATATTCGTCCGATTGATCGTATGTTTCCTGGTCGTAAGCATAGATCGAAGACTCACCGCCAGTTATAATGCGTTTCATGACATCCTGGTAATTGGAAAGCTTTGTTTCATAGACGTCAACGCGACGCTGTTGGTCAAGAAAATTGAGTGATTTTGGAACCAATCATGCTTTCACTTTTCTTAGGCCCAAATGATCTTTTAAAATGGTTTTCACTGATCCTTCTGATATTCCAACGATGCCAGTAGGGTCTCTGACTGTTAACCGGCGATTTTCGAGCACCAATTTTTTGATTTTATTGACGTGTTGACGGCCGTTCTGGAAGTGGTTCGTCGTCAACACGTTCCCGACTCTCTTTGAACAATTTGTACCAATCAAAAACAATTGCTCGCGATTTACAATTATTGCGGAAGGCCTTTTGCAATATTCTGAATGTTTCGGCACCAGAAGCTTGATTCCGCACATAAAAGTTAATGGCACTTCTTTGTCGAATAATTTCACTCATTGTAAAAATCATCGACTACACTTTTCAAGAACTTCAGCAAGACAAGCGTATACTAAACACTAATGATTATTTTAATGTGACATTTGGCACAGATATGCCTGACAGGCATATCAACCTAGAAAAAAATATTTCGACTAATGAGTTCTGGCGCGAAATTTAAATTAAAAAGCTATTACTTATTTGTTCCCACAGTAGTATTTCATAAATGTGCGCTACGGAGCGTCCTAGAAGCAAGACCTGACGAAGATTAATAGCAACTGAGTTTAAATATTACGCGCTGTATTAACAATTTGATGAAACAGGATACCAAGATTTAAAATCAAAGAAAATTTGTTAGGTTAGAAACGTGCAATGTATAGGAAAGTATTCGTTCGTAAAATTTAAAAACATAGACAAGTGGGAGAGCCTAGAATGCATCTGTTAGACTCCATTCACTAGGAAACCGTGAATGACTGGGCAGGCACCGTTAGAGCGTCACACATGAGCGGCCAAGGCTCAAGAAAAGGTAGTCCTATAACAAAGACGAACACGCTGAAACAATGTGGAAGCCAATTCGTTCGTGTTGCGCTGCCTGCTACCTACTTCTCGCTATGAGTCAAAGAAAATCTGGCCAGGAGTGCCTCCATTTGTTCAGAGAACTTGAAAAATGCCGCTTAATAGGAATAGTATCCGCAGAATCTGTTTTTAAATTTTTACAATTAAAACTGACATTCCATTGGATACAAGGACAAACTCATATTAGTTTTGCAAAAATCAAAATGGGGCTGACTTCAAGTTTTCCATGACAACTCGTTGAACCTCAAATTAGTTACAATGGATTGATCGTTAAAATATGTCGCTAATACCAAGAACTGACACTTCTTTTTTAACGGTTAGGCCAACAGACCGTTTTCCTGCACAAATCACAAAAAACATCTTCGTCATCAATAAAAGGAAGAATAGTGATTATCACGTTCACCTCGTACAAAAAAAGTCTTGAAATTAACATCCATTTGAAGAAGGAATGGCCGCAGTAAGAAAACAAAAATTATAGAAAAAACACAAAGTGTTTAAAATGGTTTATAAGTAGGATCATTGCTTGACAACCGATTTAATAGAAGACGACATGTCTCTACTGTCAAGAAAACATGTTCAAGATTTTCATCGGGTCATGATCAGATATATCATGAATAAATAAATATATGTATGTCTACTCATCCCACCCTTAAGCGCTCCTGTAGTACTTCAATCGAGGTTCAGAGTTAAGACAACTGACTTATTTGATATTTCTTTTATTTATCATATTAGAAACGTTAAATACGTGAAAAAAAATTAAATTATCAAAGAAATTCAGTGAGTTAATGCTGAAAGCATGCATTTTTTGTACCGTCAAAGATTGATCCTGAACAAAAAACCCCGCCGTGGTCTCGTCGGATGCTTTGAGTGATTTTTTGTGGAAGTATGTCAAAGTAAGGCCTTCCAATAACAAGATGCGGGGAATCCAATGGTGGAGAATATTCACTTTGAAGTAGCCGCCAAGGAGGTTAGTCCCGCATACAGACTCGTCCTTCCGAAACTGGACCTCAATTACAGAATGTAGCTTTTAAAAAATATAATGCATGATAGGAGGTTTCATTTCAGTATAATAATATATCGAATGCATTTAATGCTTTTTTTTTTAAATATAATAGAGACCCTTTATATGGCTAACGCATTAAACCACATTTTTCTTCAAACCTCTTCATATGCTTACGCAGTGCTGTTGTATCCTTGCAATTACACCTACCTTCTCCGTTTTGTCTCAAAGAGTCAAAGAAGTTCTAATGTTTCCACTTTTTCAAAATACGCTACGAAAAGGAATTCTTATAATTTCAAAAGAAAACGGAGTCGCAATAGTTAAATTCGTGAGTTTTCATTGTAATCTTTGGCAAGAACTTTAATTTCAATAAAACGTAATTTAAAAAATATCAACAGTGTTTCACCCAGAAAACAGCTTCCACTTGTTAATGGTCCATTTGTAATACTATAAGAGAGATTTTTTTTTCGCCAGCGGCACTATGGTAATAGGACGATTACCATTTCAATTCAATGACACGGCACCTTTCCAAGTTTTTTATACCCTCCAAATATTATATATGTCTAAATGACTGCAGGTTGAAGCACATAAGCAACCATATAAGATATTCCATTCTGGTCCCAGTTGATGCATAGAATATTGCCTTAATCAACGCAATCTTGACTGCTTTGGTATGTTTTCGACATGAACCATTAATACTAGATCGTCTTATTAGAGCCGAAAATCTATATGATCAGCATTAAAGGATATACGATAGGAGCGCAACAATACACAAAGTCTTCATGGCACAAAGACCATACTAACAACAGGAGATAATATTTAGCCAACCATTGTAACTCGTCCTAGCGATAAAAGCAAATCAAGTGAATTATCGCCACTTAGAACAAAACGTAATGTGCTCTACTGTAAATGTTCTGCATATCCTTCTATTCGCCAGCCTCAACCTCACACAAATCAACGGCCATTGAAGGTGGTCGGGGGTATCACGCAGGCGTTTTACAATACAAGTCATGCTCCAGCACTCCATACATGTAAGTTCAGAGGACCCCGTTCGTTGCGTCGGTGCTCTGTGTGGTATGGGTAACCTCAATGTTTTTCTTTTAGCGCGTTTGCTACCGACGTCCTGGATCGTTCAGTGCTTGTCCTAGCGCAGAACAATCGCGTCCTTCCATTCAGTCAGTTGTAAGCTTCCTTGGCTAGTGAGGTAATCCAACTACCAGTCTGTGAAGTTCATTCAAACGCTATCAGCCTTTTGTATCTGACAAATACATTAAAGTGAAATTCAGGAGGCTCTCAAAGAAGGCTTCCAAGTGCATAGTGATAAGGTGTCCAAGAAAAGTGAATCAAAAAGTTCGATTTCAATCTTAAGTGTGAGCGAGATTGATCCTTGCAAAGTCGCAGATTGCAACCTAAGCACCAAATCAGGTAAGATTTTGCTAAAACGCTTCAATGCACAGACATAGTAGGCAACCTACTAGGCACAACTCCTTCTGTTCATTCATTTTCGTTTCCTTGTAATCGTCTACTCTACTAAATGTGTGTTGTATGGGAAAATCGATGAGATGGGAAAGATTCGCCCTTAAGCTTTCGTTTACAAGACTTACATTCGTACTACTGAACTCAGGATTCTAAAGGTAGCCTGACTTGAATGGAAAACGACGGAATGTACGTAAGTACGTACATACGTCGTCCACAGGCTTTGTCTCCGAAAGGATCCCGGCTTTTATTAAGGCTTTATTTCATATGCAAAGCACTTTGCTCTGAATGCAGAGAAGAATAATCCTGGCAAAAGAAATAACAACAGTTTAGGTTGCGAGTATTTTTTTTTGTGTTTGTTTTAACTTCGTGTGAAATAAGTGAAGACATGTTTTCTGCTATAACAACCATTGTAACGTTTCTATTGTACACTCAATTGAGCAGTTAGCGTGAATTAAGTTTTTAGTGCTCTTTGCTATTGGCGTTTTCAGTCTGCAAAAATGCCATTAACTTTTCGAGATTATGAATAAAAGGCTCTTAAGGAGTTCTTGCGACCGAAGCTATTAAATTTTAAGTGCTCATTTAAAGCGGTTCATTGTATGAACTTACGTGATATTAAGGATAACTCCTATCATCAAAGAAAGGGTTTAAATTAGAACAAAAGTTTCCGTTGAAAGTAGCAAGTCCTTCTTCGCATTTATCTCATAGCCTTGAAATTTCAAAAGTCGGGATTAAGGTTTAGTAGCGTTGCGTAATTATTTGAAAAGAGATCATCCTTTTTGCGCATGATTATGCAACAAAAAAACTGTTGCATAATTTTTATCTTTGCTCTCTAGGATATACATTTCAACCTTTATAGATCCTAGAAAGCAAAGCAAAGACATAAAACTGTCGTTTTTCAGCACATTTATTGCGTTTATATTTTCGAAAAGCTCTAAGGACGATTATTTGTAATTTGAGTGTAAATAAATTCTTCTAAGTACTTTACTGACGCTTAGAGACTCACTATTCGCTTAGAAACTCAGTCGTTTTTTCCACGCTGTTTTTTAAAGGAAAGACTTCAATTTTCTTAGACTTAGTTGTTTTTGAAATAAGAAATGGCCATATGAAATTTATGAATCGATAACCAACGAAAAAGCTCATTATGTTATTGAATTTTTTACGTAACACCACGATTTAGCAATTGTGATAGAAAACTTTCTAACAAACCTGGAGATGCCATTTAACATATTATAAATATTTTATTCTACTTACAAGTATAGAATTTTTCATAAAATTTCAATTAACGATCAATCTCACATTAAAGAAATCACATTCTGGGAAGCTACTTAATATCAGGCAGATTTAAATCGCATAAAAAAATTAAAATAACTCGGAAAAAAACCCAGAAAAAAACATAGAAATATTAAAAAATATTTCTTTTGTAATCTACTGTAAGCAACTGGTGAAGTATCTACTGGAGATTTCACCATAATCTCAATAAGTCGTCCTGTGATACTGGTAAAAATTACTACAATGGTAGCGCTTATAGTTTTTAAGACTAATCGAAGTTTAGCACGAAAATTGGACAATGTAAGACAATTGAACAATATAATATGTGTTACCGTTAACAAGTTCCTTTTTCATTGACTGGCAAGCATTAAAAGATGCAGAATGAAAAGTTAAAGCATCAATATGTTCAAAAATCAAATAAAAATCAATTAGAGGATCAGTTTTCCAGTGAATCTATATTTATGTTCACCTCATATACCGGAGCTCAGGAAGGATGCTTCATCTTCCTTCAGTATTAACCCTTTCTGGACGACGACTTTTTCAGCTGGATGAGGTAGCAGGACGAAGCGATTTTCACGAATGTGTTGAGTCTCTTACAAGATGTAATAAAATTATCTTACATATAAATTACCTTTTGTATATTTTTTTTACATCTTTATAACAATACTTTCAAGAAAAACTATCTATGTAAGAAGCTTACTATCTTTACAACAATTACGATCCTTAATGTCGCTTGGTGTGATACGTTGTAAAGCATTCAGCAAGATACATTTGTACTTTATCTGGGCATGTATCACCATAACATATCGTGTCATGTGTTCCAAACAAACTTTGCAGTCCTTCTTTGTTCCCTTAAGAATTACGTGGAGTTTTTCCTTCAGACGAATTTTGTCAAGGTTCGACGTCGATTTTGAAGCTCTCTCTCGTGGTTGTTGAAAATTTCTTCTCAATTTATTTACCAAATCCCTTCGAAAATGTAAATGTGTAAGCGACTGTTCGCTTCTTTGCCTTTTGACTTCTTTGTACAGAATTAATTATGCATATTGCCAATCTCCAAGAACAGTTTGCGCTACAGCTTTGAAGACATCTTCATGCAATAATATGTCGAACAATACTGATCTGCGAGATCAACGGCACCCATATATTGACTGTAATTTGTGATAGCATTGAGTTTTAAAATCACCGTTTGGACACCATGCTGGAGAATTCGTTCAACGGTTCTTATTTCTACATTGTGATAATTGATCAATTGTGTGACGGTCCTCTTATCCTTCCAACGCCAAATCACATTATTGTTTCTACGATATGTTATCATAGAGTTTTTTATTGCATCCGTCAATTCTTTTGAGTTGGTTAATATTGTTCCAGTCAAATGACATTTTAGTTTATGTAATTCATTAGTGAACACGTAACTAGTATAATATCGGTCAGTATAGATGTGATACCCCTGCGCACTTGAAATTTTATTCAGCATCATTGTAAATAAATGTAACGGGATTCATGTTGAAACTGGAAGGTCTGATCTTAGCAATTTTTCCGTTGTAAGGCTGCCATAATAAGATAAATTACCGCAAATTTAACCAGTATTAGAATCTGCCAATGTAAAGTCGATTTGCTGGGATTATCTGTGATAAAGACCTGCGGATTTTAGGACAGATTCGTCGACACAAATCGTCGTCCAAAAGTTTCGAATATGTATAATGAAGATAACCACCGATGAGCTGCAAACGTGGAATGTTGCTATCTTGTGCCCCTTCTATTTGTTCATGCAATACCCAAAAAATTTGGACGAATCGATCTCTTGTAAAGGTGTTTGGAAAAAATTGAATGTACCATGAGAATCGTTACCAGGCTCCTGGACTGGTATTATGCTGGCATGTTTCCAGCAGCTTGGAAAGTGTGAAGTTTACCAGGCTATATTGGGTATTCCGTCGAAACTTAGGGCTGTACCATTCTTTAGCTTTTTTATTTGCTCAATTATGTGTTTTGTTTTAATGAGAGCTCCGGGAGGTTATATGGCGGTGTATGTGTCGGATAGCTGTGACTTAGCAACTATTTTTTCTGCCACGGTGTTGCTCTTTATAGGGGAGATATTTTTGTGTTCGTGGAACTTATCAGCACGTTATTCTGCTTTTCCTTCACCAGAATGGATCTGGGTACCAATGTCATCGTTTAGAGCATATGGAAGATCATGATATTTTCGCTTAAGAATTTTTGTCAACTTCCAGACTTTTCATGCCTCGTAGCCAAAATTGGTGAGATTGTTTCATTGGTTGCTTCAACGGTTCGTAATTTTTACCTTGATAGCTCTCGTTAAAGAGTTTACGCTACGGTGCCAGTGTAGAGAATTACGTGCTCGGGTTAGCTTATACGCTTCCTTGTCTAGTTCTATGACGTGGACTTTGCAGCTTTATTTTCGTGCTTTATTGTCTAATGCTCTCCAAATGGTATTTTATCAGGTACAAGTTTGCTGTTCCTGCATATTTCAATTTGAATTGCATCCCATCGCTAGTTTCGTCCACCAGTAAGTGATCTTACATGTAGTCCCTCATCATTGGAAAAGATAATCATAAACATCAAATCTCCGCGTAAAGGTGTCTACTAAATTTATTTTTATCGGAAAACTGAAGTCATTTCAAAACAGAAGTAAAATCAAAAAAACTATTGATTTTCTCGTCTAATATGCTTCTATTTTGCGAAAAAAAAAGGTGAAGGGTCAATGTGGGACTCCCAAGCAGACTATACTGTTTGCCAATCTTAGCATCTCTTCACTTATGATTTCCAAGAGGAGACCAATAATTTATGATCAAGTTATCACCGTGACCCACAGTCCAAACTTTGAAGAAAATAAATTTGATTTCTTGGCATGTCAAAAAAAATACAACGTCATTTTTTAAATGACCCTTTTTCATACCATGTCCTTGCAAAAAAAAGGCCTCTTTTTCGCTTAGTTCAATCGTATAAATTTTTCAAGTGGGCCTTCAGAACTTTCAACAGCAGCACAAATTCAAACTGAAACTCAGATGCTTTGTTTCAGTGCTGTTTGATAAGTTTTCACTATGCATGCTTCCCTTGTTTGGCCAAACCGTCGGACCAGACCGACTTCAGGACAAGAGATCTTCATTCAACCTTTTTATTTTTATTTATTACCTTATAATTCTTTATTCAACCCTTTATATGCTTGCACCAAAAAAATATTGACGTCAATTATACATTGGCCACCTTCCTTCAACTGCAAGGAAGACTGACTACTGGTCTTACACCGCTTTGAGCCGCTTGGTGGCTGTCGCAAGAGAAATACTTGCGTTCAATAGTTGGGTTGCAAAAACAGACGTTTTTCCAAAATTTCACAGAAGGTTCGAAGAAATATCTGGAAAGTTTTTCGAAAAAACAAATGGCCGAAGACATGGCCTTGCAAAGATATATGGGAAATATGTGCAATGCTAGCAATGAGCTTAAACTGAAGATTAGCATCTCAGGCTGTTTGAACCGATTAAATACTAAATTAAATTAAATTTAAAAATAATGATGATGAGATTTGCAAATTTTATAGCGATTAATCAAAGATTATCGTAAAAAATTGACCTTGGTTTTAAGTTTGGTTCATTATTCATAATCATAATTTAAATAGAATTAATATGTTTTGGTTGTAGGTTCTCAGATTCGGAAAGATTAAATTTAAGTAAATGCAAATTATTTATCATTAATTTATTTATCATTATGATATACATGAAACGCTATTTTCTCCTTCACTTTTTTGTTTTGCGTTGTTGTGTTGAAAGGTGACACTACGACGATCGACTAATGCAGTACACTCATGTTGCAGTTGCTTGTTGAAGTCGCTCCAATTACTGACAGTACAAGTCCACGTTGAACGTTTGATTTAATTCCAGTAGCTTCCAATAAATAATTACTCGAGAGTCCTACCAAACTGACAATCAAACGTTCCATAGATGTAAGCCTGATTTTAAAACGGATGCTGGTGCTTCATCTCTTGGCCACCTGTCGGGGAAATCCTCCTTTACTTTGACGATCCACCTGGGAAACACAGCAAACAACTCTGTCTTGCTTTTTGGAGCACCCAAGCATACAACCTTACCACATATCCTGCAGCATAGATTCTTCTCTCTATGGTGGTTCGATTCTAGAACCTCTCCAATAATTCTGCGATGGTCATCTTACCCCCTTCTTGTATTACTTCCAACGGATGACATTCGATCACTCGTTGGACCGTCCACATCGTCACTGATCTTCAAACAGTCGTTTGCAAATACTAATGTGCTGAAGCTAATACTGGTATGTACGTTCTATTAGCAAGGGTTTTTATAGACTCCACTTAAATATAATGGAATATAATTCAAGATCAAACTTTTGTCGTAAAAAAATATGGTATACACTTAGCCAGCTTGTCTGTTTACCTTAACACAAAATTCCTCGGAAACACCTTTTTCGCATAAACCTTGTCACCAGGGTATTGTTTGTCTTCATTATTCAATCTTCTAGCATAGGCGGTGTGACCCAGTGGCTTATCTAGTCATATCATAATTTATTAAAATACAGAAGAAGCATTTGTATATTTTTTTAAAATACAGATGAAACCCAGTAGTCCTTTTCGTACCGCATACATAAGTAAACGCAAATGAAACCCAATGTGGATAAAGACTCACTGGCTCAACTTGAAGAAATCAACAGTTCACTGTTATTTTCAGTTCACTCATATGTCAATACATATAAAGTTATTACTGTTCTTGGCATCATGTTAAGTTCTTACATCATGTTCATCATGTTAAGAGAAATTATTTCAACGTATTTGTGAATAACCTTGGAGTTAGAGAAATAGTTTTCCAACGAGATGTCTAATTTTCGACTAAGCTCACCAAAAATTAGGGCGGTATCCCGTCAAAAACGCCATGAATGTTATCTTTCAAACGGTCAAGCGTCTCAATCTTGAACGAGCAGAACGAAAAAGTCATTAATATTCCTGTACCGTTCACCATCGACTTTAATGTTATTTGCACTCTGCATGTAATTCCATGCAGCAATTTTGTTTATCAAACTAGCCATTCAAACATAAATGAGCCTCTTTGCTGAAAAAAACATTATGAAATTCTGTATCTGGACCAATTTCTCATGCTGAATTTACAACGCTCGCAAACCAAGATCCTTCCGTGAAATCCTCTATTATATGGGCAACATTTTACAGCTGTTATGGTTCCTTCATTACGCACTGTACGACGTCTGGATGCAGACGGAAGAATGTGAACTTGGACGTGGTGCGGAAGTGATCCAAATATAATTGAATTAATTGCTCTGACAGACGATTATGTCGGCCATAAACTTGACGGAATGTGCGATGAGTTCTTCGAAAAGAACCATTTCTTTTCCGAAATAAACCCGCACAATTTGCAGATGTCGCTCAGGCGTCAACTTATTTACGATAAAATGACAAACCGCTTTACTCATAGAAGGCATGGCAGCCGCACACACCAAATGTAGTATTAAGAAGCGTTGCCAACTACAAGTTCTATGCGTTCACATCTTATTTAGTTTTACTTTAGGAAATATTTGTACCTTCTTCTGCGTTTATCTTTCCTTTTTTCCGCAGTAATATGATTTTCGCACGACGAATAATACTTGCATTGTCTATTATTCGAAGTAAACGTCAACGTCAAACAAACTAGACATCGCATTTATTCGATAACATGCTAAAGATGGCGCGTTTTTGATTTGACTGCAATAATTATTACTCGAGCAATTAACTAGAGTTACATCTTTTGGTTCGTTTTTGAATCAATGAGCAATAATTAAGCACCGAGAAATAGTTTGATCCTTAAAAGAATTGAGAAAGATTGAACCACGAAATAGAAATTAAAGCCGTTATATCTCCAGGATCGATACATAAGATACATTTTATTCATTTTCATAGCAAGAAGATACTCTCCATCGTAAATGCGTACGTACTGCTTGTGTTATTAACTACAGAAGATGCTCTGAGTGATTATCAGACATATTAACAAGTTCAATCAAATTAATCAAACGAAATAGTCATATTTGAAATACAAAAAAAAACCATTCACAATTTCAAAACGTAAACCGTGCTGAATATTTCCTTGTAATTTTTTCAGTTTCAACACATTGTTGTATTTCAATTGAGAATAATTGAATATTCAATTTTAATGAATGCGCAGGAAAAGAAAACTGAATTTTTTCCATGTTATGTAGAAAATAAAAATCGTTCCACAAATTCATGCATATACATGCAGGCAACCATTCTAAATCAATAGCACGACTCATGTTTAAATTCTGAGCGATGCTAGTTTTGGATTCCCTGAAGAACCATTTGCAAATCGTTCTTTTTTGGGAATTGATTATCTCTTCTGGAAAATTATTGTTGAGTAGTATTCGATAGAATATTGAAGAAAATTTTAAACGGAAGCTTTGGTTTAGTCACAGCGCATATTGAATTTTTCCGAAAATCAAATCAATTGGCTAATTCAATAAAGATACAATTTAACCTCTTCAGCGAACGCTTGCAGGATATTTAAGTTATGTGTACTTTTATGTGGTTAACGCCAAGGAAACACTTAAAACTTGAGCGGCATTTTTCGATTATTCATAACCGAGTCTAATGCATTCGATAAAATTTTGAGTTCCCTTGAAAATTTCTCCGGTTCGTTGTTACATGCCGAATTATCAACTATCATTAAAAAACCCTGTTTAGATACAATCTTCATCTATGTAAATGTAAGATATAAGGTCTTGTTATAAAGTTTATGGTACAGCTACTGCATTCCTTTCCGTATCACGTCTAGAAATTCAAAAATTAGTCACATGATTGTCATAGCTGGCTGTTGCTTCGCTCACGCCGTGACGATCACGTGACGTGAACTACTGAGAAATATGTCAAGAAGGAGGTAGAAAGCAAACCTCCCTTAGGGCCGATTTCTACACGAATAATAATTACCGGTAGACATTTGAAATTTGCCAAGAAGAAGTCATATATGTCAGGACAAAGCAGAACAACAGGTATAAATGAACCACACAGCACGCAAGATTCATGTCAAAAGACTATCGAATGACATATGTCAGGGAAATATTGAGGTTAGTTGGTCTATTAAATTTCTAAAACATATTCGGCAAAATTGTTTATAAATTTTTTTAGCTGTTTTTGAGATCTCTTTCTTTCTTTACTTGTATCGGTTGTATTGATTTTCGAAAGAGACTAGAATTTAAGCTCATTATTTGATGCCAATCGTAAAACCCAACAATGACAGCTTCACCGAATCTCAAAATAAGAAGATTCAGAGAGACGACAAATTATTCGAGTGTGAGTGAACCACATTAGCCTTATAAAATACATAAATGTCTTTTGTCCTCATTTCTGATACTTTTGGGTGGTATTAACCCGGATGTTGTTAAAATTCAGCAGAATAACGCACAATATCATAATATCTGTACACACTGGTCTTTCCGTGAACAATATCGATCTTCTGGCATGGTTTGCTAAGTCTAAGGACCTGAACCCAGTTGGAAATTTATGGGACTTGTTCCACCACACAGTGAAAGCGAAATATATGCTGAACACTGGCTACGCTAGATGGATTTGAAAAAAAATACTCATGAAATCCATAAAAGTCTCATAAGCCCTTTTCGAAAAAGAATGACCGCAAAAATAAGAAGGCAGAAAAACAATATATTGATTTTTTTATCAATAAGCATTCATATTAGCCAATATAAATTGTTTTATTGGTTTAGTAATTGTTAACTAATATTAGTTTATAAATTGTTTTATTATCTAATACTCTACAAAACAATGATGAACATCATAAGAATGCTTTTGGTCAAGGCTGTCTATTACTACATCAACATCAGCCTATTTACTACATCAGCATGTTAATCGCTGAATTCAATTTGAAGAAGAATCAGGACAAATCGTAACAAATGTTTGAAAAGGATTCAAGACACTTCGTAAGCTTCTTAGTAGAAAATAAGTTCTAAAGAAACTTAACTATTTAATTCTCGGGCACACATCCTAAGTTTACTTGAGTCCATAAAAGCTTTTGACTTTTCTCATTAATCTTCTTAATCCATTTACGAACTATAGCGTATAAGGTGTATTAGTCACCCACGTTATCCTCCACATGCTTACAATGCATTATCTCCGACACTATGTGAAAGTCACAGTTCCTCCTTGCATAATAGTGCTTTCCTATTTCCTGGGCGTGAATTAAGATGAAACGATTTTATAATGACTTTAATGCATTTCACAAAGTAAAGAACAATAAATTTCAAAGTTCTTCGTTTGCAATATTGAGCAAATGTTCAAAAAAGGATACGATTCCGTTTAACGTTGAAAAAAACTTGCAATTTATTAATTTTAATTTTGCTTTCAGCTATAGAAATTTTGATTGATAAATATAATTAATTTTAACTAATCTAATTCTTAGTTGTATCATATTAAATTTACTGAATTTAAACAGGATTAATTACAAAATCTAATTTTAAAAACTTCAATTCTGTACTGCGGAACGCTTAATACCAGATAATTTTGATGAACGTCCCGATCTGTTTCTGTTGGGGACTCGCTCAGCTCCTTTATATACTACGTTTCAATGCATTGATCCAATCTATTTCAGAGAATAAAGAGAAGAAAGGAGCAGTTATTGCTTCCAAATGATAAGCTTTAAGGATTATCCCAAATAACTTAATAATTTGGATGTTTATGATCAAATTTAAAATAACGAGTAAAAAGAGTTCGCTTGTGAGTAGTCCCTGGTTATTATTTTTTAACTCCGTATTAGTACATAAAAGATTCGAGACTCTGGAATATGAGGACATGAATCAAGCGCATATTCTAGGTGGATTCAAAAATTAAATATTAGCAGTAATAGTGAAAATGCGATTATATTGTATTGATTTAAAACCAAAACTTTGTAATCAAGGAAAGTGATGTAGGACATAACGAAGACGTGTTCTAATGGCGTCGAGCAAGATAAACTTGGATAGAAATGAACCCCTCGTTAAAATTTTTTACAGGATACAGTCAAATTCCATTCCAAATAGAAATCGAAGATCTGATCTGATTTTGATTTTCAATCAAATGAAAATATTAAAACTAAGAATACTTACAGCGAATCGCAAATAAAAATTCATTCGTACACTTTCCAGGGTTCTCCTTTTTGGTAGTATTACAAAAGATCCCCGTGTGCTTTCTCCAAAGCATTGAGTACTGTTTTCTGCTTGAAATAACGAATCCTTCCTTTTAATTTTATGTTTTTTTTATTCACCTTGCGGAATCGATTTTCGATCGTGATCGTTCGGTCTTCATTGGCTGATGAAGATCAAGATGACGGTCGAAAATCGATCAATTCAAAGAAATCTACTAAGGGAGGACAAATGTTATTCACGTATTATATTACAGGAAAAGAGCAAATGCATGAGGTTTATTTCGCGCCACAACGTTGAAGCATTAGAAACCCTAGTGATCTCAAAGTTTTTCTTGAGCTAGTTCAGTTTGCGCAAAGCGTGTGTTCGTATAATTAAACATTTTCCTGTTTGTCAGGTTTACTTATTGCTTTGTATGACAAAAAATTAGAACAACGAACTCGCATCAAGTTGTTTTCTCGGAAAAACTAGCTCGGCAACAATTGATATTATTTTAAAGGTGTTTGGGGAGTTTTGTATAAGCTAAGCAATTCAAAAAGTGCGGTTGAAGTAGTCCACAGATGGTAGCACGTCACCAAGCAATGTAGCGACATTTCAGACTTCAAAAATCACGCTACAAAGATCAACAACGACTTCAATATAAAATGTATAAGTTCAATCTGTCAAAAACTTCTTCTTGTACTTATAACTGCCATTAAATTCGCGTTGGTTATTTTGCTGACGTACGTAAATATTTTTCAGCGTGGTTTTTAGTGTTCTGATTTATAATAGTAACCCCAATGTATCCTGATAGCAGCGACTCCCGCTCTGGCCGACCTACGAGCGCAATAACATCACAAAACGTCGTTCATGTCAGATTATTGAATGAAAGCAATCGTAAACTTACACAACCTACGACACCATACACAAATCGGAAAGTGATGTTGGTATACGAAATACTTTTGTTTAGAATATGCTAGCCGAGAATTTTAGTATGATTCGCGGTTTTGCAAAATCGCTTACAGTACAATTGAAATCTCCTCGCTTTGAAATCATTAAGGATAACATCGAAATGGTTACTGATGACGAAAATGAATTCCAAAAGGTTACTACCAGCAATTTTCATGCGTTCAAGGCTATGATTAAGAAACAAAGTGACAGTCTCCGCATTGGAAGCATTCTGATTCTCTAAGACCAAAATGTAAACGTCAAAGGTGGTACAAAGTTAAGACGATTTTTATTGTTTTCTCGCCACGCATATATTTACTTCAAGACGTCAAACGATCACTAAAAATTTCTACGTTGAACTTTTCAAAAGATTACGTGATGTAGTAAGAAGAACATGGCCACATTTTCGGTCGACCGGTGAAGGGTGAAAGGGCGAACCATTTACACTATATTTGGCAAAGCATCAATTACTACAACCTCCTAAGCCTCCACATAGTCTTACCACAGCTGCTTGTGACTTTGAATTCTTTCCTTTTTAAAAATAACGCTCAAAGGACATCGATGTGATGGAAATGGCGCGGTTGAAGAAAATTGTGAAAGAGTGACTCCCAAAACTGCTTCAGGAAGCAGAAATAGCTTTAGAAGCATGTTGTGCAGTCAAATGGGGACCATTTTGAAAGATGTCCCTCGCCACATGGTAAGGAATTAAAGTAGTATGCTGACATTCAAATTGGGTTGGAATTTTTTAGATAATCTTCGTACATATGATATGAAAACCCCGGAATAGTGTTTCGAATACAAGCTTACACTGAGATAGGGTGATGAAAATATTGGCATAGGTCATGTTTTAAATTTGTTTTTCATTTGGTCGAAGAGTTTTTGCATTAAGCACTTTCAGTGTTCAAGATCAATTATCATGTAAGCTATCAAATGATTTTTTTACGAGAACTCTGAGGCCGATACAAGACGGTACGAAATTCTTTTCCAAAGTTGTAAAGGACGCTTTAATATAATGATTTAAAAGCAATATTCTAATCGACCTCTTCGAAAAGATACATCTTTTATTTTTTTCAAGTTATTAATAAAGACTTTGCAATAGCCTTTGATAAAATGCGAAAGAGAAGATCAAATTTCTTAAGCTTACTGCCATTCAACATATAGTAAGCACATGAATAAGCTCGGTTGTGAAGATCAAAAGCTAGCATATTTTTCTTGTCCTAGAGGAGCTACCAAATGTTTCGTCAAACTATGGCTCAATATAGAAAAAAATATACTATTGAATTTTTGCAATCACTTGGGGATATCGAAAATTCTCCTCCAAAGTCCTTCAGATCTATATTCTGCATCAGTAATATCATTGGCTCAGTTTCCTAAAATCCAACCCAGGAAATGAAATTTGAAATGGTAGAGTCTTTTTAAGCAGGTAAACAACAACAAATTTTTGTCCTCTTTGTGTTAGCAATTACGGGCTATGTTTGGAAAAATTTTGCAGCGAACTTTCTGAACTAAATGTTCTTATTGATTACAAGGAAGAAACTTAAAACAAATTTTGAAAAATTTGTCTCATACCGGATTTCAAGCTGCTCGAGTTTTTTTGGAATACATTCCCCAAGAACAATGGACTCTACTATTACAATGAGTTAACGATTGAACTTACCCACTTAGAATTTCGAGGTGAGGGTGGGTAAAACTCGTTCCTTACTCACTGTGTAGTTACAAACAACGCTAACAGTCTCGGGGGCTTTTTTTCGAAAAAGCGAGCATATCCCTCTCAAAGCTTTTTCAAACAGAAAAGCTTTGAGAGAGATAAGCTCGTCCACGCAAAAGTGAGTGAGAATTTTCCAATCCAACCAAAATCAAACTTATTTTGATTAGTTAGGTCGGAAGCTTGTTCGAAGTGTTAGCGTTGTATGTACTTATGCTATGCATGACACATAAAAGATATGGAGAACACACCATTTCCAACGATGAACCTATGATGAGTGCTCAGTATGAAAAATTCTCTAATTATGCCCTTGTGAGTGCTTATTCAAAGATATATCATAGATACTTCAGAAAAATGAATATGATTAATTTAAAAATACCATATTATTGACTTTTTAATAAGACAGTCCCTTTTAACAGTTTTTTTGAAACAAAAATTAATGAAAATCATGCGTCCTACACTACACAAAGACTAACAAGAGACTAAAAAATAACACAATCATGAAAGTTATTAAATTTTTCTGCAATATCATCTGAATTATTGACAAGAAAAACAATTTTCAGACTTATGACTTCCCGTAAAAACAACCTTGTCATTCATTTTCACACTCTAATCCAAAATATCGTTGACATATTTCAATCAACATAAAAATGTCTTGTTAGTACCAGTCACAAAAGAAAATGTCATGCCCATAAATTTCCCATCTCTATTCAATTTGCTTTATTTGCACTTCTCCCCCTCCACCCACGATATATTCAAAATAAAAATAGGTGACATCATATCGATGTTGAACAAGAAAATGAAACACTAAACAGTTTTTACATGGCACACCATGTAGTAAATGAAAGAAAAGTATGCTGAGGCATAGAATTGCAATCTCGAAGCAGAAGTGCCATATTGCAGGAATCTGTAGCAAAAAGTCCTTGAAGTCCTTTGGCTTGAATTCATTTTACTTATTGAATATTACAAAATGAACATCCGTCATTAAACATTATTTCAATTATTAAATTGATGCTAATTAAATATTTGATATAAGAAAAGTTTCCGTTGCCGTAGACATTACACTGTCCAACAAACATTGTTTTTAATATCTTGAAATCTTGAAAATTAATTTTCCTACAAACAGAACAACACACCTCGAGCGATGAAGGAAATTATGAAGATATAAAAGAAATATGGAAAAACAAGAAAAGTGCAAATCCGGAGAATAGCCATCGCCGTATTCCATCAGCAGCAATCATTGCGCATACTATATAAAAAAATTTTCTACTTCTTCCATACAATGTCACCATAAATAGATAAAGGTATGCAACAAAAGGACCCTCGTCAGCAAGGATATACGTATGTACGCATCCGATTTGTGAATAAATATTTAAATACTGCAAATGGTTCAAGCATTTCATGCTATTTCTCCTGGGGCCTAAGTCATAAATGTATGATTTTTATCATATCCTTGGCAAGGATTCAAATTGATAATAATTATTATTCTTGCTAAAACAACGGATCGCTAAAACAACGTTCTTGTGCTTTTATAATTTAATTGTTTTCCCTTAAAAATAGAGAACGAATTAAAATCAGCTAGACCTGATTCTGTAGTCTGGACTGATATCTCCTTTTGCTGTCACTGAAAGATTTATCATCCTGGAAATAGAAAAGCAAAACATTATGCCAAATGAGCATTAAGATTTCCATGACTATGAATTGACATTGCTTTTATGTCACGTGAAAGATTGACTTTCTTAGTGATCGTATCAACTGTACCTTCTATCTGATTATTCAAACATATAAGGAGACATATAAGGATCAATGAACCGTTATTATAACCTCTGAGAAGATCAACAAATTGGCAGTTTTTGCATAAATTTCTGGCGGTTTGCTTTTCCTCCTTACGTTGAAATAACGTCTAGGTATTCAATTTTAAGTTTTTCCCTCCTTTAAAGTCCTTTGAGTGGTACGAGAATAGAATAAATGGTAATTGAAGTACAAAAATCTTGAAAGTTTCAAGCAAGTTATGTTCGTTCCCAAAATTTTCAAAAAAGAAATTTCCTCTTGTAACTATTAAAAAAGGACAGAGACCAGCATTTCGGAAAGTTTTTCCCCTCCGTTTACACATTTTTTGAGTGATTGGTCTATTGTCTGAAAATTCCTCTTCAGGAGAAATTTTTAGAATTTCCTGATCTGACCAACGAAATCCTTGAGGGTTTCTGGGCAGGTGATATTGTAAGGTCTCCTTTTTCGTCGATTGTTATTTTGTACTTTCCTCATCCTCAGACGAAATTCCTTTATATTTTTTCAATGCTTTTGCGTCGGTGAGTCCCATTTCCCCTGTAATTCATCTGTGGCGTTTTTAATGAAAATAATATCGAAATTCATTTTTATCCCGTGCTTTTCAACGATTATGCCTTCGGTTCCTATGCCAACAAGTATCCCCCGATCATTCTTGTCCCTTCTCTATTGAAAAGGAGGAAAAATCGCCACGGTCAACGTTTCCTGACGCTTTGGTATGTCTTTTTTATATAACAGGATCGACTGAGCATAATACTCTGCACGATCCCATCTGCTAAATATTGCAAGCACTTTATCGTCTGCAGCTTCCAGCGCGTGTTCTCCTCATTCTTCCTCTGCTGAAGAGGTCTCCACGCTGTTTGCTCCACATTTTGTCGCAAAAAAGTGTGATTGGCGTCATCTTTCATCCCAATGCAAAATATGCAACTGGGGAACCGTGACCGACAAATCGTGTACAGATTACGCCACATTCATCGGTGCCCTAGGAGGTCACAGGTGTAGGTCATAGAACTTTTGCAAGGATAACAAAAAGCCTTGCTGGATTTTCCACCTTGCTCGTCAAACTAATGAAAAATTTCTCAGACGGATGATTATCGCAGATAAAAAGTAAGTCTTGTACCATAACCTGAAACGCGGCTGGAAAGTTTGCAGAAGAGGTTAGCCACTAGCATCCACTACAAACCAGGCTTGCATCCACGGAAGGTCGTGTTATCTTTTTAGTGGGATTTTCCACGAGTCATTTATTGGGAGCTACTGGAATGAAATTAGACGTTAAGTGTTGACTTGTTTTTGTCAGCAATACGGGAATCCTCAATAATCAATGCGTGATAAGCGTCCTGCATAGATCAACAATTGCGGGGTCATCTTTCACCACAGCGATGCCAGAAAACACAGAGCTTCAGTTACCTAGCGCAAATTAACAGAGATTCGCTGGGAACTTTCACTACAGCCAATCTATTTTCCCGATCTTGCTCCTATGGACTATAACTTGTTTCGCTTCCTGGATAACTGCCTGCAGGAAAGAGAATACCTGAATGAAGAAGGTCTTCATTTTCGAGGGCCAGGGAGAAGATTTCTACAGGAGAAATATTCAAGAACTTCCAGAACGTTTGAGAAATGAGATTCTGCTTCTTTAAGTGGGATGTTTAGAAAAAGCGACCTGAAAGAACACATTGATACCTCTTTTTTCAAAATTGACTGTGGCCAAACAGAATCGCCGCAGTTATGAAGGCTACCGGTGGTTCGACAAAATATTAGCTTATATTAATTTTTCAATAAAAATATTTTTAATCTTTTTATACAATTTTCCCAAATAAATTCAAATGAGTATTTAAAAATCATTTTCTTTCAATTCCTGCACTTAAAAATTTTATTCATCGTTTTATGAATATAATTTAAGGTTTTAATTGAGTTTTAACCACTTTTCGTGACTCATAACATACTCCATTGCTTCGGAGACATTTGAAAATTATCAAAGGAGAAGAACAACATTGGTTCATTATTTCTTCCGTCGTATATATATGGCCTTCATTATTTTTAAGTGATGCAATTTCTATGACCACGACTGTAGAACTGTTTTCATCCATTATTGCTAAAGAGTTCCTTATATCTCTGCGTATATAAAAGACCGATTTTATGCCAATCTTGAACACTTGATTCATTTACTTGGCCCCTCCTTCTTATCAACCTTAATACATTTGCGTCTTCTTCACATATTGCATGCATTGTTTCAGAGTCGTTGCACCGATTCAGTTTATTAAATTGTATGATAATGTCCTTTTCTGGTTATAATACATTTTGAACCCATGATCAAGTTGTGCAGCTGCTCTTCTGTGAAATTTTTCGGGAACTTTCTGAACCATAATATCAATAATTTGCTTTACAACTTCGGATGATTTATCCTTTATGTGTGGAGTTGGCAAGTTTTCCCGGTTTCTTATTCGAAATTCATCGTTAATTGGTCTTTTGGCATTCGAAAGTGCTTGTTATATCATCGGTGTAATCAAAGTCTCCTTGCTTCTTCCATAAGTCTCCTTCAACCTTAAAAGTAACACGTACGAGGTGTGTTCAAAAAGTAAGGTGACTTTTCAAATTTCGCACGCAACGTACATTGGATTATCGATTTTTTTGTATTTTTTATATTGGTACACTCGTCACAAATATATATTTACAGTTTCAGCTACATAATATGTTTAGTTTGTTTGTGAGAGGCATAACAGTTAGAAGTGTTGTGTGTGATCGGCGACTTATCTCTATCGAAAAAATGGATCAAAACATTTGCATCACATTTCGTATAAAAAATTACATAAAGTGCTCCAAAACATTTGAAACGTTGACAATGGCTTACGGCGAAACTGTTCTGAGTAGAAAAAAGTTTACAAGTAGTACAAAATCTTCCGAGATGACCGGGAAGATGCCAATGGCGAGGCTTGCTCTGGATGCCCGAAAACCTCAAAGACAAAAACCTCAAAAAAATGCCAAAAAAACCTCAAAAACGTTCAAACAGCAAAGAAAATTGTTTTAGAAAATCGTTGAATCACTACCAGAGAATTTGTTGAAGATGTTGGCATATCGGTTGACTCGTGCCATGGAATTTTTTTTAACGTTCTGGAAATGAGAAGTGTGTCAGCGAAGTTTGTTCCGAAACTGCTTAATCTTACAAAAAGAATCATCAAAAAACCATCGCTCATGAGCTGTTGACAGACGTCAATCATGAGCCTAATTTGTTCAAAGGGGTCATAACTGACGAATGCCGAATCATGGTTATATGGTTATATGGTTATGATACCGAAACCAAAGCCCGATCGTCCCAATGAAAGAGCACGGGTGAGCCAAGACCAAAATAAGCAAGCCAATTTCGATAAAATGTCAAAGTTTTACTTACTGTTTTCTTCGATTACAGTAGCGTAGTGAATCAGGAGTTCTTACGTATTATTTTGAAGTTATGCGCCACTTGCGAGAAGCGATACGAAAAAGCTCCGGAATTGTGGAAAAACAATTCGTGGCTTTGGCATTATGATTATGCCCTATTTGCTTCTGAGAGATTTTGTGGCGAAAATGTGACTTTTTTCTTGTTCCCAAAACTAACGTCACGATTAACGATTAAGGAAATAAAGACTGCAACGCTGGAAGAGCTCAAGACTATATAGGAAAGTTCTTATGAGAATTGTTTCGAAGATTGAAAAAAGCATTGGCATAAGTGTATTTTATCTAAGGGGGATTATTTTGAAGAGTACAGCATAAATAATGACGAATATATAAATATTTTCTCTTAAAAAGACAAAGTCACCATATTTTTTGAACACACCTCGCATGTCTCTAATGTAATCTGATCCCTAGTTTTCATTTATTTATCTCAGACATGTATGCCCTGACATCTCCCCTGACATAAGACAATGGAGACTTATGGAGACTTGGAATTTTTTTTTTATTATACTCATATTATTTTTAATTT
Source organism: Stratiomys singularior (assembly GCA_954870665.1). Classification (NCBI taxonomy): domain Eukaryota; kingdom Metazoa; phylum Arthropoda; class Insecta; order Diptera; family Stratiomyidae; genus Stratiomys; species Stratiomys singularior. Next base: position 26,746,475 of record OX940878.1, on the reverse strand, counting down.
GAATCATCCACCATGTTAACAATTTAGATTTACAATTTGAACTTTAAAAATAAACTAAACTAACAATGAACTGTGTGATGTAATTGAGATTGATTGATTAAAAGGATCTACGCTGAGTAGCTTTAATGCGATGGATACAAGTTCCAATACAAACGTCAAGAAATATAAAGCATTAAAAACAATGTGGAATGTAGTTGTGAACGTGTTTGATTAAATTCCTCGAAATGTGTCAATTAAATTGAACTTACAATGAATGGAGTTTGAATAATTGGATCTGACTCATCCTATTATATGTCCTATCAACTTCACCAATTGCTTAAGAAGAATCCGTAGCATGGAATGCAATCCTACAGTGCCGTTTAGAAGGCAGTTCCTCTTTCTGCTGATTAATTTTATTGGATCATTTACTTTATTGACCAACTTTTACTCATTCTGTCTATAAATATTGTTTCTAAATTATATACTCATTCGAAAAATTGTTACAATCCGAATTTATAATGAATTAATTCATGAGTTCGCATATTTTGGATGTAAGAATTAAAAACTCATTTAAGTCACGTAGTAATACTAAGTCCATACGTTCATAAGGTACATGCAGCACTCAAACCGTTGTGAATGTGAACTTTAAAACCATTATCAATATTATCCTTGAATTCATCATCAATCAACCGACGTAAATGTCATTCTGTCAATTGATTATTGATTTCTTAGCAAAATGTTTTTCTTGTTTATATGAACTATAGCATGCTTTAGATTATTAACAAAGGAAAACTGTTATCACTGGATAGTTATTGAGGGCTTGAATTATTCATGTGGAATTATTCAAAGGTAACTTCAATAAAATAACTCATTTATGACAAGTCCGTTTCAGTTGAACTTTTGACATTTACACCATCAATCGAACCAAGTAAATTGCATCGCAGCGTCAATCAATTTAAATTATATTCTTATTAGTTGATATCTAGCAATAAAAATAGTTTTTTCAACAACTCGACAATATCTGCAAATTTTATGAACACATTTAAAACCATTTGTTTTTTTTATTGGTATGGTTTTTTATCCCTGAGCGAAGATTTCACATGGCTCCACATTGCAACTCAAAGTTGACAGGACCAGCATTAATGTCATTATAGTGGATTATAGTGGCCATCTCTCAGAATCTCAGTGTAGTGAAGTCGAGGATATTTTTTTGATTTTATTTTCATACTCATTATTTTCAATATTTGTCAGTAATTCTCCAACATCAACAAAATCATCGGTTTTCTTATGTCGCGAGAAAATTAATGGAATTTTTTCCTTAAATCGTCATGCGTCATACCAAGATCTAAATCTGTTTTCTCTAAATCACTCTCTGCGTCATCAATAGATAAGACCATTTTGACAGTGACCAGTGACAGGTCTCTTGAATCTTTCTTTTTGACTAAGTAACATTATTTTTCTTTCCGTTCCTTCATTCCTTTTCCGTCCGCGTATGCCTCTAGAAAAATTCGTTTCTTAGCAAAGTTGGGCTTAAGGACTCAGAACACCTGTTTTTTACTTGTTCAACGCAAGAAGGTGACATTTGATTTGTCTAAGATGAATATAGTCCAGCGTCGGTTACAGCAACCTGTTGTATTCCTAAGGAGTAACATGGCCTAGAGCTCCATCAATATGAAATTTTTCAGAATCCTGATGATAGCCAAAGTATTGATTTGAATCGGGGGCATTAAAATGAAGCTTTTTAACCCTGAATATGAAGAAAGAGGTGTTAAATAGAAAAGCACTTTTTAATTTCAATATTGCTTTTTATTTAAAACATTTTAACTATTTAGAAAAGATAATTTCATATAAAAATTATTGAAGAAGATTGAGAAAAGTTGAATTCCTGTCTTTTGTGTTTAACGAATGAGATTTAGCTATGACAAATTATCTTTTCAAGAGTATAAACGCTGAAGTTTGCAAGACTTTTAAATGCTACGTATTACGTGACAGCTGTCATGCGTTTCATAGTTAATTTGGCTAGCCACTTTATTCTAAATAGATTGACGTCTGAGCAAGGTCTGCGAATCCTGTTGATTTATTTCGAAAAATACTATTCTGTTCGTGAAACTCATCGCACATTCCGTCAATTGTATGGCCAACCTAAGCGTCTGTCAACAATTAAGCAATTAATGCGATTACCTCTGGACCAATCCCGCAGCACGCATTTTCACGCTAATAATACACATCCATCTAGATGCCGTACAGGTCGTAATGAAGAAACCATAGCAGCTGCAGAGCGTAGTATCCATGAAGACCCAAGTAAGTCCATTTAACATGGTTCTCAACAAATATACCTGTGCACATCCACATTATGAAATATTTTGCGAAAGGATCTTGGTTCAATGGACAGAAATTCAAACCAAATGACCACCGGGCACGACGTAGATTCGGTGTATGGGCTCAAACAAAACAAAACTAACTAAACAACATTAACAAAACTGTTGTATTTGGAGTAATGAACATGCACAGGCGGTTGTCCAAGGTTACATCCAAGAAAGTTACTGCTTCATATGCTTTACGGCCTGGTGAAATCATTGGTCCATATGTCTACAAAAACGATGCTGCCATAATCGATGACATTTTGGTTCCAGAATCGACTCACCATAATGCAGGGACAAGCTCACCACCATAAGCTCGTTCGAATTATTATGATTGAAATGACTTATTGAAAGAAGCATTTGATGAGCGCAAAATTTCCCGTTTCGAACATGTGAATTGACCTGCAAGATCTTTTGATTTAACACAATTTACTCTTTAATTCAACACAGCTGGACTGTTTCTTGTGGGGATACGTCAAATCTACGATCACATACGATATATACGGCCCCAATTATTGGTTAGAGCATTCGAAAATTGAAACTTTTCATATGGTATTAACTAAACGTACGGTTTATAATATATATATATATATATATATATATATATATATATATATATATATATATATATATATATATAAATTGATACAAACTGTTGGTTAAGTTGATACCACATGACAAATTATTTTCAAAAAGAGCAAGAAAAGCGGCTCCTACTTGCCGTTGCACGCTGTAAAATTGAAAATCTTCCTACGGCAGTTAATATTTTGGCATTTTGAAACGGATAAAAATTTTGCTCTGAATTTTCTGGGGGTTGGAGAATTGGAGAATTTTATCAACTAGCTCTTCTACCCTTGATTGTATAAGTCTCGTTTGTTCTTTCTAACGTTTTCCGGCACTTACCACAATTCGCTTGCGACAGGGTACACATCCTTTTAATTCTTTTGTAACCTGTTTGATTGTTGGCTGACTTCTATTCTTAGCTCGTTACTACTCTTCGTTTTCATGTCACATGGAGGCCGAATTGGGTCTGAGGGCCTTTTCGAACTCTTCAGTAAGTAGCACCATTGTGGTGCTACACCTCAAAGTCCTCAAAATCGAAGTTAAATATTGTCGGCTTTTGTTCTTTGTTTTTTTTCGGATTCCCTAATGTTTAATATCCTTATTTTATATTTTCTTGGCTTACTTTTTTTCAAACAAAAAAATTGATTCCAACATATTTTTTCACAATCCTTCGCCTGGTAGCGCAGGCATAACACCTTCTACGTCTACAATGGACGATTTAATTTCTCCTCTCATATTGCAGTTACTTAAGACGTTTGCCAGTAATTGTACTTCCCTTGAAATTAAGGCTTCCATCTTGTACCTGACTATGTCTGACTTAATTTGTTAAGGAATATCAATTCAAAGCATTAAAGGTTATAAAGTCGTTATAATGTTTATATTTTTAAATAAATATTAAAACTTTAAATATTTCAAGGAGTGATTCACTTCTAAAGGGCTCGGCATAATTAGTTACACTATTTGCTACTTACACATGTCCATAAAATGAGCATTTCACGCCTGCTCTTTCTATGTTTTTGGCTTTATTTTAGCTCACCACCCTTTTTCATAAAGATTCGGAAATATTTTTCAAATTTAATCTGCCGTGAATATCGTTCGCCACTTCCCGAGCTTCCCAACTGTACGGCCCAGACTTTCATAAGGAGCATACAATTTTTCAACAAGTTACACTTACTTTTTTGATATACAATAATGACTGAAATAAAGTGCTCTAGCCATGTAGCATTTACAATGGTCCCTTTTACCCTTCTTTTGCCTGCTCCTTCGTTCGCTCAAAGGGAATTTTTTTCGTACATAAATAATACAATAAGCCAAGCCATGATGAAATGTACCCCAAACCGTAATGATATTTCGAAATATAATATCAAATTTAATCTTACTTAGAAAGGATCTTTCTCCTCTAAGAATTAATTTCAAATCAGTGAATGTGCTCGATTCTGGAAAAAGTCAAACCTTCATCAGACCCATAGCTTAGTGCGGAAAAAATGGCAATTTAAACTTTCAAGTGCATATTTTTAAGTCCTTGCCACTGCTGGAATAGCAGAAAAAAAATTTACTGAAGCGATGTCACTTTTTTCTTTTTTTTCCCCTTTTATTCATTTCAATTTTTTCCTTATCAACTTAATTAGATTAACGTCTAAAATAGGTGAGTAGGTGCTGTACCAACCCATTTCGTTTGGTGTTGAATAAGAATTTTCACAGTGTACTGTTTAATTTCATGAGGATGAAAATTTTCGTAGAATCGGAAACCTCGTATATCCTGGTAATATACTTTAAGTGCGTGACTGACATTGGCGTAGTCAAGAAATCGAGGTAATGTGATTTTGTAATTATTTTAGTGTACTGAGACATTTTTCGCGAACGAAAATGCTAAAGATAGAATAAAATTGTACAAGGATATCACAGGGAACGGATGTGTGAATAAACGCCTTAAAGCTTTTGAGACGTTCATCCATCAGAATCTACTTCATACGTAACAAAATGAATGCCTTACGCCCACTTGACCTCATTCATGTTAATATTATTCAAAATAGAAACTAAGGACGATGCTTTCCTTCAGACATAGAATAGAATGTATTTGCGTTGAACCAGTTGTCCAAGGAGCCAGTTAGAATTTCTGAAGTCGTTGTATATTATTCATTATATCCAATACATATGTATCGAAATAATTGATGGCTAGCATAGGCATTAATCACCTAATGAACACACTTTGAAACATCTTAAGAAAGGAAATCTCCTATTCATAATACTTCTCCTTTCAATAACGGGTGCCAAGATTTCTCGGTACTAGTAATACATTATCCAATATTTCCTCTGTCATTTCGAATATCCTCACAATGTTGATGATTTCCAAGGAGATTTGTTTTATGGAATGATTTTCGAGGCCTCCTGTGGATATTATGGGCTCGAATGTAATTTCAACGAGTTCTTGTAGCCAATCAACCCAATCAAGTGGAATCTCTTCAGAGATGGATAAAGTGTTAGTAAGATAATCAATCAACGATGTAATTACATTTCGCTTACGCTTCACATCATAAGAGCATTGATTGGAAATCGATATGATTTCCTTTTCCACTAATTTATACCGATAACGATCTGGGGAATAATGCAATCATTGGTATCATGGTGCACCACTTTGTTAAAACGAAGTTTATCAAAAGTGTCATTTTCGCATGATAGCTTTAATGAGTTAATATAAAATCGCTATTCTTTTTTATTTGCAAAATGACGTTTTGAATAATAAACGAAAACGAAATCGAAATTCCCTTCCACTTGTCTTCATTCAATGTATAAACACTGAATACTAAAGTATTCACCGGGAATAATACAACTCTATGTGCCATTGAAAAAACGATCCTTGGTTCGTTTCTTCCAACAAACCTACAACGAACATAGCAAATAATCAACACCATCCAAGTTTGATACTTTGTTGTTTTGAACTTTCAAACATGCAACGAAAACAAAACGAACGAAGAAATTCAAATTTAAACATAATAATAAAAAGTTTGTCGGGTTTTATGGGAAATTACGTCATGAAGAGCACAAAAATTAGAGAGTTCCTTATGGTGATTTTACATTTCATTGTAAATAATCAAAACCCAACTGCCATTATTTCAAATATTACTTAAAAGAATATTTTCGCAACAGATATTGAGTAACTCATTGGAGTCAAAACTCATTAAGTTTTTGCATAAAATTTATACCAATAATCAATATCAGACCATTTGCTTGTCTAAAATTGTTAGAATCGCTGAAATGTGAAGCATGAAAAATAGAATTGATGACGAGCATACTGAACATGACACGACCATCTGAATCTAGAAGCAACTCTAAGTGATCTTCTACACGAGGAACATCGGTGGAAAGAGGGTACATCCTTAGTGCGGCATCTTTGTGAGACCATTGAGGCAGTTTTTAATCAAAAATACTCAAAATCAAAATATTCCGAGCTCCCTACCTTTCGCCACAAGTTTGCCAGGTGTCATAGGCTTACGTAACTTTTTGTTTAGAATATTGTTCGAAAAGGTTGTTAAGGACTATTAAACATCGCAGTAGAGCTCATATACAATTTTCATCCTTTCAAACTTATTAGACTGGTGCTGCAACATTTTTTATTGGACGCTCATTTCCGTTCTCAGAAGCTGAATCGGTCTCCTCTCCAGTGGATTTTTTGAAACGTCCCTTTAGCTTTCGCAAAGCATACTTTGGTCAATTCACTCTAAATAAATTCGCTCTCACCAGTTCCTCCAGTAGTTTCCTCTATAATTTTCTGTTAGGAAAGCATGTTAAGTTTTACCTTGCTTCAGCTGCTGCATTTAGCGTCTACCTACCGTCCGGCACTTGCTGTGAACTTTTCAAGAAATTCATTCAGATGACAAGAATTGATGAATGCAATGATATAAAATTTCAGCAGAAAAATTATGATTTTTCTCATTTCCGATTAATTTTGTAAGTCACTGTAACATATTAACGTAACACTGTAACGTACACTGCAACACTGTAACGTACATTTGACATTTCCGGTACATTTTCGTTGTTTTCTCTCCCACCAACAAAAATTGATAATAACTTGGGTAAGTAACAAAATTGTGATTACGAGAATGGTCATGAAGAAAGGGCTTTGCAACTTTGGAAGATTTCTCGATTGTTAGAGAAAGGATAAAAGTGAAAAAAGAGGGAGCAGTGTTGAAATAAGTAATTGTAACCCATAAAACTCTCCAAACAGTGACTTTCTCCGAATGTAGCTGTGACTTTCTCCGAATGTAGCCGAATGTTTAGTGAATTTGCTTATGGAATTCCGGATTTGTAGCAATCTTTTCTTGAGCGCACACGCAGAATCTTTGCCTTGCTCGGTGGTCGTTCGTCTTCAATGCCTGCACGAGTTAGATTTTGCAAGCCCCCGAGCATGAAGCCCGCAAGATCCTTCCGAAAAATCTTCCATAATGCGAATAGGCACAGGTTTCATTGTTGAAAGTCGAATGGAATTGCCTGGATCTTCGTCGATTCTCTGCGCCATTTTCATCGACAGCTATGGTTTCTAATTACGCACTGTTCATCGTCCGGATGGATGCGTATTAGCAATGAAAGTAAACGTAAAATGTTCTGATGGACGATTATGTTGGCGATTGACGTAGTGCGCGATGAGTTCCTCGAATAGAAAGTAAATTTGTTTCGAAATCAATCTGTCTAAATTACAGACGTCACTCGAGGTATTTATGATAAAATGGGAAATCAAACGAACAATGACATGACAGCTGTCACACCATACGTAGCATTGAAAAGTGTTGTCATCTTAAAATTCTATGCCTCTAGAAAACCCCTAAAAACACCTTATATTTAAGAGGAAAGACAGCAAACCTTCCGATGTATAATACAATGAAATAGTTTCAACTGAAGGAAATTTCATTCAATTTAACATTCATTGCACAGTAAGACCACGTACTAAGTGCGATAATAATCTAACACAATTTGAATGATTTATCAATGAAATTTTTTTTATATTTAAGTTTTGCAAATTTTAAGATAAATTCATTAAAATCCATCAAAAATAAACATTCGTACTTTTCAATCAAAAGCAACATAGAAACGAACTTTAATAGCAAATTACCAACAACCTGAAAGCATAAAAAGATCGAATGAAATTACTAAAGCTCAGGAACCAAATTCAATGAAAAGCAACGCACGGAAAAGTCTTAATACTTATTTATCAGATCAAGCCAAAACAAAACCTTCTATGCAGAAATGAATATTGTCGAAAAGCAATAAACATTATGGCAAATTTCAGAAGTTTTTGGTAGATCAATTTTCCCATTTTCACTTACAACATTGTAAGTGATTTAGTGCCAATCGATGCGTCCCGGCCTGTGAGTTGGCACCTGACGAGAAGCGGCAGGGACGCGTGTTCGAAACCAGCTTGAGCTCTTTCCACCTTTCTCAATATTATGGCAAATATTGGCAGTGTTTGGAAACTCAAGTGTTTTGATAGAAATTTGCACTTTAACACAAAATCATTTGGAAATGAGGAAGCTAAATGACTACAGTATCCTTTTCCCTGGTCGGAACAACCCAAGACTACTATAGCAGATGGCTCAACTTGGTGTAACTATATTTCTGGTTCTATGCAATTTGTATATTTGTATGAACGGCTTTTTAGTTTCCTTGAAAGAAGTCACAAATCATTGTAGCATCAGATGAAAGAGATCGCGCAGTGCTTTCCATCACATGCATGCTTAAGATAAGTATCTACGTATGGTCGTGAGAACCAGTAGGTTACTTTTGGCCTTATGGTATATCCTTCGTTAATTTTTAACAACAGAACCGATTACCTTTATTTTTATCATTATTTTCAACATTGTTACTCTCATTGTTCTCATACTCTCTCACTGTTACTCATTGAATACCTTTTGTTGCGCCAATAATAGTTCCCAAACAAAACTGAATGACAAATACAATATAAGACAATCAATTAGAAAAGGGGATTTATCTCTTAACGTGTTAGAGAGTTGCGACATGATGCGGGCTTCCTTTAATTAGGCTAAAGATATATTACCACGGCCTTTCCAGTGTTGGAACACTTAGACGCTTCAACCACGGCTAGTTGATCAGAGATAAGAGTCATACTCACCTACGGAGACCACCTTAAAAAAATTAAAACCTCGGAACAGAGATGTGGAGACATTAGATAAGTTTACCTTTGTTGAGCACTTCGATATACGAAGATGTTTCGAGTCGGCGCTCGTCCTAGTCTGGTCCAAAGTGATCGAGCAAAACCTAGAACCTGGAGTAGGGTCACGGCCTAGAATCTTTGATTTCAGGTGCTCACACTGAAGCTGTAGGGTGACTCACCCCAATCATGCAGAATGCAGACCAGGTAGTGGAAATTATAAGGCTCAGTGTTCACGGCATCCGTCACTCGAAAGCGGGCAGCGAACTTCATCTAACAAAGTGCCCACCAGGAGAAAAGCTTCAGATGGAACTGAAGAAAAGTGACTCATGCAAAACATAGGACGTTTATTACAAGCTACGCTGTACGCCACCACTTTTCACAAAAAACAGGACTAGTGAGCCAAAATATGCGATGTCATCGTTTACGATTAATGTCAGAGGGTCACCAAAGTTGAAGCTAGGATTAACAATATCCTCCCCAGCATGAATGAAAAAGAAATACTTGCAACTCAAAGAAAGCTAGTTCAAAAAAGATCGGATAAACATAAGACATTGGATAAACCAAAAACAGCTGCAACGGCAAGGATTGACTAAACGATGCTTATATTTAGATACTTTAAATCCCTGCTTTCGGAAACATAACTTTTGGCTGGAAGGAACCAAATCAAAGCGGCATATACAAGTGGGAGAATTCCAGCTTCGTCTTATACAAATCCACAAAACAGTTTTTCGATGTTCTGGGTTACGTCACAGGGAGCAAACCTAACTTTTGTTTAAGGTGACAATAAATTACACCAAAAGAAAGTTATGATCCAGGTTCTACCAAGAAATTTATTTTGCATAATTGTTCTGCATAATTGCAAGGCTGCTAATGATTTGCGGAGAACTTTATGCTATGGTCTTGTTACCACAATGGTAAGTTAAATCAAGTCGGAAAGGCTCATCCCGATTTTAAAGGCAAGCAAGTCCTATTTATGCCGTCAGTGACTAAACCGTGTCATCGCACAACAAGGTAACTTCAGTAGTAACGAAATAGTTCTAATGTTGCGATTCTCAGTATACAAAAATTAAAATCAGTGTCCATACTTTATGATGTCCTGTGAACCGGTCGACAAACCCAGGATGAAATTTTGCAGCAATATCAAGAGAAGAAGAAGAGAGATGAAGTTATATTAATTCATTATCAGACTCATCACGGTGGCCTATGGGTTCTCTTTGCTCCGATGACGAACGAGCCTTCTGTTAACCAATGACCAGAAATCCTTGATATGGGATGAAAATACAACAACAATACCGAAGGCGACTTGGTGGTTGGAGGTTGATCAACGAAAGCAGGAACCATTTCTCCTAGAACCTCGCTGAAGATGCATACGATGATAGCTGGGACGTGGTTGACAAGCTTATCACCCTGAAATTTCTGAAAGATAGCAACACAAACAAGAGTGAATAGGGTCGTTCAGGCATTTCCCTGGGAAAACGAGTTTTGTTTAAGACATCTAACTGACAGACTGCACTTCAGGTGAAAAGAAACTGCCTTGCAAAACATTTAGAAGTGAAGATTCTGAGATGAAACATGAACTCAACTGTAGCGATCCAAAAAAGTGGAATTTTATTGGTATTGGTAACTGTTCTCTCTCTAATTTTAACGTTTAACAAGGATACAATACAAATAGAAATATGCTTGTGGTGATTCTATCTCTGTCTGAGAGATGCAACCCGAGAGTGTTACTGCTGTTTACACTTACGCTATGTCTTTGGAATCTAATAGACTCATTCATGCTTTATTCAACTGTGATGCCAAGTTTATCTTAAAAATATTCAAAGTCATGCATGGTTTTGACCAAATCACATTATCGTGTAGCATCGGCCCTGAAATTTGGTAGGTCTAGCAGATTCAACAAGTTCAAAGAATAAATGATTGGGTCATTCAAGCATAGAATATCTACCACTTCAAATGCTCGATGGCACTTCAATTGATAGCAAAAATACGAAACAACCAACACCAAGATTACTCATAAATATTGTTACCCAGGTTAAATAAACAAGTATTACCCCTTACACATACTTATAATTAATAGAACTTATAGAATAAAACATCGCATTATTCATTTTAAGGTCACGGTTTCAGAATGAGTGGTCTCTAAAAACTATTTCTATTCTATTTCATACTTTCCTTGTATTTTCCAAAGAATACCAAATAAAATCGAACTAAATGAATTCGAATCCTTTTGAGAAAAGCTTCATGTTTTATGCAATAATATCTGCAAAAGTAGTTTCCAACGTAATCTAAATAAAACCCTAGGAAATGTGTGCACCACATGAGATTTTCTCCACACAATAATGCGGTTATAAAATTCCATATATAAAAGGACTTTGCATTCTTCCCTACTTAACTATGTTGTATAAATATTTTACAACATATCCCATTCCAAATCTACTCTAAACTTGCGAAATATTTCTGCTTTATGCTTGGAATAATAAAGTTCGTCACGTCCTTCATGTACATATTCACGAACATTCAACAGTAGATGAGCAAAGGATTTACGAAAAGTGCAACAACTTGTTGAGAATAGCAAAATTTTATGTTTGTTTCCTTTTAAAAATATACACATGAATATTCTGAAAAGAAGAAATTTATGTAACGTTTGTAACTCCTCTTCTTGTTTATATTTCCATTTATGAATAAATAATGACGGAACTTCGATATCCTTTATCGTGTATCATCATTTTTTTAGCATGTGAAGAAAAGTCAATGGCAAGGTAGTTTTTCGTTATCAGTGTTATGAACGTATATTTGGGAAAGTGTATAAGGATCAAATGTGAGGTCAGGGAACCGTATTAAGTCTACGATACATCACAATAAAAAAGAATATTTCAAACCATTCATAAAGAACCATCCGTCAGAACCGAAATAAAGGGAGAAAGGATAAGATAAAATAGATAATAATATTACAAGCAATTGTCGAAAGAGAAATGTTCATATTTTGAAGTATTTAAAGGTTAATGTCGAGAATGGGCATTGCCAATTTGGATGACAATTTTGCTCCCGAAAGGATCTGCATTAAATAAGCAGCACATCACATCCCAGCGTTCATACCAACTTCTCACTGCTTCTTCGCGTCTGCCAGACTTAAGGGGCCCGAAAAGACATAATTGATCCTTTATGAAAGCCCACATTCAAGATTTAGAAGGGTCATTGAAGTTTCCTTGGAACAGATATAGTTTAAGTTAAAATTAAACTTTAAAAATCATTTTAGAATCGGATGAAAACGATCTCCATAGTTGGAAGAAGATTAGAAGATACGTTTAAATTGTGGATCCGCAATGCACCTTTTCTGTGAAACAAAAATACTTCAACACTTACGGCGGGACTAAGCGATTCCTAGTTTAAAATAGGGGCGATATGGTCACTGGAACTTCGGCTAGTAGTAACTATATTCCTAAGCTCGAGCAAATATTCCGAAGACATGACATACTACAAAAGTTAGCATATCAGGACTTCACAAACCTGACAAAGGAAGAGAAGAAGTGAAAGAACAACTAGGATGATGCATTATAACTCATCCTCATCACAAACCGTCAATTACATTGTCGTAAGAACTCATCGACCGACATTAGTCTTCGAGTTCAGAAAATTAATATATGATGAATATATTTAAAAATTGGTTGTGGTCAGGAGGAAGAAGGTCTTCTACTAACAATTCCCCCATCCTCTGTTCTTTCTGCTGGAAGGGTGATCACAGTAGTGCGCTTTAATCTAGAGCATAGAACAAACCAATCGCAAACTGTAATAATATAAAAAAATTATAAAAAAATTAAATAAATAAAAAAACTTATGATGGAAATGCGTCATTATCGGTTCGCACGGCTTCCAATAAGTTTTCCCAGTTTGTTACGTTTTCTGTTGTGTAGGCAACATACAGAAATAGGAAGGAAGATTATTTGGTAAAATTAAGTTTTGATTAAAATGCTTATTTGCAATCATAATATTTTAGGTTATAAGAAAAGCATCAGAAATAAAATAGAACTGAGATTTTGTAATTAGATTTAGGTCTTAAGTAATATGAGATAAATAATATTAGAACAAAAAGTCTCAGTGAAAATAAGAAAAAAAGTCTCAGCAAAAATAATTTGGGAACAAATTTTTCAACAATATACTTCGGGTGTTAGCAGTGATCAACTACCTTTAAGGAGGAGAATAAAATATTAAGTAAGGATATAATCTCAGAAAAGTGAATCAAGCATTTAATAGAAATAGAATCCAAAAAAGTGAATCAAGTATTAAATAGATATAGAGTCCAGAAAACTGAATAAGTAAAGATAGAAGCTAAACAGCGACCAGAGTGCTCGGAATAAAAGAGTTTTTTTCAATGGATGTCATGTGTGTTACAAGCTGTTAACTCAATACATCAAATGGAATACATTTGTGAAATTAATGACGGAGAGCGTTTCTGATGGATTCCAGATAAAGTGAAGTGATTAAAAGACGCTCAAGTGAAGTCCCGAAATCAAGCTGCGGTGGAGATTCATACTGGAGGCAACAGAGGTGGTTAGAATCAGCGCAACAGAATTCTTGCTTGTATTTACTTACTAGTATTTACTATAGTTCTATTAAAATTTTTAAAATGAATCAAGGATGCAAGGATCAGGGCTTGTTACGGGTTAAGTTGATTTCACCCCCTCCCGAGACTTCCGCGGCACCATCACCACGTGAAACGGACGAGTCGAGTACCCCAAGTTGGGGAAAGATAAGAAGCGCCACCACGATTCGAGCCGCGACGTTGGAAGCAGTGTAAGTAAGAAGAATTCAAATATTAATATAAAATTGGATTGTATTAGCTAAGGTAGTGTTAAGTTAACAGCGAGTATTATGGAAGAATTCAAATATTAATATAACCCTGGCTATCGGGAAAAAAATTTTGGTAACATTTGGCGCCCTTCTTCACTTTCACTGACCTTTTACTTAAACTGTCTTTGTTCATTAGTCCCTTCTTCACTTTCACTATTTCAACTCCGCGTCTCGCACCCTTAGTTCTTTACAGTTCCAGGCAAAAAAAAGCGCGACCGCTATCAAGCTTCCTCCTTATATTGCCTCAATCCCTAACGGCCAACCAAACATCCCGCTCTTAGGACGATAACCTTTTTTTTCGCCGCACCACTAGCAACCGCTGTACATGTAAATTCGCCGGAGGTCGCCGCAGTTTCTTTCGTCGCGAACTGCCTTATCCTCCATTCGCCCCGACGGTGACAGTTTCATTTGTTTACAAAACAAGGTAAGTGACAAGTGATGTGTGTGCAGAAATTGCGATGGGTAAGTTAAAAGCTGGTCCAGTGCGCGAGGTGTGTACGTGAACGTCGTTCGGCTCCCGCTGGCATCTGTTCGTATTTTAAAGTGAAGAGAAAAGTGAATTGGGTTGTTTGAAAACTTAAGTGCTTGATATATTTATTTCTGTGACTTTGAATTTCATATTCTAAACTCGGTGTGAAAATAGGTAAATATGGGGCTCAAAGGATGTTGCATCGCAATCAAATATCTCATGGTGCTAGTCAATCTTCTATTTTGGGTTATTGGCTTGGCTATAATTATCTGTGTAATGTGGATGCTCACTGATCCAACGTTCCTCTTCTCTATGACACAGGAAGGCAACCACTATTACCTGATCGATTCCTGATCGTGGAAGTATTGATGTTGATATTCACATTTATGGGATGCTGTGGAGCATTCAAGGAATCGCAATGTCTGCTTACTTCGTTTTTCTGCTGCTTGCTGGTCATTATTGTTGCAGAAATAGCGGCGGGTGTCTGGGCATTCCATAATCGTGACAAGTTAAATGAAATGGTACGCGCTTCTATTAAACATGCAGTTCAATATGAATATGATGTGATCACGAGCCAAACACTGGCTTTCGATACATTCCAAAGACAGATGAAATGCTGTGGCGCCGACGGCCATTTGACTGGGCTTCTGCCAAGTATAACAATAAAGGCGAATCTAATATTTTCGACTTGAAACTATCTAAGGTGAAAATTAACTTTGAAATCCCACCATCATGTTGCAAGGAAGGTGTTAGTCCTTATCTTACCTTAACTAAATACAATCCAATCTTATATTAATATTTGAATTCTTCCATAATACTCGCTGTTACCTTAACACTACCTTAACTAATACAATCCAATCTTATATTAATATTTGAATTCTTCTCGTCTCCAGTAATGATACATTTCAAGTTATCCTGATAGTCAGACAGCAAAGTTTCACACACATCAACGCGACGCTGTTTTTCTACAAAATTGAGCGATTTTGGCACCAATCGAGACTTGACGCGTTTGAGACACAAAACATCCTTCAAAATGGTTTCGGCTGAGACAAAATCTTTAAGTCTTTAATTGTCAATCGACGATTTTCAAGCACCAAATGTTTGATTTTTTGAACTCGGCTTTCATCGGTAGACGCGTCCAGAGCGCGGTTGCCTTCCTAGTGCCCGTGAGTTTTAAATGAAAAACTCTCACTCTTCGATCCTTCATATTTTCACGTCTTATGTCGATTTCTAATCTATAGACAACACAAATTGTTTTTAAAATAAAAAAACCGGAGAGCTGTAATACAATGCATGGAAAATCGTTTACTTTTCTTCCTGTAAAAACCCTATTTCATCCTAATGAGTTTGCAATTTGGGGCTGTTTTGATTTGATACCTTTATTCCTGTAATACAGTAAATTTGAGAACACTAGTGAGTTACTTAAAATAATGATAAAAGGTTATTTTCCCTTTTCCTTCAAGAATGTCGGCATATGAATTTATTAATTTCCATTCTAAGATTGCATGCCAAAACATCCTTTTTTAAAATTTATAAAACCTCCTCGAGCATATTTTTAGCTTCAACGATAAAGAAAAAAATTAAACACAGGATATTCATCTTTCACAACCTAACCCACATTTAAATTCCTTGCCTTTTGTCATGTCCTTTCAAACATACTTTCTAGACTCGTAACAGCAACCCCCAGGTATTAAATAATGAACATTCATCTAGACAAGAGATTTCAAAGCCTGAAACTTTCCAGGGAAAAACCTGCCGTGACTGTCTGAACGTGGAATGTTATAATAAATTGTAGCCATTTACAACCAATGCTAATTATAAAGGTCATAGGATGGAAAAAAGAATATTTTAGGGATAAACATTTCTCATGAACATGACAACACACACACACACATATGGAATTAAACGTCAATGGTAGCTGAAAAGAATGCAAATAAAATAACAGTCAATGGGGGATTTCCAAGGAATGTTTCACATTAATAACGCCTACTACATACTTGCATATAATACATTTTGAAATGCACAGAGTCGTTTGATGCTTGTTTTTAAACGTAATACAGCAGGAAAACTTTCTCTAAGAATTACTTTTTCCTAAAGCTACTTTAAAGGTCTCAACAAAAGGAGTGTGCCCACATGACCGTGTTGCGATTGGAACCTGTCTAGAAAACATACCAAGTATTTATAAAATAATGAGAGACTTGAAAAATTGAGCCCTTCATTATTTTAAAAGCCACAGGAATATTTGTAATATTCATTCAAAATATTCACCCCTTAGGAGTGGCATTATGGTCGATTATTCCAATGTTAAAGGTATATTACCACCTACAGGTCATTTAACTCACAAAATACAAGGACAGTAGAATTTTGTCTGGAAAAAATATTCAGAACCATCCAGGTTGTTGACATCGTATAAATCATTAGATATGATAATAAATTGGTGAAAGTTTTTTATGGGGCTGGTTGTTGAAATTCAGCGTACTCTTGTCGTTGAGAACTTCATTATGTATTCGTTTATTATTGGCCATCTGAGCAGGCTAAATAATATACTTCAGCATTGGGTTTGGTGTGGTGGGGCTTTTGTGAAACTGGTTTGTTTTATATCTTATTTTTATTTAATTCGAGTATGTCAGCAGATTTTTTAAATTTTTTTTTATATTCGACAACATGTCAATAAATTTTGCAATAAATCATGAGTTCAAAGCTTCATTCAAAAACACAACGCCATAAAAATTTACAACAAAATGTTTAAAAAACTAAGGATGTAGACGAATTTTGAGGACAACGCTCAATTTTTCGTCTACAAATAAATGGAGATACACTCTCAAAAACAACAACCCGTTTAATGATATTCTTCTTCCTATTAATTTGTACCCCCTTTGGTTTTACTTCATTGTTAAGTGTCAAGTGTTTTCCGCATTTATAAATCAGCGTAATAAAATATCGACGTTTTCCACATACGCTATCATGTGGGGATAAATTTGGGTTGCTTCTATAAATTAGAACAATGAAAACATTTATTAACGTCAACAAAATAACCAACGCCGCTAAAGGTTCCAAAATTACGGCTAAAAGTACAAGAAGTTTTTGACAGATTTAATATAAACCATTT
Source organism: Stratiomys singularior (assembly GCA_954870665.1). Taxonomy (NCBI): domain Eukaryota; kingdom Metazoa; phylum Arthropoda; class Insecta; order Diptera; family Stratiomyidae; genus Stratiomys; species Stratiomys singularior. Next base: position 26,728,980 of record OX940878.1, on the reverse strand, counting down.
ACATCAGAGTCGCTGCCGATCTTTGTACCTACAATCACTCGATTCAACTTATACAGTTGTTTACCTCTTGCGTCAACAGATAGCTTTCCTATGACAGACACAAAATGCATCTTAGTTTGTTGTTTATTGGAAAATTCCCCTTAAAAATCATTTCTAAACAATATTTAACATAATTATTGCGTCCTCGTCAAGACTCTGCAGTCTAACTACAGGCTCTGAAGTCTTCAAACTTCCTCTATCTTTTGATAACAGCCGCTTTTTTTAAAGTCTGATGAACTTTACATTGAATTTTTTGACCAAATTCTTCGGAATTTAAACCTTCGGTGACCGCCATCAAATGTCTTTCGAAAATCTAAGGTTCATCCATGTTCAATTCTTTGGATTTGCAGCAGCTTCATTAGTTTGGAAACTTCTGGCTCGTTGAACTTTGAATATACCTCATTACAGTTTCTTATTTAGCATTCGTCCCTATCTCTTTTTACTCCGATGATAAACTGTTTCTTCTTCGATGGTGTGTAGAATCGTGCGTAAAGTTTCATACCGTGTTCATACACATAAGCCGTTTTACAGTTTTGCATTTATAGAGCTTTATTTTTCTGTCCCAGAATTGTCATTTCAAGATTACCAGGATTGAATAAACGTCTTATTGGCGACCTAAGCCTTAAATTTAATCTTAATTATTAATCTTAATGTTTAATATCTTAATTAATAAAACAGTTTTGTTTCTGAACCTACAAAATCGTCAGTTGTGTACGTAGGTATACCTAGGTAAACAACGTTGCGTGTTTCTCCTCGCCTTTCTTGTCTTCTATTTATTTTCAGCAAACGATAGTGTGCTGCCTCGAGTTTTCAGAAAATTTTCTTTACAGAAGAAAAAGGTACTACTTTACCACATACTAGGTTGCTATTGTTGAATGTCCTTGTAAAGGATTAAGCCTCTGTTACCAACAGGAAGCTTTCTGGAGATAAACAGTTTTCATTAACGGGCAAGTTTTCTTGGAATCCTACAATTAATATTTTTAATGAATGGCCTTCGGCTTATGCTGCAATGAACTTGCTTTAACTAAACAATTATTCGATGAAGTTCTCAAATTAAACTTTGATTATGGGACTCTCAACACCTGCCCGAAAGTAAAATGTTGGTCAATTTTTGTATATCTACTGCGGAAACCTTGCAATATTTACCATAACAGCGTACACTTTCATCTAGTGATCTGATATTTTGATATTTTTATGAGAATTCTGCAGAGTATACAAAAAAAAATGTAACTATCTCTGTGATATTCGTATTACCGCATGTACCCGTTTTTGCGAAAAGAGCAAATTTCACTGTTTCCTGAGTCATTTTTCTTTGTTTTCACATGTGGAGAACCAAATCAAAAATTGAAATTCAAATCTACTGTACCCTTTGTTTTATGAGTTCTATGTCGATGCTTCTTGCTTTACTTTTTGTTTGACGAACGATGTCCCTAATTATATTTTTCTTGTGTTCTGACATTTTCATCAAGATTTTGAAGGGTATATAAAATAATAATATCACTCTGCGCCCAGCGTTTTTGTGAAAAAGCTAGTTTTAATTTATGACCACTCTTTTGCTATCTGTGTTTTGTTCCAAAAGTAAAGAACCAAATCTAAAATTTAGTTTCAAATCCTTTTTTCTTTTGTTCTACTCGTATATAGTCGTCTGTCAGACTGTCTGACTGTACAGACTGTTCAAATCCAGCATTAGGGACAGTCAACATATATTGCTTAAGTCAATTTTATTCGCCATAGTAAGTCAGATGCATGGTCAACGCCCAGAAGCTCTTTGACTAAGACTCGCAAACCTTTAGTTATTTTTAATCATACGTCAATATTCTCCAATTATGACTTTGACAGAGATTCCTTTTTGAAATGAAATCTAGCTTAGACATTTCACTGATATGTAGGCTTGTCTTGTTGCTCGTCAGGTTGTTATCACTTTTCCTCAATTCGTCATTACCTTTTTTCTTATTTCTAAAGTCCTTATTCTTCTAGATGCTGGTGTTTTACTTTTGAAAATTTCTCTATTTTATCATATACTTCCAATTAGAGACATAAATACAAAACCGTCTTCTATGACAAGTTACTCGTTCTCATGTTTCTGAACTATAATTTTCCATATTTGGGCTCATCTCGACTCTTCTCGAATCAGCATTTTGTTGGGTAGTTTGTGATTTCAGTGACATTTTAGCAAAGTGAAGTCAGAAACGACGTCAAACTCAAATAAAAAACGAAAAATCAAATTAATAACTAACGCTGCTAAGAAATTTTCCAATCAAGCATGAGTTTGTTTAAACATAGAAAAGTCACAAAAACTCTAACCACCTGACATAACTAATCAGTGTTACTCAATTTGCAAGGTGTTTCTTTTCTAAAGAGATACGACTGAAACCCACTCGGCGTATGAGCGTTACAAGAGTGTCTGTAGTAAAAAAAGTATCCTCAGAAGAAAAATGGCATCCAAACAGCACCCATACCTTATTTTTTTCCAAAAATCCCAAGTGGTTACATGTTACTCATTTAGTCAGTACGAGCTGATATTGCCTGATTTCCAAATAGGTATGGAATTGGCCGTTTTTTTCATTAATATTTCAATCAATATCATTTACATCATCGATCTCAGGGTTCAGTTGTAATGCATATCAGTTGTTTTTCCGAGGAAGTGGGAGACAATTTCATTGAACTTCAGTAATAAGGTTCTTACGTCTTTTGACTTCTGATATCTTGATGAATCGACGGGGCATATAAAACCTCGAAGTTTGATTTTTGATTACCTAGAAGGTATCCATTAATCTCGCGGTATTTTTTATTTCTTAATTGGTAGAACTTGTCCATTAAATCAAAAATTGCAGCAGTGAAAAATAAACTCAGAAAACCCAATGGAGTCATGCAACTAATATTAACTTCTCCGGTAGATGATGGCCAATAATTTACCTGGTTGATGAATGACCAGCCTTTATCTCTGAGTTCAAGAATTTGCGGGTTTTTTTAACATGAGTTAAAGTATTTTTCTGTAAAGAAAATACCTTTCTTCGAAGCTGGCTTATTTTCCCTTGTGATCTCTTCTACAACAACACCCTTTCTGTTCTTATTTATGCCGTGACTGTCATCGCAATAACTGTTTTTTGATTCTAAATACGCAACTCATGTCTACCTCACTTCTTTCATCTTTTTCACATAAATAATCACATACGATTTTTTTTCATATTCCACGAAAAGAAAAAATGGAAAAAAGTCATCTTGTTATTTCAAGCGATTCCACGTTACAGAAATATGACGTTTACCAATTGAGACCATAAACATTCTTGTGTCACAGTGGTAACACTAAACACATTCTTGAAAATCTCTTTTAGATTTTCCAACAATATTTCCCAATTCTGAGAAGAAAACAACCTTTCAAATGAAGTCACATTTTCGGCTCAGTTGATTCACAAAATAATTAAAACTGCTTGCTTTATGAATAGAGATAGACGTGCCATAGAATGACAGGACAAACCATAGCAAAAGCCGAATTCACTTGGAAAAGAATAGGTCGAACGATTTCAAGAGAAAAACAGATATGACGTAAGAACATTGTTGACAATAATGACAGGCTACAATAATTTTCTAAACCAACAGAAATCCAAAAAAAAACACCCATACTAAGCTTGTGCAAAGGAACAATGAAGAACGGAACGCTTCCTTTTTGGTTGTCCGAACCTGGTGAACAAACGCCTCACATGCTTGATTAGTAATAATGTAACAGACTAGTAAAACCTGACGACGGAAGAACCAGAAGACGACCTTGGTTTCTTTAGAATGACATGATGGACAATACCTAAGCACCAGTACTGTAAGCTATGCTAGAAAGGTTTATGCCCACCTATGCCCTTTCGTACAGCAAATGATCAAAACAATAATAAAAATTGTGAAAAACAGCTGGATTTGGGATGCGAAAAATCCTCAATCAATTCAGATTTATTGCCAATGCTTAAAAAATGCTGTTTTATAGGATTTTTTAACTAATAACATAATCGGACCTTTTTTCTGGATAACGAAAATGGTTTAAATTTAAATGGCGAGCGTTAAAGGAACAATGCTTCCGATCCCAAATTGAAAATTTTGACATATACGAGGTCTGTTCAAAAAGAACCCGGAATTTTTAAATTTCGCGGGTCTGGAGAGTCCGATTGTCAAAATTTTTTATTGTGTTGGTATACATGCCCCTAAAGTATGATAAAATTTTCAGCCATATTGACTGTTTACTTTGTCTGTGGTAGTCGCTAAGGTTCGACGTGTTTTTATGAGCTCGGCGATTTTTGCTTGTTTAAACAATGGAAGAATTGAAGAGTCAAAGAATATGTATTAAATTATGCGTAAAAAATGAAATAAAGTGTAACAAAGTGTGTGAAATGTTACATAAAGCCTATGATGAGTCTACTATAAAAAAAAAAAACAAGTGTTTACGAGTGGTATAAGGGTTTCCAAGATGGCCGCGAAGACGTTGAAGATGACGAACGCTCCGGTCGACCCAGAACGTCAATAATCGATGAAAATGTGGAAAAAATGGTTTTAAATGATCGCCGAATAACAATTAGAGAAGTTGCTGATGTAGTTGGCATATCAATTGGCTCATGTCATAACATTTTTTCAAAAGTTTTGGGCATGAAACGAGTGGCAGCAAAATTCATTCCAAAACTGCTGAATTTTGACCAAAAAAACAATCGCATGAACATCGCTCAGGAGCTGTTAAATGACGTCAACGACGATCCAAGTTTGCTTGAAAGGTGATGAAACATGGGTGTACGGTTATGATGTCGAAACCAAAGCACAATCGTCCACCTGGAAGCATTCAACGTCACCAAGAGCGAAAAAATCACCTCAAGTTCGATCAAATGTCAAGGTTTTACTCACTGTTTTCTTCGATTATAATGGCATAGTGCATCAAAAGTTCTTACCACAAGGTCGTACGGTTAATAAGGAGTATTGCCTTGACGTTATGCGACGTTTGCGTGAAGTAATCCGAAAAAAACGCCCCGATTTATGGAAAAAGAATGCATGGCTTTTGCACCACGATAACGTGCCTGCTCACTTGTCGTTGCTTGTTCGTAATTTTTTGGCCAAAAACAACACCGTAGTCATGCCCCAACCTCCATATTCACCAGATATGGCTCCGTGTGACTTTTTCCCGTTCCCAAAGTTGAAGAGACCCATGAAAGGACGACGTTTTTCCTCGATTGAAGAAATAAAGGCCGAATCGCTGAGAGTGCTCAAGGACATTCCAAAAAGTGAATATCAAAAGTGCTTCGAAGATTGGAAAAAACGCTGGCATAAGTGTATTACATCTGGGGGGGACTACTTTGAAGGGGACCACATTGATGTAGACGAATAAATAAATATTTTTTTGAAAAAACGAAAATTCCGGGTACTTTTTGAACAGACCTCGTATAGTATATGTACATGACGCCAGACTACAGGCTAATTGCACGAAAATTCACGGAGTGATTTCTTTCGAAAAATAGTGATGTAAACTGGCTGTCGCGGTCATACGATATCACATGCTTAAACTCCCACGTGAGTTTTGAAATGCTTGGTCTGCAAGAATAACCCAAGAATAATTCGCGATCTTAAAGGAAACATCCATCGACCGCTAAAATAATTGGAAAACAAAAATCGTTGAAAGTTGGTGACCCGTCTTCCCGACCCAGACCACATCTACTTACTACAAAGACCTAATCAAAACACGATTGAAATTCGGTACTACGCGTCAGATCCTAGTCTATTCATTTACAGACGTTATAGTATAAATACTCTGGTATCCATCGACCCATGATATCTGATAGCATGATATTTTTAAGGATAAATATAAGGAGGTTTTGTGTATTTGCTTTGCTGGATTTCTGGACGAATTCACGAATCTGGACTGTTTATTTACTTCTTAATTCCGATCATAATTTCATCAATATTCGTCCTTCTTTAAATATTGACAAATATATCAGTCATACGAATGACCTGAAGATGCGGATTTCTCCAAAAGAGGTTGAAATATTACTTTTAATTTACATATCCTACTACTACTTTTTATGAGCGACATTCTACAATCCCAGAAAAACTCTATTTTTGTTGAACTTTTTCCTTCCATTTGGGTTATTCCAACGATAAACAGCTCTAGCATTACCTATACATTCACATACAAGTGCAAATTATATTGAAATCTTTCATGACCATGGTGAACCCTTTTTAAATAATCCATAACTAAAAAGCTTCATTCACTTCAACACTCCCAACCCAGAATAAATGTTCCAAGGAGGAGCATTGAATTTTCACATAAAACCACAATAATCCATTTCCTCCCCACAGACTCAAACTGTACCCAATAAATTATTCAATATTCGGATTTCATTATATCCGACACTTATTTGAGAAATCCACTACACATACATTTACTATACACTCGTACGTAGACCCGTGCAAAGGACTACATATTTTCTATGTGATATATATACACAACGGAAGAAAGCATCCCAACTTACTCCATTTAGATGGTTTCTCAAGTATTTTCATTCGTTACGAGCGTTAAGCAAACAAAGTATGAATTTTTCCCAGGACATTGACGATATTCTATTGCACAGATAACATTCCCACTATGGCGTTTATGGTTTAGATAAAAAAAATCGCATGTAATCATTTATTCAGCGAAAAAATTCTATCGATTTTGTATTTATTTAAATCATGGCATTATCCTTGATTTCCTGCTAAAAAACGACATCCAGCCGTGCTAGATGATTTCATTTGGGAGTACATCCACTGAGCAAGTATGACCTACCTGAAAAACGACGAAAATATTTCTTAATCTATTTTAAAAAGTTTTTTTCGACTGGGAATCATTGGAAAGTTTATCTGTACTGAAAAGTATTTCGGTAACGCTTCCCTGAAATTCACTGCTTAAGATTTGCCTAATAACATTATGATTCCAGACAAAATGACTGTCAAAGCTCTAAGTCTGGTGGTTGAGCTATTTTTAGTGTTTCTTTTAATTGACAAACCCTTGAAAAACCAAAAAAACCGTTTCCCAATTTCATGGATCTTGTTTTCGATATCTAGCGAGCAAGCTCCGAAGTGAAAATGGCTTGTAACGAATAACAAAGAGGTAAACGTTTCCCCGCGTCTCACAAATTCGCATCTTAGAGTATCCTTTTCTAAGGCGATATTGGTGTTCATACCCAAACTTGATTCAAAACCATATCATCACGACAGAAGAAGCAATTATGATTACCCCATTACAACTACCTATGGACGCCCAGCATTCAGGCTACGAAATCTAGAATCAAACACCAGTCCCAATGAATTCCGGAGTTCTGAAAACGCAAGTTCCTGCAGTACGGAAGACAGACTGGTGACAAGGCCCTCAAGTTCCAAACATACGTCTTCGATGGCCTTATCTCTATCATTGTGAAAGAAGTAAATCGTACGAATACTGCTTATCAAATCCCGTAGCTCTTCATAATGTCACTTAGGTTACAACTTCTAGTTCGTAAACTCCTTCGGTATCTCTGTTAAGCTAAATAACCTACCAGGATCATAAAAGAAGAGCCAGAGAAGTTACGAATCGGAGGCCTTACATGACCTCCTCCAGATGCCGGCGTTCAACCTTAAAAAACCTATAGAACCTCATAAAATCATTTACCAACTGACCATCTTCCCCTCAAATCTCACCAATCCACTATGTCCTAACTCCGAATAAAGGACATCAATCCATTTTTTCCAAAAATCCGGATAGAGTTCAACTGAAGAACGGGTAAGTTCGATACTAAAACGAACGCTTTACTGAAAAAATTCGGAACAATCCAACCAGCATTTCCACCGACAGAGAACACACAGGGTTATATGCTGCGGTGATAAGGAATTGCTTCCCTAATTAAAAGCATATCAGATACACAGTAATGAGGGAATCAGAGTGAATGTTCGTCTCTTGCTACGAACCATGTATTTTCCCGTACGGATTGAAATATTTTCAGCAGATTTGCGTAACGAGTTCTTACCTGTCACATTTTTACCTTAAGACGTAAAATATTCACGGAAATCATACACAAAAAACACAGCATTAATGCATCCTTCAAAGCATAGACCAAACTGTAACAAATGTCACCCACAAACTGAAAGGAGCAGGATGAACACAGCGTTTAGACACTCACATGTGCGTTCTAATACTCATGTATCGGACACCAATGATATAAAATTAGGACAAGATTCCGCGAGCACAAAACGGAAGAAAAACAGGATATGGAAACCAGATGCTACAACGGGACCCAACTATGCGAACAACTTGATTAACAACAAATATAAACTAACTAATGCTACGGAAACAGTGAGAACTCTATGTATGCATTATAAAGGATGACGTCTGTTCATACTCAAAAATATAGAAATATTCAAAAAAAAAAAACGAAAACCAAAGTGTTGATTTGGACATAATCTGCAAGACATTAAAATTTCTATGCATAAATTAAAAGAAATAGCAAATAGCAACAGACAGACAAAAGAGTATGGAAACAAATCCTTAAACCCATGCAAATAACAAAAGTCACAATTTCTCTTTATTTGCATAAGAGGACCCATACTTCCTTGCATAAATACCATAAAAGGGACGATAAATAAGGAGACCCAATACATAAGGCTTCGAACCTTTTTGAACCAATTGCATTTTCTATAACTTGTAGGACCAGCAAATCTGGTTGGAAGGAACTAGGTTTGGGATAATTTTTTCAGTGAACCCACCCGTCCTTGGCACTCTCGCTGTCCCTAAACATTTGAATAAAATAGGACCTTAATTTGCATAATTTGAATATCCATGCGAAGTATTCTGCAAACCTCAAACGTCAAACCTGGAAGAATATTCTCCCAACGTGGTAAGCCTATCTGTACAGCTAATTGGATTACGGCCCTGCGGAGTAGAGAGTAGAGTATGCTACTGTCTGGTTGTTTTTAACAGCGCCAGAAGGAACTGGATTCCACATCCACAAGTATCAAATTTTGAAATCCTCAATGTAAACTGGTACATCATTACTATATAAAGTTGGACGGTAGTTGACAGATTTCGCCTCTTGGCTAACAAGACTGTGTGGTTAGGCCTAGTCACGCCAAGTATTTAGATTCAAAATTCGTCTTCATACATGAATGTAAAACAAGGTTATTTCGTAAAAATTTTCTAAGTAGTGAGAGGCACAACCCTTAGTTGTTACTAAGAGCTCCTGGGGTTAATTTTCACATTTGCGAAGTATTTTGTGTAGTTCATATCATCTCCCTATTCTTCTAATTTAATTATGCATAAATATAAGCCTAGTGTCCATAAAGTCCTACTTGGAACAAACCGAAACTCGAGCCTTGTGGGATCCCACTAGGAAATCACGTACCCGAGACTCTAAGCCATGACACCGGGTCGTTTTGTTCAGTAAAGAGGGAATTGGGAGGATGGGCCTTGCCTACGTCTGACCTACGGCCTGGGCCTACGTCTAACTTGAGTTTCGGTTAAAATATTTTGATGACAAAGGTATTTTTTGACATGATAAATTAAATGAAAAGTTAAAATACATTATGAAATACATTAATAAATACATTCATTACATTTGACGTATCAACGAAGAAATTGCTGCCGATATTGAAATAATGAAATACGCTCAGGTGATCCCGTCTGGTAGTTGCTGCGAATCATGAATTAGGACTCAGCATGATTTCCTATACTTGAAATCGTTGAACTGAACCAACTTTTTCATTTTCAGTCACAATGTGATGCAGAATTGCCTTCTAGCTTTGTCTTTCAACCAGTTATTCTAAAAAAAACGCTGTTCTACATCTCCCGGCTTCAAAAAGTACGAAAATTCCTTGCCATAAATAATGTTCATGGTTGAGGAGTCTGGTTTTTAAATAATATTCATTGACACTGAAAGGGAAACATCTATATACGAAGAGCATTCAAATATAAACGATCCTTTTACTTCTGAGGGATCCTTTTACTTCAAAGCGTGGTGGAGGTAGGCAAAGTGTCGGAAAGGGTTGGGGAACCCCTCGAGATAATCCCGGGCTAAATCGACAGTTCGATCGGTTTCTTTGGTTGTCTTAAAAATGAGCGAAAGAGAAGTTCATCATCGAATGGGAAACGCATAATAATAGAGTTCTTAACGAAGGACGGCGTTAAGCCATCTAAAATTCGAGATCGATTGTGTACACAGTTAGGGGACAATGCACATTTATGGCCACGAAAGAAAGCCTGGTCTACCAATTTTAAAGGAAGGGTGAAAACGTGTCAAATGTGATTCACCGAAGACGCCCAAGTTCCAGCATTACGCCTGACAACGTTGCAGCCGTTCGCGAACTTACTGAAAAAAATCACCACTATTCTATAGCTTAAATTAGTAAGGAAACGGAAATCAGTGTTGTAAGTTTACACACCCTCATTCGAGACAACCTTAAGTTTTGAGAAATCTTGGCTAGGTAGATTCCACATTTGCTTCCCCAATAACAGTTGAAGTTTGTCAGACGCTTCTTGCACGCTATCAAAATTAAGGGCAGGTTTTCTTGCAACGCAATATGTCGTGCGACAAAACGTGGGCTCACCACTATACTGTCGGATCGAAAAGAGCTAGAATGGAGTGGAGAAGGAGAGGGGAGTCAGGACCGTCAATAACCAAAATACTTGGACTTTTGGACTCATAAGGAGTGTTACTCATTGTTTTTCTTCACGATCGTCACTCAATAAACGCTGCTTACTATTCGAGCCTTCTTGAACAGTTTCAAGTCGCATTTGGGTCAATAAGACACTGTCAGCCCATCGGAGACGTCCTGATCCTGCATCAAAGTATAACTACGCACACTGCAGTCCTAACAACCCAAAAACTGGCTTTTTTTATCCTTTTTTTGATGGGCGACCAAATTTGCTGTGACCAAATTTTGGAAAACGGTGGGAGTTAAATAGTCTATTTCATATTCCAATTTTAATAGTTTTCAAGAAAACTCCTTTCCATAGGGATTCAATATTTTTGGGGAAGTATTTTCACTTAGCGTGACACTCATGAACAACTTGCAAATATACAAGGATATTCCCCCAATTCCCTCATTATCCTCTATTTAAATTCAAACCTTAACAGAATTTCAAATTCAAAATGAGTTCCACGAGCATGTGTCCATACTTTGTATCACATAAATAATGCATCTTTACCAATCGAAAATGGAAAATTTAACAATGCTGTGTTAAAGTAATTACAATAATGAACTTGTGTTCGAGCAAAAACTTCAAAACGAGCAATTTCGAATGCTTATTATTAAATATAAGTATGCAAATTGCTCATATTAACCAACCAGCAGGGCTAAGTAAGATAATTTTACATGTACATTTACAGCTTTGCGTATTTGCAGATCTTAATTAAACCTTGGAAACTCATTGCCACATTTATGCTGAAATGTTAGCACACGTACTTTGTCGCAAACTGAATTTCCTTAAAAGCCACAGAAACTAATTTCAATGGAATCGCTGGCGATGTTGACGATTTGTGCTGCATGAACAAGCACAAATCAAAAGGATTAACTAGCTCCCAAAGGCGATGGTGTTGGTTAGTTCTGTTTGTCCAAACGAGCCCGTTGGGATGAATTATTCACGAGAAATATTGATTCGAAACGAAATATTGAGAGCTTGAAACCTTGCATGGATAGCAGAAAGTTTTCGTTGGCTTAAGTTATCTGGTCTGTAATTAATGTGATTTTTCTACATACTTATCAATATGTTGTTGTTTTTTCATTTGAAAATGATTACTTGGGCCTAACACTGCTACACTTATGAACACATGCATCGTGAATTTATGTGACCCAGCTGTACAAGGCTTATGGGCAACCCACTAAGCCTACCATGCCTCTTTGAAATTAGTGTAAACAGTTTTCACATTACCTAGAATCAGGCCTGCAATGCGCTCAGAAAGCTAGCAGTCGACATCTCTCCACTCACCTGCGTCGTTTAGTTTATAAGCTCTCTCTCTTGTAAAGCTCGCTTTGTTTCGTAAGCTTTCCCTTTCATTGCGATACACCCTCAATGTATGAGGGCTCTTGTAGTTACTTTATAAGCATAAGTACAAAACAGCGAGCGCACTCCCCTTGGCGGTTCCTGGCAGATAGACGAGAAGGAAATTGGGAGGCATGACTTCACGTGACGTTCAGACTATGATTTGGTGCCATAGAAAAAGTTTTCCGCTCAGTCAATTAGTTGCCAGTTAGTGTAGCAACTAAGGCCTCTATGTCGATGGCAAAGCTAGTTTACCACGTCTTCTTCGAGATGTGCAGTCTCAAAACTCGACGCATGATGTGTTCGTGTGTATCAGGCTACGAATCCTTTCATTAAAGCTCTGCGCAATCCGAAGCCTGATGTCAATTAATCACCGTTCGCTAAGTATAATGAGACTTAAGCCGTGCTTGTGTAAAAGAAATGTTTCTCTCATAACAGCCATGAATCCTCCAGTTCTCAAACCATACTGTAATGAAACAGATCTCGTTTGGCACAAATCACCCCTTGACTAACTTTTCTAACAATTTTGCAGCCCCGTTCAACATGCAGCGCGACCAATATAAAGAGGGTGGCTTCCGGGTGCCTTCTTCCTTCTTTTCCAGCAAGAGGAGATTTTGGAAATAAACTATTGTTTATTATTTTGTTTTAGAAAATAAAAAAAAATATAAAATATTTAGCTTGATATTATGTTTGTCTGATAAATCTAAATTAAATTGATTGCTTCTCACAACGCCCCCTTGCACCGAATTCATGCACTGAATAAGAGTTTGATGTCCAATGGACGGAGTCGATATAAATGTCCTTGTTTTTCAACACCCAGTCCTCTAACATATTTTAGGTCAGTCGTCTATTTAGACGATTATATTGGTATAGATAGTATATTGGGTTTCTGATATTGGAGATTTTCCATTTACTATACCACCGAACCCAATGTAGTTTACAAATTTGTGATAGACGTCCTTTAGTGATCTAATTGTTTCTAGATGATTCAAGTGTGGTTCTTAACGTACGCCCACATTAAATTTTGCAATTTCTTTCGAAACGATTCTCTATTGCTTGTGATGTTAACTGATTTGGTGCTAATTGGGCCTTAAAAACACTTTGTGAATCCTTTTTATGGTAGAAAACGAAGTATTAAGATTGTTCGGATAATCTTAAACAAGCCTTGGTGAAGACTACATTATTTTTGAAAGATAAGAAAGATAAGATGGTCAACATGCTGTCAAATTTGCTGACAAGGCAAGCCATGATCACGCGCGTCCTCTTTGGTTTATCATTGGTCAATTTTGAAATGCTCGTTACTAATCGTAGGATATGGAAAGGCTTTGGCCGCCAAGAAATACTTAAAAAAGAAAAACGTGAGCCCTCAGAGCCCTTACACTCATTCAACAGAGTTCTCATTTGTTCAAGTCCCACTGGTGACATTGATATTCAAATTAAGTCTTCGCTGAGTTAGCTTAGCAAGGGTATAAATCACTTATAAGTTGTAAGTGAAAATGGAATAACTGATCTACCAAAAACTTCTGAAATTCAAATTAATGTTTCTAGTGTTGATGTATCAGCTGATTGTCCGAGCTGAATGTACCATGTTGTGATATTCTTCGGGATTGTCATCGCCATCGTCACTTTCTGTCAATGAAACATTTGACAAAATTTGCTCATTCGTTAGATGTTCGATGCTAGTAAGACCTGAGTCAATCACGACCAAACCAGATCTTTTCGCTGCTAAGCAGAATGTCATTTTCTGCATCACATCCGTCAAAATTGTAATCATCCAAAAATCTGATATGAACGTAACAGCCCATGATTATTCGTGTCGAAACTCTTTGTCACGTCATGTGAAGAAAATTTATTGCATCTAACTTGTTCTTGTCACTGATCACAGTGAACTTGTCTTTGCCATCGTCAATAAGAATCGACTTCGCGAGAATAATGCGCCTTTCGTTGCTTTTCCCGTTATGTAATCACCACCCGATCCATTGGCAGTAACTTCTGATCTCTCTATTTGATGAAATGAAAGCAACTTCCGGCACTTTAAATCTTTCAAATCGGGGTGAGCAAGGCAATTAATTATTCAATACCAATAAAGTTTCCCGATTTATCACATTCGGAGTGGAAGAATTCGAATTTTTGTTGTCGAAAATTCAGTTTCCCATAAAAGGATACATAACCTCGGTAAAAGCGATTTCTCACTTATAATACGTCGCGGAATAAAATCTGATATGCAAAATAAATCCATACGGGGAACATATTATAGAAAAGAATTTATTTTCAATAAAAACTGTGTTTTAACAACGCAAATAATACATATGGCAACACACAAAAGTATAACGATTGATTTGAGTGTTATTTTCCTAAGAATTTGTAACGGTACAATGGCAATTATTTGCATCCAATATTGAAGAGGTCTTTACTCTGTAGCTTTCAAGGATCGGGAGTGTTTGGACTTTAATAACATCAATGATTTTTCCATAAGAAAGAGTTGAGTCCGTAAGTAAAGGAAATTTCATTTGAAATTTGTGAGCAAATAGTTAGATTGAATAAATATCGAAAACTATAGCGTGAAATTGGAGAAATTGTGGATAAACCTAACATATCTTTTTAAGCTGAATTTTTTTAAACCAGTGGAAATAGTGAAAATTGTGGAAAATATAACCGATACAAGTGTCCATCCAGTAAAATGTCCAAAACCAGAAATTTCCTGTAGAAAAATGGTTTCCATTGTCGAATCCCGCGAAAAAAAACAAATTTAAGCGACGTTGATAAAAGAAAAAGACTCGATTTAGCTAAATAGCACAGGAATGATGTCAAACCAAACTGGGATAAAGTTAAAATGAGTGACGAGAGCAAATTAAACATTTTTAATTATGATAAAAAAAAACTGTGACGAAGAAATTTATATACAATGGTATGAGGGTCTAATGGTAGGGGTATGTATGTCAGCGACTGGGGTTGATAATTTCGCTTTTATAGAGATAACTATGGATCGATTTGGCTACCTGAACAGACTAAAAGAGAATCTAAACCAATCTATAACCAAACGGCCATTAGATTAATAATGGAATTTCCAACAAGACCAAGATCGCAAACACTTTCCACTTTCCTCCTCAGTTCCCTCTCCTCCTCCTTCTCCACTGGGGACTGCTTCACCATAAGAAATATGTTTTTTACAAAATATCCTTAATCGAATGAATTTTTCCCAAGCAGAAATTTTTAAACCTCAAAAGGCGCAACGTATTCAAATGAATAGTTGAATTTGTATTGCATTCAAAAGGACATGAGGTAAATTGAGTGTACAAGAAACAATTTTGTTACAGGGACGTGCGTTCGTTCCGTTGTAACAACTACGAAAATCTAAGAAAATAGGTTATGGGTCATATCATCCTTCCCGCATTTTTATGTTACATTTTAAAATTAGCCCGCAATAAAAATTATTTTAAAGAATGCCATTATTATTATTACAGAAAAAATTTAGAAAAGTTGATAAATTCAACAAATTGTAACCAATAAATAAAATGCAATATCCTTGCCCTGAATTTGTTTAATCGAGCTTTGGTCTTCTTTAGTCTGCGGAATAGGCGTGACAATGTTAATTGTCTGAATGAAAGAATTAGCAACATTTTCATTTGATGGAAGTGTTCGAGATGTAGCTTTGAAACACACATGTTCATTGCTGGTCCACACTAAATGGAAAGATAAAAAGTTTAATTAAAATTAATGCCACCACCTTCCCACAGAAACATTGTTTATACAAATTATTTTTAAACAATTTAATTACATTGACCAAATTCTACACGAAGCAATCGCAGTGCAAACTAATTTCACCCTCCAAATAAATGTATCCTTGCAATTGTCCAGTTGCAAATACTATTAGCCCAGAAGGATCATTTGATAGCATTTACACAACATAGCACTCGATCTGGTTTACAGGTCACTTATTTTGAATGAATTGCAGCGTGAATTTAATTGTCTATTCTCCATTTCCTATTACAGGGTTCTACCGCTTGCAGATATTAACGAACTTCTTTCCGCGTAAAATTACACGAGCAAACCGTGTTAGCAAATAAAATGAAAACGACACTTGTGTGGGTGGTGTTAGGCGGCGCATTGCTCTTATTAAGCGGAAATGTTGATGCATGGGGTGGTCTGTTCAATCGATTCTCACCGGAAATGCTGGCCAACATGGGATATGGCAACCATGGTGGTGGACTGCATCAATTTTTGCAGGTAAGTGTTAAAATATAAATATTTGCATGACATCCTCTTTCAGATAAATTGTTGTAGGATTGAACTGAAGATTGTAGGATTGAGGTACAGATGGTGCTACATTAGAGAAATAATAATGTTAATTTGATTCGATAAAACTTTGATAAAACTGAAGCGACTTTGTGGCACAATTTGAAGATGAAAAAAGCGATTGGAATAGATAGCAACACTCTAAGGCTGTACTTTTGAGTAATCTTTATTTTTTTCACGTTACAAGAGAGCCCATGAAGAAGCACTTTCTGCTCCACAATTATACCACAAATCATGGGGTGAGGTTGTGCCATCTTAGTTTTTCATAGATATCGTATGATCGATATAGGTTCCAAAATCAAGACCTTATATAGTTAATCTGTGATCCTGTAGCTACAAGGTTTATGCATAAGTGTTTTCTGGTTTTAATAAGCGATGACGCCAGCGAAAAGTACGCAGCGTATTAATTTGACACAAACGCCATTTCAGTTCTCTGACATTTAGCTGCAAACACACACAAGTTGAGTCCGCGAAAACACGCATGTTTGTTTTATCGGGTTGATCAATCATTTCGAATTTCTTGCCTGAAAAAGAACATTTGAAGCACGCATAGCTTTTATTGTGTAACCAATAGAAAAAAGCTGTTTAAAGTCATCGTTTACTGGTAGAAACAAGTAATGGACACGCTCCATCAATTAGAATATGTGAGGTAATTTCAATGTGAAAGACAGTGAGTGAAAGTGATCCTAATTAAAAGCCACATAATTACCAAGATTGACGTTAATTATGTTATGTGGATGTGTAGAGTTTGAGTTTTAGTTGGGTCGTGGATAATCGTGGACTCATGTAGGGATTTACTTCGCTCTTTGCACAAGAAGCGTGCCCTTCCTTAAAATCAATTACAAAACCTGTTCCTGCAGGGATATTGACTTTTCTTCTTCTTCTACTAAAATTCTTGCGGATGTTAATTTCTGCACTTTAGAAGTGAGATTATGAATAAAGCTCTCTTCGATAAATTCTTTGATGGCAGGTAGTGAATAGTTGACTAGCAAAGGGAGTCAACACTGCTTGTCGATTTAATGGACAACTCGCACATTTATGAAATCCTGCGTTAAGGTCGTCTGATCTTTCTTGTAGACCGTTCATCAGTTCGTTCTTCAGTACTGATGAGCATCGACTGCTGCACACCTTCTCCGTCCGAGTACTAAGATCCTTTCGCCATGCTATTTTTATTCGTCGGAAATACGCAACATTTAGAGTTGCAGGAGATGTGTTGCGTTTGGGAGCAGAGCTATAAACAATATGTCATTTCTGCTTTTTCACTTCAATGTGGATGTGAGAACTGATCATTTTTGTTTCACTTGCTGTTTTTAAAACTGGGGCTTTAAATTTTTGAATCTTGGATTAAAGCGACGTTTTTCAGTGTCAGTTTCTACCGAACTTTTCCATATTCTTTCTGCTTTGTAAATGACGTAAACCGGTGCTAGTTCACCTTCGGAACTTCAATACATTTTCATTAACGTGTTCGATTTTCATGTTTTCGGAATATTTGCTGCCCGTTCCAACAAGAACTTTGTTTGAACAATGATACGAGGCATATTTCATCTAAGCCCTAAATATTTCTCGCGGGAACATCCACGATCACTTGTTCGAGGTAATCAAAAATCAATTTTTTACTTCTTCATTGACGCTATCAGGACTGTAAGTAATATATTTGGACACTCGATTGGAAAATGTCTCGTGTCTTTCGAGAAAAGCAGGCAACCTGCTAACGCCCTTAAATATTCCTACTGTCCTAGCCAATCTATCTAGCTAAGATTTAAAAATAATTGGAAGTACACTAAGCGCAAATCCTAATGATGATCCTAATAATACGGGAAACGAAAACAGAGCCCTCGTCTTCTGTAAAATCAGTTGGGACTCCATTTTTATTGGGACTCCATTGGTGCAGTTTCCTCAGGTTTTTTAGATGTGTTTAGAGGAAATCCACTCTAGATTTTCTGTAGATCTAATCCACTCTAGATCTTCTCTTTATTAGCCATTGAAGTAACAAACCTTCAAATCCCAATTGACAATCAATTTTTGTCACGAAGCCCTTATTTAACAGACAATGACACTTCACAAGAAAACACAATTATTGCTAACACGAGTGTTCTGATCGGCAGCTTTCGTTCCACTAGTTTTTTGTTTTTGTCCGTTATCGCATTGCTATATATGTATGCTGTTCAGGGAAAATGGTGTCGATGACACTCGAGTGAATTGCGTCAAGTTCAAATATGTGAAAAAAAGTGCTGGTGACACAATTTTACCCACAGAACATGAATTATGGTAATTATCAACGATTAATGAACTGGTAAAAAACTATTTTCTTTATTGATACATTGCTAGTTCAAAATAACCATAAAGCATTAAACTAATATATTCATACTAAAGAAAATAAAAGCCGCTGAAAAGTCTGAAAATGTGAAACTTATGAATTCTTGCTTATTGCGTTATTGCGTAGTATGCAAATTTATATTGCATTTCACATGTGTTATTCTGCATTAATTTACCTACACATTTCACATTTGCCTTGCTGCAGTATGTTCTTAAAACGGAAAACACTCATAAATAAAGGCTCCTGAACAACGCAAAGACTTGTTCCTAGTCTAATAAGCACTTGTTAACAACATCAACACAATGTCCTTGGACTTGAAACTAGCTTTGCAAACATCAGCACCTTCTTACTTCGGGATTTCTTTTGCGTTTAGAATCAGGTGCAACACTCCCTGCGGTGTTAAATAGCTGAATTAAAGCTTTTATGAAAGTAATCTTGATTGTTAAGGGGTGGATATTGTCGTGATTTTGTATCTCAACACAGAGAATATGCTCAGAACAATTGATATACAAGGACTATCGGCATTATAAATTTCTGCCTGTTTTGAAGACGCTTATTCGCGTAATTAATGTATCCCTTTTTTGATGTATTCATAAAATGTTGATTTTCCATCATTTCACTTATTATGCATCTGTATATTAACTACAAATTGCGATTAATTTTTTATGATGAATTTTATAAAACATGTAAAGGGTGTCCTTTGAGAGAATTAGAACTTGTGAACAAAATATGCTAGTTTTGAATGATTTTATATGCATTCCATTGATGCCATTTAATGGAAAATGGTTCTTCTCATTCCAAAAACAGTATTCAATGTGTGAAATCTCTGAATTATTACCTGGAAAATTGTTGTCGTTTTTCGTGATCCCTGGAAAGATATGGATTTCATAGGCATTTAATTGGTACTACGCAACTCTATTCTACTGTACGAAAGCATTACTGCATTTAGGGCTACACTCCTGGCAGCTCCTCGCAGAACGAGACAGAAAAAACACAAGCAAATTTATGTCTGTATTGCGTATTTCCACAAGAAGTTTGAGGGGCATCTGCTTATTTTACTTAAAAATGAAAGAAGAATGGTTGGTAACTACCGTCCATCTTGAAATCGAATGCCTTAACTTTAGGTGGAAAGAACAAAAATTGTTCTAAGAAGTTCTGAGCTCGACAATTGAGAAATTTTTGAGATCGGAACCCATGATTTGCATAAAAGTTAGCCAATGGCGTAGCGTTTGATGGCGAATATTCTGAAAGATGATATGACGATGAATCGCGTAACCTGAAAGATAACACGTCGCTACATGGTACTAAGACTACGTAGGACAGTTAGAGACTGCTTACCAAAGATGGGATTGGTTGACACTTGCTTAAACCACCCACCGCAACTTAATTGACAAGGGAAAGTGCGATCTTTTTGACTAAAAGAGCTGAGTTGAAAACAGGTCAGGATCGCTTGATCCACAGGGGATCCTTCTGTTACCTTCTCCACTTGGGAGTCACCACTTCCACCACTCAAAGAAATATTTTCATCCAAATATACTGCTTATTTATTCACCAGTCTATCGCGAATTAAATAAAACTTTTTTTGTTATTTATACAGCACATTCATAACCAATGGGTAACAAATCAATCTGTTAACAACACTGAATTCTGATTTTTTCTTGTCAGTAGTACATGAATTACTTCCCTTTGTGGCGCTTTGCTCAATTATGTTCTTAATTTACTGCTGTTTTCTCCACCTTTGGACACAGTCTTTTCCCTGGGACAGATAACGCCATTTGAACTAGTTCTTCACGTCACAATGAAACCAGAAGCACTTTTGAGCCGTAAACCAATGAAGAACTTTTTGTATATTTTGACAGATAACGTCAAGAACGAGCGCAAACTACGTCGTCAGCTGAAGACATAGCAGAAAGTAAATTTAGACAGCTGAAACGAAGAAAAATTATAAGGCGAAAGAGCGTTTCTTCTGCACATTTGTATTATTTTTCATGGACAACCGACCGTCTCATAAGCACAGTCTAACTCGTCTTAATCGATACCTCATCCGTATGCTAAACCTTTCCAGTGAGTATCCAAATTAATGGCATTGCGAGTTTCCGTAACCCCTCGGTATGCGTTTTCAGCCGGAATTGTTCAAACATACCATACCGACTTGTGGGTGAAATTGAACAAATAATAGATGACAGTTTCCAGCTATCCTTTGGTTAGACCTGCGTTATTGTCCTGTCTCGACAGACTCCATTAGAAGTCAGTAGGTCACTGCTAGGCGACCTCAAAATTGTAAACTATGCAACAGTAATCAATGACTTCATTACAATAATACAACGACAGCGTGTGAAACTTGAGAGCTCATTATCTAAAAATTAGCTGACATATTATAAATCCAATCTTTTCGAAGGGAAATTCTAGAACCCGTAAAAGAGAGATGAACAAAGGACAATGTCTGGTTTCAAGTTCTGCAAACAATACTAATGCACACGTCGTTCTCAAAAGCAGATAAAAGAATATCAAGACTATCCTTTAAGATTCTATTTCTGGACCATTCAGCTGTTTCAGGCGCAATTCAGTACAGCAAAACTATTTTCATTCGTAATACTATGCAAGCCAAAAATATATGCATGCTTCCCGATAGGGTATTTATATTTCATCAAAAAACTCGGGAACTCCCAACCAGATGTCTTCATGTGTCAAGTAGGTTTTTCTTTAACTTAATAAAATTTATGAATAAAAACATCAGTCTGGTGGAATAATTTGGAGTCCAACACTCTATTTAGCTCTAGCTAGCCAAACTATGGTGGCCAAACATAATGCAAAAGAGTTCAACGACAGGACGTCAACGGGCTTCGTAACATTTGACACAACGAAATAAAGTGACAAATTCAGGCATTCAGGAGTTATAGTTCAAATGCATGATCTTCATGTGACATCACAGCTGACTCAAATTTTTGACTCATTTCCAGAGCGTAGACCTCCGTGGCAATACTGAAAATATCCCACGCTAACCGTTGAAACCTGTAGTTCCTCGAAGAACAACCAAATTTCCTGTTTAATCTATGTTATTCATTGGTACTTTTCCTACACTGCTCTCAAATGTAAAAATAGTACTGCATCCCCAACTGCAAGCTATGCAGCGAACATTACAGTTTCTTTTTATTCATGTATTCAAAAAAATAGATCAATAAATGAGAAAAAGCGAGTGTTCTCTGAATTATTTGCGATAGTATTAGATTGGCAACTAAGCAATTACAGATTTCAGTTATAGATGTCTCTCACTTCCATTTTTCTAAGATCCATAAAAGTTATGATCTTCGTCTTCTTCTCACATATGTTAGCTGTCATCTTTGCGTAGCTTACAAGTTCATTGAGTAGATATTTTCTTAAATTTTTTCCACCTTAATATTAGTCTAGAGTGTAAAAACTAATATTTTCGCCATATTTTGCATTATTATTTTCGTAAGGAAAGGAACACAGTGCAAACTGCCAAAAAGTTATGCGATTTGTATAGTAATGATGCCCTTAAGAAAAGACAATGTCGAAATCGGGTCATAAAATTCCGTTCTGGATATTTTTCCCTTAAAACTGGCCAACTTTTACGTTGACCAGTTGCGCTTCGTCCAGTGGTCGAAGCGGATCGTCACGTAACTACACGGGAAATTGCAATTAAATGTTTCAGAAACGGCCATTGACAAGCATTTAAAATATGTCGATCTCATTAAGAAGCTCGATTTTTGGGTTCCGCACATTTTGAAAGAAATTCATCTGACCGAGCGAATAATTGCTTAAATTCGACCCGTTTTTAAAACGAAACATTACTGAACACGGAAACTGAATTGCGTCAATTGCGAATCAATTGACAATGTCAATCGAAAATTATCGTCGTGCATGCTCAATGAGTCATCGCAAACCAGTTCAAACTCATATATCCAACAAAAAAATGTTTTGGAGACAATTAGCTGGGATTGGGAATCTACGGTGTATTTTGAGCTTCTTTCAAAAAACCTAACGATAAATTCGCAGGTCAGCGGTCGACAACTGGGCAAATTGAATGCAGCGGTCAAGGAAAAGCCACCAGATTTGGTCAATTATAGTGGTGTCATCTTCCGAAGCCGTAAACGTCACATAAATTTATGCATATTTGTTCAGAATTGATGGTGGTTGTAACACCACATAGCGCTAATCTCGCGCCATCGGATTACCACATTTCCGATATCTGGACAATTCCCTTCGTGGCAATGATGATGACGTTATAAAATCTCATTTAACTCAGTTTTTGACCCAAATAGAACAGCCTTTCTGCGGGCGTGGCATTTCGAAGATGTCACAGAGATGTCAAAAGTTCTTCGAACGAAATCGGAAATACATTATAAATTAAACTTCATTCCAATTTAAAAACATCTTTTATTTCACTGAAAACATCGGCAATTAATATGACCAACCCAGTACTTTGAATGGCGGAAGAAGTTTGAGTATTAATAGAATCAAAAACTTCAATATTGTTTTCTTGGTTCTAACAACTTAGATTTCTATCGAAAAACTATCCTTACACCGTAAGAGTGGTTATTTTTCTAAACTAAATGTCATTTTATCGTATGTTCTTCGGTAAGCTGAAATACTCTGCAGAATATGTATGTTGTCAAAAGAGTATACTGAGAGAACCATGATGAAGATAACTTGATAGATGAGGACTCATCTGTAGCAATTCAAAAAACGGTTATGAGGGCACTGTTTATGGATATCGTAGCTTGGAATTAAAGAGTCAGGGAACTAATAAGGAAACAAAAGAAATTGCAGTAGAATGATAAGCGTGTTATATTTCCGGATTAATTGGCTCTACCTACAGGAATAGCTCAACAGAGAAATTTCATACAAATGAAATATCATACAAAAAACATTTCTAAGTATCCTGCAGCGAATAGTACTGGAATTGGCTACTTTTTCGGATATCATCATATTCATGTCAGTTTTCGTTTGTCCAAGTTAAGATCGGACTGGTCTCAGTATAAATTTCAGAACATCATACAGACGATAACTATGAATAGATTCGAAAAGTAACGGTCTGTCATTCACGCAATGACAATGCTGCTCCATTTGAGCACAGAATTTCCTTGAACCAGCAAACCTCCCGAATAAACCTATAAAAGTGGGTTTAAAGTTAACTTAAATAATCTCTTTATTGTTACAAAACTACTTTCCAACAATTTCTCTAGGTTTACAATAAAAGAGTGCAAAAAAAGGCAAGGCAATCTTAAACTACTTAAAACTGCGGCCTCTAAGGACACTCTGATCTACGTCAGTAACACTTTATGGGGATGCTCTCTATTTATTGTCAATCTTATCTTCACCATAGTTGTCTCAAATTTGCATCACAGCAACACATGGGTCTCGTCTTTTCAACGTCACCAATTTTTTTTTTTTTTTGTTTGGCAATAGTTTTACAAAACATAGTTATTGTTGGGAAATGGGTTACTAGATAATGTTTTAAACTCAAATATTTCAATTAATGCAAAGTATTTATTCTCATGAAGAACTTTAGGAAGGTGATCATATATCGGTTTAAACTTATGATGTTTTCTCTAGGAGAATCTACACAAGACTAACTAACAATTATCCTAAAGTATTTATCCTAACTAACTACATAACGAAAAATATGAAGAATGGGCTACAGATGTCTGGCTGGACTCAAAAAGGTATTTATTATCCCAAACACATTTTTTATTGCTATTGGGATTTTCCCTAGGATAATTTTATCATCCTTTCCTTGGGTATTTTCCTGAGTCATAAAATCACAGACCACTCATCATACTTTCAATAGAGTAATTTTTGTACATTAAAATAAATATTTCAACACGCCTCCTCAAAAATTAATCCATTGAATGATATCATAAGATTGTCATTTTATAACATAATACAGCACTTACTTTATAACTTTTACATTAAACATAAAATTTTAGTGATACACCTTCCTCATGTTACTATTTGGGATATACATATGATCCAACATTTGTTGCTAAGGATTAGGGAAACCCAAATAAAACCTAATCAGACCATCTTACTTAATATTAAATTACAAAATAAAACTTATAACAATAACTTATTATTAATATTATTCCAGAACTAATCCTTTCCTTAATTCCAGGAATTTTACTACCGGTAGAGGCTTCGTGAACATATCAGCCAACTGATTACCTGTTGGAATATATTTTAAATTAATTGTTTTATTTTCAACTTGCTCACGCGAGAAATGATATTTTATGTCGATATGTTTCGATCTTTTGTGACTGGTTGGGTTATTCGCGATACTAATGCACCCATTGTTGTCTTCGTAGATTGTTGTAGGTTCTGAAATTTTTATATTTGTACTATTAGCTAAAGATCTCAACCACATTGCCTCTCTAACAGCTTCAAAAAGAGCCATATATTCTGCTTCAATAGATGAAGATGCCACAGAGGTTTGTCTTTTTGTATTCCAAGTAATTGTGCAACGTTCGAATAATTTAAATACGTAACCAGTCGTACTCTTCCTATCATTTGAATCAGAACCTCCCCAGTCTGAGTCCACATATCCACTCAAAACATCATTGAAACTGCCTCGAACATATTTAATTTTAGTTCAGCTGATCCCTTAAGATATCGAAGTACTCTTTTTAGGTTTTTCCACAACTCTTTGTTATTTTTATTTAGATAACGACTTAAAATGTTTACAGCTACACTCAGATCAGGTCTAGTACATAACATTACGTACATTAAGCAACCCACAACGTTTCGACAAGGGGCATCAAATTTTTCATCAGAATTGAGAGCTATAAAATCTAGCTTACTTTCGAGTGGAGTATCAACGGGTTTACAGTCTGACATATTGAATGTACTTAAAATTTTCTTTATATATTGACTCTGATCTAAAGTTAATATATTTCCATTTCTTTGAACTCTAATTCCTAAAAAGAGTTTAATATCTTTCAAGTCAGTCATATTAAATTTCTTCATTAAATACATCTTAAAGTTAGTCATTGTTTCTAAATTAACCGTGGCGATTACAAGATCATCTACATAAAGTACTAAATATATATTTTTCGAAATATCTCCCTTATCATATATATATATACACCTATCAACAGCTGAATTCCTAAAACCTTCTTCAATTAAAGATTGTTCAAATGTTTCAAACCAGCATCTTGCAGCTTGTTTTAATCCGTAAATAGCTTTATGTAGTTTACAAACTTGATTTTTACTACTTTTGACACCATCAGGTACTCTCATATAGATTTCCTCTTTCAGTATGCCATTCAAAAAGGCCGTCTTCACATCCATATGGTGAATAAGTAAATTAAATTGGTTTGCTAAAGCTACTATAATTCTAAAACTGGAAATCCTAGCTACAGGTGCAAAAGTTTCATTGTAATCTATTAAGTATTCTTGGCTAAAACCTCTAGCTACCAATCGGGCTTTATATTTTGATGGGTTTCCAAATTCATCATTCTTTATTGTAAATACCCATTTACAGTCTACTATATTTTTATCTGGAGGCTTGGATACTAAAGACCATGTCTTATTTATCAAAAGAGAATTAATTTCATCTTTTATAGCCGATTCCCATTGAGCCCTATCATCTCTACTTTTAATTTCTTCATACGAAGTTGGAATATTACAATCAAAAGATTGAGCACTCAACAAATGACTATCAAACATGTCATCTTCAATGTATGACATAGCTGGACGACCTTTAATTCTTTCACTCCTTCTTGGTTCAATTGACAAGCCTTCTTTCTGTTTATCATCACTGTGATAATTTTGAGAGTCTTGAGATTCAGGATCTATTTCCATATCTGTTTCAACTACAGATTCATTATTTAATTTGACATTTTCAGTGCTAGATTTCATTTCATCTGATTCATCAATATCAGATTTATTTGATTTACCTACTGATTTTGACATTATGTCAGATGCATCAGTTTTATTTCGAGTGTTTTCGAAATTAACACCTTCAGTCTTAGCTGTTGGTCTAGTTTTCAAAAAACTAGTTTCGTCAATTATAACATCTCTAGCTACTGTGAACTTCCCAGTTTCCACATCCCATATCTTATACCCATTTAATTCATACCCAACCAGTACACCTTTTAGTGATTTTTCATCAAATTTTAACTTTCTGGTTTTCTTATGGATAAAAACGGTAGAACCAAATACTTTTAAATATTTTAACTGTGGCTTTTTACCATGCCACATTTCGTATGGTGTTTTAGATTGTTTCAAAGCTCTTGTGGGCGTCAAGTTAATTAAATATGTACTAGTCAAAACAGCTTCACCCCAAAAAGTCTTATCTAAACTAGCTCCCGCAATCATTGCTCGAGCCTTTTCAGTAATCGTTCTCACCATACGTTCTGAAACACCATTCAATTGCGGGGTATGTGGAACAGTCAAGTGGTAAGTAATGCCTTTTCTTACGCAGTATTCCTTCATCTCGTTTGATAAATACTCTCTACCATTATCACAGTATAGATTAACAATTTTTGAATTAAAATGAGCCTCACATTTGGCTACAAAATCTTGAAAAACTGTAAAGACTTCAGATTTATATGCAATTAGATATGTAACACAATAGTGTGTAAATTGATCGACAAATAAAACAAAATAATTTTTATCATTAACTGTAGAAGGAGTGATAGGGCCGCAAACATCTGAATGAATTATAAATAACGGTCGTTTTACATGGCTTTTATCTTTAATCTTATTAAATGACAAACGTGCTAATTTGCCATTAATACACGGTTCACATAGATTATTATTCGGCGAAATATATTCAATTTGTCCTATATCCTCCATCATCCTTTTATTTTTTAATTCTAAAAATTTGGTTTTTCCTATATGGCCTAGACGCTGATGCCATAATTCATAATTTTCATCTTTAGCAATATTTACTTGAGCATGTTTAACAATCACAAGCTTAATACCAATCAAATTATTTAAAGACTCACCTGTCATGATGACATTATTATCCTTACTTATTTCGACACCTTTTTGGTTGAAAATAATTACCATACCAGCTTCCTGCATTCTTTTTACTGATAGTAGATTATACGGGATGTCTGGACAGTAGAAGACATTTTCCAGGATTCCTTGTACACCTAAGTTGCTGACAACGTTCAATGAGCCTTTCTTGATTATTGTGATGTATTCTCCCTTTTTCGCAATTAACACTTTTATTGGTGTCTGTAAATCAACAAAATCTCCAACTAGATCTTCTCTGTTGACTATATGGTCAGATGCTCCCGAGTCTAAAATGAATTGAATACAATTATTGTCGTAATTATTTTGATGATGTGATGTATAGTCGCTAGTCATAAAAGCGAAACTTGAAATATTATCCTTTGACGATTGAGCAATTTGTACAGTTTGGACATTTTTATTTTTCTCAGCCTTTTGATATTGAATACTCCTCTTGTAATAGTAGCAATCACTTTTGATGTGACCTCTTCGACCGCAGTGATGACATTTTCCTTTAGATGCATTTCTTTTATATGGTTTAAATGATTTATTTTTGTTCTGTTTTTGATTATTATTTTTGAAGTATTTTCTATTATTAAAATTACTCTTCCTCACTGTATTATCTTGATTTTCAATATAAAGCACTTTTGAACTTGTATCACGATTATCAGCCTTGATTTTCGTTTCATGGTCTAAAAGTCTTGTTTTTACGAAAGCTAAATTCAAATTATCCTCAGATAATGTTTCTATAGCAGTAATTACACCGTTATAAGATGATGGAAGTGTCAATAACAAATGGGACACTTTATCAGGTTCTTCTAATTTTCCACCTGCGACTAATAATTCTGTAACTAAATCATCAAAAATTCTAAAATGTTCCATCAAAGATATGTCGCCTTGTAATTTAAGTTCCAATAATCTTTTTCGTAAAGCCAATTGAGTGGCAAGGCTTTTTCGTTCGTAGATCGCGTCTAACTTTTCAAAAATTTCTTTTGCGGTACTTGCTGATTCCGCGAAACCAAGAAAAGAATCACTTAAATATTCCACAATCACACTTTTTGCGATACGTTCTGCTTTTATCCACTTTCTATTAAGTTCTTCAGGAGCTTCATTATCAATAACTTTGATAACGTTCAATTCAGTCAGTAAAGCACGAATCCTTAACTTCCATACACTATATCTATCACCGTCAAAAGCTTTAATATTTCTCTTAGATTTTGTCATCTCCATTGTTTATAATCGCGAGATACAATGAACGAGAGAAAAGTATAATTGTTACACTTGTGAAATTAACAGGGCCGATATAAACGCAATTGTTAAATAAAGCACTATAAAAACTATCACTGAAACACAAAGTAACCTGGGCCCATAACCTGTTGGGAAATGGGTTACTAGATAATGTTTTAAACTCAAATATTTCAATTAATGCAAAGTATTTATTCTCATGAAGAACTTTAGGAAGGTGATCATATATCGGTTTAAACTTATGATGTTTTCTCTAGGAGAATCTACACAAGACTAACTAACAATTATCCTAAAGTATTTATCCTAACTAACTACATAACGAAAAATATGAAGAATGGGCTACAGATGTCTGGCTGGACTCAAAAAGGTATTTATTATCCCAAACACATTTTTTATTGCTAT
This sequence comes from Stratiomys singularior, assembly GCA_954870665.1. Taxonomy (NCBI): domain Eukaryota; kingdom Metazoa; phylum Arthropoda; class Insecta; order Diptera; family Stratiomyidae; genus Stratiomys; species Stratiomys singularior. Next base: position 26,699,692 of record OX940878.1, on the reverse strand, counting down.
TGGGATTTTCCCTAGGATAATTTTATCATCCTTTCCTTGGGTATTTTCCTGAGTCATAAAATCACAGACCACTCATCATACTTTCAATAGAGTAATTTTTGTACATTAAAATAAATATTTCAACAGTTATACATAAAAACCGTTAGTAGTAATATCTTCAGTCAAGCGAAATTTCTTACTGATAAGATTTTTTTTTTTGAGGTTTGCAAACAGCAAGTACTCACTGGAAGCCAAATCTGGTGAGTACAAAGGGTACGAGTTGTTTTGCCATTGTTTCAATTTTCTTGTAGCACGGTGCGTTGTGTTGGTGAAACAATTTTTTTTCTTTGTGATATGCGCTCGTTTATTGCAATTGTGGCCTTTAAATGCCCCGATAATGTAGTCCCCCTCTGGTGGTAGTCGATCCATACTATACCACGCACATCTCAAAATACCGAGGTCATAACATTTCCAGTTGGTTGTTGTGCTTTTGGGCGCTTTGGACGAAGTTCACCAGTTGCAAATTGATCGTTTCGATTGCGGAGTGTTGATGGGTCCATGTTTCATCAATTGTCACATATCGAAGCAAAAATTCCGGTTTCTTACGTTTTAATATAGCCAAACACTGCTCAGAATCTGCGACAAGTTTGTTCTTTGGTCAACAGTGAGCTAACGCCGCACCCACTTTGAACAAAGCTTTTCAATGGACTTTCTCATGCGATGTACAGCCATTCCATTGACATCTCCACGATGTCAGCTAACTGACGCAGCCTCATATTCCGATCATTCAAAGCGATTTTGTGGAATTTCTTATGTTTTCTGGTATTACTGCCACATTTAAACGTCCTCTGCAGTTTGAATCCGCAGTGCCTCTACGACCACGTTTTATTGTTGTTTCTAAAGGAACGGAGTCTCCATAGTACTTTTTAAGCAATTTCTTCACTTGAACGATAACTTTTCCCATGAAGAAGCAGTGTAAAACAAAAAATTGTCTTTGATTCATTGTTTTGAAAATAACAAAACCAGCGTCACTCTTAGCGCAATCACTGACAAACTAATGAATAGAATGTCATGAAATTTTAACAGCTGTCTTTTAAAGCTTTGTCATCACTGAAAATGAGGTCAATGTAATAAAAGCCATCTACGTGTGAGGCCCGTTACTTTTGAAACACATAGTTTCAAAAAATCTGTGAAAAAATTTGAAAAAATCATCAAAGACGTATTGTGTGGCGTTGATCCCGTGAATAGTTTTTTTGGGGCAAGTTTAAGATTCGTATAAGAGCCGTATGTGGCAAATATGCAAAATCCTACCACCTGATTGACATGACGTTAATTTATTCATGGGTTCTATTTAAAAAAGGGGGCAATTAAGTCATTATAATGAAATCTAGTTGCACGCAATATGACGTCGTGGAAGTCTATGAAAACTTCTTCTCAGTAAGATATAAGGACATATGGTAACAATACTAGAGAATAAGATGTGCGACAACAAATATATACAAACTACGAATTTTGGACACAGCATGCATTAAATGCAAAGTGCTTTTTTGTCAGTTTAAAGACAGAAATCTTTTCGAGGCATTGGATTTCGAATAACTTCAAAAAGTCATAATTGAGAGCATAAGTATTCATATCAAGGCTCTAATAATTTCGAGTACTCTTGGCTTTTATTGTTGATACATTTTGAACATCCTTTTAATCATTGATGAAAGTTTCATTGCGATAGGGAGATAATTAATATTTTCATGATACTTTGCGTAAAAATCGTTCAATATTTTCTCCAAATCAAAATTCTTTAATTACGTTTAAGGGTTGATTTGCTCAATTACACCAACTCTATTGATTCCATAGTTATATCAAAATCAAGGTTATGTAGAATTGCATCATTTTTGCCTATTAAGCAAATTATGCATTCATAATTTTCCATTAACTAAAACCATTTCCAAGGAGATGATAATTTTTTTTTGTGCTCGGAGCTTTCCGAGAATTTTAAAAATAATGCCATCTCCGTCAGGGGGACACAAGTCATCAAAACAAATGATAAATTTCATTTGTTAAAAGTCAAGGTTCATGTATTTAAAGGAAAATGCTTTAAAGTAACTTAAAAAAATGATAAATCGGGAGAGTAGCGAAGAAACCTCTCAAAATAAAAGAAAAATAAAATCTGCCTAAGGCTCAGGCTATTTGATTTCGATTACAATTTTGAATGTTTACTATTTTGAGCGGTACAATATTTCATTTTGAATCCATATCCGAAATTTGTCAATGATAACGATGCTTGTTTTTCTTCGCCATTTCAGAATGAAAACTACCTTGAAGATGAACCAGTAATTGAAGATGAACCATGTTACAGGAGACATTGTTCAGCAAACGAGCATTGCTGTCCTGGAACCATATGTGTGGATGTGGACGGTGGTAAGTCCAGAATGAAATTTTAGTTGGAATTCAGTTTATGAATTAAAAAAACCCTTAAAACCGGTATAACTCTTTTAAATTTAACGATATCGTCCACATTGACACTAAGTGCCATAAATTATTTTTGTTTAAAAAAAGACACGCTTGAGTTTTAAAGTTTATTTTAGAAAGTTTATTCAGGAGACTCGTGTAGAGTTCAATAAAGGAGTTAATATTGAACGTAACTTCTACGAAATGAATGGTCATGTGAAGTGAATTTTAAGATAATTTCAATCATATTCCTTCGACCATAAATGTTTATTGTTCCTCAGTTCCGATAACGAAGAAAAGTTCCCTAACTCAAACAAGTTAAAAGATAAAGTCGGCAACAGAATGAAACTTAATTTCCTTCAAACAATAGATGAACATGACTTACACATAATTGGTTTATACTTTGCACAACGCTTCTTGGCTTGCCGTTATCAAAAGACTTTACATTTAGATACCCGAACTATAGCATTCAACGAAACGAACTGAAGGATGTACAAGCTTAAACTTAAGGAGCCTGAAGTTGGCAAAAGTTGCTCAAAGTAAATTAACTTTTCCGCTTGTACCCACGAAATAATCACGCAAATACGTTCAAAACTGTTTCCATTGCCTCGGGAATAAATGGAAAAGCATTTCAGTTCTTACGTGGAAAAGCGAAATCATAATTAAGTAAGTTGTGCAGATATTATTTAAATTTCAAGGAAATGAAAAAAGAAAGTAAAAACCCGGAACGAGAAAGCCTAAGCTAGGATAGAAGAAACACAAAGCAATATTTAACTTGAAAACTTTCCAAGAGAAATTATACTCATTTATCAGGACGAATTTTCAACTGGATCGGTTTATTTTATTTGCGTTTCAGTTTGCATACATTTAATAAACAAAGAAATTTAATACAAAGTCAGTTCTCCAGGGTCACGTTCTATTTAGATTTCTTTCCCTTTCTTCTTCTTTTGCCCCTCAATATTCAAATCAGGAAGAACATCATGCAACACACTCGATGTACTCATGTTTGCACGTTGCATATAGTATTCATACCAAAAAGAAAATTACCCTCCTTTTGCATTTGTATGCAAGCGCACGCTCACACGTCTGTATTTTCAACCTTCGCATACAGTAAGCTTAGGATGTAGGTATCATTGCTATAGACGAACAAATCAAATATTTGACAAATCTGTCACAGCAACGCCGCAGTCGTTGTAAGAGTGGACAAAACGACGTTAAGTTTCGCCGTAAGCTCAATGAGGATGATAGCAAATAACTTTGTTTATTTTCTTCAGTTTGGATTCATTTTTTATATGATTATGTTCGACTAGTTAGTTATTTCGACGAAATAAGCCTGTCAAACCTGTTGCGAATATTAATCCTACAGCGAAAGAGTTTGGCACACCGAAACACATTTTTGAAAAGCGCCTCTAGTCATTGGATTATATTCATTATTATTCAGTCTCCATGGGAAACTGGTTATTGAGAACGAAAAACATTGTTTAACATATAAAAATTACAATCAAGATAGTTTATTCCAGTAATCAAGCAAGCAGATTACTACTGACTTTCTTATTTCCTTATACTCAGTCCTGAACTTTCCATTCTATCTATTTGCTATCTTTTCCTATTTGGAGGAGTATTTATTGCAACAGCGAGGTAACTAAAAAACAACGTTGTCAAAACGACTATGACTTGTTAAAAAAATGGCTGTCTCAAGAAATCTCAGCTCAGAAATTTTTTTTAACATGATGGATGAAACAGGCTGAGCAAAAAAGCTCTAAGAAAGTGAGTACTATTACTTATGGAGAAACGAGTAAAACTATCTCCGAATTGATTCGCTCGAATCGAGAGGATCCATTCTCGCCACCTTTTTGCGTAACGAATTTGGTGAATCTAAAACAAACGTTTTTTTGACGTTTTAACCTCCTGCCATTGAAGTATCTGTCTAAAGTTTGTCAAACCTGTTGCGTTGGAGTCCAAATAGTTTTTCAATTGGATGAAAATTGTCTCAATTCCATTATTGATTTGCAAATTCGTGGAACTATTCCTTTAGAATCTATTGCGTTGGCACACTTTACTCTTCAGTCAGATTTCGCAGACTCCAAGACTTTGGGTACATCTCTTGTTTATCGAGCTGATAAGACTTGTGTCAACCTTGCAGGTTCTAGCACAAAAGATAATGCTCAAAAGATAATAGTTCAAAAGGTAATAGCTCAAAAGATAAAGCTGCTAGTCCTAGTTGCTGGTCCCAGTTAATAGCATACTCTAAAGCGAATGGCCCAATTCACAACGGAAATCCTTATGAAAAGAACTGACATAGAAACAATTTTGTAGGATGTGAAGAAATTATGGTCAAACAAATCACAATGAAGATTTGATTGAAAGTTGGGCATGCTGTCACTCGACAAATTAAAAATGAGATTTCTGAAAAAACGCGATTCCAGAATGGTTAAATGCTCTGAACTCAAATATTAAAAAGCGTTTCATAACGTTCTTAATGAATAGTTTTTACACTTTTACAATCTGCATTTTTAAATGTAAATTCCTTATTTAGGTACCTACACACTAGGTCCAGATATCGCTTGGAGGTTGACCATCTAAGTTTGGCTTCCTTGGGTTGAATCGCGAAATAAAAAACATGAGATTACAACATAAAATAATATGAGATTATAAAAGATTCTAACCTTAAAATCCGTAAAACGGTTTCAAGTATGAATATAATTAAGACATATATGAAATCTGGATATTGCAAATATTTGGAAAAAACAGCTTGAAAGGACTCAACTATACCGGATTTAAATTTCGGATGACATTTCTTTAATACAAGAACTTTTTTGGGCAGTCTTTTATTTTAGCGCAAAATAACTTCTTTGAGGAATAATTTCAGTAACTTAATACTACAAAAGAATAAAAAGCGCTTTAGACAAACTCTTCTTGTTTATACAATAAGATTCTACATGCAACAACCCCTCGATTAACACGGTTAATAAAGTCTTACAAAAATCGTGCAAAACGAAACCGTGTAAGGCGTGTAAATGTGGACACGCTCAATCAACAAAAAATCATGTGAAAGGATAAAAGGGGTTTATCCCTGAGCTAAAAAACAATTTTTAAATTTCTTTGGCATTTTCTTAGCTCAATTTTCTCCTTCGCTGGCACTTCCAGCTAAACTTTTTAAAACTTTTTAATCCTTAAACTGTAAGCTGTGGAAGCAGAGATGTTGAGTGGGGGTAGGATCACCTGTTCACCTTGACATGTATGAAGCCCATGTTACTAATGATGGTTTCAGAGCTAGTCAACCAATTCTCAAACGTTTTGACTGCATTATAAAGCTAAAAATTCTTTTTTAGTACCTACCAGTACCAGTATCAACTGGTAATATATCGCTCTTTGCGTGATTTCTCACATTTAAACCAACAGTTCCTGAGGATCTTTCTTTCACAGGGCCATGAGACTTTGGGCCATGATATAATATATTTATAATTGAGTGCTAATGTTAACAAATTTGTTGGAGGAAACCTGCATGCTGCCCCAGGAAAACTTATCATTGTGCAGACGGTAAAAGTAGTTAAGGCGAAGTTCGCTACTCTTTAGTTTGTACTTCTTAACTCGAAGTTTGCTGCTGAAGGTTTATGGCAATCAGGCAATCTTTATACCATTTATTTTGTTCATTTCTTTGATTATCCTTTGCTGTTAAGAGACATCTTGATTAATGATTAAATTCTTGATTGAGAAATTAAAATGTGTTGAAGCAGTAACTTTGGAGTTTGTCGGATTGAGAAAATGTTTTAAAACAAGTAATTTTGGGATTTCTTAGGGACGCAGTTTCTGCATTGATGTGATCCAGGTATCTCTGGGAAAAATTCTCTTTAAGCGTTGCTGCAACCTGGTTTTAATGCGAATAAGGCTCGCAATATGGGTGATAACTTTCCGTACTTTAACAACCGGATAGTTGAACTAGAGTGTATTTTTTATCGGGGCCTATAATTTTGTTGGACAGGAGCAGAATTGAGATTTCCATTTCCGAACTTCCGTCCATCATATAATGATGTTGTTTCTCTACAATTGATTTGATAACTCATCACTGTACATAGATCGGTCTTAATCCGTCAAGCAGCGACTGAATCTTTAAAGCAGGGTAAAAAGGATATTTACGAGCTCGTACATATCAAGAAGTAAAATACAGTAATCGGAAAAATCCCTTGTCTTCAAATTTGGGCAATTTGTAACAAACAAAAATCTTTAAAGAACCAGCTGCCTCTCAAAATTGTTAGTGCGCCAGCATGTAGATTCGAAAAAAAGGTTCGAACCGAAGTGGAGCCAATTAGAAACGACTGATGGTTGTCACACCATGATCCCTTTGGGGCTATAAAAATTTCAAACTATAAAGATTTCATCACATGTTCATTACATGGTTGAGTCTGGATTTAGAAGGAAATCTAATTACACATACCCCGTTGCAATTAAAAATGTGTTCACCAAAAGTTAGAATCACCTGCGAAGGGACTCTCGTGAGCAGAGAAAACAAGGATATGCCAAAAGGTCCCTAGGTTTATTTGCAATTAGGTCCAAGAGATTATATAACATGGATCTCTTTGTCACCGAGAAATGTGACTTGGTATGCTTATGTCTCTTATACTAAGTCACTTGATTGATGAGACTATATGAACACTGGGTACAATTCATCGGTTGAACAATTCGAAGGATGGTGCGTAAAACATGGAATAACTTGTATTCCTATCGTTCATTTCCAATCTTTGAACTGAACATACTGAGACTATTTACAAACACTGGCTGACTAATTTAAGCCAAAAACAAAGGAATTTGTCCATTGCAAAGACCCATTAATTGGTAGAATCAGAGGTCTGTTGTGATTCCTTTTCGCAGGTTCGAGAGATTTTTTCAGAGGCATACTGTTACAAAGCGTTCATTACTGTAGGCGAATCACCTCTGGTTGTTATCGCAGTAAGTCACCTAAATCACCGGTATATGGAACAATAGATTAGAGTTTTTTTTTCCTTTTGGAGCTTCTTCTATGTAATTCTGGATTTTAGTACGCGTATTTTTTTTTTTTTGTATGTCATCTTCAGACTTGTCTAATACGCTTAAAAAGTTTGAAAATAGCTTAACTTCTATGCAAGCAGGCAATTGATACCAACGAAGCATTCGTTTATGGGACTTATGGGATTGCTTTTGCAGAAGTCAAATGAGATCGCCTTCCGGAATATAATTTCTAAGAGCACTAAACAACTCATTGAATTGTAACCAGACTCGTCAGATTCAAAAAAACTAAGAACTTCCATTAAAAGCGGTAGATTTTAAGTTGCAGGATACTGATTCGCCACGTCACTTCATCATTTTGTAAAAACGAACTTTGAAAGTTGTTTCCACGCCAAAAAACTTTCGCTTTATCTGCGATATTCCTGCAATTTGATCAGATCAGACACAATAATAATACAATTTCCGAAAATTTGTAGTTTTTCGAATTATTTAAATTAATTTGAAAATGCATTTATTCTATTTATCAATTTATTCTCCTTTCATATTATTCCCTTATCGTCTAAATTTGATCTCATATATTTTGTAGATAATATGAATAAGAGTTTAATAGTATCAATAAGATTCGAAATCAAGCAAGAATACCTCCTGTTTTGACATTGTATAAAAATCATCCTGAATCGTGAAATTGAAGATTCGCTTAGTTTTCGGATCATCCACGAAGTTGTTTCCTGTATTGGAAAGTTCAGTGTCATCTTTTGCTGTAAAGATCCTGCTGAAAATTCCGTTTCATGCTTTTCGTAAGCATTCATTCATTTCAGCTCTTGTTTGGGCTACTTCAACTCGAATTTAGACACTCATCCTCTATTCTCCTGACCTAAACCTTCCTTATGTGATGCTTTCAAAAGATTTTTTTTAGACCAGGCTAGTTACACTCCTTTATATCAATACCTCTCATTTCATACATATGTGCCGCATTAATGTTATCACAGACGCATGGAAGTTTCCTTTGCATATTTCCTTCATTCATATGAACTCCCACTTCGAGGCTGGTGGAGAATTTTATGAAATCTTATTTAACTTGGACTTTAAATCTAAATGGCAAAATCCCTTCTCAAAAATGATGATTTCCCAGAACAATGAAAGTATCTTAAACAATATTGCCGATAACCTCAAACGCCTACAATTTAAATTTGTTTGTTATTAAAATTTGCATATCTCAACTTTATTATGCCTCATAAAAAGGAAATCATTCTGTAAAGCTCGTAAATGTCTTTACAGCGTGGTAACTGACCTCAAAATCGCCTATTTTGCCATTACGTAGGTTCTTGTTCCTAACGATTATTTGCTCATTTTAGCCAGACCTTCCGTTCATATCACGTGTGTAATGCACACCATTTTGATTACTGTTATTACGTTACTACGCCCATTGCTCAGTACGTGAGATGTACTACAAAGCTTGTTTATATCTCTCATGATAGACAACTTAATGTCATTAAAGTTATAATCCTTGACGTCGACGTCAAAATCCCATCTTAAAGCTAAGACTTTACGTTGAAGACTTGTTGTTGGCCCGATAAACTTATAACACCTACGTTCAGTATTCATAGGCGATAAAAATACAATTTAAGTTCATTATTGTTCAATACCTGGCATCTATTCCACTGCCAATACCAACAATGTGAAAAAGGATACTTCAACCCTTCGCTGCCAGTAGCACGAGCAATACCCAGAACTCGATAATTGAGCAACGAGTTTGTGATTGAAGCCATGAGTTATTGTCGCCATCAAATCCCACAAATATTTCTACAACCTGCATCAACATTGGTTTCCATTGTTCAACTAGTAATTAACCACTCTAGATCAGCCGAACAAGGACTTACACCTGAGTAGATTGATTACACCTTCAGATACGTAAAAGCAAATAACGCAATCCAATAGCAAACTTTGCTATTGTGCTCACAAACGCAAGGATATTTCAACAAAACTGTCTCTCTTTCAGGTCACGGTGTCTGTCTCTTTTTATACGGACGTAAACTTGGTGAATTATGTCGAAGGGATGCTGATTGTGAAGCTGGTCTAGTATGTGACAATGTTGGATCGAATGGTAACATGATATGTCGTGCCCCTCTGGCAATTGCCAAGCAGTATGCAGAAGAGTGTTCAACATCCAATGAATGTGATATCACCAGGTAAGTTTGGTTTCGGTTACTATTTACCGCGCTGGGTTGCTAAAGATAATAGTCAGATAAGGACAAAATGCAGCAAGGGATTAATGTTACTGATTATGTTTCAGAGGATTATGCTGTCAACTGCAAAGGCGACATCGACAAGCAGCCAGGAAAATTTGTTCGTATTTCAAGGACCCATTAATCTGTATTGGAACAGTGGCTATTGATCAGGTGAGCCTTAATTTATAAATGCCAATTTGTGGTTGATAATTGCATCAATGTTTGGTATTCAATAATGATGAGCGCAGTAGCGTTCGATGTTGATTATGATGTATATTCTTTATTAATGACATTCAGCGTATTGGTATATTATGTTTTACTATATTATATGTTTTATTTTATCGTTTGAAGCACTCAAATTATAAATTCTATACCAAAACTATTCATAAGACGAAGGATTTCTCTGCAAATGGCAATAACTGTAATAAATTACATTAAAAAAGCCCAGTCCGTACTCTAGAAAATTTTTTGAACTATTGGTTTGTCCAATTTTCGGTTGAGACGTTAAGCAAACATAAATGCCAGTGAAGCTCCTCTCTCACACTAAACCCACTATGATTTCCACACTTTCCAAAAAGACAGACAATGCGAAAATTGGAAATCAATTGGGTGCGCAATAAATCAGAAAGTCAATACGTCCATTTGGTGCATCTAATCTGCAAACGTGAGTTCATCGAAAGGATAAATCTGAGCAGCAGCAAATATTTGGCGAATTTTCGCCAACTTGTTACTAATACTCACAAATCAGGGAAGTATATTTCAGGAGGGAACAAAAAGAAATAAGAGACTGCTAATGCAAATTGATACAAGCATGTCAGGTCCATATATACAATTGCCAATGGTATTCACTCCAATTTATGGCTCATTGGTATGCCTAGTATAACATTGTGACAGCGTAAGGATTCAATAAAAACCGTATACTACCACCCTATTCAGATATTGGATAGATCGGGTGGTAAGTCCACGGAAGAACTGTCCACAATCCACTTGAGCAGTGGTTGAAGTGAGCATTTGTTACTGTGCAGCACTTGTATATTATTAAAAGAGAAGCCAGGACAGCTTGACCAACTCACACCACAGTAGTACCACCAGCAGCTAGCTGCGCTACAGAAATATGTAAGCAAAAAGGACGCAATAACAATGGGTTGGTCCCCCAATCCAAAGATAGGCTACATTAACTACATAATTCACAAGTAGTGACAATAGTTTCCAGTAAAAGATTCACTACAAACCCGGTATAAAGATATAATAAAAGATATAAAGATATAATAAAAATAAGATAGAATAAAACCCCGGGATAAAGATCCATTTGATCCTCAATGAGAAACAATGGGTCACAAAGTTTAAATTTCAAGAGCAAAAACTGGAATGATTGATGACTCCATTGAATAGATTATAATTCAAGTGAACTTTGGAGCTAAAATAAAATATTCAAAAGAAAATCTCATAGCCTTCCCTATCCGCTTAAAGATGCAAGTGGCAACCCCACTTACTTGCATCAAAGAAACACAGAAACTTTCGCTGATAAATTCCAAGATAAACATTATAAATAAAATTCGCTACGATAGATCACAGAGAAGACCAGAGAAATTATTAGATGACAAAAAAAGCTCAAAATCGTAGAGCATCTGGAATCCATAGAGTACCTAATTCTATAACGAAAGATTTTCCAAAGAAAGGGCTTGTTCTAACCTGCCACTGATCCAATGCATCACACCTTAGGATCAATTTTTAAGCACATAAAGGATCCATATGAGCCAGGAAATTACAAACCATAAACCTATTGCTCTATTCTCTATTTTATATTTCTCTTCTAAAATTTCATCCTTTCAACACTCACGCAGACTTTGTGGAAAGTAACAAGACACTTCCTAACCTTCAATTAAGCTTTGGATACGGACACTCAACCGCGCATTAGCTTTATTGCATCTTAAAGGACTTTAAGGCTGCCTTAATCAGAAAGCAATTAGTTGAAATGTTCTACATTGATATTTTGAAAGCATTCGTTATGCTACGAAGGTCTACTTTAAAAGCTTCTTGAGTTCAAAACTCCTTACCAACTCAATTTGTCAGCTTCCTTTTTCAAAGATATAACGTTTAAAGGAAAGGTTCGCGATGGTACATCTGTGAGAATTAAATATAAATGAACATAATAAATAAAATAACGTACTAAGCATCTGTTGAAAACAGAAGGGAAAATACGGTAGATCTTATGAATGCCGATTCATAACTCATACTTTAAGACACTAGCTAAGTTCTGTAAATGTTTATAAATAATAGAGAATCATTAATTTATTGTAATATATGTATATAAATAAATGAATGATATAAATAACGCAGCAGAGATCATCGCTAACACCGTTTTTAAAAAAAGTAGTGAGACAAGAAAGAAAATGGAATGAAGAGTAAAGATCTTGAACTTGGGCAAAACGTATCATTTCATCTCTTTTAGATGTTATTTCAATCATAACATAACCACTGAAAAGCGCTTACAGTTCGGAAGGATGACACATTTAAACAGATACGAACGCCCCATGCAGCAAATAAAGTGAGCTTTGCAAGATAGAGAGCTTATTAAACGAAGCAAATAGTGAAGCGATCACGATGGCTAACTTTCTAAGCTTATATTTATGTGAGAATAATTTTCTTGGGTAAAAGTATATCTGAGATGATGAGAACAAAGTTTCAAAGAATGTTGATGCGCATTTCTCCGCAACTTCGTCTCCATATACTATCTCAAACAAATTTAGCTTTCATATACTAATACATCCGGAAAATTGACATCAAATACAGTTATTTTGGGAATTTGTTCCTGGCGCTGACATTTTTTAATGTTATGGTTTCAATAATTGCGATCGGCCCACTAGCAAACCAAATCGACCCTTCCAAACGTGATTCGTAAAAGGACAGAAATGGTCGCAAAAAATCAAAAGCATTGGAAGGTACTCTGGAACGTACTCTGTATGGAATTAGCTCCACAATTTAATTGTCATACTTTAAACTCATTTCTACATAAACTATTTTTCCCACAAAATGAAACTGTCCCTCCAGCAAGCTGGATACGAATATTTTTTAAGAACGAAACCATACGCCGAAAATGGTGAAACGCTAAAACACGTATGCGAAGGAAACAAAAAAAAAAACTGACGGGAACAGAGCGATAACATTTCGTTCAGAAAACTAACAAAGAGCATTTCCGTTCCTGTCGGACAAAACAAAGAATAAAGCGAGAAAAATTTTGAAAATGTTATACAGTATCCCAGCGGCTATCGTCGGACTCAAAAGAAAATTTTCATTTTGATCTTTTTTTTTATCCAAAAAGTAACGAAAACAGTCCTGTTTTTTGTATCAAAAATTGAAAGGCATAACATTCTGCCGAAGAAACCAAAAATTCTTTAGTTTATTTACATTCCAACATAAAGGCACTCATTCTAGTACTGATTATTAATACACTTTGTTTTGAACGATTAACAGAACTGACATCATCAATACTATTTACGGTAATTTTTTAACGTTATCTTGTGCTCAGGTCCATTTTTTGAGGTTATGTTTTGTTATTAACATTTTTTTCCTTTTTTGCATGAGTTTTGAGTGGGCATAGATTGTCTACGCTTTTTTCATTGATTTCATCTTTAAAAAACCCCGAAAAGCCTTAAAACTACGCACGCTAGACAACCGAGTTCTCTCGAATTCTATTGTATTCAACCACTATCAGGAGTTCTTCAAAATAGTAGATTATGATCCCGACTTCACGTCTAAACTTCAGTACAAAATATATGGGTAATTCTTACAAATGTTGGTAATTTGTCCTTATATAACTATGAGGGTCACGATCTTTGCACTTAATAACCTCCGCATTTATTCTCCGCGAATTCCAGCACAACCTTTACAATTAAGGGTGACTCTGAAACACATAATACAATCTATAGTTCAAGGACCCTGAATCAGTTTTTGTCGGACCGTAGTATTTCTTTGTATTTAAGTCACAGACAGTTAGTTTTATTGATCTGAAGAGAGTCTGAGAGGCTTCCTCCCATGATAAATAAAGTTTTGTAAGTCCTGATTTTAAGGTCATCTTCATATTCTAGTATACGTATGAACTGGAATAATAACATGTGCTTGATGTCAAGTGGCATTGCCTTACGACTAGTTTTTGAACAATGTTAAACAGTATTGAGAAAGTGTCCGTCTACCTTTGTGTGCATCCCTTCAAATTTAAGTCCTGCAGCAGTACCGTTTTGATTATTTTCTGAAGCTCTCTTCAATCACATCCACGTGAAGTGTGATAGCAATAAGCATTTTTCGAAGAAAATCTTAATCAAAATGGACTTCGTATCTGACATTCACTTGCGAAAATTTCGACGTAACGATGCATAGCAAGAATGGTTCCACGCAATCATAAACACCAGCCAAGGCAGGTCGTTTTTCAAAACAATTCAATGATTAAGAAGAAAGCATTTGGTGCCTGTGCTCCCAAAGGTGCGGTAAGGTAAGCTTTAGTCTTAGCCTTAAGGGGTTACATGGGTTTACTCGGGCGAAAAAAGGTCTATTTTCAACAATTTTTATAAATAAAAAATAAAATATTTCATTCAAACTTTTTACTGTCTTAAAAATATACATTTGAAGAATAATTTTTTTAATTTTCAAAGAAAAATATTTACGTCATATTTACGTCATTGACGTCATTCCCGATGACACTTCGGGAAAAAGGTGCGTCCGCGTTGTCAGCAGAACTCATCATTTCTAAATCTCATCTAAAGTAAAAAAAAATTCTTGCTTTAGTTAAGAGCATAAACTAGAAGTTGGATGAAGGAAAAAAAAAGTGAAAATTGCATTTTTGGCAGACATTTTTGCAAAAAAATGCAAATTTTGGTCAAATGTTCTCTAAATTTTTTGTTTTTTAAATAGTTGTAATTGAAAGAAAAAAGAATCCTTCGTCCAAATTCTTGAGAATTGTATCTCAAATACCAGTGTAAAATTTCATCTAGATCGGTTGAGTAGTTTTCGACAACTTTTGACAACCGATTTTGAAAACACAGTTTCGAGAAAAACGTGTTTAAAGTTTTGGGTAACAATAAATCTGGGGGAAAAAAATTTTTTTTAACCAACATTGAATCGTCGATTCCTGGGCAATAAAGTAAACAACCTGCAGCAGCTGCAATGTCCAGTGCATCCTTTTGCTCCTGTCTATGACGAATCCTAGCTTCGCGAGTCTCGCTTGCAGATTTTTTCTCAGCTGCGCATACACGGTTTTCATCAGCATTTCGGGCATATTCGTGGGAATTTCAGCCAAGTTTCAAATCCGTACCATGCATAAATAATAATAAAGCTGATGTTCCTTCATTAAAAGTGCAAGCAGCGATGAATGCAGCAATATTAACGATTTTTGAACTAGTAGGAAGTATTTTTGGAGTAATCTTCCAGATTAACTGGTTCAAGCTTTCATTATTATTTTGTGTGAAACCACCAACACGCCGCGCCAGAAGTTCATCCTTGCTGAAGTCTTCATAGAAAGGTTTCATTGCAGTCAAAACATCATCTGCGAATGGAGTATAATCATATTTGAATGATGAAATAGTGTTTGTAGCTGATGCTCGCTGCCAGGCGCACCAGGAGTCTAGACCATTTGGGCAATTTCCGTGCTGAGGAATTTTGTGTGTAGAGCTGTAGTGGTAATAAGAAGCCCATATAGCATCTTTCATTTTTTCAACTGACTCACAATTTCTTCTTATTGCCAAACCATAATAAGTAGTCAATTTATCCAATATTCGAATAACAAATACTCGTATGAACCGGCGATTAATTTCAGACATTTTTCCGATTTTTCTACATGCTAAAATATATTTCGGATCAAATCGTTCACATGCTACCACATTTTGAATCCTAGACCGAATTTCAAGCATTGTTTAAAATCCATTTTTTCAATATACAATTTTTCTTCATCTTTATTTTTAATAATGTTAGAACACCGCACATAAGATGAGAGTGTTGAAAAAACTAAGGCAAAATCGATAGTTGAATATTGGAGCGTGTCTTCCTGTGACACTTGCTCTTTATCGTCACTTTTTAATTTTTTTGCCGACGTGCTCGCGAAGAAATCATCAATTTTCGGATCTTTAAGGATTGAATGACTGTCTCCTTTTCCTTGGTCTTTCTTTTGTACGAGCGCCGTCTGTTAACTAAGTTTTCGAAAGTTTAGACATTTTTAAATAAATTTCACAACAGACACTTTGGATAACCTCAAATGAACCTCGTGATTGAAGAAGTAATCACCAACTGATGTATTTCAAACTAGTTGCTCTTAGAAAGTCAAAACAATAGACAATACAAACAAACAATAGACGAACAGCTATGGCGCTCGGGGCCTAGCTGACCTCGACCGCGCACCTTCACAAGGCTGTATCTCCGAAACTATTATTCGGATCGACCTGAAAATTTACGGCAATATTCTCGAAAGGATGTAGAAAGAAATAAGATAAATAAAAAAATTGATTTTTTAGAAACTGCGAAACCCATGTAACTCCTTAAGGATACCTCAGCTCTAAATTTCTCGATCACTTCCTCTAATGTTTGAGCCTGACCGGTTTCTTGGTCTGTTTAATTCGAGCAACATATTCTACTTATGACACAGTACAGTATGCAGATGATGACATACAAAACACCGACGAGACTCAGTTTCAGCTTGCTGAGAGGATAAACAAGCTCTCTCCAGATAATTTAATTGATTAGATGCACCATCAGAGGACAATTCAAAGCATAGACGACATTTCTAAGTGTAATTCTATGCGCGGATGAATCTCCATGTAAAAAGGCACATTCAATTGGGTTTCAATTTCAAAGGGAAGATAGGGTGATGCCAGTTGGGTCCGTGCTTTTCAACTGTCAAAAGAATCAATAATCTTAACTAAAAGTCGACTAAAAGAAACCTACTTCAATGTAGTTCAAACCTACTTCAAAATTTCCAAGCTGCATACTCTAAGAACACAGGGCGGGTATCAGAAACCTCAGGAAAGAAAGGCTGCAAATATCCTTCATTTTCCAACAATCAAAAATTAAAAACAATTGTGCCCCTTTTATAGAAGTTTTACGTTATTTGTTGCAGGATTTCCAATTTTTTCTTGGAAGACAACATCAAAAATGATTCAATTCAATCGCACCAAACTACCTAGCTCCTGAATTATTGGTTGAATTTTGATTTTGTTCTGAACTTACGTCTACCAATAGACTGAGAGCCAGTGAGCCGCCCGTCTAACGGTATCCCTGTAAGGCTAGAAATTTGTGTATTGATGCTTTATACCATGTTAAGCATAGTAACCATGACCTGGCAGGCCTTGGGCCTGCACATCAGCAAATCCTAAAATTTTGCAAATGCAAATAAAAATTCAAAAATAAACTTATCGCTGTAAGTTTGAAAATTTATTGGGAGTTAGTTTATTCATTAAAATGTTAAGAAAAAAATTGCCAGGCGATTCTGGTGAGCACAAGTGCCAGCCAGGTGAGTCAAAAGGTGTACATTCTATCCCTAAAAATAAACTTTGTCCTGTAAAGTTGAAATTTGAATATGTATTTAAGTAAGAGATGTAGAAACAGAAGATACAATGACAGGCGGTTCTGGCTAGCATAAGACCTTGCCAGGCGAGGGGGAAGATGCTATGGGTGTGCGTCTGAAGAGGGTAAAGTAAATTCAATGGGGCAAGTGATATAATATGGGGTCTAAAAATTATTAGATATTATATATTATTATTAAAAATATTAATTTTATTGATTATAATAACATGTATATAATATTAGAGAAATTGATATATATACAATATTAGAAGAATTAGTTTATTAATCATCAGCATCTGACTCATCGCTACTCACTTCTTCTTCATCATATGACTCTTCATAATCAACTTCATCTTCTGAAATCAAAAAAAGTTTGATACATTTAAAAAAATTTTTTTTTTGTGCAATTACATAAAATCTCATATATTAATGTTATTTGTGTTTAATGTTTATCCAACCAATGTGGGTTGGATTTCGTCACAATTTGAATACAGATGTAAATAATAAAAAAGAAAAAATCAGTTATTTAACACCAAGAAATGAATCCCCGACAAATGGATCAGTTGTCATAGAAACTATGAAACAAAGTCAGAAAATTACCACAGAAATAGATCAACCTTGCATCAATGTTACATATGATTTGGCAATAGCAAAAATTGCTATGCAAGTGCAATGTACAGAAAAGCCAACTTATGATAATCTGTTTATTCATTTAGGACCATTTCATATAATGCTAGCATTGTTTAGAGCAATTGGCAAGTTTATCGATGACAGTGGCATAATGAACATAGCTGTTAGAAGTGAAATAATCGCGAATGGTTCTGTAGATGGATTTTTGAAAGGAAAACATTTTAATAGATGTAAGCGGTTGCATCCATTAATGGCACTGGGATTAGAAATATTATGTTTCGAATCATTTCTCGAGAAAGAAAATATTAAAATAAATGAAAATGTCAGCAAAAGGCTTTCTATATTGATGGAGAATAATGAATCGTTTGAAAATAAAAAGCAAGATCAAGAGATATTGACAGTGTTGACTGAATACCAAACTTATAAGGAAAAATGTAGAAACGGAGCCTTTGGAAAAACTCCCCAATATTATGTCATTTACATAAAACTTGTTCATTATTATCAGTTCCTGAGTTGGAGTATAAGGACTGGAGACTTTCCATTATATAAATATATTTTATCGAAAATAGCAAGTGTATTCTTCATTACTAACCAACCTAACTATTCACGATGGCTAATAAAATACCACGAGAACTTATTAAAAGTCGGAGTTACACATCCATCGATTGCAAAATCGATGGAAGAAGGATATCTTGGAATCAAACGCACCGATAAATCTTTTTCAAGACAACGTGTGGATCTAGTACTTGAACAAACTATTAATGCTGATGCAGGAAGAAGATTAACCGCTGTAATTCAATTCACCAACTCTATTTCTGCCCGTCAGCGATGGGCTCGAAGCCATGACATGAGAACCACAATTATATCATATACGATGGACGTTACGGGTTTCCAACGAAAAAATTATGTTTCAGCTGACTTGGAAGATTATGCTGTCAAAAGAGATTCTGAACAGTTATGGAATTTTATAAACAATTTCGATAAATTTTTAAACCCGTTTCAGCAAAATCTGGATGAAAATTGTTTATACAATATTGGTAATGGCACAATAGCTTCGAGCCCAGTTGAAAATTATTTGTTAAATTTCTTAAGTATAGGAGAAACATCAAAAGAACAATTTATCACCGAATGCTCGACTAATGGAAGTAGATTTCTCAAATTAAAATAATGAATTTCGCCTCTGAGAAAAAGAAAAAAATAAATAAAATTGGAAGATAAAGTTCACGAAGTTCGTGCATAGCGTGATTAATTTGCCCGATTGTTAGCTTTATCAATAGAGCATAACATCGATTTGGAAAAACTACCCTATACCCTATAAAAATACCCTATCACAGTCGTGCCAATGTCATTGTGCCATAAAGATGGTACACTGCATAAAACGTCTAAACCAGCGATGATTGACGTATTCAACGCAAATATTACCAATGACGACGTACCGCAACAATTTGATGTAGTCATTTTTGATGGATTTTTTTTTAATCCACTCAATGAAAAACATACCAAAAATATTCGGTGGAATCTCCGCAAAAATTATGTCCATATTTACAGCAACCCATGCTCCACGAGTAGATATAATCTTTGACCAATATATTTCACCGTCTATCAAGGACTATGAACGAGCCCAACGTCATGAAACACGACATACAGAATACTTCATTACCGGTCCAGAACAAGTAAGACCGGTTGATTTTAACAAAGAACTTTATAATATAAACTTCAAAGAAGCTTTTGTGGAATTTTTAATTGATCATTGGAAATCGAAAGAGCTGGCAGAATTCATCGGGAATACCATAGTTAACTTAAATTACAGAGAATGTTATACCTATTGTACACTTAACAACTCTGTGGTCTCACGTGTAGACGATAACTTATCGTGTCCACAGCATGAAGAAGCTGACACAAAGATTATTTACCATGTATGCCAAATGGATAGTAGTGTATCTAATGTTCTAATTAAAACATCTGACTCTGATATTTTTGTAATAATGCTGGGGAACATGGATCACCTGTGTAACAACAATTTAAATATTTACATGGAATATGGCACTATCAATTCAAAGAAATGGATAAATATTTGAGAGTTACACAAGAAATTAGGACCTATTTTATTTCAAAGCTTTCCGGGCTTTCATGCATTAACCGGTTGTGATTTCTACCCATCATTTTCAAGGAGAGGAAAAAAGAAGCCATACAAATTACTATAAAGAAATATCCGTTATCAAAAGGCATTCGCAGCGTTAGGAAACAATGACATAGAAAAGGAAGAAAATATTTTTCCTATAGTTGAAAAGTTTGTATGTCAAATGTATAATATGAAAGATAAAAGTCTAAATGATGCACACTATGTAAAGTTTTTAGCCACATACAAAACGAATAATATTAAATTATTTACGAAGAAACTTATCAGTTATGATTCATCAAATTTACCTCCATGCCAACGTGAACTACACCAACAATTATTGAGAACATCATACATCACAAATATCTGGCGAAATAGTCATTTGAAAGACCCAACAGTTCTTACACCTGAAGGTAATGGTTGGAATTTAATAAATACGATAAATACGTTTTTAATTGGTATGAAGGGAATACAGTTCCTCCTTCGATCTATGAGATACTTTTACAACAGCCAACTGATGTTGATGAAAACGAGACAAATGAAGCTGAGAAAGAAATTTCAGGTAAAATACGACGTATTACTTCAATAACATTAATATATGAGATTTTATGTAATTGCACAAAAAAAATATTTTTTTAAATGTATCAAACTTTTTTTGATTTCAGAAGATGAAGTTGATTATGAAGAGTCATATGATGAAGAAGAAGTGAGTAGCGATGAGTCAGATGCTGATGATTAATAAACTAATTCTTCTAATATTGTATATATATCAATTTCTCTAATATTATATACATGTTATTATAATCAATAAAATTAATATTTTTAATAATAATATATAATATCTAATAATTTTTAGACCCCATATTATATCACTTGCCCCATTGAATTTACTTTACCCTCTTCAGACGCACACCCATAGCATCTTCCCCCTCGCCTGGCAAGGTCTTATGCTAGCCAGAACCGCCTGTCATTGTATCTTCTGTTTCTACATCTCTTACTTAAATACATATTCAAATTTCAACTTTACAGGACAAAGTTTATTTTTAGGGATAGAATGTACACCTTTTGACTCACCTGGCTGGCACTTGTGCTCACCAGAATCGCCTGGCAATTTTTTTCTTAACATTTTAATGAATAAACTAACTCCCAATAAATTTTCAAACTTACAGCGATAAGTTTATTTTTGAATTTTTATTTGCATTTGCAAAATTTTAGGATTTGCTGATGTGCAGGCCCAAGGCCTGCCAGGTCATGGTTACTATGCTTAACATGGTATAAAGCATCAATACACAAATTTCTAGCCTTACAGGGATACCGTTAGACGGGCGGCTCACTAGCTCTTAGACTACAATTCCTATAGCTTTTTATTTACAAAAAATTTGAATACATTCAATCAATATTGAAACAATTCTATTTCGATTTTCAATCTTGAATTGTTTCATAATTTCAGATCAAATATGAAGTACAACACACAGCTGGTGAGAAACGTATAACATCTCCATACAAACCTGGACTACCGTAAGCAGACTACTCTTCCTTGAAGCAACGCGTTCATGATTACCACCAAATATAAGACAAAACTGAATACATATCATTCTATTCACTACCACAACAAAAGCTATGCATGAGTATTCTGTATTGAAAATAATTTTATTATTCCGCATTATCACTGTAATCCATTGGCACTGTATGAAGTGTTGATTATTTACTAGAATATATTTTAAATAAAAATGTGTGAGAAACTATTAATACGGCAACTATTAAACCAAAATGGCAACTAATACATATCATTTAAATGTCCTTATTGTAAAATATATTAAACAATAAAAGGAAACTATGGTGAACTTAATATGTAGATGTAATTATATGAGATAAAAACCAAAAATATAAATAAATTCATTCACTGAATCAGATTATGCTATGGGAACTTGTCAGAAGAATGAGAGGATCAAATCCGTCGGGAAGCTAAGGCTGTAGCCTAGAACAACTAAAAAATTAAGAATTCAGTAGAAGTGCAATCTGAATGAGCCAACAGTCCAACAATTTAAATTAGCAGTTCAAACAAGTTCTAGTTTATTTTAATCTGGATTCTAATTAAAATAAAAAAAAGACACTTAAAAAATCAAACAAAAAAAATATTGGTGAACATAAAAAAACTAGCAATTTAAGCGTAAATCTGTAGAATATCCTTGTAAATCCTTTTTTTTTATTTGCTATTACTGCTGACAATGTCCCGTGTCCTTTTAAAGAATGAATACCGCACATCCAATATTCTATTTAAATGCATTTTTGAAATAATAAGATTAAACGTATCCTACATACAAACATATGTTTATGACCTACAGAATAGGATTATACATTTAAAAATAATAATTAAATACTGGCTGAGGTAGAACTATTATAAGTATATTTAGAAGAGTTTTCCACTTCATTCAATGCGCAAAAATATTCATTTTCTATTGATGTTGTCAAAAAAAAAGATAAAAATTAAATATGTTTACCGAAACATACATACACAGGAACGATTCAAAAGACAGAAAATTATGCTAAACTGTTCAAAAAACACAAAAAAAAATCACATTTAGTATGTCTCTAGCAAAAAAATTTTAGAGTCACGTCGTGAATATCAGTGTAAAAAAATAAAACCACTATAATTATTAAATCGTAGCGCATTCAAGGAGAAGGGTACTGGACTGGATTATGTAAGACTACTTCAAACAATAAAAAAGACAAACACAAAAATAAATAAATACATATACAGCTTTACGTCATGTTAGTAGCAGATGAGAAAGGAATAATATTTATTTATTTTTATATGCTTACTGATACATACTATCCAAAGGAGAATATCCGTGAACAAATAAAGCAAATCAACTAAGGACATAGTGCACAATTACAACGTTCTATTGATTCGTTGGCAAAAGTACATTTCCTAACTTTTGTTAGAGCTGTTACAATCTTTGGCCTATTGGTTGATTCTTTGAAAAATTCGATCTATATTTTATGATAAACACTATTTATATCCTTTACTATTTATATTTGCATACAAAATGAAATATCCCACAATTATACGAATGTTGACATTCTCGATGTTGGTTGAATAAAGTAAATCTATATCAGTGAACTGAATGCTTGTTTATTTATTTTTAACGTGTCATGATGTTGACTGCTCCAGCCATTGCAATATCTGAAATAGAAAATGTTATCCTTAACGTGAACAAATTTTTAACCATTCAATGGTAAGTACGTTTTACCTTTGAAGGAATTATAACACTGGGCAAACAGCATTGCATCTCCTTTCATTACTTCTCATGCACCTTATTCAAATACTATTTTCAATATATCAAGGATTTTTTCCAGACCACAATGTTATCCCCTTCGAAGTTCTTCGCTTGGACAACTCTACACCGGCAAAATCGTTGTTCTCCCTCCTGAGAGCAGCGCTAGGTTGATCATAGTATTTTGAATGGTTTCAAGAGTTTCCAAATGACGTCCTTTTAAGATATTTTTCAATTTCAGGAAAAAGTTACAAGGTCTCATATGGGCGGAAAATTAGGGTTGAAGTACAACAGAAATGCGTTTTGAAGTCAGAAATCCACCGATAGAAACTACCATGTGACACGGGGCATGGATGATAAAGCATCCACTTATTTGCAACGTCTGATCTCACACGTAACATTTTTTTAAAGCACTTTGTTGACAGTTTCTCTAGGTGAAAAAAAAATATTGTCCACCGAACTTTCAATGCCAAAGGCAAATAAACATGAGCTTAATCTGTGATTTTCTAATCCGACATTTTTCTTACGAGGACTCTTCGCTTTATGGCTTTGTTTCAGGGTCATACTCAAATATCCAAGATTCATCACCTGTAATCACACAATCGGAGAACCCTCGGTCATTCCCAATCCTTTTAAGAAAAACGAATACGTTTTCACAATTGCTCTTCTGTTCAGTTTTGCAATTAAATTAATAAATCGTACGCATACAAAAATTGTCTGTTAAATTTTGATATACGTTTAAGTCGAACAGTTTAAACTTCATCCTTATTGTTCAATGACCACCTGATCTCACAAAAGGCATCACACGTTTGGCGTTTCCGTCAGTTTTTGAAGTTGAAGATCTCGCTGAGCGAGATTCAATGTGATCCCAGCCTTCTAAAAATTATTTGAGCTTGCGGAAAACTTGTGCTCTTAATAAACAATCTTCTTCTTTTCACAAAGTTGCACTAAATTCCGCCGCTGCAGTTTTATAACATACAACAAAAATGTAAGTTCACTTGGTGCTGTCAAAGAAAATGCGTTAACTGTACGGACTTGAAACTTGGACTAAGAACGTGGAAGGGATAAACAAACCTATCCATCACAAGCTCGGAGGCACAACGTTGCCAGATAGCCCGCAATGTTACTTGTTTTAAGTTTTTATAGAAAAATTTGAAAGGACTTCCTTAGTGGCGTCACATTATCAATTAGGCACAAATTAACCGGAATGAATGTGATTTTAGTTCTCATATCATTCTCATATCGCAAAATCCCTGCACAATATTTTCATCCAATACCTTAAAATCCGGTCATGACGATATTTGAGGGGATTTGTGAAAGAATCCTTGCAGAGTTTTCGTCAGGTTGGTACCAGCTTCAAAACAAAGCTTAAACTTATTTGGATAGTTTTTGAAAGGACGTTGTCCCACGAATCAGAGATCATAAGATGGAGAAATTGGTTCATCATATACTTCGCACAAATATTGCATTTGTCCAGGTTTATAATGAATCCCAATATAAATGTTATATTTATACGTTACATGTATATGAAACCTAGAATAATGAATATATCCTACTTAAATTAGCGGTTGTGCTGCCCAGGTTGGACCGGGACCTCCTAGGAAGAGTCTTACCTTCACCTGTCAAAACTCTTAAAAATAGTCTTCCAAAATAGAGTTTTTTGAAAAGCAAACTACATTTTGCTAAAATTAATAATTTTAGATAACAGCCGTTGCACAGTCGTTGCAAATGAACTTAATAGCTATTTTCACAAAAAAGGATGTTGGGTTTCTCAAACAATTGCATTGGATTTGTAGTTAAACCGTAAAATCACAAAATCAATAACCCCTTCCCCCCTAATTTCACTAATATTTTAGTGAAAGTCGAATAATTGTATGCTCTGTGACTGTTAAAAGCGAGTGCGCTACTTCGCTTTTTCTAGTGATTTCGCGGTTGCCGGCCAAATATCGACTTTTTTGTATCCCCCCTCTGTATATTGCCGGTTTAATTCTAATGAAATATTTTCAACTCTTTCATGTGTTTTATTTTTTTTGTATTCATAACATCATCTCGCTCCCCGTCACTTCCTTCCTTTCGTCCACAGACGCGTTTCGACGCGTTTGTGATGTTCCGTTCTCTCATATATTCTCAGTGTCTATTTGAACGTCAACAAGTCTATTTCGAAGTCTCGACTAATTGAACGCTACGTAAAGGCAGAAAAAAAGAATTTTGCGGTAATCAGCATAATACTCAAAAGTCTACTTCATTTACGAATTCATCTGGGAAAAAGTTATCAACTAGTATCAATTTTTAAAGTTAAAATTGAAAATTCAGTTAGTGCATCCTCACATTCTCAACTGCTTTAACCGCGCTGTCGACCACGCTGAAGTGTAAAACGTGTGTCGAATGTGTCAAGTTTAATAGAACAAATATTCTTGGGCGTGGTTCCATAATCAATATTACGTGCGAGTATGATTTACCCCAAATTTTAGCTGCGGGGCGTATTATAATATTTGAGAAAACTTGAAAATTGCATCAAAAGCTGTGGCCGATATATGAATAAAAAGCTGGTCAGTATGAAAAACAATAAAATTCGCGAAAAAGGATTTCCTAATGATGCACTGACTGTTACAGAAGACAACACCTGGTCGTTACGCTGCTTCAGTTTTTTCATTGACGTTTCAACTGTATTTGGTAAATTAGTCAATTATTTTGAAGCATCAAGAGCTTGTGAAATATACGAGACATGAAAAAAACTGAATCACGTTGAATTTGAAAAGTGTTATGAGAGCAAGCCCAGTGGAGCATTTTCGGCAGATTATGAAGGTAACTCCGGTATTATGAAAGAACAATGTATTATAAATATGTTAAACATCACAGGGTCAAAGCTTTCTTCAATATTCACGACGAAGATTCAAAAACGATCACTAACCTTTCCGCTGCCATACCCTACGGAGAGGATTTAACGGCCCAAAAGCTGGAGTGCGTGTTACTTAGGTAAACTCATGTTTCGTAACCTCAAAATAAAACAGCTGAAGAGAAGAAGAAATTTGAGCAACAGAGGCACAGAAAGAACAGAAAGAAAAAGCAAACACGAACGAAGAAGCAACAAACGCAAAGAAAACCTCGCATTTCAACGAAAATTGGTGCATCTGTGCCGACGCTCAGGAAAACCACCAATTTGACAAGAAAAGTAATGAAGAAAATTTTAGTTAATGAAAGTTTGGCACAAGATATCGAAAATTCGGCTAAAAATGATAATTTCGAACGACGAAGTTCAAGACTGAAAGCTCCATCTGAAAACAACAAATTCTTGAAAATTTTTTTGCTTGAAAAATTAACCAACGAGGATTTACTTACTGGATGCTTGAGGAGGAAAAAATACACAAAAAACCAAGGAGAGCTACAATAAACTCTTTGGGCTATCATTCCAAATCATGCGTTTAATGGTAAGGATATTGTGGAACATGCTGTGCAAATTTCTTTATCCGTATTTCACCAAGGCCATGACCCTTTTGAAAATTATGGAGAACATACGCTGCAAAATTAATATGGTAGCCTATAATTACGTGTGGTATAAGGACGCGAAGCAGATCTTCATTGCTGAAATTGCGCCGCAGTTGGATTAAAGGGATGGTCGTTCGGAGAGAAAAAAAACTAAGTAAATGGAAGGGTAAGCATTGATTGGTTAGGGAACATTTTTATATAATCCATGAATAGCAGACTAATTAATTTTAAAAATCGACTTTCCGCCGCAAATAAACTTTATGCGGGTTTTGCCCAAAATGACATTTTTTCATATAGCTGGCAATTAGATTTGGAATTTTTTGTTTCAGAGAAATTAACTGTCCGCCTAGGAAAAGTCGTCTTGCACGTTCAATTATATTGTAAAAATATGACAAAAAAATTATTTTTGCGTACTACTAATGAGCAAAATAATATTTTGTTAAAAGTTTCATATCAATATGTAATAAAGGCGACGGGAAAAACATTACCAAACTTCTTTACTTTTTTTGGATTTGTAACTCCTACTTGTAAATCAATGCAAACTGGTAACAAATGCTTTCAACCCTAAATCTTTTCAATTTTCAAGGCGTAAATTTTAATACGAATAAAAGCATAGGAACGACACGCAACTCAAAAGTTGGGCGATGATAAGACAATCTATTACATCAATCATTTTGATAAGCTAAAAAAATACTTTTTAAACAACATAAAAAACTCATTATTGACAACTTTATTTATGAGCATCATTCAATGCGTACTACAAACTTTTCCTCTTTTATACAACTTCATTAAAAAAATTCAAAAGTAAATCTATTTCATGAAACATTAAATAAAGTTCTCTTAGTATGCAAATAATAAAATAATTTCTTCATACAAACAAACATCAGCATTGATTAGATATATATATTATAAAACTGTTTAATGTCATTCAATATATTATATTTTATCTTAACATGATTTTGTATTATCAGCTTAATTTTCGGGTTTCCATTTTAGAAATTTGCTTATAGTGGTTTTGTTTATTATAAAAAAAATTCATCATAATATACAAAAAGTGTATGTCTATGAATTTGAGGTGAAGGATGTATGTACAAAAAATTAATTTGATATTTCTTTCACTTGATTTCTATTTTAATTCAATCACAAAACTTTCGATTACGCAGTTAATTGCGTATAACATTTTATTTTAATTATACAATATGTGCGCACTATGTGCATTTTTATCTCTCTAGTACTTTTATTTTCTACTACTTGTTCGCTTCAAGTCTAAAAAATCAGTCCAGATATTTATTTTTTCATTCAAATCTCTTTTTTACTTTGTGTTGATTATTTAATCAACTCACGCTTCATTTGTTTTCTCTCTTAATATTACATATAATTATTCAAATTCAAGTATACGTAGAGTACTTTTATACAGAACTAGTAGAAATATATAGTTTCATTTTAGGAGTCTTCTTTAGGAAAAACAATTTTGGTTAGGAAAAAGATGATTTAGTTAGCAAATATAATTTAGCTGATTTGGGCTACTGTTCAGTTTACTTTTACCGGAAAAAGAACGAAATGTAAGAGCTACTTATCGGATTTTAATAGAATTATCGAATTCATTTTGCATGTATACATGATCAAATTCGCTCTTTCCATTCACAAATATATTTCCTAGTAGAAGACATAACACATTACTTTATAGTGCGTTACTTACAGCTAAACATATATCGAACTTAACATTTCCTATTCATATGCATTTATCTGGGTTTTCAGTGCGAGCTATAATTTCTTAAAATTATTATAAATGCATAAAAAAATAAACAATAAGACAAGACTAGATTTAAACTAATTATGGAATATAATCTGGTCGTTAACATAAAATGCCAATAACCAAAATTTAGATTTACATATTTGGTTCTTTTGCACATAATAGTGTTCATTGGACTTTTCAACAATAAATGAAACTCATTTGTAAAGTTTATTTAGTTCCTATTTAGTATAGTAATATGGCTTTTTTTTCTCAAAACGGACATTGTAAGTAATTTGGATTCTTCTTCTTTGGATACCAATTAATGCAAAATATTTATTTATGAACACGACTTTATTCTTATCCTCAGAGTAATTTTGTGATTCTAATCAAGTTTACATGTGTTGGTGATCACGTGATCAACGATTGCGACCACTACCACATCCACAGGCGCATCAGCGCCCTCTTTCTTTTGTATTTTTGGTCAGTTAGTTCTGTCAGTTGTACTTCAACGATTCACGGCTTTTGTCTTTACTTTTTTATTTCGAGGTTAATAAAGCGGTTGTTTAAAATTCAGTCGAGCGTTTCGTTTGTCATTTGTCGCCAATCCTCTAGCAACATTTTAATTCATTAATGAAATAAAAAATTTCGTCCATAATTGATTATTGTGCTGCTATTGCCCTTTTATATAGTTGGAGTTTTTTTTTACCACCAGTGTAAGACAAATTTACGGTTGCCTTCAATGTAAAAGCTCTTTTTCCGAGTATTCCGGTTCTAGAAAAATTAGGGTACATAGAAAGGTGGATCTCTCACCAAGAAAAATCACTGTCAAGGAGGATAAAAACCAGACGGTTCATGCAGCTTACAAAGCTTGATAATTGATGTGACAGATAATTATGTCACCAACAAGGGGAAATTTTACAAGATCAAAAGAGGAATAGCGATGTGAAATCTTTTTTCACCATTCTTCGGTGTTAAGGATTGAGATGTGCAAGCCACACACCCTAAACAAATACCATAAAAATTTATATCTTGAGTTTTTCCTAGCTCTAATCCGCGCAAGTTTATCACGGCACTGCCAAATGTTGGAAAATTTTCCAAACATGAGGGGTGCAGATGACCACTCATCTAAGTTGACCTGCACATTTTTTAGCTCGTCCTTTTTTAATTACTTCCTTCCTCCCACAATTTCATTAACAAATAGGAATCC
The DNA here is from genome assembly GCA_954870665.1 of Stratiomys singularior. Taxonomy (NCBI): domain Eukaryota; kingdom Metazoa; phylum Arthropoda; class Insecta; order Diptera; family Stratiomyidae; genus Stratiomys; species Stratiomys singularior. The sequence continues at coordinate 26,670,054 of OX940878.1, read as the reverse complement.
TTTGACTATTTAAACAACTTCTCTTTCCTATTTTTTGCGTCCTTACTTCAGTCAGTGTTCCTTGACACCTAGCAGAGTGAAAATCAAAGTTTCTTAGTGAGTGATTCTACAGTTCTTGTGACAATCGTCTTTCAGTTTTTATTCTGTGGCTTGCTGGGACCAATTTTCTGCGATTATAAACTATCTAGACCAGCAAGTAATCATTCGACAATTAAGTAAGTCAGATCACTCACTAAAATCATTCATAAACTATCTTCTTTGCATCTTCTTAATTCAACGGCTCAGTTAGTTACTCGATCAATTAATCCTATGTTATTCGTTCTTAATTATTGTACGCGACTCACACATAATATCGCGAGCTGATAATTTTTTGAGATAATAAGATAGTTGTGAGAATTTAAGCTAATAAAAAGAAAAGGAATGTATTTTTAATCATCTGAGTTCGGATTTTACTATAATAATAAGATCCCTGAACGATCCACGTCCTTTATCCTAACATTCGGCGAAATATTCATGACGCCGTTAGAAGAGGGACTTTAGGATGAAAAACTACGATCGGAATGCTGGATCAAACATATGGAAGATGTTTTTGCGCACATAAAAAGGAGCGAAGAGGAGAAGGTGCTTGCCAACCTGAATCAAGCCATTAAGAACACAATGTTTGCAGTGGAGGAGTTTGCCCAAACAAACCTTATGTTCAAAGTGTACCGCTAGGCAAGTCATACGCAGAGAACAATTCCAAACACATCAAACCATTCAGAACAACTAAAGTTTTCTTCAGAGAGAGCCATGATGCAGCGAAAATTCGATTTGCCGCTAAGTAAAGAAGCCAAAGAAAAATTATGGCAGTACATTTTCGAAACAGCCAGATTAAATGAATCCATACACTCGACGATTAGGAGAATGGCACATAAGATCCAAAAGACTAGACAGCGATAGGAGCGGTTAACGTTAGCAAATGCTGGCAGTGAAAGGATGTACTGGATGGTGTTTACCTATCATCAAGGTATCAGCGCTCGAAAAAAAAAACAAAAATCAATCGGCATAATTCCTTGCAGTTGACCGAATGAAGTAACAAGTATAAGCTCAAAACATTTTCGGACCAACGAAGGACAAACGTGAAACACACGAACAGACTAGTATTTATCGCATCGAGTGTTCTACCGGCGAAGAAGTGTACATAAGACAAACAAGGAGACTCATTGGCACGAGAATTAGGGAGCATCTAGGCGTAGTAGCATCAGCGAGAAAGAAAAGAAGATATTCAAACTTGAAGTCTGCTACAGCGGAATATATATTCATGTGAGGGTTCGTGATAACAATGTGGTATGCAACGATCTCAAATGCAACTAGAGACATTCAAGAATTGAATGTCATGGAAAGCCTCGCAACAAGCCGTAACAAGAAAAAGCTGATGAAAAACGATGAAGGAAACTTGGTCATGGTTATTCCAACTAATTCCAACTAACAATGAAGGAAACTGTAGGTCAATGTTATTCCAACTAATTAAGCAATTGTTTTTTGAAATATTTAGGGAAAATGTGAAACTTTTTGTATTTTTATAGCTTCAGTGATCACCCTTAGAAATTACCCAGTCCTCAACTCTTAACAACAAATGTCACCAATGCACAACAGCTAAGAAACTATACACTCTAATACATGCGACTTTTTTCCTAGAACGAGGGAATTGGAAGTGCGTGACGGAGCCTCAGAGTTTCACCAAGGCAGATTTCTATTGTTTCATTGAACACTAAATGAAACGGCCGAATTGATTACATTGATAAGTTCTCTTGGAAATATCTACCTACTTAAGGTATTCATTAATTGTGCTCGACTATGATAACAGATAAGAAGAGTCTTGGGCGGAAAATGTGCCAACATATCATGCATGAATGCAATAGCCCCAATGAAGGACAAAAAAAATGGACCCATGCGGCCAAGAACACATACACTTCAAAAATATTAATTCATCTGTAAAAACATAATATATATTAAAACCCTTATGAAAATTAGTCTTCTTCGGACAAGTATTATATTTTCAAAAATAGAACTCGAAAAGTCAATATTGAAGCAGTATCTTACTCAATAAATATTTAGTTATACCGCCCATGTTTATGTATAGAGTTCATTCAATAATATATTCTTAAATTCTATAAACTTTTCGCAAGAAATAATTACCTTTCCAAAGTCGTTGAGCCCATTTTGGTTTCAAAGAAAACCGAGACGACAGCGCAAATGAATACCGGACTACGCTTTGCCTTGTGGAATGTTGGATCACTTAACAGGACTGGTTCTGTTGCAAATTACTTTTACCAGGTACAAATTGAAAGAGTGAAAAATCCAAAACAGGTAATCGAAAGGCTCCAATATTACGAACATGAGACCGTACACAATTTTCAAAAATGAGAGGCCTGACCAATCACGAGCTTGGAGCCAAATTGATATCAAATCTCTTAAAAGGACTGGTGCTGTCGAAAATCTCCCCCAGCGGACCAGTGAGTACAAATTGGCATACAATTGGACACAAGATGGCATATAATTTTCAAAATTCAAAAGCCTTCAATGAATTGTGAGTTAAGTCAGGTTCATAGTCAGGTTTAAGTGTAGTTCATAGTGGATAGAGAACTAGAGCAAAATATAATCGACTTCAAACCGATCAACAACCGTTTTTGCGTAATCCTCACTAGAACGAGAATTCGTTGCATCTGGCTGATAAATGTTCACTCCTTGCCCAAAAATGACGTCAAGATCATTCTTGGCGAAGCTTTTAAATCGGAACACTCAGAGACGGACAACTGGAAGGCGGAGTATTGACTTTATATTCAACAGAAATGTTGTGTGATATCATCGACACACATCCGAAATAAATGCATCCACAAAAAGTCATGGGTCCTCCCGCCTAATGGCTCCACATAAAATCAGATCGATTTTATCCCGATCTCAGCGAGATATGTCTTTAGTATCCTTTTTACTGGACTATATCCCAGAGCTGGTTACGATCGTTGCCTTGTAAAGTTCATTTATAGAAGTCAAATTAAAAAGAAGCTCAATAAGTAAGTGGTAGGTGGTAGTCAATGCATGGAGAACAAGGCTACAGAAGCAATCAAGGCGGCTACTTAAAATCTCTAACAGGCTAACAGAACCTGGAATAAAAAACAAACTAAAAAACGAAATCTAGTCGGTAGTTGAAGAAGACGTTGGATATGTTTCCCATTCAAAATAAAACGATGATTCCTATATGGAATACCAGGAAGCGCTCAATAGGAAAAGTGAAGCATACAGACTATATGCAGTACGAACTTCAAGGACGGTGAAAGTTCATTTTTACCTCAGGCAAGCAGCTCAAAGAATTAAAAGACCCAAACAAGGAGTAGTATGTCGGCCAAATCGATAATCTGGCTACGAACAATAGAAGAAAACCCCGAAACGCAGTTAAAGGACAACGATAAGTGTTTTAGCCAAAAACGACTCACTACAATTATAAATGGAAAACTCCAAATAGATGGTGAAGAAACACAGGAACGCCAGACGGATTTTTTCAACGGTTTCTTCTTACACCTAAAATACTAGATGTAATTTAAGTGTTTAATGTAATGTAATGCCAATGTAATTTAAGTGTTTAATTATTTAATATTTATCTAAAAAAAAGCACCTTAAAAAAGCTCTGCACTTTCGGTGGAGTCCACAGGCTTTGATCGTGAATGAAAAAAATAATTGTATAAATGAAAAACTCATACTTTCGCAACCAACAAAAATGTTCATTGCCACAATAAATGGACATTCTTAAAAGTTTTGGATCGAAATGTTTAATAGAAGATTGAACGTTGTTCATAAAATCAATAAATGTGGTTCGTTAATCAATGAATTTAATGCGTCGAAAACAAATTTTACTAAAACAAATGAATCAATTTCATAAAATCAATGTACATTGCTCATAGCATTCATGAATCTTGTTTGTAGAACCATAAACTCGAAGATTCTTGCGAATTTGCAATCATGAGTCCCTTCGAAACATTTGTCCCTATGGTGCTCTTGCTTATAACTCGTTGCCAGGGAAGTAAGACGATAGAGCCCAGAGCAATGTAAACTATATAGTATTTAATTATGAGATTTTTAAGGAGAATTCACTCACTCTCATCCAAACAATAACAATTTAAAAAATCAATTCAAGAGAGAAGAGTTCAAGAAATACTTCAAACGGACAAAGAAGTACTTGTCAAAGCCTTAACGTTTAATTAGTGATGTTTAATCACTAAAACATATGCTCTCAGAGATTTGAAACTTAGCTTGCCAAGGCTCCAAACTGAAATCCTTAGAATTTCCTCACACGCAAGCAAGCAATAAATGACATCTAAGCCATCCATTTAACCCCCAAAACACTGAAAACGAACATTCAACACCAATGAGATGACGATACTCACCAATGAGTTGGCAGGTACAATTTCAGTCATATTTTCAATTGTATTATTTACTTTTCACTTTTAACATAGTTTGAACAAAAACTACGTCATGGAATAAGAATTTACTTGCAGCTATAGATCTTATAATGACCACTTTTTATTCTTCATTTGGTAACACATGTTGAAGTCTAACAGCCCCATCCTATGTTGATCCCCTTAGAAAAGGAACTTTACTTTACTGCATTTAAGGTGCTCCCTTACAAGGATATTGTACATAGGATCATTTTTGTGTATATGCTCTTACAATTTTATGTGAATAAAATTTAAAACAAAACAATTTTTAATATTTTTGACCGACGCTCTGCAGAATTCTTTACTAGATAGATTTCACAGATATGCTACACTTTAGCCTGACTAATTTCCAATCAATGGAATTTTTCAGACGTAAATTTAAGCCGTTTAAGCCAGACTGATCAGACAGAATTAAAGTTAATGTTCAAAAGTATTAAAAAGCACACTAAGCCCTTATGTTTACTTTCATTTTGTAATCAAGAAAATTTCATAATTTAACTTAGACATTATATGAAGGCAAAACTCTAATATTTCCATTTTTTTGCTTATTGCAAGAAAGAGTATTTTACATGCCAACAAGAATTCTTTGAGTTCAAAACATTACCAATACAACTATTAAGGACTTAACACATTTAACCCGCCTTTATAGAAAAGGGATGCTTTTCTTTGACATATGAAAGAAATGATTCCTTCATGATTCAAACGGCTTAATTTTTGGCAAATGTTTTAGATGTTTTTATTTCGAATTTTCGAATATGCTTTTGGGATGCTGCTTTAACAACAAAAAGACCAGAATTATTCCTCGACATCTAAAATAAGCCAACAATAACGAGTGAATGGGAAAAATGTCTTTCATTGATACACGACGACATGCCCCGCAACGTACAATCAATTCTGTTGGCCGAAAACATCGAACACGAAATCATAAACTTCGCATTATTAGCGAAAAATCGGTAGCAATCAAATTTTAAAGCATTTCCAATTCCTTTGCTTACTGCCCCTTGTCCTGCGAATGTATATTGGCGTCCTGCGAATGAATATGGGCGCCTCTTACAAACTTGGTTCGTTATCTTATTTACGTATCCAGCAGCATGATCTATTTTATTTACAAATATGCCGACACATATTTGAATCATATTTTTGAGTTTAAAATAATCGTTCATTCGTCAATCCGTCATGCATTTACTTACTCAGATTATAGTAAATTAATGAAATTAAGCTGCAATATTTCATCCCAGGACCAGTTTATTATAGCTCTTTGCACTGTTCAAACATCCAATTCGGTTCTGCGATGAATATTCATGGAGGAACACCCAAAGCAAACCTGAGTCAACGGTTCCTTTTAAAGTTGCATTTAGGGACATTAATTCAAATACACTGTAAAGAAATGAACGTAATTTAATAAAATTTTGTTTAAGAAATTTTAATACCAATTTCAAATCGTAGTTAGCATTGATATACATATCGATTTTTATGTCCGCCAGGCCATACAGAGTTTCTGACCGTGACACATTTCGAAAATTTGAAGCCATTATAAACTCGATCAAACGATCATCAAAAAGTGCTAATGAATTGTGTTCTTCCGTGTGGCTGTGAATTTATTTGTTTTAATGAGGTACAATTTGATCCGAAAATTAAGGTCATGCTATCACCAATTTAGCGACTCGATAACTTAAGTAATCATTTGAAATAAATCCCATTGTGAGTCTAGGGCGAATGTCATATACAAAAGGAAGAGTCCAAACTTTAATGATCGATTAACTCGTTCTGAAACAATGTTTACCCGAAAATTCAAACTTTGTGTTACATTTGTTGTATCCGGGGGTCTGCAGATAAATTTGAATTTTGTAGTGAACGACACCGATATGCAGATGAAGACCATCAGTTAGGGACATCACTTAATGTTGTATTTCGTCTTGCCAGCTAGGAATAACAAAATTATCTCTCTAGCATTCAATTTTACAGGAAAACTCCCAACATTTGTAGTAAGAAGATCGGACTAGTTAGGAAAGCAATGAATTTATCCCTTTTTTGTAGCACAAATCAATCGACATATGGGTAGTGTCGAACTATTTTATTGAGCTATTGGTCGCTAAAAATTCAACTCCGTTGTAAACGTTGGTATATAAGAACGAATTTTTAAGCATTTCTTGGTCATAGTGATGTGCGATGCATGGGTTTCACACCGAAAAATAATAGCGGAAATGATTGCTGCCAGTAAAATCTTTATCCCTGCTGTATTGAGACTTGATGTGGCAGAAACGTTATGCATATGTAAGGGAATAAACCGTACAAGCCGTAGAAGTGATTTTGATCTGCTCATTGTAAAGATAATGGAGGGTTCAGTACAGCATATTTTACTAGAACGTGTCAGGAACAGAGCAGGTCACTGGGCAGTTTAGTCCATCAAGTGAAAGAGTGGGGAGACCACGCTTACAATACCAACCGGCCGAAGGAAGCGAGGAAAACGCTGAGGAAAGGAGCGAAGAAGGGATGGATGACCAGTCGAGTCAAACGACGATGACGTATTCATAGACGCTGCTAATATGGCTTCGATAGGCCCCATATCATGGGAAGAAGCGAGAAAAACTGATGATGCGATAGCCTGGAAAGTGGCGATGGAGGACGAAATTCTAGCGCAAATCAAGAATAATACTTGGGAGATGACGCCGAGACCCAATAATAGACGAGTAATTGGGAATCGCTATGTATTCACAACCAAAAATCCTGGTCGACAAGAACGCAAGAAAGTTAGGCTTGTTGCGAAAGGATACGCGCAACGGCCAGGGGAGGATTTTCATGAGACGTACTCTCCCGTTGTGAGATCAAGCTCAATAAGGTTGATAGCAGCCCTTGCAGCTGAATTAAAATTGGAGATCTATCAGCTGGATATTGTGACAGCGTATCTACACGGCGAGCTAGAAGAGGACGTCTACATGGAAGTGCCGGAACTGTTAAATGAAGTGCTTAATAAAGTGGTGAAGGCTGAAAAAGTCGGGTCAAATGCAAGTGTAGTACAAAACAAGAAAGTGATTGACACTGCGAAGCGCTGGAATCGAGCATTGGGCGAAAAGCCAGATTGTGTGTGTTTGTTGAAAAAATCTCTGTATGGGTTAAAGCAATCAGGTTTGCAATGGCATAAGAAATTAGTGCAAAAGTTAGGCGAGCTCCAGCTCAAAGCGTTACCACAGGATCCGTGTATGTTTGTTGCACGTAAAAATGAGCACATAATGTTACTCACAATTTACGTTGACGACATTATAATCGCGTCGAATGATAATGAGTGGGTATGTGAGGTGAAGAGAGAGCTGTCAAAAGCATTCGAAACCAAAGACTTAGGAAGAATCAAACAGTGCGTTGGTTTAGAATTCGTGCGAGATAAAGACAGCAGAGTGTTTATTCATCAGAAAAACTATACTGAAAAAGTATTAGAGCGTTTTGGAATGAGTGAGTGTAAAACGGCAATAACGCCAATCGATGTAAACATCAAGCTGAAGAAGCCTGAGAATGTAAACAAAAGCGCGATTGGATCCGTATCAGAGTTTGATCGGTGCATTAATGTATTTAGCTGTGTCTACACGACCGGATATCGCGTATGCTGTGAGTTATTTAAGTCAATTCAATACAAATTATGGCGAAGAGCATTGGAAAGCAGCGAAACGCGTATTAAGATATCTCAAAGGCACGAAAGAGTACGGGTTACTATACTATTACTAAAGTTTTAATTTTAATGCAATGTGTGCGAACTGTTTTGTGGAATGCCACTCTAAGTTTTTATACAAAGAAGTGCAAACATCATAGGCCGCTGTTATGTGAAATTTAATTAGTGAAGATGTTCAATGAATTTCTTTATAAGAAAATAAATATTTTTCCATTTGCATTTAAAGATTTATGATTGCTGATTTTTCGTTTCCCAATTTTTTGAATTGAAAACAAAAATACAACCAATCTAGGATTAGCGCACCCATAAAGGTGATAAATATAATCCTATTTCCGATTAGCCTACAATACAAAGTCAAAACCTTCATTTAATCAAATTTCAAAGTGCACATAAGAATATTAAAAATGTACTCACTTTGACGCCGAAATTGCTGCAGTTTGTTAATATTTTTCAACGATTTTCAGCGATGGCGCCTACCTTATCCTTTTTGCTTCAATATGACAAAAGTAACTGATGTGTACTTAAAAAAAATGGAAAATTAAAAAAAAAAATTGCCACAATGAATGTCCTTCACATATCTCCCTTATTCTATTGCAGATGACATTAAAAACGCCCAACACTTCATCGTCTTATACAATCATTATTATTAGTATTAACACTGGACAATTTCACTTTTCATTCGCTTGTACAAAAAAGAACACGATTCTCTTTGCCTATTACTATATACGTTCAATGATAGTTAGAATTTACAATAAACTCTTTCTCTTTACATTCAAAGAAAAATACAAATGACTAAAAAAAAATGATAACAACAACAAAATCTAACGTTCGATCAGTCTTTTAAATGGATTTCCCACAACTATTCGTAAGGAAATACATATTAACACATGCAATATTACAGACATTATTTAAACGTAAAGTGTTTTCATGGATATTTGGAAATTATTGTTATAGTAATGTTTGCATCGTTTCATGGTTGAGAAATGATGCATATGTATATATTAAATGGCAACAATAAAGCCATATACTCCTCATCACAGATGAGTATTTTGAAATGTTTGGAATTATAGATTTTTGTAATTGATTTTGATTAGAATCACAAAGCATACTTAAAGAGAATAAAAACCTGGTACGTGTTGATCATATGAACCATTAAAAAACTATTTCGTTAAATCTGTTTCTGGCGATGTTTAAAACGAACACTTAAAATGTAATTCATTATATCTTTGTTCATATGTCCTATTTCCGACTGGGCTGCAATTTTTACGCTCTTCTCTACATGCTAGCTTTACTTGTTTTTCCATCTCACACTGATTTGACTCTATCTTTTGTAAATTTTATATAACGTACATACATAATATAACTACTTTAGTTAACCGAACTTGTCGACTCTCACATGATAATCATCATTAACATATAAATTTACTTTCAGCACATTCTACTTAAATTTTATCTTCTGCGCTTATATTTGCTAGTGTTTTCTTAATTCTAAGAGCTGTCAATCGGGCCGCTGGATTCTGATACCAACATTCTTTCATGACTTTTGCTACACTGTGAAGAACTTCGGAAGCAATCCAGCGATTCGGAATATTCGGTCGTTGTTTTTCTATACACACAACCTGTTAATGATAAAAAGTAGGGAGCATTAACATTTTATATTCACCAATCAAGTCAACGACTCTCACCTTTCGCATTTCTTCTATCGTAGGATCGGGTTGAACTAGGTCGTAGTATGGCAGTTGATATTCATCATACATCATGCCAATATTACATCTCCTTGCAATCTCCCATAAAATCAAACCGAATGCATACACATCGGCACGTTTAAAGGAGTCAAAATGCTTTGTATTAATGCTCTCATCCAACACTTCCGGTGCCATATAACGTTTTGTACCAACACGATGTGTCGATGGTATATCTACCGAATCATCCTTCTCTACATGACGCACAGCTAAACCTAAATCACCTATGGCACAACTTAAATTCGACTTAACCAATATGTTCTTTGATTTTAAATCACGATGAGCAATTGCCGGCTTTCCTCGTGTACCCACAATATCCATATGCAAATGCGCCAAGCCCGTGGCTATTGACAATGCCATTACAAGCAATCCTTTTGTATCTACAGTGTGTGAAGTGAGATAATCAAATAGGGAACCATTTTCGTGATAATCAGTCACTAGCCACAACTGTGTCCAAGTTCCATTATCTGTTGATAGGTAAAAAATATGGACACTCTTCAATTAATGGCTAAATTTTTTGCTTTACCTTTGTTATCAGCTGCTATGAAACCTAAAATATTTTCATGTCGGAGCATCACAGTCTGATATATTTCAGCTTCACGAAACCACGAGCATTCTTCGCGACTAGAAAATATTTTAACAGCAACATTTTCACCTCTCCATCGTCCCTTCCATACTTCGCCGAAACGACCTTTGCCAATAACTCCAATTAGTTGAATCTGTCGCGCTATTGATCGCTGCACAAGCAAAGGCAGACCAGCTAGAAAGCAACGTTTTATCAATTCAGGGAACACAAGAAAAGAATGTTAGAAAGTTTAGTAATGAACTAATACAAATTATGATTTGCTGGCAAATCCTATTGTACGTAAAAGTTGAAATGTAGTGAATTTTAAAAGGACGTGACCTATGATTCTGTTTCCAGGCTGCATTAGAAAGATCATGATAATTGTAAAAAAAAATTGGAAGGCAACATGATATTGCTTAGCATGAATATGACCCCTTATTAGCATTTAAATAACGAGAAGCAGAAGTACGAGGCAGAGCCACATAGTATCGAGACCATCTTTTTATCAGCGCACCACAACGTTCGAGCGCCCTCTCGCCCGGTAAAAATAAAAACTTTTTCTTGTTGCTTGAGTTGCCTTTATTCGCACACAGCGTGCAGTTATTTACATAAACCTTTTTGTGTTTTTAAAATTTGGTTATTGCTGAAAATGACAGCAAAAAGTAGCAAAACCATGTTTGGCTTTAATCTTGGAAAGATTAGCTCGAAGACAATTTATATGATGCAAACGCATTTGGGGAGGAGGTTATGAGCAAACAAAAGATAAAAGAGTGGTAGAAACAGCATAAAAATGACCAAACGTCAGCTAGCACTTGAATTACGCATGCTGCGACAATTTTGATTATTTTCTATCATTATGAAGGTGTTGTGGACCAGGAATAAGCTCCAAGAGTTTAAACTATGATCAAATACCACCTTGAAGTATTGAAAATATGCAAAATATGTGGTGCAGAATGATGAAAACGGCAACTTTTTAGGTCAAGCGTTGATTGGCAGCTTCACTTCAACAAAGTGCCAGAGCATTGAAACGTAATATTTGTCAAAACAAAAAAGTGTACAGAGTTGCCCGCCCTTAACAAAGTTCTCCGCGCTTCTGCCTCGCTCCAAAAATGAAAATTTACTGAAAAAACATCGGTTATAATACAGACAGATTTGAACTGACGAGACGAATCCACTAAAGGCAGTTCCAAAATACTTCCAGGACTGCTACAGGAAATGGCAAAAACGGCCGGGAGCGGTTTGTTTTCGTCAATTCCTTTCAGGAATATTTGATTTTAAAGACGCATCTCGCATAGGCAGGCGGGATGGTCCTCAAAACCTGAGATAATCGATATAAAACCGATAAGCGAAATAAAATGCTTCCTTTTAATTTTGTGATTCTTTCATTTTCGAAACCGGTTTTCAACCGTAATTGTTCGGTCTTCTTCAGCGACTCAACTCGCAATTAAAAGGAATTTTGCTCAGAACAAGCGATTTCCATCTTTCTTTTGCATTGCAAGACTTTTTGGTAATAAGAAATTGACAACAAGAGATTTGAAAAATCAATTACTGGAGTTTTTCACCAATAGCAACCAAGATTTCTAATAAAGCGGCATTATGAAATTTCCCTTTTAAAATGGTCACAGTACCTACTGCTATCCTGAATATGACAGATAAAGTCTTGAAGTTCACGTCAAAATATCGGATTTCTTTTTGCCAACCGAGAAAAACAGACTTGAAATTTATTTTATAATAAATCCTAATGACATTGTTAACCACTTCGGTACGGCGCCTATCGGCCACAAAACGTTGCTTACGGCTCGCATTCACCGTCCGCGCGCTGCCTCGTTCATCGATAGATCTGTGATTAGATAAGCTTTGAAACACTGAAAGCTTGTTTTACATTACAGACAGCATGTAATGTAAATCAAGAAATCGCATGTTTTTATTACGATATTTCTAAATGTTGACAATTTTATTTTGATAAATGAAAAATTAGAAAATTTAACTTAAAATGATAGTTTTATTTTATTTATATTATAAGTTAATATCACAATAAATGTTACTGTTCGGTATGATACATTTCGAAACATGGGACTACACATAAGCCAACATTGCATTGTTTACAATAATATCTAGTACTACGCCTTTTGTTATCCATTGAGCACACAATACATCTTCTCATTGGATTCTGCCTTTTTGTTTTATCATTACTGTGCAGCGCTGGAAAATGTCTTTCCTTGAAACGCATAAGATATTCTGACGAAGTACCAGTGTTGTATTCCCGCGATTTTGAGTATTTCTTTAAAAGTTCTGTTATTAACGCTAAATGATAATCAGACATTGATATATTCTTTTTCGTGTTAAATTTATATAAACAATACGCATTCCATATTGAAATATCTAGTAAATGAAAAAAGAATTTCTTGTACCATTTCATCGTTTTTCTTGTGCATGAAATGGTACTAATGATTGCCCATTGAGTTGCTATAATCTACAACACATGAAGGTTTTTGAATCTGTTCACCCGTTTGGTAATTTTTCTTTTTACAATCTTTATACTCTACTGAATGGCTAGTGGACAACATCCAAACTTCGCGTTTGTCTTGCCATTTCAGTGCGAGCTGATTTCCTGATGATCTAAAAGTACACTCTCCTGGCTGTAATTTTTCTGGCATTTTCGGCATACCTGCACGTCGCTTTCTCACTGTCCCACATGCATTTGTTGCAAAGCTGTGCAAATATTCGAACAGCGCAGGACTCGAATACCAATTATCTACGAATAATTGATGGCCTTTTCCTAAATAAGGTTGCATCAATGTTGTAACAATATTGCCAGTTTTACCTAATTTCGCTGAAAATGTTTGCACCTCAGATGTTGAACCGGTGTAAACAATTACATCTAAAACGTATCCCGTTGAACAATCGCATAATACAAACGATTTTATACCAAACCTGTTTCTCTTTGATGGTATGTACTGTTTAAAAAATAATCGTCCCTTAAAAAGTAATAGACTCTCGTCAATGCATACATTCCTGAATGGAGAAAATGATTTTTCAAATATTTCGCGCAATTTATCAAAAGGGCCCCGAATTTTTGCCAGTCGATCTTCTGACCTTTCAGATTTTTTGTCGCTAAAGCAAAGCATCTTTCGCAACACTATATATCTATTTCGCGACATATGTTTGTTAAATATATCGGTTCTAAGCACATCATGAGTACTCCAATACTCTTTTATAGATAATTTTTTCATACGCGACATTGTAAGCGTTAACGCAAAGAAAGTAAACATTTCATTTATGGTTGTATCGGACCAATTTTTCAACGAAGAAGAAATGTTATTTGCTGATAAGTGTCGATAGTAATTATTTGTGGCATCTACAATATCTCCTACTAAATGCTCCGTAAAAAATATTTGAAAATAATCCATAACATTAAATCTGTCTTTAATATTTTCTGCCTTAATTCCACAATCTTCATCAATAAACGTGTGTATGTGTGGATTCAAGTTTGCACGCGACCACGTATTTAGTTCTTCTTTGTTTTTTGTACTTAATTCTTCTTCTTCTGAGTCCGACAGAATTCTTGCCCTCTTTCTCTTTTTGTTGTTAACATTTATGCGTCTAAAAACGATACTGTCTTCACCTGATGATGTATCAGAATTCATTACGGGTCTAAGAAGGATAAAAATTAAGATAAAAACTAAAGATCTCGAAAATATGTATATTATATTATTACCCACATGAATTAAAAGCGCTTTTATTTATTTCTTTCAAATATAAAGAAAACTAAATATAATAACTCCTATTTCACAGATGTAAAAACGTCACAGAACCGTGTTGCTCGATGGATTTAACGAAACTAGAATTATGCGAGCGAACACTGCGCAACTGTAGAGATAAGATAAGATTCTTGGCTGTCGACTATAGTCGACGCTCGGCCGTGCACGCTCATGTCATGGCCGTCGACTATAGTCGACGCTCGGCTGTGTGGGGTCATCTGTGGCCGTCGACTATAGTCGACGCTCGTACCGAAGTGGTTAATGATCATGCGTATGTTTAGAAGAGCAAATGATTCCGATCTAGGGAAACAGTTATTGTCAACAACTTTTTATGAGAAGAAATTTTTGTTGGTTCAAATTACTCGTTTCATGTAAAATCTAGCGATTTCATGTCGAATTTTTTGCTCTACCAAGGAGCAAGTACAGAAGTTAATCCTGGATTTGAAACAAAAAAAAAATAACAAAAAACAAACAAGTTGCCAAAAAATCTGGCAACATAAGTCCGATTATGTAAAATATCTGAAGAAAGGAAAAATTAACATTAGTGAAAAACAACGAAATCGAATTAAAAGTGGATTTATACTTATATCCAACGGAAGTGAAAATTGTCAAAGCACAATGACCCGTCAGAAACAACCCTGAATTGAAAAAGTCAAAAAAGTTTTGGTGTTGCTATTGCGCGCTGCTTCAGCTAGGTATTAAACGTATTTCGGTTCTCTACTGCTTTCAACTCCAATGCTTAAAAGATATCATCAAGCAAACAATATAACAAAAGAGCGGACAAAAAATCAACAGAAAAGAAGTTATCACAACGCCCGTCTACACACTTGTTTGATGAAAACAGTACAAGATTGCCCAAGATTGGTTGGGAAGTGTCAATGTATCCAACATATAGTTAGGACCTAACGCCATCTGACTACAATTTGTTTCGGTATCCGCAGAACTCTCTTCATCAACAAAAATTGATGAACCCAGAAGCTGTTGAAAACCACATGGCAAGATTTTTCTCCTTTAAAAAATCGAAATTCTATACATATGGGGCTATTAAGCTCCCGAAAATATGGTGGAATGTCATTTATTATAGTAGCTAATATAAATGATTAAAAATGATTTTTAATTAAGCATATTTTTGTTTAAAACTATGTCAAAACCGTGGATACTTTTTATATGAACCATTTTTTTTGTTTTATGCTGATTTAGACACCTTATCAATAGTGAATTCTGCGTGTTCACTAAAAAGATATGCGCCCACTCTTGGTGAAAACTTGGTTTTAGAGTCAGAAAGCGTTTCGATTTAATTTAACCAGCTCCCGCAGAATGAGCTGAAGAAGACTGAATGAAGCCAAAACGTGTGCTCCTCAACAAATCAACAAGATAACCAGCGAATATAAAAAATAAATAAAGATTAGCCTTCGATAACGAATCAATGAACTTTAGTCAAAGGATACACTTACCTGAACCGGATCCGGATGTAGTCATCTCAATCATATCTTGCAATGTATTTCCATTTAATATTGGATCGCATACTGAATCTTCCTGTTTAAAAGGTCGACTACTGTTGGATCGTTTTCGTTGCCAGTACCAATAAGCAAACATTAGGACTACACATAATCCTAGCGTAGTACCAAATATAACGCCAACCATCTGCCATGTGTTCAGTAATGGTTGCTCCGATAAATCTGCATTGAGCAGCAACAGAAACAATATTAATATTTCGTTCAGTTATTTTATTTCGAAAAAGATTTGTGTCGGAAACAATAATAATATCTACCAAAAGCCCATAAAGCGATTAATAAGCAAACGTTCAAACTACTCTCTCGGCAAGCCAATGAGTGAACTAAAGCTGATACCAGAAACACAAAATAGGTTACATGCAATCATAAAAAGGTTGTGGGACACAAGCATTTCCAATGGAAGAAATACGATACAAAAGGAAAATTTGAAAAAAGAAAATGTTTTACAGTACCGAAAATGCGAAATGTCAATTTACAATTACAATATTTTATTTTAAATTTCGATAATGTAGACGACAAAATTATTTCTATCCATAAATTAAATTTATATGAAAGGTTTTCAGTTTGAAGGAACCTTATGCGTTTATTTTGGTGCATGAAAAGTGCAAATGATAGATGATAGAAATCTTTCATAAGATGAAAGATTCGTAATTACAATTTATTCACTACCTGAATGTTTAATAGTGTACATTCAAACTTCAAGGGAGAAAATCATAGGTGAACTGTTAAGTAAAAGTGTTACTAATTGAAACCTGAGTTTAAAATTAATTATTTCGGAATTATTTACTTAAAGTCTAGATTCTTACCATAAAACCTTGCTAAATCGTATAAAATAAATTACAAATAGACCATATTAATTTCACTGTTAAAATTAAGGAATGTAAGGGAATGAATTATTATTATTATTTAATTATTCAATAGTTAGAGAATTATAAATCACCCACAATCAAATATAATACATTGTAAATATCGAAATCAAAAGGAACAGACTGTAGAATGAGTTTCACTATTTGCTTTTAATTTTTTTTTTTTAAAGGTAAGTGAAATATAGGAAACTTTTACAATCCTACAATGACTGTGCGTTAACGAATAAAATGATGTTTTATGTGTTACATAAATAGCCTTACTAAACCTTCCTTAATTTCTTAGTTAAAATTTCAAATACAAACAAATTTTCAATCATTGAAACAACAATTAAAACGTCTGTGTGCCAGACGTAAATGCTTCAATGCAAATTTGAAGGTATTTTACAAACAAAAATAATATTTGGACATCGATTGAAAACAATTATAACATAGTGCAAACATTATTTAAACCTACTTTTATTATTCTGCATAATAACGAAGAACCTATGATGTGAAGACAAACGATTATGGCTTTCCTAATTGGAAAATCAATTTTTTTAGGAGTTAAATTAATGAGATAGACTTGAAATCGTGAGTCTCGTTGGTTTGAACATTTAAGCTATCTCTGGGATAGTCAGAAAGAAGCGGAATTTGAAAACGTTCAAACATCGCTCAGACATTTTGTACACTCTTATATGAAGGTTAAAAACACTTTGTGTGAAAGGAAATTTTTTCAATAATAAATGTACAGAAAAACCCTTGCAGCCACAATTTATTGTCTAAAATATTATTTTATATGTAAACCCCATCATTACCCTACCCTACCATCGTTACATTAAATGGCTGAAAACCATTATATATGCTTTATACACAAAGCACAATTTTTTTACTTTTCATTTAGACGATCCACGACAGCATTGTAATTAATTTGACGTTATGTTAAAACTAAATTCAAAAGTTAAGGTATATTATGTTCGTAGCCTGAATTAGGATTAGAGAGAAGACTAATCGGAGCATCAAAATTACGGTAGGCAAATTTAGAAATACGTAAGCTACCCTCAAATTTGATCCATGTCACATATCCGTTTGACATTAAATTTTATTGAACTGAAATCGGGAGTTTGTTCAATTGGGTTCAAAGTATAATTTGCATACATTCTTTGTAACATTTCACTGAGTAAGTCCAAAAGTTTGTGCTGATTAATCAAACATTATGTGTTAGTTTAACAACATGAGACAATAGTGAGGGCGAAAATTATTGTAAGCCAGAGAAATTATCTTAAACATATTCCAGATGGATTATCGATTTGGAATGTCGCACAGCTAGTGAAAAGAAGTCATTCTACTGTCCACGACGTGGACAAAATGCTTTAAACGATTTAAAGCAAGGTATACAGTGAAAAACAAAACCAAGCAAGCGAAAAATATTTACGGAATTTTAAGTGCACCAGGATGTACACGAAATTAAAAAGAATCTCAGTATCAATGCTCAGAAATTAGCCCAAGCAGCAAAAATATATATATTAGAAAAGAATTACAAACCAAAAACTGTGTGAATTAGACGAAGAAAACATTACATAAATGGAATACGCGGAGATATAAAATATAATGTATATAAATGGTCTTCGCAAACTAATCAACAGCGCAGAAGCCTGTTGATGGCAAGACCTGGTGGGATCCATTGGACTTGGGTTACAAACTTGTGGTACTGAAGGTCGGCGCCCATTGCTCGTCTAGCGTATACGAGGCAGCAAATATGTAAGAAATTGTGTTAACCCTTTTTTCATATCCTGCTTAACGCATTGATGAAACTGGCTTGATTGAGGCAGTCTTATCGATGAAGGCCAGAAAGCTTCCAGAACTCAACAGGATTTCAGGCAAGGTGCTGAAGATGGTCTTCTACTTTGGCCCTTATCAGCTCCTTAGCTCGTTCAATCCACTCCTGGGCGAACGGGTGTTCCCTGAATGCTGAAAGATGCGCGACTCTTCCTGATCAAGAAGAGGAATCTCAAGTCACCATCTTTATACCATCGACTGTGAATGCAAGTTATCGGAAATTCAACAAGAGAAGTCTCGTTGACGCGATTCTTTCTGCCGAGGATCTATCCCCACAGTAGTATCGCTTCAGAGCATGTTGCTCCAAAGTAATCAGCACGATCTAGCACACAACAGCTTTCCACGGCTGGTTCTTCTGCTGGTTACCTTGGACGTCAAAAATGTATTTAAATTTGCTAGATAGACGGACATTCTAAAAATGCTTGAAAATCGACTTCAAGTATCAGAAAATTTGATGCTTATTGTGAGACTATCTGAAGGACCGTAACTTACTTTCGCCGTATGGTAGCCGAATGACCATAGTTACGTCGGGTGTCGCGCAGGGCTCCATTCTTCAACCGAACTTATGTAACGTCTCCTATGACAGACTACTGAGGCTTCAACTGCCAGATGAGTCACAATCGATTCGCTTTGCGGACAGTGTTGCAGTGATATTAACGGGACACACAGTCAAGCATGCGAAAATCAGGCTAATATGCTTATACGGCGAGTGGGTGCCTGCATGAATGTTCAAATTTGCACTGAAAACAACTGAAGTGGTTATCCCGACAAAAAATACCTAGAGGGGTGCCTACCGAAATCGAGGAAGCGTTGACCCGATTAAAATCAGCACTGAAATACCTCGGTGTATTGATGGACTCGAAGATCAGTTTTGCCCGAGCAAATCAAAGTGACAGCTGCAATTGGTATTATTAATTAATTTGCCTTAACTGCATGTTCAGCATAGGAGAGATGGATGACGTGTGTCACACATTTTTGGCATGCAAAAGATTGCATAAACAGCGTGGTGATCGCTTCAGCGAAATTGGAAAGCTCTACCCGGAGAGTGTAGTTAGATTAATGCTGAAAATGATTGAAAAATGGAATTGCGTGGCAAATTATGCTCGGATAGCCCTGAAACTTTAAATTACAGTACAAAACGCCAGGAGGCGGTGTGAGCGACGGGATTTTGTTGAACATTACTCCTCCCGTCTTTTTCGCTATAGAAGTGAGTCCCATAATCTGAAGCCTCCTCTGGACATAGTAACACAAGGCCTAGCCCGCATAAATGTATTAGACGCTTGCAGCCAAGGCTTTCAGGCTTTCAGGCTCCTCAAATGGAGGTGTTTTTTGGATGGTGCAAGCGCATTGCGCGTCTGGAAGTTCCTCAGTCAGCGCCTAAGAGGCCATCACCTCCCTAAGACAATAGACCTGTGAACCAAAAATAAGTGGCCAATTGGATAAAAATCCCTACATTATTTTCTACGAAAAATATATAGCTCGTGTCTTTGTGCTAGACAAAGTCCTATCTGCTTAAAACAAAACAAAGGAGTGACCAGAATAATATTTGAAAATATGAAATGAATTATATGAAAAATATGAAATTTCAGCATACGAATAACATTTATTTAATTTATCAATAGCTCTCAGCGAATAGCGTCTAGAAGGAAATATGCCTTGCGAGATGTAGATTTTTGCAAAATTTTGAGAAACAATCTATAGTCCTTCTAAAAAACTTAAAGCACCGTTTCTACGTTTTAATATTTTCGTTCGAGCTTTCCATCAAAAATCAATACAGCAACTGGAAGCAATCGACCACCACCTTCAACCCTGTCATTATGACGGTAACACAATAGTTGCTAATTATGTCCGAAGACAAGCAATGTAAAGTCCTTATTTTGTAGCTTTTGAAAAAAATTTGTCTGCAGTAAACACTTGAAAACTATTAGTTGTGCACAGAATGTCAGTTTGATTAAATTATTTTGTTTCAATCTGATGATTATGGAGTTACTTTCTCTCTCAATTACAATTAATAATTTTACTTTTAAAGAAGATTTCGTCTGAAATGATAAATAAAGCATAAAAAGTAATAAGATCGAACAAAAGAGTTCGATATTAAACGAGAACTAAACCCCTTCTACTATCTGGGTCTAATAGGACCCGAAGAAGTTTAGCGTTGGCACCTGTGAAGGTTTAGAATCTTTGCTTTATTTTTAAATCCCCAATTTTGTTTAGCCAGTTAAATCAGAAAAGGCATTTTCTAAATTTTTAATTCACAAATTGACTCGTATTCTCAATTCCTGTGATTAACTCATCTGCCAACAAGGACTATAATGTTTACACTTTGTTTTCGTGTCATTGTAATGTGAGCATAAAATCAATAAAAATAACAAAATAATAGAAATTCACATGTAAGACATAATTTCACAAAAATTAAACCATATAAATTATGAACTTTCGCGCTGATATTCCATTGATGAGATACATTTAGTGAAACAACACAATTAACAGGGATGGAACATGTGCCGTTTGTAGAGAATATTGATATGCATATTATTATAATATGTATATATAAATAATTTACTTAAGTTAAAAGAAAAAAACTAAAAGGAAACTAAAATTTATAATCCGATCAAACCCCAATATTTTCAACTTGAAAATAAATTTTAGATTTTTGCCAATGATTTCTGTTTCGAAAACACTTTTCTTTTGAACAATGACATTAACGAAACGTTCAATGTTTTACTTTAACTTTTAAAAATAACATTACTTCTCACCTGGATGACTTAATGTTATATTATTACAAAAGTCTATATCGCAACAATGTATCTTATAATACGGGGCAGCAACTTTTTTGTCTTCTTTGCACCAGAGTGGATTATCCGGTGGGAAAAAGCCTTCGTGTGGCATACATCTATAGCAAATGTGAATATATTTTAATTCACTCGAGGTTCATAGAATTATGCCATAAGAATAGTCTTTATCTATTTATCGGACAAGTATTTTTGTATTGGAACATGGATTTCGTTTGACTCGTCGCAATGAAGTAGAAATGTAGTTGGGAATGATTAACGAGATGATGGATGATGTGGAAAACTTACCATAAGCATTTTGATAGAACGTGTTTACTTTTCCTTTAAAGAAACTATTGCAAATAACATTCATGGAACACTAAAATTCTGTTGAACTCAGATTTAATCACTGCATGTTCAAATATTGCAATAATTTCTTTCTGTTTAAGCCACGCGCCAGTCAAAGCGCATTCTGATCACAGCTTTAAAATGAGTACTTAATGTATGTTTGAGATGTATCTTTATAAATAATTCTCAGTTTTGAACCCTGCTAACTACTAACGTGATCTAAACGAATAAATGGATTTTATCGTCTACATGTTCATTACGGCTTAAATAATTCAAAAGTACCAAACAAACATGTACTGACACAAAGAAACATCTCTGGTAAAAATGCACAACTATTAAATGAGTCTACTTAGATTTGTCTTTAAACGTACGAGCAATTCATGAAAAAAGTCAAGTGTAGACCTTCCTAAAAAAGTTATATGTGTAAATATCAGATATAGCAGTGTTTCACCTTGAAATAAATAAACAATGTACAGTATTATTTGCCTATATGTGTATCCAATTTGCAGCGTCATACAGAACTATGTTAGGTTAGGTGATTGAAATTATACAACATAAACGATCATTATAAAGAAAATATATATATATATATATAGATACAGACTTGCACTTATCACCCCAAATAGTTTTTTTTGTTCAATACTTAGTTGTAGATAGAATGAAAATATCAATAGATAGCAACAATTTAACTAAATGCAACCAACATTTAAAAATTTTTACTTTTAGATAGCATCTATAGTAGGAATTAGACTATTATTTAAAAATAATAAGTGGATTAGATAATTTTATGCAAAAATTGATAAACTAAAGGCATGTTCTTGTTGTTTTTTTAAATAGTAGATAATGAAAAGTACAATGATACAAATCTACTTTGTATTGCACTTGGAACAGAAAATTTTTCACGATGCCCACTTCGTATCTAATTCTAAAGAAAGCAATTTTGCTGTACACAATTTTGAAAAATAAATAGCGAAGAAACAAAATTTTGTAGAAACTATTCAAAATTCATTGTGAAATGTCGGATTTTTTTTTTAACGAACGAAACCCTCAATGTTTCGAAAGTGGACGGATCAATGGTCATTTTTATGCACTGAATACTCATTATTATCTAAAATATTGAAACAATTTCAAAAATTTGAAATAATTCTTGGCCTACTTTTGAATTAATTTAAAAAAGTAATACTTTTACACCAGGACAAGACTGGTTTTACTGAAGATGCTCCAAGCATGTTCAAAGATGCTTAAAAGAGTAACTATACCAGTGCTACCACAACGTAACTACATCAGTGCTACCACGATCCACAAACAAAAGATAAGCAATGACAAATATTCAGACATAAGACTCAAAAACCAAAGCCGGTTCGGTATTAGGAAAACGAAATCTTGGACCTTCAGCGAAGCTTTTGGGCTGAGAATAAAGTTTTCCCCGATTTTTCCTACAAATGGCTTCCCAATCTTTTTTAACATCAATCATATCGGAACAATTTATATACAATTTGACGGCTGTCACAGCTTTTAAACTTACTGTTTTACAGAAAACATTGTATATTCTAATTCCACTTGAAAGTTAAAACGTATTAGAAATGCGAGAAAATAATGAAGATTTTTATTTCAAAATTGGAAGCATGGGTCGTACAAAAATGTTCGCAATTTATGCTACTGATACAATGTCAGAAAGAACACCCCGCGATTGGTTCCTTGTTTCCGGTTAAGGAATTTCGATTTCAAAGATGATAATCGCGCAAGGCGGCTTACAACCGATTATTTCAATGCAGTCATGCAAGAAGAGGAGCTAAGGAGCACCAGCAGAAAAGGTATTCCTGATTCTTGGTATTCCTGAAGGAATCATTGTTGATCACCAAACAGTTTTGCTATTTGCATGAGGCAGAAATCAAAAAGACGCCTGCCGTTTCGATGCCATTTGTGTTTACCATGAAAAACATTATGGGCCGAAACTCATCTTCAAACTTTTGCTGAAAATGAACAAAATAAGGCCATTTATTAATAATCGATAATGATGGAGGAGCAGTGAACAACGTTCGAGAATAGTCCGCGAAAAAATCCTTTTAAAATCCATATGAATCTTTTCAAATGATTGTAAAACCAGGATTGGTTACAAGAAAGGTGATGCAGGGTGTTCAACTAGATTATAACAAATTTTCTAAATGGGCTGCTGCAGACTCTCAAAATCATCGATTTTAATGTACAGTAGTAAGAATTAAGTAAGAATTGATAAACAGAAAAGCCATTGACGTCCACCTTGTCAATTGCAGACCACACACAAATTTAAGGACTCGGTTCAAAATGAGAGGTCTCGGATGGGATGGTCTGATACATCCAGTGTTTAGCCTGGATCTGGCGTCTCAAGACTATTATTTGTTTCCTTCATTGTAGTACTCGCTTGATAGTGTGCTGTTAGCTTCACAATATGACTGTTGAAAATACTTGTCTCGACCGTTTTGGCCAAAAATGGCAAAAATCATTAATAAAGATGGCACATAGTTACTTAAATGAAGTTTTGTTTTGCTATATAAAAAATTCTTCTGAGTGTTTGGTGAAAATTTGCGGAAGTTTTTTCCCAACAATTATCAAAAATAAAAGGAATATTCAGCTTCATTGTGGAAAGGAAAACAAATACAGGATGAAGAACAACGAATCTCTTTACTTAATATAGCAAAGGGTAAAGCTAAGTTGCAAATTTTTCTTTTCAGCTGAATTGTGCAGGACACGTAGAACAACTAAAAGATGCCCTTTGACCTGCCATAAGCCGAATCAGTTAGAATAAATTCCTAAAACAACCTGGAACATGTCTTTGACATATTGGACGTGTTACGGCTAGAGATTCTACGGACGCAGCAATTTTCGAAGACAAATATGTACAAATATGCGAGGACCCGTTACAAGGTAGTATATTGTGTGAAGATGTTCAACCTAAACAATATTATTCAATAATCGAATCAGACAACCCTAGGCTAAGTACTATTTCATATTGTTCAAAGGCTAGTATTCCGTCCAGAGAAATAGTTTCCCAATGAATGGCGTAGGATACAAATAGCAAGTCATTTTGGGTAAAAGATCAGTTGAATTGTTTCGCTGATATGTTTTACTCCGACGGGGATGGAGTTTTTTTTTTGCCGCAGGACAAAACAGGTGAGCTAAGCACATTTGAAAATAAACTTTCTGTCTTAAAGAAAAGTCTTTTGCGTTGCACTTTTACGCATTTATTACATGGCATACCGTACTACAATCAAAGGTAAGTGCTACTAGGCCTATCAAGGAAGGTATCAGGCTCGGCTCATACAGCTGTAGGTTTGATCATCATTGTATAAAGCTGATCTTTTTTCAGGGAGCGCGAACTTCTTACGATATCACTCAAAAAATAATAATTGAATCATTCACGAAACCATATAATCCATCATAAAAAGAAACAGACACCCACATTTCACAATGAATCTATTACGTCTATAAAAAAGTTATACACCGAAACCATAATTTGGAGAGCATTCACGCAGGTGATAAGGATTAAAAGATTTTTGAGCCAAAGTCGCCAAATTAAAATTACTATTAATAACTAACTTGCTTGAGTTTAGAAAAAAATACAGATTTTGTTTTTAGTGTATGAATACCTCTTGCATATGGAGCATATGCCATTTCCAATAATCTATTGTTATTGCAGAAATCAGTTTCACAACATTGGATCGTATAGACCTTTCTTTTCTCCTTAGATGTCAAACACTCCATTGGCAATCTATCTAGCTCATATTTCTTTGGATGACACCTAATAATATGATTGTTGTTTGTTGTATTTGATTGCAATTTTAATGATTCATGTTAAGTGAAATTTGATTTCTTTATTTGTGATTCAAATATTTAAAGAAAGAAAAAATACTAAATTTCATTTTGCAAAATTTTTAGAGAATGCAAAACAAAGAGATTAAAATATTAACACTAATAGTGCTTGTTTTCTCTGCTTGATTAAACTGTCACAGATGTTAATGGTGATAGAATTGTGAACTTAATACGTTTCTAAAACCACTAATTAATTATAAAAGCTCTAATTCTATCATTTACTAAAATTATTTCATTCGTATAATGCAAAAAAGACAATATTGAAACAGAATTATAAAATTTAAAGTGTAATAAATTGAATTTACATTTTATTCCATAACATAATTTTATCTATATAGAGATGATGTATGTACGGTGAGATGTAAATATTCTGCGAATGTGATTAATGATTTTTGTCAAGTAGAGGGTAAATAAAAAATCAGAAATAAGATTATGAATATCTGACGTTAATAGGTTTGGAAGAATTTTGTAAGTTATGTTGCGTGATTTTAATATAGGGCTCGTTTTTTTGTGTTGCATTTAGATTTAAAACTAAACAAATTATTACTATCAAACGTTTAGATAAAACAAATTGAAACAAAAGGGGTACAGTTAAAATAAGGGTCTGAAAACGAAATGAGGACATAAAATTTGCATTCGTTTATTAGTATTGGATTCAAACGTTCGATTGGTTTTTTTTAGAATTAAATATAATTCACCATTGCAAAATTATATTGAACAGTTATTCTAGCAAGCATGATCGGACTGAAACACCTTTCGGTTCTAAAACACTCCAAACTTTTTCAGCTTTTAATTTTAAATAATAATGTCTACTCAATATTTCGAGGAAAAAGTAAATGCTTTTGCTTTCTCCGAACCTGATATCTAAAGTCAATCCACTCAAATGGTTTAACGTTCATTGTTTATTGGTTCATTGGTAGTTCATTGGTAATGCATGCAATGAATATATGTATAGTAAATGAAAGAATCCTTAAAAAGATTCATGACAGCCCGCTGGTTCCTATGCATTAAGTTTTGGGCGTGTCTTAGAATATGGACAACGTTGTCGCCTCTGACTTATATTGATATTTTCAATTGATGAAACGATGAAAAAGAAACTTCCCAAGGGTTCAAACACAGACTAAATACCCAGAGGACGACAAACTTAAATGAAAGAAGACAAATGCGGTGATAGTTGATAGTCACCAGTTGTTGAATCGGACCTCAGTGAAAAATTACGTGATGAGATTTTAATATGTTCCGTGTGTATCTACCAGGATCCACGAGATTATGTTACTACGAAGAAAAAAACGGTTTGAAAATCCATCAATTCTTTCGCGCACATAATATTATAAATGTAAAGGCATGGTTAATTTTGGTACAACTCTATATAAAAATTTTAATAAATAAAAAAAAAAAAACAATACAAAAGGTAAAGGCATAATTTTATAGGCACAACTCTATCTCAAATTAAATTAATACAAAACAATCATTTGAAGTGCTTTTAGAGGACGATAATTAAACCATTACATGGAGGCCACCTCAGTTTGTTTACCCATATGAGCTTTGAATATATATGAATATATGAATGAGCTTTATTGTGGTGTAACACTTCACAACAGAACTTTAAGGGAGGAGGGAAACCAAGAAGCGTTTTAAAGCCACCTCGTTCCAAGAA
This sequence comes from Stratiomys singularior, assembly GCA_954870665.1. Classification (NCBI taxonomy): domain Eukaryota; kingdom Metazoa; phylum Arthropoda; class Insecta; order Diptera; family Stratiomyidae; genus Stratiomys; species Stratiomys singularior. Next base: position 26,643,033 of record OX940878.1, on the reverse strand, counting down.
CAAATGTACAGAAGGCAATCTAGAGAATTTTTTTCATTTTCCTTTTCAAAACAAGGAATAGGGACAAACTTTGTGTTGAACATTTTTTTTTGCCAGGATAAGCCAAACATAAGCGTGGAGACCATTTTGGAGGCTCAGCATCAAGGAAATCAAAACGTGGCAGTATAAACACTGACCAATCCTGGAGTTGTTGCGGAAAACATAAAGAATTTCCTGAAAATTCTTTCGGTACGCCGTTAATTTAATAACATTGAAAAATATTTCCGCAAAGTGTAAATTCAACCATACATTAGATGGCTGACACATTGAAAATATCAGGAAATTTATTTGTTTGTTACAATTTTAAAGCAAAAAAATTCTTAACTTGCCCCGAACCAAAAACAAAAACGTTGACGATCAGAACGCTTTTTGGACCTGTTGAAGCGAAATAAACCTGATTTCTAACATTGGTAAGTGAACACGGACCAAAATAAGAAAGATGGATCAAAAAGACGGTTAGCTACGTCAAAGCCAAAAAGGCGAAATGCGAAAAGTTTAAAACTATTGATGGCAAATATTATATGGCATAATCACATTGATTGAAGATAGAAATCAAGAAAATAGGTTTCACATGCATAAAATTCTATTAAAATGCTATTCCAACACGACCATAAGTTAATGAAAACTATATCTCAACTCATCGTACTTTTCATATATCTAAAAAAACCCCAAGACCCCCATTTTTGCAGACCCCAAAAATATGTTCCACAGCAAGGAAATTTGATTCAAATAAAGAAGCGATTGCAGAAACCGCGGCTTACTTCAAAATCAACAAACCAAATTAGCCAACAGGTATCGCACGAAGAAGGCACGAAGAAACTAATCGAATTTGGAATTTTCCTTTTGTTTGGCAAATACTAGCCTCAACAAAGATGCACGAAATTTTCATTCAAAATTCATTCAGAATAACCTTAGTATTTAAAAAGTAATTAAGGCGTTTGAATTTCAAATTTCATTTAAGCGTCATCAAGCATCTGACAAGGGTCAACGCATCTCGTTGCGAGGAATTTTCGATTTTCCAAATATTTCTCGCCTCGCATTGACGCATCGTAGTCATTGTAGATTGTCCTATACAAATGTATGTTATGAAAACTGCTTAACATTTGCTGTGAGACTCTGGTCGCGCTCTCGCATCGCAGTCTCGCACTATTGTATTTTGGCTTTTAATGTTTAGTATTTCGAGAGTATTGTAGAGAGTATTTCAAAACATGACACTGTTTTTTATGCTATTAGCGAGAGAGATGTGAAGCGGGGTCCTAACGTGGAAAAACAAACGGTGAACAGCACATACAAAAACTCACAACACATATAAGTCAAGCCGTTGTTCCAAAAGCCAGATTTGAAACGTAGTCCAGAAAATGCGCAAAAGGCCGTCGGGATACCACTTTAGGGTGTAAAAGATGAAAACACGCGGTTGAAAATGAAATGAAAACACCATGATTTGTGTATGCCCGACTTTTGCTACCAGAAAAAGGTTTTTCCTTTTTCCCAGAAAATTGTTTTGCAAACGAAGAACAAAAAAGTAGATCCAAATCTATAACGTAGGGTTAGTGACGGTTGAAATAGTCCTTGACATCGGAACATCACATTTTGAGTCGGATTATGTAATTGGTAACCATTTCAGTAAAGTCATCCCTTTCAGTTTATCCCAACCCCAACACAGAACTGATTGTCGTAGCTGAACGAATTGTGTAGCGTTAGGTAAGACAGTATAGTCTGTCTCGTGAACTGCATTGCAATTAAGAAGGAAATCTCGAATTATTTCGAATCATGTGTGATGAAATTGGTTAGATTTTTAACAAAAATAAAGGAAAATTTTTCCCCGGGTAGATGGAACTGAAATGATTCACCGCACACCAAATATATCGAGAAGATGATCAACGAAAAATGAAAGAAATTAGGAATTGCGAATTCCATTATTTAGGCGAAAGGAGGTCCAGAACAGCCCACGGGTCAAACCAGATTTTCCAAAAAAAATTGAATCTACACAATTTGAAGCTCAAAACCTCAAAACAAACTATCTCGTAAAGAACTGGAAGCTCAACCAAGACAAGAATTGAATCATATCTATCGAATTATACTATAACAAACCGACTCAATTACTGATCGCTACCTTTTAAAGACAAACTTATTTAGATTCTAATAGGATGATTTGGCGTGACTGTCTTACCCTCCGTTACTGGAAGAACACCTCTCCGCTCAAGCCGAATTGAAAAGGACCATTCCGTATTATCAGGCAATGAAAAGGTGTTGAATGTGTTGTGGGAACATTGAAAACGAAAAGAAAAAATGAAAATTAGACTTGAAAGTATTGTCTCATATTACAATTTCATTGACGTTGTGAAATTTTGGAGCCTCTAACTCTAATTTAAGTTTTGATATGAAAGACAACTGTGAATAAATGCTTGTTCATTCGGCAAATAGAAAAATAAAAGGCCGACCGAAAAAGACTTAATATTCACTGCAATACAATTTGGAAATCTCAAAATAGTTTGATCAACATTATTAGAATTTTAAGATCGGTGGACGCAGTTGATGTACAATGATATGACAACCAGAAATTTGAAAGAATAAATCATGGCCCGAATAAGAACTATAACGTCATAAGCAGCGTAAAATAATCGCCTAATCGTACCTAATAAACTCAATAGCTTCTGGAGAAAATCGGTCATTATGAGACTGGCAATTAATGATTTTATGCACTCAAATACTCGTAACTTTAATCATTCCATATTTTAAGGCTTCATTTTCGACTAATTAAAGGCACACTTCGTTAAAAGGGATTGATTTGATTAAAAAGAATGTTTTTAATCCCAAGGTTGTAAATACAAAATAATAATGAATGAATTACTGCAAATGTTATATTTCTCATTACTTTCAAGAAACTAAAGTGAGAGTTTACGATGAAAGAAATGATCAAATATTGAGAAGACAATGTCCTGATTAGTTAATCTCATACAATAGGCAATTCGAAATCCCAACGAAATAGATGTTTAATTTTGATGTGAACTCAGATGCTTTTACCATTATAGATTTAATGGTCACTTGTCTAAAAACTAGCTACAAGTTTCAAGACTTTTTAAGACTTCAGTGCTGGATAGACAAAAATGAAAACACAGATGGAACACATTTTCGTAGATTCGATGAGAACTTCGCGTACTTATACATGACTGCATTACTTGCAAGTGCAAATACTGGTCTCAAAGAAATCTTCCTAAAAGTTTGCATAACAAAGCAATACTTTAAGCTCTCGTTCAGGTCGAATCGTCACATCATGAAGACATGATAAATATTAGAAACATGGAAAATATCCAAAAACTCGAGTCAAAAACACCAAAGACTAAAAAAATAACCTAAATCACGACCCAAATGCAATGTATAACTCTACCTTTACACCAGAAAAATTGTTCGTTTATAATTTTGCAATGTATTTTAAACGCCAAAACTTAGACCTCTGCCATTTTTTTGTTATTCATTAGTAGGATATGTAAAAAAAAACCACACTCATTTAATTTTTATTCAACGATATCAACAACAACAAAAGGGCAACACGAACTTCACGATAATTCATACGGAAAAATAAACAAAACGATTTTTCACATTATTATTATTCATTAGAAAATTCAAATTTTGTTTCAAATTTGTTTCAATCCCAAAGAAAACAAATAAAAATAAAACAATAACTTTTTTCAATACCTTCAACACGCGATTGTAATGCCGTTGCATATTTAACGATCTCTCGTTCACGAAGATGATTACAAAAATCTTCGGAATCACAACAAATATGGCCACCGATTCTTGATGATGGCCTAGTCGTTGGACCACGACCGCTATTATTGTTACACCAAATTGAACGACCCGGCGGAAACATTTGTGATGAATGCAAGCATCTGATGTTTTGTTTCGTTTAATTTGTTTCAATATTTGATAATTTTTGATGATTTGATAGTCAAAAATCAATAGAATAATTTTTGTTTTAATCAGAACGGAAACAGATTTTTTTTTTGTTTAAAATATATAAGATAATAATGAAATTTGAATTAAAAGAGAATAACTTTAACATACGGTAGCATTTCGTTTTCAGATTTACTACTTGGGAAATCAAATATTTACTTAGATAATAATTAAACGAAAATGTTTAACCTGAATGTTTTTAAATTTTATTAACAGTACCGCTCTCTACGACCTGATCAACCTTAGAGACATATATAAGGCTACGATTTTATGAGTTCAAATTTTTATTAAAAAAATGAAAAAAAGGGTTTAACGTTTTACCTGTATGAATAAATCCATTGACCTTTTTCGTAGGCCACCGATGTGAAACATACTCCATCTGTTTCACATACAAAATTTTCGTCTTTGCATATGTCACAATGACATTTAAGCAGTCCTTAAAAATAGAAGAAAAAATATTTTATCAGTTAGCATGTATTCAATTTAAGATTTTAAAGACAATTTTTGAAGCAACTAATTCTGGCAATTTAAACAGAGATGATTTACAAAGGCAAATGGTGATTCATATTTTATTATTAACATTAATATAATCATTAATATGATTTTCTGAGCCGGCAATGCTGGTTGTCGCGGGTACAATACTTTTTAAGCTCCTTGATAAGCAACCGACTGACTGCCTGTTTTGCTCGCGGATCACAGATTGTGCTTGTAACACCTTCTTCACTTGCACACGGTGGGTGAGTGTGTCGCACTAACTTCAAGAAGTTCTCATCACAAAGAAGGATATCTTAGATCGCTTCTCAGTGTACAGGGTAGGGGTCAGTGTCTCAGCAATCGCTCACCTTTCTGGTCATCCCTGTTGAAAGCGGGATAGCGCTGCTAGACAAAAGTTAGAGGCCTAGTTCGAAATGATGCGACAAACACTGGGAAGGAATAGGAAGACTGGACTGGGAAGAAGTAGCTTTCACCTCCCAACCACAAAATATTATTATGATTATTATTTCGTCATCATACGAACGAACTACGGATTTCCAAAAATGTATTCGTTGGGAGAACTGAAGGGCGAAGAGCGGTGGGGAAACGGAGGAAATGCTGGTCTGGCTCTGTTGACGAAGAAAGTTCATCGCTGCTCGGAATTCAAAATCGGAAGTCGTGGTCAACGAAGCGAGACATTTGGAGGCGCTTGCTGTAGCGAAGGTCCGAGAAGGGCTGTTTTGTTACGAAGAAGATTATTTTATCAATATTATTACATTCCTATTATTTTCATCATTATTATTGAAAAGTGACTACACATAAGAATACAACAGTAACAATTTATGGTGATCGCCTTTGAATTACAATTTTTGATGTATGTTGTTTTGAGAAGTTCGGAGTTTGCACGTTTGGAAATGTACCAATTATTTTATAAAAGATCGGGAATTTCCGATGCTACTCAAGGACCGTTCAAAGCAATTTGTGTATTGGAACAAAAGCTGATATATTGTGTCTGTGTTGTTGCAAAATGTGCATTTATTTTGGAAGAGCCTGAGTTTATTGTAGGCTCTGTTGGTCATAAGTCTATTAATAATCTTAATGTGTTTTGGGGGTATACTACTGTTATAAAAGCAAGGTTGTTTGCTGATGTTGAGGTTGCCTCTTTTCAGATACAAGGGGCGTAATTGCTAGTTTTTTTTTGATTTATAATTGTAATTAGCTCATTTTTGACTGCCATTTTACAATCAGAGAAATTATCCCATCTCGTTCAAAATGCGCTTCAGTTGTTTTGTGTCTCATTACGCCTTCTTTGGCTTGTAGGTCAGCTATATCAAGTTGCTTGTTACCCTCATGATCTTGGGTCCAGATTGCTTGGAAGGTTATCTCTGGATATTTGTTTTTTATATTCCATATATAATACGATAATTTCCTTCTTTCTAGGTTGTTTTCGATGCTATTAATTGCATTGTTTACGCCTGTAAAAATTCCAAAATTTTTGTGATCTTGAATTTTGTGATCTTAAATTTTGGTTTTTTTAAGGGCTACTATAATTGTATAAAGTTTTGCTTCGGCAATAATTACGCAATTTCCTAAATTGGAATTCGATGTGCTTTTACTGTTAAGGTTAATAAGCCCGATGTCAGTTCGACGATTGTTTTTTTTTTTTGCCGCGACAGTGGTTGGTTTCGAGAAACCAACCAAGCAAGGCCCGGCGGACCCAAGCAACACAGAATTAGATAGTCAATTGCTAATCAGATCACACCACAAAACGTACTAAGCGTCTCTTTTCAATAAAACAAACTTCAATGAATGTCGACTCAGTTTTTTATTTTGTCTGAAGTATCATTGACGCTAAATATCAACAGACGAATCGGCAAAATTTATCAACCGTATTACTACTACATGGGCTGAAAAGTATTTGGCCTCACATAGAGATGGGGCCACAAATCCTTACCCTCTTTGCACAGTACTAACCTTAACTTAGATTCTGTCAAAATATCAGAACATTTGGTGTACTTATTTTCAAGTTATAGCTTTTGAAGTGACGATACGTCTGAATTTTTGTAAACAATATTAAAAATTGGATGTCATGTTTTCATAAAACTTTGTTTTTGAATGGGGAAAAATACGATGCAAACAAAAGCATGGACGACAAAATTTATAATACATCAGCCGAACTACATTCAACCATTAGACATTAGTTTGCTGAATTTCGGTAGTGGTACCAGTGGTACATCTATGTTTCATTCTTTTAATGCAATCATAATGAGAGAAAGTCATATGTCTCAACTTTTATGTTATATGATTTATATGTTTAGTGTGCAATAGTAAATTCTCTCCAGAATATCATTTCAAATTTTTAATAAGGTGCGGGCATCATTGTTATAGTTATACATGTTTTAAAATGCGCGCATATATGCGGCTCTGTATGGCTCCGCCCTCCTGTATGATATTTAGCTCGGAATAAAACAGCAATTGATAGAGGGATACGTGAAAGCAAGTATAATATACTATAACATTGAAATTTATAAGAAAATGCTCACTTTGGGGATCAAGGAAAGATGCTTAGGTGGTCGCACGCAAAATAATGGTAAGTCTAAAAAGTATTGAGCCTTTTTTATCATTTTTTGATTGGATATTTCTTTTATTTAAAATGGATTTTATTTAAGTACATATTGCCCATTATAATCAATGAACTTTTGCCATTTTTTTGGGTAAAGCCATTATTCCATTTGTGTAGAACTTCTGTGGTTTATCGGCGAACAACTTGGCCAAGTGATTTTCACAGTCCCTTTTTGAAGTGAATTTCTTTTTATCAAGGAAGTTTTGCAGAGACCGAAACAAATGGTAGTCTGATGTTGCAAGGTCTGGAGTATACGGTGGATGCATCAAAACTTCCCAGCCAAGCTCTGTCAATGTTTGCCGGGTCATCAAAGACGTGTTTGGTCTGGCATTGTCATGATGGAAGACAACGCCCTTTCTATTAATCAATTCTAGCCGCTTTTTTTGAATTGCTTGTTGCAATCTGGTTAATTGCTGACAGTAAAGAGCCGAATTGAGTGTTTGGCCAGATTCTAGCAACTGATGATAAACAATTCCCTTCCAATCCCACCATACACACAGCATAACCTTATTTGGAGTCAATCCTGGGTTTGAAATCGTTGATTCACCTTTTTTTGACCATGATCTTTTTCGAACGACATTCTCGTATCTTACCTATTTTTCATCGCCCGTAATGATTTACTTTAAAAATGGCACGATTCTGTTGCGTTTTATTAGCATTTCACAAATGGAAATTCGACGATCATTTTTTTTTGTGTTAATTAATGCGGCACCCAAACGTCGAGATTTTTTGTGTATCCAGCCTTACGCAAATGATTCAAAACTGTTTGATGATGGATATTCAGTTCCTTAGCAATGCCATGGCTGCTTATTTGACGGTCTTCTTCAAATGTTTGTAAGATTTTCAGTGATTGGTTGACAGGAGTGAGTTGCATTTTTGATATCAAAATTTCCCAAACAAATGCGACCGAACCATCTCTTGGCTGTGGCTTTTGATAAAGTGTCTTGACCGTAGACTCTACCAATTTTTTTCACGAGCCTGCGATGCATTCTCATCTTGATCGTATTGATATTGTAAAATATATCGATTTTTTCAGAAATTTCACTCATTTTTAAATGAATACAACTTTTGACACGAATGATGAAATACAAAACAGTCCATATGCAAATTGTGGACCGGAATGTCACCTTTCAAACGCATGTTTGACTCAATCTGATTAGTATTGCCCGATAAATGACAACGAACACCATCTAGTGACAAAAAAGGCTCAATACTTTTTAGACTATCCAATATTAATGACCGTTTTAACAATTGCGTGTGAGAAATAGCTCATAAGCATATATTTAATGGTGGCAAAGTCGTTCACATTGCAACACATATTACAATTTGGGTCCAGATTGGACCCATAACGCTTGAATACGCCCGCATCCGAGATAAGCTTCGCATATATCAGGTTTGAGGGAAAGTTCTGTCGTATTTTAAATAGGCTGGTAATTTTTCTTCTAAATAAATAAAACATTTGGCTAGTGAGTCATTTGTATTTTTTTTTTCAGCTGCTGTATAATATAAATGGAGTCCTTTTTACCGTTCATCATTTACTTGTGATATTTAAAGTGAAAAACATGTCAGTAAATAAAGTGCATTTACGATACTGCATTTTGAATGAATTCCTGCATTTTGAACTCGAAAAAATTTGGAAAAGCTATTGTAAATGTTCGTACTTCTCAAAGATGGTTTAGCCAATTTCGTTCCGGGGATCGAAGCCTCCAAGAAGGAGATCGATCTGGACGACCATCCAAGATCGATAATGATGGCACCTGATGAGAAGCGGCAGGGACGCGTGTTCGAAACCAGCTTGAGCTCTTTCCACCTTTCTTAATATCGATAATGATGTTTTGCGATCCATGTTGGAAAATAATCCACATTTAACAAGTCGAGAAATTGCTGAAGAGTTAAGCATTCATCACACAACTGTTGGAGATCACGTTAAATCTCTGAGGTTTGTGTTAAAGCAGTGTTTGAGTTCCAAATGAATTAACGGAAAAGAATTAGTCTAATCGTGTAAGAATGTATTCATTACATCTGATTAGACACAATGTGGAGCTGTTTATGGACAAGCTGGTTACTGGAGATGAAAAGTGGATTCTTTACGAGAATATTAAGGATAAAAAATCTGACTGCAAACCAGGAGCCTCACCAGCAACAGTTTCAAAACCAAGTATCCATCAACGAAAAGCACTGCTTTGTTTGTGGTGGGACACGAAAGGTCCAGAATTGCTGAAACAGGGAACAACCATTAACGCGGATCTGTACTGCAATCAGCTGGATAAATTGAATGCGGCTATCAAAGAAAAAAGGCCTGCATTAGCGTGTAGAAAAGGAATAGTGTTCTATCACGATAATGCGCGACCGCATACTGCAATGATTACACAACAAAAACTGAATGCGTTTGGATGAGAAGTCCTTATTCACCCCCGTATTCACCTGACATTGCACCATCCGATTATTAACTGTTCAGATCTCTGCAAAATTATCTAACGGGCAAAAATTCAAGTCTTTTGAAAGTGTTTCTAAGGCAGTTGTTGACTTTTTTAACGCCAAGGACAAAAACTTCTACAAAACAGGAATTCAAAGTTACCTGAAAGATGGCAACAGGTTGTAACAAATAACGGAGCATATATAATTGATTAATATTAAACACTTCTTTTTGATAAATGTATTCAAATATTTCCTTTAAAATACGACAGAACTTTCCCACCAACCGTTTACAAAGGGAACCGTCACAACTCACCGTCGACGTGCTGCGCGGAATCAACGTATGCCCCAATTCTTGACATTATCACCTTACATAAAAAAAACTAATTCTACCACTGCTGTTAAATATGGCGCATTAAATAGAAAGTCCTGTTCATATTAGATTCCCTCTCGTATTGTACGGTCATATCCTGGGATAGGTGTCTCAAGATTGCATCGTTGCAAACGCAACAGTCTCGTTTTACTTTTCGAATTTAATTAATTTATTGATATTTTAATAGTTTGAATGGTATTATTTTAAATTATTGCAATTTGAACTCATCTTGCACACAAAAAGTGAAAAAACTCAAAACCGTTACATTTGCATCGATGCAAACGTCAAACACATTTTGGGATTTTTCTTGAGTGCTTTTAACCCTGGAAAGATAATCTGCGTAAAAATTACGCATACACTTTTGAAAAATTGTTCTCCAGCACTAGGCAATGCAGCTGCATTGCTAGTTTTTCATGACATCTCATTCCTTGATTGTACCTTTCGTGGGATGGATGCACCGTTCAGCAGAGTGTATGTATTGTCGGATGTATGTAAATTACGCATGATTATCTTTAAAGTGATTTTTGAGATTTCTACTGGACTAAGTGTTTCCGGGATCCCCACCAATTAAACTAAATATTTGTGCGATTAATTACATCTGAAATAATTGTGGACGAATTGTAGTTATATCAGAGCCTGATATTACAGCCTCTAATCCATTCAAATCTTTTAAACTATATTCTTTTTTTATTACCAAATACGCGCACATTTTGGAATCCTGGTAATGACAGCTATGAGAAAAGATAATCACTTGAATACGGATGAGCTTTTCGACCAATCGTCATCAATAATTGATGTTTCAAATAGAGTCGCGATCGTTTTGATTTTTTAATAAGATGTCTTCGGATGGATGACAAACGCATACGCTCCACACATCGAGCTACTGATGTCTTCAATCCTATCCGCAAAATATGGGATCTTTTCATTTACCAATGTGTAAGCAGTTATACTCCGGGAGCTCTCGTAAAAGTTGATGAGCAGTTGCTTGGATTTCGAGGTCGGTGTCCATTTAAAATACAGGGTGGGCCATTTAAAGTGGAAGCATCGGGCAACCCAATAACTTTTGACAGAATTGTCAGATCGACTAATGACATACCGCGTTGGAAGCGTCATTCCAAGATAATTTTATCATGAAACAGTACACACCAAAAGAACGCGCTGAAATTGTTCAGCTTTACATTCAAAATAACTTTTCAATTGTGAAAACCAAACGTGCGTTTCGTTCGAAAAATAAAGTTAAAAGTGCTCCCGGTGATAACTCTATAAGAAGTTTATACGCAAAATTTGTGAATTTTGGTAATGTTAGTAATGCCAGTCATGCATTCAGACAACGAACAAGACGTTCCGATGAAAATATTGAAGCCGTACGAGTCAATGTTGAGGAGGAGCCGACAACATAGTCTCGTCGTCGTTCTCAGGAGTTGGGCATCGCTCGGACTACTGTCCGATGCATAATTCGTGTCGATTTGAAGATGTTTCCGTACAAAATTCAAATGGCACATAAACTGAACCCAGGTGATTATCTTCGTCGCGTCGGTTATGCCAAATGGATCATCGAAATGGCCGAGAACAAGGCCAACTTTTGGAAAAATCATCATGTCAGACGAGGCGCATTTCACGTTAAATGGAAGCGTTAATAAGCAAAATTGTCTATGTTCTATATAATTAATTGTCTAATTGTGGCATAGAACTAATTGTCTATTGTTCTATGCCACTGAAAATCTTCAATTAATTGAGGAACAGCCTCTATACGACCAAAAAGTTACAGTTTGGTGTGGTGTTTGTGCGAATATGGTCATTGGTCCCTATTTTTTCGAAGACGATGATGGAGCAACGAAAACTGTTAATAGCGAACCTTATCGAGCCATGATAAATGATTCTGTGATGCCCTTTGTTCGTGAAAATGGTTTGAATGGCTTCTGGTTTCAACAGGACGGTGCAACATGCCATACAGGTCGACTAACAATCGATTTGCTACGACCATTGTTCCCCGAACGAGTTATATCGAAAAACGGTGATTTTGACTGGCCCTCGAGATCACCCGATTTGACGCCACCAGACTTTTTTTGTGGGGGTATTTGTAATCCAAGGTATATGACGGTAAGCCAAGGACCATAGCTCAACTTAAAGATAACATACGACGTGAAATCGCCGCCATATCGACCGATACATTGACCAAAACGATGGAAAACGCCGAAAAAAGGGCACATTTTGTACTCAAGGCCAAAGGTGGCCATTTACGCGATATCATTTTCAACAAATAACTGTAACATATCTCCTTGAACCAAAATAAATTATAATCGAAATAAAAATAAATAATATATATATTCATATATTTTTTTCAGAAACAAATGCTTCCACTTTAAATGGTCCACCCTGTGTATATACCCAGCAAGCCAAGTAAGTATGGCATTAAAATCTTGATGTTGTGTGATAGTGGCACAAAATACATGGTTAATGCAATACCTTATTTGGGAAGAGGAACTCAGGCAAGCGATGTACCTCTCGGAGAATATTTTGTCAAAGAGTTGTCGAGGCCCCTACATGGCAGTCGTCGTAATATTACATGTGACAACTGGTTTACCTCGATTCCGTTGGCAAAAAAAAATGATTCAGGAGCTATATAAGTTGACAATGGTGGGAACTGTGCGGTCTAATAAGTCCGAGATACCTGAAGAAATGAAGAACAGCCTCTCTAGACCAGTGGTAACATCAATGTTTTGTTTTGATGGGCCCCCTTACTCTGACATCCTATAAACCTAAGGCAAATAAAATGGTCTACTTGCTATCGTCTTGCGATGAAGATGCTTCCATTGACGAAGTTTCCGGAAAAACTGAGATGATTATGTATTATAATCGAACTAAGGGTGGAGTTGACACACTAGATGAAATGTGCGCACTTATGTCTTGCAGCAGGAAGACTAATAGATGGCCCATGGCTGTCTTTTACGGAATGATCAATGTTGCATACGTAAATGCTTATATTATATACAGCCATAACGTAAGCAGCAAAGGTGAGAAAACCATAAATCGAAAAACTTTTATAAAGAAGTTGAGCACGGAACTTTCATCGCCGTTTATGGATACGAGATTACAGGCCCCAACTTTAAAAAGATATCTGCGCAAAAATATATGCCAAACTTTGTAAAAATATACTCCCGGTTCATCGAGAGATATTGTAGAGGAACCTGAACCAAAAAAAGGTATTTACTGTACGTATTGTCCTTATCAAATAAGGCGCAAGGCAAGCGCATCCTGCAATAAATGTCGAAATGTGATATGTCGCGAACACAACATTGATGTGTATCAAAACTGTGTGTAGATAATTTTTATACCGATATATGTTCTTGAGATACTTTTAATGAATTGAAAAATGATTTTTTAATGAATTGTTAACACGTTCCCTGTCCTGAACAAATCAATAAAATAGCTCCCCAAGTTCAAATTACTTTTTGATGAAAACTGGTTTTATTTGATTGCATAAAAACCCCAAGCATCGAAAAACATTGATAAAAAAAATAGGAGTAGGTTATATTTAAATATATTTACCTGAACCACATATGGTTCTGGAGCGTACAGTCTTTTTAGTCACTGCACGCTCATGAACCATATGTGTCTCAGGTGTTTATTTATTGTAATTTTCTAATAAAATACAATACATTTGATATCATTATAACGAAATTCGTTAATTTTTGTCATGTGAAAATAATATTTTAGATCTGGCAATTTTGGATGTGGTAAAATCATTGTCTTGTCACATAAACAGTTATTTCAGTCACTTTCAGTTTCCATGAAACCGCGATTGTTGCTAGTGCTATTGATTGTTTTTGCTCGAAAATGCCTCCCAAACGGCCTTAAGCTTTCAAAAAAAATCTTACAATTGAAGACGTGCGACGTTTATTGGAAGAAAGTGACTTCGAATTTAGTGATAACGAATCGGATACTAACGAAAATAAACGTGATGTGCAAATCGTGCTAGACTCGGATGATTCTGAGGAAGATGTCCAAGAGCCGAGTATTTTCGGTGATGATGTCTTTGATGATCCTGATGAGGTTTCTGGTGCAGATAGTTCAACCGACGCTACCTTTGGAGAGTGCAGCAGAAACTCGCCCGTTGATGAGCCGTTAGATGTGATTCGAGATCTTTCTCAACCAAGACCAAGTGGTTTGCAGCGAACTACATCCCGAAAATGGACTACTAGAGAGGTCATGCAACTAACTCCACAAGCAATTGATGAAATCGACAAAAGAAAATGGATGGGATCAGGTAATACTACACTTGTCACGTCAGTATTATGAGGGAGGTCCATCTATGCATATCCCCTGTGATCAATCTATTGCACCCATTTATCAGCAAATATTGAGTAATAAAATTTTGGATCTACGAAATTGTATGCATCCCAAATAAAACGTAAACCAAACATGCCAACCCATAGCCGAATGAATCGATGGGCAGATGTTACGCGAGAGGAAATGCAAAAATGTATTGCCTTGCCTGATGGGCATTGTAAAATTTTCCACTTTGGAATCGCACTGGAAACTGGATGAAATTTATTACCATCCAATATTCCATAATGTGAATATGTCGTATAATCGCTTCTCATCAATTCTACGTTGTTGGCACTTTGTCGGCAATGAAGCTCCTAGAGACCCCCTTGAGCGTTTATACAAAATAAAGCCTCTTTTGGACCTGGTCGTAAAAAATTGGAAGAACTTATTGACACCTGATGAGTGCGTTATAATTGATGAATCCATGATGCCATTCAGGGGGGAAAATATCTTTTCGCCAATAAAACCTGTCGAAAGCCCTCAAATATGGCTTGAAAATGTATAAACTGTGCACGGAAGGGGGTACGTTTGGAACTATGTTAATTACATATTACATATTAACTGTTATGAAATGGAAGGATACACGGGATGTCGCAATGATTTCTACTTGCCATGACGCTACAAGGGAAATGTCTGCAGGCTACTTGCCTAAACTAAAACCGAAAGCAGTGCTGGATTATAACGCTCGAAGGAAAGGTATAGATGTGTCTGATCAACTTTCAAGTTACTATGACCCTAAAAGAAAGTCGCTGACTTGGTACCAAAATGTTATAACTATACTCAAAATACGCGCCCTTCTTTGCTATAGAAAAATACCATAGATATATGTCATGTGTTACTTACTAATAAAGTTATTCCGTTTCTGTCATTCAACCAAACACGTTGTTTTATTTTTCACACCTAATAATTAAATAATTATTACAGGTTATGGGCCCAGGCCATTCCTGTTTTTTTGTTAACAACTTGTTTCTCGCGACAGTGTGTTCTAGTAATAGCAATAGTTGCAGTAAAGAGACAATATAGTTATGCGTGAAGTGAACTGAATGTGTTGCGGTTGTGCGTAATGGCGTCGAACTCAAACTATTTAGTTAGCGTGCCTAGACTCAAAGGCCGTGAAAACTATAGCGAGTGGTGTTTTGCGGCGGAAAACTTCCTAGTGCTAGAAGGCACGGTACGAATCATCAAACCTGAGCAAGGACAACCAGCGGTTTCAGAAGCAGAAGATGCCAGGACCCGGGCAAAATTGATTTTAACAATAGATCCATCGATTTACGTACGTATCAAAAACGTGAAATCTACAAAGGAATTGTGGGATAAACTGAAATCCTTGTATGATGATTCGGGATTTACGAGAAGAATAAGTTTATTGAGAAATCTCATATCAATTCGTCTCGAAAATTGTAGTTCAATGGAATCCTATGTAACTCAATTAGTGGAAACGAGTCAGAAATTGGCAGAGACTGGCTTCAACATCAGTGATGAGTGAATAGGCTCATTATTGTTGGCAGGATTAACAGAAAATTTTTTGCCAATGATAATGGCCATTGAGCACTCTGGAATGCATATTACAACGGACGCCATTAAATCAAAGTTACTTGACATGGAATCGGGAGTGCAAAGTGACAGTGCTGCCTTTGGTAGTTTTCATCATAAAAATCAATGGAGTCAAGCCAGGAAGCATGACTATCCTGTAGAAAAAAATAAAAGTCACGTCAACGTCAAAGATGGCGGGCAGGTGTCAAAATCGAAAACTGTCAAATGCTTCAAATGTAAGCAGGTAGGACACTATCGAAATCAGTGCACAAATAATACAAATTGCAAAGAAATGGACAGAAAACAAACTAATGCATTTAGTGCAGTGTTCCTAAGTGGTGTTTACAACAAATCTGACTGATATGTTTACTCAGGAGCAACCGTGCACTTGACCACAATTGAACATTGGATTCAGAATGCGTGTTATGAACAAAGTACGAAATAAATTGTTGTTGCTAATGAAACCAAAGTGCCCGTTGTATGTTCCGGCAACGTGTGTATTACTACGTGTATTGATGAATCCAATTTTGATGTGACAGTGGAAGAGGTTATGTGTGTTCCAAACCTCACAACTAAGCTATTGTCTGTAAGTCGGTTGATAAACAAAGGGAATAAAGTGAACTTCAGAGACAATGGTTGTGATATCTACAACAGAAAAGGAATATTAGTAGCTACAGCTACGTTATTCAATGGGGTGTACAAGCTAAATACACCAGTACATCTGTCAGCTGCGGCAGTGGTATCTAGTGATATGTGGCATCGAAGACTAGGCCACGTGAATAGTACTTACCTGAATAGAATACAGAATGCTGCTGAAGGTTTTTCCATTGATGAGAAGGCAGATATTAGCAAAAGTTCATGTATAACATGTTGTGAAGGGAATCAAAGCCGTTTACCTTTTACAAGCAGCGACAACAGAAGCACTCAGTTACTCAATGTGGTGCATACTGATGTGTGCGGACCGATGGAGAGTGTCTCTCTGGGAGGATCAAGGTATTTAATAATCTTTGTTGATGATTATAGCCGTATGATTCATATTAACTTAATGAAAAATAAAAGTGAAGCTTTTCAATGTTTTAAAAATTATGCAGCTAAGGTAGAAAATTCACTAAATGTAAAAATCAAGGTGTTACGCAGTGACAATGGTACTGAATATTGCAGTAGTGAATTTGAAAACTTCCTGAGACAGAAAGGCATAGTTCATCAAAAAACAAACCTTTATACATCGCAGCAAAATGGGTTAAGTGAAAGGATGAATCGTACTCGCATTGAAAAGGCTCGATGTTTATTATTTGACGCTGATTTGAAGAAGCAGTTCTGGGCAGAGGCAACTAACACTGCTGTATTTTTACAGAACCGCACAGTATCAGCTGGCTTAAATAATAAAACCCCTTATGAGTTGTGGACTATATACTAAACTTGATATTAGTCATCTGAGAATATTTGGAAGCACAGTAATGAAACATGTACCTAAGGAGAAGAGGCTCAAATGGGACAAAAAGTCAGAAGAGTGTATTCTAGTGGGTTATGCTGAAGATTTAAAGGGATATAGAATCTACAATCCTAAAATCAAGTTGGTCACAACAAGCAGAGATGTTATTATTATTGAGAAAGATTTGCAAGCAAGTAATGTCATTGTAAATGAAAATATTTCCGAAACTCATAAGGATAGACAGGAGAGTTTGGATTTAGTGGGGGACAGTTCACAGTCAGATGATTCACTCACATCTATAACCAGCACTGATAATCCTACATTTGTGTCGAGCGGAAGTGAAGACTCAGACAGTTCTAGCAGGAGTACGAGCAGTGTAGTAAAGAAGTTACCTGTCAGAGAAAGACGTCAACCAGAATGGTATGGTTTTTCAAATATGTGTACAGAAAGTAGCAACATATCAGAAATTAATGAATTATCATTGGAAGAAGCTCTAAAAGGCCCAGAAAAAGAAGATTGGTTACGTGCAGTGGAAGAAGAATTACAATGTTTCATGGACAATAGTGCTTGGGAGCTTTCGGATGCCCCAAAAGGCGAACGGTTGTAAATTGTGAGTGGGTCCTAAAGAAAAAGTGTGATAGTGAAAATAACATTTGTTACCGTGCCAGACTAGTTGCTAAAGGATATAATCAAAAAAGTGGTATTGATTACAATGAGACTTTTTCCTCAGTAGCTCGATATACTACCTTACGATTATTATTTGCATTAGCTGTGCAGTTAAATCTAGATACTCCCCACCTAGATGTTAAGACCGCGTTTCTTAACGGAGAATTGGAAGAAACCATATAAATGCAAAGACCTGATTGTTTTGAATGTCTTAATGATGATAAATCCAATGTTCTTAAATTAAAAAAGACAATATATGGTCTCAAACAATCTTCTAGGGCATGGCACAAGAAAGTTAATAATGTTATGTTAAGTGATGGTTATAAAAAATCTAAATTGGAACCTTGTTTGTATACAAAATTAGTGAATGGTCTCAGGACTATAGTTACTTTGTATGTAGATGATTTTTTCATTTTTTCAAATGATAACACAGAAATGTCATTGTTAAAAGAGACGTTAAGCAGTCAGTTCAAAATTAAAGATTTAGAGCATATTAAACAATGTCTTGGTATAAATGTCAATATTGATAAAGAAAATAATATAATTACTTTGAGCCAAGAGATCTATATTGATCAGTTGTTGTATAAATTTAATCTGAATTTAATTTAGTCTGACTGTAAAGAAGTTGATACACCCATGCAGGTTAAATTGAACATTGTGAATAGTAATGATGTAAAAAGTAAGAATCCAAATCAACAGCTCATAGGGAGCCTTATGTATTTAGCCATACTTACAAGGCCAGATATAGCATATGCTGTTGGATATCTGAGTCAATTCAATAATTGTCATAGTGATGAACATCGATTGTATGCAAAAAGAATATTAAAATATTTAAAGAAAACAAAGACATTAGGTTTGAAATATTGTAAAACTGAAAATGTTAATATTGTAGGTTATATTGATGCTGATTGGGCAAATAACCCTATAGATAGAAAATCATATACTGGTTATTGTTTTATGTTATCAGGTGCTGTTATATCCTGAGGCTGTAAAAAGCAAAGAACAGTAGCACTCTCTAGTGCCGAGGCCGAATATATGGCACTAAAAGAGGGTTGTAGGGAAGCTGTGTATCTTATAAATTTACAGAATGAGATAACTGAACAAATGTATACAATTAATTTATATAATGATAATCAAAGTGCTCAGAAGTTATCAGAGAACCCTGTATTCCATAATAGAAGCAAGCATATTGCTGTACGCTACCATTATTGTAGAGAAGTAATTTCTAACAAGTTAGTTAAAGTAAATTATTTGCCCACAGGGGATATGCCAGCAGATATTTTCACAAAATGTTTAAATTCGATTAAGCATCATAAATTTGTAAAAATGTTAGGTATTGTAGATGTACTTTGATAACCTGTATTTTGAGAGTGGGGGTCTTATAACTGTACTCAAAATACACGCCCTCCTTTGCTATAGAAAAATACCATAGATACATGTCATGTGTTACTTACTAATAAAGTTATTCCGTTTCTGTCATTCAACCAAACACGTTGTTTTATTTTTCACACCTAATAATTAGATAATTATTACAAAAAAAAGTGGCTCTGGATATTTGGATTTGTGCATCAGTCACGAACGCAACGCTGCTATATCAAAAGCAGCATCCAACAGAAACTAAGAAAACCATATTACAAGCGCAGCAAGAAATAATCAATGCTTTTTTTATATACAGAGGTGGCCAAAAGTGATCGGACAATACAAGAAACAAGCAATAAAATACTTTTACGAGCATAAGCTTTGAAATGAAATAAAAATTTTTCCCTTATATAAAAGTCACTTGTATTCTCAATTAATTGCACAAAAAAATAAAACAGAAATAAAAAGATTTCCACAAGAAAATTAACAACTAATTCAAATTCACATTGCATCAAGTGGACAAAAGTAATCGGACATTTTGAAAAGTGTGAAATTAGTCATTGAAGTTTGGAGCAATTCTTTTCTTTTCATTTCCGAGTTTAAAAGGGAATTCCCCTAATATATATGTTGATATGTGTTTTTCTGATATCAGTCATTTACTTGTCAGTTTTAAGTGAAGAAAGTTAAACATGGCTAAGAATCGCAAAGAAACCTGTATAAATGAAAGAAAAGTTATAATAAAGTTGTATAAAGAGAATAAATCCTTTTCTGAAATATCAAAAATAATTGGAAGAAGTCGTTCGACAGTTTTCGATATCGTGAAACGGTTCAGAAAAAATAATCAGGTGGAAAACGAAATTAGGAGTGGTCGACCATGTAAACTTACAGAGAGAGACGCACGAAAAATTTTAAGAATTGTTAAAAAGAATCCGACTACAACGTCCAGAAGTATTAGGGATCAATTAGCAGATGTAAATGGTACCAATGTTAGTGCCCGGACTATTCGTAGAGCTCTCAGCCGTGCTGGTTATCAAGCGAGAGTACCTCGAAAGAAACCACTAATTAGCAAAGTTAATAAGAAGAAAAGATTATGCTTTGCAAAAGAATTTAAAAGCAAGCCGCTCGACTTTTGGACTCGTATAATATTCTCTGATGAGAGTAAGTTTAATATCTACCACTCCGACGGCAGGTTGTTGGTGTGGAGAACTCAAAATAGTGAGCTTCATCCCAAAAACGTTCAACATACAGTAAAACACGGAGGCGGCTGTGTAATGGTCTGGGGTTGCATGGCTGCCAACGGTGTAGGAGAACTTGTTTTCATTGACAAACGTATGGACAAACTAGGTTACTTGTCGATTTTGAAAGAAAATTTGAAAAAAAAGTGAACAAAAATTGGGTCTTGATGGTCATTATTTGTTCCAGCAAGATAATGACACAAAGCATACAGCTCATGATGTTCGTATGTGGCTCCTTTTCAACACTCCTGGTCAATTAAAAACACCACCGCAATCCCCAGACCTAAATCCCATCGAACATCTTTGGGATCATCTGGATAAAAAAATAAGGAACCATCACATTACTAACAAAAGTCAACTGAAGATGGTGTTATTAGAAGAATGGGACAACATTACTCCTGACATTACCCGTAAGTTGGTACAGTCTATGCCCAATACGTTAACAGAAGTTATAAAACAAAAAGGATACGCAACTAGATATTAAAAGCCTATGTTCTAATGGAATCATCAGAAAGAAAAGTATTACAATTGAACGTCCGATTACTTTTGTCCACTTGATGCAATGTGAATTTGAATTAGTTGTTAATTTTCTTGTGGAAATCTTTTTATTTCTGTTTTATTTTTTTGTGCAATTAATTGAGAATACAAGTGACTTTTATACAAGGGAAAAATTTTTATTTCATTTCAAAGCTTATGCTCGTAAAAGTATTTTATTGCTTGTTTCTTGTATTGTCCGATCACTTTTGGCCACCTCTGTAAATCAGATGGTGGCGCTAGCGCGAATGTGTCAGGAATGCATTCGAGGCCATCTACGAGTTAAATCACGAACCAACACTTTTTGACGAAAATGCGAAGAAAAGACGAATTATTCGAAAAATATGCAGCGGATGTTATGAAAACTTGCGAAAAGATTGTTTCAACTGGAAAATAGCTGCCAAGAAAGTTCAAAAAAATGGAAACTGAGTGCTCGCTATGCAAAAAAAAACCTTTTGTGTGTCTTGTTTCCAGAATAAACACAAAAAGTAATGAAGTTGTCATTTTCTGTATAAATAAACAAAAATTCTCGTACGTCCCAGTGTTTTTCTCTACTATATGATCAGCCTGATACGTCCCATAGAAAAAAAACAGTCGCGTCCTGCCACGTTTCGCGAAGTAATTCTAAATAAAAGTTTTAGGTATCCGCTGAACCACATATAGCTCATGAACGTAGTAGTGCAATCCATATGCATTTTGAGCCACATGTGGTTCAGTAGACAGGGTTAGAGTTAAGAGAGCTAGAGTTAAGTTTTGTTAGAGGTTTTTGGAAGAGTTTAGAAATTTCGTATTTGGTTTGTCAATGAATAAAAATATATTCACTAATTATCGTGGGTTTTATTTGATTTGTAGTCGAATATAAGAACTCAATTAGTTTATTTACATCTGTAAAGAAAATCGTACACAGCAGACAATTGAAACTTATGCGTGAAATTTACGCATGATTATCTTTTCCGTGCAACTAAATATGGTTATCTTAACAGGGTTAAAGGCGTTAATATCGGCTCGCCTGGGCTTTTGTAAGCCCATTTAGATGGTTTGTGGCCTTGGTCCATTTGGTTTAGTTCGTTTTGGTCCACGGTTTAGCTTAGGCTCACTTGCGCTATCTTAAGTCCATTTTAGCTCAGAACGCATCCTTAAAACAATCAAACCAAATGATAACAATTCAGCTATGAAAAAGGAGGTAAAAAATAGAACGTATGTGCGTTAGAGTTATGTAAACGTGCAATATTCTTGCGAAAACCTCATTCTTTGGAAAGGGAACGCGCTAGTTACGTCAGTAATGGTTGCGTCTGATTGAAGCCTCGAACATTCGCGGATGGGAGAAGCTAAAGGCCAAGGTTGACATTGTTTCGCATAAAGATTTGACCTCGCCAGGGAATTCTATTGAACTTGCACTCAAGCCGCATCTGAAAGCTGCAAGTCAAAGCCTTCCACAACAATTCAATGGAGCACATTTCCAGCCCGAACATAATAACCATAAAACCAACCATAAACGTGCACGCGAGAGCTATGCACCTTTAAGCCGGCCCATGACCAAACGGCTCGTAATTAACAAATGGTTTTTGCCCGATTGCTTGTCAACATCATGCAAAATAAAACGTCAATGGCAAGCGCATTGTGCGCCGCAAAAACAAGTGCAACATTAGAAACATCCGCGATGTGTACAAAACAGTTCTCCAAATGTTTTTGTTATTATGTCATTGAGAACGAGCGATGAACCTTTTGCGCGAGCTTTGCGCGGAGACTACGTAACGAACGATTACTCACTTGTTTTATTCTGTCGCTCGGCACCGGCAAGCATGGGAAGGGTGTTCGCCACTTCCACCGCATTCGAGTCCGCAGCCGTCGCCGAATTATCGCTGCTGGCGACACTTCGCTTCTGCGACGTCGTCTCCATCGTCCCGGGGTGCTGTAATTGGTGGCTTTCGCTGCTTGATGAGGTTTTGGTGGTCAGGGCATTTTCGTCGCCGCCACCGGCGTCTGTGTCGGCCGCATTGTGGGGCGGACTGCGAACTGATGAGGCTGCAATTAAATCGAAAACGCAGTGCTATCAATATCGCCAGCGATAAAATGCCATCTGATACGCGAGTCCCGAGCGCTCCGCGTGCTTATCAGTGCAATTATTTGAGCACTGTTCACGCGATAGCTTCGGGCGCTGGAATGTTGATTTTGAACAAGTCGCAACCGCACTCACCATTTATAAGGACTGCAGTGCACACGAGTGTGATGAAGACTAGAGAATCCACGCTGCCCGAGACTCCACTGATATGCATGTTTTCCTGAACGTTGTTGTTTTGCGTTTGGGTCGACTGTCTCCCCGGGATTTGGGGCGGAGTGTGAGCACTAATTGAAACCAATTAGACGTCGTTGTAGTTATTGCTTCCCACGCGCGCAACGGAAATAATTCACTAAACTTATTTCGCCATACGCGGCCACATTTCTCCTCGAATGTTTTCACTTAAATCTCATCTATTTCCTTGCACCGCACTGACCTCGACGGCTGGCTGGTCGCAATGGGTTTGGAAAAAATCAATGAAGATTGGCTGCGAGATGAAGTGTTGTATGTCAATTGTTTTTACGCATAGCTTTCACTCATTCGTATCGAATGTCCGTCGCCACTTAATTAAATGTTGTTTTTGTGCTGGTTTGATTGGAATTGAACGGTGCAATGCGTCAAAAACAAACTAAATTCGCACGCAGTTTATGCCACTGCGCGACAATAACAATGCATTTTTGCACGTGATTTTTTGCACTTTAATCAACTTCGCGGTCAACTTAAACACGTTATAGCAATTATTTCAGATGTTTGTAGTCATTTTAATGCACCATTAATTGAATGCACGCGCAACGAATTGGGAAACTTATTGAAAGTTGAACACATTGCACAACGCACGGCACACGATCTTTGTACACAGACGTCGCCATTAAAGTGAAAATTTATTTGGCATTTGACAATTCACTGAACTTGGCAAGAAGAATTTCACTTTGATGCCGGGCGGCACATCTATGTGGGACATGAACAAAAAAGTGAAAACCAAGTTTGCTTAAGTTAGTTTGAAATAATCAAACAATCAATCTTTGCTGTTCACTTTTGACTAGAAATTATTCTATCGTCACTAAAAAGAGCTAATACTTTCTGTTACAGCTCAAAAAAGTATAAAAACATACATTTTATAGATCAGTGAAAACCTAGATGGCTCTAGTTGATATTGATTCCATTGCTGTCACATTGACATCGGTATTTGATGTTAAGTCAATTGTCAACCGGCCCGGTAGATTGGTTGTTCGTCGCGAGTATTCCGTTGAAACACAAATTAAATCCGTGAAAATCGTGACATCGGTGTAGTGTGATCACAAATCAATATGTCTGCATTCCCAGGGACAGTTGCCTTCGACGAGTACGGTCGTCCTTTTATCATTTTACGTGATCAGGAGAGACAAAAGCGGCTGACGGGTGCGGATGCTATCAAGGTAGGAAGAATCATCTAGAAACAAGGATCGTCTGACAAAAAGTGATGTTGGGGCGTTTATTTGTTGTTTTATTACACTCAACGGTTGCAATTTATTCGCCTGCATTAAAACTGGGCAACGGAACAAATTCGCTTTAACTTTCATCCCGAAGTGCAGATGTTGAGTTTGTTTACATTCTGACTATTCAAGGATAAGATAACATCGTTATTGTTATGGAAATAGGGTCCTTTCAAGTAAAGTTCCCAGTTGTGACACGCAAAATTACGAAAATTACAGGATTTCATTCAAAATTTCATGAAATTCTCATCAGGTGCATCATAACCTGAAAAGATGTGAGTCATGGGACCCATTAGACGCTTCATTCTAGAACATTTGATGCAGTCATTCTGTTGCTGTACAGCGAAAATTTCAGCCAAATGTGTTGCACTTGTGCGGGCAAACGTAAGGAGTCGACGGCATTTGACATTATGTTAATCTGAACTTTTGACTTGTGAGAGAATCAAGGAGCAAGCTCATATGGGTGAGGGTTGAAAAAGTAATCAATGCCGTGGGTGGATGAGGGAAAGGGTTGTGACGACGCATATGTTTTGCAGTCACAGCAAAATGTCAACCGTAGAATTTAAAGCGAAGATCAAGTGGGGAAAAGTATCAAAATTCATGAACGGATTACCCAAGATGCTAATTCGCAAAATAATAAAGAAGACCCGGCACAGGCAGTAGTCAACATGCGCTTCGAACTGAACATGAGCTGCCTCAAAATTTAACAGAAACAATACTTTATCGGAGAGAATTAATAAACAATATTCAAAAATTTTATCAGCGTTTGGGTTTTGCTATTGCCTCAAAATGACTTGTCATCCAGTCTCATTCCCATTGATAGACTTCGTCTCGTCTCAATCTACGTCAACTCCATTGTTACTCTGCTTAGACTTGACTATATCCTTGAGTCATTGTTAAGTAAAAGCCTGACATCACGCTTCTCACTGAAACCCAGTTGAATTCATGGCACTCCATGACATCCAACGATTTGAATTTATGAGCATCGAAAGGGTAAATGGTGATGTGGGGGTTGATATTGGTTAGGAAACCCTTTTGTTTTCAAAATATTGATAATGTCCAATTCAAAGCCTTTGAATTTCTTGAAGTTTGCCAGTTGGGGGTGATCTCATCTCAAGTTCGCATTACCTGAACCCTTATGTCAATGACCGGGTACCCCGTTCGTCGCAATTTCACGATTACTCGGCCTACGATACGAATTTCAGTCTAATGTTTCAGATCATCTTCATTCAACCTATTTTGAATCATAATTACGAAATTTCAATGGACATTTTTTTTTGTTTTTTAATTTCAAATTAACAGTTCAAAATATTCTATTCTGAGCCACAACCGGATACCCGGGTGCCCAATTTAAAAAGCATTGAGAATGATAAAGAATGGTGCAAAATTGAATGCTTAATACTTAATTATTGATAATTGAATACTTAAATAACTAATAATTAATGTAAAAAAATGAAAATGCATAAAAATTAGCAAACAAATTTATTCAGATGGACTTCTGTGACACGAATTACATTGAACCAACGTAGTTGCGTGTTCATCGCAAACCGGCATTTCACATTGCCGACTCGCCGTTCTTGTTTTTCGCCGTCTTGTTAGATGCTGTGCCAAACAAATGTGGCAACCGATCACCTTCTTTCTTCCTGTTTTATCCAGGGTCGGACATGCTCTCTGGGTCGTCGGCACGTGCGGCAAAACCTTCCCTATGAGAGACTCGATTGCAAGTTTCGTCGAGTAATGCCTCATAATTTGAACATTTTCGGAGCGTTCATGAATGCTTGGAAGAGCAAAATGTTCGCTCAATTGAAGCAAAAAAATACGACGGGCGTTCTTCGTTTTCGGCAGCATGGAGTTGTTCTCTTTATAAATCACATACGCCGCGAGTGCGCTTATATCGAGGACATTGAAAAAAAATTGCTAATGGCCACATATTTGTCCTTTGTCTGTGTCGTGTTTCTGCCGGCCATTTGGTCCATCGTATCAACACCAGCTTTGTACTGATTATAGTGCAAACTCATCTCTGTTTTTTTCTGAGCGTTGTCAGCGACTGCCATGTCCGAGTGCATCGTCGAAAGCAGTATAACTGTTTTATTTTTCTTCGGCATATACGAACAAATCGTCGTTTTTTCGTGAAAACCAAACAGCGTGGACAATTCTGCACGATTCTTTGTCACAGTCATCTCTTTCGGAATATCGTCGTCGTCGTCGTTGTAGCACTACAGCCCATTTCGGGCCTTGGCTTCCCGCAGGTGTCGCCTCCAGTTGTCTCGGTCCATCGACCGCGTCCTCCAATTTCGGAATCCAAGTAGCGTGCTGCTATCTTCGTCTACCGAGTCGGATCAGCGCTTTCTTGGCTTTCCCACTGGCCTGCGTCCCTCAGTTTTTCCGACAAATACATTTCTAGGTATCCGACCTTCATTCATTCGCTGCACATGGCTAGCCTATTGCAGCTTCCGCAGTTTTATCACAGTGGAGACTTCTGGCTCGTCGAAAAGTTCGTACAACTCATGGTTGTACCTAATTCGCCATTGACCTCCTTCCTGCGTTGCTCCCACGATTCGTCTTAGGACCCTCCTTTCGAAAGTGTTTAGTATGTTTGCGGAAGCTTGAGTGAGGGTCCATGTCTCACAACCTTAGCACATCACAGGTCTTACCACAGATTTGTATACTTGCAGCTTTGTTTTCCTATGTATGAAGCTGGCCTTCAAAATACCCAAAACTGAGTAGAACGCTTTATAAGCGAGCTGAATTCTACGCTTTATTTCCGCCGTTTCATTACCATCATTCACTAGCTTGGAGCCAAGATATGTAAATTCGTCCACATTTTCCAGGTTGAATTCGTTGATTGTTATGTTTTGCCTGTCGGGAGTGTTTCTCCTGGTTTGTATCATAACTTTTGTTTTGGACTCGTTGATTTGCAGCCCCACCCGCTTCGCCTCTTGGTCTAGTTTGAGCAGGAGTTCCTTGGCAGATGAAAACGATCTTGACAGGATACTGATGTCATCCGCATAGGCTACGAGTTGACTCGATTTGTATAGTAGTGTTCCTTTCGTATCCACAGGTAGTTTCCGTACGACGTATTCTAGAGCTAGGTTGAATAGCAGTGGAGCCAGTCCATCGCCCTGCTTCAATCCTACCTGTCAGCTGGTTATTGATTCTGACTTGTGCTGTTGTTGATGCCATTGTCATTCTTGTCGCTGGGCATTCTTCGCTGGGATTGCAAGCTGAAGCATTATTTGGTACAGTACTTCTCGATCAATACTGTCGTATGCTTGCTTAAAGTCCACGAAGATTTGGTGGACGTCGATGTTAAATTCCCAGCACTTTTCAAGGATCTGCCTAACTGTAAACAGTTGGTCAGTAGTTGATCGTCCGGCTCTAAAACCACCTTGATACTCCCCAATTATTTTTTCAGCATATGGTGTTAATCTACCTTCAAGTATTTTTGTGTGGATTTTGTAAGATGTACAGAGAAGTGATATACCTCTGTAATTTTCGCACTGTAGTTTGTCTCCTTTTTTGTGGATAGGGATGATGATGGATTGGCACCACTCTTGCGGCATCTGCTCTTGATCCCAGACGTGTTGGATCATCTTGTGGATGATTTTCTGTGCCGCAACATCACCGTTCTTTATCAGTTCTGCTGGGATTTCATCAATGCCCGGCGCTTTACTGATTTTCTGGCTTTTGATGGCATACTTGACTTCTTCCAGAGTTGGAGGGGCCAAAGGAGACGGTTCGAAGATGTTTGACGACTCTGCTGTTCTTGAGCCGTGTGTAGGATTAAGGAGCTCCATGAAATAGGCAGCCCATCTTTCCTTAATACTATCGTCGTCAGCAATGATGTTACCGCTTTCATCTTTACAGAGTGAAGTCTTGGGCTGATATCCTCGTCTTAAGCTTTTCACTACTTTGTAGGCGTTTCTCGATCTATTGCTCGCTAAATTTGCATCTATTGACCTTAATTGGTCATCAAAATATTTTCTTTTCTTATTTCTAATAATCTTATTGGCTACTCGTCGGAGGTTCTCGTAAGTTTCCCTCTTCGTCCTGGTATTTCTATAAACATATTCTTTATACGCCTGCTTTTCTTTTCTAACGCATTCTGGCATTCATCATCAAACCAGTCATTTCTTCTGTGCCGGGCTATATACCCAATCGACCGTTCTGCTGTGCTTTTAATTGCTCCTTTCACCTCCATCCATAGCTCGTTACTTGTCTTTTCAGACATATCTTGGAGGATAGGAGCTAGTTTGTTTTCGAGGGAGTCATGAAAATCTTTAGCAATTACAATTTACTTTTGTAGTGGGCTGGTTTTCGTATTAAATGCCTTTGACAGGTGACATCGAAACGTTGATTTGACCAGGTAGTGGTCCGAGTCACAGTTTGCTCCACGGAAAGTTCGGACGTCCAGTATGCTAGATGCCCACCTCTGTTGAACGAGCACATGGTCGATTTGGTTGAAGATGTTGCCATCTGGAGATGCCCAAGTTATTTTATGAATGCGTCGGTGTGGGAAGTACGTTGAACTAATAATCATATTTCTGCTACAGGCAAAGTCAATCAGGTGCTGGCCGTTGTCGTTACTGCTATCGTGAAGGCTGTGGCCTCCTGTAGTTCCCCGATGAATATGTTCATTGCCAATTTTTGCATTGAGATCACCTAGAATTATTTTGATGTCGTTTGTGGGCAATGAGTCAGAGAGGCGTTCTAGGTGATTGTAGAAGGCCTCCTTCACTTCCTCGTCCTTATCTTCTGTCGGAGCGTGGACATTAATCAGCCATATCTTGAAAATTTTAGTTTTGATGCGGATCGCACACATTCTCTCGTTTATTGCTTTGAAGTCGATAACGTGTGACTTGAATTCCCTATCCACAATAAATGCTACTCCGAATTCTCGGCTTCCTCCAGGCTTCCCACTTTTAAATAATGTGTGCGATCTCATGTCCTGTATCTCAGTACCAATCCATTTCGTTTTCTGGATTGCCAGCACATTTAGTTTGTATTCAATGGCCTGTTGTAATAATGCTTTAACAGCGCCAGGTTTGTTGAGTGATCTGACATTCCAGGATCCAATTGCGTAGTCCTTATTTCGTTTGCGGGGTCGTTTCCGTTGTTCCAATCCAATCCGAGGCTCCCTTACAGGTTCCAAAACAATATTCGATTTTACAGGGCCCGGTTGTTAGCCCATCGCCCAACCTTCGTTCCGAAAGCGTGGTTATTATATTCCTGTTATCACGCGCAGGAAGTCGCGCTCACCCTCTTGCATCAGTCCAGCGGCCACCAACGTGGAGGTTGCAAGTAGGATTCGGTAGCAGGGCTGTTGGAGTTGCCTATTTCAGTTTCGGTTTTAGTGCATCCCATGGGGAACCAGTAAACCCATTTCAGCGCCGATATTATCGCTACCATTGACCGCCTCTTTCGGAATATACGGCTTGTTTTTTCGCAGGGTTCCTATGACAGCCAAGTCCCACGACAATAGGAGTTTCGCGAACGTCGTGAGAAAATTGTCCATACAAATGTTCCTTCCACTCCCTTTGTACGGTGCTGCTAATTTTTTGACAACATTTTCGCCTTGATTTTTTTCTCTAACGTTGCCATATTTCCCAGTATAAATAATACCTTTTAGAGGATATGCATTTTCAGCATCACAAATCCACCACACTTTGATACTATACTTGGCTGGTTTGGATGGTATATACTGCGTAAATTTGGTTCGACCACGAAACGGATACAGCTGCTCGTCGATGTTAAGTTCTGTGCCGGGCCGGTACAGAGCGGACAAATTTGCATTCATCATCGACCAGATTTCAGTAATTGGAGCTGCTTTGTCCTCTTTGGATCGTTCCTCTCGTGTCCGCGCATATCAAATCTTATAAACCGTAGGATATTCCAAAGAAGATTGATACGCATTGTGGCCCTGTACAGAGGGAATGATGACGTTTTCTACATGTCAGTAGTATGGTCTTTGTTTCCATTATTGGCACCTGCTGCGATAAGAATTGCGATGAACGAATACATCTCTTGGCGATTTACATATTTCCACGTCCTCGACGGTTTATTCGGATTTTTTTCATTCCACTCTCGGATTACTCGATGTGCCTTCTGATTAGTATATCGAGTAATCAAATCAACCATTTCATGAGTTATAATCCTTTTGAATGTTTCAGCCGCTGAGAGTGTTTCGGTCGAGCGATGGGGACCAGCTCTTTGTCTCATAATATTGTGACGGAGAGTTTGAGTTGTGATAAGAGGATTTTTTTACCATACGGTTCCATGCGATAAACGTACCTGCAGTTGGATCTAGAAAAAAAACGATGAGAACGCGTTCCATATTAAAAAATCATTAATTAGTCAAATGAAAACAATTATTTTACCTGCGTTCACAACTCCGTTCGTGTGATTGTCATCTTCGCTTTCAGAATCGTCACTGGCTACTTGAATTGAAGCACTTTCGTCGGCGCAATATTCTTCGTTATCAGATACCTCGCCTTCATTTCGCTCTTCAGGAATCCAATCATCGTCGTCACTATCAGAAATGTTTGTGCTCTCGTCGTCAGATTTATCACACACGTTGTTCAGAAAAGCATCTTGTTGTGCCTTACATAATCTATGAAAAAAAAATTTTTGACATTATTGACATGAACAATACTGAATAATATTTAGCAATTTTTAATTTAATAATTCTAAATAATATTATTACCTGTTGAATTGAGCACGTGTCAACAAAGATGTCATTCTGTACATGCTCAGGTATACAAACAACGCTGACTGATGCATTCACCATAAACTAGCAGGTTATAAATAGACGGTCAACCCTACAAGTTATTCGTGAACCGAACATTCGAGATCTTTCTAGCAATTATCAGTGAATTTGCTTGATACCTGCCGATGCTGACCTTTCTCCGCGCCGATTTCAATAGGCTCTTTTTAACCGCTCATGTTCAAAATTATTTATATATATAACAAAATATTCTTATAAAATACATAAAATATTCACAATTTATTTCTTTTTAATAAAAAAATTAAAAGCTATTGCCAAATATTTGTTTTAACTTTGTTAAAACAATGTTTTTATATATGGGTACCGGGGTACCCGGTCATTGACTACTATCGGTAAAGTTGGTCATTGACATAAGGGTGAATTGAATAGGCTGCATGAACATTCCCAACATACCCTAGGACCAATTCATATTTCGCCCTCTCCATTGCTGATTCGACGCTTGAATTCAGTTTTAATAGTCCTGAACGGAAACTGCAGTTACTTCCTTACGACAGCGACCATAACGCAATCGTAAGGGAAATCAATCATAAAGGAGATGACGGCTTCCTTATTCATTCATCGGTTGGGGAAAGTAACAGAAGAAGTTTAATGGGGATAACCAGAAGCAATGTCGTCGTTTTGATAATGGCAACGCTAGTTCAATGCTTCCTAATAGCAGGAATCTAAAAAGCGATGAAATAGATCTCTATTTGTCGGAGTTAGAGAAACCGACATTGGGAACAACTGAGAAAATTGTTCCCTAGGTTAAACATCGTAACAATATGAAAAGATATAAAAAATCAACCATCGCCAGGATGAAAAGATTGAAAAACCATTTTATTCGGCGATATTTGCACTACAGCCGATCCTCTTTGGTTTTGTTGAAATAAAACCTGAAAATTGTCCGGAACTTAATGCGTTCATACTTCGAGTGTGAGATCAGCAATTAACGGGCGGAAAAACTAAGGAGTATTCACCCATAGGACTTAGATGGCCTTTTCACGAAATTGAATAGAGGTATCGAGTGAAGATACTTCAAAATAATATTCTTTTTTTTAACTGTAACAATAATTAATGAAAGCTATTTGACCAATTTTACGCCCACGGTTATTTTCGCGAGATTCATTTTCATAGTCGTTTTGTTGCGGGGTCCACCGCTGTATATCGCATGGTGTGACACGCGCGAGCACTACACCTTATGAGTATTGTACCACATATGTATTTTTTCGACAATGTGTACTGCCATATATTGTATATGGGAATAAGTTTCCGCCGTTTTTTCGACAAAGTTTTTAGTTTATTTCAACATTAAAAAATACAGTCATGTCATTCAAAGTATTGGGGAAACTTCTAGTACTTCATTTGAAACTTCTGGCAGTAGATGGATTTTTCGGCGGAAAAAAATCTCCATACTTCGATTCGATTAAGTACTCGAGCCAATTTTTTATGGTGCATAAGAAGTAAATCGTTCTCCAGTGAGGGCCGACTGCATGGAGCAGAACAAATGGAAATCCGAAGGAGCAATGTCTGGGAGATACGGCGGGTGGGGCACGATTTCCCAATTCACACCTTCCAAATATTTTTTGACCGGCTTGGCTACGTGTGGCCTTGCAGCATAATCAGCTTGTCGTGTCTGTTATTCCATTCTGGCCGTTTTTCATTCAGAGCTCATTTCAGACGGATGAGTTCCCGCCGGTACACATCCCCAGTGATTATTTCAGATAGTTTCAGGAGTTCGTAATAGATGGCGCCACTGTGGTCCCACCAGATGCACAACATGACCTTGAAAGCGTGAATATTCAGTTTTGGTGTCGATGGACCTGGTTTATCCGACATTACCTAATGTTTTGGTCGCTTAGCCTTGTCGTAGTACATCCATTTCTCATCCCCTGTCAAAATTCGATGCACGAAACCCTTTCTTTTTTGTCGTTGATGATGCATCACGCTCGTCAAAACGCCGTTCGATGTCCCTCTCTCTCAGTTGATACGGCACCCAATTCCCAGCTTTTTGGATCCTTCTCATGGCGTGCAAGTCATTACCGACGATGGATCTGCCAAGCTTTAACTCCTGCGACAATTCTTCTAGGCTTCGACTTGAATCTTCATCCAACAATTCCCGTAATTGTAAATCTTCAAACTGTTTCTGTGACCCTTCACGAACTTTACCAATCACGTTAAATTCACAATTTTTAAAACGCCGAAACCACATTTTGCATGTCGTCTAACATAGAAAATGATCACCGTAAACATCGAGCATTATACGATAAGTTTCCGCAGCACTTTTCTTGAGAATGAAATAATGGCCTCAGACTTCCCGCAAATGCAGATTTTTCGGTATGAAAGTCGGCATTTTTAACACGAGAAAATAAGCGGTGTTCACGCTTTGAAGGAATGTTGACTACTGCGTTCGTGAGCCAACGCATACAACTTACAATTCCAGGAACACTACCACAGCAGACACTAAAATAGTATCTGTGAGGACATCTGTCTACCAACGGCGGAAAATTATTCTCATACCCAATATTTCGGCTGTAATGCTGCCATAGTAAGATCGCCATAATATCTTCCCCCAAGTAACTTTTGC
Organism: Stratiomys singularior; assembly: GCA_954870665.1. Lineage (NCBI taxonomy): Eukaryota > Metazoa > Arthropoda > Insecta > Diptera > Stratiomyidae > Stratiomys > Stratiomys singularior. The sequence continues at coordinate 26,609,189 of OX940878.1, read as the reverse complement.
GTTTCATTGAATTTCGAATTTGACGTTTTTTTACGAGTGGATACGTCCGGATCGAATATGGGTGCATTATTTGCAGACGATGATTGTTGGTGCAAACGGTGTCGATTCTTCTTATTTTGCTGAAGTGGATCAAAGCTTTTCGATGTAGGCTGTCTTAATCCTTACGCTTAAACTTTTCACGACTTCTGTTCATTTTGATTTGGAAAGCGCGATCCGATAAATTTCCCAATCAATTTTTTTTTTGGAAGGAAAGGTAATAAAATTATGATATTGAAGGAAGTTATTTAGCGTATATTTAAGTAACAAAATAGAAAATTATTATAAAAAAATATTCAAAAATGACGGCACCACAGCCATTTCCGTGAGGCACGTAGAATTTGAGGCGCTCTGCGGCAAGTAATGTAGCTGCTGCAAATTTGGATCTAGAAAAAAAGACACTTATTGTACATGCTTATAGCTAGAGAAATACGTTGGGGATTTTAAGAATATTGATTTTTGTGTGATTGGCGAGTATTTGATTAAATCGTTAAATTTTCAACAACAAAAAAGATACTTATTATAACTTATCGAAAATCCCCTACGTATTTTTCTTCAAGATCTTATTTTCAAGATATTGTAACAAATTCGAATGAAAAGAATGAAAATTGTTGGGGTTATGCTGCGTGCATTGCCGCATCTGTCAAAGACCGCTCAGCGTGCTTCACCCGTTTAGCATCGGCTTCAAGACAAAAATTATATGATTGGACGCCAACATCAATATCCAAAACTTTTATAATTTGTAAAATATTACTCAGACCATCGTTGAAAGTACACACAGCAATATCAGTCGCAATATTCAAGACTTTTTTGCCGCTTGAATAAGATTTCGGAGCCAAATTCCAAACAGTAGCATTAAAACTTTCGTTGCTATTTTGCGTGTAGCCTCCTCAGCAACGGTTTAGCAACTCGTCTCGGCTCAACTCTATAAATCGGTTTGGTGGCTTCAAAAACTTCCTCAGGAAGCGGCGGCTTATGATGGAAGGTGTCCAAGGAATTCGCTGCTTGCGCCTTCTTCCAGTTACACCAAGACTCTGAGCACTTCTCGTGCTGCGGATTTTCGTCGGTTGACAACTTATGAAATAAGATTGTCCAGATTTCATTTTTCATATTTTCCAAGGAATCCGGATTCCGACGTATAGCTAGGCCATAATAAATTTCAGAAGTTTTGGTAGATCAATTTTTCCATTTTCACTTAGAACTTATAAGTGATTTACACCCTTGCTAAGCTAACTCAGCGAAGACTCATGGGTGCGGAAGTTCTGATCAAATATTTCGATTACCTCGATAGTGAATTTAATATTTTTATAAAGAAATGTGGAAAGAGCTCAAGCTGGTTTCGAACACGCGTCCCTGCCGCTTCTCATCAGGTGCCAACTCACAGGCTGGGACGCGTCGATTGGCACTACCAGCTTAGGTGGATGTCGACTGGTTATTTACTAGTTCCAGTTCCACTAGTTACTACTAGTTCCACATGATGTTTGTTCTTAAGGAGCGATGCTATCATCCATTTGATGCCGGAAGATACGCTGTTGGCCTGTTTCTGGAACAACAATTTATATTCATGAATGAATCAAAAAGCTGCAATTCTAGTTGGGAACCTCGGACGGTCGTTATCTTTTCGGGCGAACCCAATCTTGATACCCATTGTGTGAAAAATGTAGTTGCTACTGTATCGGCGTTATAATCGTTGATTGGTGTTGCTTCGGGGCAGCGCGTGAATCGAACGATTATCGTAAGGCCAGACCTGAAACAAACAAACAAACAAAATTTTATTTTTCAATATAGTCCCCTTTTAAAAAGATACATTTCTCTCAACGATTCTGCCATTTATTTTTTAACCTTCCAAAAAAAGAATTTCTCGAACTCTCGAAAATACGCCTCTGACTCGGCGATCACTTCCTCGTTTGAGCTAATTTTTTCCCTCAATCCATTTCTTCCTGTTAGGGAACAAGAAAAAGTCGCATGGAAGCCAGATCGGGTGAATACGAGGGGAGCGGCAGCAATTCTTAACGCGATTCATGCAGTTTCGCGACGGTAACTTCGGATGAATGGGCTAGTGCGTTATCATGGTGGAGCAGCACCTCCTTTCGACAAATGCTGCCGTGTCTGCATTTTCGTATCGAAGTGGTCCAATAACTCACTGTAGCATTGTCCAGTAATCGTTCTTCCTTTTTCCAAAAATCCATGAGGATAAGACTGTTCGCAACCCGAAAAATCGTTGTCATGACCTTTCCGGCCGATGGGACCGCCTTCGCCTTCTTTAGAGCGGATTCACCGAGATGAAATCCATTGTTTTGATTGTTGCTTAGTTTCTGGTGTGCAATGATTAATCCAGGTTTCATCAACGGTGACAACACGACACAAAAACTCCTTCAAATCTCGCTTAAGTTGCTCCAAACACTGCTTCGAGGTTAATAGTCGCATCCGCTCGTTGTCCACCGTAAGCAATCGCGTCATCCATTGGGCCGACAATATTTTCATTGCCAACCTATTATGTAAAATATTAATTATGTTCCGGTCGACACACCTACGGCCTTTACTACTTCGCGCACTTTCGTTCGTCGATCAGCGAGAAGCATGTGGTAGACATTTTGATGATTTCCTCGGTGACCCACGTCTGCCGGGCGTCCTGGTGGCTCCTTGAATTCGTTAACCCAATATCTAACGGTGATCATAGATAGCGAAATGTCTCCGTAAACAGCATCCAACTTTGCTTTTATCTCCAAGAATTTTTTTTTTTTTAAACAAAAAGTGCATTACCCAACGATATTGCTCTTTTTTCATCTTAACAATCTGAAAATCATGCAACTCGTTTTACTCGAATGGCTGCCAGTTCGAAACTAACCTATCAATCAGTCTGAAGTTTGTTTAATCGTCGCTTGATAGATGGCAGCTCACGATGGTAATACCAACTTCCCACAGGAACGCCCACCTTTGTGAGACACGGGTATTTATTGTACCGCTCTCGTAAATACGAGTGGTACCTTTAGATAAATCACAGTACACTGGCGTTTCATAATTTCCAATTCTGATTCATCATGAGGGCTCCTTCAAAAGATGCTCCCGTTCTGCGTATCTTTGATTTCTGTGGTTTGCTGCTCTACGAGTGCTTGCAAATTGATAGTGATGGGTAGATTGATAAATGGCATTGTTATCTCTTCAATGCATAATAGAGTATCGGCTGCAATGTTATTATTGCCTTCAACATGTATCAAATTTTTCCGAAAATTGATCCTTAAAATCTAATTGTCTTAACAGCCGATGTGAAGCTTTGTCGGATTTATGCAATGCACAGGCCGAAAGTCATCACTTTAAATTCAAATAGTCAGAATAGCGTAGTGACGCCGGTTTTTGTTGAAAAAATCTAGCACAGTTTTTCGCAGATTAAATTGAGTAATGTCTTCATATACTGTCAAAAGTTGATATGTGTCAGTCAGATTGTACGTATGAACCGATGGTGTTTTCATTGCAACAACTGGTGCATTAGTTCGCAACGCTGTATTTTTGTTGACTTGCTTTCTAGCTTTTAAGTCAACTATTACGCCGTGGAAATCGGCTCCAAGGATTGCCTATGTAACATTCGTCACAACAAAATGACACGTAAATTCGCGCCGTTACCAATCTTCCTGCCAACCGTTACCTATCTCCGCTCCGGTGTCAATCAAGAACTATTACCCAAATTTTCTATCGTAAATGGAAAGGCGGCTAATTTTGTCCGTGAAACATGCGTTCGTCGATTCTCGTGTCGTTGAAACTAGTCAAGTAATAAAAAAGTAATCAAAATTATAGCTAAATTCGCAAAACGTTGGGAGCATTCCTTGTAAATACACGCTGTGTGCATAGTAAGGAATCTCGAGAGTAACTGCGAAGTTGGGTGACTTCCTGAAGAGTTGTTTATATTGATTTCCGAACGTTTCGACGCGGAAATCTAAAGACAAGACTTGGTTTTTGCGCAGTAGCAACTGCGTTTCAAAAAATTGTCTTTTGTAAAATCTGTTGAGCGATTTCGGCAGATGCAGATCGTTCCTTTCTTCATAATACGGCACTGGCATAATAACAGCAATTGTGTCAGCCCAAGGAACTAGTATTCATTCAAAATTAACTATAAACTTCAGGGGGATTGCGTGGAGCGAGTTGGGCAAGTTAATCTATATGACTTGGAACTGACGGTAGAGCTTCCACAGGGGTCGTAGCAGTTGTAGCTCCTGAAGAGTGCTAGTTGCACTTAACAAAAACGAGCATCACTTTACTTCCCTATTTTTGCTTGCTAAATTCCTTGTTTGGATAACCATTTCATTCTTAATCGATTATATGCACTTAGTAAATTTTTTTTCAAAGCGTTCCGTAGAAGTTCGTAATAAAGGTGTCGATTTTCTTACCAGGGCTTTATATGCAAATCACAAAATACCCAAAAGATAAAAAACCTGTCGTACCATAAAAAATTCGTTCAATTACGATCGATTGCTTTTAAATATACGTCTATTCCCTATATATACCATACTTTGCAGTTATAAACTGCAAACTGTGTAACCCTCGTTATACATTTCAAGATAGTGAAGAATAATGGGAGGTCTGACACTTTTGCACTGGACTGTATATTCAATTATCTGATATCGATATTTATTTTTCAGAGCCACATTCTCGCTGCGAAGCAAATTTCCAATACGATTCGTACATCCTTAGGACCGAAAGGTTTGGATAAAATTATGGTTAGTCCGGATGGAGACGTTACCGTTACCAACGATGGTGCAACCATTCTAAAGATGATGGACGTTGATCATGAAATTGGTAAACTGCTTGTGCAACTAAGTCAATCACAAGATGATGAGATTGGTGATGGAACGACGGGCGTTGTTGTTCTGGCTGGAGCTCTTTTGGAGCAAGCAGAAAATCTATTGGATCGTGGTATACATCCAATTCGTATTGCTGATGGCTTTGAATTGGCTGCACAATGTGCCGTTAAACATCTCGAATCGATTGCCGAACCTTTCGAATTTTCGCCCGACAACAAAGAACCTCTGATACGTGTCGCGTTAACAACTCTGGGAAGCAAAATTGTGAACAAATGCCATCGTCAAATGGCAGAAATCGCTGTCGATGCAATTCTCACGGTTGCAGATATCGAGAAGAAGGATGTCAACTTTGAAATGATCAAAATCGAAGCGAAAGTTGGGGGACGAATGGAGGATTCTATGTTAATCAAAGGCGTAGTGATTGACAAAACGATGAGTCACTCTCAAATGCCAACTGTCCTGCGTGATGTTAAATTGGCAATTTTGACATGCCCATTCGAACCGCCAAAGCCCAAGACCAAACATAAGTTGGATGTCACCTCAACCGAAGACTACAAAGCATTGCGTGCTTATGAACACGAAAAGTTCGTAGACATGGTGAAAAAGGTGAAGGATGCGGGAGCTACGCTAGCAATTTGTCAATGGGGCTTTGACGACGAGGCGAATCATCTTTTGCTTCAATACGAATTGCCCGCTGTTCGTTGGGTTGGAGGACCAGAGATTGAACTGATCGCCATTGCGACGGGCGGAAGGATCGTTCCTCGTTTTGAAGAACTGACACCCGAGAAATTGGGCAAAGCCGGTCTTGTCCGAGAATTATGTAAGGAGCCTAACAGGATAAATCGAGAAAGAACTTAATCTTTAACGAATGTGTTTGTTTTGCAGCATTTGGCACTTCCAAAGATAAAATGCTGGTTATTGAGGAATGCCACAACTCAAAGGCGGTGACCGTTCTTCTACGGGGTGGCAACGCGATGATTGTGGAAGAGGCGAAGCGATCCATTCATGATGCTTTGTGTGCAGTTCGTTCTTTGATTAGGGTAAGTGTGATGGGTATCTAAATGCAATTTTGAGACCTGCATTAATTACGCCATTGTGTGTCCGAATTTAGTTATAAGGTGAAATTAATTAAGACTCATTCATCTTTTATTTCTAGGACTCGCGCATTGTATATGGTGGCGGTGCAGCCGAAATCAGTTGTTCCATCGCAGTAGCCAAAGAAGCCGATCAACTGTCGACTCTGGAGCAATACGCTTTCCGTGCATTCAGTGTAGCATTGGAAAATATTCCACTCGCATTGGCCGAGAATAGTGGCTTGCAACCGATTGAAACTCTGTCGGAATTGAAGGCACGTCAAGTGAATGAGTCCAAACCGTCATTGGGTGTAGATTGTATGCTAACTGGCGAATCAGATATGAAAGTGCTTCATGTGTTGGAATCGTTACATTCAAAGGCACAACAAATTATTTTAGCTACTCAACTCGTGAAAATGATCTTGAAAATTGATGATGTTCGATCATCAGTTGATAGAGATTAAATTGAGATATTTTCTAATAATGTTAGGTTCCTTCTACTTGCTAATTTGTCATTCTTCTTTATACGAATAATACGTATGTCTTATGTTTCACCAATGTAATGCACTTACCACGAAAACGATCAACATATTAGCTTTCACGGTTGAAATTGTGGAAATTTATCTTTTCGTTGAACACATAATTGTCATAATTAATTTAAAATAAATAATTATAGGCTTAACAATTGAACTCAAGTTTTTTCTTGTGTCTTGTATTAATCCATTCAACTTCTACCGTTACGGTAGTCGAATCATACGTTTTTTTCCGCCAGGTGTAACCCAAAAATAATCTCAATATAATTGCATAGCATTGTGTTACGGAGTGGACTGTTTCCGGCTGTCGTTTGCAATCCAGAATTAAATTTACTCAAAATTTAAATTGTCTGCATAAGGTGTCAACAGGTTTAATCCAATCAAGATTTTGATATAAAAATCCTGCAAATAAAGATTTTTATCGTTTATTATCGCAATATTATTGTTTATTTGCCAGCCGCAAAATTTTCTGAAGTAATTTTGAATGTCAAAAATGTGTCAATTTATGCAGGGGCAATAACATCACAAAACGTCGAGTTTGTGCTATTGACAATTATTTTTTTCAACTACAGTGAGAGTCAAAATAAAGTGTACACTTCATTGCAACAAACATTTTTCTTAAATTTTGACCACCATACTTAACTTCATACATTTTTTGATGATTGTTTAAGTTCTCATTGAGATTTTTTTTTATATAGTTAATCAACACACAGTTATTTTACAACAACAAAAAATATTTACGAAAAACCAAACATAGTCGCATTTTCACGCATCAAAATAAAGTGTACACATAATACAAAAGGCTTCGCGCTGGAAATTTTCCAGGAAAATCAATCCAGTTATCTTTGATATTTTGCAGCCGTGGTGATTTATCGTCTTATAAGATAACTCGTGCGTGTCAAGTCTGGTGATTAGAGTGGAAAAAATTATATTATATTTAAATTAGTGAAAATCGGCAGGCAGACCTCTTTAGAAACGCGAGAACTTGTTTTAAAATTTAGAAACGAAGGGAAATCTTTGCGAGAAATAGCCTCAATAATTAATCGAAGCCATAACACAGTCAAAAAAATCATTGACAAGTTCGAGATTTTCGGTACTTTAGAAAATCGGGCAAGTGCTGGTAGGCCAAAGCGGCTAAGTGAAAAGGAAATACGCACATTTGTAAGAACGGTTAAACAAGAACCGAAAACGAGCGCAGTGAAAGTAGCGGAAGACATCTCAAGGTCATCAGGACGCAATGTTAGCGCAAGCACAATCAGACGAGCCTTGCAAAGTAATGGGCTATTTGGTAGGATACCCAGAAAGAAGCCACTCATATCGAAAGCTAACCAACAAAGACGCCTTGATTTTGCCAAAAAGCATGAAAATCGTCAGAATTCATTTTGGAAAAATGTTTTATTTAGTGATGAAAGTAAGTTTGAAGTTTTTGGCAAGAAATCTCCAACTAGGATATGGAGAGGAAAAAATCGGGAGTTCGAAGATAAAAACATTGTATCGACAGTAAAACACGGTGGTGGTTCGGTGATGGTGTGGGGGTGTATGGCGGCAAGTGGAGTTGGCAGATTGGTATTCGTTGATAATACAATGAATAAAGTGAGATACCTGAATATATTGAAAGAAAATTTGGGTGCTAGCGTGGAAAAATTGGGGCTGGATCGCTCATGGATATTTCAACAAGACAACGACCCCAAGCATACCGCCAAAATAGTTGAAGAATATTTGCTTTATCATGCACCTAAACAATTGGATCACCCCCCACAATCACCGGATCTAAACCCCATTGAACATTTATGGGAACATCTGGACCGGCAAATACGAAACAGGAACGTCACTAACATAGGCAACCTAAAAAAGACTTTACTGAAAGAATGGGAACATATTTCACCGGAAGTGACATCAAAATTGGTAGAATCAATGCCAAGACGATTAAAAGCTGTTATTAAGGCGAAAGGCAAACAAACCAAATACTGAATGCTTGATTTTGAGTTTTATTTTTAAGTTTTATTAGAACTGTACACTTTAATTTGACGCTACGATTATGGATTATTTTTTGTTTTCGGCGTATTATTTTCGTATCCATGAAATTTTCTCTTAACTTACTTTGTTGACTATTAAAGTATGCCTTAATAGCTTAAAAAGGACTACAATATGTCATAAAACCCCATTGTAAAAGACCAAACTACATGAAAATTATGTTCAAAACATGCTGTACACTTTATTTTGACGCTCACTGTATATGCGAACTAGAAACCAAAATACCAAAAAATTACTGATTAGATTATGCTAACCGAGAATCTGGGAATAACTCGCATTTTCTTTAAATTAGACAACTTCCATTGATTTCTAATGACAAAAATGTACTCAACACGATTTGAGTACCGATAATTCATGGATTTGTGACCCTGATTCAAATTGACAGTTTTCGCAATGGAAGCATTTTGAACCGTCAAGGCAAAAAAAACGCAATAGGCGTAGCACAGATTAGACGATGTTGACTCATTTCTTTGGCGTTCAAACGTTCGCTAAAGAATTCGACATTGAGGTATTGAATAGATTGTGTGATACTGTAAGAAGAAACAACACAGTCACATGTTCAGTCAATTGGTGATTTGCTTCTTCACTACGACAATGCCCCAGACAAAGCAAAAAGTCGTACAGTTTCGCCAACCCCTGTATGATCCGGACATAGCTCTTTGTGAATTTTGGCTCTTTCTCATATTAAATATGCCGCTCGAAGGACGATACGAAGCAATGCGCTCAAGGCAATTGCGAGAACTGGCTTTCAGGACGTCTTCTGGAAGTGGAAACAAAACTGGAAGCTTTTTGTCTAATCAAATCGTGACTACTTTCAAGGATCTAATTCACTAGATAAAGAATAACAACGGCGCAAAGTTATGAAAGTAGGCTCGATACGTTTGGCATAAATCTTGTATGCTTAGAATACTTATTTATGAAATTATTAGGGACGTTGATAACTCAATCAATTCTTGCCTCATGTGAAAATCCATCGAAACAGTTTTCCTATGCATTGAATAATTTAAACTCGTTCGTTAAAAGTGTCAATCGACGAATCAAGTGCCACGGTTATTCTACTCCTTTAAATTTATTTTTCAGTGCTTTCAACTTCATTATAACTTAACATTTAATACCCATTTAGGTAAGACTTAAATTTTCTGTTTGAGTAGGATGAGGTACCCGAAACAAACCCCGTTCTGTAGTACACCGTTCTGCCGCTAGAGGCGTTTGGATCCCTTATTCTCCGAGTCTGACAGCTAAGCGTCATCACCAGAGATGGTTCCGTTCGACTTGTGTGATTTGTTTTAGCGAAAGTTGTTTTTGTGTGCTGTGAACAGTGCGCGTCTGTTAAATGTTGCTTTCTGCTTGAAAAACTGACACTGAAACTCTTTAATTGTGTGACACGACCTATAAGGATGATTCTGTTTGGAAAACTCAATTGTTTGAGTCCATTGCCGACGGCTTATTTCTCGGAAAAACTGACACAGAAACTCTTGAAATGTTGAAAACCGCTTACACGGATGATATAATTGGGAGAACTCAAGTGCTTGGGTTGTTTTCCCGTTTCGAAAATGGTGAAAATTAATTAAAGACATTGGTCGTCGTTTCACGGCTCGAATCAACGAAAATGTTGAAAAAAATCGTGAAATCAAACTGGAAGATAGATGACAGATTATTCAAGGAATTGTGGAGCTATCTGTAGTGACTTGAAGTTTAGTTTAGCGATATTTAATACAAGATTTGAAGGGAGTGCGCCAATTTTTGTCCAAATATGATATGACGCATATGCCTTATCCCCATTTACTCACCCGACCTTGACAGCTACAACTTTTTTACTTCCCCGGATGAAAACAGACGAGCAAGAATAGAGCTTTATCGACATTGAAAACTTGCTCTATAAAAACAATTGTGATTTAGTGAAAAATGTGAATACAAAAATTATAAAAAAATATAATTCCTGAAGCTGGAAGACACACATACTTGGAAAAGTACGCATACCCAAACCAAGTAAAAGTATTCAATAGACTTAAATACCTTTAGACCAATATCTCTTCTCAGCGTACCCACCAAAATTATTAATAAATTAACCAAAATCAGAATATAATTACACTAAAAGGAGACAAATCCCTTGCCACCATACTTTTGCCTACACCAATGTGAACATGCTTCAACATACTTCTTAAATAATTAGAAAAAAACATATACAATTCCCTGTAAAACTGCCTGTGTCATAGTTATCACCAACGCTTATGAAAAGGTGGACCTCAAAATTCTCAGCAACCTCTCATCTGGCTTCAATATCCAGAAAATATATATACAATGGATCGTAAACTTATACCGGAAAAGAATACTTCATCTTAACCAAACAAACACAAAAATCACCAACGGATAACCACAAAGGTATGTCATAAGGACACTACTCTTCAACATATATACCACTAAATTCCATGCAATTTCAGAAATACACATACAAATCTGTTACGATATGCGGATTCTAATCCGAGGATTCCAACTCTTGCCGAGGAAGCTAACCAAAATTACTTGAAAAACAAATTACAACATAAACTCAGTCTCCTCTTCATTATTAGAGAGAACCTCAAGTTACCAGTAAATCCAGATAAAATTTAAGCAATTAATTTTCACTGCAATAGAAACCTAGGTGCTCACCTAATATAACACATTATAAACATTGGAATAATAGAATAAAATACCTAAGAATAACAGTAACTAAAAACTTAGAATATAAACTGTAGAATACACCAAACAAATATAGGCATCCTGATTAATTCAGGAAAGATCATCGGATGTCTGAATAAATGGACTTACCCTTGCAGTCTCTCTCTCTGGCTCTAAATCTATACAAGTCGCCTATCAGGTCAAAATGAAAATATGGAATAACCACGCTGGCATACGAACTTGCTTACTCATTTAACAGCATGCACAGACTTAAAGCCTAGGTCTACCTCCCAGCACACCAAACCTGTACGCATCCATATCGCCGCTGAACTTACGATCAAGGAGAGAGTGGAGTTCTTTACAGAAAAATAAGTGGGAAAACATACTTATACAATCAAAATCTAAAACATACGAAATAGACTATACAAGACTACGACATAGACTACAAAAGCAGCTATAACTACATACTAAACAAGTACATCTGTTCAGCAAACTTAACCCTATGCATCCCGCAAAATACCGACCAACTTAGACAACATTCCCCATTCAGAAAACTCTCCTTATCTTAAATTCTTTAACGAAACAACTTATTTATTAACATATATTATATATTAATTATTTAATTTATGTATTAATTTTAACAAACAACTTATTTTTTCAACAACATATTTAAAAAACACACTGAACATCTAATGCAACATAAAACCTTGATCCTTGTCACACACGAGGCTAAGAACCATGTTGGAACGAGCACCGTGTTCATTAACCTCAAAAGTAATAGCACGTACAATTCTAATTTAAGATAGAGCGTAACCATCACCCAAGCAGAGCTATATGCAATACTAGTAGACCTAAAAGAACAGCAATATTCATGATCAAAAAACTGTAGTAGTTTTTACAGACGCAAATAAAGCAATTAAAAGCCGAACTTTCCGTCGTTCCCCGTCACTTTCTTGAACACTTGAAACTCGGAACGGAACATCACACTGAAGATGACGCCCCGCTGAAATGCTTCTGTGGACGAAACAAAACAAGTGACGGGGAACGACGGAATGTTCCGAGGACGAAAAAATAAAATACTTATAAAAACTTAACTGGCAGTATATTATTCACACCCAAAATGAGAACATATATGTACATTTCCAACATGATTTAACATTCCGCTGGAGTTTTCACTTTTGAAAATTATTATTTGCTGAAGGTTTAATTCACACAAACCACTCAAATTTTCGCTCATTTTGGCTTTTCTTAAACGGAAAAACGAGACGGAAAACAAGAAAATGGAAAGGAGAGAAGAACAAGCACAGCAATCACTCTTCAACCTTCTCGGATGATACGAAGCAAACTAATTAGCCCGTGCTCTATTTTGCAAATTGTCTGCATGGAGTTAGGAGCGTAATGACTACAAAACTCGTGGTTTCAGATTTTTCCACTAGTTTACAGATTTTGTTTTACAGTTAACTCTAAGCTAAAACTGTTAAGTATTACTTTTTCCTTGCTATTCCATCTCGACCACACTTTAACAACTTCAATTAAAACTTGGGGAATGGACTACTGCAGTCCATGGTCTTTTATCATCTGCGCAAACTTTCAGTTGAATACCAGAAGTAACGCAGGCATTCATCACATCTTTTCATACAGAAAGTAGCAATATTCCATGAGAATCACAGATAAGCATCTTAAGATCTTCCCGTTCGACATAGCAAACGAAAATGTAGACATACTGATAAACTTCACAAACAATTATTATGATGCATTTTGGATTGGACTTTGTTCGTGAAAATGCAGTAGTCTCACCATTAATACTGGTCAAAGGAAACGGCAGTTCATAGATAAGATGATTTTTTTAAATTCTAGGCTAGACATCGAGGACTATTTAAATTCTCAATTCCAACTGTTGCTAAATTGAGTTAGCACCTTTTTGTTGTCATTGTCCCGGCATAAGGAGCCAAAATTTGCCGACACTTAAATTAAAATGCTAAATCCTGCGTAGCATAAATACGGATCGACTTACTGCAAAATCGCGTGCAAATGATCTGTTAAATGAAGGGTTCTGTAAATTAAACGCATCGCTTCATACTTGGAGATTATGTTGAACATTTTTTTTTTCAATTTACATATGTCCAATTATGTACAACAATTTAATTTAGCAATACTTTGCATGCAATAAAACCGTAGCTATGTTTTAAATATATTATGAGTTCCTTTTCATTCCAATAACGTCTGCATTGTAACAAATTACTGAGTAAATAACTATTTTGATCACTGGATGTCTTATTCGATAATATAAATAACAATAATGAATAATCCCAACTAAAGCTTATATCCACGACCTACTCATTGACTCTCTCCTTCTCTGTCGTTCTAATTAACAAGATAATTTTCCTTCAGGTGTTCCTCCAAATTCTTAACATCCGTAATTGGTAGCTGACAGACTCTGTTATGACAAATATAAACGGAGGGCTGACCGCGCACTGCTTTGAACTTGTGCGCTGACTTTTTTGGTATATTCTTGCTTGGATCGTTTTCGTTGAAGTGTGCTATCACTAGACCTGGTATGTAGAAGCTTTGACCAAGGCTAATGAATTGCTGAGTTTTTTCTGTTTCGGGTCCAACGATGCCCATCAAGACACATCCCCGATCTAATAGTAGCAACGCCGACATCATTTCAGGCATAATATAGCCAAGTGGGTTGACATCGCTGAAGAAATCAAATAACTGTTTGGCGCGCTCCTTGTAACTACTCTCGTCGTAGTAGGCAGAGAGCAACATCAAGTTCCTTGCTGTAACACTGTTGCCGCACGGCTCGGCTCCATCGTGATCTGTTAAACGGGAAGCGAATGAGAACGATTCAGTCACAAATCTTTGACCAAGACAAACCTTCTTTCAGACGAACAATAACATTAGGTGCATTTTCTTCCGAATAAAAGTATCCGCCATGCTTTTCATCCCAGAATAGACTGTCTTGCACGCCTTGAAGTTCCTTTGCCCATTCCAGTGCCGAGAGGTCTAGAGAGCATTTGTAGTAATCGAGCAGGCCCCTAATGAAAAACGCGTAGTCGTCAAGGAAACCGCCGATTGGTTCAGTCCTGCAAAACAATTTATATAATGGTCGCATCGCAGTTTTGCGTGGGAAATAACTTACAGCATTTCTGCCGTTGTACTGTCGGTGCCTTGTCCATAACACGATCGTAACAGCTTTTTCGTCTCCTGGTCGTAGAGGTACTTTCGTACAAAGTCGATAAGGTCTTTAGCGGCTTGTTTATATTCTTCCCTGCGATCATTTCCACAAATCGAAAGCTTCGATAGTCCCGACAACACAAGACCGTTCCAGCCAGTTAGAATCTTGGTATCCAAGTGAGGTCGAGGCCGTTTACCGCGCGCCTCGTGCAGTATACAGTTTGCAACTTGTAGAAGTTTTTCCAGCTGCTCAGGTTCCAAGTCGAAACGATCACAAGTGTTCGATTTTGATTTGCGAACAATTAGGATGTTTTTTGCAGTGAGGTGTCCGTGCGGGTCGCTAGCTGGCTCAACATTGCCCGTCTGTCGTATGTCGTAGTGATGAGCGTAAATTTCAAACACGCGATCGGCATCCATATCGAATTTTGAGGCGTTTTGAAGGATTAAATCTCGCACTTCCGCATAGGTCCAAGCATAAAATGCTCCTTCAACTTTCACCGTATCCGATGCAGTTGGAAGTGAATCGGCATCTTCTCCTGAATAAAATCCGCCTTCGGGATGTCTCAGATCTTTCATGATATAATTGAATATTTTGTCGCCAACGTTCAGGAAATATTTATCTTTAGTTGTTTGATATGCGTGCGAGTAAACCGACATCAGCTGACCCTGATCGTAGAGCATTTTCTCGAAATGGGGAACGTGCCACTTGCGGTCAACCGAATATCGTGCAAACCCACCAAAAATATGATCATGGATCCCACCGTTCCCGATTTTCTTCAGCGTTCGCAGCACGAGTTCCAGTATGTCCATGTCTTTCTTCACCATGTACGTGTGCAAGAGGAAGTTCAACTTGGATACTTCAGGAAATTTCGGATGAGAACCGAATCCTCCGTAGTCTTGATCGAAGTTGCGTTTGAATATTTTAATCGCTTGGTTCAGAGCTTCCTCGCAATTTGGCGGGCCCGTGGACTCACTTGACTTTTCGCTCAAGCTCTTCTGTATGGCTTGGATGATTTTGTGGCCTGTAGCTGCTAGTTCTGTTTGATTTTCCTTCCATTTCTCCGCCATGGTTTCGAGAACGGTCTTGAAGCCAGGCATCCCCCAACGATCGGTTGGCGGGAAATATGTCCCGGCGGTTACCGGCGCCAAGTCTGGCGTAAGCCAAACCGACATCGGCCAGCCACCGCTGCCATTTATCATTACTACAAAATTCATGTAGATTTTGTCAATATCAGGCCGTTCTTCGCGGTCAACCTTTATATTGACAAAGTGCTCGTTCATAATCTCCGCCACTTCCTCATTCTCAAAGGACTCGTGCTCCATCACGTGACACCAATGGCAAGTGGAGTAACCCACCGACAGGAAGATGAGTTTGTTCTCCGCCTTGGCCTTCTGGATGGCTTCGTCGCACCACGGATACCAATTCACCGGATTGTGGGCATGTTGCAGGAGATACGGCGACTTTTCCTGAGCCAACCGATTCATAAATTTCGGTTGCCCGGAACTGTGCACTCCAGCCATCTTACCAATATGCAGGGACGGTGGAAGAGAAGAATAGAAGACGTGCCTGCGAAGTTATAACCTTAAAATCGAATCCCACATAGCACCAATCCACAATTGTCTGTACTCACTTGACCTCGGCAACTTGGAAGAATCGATCGTGGCTGTAGCACAAAATAAACGGATTTTTAGAAAGCAAGTTGCGGCTGGCACGAGAGACAATTTTGTACATAGCAACCGGAATCTAAGGTGCCACACGTCCGAGCAATGACATTAGTATTCCGGACTGTTTTTGGTTAGAGAACTGGTTTGTTTCTGCGTCGTGTTAGGGATAGGGCAATGTAGATAATCAACAGGAATGTTGACAATACACAATGACAGCTGATAGTCAGACAGGTGCTTTTTCGAGTAGTGCTTCACGCTCCGGGAGAGAATCGTTCGGAGCCTCACAAGCAGAGGCGCTGCAGTCATTTGATGGAAAAATTTCGCATATTCAGTTGCTTCGCCGTTGATTCTAGATAATTGCATTCATGTTGACATAGTTCAAAACCGTTCAATTTCAGGCGGGATAAGTCCAGACAAGTTAGACATTAGTCAGTTTATACGAAACTTTTGTTAATATGGTATTTATTAATAGTATGCAGCTATTATTAAGGTATTTTTCTTAAACTATTTGAATTGTGCAATAGTTCTACTTGTGAATACTGGGGCAGTTTTTTTGTTAGTTATCAAGTATTTTTAATTTCGGTACTAGAATTTGATCGAAAAATGTTGAAAAAAGTCGTACAAAACGGGCAGAGTGAAGAGTTAATTGAAATGTTCTTATTAAAGTCATGCGAAAAAGACTATGGTACAGCAGTTGTGTTCGAGAAAGTACCAGATAAACTTGTAAGGGTAAAATCAAAATACCGCTCGCGAGATATGAATTAATGCTTTCAATTGAATTAAATTTTAAATTACAAAATTAATGAGTCATTAAGCAATGACTAATTTTTAAATTCCTCCAAGATCAATTTTCCCGACACATCATTAATATGTTGCATTTTTAATGAACGATTATTGATATTATAGCCGGGCCACCGATAGATAGAGAATCTTCTGAATTTGAATGGGTTGGGTTGGACACTGGTGATGGTTATACTCTGTTCCAAGGTATTTTGAAATTGACCGATCTTTCACGCAGAGATCTAAGTATTGGTGACTGAAGTTTGAATTCCCAGTGGTATGCATTCCTGTCTGTTATTATTTAGTTGGAGTAGCTCATTATTTCTACCTGTTAGTGTTCTGTCATTTGTTATGTTTGTGTCATTATTGATAAGTTATGGGATAAATAATAAGTATCATCAAGACGAGGGATATTATTTTCCATTCACCGGTAGTACCAGGGGTGATTATTTGATGAGCAATAGATGGGATAGCTATTATTCTCGAATTTATCGCAAAAACTATGTTAGGACTATTTTGTTAGAAACCAAAAAATCAATTTCAATTGTTTTATTCAGCAGACGTTAGTAGATGATTCCACTTTTTTTCAAGAGCTTGATGCTCGCAACATTCGATTGCACCTATAAGAACATTCGTTTTGTAAACTTGATATAATCTATTTAATTCCCGACGTATTTTACAGATCACTTCTCCTTAATGCACAAACTTAGTAAAAAACTTAACAATATATTCTGCTTATTTCAGTAAGTTTGACTTCCATACAGCTTCTGACTTGTGTTTGACTTCCACACAGCTTCTAACTTGTGTTTATGTATCAGAACCGTATTAAAAAAAAAAACGAAAAATCTTAAAGTTATTCAATTTAAAGAACTTTATTTCACGTTCTGAGACGTCTATCAGCTCATTTGTTTAATCCTCCTAAGTTTAACATCGAGTTTAACATAGAAACTTATCTGTAATAGGTATTTAGAGTATAATCGTTAAAGTTAAGTGTGATTCTGAAGAGTTCTTTGGTTCGAAAATGAGGTGACTCTAACATGCCTTGCGACCTTTTTTCGACGAACATGTTTGAACACGAAAATAAAATTGCTCCGCGGTAGATCGACTAACTACCCCAAGTTTCCTCTGTCTACATGTCTTGATCGTTGCACATAGCTGAAATGGCACTGCATGCTATTCATTTTCAGTTGAGATTGCCCTCAAGTGTACACTGGAACTATAGCATTTTTCTTGCGTCAAAAACAATTCAACTAACCTTACAACATAGAACTGTTATAGCGGATAAAATATATTTCAACTCCCCAGAAGAGATAAACAAATTTTATTCCATAAGAGCAGATGAAACTCATTAACAAAATTAAACTTCGTTGTGTTTACTCAGGATAAACAACTTCTGACAAGGGCTGCATTTTTCGTGACAGACCTGTCAAAATTTCGTCTGGTTGTCGATGCCAGTCGTCCATCTATCTTGGGCTCACGCTAATAATTACCATCTGATGTTTCAGTAAGGATTCACAAGAACATTTTATTCCTCCATTTAATACATTCCGCATGACTACTCTGTCTTTTAAACCGTACCTTAGTCAATTCTTTTGAAAGCCTAAAAAATGTCATAAAATGTCCAGTCCGCCTACTCTTATTATAATTTGAAAAAATAAAAGCAAAACTCGACAAAGTTATTAGACCTTGTCAATTGAAACCAAATTAATAGTAAACACGAATAAAGGAAATAAAGCCTTTGCATCCTTCAACGCACTTGGATCGTGAACCATTTGAACCTAATGTCAACATTTTTATAAAAATGCTGAAGAGATATTAATCTGAGCCCAGCTAAACCCTTTCAAAGGATTATCAATTGTCTGTCGACTGAGCTAAAGGAAACCCCTAAACGGAAAACACCGAGGATAGCATACTACCAAAACGCATCAATCAAAAGAGAGGGTAAGCTTCGGAAAATCGTTCCAAAATCCAATCAATAAGATTTAATTTAATCAATAAGATTTTTTCTGTCGCTAGAAAAAATAAGAAAATAAATAAAATGCATGAATATTGCCATTGGCAGCAATGAATTTTTGAAATAAGGGTAAAAAGTTGACAATTTTTTTCATGTTGTTTGGTCAGATCCTATTAAGTTATTTTGATTGGGCACTCCAGCCATCATTTCAAAATTACAACCTTTCAAATATATTGACGAATTAAACTCCACAGGCTGCTCATATTACCAGGACAGTCCGTCCTTCTGCACTTCAAGAACGAATTTGAAAAATTCATAACCACACTCTATTGCTTTGCCAATATTGCAAAAACCTGCTGGTTTTGCTTCTTCTTGATAATGTAGCTTACCTTTTTTTAACTAAACTTAACTTAACTTAACTTAACTTCTGAAATTAACTGCGTGGTTCATTCTTTTATTTTATTATTATTTCTATGGACATTTTTGCTCCAAGATTACTGCGCATGTGTTTGTGGCGTTCGCCAATTAAATAGCTGTGGTCTATGAGGTTTCTCTCGTTAGTATCGAGCCTTTCTTCATATCTCCATGCTGGCGATATTCTTTATCAACGTTGAGAGACATTTGTCAATGTAGACCTTACTTGATTGAAAAATACGCTCCCCGCTAGCGTTTCCATTTCCTGGAAGTCAATTCTGGAATTCTTTCGCGAAATTGTTTCCCTCTGTCCCTCTGTCAACCATTCCTTTGCCATTGAATCGATATCCTTTGAGTGGCATTTTCAATGTGGGAAAGAGACAAAAGTCGCCCTTTCGATTTTTAATAATTTATTTAATTTAACTTTCAATAGATAAGGAGCTATTAAATTCCATGTTACATATAATCGAATTATAGCTTGATGGCGTGTTTTCGTAGTGAAGCAACCAATCACTGTTTGACCAAAGAAATATGACCACTTTCTTCTTATTGCATCACGCAATCTTTTGAATAGTTCAAGATAGTATCCTTTAGTGATTGTTTGACCCCTCGGGGCATATTTGTCGTGCATAACTCGTTCATAATCAAAGAAAAAAGTCAACATCGTCTTTTTTAGCCTTGGCAAGGCAGAATGCTTCCACTTTGAAGGCTGTTGATTTGTATGTGATTCATAACCGTAAATCATGATTCATCATTAACGCGACCAGACGTCCCGTTTTACAATTACGAGTCCCGGTGTCCCCGAAATGGACTGTGGGACGCAAAATTGTCCCGTTTTCAGAAACCGCGCGAAAATTTGAGTAGCAAACGGCCGGCCACCACCCTGCCCGCAGCCGCGATGTGACGCCCTGACCAACCGAACGCGAGCTAACGGTGTGTGAGAGCGAGACCGCGTCGTCGTCGACGCTCGACACAACGATACGAGAGTGGCCAAGACGTCATATCTCGCTCGTGTTTTGTTGCCTTATTGACTATTGTTTGACAAACTTTTCATTTGTCTACTTTTCGCTATTTGTTTTGTGATTGTTTGTTGCTCGTATAGAATATAAATTTTTCCTTTTCTTTGGAATAATAGTTAAAATGCCGAAACGCAAGTGTTCGTTCAATGTTACCTTACAAGAAAAATATCCGTTTATCAAGCAAATAAATACTCCATCAGATGTCAGATGTGAAAAGTGTCGTACAGAATTTAGTGTTTCCCACAGTGGTGGTGGTGATATTGAACAGCATTTAAAGTCTGACAAACATAAAAATGCCGATCGTGCCGCCGCTTCGAGTTCTTCGATGTTAAACTTTTTCAAGAAATCGGACACGCCAACTTTGAAGGACTTGGATGTCGCCGCGGCAGAAGGCGTCTGGGCTTATCACACGATACAAGAAAACCACAGTTTTCGTTCTAATGATTGTGCATCGAAATTTATTCAATCATGTTTTGATCCCAAATTTACATGCGCGCGTACGAAATCAGAAGCTATTGTAGTAAATGTTTTGACGCCTGCAGCAATGAGAGAATTAAAAGATGACCTTGATAAGTGCAATTGTATTACAATACTAAACCACGCGTCAAACCACGGTAACAAGAAATTATATCCCATTGTAGTGCGCTTTTTTCAACCTTACGTAGGTGTGCAAATAAAAATTTTAGATTTCCAAGACCAATCTGGTGAAACTTCTGACATCATTGTCAATTATTTAAACCAAGTGTTGACAGCCAATAATTTGACTGCAAAAGTCGTAGCATTTTGTGGGGACAATGCAAACGTCAATTTCGGAGGTGCAGCTAGGCGAGGAACTAATAATGTTTTAACGAAATTACAATCATCTCTGAAAAAAGAAATAATAGGTATTGGATGTGGAGCCCATGTAATTCACAATGCCATAAAATCTGCTGCAGATGGGCTACTCGTAGATTACGAAAGCGTTATTGTGAAGATATATTCCTTTTTTTTATATTTATACAATTCGAGTTGAAGCTCTAAAGCAGTTTTGTGCCGTAACTGAAACGGAATATCAACAAATGCTCGGCTATAGCAAAACCAGATGGCTTGCTCTTATGCCTGCTTTGCAGAGAGTTTTAAAAATGTACCAGCCGTTAAAAGCTACTTTTTGAGTATTGAAAAATATCCCCTGTTACTAAAAACTTTTTTGAAGGTCCCACATCCGAATTGTGGTTTTATTTTTTACACGCTCAGTCAGCAAGTTTTCATGAAGCTGTCTTGAAACTTGAAGGTCAGACTGTATCGGCAATTGAAGCTGCAAAAGAAATCAATCAATTAAAAGACAATTTAACTCAGAAACAGACCAATCAGTTTCTTCCATTTATGGTCCGTCAATTAATGTCAAAATTAAAAGATAGTGATACTGATATCGACGAAGAATTTGTGAAAAGAACGGCTACAGAATTTTATAAAACAAACCGTGAATATCTGGAGCAGTGGACTTGCTTCCTTACCAAAGAAATGGAGATATTTTATTGGGCAGATTTAAAAAAGGTCCCCACATGGGAAGACATTCAAAAATCTCTGGATGTATTAATTGAAAAGCAATATATTGACTGTAATAAAGATACTGAAGTGTTTGACGAATTTTCATTAATTTCTAATTACATTACATCGCAAAAAGTAACGGAATGGAATAATTTAAATGTTTCCACGGAAACCCGTTGGGTGGAGGTATTCAAACACTTTCGCGCCAATAATCTTCAGCATGAAAACTTTTCTATTGTAATTGAATATATTTTATGTTTGCCTGCTACAAATGCTCCAGTAGAAAGAGTATTTTCTATTATGAATAAATTGTGGACATCTGAGAAAACCCAGTTACAAATTTCAGTTCTAAGGGCGATGTTGATAATTAAGGTGAATATAAAAAAAACGTGCCACGAGTTTCATTCTTACTTGAAATCGTCACCAGCTATATTAAAACAAATTTGTTCTTCTGATAAATATAAACATAAATAAACATTTTGGGTACCTTTCTGAATCGTAACTCTCTCTTAAGCCAACTGACATTTTCTGAATAAATAACTTAAAAAAAAGTGTTGTTTGTTTCATTGACTACTTTTGATTTGACCTGAATAAACCAATGTCCCGTTTGGAGTCAAAAAATAAATGGTCACGTTATTCATCATCATCACCAGTCTTCTTGAGTACATCTTCATCAAGTTGTTTTGGGCAATTTCAGAGCGAAGATTATTCTGTTATACTGTTTCTAGGTCGCGTATAGTCAACCGAAAATCTCCTTCAAACGCAAGTCACACACGCTTGACGTCTTCTGATGTTATTATACTCCAAATTCGACCAGCAAGAATCACTGCTAACTGACGTGCGGCATCTTTAAACCGCTTGTAACACTTTTTCTGAGCTCTTAATTTCAAGCTGAATGCAATACTTGATGCAAATTCATTGATGTACTTGTTCTGTTATTTTTGGCAATTCAGATTGACAGACCAATCAGATTGAAAGATCCGACAAATTCGAAAAAATCTATGTAAATGAATACACACTGGGTGCGAAATAAGACGTCTCAAGAGAAACTGCGGAAACGAGGGAGTTCTTGAAGAGAAGTTGTTTGAATTGTTTTTCAGGAATGGGCGCATATAAATTATGTCGCGGAGGTTTACAGATTGCCTTGATAATTTTGGGATCACCATCGTAACATCCGGTGAAGATGGTGTTGGATCGTGCACTGAATCTTTGATCAATTCCACCGTTCTACTGAGTCATTGTATGGCCAGTTTTCTCATCCGTAGAAATTTTCGGTTCCTAGTTTTAAAAACATTGGAAACTCTATCCCCTAATTTTCACTACAGAGCGATAAATTCAAATACTAGAGGATTTTTTTTTCACCAGCGTTACAGGAATTCTTAGACTTTAACTAAATAAACTAGTTAAACGAGGTGGGGATAAATGTCACACCTCCAATGACACAAGGGCGGAAAACTGATATTCAAAAGTGGTAACATCAGCTGTAGCACGTAGTTTAAATTCGTCCCCGATGGTCTTTTTTCTTTGAGTGTGTTTTAGAAGTACAGCTTGAATGAAGAACCCAAAGTCTATTGAAAGATTATAAGAAAATTGAATTGACGGGTCAGGTAGTGTAGGTACGGTCCAGGTTAAAGGAGTGTAAAATTAATTAAGGTGCATACTTCGATGATGTTTTGTTTAAAAAATGAAAGCTTATTTTTGTTGATTGAAAATTTGTTGATTTCAACAGCTTGTTGATGTTTAATAGCAATTTTCAATGTTAAAAGATCTTCCCTGTTTGGACTCTTTCAAGAGGGAGCAAATATAGTTAGGTCAAATTTTATTTATTGATACAGAGCCACCATGTTCTTGCTATTGATCTTCTTTTCTGACCTACATTTTTTATTGAAGGAAAACAAATTTATTGAGGCAATTAACTTCATAATACTAGGTTACATCGATCTTAACAATTTTTAATATGTTTGTGCTACATTTAGGTCATTCTAAATATTCCAGCATTTCTTCTTAACACATAGATAAAGTTACATTACATAATTTGAAAGCAAAACAGAAAACCCCGCTATCTTTAACATTCATTGTTCTTATTCTAGAAAAGAGGGAAATATAGGAGAGAGGGTAGGGGCGGGATTCTATACAATTAATATATTTCTATTTTAAGTTGTTTGTTTATTTATTACTTAACATCTTAATTTCTGATATCTTGCAGGTTATTTGAGTTATACTTTCTATTATAAAATACTAGTTTACTCTGGTAATGCGTTAGGTTCATGCCGTGTAAATAATAAAGGAAAGAAGGCGGGAATATCTTAAATTTATATTTCTCATTTATATCTCTGCACATATTTTCTAAGTAATTTTTATCAGTGATTTGCTTTAATTCTTGTACATCAATCTCGGATAGTTTTTCAATTTTCTTTATAAAGTTTTTCATAAGAAATTCATCAATAATTAAAAATTTTTTGAATTTAATATATAATTTGCTTTTACTGATTTTAACAAATATGTCCTCCGTCAATCTTCGATAAGCTTCATTCACAGGCAAGGATTTATATAGGCATTTTCTTTCAAATACTCTAAGTCTTTCTATTTGATGAGAAGAAATGTTGCACCATGCTTCAAATCCATAAGTGAGCAAAGGTAGGATTAATTGCTTGTAAAGCGTTAGCTTCATGTTAGAATCTAGATCTCGAATTCTAAGGGAACCAGCTATTCTGGCAAGTGCAAAATTAGATTTCTGTAGAACACTGTCTGTTTGGGGGGTAGCCGACCACTTCGAGTTGAGAAGAATTCCCAGATAGTCTAAGTTGGTAACAACTTGTAAATTTATGTTCCTAATGCATATTTTAACACAGGAGTCACTCCTGTATTGTCTTAGCCTAATGTGTTTTTCGTACTTTCTGAAAAGTATACACTTTGATTTTGATGCATTTATATTAAGCTTCCATTTATCCAGGTATTTAACTATAATATCAAGAAAGGCATTAAGTCTTTGTGTAAACAATTTTACAGAAGGCCCACTGGTATACATAAAAGTATCATCTGCGTAAAATATGTGATTGCATTTTCTCTCCATATCCTTTGGAAAGTCAGACAGATAAATGTTAAACAATATTGGGCCAAGTACTGACCCTTGTGGTACTCCGGCTTCAGTAGTCTTGCTGTTAGGAAGCATATTTTTGAACTTGACCCTTAAACTTCTGCCAGTGAAATAATGTGCCATGAGCTGACATAACCGAGAAGGAAACTCAAACTGATTCATTTTATATATGAGGCCGGCAACCCAAACGGTATTAAAGGCCTTTTGCAGATCAATGGCACAGGCAAGTGTCGTCATTTTCTTTCTGAACCCCTCATTTACTTTTTCAGCAAGAGTAATGAACGCATGAGATGTTGACTTGCCTTTGGTGAACCCAAATTGATACTCACTAATGAAACATTTTTCTTCACACGCATCTAGTATTTTTTCTTTTAGGACATATTCAAATATTTTGCTGTCAGATGAAATTAAGGATATGGGTCGATATTGAGCTGGGTCGGTGGATATATTATTTTTTTTTTGGGAATTGGTACAACTGTGACTTTCTTCCATGTTTTCGGAAAGTAGCAGAGATTCAGGTAATTATTAATCAGAATGGTTAAGGCTTTAATGTACAATTGTGGTAGTTTTTTAATTACCTTGTTGTTTATACCATTAGGTCCAGCTGATAATTTTGGCTTAAGTTTTCTTATAATATTTCCTATATGCTCGACAGAAACAAATTCACTGTATTCAGGAGGTGCATCTTTGGAGTCCCCTTCAGATGTGTAGCTGTTGCTAAAATTGAAACTTGCCATATTTATCGTGTTAGTAAGATTTGAATAAATTTGCATTGTATTCTGCTCTCTAATGTAACGATTAGCTCTAGCAGCGTTAGATTCATTATGCACTTTGGCAAAGTAGTTCGCACAGACATTAACATTTTCTTCCTCATAGCAAGCGCCATCAAGGATGGGAATAGTCTTTTTTATACACTGTCCAGAAAGAGCTTTGACTTGTCTGAAAAGGTCAGGTCCATGTCGTATATTTTTAACTTTATTGTGAAAGTTAATGTTGTATTGTTGTTGTATTGCTCGTTTATTTATTTGTCTAATACTTAATTGATCGTGTCAAGTAAATTTTTAACATGCATATTTCTTCTACCCCCTCCCCCCCCTGTGAAATAACCTTCTTAGCCTTTTTTTTTGGTTTGAAGCAATACTATTGTTTCGTCATTCAGCTTATTAAGGTTATTTCTTACTACTTTTATTTTTGGAATGAATTTGTCCATGGCTTTGGTTATGATAGAGTCAATGCCTTGCAGCGACGTGTCTATCTCATCAATCGACAAATTTCGATTCGCATCTGGCAGAATGCTCCTTATTTGATTGTTGGTTTCAACCCTAAAACCATCCCAGTCAGCTTTTGTGTAGTCGAAGAAATAAATTGGGGACTTTAAACGTATTTGCCCTAATCTCAATGTAATTTAAATGATCCTATGTGACCTACATTTTTACATCCTTTACTTATATAACTATACACACTCATAAGGGTTTTTAATAAAGGAAATTACTAGTGAGGCTGCAACGATTTTAGATCGTGCGTTAGTGTGTGATTAGCCAGGACCCATCATTTTTAAGTAAACCATAGCCTAGTTCGCAAAAACGGAGTTCTACTGTGCAACTATCCAACATTGATAGTCTACGCAAATTAGAATCCTTGATTAAACGCTTTAAAAATCGAATGTATCCTAGTTCAAAGATATTTCCGTGCAACACGAAAGGTTCAACCATGACTAGCATTTCTGAATATGACAAAACAAATGAACCGAACAAATAATATTTTACCAATTACCACATGTTAATTTGAACCTCATTACATTGAGATGATCACATTTTTAACACTAGGACACCTTTTGTTTCACACTTAATTCAAGTCAACAACTACCACTCTATCGTATGCAAGACGGACTTGGAATCGTACGCTAGTCAAAAATCCCACATATGTCATCTTTCTCATAGGATTATTTTCTAACTGTTTTTATGTGTATGTTATTTTCACTTTAGGTGTGACTACTTGTGTGGTATTTGATTGTTTTAATATCCAGACGATTTAACACCACATTGAGGAAAAGATTTGACTCTATTAACATAAGTCAATAGAATTTGAATGGGATATGAGCTGAATGAATTGATGTGTGAAAAATTTTCCTTGTAGCATTTGTGGTAACATTAAGCCAGTTAAGTCGACGTTGTGTTTATTTAAAGTTTTCTTCACTAAAATCTTATATTGCGGGTTGTTAGAATCAATAACGGGGAATGATTCACATATGCTACGACTTTTTCTTATCTTCTTTCGAAAAACAGATATTTAAAGGCTAGTTTAACGGTGTTTATAGGGACCACTGGCCTATCTTACCGTTTAAATGTGTTTATTTTAATGTTCTCGAAGGTATCCGCAGTAAAGATGGAAGTTTATATGCTAGCGCAATTACAAGAAGAAACTTAACATTAGTTTTCGCGATTTACTTTATTAGGTATTTTTGTGGGATATTTCTTAAAATTTTCTGTCATTTTTTGTTGATTTGTGATTCAAGAAACTCAAGAAGTAGCCTCATGAAAAAGACGCCATGGCTAGGCGAAATGTCGTGCTACAGTTTCCATGTCCAGCCATTGACAGCAGCCATGGCTGATCGGGCGCGATCCCTTCGGTCTCATATGTGAGTTTGCACTTATGCTAGCAGTGCAGCAAGTCCACCAGGTCTCTCAATTTGGCTTCATTGCAATCGCTTCGAGCCGTCTCGTAAGATCGTCGTCTTCAACGAACTTCGTACCTTCTTTAAACTGTTTATGTAATTCAAAAACACTGGAACGGTTCATTGCAGTA
The DNA here is from genome assembly GCA_954870665.1 of Stratiomys singularior. NCBI lineage: Eukaryota > Metazoa > Arthropoda > Insecta > Diptera > Stratiomyidae > Stratiomys > Stratiomys singularior. The sequence continues at coordinate 26,581,618 of OX940878.1, read as the reverse complement.
TCCTTCTAAGACTGTTCAACTAATTTTAAGGGTGTCGCTTGCTGACTCTCTAAGTTTGACACAAAACTTTATCAGATATCATTTCGGGATTTTGACTCATTTTGTGCATCAAAAACACCGAAAAAGACGCTTCAAAATATTCCGTATATATACTCAAACACAGTTTGTGTGTGACTGTGGCAGTTGCTAAGTGTCCCTCTATGTTACCCAGCTAGGAAATCCTCTTGACAACTATCTTGACATATAGATAGACTCTGTATGTCATTATAAACTATATCAAAAAATTATACATACAGCAGTCATAATAGGGAATAGAGTCAGTGCTTTTGATAAGCAAAAAAGGTAAGTTGACAAAACACTTTTAAACACTTGCGTTTACTTGATTTTCTTAAAAATATTTGTATTTGTGCTTCATAAGTCTTTATATAATATATATAATATTATATAATAATATATCAATATAATATAATAATATTGCACATACACTTCGCGTCATTAACTTTTTTAATAGATAGTATGGAGTCCTTTAGCTGTTATTACTTCTCGTGGCTGATCCTGCTTCGGAAGCAAAAACTTCCGAGTAATATAGGGTGTAATTTTGTTTCATTCTTCTAAAATAATATCTGTCAATTGAGCACGACTAGTTATTTGATGTGCAGGCAACTTTTTTCTAACAATCGCAAGGATACTCATTTGAGTTTTAGTCGTGGGATTGAGGTGGATGTACTGAAGAAACATTGTAGAGTAACTACTCACATACTTATGTTGAAGAATGTTTGGGAACATTATTTTGGATAAATTAATACCGCCGTTCATGTTCATTTTGCCAGCAAATTGCTTCAGGTTAATCTTTAAAATGTCCAAATACTTTGCTTTGTCAATTGAACTTTCAACAAATACTAAATTATCTACACAATCTGCGCCCATCACCCCAAACCATCACATTTCCCTTTGCATGTTCTATGGTATGTTTCAAGTTTTTTAATTCCAATGCAGTGTTAAGTCTAGGTTTTCATCTATGAAAATTCTCTTTTCCCAGAATTCTGCAGACTGCGTTACATATTGTTTGTCGTATATTATTCGATTTTTTTTATATTTATCTGAGAAATTGATGGTTTCTTCTTTGCAGCACAGTTATATAACCTTTTTTATGTAAGAAATTTCGTACAATTTGGAGGTTCACGGATATTCCACAATTACTTTCAAGGTTAGAGGCTATTTTCGGAGCATTTATTTTTGGATATTTTTTCACTATTCTTTCAATTCGCCTTCTTAACGTTTACTCAGCATTTTCTTACACCCTCTCCACGGAACAATATCGAAACTGTTATTAGTTTTATAGTTTTTTATTAGACTTTGCACGTGGTCTTTCCACGATTCTTCCAATGCCTGCATGACTTTTACCTTCCTCTTTGAGCTTGAAAATTAGTTTTCTTACTTCATTAGGAACCTTTTTTTTTGCTTGCGCCATTTTCATATGACCTGCTTGAATGAAACTTCTTAACACTTTTACGAGCACTTTCGAACTGCAACTATCAAGGGAGTGTAAACCTGCGTCGAAAATTTAGTACCGTTACTTTTTCTTTATGTGGATACGAGATTAGTTTAAAGTGCATTTGCAATTTTTTATGCACATATAATGACTTATGACGTACAAATAAAAATATTTGTGAGAAAATGAAGCAACCGGAAATGTTTGTTTCTGGCATTTATAAGAATTAACTATTAATAATAAAAAAATAAAAACAAAACAACTTATTTTCTTTGATCTGACAAAGCACTGACTCTGTTCCCTATTACGACTGCTGTATATGCAATTGTTTGATTTAGTGTATGTTTTATATGTTTTAATTTCTTATATTATATTTCTTTACATAATTTAAGTAAAATATTACTCAATTGTGGACCGCGGCTCTTTCAAGACAACTTAAAGGGTCCACCTACATTGATTTTTTATTGCATTTTTTTTATTGCAAATACAACGTATTTTTATTGCATTTTTTGAGAGTATGTGTAACTAGAATTATTGTGTCGAAAATACCTAAAGATCAGAGTAGTATAACTGTCACGGTGGGCTTGCTATATATCGCTCGAGCAGACAAGATTGCTCCTTTCGCAGACTAACCTGCATATCTAAAGAAGTCTTCAAATAACCAATTGCCATCATGATCCCTCCACTCGCCATTGTCATTTAATTTCTAAGCTCTCGATCTTGTAAAGTTCACCTTAAATGCTACATGGAGTATTCGTATTTCTTGCTTTGGTTTGTCCCTCCGGAATGTTCACACATTTTAGTGGAAACGCTGTGCTTGTCATGTAGAGTGAACACACTTTCCAATTATCTTTCAAATTATTCGACGTCACGATAGCAAAGAGATGCCATCAATAATTTTACTTTTATGAACTCAAGAATAAAAAGAGACGGTTTTTATTGTCGTCTATATGGAGTAATGGAGCTTATGGAAATTATTGATGATACTCTAAAGTCAATAGTTTGTTAGATTGCTAAAGAGGGTCAGGATTCGACAGACGTTTATCACCGTCTTAGGAGTTCTTATAAAAGCTTTTCGAATTGACAAACTTTCAGGAAATAAAGTTTTTATTAAAAAATTGATTCATTGTAAATCATAATTTCGTGTCAAAAAGCTCTTTATGACGTACCTGTATGTAAGAAAGTGTTGATTAAAATCACTGACAAAAAATGTAGTTTCACTTAAGACGAATTACGAGAGCCTAAATAACGAGCGTCAATATTACGGCCAATCCCTGTTTTCAATATTTTTCGAATCATTTATCAAGAAACGACGCGTCACAGACGAGTGTAAACAAAATTTACTTGTTTTCTCCGCTCTTACATGCCTTCGAAACTCGCGGGATAGCATACACTAGTCGATCCTTGTAACATTGTAGTTGCAGTATGACATTGGTCGATCAGCTCAAGTCCATAGATTATGGGAGCCATCGAATTTTTTCAATATTATTGTGTTAGAATAAAACATAAAGTATAATAAAATGTAATACAATGCTGTCGTTTTAGAATGTATTTGTGTAGAATAAATCAAGGAATCGACATAATTCCTAAGAAGACTATTTGGAAGCATCATAGGCTTCGGAGGTCAATTGAATCAACAATTTCCAAATTTTTGCCAAATAATGTTTTTAATAAATATGTTCTTTTAGTTTCTATGTTACATACAATGCCATTCACATATAATAAAACGATGTTCTTCTCATGAAGATTGACTTTTGGTAATGAAAATTTATTAAGTATGGTCCAAAAATGTGCATCACTTACGGTACTGAAAGTTGCTTCCGCATTTTGAAATAAATATGGACTGATGATATCATTAGTGTTCATACTAAATCAACCGCCGCAAAGTCAATTTTACTGGAATTAAGTGAGTTTCAAAGTATTGCTTTGGATTGTTCTCACTCTGTATATTCACGCTTGTTTATTTTGGGTAGAGAAGGGAAGTCTATTTACGCCCAGAGTGTCGGATTCCTAGTGGACCTACTGAACTACCGACTAAACACCCTCCCTGTCAACCGGAGCGCCTAGCCTTGAACCGAACGCTTGTTGACTTATCCAGTTATCCAAAAATTAGCTAAATCACTTGCATAAAATATTACGATAAAAATCTTCGAAATTTTCCAGTTGATTAGTATATTAATTTTATATTCATCAAATTGGCAGATATGGCAAACCTTCTTAAACAAAAATATTAGAGAACTGTCAATTTCGACATATGTCAAACACAATTTATCTTGGTTGAAGGATCTCTTGAAATTTATTTTATTTATTTTAAATATATTCCTCGTTTTTTTCTACATACGTGAAAAGACATAAATATATTAGAAAATATTTCAATCATTACCTAAGACCGCAAGTTGTAGCTCCAACGTTGATAGCATACAATAACCTTAACTGACTTTTAACCTGGAGGAACAGGTGCGTGGTTAAGAATTCTATAAGTTGTCACAAGATCTATACAGTACAGGAAATGCCGATGAGCATTTGCGAAGTGAAGAATTTTAACTAAAAATTAAATTAAATTAAAAATTTAAAAAAAACTTCAATCTTACGTTTCTTTTTAACATATGGAAATACCTGATCGTCTAGCTAACAACATCAAAGGTTACCTGATCCCAAAATCATATTTACTTTTTATTGAATCAATCGAATGTTACTTAAATTTTTTTTTCAAAATCGAAGGTGACAAACATCGAAGTTCGCAATTAACTAAACAAATCTGTCGTTCTATTGACAAATGATTAATGTCTTGGCATTCAATATTTTAATGCATTAAACAAAAATTACCATCAACTAATTAATAACAATAGAATGGAGAACAAATGTAAACGAAAGCATCATGGAAAAAATATTAATTTACTTCAGCTAACATCGGTTACAGGATAGCGATGGAAGTGCGGAACCAGCAATTCATTATTATCACGCTCATAATAGCCCATCATCAGTTTATATAACCATTATCGTGTTACGGAAATTTGACACGGACTTAAATCGAGATAAAACCCTCGGAAAAATCTTTCGCTCAAGATTGTGCTACCACATGCTTGTTCCCATTAGTCCATTCAGTTCTCTCTTGACTATTCTCCCACCTAACATTATCAGCTTGGTGCTATGATAAATAATCATATTAAGGATTCTCAGTATACCATTTATGGTGGAACGATAGAAAACCAGGAATTGTGAAGATAGCACATATTAGTCAACCAGCTTGAATGGTGTTACCCTAATAGATGTTGATAGTCGTGTAAGAAATTTTGAGTATGATTACGCTAATTGCTTTTCTTTTGTACGGTTATTATTGATAAGGACATTTTGGGGAGATTCTCTACGATACTATGATTTAGAACACAATTTCATCGGTTAAGCCAGGGACAGAGAAATGCGTTTACATATGAGCACATGCAATAAATTGTATTGTCTGGCAACACAAGTTTCTATTACGCTCCTGCCGAGGATCTCCTCGTGAGCTCATCTTAGCACGCAAACCTCAAATATTTGCGTGACCCATAACTGAAAGTCCTCCGTTACAGCTAAATGGGTTTTAATGCATAATCCAACACGAGTGTACAAATGTTAGCTGTTAAGTGATTTTTCACACCTTTAGGATGCCATAAAGAATCCATCAAAAGGATGCAACGTTCTGCCACTATTTCAGGAGATAAAAACGTGAATGTGATGAATGTGTTGTGTGAAATATTTACACCTGTAATAATCATGTCTAAATTTGCTGAACGCGTTAGGATACATCTTACATGGATGTAGGAGGTATTGTGCGATAGATATGGTTAAAAAGGTGTTGATATTTGATTGATTCGAACATATGTTTCGATTGGCATAAGTTTCTGGCCAAAAATAAATATGATGCATTAATATTTATGGCTGGGATGAGAGCATATGTGTCTGCACTTATTTTGGTCTATAACGATTACAGGATCGGATGTATCTTCTTGCTTTAGGTGTTCGTTTGCAACTGATGTAGTTTTAAGTTGAAACAAATTTAAGTGAGCATCCTTCTTGCTGCTTTCAATATTACTGTTCACTCTTTCTTTCTCAGTGGCGCTACTGACCATATTCTAAATAAGTCTGCCCAAAACTGGGCGGCTCATTAACTTTTAACATCTAGTGATATTTGATATGTGTTCGAAAATAAAGGATGTTTAACTGCTGTTACTTGATTAATATCTGGGATTTACTCCTTATTACACATACAACCGTTATTACATATTTTGCACGTAACAACTGAAAAATTTCGAACTTCAGTTCCTATAACAAAGGATTAGGCGTAGAGCTAGACTTCAATTAAGTTCATGAATATTAACGCCTCCAAGGACAATGCATCTAGATATATAAGTATGTTATTTAAAATAAAAATGCATCTAGAAGGATATCAATCAATCAAATTCGGGTAAAATTTGATTGCGAATTTCGGGAACATCACTGCGTCGATCAAAGAGATCAGTAGACTCAGTAGCTTTTCATTTACAAATAACTTAGTCCAACTAATAAAAGGTAAATTGGAAACCTTCTCTTGAGTAACAATATTTAATTGTCAGAAGCCGCCTCTTGATATCTAATAAAGCCAGCTGTTCACTTGCTATTAAGAAAATGGCAGATGAAAATTATTTTGTCAAGACTTTCGGGAAATTCCTTGGATCATGGAAGTATATTAATTATAGTAGTATATGTATGAACGGTTGTACGAAAACTTAACCCAGCCTTGGGGTTAGAACTTCGGTTCTACCTCATGACGGTTCCAAGCCCGTGTAAATGGGGAGGGAGGAAGGGAGTGGAGATCCGTGTGACTGAAGCTGATGTAAAGCAGAGTAGGGCAACTGAAAGGTGGACCTGACGCCTAAGAAGACGTTATCCAGAGGTGCGTGAGAAATTATGAAATTGCCGAAATTGGAGACTGACGGACTGTTGAACTGTTAATTTTGTATACATCTTGCTGATTTGATGAACTTGTTGAACTGGAGAAGAGCCGCGATCTAAGGTGGTGCATACTGTAAGGATGAAGCGACACAAGTACCGGAGACGGCACTGCAGGCTATTTTGGTTCTTCTGGCCAAGGTGAATGAGGGAAAGCTAGTGGAACCTTCTGGTATGCGGTGACTGATGAAAGGTGAAAGATGAAAGATGAAGGAGGACTGATGACTTGATGACCCTGTGACTGACGTATATGCTGGACCGATGACAATGAAGATATGGTAGATGGAAGATGCATGACGATCGAGGAAGACTTGATTTAAATTGGGGATGCTCGACCAAAACGAGTACCTATGAAGTCGCCAAGGTGGGCGCACCGAGGGAAAGAGTCTTTGCGAGCGGAACCGATCGAGATATATCTGCTGAGAGTACTCGATGTATTCAAGCTATAATGATGGAGACTGAACTGAGAAACTGATTGACTGACTGTATAGAAACTATTGTACTCTGAATTGATAATATAACACGGATCTATATGCTGATATGGTGAGGTTTGGTAAGAAGAAGTAGAGGAAGAAAGATATTTTTTGAAGAATTTAAAGTGAAGTAATGTGTCAATTTGATATCTGTTGTGTACCGAGAAAGATTGACAGATTGATTAGAAGACTAAATGTTACGAACTAGATGTGATGTTCGATGTAGACTGAGTGACGTTCATTGTATTAGCAGTTGGAAAAGCTCGCATCGCCAAATCAACTTGTTGATTAGGTGGATGCGAGACAAGTACACTGCTATAATCTGTTGTCTAAACGCTGAAAAATAGTGCTCGATTTTATATGTGCATACATGTTGTGACGGTGGTTAACCCGGACCCTATAGACTTGTGCTATAGGACTCCGGGGGACGCAGGGGGGCTGATAGTTTAGGTTTCGGCCTGTTCTATTCAGTCTTTGGGGAGTGCCGTCCCCACGTACCCGAGGTGTGAGAAAGGGCCATCATTCCCGTGTGCCTGGAACAAAAACTGAGAGTTTTTCTCGGACAGTAGAGAAGCGCAACCTGATCAGATCAGTGGTGAAGAGCACTCACCAGTTGTGTTCGGGAATCCAGGTAGCTTAAATAAATTGGGACCTAGGACTGAGACTTGTCTCAGATTCTAGGGGTGGTGGTTGACACATTGTGTAATCCCCGTCTGTGGAGACCATGAGGTTAGGCCTTTTTCAGGCAGGCACTCACGTTAAACACTTCGACTTCATGTACGAACAATTGGGGTCACCATCTCCGGAAGCTGGGTCAAGAGAGGTGACAGTTCTCAAACTTGAGGAGGTTACAAACTGATCAGCTCATGATGTCTCATGATCCGCCTACACGACGAGGAGTCTATCCTGGCTGAAACGTGTTGATTTTTGGCTTAATGCGGCTACAAAATAGTATTGAGCGCTCACTAGATGTGTTGACTCATTGTTTCAACCCCGTTCATGGTGACAGTGGAATTAGGTAGAACACTTCGACTTCATGTACGAACAATTGTTGAAAAGGAACCCTGGAAAAATTAAACAATATAAAACATCAAAACATATATTTAAACTATGAGACCCGACAGTTATAGGGGCTTCGAAGCCTGAATATGAAGAATTCAGCAAAGGAGAAGAATTCAGCCCTGGGACCTGCGATTTCATGCCCTTGATATTGTTTTATTGAATAATGTTTGTAGACCAGTATTAAAAATTTAAAATATTAGGAATGATTTTTAAAACTCACGTTAAAGCGTTGGTTGAGAGGAACAATGACAAGCTCTTGGAGTAGATATCTAAGACCCTAAGAACGTGAAGTAAGCGAATAACATCTACGATTACCTTCAATCACGAACGTGATGAAGTTTACTGCCGAAAAAAAAAAAACAAAACAACGAAACAACGAAACAAAAAACAACACTAGGCAATTTTATAATAATATCAAATAATAATGATTAATTCATATAATGATTTTATTTTCATTACAAGATGCATAGCAAAAAAAAGGACTCTAAAGCGTTCTCTGCGTTCTCATCATATTTAACGAAAAGAACGTGGTGAAAAAAGAGGAAGGTAGTGTCATCATATAGCTTGAAAGAATTACTTTAAGATCTTGTTTGAAAAACCGGAGAATCGAAGCTTCAACAAAAATACGAAACAACGTTCCTTGGAATGACATATTCCAAGGAACGACTACAAAATATTTAACAGCTGTAGCTCAGGAGTTTGCTGATTCCAACTTTTCAAAGCATTGCAGGAGCAATAGGCTATAAAAAGCATCAGTGCGACAGATTTTCCAAAAACTTTACAGAATTATTAGAGAAACATAAGATTCCTTCCAGTTTCATTTAAAAAATGGACTGGAATGTCTACTGTGCCTAACGATTCTCTAAGAGTACTTTCCAGGAAAGGTAAATGTGTCGTTAGTAAACTATCTAGTGCTGAACGGGGCACTAACGTTGCAGTCATCAATGCAATGATTGCTATTTGGTATTTCCTTCCTCAAGCATTTATATACGGTCGCAAAAGGATGAAAGTAGAATTGCTTGATGGGGCGTCAAGAGTGTCCTTGAGATGGTATCTGACTCCAGTTTTATTAATGCTGATTCATTTTTGGTATGGTTGGTAGATTTCAAGGATCATACGAGATCAAATGAAGATACTCGAATTTCAATTGTCTTGGATAATCATGTCTCGCCTAACGCAACAAATACTGCAGATTTACTAGTAGTGGCACTGACCTTGCCCCCTCTCGGCCGCCACAAAGTGCAGCTCTTGGACAAAGCTTTCCATGGTGCGTTAAAAACGTGTTTTTCAAGCGAAAGTGAGGAGCAGTTGAGAAATCATACTGGCATATCTTTAACCACTTTTCAAATAACTTCTTTACTTACTCCAGCATATAATAAATTGGCTACCCTTGCCTGCACTGCTGACAATTTCTGAGCCTTTTGGATATACCCCTATTATCCAAACATCATTACTGAAGCGGATCTTCTGCCTTGCTCTGTCACTGAAAGAGAAATCGATGATAACGCTTCCTTGTTTAGACAAATCCAACGGTAGCTCTGTCTTTCCACTCCAGGAATCAATAATGAAGAACATTATAAAGCTTCTGTACCTGTTCCATCCTGTTGCTATATGCAGGAAGATCCAAAATAATTGATACAACTTAAGTTTTCAAAAGAGAAAGAAGACAAAAATATACAAAAAATGAAAATTAAGAAGGAAAGCAGGAAGCTCATAAACCCAGCAAAGAAATCACTTAAAAAAAATTGGTCATGTGTTGTTATACGTATTATATATATTGTGACATGTTCGAATAATGTCACGCGTCACTGTAGTCGTCTGAAGAGAAAATTCGTAAACAAGAAATAACCAATATGTCGATCATTCTCGAAGAGAAAAAAAGGCATAACGTGAACATATTGCGTGCATGGAGTACGACAATACTTGTGCAAATGACTCAGCGCGTAAACTCGAGGATGATCCGCGTGGAAGATTCGGGATCGGACATTCATAAAAGCGACTACAGCGAGCGGCGAAAAAAGTCTTGTGGACGAAGCGAAGTTGCATAAGCGAAAAGCGACAGTGCGCGTTAAAAGTAGTGCGGTAATCATATAGTGTTGAAGTAGAATAAAATCGTACGCGGATTTAAAAGCGAGTGAGAGTGGTTGAAATAATTAATTAATTAAAATAAAAGTGAATAAGTGAAAAAGTACTTAAGTGAAAATAATTGTGAAGTGTTAGTGAAATTTATTAACAGAATAAATTTTCAAATAATTTTAAATTAGTCAGGTGTGTTTAATTCACTTTTGCGAACATTTGCGAAGCAAACAGGTCGCGCACCTGAGAAAGCGCAACAATATGTATATTATGCATGTAATATACAGAGAGCAAATTACGCGGATTGGGTTGGTTCTTCTGATTGTGGTGATTGGTAGCACAGGAACTTCTTAAGCACTTGATGAGTATGCGCAATCTTAACCGTAAGTGGCCGTCGACTGCGAATTTCCCGTTTTTCTTTTATAATTCCAAAAATTGTATTGAAAGCTGCTGATCAAAACTAATTTAAAGCAACCTCGATAGCGTGGCGATTAAACATAATAAAGATATTTGTGAAAATTTTTGTTTTTCTCGATTTATGGCGAATACAATAATATGTGCGCAATTTTCGGGAGCCCAACGATATTGGTCCCATAAAAATAATTGAAAATGAACATCTCATAGATCATTTGCAGCAGCTTAAAAAATTTCTTTTTGAAGAAGAGGAAACAATTATAATATTTATTGGGCTATAATGGTGGATTTGACGATGGGTACAAAAACTCGATTTTACAATCACTGAAACAACTTTAAAAACTCTTAAATGCGCTTTTTTTCAAACTGCTTTTTCAACAATTGGCTTAAAGTTTTACTAGCATATTTAACAGATACTTTCGCATACAAGGACTTGTCGATACAAGGACAAAAATATTCATTTTAAATCAAAATGATCTGCAAATGTTAATTTTTTCGCAAAACTGGAAATTTTTTGAGTCACAGGTTGAAAATTCTATCGTATTTTAATATTTTTTTATTCTTATTCCAGGTCGAAGTTGGCGGAAGATATTCTTTTTTCAAATCTTTTTTTTTGTTTGTCTTAAACTTACTGCAAATAATTGGTAAATTTTTTTACCTTTACTAGATGTGTCATGAATCACATTGTTTTCAATACTTTGACTTTGACATTTTGCGTGAAATTTCTTTAATGTATGCAAAATTAATTAGGACCATTTTTAGCAAATAGTTTTGTTTTTGTTTACTTAAAAGTAAACAACAAGACCCGTCTTACGATCTATTACGGACTGTGCTTAAAACTCACAACGAGTTTTTGATGTGAGCAATGCAGAAAACCTTAAAAATATTTATTAATAATTTGAATATAATATTTCTTTGCTTTCATCTTTACTTCTATAAAATAAACTATCAGTATACAATCTTTACAAATTTCCCATAAGCGTATTCAGATCATACAGAAAATTCGAATTGAACATGCTCAAATCAAAATTTAACAGACATATCCTTATAGTCCTTTATGATGAGAGGTTAACACAATCCATAAAATATTTTGTAGACTCTTCCCAAACCAATTGACTATCATTTCAATTGCTTGCGTGTTAATTGCTTCCATAATTCCCATAAACTGCCATTTACCGATGCTAAGAGCCAACCGGATGCCATTGCCAAAATATCCACTAACAAATCCATTGTGAGCTTTTACTCTCCCTCATACGAGTAACCGCCCCTTAACAATTTCATCCCAACCACCCCATCTGTTTTCCAGCCATTTTGGAGCATTCGCAGTGCTGTGATTCGATTTATGGTACTTAATCTTAATGTATGAGAAGAGAAGATGATCCTAATGGTCCAGTGATGCTGAAGGTGTGAATTAGGGGCGGGAACCGTGTTTCCTTAAAATGAAGTAGTCTTACAATCTCATATAGGTGTGAAAATCGTTCATAGGTACTAATCGTTATCGTTTGCACGACGAGCAGACCATCTTCATATGAATTTGATGATCATTTGCGGTTAATACTTCGCGGATAGTAGACCACATACGAATTGCGGGACTATCTACAATTTTGTTGTATCCTTATCGCCAGGATGGATATATCTCGTGACGTTTCGATGTCGGATAATAGTTGTGATTCTAATGATACTGAAATAATCTGTGACGATGAGAGTGTTGAGGATGATAAGTGTGGAGGAGTGTCGGGAAGTTTAAGGAGTACAAGGAGCGCCAATGATCGGGAGCATGAATCGGAATTGAAAAATTCGGGAAAACATAAAACATTTACAATCGATGGAATATTAGGTTTAGATGTTTCGAAAATGAAACGAAGCGACAAAAGTTCAAATGACATTCCTTCAGTATCCGTGAAAAGTAGTGGTGACTTTTCGTATCCTTTTCGTCCAGTAGCTATTTCACCAGCCGCTGTATGTGGAACTTGTAAGTGTAACAAATAAATATAATTTGGTTGTCAAATGAAATAACTGAAATAGCATGGGCGTTTAGGTGTTTTTTAGACATTAAGGATAATAAGCATTCGAAGAGCATTAAATAATTGAATAGTTTTCGAAATATGCGTTTATGCCCTACTTTGGTAGTTTTTTTACCCTTGTCTACTGCGGAGGACTAAAAATATAAAAAGAACATTTATCCGCGATTAGTAGGAGTATAAACATGAATGCCAGCTTACAATTTATCAAGAGGATATGCAGATGTCATTGAAAGTTTATAACGATTTATACTTTGAATGAAAAGGAACGTTACGCCTTATCATTAGTTATCTTCTGTTGTACTGCGGTTGAAGCCTACATTGTAGGAGCCTAGTTTTAGTTGTTTATGTTGTCGAGCCAATTGTATCAAACACACTTGATATTAAGGCTCTTAACACTGTTATTTAAGAAAAAATGTTCCATATTCTATTACAGAGAGTTAAAATTACAGACAAAACCCGATTGCATATTTCCTTCTGTATATAACAATGACGTGAAGTCTGAGAATTTTATGGAAATATAACAATTGAGGAAGACAGTGAGGATCAGGTATATTCCACACCGCGGTAAGTTGTACGGTACATACCGTGGTTTTCATTGGTTGGATTTAGGATCGACACATCATCCTATGATTTTTTAAACAGTATTTTGATGTTGGATTATTATTCATATTGGCGTCATCAGCGACAAACAATAACACAAAAAGAAAAACAAAACTTTTTTTAGATAAGATTATTAGTAATACATGTATTATTCTTTAGAGAAAGGTCAATATAAAATAAGTAGCAATTTTTTACCTCTACCCAAAGACTAGCGTAATACCTTCGCTGATATTTCTAATTTCGAATGTTACTAACAATATTTTTAGCAAACCAAATTTATCATGCAAAAAGTTAATTTCAATATTTTAACTACTTGATGCATATCTTCTTCTACATTTAATCTCTGCTCATGACCAATAGTTCTATTATGTTATTCAAGTCGTCATTAGTGTAATTATCGAACATTTTTGTAGTTAGTTGAAGGATATTCGTAACCAATTTAGTAGAAGGGGTAATCCAATGGAAAAACGACGAATTTTCAGATAATAGTTGGACTCACCTTGAAATTTGTCAATATAATGGTATCTTAAGGGGTTATACCTATGTGAATGCTAAAAAACAAGCCGTTTTTCAGGATTTTGAAACAAAATCTTTTACAAATAATATATCAATATAAAGGGCAGCTTTTCGGGAGTGCAAAAAAAAATTTTTATTTTAAATTCAATACAAAATGGCAGCTGTAGTGCACGTCAAAGTCATTAGTATTTACAAAAGACGTTCCGCGGCCGGACAAGTTTCTTAGCCCCATCTGCATCTGGAACAATTAAAAAATATTTTTCATAAACTCCATGAGTTTTGCTAGTGAAGTACACAAGATAATAGTTTAATATCGCTTTTCGCAAAATGACGACCGTTTAACAAAAAAATTGCATTTTCGACCCAAAAAAATGACTTCAATTGTTTATAACTTTTTTTAAACAAAACCAATCGCTAAAATCGTGTGTATTTCACTAGATAATCACATCCAGAAGCTACAGTTATAACGGCAAGTCAATCGGACGAAAACTGAAAGTGTTTCATTTCCGGCAAATTTCAAAAATACACTTTCGAGATAAACGCGTTTAAAGATTCAAAACCTTATAAAGTTGTGAATTTTCAAAATTTTACTATATAAAAAGTTTTTTACCTTTACTGTGCTATCCCAGCACCATACAGTTGGCCTTTCAAGATCGTGGATTTCACCTCCTCGTCCTTTCTTGATGCTAAAATGCCGAGTCTCGCCTCTTTTACAACGTCGGAAATTGAGCGCTCAGCAGCCTTTATTCGCTCGGCGGCTGTTTCTAAGCAGAAATTGTAAAAATTAGGTCCTCCAGTCAATCCTAATGAATCGTAGATGGGGAAAAGGCCTGCCCGTCCATCATTTAATAAGATAACTGCGATATCCGTCGCGATATCGAGCACCGCCTTGCGGCTCGACACATGTTTCGGCGCGATGGACCACACGACTGCATTGAACGATAGTTACTATAGTACTTTAACCTCAAATGCAGCGTGTAGTCGAGTAAACAGAAACTCTCCTAACGTCGTTTACGAAGGAACGTGCCCTATATAGTTTATATTAATTACTATATAGTATAAAGCGAGCAAATTTTACGTTTTTCGAGCATTCGAGTTGCTTCAGAAAATTGATTCTCAAAAGTTTTCTGAAATATATTAGTATTTTGACCTTTTTAATTTCAATTCTAGGGATGTTTTAGCATACTTTTAGCAAATAAAAAAAAAATCGAAAAAAAATTCACATAGGTATAAGAACTTAAGAACTGGTGCATCCGAATTTGGCTAGTGAGGTAATTAAAAAGAGTGAAATCCTTTTCAAAAACGAAAATTTGAAAAAAATTTGGCATGTTTGTCGAAATATGGCGTAAAGTTTTTGAGAAACGTTCGAGTTGCATTCTTAAAATTGTATAAAATCGTTTAATGAAAGCACAACCTGCTAATATTTTGCAAAGGGTAATGTCTAGAATAGTGAAAGAAATATTTTGATCGAAAAGAATGAAAAGGTTTGATACAGGGTTTTTTATCTGTGAATATTTCAAAATGCACACATAAGATTTCTTGATTTTTTATATACTGTACAAGTGTTAAGAACATTTTAAAGATGTGGATCTTGTGGGAACATATCATCAGCGATAAAAAGTCCTTACAATTGGCTAATCTTACATCGCAATTCTTTGTTAGATAATTTATTTTGTATCCTTCAATCATTCAATTAATGTTTTGATGTATAACTGATAACGGACTACTGATCAAACACCCCTCCTGTCACACTGAGAACCTGGCCAGGAACTGTTTGTCACATAACTTCGGAGCAAGCTTCAATGGTCTCGCATAGCGGTCATATCTGCACACCTAATCAGCACAAAACCAACCCCGTTGGAGCAGGTCCAAACTGAGAGGACAACACTATCCCGCACCCAGATAGCGAAGGTGCCATTCAACCTTTTCTCTGTTGTGGTGTTGTCCAGATGTCAGCAGCAGGTCGACTTTTTCTCCTCGTAACCTAGTTGAGTAAGTTATATGCGATTGAACTATGATGTTGGTTGATCTGCAGTACTTGAATCATGTTTTCTCTTTTGTCTTGCCAAGTGCATCGTTCCAGTCAGCACCTTAACTTTACACAAGATGCAGCTAGGCATTTTTGGTCACTCTCTCACCTTATGACCGGGTTGCTTTTATCTGGCCTGTTGCAGTTCAGAGATATGTGACCGAAGGAAAGGCAATTAAAGCATGGAGTTAAGATTACCCTTAGGCGAATTCTGCACACTATCCAAACCATTTTCTCCTTAGCCTTAGAAAACTGCATCTTTCTCTCGGAAGTTTATTCGAAAATCTACTAGTCGGATCCTTTGCACCGTAGGGTTGGTAGGTGTCAACCTTACGTTAAAGCTGTCTACCATAGGAAGAATTAGTCTAATATACTCTTCTACTGCTTAGACATCCAAAATAAATGTCTTTTATTTCTAAAAAGGCCATTGTCTGTAATGCCGAGATAAAAGCATTAGAACCAAGGAGTTCCATGACTACATTTTCGAATAAATCCTTGTCAGAGGGCGCACTGAGTTCTACGCGGAGGTTGCCTATTTTAGTCGCTTTTACAGGTCGAATGCAGGCTCCTGATTTTTCGGGCTCCACATTTTGTCTGATTTTTTTGAGGGTCTAGACGTAACTCCTCCCGTCTTCCAGGTTATCGGGCTTTTTAGTCTTTCTGTTCTCTTTAGTTCTCACTTGCCGTGTGTTTGATTATGTCTTCAGCCCTCATGTGCAGTACTTTTTTCGCAGCCTTCTGTTGCGCTTTGGAACGTAGCAGTTGAAAATCAGCATCGATTTCTTCCCCTTGACGGGGGTTGGTATTGCCTCGGTATTGACTCGGTTGGGTTGACTTGGGTTGCTTTACCTTTTTCCTGCTATTCAAGCATAATGATACTGTGGTCTTAAAAAACTGTGTTCCTAATTAGAAGAGCATCTCCCACTGCATGTAGCTGGCCTTTTCCGGCCTCACGCCTTTGACGCCTTCGTGCTTTTCGGATATGTTTTTGATCATATCTTCTGCCATTACACGCTCCATCTTCTTCGAAGCCATCTCTTGAGTTTTGGAGCGTACCAGTTGAAATTCAGAATCGATATTTTCCCCTTGCATGTTGTCTGATGTTACAGGTCACTTTATCCTTTTCCTGTGGTCCTGCTTCAGTGGACTTCACAAGAAGTAAATCGTTCTCCAGTAAGGGCCGATTGCATGGAATGGAAAAAGTAGAATTCCGAAGGAGGCGGATAGTCACGTCTTACTACTATAGCATGGATTTGGTCTGGTTCTCGTTAAATGGGCCCTGATTTAATATGTATTCAAAAAACTTGGAAATCACTCATAAAAAGAACACTAAACAAATAATGAATAAATTAAAAACAAAAAAACTATCATACATAATATCAAAGGAGAGTATTCAAAAGGTACAGAAAGGGAAACACAGTGCTTACTTTTATCACATTCTCCAACGAATACATCACGAATTTCCAGACTCAATCCCATACATGATAAAACAATTATTCGAGGTTTCACTTCCCTAAAACCTCGAAGAAGCATGGATACTCATTTCAAAGATCTCATAAAATCATCCTACGCAACCGATGAAAATGGCAGACGTATGTCTGGCAAAAAGGACTGCATTACAGTTAAAGTACATCTCAAAGAAAGTTTTTCAAATCAAAGTAGATAACATTTACTGTATATTTCTAGACCAATGACGGGAAAGATAAAGTCCAAAGAATAATTAGTATTGTTCAACTTAAAGGTGTTGTACAGGCAATTTAAATCTGATTATTGTTACTTTGATTGTGTCATGATTTTATCTAGTCTCGGTGATCACTTTTTTGCATCCTTATTGCTTGTACCAATAATTGAACAGCATAGAAATAAATTTTAATAAATTCTCAGCAATTGAAATTGTTCAAAAGTTTCTTTAAATCCCTCTTTTGTTTCTTACAGCAACTGCACCGAATGTTTTGGAATTACTTAGTAATAAAACATCACATATGATGAGTAGCTTAGGCAGTATTGAGCACACGACGCAAGGTAAAACGCATACTATTCCGCAAGCTATACCATATCCTGTGCCTGGATTGCAATTTCCCAACACCCATCCTGGTTTAGTATATGCCAATTGGATAGGATTACATTCAAAGCCACCATCGCACGCTAACTATGTTTTAGGCTTACAAAGTAAGTATTACCAGGAAATGCAATAAGGACATCTGAGCCATTTGTAAAATGGATACGACTATTAGGATGAATAAAAAATATTTTTACTAATTTAATTTAAATATCAAACACATTATATTAATTTCGAATTTTTCGCTGTTGTAAAGCCAACTTAAAAGGAAGAGTCCAATACCCTCTATTCAGAAGTGACCTGGCTATGTAGCGATCTGGCCAAAAGGACGTAATTGACTCTTCCCTCACCCAGAATTCTCTACGCATATGATATTCTGTCACGAAATTTACATATCTCTATAGGAAAAGCAACAAATCACCCAGCATAAGGGGAATCCTTGAAATTATGTCTCTCAAAGTGACCCCTCTCAACCACTTCCGAGTAGTTTTCGCTCATATGTTTATGCAATCATGCGAGTAGAGGCTATCGATCTGTACCAACTGGAAGGAAAGAGGTCTCACTACATATCAGTAGTGTCCCCGGGCTCGTATAAACCACAATAACATGTCTAGGAATGTTATTTCACCACCGCTTTAAGTTTAAATTTCGCACGGGAAAGCCATCGCAAAAAACTGCAAGAATTTCGAGAGGCCACGCCCCTTTGCTTAACTTGTACAAAGAGGCAGCATAGACTAGAGGAGTTAATATAGACCATTGATATACATAACCCTCTTTTGGCTCATCATGAACCCTCAAATAGATAACTTAGTTTTTGAGACCAACATATTAAGAAAACAGTACTCCGGATGGTGTAGTCGTTAAAATATTAATTTTTGTGAATTTGATGCCCGATTCGAGTACTACTAGTGACAGCGATATTTGAATTTGTGTTTCTGGTACCGCAGTATTAGCCAACCGGGGTATGGTGGGTATCCTTGGGGAAATCATCTAGATCATGCGAGATTCTGACCAAATCATATGTTTGTTCTTCAAATGAGATGGATCTAACACGCACTATGGCCCAAGTTCTGTGATTAACTATTGCTCCACAATAATATTCAGGAAATAGGCTTGTTTCTTAATGAAACTGCAAGCTGCAGAGGCCAGCCATCAGTACAAGGTGTGCAACATTTTCTGAGTCGAAATTGGCACTACTTCCTCATTTCTCTTCCAAAGAAGAGGAAGGAAGGAAGGATGGTGATGTAGGAACCAATTTTGAAAGTTTGATTCCTGGTTTCATGTTCCCAGCGCCATTTGCTGCATGTCAAACTTGTACCGTGGAAAAACGAAGAATGTGTTTTTGGAAAAGTTGAATATTGAACTAGTATACACTAGTCCAATAATATCTTACAAGGATCGGAGCTAATTAAGCATAATCCGCTTTACAAGAGCAGAACAGCTATATTTCTTTACAAGCAGCTACAGAAAAGCTGCATGCGTTGTGGAAGAGTAAGACTAGGAGGTTTCCTGCATCGACACCCTCGATAAGATTAGGCACGACTGAATCAAAGGAATGAATTTCATACACCTACAAAGATTCAGAATATATTTTGACAGATGAGTCTTAGAATGACAGAGTATCATGATTTGGATAGAGCATCGAAGTGACCGTATCTTAAATTAGAACATGGCTGTAAGTACCGCTCCTATAACCATCAACGAAGCCAATACCATTATTATAGCCATTATTGTTAAGGCAGTCAACCCTTAAAAAGAACTAAAAAAATCCACCGAATGGTCTGAAGTTGTATCACAGATTCTATTAAGACTACGTCAACTGTTGCAATGGGGATAATGCTTAATCTTGGTACACTCAACCCATTTATCTCCAGATGGTGTCGCTTTGGGATATCATAGAAATCTCCACTGAAGACTACTCTCTTAAATTGTTTTAATTACTCTCTCTTAAATGGAAAATCCTTGCATTTGGAGGACCAATTTTGTTGAATAAAACTAGACGAATTTAATAGAACGCAAATCACTCTGTCCTGTCTAAAAAGATTTAATATGCGATTCCAGATCAAATCGCAACAAACGGTGACGGTCTCAAAAGGATGACAATGGTGTGCAAAGATGAAATTTTTGTCTGAAACTAAATTTTACTCAACCGAAGTTTGATAGCTGCGAAGTTAAAAGCATAAGGAATTAAAAATGACTCAAAAGTTGTAGCGAAGAACTTGACGACGATCAAGTCCCTGCAATAGGCAAAAGTTTAACAGCAGTCTAAATAATGATACTAACAATAAATTATTTTGTAGTTAAGAGGTGAAGGTTTTCTACGCCCAGATTGTCGAACTCCCAGTTTTTTTTTTGTGGTAGAGAGATGCAGGCTGTTTACATCCTTAATGTGGGACTCCCACACCCGGAATACTTCTGCACTACCCACTCAAAATCTCTTCTGTGGCAACCAGATTTTCGACGAAACAACATGCCCTGTCCAACCGAGAACGTATCCAAAAACTGCTTGTCAAATTACTTCGAATTAGTCCTCTTTTGCCTTGTCTAACCTTCAGCGTCTAGGCTTTCAGGTAAAGTAAAATCTAGCCTTCTATATAAGAAGAACCATCCGTTCGTAATGTGATATAGAGGAGATAGAGCCCCAGCAATTTGGATGGTCTCCCCGAGTCTCCCTCTCTCTCTCTGATGAAAAATTTAGAGGCATACATAGAGGCATATATGCAGATGGTAGCTCCGGCGTATTTTCCCTTTTTGACACATGTCATTAGACAGTCTCTTCCAGGTGGGCATTGAATTGTTGAGTAACATGTCAGTATAAAGTTTTTATACAAGTTGTACCACTTCCGGTGTCTAACTCGATAGCACTAGAAAGCGACCACACAATCTGACATTCCTCACATAAACCGTCGGTCCCATAAATAATTAACCTCGTTTTTAATGTTTTTATTGACGTTCATTGCGAATTTAGTTGTCTTTCTCATGAGGACTGCGGTTATATTTTATGTAAGCCGCTCATCTTCACTCCAGTGTGCGATTGTCTTAGTAGCCAGATCGTTCTCAGGTGACTATTTAGGCACTCTGTCAGCATCATTTATTCCATTTCCAGCGAGTCCAGTGTATGACGATCAACTGACCAATCAACGAGATTGGGAATGACATTTTACGTTTCCGATTCATCTTTCACATGCAAATAAGGCGTGGCTGGCTTTATTTGTCGCCCCTGGCAGAAGTTTGCAACAAGACCGTAAGTAAGACCCAAGTAATACTCGTGTCAACTGAGTTGTTGCGTTAGCCGCTAATCGGTCTCACTATGCTTTCCGCAGAACCGTATAGTCGTACAGGCCTCCTGCCTCGCGCACCGTATACAAGCGTTTCTTGCTACAAGGCTAGGGTCCTTCTTCTTTCGCTTCGTAATTATTCTTGCCTTCGCTCTTTAGAAAGTAGCACTATGGAGACCACTCTCTGGATAACCAGTACCGCCGGCTCCGGATCAGTGGGGTATTCAGCTATTATGGGCTAAACTCCTTGCCGCTGAGCTTGTATGGGATGTCCTCGGTAAGACTCCTTACTCAGAGCGTCGTCTCAACTTGGGAGATGTGCAAGAGCACTGATTCCATTGCACTCATAAGTAGACTTCTTTTGCCCGAGGTTAGTCCCCATTGTCTACCATGGGACATCAAAAAATGGGGTAAATGATTATAACAAAAATAAAATTAGTGAAGGCTATTTATGCCGTCGAGGTCAGAGCCCCAGTGGCATAGAGCAATTAAACCAACGACTAAGCACGTCCCCTGTCAGATCGAACGACCGTACTATGACAAGCTATACGAAGAGAACTTGCCCTAAGAGGTGAACTTTGCGATGGTAGGCATCATCCGTGATCTCTTGTTAATACAAATCAGTTAAAAGATAGCTTTCAAATTTTGGAAAACAGCAAATACCCGTGAATACTCAGAATATGTGGCAAGTAGTAATCAGTCTCCTATTTCATTTGTCCACTTTTTCTGATATGAAAGTGAGTCTATCTTCTTTCAACTCGTGAAGTGGGCTGTCTAACTTCTTTCCCCTTTCACAGTAAGGCACACCGTGGGGAGCGATTGCTCTTCAAGTAGAAATCAGCAAGGTGGATTGAAAGAAGGCAGGGTTTTCAGAATAGTAGCAATTTGTGATGATGCATTGGTGCTTTTTAATGCTCCTGCAATTTCGAATGGATAAAAGGATGCGTAGTACGCGAGAAAAATCGATACGAGTACCTGGAAAATCTAGGTTAAAATATTATATAGGAAGCACGTTTAACGAAAAGCAGCATAACCTATAGGAAGTGCTTTCACGAATGAGATGGGCCAACTTGAATCTCAGTCTGCAGAAGTGTACCCTCTTTGGTTCTTTGTGTAAAATACTTGGGATAAGACAAAAAATCATACCGGATGCCAAGAATTATGTGAGAATCGACATATTTCTCACATAATTCTGTGAAATATGTGAAACTATGGGTGATAAGAAAACAGCAAACGATTGGTGACGTGCAGACTTGGTTGGTGTCCTATTACGGCCAATTTGCGGTGAGAATCCGTTAAAAAAGAGCAGTGGCTCCATCCACTCATTAGAAGATTTGATTCTCATTGGAGAACATTTCGTCTCAAGAGCTGAATTCGTATTACATTCTGTGACGTACTTAAGTAAATATATGAAGGAATATTGTTAGCTCCCCTTGTCATGAACAGGACCCTAGTGAATGCGCCAGAAAAATGTTATTGGTCTTACGTTCGAGACGACGTGGTCAGCTGGAATCCTAGATGCAATATTTTCGTTTCCATCAAATGTACAAAGTTAAGTACCAGGATAAGATGCAATTCTGTAGCGTGGTAGTGGGTGCTGATAAAAGATGTAGTATATCGAATACAGGAACACCAAAAGCCAAATGAAAAAAAAATATTGATGCAAATGAACCACCTTACCTCATATTATACATGGGTGAAACGGAGACGTTCACAGGGAAGTCATTGTGGTGGGAAAAGAAATAGAGTGACCCAAACAATTTTGGGAACCACTGATTGATTCCTAAAGTGTAAGACTTTTGCACCACTTTCTCTCTGGCCCCATGGACCAATAAACAATAAAGTAATCAATGACGGCAAAATAATTTCACATTTATTATTTATTCAGCAGGGCTTAAGTGCTCCCAGGAAATCAATTTATTATTTACATTGAACGTTAGTTTGTTTTGTGCTTGCCAAGCCTTTTGCCATTTATCTGTTCTTCAAATCTATCTTGTCATTTGCATCCTTAGAAAATTTAAGACTAAAATCTTGTTATTCACTGTAAACAAGTAGCTCTCCATGTCTCATCAATTTAATGAAATAGTCCAAGTATGTTTGCAAGTGATTCAACAATTATTTAGTTTTCAATATTTATTCAGCTTAATTTAGTATTCAGAGCCTGTGAACATAAGTATGAATAACACCAAAGAACTGAAGGTGTTAAAAATCGTTGATGACTACCCAGAAACCTCTACTCCCGAGAAGGATTAACACAGATCTTCACAAAACATTCTCTGAATGCGTCCCTTGGAAAATTGTCTATTGGCCTGTTTGAAATGCATACGTGGCTAAATATGTGTGAAATATTCGTTTAATCTTCAAATAAACTAAATAAGCCGATCATCGCCTGTCTTGAAATGGAAATTTAGCTCACTCTGATAAAAAATAAGAAAAAAAAAAGGAAAAGAAAAATTTCACTCTAATAATCTATGAAGCAAATGTGTCAATTGATAAGCAAACATGACAAGAGTCGTTTCAAATAAGACATCATGTGAGGGGACATTTATTTGGCTTAGGTCCGAGCTCGGTTTCTTTATAAGGCATCCAAAGTATCCTGAGGCTGGTACGAATAGATTAGCGTTCCTTGGTACGCTATTTAGCTTGAGTACGCTTGGATTTGAACTGTGGTAATTGCTGAGTGAAGGTTGCCTTACAAACACAGTCTCCGCGTAGAGCCAAGGAAACGCTCGTACTTACGTAGGAATCGTAGAGGCACAGAAAGTGTGATTTGCTCTAATGCAAATTGACTTGAAGGTGTTCAAAAAGGTGCTAAGTGATTTGGTCATTTTACGGTTGACGTTTCTGTTAACATTCATATTGAACCTTAACAGCAAACAGAAATCTTTGCAAATTGTCTGTGAAATGATTGCAATATTTGCAAATGGTAGAAATGAATATTTAATATGCATATGTGTAATTCACACATGTTATGTATATTCATCATCCCATTTGAGGTTGGTAAAAGTTAAAGATTAACTTCATAGTTTATCAATTAGTTAGCAGCAAAACTGCATGTCAACAGTAAAGTTATTGTAATTAAATAGCTGGTAATAGTTCACATGTTAATTTCTGTACCAATAATGAGATTAAATCTTACAGTGAAATTGTTAAATGCATCGATCACGTACAATTCATTAAACATTGTTGTCCAGAGTATGGCAGTGAAAACGTATGCACTAATTTATGCAATAAGGACATTACTTTCAGCCCCAACGAATTTATTTATTATTTAAAGAAATTAACTGACATTTTACAAATAAGATTTGATTTTCTTTACAGTGCCCAAACCGTCCGGAAAACGCTTTCGCAAGCCAGGCGTTGATCGCAAACCGCGACAAGCATACAGTGCCAAACAATTGGAACGTCTTGAAAATGAATTCAAACAGGATAAATATCTGAGTGTGAGTAAACGGATGGAGTTATCGAAATGCCTTAATTTGACTGAAGTGCAAATCAAAACGTGGTTTCAAAATCGTCGTACAAAGTGGAAAAAACAATTGACATCGCGTTTGAAAATTGCCCAACGCCAAGGAATTTATGCAAGTCCTTATTTATCACATGCAATTCCACCATATTCAATTTTTCCACCGTATTATTCGACACCGCTTTGCTTTGTAGAACCAGTGACAACAAGTACTGAAAATAAATCCGAATCGACATCACCAAGTGGATTGTCATAACAAAAATTTAATGTTTTAGATAATTGATAGCATGATTTGATCGTAGCATAAGATCTGAAATAGTCTAGGATAACTTTGTGCAATAGCCTTACTGAAATGTTCTACTTAAATAAATATTCATAGTTACTATATGATGTTATTTATGGAATATATTTTTCCTTATTCTTAGTTTATCATTCAACTTTATAGGAGTTTTCTTTTGCGATCATGGATGTTTCCGCATTTTGCGGCACAAGTTTGATAGGTCGCAGTTCCCCAACTGCTTGTTTTGCAC
Source organism: Stratiomys singularior (assembly GCA_954870665.1). NCBI lineage: Eukaryota > Metazoa > Arthropoda > Insecta > Diptera > Stratiomyidae > Stratiomys > Stratiomys singularior. The sequence continues at coordinate 26,556,631 of OX940878.1, read as the reverse complement.
AACTAATAGGTGTATAAATATGAAATTCGGATTTTTTCTGCTTGAAATATGCATTTATTTGAATAAAAGAACGAATGAATTCAATAATCAAAGTATTGGCCATCGTTAGCTACGACTTTTTCCCATCTTTCTGTCAATTGATGGATTCCGTCCCAGTTCCACTTCTCGTTTTTTGACGCTAACCACTCATCGAGCCAATTTTTAACTTCTTCATAAGAATGGAAGTGCTGTTCCGTGCTGCATCGATCGAAACAAGTAGTAGTCAGAAGGAGCCAAGTCTAGTGAATACGGCGGGTGGGGCAAAACTTCCCAATTAATCTTTCCCAAGTAGTTCTGGACTGGTATTGCAACATGCGGCCGAGCATTGTCATGTTAAAAAATGACTTTATCATGTCTTGGGTGAAATTCTGGTCGTTTTTCCTTAAGTGCGCGGTTCAATTTGAACAGTTGTTGTCGGTAACGTTCGCCAGTAATAGTCTCACCGGGTTTCAGCAGTTCGTAATACAAAAATCCTTTGCTATCCCACCAAATACACAGCAAAGTCTTCTTTCCATGAATATTTCGGACTGGTTGTGATGTTGATGGCTGGCCTGGGTCTACCCATGATTTTTCTCGCTTGGGACTGTCGAAATAAATCCACTTTTCATCGCCAGTAACAATCCGATGCATAAAACGTTTTCTTTTCTGCCTGGCAAGTATAATTTCACAAATGGTTTTTCGCCTTTCGATGCCCCTTCCTTTCAATTGATACGGTACCCATTTTCCAGCTTTTTGGATCTTTCCCATGGCTTTTAAACGTTGTGAAATGGCTGCCTGAGTAACTTCCAACGTTTCTGCCAACTGTTTTTTAGTTTGTGTATTGTCTTCATCCAATAATACTTGCAAATCTGTATCTTCGAATTTTTTTGGTGGTTTTCCATGGTCTTTGTTGCTGACATCGAAATCGCCACTTTTAAATCTTTTAAACCATCGTTCACAAGTGTCTTGGCTTGGGGCATGTTGACCATATGCTTCCACTAACAATCGATAAGTTTCTGCTGCCGCTTTCTTCAAATGAAAGAAGGTTATTAGACTTCCGCGCAAAACCTCTTTTTCTGGCACGTAATTCGACATTTTTGAAGCGAAAAAAAACGATGATGTTTGTACAATCAAAACGTATGACATACTGGAATTTGTTGACAGATATTTACCCTCCAAAATGCCATATTAGTTATCCCCGACACAAACCATATGTAATGGTTATGCCATTTGTTAGTAAAATCCGCATTTCATATTTATACACCTAATAGTATGGTTAGTAATAGAATGCTTATTACGATTCACTGATGGAATCGCGTGACATTTTTCACCCGGAGAGTTCTGACTGTTCAAAAAGGTATATTGGAGCGTCATGAAACATCGACGATGGAAAGATACCGTTGCTAACACTCCTTTCCCACAGCTCATTCCTAGAGAAGGGATCCCCATGGTCCGAAGGCGCCTGTATTTATAAAAACATGAAGCCTCTTTCGAGTTAATGTGTGAAAAGGATCCAGGTTTGGTTCTCAAGATGACAGGTGACGTTTTTACTGGATAGTCAAGAAATCTTGCGGGTCTTGGAGTCATGGCGTAAGCAGTTTTCACCTCCCTTGAGAAAATAAGTTGTATATTTAATGAATTATAAATTTAAAAGCTCATAGCTTCATGAAGCTTCACATTTTATATTTAGAACGTTGCTTTAGTGAAGAACCAAAAACTAATTACTTGCAGCAACAATAACTTTGAGGACATTTCCTTTATTTTTAATATGGGCATAGATAATTGCAGGAAAAGGGGTACTCAAAAAAGTATTTGCGCACTACAAAATCGAATTAGCACGAAAACATATTTCATTTAAAACGCTTATAGGCGATAATGCAAACTAACGAATTATATGGGATGTATTATTTAAACAACAAGAACAAATAAAAGGTTCTAGTTTTCATTTATACACCCTGAAAGTGTTGCTCACTAACTGGGACATCTGCTATGGTTAATAACATTTATAATTTTTTTTTGTTCGATGATGTTTGGTCCCCCTTTCTTTCTGATTACATGTTTAAGTCTTCTTAGTGCAGAATCTACTAAATTTGAAGCCACACCAATGGTTATATTTCCCCCTTTGGTAGTTAAATTTGCTTTCAAATCTGTTTTATTTGGAATAATGTTATTTACAATTGTAATTTGTTTATTTTATTTATTTTATTGTTATTTACTTTTAGTTAATAAAGCTTTTATGTATATTTTTCGTATGTGTTCCGCAAGTTTTAAGTTGGATTGATATTCGGAGATTGTTGTGGAGTCTTAAAACATTTTGGTGTTTAATAAAGTATCCACATTTAATAATTGCTTGCTGTATGCTTGGAACTGTTCTCCTATGTGAAGGCCTATTTTATCAGCACTTATATGGATATTTTATTCGAAAACTTTAACGCGTTCCTTAAGACCAGTACTTTTATACACGAAAAGCCAAATCTGCAGCTTATTTAGAACTTCTAAAGCATCATACTAACACGGAGCTATCTTCAGTCTTAGATGAAGACATTAAAGTTTTTTCTTGTAGCTTCGTTTTCTTTGGCTGCCATACCATGAATCTTCCGTGTGATCCATATATTACACTAGCTTGGATCAGTAAATATAACTATGTTCCACGAACCTTTTTGGGGACTTTGAGGAGATCCTAGTTCTTTGCTTCATGCTACTACTAAGAGGTTTTAATCTGGCACCTCTAGCTCGATGTCAATGATGAATTTCACTTGATATTTTCATACAACGATTTGTAGGGTCCTTTTCTGTATTTCATACGTTACAGACATTATTTCTTTGGCAGTAAACTTTTGCGGTCGGCCGGACCGAGAGCATTTCTTAAACGTTAGCTGGTAAATTTCCTGTTAATAATAATTTTCGCTGCCGAATAAAGACATATAACAAATTTTTCAATCAACCGAATTGGTTTTCCTTCCCTTCGAAGGTTCACAGTAAATTTCCTTTCTTCTACCGTCGTTTCGCTTTGTTTGCGGCCCATTTTGAAATTTAAGATTAGAATAAAATCATTCTCGAACACGAAAATCAACCTTAAAATGGAAACGAATAGACTATAGGATAAATTACGCGCTTTTTGCACACATTATTCGCCTCGAAAGTACCGTTATCTTCAGTTCAATGGAAAAGTTTCTTAATTGAACAAATAATTTAAATTTTAGCGTCCTTAAAGGTTCTCAATAAAATTTCTTTTGATGATATTGAATTTGGTAGTAGTAAATTTATGAAATTCATTTTTTGGAGACCTTGCTGCGATACCTGGAATCTACCCCGGGATCAAAACATCATTGCTCTTTTAATAATGCTGAAATACGTATTGTTTATTTTTATAAAAAAAAACATGTTTTAAAAGGATAGTGAGTAGCCTATGGATGTTACCTAGACTTTACATGGTTAGAAAAAAGACATAGACCACCATCGGACCCCTTCCACCTCGCGTGTGATGGTATTATTTACAGATGGTCCGTTTTGACGTCTTATAGAAACCGAGGAGGCTTCCTAGCTGAGTGGTTGCCTAGTGTTCCAGATCTGTCACGCAAGACACCTCAGCCATGTGAGGCCTCCACTCCAATTTCTTTGGAGTGTTGATCTTAGAGATAGTATCTTGTTCATATTGCCAGCAGTGTTCTAACACCATTTCTGTTTTTCCCTCGATGTTTTTTTTCCCTCGCCTTTTTAGACTCAGACTAAAGAGTTCAGCTAATCCGGCAGTGAGTCTGCAGGATAAGGTTAAACATTTGTTTTTCAATAATCATTCAAAAAGTAAAAGACTTTCCCTTTCGAATATTTCCATCTGAAGAATTCTTAGACTTGCCTGATGTAACCCAACTACAAGGGAAGTGTCAAAAAATGTGCTGTGAGTGGTTCGAAATGAAAATCTGTGATTTATTCGCCCAAAATCAATGACACGTTTTGAGATAATACATGATTCCACATAAAAAGTTTCATATGGTATTAAACTATTTTATTTCGACAAAACTTACTTTAATAGAAATATAAAAAAATCAATTGAAATTATTTTGGAAAATGTCCATGACAATTTATAATTGACGTGTAGCGTTTTGTTGGCTCTATGACAGTTTAAAATTTAATTGAAATTAGTTTTGTTTTAATGATTTCTGAACAACTAGAATGCTATAAATAAGTACTTTTGATATTGGCGTAATTGAAAAAAAAAATAATATGTTGCAATGTCATTGCATCAGTTTCAAAGGCAATATGTATTTTATAAGTGGTGCAAAAATAAAATTTATCATACGAAAATTGCCGTCATCACAAAGTACGCTTTTCTTCACTTTTTATTTAGAGAAAAAAGTGTCCTAATTTATATACACGTTAATCTAACATCGTTTCATGATAGGATTTGATTATAACATTCTTTTATGTTAATTTATTGAATCCATTTTTGTAAGATGATGCTATTATCAGCGTAATATGACGTAATTTCATCAGGATTTTGCGCATAATATCTTGGTTTTGTTCACTGTTGTAGATACATTGAACATGTTTTGGGTAGTTTCGGTTTTTTATTTTGTTCCAATTTGTCTTAAAATCTTTACAGATTTTTTTTTTTTGGTTACTGGGTAACGTTTAAGTCTTTTTGTGCTTTTTGAAATCTTTTCAGATAGGTAACAAAGTAATTCTCGTAAAATATAATTACTTTTGGTTTTATATAAAAAATTAAATACGAATTTATTTCTCTACTTATATATAGATAACAAAACATGTATACAATCATTTCTATAAATATTTATGTCGTGTGTACGTGTATAGGTAATGCACTTAAAAATTCGTCATGTCACAGTTTATGTATGTACATATATGTTACTAAGGTACTAAACAAATTCCTATTATTTCTATCATAAATTCAAACTTTCATTCATAACTAAAGTAATGTTGGTAGGATCATTTGTGATATGAAGTTCTCGTTGCAAACATTTTAATCTAAGGCTTCTGATCCCGTACTAGGCAAAAATAGACAGAGTACTCCACTGACTGTAAAATGAGGGAAAAATTAGAACTTTTGTATCGTACGAAAGTTGAAAGTGTGAAACTTACTGAAAAGCATCGCTGAAAATAAAATCACAGGTACGACACAGTTCAAGTCTATTAAGAATCCAAAGATTAAGTTTCCCAATAAGGCACCTCCTCGTCCAAAAGTTAATGATAGCGCTGCTGCCATTACCCTGAAAATTTCAAGTTTTTTTTATATTAGCTATGTTTAACATTCCAAATTCACGAAATATTCAGTAAACGTACCTTAAATTTGTTGGGAATAGGTCAACCATTACACAGTAGACAGTACTAATACCAAGCGACGTTAGTGCCTCAAATATGCAAGATAGGATTAAGTTTTGAATCGAGTTGACCACAAAATAAAGTCCTATGGTGACTGCTCCAGCCACTACTAAACTAAATACTGCAAATGAAAGGGAGAAAATTTGTTCTGTATAATAAAATTCTTAGGAATAGGAAAATAGGAAATTAAATACATAATTGAAAATAATTTAAATTTCGAGCTTTTAAATTCGAAATTAAATGTTTGAAGTTTTCTGATTCACAATTTAAGGGATAATTCTTTGAGCATTGAAGGTGTAACATAGTTCAGCAGGAAAATAGCAGCGAGTGTGCTACTCAAACTAGAAGAAATTTACAAACAAAATCGCACAAAAAAGGATCTGTCAAAAACGGTGGGCAATTATGGAGCGATTTCGTGACACTGGATCGTTGTTGGTTAAAACATCCCGTCTGCTCAGAGTGTGCGTTAACAACCATCAGAATAAACTCATCATTGTTTTCAAGAATTGAACATTTCATGCACTTCTCTGAAAAATTATTGCATATAGAACTTGGTATGAATGCGTGCGAAGCTTCATTAGTGAAAGAGCGTCTTGCAGAAACTAAGGATGCTTCCTATCTGAGTGGTCGTCTAGTGTTCCTGTTCTGTCGCGTTCAGGTGTCCTAACTAAGCCATGTAAAACGTTTTTTGTAGAAGTTCTTCTTTTTTCTAGAATCTAGAAGTGTTTTTTTTTTCTACTTTTCTCGTCTTCATCACAAGTTCAAGAGCAAGAGCTAAAACCGCATGCCCATCCGATGCGTTTTCAGTTTGCTCTATGGGCCGCAGACCGCTAGTTCGAAGATGAGCTGATTTACCGCAGAATCATCTCTTCAGATGAAGTTCATTTCCGTCTCGGTTGAAGCACGACAATAAGCAAAATTGTCGCTCAGTTTGTGCTCAGAAAATCCACACGTTATCGTGGAGAAACTAGTGCATTCACAACGAGTAACTGTTTGGTGCAGATTATCCTGCGGGTGGCATTAAAGCCGAAATACAATAGTGCGACACTGCAATTCGAGAGCGCGACGAGAGTCTCGGAGCAAATGTCAAGCAGTTTTCGTAGCATGTATTTGTATGCGACATCGTACAATGATTGCGATGCTTTGATGCGAGGCGGGAAATATTCGGAAAAACGAAAATTCCTCTCAACGATGTGCGTGACGTTGGTCAAATGCAATATGGCGCTTAAATGAAATTTGAAATTCAAACGCCTTAATTACTTTTTAAGTACATTGGTTATTATGAGTGAATTTTGAATGAAAATTTCATGCATCCTTGTTAAGGCTTTTATTTGCTAAACGAAGGAACATTCCAAATTCAAAACTTTAAAAAAATCAAAAAAAATTTTAATCCAATTTCATTTAAAATGTCACCTATTTGACATTTGTCATATGAACATTAATGTTCCCCGCATCGCGTGCATTGTAAATTGAATGCATTGCGTGACGACGAGGGAGAATCACATCGCGCTCACGTATCGCCGTCACGCAGTATTGTATTTCGGACTTTATTGTGTTTTTAATTCAAAAAAGAGCAAGAAAACGACGTTACAGTAAATGGAGATCGCTAACGCGTTATGTTAACCTATTTTTGGTTTCCGAAATAGAAGAGGATGATATTGACAATATCTAGTTTCAACCAGATGGCGTAACGAACCACACATCCTGCGCAACAAACTATCTTTCGAAAATCGCATAAACAGCAGAAATGCTCATGTTGATTGTCGGTGAACGTCGTTAAACTTTTTTCTGTGGGGAGCCATAAAGGGCAAGTGTCACGCTAATCATCCAAAGACGACAGAGAACTTCAAACTTCACCGAAGCTGATATAGTGGTCCAAACAATCGGAATTGTACTGAAAATTTGATGGATTGAAAAGCTTATCCCTTATTCTACTGACATAAAGAAACAAGTATGAAACTCTCGTTGTTTTGGCAGTTTCATAAGTTTTTCTATTCCATATGTAGTGCTGACATTTCATGTCAGGGTTTCTGTAGAAGAAATTTCTTATCGGAAACTTTTAATCGCTCCATTTTACTAGCACTCAGATTGTACCAGATTCCACAAGAGAAAAGTGGTCTAACTATCATCTTGTATCAGATAACTTCGACATTTTGTTCAACGTATTGTTGCGATCCACGTATCCTGACACACTATGATAATAAAATAATTTGTTTCGTTGAGATGTGTTTTCCGAAGGGGATTGAATTAGTTTTTTTTTTGTTCGGAACATTCTGTCGTTCCCCGTCGCTTCCTTTGTTTCGTCCAAGACACGTTTCGGCGGTACGCCATCACCGTTGTGATGTTTTGAGTTTTTTTCGACGTCAATTGGCCTTATTAATAGGACCGTCGTTTATGCAAGCAGGTTGATGCCCTTTTCACGAAGGTAGGTGTCCTTTTCACGAAGAAAGTGATTTCGATGTAAGAGTAAATACAATATGGGTTTTTTCATATAAGGACAATAATTCTGTTATTCCGTGTCGGGATTTTTTTTAAGCAAAGCTGTAGACCTCGCAAAATCGCGTCCTTATCAGACTGTTAAACGTTATGCAATACGTTTAGATCAGCTTAAGTTTTTTAACTATTCAATTTTAACTATTCAGGAAGGAGAGATTGAGAAAGAAAAGAAAGTTTTTAGGCCCAGTCGGGCAGGTACTCAATTTTATCATTAGAAATTCATTAGAATTTGATAAGATGTGTTTGATAAAAAAGTTGGCTAGGTTACCAGCATACATACAAACTTCAATATTTTTCGTAAATAGTTCGACCATAAACTAAATGAATAATTCATATCTTACCTAAGAAAAATTTGGCCCCTAACCTATGGACGCAAAGTGGCAGCCAAAAACTTGTAGGAATACAGGCAAGTCCAATTATAATTGTATGTAGATACACACTGTCTTCGATGGTATGACTACACATATCATTCTCAACCGTCCTGGAAGATAATTAACAAAATAAATTTGAAATAAGGAAAATTTAAAATTCTCTCAACAGCGGACATTTACCCATTAGACACTACTATCGAGGATACTTCACATACTGACGCTGATTGACCAGGATGCTCTTTTTCAAAAAGTTCAAATCTATCGAAAAGCTCAGGAAACCATATCATAAGTGTGTAGTAACTGTGGATTGATTTAAGTTATTTTCGATTAAATTAAGACTAAGGACTGATTTAAGGCAAAAGGACTTGTACCTTGTCGTCAGACCAAATTGAATGGCACATGTTAAAGCTGTATTATACAAATGTGGTGGTCTACATAACGATTTTGTTTGCTCCCATATTTCTGAGAGTAAAATTTTCAGTTCTTTTGGCTTTTTCATACTCAACGCTCTCACAGGCTTATTTGACTTAAGTGAAATTATGCTCACTCTCTCTTTTTCCTTGAGCGATGTAACCTGAAATACGACATTGGTTTTATTATTCTTCAATTTTTCTTTTTTCCATTTTAGTTATTTTGTTATTATTTTTATAATATACTTAGAGTTAATAAATATAATTTAAATTTTTTTTACTATCCATTGACAGTTCTTTTGTTTGTAAGTTGAGAAAGAAACGAATTTAGTGGACAACTTACCGGGTATTCTGATCTATCATTTCCTGTATTTTGCGCGTACATATCCTTGAGTATTTCAAACGCTTCGTCTATTTCACCCGTTTCGATAAGAAATTTCGGGCTCTCCGGAAACATGAACAGCCACAACGCAAGAAAAATGCTGCAATTGAAATATCAAGTTAACGCGCCAAAGTGAATAGTAGAAGTCAACAAAAAATTTACGATACCTCACCTTGGCAGGGCACATATTGCCACAAATAGATTCCAGCTATGAAATACAAAACCATGAGAATTCCAATTGATATCCAGCGGAATAATGAGCCATGCAATACCTGCAAAAGTTTATAAATAATTCGTTTTAAAACTTTAATATATAGTTGAGAAATTATTCAAAATTCAATGGCTAGTATTTGTATTCTTATTTTTTAACCTATATCAAGGAGCCTATGAACAGATATCGTTCTTCAGGATTCACAATTGGGTGCAGCGTAGGTCAGGATAGTTTTTTTTAAACATTAATGGTAAGTACGTCAGACATGAAGGCCATGGTTTGAATCTCTGGTTTGTGGGTTGGGCTTTGTTGAAAATAGCCGAGGAAGTGGATTTCGGCTGCAGGTCTCTCATCCGATTGAATCTCCGATTTCACTCTCTCCTGAGGTCCAATCCCAAGCTATTGTAGAGGAAAAGGAAGAAGAAGAAACGAGGAGACTCCACTTTTCTAGGAGAGAGAGTCATTTGTCACATGTCAGTTAATTGACTAAGGACTGCTTGTATTTACTATTGGATGGGTTTTGTCCTATTTGCTCCTGTTCGGCGGAATTATTTTTTCCAAGGTTATGATCATCTTGAGATGGCTCGTGCAAACATGGTGTCCCCGTTTTTTTTGGTATATTCAAAATTGGATTTATGTGAATCGATTCCATATTTTTGTGTTGCTACTTGTTTCTGTGTCAATATGATTGAAGGTTCCTTTGATTTCAATGAATGCCATCAGCATGTACGCTTTGATGGTAAGGGATCTACCCATTTTGAGCATTGCTTGATGCAGTATCATTTTATTTGGCGCTGGTTTGGCAGGGTTTTAAGGCTAACAGAACAAAAGCGTTAGACAGCTTTATAGTCCTTACTTTTGTTGAAGCTTGGCATAAATAGCATCTTTGATCGTATCCAATTCAACAGAATTTATAAAAAAAAAAAATTATACGTTGGTTTGCGTTGTTACTTTGGATTACCTTATTTCGTCTCGAAAATTCAATGAAGATATTGATCAGATGATAAAAAAGTTGATTTGCTTAACAAATTGGCCAACGATATTCGTTAATAATGCACAATATTATATAAAAATTATAAAATAATAACTAAGTATTGTGTTTCGATTTGAAATTGTTTTTAAAATTCGTAACTATTATTAGGTACGCAAGAAGATTTCGTTTAAAATCTACACATTTATCTATTTTAGAGCCACTTTATCTTGAAATCCACATTCTTTTAACCTAGACGTTGTTGTGTTGGTATAAAAACCATAGTTCAAGCAACAATGTTAACAAAGTGTCTGTCTAGTCTCTGGATAGAGACATATACAGAAACCCAAATATCGTTTTCATCAGCTGTTTATTTTTTGTGATAGGGAGATGAAAACTATTTATGCCGAGGTATAGAGCACTCAGTTGCGCAAGGCTTCAATACTAGCCGCTGAACTCTTCTCCTGTTCATCTGACAGCCGATTTTGGGACCGTGTGGCACGTTATATGAGCTTTAGGTTCTGTTTCTCTGTGCTCTAATGATCTCTCAATCTGCAGGAATCGCTGCTCAATTGAAAAGCACGAAGAGGAGAGGATCTGCTGAAAAAAGTCTCTTTGCTACCGATGCGACCACTCGATTAAATTGGTTCCTTTTTATCAGTGAGAACTTAATTAAGAAGAATGTTCTAAGATAATATGTCGCAAGGTTCGAAGGTTCATTTGTCAAACGAAAAATGAATTTTTCCAACCAAACAGCCTAGGAAGACATCACTCATGTTCTCAAGGACGTTATCGTATAGTCTGTCTCCTCTTTTGCGTAAGAAGAGAATGTATGATTGGTATTTGTTTCTTCCTCTATGCAAAATCTGCAATCAGAGGGTTGAAACTGAAAACGTTCCTACCCATTTTAGAGCTGAATTTGATAGAAATCAGTTACACTACTTTCTTTTGATTGATTTGCGGCCTTAGATCATTGTTAAATCTGACTTTTTATTCACCTCCCTGGCGATAAGGACCCATAGAATATATGGTGGTTACTGTTGTTGAGATCTTTCCTGATCCTGTATTCATTTTGGTCAGTTCAAAACCATGCAGGTTGGCTGATATCGGACTCAATTTGCTCCGAAGCAATTCCCCCCTAACCGAAATCTAGCGGGAAGTAAAGCATGCTGTCGCGATTTGGAGGTGGCGATAAAGTTGTTCAGTATGTAGATATTAGGATCAATATGTGTTGAGCGCCTGGGAAGCATTGTGACAAGCCTATGAAACTTGTGAAGGTTTTATTGGAAAGGAAATTTTCTTCCTATTTTTTCCACGGGCGCGGAAGATGTCCAAACGAGAGGCCCAAGTTTTGATTAATCTGGTCAATAATTGGGGCCATATTTCCCCAATAACGCGGCGAATGTTGTCTTACAAAGGGTCAAGAGTCTTGATCGTGTCGGCATAGACGAGAAATTTACCACAGGAAATATTCGAGTGGTGTTAAATCATAAAATATTGCAGGCCAGTCTCCAGGACTAAAACGAGAAATTATGTGCTCATCAAATGCTTCTTTCAAAAAGTTGATGGTTGTATGAGCTGTTTGGCATGTCGTGCCATCCTGTTGAAAAAGACGTCTCCTGCCTTACGGCGAGTCAATCCCGGAACAACAATGCCATTGATTATGACTCTTTAGCGGTGATGATCGATTGTAATGTTGTTCTCATTTGCATTTTTGAAGACATATGGACTAATAGTATCACCGGCCCATAAAGCATACCTAACAGTGGCATACTCCAGATGTAACCCTGTTTGGACAAATGCCTGTATTTGCTGATCATTCCAAATGCGGCAGTTTTGTTTATTGATGTAGCCACTTAACTAGAAATGGGCCTCATCGCTAACAAACTTTTCTCACGAAGTTCGTGAACTGCAGCGATTTGTTATTGAGCCCGTATATCGAATCTACGCCGTGCCTTGTGGTCGTTCGGCTTCAAATTCTGCCCGATTTTGACTTTGTAAGCTCCCAATCCGATATTCTTCCATAGAGCCTTGCACAATATGAGAGGTCAAGGGTTAATTGTTTGGCACAACGTCGATTGGACTCATTCGGGTCTTCATCGACACTACGCTCTCCAGTTGCTATAGTTTCGTCGTTATGCTCTGTACGCCATCTGGATGGATGCGTAATATCAGTGAGATTAACCGTGGTGCTGAAACGATCCAAGGTTAATCGAATTAATTGTTTTGATGGATGATTATGTTGGCCATAAAACTGACGGAGTGCGGAGTGTGATGAGTTTCTCAAACAGAACCGATTTTTTAAAATAAATCTGAAGAATTTGCACACGTTGGTCAGACGTCAACCTATTTATGGTAAGATCGCAAACCAAACTGACCTTAAAATATATGACAGCTGTCATACTATACGTAGCACTAAAAACTGTTCCCAGCTTAGAGTGCTATACTCTTAAAAACATCCGTTAGATTCAAATGTTCAAAATTAACTGTTTGCAGAAAGATTAAAATATATCCATCTCTTTATTTCATCAAACAATTTAGGCAATTTGAAGCAATTATTGAGGGCTTTTAAAGAAGAATTAAAAGAGACTACTTCAAGCTTGTCCTTTTGTTATTTATTAGCGTTTCACTTGCAAACATAAGCTCTGTTGTTTTTACAGTCCACAGATTCGGCAGTTTGGCTAAGATGAAAACTTCATCGGGAAATTGTCATAAATTTAACGTAAATGTTGTTAAGCCTTTTTTGAAAATGCATGAGTACAGAATTGTACCGAAATCGTCTAGCAAATTGTGCAATTTTATATTGTTCATAGCCATTTTCTTCATCATCACTAGGGATGAGCTGAGTCTGTGATGTCATAAGGATCTGAAGGCTGGGGATATACTGTATGGTAATCATTTTTAAAAACAACTTTGGTTGACATTTTGGCTAAAAATTAGGCGCAATTATGATGGTAAGGATTAAACCCTTGTAACTGAAAAAACACATTTTTTTTAAAACTTTTCTTATTTTCATATAAAAATAGGACGATAAAATACAACTACTGCTTGTATGTGTAGTGCAGTATAGATGCAAGCTCCAACTTTATTGTTCTCTATGTGTCTAATTCGTATGACTTTTGAAGGATGTCTATAGCCTTGAAAAGTTGACGTGATAGATAAAATTATGGGATACGTTTTTTTTTGTAATTATGAGAAAGTTTTAGTTTGAAACAAGTTAAAGATTTGAGTATTTCATTGTTGAATATCGTTAAAATTAATGTTTGCATGCTCAAAGCAATTTCCCTAAAACAAAGAGAAATTTTGCATTGTTTCTTTTGAAAACAATCCCCCCGAAATTAATAACTCGAATAAAACTTTTAAACTTCGTTCCTTAAAATTGAAATGTTATAAAAATTAACAAAATCACAATAATCTAGAGCTGTTCATTGCAGGATATATAAACCATGTTTTGACTTGGTAATAAGCATAACCCAAGCTTATTATCAACACACACTTGCAGATGAAGACATTACAATGATGAAGACCTTACAACTATAAGGGAAAAAGTAGGATTGGCGTCCTTGGGGAAAACATGAATGATGCATGGATCCCTCGTGGCTCCTTTGTTGACACCATTTAATCTTGCAGCGAGGAGGCGGATTGCTTGGAGAACTTTCTTCCTGATTTATCAAATCTGGATCACATCTACGCATTATTTTATTACTGAGCACTGGTTTGTGGTATCTGAACGTTTTCAGAACCATACTCACTTGATCATTTTCGTGTTCCCAAATTCAAAAATCAAGCAGGTCATAACAAGTAAAATCTACATTTCCATGAGATGATTTTCAAAAAAAAAATAAAATTAATACTTACTTCCTCTATTATTATCATATACGATTTGTTATTGCATGCCTTAAAAAATTATACGCACCAATCACGAGTAAAATGGCCATAATTTTCCATTCGTTACAAGTTAAACCAAATAAACACAAATTAGCATCTATTTGGACAATTTACCTGTATGGTCCAATAAGTCAAACCCCAATTAACATGTCCAGTCACGAGAGTAACATCTCAATAAGCTCCATCTTAAAACCGCCACCACTAAGCTGCACCCTTCCCACAGTCGTCTTCGACTTGGAAAAATTGAAAATTACCTCATCCAACTGAATAAAATAGTACAAAGTATCTTTTTCTCATTATGGGTCCGCGTTATCGCTTTAAGAGGACAATAACAGATTGTGTGAATTGATTTTCAAATTAGATTATTTGGAGGCTCTAAAATCTTTTCAATTGCTGCGCGAGCAAGATGAAGATGTTTTCCTTCTGGTTCATTTGTAACGACATTGAGCTATCAATGCTATTGGGATTTCACGATAGCTAAACCAATTATAGGTAGCTTGTTATCGAGATTGAGCTATCACGAACGATAAACAGGAGATGGGGATGGCATCGCTAGGCTCCTCATAAGGTTAAGTATCTAATAATGTATAATGTGTTTGTGTTACTATTTCTTACCTGGCAGAACAATTATTCCAAACGTCCAAAATATCTCCATCCAACAAAGAATATTCTCGCGATATTTGGTCGGTTGAAATTCACCCAAATATGGAAAGCAAATACCCATTGCACCAGCCACTCTGAAAATTGTTTATGAAGTTTTAATTAGCACCGCGTTGAACCATTTTCTTCTTTTTTTTTGGAAAATTCATCATTTTAGAGTAGTTCAAAATGTTAATGCAGTGAGCATGCATCTGTTCGATTTAAATTGTAATTAAATCGATTCAATGACAAATATTGCTAGGAAAACATTAAATATCGTTGATGATCTCATAACTTTTGGCCTTGATCATGAGATTCATTCTGAATTTATAAATTAAAAATGAGATTATACGAAATCAAATGAATACTTATCAAAAAGGTAATATGTGTAAGTGATAGAAATGAAAGAAAAATACGCATTGGCCACTTGTGGTAAGTAACAAAGCAAAAGCCTAGGCAATAGTTAAAGATCGCAAAGGATGAAACTGCCCACCCGACTACATGTAAATTTTTCGGACGTGGAGAAAATGTTGAACACTATCCTCGCAAAACTTTGTTTTTGCTTTTTGATATTTGAATTATACAAACTTCACACAAGACCATAGATAAGCTTGCAATTTTCGCTAGTATTCCGTGATTTATATCATCGCATGCGGAAACTGTCAAGGAAAATATGTTTAAAGGTTAGTTTTCCGCGAAAAAAGTGCATGTTGCCCGCCTAGGTTGCTTGTGTATTGTCGGTCAAGAGGAGTGTTTGTCGTAAAATGAGTAAATGTCTAGTTATCAAATAACACGCTTAGCGTTTCGATCGTACTCATACGTTAAATGTCAGAATGACAGTCAAATATGTCTGATAATGACCGCCAAACGTGTATGGCTCCTGCCAGCAACAGCACATTAATTTCACCGGAGACAGTCCAAATTCAGACTTTGATGAAAGGAGTAGGTGCTCGTGTGAACTTTCTTGTTGTAAAAAGCATCAAAAATGCAAAAAATAACACATTTTGGTAATGACATTTACACGATGGTGATGAGAAGGGTGCAATAATGAGTGAGTAATGGCGGCATTAAATAGGGGGGAAAATTGAGGTATGGAAATGATAGTTTTGATGATGCATGCGTTGCTGAGGAAAGTTTTTTGTTAAAATAATGTATGGGCATATGTCAAAGCTTATTTACAACATTAAACGTACCCAAATCCATTGAAAAATCTAAATATAATGAACAGTAGATAATACTGCGAGAACGATGAAAAGAATCCACAGATTCCATCTAATAGTAGTGTTGCGATAAGTACAACACGTCGCCCTTTTGTATCGGCCAAACATCCCCAGAAATATGATCCGATCAACATTCCAAGCATTGGCGATGCTGTAAGCCATCCTTTATCACTTGAGGTCATGTTAAAATCACAGGTTGCCGATGGTAGCACAAACGATAATATTGTGATACCGATCGCGGTGTTAAGATAAATTAATCCACATACAGTCAACAATAGGAAGTGGAATTTTCCGAAACCAGTCTGCACCAATGCATTTTCATAGTCGGAGGCCGTATTATCCATAAAATCAAGACCTGAAAAGAGTTTTGTGAAACGTTTGGCTTTCGTCGAATAATTGACAAGTCTTACCCATCCTGTATCGTTAAAGTTCGTTCTCGGCTGCTTATGATGGTCTTCACCTGATTGAGGTCCGTGGCTGTCGGACATATACTGAGGTGTTCCTTTCTGTAATCCAATTTGTTTAATTTTGCAATTTTGTTAGCTTAAATTTCAATTGCCAAATTGAGGCTACCATGCAGCAAGTATGTTTGCAGATGTAAATTGCTGAAATAAATAATATTGCAATAAGGAATTTAAATGATTTGAAAAAAGTCATATGATCAAAATTTATGTTATTCTATTTAGAAAATATTCAGGACTAAATCAGTGAAAGTCACAAAATGTCCCGAACAAGGCCGAAAACATTTAGAACGCATTTTCAAAATTTAGAAATGACCGAAACCGCGTGAGCCGCAGTTCAAGTCATCCTCGAGTTGGGTTAAATTATTCCTTTTACATTTACTAATAAAAAAACATGAATGCTTAGGGTAACAGGGATTAGGATGCTAGAGATAAGTAGAATTTAGAAGGTCTGAAGGTAAATAAGGAGTCACCTTTTAAGGATCATAATATGTACGAGCATTGAAACACAAAAAGTGGCAAAAACTATTAAATAACAAATAAAACAAATGAGGAGACAAAAAATAAATAAATGAATCAGGAGGTAAAAGAGCTGTTGAAGTTATCTATATAGGTTCGGCCAGTATCCTTCACTTACAACCAAGGACAAAATATAATACAGAGTCTGTACATTCCTCTTCTGCAGATTACCCACCGAAAGAAGGAGAGAGAGAAAGTGAGAGGGGGCAAAGAGAAGTGATCCAAACGTTCGTACTTAGACGCGGTAGGAGGAGGCTGAGATAAATATCAAGTATATTATATATATATATATATAATTAAATAGTGTATTAATTATTTCACTATTTAATTAAATAATTAAATAGTGGTCTAGTCAATATACCCTGACTTCCAGGGTGTATTAACTAAGCCACTATTTAAATTGCAATAAGTTTCGGTGAACGACGGGATTTTTTTCGGTCTATCAAGGATCACTCAAGTCCATCCAGTAAAAACGAGCCATTTTTGTGAGAAGTAAATATCGTGCCGTGAAAAGCTTGTTATCAAACAAGTCAAGGCACTTCTCAGGATTCTGCAAGAGGCGTTAACTTGATGTTTCCTTTTTTCAGCTTTAGAGGAATTCAGCAGACCACCCTTGATCTGGACAGCCAGATGTGGCTACATCGCGAGAAATCATGGCAAAAGTAGGAAAACTTGTATGGAAAGAGGACCGGACACAAAATGCTGCATAGGTAAGAATCTTCGAGTCAACTACTTTAATTATCCTTAATAAATTCGCTGGGATGACTACAATTTTTAACAACATGGGTCCTCAAAATACTGACCTATCTGTAAAAATGAAAACTTTTTTTCCAATTTTTATTTTCGTACATTATTGGCCCACTTTCGAGAGTGAAAGGACGAAGATTAAGCTTTGAATTGGTACTGGTGATAAGATTTGGTGTTACTTTACGGACTTTGATTCAAAGGAAGTGCCGATGTAGTGGTTGAAAGAAGAGTCAAGAGCGTTTCGAACAGTTCATCGTATTTCAATCCGTCAGAAAGATCAGGATGGTCCTTTTTCGAGTACCGAATATTTTCTGTTGATTGATTATAAGAATGTAACGTCTTCAAGAAAAGGGATGTACTACACTTTTTGACTAAAGATAGGTAGATAATACTTGACATTGGGGAAGCGAGTAATTCCTTTCGGAAATATATATATTTGTTACGGTCCATGGGTTCGTTCCCTTTATTTGAAAAAAAATTTCATGACGCTATAAAAGTCTAGTATAATAATTTAAAAGTAATCTCCGAGTTATATGAAAGGTGATTAAAACAAGTGGGAAGCCAGATTCCGTATCAATAGACAGTGATATCAGAACCGTGTAGACTGGAAAGCCATTGTAAAAGAATCGTCAACTTTGGGTAATTTTTCCTCGTCTCTTCTAATATTTTCCAGCATGTTTTAATTAGACACTTTGGTAAACTAAGTTAAAAATTGTGTAGCATTTCTGGAAACCAATAAGCAGGGTTCCTTCACAGTCCCACAAAACTTTGAGTCATAAACGTCTGGTGCTTTTCCGTCATTTAGTTTTTTTGATACATGTTTTCCTTTTCGGTACCAATGCATTGAATCTTTTTTCGATGTCCGATGCTGTAATGAGGGATCATTGTCTCGCCGGTTAGAACAATCGGTTGAAAACTAGCCTCCTCGCCTGCAAGACAATGGTCTAAACTTTTTCTTAGCAGGTGATTGCATTGAAATGCGCTAAGAGATCCTGGCATCGATTTTGTACAGATTTTTGTTATTTACAAATCACAGCAAGATATTCTGGGAATATTCATCTTTGAAAGCGCAATTTGTCCTGTAATTTCTTTTGTTTTTCGTTGATGACCGTGCAGGATAAAAAGCCCTTCCGCGCAGGAAGAAGCGACTATCTTTGTAGTGATGATAGTGATGACCATCTCCCGTCCTCCTCAACCGAGTTGCTTGAACCAATTATTTCTTGTTGCGTATGAAAGTCTATTGTCCTTTAAAATCTTTGTGTTGGCGCGGGGCCGTTTTTCGTTAGAAAATTATTCATTGCACGAAATTCACCATTTTCTCACATCAATCGTCTTTAAGACGCTTAATTCACTCGCGCAGAAAAATTATTGATGGAAAGTGTCTAAAATTTTGGACAGGGTGCACTTATCCACATAAAAAAAAGTTTTGACCACTTTAAACATTATGAGTTGAAAAGGACTCAAAATTTTTATTCTGTACTACGTAGATGTCAGGAAATAAATACGCTTCAATTTTGCGTTTTGAAAACGTAAATTAACAAAACGATTAACAGAATATTTTAACCGCTAAATATGGGAGAATACTCAGAATATTTTACTTGGAGTAAAATTCAAACCAGCTCACTATAATTTTATTCATCACTTACAGTAGTCCTTTTTTCATACAGTCGATTAGCTGACAAAAACACATTGCACACACTTTTTCACCAACAAGGACTAACAACTTAATTTCAGGTTACTAATAAAGTTCCAGAGAATACTTTCTCGTCGTGCATTTGATTGCAACTGTTTCAAGTTCAAATGTTATTCCTGGTCTTGTATCAACTTCGTCCTCATAAAATTCCTATCAATATTTCTTGTATTGATTTCACATATTAAAAAGTAATGAACGATGATAATGATGATACACGCGTGATATGAAACCACATGTATGAGAACTTAATACTAACGCATTGAAGCAACTGCACGTGCACGTAGGTGTGTAAACTCCAAATGTAGGTTACAAATATTTTGAAGAGAATACTATTTCGGCTTGATTGAACATAAGTTTATTTGAATTTAAGGCTTTCCGGGAGTGAAAATTTTCGATATTTAATTCACTTCAGCTCTTGGAATGAATTTATAAATCAACTGAGGTTGAAAGGATGTGTTTTCGATGCGTGCGTGTGTATCTACATAATGAAGTCCAGCGAAACATGACTCGCCAATGAAAAATTCATAAGTTGTCTTTGTCACATTCAAGGACAATCCTGAATTGAACTAATATCGGTAGTACTCAGTTATTGGAACAAATAGATATCGCAGGGTACGCGATAATCCTCATTTCTCCATGACGTAGCCATCAACAACAATAGGATGAAACATTTCGATCGCTGTAGCAAATGGTGCCCATTGAATTTAATGTTTATCAATTTTACTCCTTTTTAAGCGCTCTTCGATACTTAATTTTAGATGAATAGCATTGTGTAGCCATAAAAAGTCATCATAGTGCTAAGAATGAAACATGAACTCCCCTGACGTAAGGACACACTTACGTTCCGAAGCGTATGTCTCGAAGGATAGTAACAAATAGCATGTGAAGGTCTCATCTGCGGCTAAAAATAAACCCGAAAAAAATCGAAACATTTAGATTAATTAGTTTCGATTCTCTTTTTCCAGATAATTATTGGAGAAAATTCGGAAAACGTTTGGCTTGTAATAATTGTATATAGTAGGCGGTCAAAATTGAAATAGTTAAAATTTATCTAATTGCTTATTTCAAGTCTCACGTTTACACTGCATGGTGTTTATATTCTGGATTATTCGTGATATAATAATTCATTAATAATTTAATAAAAGGATGGGGGAAATGAAATCCATTATTTTCACGTGAACATCAATTTAATATGTTTCGGATTGTAGAATTTAGGACAAATATGCAACAATTTAGTATCTAATTTGTTGCAAGTTTAAGGGTAGCTTGATAATGTCTACCTCATGGAACTTATGGTCCCTATCGTTCAAAAACTCTATTAATTAGCTCTCAGAATCTTCTCTTAGTGCCAATTTCATCCATCTGCCATCTTATAACTAAGAAAGTTTTGCAATGCTAGACAAAGATAGTAACTACTTGGTGCAAGGTCCGGACTATATGGTGTTTGGATCCAAACTTCCCAACGAAGGTAGCATAAACCGATCAAATTGTTGGCAGTGGAGTTCTGCTTTAGTGGTCGGTAATTAGGAAGAGACTCATAGTAAATGTTTCCTTTCAAGCTCCATAAAATGCACAGTAGAACCGTCCTAGCCGTAAGTCCTGCATTGGCCAAAGTTTGCGCTGCTTCACTGCGCTTTGATGAAGATTTATTTAGCATTTTTTTGTCAGATATAACCCATTTCTAATCTTAAATCTTAGCTCGATCATCACTCATTACAAAAAATTGTTTTTTTTTTAATTCCCTTTGACCATTGCTTCGAGATATCGATCACTACAGTAATCTACTGAAAAACAATGAATTTCATGAATTAAATTATTGGCTCCTATTGTTGCGATAATTTTTTTTCACATTTTGAGATGCGTATTGGCGAGAAGACAAGCCTGGTTCTGAAAAATTTGTCCGAAATAGTTTCCTTTGAAAGCAAATTATCCATAATCAAATCAAAACTACAACAAATAAATTTGACTATGTGGAACGTAGAAAACGCCCTCGTTGATCGTTTTACATTTGTTAGGAGAAAAGGTTTACAACAAACTGCTCTCTTCTTGGTCAAGTACCCTCACACAGAGCAAGGAACGCGAGAGCACCGCAAGAGACAGCTTTGATAGTTAGTAGTCAGAACTTTGACAGACAGCAGAAAGATTGCGATGGCTAGTTTTATGGGTTCAAACGCATGTGAGCCTAATTTTCAAAGTATATTAAAATTATTGTGTATCAGTACCAAATTATAGAGAGTATAACGCGCATCTTCCCGCAACTTCGTCTTCACGTCCTATCTTCAACGATTTTTACTTACAAATATCAATTAAATTGGAAAATTTTGGACGAATACAATTGAATTGTGTGCCATTAAATTGTGTGGACGACATCAGCCTCATTTGCTGCATGAACTGTTGGAAGGTGTTGGAAGGTGAGACTTTGCCAGTAATGGCCATAGATGAAAATTTGCCATGGAAGAGTTATTCACGGCAAAAGTTTTGCGCGATGTTTTTTTTAAGCAACCGTTTATTTAATTTAGCAGAACATGACATAAAATAGTGGGGGGGATACAAGGGAAATGACTCGGGAAAGATGTTTCGGATTCTGATCTCGGGAACTGAACGAGGTCAGAAATGGTGGATATTGTCTTATTGAGAAAAATATTGGATATTGGCTTTTTGAGCTATCGCTGAGACTTTACCTTTGCCATTTGAAAGATGATCCAGCAACACTTGGCAAAAAGGGGTTGAAAGTTACGAGCGACATGATTCTTGAAAGAAGTTCCAGGTTTTGGCCAGAGAAAAGAAAAAATAAAAAGGGGAACAATGAAATTATCGATCACTGAGTCTGGAAAGGCTCAAAAAATAACGCTGCCTATTGGGAAGGCAATAAATATGGGGAGAATAAAAGTCAAAATGAACTAAGACTAAATTTAATGCAATTATTATGAAATCGGGGAAAGTATAGGGTAAAACTTACGCGAGAATTCCAAGTGTCGAGAAAAGTTAATGGTTCTAGAGTTGCCATATTTCTGTATTTCGTCCGCCTTACAGTTAGTGTCTACGAACCATAAAAACGCAAAGTTAGAAAAAAGTCGAAAAAAGAAGAAACAAATAATTGAACTATATGTGGTATACAAAATCTTCAAACCAGATAGAATGCGAAAAGGGACGATAAGCGCCCAAAAACGTTGGATTAGGGCGGTCGTAGACTGCAAAAAATATGTGGGTTGTGCCTCAAAAAGGCATTAATGTAATACCAAAGCGGACCTCAAACTTATAGGATTGTTGTCAGACACGCGAAAGGATTGGTGTGTCATCGTTTTTGGTGTGAAGCACGATGTTAGTACCGCTACAACATGGGGTCAAGTGTTCATGGCTTATTTAAAATACAAAGAGAAAACAAAAGGATGTGCATGAATCATCCTCAAAAGAATCTGCGGAGCTCGAAGAATAGTGAATAAGATTCGTGGGATGCGTCTAGATACCACCCGACAAACGCTACTTTGCTGTCTTCTAGTACACTTATCAAAAACATTTATAATAAAGATGACCAGATAAATACGTACCTTATCCTTTTCTGGTATAGGTATCCTTATCTGATATTGGTACTTTTTAATGTTGGATAACAATAGATTTGTCAAACATCTATTACACTAATCTGGTGGTAATTTATTCTTGATTTGAAATTGTAAGATTTTTCAAGTCATTATCCTTAGCTCATATGCCTCAAACCAAAAGAAAGGATAAGCCAGAAGACTTACTCGATGGTTGGATTCGATTATATCTTCCGCAACGGTGTAACAACATGCTCCAGTGTTTGTTAAAGTTTCTTTGGCCAACTGGGAGGTTATTGATGTTTAGTGAGAGCACTCAACAATGCGGCTCGATTGTCTTGCCAGAGTCGTTTTCCACATTTTTCAGCATCAAGTCACCTTGTAGTGATCCTATTTATGGAGCAATGGCTCTAAAGATTTATTGAAGGGACGTTTGAGTAGCGACAAATACTATATCAACTGTGTAAAAGGATTATGTAGAGAAGAGGATTGGTGATATTATTTTGAACAGACTGCATTATACTGCCTTATGACTCTATTTGTGTTGGGATGGCATGGAGAAAGAAGTTAAAGAAGTGAGGACCAAGTCTTGATCCTTGAGGAACACTGGACAGAATTAGGAAAGACCTTTGTTTTTAAAATGTTTAATAAAATATATTGTATTATGTGATATGATATGTAATATATTGTGGATACAAGTATAGGAATATAATACGGGTCTGTACGCCGAGTCAGAGAGCCTTAAGGAGTATGAATAAGAGACCCTTGGGCTGTCCGAAGTCGAAACGCCGAAGAATTATATCCCGTGTTTGTGGGGCAAACCTAACCTGATACAACACAGCATAGTGCATTTTCAGCCTGAACACTACATAGGACACAATTTAAATTACTCAAACAACTTCTTGGACGCGGACCTGTGTAGTTGTGATACAACGTCTTTTCATGTATCGCTAAAATTTGTTCCAAGAAATTAATTAAATCTTAACACTTTACTGATTTGTAAAGTCAAAACAACGTACGATTTATGCTAGTGGCTACGAAGATTTTTGTCACACATCTAATTACTCTTCATATGGTCCCGCTCGTATGAGTTAGCTAGGATTGCAATTGTTAGCGTAAATATGTCTATAAACAAATCGCTACATTGAGCTCATGTTCAATGATGTCTGCAAAATATCAATGGAGAACTGAACGCAAGAGTAATTTAAAATTTAATTTTTGGCAAACATTGAAAAACGAGCAAAAAGAAAACGCATCTTTACAGTTTTTTGTCTGCACTTTATATGAATATGAAGAGTATAGCAATCATTTGTTGGCTAGCATAATTTTCATTTATCAACAACAATTAGTTTAGAGAAATTGGCAGTTAACATTCTGTAGACATCAAAAAATAATTCTTTATGGCATAATGTCCACCCCATGCACATGTGCAAATGGCATGTGCGATTCATCATTGGCATGTGATCAAAAGAATCGTTATTTTGAATGAAAATGCCAGGACCAAAATAAAAAAAGATGCTTGAGTGCAACAAATGAAGGATTGTGAAATGCATGTGAGTTTAATTCATGCTGCAAGATAAAATTTTCAAGTTCAACGTTTCGGCTACTTTTTTTGTATAATTTTAATGGTTTTCTTCTATTATTTTATGTCCTGATAATATTTTTTAATCAGGCTTTAATATAAACAAGAGAGAAATTTTAGTGTATCGAAGCTGAAAATTAGATGTTGAAAATTACTTTTAAATGTTTGTTAGAGAGGCTTATAGCGCGAGTTAATATTTGCAACATTTTTAAATTTCAACACGGTAGACGTATTCTGGTAAAATATCCGAGCAAAGGTTTCATGGAACGAATCCAATTTTTTGGAGAAGATTATATAATTATAATAAAAAAACTGTAAACATTTAAAATTTTAAAACTTTATTTTAAAACTATTTATATTATATACAATTATATAATTGAGAAAGCATTTAGATTGTTAACGAGGCCAATCGGCGCATTCTTTAGATAATTTTGAATATAATTATGGCCCAAAATAAGCAGCTCAGCTTATAGGAGATCAATTCCTGAAAAAAGTGATTAAGTCTAGACGGTGGCATCAAAATATAGTAAATCAAAAAACTTTGAATTTGAATTTTTGTGCGAAAAGAAGTATCTTAAAGTAATTTCATTTCTAAGAAAAAATATCCTTAGGACACAATGGAAATGTTCCCACCATGCGAATCAAAAATTTTTCCGATTCACTGCCGAATTTTCTGAAATCCTTTTTTTTTGTCCTTATTATAAAATTCAATAAATCAACTAGAGCCTTGAATGAGCTTGTCGTGCATCTTAACAAAATTATAGAGTGGCGCAAAACTTTTTCGTCCTTCGACAAGAATAACCAACCCGAATAAATTTATCGGCAATAAGCTTTCTACGGAAATTTGACACTTACTTTTCATTTAACCCGGAGTGGTGACGTGAACGTGTAAAGAAACTGCTTTATAGCCTTCCGTAGGCCACTTATAAAGTTTCTAGGTGAACTGTTCAGCGATATATCCGGTCTACAAAATGGGCTGACAAGCCTCTGGACCACAAAAGAAAGCACTGCTTTCTTGGAAGAACATTTGAGCCCGAGTCAAACTCTGGCAAAATCTCTAATTTGCTGATGACAATCGGCTGTGAAAAGCTGTTTGTTAACTTCCTTTTAAATGGACAAGCCGTGGATTCAACTGCACCCAATAATTCAATCGCCAGACAATGACACTGAGAACCACTGAACTCGCAAATATTCCTATGATACAAACTCCCTAAAACGAATTCATTTTGTTCAGGAAGGAATCTCTGTGGATATTACATGGCAAATGCTCTCCCTATTTTCTTAAACGACCCTGTTTTATAACCCATCGATAATGAATGGCCAAAATGAAAGGTGAATGTTTTTAGAGGTCCCAGACAGTACTAGGCAGCAGCTGATTCGACCTGATCAATATTTGCAGATAACAATTTAAAAAATATATAATTATATATAACACTTTTTGGGGTTACTTAGGTCTCCTGTACCTTATTATTGTCTTTAGATCTTTTCGAGTTCGTCGGATTGTCTTTGTCGGCTTCGTCAAGTTTTTCTTCTGATAAGGATTCGGTTGAGGACAGAGAACTTTGTGTCGGGCTTGGTCGCTAGTTGTTTAATAATTATTTTACCGTGTTTTCTTGTGTTTTTGTAGTTTCCATTAGGTGTATAAATATGAAATGCGGATTTTACTAACAGATGGCTTAACCATTACATATGGTTTGTGTCGGGGATAACTAATATGGCATTTTGGAGGGTAAGCATCTGTCAACAAATTCCAGTATGTCATACGTTTCGATTGTACAAATAACATCGTTTTTTTCGCTTCAAAAATGTCGAATTTCATGCCAGAAAAAGTGGTTTTGCGGAGAAGACTAATAACCTTCTTTCATTTGAAGAAAACGGCAGCAGAAACTTATCGATTGTTGGTAGAAGCATATGGTGAACATGCCCCAAGCCAAGACACTTGTGAACGATGATTTAAAAGATTTAGAAGTGGCGATTTCGATGTCAGCAACAAAGACCGTGGAAACCACCAAAAAAATTCGAAGATATAGATTTGCAACCATTATTTGATGAAGGCAACACACAAACTGAAAAACAGTGGGCAGAAGCGTTGGAAGTTACTCAAGCAGCCATTTCACAACGTTTAAAAGCCATCGAAAAGATCCATAAAGCTGGAAAATGGGTGCCGTATCAATTGAAAGAAAGAGACATCGAAAGGCGAAAAACCTTTTGTGAAATTTTGCTTGTCAGACAGAAAAGAAACGGTTTTTGCATCGGATTGTTACTGGCGATGAAAAGTGGATTTATTTCGACAATCCCAAGCGGACAAAATCATGGGTAGATCCAGGCCAGCCATCAACATTACAACCAGTCCGAAATAATCATGGAAAGAAGACTTTCCTGTGTATTTGGTGGGATAGTAAGGGACTTTTGTATTACGAACTGCTGAAACCTGGTGAGACTATTATTGACGAACGTTACCGACAACAACTGTTCAAATTGAACCGCGCACTTAAGGAAAAACGACCAGAATTTCACCAAAAACATGATAAAGTCATTCTTCAACATGACGCATGTTGTAATACCTGTCCAGGACTATTTGGGAAACATTAATTGGGAAGTTCTGCCTCACCCGCCGTATTCACCAGACTTGGCTCCTTCTGACTACTACTTGTTTCGATCAATGCAGCACGGACTTTCGGAACAGCACTTCCATTCTTACGAAGAGGTTAAAAATTGGCTTGATGAGTGGTTAGCGTCAAAAAATGAGAAGTGGTACTGGGACGGAATCCATTAATTGACATAAAGATGGGAAAAAGTCGTAGCTAACGATGGCCAATTCTTTGTATATTGAATTCATTCGTTCTGTTATTCAAATAAATGCATATTTCAAGCAGAAAAAATCCGCATTTCATATTTATACACCTATTAATTTTTCTAAAATTACAAGTCTTGGTCCTTTCTCTTGCTTGTGTAATAGAATCAATAATAATTTATTACATTACCTAGTGTGCGTAGCTTATAATAAAATTATGATATTGTGCCCATCACTTTTTTGTTAATTTTCTACAAGTAATTTCATGGTCAGAAACTTTTGCGCCACCCTGTTTTAACATGTATGTTCAGATGCTCATGCGAATGCAAGGAAGTTTTGAAAAAGAAAGTTGAAATTCTGAAGATGTAAGTTTACACAGTTGTTATTTCTTTATTTCAGTATCTTATTTTTAGGGTAATGTAACTTTGAAGCGCAAAAAATCTGATTGAATTCCGGATTGCTGTGTCTAAACTAAACGATTTGAGGTTTCTGTTTCTGGCACTTAAGACATTTATTATCTTGTTGACGATCAAAAGTTTTTATCGAGGTCGGAGAATTGAAGAAATGATATAATGAAACCAATATCTGACAACAGCTGACCTCGTCAAATTATGAGTTTTACGGAAGTGAAGTGGAAGTCCTGACCCTACGTATCTCAGATAGGAGTGCCGATGGAAATTTGATTTATAGTTTCCCCAGCCACTTTTTTGATATATTTGCTAATAAATATAAATAAAAGAGACAAAAGAGACAATAGCTGAAGATTTGGAAAGATAACAACAGATGTAGATTAAAACGACCTGTTAACGCTTGTTTCAGGGATTTAACCTTAAGAAAAACAGCTGTTATTGCATGTTTATTGAATAATGAGTATCTTTGTTATGTTGATATGATATGTTCCGTCACTTTCGCTTATTGAAATTACAAAAAATTTTTGCGAGAAAAGTCGAAATGTAAAACGGAAAAATTATTCAACATGCCTCTTTTCTGAATGGTTTTTTCCCTGAATTATGTCAGTTATAAATTTTATTCTAATTTTAATTTAATTTAAAATTCAGTTAAAGGCTATAGATTTTTTAAAATCTTAGACAACTTGACTGTCGTAAAATTTATAACGGTAAAATCACGATTCCTAGAAAAAAAAGAGTACGCATTATTCCCGTGCCACTCGCTTCGTTGTAATCAGTGTGCGACGCGTAGTCATTTTGATCGAGGTTGATTTATGCATTGAATATTGTAAGCTTACAATAAACTTAATGAACGTTTGTTTAGTGTTTGCGAGAGTTTTGAACATTGATAAATGTAATTATGTTTTATCTCTTTTTACGAACCTTTTTCTAGGAGATTGTGACTTATTTTCTTTTGATTCTTTTAGATGGTTGGAGTCGTTTACAAGACTCACAGAGATGACAATGAGGGCGCATAAAAGGGTATACTCGGTGAAAGAAAAGAAATCTGATCTCTTACTACAGGGGTACGGTGAAAGCTTGTGTTGCGAAACCGAACAAGGTTTTTGCGCAAGGAGAGATCTGTAGACGGAGCAATATGGCATAAGAACAAGATGACTCACCATCCACCCTTTCATAAAAGTAATCGAAGCAATCCGGTGAGCGAAAGCACTCAATTCCAAAACAAGGCATATTTTGGAATTCCTCAAGTTCGATGTCAAAATTTTGTAACATTTTATTAGATGGATGAATTTTTTTGGTATAATTGAATATACTTTCAAAATAGTAGGATAAGGTTGATGTGAAAATAGTAGATATCATCTACAAAATAGTGGAAGTTGAGGAGTAACGTCAGGGATTGGATATTCTTTCATGACAAACTCAACGAATAACAGAGAATAAACGCCTAAACCATTCTTACGTAAGGTTCTATTCTTCGTCCGGGCCATTAGACCATAGCATTACCGATGAAAAGTGTTGAAAGTAGAAACGACTTCTAAAATAAAGAGCTACGAAATCCTCGATGTAGCAGACAAAGTGAGCTTTGCAAGATAGAGAGCTTCGAAACTAAACGGCGTTAATGAGTGGAGAGGTAGCAATGGCTAGCAGTGCAACGGAAGCGTCACCTTGCGTAAAGGATGTAATACTCCACACTCTGACCATTCGGTGCCGATTGCCTCTGATCAAAGAAGTCAAAACAGACCACAATATAACGTCGCGGCTGTCATACAAAGAGTAGACCACGAGACTTTGACAAAAGAGACAATGCGCTACAGGAAGAAGAATCACACGTTTTGTAGGAAGAAATCAACCCTTAACGACAACACGTTAAACCGAGCACTTTGAACTCAGCCTAACAAAAAGAGGACAAACAACTCCTGAGAATATTTAGGTCATTTTTAAGGGCGAACAATATCTTGGATCACCACGACAAACGAAAAGGAATCCTAATGAATGAAGCCTGCCGAGTTTGGGACAAGGAAAAGGAAAGTAAAGATTAAGTCCAAGTCTCACAAAACGCTTCACTTGGCTGGAGAGTTCCGATGCAAAAGAACTCACACACTCAGTTGTTACAGAGCTATGGTATCTTCTTGATCTCTGCAGGATCGCAAATAATGCAATACTATGCAATATGTAATAATAAACAATAATATCATACGCAGCGAACTTATGCCCACTATATCCATGTGTACGCTTCATCGTAAACAAAGAACGAATGAAAAATAATTGGGATGCAACATAGAGGAGCTCCATGTATAACGCGAAACATGAATATGTTTTCATAGCTTACAATTGAGAAAATTAAACAATTTTCACTATTGCGTGCTATTAAATACCTGAAGTATGTAACTGTAAGCTGTAAAATAATTTAATTTTATGATGCTATAAATGTTTTCCAATTTATTCCTATGTAGTATTTACTACGAATATTAAACAAAAACGTCACCTGCAAGATAGTTTAGTAATCTTGGTTTAATAAGGTTGGAGTATATTGGTATTGTTTATAACGAGCAGGGAAAAACTGAAAAAGGATTGTGTGAAAAAATTGTATTGAAATCATAAATCGAGAATAAGTTAATTTTGTTTTTGTTTTTATAAGACGATTTCCGTATTCGAAGAGCCTTTGCGTTGGAACTCGAGTTTGAAGAGCTTGGAGAATAACGACCAAAAATCCAAGGACGAGCAAAACTAGATTCCGGATGAGTTAATATAACTTCTACACAAAGCAGGAAAATTAAAAGAATTCAACGAAGAGATATTACGCCTTTTAAACACGTTTATAATTTATTTTTCAATGAAAGTCGTCTAATTTTGATGACCATGAATCGAAAATGTTGGCAGTACATGTTGGTGAATTATCCGTTTTTTAATCGAAACTTTGAACTAAAAGAAGAATTCTCACCTTTAGACACCGGCTCAAGAATTATCACGATTAACGCAACACTACTTAAAATCACATGTTCACATTCCACACACGCACGTGTTGTTTCTTGTGCCGCCCTTTAAATTGAAGTATCTCGAACAAGCACTATCTTAAATTACACCCTTGTTAAAATATTATCCATTAAAAATAACTACATGCGTCACCGTATGTGCGTGTATGCGTCTAGCAAAATGGACAATCAAATAGGCGATACACGATCCACTAAATTATTGATTGCGAGCAACGCCGAAAATAATAGACCAAAAATGAAAACCAACATGGAAACCACAAATCAATCAGGCATGCTAACACTGCGCTTCTTCACCGACAAAGTTACACTTCCTTGAATTTCAATAAACTGTTCCGCGAAACGAAATCCAAGAAAACTTGTCATTATCACTATCCTTGACTATAAATTGTTTTTTTTTTTTTTGGAATTTTGCACGAGGACACTAGCTTTAAAATGAAAACGCATGAGGTACTACATATGCAGGTACATATGTAGGAGGATCCTGAGCTGGTTCGTCACTGATTAACAGATTAGTTAGTTAATAGCGCTTCACCTTCACCTGATTGTCTATGTGAGCGGGGGGTGAGCAGGCGAAAGCGATGACCTTTCTCGCAAATACATATCAACGTCATCCAATAACACGGCTACCGCCTTATTTCACAATGTGGAGTCCTTGTCCATGCCTACTTGTTCGTTTTCACGGCGACGGTGACTACAACAACGTTCGCTTTTCTCGGCTAGATAACAAGTATCTAGTCCTGTCCTATGTAGTCTGGAAATAGTTTTGAAGGAATTATGAAAAAGCTTCGCCGCTTGGACATTGCATAGACAACGTGAATAGAAAGAAATGCGTGGACAGTGAATTAATATCATTAGGAACGGTGGCAAGACAAAGGATAATTGCAGAGTTGCCGGACTAGGAATTGAGCTTTATGACGAATAAACGATATTGAAAATATTTTTGCCATATTCAAATCAGCGGTTTAATGTTCTTAAACAATTTTAATTATCATGAGTTCCAGACGAAAAAAGCTTGTCAGAGCTCCTTAAGGATCATAGCACAATGCTTTTATTTGGTCGGCAACATAAAGGCCGAAATACATGTACGTATAAAAAGGTCGATCCACCTCATTCTCTTTCGTAATATTATGCGAGTAAAATAAGGATCTTTCAGTTTCTGCGGACAGGGACTCAAAAAAAAAAATTATATAAAATTTTTATATTTTATATAAAATTTATGTACAAACTATTTTGACAGAGAGAGTATAATCAATTGAACGATTTACCTCTTTCATTCACCACGATTCACCTCTTACAATAATCTACGGAAGAACTTATGTTGACGTTGTTAAAAAATTTGGACAATTCTGGAGTCAGAAAAACCGGAGCCACGAGCAACCAAGGCAGACGACCTCTTCGTGTTATTCAGGGTAAAATTAAAAAAATGTCTTATTGTAGTTCAAGCATATGGTCGGGAACCTACACATAGTTAATAAATAACCCTTTAAGGAAGGCGAGACATCCCATATGTTGTACAAATCGTAAAAGTTGCAGATGCTGTTGAAAAACCCATTGCCAAGTCAGACAGCTTAAGAGTAAGGTTAACGATTGCCAAACATATGAAACAAAAGCTAGTAGTCGTGAATGATCTTCAAGCTCTTGATGGTCCCAGAAAAGGAAATTGTGTAAGAGCTGGCCATAGAGACATTAAAAATCAGTTTGGAAATTTTCAGAATTTATCGATTCATTGGTTTTCACTTGAAAACGTTTTCGCGAGCTGCAACGAGCCGAAAGCAGTCCAAGTAAAGCACTCCTGGAGGCGAGGCCGAAGAGTACAAAAATGAAGGATGCTTCCTTCCAACTGAGTCCAACTGAGTCAAAATATCTGGCATTTGTTTCAGAATTCAATAAGCAGAGCAAAACTTAAGGTAAGATCCTTGTCCTATATCAGCTTGCATCAGAATGTAGCCGCGCAGTGCCTGCCACATAGGCGACAACTAAGTTGCAAGGAAGTAAGGAATCGAACAGCTGTTGATAAGCGAATAGCACAGCAAAAGAGAAGAGGCAGACCGATTTTACTCGGTCGTCAGATGAGTATGACAAAGTGCCCGGTTCCAATGACAGAGAATTATGAATCGCAGGGCTAGTTTTGAACAGAGGAGTGGTTCATATAAAAGATCCTTCGTCATCTCATTCTTTAAGTGCAAGTTTGGTGCACTGGGAGGCGCTGGCTTTTGAACAGGGGTGGATTCCTGTTGGGGTGACTCTAATACTATGACAGTAAGATGGAGAATACATCATCCCTATTTCAGAGACAATTAAAGTGAAGAAATTGTGGCTAGGATCTGGTACGTCACGTGAAACGTTGGCAATACATCCGCTTGGCAACCAACTATGGGAAAATCGGCTTGCCATCCTGGGCATAACATTGTTATGACCCTCTTTCTCATGTTATTTTATAATCTTTTTCATGTTGGCTTCCCTATACCTCAGTGTCGATCACAACATTGTAGCTAACAATATAGCTTCCAGACTGTGTAGATCAGCAAAAAAAAAAAAGGGAGCTTGGCGCCTCTCAAAAACTGTTTTCTTTTCATGACCCTCTTGCTAAAAGGGTACTGGGAAAGCTCTTTACTGTTAGACAGAACAAGGCGATAGGGCGGGGAAAACTGTGGGCGGAGCAATGTGGCATTAGAATGGGACGACCCACGATCCGCTCTATAGTGAAAGTAATCGACGTAATCCGGTGAACGAAAGCACTCAATTCCAAATCAAGGCATATTTTGGTATACGCCAAGGTCGATGTCAAAATTTTCTAACGTTTTATTAGATGGATAAATTCCCTCGGTATATACGATTATACTTTCAAAATAGTAGTATAAAGTAGATGTAAAGGTAGTAGATATCATCTACAAAATAGTAGATTTTAAGGATTAACCTCAGCGACCGGATACTCTTCCATTACAAATAAAACGAACAGCACAGAATAAACGCCTCTACCATTATTACATAAGGTTCTATTCTTCGTCCGAGATTAGACTATAGCGAAACCGATAAAAAGTGTTTAAGGTGGGGAATACAAAAAAACAGGTACAAAAATCCTCATTGTAGCAGATAAAGCGAGCTTTGCAGCTTAGAGAGCTTAGAAATCAAACAGCGTTAATGAGTGGAGAGGTAACAATGGCTAGCTTCCTGAGTCCAAATTTATGTGAGACTAATTTTGACAATGTGATAGTATTTGTGAGTTACTGCAAATAAATACAAAATGTACCAGAATATAAACGCTGATCTCTCCGTACCTACTTCTCTATGTTCTATCTCTCATAAGTGCGAGTAAATACCAATGGATCAGTAATTGTCAAATGACGTTAGCTTGGGAGGTTTTTCGAATAATTAGCGCATTCTAATGGTAACGAAATACTCTGGTTACAGAAGAACAATTCAAGAAGACGATAAAATAATTTTTAAATGAGTAAAAATTCGCCGATTGACGAGTGCCAAATTATATAGTTCTTATAAGCTACTTGCAAATCATGGTTATTTCATTATTTTGGTAAATTTGCATTTGAGTTAATGATTCGTGAATATTTGCGCTGAATTTATGCAAAATAAATTATTTTGGAGTCAAAACTGCAATTTTTCTACCTTTTGCCCCACTGACATTCTGCGAATATACAGAACATGAAACTATAAAGGTTTCGAGGACAACTGTGCTAACTACTTCCTTTTTCCAATAAAAGCTTTGGGAGTTCTAATTATCGATAAAAATTAAAAAGCAGTCAAATAATCTAAAAAAATCAAAATTGAAAAAAATGGGACACGACGATGCAAGTTACAAAAGCCATTCGAAGTCGAAGTTTTTCGATAAAATCAGAGCGCCTACGAAATGGACGGTAGCTGGATTAACAACGCTAGGTGGCTTTAAAGCAAATACCGGAGGACCTGCTTTCGTGAAGTTCATGCTTCTATACGGCTTCATGATTTGGTTAAGCCCAGTAGAAGGAGTCGAGGAACTATGCAGACCCCAATTTTTATGTACCGAAGTCGCTGGTAGAGAGGAGACTGGATTCTATAGTGTTCCTTGCTAAATAGCAAAGCAGGATATGCCTGCCAATGGGGCTGAAGGTGATAGAGGGTAGAAAATGATAGAGTGACTACAACTCGTGCAACGAAGCAAGCATTCTAAAAATTTTGCCAAAATGGAACGTGAATGGAACGCAAATCAGGATGTTTTAATGATATGAGATGCTATCATCAAAAGATAAATGGGACTGCATTACGTGGACTGATATAAATAAGGATATAAAGCATAAAAATGACTTCTTCAATAGCTTGTAAATGCAGATTGCTTTTACATTAACTCCTATTCCCTCCACACTTTCCAACTGAAAGGGGTTTCGCTAGCTTGAAGTGTCAGTCGGAGAGAAAAAGGATGTTTAGTAGTAGTAGTAGTAGTAGTAGTAGTAGTAGTAGTAGTAGTAGTAGTAGTAGTAGTAGTAGTAGTAGTAGTAGTAGCAGTAATAGTAGTAGTAGTAGTAGTAGTAGTAGTAGTAGTAGTAGTAGCAGTAGTAGTAGAAATAGAAGTAGTGGTAGCAGAAGTAGTAGAAGTAGTACTAGGATGTAGTAGTAGTAGCAGCAGTAGTAGTAGTAGTAGTAGCAGAAGTAGAAGTAGTAGTAGTAGTAAAACAAGTAGTAGTAGTAATAGTAGTAGTAGTATTAGGTGTATAAATATGAAATGCGGATTTTACTAACAGATGGCGTAACCATTACATATGGTTTGTGTCGGGGATAACTAATATGGCATTTTGGAGGGTAAACATGTGTCAACAAATTCCAGTATGTCATACGTTAACCTTAGGACTTAGGATATGTATAAGTGTTTGATGAAGGATTGATTCACCCGCTACCAGAAAAAAGTTTATTTAAAAACCAGCTAGAAAATAGCAAGAATCAATCAAGAATTCTAGACACATTGTCCGCCCTCATTTGTCTTTTCTCGCAATGGACATGTATAAACATTTTTGAGGAGATGGATGTTCTTGTCAACTATTAGTTGTTCCTTGGGGCGTTTTCAGAATTTCTCTGTCATAGGAACACAGCAGAAGGAAACTCTTAGGTTACTTTGATGTATTAGGTACAATGCGGATTTTACTAACAGATGGCATAACCATTACATATGGTTTGTGTCGGGGATAACTAATATGCCATTTTGGAGGGTAAACATCTGTCAACAAATTTCAGTATGTCATAGGTTTTGATTGTACAAACAACATAGTTTTTTTTCGCTTCAAAAATGTCGAATTTCATGCCAGCAAAAGAGGTTTTGCGGAGAAGACTAATAACTTTCTTTCATTTGAAGAAAACGGCAGCAGAAACTTATCGATTGTTGGTAGAAGCATATGGTCAACATGCCCCAAGCCAAGACACTTGTGTTTAAAAGATTTAAAAGTGGCGATTTCGATGTCAACAACAAAGACCGTGGAAAACCACCAAAAAATTCGAAGATACAGATTTGCAAGTATTATTGGATGAAGACAATACAAAAACTGAAAAACAGTTGACAAAAGCGTTGGAAGTTACTCAGGCAGCCATTTCGCAATGTTTAAAAGCCATAGGAAAGACCCAAAAAGCCTGAAAAAAGGTGCCGTAGCAATTGAAAGAAAGAGACATCGAAAGGCGAAAAACCATTTGTGAAATTTTGCTCGCCAGACAGAAAAGAAAACGTTTTATGCGTCGGATTGTTACTGGCGATGAAAAGTGGATTTTTTTCGACAATCCCAAGCGGAAAATATCATGGGTAGACCCAGGTCAACCATTAACATCATAACCAGTCCGAAATATTCATGGAAAGAAGACTTTGCTGTGTATTTGGTGGGATAGTGAGGGACTTTTATGATACGAACTGCTGAAACCCGGTGAAACTATTACTGGCAAACGTGACGGACAACAACTGTTCAAATTGAAACGCGCACTTAAGGAAAAACGACCAGAATTTCACCAAAATCATGATAAAGTCATTTTTCAACATGACAATCCTCGGCCGCATGTTGTAATACCTGTCCAGGACTATTTGGGAAACATTAATTGGGAAGTTCTGCCCCACCCGCCGTATTCACCAGACTTGTTTCGATCAATGCAGCACGGGCTTTCGGAACAGCACTTCCATTCTTACGAAGAAGTTAAAAATAGGCTTGATGAGTGGTTAGCGTCAAAAAATGAGAAGTGGTATTGGGACGGAATCCATCAATTGACAGAAAGATGGGAAAAAGTCGTAGCTAACGATGGCCAATACTTTGATTATTGGATTCATTCGTTCTGTTATGTAAATAAATGCATATTTCAAGCAGAAAAAATCCGCATTTCATATTTATACACCTATTAGTAACAACAGTAATCATAAAAGCAGTGGTAGTGGTAGTAGTAGAAGTCTTAGTAATGTTGATCGCAGAATAAGTATTAGTACTAATGGTAGTAGTAATAGTAGAAGCGATAGTAGTAGCAGCAGTAGTATACGTAGTTGTAGTAGTAGAAGTATCAATAGTAGTTTTAGTAGTAATAGCAGTAGTAGTAGTAGTAGTAGTAGTAGTAGTAGTAGTAGTAGTAGTAGTAGTAGTAGTAGTGGAAGTAATTATTGATATGATAATGAGAGTAGTATTTATTTTATTCAGTATATATGAATGTTTTCTAAAACGCAACAAGACCAGGTCATCATACTGCCCATAAAAAAAGAAAATTACCTTTAACACACTCCTCAATCGGCAA
This sequence comes from Stratiomys singularior, assembly GCA_954870665.1. Taxonomy (NCBI): domain Eukaryota; kingdom Metazoa; phylum Arthropoda; class Insecta; order Diptera; family Stratiomyidae; genus Stratiomys; species Stratiomys singularior. The sequence goes on along the minus strand of OX940878.1, from coordinate 26,519,210 downwards.
CTCGAATAAAAGCTCGCATATTGCTTTGAAAAAATAAACGGGTGGTGTTGATAACACCTACTCAGGTTCAGCTAGCGAAGAAATTATAAGTTAAGAGTCTTGTATTTGTTGGTAACATTAAGGGAGTGTGCTCAACTCGAGTAAGTTTCGAATGAGTCTGTCTGAGGTTGTCTATTAAAAATACATATGGAAATATATAGGTCACGCATTGAACTTGCACTAGCATAAATCTTACGTCTTTTTGGTATTCGTCAAGTCAATAACGTGAACAATTTGATAAGATCCTGCTAAATAAACATATTAACTTGATAGGACACGCATTTTTTCAAACATTATTTTTATTTTGTTATTTCTATAGATTGTCGGTTTTCTTTTTGTTCTTTCTTCACATCTACATAGCACTCAAGTGAACTCATGTCCTCCTTTTCCAAAATGTTAGTATAGGCCTCTAGCATTAAAATAAACAATGATATCAAAAGGATGACAGAATCATTCAAACTATACGTAATTCCGTTTTTAAATAAATATCTATTTTATTTCGTGTGCGCCAATTTATTTATGACATCTATTTGCAGGAGAACCTTGAAACAAATACCGCATCAATACTTTCAAAAATTGTTGCGTGTTAAGACCAAGGAAGTATGAGCAAACAAAACAGCAGAATGATATGCAAATAATACCTAACATCAGCTAACGAGGGGGAAACCACTAGTTGATTGTATCATAACATCTTATTTATTGTGGTTGATAGGACTTCATTCTGTTCAAGCGGTGAATTGTCTGTTCATTTAATGATAATGATCATCAATCATAACATCAATCATGATAATTATTATGTTGAGAAATTAGTTGAGTACTGGCGTCAAATTTTTCTAAACTACTAAAAATCACAGTTTTCCATAAAATTCACATAAAATTATCATTAACACAAAATTTGAAAACAAAAATACATAAAAAAATTGATGAACAAGTTAAAATTAGATTTGTTTTTTGTCAAACTCGATGAAAAGACGCTTGATACAAACCTTAGTATCGAAATGACCCCTTTTAATCAGTCATCCGCCCGTTTTTTACATCTGAATAAGTGATGAGACCACTTCAAAATGCAGTGAAAAAAGCACTAATAAGTAAATTAAAATGAGAAAAAAAAAACGAAAAAATTTTGTGTCCTAAAAGTGGACCTACGAGGTAGCTGTCAACTGGTGTAATGGCCTGAATGGCATTTGAATCTATTTTCTATCCAGAATTTGGCAAGCCTTTTGGCAAGCGAGAGCATCAGCTTGAACGTGGAACTGGAAGATCAACTCTTAATACCAGCAGAACCCTAAACCTTAAAAGAACCCTTAAAGAAAGCAATAGCTCACCGAAGGAACGAGGGAAGGAGGTGTTGCATGCAACGTATTTTCAGCGTCAGTTATTAATACAAGGAGTAGGATTAGGCATGAGTAAATCTGTTCAGATGACAGTAAAATGGCGAAGGAAAAAGAGAACAGAAATTTTACCTTAGATAAACACAACTGGATAGAAAGACTCAATAAGATGCAGTAGCCGATAGACTTAGCAATAAGCAATCGCAGTCGTGAGTCCCCATAACTCCAGGAGCATCTGTTAACCTAGCTGTCCTGAACATGGATGTATTAAAAATTTTTTGCAGTCAACCATTACACTCACTGGAGGCCCGGGTGGTGATATATATATAGAGACACCTGATTTCGAGCTGCAATGAGAGGCAACCTTGGTTCATAAAACTATACACTAGTATTGTGAGCTTTCACCTTTCAGGTATTGATACCAGTATTGTAATCAGGAAACAAAAACAAACCACTTCTTCATGCTGAAAGAAGTGCAACAACAGGCAAACGAGTGAAAATGCTCGAAAGGCTTGAAAGCATTAAACAACGAACAATAAACCAGCGACTGGGACTGGAGAGAGTGAACGGGCATCACGTTTTTGGTTTCATGTTGGTCATTGGATAGACTAAGGACCATGATAACGGTTTTTTTTCCAAAGGTATGGAACTTTAAGTTGGCAAAACTTTTTAATGCTTTGCAGGCTCCGTTAATTTGGTTTGTCATTGCATCATAAATGGGTTGATGTCTCAGTAATGTCCGCGAATTGTGCGGATTTATTTCGAAAAAAACTACTCTGCTTGAGAAACTCATCGCGTATTCTGTCGATTTTGTGGCTGATATAATCGCCAGTCAGAAAAGTTGATTCGATTAATCATGGACAGTTTCCCCATGACGTTTACTCTGACTGACAATACGCATCTATGCATACATCTTACAGTGCATAATGAAGAAAACTTTCTGCAGAGTCTATTGTCGATGAAGACCTAAGTGTGTCCATTCGATATCGTGCCCAACAATTAAACCAGCCACATTAAGAAAGATTTTATGGAACGATCGTACAAAGCTGCGAGACTACAATAAGACATCGAAATGCCAGTCTTACACGTCATCCTGCATCGCATTCTAATTTACAACTCATGTGACGCAAGGAAAAAGATCCAGTATTAAATGTCAAATAAGTTGTGCTTTCTTTGTTGTTATAAACGAAAATTTTTGGGCTGGCATGGCTAAACATTTAGTAGAGAAAATTTAGTTCTTATCATAACTATTATAACTACATTAAAAACATTTAAAAACTATATTTTTTCAAAGAATGTTCCTACTAGAGCTAATTTTTCGTCTTGTATACTCTCCAAAAAATTTTCTGAAAAGGTTTAACTGATATTTATGACAACGGCTCTCTGCAAGAATTTTCAACTCGACGAATATATTTTGCCTAAATATGCCGTGATGTTTCAACCCATGCAACGAAGACATGTAGTGTTTGACATGTAGTGCGAAACTCGCATCACAAGGCCCATACACAATACTGCGTCACGGCGATGCGATTTTCGCTCGTCGTCGCGCAATGCATTCAATTTACAATGCACGCAATGCGAGGAAGAATAATATTCGTATGAATTGGTGACGTTTGAAATGAAATTAGATTAAAATTTTTTTTTGATTTTTTAAAAATTTGAATTTGGAATTTTCCTTCGTATTGCGCATAATAGTCTCAACAAGGATGCACGAAATTTTCATTCAAAATTCAATACGAATAACCCTCCTACTTAAAATGTAATTAAGGGGTTTGTATTTCAAATTTCATTTAAGCGCCATATTGCATTTGACAAACGTCACGCACCTCGTTGCGAGGAATTTTCGTTTTTCCGAATATTTCTCGCCTCGCATCGACGCATCGCAATCATTGTACGATGTCGCATACAAATACATGCTACGAAAACTGCTTGACATTTCCTACGAGACTCTCGTCGCGCTTTCGCATCGTCGTCTCGCAGTATTGTATTTCGGCCTTTACTCTAGTCCTCGCAGTTCCTGAGGACTGAATTTTATCGTGAGCTGAAATCAAACAACGCGCGACAGTATCTAGCGATAAAACCGATGAGAGTGATCTAAATCAAGCTGCACTCCGGTAGACCAGCGGCGAACAATCTGCTCTGACAAAGCATCGATAAAAAATATTTAATCTTTAGCTGCGCAAAGTTGGTGCCTCAAAATGCAGTCTTCTCATTATTCTCGCACAACAGCTTACTACAGAACGTGGATCGAGTGGACGAGTTTTTTCAATTGCAAGACTAATAGTGCGCAAGAAAGTGACGTTTGACGTAAAGCTTATATAAGCTGGTTGGGCTGATACTCCGGCAGCAGAAACGCAAATTCAAATATTACTGTCACCTGCGGGATTAAAAGCCGGTATCTGTTGCGCTTAGAGTTCTAAACTTTTGCGGCCAGTCTTTTGACGCTTGAAACTTCGAGATAAATACTAAGGAACGGTTAGAATTCCGTCTAGGACACCATTTGTCAGAGACAATGAATGCGCAAACCAAGCGATTAGGATAGGGAAACTGGAACCGAAACTTGTTTAGATGATTACAGAAAATTCAACCGAAGCTTCAAGGTGAAAGTCATACCACAGTCTTTGAGGCGAAAAGTTTATGTATGGGCCGGAATGATAATCAGCACATCTTCTCGGATAGCAAGTGAAAGAATGGACATATTAACAAGTATGAGGTCTATCGGAAAGTTCTGTTGTCGCTTTAGTGTCACTTCAAGTTTTAATATATATGCACATGTTGGTTTGAGGCAAATGTGGGTATTTCTCTTTATCATTGCATTTACGCATGCATCCACTAAAAAAATGAAATAAAGATGTCTCATGTCATTATTAAGTGAGATACGATCGTGAAAACAAGGGTACCGTTAAAATTCATTTACGCCACTGTATTTTGTGCGAATTCCATCAAGGAAGAAATGCTACAAGAGCGTGTCAAAATTTAGTGAATGTTTATGGTGCAGATGCAGATCGTGATAGAACGTGCAATAGATGATATGAAAAATTTGAAGCAAATGATTTCAACCGTAGTGACAAGCCATGTTCAAGACAGCATTCTTTAATCGATGACAACCGTTTTTGACAACATCGGAGATTCCAAAGAAACTGGTGACCATATAGAAAAGCTTGGATTGGTCTTTAAATATTCTAGACGGGCGCCTCATCCATTAAGTTACAGAGATTTGAATAATCTAGTAATCATATGCATATCTCTTATTGTTCGGCAAACAAACAAACCTTTATTGGCTTGGATGAAAACTGGCGATGGAAAATTGATTACATACGAAAACATCGTGAGGAAAAGAGCATATTGCGAGGCCAGGCAGCCCGCCCCTCCACTTCTAAATCCAGCTTGAACCAGAAGGAGAGAATGATATGTATATTTGCTGGGGTATTCAAGGACTAATACATTACGAGCTTTTGAAACCTAATGATAAGCTACATTCGGAGAGGTACTGTAAGCAAATGGATGATTTAAATAAAGCAAGAAGAGTGTATATCTCTTAATGCATTAATTAATGTATCATGATAATGCCAGACCATATGCTGTTTTGATGACTCGTCAGAAAATCGCAGTGTTCGGATGCGGCATTCTATCGTATCTTCTTTACTCGCCGGACCTCGCACCTTGTGACTTTCGCTTGTTTCTCCCTTGGCAGAACAGAAATCATTAATTCTAAAAAGGGGGATTTATAAGCTGCCATCACGCTGGCAAGAAATCACGAGAAATGATGGAAAGCATACTCTGTAATAAATATTATAAATATGTGAAAATTGCGTTTTTTCCATTCAGTTCAAAAACAGACAGATCCCAGTTAAAGTTATACAAGCAACATGTAAAAAAAGTTAAACGGGATCGACTGTAATTCAATACACTCGATTTGGAAGAATTGCAATCACTGCAGGATAAATCGAGCCTTTTGAGGTTAGTCTCTCAGAGGAAGGGGCAGACTACTCATAGGCAAAAAGTAAGGTGCAAGAGCTTTAGAAACATTGTTAGCAGGCTACTACCTTCGAAGTTGGCCTACTAAATGACTTCTCATTCAAATGAAAGACACATGTCAAGCCTTTAACAAGAATGAAGCAAGTATAGATCACTTTCTCTTGAAGAAAGTAGAAAGCACTTTCTCCTATACTGTAAGAGGCAAGTGTACATACCTTTTTGATGGGTTAGAAACCTTTTTTTGCTTTTGTTTTTGCTTTGGAATCAGTATGGCAATTGGATGGAACATTTGCGAAACTAGATCCCATAACATCTCCACATTATATATGGAGATGTTCTAGCCAAGCCTGATCTGCGTTGAAATCTAACTAGGAGAACCCAATAATAATTAAAGCATGAATAGCAACAATAATGAGCAACATTAAAATGACGGTAAATACAAAAATAAACGAAAAAAATATTACAAATCGATCTAAAACAATAAAAATAAGAAGACTACCTCAACATAACATAATAAGTAAAACATTAAAAACCTTTAAAAATGTTGCAAGGAAGTTATGAAGTATTTGAATCATTATACAGGGTGAGCCACCTAGCGTTCTAAATTTGAACTATCTATATTTCGACATTGGACACGTCAAATACCATTCGGAAAGTGACAGATATTTAGTAAAAAGTATAAAATTTACGAAATGGGTCGATATTCGCTAGAAGAAAACTGGGAAATATTGAAAACTTTTTTCCAAAGTTGTGGGTCTTCAATTCAAACTGCCATCAGTTCAATTTGTGCAACAATGTGTCAACCGTGTGCGTGAAACTGGCTCGTCGGTGGATAAACCAAAACGTCAACGTTCATTTCCCGCGCGTTCAACCGAAAGTATTGTGACTGTGGCTGAAAGTGTTAGTGAGAATCCATCCACCTTAACTCGCCATCGATCGCAAGAATTGAACATTCCACGAACAACTTTGCGACGAATTTTGCAACAAGACCTCGTTATGAAGCCATATAAAGTTCAATTGGTGCAACAGCTGAAGCCACTTGATCATCAGAGCCGTCTACAGTTCGCAGATTGGGCAGAAGATCGTTTGACCGAGGATGGTTAATTTTACTGAAAAATCATCTTTTCGGACGAGGCTCATTTCCACCTCGGTGGTTGCGTGAACAAGCAGAATTGTCGCATTTGGGGCACAGAAAACCAGCACGTAATTGTCGAGATGCCAATGCACCCAGTACGAGTCACTGTATGGTGCGGATTTTGGTCTGGTGGAATCATTGGCCCATTTTTCTTCGAAAATGAAGAAGGAGCCGCCATCAAATCGAAACCATCAATGGTGAGCGATATAGCGCAATGTTATCCGGATTTTTCTTCAAGCAAATTGAAGAGGAAGACTTGGACAGTATTTGGTTCCAGCAGGATGGCGCTACGTGCCATACAGCAAACGCTACACTCAATCTTTTGCGTCCTATCTTGGAAAATCGCATAATAAGCAAAAGAAGTGATGTGAATTGGCCTCCCAGAAGCTGCGATTTAACGCCGTTGGACTATTTTCTTTGGGGAGCTGTTACAGATAAATGTTACGCCACCCATCCAAAAACAATTCAAGATCTAAAGTACGAGATTGAAGCTGCTGTTGCTGCCATAAGGTCTGAAACCATCGAGAAAGTACTCCAAAATTGGGTGGATTGGATGAGCTACTGTAAACTCAGCCGTGGTGGTCATTTGTCCGAAATTCTTTTCCAAAAATAAATTTCATAAAATAACCTTTAAATAAATGTTCAATCTTTTAAAAATATCAAGCCGTTTTTTTATTGACTTTTTAAATTTAAAATTTTATATGGCGCGCCCTGTAGGAATCATAAATTAATCATTACATTATCATGAGTCTGATGCATGGGGAAATGAGTCTGCCGAATTTCTCAATGTTGAACTCTCCAAACGACAAAGGATCTTTTTGAAAATGTCCTTAAAAGCCAAAATGATCTACTCATGGCTAGGCCAATTATACTTCATGTTTCATATTGCGAACAAAAATATAGAAATGGAAAGCGACCAATTAAATATTTATTTGAAATTTTGCATGTTATTAGTGAATACTAACTTAATTTCAACATTCAAATGTAGAATGGTACCTGAAAAAGAAAGGACGGTACACATCCATTGATTATGCTTATTCATTATCAAATTGAAAGAAAAATTCGCAATGTAACTCTATATCTGTATTGGAAAAATACTGCGATGGTAGTGCATGTTCCCTCTCATTCAGTTTCACGAAACTATTTTAAAACAAAGCAATTTCTCTTTTGAAGATTATTGGTATGTTAGACTATAATGATTTGAAGATTTTTCCTAAGTACGTATTTATTATCCTGAGCACATATACTAGCAAAAATATTCATAAAATTCGTTATTTTTGTACATTTAACATTTCATTCAATCCTTTGACTTCGTACTTTCAATGCATTGATGCCAAAAAGACGATTGTCCTAAGCAAGTTTACATTTTGAGCATCCAAGAAACGTCTGCAATGCATCGATATATAAGCATGTACTCACATATGAAAAGCACGAGTCTGGTTGACAAGAACTGCAGATTCCTATTACAATGACTGCAATAAACCAATTTTGCACCGGATTGAATGTTAAAAATAATTTTAATTAAACTTGAACACTTTCAAATCTATGTTTTAACTTATTTAGAGACATCATGAGACGGGAAATTTCCACTTGAAACATTTTGAATCAATGCTTGAATGTATCTTTTGCTCAAGTTGTGCTTGTTGGTGAAACGTATCTAAACTAAAGATTCACCTTGATGATGGACACTATCCCAAACCATCCAAAGCAGCCTTCCAATGCACTTTAACCAAAAAGGGAACTGAGAAATATCTGAACCACGCACTCCGCGACTATCACGACTGCCAATATGTTGCGTAGTTATTGCCAAGTCTGTGAATCAAAACTGAGACCCTTTTCCGATTCAATTTCTTCAACACAACGAGTCCGTACTTTACACTTGACACTGAACAATTAAAGAGAATTTTCTACGAAGAATAAAGCGCGAGTATATTTATATTTATAATGAATGTCCCACTGACCGACCGTTAAGTACTTGCTCGACACTTTCTTATGTAAACTTTTCAATTTGACTATAACGGACGAGTGATGAAGAGAAATGTTCTAAGCGCAAGACACGACAATTCTACCCGAAAAATTTGCTTGAAAACCATTTGTATCCTGAACAGATACAACCAAGTGTAAATGTGTTATGAAAAAGGCAAACTTTTGAGTCACGCGAATTAAATACGATTGTAATGAAGTTTTATTCGAATAGTGTTGATAGGGATGAGGGAAATTGTATTTTACAGATAGTGTAGAGTGACCAGCAAATAAATTTCAAGATAAATTACATCAATGGGATTTCGATAGCTTAATCAATTAATTGGTAATTTGTGAATAAGGTTGTTACGCTGTTGATTGAAACTCACAGATTTATGCGGTCTGTCTGTGACAATGACACGATATTCAGATATGTATTGAAAACACAATTAGTAATACCGGAAGTATAAAAGTTTCGAATCAGCATTTTATCTAATGAAAGTAGCCAACGTACAATTGTTGTTTGAAGGAAACTTTCACAAGTGCCTGATAAATCAAATTTTTCACTGGCGTCTAACAAATATCACTTGTAGCTATTTCAGGACAGCTATCGGAGTATCCACTTCTAAAATCTAAATAGTGACTTTCTGATTACGGCTATCGTTCTTTATTTAGCTGCACTTAAAGCCATTATTTCACTTGATTCATAAATGAGAATATACGTAATAAATATAAAAATACATAAACGTACGTTGCTTATAACCAGGTATTATTACTCTTTCATGCACGACGAATAATTGAAAGAGATTTGAGGATGTTCTGATCTGGAGATTCAGGATAATTGTGTCCTCTTGTCAAGCGAAAAAACTGTCGGTTAAGAATTATCTTTTGGTTTCACGCACTATTCTTTGACAAAAACCATCATTTACCAATAACAATTGAACATAAGATTTGTCTCGTTTTTGCTTTGTCTACTTCTTGGATTATGTTCATGTTTTTACCAGGTTCAATGCGCTCCAAAGTCGAACATTGTGAATATAAAACACGTGAAAATATCGTACTTATCTTCTTGAATTCACTGAGAGAAAGCCATATTAATGACAACAATCTTTAAAAAGGAGCTCTAGATATTGCGACATGTGTATTGAATACGTTCGCAGACGTGAATGATACCGCATTCACTTTCAGCGTGCTGCAAAATGACATGAATGTTATAGCACACAAAAATTTTAAGCCATTTTTTTTTAAATTTAGCCTTACACTACCTTAAGATTTAATTGTAAACTCACATTCGAGTGTAATGACATATTTACTGCAACAAATCTCCTTATTTGAAAGTCCCTAAAATTTCAACTGCCCATGTACGTGTGTAGGTTGCAGTCTATGTTTGTAAATAGAATTACAACAAAAGAATTTTTTTTGAAATAAGTTGTCAGTAACACATCAGGAACAGCTGGTCTGCTAACCACATCACAAACTCATTTTTTGATACTTAATTCTGGTACCTAACTCACCTTTAATACAACTACTAAACTGCTGTTTGCATCCTATTCGTCCCGATGATGCAGATGTTGAATGTTCTGGAGAATGCCAACTTTTTACCGACATCGAGCTGGATGATGCGGTGAAAGCTTTAAAATCGAGAAAGGCCCCAGAGCCAGACGGTATACCAGCAGAAGTGATACAGCTTACACATCAACTTTGTCCTGACAAGCTGCTCACCACTTTCAATGCCTGTTTGCAGCAGGGCGAGTTTCCAAATTGCTGAAAAGAGGCGAGGCTCGTGCTGATCCACAAAGGAAAGGTGAACGCGGAGCAACCATCTTCAAATCGCCCCCTTTGTATGCTGAACGCCGCTGGGAAGGTGCTCGAGAGGCTCATTAGAGAAAGACTTGGAGAAGCCATTCGAACTGCCGGCGATCTGTCTCTTCGGCAGTACGGCTTCAGGGCTGGTCGATCCATGATCGGTGCAATAGCAGAGGTAGTGAGCGCGGGACAGCAGGTAGAAGCCCACAATCACTACTCGAAACGAATAGTACTGCTCATAACACTAAATGTGAGTAATGCCTTCAACTCTGCTAGATGGACAGATATTCTTGGTGCTCTGGAATATTTCAGGGCGCCGAGGTATCTGATGCGAATATTGAAGGACTACCTCAAAAACCGAAAACTCATCTATGACACATTGGGAGGCCGGCGAAGAATTGATTTGACATCAGGAGTGACGCAAGGTTCCATTCTGGGCCCGGACCTCTGGAATGTCTCGTACGATGAGCTTTTGAGGCTGCAGTTACCGGAGGAGTCGCGCCTAGTTGGCTATGCAGATGACGTAGCAATACTAGTCGCCGGACGTACTGTCGGACAGACGCAGCTCAAAATGGGTGCGGTAATACGCCGAGTGAAGGAGTGGATGACAGATCGTGGGCTTAGCCTAGCGCTGGAAAGACCGAGGTTGTCGTCCTCACCAAGAAGCAAATCCCTCGTGTTATCCCCGTTCGGGTGGGAGAAATGATCATCGAGTCAAAAGAATCAATCAGATACCTTGGCTTGATGATTGACTCGAAGATGAGTTTTTTCGAGCAGGTTCAAGCGTCAGCGGATAAGGCTTCCGTGCGAGTACCGGCGCTAAATCGCATTATGACCAACACGCAGGGGCCAACCTCGAGCAAAAGACGTCTACTGATGAGTGCAATGGAGTCAGTGCTCTTGTACGGCTTCGAAGTCTGGGCTGACGCTCTTCGTAAAGAGATGCACCGAAAGCGTCTGGCACAGGTGCAGACGCAAGGAGCTTTGCGGATAGCGGCTGCATACCGCACTGTCTCTGAACTTGTAGTGCTGGTAATCTCGAGGATGGTTCCTATTAAGTTACTTGCAGATGAAAGGAAACGTGTTTTCTTACGTAGGGGGGAGTCGGCGAGAGAAACCGTCAGCCGAGAGGAACGGAGAAGAACCCTAACCTTGTGGCAGCAAACATGGGAAAACGCAACGCGAGGCAGGTGGACCGCACGGCTGATAAGTGACTTGGGGCCGTGGTTCTACAGAATGCATGGTGAGACTGATTATAATCTGACGCAACTACTCAGTGGTCACGGGTATTTTCAGTCTTACCTGTATTAGATGGGAAAGACACCATCCCCAACTTGCGTGTTCCCTGCTCTTGTTCTCTCTCTGTTCATCTGCCCGGGGTTGACGGATGACGCCTGCCATACGTTCTTTACGTGTAATAGATTTACAAGACCCCGTTCGCATCTCTCGAAGAAAATTGGCGTAATTTTCCTAGAAAATGTAACGGGAAAAATGATGGAATCAAAATAGAACTGGAACTGTGTGCCGCATTACGTACGGACAGTACTTATTAAAAAGAAGGGCATGATGGATCGCTTGGCGAGGGAGGGGGATCTCTGTAACGCAATTCTCTAATATTCGCAATTCCTTCCTATCCATCCGTGCAGAAAGAGGGATTTGCCTTAGCCTGAGGGCACCGCTAAGCGATGATTAATGAGGCCTAGTCCGAAGTAATGTGACAAACAGTTCCAGGCTAGGTTCTCGGTGTGACAGAGGAGGTGTTTAGTCGGTAGTCCGACACTCAGGGCGTAAATAGCCTTCACCTCCCAAACAAAAAAAAAAAAAAAAACTGCTGTTGGAAAAACAAAAGGATTTATAGGATACGAAGCGCCCGAAAAAGTTGCAGTTGACAAGTGAGTTATCTAAGTTATTTTCAATATTATGTTTTTAATAGAAATGAAAAATTAGATGAGAATATGATAGTAAAAAATTAAACTTTTCATCAAAGAGTCTTCAAAATTTCAGTAATTTACACTTAACGATTTATTCAAATTTATTTTTTTTATTTAATATCAAATTCGTTCCAGCGTCTTCCTATTGATTCTGATTACTTCTCTCTAAGAAAATTTTACTTAAGATTCAGGCTGAAAAGAAAAAAGAGGGTCCGTTTGCCTCAGTTCTTATTCTCTTCCTTCGCTTCCGCACCATTGAACTGCATGAACTCGTTTGGGGAGACTTATTCAATTTATTAAACAACCTACGTTCATCGAAAGAGTAGGTTTTGACTTCAATTAATTAATTATAAATCGCTGTAGGTTATTTCAACCGTCAACGTAACGAATAGGTTAGATATTAAAACTGAACTTACCTATTCAGTTCTGGGGATGCGGCGCACGGAGTTAGTCCGATTAAGCACGCTAACCTCTTTTCTAGTATCTTAGATTAACACGGCCTGTCTCAATCTATCTAGGACTTTACATTTTTATCTATTGTTCAGCGAATATTAAGGGGACAATCGCCTTTGAAATTGAAAAAAAAAACACTTTTTAAAAATATTATTATGAAAAAACTATTATATTTATTGATAAAATTTCTTTTGGACATTGTTAAATAGTCTCTAAAGAATATAAATTTTTTTTTTCATTTTTAGTTTCCCATGGCTGCTGCAGAGGGCGTCGTTCAAAAGTTACTTTTCAAACGGTAGGACATATTGTGGACCTCCTGTAACAGATTTTTGAAAAATTCAAATTGGATTCTATTCTTGAGACCCAAAACTATACAATAAGTCTCTAAAACTCATATTTTTTCTCATAGTTTTTGTATGTATATTTCTGATAAATGCGAAAAAAAACGGCATTTTTTGGGGGTAAGTCATCCCCGTAAAAAAGGGGGGTGGGGTATTTTTGTAATTTTTTAGACTTATTGTTTACTATTTTCAATAGTATTTTCAATAGCTCTTTGGTTTTTTAAAATCGGTCGAGTAGGTTCGGGAAAAAATGTCCTAGCAGTTTGAATAAGGTAGTTTCGAGAAAAACGTGTTTAAAGTTTTTTTTTACCATAATTTTATAGAATAAAAGGTCGGAAACTTTTTTGATTTGCCTTTAATAGACCAATCTTGGGGAATACTGAGGACCCTTGTTATCTAGTAATCGCTGGAAGTGGCTGGTCAAAGCTTTTTTCTTCTGAATTCGACCTTCTTTTGACTGCTCACTGCTCCTCCTATTTGGTTGAGAGATACGGTCCTCGTCAACTTTTTGCGCAAAAGCCGTTGCAGTTTTGCCAATTTTGATGCCCATGAGATCCATAATAGATAGGTAACTTCTCGAGCCTTCGTTAAAAAAGGGATGCTGTGCTCCACGGTGCAATTTCAGTCACATCTTTGCTAGAAAACTTGCTTTTCGGAGAAATGTTCCAAATCAAATTGTTGTAACTTTCGTTACTATTTTGAGTATTTTTGCCAAGACATCTTTGCAGCAACTCATCACTACTAAGTGATTAGTAAACTGGCAAAACGTAGAAACAAATGCTTGGATCTAGTGGTAGCTTATGAGTAAAAAGCTCATTTTTTCCTCGCTTTGCAAAAACTTACACCAATCCTTATTGCAATGCTCGTGACGAGGTTCTGCATCTGTTGAAATTTTGTGATAATAGCCGGAAAGAATTTCTTTTTTCATGTTCTCGAGAGAATCGGGATATCTCTGAATTGCAAGAATATAAAACACAGACAGTTATCGAATCAATTTTAGAGTCAATTTAGCCATTTTAGGTTTGGGGACAGTTTGTATATGTGATTAAAGTTTTTGATTTTCTACCTCGTTTTACTGGCTTTTTCGGATTGTTTCTTATTCTCTCTTTTTTCTGTCGTCCTCTAAAGTTGTTAACTTTTTTTACTTCTACTAAGCGACGGTACATACGTTTGCCTACGTGAAGAACACACTCTTAATTTATTTATGGGAATATCATTTCCATAAGGTTTGCTATCTAACACATTCGTGTAAGTTTTGCTGTCACCGTCGCCAATATAATTACCGTAGAAGACATCATAAAGTTCTTTTGATCTATGAAAAATGCTTACGGCTGAGTCAGTTTCCATTTTTTCAGCATATCCTTCGCGATTAGCTGAGCTTTAGAGATTATTTAGAGATTTAGATTAGTTAACTTTATTGTCAGCCTCCTCATTTAATTGCATTTCTTCTTCGAATGCTTTTTTAGTAACAAAATCAAAACATTGTTTACAAGCTCTATGTATTCTTGAAATTGCAGAATAATAAAGCGAGTCCGAAAATTTTGCAGGAATATCCATCAAACTCAAAAACATAATCACGCCATTATACCCTACGCCGAGAACTCTCAAGACAAATATGAGTCTCTGATTTATTTCGTACGAATTTCGAGATATAGATGGGGAAGATTAAACAAATTCCACACAGATTTCAAATCCAAGGCCTCTACCTTTTTTCACCTTTACATTCTTTGCACTTTATATATTGAGAAAGAGCCGAAAACACTAAATTAAAGCACGAAATCACATACTCAATGGAGCTGTCCATAGGAGATTGCAAATCACTACTTGTTTTTAATTTTTTTAGCAGAGTAACTTGATAAATAAAGATGTTTTCTGCAGTAAACTGATTGCCAGTAAATTTTCTTTTTTTGTTTTTACGTCTAAAACGAAGAGTACTCCGATTACCTTCGAAATGACCACCATGTTTAGACATTTTTTGCAACTAATTAGCCAATTTTTAACCAATATCAAAAAAAAATAAAACATGTGTTTGCTCAAAGAATAACACAGAGCAACTGCCGAGCAGTACAATATCACATATATGTCTACCAAAGATGTTTACACCAGTAGAAGAAGAAGCTCGCGCACCGCGCTATACGCATGAATAGGAACCGGTTTTTACTCACGGGCATGCGCTGTTACAAAAATAGCTGTAACTTTTTTTTTATTACGAATTTCTTGATGAAATTTTCGGAGGCAACTTTTGAACGAATGAATCTCAAAATCATTTTTTTGAAAATTTCAAAGGCGAATGTCCCCTTATGATAGCTAGAGCTACTGTTACGCCAAGGAACTGTTTTCGTAGATGTCTGCATTTTTTCAACAGTCTCTACATTGATATCTTGGTGTTTCTATAATACCATGCAATTCTTAAGACTCTTGTTATCACTCGGATTTGGAAGGACTAAAGTTCCTTTTTTGTTTGTATTTATTGTCTAGAAGAAAGCTGATCTACAGTAGAATAGAGTTGGTCGGATGATTTGTTTATAAATCTGCACCCTGCTTTCCAGGTTAATTTTTTTTTTTGATGGGCGAAGAGGGTAAAGTGTGGTTAAGAGGGCTACACATTGTCAGCGTTTGATTTGAAACCTGCGCTATTTCCAGGTAAATCTGTCACCGAGGATGAGTCCAGGAATTTTTGCTGCTCTTTTCCATTTGATTCAAGTCAATTGTGATCGTTTCTGTATAGCATCTTCCGGGCTATAAATTTGGCTTGCGTCCTGTCTGGGTTGATCTTCACCTTCCATTCACGTTCTTGGTTTCTGCTGTTAAGATACAGGTGTCGTCAGCGTACAGTGGTAGTTTTATTGCTGGGCGCAGATTTGGATGATCTGAAGAGTATTTGTTGTAAAGAACACTTGAGATGGGTGAACTTGGAGTGACCTTATCTTCAATGCGTCACAGATTTTTTAGGTAGTTGCCAATTTTGATGCGGTGAATTCTGCTCTCGAGTAAAGAGCTAATGATAAGTGTGAGCTGCAGTGGCAGGTTGATTTCATGCGTTTTGATCATAAGTCCTATATAACCATACTTTGTGAAAGGACTTGGCTACGTCTTATATAACCAGTTCTGTTGACTTCCTACGCTACTTATACCTCTTATATGCTAGACCGCTTGCAAGAGGTCCAATTTCGTGAAAAATTCGGGTCCTTTTGAGGCTTTAATAAGACAATCAAAGCCACTGATCTCTATAGTTTGGAGTACTTTCGGAGTTAGAAAATTGCGTTTGTTATCTTTGTTTGTGCTTGCAGTATATTGTCAATTAGTCATATCAGCAATGTTTTCCAAACGCAATAGAGCCAATGCCAGGGCTGTTGACAGTTCGTCAGAGGACTTCAATTACGTGAAATATCGATGTATAGGGTGTTATCTAGCCCGATCCCAGCTTGGTTGCTTCTCACAGCTCCTCAGAGCGCGTGTGTAGAATTGAGGTTTCCTGTCATGAAGATTCGACCATTGAAGCATATCAATGCTTTGAGATCATCGGCATGAAGAAGACGTCTATTTTAGAGGGGTTTAAAGTTGTAAATAACTTTGAAAACGTTTCTTGCATATTTATGTTTGGAGCTGGGTGTAATCCATGTTTTTGAGCCGGAGTGGATTATGGGGATGAAACCCTTCAGCTTTTAAATATTCAATGATATTTTCTATCTATTTACCATGTAGACTCCAAATAATCTTCAAATAATAAACGTTTGGCACCCTTTTGTTCGCCCAATTAGTGTATTGGTAATGGTTGTTTCCGATTTCCGGTACTATTTCTTTGTTAAGATAAACCGTATTGGCTGAGGAGAGATCTTATTTTCTGTAATAAGGGAAAGGACTTTGGACTTCGAAACGGTACCGTTCTTTGGGTTGTGGGTTCAGTGGATGAAGTGGTTTGTGGTTGCTTTCTGGGGACAACGCTCATCTCCGGGAAATACACATATGAGTTAGAGAGTGGAAGGGCTGGAAACTCTTCTATCTCATCTTCTTTTTCTCGTCGCCATCTCCTATGAAAATATAACTGATTCAACACTATAATCATTTCCTCTGCTGTTGTTTCCTCCATTTGCGACTTTTCGAAGAAAAAAGATAAATTTTGGACGTTCCATTTTTAGTTTGATGCGTTGTGCATTTTGAAATTTTTATTCTTTTTATTCAGTAATTCAGCGTTCAGTTCTTCATTGATTCTTCACGAGTCGATCGTTTGACGGATGGCTCTAACGTTTTCCTAGTTTCTCACTTCTCATATCTACTATATTTCTGTTGTCAATGATATCATGCGCATCACTAACCTATTTGATCAACAACAATTCATCTCATTCCCTATTCATCTCGAAACTTCATTTACTCTTGTCCTCAGATTTCTGTTTCCTCAGGCAAAAGAGAAACAGAAGGAATCCGTTTTGATTTCTTTTACTTCCAAAGTTTTGAGAGATGTATTATAGGTTAATATAAAATTAAACAAAATTTATCAGTCCAAATAAATTTCCACTTATTTAAATTGAATCTCGCCAGAGCTGGAGTTTCATAGAAGTGTTTTCCTTGTTTTACAGACTATTGTATAGGACTCTCACGATGGTCTAATTTGAGAAGTTCATAATGGATAAAACTCTTTAATTTTATCATTCAGGTCTGCATAACTACCTTTCGACATACAGTGACATACGCTTGCTTTAGCGTATTAACCCGAATGTTTTTAGGCATCAGAGAATTCTTCTTTGTATCACGCTAAATGTTAGTAAAAGTTCTTCTTGCATTTGACATGAGTCATAATTGAGTAATGTCTCTCATCTTCCATCTTCGAACTTTTTTCCCAGTCTATCTCGTTTCTTGCACCAACGGACATTTTTTTATTGAAACATATTCAAACTTAGTTTATTGCAATAAACGAGAACTCGCAGCGACCCTTTTCTTGTGATTAAAGAACAGAAGGAATGCTTTATAAAACGAATGTAAGAACATTTGTTTTATATGCTCCTACTAAATGACTTATGCTGATTCTAAAGTACTTTGACAGTACGTTGACACTTAGATAAAAAAAAAGTATGGCCAGATGCGAATAAGTACTACTTATGTCATCTAGCGATAAAAACACATTCTAAAATTATAGTCAGAATAACAGAATAACACAATATTAAAAAGATATTCTTTTCTTCATTTTAGAATACTTATCATTTAAGAGCGTAAATTTTTCAATTGGTTGCTCATTCATTTCTAAAAATAAATCAAAAATAAGGGAATAAGCGTTCGTGCAACCTTTTATTTCACAAGTGTATTCGTTTTAAATGGATTTCATTCTCCCTTCTACATCTGATGTTCCTTCTCATATTCACTGTGTATAGTATTTTTGCAGCTACTAACGATGCACCCACTAGCGATCACTAAAGAAAATTAGAAAAAAAATTTGATGCTGCATACAAATTTTCTCGTTGCACATACTATATTGCATCTACAATGCATTTATTTCGGTACTAATTTTAATTTTCGCTTGTCTCAAAACGAGGTGGTTGCCAATTAACCAACGTAAACCATGCACATGAGTGAACACTTATACATAATCTCTTTGATTTACCTATGCGAGGCAGTCACTTCGTTCTCAAATAAGAATCAAGGGTAGATCATGGCCAAAAACTTGACTTCCCTTTCGAACACACTATTATAGATGTACCATATGCAGTTTTTATATCTAGCAGCAACAAATTACACATGTTTTGTTTAGAAAACATTAATTAAATTCGCTTTCAGCAAGTATCCTCCTCAATTTAGTTTCATGCTTTCATACGCTCTAAGGCGATCCTTACAAAATTGTCACAAATTTTTGCAAAATGAATAATAGTGTACTGCATAGACAATAATTATAAAAGGCGAAATAGGGGATGGTGGTGTTGCAAAGATTCAGCCAAAATGGAATATATTTTTGGCTTCATGTAATTTTATTATGTAATAAGCGTTTAGTTAATGTATCTTTGGTATTTGACTGTAAACGATTAACTCGCATGCATAGGATTTTGATTGAAAATCATGTGCCATCAAAGGATGTGACTGAATAACATTTCCAAAATTTGAGGTCCTTATTTGATTTTTAAGTTGGAGTACCAGAAACATTCACACACTTATTGTTTGAATTGGCGCCTTAGACTTTGTAAATTAACCTTTTCCTTTATTCATTCAAACATAGCACTAGAAGTCAAGGATATGTTCTGAAAAATTTGACCTTATTCCGCAATTGGTTGTTGATAGCTTACATGAAATAGAAACATTAGTCAACATTTACGCAAATATTTTAAATACGACTTTAAAAAAATTCTCTTTAGGATCACTTGCCGCGGTCTTGATCTTGATCTTGAATAATTGTTTAGCAGTGAATAAACTTCAATTAAAACAACTTTTAGCGTGACTGGGCGCCACTTTAAACATACTTTGATATGCATATTGATATGTGCTTAGATTCAAATGATTAAAAGTTGTTAGACATTTTTTGTATGCGTGTATAATTTGCTTATGTAATAGTATAACAGATCAATGAATTAATTAAAACAATTTTCTTCTTAGGCTTCCGATCAATTCAAAAATGCACGAGCAATTATAATGATAACATAATAGTACGTTTCATTTGCGTGTACGATATTCTGAAGAAATTGAAGTATTGGCCCGTATCAAACAGATTCCACGTTTTTTTCGCTACATACATTTTTGAAAACGTCGTTTCTGCACTTTTTTTCTATATATAATAGTAATAGAATATATAACTCATCGTTCAATGTCCCGAGACTAACAACGAAAACAACATTTTCTTTCAAGGATCATTTTTATTCCTCAATATAATCTCCTTTTAGAGTGATACAATCTTTCTAATGCCTTTCCAACATTTCTATACCATGTTTATAGAAGGATTTATCCTTTGCTTCCAAATAGGCTTCAGTTTCGGCAATGACCTCCTCATTCGAGCCAAATTTTTTCCCTGGAGCATTTTTTTGAGATCAACAAAGAGCCAGTAGTCGCTGGGGGCTAAATATGGTGAATAAGGGGGGTGAGGAAGCAAATCACAGCCCAATTCGTTCAATTTTGCCATTGTTTTCATGGAATTGTGGCATGGTGCATTGTCTTGGTGAAGAAGGATTTTTTTCTTCTTCTGTGCGGTCGTTTTGCTGCGATCTCCTCCTTCAAACGTACCAACAAGTCAATATAATAATCACTGTTGATCGATTTACTTTTTTCCAGGTAGTCAATGAAAATCACGCCATTTGTATCCCAAAAAACAGACGCCATGACTTTGCCAGCAGACTGCTGCGTTTTTGGACGCTTTGGGCGGCTTTCGCTAGCCATGCGCCGCTCAGATGATTGCCGATTCGACTCCGGAGTGAAATGATGTTTCCATGTTTCATCCATGGTCACGTATCGACGCAGGAAATCCTTTTTATTGTGAGTAAATAGCGATAAACAGCTCTCTGAATTGTCGACTCGTTTCTGTTTTTGTTCCACTGAAAGCAATCGCGGTACCCACTTGGAAAAAACTTTTTTCATGCTTAATTTTTCATGAAGGATTGTAAATACGCTTCCAGATGATATCTGTGTCATTTCTGCAATCTCATTGACCTTCACTTTGCGATTTTTCGTTACAATTTTTAACACTTCACTCACATTTTCCTGTGTAACGGCTTCCAATGGCCTAGCCGAACGTTCCGCATCAATTGTGTCCGTACGACTACGTTTATCGTTTTAACGTAAATCGTTGGTTTGGATGGAGAGGAGTCCGGGTAATGTTTTTCAAGCCATTGCTGGGCTTCTACGGTTTTTACCCATTAAAAAACAATCTTTTATCAACACGCGAAACTCGCTTTTTTCCATTTTTCAAACAAATTACAAAGTGACTTTACTCTAACCTCGATAACTCTGCTGTCTGTGATCCGATCGACGTGAAATTTTTACACGTTTCATGTAAAGATTCGCACTCTATGGAAACGTGGCCAGTTTGGTACTGCTAGCACAATCTCTGGGTTAGTCTCGGGACTTATTGAACGATGTGTTTAGTAAAATACGTAATATGTAGTATATAATCCAAGAATAAAACGAAGCAGATGTTTCAAACCGAGGGGGGAGCCGAGAACGATGTAATACGCTAGAGAGTTGAAAAATGCGCTCCCGCCACGTTTCATCTTTGTTGCTTAGTTACTAGTTTAAAACTTTTATATCGCTCTATAACCGTTTGCATCGTATTTTTGATTGTATTAAGCACCGAAACAGAAAGGAAAAAATTTCATTTTGTTTAAATTTGTAACCTAAAAACTTCCTTAGATTTCGATTCCAATATCCAATTCCAATATTCAAAATCCATGTTCAAATGTTTCTCGGCATATTTTTTGAACGACACATTTGATTCTTGACGTTAGTGAGCTGCTTCTTGTGTGGTATCCTTCCGTTGAGACCATGCTCCAGGTGAAAGTTTCCGAGTGGCATGACTAACCCAACTGCGCTTCCACTTCACTGGCGATTGTTCGAGCCGAACATGTCAGATTCTCCCAGACTTTTCGGACAAAATGGTTGCTGGGTAATTTTCTACTCTTTTCATGCGTCCTTTTTTCGTGAATGAATTTGTTGATGGTGACTTGCGTTGTATCGCCACTCAATTTAACCTTCAAACCAAATTTTCTACAAGAATACCAATTTTTGAAGTGACTGCAAGCAAGTTCTCGCTGGTGAATTTTCTTATATGGTCCCGTTTTTCCAAACTTACGTTTCTGCACGATGTGCCTGGAACAAGCAGCAAGACTGACTGAGCGTGATCATGTTGCAAGTGTAATGTTTAACACACAGGAAAAAAATAACAGTGGTATTGCAACATAACTGTGCATTGCTCAAATAAGCTGCGGCATTGTTTTTGATTGCGCTTTTCATTTTTAATTGTTTTAAAATTATTTTTTTTCCTTCTTTTCCTTTTTTCATAAAGATTTATTGGATTTATAAGATTTGTTAATTTATTTATTTATTTTATTTATTTATTTATTTACTAATTTATTATTTATTTATTTATTTATTATTATTTATTTATAAAATAATATAATAAATATAAAATTATTTAAAAAATTTGAAAACATAACTAAACCTAAATCAATATGTTTAGCCTAGTTGACTGCGCTTAAATAATCTTGATAATTTGTTCTATAGGCTGTTAAAATATTTTCTACTATACTTGGAAGAAGCTGGAAGCCACTGTATATATTCTGGTTTGTGATGCTATACCGATGTACCCTGGTTATCATGCTCCATCATGCTTATCACGCTTTCGCATTTTAAAGAAGTAATATGTCAGTTTGTAATACCCAAATGTCATGACATCAGCTTGTTTATTGATACGATGGGGTTGCGAGATTTATTCTGCAGGGTTGATATAATGAAACATTTACCATATTTTAATTTGAAACGTCAAAGAACAAATCAGATCATTAGCAACATGTGCGATTAAGTTAATGCAGTCAAACATGAGTTCTGTTCAGTTGTAGTTCTGCGGGAAAAGCAGCTGAAAAATGAAAATACAATGTATTTTCAGACACGTGTAACGTGAACCATCGTATCGTTTTTAAGTATATTTTATTAACCAGTCAAGTGTGGTGACCATCTGGCAAAGCGCGCACGAGTGTGTGTGGTGATAACCAAGCGATAACGCGAATAGTCGTCAAACACAAAGGAAGTGACGCTGTTGAAATATTGGGTAAAAAAGACAACTTAGTTTAAGAAAATAAACAATTTTATAAGTAAAATTTACACAGTAGCTTAATATGAACATGAAGCTTAATGAACATGTGCTTAATAAGCGGAAAAAATTGTCTGCTCCAAAGCAAACATGCTTTGGAATGCTTGGTAACTGTTTACACAAAAGACCAGTTGAAAAACGTGTGAGAAAGCGCACAAATGAGCTCCTTGCAGGAATATCCGCAAATGTAATATATTTGGAAAAATTGATCTACCAAAAACTTCTGAAATTGATAAAGCCAGACCAAAGGCAATTTGGAAAAATAGGACAAGTTCAAGCTGAGAGCAATATTCATAACTAGTAAAAATAACCATTTGACATCCACCTAAGCTGGTAGTGCCAATTGATGCGTCCCGGCCTTTGAGTTGGCACCTGACGAGAAGCGGCAAGGATGCGTGTTCGAAACCAGCTTGAGCTCTTTCCACATTTCTTTATAAATATCACTTACAATGTAAGTGAAAATGGATAAATTGATCTACCAAAAACTTCTGAAATTATATAATATATTTGCTTTTTTTTGATTTTCGTACCTTTAGATGAAAATCGGGATATTCAAAAATCCAGTGTTACTGCACTGTTTTTGTTTCTGTACGAGTTAGCTCTCAGGAAGTTATTAATTCAACTCAAATTACTTATAATTTGTATTTGCTAGTTTCATTTGATCTTGACCTCCAAACATTTTAAGCATATTAAAATTTACGAAAAAAAATTCTCTTCCGCCAAAATCAGAATTCAAATATCAAATTGTAACAAAGATTTACGCATGACAATAAAGTCATCGTGACACATCTCCATGCCGGATATAGCCGTCAAACACAATTAACTGTTTCCAAGTGGTGAATCCATATCGGCTTCGAAGATGCCGTCCGTTCTAAAATAAAAAACCCCAACCTGGAGATGGAAATCAATAAAAAAAATTAACGCTTAACTGGCTAAAGGCGTTGTCACGGTGGCGATCTAAGAAAGGGTGAGGACACAAAAGCGTTACCAAGTGTAAAACTTATATCGACATCCGGATGTCGATTCATTCGTTCGAGAATTGCTTGCTTGCTGCTTGATTTTCGGGGCCCAGAATACGATTTAATTACTGATAATCTTCCCTCCGTGTAGTTAACAAACGGTGACGGTGTCGTTTCCTCGATTTCTGGATCTATCGTAAACGCCGGCTTAAGTCGATCGATTGAGATTATCGTTTCTTTTCCATCAATCATTACTTGGAATACCTTATCAGACTGTTCTATGACACGATAAGGTCCAACGTAGGGCTGTTGCAATGATTTTTTTGTACCTACGCCAACGAGTATGTGACTGTATGTCTTCAGATTCTTGTAAATAAAAACGCGTCCTTGATGATGATGGTTCACCTGAGTTGGTCGAAGATTTTCGTATCAAAGAAAGGTTTGCTCCCGGGAATAATTTGATTTTCAGATATAAATTTCCCTGGTATTCGCAGCGTCGTCACATTTCCATAGCGGAGCATATGATGTATTCTAATAGTTGGCCAGAAATTTTTTTTTTGTAGGAGATGGCTAGTTGTTTGTCCACTTGGATGAGAAAATCGATGTACCTAATGTAATGCTCGATTTTGAGATATCGCAGTAAAGGTAGCTTCCTTGTGTCCTTAGATTGTTAAGGTCCAGTAAAGTTTCTGTATACAGCTACGATTTAAGTTCATCGTCCTTGTACTGTTTGCTAGCTACCTCCGTTGGGTCTACTAAGGTTTTTTCCGCAATGGAACCTCCTTTGACGTGTATTGTGTCGGTGGTAAATTGCGATATATAGATTTCAACTGGCGCATTTGTCGTGGTGACGCTTTTGATGATTTTTTGAAGACTGAAGACTCCAACACTACCGCCATCTCAAATTTGAAGCGTCCGTTGCGATAGCCAAAGGTGCATTCTTTACCGGATCTGTTAGAATTATTGCATCTGCTTACGACTGCTTGCCTTTTTTCGAATGCATTCTCAGAAATAGGAGTCCAATCTACTGGCCTCGTATCGTTTTTACGACACTCGTGTAGGAATTCGTTTAGAGGCGCCAAGGCTTCTGCATTATTTTCACAAATTTTCGGTAGAAGATGTTTCCTTAGGTTGTGAATCGTACGTGGCTTTTTGTATTTGAGGATCGCTGCACATGTAACATGTATAAATCCAGTTCAGGTGAAACTGCATCATATGGAAAATTCACGCAAGGATTTTAAGCTTGAGAATTGAATTTGTAAACAAGATTTGCTGATTTTAAATCATTGCAAGACATTTATTTTTCAATAAATAAAGGATCAGTACCTAAACGTATGCAAAGAGGTAGGCAAATTCAAGAGTGATTATAATTTGAAGTTCATTGAAGTTGGAGTTTCTGAATTTAACAAAAATTTGCCAGCCACATTTGAAAACACTCGAAGCTTTGCGTATGAAATTATATCCTTGTTTGGAAATACTTATCGCTGCGACCAGTCATTTTTTCGTGAGAAACAGACCGACAGTCACCTTGGGTCAGTTTTGTACAAATCGCTGCAAACAAGATTGCGCTCGAAGTAGAAAAGACAGTTGCAATGAAAAGATCCTTTATATCTGGGAAAAATTTCAATGTTCCCTTTTTCCTATACTTCCCAAAACAAACCTAGTTTACTCTGAATATTTAGGTATTTTATTTGTTTGTAGCCCACATAAACTTTCAAATTCTTTAATGTTAGACTATGAGTTTTAAATTTTAGTTCTAGCTCGTTCTCCAATTATCAAACAAATACCCAAAGGTCAATATCATCAAAGATGTAAGCTATTATCCTTGAAGGGCAATCAGACCGATCGATTCAATATCAATTACCGAAAATGATCATAAAAATCATGAAGCGTGATTCATGTGCCATGCAAATAAATGAAACACTTATTTATTGTTAACTAGATATTGCAATAAACTGAATCATTTATTGGCAATTATCTAATTTTCCAATAAATTAATACGATGTCGTGCCAAAAGCGACACAATTTTACGTGATTTTATGTTTGCGCGTTCGTTACGATTCCAACACTCTGAAATAACATTCAAATGGGAAAAATCGATAGAAGGCAATCAATTTATTTTCAAGTTCACACATTTGATTCAATGCTTCAATAACATTAACGCAACCAAACGGCCATTGACGTAGTCGTTGCAGCAATGTTTATGGTGGAAGCTGTTAATTACCAGAGTGTATATCGTTTCGACTTGATGTTCGATTGAATTTTATTATCCAAATGATGCATTTTATTGCATGTGCATTAAAGTTGACAACGTGTAATGTCAACAGTGACCGATTGTAATAAATCTTTGTCTGATATATGATTGTATGAATTGAATATTATCATTTCTTTGAAGAGAATTATTTGTTGCTATTGCAAAATAATGTTTAATTGGCATTGATGCTTCTTTTAGGTCAAAGTTAGTGTTACGATTCCGTGATCAATGCACATTCTTTATGTGCCTTAAAGTTGAAACATGAAGCAAGGAATTACTTTCAATATCACCAATTTTGATTTGGAAATTTTCTAAAGGATGTTTTTTAGACGTATAGAATTTAAAGTTGGTAACGCTTTTTAATAGTACGTATGATATGACAGCTGTCATGCGTTGATAGTTAGTTCGGTTCACCATTATATCATAAATATTGACTTGTTGATATAATGTTGGTTGACTTCTTCGCAACGTCGGAAAATTGTGCAAATTTATCCTGATAAAAAATAGTTCTGTTCGAAAAACTCAACGCGTATTCTATCAATTGTATGGCTGACGTAATGGTCCATCAGAAAAATTTATTCGATTAATTCATGGATCCTTTCCGTACTTCGTTTACTCTCACTGATAATACGCAGCCATCCAGACGTCGTGCAGTGCGTAATGAAGAATACTATGGTAGTATCGATCATGATCAAATTTTCTATTATTTTCATATTATCGACTTCCGCTTGGAACTTATGTAAAGGAAACAATGTTATCTGCTTTGTATATAATGTAGCAACATTTTA
The DNA here is from genome assembly GCA_954870665.1 of Stratiomys singularior. Classification (NCBI taxonomy): domain Eukaryota; kingdom Metazoa; phylum Arthropoda; class Insecta; order Diptera; family Stratiomyidae; genus Stratiomys; species Stratiomys singularior. The sequence goes on along the minus strand of OX940878.1, from coordinate 26,492,458 downwards.
CGAAAATCTTCAATAAAACCACAGAACAACTCGAAATATAAGCTGATTTAATAAAGTTGGTTCAGATTATCCAACTTCTGGCTTTTAATTAAAAAATATACTGTTACCCTACGTAATCAACCATAGATCTTTACATCTATCTAAACTTAATTAAGCAACGATTAGAATACTGACTCTGTTAATAGTAAGGTTAAGCTTTAATATTATGAGCTGAATTTTTATGTTCAGTTGTGTTCAAAATTCTCTTTCTCCAATCAAGAAAGTTATTTTGTTTGCGTGGGGAAGTAGAACCTGAAATATCATTTGGTCTGAGTCAAAAATATTTTAATGCTTCAAGATTAAATCATGAAAGGATATGTTTCCCACTACAGGCAGTCCTCGTACTTAAGGCATGTTAGGTTCTCGAAATACCCGACGTAAATCGAAACGACGTAAGTCGAGACATATTTTTTCATATGTTTACATGTAAAACTCAAGGGTTAGGATCCACACGGACTCGAAATTAAAAAAAACTGCATTTATAACAAAGGATATACATACTTTATTATCAAAAGTAAGTTCTTAAAATAATTATGTATGCACTTATGAAATTGCAAGTTATTTTTGGTATTTGTTTGTTATTAATTTTAATAATAATTATAAAACTTTAATATGTAATCAAAATATGTAATGAGAAATAATAAATTAAACTTTTGGCTTAAAGAAACTATCAATTCTAGATTGCTTCGCTTATCTTTTCTTGCTATCATACAGATCTTGGTAACACTGATAGGCTGCACAAATTTTGTTATTAACGTTGAAACTTCTCTCAAAATTAGGATCATTTTCTTCAAAAATTTTCATGGCATTCTCTAAATTTGCAACGGCTACGGAAAGTTTTTTTAGTGTAAGTTCTTTTTCAGAGTTACTAATAGAAGAAGCTATTTCTTGTGACTCGATTGCTTCCTTTTGTACTTGTGCTTCCAATTCAATAAGATCTTCATCAGTCAGTTCTTACGAATGTGAGCATAACAGATCATCAATATCATCAGCAGTAACTGCAATGTCAGGCAAACGGTTAGCCAAATAAACAATGTCAGTTGTGATCTCATCGATATTTGGTTGATCTGTAGATGAAGAACTTTCAGATGGCTTAAAAAAAATGGGCATAACTTTTTCCAGACTCCTTTTAAGTTGTTGGGTGTCACCTCATCCCATGAAGCAGCAATATTTTTTACGCATTGCAAGATATTATAACTTTTCCAAAAATCTCTCAGCTACATGCTATCATTTTCATTAGCCCTTACAGCCGGCGAAAAAGTTCTCCTGAGATAATAGGCCTTAAAAAACGCTATAACTCCTTGATCCATCGGCTGTAACAACGAAGTGGTGTTTGGAGGCAGGAACAAAATTTTGATTTGAGGATCGATATCGGCAATACGCACAGGATGGCCGGGAGCATTGTTCAAAATAAGTAAAGCTTTATAAGCCAAATGATTGTTTAAACAGTACTGTTTCCCTTCAGGTATAAAATGCTTAGTAAACCATTCTTCAAAAAGTATTGAGGTAACCCATGCCTTTGGATTAGCCTCCCATATAACTGGAAGAGTACTCTTGACATAATTTTTAAAAGCTCGAGGATTTTCAGACCTATAAACCAAAAGGAGTTTCAATTGAGGATCACCTTCAACATTCGAAACCAATAACAACGTCAAACGATCTTTAGCCGCTTTAAACCCAGGCATAGACTTTTCTTCCTGCGATATAAAAGTACGAAAAGGAATTTTTTTCCAAAATAAACCAGTTTCGTCCACATTAAAAATTTTTTTAGGCGAATAGTATCCACTTTCGATAATTTCCTTTAATATTCCAGGGAAACTCTGAGCAGCCACATGATCGGCACTAGCAGCTTCCCCTTGCACTCGAATGTTATCTAACGAATATCTCGTTTTAAAGCGCATGAATCATCCGCGACTGGCAGAAAAACTTTTTGTTTCTTCACTATTATTCTCACCACGTTTATTTTGCAGTGTGTTGATGATACTCAGCGCCTTATTTTGTATAATAGCCAAACCATGTGTACAAGAGTTTTTTCATTTCATAAATTGAAGCATTCCTTTTTCGTATAATAGTGCTGTTTGAAGAGACGGAAGGTAGAGCTGTTAAGAGTTTTGCTTTATCTTTCAATATTGTTTGTACCGTCGTACGTGATAAATTAAGTTCTCGTCCAAAAGATGAAGTCGAACAACCGCGATCTTTGAGTTTTAAAATCTTAGATTTAACCTCCATTGTAATTGTCTTTCTTACTCTCTTCTTCACTTTACTATTACTGTCTTATTTAGGTGGCATAGTTTAAAATTCACTTAAATATGCATATTAAAACAAAAACTGTCAAAGATGAAAAACACTAATTTATTACGTCTTGATTGTCCGTTGTTCCTGAAGTAACTAAACAAAGTCAGCAGCATGTGCGGGGTAATCTCCGTACTCCGAAACCGCGCCCCGCCGGCCCCACGGTCATTGACATCGCGACAAGTGAATTCTCCTATGCCGGAAATCGAAACAGATGACGTTTGCCTGAGGAATAGGGTCAAAACATTGTTCGACGTAATTTGAAACGACGTAAATCGAAACAACGTAATTCGAGGACTGCCTGTATTGTACTTTGATGATTGATCAATTCAAAGTCAAACATGTTTTGTAATAGTAGCCTTTCAATATCATCGGGACACAATATCTAGAACGCTAAATTCACAAGCTACCAACATTACCTATCATTTTGAATAGTCTTCCTTCAACACTTGGGAACCTTAACGATGGATTAATCAGATGAAAGGAAAGTAGCCAACATCTCTTTCTGTCCACAAAATAATATTTTTCTCATTCAAGAAATACAAGGTTGACCGAAAAATAACGAAAATGAAAATAAAACTTGGTGATTATAGTTTAGAAAAGATAAAATATTATATTTTCCTACACAGTCTCTAAACATCTAAAAGCATGTGGTCCACTATTTATATTAACTCAAACATCCTTCAAAGAAACGTTTGTCTTCATTGTTTCGAAATGCTTCGACAGCGGCCATAATTTCACTATCGCATTCGGAAGTCTTGCGTCAAAGTTCTACCCCAAAAAAAGGGGTAGAAATCGCTGGAATCTAGATGTGCAATATAAGGTGGGTTTGAAAGCATTTCCAATGCATGTTTTTCAATTGCAGCCATCACAACCGTGGCTCTTCAAACGAGTCTGTCATCTTGGTGAAATAGCACACCAACCGGTTTGTCACATATATTTGGCTTAAAGATCTCCAAAAATCTTTTCACTTATTCTGCGTAGTAAGACTTAATGATTAGGACTTACCTTATGACTATAACTTTATTGAAACACTAAATAACGGCTTCTTTTTCCAAATATTCAATCAAAATTAATCTTTTTGCGCCCTTAAAAATGTAATCCATAGTTGATAACGATTTCGATTGGTTTCAGGATGAATGTGGGGGACCAAAAATTGGATATGATCCCGAAAGAAGAAAAAAAGTATTCCCGATCTGATTGCAAGTTTTCGAGCTTCAATCAGGAAATATTGTCTCATTTTTTTCTTTTCCGCGTTGATTCAAAGTCCTCATAACGGATGCGCAGAGACCCTTTTCATATGAAATTCATTGGCAACGGCTATTTGAATGCTAACATATCAGATTTCTGGGGCGTCACCTACATACCTGACTCTCTTTGACCTGCCAACACAAAATATTTAAGAGACATTTCACACGTTTCAGTCTAAACTCTTTCCACCGTGCAACCACGAAGTAGTAGAGTGGGAGCGTTTCCAACAAGTCATTTTGTTTCTTTTGGAAGACATTTTTTCAAACAGAGGTACTTAATGGCAGCTTTAATTTTCGTCTCTTCTTCTACTTTTCGGTTTTCCCTTCGGCTTGTGGCATTCAAATTGCAATACTTCTGCGAAATCGTGGTCTTTTTATTTGACTTTTCGCACTAACCCTGTGGGCATGCAAGCAAAAACCGAAAAAATTTTCTTGAGTTTTCATTCAGACTGGTAATTACCAATTATTTTTACTTTTTGACCATCCAATGTAAAAGCAAATGAAGTCAATAGGAATTCAATTGTCTGTATCAGGAATATTCTGAAACGTTTGCTGCGACCTTTCACATTCAATAAACGTTGAGTCTCGCAGGTTCTGCCAAGCAAATAAGTTCCTAGGACCAAAAACTTGCTCTCGCTGTCCGCCGCCAATTATCTCAGTAGTTTTTGTTGCAATTGTAAAAGAACTTTTGCAAGAGGCAACTCCGTCAATAAATATATGACGTTGGCGAGTCTTTTTGATACATCCAAAAATATGTCAGATTATATGTGTCATTTTATAAACATTTTCCTATAGATAAACATTCTTCATTTCAGTGTTTCCGATAAATAATCGCAGAAAAAAGAAGAACGTGGTCTTGTTACTGGCAACAATCAACCAAAACATATGTCAAGCGTTTGAGAAAAACCAGCAAATATATTTTGTCGAAAAAGGTTGCTAAACTATTGATTGAAAGTGTCATGTAGAACCTGGCAACGCTGAGGAGTGCAAAAACTCTCAACAACAAACTCAATACGCCACTCATTGGCAGCCAGCCATTCACATCCATCCACACATGACCAAAATAAAGTTCGTGTCGAAAAAAGTCGCGACATTATTGGGATCTTGCCTTTTCGCAAAAATTTTAACTATTGCAAGCGTAGGACACTCCTGGAAAATGTCTCAGAAAAATAGCGGAGATTCTAATGAAGAAACAGAATGCTTATCAAGTGTTTCAATAGAATGTTCAGGGTATTGTCGTATTCATAAGCGAAACGTCAACATGGACGTAAAATAGATCTGGCTGCTGACGTCAAAAGCACGGTTATTTCTCTTGAGCCAGTCCAGTCCAGTTCTAGTTAAGCCTAGAACATAAGAGAGAGGTGCTTAGGAAAGTTTGTAGTGGTTTCAAAGAAATGTGTTCAAGTCGAGGAAATGTGCAGAAAACTCACTTTTCGATAATGACATTTGTTACGGTGGAGATAACATGGACGCTACCAGATTGTGTCCCGTGCAGCGTAAGTAAGGCGCTATTATTATCAAAAGAAGGGGCTACTAAGGGGAGCTTTTATTACACAGGAGCCCCGTGTCTAGACAGTTATACGCAGTTTATTGTGAAAAGTGAAAAGCTGTTCAACATGACCTAACAATTTGTTGAGGACCTTTATGGAGAGTTGTACGGAATTTCACGATGAAGGGCGGAACGGAAAGCAGTTAATTTCAGACAAGAGTGTTAAAATGTTTGAGAGCAGACTGGTTGAAAATCAGAAAGCTAGCATCAGTGGACTAGCTGTTTGAGTTTCTGTGATTTCGAGAGTAATAAATGACAAGATTGTGCCCGCAAACTCGCCTTACAAAAGCAGCGCAAACACGTCAAATATGCTTATCAGCTTTTGCAATAATGTGCAAGAAACATGTTAGAATTGTTGGACTATTTCGTTATTGGTGACTTATCGTGCGTGTTTTTGTCACTTCTGGACTAAGAAGAATGGCGTCATTAAATTTCACAAGAAACCCAAAAAATAATATTCTTATTAAGTCGACCGGAATTGTCATCGTAATCTTTGTTTTTGAACAGGAAAGGGATGTTTTTGGTCGATTGTATGGAACAAAAATACTCATATTTTTCATATTTCATATTTGTATATTTTTCGACTCAGACATGCGAGACTCAGAAACCGCGAAAAGTGAATTCTATCCAACCTCACGGTCCTGCTTAAACGTGGAATATGCTAATAGATTTCGGTTGGACTATAATAATACTTCCCCATGGTCTAATTCTGATCTAGTTCTAAATGATTACATTTTATTTCCCTGTAGGGTGGAGTCTACTGAAACACCGACGATGAAAACTCGATTTCTCAAAAATTTATAAATTTTATAATATGAGAGTTCAAATCTTGGGTCATCGTTTGCCAAAAGATTTGGTTAAAAACATGTAGTGATAAAAAATTTGGAAATTGATAACATTGATAGAATTTTTTGTAGAAAAACGTGCTTTAAAAGTATTAATTATACTAACAAAGTAAATAATGCTATTTAATTATTAATAAATTATTGGAAAACTTATTGCGAAAGATGGTTTGCTCGCTTTACGAGCAGACAGTGTGTCTTCTAACTATTTTAATAGGACGAATACACTTTTGCTGGTTTAGTATCGGAGGATCAAGTCCGTATGAGTCTAATAAAGAGGATTAAAAGAGCTTATGACGTCTAATGGAGCCTTGGTATCGACCTTTGAAGATGATCAGAATAAACATACATATGCTGGACATTGCACAAAAAGTTATGAACTGAAATGCTTAAAATTTTACCCACTGCTATAAATTACATTTTTTAGTGATTGCATAAGTTTTTTTTGTCTTATCACAACATATCCCACAAGATAAGATGCGCTGAATATGTTACTTATACAAAATGGGATTTTGTGGTGAACTCTGTTCAAATTTTGATACTTTTTCCTTCTTTGTTTCGTTTAACCCAACCGCTGACAAAAAACCATTGAATTTTTGTATTCCAGATGAATCGTACTCAATTCATCGTAACAACGCTGAAGGAACTTTCCAAGAGGTCACAGGAAATCGGGTTCCAATCACTGAGTTTTGAAAACTTCGCAATTAAAAATTTCCAAAGGAACTTGATAAGTACTTGTAAGAATCTTCTTAAAATGAAATTATGCGTTTATTTATTTTATGCGTTTATTAATTATGTTTATTATATTATAAACATAAGCGAAAAAATCAGTATAAATTTAAATTTTCTGAGTTTTATGACAGCACCGAACTCAGTAATTTTTTTCTTCTCTATTTCAATTTCTGTCAAAAGCAAGGATTGGAATTTGATGAAATTTCAACATCAAATCAAGCAACGCGTAGTGACTATACTTGAAAGTGATTATGGTGGCTATTCTGTACCTTACATTTTTCAATGCACTAAGAATATAAATATAATAAATATAAACAATATTATAACAGTTTCATATTACTAATATGTGCTTATAATGTTACTTACCATCCAACATTCCTTTTTAATCTTTTGCGGTAATTAATTGATACAGCAGAAAATTCTCATCAGTTCGAACTCCGCTAAGTACGCGATACTGAGCGAAAGCGTAGAAAAATGAGAAATCCACTTAAAGCAAACAGGATCCAGTGGAAATCCTTCACAACAAAACCTCTCCAGGGACACAAAGAATAAATGTCACAGCACTTTTCATCCCATTCGAACTAATTGGCCCCGGGGGAGACAGCATAGTAATAAAGTGACAATCTCCTTATTTCATGGAAATTACTTGCAACTGTTTTTAAAGATGATAATCAGGAATCTGTAAACAGTCCCTTCCGCTAGCAATAACGCTGAAATATCCACGAGTATTAAATGCACACTTTCCTTTAATAAATTTAATGAAACACGCGCATGTAGAACCGATGCCGCGTTCAAAACGCAATTTAAGATATTTACCGAGGAATTACAGATATTCAACAATTACAGGTGCAACTATTCCGGACACTTAACCGCTCCGCGGGAAAACTCTGTCGTCAACTTTTCCGAATGTCCACCTGAAAGCGCAACACATTGCAAATGTGGTTACTACGAGAATGTTTTACACACAGTTTTAACTATTACATATTCTGCGATTGAACTTGATACTACGTCGACCGAGAGAGAATTCGTTGCCAGTTTTGACGAATCGAAGGCTAAGGACAACAACCAAAATACAATTTGTTTGTTGTGTGTAATGTTTGATGTGGAAGTGGTCGATGTTGCTCAGTTTTATGCTTGGCACATGAGCAAACGATAGAAATAATAATAAAAAAACCCACATAACAATTATTTATAGGCACCTCTAATGAACATTTAGTTGGGAGGAGCAGTTAGTGCGATAGTAGAATGTACAGTGTGTAGCCGAAAAAATAAATTATTAACTTTCGGAATACTCCTGTTTAGCAATAAATTACTACCAGTTTATGACAAGTTATGCTTTGACTATATCCACGTCAAATTATGATTCTTTTTTTCCCTATATAATAAGGATGTAATTAAATTTTATTGGGTCCAATCCCCAACATATAATGTTACGAATTATCCTGAATATAAAACCTTAGGAAATTTCTATACAAACTGCCGTCTGTGTTCTTGAAATAAATGAAAAACGGGAAAAATGCCTTTGTAATAAGAAGCAATCCTTTATTTCTATTACGAGAAATCAATGAAACCGCGTCTTCCACAAAGAACATTAGCGTGGTATACGAAAAAGCATCAGGAACGAGATACGATGGAACGCTGAAACGTTTCAGGAAGGCATAAAACCACTCTATAAAAGGATCAATCTCACATTCACGCTAAAATCCAAAAGTGATCTATTGAAAGCTATTGGATAAAAAAATATAGCGAAATTTTTTTAGCAAGAAGCAATGTAGAACCTCACACCCTCAACATTACGAGGGCGTTCCAATAAGTACTTAGTAGCCTAATAAGCCTACAAACTACAAACGCAAATATTGGAAAACTGGCAATTTATTCACCAATGTAGTCTCCTTTTAGTTCGATACACTTGACCCAGAGATGCTCCAACTTCATTAGCCCCTCTGAAAAATAGGTTCACTCGAGGTCCGCAAAGTAGGTCTCCGTTGCGGCAATGACCTCCTCATTCGGCTCAAGTTTGAGCCCGGCGAGTGACTTTTCCAAGTTTGGAAACAAAAGTAATTCGCACGGGGTCAAATTTGGAGATAACTGTGGACGGGACAGCAATTCAACCAATTCGGCCATGGCGACGGCGGAGATGTGAGCCGGTATTGTACAATGGTGGAAGAGCACTTTGGTTTTTGCCAAATGCCAACTTATTTCTGCAATTCAGCATCGAGTTGGCCCAATAATTCGGTATAGTACAGCCTTGTGACCGTTTTGGCCTTCTCCAGGTTGTCGATGCAGATCACAAATTGCGAATCCTAAAAAACGGTGGCCATTATCTTTCCGCTCGATATGACAGTCTTCCACTTCTTCGGAGCACGTATTGACGATGTCATAGGTACTAGCTTCAGTCCATCCTTCCGACTGCCAACTCATACATCACTCTCTCTCACACACCAGTCTTTCTCCTTATTAGCGGTTTCTATCAGTTCGAACGAGACACCTACGCCGGGTGAAGTCCACTGTCTCTGAACATTCCACTGAAGTCTCAACTATCTCACGCACCTTCCATGGGCGGTCGTCAAATACGAGACCATGGATTTTTCTCACGTTATCCATCGTGGTAGCCGTTTTTGGCGTATCTGGATGTGGCTCATCAAAACTGATGAAGTCAAAGTGTTTCATGTGGAGACCTGTCTTGTTGGCCTAATTCCGAGGTCTCCATGGACGGGGTTGAAACAATGAGTCAACCATTACCCATGAGATCAGAAACAAATTTCAATCCTAGGTCCAAAATTTATTAAGCTATCTGGATTCCCGAACAAAACTGGTGAATACTCACCATCTCTCTAGCTGCCGGAACCACAACCACCGCGTTTCAACAAAGGATAGGCTCCTCACCGTATGTGGGGCTGACAGAAAGCTGTCATAGGCGTCCCTCCAATCCGTGGTGCAGATAAACCTATGATTAAGTTGCGCTTTTCTACAGTGCGAAAAGAACTCTCAGTTTTTCTCCAGACTCACGGGACTGAAAGCCCTTCTTCAAACCACGGATACGTGGGGCGGTACTTCCCTACGACTGAGTAGTCTCTGCTTATTACCTAGACGTACTGAACCCCCTGCCTGACCCGCAATCCTATAACACAAGTCTAAAGGGTCCGGGTTAACAACAGTCAAAACATGTAAATCAACGTTTAGAGCACATTTTACTTCAACATTTTCAACTTCCACCTTAGCAACCACCTTATCAGCAAAATTTGTGTTACAATGCGAGCTATTAGACCTGCTAATAACATCAAACGGCATTTCGCGCACATTTAACAAGGCATTTAGCCGTTCAACCTTCGTTGAATAGTCCAACGGCAATATAAGCTGCTAAATTTACAACGATTGCTCCACTCGAGACGATTTTTGGGCTGATTTTCCAAATAAGTTGATTGAAGCTTTCGTTATTATTTTGATTGAAGCCACCGACGCATCTTTCGAGTAAAGTTTCTTTACTCAGATCGTCGTATATAGGCCTGATGGCATCCAATACATTTGATGGAAGTGGTCTGTAATCGTGTTGGAAAGCCTCGTTTCTCGCCTGAGCTCGTTGATATGAACACCACGATTCTTCACCGGTTGGACATCTCTCATTGTTTGGTTTTGCACCGGTTGAACTGTAATGATCGAAGGTCGCCCATATTGCCTCATGCATATCGTGAACAGAAGCAGAATGGCGTCGAATAGCAAGTCCATAGTACACAGTGAGCTTGTCAATAAATTTTTCTGTCAGCTGTCCTTTACCACCAAGCTTTTTGTTTTGTTTTTACTAAATTACGAAGACGGGATCCCATACGCTTTTGGACGTGTCCGATGCATTCTTTTTTTATAACTTCTACGTCGTCATAAGGATGAGACTTTTATAGCCCAGTGTACGTCTTCGAATCTCCGTCTCCAATATAGTAACGGTACAGGACATTATATTTAGCTATTGAACGCTTGAAGACTTCGATAATAGAGTCCACCTCCATTTTTACCGACGAGCCTTCGTGATTTGCACTGCAGTTATCTTCGTATGTTTCGTACCATTGTTCGTATTCCGCATCATTTAGTTTATGTTTCCACGATTCACACATTTTACAATACGCACTTTTTACCACGAGATCAAGTACTTTTCCACTGAAGTAGCCTATGACTGATGTTACTCCGAACAACGACGTATATCTTCGTTTCCTCCAGGATCCATCTCCGGAAACTGTTAATTTACAAGTTGCATCTTCTGCTGCATTAGATGTATTTTCAATTTCTTCTCGTACGGCTTTTTTAAATATTACATCTGCACATGTTTTCACAGACTCATAAATACTTTTTAAAATTATTGAATATGTATTCTCGGTAAGAAACCTTGGCATGTCCATAAGTCTGCAAAATGTTTGTGATCCAGCGAATCCTATGCCGAGAACTCTCATAGTGAATATAAATCGACGATTTATTTCATACGAATGTGGCACAAAAGGAGAAGATGGTATCAACTTATCTGCACATGAGTCACATTTTACAACGACTTTGAAGCCTAGTCCTCTTGCATTTGCAGTTTCAAATTTAATATTTCCATTACACCTTTTGCACTTCACTAAACTTGAAATTGCAGCAAACACAACACAAAATTTTATAATGCGATATTCAATATTCGGGCTTTGATTCACAGTCATACCAATATTAATATTAAGTTGTTTGGACTGCTTTGTACCAATATTATCTTTCAGTTTCTTCGCAGACGTGCTGAAAGTTTCAGTTTCCGATTCGGCCATGTTCGGGTTAAAAATACTCTTCCTTTTTTTGGTCGAGATTTCCGTAAATTTTCACTGTTGCTCGCGAACCTTTTTTTCGATCCATTTTTAAATGTAAAATAAATAAAAACTGCGCTTATAATATTGTGAACGGCGGAAATAAATACGTCTCATATAGTTGAACTTTCAAGCCACACTGACAAATTTAAACGATAAAAAGCAACGAAAATTCGTTATTACAAATTCCAGTCTATTATATAAAGGTTGTAAATGCCAGGTATACGACCATTGTCATCGAACAATCGATTGAAACCGTCGAGAGGGTCGAGCGTGCCAGCTGTCAGACTAACCGGTTGTTTACACAACGGATTCTTCTCTTTCAATGCTCATATCTCAGTCAATTTTGTTCGGATCGACTTGAAATTTCCAGGTCATATTCTCAGATACTTATACTTCAAAAAAATGCAATTAACAAAAAATCGATTTTTTCAAAGTCGCAAGTGGAGGTAACCCCTTAATAACGTTCTAAGACGTGCCAATAGGACCATTTGAAAAAAAAATGGCCTCCTTTTGATTTTAATCAATTTTCTACTTAAATTTGATTAAAATATCACATTTATAATATGGAAGGTACTCTGAATTATAAAGCAAATAGTCTTTAGCAAAAAAAGGTTTCTCTGTCGATGTAAGATTAATTTTTCAGACAAAATTGTTTTGATACTTTCACAGTACATTGTCTAATTTACGTTTTAAATGTAATGAGGACACATTAAATAATTGTACTTGGTCTTTGCATCCAATTTGGAGCTCCTCTTCTCTACTTTCGTTCAAAATTTTCGACAACGATATCAATGACAATAACTAGCAAAGATGTCGCTACTATTTCTATTACTAAATGAAGTAGTGTTAGACTTAAAATAAAAGTGACTAGTATGATTTTGTTTTGGATATGGTTTTCTTATCGCTCTTTCTTTAGATAATGCATCAATGTTTACCAGTTGTTCCTCATTAGGAGAGAATCCTCAATCTGTCCCGCGCTCCATTCTCTTCCGTCTTACTTTTAATCTGTCAGTCTATTTGAATAGCGCTCGTGCTTTCGCAAACACTTCTTTCATTTCTGCTGTTTCCGTGAACTCCTCCTTAAAGCTCTTAAAATTCCGAGAGGCATCATGCACGAAAAGATGCGAATAGCCTATTTAGTAAATAAAGTGAGCTTTACAAGGTAGAGAGCTTGAAGATGAAGGAAGAAAGTTGAGTACAGAGATCATGATGGCTAACTTCGTGCTTGTTGTCCAATCTGGAAAAAATTTTCGTACACATACTATTGCATCTAGTAATTTGGACGAATACCAATAGATTGGGTTTGTTTTCCAAAAGATTGGTGCTTGTTAGTGGTTATTATATGCTTTGGAGTATTGTTTATATCCACCCCAAGATATATTGCATTCCCTTGTATTCCAAGAAGTATTGTAGTCAACAACACAGACAGTATGTGGTACTGACAACAATTAACAGCCTACTCTGTTGACAGCTGTTGACAGCCTACTCTGTTGACAGCTGTTGACAGCCTACTCTGTTGACAGCAGTTGAGAGCCTGCCTACTCTATTGCTGTTGAGAACCTGACATCTGTCAATCATTTCTTCATTTTTATTTTTAGGAACCATGATAAACTATATCATCATTTTCAGCATTTTTGATAATCTCAATAAAGTTTTTTAAAAATTTGAAATTCAATTATTGCTTTATTATATTAACGGATATGACCCATATTTTCTAGGAGACTGTATGAAACATGTCAAACATAATTGAGTTCTCACACGTAATTGCGTTATTCAAAATGTTGCAAGTCCAAATATTATTTTTCGTATAGGCATTGACTTGTCTGTATGTACCAAAGATCGACCAGGACACATCAACCTTGTATCATATAACTATGTAAACAAAATTACTAGCACCTTTTTTTCAGTATTCACTGGCGACTACAACTGAGGTTATTAAAACTATATTAATAACTTACGAGTTAGCTAATAGAGTCCTATCGATTTCTACATAGTTACATACGTCTTTCCGCTGAAATGATCGTAAGTGTGAATATTACACATCCTTTTTATGAGGTATTTATTGTCGTGTTTCAATTGGATATTATTAAGGTTGACTTAGTTTATTATTGCTTAAAATTTTTATTATTAGTTTATTATTAACTTAAAGTTAATATTTTCCTAATAAAATTAGGTAGTTATAGATCCTTTAACGTTCTTTAAACAATCAGATTAGATTCTTGCACAATGAAAATTAAACTCTAACCAAAGGATTTACCTAAACTCTAACCAGATTTCTTTTATGTACTATCGACAATGTATTCATATGGGTCCGCATGATTAAGTCAGACATTTGAACAACACATGAAATCCCTCAACACAGAGTTCTCCCAGGACTATGTTAAAATATCTATTACGCCTTTTCATCCCTGACACCGACGAACCACCTTGAGGAGACTGCATCCGATAAAAAACATGTCGATGACGCTACATGAAATGTGTTTATGAGTTTTATTAAAAAAGGATACAAAACTTCAATGGCAGATGATAACATGAACCCAAGGGAATGGAAGAGGTTAAAAATAGACATAATTAAATGAATGAAAAACTTTTCTGTAAAATTTGTTTAGCGTTAATATGAGGACAATAGAAAGCATTTGAAAACATGCTACACAAGTTTTCTGCATTATAAATAGCATTAAAATTTATCCATAGAAACAATGAAAATAAAACTTGTTGCTCGTAAAGGGATTTGTTTAAGGCAAAGCCACTTTTATGACTGTCACTATATTTTTTCGAGGATAGGAGTAAGAAAATTGAGTTTTGGAGATACACCTCGTTTTATGTTTCACTAAACATGCATGCCTAACAATAAGATATGTGGAAGTCTTTTGAATTTTCTTCAAAAAAGAAAGAAAATCTCACGAGGACTCAAATAAACTGAACAGAGGAGTTGAGGAACAACTGATACTCCCTAACGATAATGACCGTTTGACTTGGTGCATTGTCATCATGAAGTGTCCACTGGTCTACTATGTCTGATCTTACACAAATCACTCTTTGTCTAAGCCTTTAAGAGAACTTTTCAAAAACAATTTGTTAACAGTTTATCCTGGAGGAACGAATTGTTCTCATACAATACCCTTGCTGGCAATAAATCAAATCAGCATAATCTTGATCTTTATTTTGCTGATTCGATATTTTTCTGTTGAGGAGATGACGGCGCTTTCCTTTTGTATCAGAATCACACTCAAATATCAAGGATTCATCACATATAATAACACAATTAAAGATTTTAGAAAGATGGAAAGAGCTCAAGCTGGTTTCGAACACGCATCTGATCTACCAAAAACTTCTGAAACAATTAAAGAATTCTTGGTCTTATCCAGTCATCTAAAAAATCACGTTTCTTCGTTGGGGTTTTTCGGCACCATTTTGGCACAGAGCTTTCGCAAGTCCGGTTTAAAAATTTTAAGATCACTCATCCTTTTTGTTAAACGACAGTTTGATCTCACAAAAGCCCTCAATATTTCTCTCTCAATATTTTCTTCAGTTTTTAAGCAGAAGGTCACCCAGCGTGAGATTGATTTCCAACGTGTTGTAGACCATCCAAAATTGATTTGTGTCCGTGGCATGTTTGCACTCTCGATGAGCAAAGGTCTCGATAGGCCCGTTCAACATTTCAAAAGTCAAACTTCATCAAGTTTAACACAAAACTTGATCGCTCAACTTTGCTCTAAATTCCGGTGCTTCATTTTTGTAACACGCAACTAAACCGAAAGTTCACTGACAGCGCTGTGAAAAATAATGTGTTAGCTGTAAAAATTTGAAACTTTGGCTGGAAAAGTGGAAGGAATAAACAAAAAAGTCTAGTACGGGACAGTAAACACAACGTTGCCAGATTGTACACATTGCGGCCAGTCTCATGACTTTTGGTTTTATTTTTGTTTGTTTGTCCAATTAAAGGACACAAATCAATGAGCTCAAAGTACGGCAATCTATTTAAAGAAATTATCTTTATCTTTGTCAGTTGATGATTTTAGAATTTTCTCCTCAAGACTATTTTGTATTGCTTCATCGCGAGATAAAAAGTAGTATGATTCTGCTGAAGCTTGATTCTGAAGAAAACTAATCGAAAATCTACGAGTTTTAATTTATCCGTAGATATGTAGATACGTAGATATGAGGTAGATATTTAGAAAAGAAGTTTATTTGTTATTTATAAAGAATTGTGGAAAGAGCTCAAGCTGGTTTCGAACACGCGTCCCTGCCGCTTCTCATCATCTCTCATCGTATCGTTTTTAAATATATTTTATTAACCAGTCAAGTGTGGTTACCATCTGGCAAACCGCGCACGAGTGTGTGTCGTGATAACCAAGCGATAACGCGAATAGTCGTCAAACACAAAGGAAGTGGCGCTGTTGAAATATTGGGTAAAAAAGACGACTTAGTTTAAGAAAATAAACAATTTTATTAGTAAAATTTACACAGTAGCTTAATATGAACAAGAAGCTTAATGAACATGAGCTTAATGAACGGAAAAAATCGTCTGCTCCGAAGCAAACATGCTTTGGAATGCTTGGTAACTGTTTACACAAAAGACCAGTTAAAAAACGTGTTAGAAAGCGCACAAATGAGATCCTTTCAGGAATATCCGCAAATGTAATATATTTGGAAAAATTGATCTACCAAAAACTTCTGAAATTGATAAAGCCAGACCAAAGGCAATTTGGAAAAATAGGACAAGTTCAAGCTGAGAGCAATATTCATAACTAGTAAAAATAACCAGTCGACATCCACCTAAGCTGGTAGTGCTAATCGATGCGTCCCGGCCTGTGAGTTGGCACCTGATGAGAAGCGGCAGGGACGCGTGTTCGAAACCAGCTTGAGCTCTTTCCACAATTCTTTACAAATATTAAATTCACTATCGAGGTACTCGAAACATTTGATGAGAATTTCCGCACCCATGAGTCTTCGCTGAGATCTGGCTGCTATCTTCCATCAGCAACTACACAGATATACATAGGTTTCACACACAAATCGGCTTTTATCTCGTCAGAATAGCTTCAAACACATATTGGGTCTTTTCTGCCCATTTTTCATTGCTTTTTGAAGCATGTCCTATGTAATTTCAGCGATTTCTTGAGGTCACGGTTCTAAGGTCTATGAAAGTATCACGTTAGTTAGCATAAACTTTAAATGTCAAGTGACTCCTTCCGGGAAAGCCGGAAAAAGTCCGGTTCACTCAAATTTGGTGATCAACATGGCCAATCATAATCACCATTTTTTGATATCAATCATCGCTCGAATTCGAATAAGTTTCACCAGCAGTTTGACATATATCATTGTGTTGCTGGGAGCAGCAGTTCATCGTACCATTTTCTGTTAGCTCATTTGCCAAAAATCGCGTATCATTATCTAGTATCGCCATGCATTTACCGAAACTGTTTCACCATTTTCATTTTGATAAAAGTATGGCTCAAAAATGTGTTCTTACACTATACCAGGCTGTGACTTTTTGTAAATATGAAGGATCCTCAATAATAAATTGCGGATTTGTAGGGCCCCAGTAATGAACATTTTGCGTATTGACACTTCCAGATAGCGTTAAAGTTCTTCGTCTGTCATGTTCAAACCTCTTCAGAAATCAGGTTGACAATTCAATATATACGGTAAAAAACGGTTGCAAGTTTTTACCTTATTATATGTGACATAGCGCATCTTCTGCCATCAACTTTCGTACCAATTGAATTGGGTACAGAAAAAAATACAAATGAATCTTTAAAATTTTCTTAAAAGGTCTGAAAAGACACCAAACTGCTTAGGGCGTGAACGTGATGATGCGCTCGAATTTGATCTACATAAGCTCTTACGACTTCAGAAACACTACTTCAACATGTTTAAGCACCCTAAGCACGACTTTCACTGAATTGAACCAATATTCGTCGAATTTTTTTCAGCAGCACATCCAAGATATTCAGTTCTCAACACATCTTGATTTAAATTAGCTGAGAAGTTATTTTAAAATTAAAATATCTCAATTTCAACTCGTGCATTTGGTGTGTAGTATTCCAAAATAAAAATTGTACTGAATCAACACATGTCAATCTGACAACTGACTGTCAGGTTATACGTACTTATATAAAGGCAACAATTCATTCTTTAAATTTCTGTTTTGGAAACTTTGGGTTTCTTGTAGTTAATCGGTAAGAGACCTTCGATGACAGCTGACTGTCAACTTATGGGTGTTAAATTAGGGTATCACAAAGTAACTCATCCTGTACATTTCCATTTTGGAAAGTCCGTGTTCACTACAGTCGATCGGAAAGAAACCTTCGGTGTTCCATCATAAAGTCGCCAAATGTTTCCAACCTATTGATAATATGGGACTTTAAACGAGGTTAAGCGCCTTTTTTATACCACAGCACCGATTCTCGCTTTGATTTAGAGTCAAGGCTTACCACCAGTTACAGCTCCGAATGATTATTTTTTCCGTTTACTCTCCAGAACGGCCTTAAAATTCGGGATGCATGCAATGCATCTACGTTTTTGCAGTGTCATAAGCAGTTTTACCTTATATATTAAACATATTTCAGTCATCCCAAAAAATTAAAATTGGATATTTAAAATGGTTGTTTCAAATGAAACAATTAATATTGAACGTTGTTGCAAGGCGGCTCCAAATATAAGCTCGTTTTAACGATCTCTGTCGCGGTAGTCTGAATACACGGTATCGATCATATGTCCTCTTCATTTTACTATAAAGAGTTGCTATAAAAGAGTTTTCCATTTTGAAACCATTGCTCAACTAGGAGCCAAGTCCTCGTAATGTTTAACATCTTTTACATCATTATGAAAGATCTCTTTCCTTGACTTTTTAAGGAACTGTATCACGGTACGTTATACAATATTCCTAATATTGGTAACATTCTTCCATCCATTTAAGGATCTAGAAAAATCTCCAACCGAATATTCCATTGCCAAGTATCTTCGAAATGTTAACACTGCAAGGAAGGTCTATTACCATGAACTCATTAGGAAATTTTCATTTTAACCATCATCGTTCAAAACTGAACCGATCCGAACCATACGTAGAAAAAAAGGAGCTTCCACCGACGAACCATGAGAGATAGTTCGAGGGACGCTGGTACTAAATATTCATGCGAAACAACAAGGCATGATCTTGGATGATAAACTTATGATGGCAGCGGACGGGACCAAACACCTCAACATACAAGGCTGCCCTGAGGCTCTTTCTTCCTTAATTAATTTTGGCCTTTTACCGTGCAGTGAGCAAAGCAACGTACAAACAAATTTTGAAAAAGATACAAACGCTGGCTTGTTTTTGGTGGAAGGTGCCCTGGTTCACACAGGTTTACACTCGTTGCCTCTGATCGACTTGTGCCCAAAATAATACATGATGACGAAGTGTCCTACAAAGCAGTTTATAGAATCTCCTTAGTCCAATGCGATCAAACGGTCTATGTGAATATAAAGTAGCAATTTCATAGGACGCCAAACTCCAAATAGCAGGATGGAATGTGAAATTTTAAAGCCTTTCGAAGGAAGGATTGTGAGATGCTAATGGTAGTAGAACTATTAAGCTCAACGAAAACAAGGAACAACACGATTAGCTACTCTGCTCGTAAGCTAGTCAATCGGTAACCAGGACCTGGATTCATCCAATATCACATCTAAAATGAAATAAAATTATCTCTGTAAGAACAGAAGCGTTTAGATTAACTGGACCGTAATACTAGCATAAGACGGAGGAATAAGTCAGCCTTTAAGTCCGCGAGGATGTGTAAATTTCGAGCTACTGTTAGGCATAGATGGATTCGTTGGCCACAGCAAGCAAAAATAAATTCAATGAGTTCTACCGGTATTGGAAACAACGCTTTTAATCAAATCATCAATAAAAGATGACAAGAACGGGGAATGATAAGGACTTCACGTCAGGATCTACACCGATGGTTGTAGAACAGATGAGGGAAGCAGCGCGGAAATTTACTTCTAAGATTATTTGCAACCCTTCCTGAGTTATGAACTTGAGATATATTCCACTGTTTTCAATGCGGAAGTATTTGCAATAAAAGCGGCCATAGACAGGGCAACGAAGATCCTTAATGGAAGAATACACATAGGACAGCAACTTGGCACTGCAGGTGCTTGTCGACCATCGCGTAGTTTCACAACTAATGCAGGATCGATTGAAAATTACTGTAGGTCCTTTGAACACGGAAGTATGGTAGAAAATGTAACAGCAAAATGTAACAGGAGCTGGACCCACCCTTAAAAATGCAACTTCATATAAATGATACGATCAAAGTTCCACGACTAACTGTAAAAATCGAGCAAGATCAAACCCTCTTCAAAGAGAAAGACATCACTTGGAATGGTAAGAACAACCACAGGATAAACCAAGTTCTTTGGCCTCGTTCTTAGAAAACGAGAACAAACCAACTCCTAGGGAAAAACCGAAACAGCCTAAGAACATTAGTGGTAATATTTATAGGTGACAAAATCTTCTGGGTCATAACGCACAACGAAGAAGAATCGAGAAGGGTAGTAACGGTAGCAAGGAGGAAGATAGTACGGAACACGTCCTTCAAAACTGTCTAAATCTGATCAACAAACCCCTCTCTTGATTAAGGCGAACTAAACCAACAGAACTGAGTTACTTGGTGACCATAGAGCTAGAGAACCTACGTGGTTTCTGTAGGACTGTAGGATGGATCTTAAACGATAGTAGCATAGCAGGGATCTGAGGATCGAATCTGGCCTATCCTTTTTCCAGTGGTCCTCAAGTTTAAAACAAACTAATTAAGTATCGATAATAGTTATACCAAAATGCTTACGGGTAAGCATTTTGGTATAATATTATATCAGGATATCCTGGATGAAGCTGAGAAGCCATTAAACTTGATCTGAACAAGAAGTAAGCCTTGAGAAATGTCACAAGTGACAAAGTGGCAATACGGAGAGAAAAAGTATTCCTGCTTAAAGCTGCCAAAACCACTTTGCTCAACTTTGGTTTATATCTATCCAAACTAGGATATCTCAGACGCGTAAACCTTCAGACAAGGATTGTAGAAATGTTGTGTAGAATCGGTGGGTAAATATAGGGTCATAAGATAGTAGAGCACATTTTGTTTAGTTCTCACTCGAAGGAGGTGAAACACAGTTGGAGATCTAAACTTCAGGGATCTAAATGATGTCTTTAAATGTGTTAAGTGGTAAATCTTAAAGTTTGCAATGGTCGGTGCCATGTTTAATGAAAAACAGAAGCGTTCTCTCGCAAGAAATATTCACACCCTTTCACCATAGCCCTGTGGTTATCTGGGTGTAGGTGTTCCTCTAGGTGGCACTAAAAATTTAATCAGACCCAGCACCGAACATATATACTGAAAACATTTCTCAGGCTGTATAGTGGGTCTTTACTCCATCAGTTGAGAGTGTATTGGAACTATGGTATCAGAAAGAAGAAGGATTTCCGGGCATCAGAACAATCCGCGAGTGAGTAGTCTTCTGCATGTTTTCGTTCGTCAAAATAATAGAATTCCATTTTATCCCAATGAAGTGCGCCCAATTCTATCATTTTCGCGGAAAAGCGTGTGAATCTTTGAACCAAAACTACTTCCGCCAATCTCAATCCTCACAACTATGAATACAAGGGTTGCAAATTCTTCTACCACCAACCACCTGTTGCAAATTAATCCCAATGACGACTGGAAACGAAGAAGCCCCAACATTTAACCCCACGGTTACGAGCGCATGTCTCATTTCCTCTTCCGAACGCATTATAAAAATTCTGTAACCACCATTCGAGTCCAAGTTTTCCACAGCATCAAGTTGTGTCCAGATTTCCAGAGGAAAACATCCCAAACTCAATTGATTTCCAAAAGGCTCCAAGAGTTACGTCTACTTCCGAGTAGTTAGTGACCACATAGTGTATAAAACGGTTACGAATTTTCAAAATGACGATTTCGTGGTGTGATGTGTAAATGGAATCTACTCTAAATTTAATCGATCACCATTAAATTACGAGAAGTATTTCTTTGTTATACACTAATTAGATTAGTTAACAACGAACTAAGATGAAAAATGGATTATTCGCATACATTCAAGTGTAGAAAGTTTTCCATTTAGTGTTGATAGTTCTTTGTACGCTCTTCAGAAAAGTACGTTTTGGTTTTTGAGTCTCAAATCGGCTGCAAAGTGTCCTTTTGTCGGAATATATTAATCAGCTGAAACAAAGAGTATGGAAAAGTTGCATGAATATCAAGGATGGAGTGGTCGATTCCACGAATGGCGTGACGGAGTAAAAGAAAAATTTTCTACATTTCGTCAAGAACATCCGGAAAACCTACTGGAGGCTGCAAAAAATGCTGCACTCAAACAAGCCAAGGGAAATGTTAGCGCCGCACAGGACTACACTCATATATACAGGTGGATTAAATGCATACAACCAATACAATTTCCAAGCGCTTGTAAACCAAAAAAGTCATATCACCAAAGTATTTACTCGTTTCAATTTGGTGCGAAACCAGTGCCTTCCGATTGATACATTTTCCGTGGAAATATTTCCCACAACCTTGTTAAGTAGTGCTAATATTTCCGCAACCATATTACCATTGCCATTAGACATCGATTGTTGTGGATTTTCTTTCTGGACAGTAGGAAATAGAATAATGTGAGCAAGTTCAAGAGCAGATTTAAAATATCAATACGGGGAAAAGAAAAATATTTCTGTTGTTTATGCCTTCACACATGATAACACATTTTCATTCATGTCAAAGATTTACACATTGTGTTTCACGTGAGCTTTCTGACATGTGAAACAAATTATTTAGTAACGAACGTTTTAAGTCTAAATGCAGAAGAATTTTATCATTAACGATAGTGGCTTCACAATGAAGATGTTTCATTTATTATTTCATGTCTGAATTATTTCATATTTATATTTGTTTTAGAAATGATGAAAAAATCTAAGAACTACCTTCTTGTCACTCCCATAAATATTAAGACCTATTTAAACAGAAAATCGGCGGGATAAAGGAGACAATATCCAAATGCCGCGGACCTAATAGGGCGCATTGGTATCGGTTGAAGCCTTGTCTTTTATTAGTCAATTGTAGTAGTCGAAGGGAAATGATTACCCACTTGAATCCCAACCGACAAGGTCTGAGATCCAAAAGAAAGTCTAATGTGTTCAGAGGAAAATGTATTGCCAATATAGTTTACACGTATTTAAAATTGTCCGCAACAGTCCCTTTCCTCATCCGAACACCGTATTCAGAGTTCCTCCAACTCCTGATACCCATCATGGTAGACAATTATGGGGATCTCAGTAAAGCACCTGTTTGTACCCTTTTAGACTACTTCTAAAGTCTCGAAATTGTGATGCTGAAGGTGTCACTTGATCTCAAGAAAATAGAAGAAGCCTGAAGGGACCAAGTCCTGTAGGGCGGCTAAGAGAGTTCTTCCACACTGCGTTTTACTATAGTTAACCAAAACGAAGACAGCGTACGATGGTCTCTTGCCATAATGAAAATACCAGGACTCCGCTATCTCCTATCTCATACTTCTTTATAGTGTTTTAAAAACCTCGAAGCCAAATTGACTTTCGTTTTGTTGTAGAACACTGTGAGACACAATTTTATTATATTATATCCATTATTTTATTGCATAACGCAGCTCTGAGGAACGAGGCACCTTCAAAATTCTACGTGTACATTTCAACAAAGGTCAAAACGATCGGCTGCACTTTACAACAGCCCGCAAGCGACTGACGCGATTATTTTCGTTTTGCTAGACACTTGTCAACAATACTTAATGTTTGACGCGCTTCGGTAATGCGTTGCTTTGGAGGGAAGGTCGTTCAACTTCATTTGACTATATTTTTAACAGTCATCCACTACATCCATTAATTTTGATTAAAAATTGTATTGAGTATGATCTGGAATTTACTTATAATTTAAAGTTAAAGATGAGCAAACAGAAATAAAAGATCGCTTTCCAGGTCTTCTCGTCTCCTTTCCCTACTTCACACGGTACTTTGTAACCTATCTTTTTTCTGACTCGTTTTGGGCGCCGTATATTGTTTTAGACAAGCGGAGTCTATAGAAATAATATAACTGTTAAAACTTGTTATTGAAACCAATGTCAGACTGAATACTCCAAACTTAATTCAGCTTTTCAAATAATTTTAAAATGCGCTGCTACTCTGTATAACATTTCCATAATACACTCTGATTTTCCAGCAACAAAATCTACTTTTTATTGTACAATGCAGTGATTCGCACTCTATATGACGGAGCCTTAAGCACACTAATGAGAAATACGAATTCAATGTCTCCAAATATGACCAAAAACACTTTCAAAACCGGAGAAAATAAGAAAGCTCTTAAAATAAATGGGAAACAAGTCGAACTACTCTGAAATAACTGTTGTCCTTTCTCTGTTTTCGTATACGACGCCTCCGACAGTATCGTCAATCGACCGCGTCCTCCAGTTGTTGAATTCAAGTGGCGATTCCCTTTTTACGTTAATTTTGGATGTTTCCACTGGTATTCGCTAATTAAAATTAGCCGAGAATATCTTCAAAGACATCCGTTCTTCTACTTTTACTCTTCTAAATCTGCCAGAATATTGCAGTGCCCGCTTTTTAACAATCTTGCATAGTTTCGACCACGGTTCTCGGTTTTTCAACTTATTTTTTAATGATCTCCTTCGGGTTCTGCTACCACATTGCTTCTTAAAATCGATCTTTTACATGTATTGGTTTTCTCCTCATGAAGATCTGCGTCTTACAAACGCAGGCTTTATTACCGTTTTGCCTCCTTGTAGCCGTCTTTTCTTGTGTTCCAACTGGTTTCAAAAATTTACAAAACTTACTTGTGATACATTGCCATCTTTCATAAGTTTTACGCAAAGGTACGATTACGCGTTTTTTACTTCTTGGAATTGAGGGCAAGTCATTGGTAAATGTAATTAACGGATTGGTAACGGGTTCGAGACGGCGATGCGAGAGCGCGACGAGAGTCTCGCAACAAATGTCAAGCAGTTTTCGTAACATGCGTTTGTATACGTCATCGTACAATGATTGCGTTGCGTTGATGCGAGACGAGAAATATTCGGAAAAACGAAAATTGCTCGCAAGGAGGTGCGTGACGTTTGTCAGATGCTCTATGGTGCTTAAATGAAATTTGAAATTCAAACGACTTAATTACTTTTTAAGGTTATTCGGAATGAATTTAAAAGGAAAATTTCGTGCATCCATGTTGAGGCTATTATTTGCCAAACGAAGAAAAATTCCAAATTCAAATATTTTGAAAAATCAAAAATAATTTTAATCAAAGTTCATTCAAAACGTCACCAATTTGACATTTGTTATATGAACATTATTCTTCCCCGCATCGCGTGCATTGTAAATTAAATGCGTTGCACGACGACAAGCGAGAATCGCATCGCCGTCACGCAGTATTGTATCTGGGCCTTAATCGTGAATTATCGTAGATCAAAAGTTCTAGAGTAACATTTAATTTGTAAATGTGAATTATGGAAAAAATCGAGTATTGAGCCACAACTAAAATCTTTACCAAGTAAGGAAAGTCAGTTCAAATCAAAATGGAAGAAATGGAATTCGTTTTCGGTTTACAAGTAGCACAGTGTCTTTAAGCAAGGCGGGGACTCACTTGAAGATGACCCACGCCCAGGAAGGCCTATCTGAACGAAAAACAGCTTGGAAAAATTGTTGGAGTATCGGATACGACAATTTTTAAATTTCTTAACTACCATCTTGGCATGACAAGGGTCAGCGGGAGTTACCGAGAAACAATACGATTTTTGGACCTCTGTGGTGAAGACAAAAATGGACTATTTAATCAAATTTTTACTGGAAACGATACTTTGGGTTCACCATTACGCACCTGAGTGTAAACATGGCTCTTTTCATGGCACAAAAAAGGCATATTACCACCCATGAAATTTAAGGTTTCACACCCGACTGGTAAAATCATGCCAATATTCTTTTTAGACTCAGAAGGGATCCTGCTGACAGATAACAAAGGTAAAGGCACCGTCAATCGGAGAATACTACGCTTGAAACATAGAGAGGTTAAAAGAAATTCATCAGAAAAAAAAATGAGAAAATTGACCAAAGGTGTCACAACCTTCTAAACGACAACGCGCTTGCTCACAAGTGTCGTGTTGCGTTGGCTGCCCTAGACAAGATGGTCTACGATTTTTTGGATCAACTACTATACCTGAGTGGCTGAGGGTCCTAGTACTGACCTGGATATCTGGTCCCAAAAGTAAAAAAAGAACTTCGTGGGAAGACGCTTTCAAGGTATGAAGAAGTGATGGAAGTAATTTCAGCTTATTTTTCGGATGAAAACAAAAGCTGATTGAAATGTCTGAAAATATATAACGTTAGCAGGTGAATACTTTGGGAAAAAATAATTCTGTGTTATCATTCTCACTTCTTCCTCTCCATTCCGGGAACTGAAAAATGCTCTCTTGCATGTGAAACAGTCAAAGTTCTCTGCTCTTCAATCATTCTATATTGAACTAAGCAATTTGGTGTCGATAACTTGTGTCAAACATGTAATTTTTATTTGACAGGATTTTTCCAGGAGACGCTGGAGATCATAATAGAATAATAATATCATCTTCGTTAGCTGGAATTAAGTTTGAGTAGTTTTGTATGATAACAAACCTCTAGTTTAAATGGAGAGTTTCTAGAGATAGCTACAGTACACGTAGCTTAACTTGAAAAAAGCTCTCACACTCTGCAGGGGCATCACAAAGTAAGAGATACGAGGTTTATTCAAAAAGTATCGCGAATTTCATGTTTTTTCAAGAATTATTTATTTATTCATGAATATATATTTTGTCCCCTTCAAAGTAATCCCCGTCAGATATTATATACTTGTGATAACGTTTTTTCCAATCCTCGAAGCATTTTGAAAAATCATTTTGTGTGACCTTGTTCAGCTCCTCCTTCGATGCCGTCTTTATCTCCTCAATCGTGGCGTAGCGTCGTCCTTTCATGGGCCTCTTCAGTTTCGGTAACAACAAAAAGTCACAGGGGGCCGGGTCTGGGAAATACGGTGGCTGCGGCATTAGTAGAGTCTTGTTTTTGGCCAAAAATTCGCGCACAAGTAACGATCTGTGAGCAGGGGCGTTATCATGGTGCAAAA
This sequence comes from Stratiomys singularior, assembly GCA_954870665.1. Lineage (NCBI taxonomy): Eukaryota > Metazoa > Arthropoda > Insecta > Diptera > Stratiomyidae > Stratiomys > Stratiomys singularior. Next base: position 26,465,752 of record OX940878.1, on the reverse strand, counting down.
GCCAATTTTTGTTCTTCCACAAATCCGTGCGTTTCTGGTGGATTGCTTCTCGCAAATTGAGCATTACTTGAAGGTAATATTCCTTATTGACCGTTCTACCCTGCGACAAGAACTCATAATGCGCCACGCCCCTGCAATCGAAGAAAACTGTCATCAAAACCTTCACATTTGACCGAACTTGGCGTGCTTTTTTCGGTCCCTCTGAGAACATTCTGTACCACCGAAAAACGTTGCTTTTGTACAAAGTAGCTTCGCCGTATGCAACAGTCAACATTCTGAATGCATCCGCGCACTTTAAGTTGTTCTTCCACAAAATTTAATACAAATTCTTTGATCCATTTTTTGGGATAGACGAAAATCGAAAACAAGCTAAAAAACGTCCACGCACAATAACTGTCAAAAACTGACTGGACATTCGAAATGGACGGAATTGTCAACATAAGTGAGGGTCATGAGTACCAACATAACGCCACCAAAAGATCAAGTATTGAACATACGTTGCCCGCGAAAATTCAAAATTCGCGATACTTTTTGAACAAACCTCGTACAATTACCCCATGGAGCAATCAGAGCGAGCGTAGCAAGTGTGAAAAATAACGAAAAGTTAGTGAAATGCTAGTATGTTAATGCCTCTAGAATGTAAGTTAGAACTGGTTAGTAGCTAACATAGCGCAATTACCAACGAGTACTAACTCTAAACGAGACAGCAATCAAACTCACAAACCAACAGTATTCGATTAAAATTTTTGAGATGCAATGGTGTTTGTAAGCAAAACTTGTTGGAAATATGACATAAATTCGAATGTGCAGAGGGATACGAATACGTATTATATCAAATTTTGGATTTATGCACAACAATTTACATATACTAAGCTCAGAAAGCTAGCCAGCGTGATCCTTCCACCCGCCTACATTATCATACATTCGTATACAAGCTCTCTATCTTGCAAAGCTCTTTTTATTTACTACATGGAGTATTTGCATCTCTTTCTTTGTGATGGCTTTCGGAAGTGTATGCGCTGATTAATCAGTAGCGCTACGGTCGTTATCATAGAGGTATAAAATATACAATATATAAGATATGTTATTACGCTATGGTGGTTATCCTGTGCTCTAGATCTAGATTCGACAGCAGGCTACCGATGAGTTAACGATTGGGATTGGCTACCGTATGAGTTAACGCCGAGTTACCAGTGTGTTCTTATGTGTGAGCTGTTGCTTTAATGGTAGAAAAAGAAAGGATTTTGGATGGTATACCGACAGGCGATAGATTTCGGATACAGTTCAGCAAACGAAGGTGAAAAAGGATGTGCGGTAACCCCAGCCGTACTTCAACATTACCCTGAACGCCTACTATTCATGGTTTGAAGCTTCTCTTCTACATTTTGAATGATCAACAGGATTTGATAAAACAAATTATCATGAAAATCGGCATCAATTGAATCGGATGAGTCAAACTCTTAAGGGAAAATGGCCTCTCTACGAACAGAGATGCGGGACGGTGGTTAAGGTTTATTACATGAAACTGCTCGGCCTCCTATTGTGAAACTGTATAAAATCTGCTTGGAAAAACATAATTGGGAACTCCTGATTTATCCATCGTTTTGAATAATTTGTCCACTTCGTGACACATTGTCTGACTAACGAACGGTTCCATTCGTATAAAGTCATATGAAAGTCAGTCAATACATGTGTAACCTCATAAGACGTATCGTTATCCTTTTGTCGAATATGTTGCAAGAAAGAAAGGAGAAAGTATTTGTCAGTGCTGGGCGATACATTGAGTGAAACGGTTTCCCCATATAAATTAAATAAATGATTGATCTTCTCATAAAAAGCAAACATCGTAAACTTATTCAAGTTTTTTCAAGATATTCAAGACATTTCAAGGTTTTTAAACCTATTTTGTTTCTTTGACATGAAAATGATGAAATCTTTGATTTCAAATTGAAATCAGTTATCCTAAATGCAGGAAAGTTTTTTAAATATATCTTAAAAATAAGGTTATAATTACAACTACATTCATACATACCACATCACGTACATAATTTCTGAGAGCTACGTTTATTATATAGCTCGTATATATGCATTGTATGTACAATACACATACAGTGTAAGCAAAAACTGGACGCAGAACTAAACTTTTTCAGTAAATTTGTTATAAAATTATGTTTACCACTTCTATCAAAGTATTTGCATCTGTATCAAATTGTTAAAGCTCTTACCTTGGATTACTTCAAAGATGGAACACTAAATAACACAAATCATCCAAAATTTGCTCTAATATCTTCTAGAACGACATGTATCCAGTTTTGTCCACATTGAATCCCGTTGTGTGCAGGACGATTTGCAGCTGCATATGATTTATGTGTCGCTTGTTTTAGTATATCCACCGTCTTCACACTATTTATTAGCATTTGAGTGACACGCAGATGATGTTTTAGTTGAAGTACAGTTATTTTGAAATATTTTTGAGTCAAACGTAGTTAGAGTGAATTATTTGAAGATCAAAACGAAAAAATTTCTTATGAAATTTAAGATTTAACCATATGCGTAAGTCGGGTTTGATATTCTCATCAAAATATAGCAGCACAACTAAAAATATGTCTCCGGACATTAAGTTTGGTTCGAAAACATCGAATTCTATCGGCTCGAAAATCTTTGTGGCCGGCTAAGGGTGCCATCTGATAATTACAAATGGAACAAGAACACCTAAACATGCTACAGCGGCATTCAATAAGAATGTAAGCAATCGAAAGTAAAATGAGCCTTGCATACAATTCATTTAGTGTCCGCAATAAAGAAAAAGAAACCAAGAAAGAAATATACGATCCAAGGATAAATTGAAGACTGGAAACGTGTTATTTTCTATCGTTTCCTTTCAGACGGGAATGAATATTATTGCCATCTATGCTACTGAGAGAACTCGGGAGCATCAGATCAAATAAACAGTGAAGCAGGGTGGCTGACATTTGATGGTGTGGGGCTGCTTTACATTAAAGAAAATAAGCTCATTCCGAAAAATCGAAGGCATAATGAAAATAAAAGGGTAACTTAGCATTATGCGAGAAAATTTACCCGATATCTTTGAACAACGCGACTATCCAGTAGATAAGATGGTTCTTCAGCAGCATGAAAATCCAAAGCACACTGTAATTGTGGTCAACAAGTGGCTTCCTATGCAAACGTTTCAGACGATGAAGTGGCCCATACAAAACCCGTTGAGAATTTATAAACGATTGTGAAAAGGATTCTGTCACAAAAGGAACGCGGGCCCAGAACATTGGCCGAAGTCTGTGAAAGATTTCAGGTTGAACTAAAGAAATTTCCAGATCAGACGATTCAAAACCTGGTAGAGAGTATGCAACACCGGATCGAGAGTGTTATAGCAAACCACGGCCTTTGAAGCAAATACTTCCCTATCAAGGTAAGCAATTTGGACAAAACTGGATAGAGTCTGCGATGATATTTGATATTTTCTTAAATTTTGAAAGAATTTTGTATTAAATATTGAATGGTAAAAAAAATATAGCAGGTTTTTATTTATGTGCAATAAGAGGAGAGTTCAAATTATTAGATGGAAAAAAGATTTTTAAGTTACCTGTAGAAAAATATCCGCATCTGTTTTATCCGTGACTGAGAAGATATGGTGATGTATAAATATATCAATGCATGAACAAAGGGTACTTAAAATGAATCCTTTTTACGCCTTAAATTGACATATACACCTGATTTCAAAGAAATTTGCCTTCAGTATAGCATTATCCCAAAGTAAACTCTTTCTCCGAATCGGACGATTATTTTCCCATTTGCAGTATTTGTTTATGTCCTGTCCATAAGTTCTTAACTGAATTTATATTTAGACCTAACCATTCTCAATGGCTTATCCTAACAAATCTCACTAAAGCTGACAGCCAGATATTATCATTCAAATCAAACTTTATTAACTGAATTTCCAACGGATCAATTCAAAGGAGGAAAACTCGCCTGGAGCTCGTGCGAGTATCAGCCGCAGTCATGGGTATAGAATTTTCATATGCTGCTGAAACTGCATTCGTATCGCCAACTTTACTCAAAATCGGCGTGGAACATCAACATATGACGTTGGTATGGGCACTGTCTCCACTAGTTGGATTCTTCCTTACTCCCATCCTAGGATCAATGAGCGACAGATGCAAATTGAATTTAGGACGTAGACGACCTTTTATTGTTTTACTCTCCATAGGAGTCTTTTTAGGTGAGTAAATTGTTGTGTATCAGCGCATACAAGATAAAAGGATAAACCAAGCAATTTCGATTGATATAAATTTCATTTAGGGTTACTGTTGGTTCCGAATGGAGAAAATCTGGGATATATGTTTGGTGATGTGGATCCACATTTGCAAATTGCTGCTATGAACTTAACAAATCAAACGGTCAATAATATAAACGTTTCACCACATCGTGCCTCAGCATCCGAAACTGAGGTCGAAGAAGTACCAAAGACGTCTCATCCTTGGGGAATATTTTTCACGATAATAGGAACTGTCCTGTTGGATTTCGATGCAGATGCTTGTCAGAGTCCTTCTCGAGCATATTTATTGGATGTTACTGTACCAGGTATTTGATTGATTGCGATTAAGATAGATAACTTTTAAAATGAAATTCGCCTGACAGATGACCATGCCAAAGGACTCTCAACGTTTACTATAATGGCAGGACTTGGAGGATTTATGGGGTATTCTTTAGGTGGTATAAATTGGGATGCAACTAGTATAGGTGAGTGCGGTCCTTATTTCAATTTGATTCCTTTTCAAAACTCTTCATCAAAAATTTAGGACGAAGACTAGGTGGACATGTTAAGGCTGTTTTTACACTTATCACATTTATATTTGTATTTTGTGTAACGGCAACGGTGACAAGTTTCAAAGAAATCCCTTTGTGGGTTATCGAGAGTCAACCTCCACCGAAACCAAGTTTTGATGATGACGAAAGTGAAAAAGAAGCTAATGAAAGTGACCAATTAGAGAAGAATGGTATACCAATGTCTTATGGAACGCTCAATGAAGAGACAGATGAGAACAACTTCACACAGATTGTGAGTATTGTTTCAGCTAGACTGTTGATCCTTGGGATCATTTAATATTTAAGAAAATCAAAATTTCAGGAAGAGCAACGAAAGCCTCGGTACACGACTCCATTAAAGCCAGAATATGCGGCAGTACCAGGTGAGAATATTGCTGAAACGTCGTTCAACGAAAATACTGAAACCGGTCAAATACCACCAATACAAGAACAAGCTGTTGCATCATTGTCCCATTATTTGCTCTCAATCGTATTCATGCCACATTCAGTGCGAATGGTCTGTCTGACAAATTTATTTTGCTGGATGGCTCACGTTTGCTATTCGCTGTACTTTACTGATTTCGTTGGTGAAGCTGTTTTCGGTGGTGATCCTAAGGCCATGGAAGGAACATTAGCACAAATCTTATATGAAGACGGAGTTCGCTTTGGTTGCTGGGGAATGGCTATGTACTCACTATCATGTGCATGCTACTCACTTATAATAGAGAAGTTAATTGCAAGATTTAGGTAAGAATTAATCAATGTTCTGAATTTCTACGGTTTTTAATTTTCCCGAATGTTTATTTTATTTACAGTTTATCTTTATTATTATTTTTTACCAAACAGTGTTTTATTTTTCTACCAATCATTTGTATGCAACCATACACGAGATCTGGATCATACACGATTGTGTGGTTTAAAGTGGTCGCAGGATAATAAACTTAGCATCGGTAGAGCTCTATAGAACATTAATTGATTAACTAAGCGATTTTTATTGAAGTCCAACTTTCTCGCTTCCTTGATTCCAAAATGAATGCCTTAAAGTAGTGTCAACTTTGAAGTTCGTTTTGCACATACGTTCGTTTACACATAACAAAGCAGACTTCAACTACGCAACACACCTACAGAATCACACACACGAACCCGATACTATGGCAAACTCAATGACGCTACTACACAAACAAAAAAAGGGACTTAGACTTGACGTACTAGAGAAATTAGAGATCTACAAACACAAAAAAACCCACGGAAATATTATCAACGAACAAATAATGACCAACTCCGACACAATATTTTCAGTCCTCGACCCAATCCTTGTCAAAAAAAAGAAAACGCGACGAACCCGACAACGATAATCCCACGATCCTGAAAAGATCCAAACTTAATGACCCTCGTTAACACCTAATTAACCAGACCTACCCCTCCGAAAAAAATTTCACATGTAAAAAGATGGACACCGCGACAAAGACATCAGAACGAGCTGAAGATGGCTGTATGCAGCCAAAACGCGTCCTCGAGACCCACGAAGCAAGGCCCGGCTGACCCAAGCTACCCAGAGTAGTGTCAACTTTCTGTAAAACGTTGTGGGAAACTTGTGACTGAAGCACTTGTTATACTCAGCACAGCAAATGATATTATTCCTATCTTGTTCCTATAAAGCGTGCAGCATGATTCAAGTTGCGTTAACTGATTCAAAAAGATCTGCTACGTGGACTGGACGACGATATCAACACCCTGGTCCAGACACATAGACGATTGACTGCCAGAAAGCTTGAGAGTGTGAGATCTCAGTTAAACATTCTAACGAGTTTCAGAAGTTTTTGGTAGATCATCCGGCATCAATCTACTAATCTATGCGTCCCGGCCTGGGAGTTGGCACCTGACGAGAAGTGGCAGGGATGCGTGTTCGAAACCAGCTTGAACTCTTTCCATCTTTCTAAAATATTAATTCTAACGATTTTTTGCTCAAATACTTGAAAATACCTCGATTGCGGCGTAATGTATAGCAGTCCTTATAACGGATAACTACAGAGCCAATTATTGGGAGTGTCAGTTAATAATGTTGATTTAGATAACAGATGACGCAACTTTTACATATGGTTTTTGTCTATAATAACTTTTATGGTATATTGGACGGTTAACATCTGTCTTTATTCTCACTTCGTCATTGAACGAAATAGCGTGAACAACAAAGTTTTTTTGCTTCTAAAATGTCAAATTTTGTTCCTGAAAAAGGTGTTTTGTGGGAAAGTTTAATAACCTTCTTTCATTTGAAGAAAAGCGCTGCTTAAAGTTATCCATTGTTGGTAGAAGCTTACGGTGAACATGCTCCAACTCAAAAAACAAAACATGATAACGATGGTTTGCACGCTTCCGAAGTGGTGATTTTGGCTTGGAAGACAAAGAACGACTATGTCAGCCAAAAAAATTTGAAGATGCAGAATCACAAGCATTATTGGATGAAAATTCCTGTCGAAAAGAATTTGCTTGAAGTTGGGTGTCGCCTGATCAACCATTTCTGAACGTTTACATGTTATGGGAAAAATTCAAAAACTTGGAAAATGGTTCCCACATCAACATGAAAATCAACTCAATGCCCGAATAAAAAAACTCACTGAACAAAAAACGACCATTGATAGCTCGAAAACACCACAAAGTTCTGTTCCACGATGGCAATGCCAGACCTCATCGGGCAAACATCTTTAAAGAAAAATTAGAAAGGCTCGTTTGGGAACACCTTGATCACCCCTCGTACTCTCCAGACCTTACTCCTTCTGACTACTATTTGTCCCGAGCGATGCAGATCAGCTGGGCCGACGTACGCTTTCGAAATGCTGAAGAAGTGCGAAAATGGGTCGATGAATGCAAGATGAGGACTTCTTCAAACGTGAAATCAACAAACTTCCCAGAAAATGGAAAGAAGTCATAGCTAACGATGGACAACATATTGGTTAATGTAGTCATTCATTTAGCTATTGAAATAAATGATTTTTCAAGCCCAAAAATCGACATCATCAACCGACTCTCCCAATATGTTGAAGACCTGCAAGAACATCAGATGGACTTGGAAAAGGTTTGACTTCTTGCCAAGGGACTTAGTTCCAATTTATTTACAACTGCATGTTGTATTTTACCGATTAGGATTTACGACTTTCATGTTTAAACAAAGTTTAAGCCGTCTTAGCTGATGTATTATTTTCCAAAAGCTTTTCTGAAGGATCAAATAGCGGTTATCCATCGAAACAAAGTTTCAACTGTATCAGTGGGGAATGAAATGTTCCTTAGAACCAAAAATCTCCCTCCAAATTCTATTCAATGCCAAGATGATACTGGCCATTTCTATTAATGGCTTGGAAGTTGTTCAAAACACTACGTTGGTAAGGCTTCACATTGATCTGTGACGTTTGAGAGGTCTGGAGGACTTGATTCGTAATGAAATGTAAGGAATATGTAAGAGTCGCTGTTGGATTTTAAATCATAACAATGCTACAGGACATCTAGTTTTCATACCACCTGCATTTTAAGCTAAACGTTATAACACTCTATTTTTCCTACCTCTTTACTCACCTGACCTTTTCCTTTGTGACTTTTATTTTCACAAGCATTTATCTGATTCTTTTTGGCATACTTTGTGACTGTTTCAATGTAATAAAACATTAATCTAATTTAACATTAATCTGAAAATGATAAAAGCTTCTTCATCAGTGATTTATTATTTAAATGCAATCACAGTTGGCATCTTTTTTAAACCAGGAGTTTCAATCAAAGAATGAACTTTCTGCCCAAAAAAATCAGGCTTATCAGATGAGACTTATCCAAAAATTGGCGAATGGTTGTCTTATTGCACGCTGAATTTGATGAATCATGTAATTTCCCTTTGGGATTCAATGAAATTATCCTCATTGAAGCCATTCCTATTCCAAACATGTAGTGGCAAAGATACTTTTTGCTCCGCTCCATGATTAAGCCTTGTCTCACGGCACTCCTCAACAGGTGGGATGTTACGTATATACCGCCTCCCTCCTAGCCTCCGCGCAGGGACACAACTCTTGACCAAGCTTACCCAAAATTTAGTGACAAAATCACTTGTGGCTCGGCTTCATGATTATGCCTAGTCTCACGGCTCCTCTGAACAAGTAGGACCTCATACGTCTACCGCCTCCTTCTTGACTCCGGTCAAGGATACAACACTTGACCGAGATTACCAGTTTAATGAAAGGTTTGTCAATTCCTGTTCGCAATTTATGAATCCTTAAGTGTTCTTCTTAGCCCTAGAAATGACAACCACCACCAACTAAAGTAGACACTTGTGGTTCTGATAAACTAATTCATTTTAATTTTTTCATTTTTCAATTTTCTAAGAAATAGTCTTAATGTATGTCGCACGAAGAATGAGATACGAATACCCTACGAAGCAAATAAAATGAGCTTTGCAAGATAGAGAGCTTGGAAATTTAATGACGCAGACGGGTGTATGTATCACAATTATTCTCATTCTGAGTCTAAATATTTGCGAGAATGATTTGTCCGATGTAGTACTATATTTGACTAGTATATGTTAAAGTATAGTTGATTGTTATTTTATAATAATACTAATATTAAGAGAATGTTAATGCCTTACATATCCAAATCATACCCGCCTTTATCTCCATCAGCTACATTTTTAATATAATAGCTTTGCAAGATAGAGAGCTTTTAAATTTAATGACGTATGTGAGTGGAGAACGAGATTTTTCGCTTTCTGAGCCTAAATATTACTGAGAATAATTTTTCCGGTGTGATAGCGTATGTGTACAGGTAAAAGCAATGCATCGTTTTATTTTTATGTGACCTATCCACGTCTTAGTCTTCATATCCTATTTATCGATACATCAGGAGAGTCCGACTCCGATGCCGTTGAACCAGAAGTTCGTTCGTTGTATTTGCGCTTGGTAGTGTTTACGCTATGCTCCTTTTCCCCCAACAATGAAGCAGTTTTGGAAGAGACTACACTTTCAAAGCTGCAAGAAATATTTATCAGTTTTCGGCTCAGGAAGAATGGAAATAGTATTGGAAAAACGGTCACTACCAACATACAGTAGTATGAGGCTTAGCAGGTCCATTTCCGCGCCAAAGCTTTGACCATAGCAGGGTTGCAGTTTCGCTCACCAATGAAGCATAAAAGATGTCTATACTGGAAGATAACATAGCCTCCTTATTAGAGAAAATCTCAGTGGCGTATTTTTGCAGTATAACTGACTCTGACATCGAATGCTCGACGAAAACGTCGAGGGTCCCAGAACCTGAACCAATCAGTCCTCTATTGACACATCTCTATTGACGTTTTGTTCATTGTGTAGTCAGGACATAAGTGGAAAATTATTTGAAGCACTACTCGGAACTCACTCATTGTTTCATATTAGCTTTTGAGTTATGTTCGAGAATAACCATTTAAACGGCATCCTTGAAATTAACTGCGTGTAGCGCGAGCTAATCGTAAATACAATTTGTTTATATGTTTTCCTCATGACGGACGTTGCCCAAAACGTTTTCAACTCATCGAGGTGAATTGCAATGATGCATGCGCTTTAGAGAAGATTCTATTCATATTATTTCCTCTGTTACCCATGGAGCAACCAGCGTCTGCTTAGAGTGCTAATTGGTTACGTAGGAGTAACCAAAAGTTCTATACTGGAGCCAAATCTTTGGATAGAAATATATGGTTTTTTGTTTTTTTGTGGTCAAAACCCCTGGCAACCTCTTAGGTGGACAGGGGTTTAATGAGTAGTTCAGAAGCATTGCACATCTGGGAGTCCCATACTCAGGGCGTAAACAGTCTGGTGGTATTGTCCTTAAACGGCAATGCTAACTTTTTAAGTATTTTTGCAAAGAGTAAGCGGTTGGTCGGCCGATAAGGCGGAGCTTTAGACATTAGACATGTGCATGGAAAAGGCAACATTCACCAATGCAAATTCCTTACAGAGCACAAGTACAGGGTGGAGAAAAATTAATGTTAGTAAGGCGTTACATATTTGAACAATGTACAAACTTGGTTTCGATAAATTTTGAAAGCAATTTTCTCATCAACACTATGGGATTTAGTCAATGTTTCAAAGTGCGTACCCAATATTCTAAACCTAGTTACAATTTCTAAATGACCAAGAACAGTAAAGGACCATTCTGGTAGCGTAAGACGCCATATGTCACACAAGACTTAAACTGTAGCTTGACCTTCAAACAAAGCCACCAGACTAGCAGAAACGACTCGGTGAAGCTTTTTGTTTCTGGTAATAAGTGGAAAAAGTTCAGACCATATTCATAATTCGAAAATTTGCAATGGATTCCATTTTTGCGAAGGATCCAACTGTAGTTCGTGTGAATTGTGTACACTTTGGTGTAGAAAATCATCCCAAAAGTTCATTTGAGCATATTTTTATGAAAACGAGACGGATCAGATGGTTAATGGTTGATTAAAAATTGATTAAGACCACGGGGCATAACAATACTGTTTTGCAATTTTATAAAAAAGATTGAGACGCAGCACAAACTTCAACGGGCACCTAGGATGCTGAAGGCTACCTTTAGCGTGCACATTCCGTAGAGTTTATATTGGCCTTCGCGTTCTTTTGATTTTATTGCCTCTGACATTTTTTTGAGGAATATCTAAAGAAGTAAAATTTAATAATATAACCAATAAGCCATCCATGCACTCAAAAAATTATTTGCAATGAAATCAATACAGTAGCGTCACAATTTTGGAAAAGGTCATAGAAAGTGCCCGCGTAGAGCATGAATGTATGCAACAGATAATTGCAATCATTATCGAGTCATCATTTTGCGTATATGGCCTTAAAAATCTCCTTATTTGTATGTTACAGTCCTCATAAAATTTTCTTTCATACTAAAAAGTTTTCAAGAAAACGAGCTGTGACATTCATTTTGAGTCAAAGCTGCAGCCTTTCTTTAATTCCCACGGTAAAGACATTATAAATCTTCAAGGTTTGTAATTTGGCGCGGAAAGTATTTAACGATTTCAAAATATTTTCGAGACTCACCAGCACATCTACTTCATTTTCTGATAAGCAAGAGTCAGTGTTGTTGGAAAGGCTCATATCAATAAGAGCTTTGGCAATACACCATTGCCAAACTGATCCATTTTGCCAAACAATCACTAGTCCTAAAGTAGAAAGTCTGTAGTCGGCGAGCCTTTGAATTTACCAATAGGTTTTCTCTCTCTTCTGATGGTGTCACTAAGATCAAATTTTTTTTGTGGTAGGGAGGTGAAGGCTGTTTACGCCCTGAGTGTGGGACTCCCAGACGCAAAATGCTTTTGAACTACCCACTAAACACCTCCCCTGTCAACCTGAGAACCTAGCCTGGAACCGTTTGACACATTACTTCGGGCTAGGCCTCGTGTTCCTACGCCTAGAGGCGCCTTCGCATTATGGGTACCTCTTCTTTAACGGGAAGGACGGGAGAGGAAGGAAGTGTTACAAAAGAGATCCATCCATCCCCGATGCCTCCCAGCGCTCCAATAAAGCTTTTTTTAATGTAAGCATTGCCCGTGCATATTGCGCCACGCGATTCCAAATGTCAACTGTTTTCAGCATTACTCCAACGATAGTTTCCGAACAGAGCTCTCCGATTTCGCTGAGTAGGACCCCTCGCTGCTAGCTCCACCTTTTGCAGTAGAAGAATGTGTGACAGGCGTCATCCAATTTTCCTGCAAAAAAAACACACAGTTAGGAGACCTAGCTTTCTCAATTTTGTAAAGGTAGGACCGAAAACAATCGTGTCCGCTGAAGAGCTGGGTCAAGTAGAAATCGGTCTCACCATGCACTCGACTGAACCACGGCCTCAGGTCAGGGATCAGACGTGCAGTCCACCTTCCCGTTGTTTCTTGCTCCCAGGACTGTTGCCAATCCCAATAGTATCCGCTCTCCGATTTCGCTGAGTAGGACCCCTCGCTGCTAGCTCCACCTTTTGCAGTAGAAGAATGTGTGACAGGCGTCATCCAATTTTCCTGCAAAAAAAAAACACACAGTTAGGAGACCTAGCTTTCTCAATTTTGTAAAGGTAGGACCGAAAACAATCGTGTCCGCTGAAGAGCTGGGTCAAGTAGAAATCGGTCTCACCATGCACTCGACTGAACCACGGCCTCAGGTCAGGGATCAGACGTGCAGTCCACCTTCCCGTTGTTTCTTGCTCCCAGGACTGTTGCCAATCCCAATAGTATTTGTTTTAAGTAGACTCCTTTTTTTTAGACATCTAACAGTCCACAATTTAAGCCGTGAGCATAGCGACTTTGTTGGGGGGGGGGGGGGGTGCGTCGACATATACTTTATTACAAAATTTATTTCCTCACAATATCGAAGAAGTTTTAACTATTTAACATTTAATATTGATTAAATTAATTTTTAATTCATAGTTTACATGTAAGGATGATAGGGCATCGGAATGCATTGATTTTATAGTTCAAATCAAAGGATGAAATTGCAACTTATCTAATGAATTTAAAGGCAAAGCACAATAATCGCAAGCGCATATTTGTGTTATTTTTCAATTTAAAGATTTCTAGGAAAGCTCTGCAATTGTTTCTTCGTCGATTTTCTTTTATTTAATCTCACTGCTAATCATGGTAAACTTATCTTTATCCTTTTTGCTTTCATCATTAACATACATTATATGCGCCCCCAATAATTCATGGATTTCTCGCATTTACAGAGCTAAACGCGTATACGTTGGAGGACTTTTATTTTACTGTGTAGGGATGACGCTAATGGCTCTTACTCGTGCCAAATTTAGCGTAATAGTTTTTAGTTGGGCTGCCGGCGTGATGTATTCAACATTATTCACAATGCCGTACCTTTTAATTGCTCATTATCATTCGCAAGGAACGGTAACTAGGAATCAAAGGAATATTTATTTTTAAAGTTAAAACATTTAATTTTTTCTCACTTGATAGTTCGAACTAACAGCAGATGGCGAAGCAAAACTAGGAACAGAAGTAAGGGGATTGGGAACTGATGTAGCAATTGTTAGCAGTATGGTATTCTTAGCTCAATTCATCCTTTCTATGTGTATGGGAACCATAGTTACATGGTCAGGAACGACAACAGCGGTTGTAAGTGTTGCAAGTTTTTTAAGTTTTTGTGGAGCACTCGCTGCAACACAAATTATGTATTTAGATTTGTAAATAATTTGTTGTTTTAATTCATTAGAATTAGTTTGTGAACTTTAAACTGTATTTATCAAATAAGCAGCTTCACTTTATAGTATTATAGTTTTAAGATTTGTTGGAGGAAGGGTTGAAAACGAAAATAAAACTCATGTTAAGTGGAAAAAAAGTGTGATTTTATTTCAAACTGATTTATGAAACATTTTGTGCAATTCAAAGTGAGTGTTCATTTGTTCGATTGAGATCATATTTCATATTTTATAGCATTTATTTCTGGCTTGAAATTTGTCTACAATTCCAGGATCATAAGGCACGCGTAAACATTGCATATAATGATGCGGATAATGATGAGTGTTCAAGCTATAATTCAGAGAATGAATTCTGAAAATTACTAAATTTGACCTTTGTTCAGACTTAAACGAGCTGTGTGGAATTATCCTCTCAAATTATTTCTACACTTGTCTAAAATATCTTTTTTAATGGACGGATAGTCGGGATGCACCTTAAGTACTTGTTGACATACATCGATCGCATCAGCATAACGTTTGGTTTTCATGTGATTGTAGGCCAGTTTATAGCCAATTTGAGGCTTGGATTTACCACTCAATTTCCAAGCATGATCATAGTTAGTAGCCGCAGAACGATAAGCTTGCTCCTTTTCAGCTATGTATCCCAGAAGTTCGTAAGCTTTAGCACATGATTTATTGTGACTCAATACTCGATGCAATAAATCTTGTCCCATATCATATTTACTTGACTGTATGTAAATATCAGCTAGTAATAGCCAACAGCGTTCCAAATATTCAGCTTCCTCGAAGTTCCAAGCATTTTTAACAATTCTCTTCAAATGATTCCGAGCTCTTTGGGTTTGTTTAAGCAAAACATGAGCTGATGCCATGCCTAAAACAGGACCAACTAGATCCTTATATTGCTCTTGTGACGCGATTTCGGTGCAATCATTTAGCGCTGCTTCAATGCTATACTTTTGTCGTGACGCAATTTGCAAAAAGTTCTTCAAAAGTCTGTGATTCACTGCTTCATTGTCCATTCCGCCTGGTCGCGGTTTCAATTCCTTCAAAAGTCTTTCGGCCGTTCGCAAGGCAATGACTCGTGAATCTTTGAAATCAATATCTTCGACATTTTCTATTGCTCCACCTTCAGTTGGTAGATCACCATCTGGATTTATGCATATATTAATCATATTGAAAATCGCTTGTTGACCCCATTCAGAATCGCGACGCGCATTATTGAAAAAACGCAATGCAGCGTTCGGATTACCATTATACCATTCGTACAGTCCCTTACAATAATTGAATCCTGCATTGGATGTCGGATTCGAAGCGTTTTGCTCGGCATTTTGTAGGAAAGTCAGTGCGTCCTGTAATATTCCTGATCTTCTCATCACTTCAATAAGTCGGGCCAGAGCTGTCCAATATGTTGGCTGACCGAGAAGTAGTTGCGAAAAGTGGTAAGCTGCATTGTCGAAATCCATCTGAAATATAAAAAAATTGAATTATTCAACCGGAACGGTTGCTGGTTAATTAAAGAGGAAACAAATCAAAATAATTTTGCAATACGATGCCAATAACTAACCCTGCAGTTGAAGTATTTGATTCCTTAACCCTCTAACCGGCAAGAGAGAAATAATGTTCGGATGAAGCCAATAATTTTTCCCAAGTAAATGTAGTCAAAGGAAACTTAATTTATAATTTTCAGGTGAAAAAAACATTCTGATCGAGCGGCAGGTGAGAAATAGTGAAGACCGTCTGTAGACGGTCTTGCCAGTTTGAGTGTAAAAATATCATCACAGATAAATTTTATTTTTTAAACAAGTTTGATTTGAAAAAAGAGAACAGTAAGAGAAAGGAACACGCTTTTAATATTATTTCTTGTGGTGATAGTCCCAAAAACAATTTTTATCAATTTGACCACATAAATGTAGGTCGCACTTTGAGCAAACGACCTGTGTGTCGGATTTTTTGCAGTGCTTACACCTTTTTTTTTTCTTTTCTATCTACCCACTTTGGAAAATGGTTGATACCGTCGAAACGAACATCATCAACTTGATGAACCGCTCTTCTTCTCTTCTTCCAACACCAGATACACCAGGCTTTGGTGATAAAGACCTACATACATCTTCAGATGATGGTGGTCGTCCTACGAGCTTTTTTTGTTTCAAGGACTCAAGGGCAGCAGCTATTTTCTCCCGAAAATCAGGCAGATTTATAACCGGTTCTGACTCATCGTTGGAAGCGTTTGCCTCCTTAGTATTCGAACGTTTGTACAAAATGAATGCATTTGTACACGCCATATCCACAAAGTGATAAAATAATCGTATCATAATATTACGAGTTTTAGCGCGAATATGGTATCGACCCATGAGACCATCCATGAGGTCTACTCCACCCATGTGAGCATTGTATTCCCGGATGATGTGAGGGCAGTTTATTTCAATGTATTTCTTTTTTTTTTATCATAGCGGGAAGCCTTTGCTGCTTGTTCATCCCCATTGGTTCTAGAAAATCGCTCAATTCCTAGATATGTTGATGCCAGGCGGACACATTTGTTATCCTTCCATAACACAATGGTCACATCAACTCCTTGGATTGATGTCATGTATTCCACGCAAAATCCTCTCTCCTCTTTGTTGATTTCGCTGTCGGTTGGCAGTTTACATGCTGGAATACGATTGGCTATAAATGAATGGAAATGTAAATCATGTTTCAATCAATAATTGGACATAACGATTCAAGTACCTCTCACTGTCCCTAAACTATAGATTCCTCTGGCCCTTAGATAGATTAACAGTGGCAAAGATGTAAAAAAGTTGTCAAAGTACAGTATGTGATTGACAAAATTGGGAATTGTTTGTGACAACCGAATCACAATATTTGATGTGGCTCCTAGGTCCGGTGTATCAGGTAGGATAACATTATCTCCGGCGCCGTTGTAGATTTCAAATCGGTAGGCAGTTTAATGCCCCACTTATGCGGCTTATTGGGCATATATTGACGAAGATGGTGTCTAGTCTTTGTGCTGCACATCTGTTCGTCGACGCATAATCTAGCGGTTTTTGGGATGGAATCGAATCGGTCGTTTATCTTTTCGGCAACAGTACGGATGCGAAACAAAGGGTCATAGCCCGGTTCACCTTTCTTCTTTCGCAGCGATTCATCTTGAAATGATAAATATTTCTTGATAGTAAGGTATCGTTTTGATGGCATACACTTCTGAATTGGCAAGAAGGCATTTTCCCCCAATAGCTGTCTAAGCTAGGAAAGCGGTGTATGGACATTTATATCATTATGCCGATGTATTGTCTTATTTCAGCAGCATTGGTGCTAAAGGAAGTGTTTACATTTTTGTCCAAAGCACAACGATTTGTCTCAAAAGCTATCAATTCAACAATGTCATCAGTGAAAAAGTAATTAAAGAAATCCATCGGTGTTTTGAGTTTTTTCACAGCCAATGGAAGTGACGCATTGCCTCGAAAGGCTACCTCGTTTACATGTAAACACATTGAGCGTTTACGCCACGTCAGTTTGGACAGATCCTTCCCGTCTTTAGATATTTCATTCAAAGCTGTTTATAAAAGATACAGACAATGAATATTTGTTTTATGAATTGATATATAAAATAATGTAAACAATGTTACACCCCCAATAAAACCACCAGAATTAGGTGTTATTGATGGTCCAGTATCTTCAACTCTTGGCATTGGAGATCGGGCTCTTTTAAGTGTACAAGATGCTTTTGTTGTCATATCAATTAAACTTGAACAAGCCGATGGTATCTCCAATGTGCTCAAATTCACTGAGAAATTTATAGCTTCTATAAATGCATCCGTGGTCTCTGCTGTTTCCATATTGTGCAGCATATCTGTTATGGCCTGTTCATCGTCCTCCGGCAGTGTATCGGGCTCGATATTATCAAAAACAAAAGTTGGATCATCAACACTTTCATCACTACTAAAATCTTCATATTCGCTTTCGACAGAATCCTTAAATTCAAGCAATTGTTCATCGGACATTGCCTCTAAATTGATTTTTTTCTTGTAAGCACGCTTATTAGGATCCATCTTACAGACAAAATTAAAATAAAACTGTAAAACTAATAAAACAATGGACAAACAATAGTGCTTTGATGAATAAAAGGTGAACACAAGAACAAAACAGGTAGCGAGTTTTTTTACGCTCAAACCGGCAACACCGTCCAGAGACGGTCTTCACTATTTTGTTTTAAAAACACAATTTCTTTATATTTTTCCCTTCAAATATATTATATAACTCAAATAAACCATGTTCACTACTAACTGTAAAATTTTGGGGTCAATCGCTTAATTCCAAATATTATTTTTAAATAATTCAAAAAGTTGAAATTTGCAAAATAATTTTTTGCGGCTAATTTGATCAGTTTTCACACGTCATTGATCGCAGCTGATAAACAACTTAACAGCTGGTGTCAGGGAGCATATTAACAAATAAAGCAAGGTTGCTAGAAGCATATTTTTCTTATTTGGAGAAAAAAAAATTGTAATGCAGCAATGGAGCCCAAAACTGGAAGACCGTCTGTAAACGGTCTTGCCGGTTATTGGGTTAACTACTTATGATTTTAAATACTTTTACAAAACTGACAAAAAATATAATGGCACGTAGCATATATCGATTGGACAGCTTAACTTGATTCGTTAAGTTGTATAATCATGTGAGGGTCATCTTAAAAAATTTACAGGAGTTAGCATATACAATTAAAAAGGGTTTAATAACGACTAACACCACGTCTCCCATCTGAACAAAGTTTGATATTATGCATACATCCTCGCCCCTCGTTATGCATACTTTCTTTCGGAGGTCCCGATTTCTTCTGGATTCTCTCTAGCAAGGGATGTCTGGATTCCCAAATTTTCAACATTAAATTTTAGCCAGGATAAGCTCTTCGTCGTCCGTAAGATGTGAGATATACCCGGTGAGAGTAAAACGTTAAATATCTCCCGCAGGTCTTGTTTCTTTGCATTTCTGAGCGGTTCGAAAGAATACCTTTTTGGCTACAGGCAAAAGGATCCAATGATTTCTTCCCCTCCATATCCAGACAGTGAGATCGGCAAATAATCCAAAGATTTGTTAGGCTCTAGTCGTATATTAAAATATTAATCTCCTGTGATTTCAAACAATCTAATTAGCAGTATCTCAAATTTTCAAGTTTTTCTATAAATTTTTTGTATTGAGTTTATACTGAATGCTGTGATTTTACTGCATGATTTTCATATGTTCAGTTAAAACACATTAACTGTATTTAACCAACATTCCGTGAACAGTAAAAAGTTCATTAATGTTAAAGTTCGCGGTACCTTCTGTTTCTTTTATTAAAAAAAAGTCTACCTATAGAAGGAAAACTTAAGAGTTTTTCTTCAAATTATTGCAGTTTTATATTTAATATTATCTTCTACCTCAGCATTGATATGCATGCTTGCCGGAGCGGCGCGAATCCTTGGATTTTCTTCCTTGTGTGTTTTTAATGAAGGTCTGAATAACTTCTATTGGGAGCATTCTCAGTGTAGCAAAACGCAACAGAGCAAAAAAAGAAGGAAAGAAAGGAGAACGGGTTTAACGCCTATTTTCTAAAATTTCGTTGATGCCCTGCAAATGTTTGGTTGTACATTAGCGAGCAAAGCAACACACTACGTTGGAGCATTGGTGGACGTAGTTTACAGGATTTTGGGGGAATACATAATTGGAGGGATTTTGTAGTGCGTTGCAGTGGTATTCGTTAAACTGAATCTGTGGCTTTTCGCCTTGTTTTTCGTAGCTCGTAATCATAATTTCTTTTATTTTTGACTATTAGCGTTGATTTAGTTCTGCCGACAAACTTGGTTCGTTCCGAACGTTGCTTTGAGATTTCATTTCGTACCTCGAGTGACTTGTATTTGATCACTTGAGATTATGCGATTCGAAGAAGGTATTATTTCAATATTTCTAACAAGAAAGTCATTTCTGCTTAAGCCTGACCATGTTCCTTTTTGTTCGGCCAACAAGTACCTCATTGATCGTGCAATGACGCTACCTTTGCCCAGAATCTTTGTTAAAATACGATGCATGCTTGTTTCAAAATTGCTGTCTCAGCTTCATGTCCTTCTGCAGTGATGCCCAGTCTTCGTCGTTCAAAGTTACAAAGATTGTAGTAATTATGTTGTCAGATACTGCAGCAGACAGGCGCGCAGTCCAGCCCAGTGTCGTATTAGCTCTTTTCCAACCGATTTTGAAGCTTCGTCTGGCTCGTCTGAGCCACGATTCACAGTAAACTTTCCACACGCTTATTTGAACGCAGAATATATTTCATGTACTTATTCTTTATGCGCAGTTTCTATGCGAAGATGCGCATATTTGTTCGTTGATGAAATCCAACCCGACAGACTGTTTTCGTTGTATTGTCAAATCGTTGTATTGTCATCGTCTATTGTGTCAAGAATGTCTGTTAGAGTGCGATGTGCATTATTTTTGAGACAACTCTGGGCTAAATAGAATTCAATGGGTACTAATTATAAATTTTCTTAACTTTTTTTATGAGCATGTTTCGAATGTACTAATTTATAACATTTATTGTATGGTGCATAATTTTGATTCAAGTTAACCTTTGGATGGTTAACCCTGTGAAATAGATACCTTACAAAATAATAAAGCGGCAAAATAATATAACAAATCATAAGTTGTACTAATAACTCAGTGAAACGAACAAAAGGTGGTGAAAATCAACTCCGAGGCGACGCATAGGCCCGCTGAAATTTTGTTCTCTTCACAGTTTTATTTTTGATTTTTGTAAGTCAGCCGTTTTGCTCTGCAGAACGAACTTCAGCTTCAGATAGCCGTAAGGTGCCCTTACGGAAAGCAAACTACGGCAGGATGGACCAAGAGTACCTACAGAATTTCAATCTGTCCCAAAAAGATAAACTTTTAGATTTTTCTTTAGAGTTCTTTTTTCAAATAATTTTTAAGCATGTGAAATGTATCCAGATAGGGTTAGTTTCTAGATTTATTTTTATAATTTCTGCAATTATTGCTTTTTTATTCTTTCCCATCTGCTCCCTTCGCGATTTGTATGATGACACCAATTGTCGTGAGATCAACTGGAAGATTACTTACTTTTTCCTACCATCCCATTAATTTGTTACAAAAGGATACAAATGTTTTAAATACGCAACCATGTTGAAGCTATGCATTTTCTGAGGGTGATATTGGTCAAGTCAATAATCCAGAAAAAACGGTAGAAACCCCCAACTGACGTTCTTTTATAAATTCAGAGCTGGCATTGAATTAACATTGTAATTTCATAATTTCATAGAATAAAGCTCATAGAAAGGAAGAATGGAAGATAAGTTCATATGAAAAAAGGGGCTAAAACATAAAAACCGTCTTGTGATGGTGATGTAACCATGAACCTTGTATACAAATAGGAAGTTGAGCTCAGCGTGAAACAAGACAATTTCCTATGAATTTTCCTTAGAAGAGTGTATATTAATACTTAATAGAAGAAGAACGCGTTGATCTTTCTGGTTGATCTAACGACAACTAACCCTTTACGGGTTGATCTAACCCTTTACGGCGCAAAAACGTGTTTTTGTTTTTTTGTTATTGAAAATATGTTAAGATGAGCTTTATAATAACGGTAAAAATAGTGAAAATAAATCATATGAAAGAGAAGGTATATATTTTTGCAAAAAACATTGAGATGCAGATGTGCATCATGGTGTAAAAACATTTTAATGCTTCCACAAACTGTGGAAAGAACGGAAACAGTTATTATTTTTATTAAAACGGAAGAATACGCCACACATTTCACATTCCGTTTGGACTGTTCCAATACATCCTGGATATTTGAACCGAAGCCTTTTGCAGTTCAAGGAGGCCACTGCCCTAACTGATCCAATCTGATATCTTTTGGCGGAATATGTTGCCAAGGCCCTTTTTTTCTTTTTGTCCTGGATGAGTGCTTCTAGATCGCTCGTGCCCTTCATCCGGTTTGTACTTTTATATTTAGCTAAAGTTTCAGCAACTTCTGGTCGGAAATCAGCAGAATCTAGCACCTTGACATTATTTTCCATGTCAGATTGAATTCTTCTAAACAATAGCCACGAATTAGTCATTTCCATGTCCAGGAGATGGTAAAAAAGCATTTTAAACCAACGTTTGCTCCGAAATCTAATTTTATAATGACCCATTACGGAATCCATGAGGTCTACGACTCCCATGTGCCGATTATATTCTGTCACAATATAGGGCCGTTCAACATTGATTCGTTTTCTTTTGCGACCTGCGATACTTACGATAGATGTGGAACTTTTGCCAGCAAAGTTGGATACTAGATTTAAAATTTTAGTATATCTCCAGGCCACCACCGATATGTTAATACCGTTATAGCTTGCAAGCTGTTTAACCGATGTGCCTATAGGCTGTTTTTTTTGCTGTTTTTCTTCTGGGAATTTACAGTTTGGGATACGGTTTTTTCGAGCGATGCCCAATGCTCATACACAACGGTGTGATAAAAAAACAGTCTATAGTTTTGGTTGGCAGGAATTTCTCTGGCACGTCGGACCACTACATTAGATGAGGCACCTATTGAGGCTCGTCATCTGCACACATAATCTCTTGGCCACTGCAAACTTCAAATTCGTAGCCATATCCACTTGCACCACAAATCACGAACAGTTTGCAGCCCCACTTGTGGGATTTGCCTGGCGAATATTGGTTTGGAGCACTTCGTGCTTTGGTTGAAAATTTGTGTAAATTCTAGAACAAATCATGAATAGAAATAGGAAAAGTGATAGTTCAAAGCGAATTGTTGAATTTGACAGTTGAGTAAGTGACAGTGAGTGTAAAAGTTAGTGTTTGGTGTGTGTTTTTGGAGAAGATATTTGGGATCACATATTGTAGTAAGCCCATGGTTGTACATCAAACTAATTGTTGATATTTATACATTTGGAGGAGTACGAACGAAAAACAATATTCAAATTCACTTGAAAACTATTCTTCAGCTTTTGTAACAAATAAATCAGTGTTTTTACTTTTAGTAAACTACTTTCACTACTTTAATATTTCGTGTCGAATTTATTTTTGAATCATATTCATAAATATCAGGATCATTAATCCTTTCTTGTGCATACAGCCGGTCAATTTCAAAAAAAATAATTACAAAGCCAAACAATAAACAAAGCCCTTCTTAAACTCACCTTTCGAAACGACAAATCTGCCATCATCACAGAGGCGACTTCATTATTAGGATCGAGTTGCAGAATTTGTGCACACTTCTCCTTGCATTGGTCCATTTGATTGAGCTGTAGAAAGTACATAAGGAAGAAATATTATAAATAAAATTATCAAATCTATCAAACTCAATGTAAAATCAGGGAAAGCTACTTACTTGCATCAATAGGCGAGCCAATGCGCCTAAAATAGTGATGTCATCTGGAGAATATCTTAAAGCTTCCTTGTAATTTTGCACTGCCATTTCATTGTCTCGCAAACTAATACATTGCTGTGCCATTAGCACACAAATCCTTTACAAGAACAAAATTCAATTAGGAACAAAATAACATCTTTCTACTAATAAATTCTTACTTGGACAGAATTTTATATTGATCTCCCAATCCAGCTGATTGGTCAATGCTTATTCTCTTTTGAACCCGATACTGATTATCTCGAGCCTCCTTCAGGGTAGTAAGTGATGAGTTTAAATTTCCTGCTTTTTCGCGTACTCTCGCCAAAAGCAGAAGTTGTTTCGTGCGAACTTGTAGCATGGATACATCTGTGTCATCTCTAAATCAAATATTTTATATGTTGAGTAGTATCAAGACATACAAAAGGCAGAGAACTACATACATTTTCTTGATATCGACTTCATCGATAAGTATTTGCTCAGCTTCGGAATATTGTTTAAGCTTCAGATATAGTTCTGCTAAATCTAACTTTAGGAGAACATGATCGGGATTCGCGACTGCGTCACAATAATAATTAATGGCTTTTGCATATTGATGTGTCCTAACATATGCCCGACCCAGTTTAGTAGCCAACAATGAGTCGCTTGGATTAAGTTTTAATGCTTGCTTGTACGCATCGATGGCCAGATCAGGCTCTAATGGGAAAATGGGAATTTTTTTATTAAATTACGATTATGCTTTTTTATTTAATTAGATTATGCTCAATAAGTAAAACGCATCGTTTTTCTGAGCAGTATTATTATCTTTGTATCCTTCTTTTCGATATTTGAAGGTTTTAATTGTTTTCAAAGAAATGAACACGAATG
Organism: Stratiomys singularior; assembly: GCA_954870665.1. Lineage (NCBI taxonomy): Eukaryota > Metazoa > Arthropoda > Insecta > Diptera > Stratiomyidae > Stratiomys > Stratiomys singularior. Next base: position 26,441,478 of record OX940878.1, on the reverse strand, counting down.
ACACAATAATAAACTTCATACCAAAATATGTTGTTTTCTTCGCGTTTTTATAAAATTAGAAAAAAATAAAACAACTTCTATGAATGTATAAGATTTAATAAGGATGTATCGCGAATCACGATTCCCATGCACGCTATTTGATCTGTGTGCTGTGCGACTTTCTGTTCCCTGGGTAATATTATCTTATGACTATCAATTTGCACATTTTTTTCTTTTTTAATTTTCTTATTTGTTTTTAATTTTTGATTGTTATTTTCTAACTTTCCTTGGAGTATATCCTATTATTTCTATCAATCAACACCGACGTTTGATTGTTCATTTCACTTGCGCCCACACTTCGTTACTGGTTAATTGCTATCTTTCGATATGGGCCAAAGTAGTTTTTAGAGGCTCATCAAACATACCATGAAGCTAGCAATCAGTTCGTGTGGTTGAGCTAGTGAAAGTGCTGACATGTTTAAGGCAAGGGCTGAACTAAGTCAATTCAATAACAAGGCCCTATTGGACGCAGAAATTCTAGCAGCCATCAAACCCGGCTTTGGAGGCTTATCACGAGAAGATTTCTTTATCCGATGTTGAGAGCAGCCACGCAAGACTCATGAATTTCCAATTTACTCACAATTTCACTCCAAATCACCTAATCTGCAGCGGAAAATGTTACAAATTTGAACATTTTTATCGTAATTTTCTTCGACTCAGCGTTCACGGGGATTGCTTACGATGGGATATTCAATTGACTGCGAAGCCTATGCTTACATGCAACTCCCTAATGAAGAGCTCTTGACTCGCTCCCAACGTCGCACGAGCGATAGCATGAGACATATCAGGTGTGGAGCAGCTTTAAGGGACCAGCAGAGCCAGAAGCTTTAAGGGACTTTCGAAAACAAAAAGAACGAAATACTCTTTCAACAAGGCGTAACCGAGTAATAGTGAGTATAAGTTTGATACTCGAAATAGCACTCTATTCTATTGTGATACTAAATCGCGATCAAATATTTAATCGCATTTAATCCAAAACTATGTTAACTTTAGTAGTCTCCAGGATACCCAAAAATGTATGGCTTTGAAATTTTCTTGGTAAATTTAGTATCATCGGGGAAACTAAAATACTGCAAAAATTCAAAGCGAATTTTTTATTGTGAAATAATTCTGAAAAAAACAATTAAAAGTTTGAAAATTGTCCTAAGAGCATATCAATTATTTTAGCCTCGACGTGTTCGAATGATTCCTTCTATTGGGTAGCTACAATTTCAACAGAATGCAACATCCCTCGGTTTTTAAATTTTAAGCCAATATGGTTAGACTTCATGGAATCGTTCCATGGACTTTGGTGCTTTTGTAATGCTGTATCGCACATCACAATGAAATCCTTAAGCGAGGAATAGTCTTCTTTTTTATATAATAATAACAACAGTTTAATTGATTTCAAGACTAGGTTGTCATTCTTCAACGAGTTAACGTCCGCAAATCGGTTTTGAGGACGGCTTTGATCCCTGGCAAGAGATCACGAACAATTGTATGCAATTCATTCAAAGTGTGGTTGGCAAATTTTTGAGAAATGTTTTTACGAGAATTTTTGGGGAAAACAGGTGAATATTAAATCACAGGTGAGAGAAACAGGCTGAGTGAAAAGCAAATGAAATCAATAAACGTTCGTCTGGATTCGCAAAAAATAGAAGAAACATATTTTCATCACTTGAAAACACATAAGAAACATTTTCCACACTTTAAAGGTGGTTTCTGATTGACTTTCAGAAATCTACGAGGTGTGGCTTTTAACCGTTTCGGTGCGATTCGTCGACATAGCGACGAGCGCGCTTGACCTTGAGAGCGCGGTTCGTCGCTATGTCGACGATTGCGTCAGTCTGCTTTAAGCGCCCGGTGGGGGAGGGTTGTTCGTGCGTTCAGTCTTGTTTTTTATGGTTAGTCAAAAATTAACATTGTAATATGTAATAAATTAATCGGATTTTATTACCGCAATTTTAATTGAATATAACCAAAATCCTTAGCACTGAAATGGTTAAATAACGAGACTGCGCGCCTAGAAGGCGCCGTAGAGGCGTGGGGGAAAAAACGAGTAGTGCGTTGGGTATCTAGATATCTTGTCTATGCACGTACCAAAACACGTTCTCGTCACTATTATCGTATTTGTCAGTAGCGGTTTGAAACCAACGTGTTTTTTCTCGTGCCGAAAACCATGTGTGACGAAAAACAGGAGCAACGTATCAATCTCAAATTTCTCGTTAAATTGAAAAAAACTCCGACTGAGTGCTATAAATTGTTGCAAGCGGCCTATAGGGACAATTATCTATCTCGTGCGCGTGTTTTTGAGTGGTGTAAGCGCTTCAGTGAGGACCGGGAGAGCACTGAAGATGACCAACGCCCAGGTCGCCCTGTCACTGTTTCAACTCCGGAAACAGTGACCAAAATCAACCAAATTGTGCGTGCAGATCGTCGAATAAGCATCCGGATAATTGCCGAGGCTGTAAACGCCGATAAAGAAACGGTTAAACAAATTTTACACGAGGAATTACACATGACAAAAGTCTGTGCGAAGTTGGTGCCAAAAAAACCTGACTCCTGACCAAAAGCTCTTGCGTCAACAGGTCTGCTCAGATTTCCTTGAAAGGTTAAAAAAAGATTCCGGACTGATGAAAAACATTATTACTTGGGACAAAACGTGGATTTTTCAATACGATATTGAAACAAACCGGCAATCGATGCATTGGAAGACGCCTGAGTCGCCCAGAATCAAAAAAGCAAGAATGTCCAAATCAAAATTCAAGGCAATGTTGATCGTTTTTTCGACATTAACGGTATCGTGATGACTGAATGGGTTTCAGAGGGTCAGACTGTCAACCAGACTTACTATTTGTCAGTTTTGGCAACACTGCGAGAACGAGTTCGTAAGAAACGGCCCGAGGTTCTGGAAAAACAACTCGTGGATTTTGCACCAGGACAACGCACCTGCCCATAACGCGCTATCTGTGAAGCAGTATTTAGCCGGTAAGCGCACTCCAGTGCTCGAACACGCGTCGTACTCGCCAGATTTGGCACAGTGCGACTTTTTTTTTTGTTTCCGAAGATAAAATCTGCTTTGAAAGGGACCCGATTTGAGTCGTTGGAAGCGGTAAAGCAAAAAATGGCAGAGCTCCTAAAGGCCCTCACCAAAGAAGACATCCTGCACTGCTTCGATCAATGGAAAAAAAACGTATGGAAAGGTGTGTGGCCAGGAAAGGAGAGTATATTGAAGGGGAGCATTCGAATGTAGAATAATTTTTATAATAAAACCCTTTTTCGTAACCAGTCTCGTTATTTAATAGCCAGACCTCGTATCTCTTGTCTAAACTTCTAATCAATGATCCTCAAATGGTATATGCTATTTGTAAATCAAAATCAATTATTTAAATCTAGATAATTTGTCCAAATTTCATTCGTACCTTGAATCGACATGTATGCATCGCCCAACATCAAATAACTTTCCGTTTCAGGACAATTTTCAACAAGTTCCTTGAAACATTGCGCAAAAGACAAACGATCTTTACGATATTGCAGATGAACGTTAGCCAACCCAGTCTTGGCCTGCAAAAAGAAAGCATAAGCAAGCATAAGACATCGAAAGTTGCATTTCAAAGCTATTGGCTAACCTGTAAATAATATGGTTGACCTGGTGTAATACTTTTCAATAGATCAATAGCACGATTTGTGTTACCGTGTTTCAGTGCAATCTCTGCATTTACTATTATTAATCTCCCATGTTCTGTAGTATGTGCAAATTCCTCCAGAGCTGTTTGCATAACTTTTTCACAGTCGACTGTCTGGCCCAATTTCATATAGATATAAATCAATTCAAGGAAAAGCGTAACTTTGTCCGTCAACGGCAACAATGTTTTATCGGCAAATGCTTTCTGTTTGCTCGGTGACATAGTGGATGTTTGTACGGTTGAGGTTGAGCCAATATTCTTAAAACCAATCAAATTCAGAGCGTTAATAAAGCTTTTTTGTGCTTCTTCCAGTTGATTGCTGTTTTTTTGAACCAGCCCGTTCAGAAGATGATACATCGGATTTTCACGAACGCTGAAATTATGTGACAAGCAAACCTCTAAACTTTGCGAGCCTTTAGCAAATTGTTTTTGCTGAATATAAATTTGAGCGAGCAATAAATGCGAGTCAGTGTGTGTTGTGTCAATTTCATTCAGTATTTTATTTAATGTATGCGACGCCAGCGAAACTTCACCGCATAGAAATTGCACTTTTGCAAGCATATAAATTCCTCGAACCAAGCCAGGACATGCTTTGACAACAGCGTCTAGAATATTAAGACTGTGTTTAAGCGAAATATGTAGCGTGTCTCGAGTGATTGTTGTCCCAATTTTAACGTTAGTTTGAACGGGTGAATATTGTAGCAACTCCACTGCGACTTGAAGCAAAAAATCTGGATCGAATCGAACAAGATATTCATGGCCGAACGACAATGTTTCCAAATTTTTAAAATGAATTTCACACGCTTCTATCAAGCAGCCAATAGCCCTGTCAACGTTTCCGGCTATTTTACTTGTCATGAAAACCAACAACGGAATCTTATTTATCCCTTGAACTTCTTTCAAAAATTCAATTTGCTGGCGAGCTTGTTCGTTGACTCCGTTCTCAGCTATCTGACAGAGGGTCAACCCACAAAGGGCATACAGCGAACTATCATCAATTTTTGTAGCTGATCTGAAATACTTGCTCGCTTCCTTATAATGTCCCATCATGATGCAGTGATATCTGTAAGGTGATCAATTTGTTTTTAAATTATTGAGCAAGAAAACCTTAATTAAAAATTATAGCAATCTTATCAGCTTACCCTATTTCTGTTATGAACTCGGCATTGCCCGGCGACAATTGAGAAATTTTTTCTGCATACTTAAATGTCAATGCCAGGATGTCCGAGTTTCTACCGCATGTCCTTGAAAACAACTGTGCTGTCTGTAATATGAGTTTTAAATTGTTCACCTCATGCTTCTCAATAGCAGCGAAAAGTTGTTGAATCGTTTGAATCGACAATAGAGTGTTTCCTTCGCGACACAGTAACAACATGCATTTAACTCTTAGCGCAGCGATATTTGTCGGGTCCAAATTGATAATGCGCAAAGCCGTTTCGAAAGCATGATCCCAATTCCAACTAGCTAATTGCGTTTCCATTTTCTCGATTAAAGGAATATTAAGCTCGGGAAATCGAACAGATAATTTGTTCAGAACGGCGATGGCGTTTTCAAAATCATTGTTAATTTGATAATAGCGAACTTGTCCCAGGCTCGCGTCGATATTTTTGCCGCTCGCTAAAGCGCTTTCGAAAATTTCCAAAAGCGATTTACTTGCTCTTGGATTGAGATACAATTCAGTCCATCCTTTCAGCACTTGTGCGTTAATGAATGTCCCGTTCACTCGCAACGCTTTCTCTGCATATTCACGCGCTTTTTCAATTTTGCCGCTTAAGAAGAGAAAAACTGCTGATAGGTATGCGGCGTTTGCAGTAAGTCGTTTGCGTTCTTCTTTTAATCTTGCATCTAAGTTCAATACTGATTCCTTGTCGATCACGTTGCATCGCTTGTGCGCATAAATTAAACTAAGGATCGCTGCCATCGCATAGTCTCCTTCATTTTTCAACGGGTTCAATTCGCGAATTCCCTCTTGAACGCGATTACCTAATGCTAGAGCCATTCCATTGAACAACCGAAATGCACCGTTGCCTGGATGTTTGGATAATCCATCAAGAGCTGTTTTTTGCATTGAATGGTAGAATTTCGCACGCCCATAGTAAAGAATTAAACTTATGTAATCGTTTTCGTCTAACATGTCTTCTTATTTTTTCTTCTGTTCTCTTTCTACTCTATCTTAATACAATAAAACAAACTATTTGAATGATTTTCTAAGAATCTCATATATTTTATGGATTTGCTAAGTATTTTTTATATTGCGGAGCATATTTTTCAATGTAATGATCAATAAACGTGCAATTCACTTTCATTTGTAGATTATTCTTGGCAACATAATCCAATGCACTCTGAAACAACCGAAAAAAGGACATAATTAAGTCGTTAAATCTACCATATGCCAAATCAATGTTTACTTCGTGTCATATTTATAACAAAAAAGCATATTATATTGTTAAATTGGTTGCGTTTCTTTTTCATGCGCACGTAACGCTGTAGAATGCAATCTAAAGAAAACAAATCGTTTTTAACAACATTTTCAAGATGGTAATGGCTCTTATCACTCTTTTCTTTACTGTTAGTCAAGCGTCTGAATTGTCATATGAACAATGAGAATGTTTTATCCAAATGGATGCTTGAGAAACCTCAAAGTAAATCTGGGGAAGTTCTTGCGCAACAAATGTTGTGCGAACTACAGTTGCCACTGCTAGGACACAAAATTTAGCGAATGAATACAAGAAGAGTGTAATTTATTTTATTGGACTTTTTAGAAATCAGGAAAAGCATATAAGCAGATAGAGAAGGCCCAGGTTTAATATCTCACGGAATCACCACTCCAACTCCAGGCTGGATATCATTGAGACGTATACTTAAGCCACCAATTCCCTACGGGGATTCAACCTCATCTTTCCGACGAAACTGAAGAGATTTTAAAATCCATAGTTGAGGATCTGACAAAGGATGAATTGTTGGAAGGATGTGAGTAATTGTCGGAATTGCAGGACAAGTAGCTGCAAATATCTCTAACGCAGCTCCTATCGCAGTTTCAAAAGATTATAGAGGTTTTGAACATTAAAATTGGGCCTTCTGCGTTGCAATATGTATACAAGCGCGACGCTTATTGCGTAACAGCTACCAAGCGTTGCTGCTCTGAACCGTGCCAGAGAGCTCGTGTGAGTTATAGGGGCTCCACAATGTAAAGAAATGGGTTGTTTGAACGATTTGTAATTATTCTTTATGGAGCTGGCATGCTTGATAAGAGGTTGAATTAATTTCTTATGACTTTTCTATAGTAAGAGTTGCAATTGAGTTTTTCTGAAAATCACTTTTTGACAATGTCCCAGTGATTTCTCCGAAACTACTATACAGATCATCTGTGGGCATAGTTGGAACAAAATTCTAATAATTTATAATTTTTATAACCTCAAAATCGTCGAAAGAATCGAAATTTCACTAATCTTTGCTCAAACGGCCGCCATTTTGTTAATTGTGTAAAAATGTTAGCTCTGTAGTTCCAACCATAGCCCCAATAATTGTAAACATATTGCTTTTTGGGTTTTATGTTTCTGTCACTATGTCACTGCAATATCAACAGGAAATTTATTTTTATATTTTAGCACTTTTACCAATGACGCCATTCTGCATTTTTCAATTGTTTATAATCGATAAAAAAATTCTCTTTATACTTCAAAGATGTGCTTATTGAATGCAAAAATAAAATCCTATCTGTTATAGAATTCGTATAAAAACTTTATAAAAAATATAGCTTTTTATCGAGCTGGCAAAGTGGATAGACACTTGAAAGCGGATTTTCTAAGTAACCTGTTAAACTTAGAAAATATAAAAAAATATTTATAAAAAAACCTTCACTCAAACTATGCTCCATTGTTAGTAATTATTCCATTTTTAGTCATATCATTTAGGCGATTTATGGACGCAATGCAAGTAAAAATCTCTCTTTTTTGACAGCGAAACTTTCATAGTCATTATTTCACTAATAAGCGCGAACTAAAACGCTCTCAAGCCAATAACGCAGCGATTCAAGCAAATGGTAACCGCCAAGTCTGGTGTCAGAACATCCCAGCCTTCCAAATGCCTCCAACATTTTCATCTGTATCAGTTTATCCGTAGGTGGTCATGCATTGTCATGAGGAAAAAGGACTTTGTGTTCCCTTTTTCGGTATTCTGGCCATATTTTAAGCATTTAAACGCCTGAATTGGCTCAATTGTAACTCCCTTGCTCCCCATATATGATACTTTGTTTAGAGATGGTCCACTGCTCCGTTCTGTAAAAACTTAATTAGCCTTTTAGTTCTGTGGTCGCCAAGTGCTACGGTCTTGTTTTGTTGACCAAGTGAGCGCTTGCTGTTTGCCTCAACCGAGTGAGCGATATGATGGTTCAAGTTATTTCTTCTTAATGGCAATTATGGTAGGTATATTCTGTTCAGATTTTAATTGTTTTGGAGTGTTGGCCAATTTGGGCCCACATTGGGAGTGCTTTAAAACATTTTCAAATCCGTCCGCCCATAGCGCATTTCCGATGTTCAGAGGAACCAGTATAGACAGCGAGCGATGCTGAAGTCGACTTGGAACTTTCCTTCCTCTTGCTGACCTACAGTGGCCCCGCTAACATGCAGCATTCTGCGAGTTATCCAACGCAAGCGTCACACAATCATACGTTGAACTTATTGAGGAGCGTGTCAAAGCATAATTAGAATACGACTTACAGCACGTCAGCTGAAATCTCATCTGGTCCTGGTGCATTTTTTGCCTTCATAGACAAGACTACTTTCGCCAGTTCTGTTCACCGTTCCCAGTTCAGTTTCTCTGTGCATCACTAGTGCTTAGTAATTCTGCATTACAAGTATGCAACCCCCTAACCAGGTCTTGTCATCGGCTTAGCTTACTGCAGTTGATGCGCCTGGGAAAGTATTTTTCGCTAAGGTATGAGCTGATGTTCTGGTGCATATTTATTTGTAGATCCGTGGGCGTTGAGCCTCACGTTGGAATTCGTTACATTTTCTTCGATTTTCAGGAATTCTAAGTAACTCCCTGTACAATGCGAACTTGCTATGCGCAGGCTTTCATAGAGGCATGAAAGACTTGCAGTCAAACGTTATGATGCTTAAAGATGTGTAAGTTTCGTCTTAAGCTACATATTCTTGGATCCTTGCTCTTCCGTCTCCGTAAGTGATGAACATACATTTTATATTAAGTCGTGCCTTCAACAAACCTTTCAATTTCTTGAAACTGAGGGTTTTGGCTTCTGGAGCGACGTTATCTATATTTATATGTTATCTACTGGTAATCAATTGCCGAGTAATCCTCTATCACGAATGTTGCATCATGTATGGGTCCAACCAAGCCACATCGGCGGAAAGTAGGAGTGTGGCCCGAAATTACGACGAGCCCAATTCTGATTGCTAAGTTCAGGACTTTATGTCACGAGCATTTGATATATATCCCAACTAATTGCTCTAACTTTGAACTCGCCTCTGCAAAGCACATGCCGCATCTGTTCTCTAAATAGCATGCAGCTAAGTTTGAGTTCAGATCGAAAGGACAACGGAGACTGGTTAAAAACGATGCGCTTGGCATTAGGTATGGACTTATGGATCTAGTTTCCGAATAACAATTTCGAATGCATCGGATTCGTCAGGATCACGTGTAAACGAACAAATGGTGTTTGCAGCTGCAGCAAATCGGTTTGCCTGTCTCTTGGAAATTATTCCAGCTGAGCTTGGTCCATTAAGTTTCAGTTCAAATTGATCATTATGGAAGTGCTTTGGTCTGTTGATAATTTCCTGTAAGTGAGATGTGCGTTATCTTGGGTTGTCTTTGACCAGCTCCAGCTCAGGCATAGGTCATACTGTGCCTTTATTTCCACTACTTCTTCAGTACCCATTCGAAGTACCAGAGCAATTGGTTTCTTTGGATCTGTATATCAACATACTCTATCCTGGCTTCGCCCCTTAACTAGTTCTTCAGCTTTTCCCTGTGAGGTCAACTATGGCGACGGGTTGACTCCTATTATTAGGTTTGACCAACGTGACTTTCATTTCATTTAGTGAAATCGCGTTTTGATGTGTCTGCTATTGGAGCTGGATTCGCGAGTCAATGTCCCTTATTTCAATCGCTAAAGGCTCAAGTGAGGCTGGTAAAAATTTTTCGCCGAAGTTTCTTGGACTGGTTTTGGTCACCTGGTCCGAGTAAGTAGTCCGAACCCTGTAAGTAGGTCGCCAGGCTGCGTTGACCGTATAGCTTTCACTGTTGTTCGGATGTCTTTCGATTTTCAGAAATCTTTCGCTAGTATTCTCAAAAGACATCCGCATTTACTATCGGCCGGTTTGAATAGCAGTGTTTGTCCAATAGGTTAGTGAAGATTTTTTCTTTGTTCCGGGTAAATTTATGTATTTGCTTCTTCGAATTTCGGCTCTTGAGCAGATTGACCGATTCCCAACCTTAAGTTCGCTTTTTGGCATCCATAAACAGAGCAATGTGAAACCCCTCCGTTTACATTGGGCATTTACATTAGGCTGCAGAGTAGTAGTACACCAATCGTTAGTCATATGCGTCCGTTGTGACTTATTCAGATTAGGTGGTCAACTCCTGGACTCCGTTTTTTTACTCTTTTGCTAAGGTTCATTTGTAAATCGCAAGTGACAATGATGTCCTTTTCGCTTTACGATATAACCATTTTTCTTCTGAAGGGTCCAGACTGATTAAGTTGCTCAGTGTCTTCAATGTCCAGGAATGATCAAACATTCCTGGATTTTCTTATTTTCACGCTTCGGTTTTGGCCACGCTGCTAGTTTTGTATATTTTTGGAATGGGGCCTTTAATGAGAAACATGTTAAAGTTTGATATATTGATGATCATCTAGTGTCGAAATGAATGCTTGCTATTCAATTAAAATGGAAGCAAACAATTTCTTGCGCAACTCTAAGAGTATTATCAGGGAATTCTTCAGTGTGTTGCGCGGAAATACCTTCGAAATTATTGAACGATTCTCACAGAATGTATATTTTACTTTCGCACATTGATTTTGGAAAACTGGACACCTGAGAGTGAGGTAAATGCAAGATTTGAACATGATGAATGTTTCCGCCAATTTTTGAAGATAAATTAAGAGAGGTAATGCAGATTTTCGGGGGAAAGTATGGGTTCATTTTTCGGCCGATTAATATTAGTCATCGATGTTCATCGCTAACTTAGAAAATTGCATAGTAGTGTAGCTACGATTTATGTTTCAGAGTAGTATATAATTTTAGAATACAGGAGAAAATCTTCATTCAGTTCTTTCAAGGTAGTTATAATTCAAAATTTAACAAAAAATACAGCAATAAAAGTTGATTACTTGATTGAGAGGTGCGAGAGGAAAAAATAATCGGGACTTACAGAATAGTACAATAGAATAGCGAAGGATCCTTCGTTCTTCTGGTCCTGCAGCACGTCAGACATTGACTAGACCTCAATGTCTGACGTGCTGCAAGCGTGTATAATTATTACAGACTAATTGTGATTGACCAGAAAAGATAAAAAAATTGCAGGCTAAAGTCGCATTATACGTTTGCAATGATGATTTTTTCATTATTTTCCAAGGTTTATTACTAAATTTTTTGTTGTCATTCGAAGGAAGTATATATTTTTTGTTTTTCGTAAAACCTGGACAGTGAGATACGAGCACTTTTCAAGTGTGAAATAACAAGACATGATATGAAGAGTGTTAATGGTTTGCGTTCCCATGAATTGGATGAAGTTTTCTTTTTATATCATGTAAAGTTGATTGTATAAAGCCTTGTAATGTGCATTTTAGTCAAGAAATATATTCACACATAGATCATATCAATGCATAATGAAGCAACACATATAATATATCAATCAATATCTCAAACCTGAGCTAGCAATTTGCCCAAACCCTTTCCTTCGATCTCTCCTGGAACAGTTGTTTCCTCTAAAATAATATTTCCCTTTCTCATACTGTAATGTAACGTGGCTCGATTTCCTTCCACATCCAAATAGAATAATTTCTTTATCGGCTCATGCTTAACTTCACAATTGGATGCAGCTGCAGCAGCCGCCGAACGAGTTACAACTCCAATCATGGGTTGTCCAAGGATAGCGACTAATCGGCTTGGTGCAAACATTTAGCAAACTACAAAAGTGCGTATGAAAACAATAGAATGATTATTACATAACTTACAGAGTTCAGAAACCAGAAATTTCAGAACGTAGTAAACACACAAAACAATGAGAATGGACTACACTACGAAAATATTAATAACATTCGATGACAACCTACGCACTGTGTAGCAACTGAAAGCAAACAATTCATGAATGGGATTTCGTTTGCTTACAAGTAGAACTGTCATGGCTCAGATGTTGTATCCATCTGCTGTGCAGTAGCAGAACAATATACCGTAGTGGCAGCAAACAGTTGATGTCAAGTGAACGTTAAACATGAAACATGTAACCGACGGGTTAGCAACACCAAAGACGCTTTGAAATCAAGCTCCTTAAATTCTTGCGTGCGGGATTAATATTCAAAATGCATGAATTCAAAATGAAACCTGGACTTATCCAGGTATACGCTTATTTAACGCTTCTCTCTGTCAGTTCAGAACGATGCGTTGGGGAAAGGTTAACCGGAACAAATTGGTGCTTGATCTTTACAGGGATCAACCTTCTTTTCAGTACTCCTCAGCCATTGTTCTGAAAAATGTAAAAATTACAATATCGTTTCCAAATCACGTTGGGTACTCAGTCCTGCCTACTAACAGTATTTATACAAAACAAGCCTTCTCAAACATAAAACAAATTTTGTTTGGAAAAGTGGAAATTTCTGGTCTTATTTGAGCGTATCGTCCTCCGCAAAATTGACGATGTTGGGACATTCTCTGGTTTTACCAAAAAATATGTGTAGCGCAAATAATGGTTACAACTGCTTCAAAATCAGATGGATAACATTGGCTTTCAGTACATGACGACAATCAACGCAACTACAAATATTATCAAATATGCTAAAGCTCTGTTGTATGTAGCATTTGATACTTCTTGTCTGCAGTTTTAACTGGAAGCATCAATTATAAATTGGAATTAAGTTTCTGCATATTGAAATAGTAAAAATTAGCTTGTATGAATGATCTCAAGTTATTCTAGTTTTTGGTAATAAAGAGGTTTAAGGAAAGGTGAAAGAGAGATACACTAGATGAGAAAAGTTGACTATTAAGTTGAAAAGTTAATAGTCAGTGGTAGTTTTCAGTGGAGCTGGTAAGTCATAAGTCAAGCAAAGCTGACCCGTTTTCAAAATTATGAATCGGACATTTCTATCAACATAACAAAACCTATTTAAATATGGTCCCTGTTCAAAAATAAGATCCACTCGGATAGTATTTGAAATTTCTAAGAAACGATGCTTCCGGAAAATGAAAGATCAGTAAAGGTGAAATATTGAAAGGAAAATACAAAAGGGAGAGTTTATCTGCAATAAGGTTTGGAGTATTTAATTATACTAAGATCATTTTAACTATCATTACGGTTCTTATTACGTTTTTGAAAAGCAGTGAGTTGGGAAGTAAGAAAATAGTGAATAGAAATCGAAAATAATGAATTAAGATTATCAAAAGGAATATAAATAAAATAAAGTGCACATAAGTAGGGGAGAAAGCGGAATTTAAGGTCGTGGCAGAATAGGTGATCGAAGGAGAAGCCTAGTGCAAAAGAAATAATTAGTTCAATGATGCAGGTCAACATGCGTTAGATAAAAAGAATTAGACGTTTCAAAAATATTCAGGTAGGAAAAACAGGATTAAAAGAAAGAGAATGCAATCCTCAGAAAAGTAACGAAAAAGATAACTAAAATTAAGAAAAGCAAATACTTTGACGGCCAATTGAGAACCATCGATTCAGGTCTCGCAAGGAACAATCCAAAACAAGCATATAAAATCGTGAAAAGCTTGAAGCGAGGTTATCAGCCTAAGGCAACTTTCTACCATGAAGACATTGGCAACATCATCGCTGATGAAAGCAGGATTAAGGTACGATGGGCTTCTTATTTTAAGAAATTTTAGAATCCTCCACACAGCTCCAAAACATGGGGGCCTATAGATATAGATATTCCTAGAGAGCATCCATTGATCCCACCAATTCTGGATAAAGTCTGTTCCGCCATGAAAACCCAAAAGAATAATGAAGCGCCAAGCATTGATGAGATTCCAGTGGAGCGTGTAATGTGATGGCAGCAGTGTTCAGAAAGCCTTTCAGAAAGATATGCCAAGTGGAGCCAATCAATTATATTCCCTATCTACAATAAAAGGTGACAAGCTATAATGCGGAGACTTTCGAGGCATATTAGTACTTTGTATGGCGTACAAATTATTTTCGAAGATCTCAGAAAATCAGATCATTATTATTGGGGAGTATTAAGGTGGCTTTAGAGCTGGTAGAACGACGATATACAATTTTTTTATTATCAACCAGGTTCTTGAGAAATGCTGGGGGTTTAATATAGACGTTTGTCACATTTTCGTTGGTCTTAAGCATGCATACGACGGTAGTGATCGTAATGTGTTGTACATAATAATGCTTCGCAATGGCATCTCAGCCAAATTAGTCCATCTTACCAACATGACAATGACGTCGGCAACCTCCTATGTCCTTATCAATAATGAACTCATCGACGATGGGCTGGACCCTTTCCTATTCAATTAGGCTCTGGAATATGACATAAGGAAGCTACCAGTACCTACAAGATACACAATATTATACAAGTCAAGCCAAGTGGTAGCCTTTGTGGATGACATCAACAATTTGTCACGTTTGCTAATAATCGTGAAAGATTTTTTTCTGAAACTCGACAGTGACGCAAAACTAGTAAGGGTACAAAACAATGAGAAGAAAACAAAGCTCATGACGAAAAAAAAGACAAAGAGAAAAAATACCTAAAATACCGAAAATATCACAATTCGTGAATAAAGTATCGAAAGTATGGGCAAAGTTTTGGATCCTGACGCCAAAATAATGAGAACCGCTATAAAAGAGACAGTACGTCGAAGAGTACACGCCCGAAAAAAACCTTTTAATTAAGCTCTGACGACTCCGAAGACCAACTGTATAAACAATAATACAAATCTCCAAGTTAACAAATCTGTTATAAGACCTAAGGATTCTAAAATTGGAGGACGCGATGAATGGATCGAGACAGTAAGAATCGCTTGCTGCCGAAAGCAAAGGCCAGAGAGGGTTTGTTTAACCTCCTACGAAGAAAAAAAATCTTGTCCTGTTGAAACCAAATGTCGTCAATGTCATCTTCTTTAATTTTGGGAAGCGAAAGTCGCTTAACATGGTGCGGTAGTGATCGAAATTCACTCTAATGGCGTTTACGTGCTTTACTTGCTAAAGAACGATGACCCAGTGATGTATCTAGACCAAAGACCACGCCAGACAGTCACTCGGGGTGGATGCATTAGTCTCTCCACGATGACCATTTGGCCATTAGCCCGTTTTCTGAGCTCCAGATACGGCAATTTTGCTTTTTAACGTATCCTCCGAGACGGATATGACCTTGTAAAAAAATAATTTTTCAGTAGTAATGCTGATCTTCGATCAAGCGGTCTGACACGCGTGGGAAAATCATGAGGCTTCAGCGCTTTCACTAGTTGAACATTGTACGCTTTCATGCCGAGATCTTCTATTCAAAGAGCTTCGTGAAATGTTCAATTCTTGAGAACGATGGCGAGTTGATGTAGACGATGATTTTTCAAACACGCTCTGAGTAACAGCAGTGAAGTTTTCGATTGAGCTCTCTGGGCGAGTACATACACACGTTTTTTATTGAACAGCGATTCAGTTTCACGAACTCACTTCAGTAATTAATTCACAAGCTGCGTAGCTGATACATCCTTCTTGTAAAATTTTTTTTGTAACTTTCTTACAGTTCGAGTAGAAGACTCACGACTTGTTGTTGATGCGAGAAGCGACCCATTTCGAAAATATCAGACATAAAACTTGCTTTCTGTCACATCGTGAATGTCATCAATCCTTCTAACCTTAACATAACCTATAGTTCCAATTCCAAACGTTCGATAGGCTAGCCTGTGTAATAAGATAAATAGCTTAAACCTCCATGCAGTGAACGAAGTATGAGTTTGCCATTTTGTTCAGTGCTTCCACAACGGCAGTTGAAAGCTCTATTAGCAGACCTTCTATAACGCAACCATATTAATAATGATGTGAAATTAAAGTGCATCACTAGTGTACACTGAAAAGTAAACTGTAGTGTAAACTGGAACGTGTAAACTGGAAAGAAGTGTAAACTGGAAAATTAATGTAAACTGGAAAGCTCAATAATTCTCTTCATCCCTTACACATTCCCTATGTTCCTGTCACTTGCGATAAATAAAATTCATCATTAAATATTTCCTCATTTTTTCATCAACCAAAGAATGATTTTTTTAAATTAATATACAATGAAAAATGATTCAATCCCAATTCATATTTTAGTTTTATACTATATATTCATGTCAACTACCCGAATAATCTCATACCTAAAAGTATATTCAAATCATTATCGAGTGTTGCACAGCGTTAACTATCCTACTAAATACTAAATAACCTCACTAACATTTTATTTCCACGCAATCTTCGAATATATCCTGCTACTGACTAGATGACCTCATTTGATACTTGAAAGCTGGAAAGACCGTTCGGACGAGAAAATTCATCTACTTGAATGTCCTATTGAGCAAAGCTCTTACCAACGATGTGGTTAGAAAAAACAACAACAAAAACTGCAGGTAAGGAGAATAAACAAATTAACAATAGCTAGCACGCAAGCCTTGAAGAAAATTAATGAAGTAGTAGAAATGTGAGGAAAAATCGTTATTAGGGTTAATGCCTTCCCGGAAGATTCATTCACATTTGCAGCGGCTGTTTGATGTGGAATTAAGTAACGAGGATTGAGAATTACAAGGATTAAAAATGATAACGCAGGTACGAGTTTTGATTGTTTTCTAGCATTGAAATTTTGAAATGTAATGGCCGAAAGTGAATATTTACTGATTTAACCTCTAGAGAAAAAAATGCTTCAGTTGGCTCCTGGCTTAACAAAATATTTTATGTGGAAAATATCAAACCATAATTGAAACAATTGGTGATCTATTGTGTCAGTTTTGTTGCATTGTATGCATAGATCGGTAGTGCTTTTTTTAATTTGAAAGAGACGAAGTTTGTTGTAGGCTCTGTTTGTGAGGATTCTGTTGATGGTTTTGATATGTTTGGGGGTGATGTTGCTTTTATGAAACCATGGTTTTCCTTTGTTGTTGAGATGGTGTGCCTCTTTCCATATGCAGGGTGCGTAGTTGGTGGTTTGAGCTCTAATTCTGCCCTTACATTCATTGTCAATTTCTTCTTTTATTAAGTTTGTTATTTCGTCCAGTTCATATTGTGTGTCCATGATACTATGGCTTAAAACACCTATTTTGGCTTGTTTTTCTGCTGTTTCTAACGGCATGATGCCCGCGTGTCCCGGGATCCAGATGAAATTGAAGATCTTCTCTGGGTAATTTTCAATGAATTTCCATATATCTTGTGTGGTCTTTCTGTATTCTTGATTTTCCTTTAGACTTTTGATAGCATTATTGGAATCAGTGAAGACAAAAATCTTATGGTGGTTCTGTATATTGTTTCTATTTAGGGCCGACAGGATGGCGTGTAGTTCCGCTGCTGTAGTTGTTACACTCTTGCGGAGGCTAGAATTGTAGGTGATGTTGTTGTTAAGGTTCAGAAATCCTTTCCCTGTGCCAAAGAGATTTTTGGCTGCATCGGTCACCAGTATCAGGGCATTTTGTTTTATAAGGTTATCTGTATACTTCTTGAAGGTAAGGTTGGGTTTTGCTTGGTTGTGGGTATGGAGGAAAGAGGACGTTGTTGAGAAAGGTGTGGTGAATAGGTTAGCTGGTCTTTTAGTTCGGTGAGTTGGGTTGAGCTTTCTCAGGTGGTGCTTAAATTTGTGGAGTATGTAATTGTAGCTGCTTTTGTGGACTGGATCCTGTTCAGTCCATGTTGGTCTGAAAGTGTTGTTGACAATTTGTTTACCTAGTTCTTTTGCCGTTAGTAGAGCTGCTCTACCTATAGATTGATGTTCGGATGCCATGTTAAAAGCATAGTGGTTGGGTGTGCTAGAGGGTAAACCTAGGCATTGCTTGAGAATCTTAGCTTTGAGCCTGTCCATGGTATTGAATAAGTATGCTGGTGCATGTGCCATTGTAGTTAGTCCGTATTCTATTTTGGGCCTGACTAACGATTTGAAAAGATTTAGAGACAAGGTGGGGCTAAAGGGATTGGTGGGTCTGTTCAGATATTTTATTATGTTGCCTATGTTGTTAAAGGTTTGGATGTGTTCTTCCTGTGTTTTAAAGGTGAGATTTTTATTTAGATTGATGCCTAGGTATTTTATGCTATTGCTCCATTTGATTTGGATGGTATTGTGTTTGAGAACTATATCTGTGTTCCTACGATAGTGGAAATTAATGGCTTGTATTTTGTCCGGGTTGAAGGGTAGCTTGAGGTTGTCACTCATCGTGGAGAAGAGATTTAGTTTAAGTTGAAGTAGGTTAATCGTGTCATTTAAATTAGTTCCCTCAGTTAGAATGAGGAAGTCATCAGCATATTGTAGGAAAGTTGTGTTGCTGTCAGAGATATTGTGCAGTTTGGAAGTGTATATATTGAAAAGAAGTGGGCTCAAGACGTCACCTTGTGGCAGACCATTGGAGATTGTCGTGTGTTGTTGGTTGAGGTTGAGTATTCTTTCTTTATATAGATTTATGATCCATGAGGTGTAGGTTTTTGGGATGTTGAGGTCTGAAAGAAATTTGTTCAGGATCTGTAGGTCGACTTTCTCATATGCATTTGAAAAATCTATAACACAGGCAGCTTTGAAGGGGAAAGTGGATTTGTTTTCAAGTTTTTGTAAAAGGGTGTTAAAGCATGTTGTCGAGGATTTGTTTTTTGTGTAAGCAAAGGTAAGAGTTGGTAGTGGATTTGTGTTTATTAGGTGTGTTTCGATTCTTTGTTTTATAAGTTTATTTATGATTTTAATGGGAACACTGAGGAGGGATATGGGTCTATAGTTGTTGAGGTCTTCTAGATTTCTATTGGGTTTGGGAACGGGAACGATTCTGATATGCCTTCCAGATGTGGGTATGTCACATCTATTGACTGCATCATTAATAGCCTGTAAAAGATTATTCGGGTGATGTGTGAGTAAGGCTTTAATTAGATTGTAATGAATGTTATCAAGACCAGAGGTTGTGGATTTACGTTTCTCATTTATAACGTTATTGAGTTCTTCCTGTTCGAAGTCTGGTGGGTGTTCCAGTGGATTGTGTGGCATCATGTTTAAGGTGTTATCAGGGTGGTGCTTGGATTTAATCATGTTGAGGTAGGTTTGGGTCTGGTCCTCATCAAGGTTGTATCGTGAGGGGGTTCTTTATTATTCCTGATACTGTTGATAAATCTCCAGAAGTTATTTATGTTTCCGCTGCCTCTGATTTCATCTAGTTTGTCTGTCCAGCTTCTCTTTGCCTCCAGTTTGTTTTTGCCTCGTGATGAATTGCCCAGTTGGCATTTGATTTGAGTCTGTTGTAATTAAGTAGTGCCTTATTTTTTATTTTCCAGAGCCTTGCTAAATCCTTGGACCACCAGTGTTTGGGTGTGTGCTTGTATCTCATCGTGTTTGAATTTAGGTCTATTAAGTGGCTTAGTTTATCGTATATATTATTGAGGTTTGGTGAAAAAGGGGTTTTATTTATTTCTTGAGCGATGTTCCTATATTTGATTTTCTTGGTGTTTGAAATGGGTGTACTGGGCAAGCAGATTTTAATTGTTATATGATTACTGTTGCTGATGTGTTCTTTGTCTTCCATCCAGAGGATACTATTCCTATTCATGTTACTAAGAGTTGTATCCGGCGTTGACTGTAATATTTTGCCGTTCTTGTTTGTTGTTTTATAAGTGTATATGCCAGTGTTCAATGTTTTGAGGTTGTGCTCCGTCATCCAACCTTTCAGAATTCTGCCTTTGGCATTGTTAAGATGATCTCCCCATGCCTTGTTTCTTGCCTTTAGATCTCCTCCGATGAGTATGTCTTTGGTGTAGTCTAAGATGTTGGAAAGTTTGTCTAATTCTTCTTTGAAAAATTGGGTATTGATGGCGGGGGGAGCATATAGGGATGCTAAAATTATGTTGTGTTTAAGGTTTAGGGTCTGGATTACTACATTTTCTATACGACTGTTCGTGTGGATCTGTCTAAACTTAATGTCCTTTCTGATTAATATTGCAAATCCTCCTCCTATGTTGTTGTCTCTGGTTTTGAAGATTATATTGTAGTTGGTAGACTTCATATTAATATTGAAATTACTGAGTATTTCTTGTAGGAGTGAGAAGGCTATGTTATTCTTGTATAAGTAGTATTCTAGATTGTTCTTGTGCTTGTTGATACTTTGGATGTTTAGTTGTAAAATGTTCATGTGTTAGATGATAATGTTGTTGTTACTCTTTCTTGTGTTACTGTTCTCATTACCAGAGTTGGCGAGATATTTCTGTAGTGTTTTTGCCCATGCTTGAACACTAGTTATGAGTAAGTCCTCGTTTTCCTTCTTGTCTCCGGTATTTCTGTTGATTTCATCTACCATTTTTCCTAGGAGTTTTTCCAATTCAGTGGTTTTGTGTGGGTTACATGTAATGGGTTTGCTTGGTATGGTGAGAGTTTCAGTAGAGGGGAAACTATTTTTAACGATGTTTCTTGATGTGTTGGGTTTATTGTTTATGCCAGCGATTTGAGCAAAGGAGCTTTTGAATAGTACCTTTTGCGTGTCCTGTTGGGGGTTTCTGGTATTGTGTCTTTCCGCGTTCGTTAGACTAGGGAATTTGGCTTCATTAAGGTCCACTACATCTAAACCCGCAAATTTGTTTCTGTTGATAATAACTCTTGCTTCTCTGTTTGTGATGTTCAGGATAGAGCTAACATCTACCTCTTGTTTATATGCTAACCATTTGGGGCATCTTCGATGTGTTGCCTCGTGCTCCTCGCTCTTACATAATACACACATGATTTTTGTGCATTTGTTGTCGCAGTCGCCCGCACCACATTTAAGGCAGGTTTTCTTCTTGTTTTTGCAAAACTGTGCCGAGTGACCTAGGAGGACGCAGTTTGTGCATTGTCTTGGTCTAAATTTAAAATAGCTAACTTTGCTTATTATGTATTCAAATTTCAGAGAGTCCGGGACGTCAGTTCCTGCGAAGGTTAGCTTGAGTGTTGTGGTTGGGATGAATTTGTTAGGGTCGTTTTTATCTCTGGTATTCAACCTTTGTGCTTGTAGTATCTTTATGTTTTCTAATAGAATTCCCATTCTGTTACAACTCAGCTAAGCCGAGTTGACGATCTCTTCTGCGTTAATTTCGTGCGGGATGTCTCTGATGACTCCATATCTATAAACAAAATTGCCGGGGATAAAGGCCCTGAGGTTGAATTCTTTCAACTTGGTGTTGTCGACTGCATTGTTTCCTTCTGTAGCAGTTTCAAAGATTACCCTGAGTCTATTGAACCCAGCTTGCTTGATATCTTTGATGCCTTTGATGTTTAAGCTTTTGTTGTAGACGAAAATCTTCATTGGGGTTAGTCTAACCCTGTCACCATTTGTGTCAACACTATCGATAAGGATTGCAAAGGATTTACCTTTCGCATCGGGTTGATATTTATTGACTTTCATGTTGGCTAGCGGGGCTTGAGATGGTGTGGCACGTGGTATGTCTTCAGAGGGGTTTGAGTACAAGGATGTGTTATTTGGTACAAAGCTTTTCAACTCTTCCTTGCTTTTTGTATTACCGTTGTTTTAAACTAATCTTCTTTTTTTGAGAGTTTTGGTGTTTGGGTCCCCTGCGTCTGGGGGTCTATCCTCAGAGTTTTCTTCCATGTCACAATTAACAGAATATATTATTATATTATTAATTATGGGCCACGCGGTTACATCGTTTTCTTGACTGATTCTAACTCCACCCTTTTTCGAAAAGAGTTTTATCGAGAAATAACTTCATCCATGCAAGATTGCAATTCTCATCAATTCTCTCTTGCAGTTCTCGTAATCTCTCAAGAATAGTGTACAATCTCGAATGGGTATTAACTTCAACTTAGCTATTCGTCTTTGTGGCTCATATACCGATAAGGAATTACCGATACAATTGCAGCTGGTCTGAATGTGAAAATTAAAAAGCGAACAAACTATATAGCGCTTGAAACATCTCCTATTCATTGATTTCGATGTTTTTTTTAGACAAAATGGCAATTTGTGTTGAAACACAAATCTGGTAGTAGTTATTGGTTGTTATAAAATCGAAAACTGTGGGTTTCATTAATCGAACCTGTTCATATAACAATACAAGCCGACTCTCACTTTAAGGTACGAACCAAGTTCAAGCCTTCTCATTTGGATCATATTTCCAAAGCATCCAAAGCATATTCTCCATCCTCAAATACTAAATGTATTGCCAGTTATATAATATAATCCCAGACGAATTCTTAGTCAGTCCTTGGTAACCGTATGTTTGGTACGTCGTTCTTCAAGTTTGTTACATTCTCAAAAGTGAAGCAAATCATAAATGAACGAGTATTTACTACTGAAAAAAGATTAAAACACTGATGAAACACTGATAAAGTTAACTGCCGTATTAAGAGGCGTTTTTTCTGACATCCGCAAATGATTTATTTTTTCCAGAACAAGTGAGACACGACAAATTAGATAAGGCTTTTGTTTTTACTTAACCGGCACAGGTTCTTCTTCAACATCTACTACAATAATACTTTACCTTCATACCTGATTTGACAGAATCAACTAAATTGTTTCAGTGTTTTTAAGATTTGCTTCGTTCCAAACTGAGAGCTTTCATTTGGTTTACTGAGGATTATCACTCCGAGTCCCTGACATTATGTCAAGATGAGATCTGGTCACCTAAACAGGAGGTACCCCTGTACAGCTTTCCTATGCATGACCCTTTCCTGCCAATATTTTCTATGCAAGTTTTTACAAATCCCAATCCATAAGTTAGGTACCTATAAAAAATTGCCAGTCTAAACCCTTACCATCCTAGCGTGATGGCCGCATAAAAAAATAAGTGGTCTATCTACAGTTTTTTTTCCAAAGGATTTGTGTTATTGGTTAATGGAAATTGGTTGTTTCTTCTAAGGTTATCAGTTTGCCGTGTAGGGTATAACTAAATTTGACCAAATTGTCCAAAGTGTAGACAGTCAATTTGGTTAGGGTTACTCACCAATGACTACTAAACTTGTACGTCACTCCTCTTCTCACCCTTTCAATATAAGGTCGTGGTCAAATCGAACGCATGCTAAGACTGATTTTTTACATAACTTAATGGAGTGAGTGTTTCCATTTTTACCTGTATAGGAATGTAGTTACTGGTAGGTCATGGTATACAATTTTTTTATTCAGAGAAAAATTAAATACATCCTTTTCTTGGAAGAAATTGGATAGATAACAATGTTACTTTTGTGGGGGAATCGGCGATGTAATTCCAAACATATCCATGTTTACTTTCAAAGGGATTTTTCAGACGCCTGTCACAATCAAAAGCAGAGTTCTTCCTTCCAGCAATTGTCTTTCTGCCTTAAGGAGGGATCAGCGTAGCTTAATGGTTGCCTATGGCATAGAAGAAAAGAATCTTAGTATAGAAATAAACGCCAAATGATTTATCTATTTATCGAATAGTTCGGAAGCCTTGTGCTGCTGGAACACCTGCAATCCGGGTGTGAGAAGTTTTCACGGCTCTCTATTACAAAAACTTCTTATTAGAATACTTCATAAAACATAGTTTGCATAATTGCTATTGTCCTCACAGACTCAGTGCTTTTTAACAATATGGTATTTTTATATGTGATTTGTGTGGCTGGATATACGGAGATTATTTTTAATTATATTTTCGGTGTTTCGGAGTACTTTGAAAATGGTAGTGGACTCCCAAAATCAAACCTGGAGCCAACAGGTCAGAAGTGCGTCAGTTATTTTAATTATATCGATAGAATATGAGGATTTAAATGTTAAATCTCTCACTGTGTCTATTCAAGGCCAATATTCCACATGGAGGAAAAGACGCAGAGTGGCCTACAACTTTCAAAAGGAGATAAAAAAGTTTGAAAAATGGCTTGTTTTGGATCATTGGTGCTGTCTTAATAAACACTGCCTTAGAGTGTCACCGTTTATGGGAATAGGTATAAATTCACAAGCGATCCTACCAACCATTCTTAAACGAATCGCCAGCAGGTTTTTAAATGCATTCTGAGCATGGAAATAAAAGTCTTCCTTTAAATTTTTGCGATTTCTTTATTCTACTTGAAACCAATTTTCGACCGTAATCGTTGTGTCTTCTTCAGCGACTTGATTAATTTTGCTTATGCAATTTCTAAGGGCATTTACTGAAGCTACCAACTTTACACTTGGCAGTGTGGGGTGTTCATTTTCATCTTTTTTAACAGTGCAATCAATGACTCACATGTATTTATAGTTCTTTGGAATCTTTTTATGGATTCCTCCAATGCGTTCTGATGTAGCTCGAAGAAATGTTCACTACTCTTGTCCATCACTGTTACTGTATTGGCTTTGTCTGCTTTGATGAAGTAAAGGCCGAAATACAATACTGCGAGACTGCGATACGAGAGCGCGACGAGAGTTTCAGAGCAAATGTCAAGCAGTTTTCGTAATATGCATTTGTTTACGACATCGTGCAATGATTGTGATGCGTCGATGCGAGGCGGGAAATATTCGGAAAAACGAAAAATCCTCACAGGGAGGTGCGTGACGTTTGTCAAATGCAATACGGCGCGTAAATGAAAATTGAAATTCAAACGCCTTAATTACTTTTTAAGTACGAGGGTTATTCGGAATACAAAATTTCGTGCATCCTTGTTGAGGCTATTATTCGCCAAACGAAGGAAAATTCAAATTTTTAAAAAATCAAAAACAATTTTAATCGAAATTCATTTGAAACGTCACCAATTTGTCGTTTGTCATATGAACATTATTCTTCCTCGCATCGTGTGCATTGTAAATTGAATGCGTTGCGCGACGACGAGCGAGAATCGCATCGCTGTCACGCAGTATTGTATCTGGGCCTTAAGCCGATTTTTGCCTCAGCACAGCAACTATGCTCGTCTCTTTCCTGTGTGTTACCTTTTTCTCTCCTCTTATCGTTTTGACTGTGTTATAGCGAAGCAGTATCCATAGGACGGAAAAGGAGACTCGTAGGCACGCGTATTAAGTCGCACCTAAGCGAAGCAGCAACAACAAGAAAGAAGGGAAGAACTTCGAAGTCAATTGTAGCAGAACATATCAACTTTAAAGGGCAAAAGATAACAATGGGGGATGCTACGATCATCAAGGATACAAGAGATACCCGTGAATTGGATGTCGTGGAAAACCACGCAAAAAACCGGGAAAAGAAAAAGCTGATGAACCAGGGTGAAGGAAGCTGTAGGTCATGCCTATAAATATTCCAAATAATTCAGTGATATCTTTGTGAATATTTTATAGCTTCAGTGAATACCCTTGAAAATTATGTTTTATTGCATTGTTTTGTGTGAAGTATCTTTGAATCTGTTTGAACATAAGCAGAAATTGAACAACAATCAATTACGGTCGAAAAATCAGTTTCGAGAAGAATAAAATGAAAAGGAAGACTTTTATTTCGATGCTCAACTTAAGTATTTTGTATTTTGTATACTTAAGAAATTTGTTTTCAACTTAAGTAAATATTGAAATTCATATTGCCAGTAACTTCGATTAGCAGAACGGCACTGAATTGAATAAAATGGGAAGTGGGTTCCAAAATCCCTTTTGGAATCAATCTACTGGTTATTTTGCAAGACTGGCTTAAAGTAAGAACAGGGGTATAATTTTACAATAGGACACAAGAAGACACAATGTTTTATGTGAATACCTGCCTTCAATATGCCTAACCTGACAGTCCGTTTAGACAAGGGTTGAAATTCGTCAACTATCGTCTCCCAATACATCGCAATCAGGTATCTGCAACTTTTATAATGAATGATACATGACCCAGATATTCCTGACGCTGCTAGGGACAATGTCATCCTTATGCGCCATTAGCCAATTCAAAACCCACGAAAACCATTAGCCAATAAGCTGACCCATGTGTAGATGGGCGCTTACCACGACTCGTGGTACCTGAATATATCTCCGGGGCTAAGGTGTGCGGAACCAGTGACAAAGATATTTGATACTGCAGTACCTAGCAAGCTTAGCCGCTATGCTTTGTACTCAAGTCCTGGTGTTTTACTAAACGTCCAACGCGCGTTGGGTTCAATGGAATCGTCAATTGAATCCATAATAAGGGAATAAATTTCTTTCAAACCAGATCTGCCTAACTTGAGGAGATTTTAGGAGACAGCAAACTTATGATCCACGCCAGCGACTATTTTTTTTTTGAAATCTCTTTTTCTCCACGGATGGATAGGAAGGAATTGCGATTAGTAACTATAATATTGGGTTACAGAGATGTCCCCTCCCTCGCCAAGCGATCCATTATGTCCTTCTTTATAATGAGTACTGTCCGTACGTAATGCGACACACAGTTCCAATTGTCCTTTGATTTCATCATTTTTCCCGTTAAATTTTCTGGGGAAATTCCGCCAATTTTCTCCGACAGATGCGAACGGAGTCTTGTGAATCTATTACACGTAAAGAACGTATGGCAAGCATCATTCGACATCCCCGGGCAGAACACGCAAGTTGGGGATGGTGTCTTTCCGATCTTATACAGGTAAGACTGAAAATACCCGTGACCACTGAGTAGTTGCATCAGATAATAATCAGTCTCACCATGCATTCTGTAGAACCACTGCCCCAAGTCACTTATCAGCCGTGCGGTCCACCTGCCTCGCGTTTCGTTTTCCCATGTTTGCTGCCACAAGGTTAGGGTTCTTCTCCGTTCCTCTCGGCTGACAGTTTCTATCGCCGACTCCCCCCTACGTAAGTAAACACGTTTCCGTTCGTCTGCAAGTAACTTAATAGGAACCACCCTCGAGATTACCAGCACTGCAGGTTCAGAGACAGTGCGGTATGCAGTCACTATCCGCAAAGCTCCTTGCCTCTGCACCTGTGCCAGACGCCTTCGGTATGTCTCTTTACTAAGAGCGTCAGCCCAAACCTCGGAGCCATACAAGAGCACTGACTCCATTGCACTTATCAGTAGACGTCTTTCGCTCGAGGTTGGCCCCTGCGTGTTGGCCATAATGCGGTTTAGCGCCGATACCCGCACAGAGGCCTTATCTGCTGACGTTCGAACCTGCTCGAAAAAACTCATCTTCGAGTCAATCATCAAGCCAAGGTATCTGATTGATTCTTTCGACTCGATGATCATTTCCCCCACCAGAACCGGCATAACACGAGGGATTCGCTTTTTGGTGAGGACGACAACCTCGGTCTTTTCCAGCGCGAGGCTAAGCTCACGGTCTGTCATCCACTCGCTCACTCGGCGTATTACCGCATCCAGTTTGAGCTGCGCCTGTCCGACAGTACGTCCAGCGACTAGTACTGCTACGTCATCTGAGTAGCCAACCAGGCGCGACTCCCCCGGTAACAGCAGCCTCAAAAGCTCATCGTACGACACATTCCAGAGGTCCGGGCCTAGAACGGAGCCTTGAACGAGCCAGAATGCCAGCGACTATAAAATGAACGGATGTGTGAACTGAAGGAGGAATCCGCTTCCATGGGCATTCAGAATACAGCCAAGAATATCCATGAACATCCATGCCGCGTCCTTCTACTTGAATGGGTTTGAAATTAAGGTGGATTTTTCATCGGGAACTTCAACTGTAAGCAAAACATTAGCAATCATTAATATAAAATTTAATGATGTGAGCGATACGCAATGCAAGTTGGTAACTTGAGGAAATGTTTGACAAATTCAATAAGTCGGATGGAAAACTGGGGTAACCACAAAGAAGAAAACGATTTATATGTTCTTGACACTCATAGTAATAGGTGTATAAATATGAAATGCGGATTTTCCCTGCTTGAAATATGCATTTATTTGAATAACAGAACGAATGAATTCAATAATCAAAGTGTTGGCCATCGTTAGCTACGACTTTTTCCCATCTTTCTGTCAATTGAGGGATTCCGTCCCAGTACCACTTCTCATTTTTTGAAGCTAACCACTCATCAAGTCAATTTGTAACTTCTTCTTAAGAATGGAAGTGCTGTTCCGTGCTGCATCGACCGAAACAAGTAGTAGTCAGAAGGAGCCAAGTCTGATGAATACGGCGGGTGGGGCAGAACTTCCCAATTAATGTTTCCTAAATAGTTCTGGACAGGTATTGCAACATGCGGCCGAGCATTGTCATGTTGAAAAATGACTTTTTCATTTCTTTGGTGAAATTCTGGTCGTTTTTCCTTAAGTTCGCGGTTCAATTTGATCAGTTGTTGTCGATAACGTTTGCCAGTAATAGTCTCACCAAGTTTCAGTAGTTCGTAATACAAAGGTCCCTTACTATTCCACCAAATACACAGCAAAGTCTTCTTTCCATGAATATTTCGGACTGGTTGTGATGTTGATGGCTGGCCTGGGTCTACGCATGATTTTTGGGAATTGTCAATTGGATTGTCAAAATAAATCCACTTTTAATCGCCAGTAAAAATCCGATACAAAAAACCTTTTCTTTTCTGTCTGGCAAGTAAAATTTCACAAATGGTTTTTCGCCTTTCGATGCCTCTTTCTTCCAATTGATACGGCACCCATTTTCCAGCTTTTTGGATCTTTCCTATGGCTTTTAAACGTCGTGAAATGGCTACCTGAGTTACTTCCAACACTGCCTGAGTCTTCATCCAATAATGCTTGCAAATCTGTATCTTCGAATTTTTTTGGTGGTTTTCCACGGTCTTTTTTGCTGACATCGAAATCGCCACTTTTAAATCTTTCAAACCATCGTTCACAAGGGTCTTGGCTTGGGGCATGTTCACCATATGCTTCCACTAACAATCGATAAGTTTCTGCTGCCGTTTTCTTCAAATGAAAAAAGGTTATTAGACTGCTCCGCAAAATCTCTTTTTCTGGCACGTAATTTGACATTTTTGAAGCGAAAAAAACTATGTTCTGTGTACAATCAAAACCTATGACATATTGGAATTTGTTGACAGATGTTTACCCTCCAAAATGCCATATAAGTTATCACCGACACAAACCATATGTAATGATTATGCCATCTGTTAGTAAAATCCGCATTTCATATTTATACACCTAATAAATAAAGTCAAACTGTAATTCGGTCTCGAGTGTATCAAAATTGGACTAAGATTCAGTTTATAAGTTGATACTCTGTTACGAAAAATGTCTCTTGCGAATATCCTTGGCAGAAGTACTTCTTTCGTATCGAGCACGTATTGTTTTTGATGTGTAACCTTAAAGATTTCTCGTGGAGACCCTTTTTTTGTATCTTTATCGGATAACTAAATAACTAAATGATTTATTTTTGATTGATCCTTAGTGAAGGACATCTGGAAGTCGGGTTGACATATTCGAGATCCTCCGCAGTAATAACTTGATATCCGTAAATTAGATGACATAGTATAGAGATTTATTGAAAGGTCTCTCTTTGTATTAAAAAATCACCAGCGGAGACTATCTGTAATCCAGAGAAAAATTGATTACGTAGAGATTTTTAAGCTATAAGGAAAATAAGAAATATTCAGAAATATCGGGCAGGGAGTTCAGTTTTGTTTTCATCAGTGATTCTATAATGGTTAGGGGATGGACTACTGACGAAGATTTTTAATTTTCAATATTGAAAATGTTGTGCAAAGGATACAGAAGGGCAGCGACTGATGCAGAATCATTAAAAGCAGAAAATCTTTCTCAAGTTTAAATAATTAATTTAGTTTCTTGAATCTTCATAAATTTTTAATCTTAATTAATTTAGTATCTTTAATTTTAATCTTTATAATGGCGAATTTTCATTTCTTTTTTGTTTTCCTGGTTTTGTGTGGATTGCTAAATCATTCTTTCGATAATTGTTTATACTATTTAAATGTTCATAATGAATTTAGCAGGGGGCATTAATTTTTAAAAGAGTTATTTTAAATATTGGATATAGTACTGGATGTTTTTGTGGGTTAGTATGGATATTAAAGTTGAATTAAAATGGATTTAATGCCTTTTCCTTTTCCATATCCATTTCTCCCTGCACATTTCAGTCTGATTGTAGCTCACGTATGACGAATCGAAAAAGGATCGATAAGTCCTGTACTACATGTGTAAACACCCGCGCTTGGCATTTAAATTCCGTCGTCAACTTACTCCTTTTAAGCGCCAACGTATCTCATATGGACACGCAAGTGGTATTCTATACGTGTGAATATGTAATAAGGATTTCCACTTGAGGCACGTGTGTCCGTTCAAGGTAAATTTTATGGAAATTCGCCTTAAAATCATTCGAAATAGTTATTTTTCGTTAGAAACCCATGAAACAATAGCCGGATGAACTGAATTAGTTAATTCGATGACCATGAACGCATGGAAACTCATATGTGCTTGGATTTTCACATTAGTCGAATTCATCGAACGTTTCTATAAAACAATGACGGGGTTATTTGGGTAGTTTTTAGTACATACTTTATTTTATATACGAGTCGATGGAAAAATAATAATTGTCGAATAATACATTGACATCGGTAGGAATTCCAGAATTTTTGTTTGTTCTAATCTTTTCTATGCAAATATGTCAGTCTACAATTGAACTATCATGCATGGTTTCAATCTGGAATATGAAATAAAATCAATAAATTTAACGTATGAGACATATTTGGTAACGACTGAAGCTGAAATGCCTCATAAATATTATTTCCGACCTAACATCTTCAACAATTTCAGATTGTGTTTGGAATTTTTTGTCTTAGAATCCATATTAGGTCATCTGCAAAGTATTTGAAACCACCTACATTGTATTATCATACGGGGAAATCACTTAGTCTGCGAACTTGTGCATCGTGGTTATGTATGCTAATTTGGAAATAAAATATGTACATATTATTCTCAATATGAATCAATTTGTAGCCCTAAACTGGTACTGAACAATTCAGCTGAAATCAGAACTTTTCATTTTTATTCCGCAAAAGCTTGAATAAAATATTCCAAAGATCATCTTTTTATTCAAAAAGATAAATAACTGCAGAAGAAATTTTCTCATTATTGATATAATTTGAAAATTATGAAATTAATTTGCTGCCCCTGCATCACAGCCTACCTAAGGAAAATAAAGTGGGGAAATTGATGGCCGGAGAAATTTCATTTTCGAAAATTTTAACTACGGGAGGTTCTCTTATTGTCTTCGAATTTCTTGGAATTCAAATGTGTACAGATAAAGCGACGTAAAATGCGGTATAATGAAGTGCGTGTGAATGGATGCGAAAATTTTCATCGTTGAATCCTTATTTCATAACCCAATATTTTAGTTCCCCAAATTCTATTTTTTAAAACTTCGGACAAAAATTCGATAATTTTTTGATGGTTTTTTGATTCCCTAATTTATAAATGTCCAGTGGGAGAGAAGGGTTAAGAAAATGAGTTCTCCGCAAGTCAAAGTGTGGAAATTCATTATTAATAGAACCAGTTCAGCGAAAGCGAAGTTCCGTATTCAAAATTCTAAAATTTTCGTTTAGTTTCGCTCTAGTTTTGTCAACTTGGATCATCTTTCGTTGCATTTGCTAAAATTGCGTTCTTTTTTCATTTAATTTGCGTTACGTATCGTTGTACTATGCAATAAACTTTCCTACTTGGAATCCACTAAGATTTGGGAACTTTCAACTTGAAAGTTTGTGTTGAGAAAACAGATTCAAAGAAATCAGATGAGTTTTCACAAAGTAGATTTTCTGATGATTCAATTTCCCGCTTTGTCGGAAGTTTCTTTAACCATTCCTCAATTTCGCTAATTATGTTTCATTCTGTACTTCCGACGAAGGAAGAAATCTTAGTACATTTCAACTCTTTCAAGCCTTCCTTTCGAAAGTTTTCATGGGTCAGAACTTTTCAGCTCCAGACATTATCAGCTCGAACTCATCAACTATCAACTCATCAATTATCAACTGATAATTTTACAACTTAAATTCCTTCAGCTTGTAGAATTCAATTTGTAAAGTTAAACTTTGCACTTTTTGACTTTCGAGAAATTCCGAGATCCAATTTTCAACTCTGAAGCTTTTAATTTTCAACAAAAAACCTTTCAAAAGCCAATTCTTAAATATTTGGAAAATTTACACTTAGTATCTCCCATCTTTGAACCTTTGAAATTGACACCTTACACCTTTGAGCGTAATGTGCTTGTGAATTGAATCGTTTGCTGCGTGCCGTCTGAAATGGAACATTTCAACTTTAAGCCTCTCAATCCTGAACGTTCAATAGGTCATATTTCACATTGAACCCTTTCTTTTCAACTCTTTTTACAATTTCTTGAATATTTTAACATGGCTCCTTCAGCTTTCGAGCCTCTCCTTTCGAAACTACTCAATAATGGGAGTCTTATATTTTGGAACATCTCAACTTGAAACATTTTTAATTCCTTCCTTTCAACTTGCAACTTTTTACCATGGAACTTATCAAAACTTAAAGCCACTCAACTCGGAGTTCTTCAATACAAACCTTTTTGAGTCTATGAACAAGGGGCCTATTTACTCCAAATTCTCCACTGCTGGCTTCCAACTAGTTATCTTTTGACTCAGGAACTTCCCTCTTACGGCCTTTGAATTGTTGAAACCCTTCAACATTGATCTAATCAACGCTAATACTCCGCACTTTTTCACTCGGAAAAATTCAAATTTTGATATTTTACAGCTCCGAACTCTGTAGCTAAGAATCATTTTATTTGGAAATATCCAACCCAGAGGTTTGCAATCGTTCAAATCTGAATATTTAATTCTTGAACCCTTCAACTCAGACCCTTTCCACAGCGATGATGTCAAGACTCAACTTTTCACCAATGAACATTCCAACCAAGACCGTTTAAACTTTCACAACCAATTCATCAAGCCTTTCAGAACCTTTCACCTCAAAACTATTTAAATATTTTCACACTTAACCTTTTCATTTGATTTTCAATAAGGATACTTTCAACTTTTGAACTTGAAGTCAATTCAACTTAAATTTTTGAACTTGAAGTCTCTGAAATTAAATGAAAGTAAATTTTTAACTTTACTCCTTTTGGTTCAGAACCATAAATTAAAAGAATCTTTAGTTAAAATGCCTTGACCTCCGAATCTTTCAACTTGAATTGTTTCAAATTCAAAATTGCTTTCAATTCGGCAATTTCAGAACTTCGAAACTTTCCACTTTAAATCTTTCAGGTTGACTCCTACAACTCACATTTCGACAGCTTGGAACCCTTATAGACGCCTAACTTTTCAATTTCAGAAAAAAATTTGTTTTCAAAAACAGAAAATTTCAGAAAAAATTTCAGAAAAAAGTTCATTTTAATGTTAAAAATTTAGATATAGGCCAGTTTCTTGCAAATTTATTTTCGTAGTATCCATGCTTATTTTCAGGAAGATCATTGTTGGAGGAAAGATTTACGAACGAATAGTTTTCAAATAAATCATATTTGGAATTACCATATTTGGAAACCATCATATTTGGAAAAACTTCGTTAAGTTTCGTCGAGTTGCCTTAGACTTCGTTGAGACTCGTTTTGTAGGGATTGGCCTAGTTGTGGAAAGATTGAATTGATATGGCTTGGATTATTGATCTTCAACTAGGAAGGAAACTCTGTTGAAACTGCTTCTTCAGGTACTTTGGGGATACTTTCAGTTTCGCTAAGAAATGCCGAACATCGGTAGGCCGTCGTTAGGCATGTCCTTTTTTTTAAATTAAGTTGCGAAGAATAGCGTTCAGTTATCGTTTATTTTCCTTAAGTTCTGTTGCAAAAATCTGTGAAAATAAACAAATCCCTTAAGGGAAAACTATCGACCCTTAAGATTTGTAGTTTTTTGTAGATTAACATGAGATTTGGTTTGGGATGACAAGACAAGCTAGTTTCGTCGAAATTCGGTAATTTGCTTTAAATTCCAGGTGGAGTATAGGAGAAAAACCGTGAGCAGTTCAAGAAGGACGACTAATTTTTCTTCACAATTCCAAGCGCTTGTAAGCTTTATAGCCTAATATACACACTAAATAGGGGGCCGTAGAGGACTGTTACAGGATTCGAAGATGTCGTCCAATGCATAGACGTCAGTTCCAATCGAATGGTTTATTAATGTGATTTATTTAAATCGATTGAAACCATGTAGGGAGCAGAAACAGCATCAGGTATTTGTTCGAAAAAGGGCAGTGAAGCGTCAAAACATTGTCCTCATCTACAGAAGATACAGCACAAATGATTCAAACGAGTTAATAAAGTAAAGTTAATAAATAAGAAAATTTTCACTATTCGAAAATAGACCATTTCGGGTCACAAATCCCACGTACTTCACTCTACCATCATCACTTTTTAGCGTAAGCTTTTTCCAAAAACTATTTATTTGTGTTTAATTTTCGCTGCAAAAAGAAGAAAATTCTAGTTGAAAATTTTCACTTCTCCCATCACACAATCCCCACACATCACACAATCCCCACTTCTCCCACAATCTCCCATCCGGTGCTGATCAATTACGCTAAAACAATAATTAACGATTTCAGAAGTTTTTGGTAGATCAATTTTTCCATTTTCACTTACAACATTGTAAGTGATTTATACCCTTGTTAAGCTAACTCAGCGAAGACTCATGGGTTCCACCTTTCTCAATAATAATTAGCGAATTCTTTTTTCTACATGATCTTCCTAATTGAAGCGAATCCTATAGAGACTAAACATAAACCTTTGATAAGGCAAGTGGTACGCCACGGTTATGAGGCATATACCCTGACGCGAACCGTCGCAAACATAACAAATACATTTTCAAGGCCAATCTTCGGGCGCATTACAGAAATGAAGGGGATGAATTGTGAACTGCAGTAACTCTCTGATGACCTAAAGCTTTTTAATATCACGGAAGCTACCAAGTACGGGATGCGTTTAGTGAATTAACTACCAACAGACACCTAGGAAGGTATTTGCTCGAAATCCAATGGGAAAGACAGGAAGCCTAGTTAACATACTGGAATGTCCAGTAAGCCAAATCCTTCTTGATTCTTGATCGTTTTGAGTGAGTCTAACTGCCTTTTACTGGACTTCTTGCTATACCAGGGAGCAACAACAGAAATAAATCCTCCTTATGTGAGCGAACCTGGTCAAAGTGCTACAATTGTGCTTAAATTAAGCAAAAGACTGAACGTGGCCCCAGGGCACATGTTAATTTTTGGTAATTATTTTTCATCTTATTACTTCTGCCGTTATTAAAGCAAATATTAGCTGCGAGCACAATAAGCATTGACCAATCGTCGGAGAAAAGATTGAGTAAGAATGTAAGTTCCCATAAAATAGTTAGTAAGTTTCCATAAAAATTGGATAACAAAGAAAACGACTACGTTGCAATAAAATGGTCTGACAAAAAAAAAGTGATTTCTATGGCCTCAACTTTTGTTGACGAAGAAAACCCGATTTTTGTAAGCGTTGGAAGAAACACGTTTGGAGATTGCAACAAACAAGGACCACTACAGCCATTTTCTGCTCATGGATAAAAGTAAAGAGCTCACCAACTTTTAAAATAAGGGATGTTCCGGCATAACTCGTTGATTTTCAACAGAATACAATGTGTTTCGTGCTCGAAGAAGGAAAAAATGTTTTTATTGAGTTTCATTCTTAAAGTTTGTCTTATTTTCATTTCTACATTTCACTTGTAAAATAATCATATATAAACTTGTTTCGTGCAAATCGTAGTCCTTTCGATTCTTTTCTATAGATTTTGGTTGCTATTTTGATTTAGAAAGCATAAATTTGAGTTTCGGTGATCTGCTTTTGAGTACCTCTATACATTATTATGTACAACCATCGACATAATTTATAATAAAAAATATGTTCTAGATTTTCAAACAGAATTTTTTATTTCAAGCCTGCAAAAATTTTGTCCTGAGAGGATTGAAGACCGGAAAAGTCGCCATAATTTCCACACAAATAACCAAGAAGCACAATTTTACACATACACACACTCTGCGCTATCACAGACGTGTGATGATTTTTCAAATTTTTGTCCCGCTGTACAAAACTTGGCGCTTTACACTGTGAGCATCGTGTCCATCAGCGCTAGACCAGCCGCAGACGAAAACTTTGGAAGCCGATTGAGTCATCACCCAACCGATAGCACTGCCAACACGATATCAAAGACACATGCGTAGTGGCGGTGGAAAATCCGTTGAATGAAGCGCGTCGACTTCCGTCGCACAGCGGTATGGCATTCATGTAGAGAATGCACATTTGTTCTTGTACACGTTGGCCACGTGCGTTGATGCAGCAATCGACTGTTAATGTATTCCCGCGACCCAAACTGCGGCGGCATCCCTCCCTGGAAATTCCATCGTCGCTTTCATATCTCCACGCTAGCACTTCCGATATCGGCAACCGTCGGCGTCGTTTCCATGGTTCTGGGCTTTGCTTCGCGGTTACTTTGATTGCGAATCGCGAACGAGCAAAAGATACACTGGAATGTGGGAAAGATGATTTCAGCTGTTGGCCGGCTTGCGGCTTCTTGGAGGGCGCCGTGTGGGCCTCTTCCAGGCCGTGTTGGAGTCGGTGTTGGCTGGGCCGACGTATAAAAGCGGTGGTAATTTCTGGAAGACATTTAGTCGAACTCCATATTTGTTGCATTGCGGACAAATTGTCGGATCAGTTCATTTCCACTGAGCTCATAATCAGCTTCAAGTCGTCTCCCAAGTGCGTTTTTGTATTGGTACGCGGTGATTGCAAGTGCTTTAGTCAAATTCATTTGCTGCAAGGAAATCGAATTTTTTTTCGCGCCTTAAAAACACGATTCTAGATTTCCTTCTCTTGAATTCTCATTCGGTGCTTCATTACCCATCGCCTAAACCGGGTCGCGAGCGTATCTCAAACGATTGCCAACCGAACGTGATTAAAACGCGAGTTTTATTGCACGTGCACAACTCATCCATCGACAAATCGTTGTCCTTGGTCTGTTCATCTCGTCCCGGAGCAGAAACCTCTTCTAAACAAAATGGTAAGTTCTAAAATTAAGACCAGGCGTCACCATCAGGCTTAAGAACAAGAAGTAAAGTACTTCGTAAGTGAGTGCTTGCAGGGGTTGGGCTAATGACTTGTGGCCAAGGGGTCGGACAGCTACTAAGGGCACAGATAACCGAAATTTCAAGGGATGTGATGGTGATGATGGGACTGTTACGAAATCGTCATCGATTGAATCGTTCAAGGTTTCCGGGAGTTAGGGCGTGAGGCTGGTATGAGATCTTGGCGGGTGGTGAGTGGATTTGGGATGAAATCGGGACAGATGGTTATTAATAGAAAGCGGCTATTGTTGCCGCCGGGCGGGTGCCATACTCACGGATGGTCCACACCCATTGCAGACTTTCTTGACTGCTTGCAACTGAAAGAGGTTGCTACTATCGGCGAAATGGTCATTGCTGTTGAGGTAGGCTCCTGGCCAAATTTCATGTTTGTGCGGGCGAACAAGGATTTGGAGTTCTATCTTCTGATTTCTTGAATTCTATCTGCAAATGCCTTTTGAATGACCATCAGACGTCAGTAAGTTGTTCTCTGGCGAATAGGCATGAATTGTGCCTCAGGGATTTATTGAAATCCTCAGGGATTTATTGATTTTTATTGTCGCAATCCTTTTGGCAAAAAAATTCAATATTTATATGTATAAAATTATATACGGTTGACAATGCGGGCATCACGAGTTTAAATTACAGCAAAATGATAACTGCCAGTGATATATTCATGTGAGTTTTTTTAATATTTCAAAGAACAATCGATTTCTTTTGGCTTCGTCGGATCGAAGGCCGTCTTAATTTCCAATTTTCCACTAAAGAATATCGAATAATCTGCCGATTCCATCGCGAATTATGCTTGTCTTTATGAACCCGACAAATTAAAAACATTCATAAGAATAAGTCTAAGGATGTAAGATCTCATATTACAATTATTGAAGTAACTTGCCCCGGAAAATCATTAACTAAAAAGTAACCTTATTTTCCTCAAAAAAATTTCTACGCGCTATTGATTCGTTAACCTTTCCATGATCGATTGCCAAACAATACTGAGCATAGTTGTCATGGGTCTTTGGTGAGGGTTGCCAGTGAAACTGTTAAAAGTTAGTTTAATCTACAGTTCCTTCAAGTAAACCCGATGTATCAAAAATCGTATGTTAAATTCAAACAACAATCAAAACCGCTTAAATTTGCAGTAGATATGGTAATAGTTTGACTTTCAGGTCAGAAGTAAAAGGGTTATAGGTTTAAGTTCATATCACAACTAGTACGTCAATCATCATTGACGGCGCGGCAACGAAACGCAAGCCTTGATTTCGCTGAAAGTGATTTAAAATTATATTCAAATGTCTAGAAGTTTTGAAGAATTTTTTTTGAATTAAATTTGAATTGGAACTTTTTTTATTTTTATGCTTTTTGATTATTTTTAAAGTTTACCTGACATTCATGTGAATTATAAAAATCCCCATAATTTGCTGTTTTATTTTAATTATTTATTAAAATTATAACAAATAATTAAAATCGAAACTATAGCCTTCAACCTGCATCCGAATAAATTTTTACTCTTTAATTATGGGCTTAGTGACAATAAGGAGGTTATGATAAGTATGAAGCGCATGAAGGGCATTTTTTGCTTAAAAAATATATCAAGGATGATAAATGCTGCTCCAGTTATTGGTTTGAACGGTAAAGTTATTCGACGTCTAAATCCTAGCAACATTTTATCTTCCTATATCGTCAATTTTTCACTCGATGTCTAGGTACCGAAATATTTTTCTATAATTCCGTGGAATATTATGCGGAACAGCCAATACTACAACAGGCTGGATAATGAGGACCTTACTTGAAACGGACAACATTTTTTATTCGGAAAACCTCTTTGCAACATTGCATATCGCTTTGAGGAACAATTCTGTCGCTGAAAAATCTGGAAAAAAATCTGAGGCAAATGATTAGAAATTATGAAAAACATATTTCCAATAATCAAAGATGTTTAAGCCCAAAAAATTTTTATTCATAATTTATCATAGAAAGACAAGACAAGATCCTTACAATAGAGGAATTTTTTTTGTTTGATCAGTTAAATAATAGAACACACGATGCGTCTCTCCATTTCCATATGCAAGAAAATTTAATAATTATCAAAAATGTATCTTGGAGAAAGTATTCCTCAAAATCTCTTGCGGTTGAGAACCTTAACTGCAATCCTGTCTGTGAGTGACGGAAGCCCATTATTCCTCAAAAGATATTTTTTATTATTTTGTCTATTTATTTTTTTTATTATTTCCTATTTTTAAATTTAATCACAATTTTCAAAAAAATCTCCCTGGGTGTCGCAGGACTGTTATAGCAAGTGAATTTACCATATTGGTAATTCTCAAGTGTCTCAAGCAGTTAAAATGCCTTGTCACAATTATCTATGTCTACATATTTATGTCCATGCGAATCTTGAGGCTGCACAATTCAAATGACTGCAGAATTATCTGTAACGGGCAGAAAACGATATCACTATACAAAACATCGGTCGTAATAATAAATAGTGATGGAACTCAGAACAAACTTCTGATCTAACATGAGTCAACCAATATTTTTAGAATGTTTTGGTTCACAATACAACTATAAATCAACTATTAGTTGCTCTTTCTTTTTCTATTAGCAGTCGCCCGAGAGTGCTAACGCTTTTTCATGCTTACGTTATAATTAAGCCTTCTAGGTTCGATTTTTGAAGATAGGTCCGAAATAAAGTCTTCCTTTGTTGAGTGTGGTGTTGATTTATGAGGGCTTTATGTCAAATTTAAGTTCTAACTAAACAATACGCTGTTACTTTCCATATAACCCGCCCATTGTTCGCAGTCAAAGTTATTATTGTTTGAGTTATTTCAAATTGCGAGAATATTGGAGTTTTGGACACTTTTGACCGTAAAGAATTCAAAAGTATCGACAACGTACTTGGTTACTTGTTACATTTTGGGGGCAGTGAAGGAGTATCTGCAGTGAATAAGCGATATAAAGCAGGAAAAATGGAAGGCATTGGCTTCGATTGGTCGCAGGACCGAGAAATTATTGTGAATTTGAGCCTTGTTCAATTTTTGGAAGTGGACCTAAAAAAGTTTCTATAAGTTAAATTCGAGCTTTATAGAAAATAACTCTTTGAAATCAAAACCTTTAGCGTTCATGTATTCTCGTGGTAATTGTACGGTTAAACCAGCAGACATCTGAGAGGAAAATTGAGATGTTTGTTCTCTGATGAATACGGCGTGTCAATTTAAGTTTTTAAAGTTTAAAAAAATACCGCCATATAAGAATTCGGTCAGGTTCTTACGGGCAATGGGAGTTCGAGGAATGTGTACTATTCCAAAGTACTCTCTTTCTGCCGACATGTACTTTATATAAATGATCTTCATAATTTTATATGAATTTGCAATGGCAGTCGCATGGAGCCATTTTCAAGGCACCCTCGTAATGAAAGGACTGTTTTGCGTGGTAGCGTTTTTAAGTGTTTGTTCGTGGTCTCGGATCCCTTATGACATCCTAATTTAATTCCGGCTACCAATTTTCAATGGGGTTCAAATCAAGGAAATTACCAGGCCAAACAATCCACACATTAGAAAAGTAGTCCATAAATCACCTCAAAAAAGTTTTCAAAGCAGTACGGCCCTCAGCATCTGCTTGCATCAAACTCATTTCCTATTCGTCCCTAAGCTGTTGGCTATTAGTAAGGCATTGCACAAAAACTGGGAGAATGCTTCCCCTGCAATTTTTATCCTGAATTGTTGGGGATTAGTGATGCCGTGCACAAACAAGTACAGGGAACATATTTTCCCTGAAATAGTCTCCAATAACAAAACACCTTGATGTAACATGTGAAATTGGCGTTGTCCGCGATCGATCAGACTGCCTATTATCATGAATTTTAACTTGAATTAGAAGGTATGTATGAAGTATGTGAATATTTGTGAGATCGCTGTCCTAGTCAGCCGGTCGGTGATTGGATGCAGTTGACTCCACGACTCGTCCATGAAAAGGATGTTTGCGCCTAGCATTTCACCAGGGTCATTTTCATTAGCAAATCTGAAGTTTTTTTTAGGGATTTTGGCTAAAATCCAGTGGGTATTCTTCTTCTTCTATTCTTCGAAAGTTCTTCTTTCAAAGTAGAGGGTTTTTGCGTTGTCTATAGGCTTTCCAGCCTCAGTTGGTGGATCGAATGCATCACTGAACAGTTGCTTCGGCCCGTTACTGTACGTCTCCCAACTGCAAGTTTATTTTCAGCCTATTCACGAATTTTCTGTTATTTAGAGTTCCTACGATCAACCATTTCTTTACTAGTCCTTGACGTTTCCTTGCTCGGTGTGGGCCTATTTTTTCACGGTGTTGGTGCTGATCACAAGTATTCTGCATATGTCGCTGCAGCTGTATCCCAATCGATGCATGTGATGCATTGCAATGCGTTTTCGAATACTTACCACTATCGTCGCAGAAAAATGCAATGCAATCCGCTGGAAATTCACGAATATATTATACAAAAGATCTTTAAAATTAAGTTCCTTCGACAAATTTGTTACTTTTACTTCAAGCAATCGAATTTCGATTAAAAATATATATTTCCGAACATTTTTACTGAATAAAACTTAACATCTAAGGCTAATAAAATATAATTAGAATAATATAAAGAAAATAATATCGCGAATATTGACCATAATTAAAAATAATTCTTCAAATTTTTACACCGGTTTTTTCTGACTCTTAAATGCAAGCCCAAATTTTCGTATTATCGTTCAAATTTCTGTTCTGACGCGTTATGGCAATTGGATAAAGCTAAAATCAATAAAACTAG
Source organism: Stratiomys singularior (assembly GCA_954870665.1). Lineage (NCBI taxonomy): Eukaryota > Metazoa > Arthropoda > Insecta > Diptera > Stratiomyidae > Stratiomys > Stratiomys singularior. Next base: position 26,399,727 of record OX940878.1, on the reverse strand, counting down.
AAATAATAAAATGAAACAGTCAACATTTTTGAAAATAGCTTGTGGCCGATGAATTTATTCGGGTAGTCTTTTGAGGTCGAAGGTCAGAAACTTTTGCGCCGACCTCTAAGTAAACATACAGAAGTATGAAAATAAATTATAAAATTTCAAGCAATAATATGCCCCAATAAGACTTCTTTAATTCAGTAAATTTATTTTGGTTCCAGTATAAGCGCAGTGTGTCAATTTTGCTTCACCTTCTTTCTTGTCAGACACAATGTCTACTTTTAATGTTTTATAAAGAATTGTGGAAAGAGCTCAAGCTGGTTTCGAACACGCGTCCCTGCCGCTTCTCATCAGGTGCCAACTCACAGGCTGGGACGCGTCGATTGGCACTACCAGCTTAGGTGGATGTCGACTGGTTATTTACTAGTTATTAATATTGCTCGACATCCACCTAAGCTGGTAGTGCCAATCGACGCGTCCCAGCCTGTGAGTTGGCACCTGATGAGAAGCGGCAGGGACGCGTGTTCGAAACCAGCTTGAGCTCTTTCCACAATTCTTTATAAAATATTAAATTCACTATCGAGGTATTTGAAACATTGGATCAGAACTTCCGCACCCATGAGTCTTCGCTGAGTTAGCTTAGCAAGGGTATAATTCACTTATAAGTTGTAAGTGAAAAGGGAAAATTGATCTACCAAAAACTTCTGAAATTACTTTTAATGGTTTAACGATGCTGCAAATGACCGAGGTTGTCATCCTCCCCAAGAAGCGGATCCCTCGTGTTATCCCGGTTCGGGTGGGCGAAATGATCATCGAGTCGAAAGAATCAATTAGATACCTTGGCTTGATGGTTGACTCGAAGATGAGTTTTTTCGAGCGTCAGCGGATAAAGCTTCCGTGCGAGTATCGGCGCTAAATCGCATTATGGCCAACACGCAGGGGCCAACCTCGAGCAAAAGACGTCTACTGATGAGTGCAATGGAGTCAGTGCTCTTGTATGGCTCCGAGGTTTGGGCTGACGCTCTTAGTAAAGAGACGTACCGAAGGCGTCTGGCACAGGTGCAGAGGCAAGGAGCTTTGCGGATAGCGGCTGCATACCGCACTTTCTCTGAACCTGCAGTGCTGGTAATCTCGAGGGTGGTTCCTATTAAGTTACTTGCAGACGAAAGGAAACGTGTATACTCATGTAGGGGGGAGTCAGCGAGAGAAACCGTCAGCCGAGAGAAACGGAGAAGAACCCTAACCTTGTGGCAGCAAACATGAGAAAATAAAACGCGAGGCAGGTGGACCGCACGGCTGATGAGTGACTTGGGGCCGTGGTTCTACAGAATGCATGGTAAGACTGATTATTACCTGACGCAACTACTCAGTGGTCACGGGTATTTTCAGTCTTACCTGTATAAGATGGGAAAGACACCATCCCCAACTTGCGTGTTCTGCCCGGGGATGACGGATGACGCATGCCATACGTTCTTTACGTGTAATAGATTCACAAGACTCCGTTCGCATCTCTCGGAGAAAATTGGCGGAATTTCCCCAGAAAATGTAACGGGAACAATGATGAAATCAAAGGACAATTGGAACTGTGTGTCGCATTACGTACGGACAGTACTCTTTATAAAGAAGGACATAATGGATCGCTTGGCGAGGGAGGGAACATCTCTGTAACGCAATATTATAGTTACTAGTCGCAATTCCTTCCTATCCATCCGTGGAGAAAGAGAGATTTCCCTTAGCCTGAAGACATCGCTAAACGATGATTAATGAGGCCTAGTGCGAAGTAATGTGACAAACAGTTCCAGGCTAGGTTCTCGGTGTGACAGGGGAGGTGTTTAGTCGGTAGTCCGGTCCGTCGGAGTCCGACACTCAGGGCTTAAATAACCTTCACGTCCCAAACAAAAAAAAATGGTTTAACGACCACTCTAAGGAATACCAGGTTGCCACTAGACATTCCTGTTCCGGGCGGAACTCCTGGATACCTAAATACTGAACTAGATACAATGCAAGTGCCTTAGTGAACGTGTTCGGAGTGTTTCGTTGGACTCAATTTTCCATTTTATTCATGGAAAATACTGTATACTCAACTACTATATTTTCTAACCAAATTTTTGTTTATGATGATTTTTCATTTGTTCTATGATGTGTGCGTTGTTACTGCTCTACTTGGGATTTTGGGAACTTTGGTCCTCATAGTATTCTCAATAATATTCTTCCATGCACAAAACGTTGTTCTAATGTCTAGTCTTCCTGAGTTGATTCCGAGTTCGATCGTTTAAAGTTTTCAAGATCCAGACAACTTCATTAACATCTCTCTAAAATTGATTTAAACATCTGCAGACAATCGGAAATAAGCCGATCAGAATAGCTAATATGAGTACTTTCTAGATAGATCTATCTGAATTATGATTAATGATTTTTTGCTAACTATCAACAAAGCAAGTCCCACATCTCTCATTTTTAACTGAGGATCATGCGTTGGAATGTACTTACATGTATCACATTTGAATACGATAGTGGAGAAAAACGCGCCTTGAATACACATCCATAATATTGATTAAATCTTTTCTTTCGCTCAATATGTGCACACATTTGAAATATAAAGTAGGCACTTCGAATGTGGTTCTAATGATTTCAAGTCCAAGATTTACATCTTAGATGCCTCTTGACTCCATGAACTACACCTAAGCCTACTCGACTACATGTAATAACCAATCTTTATCTTAAAAAAAGATTCGGAGTTTTCTTGTATTCACATTTGCATGGACAAACACAAAATCTCTCCACACGGCAGACAACGCCTTAAAAAAAATCTGACATGGTGCCCGCCTGATGAATTCATCACAAACTTTGTAACGTTCTTAGTTTTCCCTTTTTCTCTTGATTTATTTAAATTCAAATTCAACATTTCGCCGGTTGTTTCGATGGATGACGGGGATGATGAATCATATCCCAGATATAACATCATTTTAAGGAGTTGAGTAGGTGACCGAATATTTTTGAACAGGCAGGAAAAAAAAAGCATTGCATTGGCGACGGAACCAAAACTCCATTTCCATACATTTGCATATAACAAAAGAGAGAAGAACACAACAAAAACAGCTGCAAGGAGGATGGCTCATGTGTTAACTTTTGGGCAAGTTTATCGACCGTGTGGCATTGAAAACGGGACGAAATTTCCTACAAACATACTCAAGTCAGGCATTCTCGTTTGTGAGTCCCAACAAATTAAGTACACGCGAAAAGCCCGTGAATTCTTTTAAACTTAACATTCTTGATAGAATTAGCGTTAATTTTTTTGCCGATGGTGCGTACCAACTGATTTCGCTGGTTATTTACCCACACAGCAACATGAACGGCAGAGTAACAGCAAACAGTTCTTCAGCCAACACTTTTAAGACGATTTGCTGGACAAAGAAGAAACACGAAATCAGGTATCTAGGATGAAACTAATTACTGGACTAGCTTAGCTGACTAAAGTTTTTTTGGGGTTTCTTTTCGAGTGATTGCCTTCGGCTTGGTTCTGAAGTTTGATGCAAAAATTAGTTAATACATTTCTCGGGTCATTGGAATCGTTGCCTTTGTGCATATGTTGTTGACTCATGGTGAAACATTTCTTCCTTCCTGAAGATTCAAACAAGAAATTGGCCTTTGCTTTTTCTGCAAAATCATGTTTCATTTCTTCGATTGAATACCGCGGTGTTGGTGGTATGGCTACTAGCATGTTTAGCTAAAGCGATGGGTTTTATAAAGTTTAGATAAAGCAAGCGAAGAAGAAAAGATTGAGGTCAATTTCACCTGAAGCTTAATATGAGTAGAAAGAATTGAATGTCTAAGATACGGGTAGTTAATAACTGGAAGATATATGGAAGGCTTGCATGGCAATTTCGCTATCAGATTGGTTTAATGTGAATGTATCTACGGGGTTTCAGTTAAGTAGGTGCACTTAATTTTCAGAATGGATATTTAGAAAACAATCAATTTTCACATCTAATATGAATTTTTTGACCGCGGTCGAAATTGTGCTCAACAAACCCATTTTTATACGTCTTTTATTTCAGTAAATTTTTACAATCTCGTTTTTTTTTATCAATATATTAGAGCTTAATAAATAAAGTTACAGCGTGTAGGCGTTTCCCTGAAATAATTTTTGCCAAGAAAAAAGGCAGGAAAGTAAACGCATAATTGACAACACAGAGACTGACGGAGTAGTCAAATATATTATTTTATTTTGTGCATGAATATATGCAATTTAATTGTGATACAACGACCACGACTTTTTTGAAGGATTTTGATACCATGCTTAATCTTCCGATGACATTTTTAAACGGTTTGGCTCCAATTGCATTTATCTCTGCAGTAATGCTCTGTTTCGGGTGTTGCATGATAGTTGGCTTATTAACGAACATTTTGCCTGCGAGGAATCGTCACAAAAAATAGTCAAAAAGTGTCTAAACTCATGATCTTGAGTACCCATCCGCGTTTCCATTTTATGAACTTTAGTATTAACCGAAATTCGGCCGCAGTAACCCAAGGTTTTCCCGTGTTGAGCGACATGTTGCATTGTCTCGTTGAAATTTAAGATCCTTTCTGTCGATACGAATAATTTTCCATATGAAAGGTATCATGGCATTGAACCGACTGGAATTTACAGAAATCGCTTGTCTACTGTCATATTTAAGAAAAGTAGGAACCAATAATTAATTCCTTTCGACCACGTCCCAAATAGTCATTGTTTAGACTATTTGAGAGAATTCATCGATTGTTCTCGGTACTCTTTATAATTTTCTTTGGCCCAAACCCAAAGTTTTAATTTTTTGACCATAACCATGTAATACAAAATACCCCTTTTATTATACCTACCTATTGCAAGATTTTCAATGCGCCAAACCTTGAATACACAACAGCCAAAATGATCTCCTGGCATAAGTCCTTGAGCCATTTAGGACTGACTGCATTATATGGCATAAACTGGTGATGAATTGCCCAATTTCTGGAATCGATAATTCACGTAAATTTGGGATTAACTTCTCGATCCCCTGTATGAAAGTGATATTTTCTAATGAAAAAAAGCCCAGAGTGCGCGAAATGTATTTTGCAATATATTTGGCAAATTTTTTATTGTACTCTTAAATAACTTTAATCGGGTGCTTAATCTATAATAAGGAAGCATTCAATTGGAACAGCATACGAAAATGACGTCTCATTGAAATGAATACACGCTGTATAAACTATACTTTCAAAATCCTTAGACCTCAATCGTTATTCCTTCCATATTCATAAAATATGTCTGCAATTAAATATGCAATTCTTACCTTTTTTTCTATAATTTCTAAAATTAAAACAAATACTTTTATTTTTTTGATTATTTTCTGCAATTTTTAAAATTAAAAAACAAATAAACCTTTGGTTATTTTATTACTATTTACTACCTAGCCATAATTTTTCCACCGTCCTTGATGAAGACCAAAATGGTCCAAATATATAATAAAACACATAATTATTTTATTATATAAAATGGTCGAAAATCGACTGCTAAATAAGGAAGACGTTTGCTTGTATACTTCTTAATCCTTTTCTTCCAAATCTTATCTTGGATTTTTCAGATCCCTTGTCACACACATTAGTATGCGCAGCTTGGCACAAAAAGCTCGATTACGGTTGCTGAAAACTAATTTCGAACCGTTCACGTATTACTTCTGAAAAGAGACCCTCCTCTGTGTTTTCAAAGGACCTGAATAACTTGCATCCAGCTTCTGCTTTGTGTTTGTAATTAGGCCGATGGAAGGAACTTGTTTCGTTCTCTTTTTGACTTATTTTCCCTTCACTACGACTTACCACATTACTTTTTTATGATCAAATCTGCCTTAACTTGATCAGGCATAAAATCAAGGATACAAGGATAGGTAAACTAAAGGGAAATACACTAAATTCTTTTCTCTGTAAAAATATGATAAAGTTGGATACTTCCGTGTCTTTCAGACAGTGAGATTTACTTTGTCAAGAGGAATTGGAAATGTCAAGAGTTTCTGTGAGCTCAGCCATCCAACGAAGAAATCTGACGGCAACCATTTGTGATACAGCGCGACTCTCATTTAGTCTGATTTGTTTTATCAATGTTTAGTACTCTTAAGCATATTCATCGGTCCGAATTCCATAAACTATTGCTATAAACTATAAACTACAAGAAACTATGAACAGACTCACCTGTTCAAAAACTGGCTCCTCACACCCAGAACGGTAGCTAAAAGAAATTCATTTTACCCTTATTATCCTTGCTCGGCATTGTTTGACTTGGATAACACCTATCCACAATTCGACATCATTCAATAGTATAAGGCTTGTTGTTGTTATGGGGTAACAATCCACCACAGAACATGAGCCGTGATGCGAAGACCAAAAGATCACGAGAAGATGACGAGGATTACGAATAGCTGAGCTGACACTGATGTCACCAGAAAAATATCCCGACTCGATCCCGGGACTCGATCCCTGTGTATAAACTGAAGGTGGGATTTCTAATTACAACTCATCCGGAGTACACCGTCCGAGGATTCGGAATAGAGTCCTTAGATGTCAGTAATGTTTGCCGCTGCGTCGCAGTGATTGAACTATACGAGTGATGCAGTCACATTCCAGATAGATATGTATGTCCTCGATAACACATATTAAGGATAATGCTAAGTATCCAATCGGGTTGTTGGCTACAAAGAAGAAAATAACAAATTTCATTGGAAGAAAGATTAGTACCTTCCGTAACTTCGTCAGGCATAATAACTCTCGGTTCTGTGGCCTACAGCTGGGTTCCATACTCCAGCATTCAGGATTCTATTCGGTTTAAGGCCTTTATCCTAGTACAATTACTCTTACTACTAATATTACCAATATGTATTTCTTATCATAAAGGGCTGAAGAAACTGCAGCTCACGTTTCCAGTAAATGGTGCAGAAGTGTCTGATCCCAACAAGTTTTGAACTAGAAAGTGATTTGCTACGTTCATAGGAAATCGATCTTGTTTGATTATTAACATAGCTTGATCCTTAAGTCACTAAAGCGAATAGGTCTGGCCATGTTTTCGAGGTCTATACCCTCTTCAGGACTTTGATCAACCTCTTTGGTTAACAGGTATCGTGAATTAATTTTTTGGGTCAGGCTTAGACCGCCAAAAGTTGCATATGTGAAATGTAAAAAAACCTCAACCACGGGTAATCTAATCGACCTATGCCCGTGACGATCCTTGAATCTCGCGTGCTGGTACGGTAAAAAAAAAAGGGGGGGGGGGGGTTGGTTTCTGGAAGTCTCGGAGACTGCTAGACTGCTCATATCTTAAACAAAACCAGTGATAATGTTGCTTGGGTTGGCCACTCTAATCATCCTGTTTGGATTACTCGGAAGAAAGAGTTCGGGTTAGATTACAAGACTCGCGACTATGTTGTTACCGAGAGTTGCTAGAGCTGTACAAAATTGTAGGTCATTTCAGAATAGCGTGATGAAGAGAATCTGCAAAATTCTTTGAGAAGGTAGGAATATGCACATTTCCTAAGATTTGACGTGCTCCAAAACACTATAACATGGTAGACAATCATGTTAATAACACGATATCTGTCTTGAGACGGCTACAAGAGACATACGTGAAATTTATTCAAGTATTCTATAAATTATTGCGTCCCTATAAGTATAATTTGAGTATTATATGCTCTAATTAGGAATAACGAGAAACTTTCACAGATTTTGTGCTGATACAAGTGAAGTAAAACCCTCAGTGGCACTTGCTTTAAGGAACCTGTATTCCAAACAGGCTTCGTATAAGGTGTCGGAAATTTGGATTATTGCTAACGCAATATGTTTGACGATTATTAGACTGAAATGAAAACCTCGCAGAATGAGTATCCGTGTTTTGGGAAACAGACTTATTACCTGTAATAAAAAGTCTTAAAGGTTTTTTTTTTTCAAGTTTGACGCTTTCATGTGTTAAAATTTGTTACAAATTCTTTTTTCAAAGTACTGTCTATTGCTAGCCACTACTTTTCCCATCTTTCTGGTAACATATGGATTCCTTGTCAAAAAAACAACTCATCTTTTGAGGCTATTCACGAACCGATCCAATTTTGGAGTTCTTCAAAAGAGCGGAAGTGCTGTTCCTCAAGGGTCATGCATCATTGACGAAACAAATAGTAGTCGGAAGGGGTGGAGTCCGGGCTATACGGCGGGTGGCATAGGTCTTCTCATTTAAGAAATTCAAGGTGTCTTTTGACTGGCCTTGTAACATGTGGACAAGCATTGTCACGCTGAAGGATAAGTTTATCGTGTCTTTGCTCGTATTGCTCAGCTCAAACGAATCAATTGTAGTCGGTAGAGCTGCCCTGTGATGGTTTAACCTGGTTTTATAGTACAACACGCCCAATTGGTCCTGCCAAGTACAGAACATGACCTTGCTCCTATGAATATTCGGCATTGGCGTCGATTTTGCTTATGGCCGCGCGGCTTGTGTGATTTTTTCGCTCGGGGTTATCGTAATGAGCCCATTTTTCATAACCAGTTTCAATACGATGCAAAAATCCCTTTCTTTTTGCCGTTGGATTAGCTGTTCATAAGTGAAAAAACGTCATTCAACGTCTCTCGGCTTCAATTCATATGACACCTAATATGCTACCTTCTGGATCATTCCCATGACTTATAAGCGAACGGATAAGGCTTGTTGAGTCACTTGCAATGCTTCTGCGAGTTATTCTTGCGTTTTGCACGAGTCTTCATCCAATAGAGCCTCCAATTTGGCATCCTCAAACTTTTCTGGTTGTCCTTCGCGCTCTTTGTCATCGGTATTAAATTCACCACTTCTTAAACGTCAAAACAAGTAGTTACAAGTGAAATTCGATGGAGCATGATCTCCATAGGCTTTTTGCAGTTTATAACGACTTTCCGCTGCAGATTTCTTCAAATGAAAGCAATGAAGTAATCCATTCCGCAAACTGTGTTTTGTTGGCACAAAAGTTGACATTTTGGGAGCACAGAAAACCTATGTTGTTTAAACTTCAGAGAAGTGACTTGGACTGAAAAAGAAAGCGTAATGATGAGGCTTCAAAATGAAGTTGGTTGCAATACTGTCCGATTCGATTTAATGTCAGTAACGCAATCTCTTGAAAATCCTTTAAAACTTTTTTGTACACGTAATAGAAGCTGGTATTGTTCTTTTTGTAGGACTATCATGTCTAAATGCAGTATGTCGTAGTCGAGTTGAACATCTTGTACCGAAAAACCTAAGAATCGGACTGTCATTTCAAATCAATTGAATAACAGACAGAACGGGAAACGGTGAAATAACGAAACCAAACACCATCGATGGCACACCGTGTCGATATGCGTATGTGAACGTAACCAAAAAAAAAAAACAAAAGAAAAAAAAAAAATAGACGCGGACTATAAAATCTGGTTCCGAAAATGAATTAAATTTCCACATCAGCTTGACAAAACACGACACATAGCGAAACAGGCAATTTGGGATAGTTGTTAGCTAGTTTAGCATTCTAGTGAAAGTGTAGGGCCCAAGTCAATATCCTCTAGGATGCTTTAGAGTGTAGCTGCAACGAACTGAACTTTTTCATTTGCCCATTTAAAATCGTCCCTAGGTCTTGATCATCGTCTGGTCAACCAAAAGATCAGCCGAAAAAGCTCAAAATTGCGAACAAAACATCCAAAACCTCACAAAAATGTTGATGCAATTATCCAAAATCCCTCAAAAAGTGAAAGATTGAAAACAGATACTTCACATAGATCTCTGTATAGTTATTTTAGTACGATTTCAAAACTATCTTTCAGCATATTTTTGCAGTTTCGAGAGGAATGGAATTTCGAGAAAATCGGTATACGATTCTGACTACTTATTACAAAAATTATTCTTTGCGACAAGAGGACAAAAAAGTCCACCACAATCTCCTATAATACGTAATAATGTAAAGTTTCCAGATTTAATCTAAATTGCACAATTTCAAAACTTAATGATCGCCTCCACTTGAGGTAATCTACTGACGTAACGTAGTGAAGAGTTACTGCTTCCTGCATTAATTTATCGTTCAGAGTCGTCCAGATTTCCAACTTCAATACCTACTAGCTATCGCCACTTGTAATAACTATTCCAGTGGTACAAAGCTATAATTTTTCACTATTCCGATTGTGTTGGACAATAAGAGCACTTCCTTGTAATTTCGAATACTTCTCTATTCGCTTTAATGTAAGCTCAAAAGAGAATCTTTTACTCCAAATATGTCTGACATAATCGGTTCGAGACATTCGTGCTCACCAGAGAAAATCGATTCAAGGATTTGATATTTTATGGTGTACAATAACCAAATATTAGCATATGGAATGAATCTCCACATTGCATATGACACCATGGGAGTGTAATGGGGCGATACAGAAATATTCTGGATGACGATTTCGTGGTGGAAATTGATATTCTGTGTTGCTTTGCGGTAGCAATGAGATACTTTCGCTTTATTGAATACTAAAGTGGATCATAAATTATAAATGGAAAATATTTGAATGGGTTCAAGTGAATTTAATTTATTTATTCCTCAAGAACTATTTATCACTGTAGACTATACAGAACTCTATCATTTAATTAAAAACTCATTCCTTGTCATTCCTCATGTCCTTATGACAAAGACCCAAACTTATTCTTATTCAGTTGCTTCCATTCCAAAATGTTAGAGCTCACATCATTTATTAATCCTCTTATTTGCATGGGAATTTCGCCAATTTTCCACATGATTGTCTTGTACGATATCCTGGAAGTTTTAGATAGCTGCATGTGAAATCAAATATTCAATCCCTTGTGGTTGATAACGCTCGTATTGCATACAGCTATTGTAGAGAATAATGCATTTTTAAGAAGACCACCATACGATCTAAACTACTCCACCCCAAGATAAAAATGCCCATAAAAGGCATGTTTTCATACATTTATACGCAATAGTAGAATAGAACGAAAAGAACGAATGGAGCACAGGAAGAACAGGAAGAACGTTAAAAAAGGCAAGTAAAAGTATCATTTGTCCAACAAGAAAGAAGTTTTTCTTGGCTTGGAGAGCAGTTTCGTGATTCAAGTAAATTGCATCTGCCAAACAGGGAAGAATATACAAGGAAGAGGAAAGAGCTTTTTGATATCCGTCTTTTTAATGAAATGGTTTTTTCTTTCATGAAAATCCTGTTCAAGAAATTACGTACGGGAATAGAAAAATATTTACGACTATGATTAAGGTTGTAGACGTCAATATTTAGGAAGGTAAAGTAAATTGATTTTTGGTTGAATGCAATTGAAATTAAATTTTTTTAAATAATTTATAATGTTGAGTGAAGGAAATGTGAAATGAAGGATACTCAGCTTAATCAAATTTCGTTGATGCAACAACAATCGACATTCAGAGGATGGAATATGTATGCTTTTAATGAAACGAATAAATGCATAAGTGTAGAACTGTTCTTCCTCTCCTATCCTTTAATATTCTTTCCTTTCCTGTATATACCGTGTTATGTTTTTAATAATAGACTACCATGCTGCAAACATTCTTATATGAAATCTAGGAATATGCTTCCAACCAGTGGAAACCTTTGTTTATGAATTCATCCGGGCTTATCGTCCCCCTGTCTCGTTGCCAGCACTTAAATTTGAAGTTTAAACTCAGCTGCTGAACACTGTTTGGTATCCTTAAAGCTGATTCTCTATATCTAATGACCCAAATCACAGAAGTTATGCTGACCTTGCGACGATTTCTTAAATCAGTTTGAAATAAAAACAGAAATAAAAACTTCAATACGAAGAATATATTTAAAATGAAATGATCTGTAGATCTCTTTTAAAAATTATTGCAGAAACAGCTTGATTGCCTTGTCGATTGGCATGTTACTGTGGAAACAATGTAACATGAACAATGTTACTAAGGCCCCTATGCCTTTTCTGTTTTGTCCTAGAAATCAATTGAAAGCTTTGTTGGAATGAAACCGCAGGGCTGAGCTTACCTTGTTCTGTAGGATTTCCTTCGTGACCGAGCCTATCTTTATCTGATTCCTGTTCCACTATTTTCTGTCGTTGTCTTTCTTGCAAATATATCACTTTGGAAGACTGTATGACCATCTAGAGTCTACCTTTGAAGCTCGGCGCTCTACGGGCCCCCTGCGTACTTGAAGCGGATATGATGGACGAGATAGTACGGGCACTTTTTCCCCAACATCCCGTCCGCGTTGATGCCGCCAACAGGGAAACAACATCAGACTATCCACTCTTGACGAGAAACGAACTGGAACTAGCAGTTTTCTCCATGAAGGCGAAGAAGGCTCCGGACCCAGACGGTACTGGCCTATCACTCTTGCCCTGACTTGCTGCTCAGTACGTTTAATGCTTGCTTGCGGGAAGGCGTTTTCCCTGAGCGTTGGAAGACGGCAAGACTAATGCTGATCAGCAAGGGGAAAGGAAATCCCGAATCGCCGTCAGCATACCGACCGTTATGCATGCTGGACACGGCCGGAAAAGTGCTCGAGAAACTGATAGAGAGAAGACTCGCTAACGTTATCCAGGCCACTGGGGATTTTCTCCAAGGCAGAATGTTTTCAGAACAGGACGTTCCACTATAGATGCAATCGCAGAAGTGGTAAGTGCGGTCCAACAGACGGCGGCACGCAGTCGATCCAACCGTCGGGTAGTCCTTCTAGTGACGCTGGACATAAGGAATGCTTCTCCGCTAGATGGACGGATATTCTGGAAGCTCTGGAAAACTATTTCCAAGTTCCAGAATATCTGATGCGGATAGTCCGAAATTACCTGTAGAATCGCAGCCTGATCTACAACACGGTGCAAGGTTGTCGGAGAATGCTAGTCACATCATTTGTGGCCTAAGGCTCCATCCTCGGTCCGGACTTGTGGAACGTCTCCTACGACGGACTGCTCAGACTTGAACTGCCGGAAGAGTCGCGAATGATCGGCTATGCAGATGACGTTGCGGCACTAGTGGCTGGGTGCACGGTCAATCAAGCGCAGTTAAGGCTGAATATACTAATTCGCCGGGTGGGGAGCTGGATGACCACTCACGGGTTTAACGTAGCGTTAGAGAAAACCGAAATGGTCATCCTGACCAAGAAGAGGATCCCCAGAGTAAGAATGATCCGAGTCGGGGACGCATTAGTAGAGTCGAAACTATCAGTCAAGTATCTGGGATTGCTGATAGACTCTAAACTGAGTTTCTCGGAGCAAATTAAGGCAACGACAAACAAGGCCGTAGCTGGGGTCTGGGCAATTAGTCGACTAACGGCCAACCATGGGGGACAAAGTCCAACAAAAAGGCGTCTGCTAATGAGTGTAGTGCAATCTATGCTTCTTTATGGAGCAGAGATGTGGAGTGAAGCTCTCAACAAGGAACTGCACCGAAAACGGCTGGCACAGGTGCAGAGACGAGGAGCACTGCGGATTGCATCAGCAAACCGTACAGTCTCTGAGCCAGCGGTGTTGGTAATTGCAGGAGTGATACCCATCGTTCTCCTTGCTAGAGAGCGCAATAGAGTCTACCTCCGAAGGCACGAGGGTTATAAAGAAAAAGTTGCTCGCGATGAAAGACGATTCACTCTCGACGAATGGTAACAATCATGGGAACGTGAGCTAAAAGGAAGATGGACCGCGCGGCTCATCAAAGACTTGAGATCGTGGCTCAGTCGAAAGCATGATGAGACTAACTTCTACCTGACCCAGCTACTGAGCGGACACTGTTGTTTTCAGTTTTACCTGTACAAGATAAGTAAGTGACGGTCTCCAGATTGCATATTCTGCATTGGTGTGAAGGATAACGCCTTTCATACTGTCTCTTCATGTAGAAGATGGGACAAAGAGCGCGGTGATCTTGCCGAACAAGTAGGAGAGCTCCATCCAGATAGCCTAATCGAAGAGATGCTGAAACCATTTGACAAATGGAATCAAATGGCACATTACGCTCGGACAAACTTCGTAATGAAAAAAGGCATACTTGATCAGCTGGAGGCGTCGAGGGTGGAGGGTTTCCTTCTCTAGCAATCCTCTTCCTCTTTCTCATCCAACTGGAGAAAGAATCCCTGTAACCCGAAGGTAAAATTGGGATAAGTAATGTGTCAAACGGTTCCATGCTAGATGCTCCGGTTCACAGGGGAGGTGTTTAGCCGGTAGTCCAGCAGATACACTGGGAGTTCAACACTCAAGGCGTAAATAGCCTTCACCTCCCTACCCAAAAAAAGTCTACCTTTAGTTCACTTGAAGCCTCCCCTTATCTTGTTCACTGTTTCACGGAGTGCCGTCTCCGTTAGATGCCTTGCAGGACATGTGTGCTGGTTGGCAACAATGAAATCAAATTTTCGATGTCATTTATATACCAACATATTGAACACTATTTTATTTTCATCATGAAAGATATTAACCTGATACATTCACAGCTCGGATAAGGGTGGCTCTCTTTTACCCTTGTTAACGAAATGTATCACTTTGATCGAAACGTTGCATATCTTTTACCAGGATTCAGATTATCGTGAAACTCTTTTTAATTATCGCTATTGGATATATCACCTCTTTACGGGGTAATTTGTACGAGTCAGAAGTACTAAAGGTCCACAAAACTCTTTCGTTATTAATAGTACCTTTCAGTGAAGACGAAGCCTGTTTGTATAGAGATGCATTGGTTTCCAGTTGGATATCCCCATCCATCGAACCCGAGAAGTCTTAATTAATCTTTAACTTAATCCTTGCTTCCTTGCTACGGAACTCAAGGATGTTTCTGACACTATTCAGTCTTGTAAGCTGTGCAATGGATCTGCTGTGATAAAATTGACAACTATAATTTCTGCCTTGTCAGAATAATAACAAAAATAAGATGTTTCAAACTTTCCAGTCTTAGAAAATTCCTATTATTTTCCATTTTTAGGTTGAGGTTTTAATTATTTTTTTTTTTTTTTGGAACAGACAGCTGTTTCGAGACCGATTTGTCTCAGTGTTATGTCTATTATAGAATACATATAAAAGAAAGGACCGTACTGGTTTCGAAACAGCTGTCTGTTCCGAGTTAAAAATAAAAACCTCAACCTTAAAAATGGAAACTAATAAGAATTTTTTTAATTTTTTAGAAGGTCGCAAATATCCGAATCAACAATTGGAAATTTCTAGTTTTGTTGGTAAAGCTTGGTATGAACAACTAAAGTTTTCTATTTTGAGATGAAAAGACGAAAAACGAATGTCGGTTTTTTCGTGCCTTGTTATTCAATTTAATACAAATTTTAATGAAACCTCTCAAGTATTAATAAGTTAAGAAACAATTATTCCTGGAAATAAAAATGTGTACAATAAATTTAATTTATTGGGAGACCGTGAAAGTTTTTCGTTTCTGCGTATGTGATATTTGAATGTTATTTATTGGCTCAATCTGTATCTCGAAGGTGTGCCAAAGTTATTTTAAAGCTATTGTGCCATGTTCACTTCTGAATGATTCCACATTAAACTTTTTGTAATTGAAATTGTCAGCCAAACACCAGAATAGCATCTCCGGCATGTTTTTTTGGTTTCGCAAGGGCAGGAACTCAACAGTTGCTACCAAGGACATTTGCGTTGCTTATCCAATTGTATGAGACGTTCTGAAGGGAGGGAACTGAAGGGCGGAGACCAGTTAGGAAACCGAGGAAACGCTGGTCTAACTCTGTTGACAGAAGCAGTACACTGCTCAAAATTCAAAGTTCGAAGGCGCGACAGTTCTAGGTGCTTGCTGCAGTTAGTGAAAGTTCGAGCAATACAGCCCCATTGCTACGGAAACGAAGACGTTCGCAAATGCCAACGATGGTTTTCCTAGGCTAAATCTGGTAATTTTTCTGATCCAATCGATCAGGAAGAACAACAAGTTCAGACTACGACATGTTAAAGGCAGAAGTGGAAAAAAATTCCTGTCAAACAATCAAGGAACTGTCCTGGAAGAATCCAGGAACATTCAGAGCAGGTTGGAAAAATAAGCAGAGCAGCTGTTCGACCATCCAATAATTTGCCCGAAGAGAACAAAGCCAACTAACCTTTAACATGCATAGACTTGTTTCATCGGCAGCAACCGATTTTTGATGGTTTAAACATTGAATACGAGATATGTGTCCCATATGATAGTTCAGAACGCAAAAAGCAGTGGCTCTCTCCAAATGAATAACTACGAATTAATGCTAAGCCGAGTTTATATTCCAAAAAGATGCTTAGATGTGTTCAGAGGAGTATTTGCGGAATTTTCAACTTTACAGTGCTGATACCTTAACAAACTGTCATTGTTATGTCACTGCAGATCTATAATTTGAACAATTGGACCGAATTAACCAATGGTTAATCGAAAAGCAGCCGGCGATTGTCAACAGAAGAGGCGTTATTCTCCAACACGACAATTAAGACCGCAGTCTTTAAAGTGTAAACTGAAAAAAATAATGAATTTGGGTGGTGGGTACTGTCTCACCCTCCATACTTGCCCGATATTGCACCCTTTTATTTCCATTTATTCAGATTTCCTCAACATTTTTCCATTAATTCACAAAAAATTAAGTCACAGTTCAAGAATTAAGTCCATTAAGTCCCAAGACATCGAAATTTTTGGATGATGTCAAAATTGTCATCTACAGATGTTTGACTCAAAAACAAATTGATTTTTATCAACCCGGAATTGAAAAATTGCACATTAGATTGTTAAAAAGTTGTGAATAACGAGGGCAACTGTATTAATGGTTGAAAAAAATACTTATTAAAAACATCACTTTAAAAAAATTGCTACAAGATTCTGCAAATATTGCTGGACTATGGTTTTCGTAAATGAGACAAATTGGCGCTCTGCAACAACTTTGGTGGACTTGCTTGGACTTTTGTTTTTGATTTCTTTACAATCTTCTGAATGGAAGCTCTATCTTTCAAATCGGTAGTTTATCAACCTTAAAACTTATTGAAAGGGTACATATCCTACACCTTCTTTATAATTCTGAAAAAAATACTACTTATAAATTATGTAATAAAAGTATGTATCTTGGAATGAAGAGAAATAAAAATAAAGAAATAGAACCCAGTAAATTTTTTCAATCAGTAATGTTTTTTTTTTCAAAAAAAAAAAAAAAAACAACTCTCGTGGAATTGGAAGATAATACCACTCTCTGTAATATGTGTAGCAGCCCATCTCCTAATGAAGAAAATTCTTTGAATTTTTTTCCGAATAATCGAGGTTCCACATCTTGACCCATAATAGGTTAAAGATTGTATTGTGGGGCAAGTTACTCCGCCAACACTTTTGTCTATTCCTTTCTTTCTGCATGTTCCATATTAGCATAAGTCAAAACTCATTCGTCATTAAATTTTGTGGTTTTATTAGTTGCGTTTAGTCAGAATTTAACAAATTTCAAAACATTTTTTTTACAAATATTTTCACAATCCATTCTAACAAATTATTCTTTCTCTTACAGGTTCGTTGACTTTCATGAAAACAAATAAATCACATTCAATTGGGAGTTCAAAGTTCATTACGAGTAAGACATATGTTATCTAGAAAATTAACTTCCTCCGTATATCAAAGGAAAACGTCTTAACTTCAACTCAAATTTGAGAACTTCCAAATTTGAGAACGCATCTTTGTTATCGTTTGTTCAGGATATTAAAGAAAATTTGATTGCGACGAAATGACTTCCTGGAAGTAGTTTTGATAATTTCAAAATGCATGTATGTTTGCTCTCATGATTACTTCAGTTGAATTATCTCTACGGAGTAACCTAACCCTGCAGAAGACTCAGATAAAAAGTTAATCAACCGAAGAAAATCCCATGAAAATATTCTAAGCATTTCTTTGGAAATCTTCATGGCCATCAAATGACTACACTTGCGTGTAGCTACAGATCAAGATCTTACAATTTTTATATCATTTGTTTCGTGCTTTTCTTTTCTCTAGACGTTGATTTATTTGGTACCATCATCATCATAAACCATCGTCTAATTCACTCCATTGCGCAGTCATCAGCACAATCATCATTTTCATCGTGATTAATCCATAGTCCAAAGAAGAACAAACCGCAAACCTTCTAATCCAGCCAAGCAACAAAACTCTTTTTTCCAACTTCTGCTAGTTAGTAGTTGACGTGGAAATGATTTAAGATATCTTTCTTTTCGAAATCTTAGAAGAAGATTAAGAAAGAAGAAAGCAAAGGCATACATCATATGTCTGCTACCTATGTACTCGTACTTGCATGCTCCGATCCTGTTCTCGGCACTAAGCATATACATATCCAATTTGAAGTGAGTGCATGGAACATATAGCGAAATATATCGTTAACAAGCTCAATGTTTTGTGTCCATTATATAGCGCCACTAAATATTATTTCTTCAGTAATCTTGTAAAGAATAAGAAGTGGATTTCGTAGTCATTGAAGCATTTTATTACATGACTACCCAACAGATCCAATAAAAGAGTTGAATCTGGCTTAGAGATAGATGGTGGCCAAGAAGAAGCGAAGTGGTAACTTGGCGTGGTCACCGCAGCAATCAACCTTTCTTCCAGACTAAACCTCTGAATGCTTTATGGTCCGTGACGTTTCTTAGCGGGTTTGTTAACAATTTAATATCTATAGTATAGGAAAGAAGTTTGTAATTGCTATGATGCTCGCACAAAATAGAAGTAACTGAGAGTCTTGAGCCGATAGAGTTGTTTTTTTGATTCATTCGCGGGTATTTACCTGCCAAGGTGTAAAGCAGCGGACATTTGGTTGGATTCTATGCGCAATAGTCTTGGAGGAGGAAAAGACCAGCGTCTTGCGAAAGGGGAAGTAATCAGTGATGGTTCGGACTTGTAGAAAATATAATTTTCTGGTTACACAGTTCATAGGAGTGTCTGCAGCAGCAGCAAGACCATATTTTATAATTGCAGATTTCTCGTGTAATTTTGTTGCCAGTTGCCAGAATAGGGCAACAACCGAAAGCTTGTTCTTTACCTCAGCAATCCGTTGTTGCACGACAAAGAGACAGTTGAGCCATAAGAAGTAATGCAAGAACGGAACATTCACATATAAAAAGCAAGCATCGTAAGACGTTTTTTTCGGATTATTTTTTCGATTTGGTCCACTAACTTAGATTCCAGCTCCTGCGATCAAGTTCAAGTTTGAAATTTGTTGCCAGAATGGTTTACAATAGTCTCAGCCCAATATCTCGAATTTCTTTGCAACTTCCAGTGATCTCATAGGACATAAATCAGAAAATTCATTCCAATTTACTTTCAATGAATCAGCAAGACGTCCATAATTTACCATCAACATTGCACTCTGCCAGCACGATCTTCGGCTTCATTAAAATTTGATACATTGAATTTTCAGTGAGTTGGAACGAGCAGCGGAAATATATTCGCAAGTACTTCATCAAGAATTTATATTTAGACAAAGTCCTTATAGTGCAAGACACAACAAACTCAGAATGTTTCCTTTTGTCTGCGACCCACGTACGCTTGACTGAATTTCAACAGCTGGCTCTAAGTGGCTGATGATTGGCATGGGTTGCTTCTAGCTCCATTCCCGATGTCATCTTGCATCTTGGTATTCCTCAGCAGTAACAACTGGATTCTCGGCAAATTAGTCACTGCATTGCACTTGGCTGGATGTGATCATAAGTACGTGTTTATTATGTACACATACTGAGTTTAACAGCTACCATTCGATTCTTTTACATTTGTAGCTGCTTCTCCATATCCACCAGGATGAATTGTGGTTATAATTAAGCGGGAAAAATAGAGAAAGACCAAGAGAAATTTAATTGTATGGACTTTGCGCTAGCAAGTCTGGATCTTAGAGATTAATTTAATGATTATACTTAAAGTAGACGTAGAAATTCTTATACTGCGATGATTGCTGGTTCTAGATTACATTTTAAACAATGGAGTCTAGTGCTTAACATGAATTTTCAAGTAGTTTGAGCCGGGCAGACAACCTCGGTTAACAAACCTAACATGCCATATGATATACTCACTCTGTGTCTGTGCTATTATGGTTTTCGTTGCGAGTTAACTATCATGATGATGATAGTTAAGACTGGTTAGCTAGAACGTGGCTTATCAGCGAATGAGTGCTAAGGAAACCAGAGTGGTTTACCTGTGAAAAAAGCATTTGTGTTCCTATACGTCAGCCTGAAATCAATAAACAGGTGAATATCTGGTTGGTGAAGTAATTATTTCCTCTTTTACACTGAGTTTTCCAGATAATTTATCTAAATGGGTTGTTCTACTTAGAAACACGGTTCTATTATAAGAAATTTGTAGCTAGAAATGTTGGATACATCATTTGTGAAGTTTATTTTGAAAACCATAAATAGATATACTTCTATAAACATGACGGAACAAGTCTATTTCTTTAACTTGACGCAATAAAGAGGAGAATACGTCGTACCTCAAGTCGTTAATGAGAAGCATGAAATCAATTCTTTAATGAGTATGAAATGAAGTCTTTAATAATCAAATTCTTGAAAAAATCAAATGGGGATGGATACGTATGATTCTATTTGATCATTGGCTCATTAAAGATTTGCTCGTTGTTATTATCCAAATATCTTTTAGAGTTCAATTACATTAATTACTCATTTCTCAATTAATTAACGCCTAAATTTCTTCAACACACGCATATTTTCAGTATTGATGATTGTATAACAGTTTTAAACAGAAGTATTAAAAAAAGGTGCAAAAATGAAAGAAAAAATTTGGAAAAAAACCAAGAAAGAATTCTCAAAAAAGCAGCTCTACTAAATTTTCGAAAAAAATATATATTTTAAATATAGTTTCAAGGATAAAATGAGCTGAGGGGCACAGAAGTAGACTTAACATATTTTATAGAACGTGAGTTTTACGAAGAATGTCATAAGGCATCATTGAAAAGTGGGGTATAAAAAAAGGGAGATTTCAATTTCGATTTGGAAAGACTCTTAAAACCATTTTATGGTACCCTTTTCTAATTTATATGTTATGATAGTTGTGAAAATAATTTTTTGTTACTATAAATAAATTTACTGCACATTGCAAACATTTATTCATAGATTCAATGTTCAATGTTTAAATCTTAATTTGTTGGCGTAAATTGCAATGTTGACTATGTTGTCAAAACGAGCATCTAATTTTGTCAGACGGAAAGGGGCAAGTCTATATGATTGTTTGGACGGGCTTTCACTCGATCCTTTGCTGCTTGCCCTACTCCGTTTGAATGAAAATGTTTATCCCCTGTCAGAAGCCAAAAAGCTACTTCCAACTTGAATATGAACATTTGTTGATACGGTTAGGAAAATAACCCAAGCATTGACGATACAAATATCGATTAGCCTATAAAACACTCCAACGCAGTATTTTACGTCCTGGTATTAATTCTGGAGATCGAAATCAGCATTTCGTTCAAATCGACTCCACCCATGGGTTCGTTGTACTATGCAACAACGTGAAGCCTTGGTACTTGTCCTATGTCCTTTTTTAACAAATGGCTAGTGCTGTATATTTTTTGAGGGTTTTGGGTCCAACAATGAAGATGTTACGTGGAAAGGCTCTATACCTTTTTTCTCTGTTATGCAATCAATTGATTCTCGTCCTTTTTTACAAACTTTCTCATTCGTGAATTGGCACCCCGGTAAACGGTTTGAACGAACTGATTCTACCATAAGTATCTCCTTGTTCTCCAAGGTACATTTTTTATCAAACGGTAGGTCTTCGCAAAGACGCAATGCAACATCGCCACTAACACCGAGATCGGATACTGGTACCGCATTCGATTTGCCAGTGTCGATCTCAAAATTGTGCATGCAATCTCCAACACTAAAGCAAGCAAAAATTTGAATCTCCCACTCATGTGGTTTGGTCCTAATGTACTGCACCAATGCTGTCTTGTCTTGCAGTGTAGAAGTACTTCTTCTCCAGAATTGTATTACGCAGAAGGATTTTTTTTAAGTTTGTCGCATGCAGGATCGTTTCGGTCTTTAATAAGTGAATTGTTGTTCAGATGAATAATTGATTTTCAATTGTTTAGATGAACGTGTTCCTTTGTGAAGTGTCGTTGATGGTGGGAAACGTATGCCAAGAAACACCCTCATTTTCATTTTATCAGTCTACAAAGAAGTGGTAATATCTCTATGCACCGCACAGAGATTCGCCTGCGCCGCAATCTTTGAAATTAAAAGAAACGGATGACTACCAATGACACTCATGAGAGGTTTTCTTTTATCATTTTCAAGAAAAATAGATGATATCAAGTTCTGAAAAAAATATCGTTTAAATATCCTTGGCTGTGTTGCACTAAATGCAGTCGTGATACTCAATTTTTCGCTACTTTCTCACATTTATTGCATGGTATATTCAGACGAAAGATCTAACATATTCAATCATATGCAAGATCTTTCGTCTGAAATCATGAATCATTCTTGTCTCATTCTCGTCGGCCAATGATTCGAAATGTCTTAATAAGCGAAAGCAAGGGCTGAGCTCGAACGACTTTATCGACCATATGACAGCAACATTTCTTAAAGTGGCTGATTTTACATTCTTCTTAGATACAGATTGTCTAGCGAGATGTGAGACGATTCCCAATGCCTTATTGAAAGTAAGCAGCTTGTGTTATAATTTGGTCCAATTGGTGCCAAAAAGGTTCTTTCAACATATTCCTGTAGCATGCGCTATTACCTGGCTTCAGCATTCGTGTTGAAAAACAAAAATAAGCTTAGAACTCTCCTTGCGGTCAAAGATAATCCAAATCCGAAATTTTCAGAGTTAAAGAAGTGATTCGCAAACCGCTTTTTGATTTTTCTCAATTCGTATCCTTAACTGTCAATTATAACTGTCAAAAAAATATATAATATTTCGCTTAATACGCTTAATACGCGAAATACGCTTTGTTTGAGGATATCATTTTTCTCGAATGAAAAAAAATTCTCCTGCCTGCTCCTTTTTAGATATTTTACCAAAATAGTCCGCAAAGATATTCTTTAGACGAAATATTGAACGGGTTTTTCTCGAGTTTATCATTAGAAATTGCGTTCTATGGAAGTGCTAATCTCCGTGCTATTTGATTGAACGTGTAACCTGCTCCTTAAAAACCTTTTCACCTCAAATCTGATTACACTGTGGCAGCAAGAATGATTGAAATTGTTTATCGTATGTATTCACAACAAATTTATTGCCTAACAAGAGTGCACATGCTTGTTTTTATAATATTGATTTCACGCAGAACGCACGTTATCCACTCGATAGTCAGTGCTCCAGAAACACTTCTCTTAGTTTGCTATATTGTTACCTTTTTTTAAAATCATACAAATTTTCATCTCACCTTATATTGAGTTCACTCTGTATTGTTGACATTGTAAACAGTCATTTTGAGAATCAGATTTGACAAGTGTCAAAATTTGACAAATGGTTTAAACTATTTCCAAATCATCAGGTCCAACAGAGGCCAAAATCATATCACTAGCCCTAACAGGCCTTGAAGGATTAACACTGGTCAATGCTTTTATAGGAATGACCGATAAATTTTCCTGAAAAAAGGAAAAGAAGGGAAAAAAGGAATGCGTTGAATTTGTGGGCAGATCAGTAAGGTGGAAGAGCGGCGGTTAGCGAACGAAGCAACATACCGAAAAGCCCATGCCCACTTTCGAAAACGCTAATGTGGACATATCGGGAAAGACAAAAGGGAAATATAATAACAAAAAAACAATTCAATCCCTGTCAAAAAAAGTTCTATTAAAATAAAAAAAAAAACACATATATATAGATGAGAAACCTCAAGAAAACTCGGACTTCCTTTTTGGGTTTGCCTTCCTCTAAATCTAAATAAACTTTATTTCAACGATAACTAGTTTAATCAAGTTCGAAACCTCAGTTTCAAGATTAGTTTAAAAACAATTTCGAAATTACCTAAATTGATTCTGATATAAACTCTCTCTCTCTCCCAGATATGTATATATATATATATATATATATATATCTATATATATATATATATATATATATATATATATATATATATATATATATATATATATTCCCGCTCTAGATAAACTCTTCACACAAGTATACTTCCCCTTATTAGCAACATTTGTGTAATAGACACCGACTAACTAGCAAATAAAATAAATGGAAATTTCAATCCCTGACACTAAACACACAACAAAAGGACAAATTGAGATGGAGACAAGAGACTTATCGGGCTAATATTTCCATTAGTTTGGAATTTAGTAGCATGTTTGTTGATGGTTTCCATTAGTGTGACAATATTGGAGGGATGTGAAATGTGTTTGTTTGTTGTTCGAGAACTCCATTCAGAAATATTTCAAACAACGAAGCTGTCATAAAATCAGTCAGGATATGAGAAAAGAGCTAACCAATTGGTCGCAAGAGGCAAAAGCAAAATACAAGGCAATATAATTGTGGCAGCAACGCCAGCTCTTCTGCGTTGTTATGGTGAGAATTCGTTATACAATGTGGTATACAAGATATGTATTTGTCGAGATATACAATGCGGATGCAGGAAATCTGCAGAGTGGAAAAAGTAACGAGTAACATGAACTTGGCAGAATGACAAAAGTTCTAACCTGATTACTATTCACTCATGTCTACTCATACTATACAAACCTCTGCTCAATACAATGTTCTCATTTGTAGCAGTCTTGTACCACCCTTATCAACCGCAAACGTGTTGAAGCCTATACTCTCGATTCCTTGACAGGCAGACCACTTCAAATTGCACCTAATTGGATCAACTTCTTCCTGCAGTCCAGCAAAAGGTTTAATCAAAAGAGTTCTCCCAAAAAGAGTCATAATTAACAACAAAACAGACTCTTTGCCGAATCATTCATTCAAGGGCGTACTTTCTGGTCTGCATTCACTTCTGTCGCTCCCTAGTTGTTATCAATTTATTAATCCTTTTTTCCTATTGTCTATCACCAAGCCCTTTTCATCAGTTTGAAGGTTGACGAGAGTAGAGCGACGCATATTGAAGTTTCATTTTTCCTACCTTCACAATCCTACCTACTATATTTTCAAAAATCCTGCTCACTCCTTGCGGTTAAAACCTGTAGGCACGAGCTTCCTTCCGATATATTTCCCCCAAAAAAGTGAAAAACAAAGAAAAGGATTATTCATTCTCTGCATAAAAGAAATTACGGCGTTAGCAAGCCACTACTTGGTTGAGTTCACAAGAAAAATCCATACATGAGGTGCGGTATAACACAGGATTGAGCATTTGTAAGGGTTCAGACAGGAGTAGCACAACAGATCAACGTTTTTAATCGAGACGGCGATATGAATATCCTGTGGGTGATTTCGATTTTTTATTCCAGCGTTTCTTTGGTGTGGTGTTCCTAATATCAAGTTCACATATAGGCGCGCCTTTTACCGACGAGGTTGTATGCAATTTAAAGCGTGTGTAAACGTGAGCATATACGAGGATATGCAGTCATTCAATCCCTTTTATCGTGCCTTATGTACGCTTACGTGCGAAAATTGATAGGGAAAAACATCTGGACGTTCTTGTCCTATGCAAAAGCAGCAATATAGCATATCCTCAAGGGAAATCCGTCTGACTCAAGACAATCAAATACTTGTGCCACAATATATGACGCTCGTATGTGATGACGAGCACGGTCAATTCACATACTTATGTGTAGATGTATTGTTCAATTATGTCTCACATCCTTGAAATGTCCCAATTGATTTTTTGATTTTGGATAGTCGTTAAGGGTCGGGCTTTCATCATATAATGGGGGATAATCATATACTTTTGACGAGTGACTGGAAAGCCTTTTAATTATTTATGTTTTCTGCTAGTCCAGTTGTGCTGAATGCAAATGAATATGCATAACATGCCACTTAGAAGCTTTTAAAGTTTCTTTTACCAATCAATAATATATAGCAGCTGCTTTGAATAAATCTAATTTTTTCATTTTTTTTAAGTAAGAAGTGACACCTTGTGAAATCAAATTTGTCGAATCAGACAACAAATAGTACGATATCATTTAAAATAATAAAAGTTTTTCCATCGGTCTATATAAGACATTTAGACGTTGTTTTGTCTGAATAAAATGATAGGTTTCCAACCTCATCCACGAGTTTAAAACTCAAAATGAATTCCTCAGCGATGAACAAAATTTTGATCGAATACAGCGGATTTTCTGTTATCTTATTGAGGGCTCAAAAGTTGAAACAGTGATGGGTCAATCGGCTTCATTTCTCGCAATAATTGAATTTTATGTATTTTCAAATCCAGATTTACGTCAAATTGTCTCACAACAGTTCGACCTGTAGCAAATTGTCTCTTGCGTGGTTAAATTTGAATAAAGTCAGGATACACCAACAACATCAGTAATGTATTGATTATTGAAACCTTTTCTTCTATAATATTTTCAAAATTTACACCTGTGTGCAAAAAACAGCACTAGTATTGCATTTCATAGCAAAAATTCTTAGAACTTTGCATTTCCTGTTCACATTCCCTGTTTCCACACCGATCACACTTGTTTGTTTGTTTCGGAAATATCAAGTTATTGTAACGGAAAGTCAAATATTCTAAAAACTTGTCATTAAAACGAAAGAATTCCCGTTATACTTATTGTAAACAACTTTGTGCTGTGTAAAAAGTAGACCTGCATCATTCATCTGACAGTTTTGCTGGTGTACAGTTGTGTTTCAAAGTGCTTTTCACATTCAAATATTGGAAGGTAACAAATTAAGGTATCTTAAAATGTTAAACTTATAAATTTGAAGCTAAATTGGGACGCCATAGACATTGTAATAACGGAATACGCTTGCTTATAAAACAAAACCTATTTTTTAACACCTAAACTTAAAAGAGGATTAGAAATTTGATTGGGTGCTTAAATAAAATGATTTCAAACGTCAAAATGTACACTGAGAAGAGTGAAAAAAGAAGTAGATAAGTAGATAGCCCGAGCGATGAACGATACATTAAAAGGTTGGGTAAAACAACGTCCAACTTTTACCAACATTAAAAAAAAAAGGCAACAAGACACGAAAACTTGAGAGAGAGAGAGAGAAAAGCTTATACGAGAAAACCATTTAAAGGAAGATAATCAAGAACAAATTACTTTTAAGAATTCCTAGGAAAGTAGTACTTTTGAAAAGGGGATTACTTGGAAAAGCAGAAGAAATCCGCAGAAAATCATTTGAATTGTGATTGATTGATTGAAAAACCAATTGAATCTAAATAGCGTAATGCATAATGTATAAAAGTTGTTTCTTTTGGTACTCCTGGGTGTAGAACATACGTTTGAAGGCCAACGAATTAGGAATCTATGCCAGAATATCCAAGTCTATGAAGGATGGTAGCGCAAATAAAGGTATCGGGATGCTTCTTCTATTATAGAACTGGTCCAATATTTTGGATTAAACCCCGTATAATCATCAAAACCCATATTGATATAATGTAGCAAATTATGCTACCCTATGCGGAATGCTGTATACCTCTGATGTGGTCCTTGAGACAAGAGAATGAGCCAAAACGTACGAGAAAATTTCTAAAACAATTTTTCGTCGAGAATATGGAGGAAAGTTATGGAGTGGCCTATGCAATAGGGTTTAGATCTTGTCTCCAGGTCTAAACCCTATAGCAAATCTATAAAGTGATTTCAACTAAGCCGTATTCAAAGCAAAAACCAAGAACACATTACAGTTTTGGGATGCTGTTCGGGCTGCATGGGAGGATATTGGACTTCAACGGTGCCAAGCATCAGCCGAATCTCTGCCAGGACGTTACGCTGCCATTATTAAAAATAAAGGCAATAAGATCAAATACTAAGCAACTAAAATAAATGCAAGCAAAAAAGATATAAATCGTACGGAAAATTGATATATTCATGTTTTCTAATTTTGTTCTGGGTGCTATAATTTTCCATACCTTTAATATGGCATTTGCTTTGTGGAGATAAATATGATTTAATTAGTAGAAATTATGATTGAAAATCAATTATAATTGTTCAATACTTGAACTTCTTTTCAAATATGAGAAATAAAGTAATTAAAAAAACTTTTAATTTTTTCATATTAATCACTGATTACATCTCACAAATCACTGGCTCTATTTTTATTCTAGCAGCTTGCATTAATCTTTAAATAAAATTTCTAGTCTTCAACGTATTTGAATTCGTTTGTAAATCTATTGACTAACTTTGCTTAAAGATGCTTGCAGTCCTACAGCCCTGTATCAAATTTTAATCCTAATTGTGCTAAAATAAAGTACGCACGGTAGGTATAAAAAACTGATTTCAAAAAAATGCTCCATGATGTAACAGGACAAAGTCATTTTGAAACAAAAATATAAAATAAACTAAGAATAAGAAAATTACAAAAAAAAAAAAAATAGTGTGAAAATAATTAGGGGCTTCTACGTAAAATTTAGACAGCTTAGCTCGGGCCAGTCAAACTGTATTATAAGTTTCCAGAGGAGAAAAAAGGATGAGGATCTAGTTATCAAAGCTATCAAAGTTATCAATACATGACTAAACTTTATTTTACATCAGGGCTGACTGCCATTTTTTTCTGAGAATTGTATGTTTAATGAGAATTTTGAATAAAAGCCTTGATTCGTTTTTAAACTAAAGTAAGGAGTTTGTTCCTGCGAAACACAAGTTCACTTCCAAATAAAATGTCTGCAACCGTCGGGGCAGGATCGCTTCGCATTGGAATATTTCTTGAATCAATCTGCGATCAGGAAAGTCTTTCGCTGATGAAGATAATAAATGTACTAAAGGGATTTTTTTTTTTTTTTTTGTTTTTTTTTGTTTGGGAGGTGAAGGCTATTTACGCCCTGAGTGTCGGACTCCCCCGCTACCGGACTACCGACTAATCACCTCCCCTGTCACACCGAGAACCTAGCCTGGGACTGTTTGTCACATTACTTCGGACTAGGCCTCATTAATCATCGCTTAGCGATGTCTTCAGGCTAAGGGAAAACTCTCTTCACGGATGGATAGGAAGGAATTGCAATTAGTAACTATAATATTGCGTTACAGAGATGTTCCCTCCCTCGCCAAGCGATCCATTATGTCCTTCTTTATAATGAGTACTGTCCGTACGTAATGTGACACACAGTTCCAATTGTCCTTTGATTTCATCATTTTTCCCGTTAGATTTTCTGGGGAAATTACGCCAATTTTTTCCGAGAGATGCGAACGGAGTCTTGTAAATCTATTACACGTAAAGAACGTGTGGCATGCGTCATCCGTCATCCCCGGGCAGAACACGCAAGTTGGGGATGGTGTTTTTCCCATCTTATACAGGTAAGACTGAAAATACCCGTGTCCACTGAGTAGTTGCGTCAGATAATAATCAGTCTCACCATGCATTCTGTAGAACCAAGGCCCCAAGTCACTTATCAGCCGTGCGGTCCACCTGCCACGCGTTTCGTTTTCCCATGTTTGCTGCCATAAGATAAAGGTTCTTCTCCGTTCCTCTCGGCTGACGGTTTCTCTCGCCGACTCCCCCCTACGTGAGTATACACGTTTCCGTTCGTCAGCAAGTAATTTAATTGGAACCACCCTCGAGATTACCAGCACTGCAGGTTCAGAGACAGTGCGGTATGCAGCGGCTATCCGTAAAGCTCCTTGCCTCTGCACCTGTGCCAGACGCCTTCGGTACGTCTCTTTATTAAGAGCATCAGCCCAAACCTCGGAGCCATACAAGAGCACTGACTCCATTGCACTCATCAGTAGACGTCTTTTGCTCGAGGTTGGCCCCTGCGTGTTGGCCATAATGCGGTTTAGCGCCGATACCCGCGCGGAGGCCTTATCTGCTGAAGCTCGAACCTGCTCGAAAAAACTCATCTTCGAATCAATCATCAAGCCAAGGTATCTGATTGATTCTTTTGACTCGATGATCATTCCCCCTACACGAACCGGCATAACACGAGGGATTCGCTTCTTTGTGAGGATGACAACCTCGGTCTTTTCCAGCGCTAGGCTAAGCCCACGGTCTGTCATCCACTTGCTCACTCGGCGTATTACCGCGTCCAGTTTGAGCTGCGTCTGTCCGACAGTATGTCCGGCGACTAGTACTGCTACGTCATCTGCGTAGCCAACCAGGCGCGACTCCTCCGGTAACTGCAGTCTCAAAAGCTCATCGTACGAGACATTCCAGAGGTCCGGGCCCAGAACGGAACCTTGCGCGACCCCTGATGTCAAATCAATTCTTTGCCGACCTCCCAACGAATCATAGATGAGTTTCCGATTTTTGAGGTAGTCTTTCAATATCTGCATCAGGTACCTCGGCACCCTGAAATATTCCAGAGCACCAAGAATATCTGTCCATCTGGCAGAGTTGAAGGCATTTCTCACATCTAGAGTTATGAGCAGTACTATTCGTCTCGAGTAATGATTGTGGGCTTCTGCCTGCTGGACCGCGCTCACTACCTCTGCGATTGCACCAATTGTGGATCGACCAGCCCTGAAGCCGTACTGCCGAGGAGACAGATCCCCGTCATTTCGAATGGCTTCTCCAAGTCTTTCTCGAATGAGCCTCTCGAGTACCTTCCCAGCGGCATTCAACATACATAGGGGCCGATATGCAGATGGTTGCTCCGCGTTCCCCTTCCCCTTGTGGATCAGCACGAGCCTCGCCTCTTTCCAGCAATTTGGAAACACGCCCTGCCGCAAACAGGCATTGAAAGTGGTGAGCAGCTTTTCAGGACAAAGTTGATGTGCAAGCTGTATCACTTCCGCTGGTATACCGATGGCGGTAAAAAGTGGGCATTCTCCGAGACATTCAATATCTGCATCATCGGGACGAATAGGATGCATAGGGAAGAGCGCTCTAACAATCTGGTCCATTTTTTCCGTTTCAAGGACACAGGGCCTCCTTGCAGCTCCTAGTTTCCGCATGGCAAGCTTGTAACCCAGCCCCCACGGGTCTCTGTCGATGTCCACAACTAGGTTGCGCCAGCAGCGAGCCTTGCTTTCGTTAATTAACCTACGGAGAACTTTTCTAGCCGACCTGTATGCCAGCGTTCGGGAGTGTGACTCGTCTCGATTTCTTAAACGTTGAGATTCGCGGCGGAGTTTGTGACATTCTCTCCGCTTTTCGGCGATTTCTGCCGACCACCAGTACACAGCAGGCTTGTTGTGTCGAGGCCGTCGCCTGGGCATAGAGCAGTCGCACGCATTCTTGATGAGCCTCATGGTGGAGTTCACCATGTTTTCAGCTGAGGCTCCTCCCGTTACCGTCATAGTTTCACCTCTCATAAGAGCTGCGGCGAACGCGTCGACATCTATTTTAGATATATTCCAACCTACAGTTGAGGGTTGTGTTGCTACGCGTCGAGTAGCGCAGTCGCCAATTGCGAAAGCAATGTACTGATGATCGCTCGCCGAGTAGTCCTCCAGTACTCTCCATCTGTGCATCCTAGGCACTAAGGACTCCGAAGCAAATGTCACATCCGGTATAGTTCCCAAGCAGCCTCCCCGTCGAAAAGTTGGTGTGTTCCCAACGTTCATGATGACAAGTTGCCTCCTAGCCGCCATTTCTAGGATTCTTTTTCCTCTCGAGTCTGGCAGAGGCATTCCCCATTCTATCGCTTTGGCGTTAAAATCACCGCCAACAAGGATTCAGCCTTCTGTGCTCGAGACAGCTTCCTCCAGTTCATCGAGCCTGCTCTGAAAACATGAAATTGACTCATTTGGAGTGAAATAGACGCTTATGAATGTCAAATCGGCGCACACAATGAGCACGAAGCCATTTCCACTGGTGCAAGTCCGAGCTGTAGGTAGAGCCCTATAGTACTAAAGGGATAGAAGGACGAAATAAAAGTACTAAGATAATAAAGAAATTAAGACAGTAAAATATTGAATATAATCGAGGTAATTCATAGTTACCTTGTTTTCATTTTACAAGATTTCCTTCCTTTCGTTTCGTATGCTGTTTTCGTATTATTATATTACCATACATATAATATTTTTTATTCGTATTTGTACTTATATCGACTATGTTTCTCGGTTTTTTTTTGCTGCGATCCTAGAACCTTTAGAATCCAATTCTAGATTTCTGTATGAAAGGTGAAACATGCATTAAAAATATCTGGAAAAGAGTAGAGATATATTCTGTAGATAATCTGAAATCAAGTTAAACTGAATCACCAATTTCTTTGTAATTTTATTAGACTTACCAATAAAAATCACTGAATCATCTTTTAACAGGTCAACAACATCTTTCGTTATAACAAACTATAATTTCTTTTGCAAACATATGATCGTTATTTTTGCTTTGTAATTATTTTTATCATCATCATGCATGTTTTTCATTTCAAACGCTAAAATTAACACAGCAACATGCACAGAATACAGAATGTTGAACATCTGCAACAGCCGAAAGCAGCTCTTAATCATTGCAACTTCTGAAATTGTTCTCCAGGTTGATATGTCATGTGTTGTGGCGAAGCTCATGCATGCGTTCTAGATAAATATGTAATTCAAGCATGGTCTTAGCTTGTGCCTGTCTATATATTGGACTTGATTTTTTTTTTACAAAAAAACAATAAAAGTCAAATTTAACACACTCGAACAACTTTAGTATGTCGACGCGTGCATGGAAAAGTATGCAATACTCGCTCGTATGTCATGGACGAACGTAATAGAAACAAAGACAGAGTTCCTTACCCTCGGCTCAAAGCTACACGAGAGTTGTATCCCAAAATGATATAACTAACTAACTACATCTGAGATCCATTGTAATTATAGTACGAGTATTGATATGGGACGAAATTCTCCACATGTGAACACGAACCGCAATCAGCGTTCATACTTGTAAATCACGCGATAATTTGAGGTCTCATGCTATCTCTTCGTAAAGATACAACGATTTGTTTGATAAAAATTTAGATACATTTGTCATAGATACATAGATCTAGATACATTTGTCGTCAGCACGCCTTAACTCTATTGCTGTCACAGTCTTCAGGACAGAATATTTTGATTTATGAATTTCGTACTATCATACCAATATCGCGATTATTGGCATCTAACATTTACGACAATGCGTCGAACACATGTCTAACATTGAACTTGAGTTATCAACAGAATTGGCGTATACTCGCACTATAAAAGAACGATATTTCTGTAGGCAGAACTTATTCAGCCAGCTGCCCACTTTGAAGCAATGGAAGAACCACAAGGAATATGCAAAAGCCTGAAATGATTAATGATAGATACTTCTTGCAATGTACGTATATCGTGTGTTGAACTATTCGTTTCATGTTTTACTACGGGCTGTACAATTCTGCCGTCTACTGCCTACCAGAAACAAGAATGATCCAAAGAAAGTTTTCTTGTTGCGCAAGCAGTTCGGCGAAGGCAGTTGCCGATGGCAAGATTTGGCGAATCGTAAGATTTGTTGGTGCTTTTCTTCGGAAGATGGATATGAACCAGATGCAGGCGTAATTATCGCGTACGTCTATCGTACACCGTATTGTGCCAACCACGCACTAAGCGCCTGCGGTTGTCAGCATTGACAGGAACAGATTGAAATCTTCCATTTTCGGAAGTATAATGCAGCCAACATTTCCTTATTACCATCTTTTCAGTCAACTTAGATACTCTGTTCAATCAACCCCACCTTGAAGCTAAAGGTATGTTGCATTGAAAATTTCTTCACGGTCACGATACCGGCTTTTCACAAACATGCAATAAGTTTGCAGGAAAAACTAAATAACAACGAAAAACTCACATCCTGAACCATCCGACAAGCTTGTAGCCATGGCTCCATCCATCGGCGTCTTGGCATGTGAGAAACGATCATGTGGGCCGTTCAATGGATATCGGATGGGATTAGCTACATTACTCGACGTAGTATCTTTGCGATATTATCTTTTACCAAATATGGTCAGCGTAAATGGATAAGTTCTTATTAATTGCATGGAAACTTTTTACCGAGGATATCCGTTCCAATTAGTCATGGATTAGGCGCCAAACAAGAAATGCGAATGGCGGAGGAGTGTGGGCTCTGATCCAACAAATGCTCCAAATTGCATTCAGGCCATTATAAAATTGAGCACGTTATGGAAGACTTGACAAATTATGATGGGAAAACAATGAAATTCACTTTGCCTGTGTTCCATTCGCGTCTACTTGGCTTGAAAATCTATCTCTTTATATGGTTAATGATTTTGTGCTGAAATTCAACAGGAAATTTGAAATTACATTTTCAAAAAGAGTTAAAAGTTATTTTCTGGAAGAATGGAATTAGGTGGAGGCGGGGGTCTTCGATTATGTTTTCTGCTTCCCTCGCCAACGCCACGGGTCTTGAAAATGTGAGCGTTTTTGGTAAAGAATAATTCTTTTATGATTTCCATTGAGCAAATGTAGACAATGCAATAATATTTGTTGAATTGTTTGAGAAAAATTTCTTTGTATGGTAGCAAATGATAAATGAATGTTTGGCGAACTGAATTGAATTGAGAGGAAATAGCTTGACATCAAAGGTCAAGCTAAATAATGAAAGGAAATTGTTATATTATTGTTTGTGGGTTGACACGCTTGTAAACAACATTTCATACGAAGTAGACATATGGTGTAATATTTCCAAGAATTATCCAATTATATGTGGAATGACTAAATAAAGAATGTAGGTCGTAAAAGTCTGGACTATGTCGAAGACGTCTTGATTCTTTTGTTTGTAACGATAATTCCTCAGATACTCTGAACGATTTTCAGAGGTTTAATTTCATTTAAATTGAAGTTTCACGTTTAGTTGTGCTTGATAACTTAATTATTCGTTACCAGATGCAAACAATGCTATACTTAGACGAATCTTACCATCCAGATATGCAGCTTTACGTTTACTAAAATCTCTTTATTACGTCAGTGCTAATTATGTGCATTAAAATCCTTATAACGATGTGAAATGCTTATTTGCGTTCATATAAAACGTGACTCACCAATTTTAATTTGCTAATGTTCCCACGAGTAAGTCTAGCCATTAAATTTTCCTTTTCTGCTTATGACAAGGTATCCAAGCAAAGTTGATACTAGTATTTTAGCTTGATTAAGTGTTAGAGGGAGTACCATCCTGAAAAAATTATCCTGTGAAGTGGAAAATTTATCTAGGGTTAGCCAAAGGGGCACACCTTCATACAGAGACAGAAGGAGAAAGACGAAAGCAAGTAACATAGATTATATGCCTCGCCTAAACTGTTGGTCTTTTATGAAAATAGTAATTTTAATGAATAGTAATGCAAAAGATCTGTTTACTTATCCTTTACTTATCTTTAAATTAAGTATGATTATCAGGAATTAGCAGTGCAAAATCGATACCATTACCAATAATTTAACGAATAGGATGTTCTAATTTGCTGTTCAGACATTGTTGGATTGGCGTTTGGGAGACGTTTCAGAGATTATTATAATTGTTTACGTACAATCGAAATACGTTCTTGATCTGAAGTCGCCTCCCAGTGTTCCGAAACCGAAAACTTTTATTTGGTGACGGTCCTTTAAAGCCGATCAAAAGCAAGATCAATGAGAAATATTCAAGACCGATTTGATCCTTTGAAGTCGATCAGAAATGTTATTATTCGAAAATAAGTTCATCAGACTTACTACAAATACGTCGACTATTACATGCAGTTTCAGCAATTAGATATTCTGATAATCATCCTGTGTTGAGAGATATACCTTCAGCTCAATACATTTCCGAAGTAAATGAATAATACAAAATACTTAGAAATTTACTTAGCCGGCCAAAATTTTGGGATTTCGTAGGTCCATCGCATCGTGTGGTATTTCAGTATCCATGCGACACTTTAGTTACTCCAGAAAGGACTGATGATTGCTTTAGATAGCCAAAATGCGTTCACGAATTTAGGCGATGAGGGTACCGTGATAGCCTAAATGCTAAATACCTAAATATTTAGCTTAGGCTTAGGCCGGGAACCTTAATTTTTCAGAAAACAATAGGATAAAATAAAACTAGAAAAAATAAACCTCCTTCAAATTCATTACCAACTGAAACTATCTAGATAAGCCCAAACTGTTCCTTTTTATCGAATGATTTTTTTTTCTGTGAGCTAAACAAGGTTCTACTGCTTGCTTGGTCCCGATATGCTTCCCTGACTACGCTTATTTTAACTTAAGTACGAAAAGAAGGCTGCTTTGTGAGAGCTAGGATAAATCTAGCTTGAAGGAAAAAGCATTAGTTGAATGCTTACCAAAAAACTGGTCTGCGACGACCGATGTGTGAGACGACACACTGTCGTCATGCAAGATCCAGCGTTGTTATTTCACCTTGCCTTGTCATGCTTGCCTTCAAACTCTGATTTTTTTGATTGTGTCTTATAGGACACTCTTCTTTTTCCAATTGCTGATTCGGGTATTTGCAAACTTCTAAGAAATTAAGAAAATTTTTATTATTTTCCATTTTCAGGTTGAGGTTTTTTATTTTAAAACAAACAGCTGTTTCGAGGTCAATATCGTCCCTTCTTCAGTGTTATGTCTTTTTAGACATAACACAGAAATAAATCGATTTTGTATTTAGACATAGCACTGAAGAAGAGACCATATCAGCCTCGCAAAGCTGTCTGTTCTAGAATAAAAAACCTCAATCTGAAAATGGAATATAAGAATTTTTTATATCAATCTTGTTTGTTAACTATTAGGTCTTCTGGGAGGAAGTGATGGCAGACAATATCTATTTTTTTGCTTTTTGTGCGACTTTGACAAGATCTTTTTGGTCTTACATTATATTCAAAGCAAAATTCCTGTAAATATTAAATAGTAATGACGTCATATTCAAACAAAGTCTCTAAAACTTCGATTTATATTTCTGGCTTCAAAATGAGAAAAAGAAGAACCAAAAAGGTTTTTTCAAAAGAAAACACCTTTTTGCTTTTCAAAGTATCCTCCATAAATATCTAGAGACTTAGACTTATGCATACCTTTAAGCCAGTTGTCAAACCATTTTTCCACTTTGTTTGAGAACCTTCCAAAACATGATTTTTGAAGCTTCTTTGGGCATTGAAAAACCTTGTCCACTCACTTGATTTTTAAGTGAATATGTGGTGTTTCATGATTTTACATGAGCATGTCTTTGGGGTCTAAATCTCGAGTGTACGGTGGATGAACCATTGATTCGATATGTTGACCGGTCAAGAGTCAAAAAATTTGACGGGAAGAGTAAGAGCTCGTATTATTATGATGAAGACTGATTCGAAGTCGTTTGATTTATTTCTCATTTCATCTAGTTCCTTTAACAGACAACTGATTGTGTAACATTCAGAATTGTCCGCTTTAGGTTGCTTTAGTGGAACTTTGCCATTTGGAGCCATTTGCTCCAAAGTGCTGCTGATTTTGATTTTGACGGGTTTGGTTCGTTGTGATAAACCTACACAATCGAATGTTGTTTTGTTTCGAGCTCTTACGCATAAATTCATGATTTGTAACTAGTTACAGCCTTATAAATGTCTTTGTAAGCACAACAATTGAAAGTTTTAAGCATTTCTTTACACATTCGGCACAGGTATATTTTCGAGCGACTGTCAAATTATGTGGGACCCAACGTGAACAATATTTTTCAGGGTCCAATTTTCATGTAATCGCTTATCTACGCTTGTGAAACTTATGACCGGGAATGCCTCAATCTAACAATATATAAGACGATCGTCTTCTATTAAAGATATTCTGACGGCATCAACATTTTCTGGCGAAGTCACTGCTTTTGCAAGTGAAAATGGCTAACTACGATTGAATTGGTCTCACAAATTTTTACATTGCTTGAGTATCGAACTTTATCACCGAAAGTAGATGTAATTTGATCGATACGCTTTTGTTTTGAAGACCCATGTCAAAATCGTGGTAAACGACTGCACGAAACGGTTCAGGATTTAAGTCCATTTTAGGGTGAGATGATTTTTTCAAGTAACTTTAAACAAAACAAATATCATACGTACGTCAAAACGTTCTGACTATGTATGTGCTGAAAAATGTCAAACTTTAGGAATATGACAATGATTTGCTCTGGTTAACACTGGTATTGACATAGACTAGAAATATGAATACTAATCCTCGTATTATTGCGTAATATAAAGGATTCAGAAAAATATGTTAACACAATATATTACATCCTTGAGGTCTTTGCAGGTTAGTGGTATTTACTTCAAGCTATGATAAACTTTCTGCAATAATTGACGCAGATTTTTTAATTTTCAAACATGAGGGCCGAAAAAAAGTCGTTTTGGGTCAGCTAGTTAAAACCAATGAAAATCGAGATTATTCTAAATTCATAAAGTGGACGATTTACTGTTCGTTGTTCAGAGGTCCATGATTCTTGGGCTTATAAAGATCTATGATTATTGGCTTGGCACTTGTCAGAAGCTTCTGACTATTTTTTTGAACCTGTTTTATCACTTATTTTAAAATTTCTTTCGTCGAAAATATGTAGAAGATTTTTTGAAGAATTTTCATATTAAATGAAATTCACGAAATGTGGCGAATATGTATTGTTGACTGGTAAAAGTTTATGTAATAAACACACTGATGTTAGTAATGATCAAGGATGCCTGTATTTGCTGATAAATGAGTCAGTATATTGTTTTTATTTTGAGCGCCGCATCAGAGCTTACCGACGAAAGATCTGCTTACATGAGAGTGTCAGTGAAATAGAACAGAAAAAAATTTAATATTTACAAAGAAAGGGAGAAAAAGCTCAAGCTGGTTTCGAACACGATCTACCAAAAACTTCTAGAACAGAAAAAACTTGGTGAATTTTTTTTGTCTTCCTTAAAAAAAGATTGTCTTAAACATTCATTAAATTCTGTTTTTATTGGTTTTGAGTTTATGATTAAATGACAAAAATAAAGTACTGTATAAATGACCATCCTTTCGATAGGGGGTCGAAATTTAGAAGAATAGGGTGTATTTTCTTTGGGTTTCACTGATAGAAATTTCAAGATGTTTCTGCTATAAGTCGAATATCTCTGCCTTTGGGAAAGATTCTAAATGGCCATAAAAGATACTTTCTGAGCGTAATAATGCATCAAATAGTTTTGAAAGCTTTTGTGAGGAACGATCCGATAATTTTCAATCAATAACAAATCCATAGAACTGCCTATTGGATAGTGATTGGCTTCAAACGCGAATACTAGACTACAGAAATCCGCCTGCAAATTATAAACAGCAAAAAAAACAGAAAAATATTTGAATTCTCAAATTGCTGAGAGGTATTGATACAGTTGTCAATACTGTAGTCTTAGGACTGAGTGAGAAGATGACCAAGAACCTTGTTTGCTTTGACTTTTACAAAATAGTTCTCCCCTTAATGTTACATTTGGCTGAGGGGCTCCGAAAAAATATTCCTAAAATTAGAATTTTGACCCTAAGGTGTCTTTCTTCAGTACAATTGCTGCCTAACGTATCTGCTCAATTTTTTTGACCTCAAATCTGCATCTGCAACAAAGGACAAAAAATACAGTACTAAAATTTTTGATAATTGAATTTTTTGGGGATAAGAGAAGGGTGTTTGAATGGTCATGCCGGGGTGCATAAAATGGTTATTAATGGTATTTGTTAGTATAGGGTGTTTCAACAAGGACTACCAACTTTGTTTTGAAATAAAAATGAAATGGCTTTGAATTTTGTGGAAATTTTACTATCAATTGGAAGTACATTCGACTTCATTATGTTTAGAATATAACATCATTCAAATGTCCGCCGCGGCTGGCCTTACAAGCCTCCATCCGAGACCTCCAATTTTCGATGACTCGCTCACATAAATCGGGTGTAACTTTCATAATTTCGGTCTGCACGTTGCGTTTGAGGTCTTGAATTGAAGCTGGACTATTGGCGTACACGAGCAATTTCAAATGACCCCAAAGGAATAAGTCGCATGGTGTTAAATCGCAAGATCTCGGAGGCCATGGGACATTGCTGCCGCAAGAAATTAACCGATTGGGAAAATTTTCGTTCAAAAGAGCCATTGTTTCGCGACTTGTGTGACATGTTGCACCGTCTTGTTAGAAAAACATGTCTTCCGCATCCAAATCTTCCAAATTGGATAAGAAAAAATCAGTTAACATGGCTCTATAGCGCACTCCATTCACCGTAACGGCCGTTCCGTGTTCATTCTCGAAGAAGTAGGGACCAATGACACCGCCCGACCATATTCCACACCAAACGGTTACTTTTTCGGGATGCAATGGTGTTTCCAATATCTCAAGTGGATTTTCCTCTGCCCAGAAACGACAATTTTGTTTGTTTATGTAGCCGTTTAGCCAGAAATGAGCTTCATCGCTAAATATGATTTTTTAATCAAAATTGCGATCAACGGCCAAGTGCTCTAACGCCCAATCTGCGAAATCTCTACGCTTCGGATGGTCAAGCGGCTTTAGTTCCTGTGTCAACTGAATCTTATACGGGTGCCAGCCCAAATCTTTCCGCAAAATTCGCCATGTGGGGGTCGTTGAAAGACCAAATTGTTGGCCACGTCTTTGAACCGAAACATTCTCGGCAACAGCAGCAATATTTCCGACACTTCTAGCTGGTTGCACACGTGTTGGTGTTCTAACGTCTTGTACTGAACCAGTCCTCTCGAATTTATTCACCAAAAAGCGGATATAGCCTTCGTCTGGCTCTGTAAAACGAGCATATCTGCTACGAAAAGCGCGTTTCGTTAACCGCGGAGAACGCGAATTTTTGTAAAACAATTGCACCATTTCTATACGTTGTTCAACTGTAAATCTTTCCATGATGAAATGGAGAACCTATCTGAGTAATTAGGTAAAATCAGATGTCAAAAATGTCATAGGGTTGCCAGATTACAGCCTTTCAAAGTTGGTAGAGCCCGATGAAACACCCGATATAATAAATAAAAAGAATAATTTTTGAACATGAAAAAAATTTATTGAAATCAGATCATTTTTAAGGGGTGCTTAGATTCTCGAAACTATGGTTTTCAAAGAAATCGGCTTAAAATTTATGAAGACATATTTACAATTTCAAAATTGACCAGAGAAAGAAGCATTGTCATTAGCTTCTTCCTCCCGCTTTTGTCATATTTTTTGTGTAGAATTATTTGATTCCTCATTTTTAAGACTATTTCACCAAATTGGTGACAGGTTTGCCATAAGAATTTTTTTTTTTCGTTTTGTGTTGCATGAATATTTTCCATAATTTGGGCATTGCTTATAAATT
Organism: Stratiomys singularior; assembly: GCA_954870665.1. NCBI lineage: Eukaryota > Metazoa > Arthropoda > Insecta > Diptera > Stratiomyidae > Stratiomys > Stratiomys singularior. Next base: position 26,358,566 of record OX940878.1, on the reverse strand, counting down.
ATGATTCATTCGAAGAAATTTCGGATTTACCTGAATTTTTTGGGGGTTCAATGTCACGCTAGTATTACATCAACTCACCCCTGGTATGAATTTTGACTGTCAAGTAATGTCCCGAAAATCAAGTAAAGTAATTTTCTTTGAATTATCTAAATCGATACAATTATTCCTGTGCTCATTCTCCAAAAGCAACCCTAGCATATTTTTTTATACCCTAGTCTAAGAAAATTTTCACCACCTACCAGTGGAGTAATGAACGCTAAAACATTGTAGCGTGACAAACGGAAATTTCGTGCCTTAGTTTTTCTTTTTCGTATCGTTACTCTCTTAAAATATAGCCTAATTATAACTTATATTCCGATGTCGCTATGCACGGAAACTTGTGTGTAAACGCGACAATAGAGATGGGGTAGGTGGGTAGAAATCTAACTTTCTGGTACTTTCTAGCGCAGTTTCGTGTGTCGTTACCTGTACGAATTTAATAATAGAGTTTTGTATAGGTAATTAGGTCGTGGTGAAGTTAATGTACTGTAACCGTGTCATACGCTACCAACAAACTTGGAACGTGTCCCTTGTAGCTCTTACCATTCTCCTACGGTTTGCTTCCAGGAAAGCTGGGCCATAATTTCATTACTTACAAGCGGAGCGCAACAGTGAAGGTATTTAAAAGTCAAGAATAAAAGAAATGATGGATGTGTTTCTTTTGAAATTCATGTTTCGTTACCAGCGGTAGACATCAAGAATGCATTGTTACTATTATTGTGGTTTTTGGCTCAAGTGCATAGCACAAGTACTCTGTTAATTGATTCAGTTGAAACAGAAGATCGACGTATAGATATAGGTTTCTTGGAAAATGATGCTTTAAATGGCAGTTTCGTTTAAATCTTTAGATGTATAAATGTGAAGAATGTTGGATGTAAAAGATGCAATAGATGGATGATGGCGGTTGTAACTTGAAAACACATTTATAAGTTGCAAAAGGCGGATTTTCTATAGTACTATAAGCGTTCCTTAGAACTTTCAGCGTGGGCAAAGCACTCGACGGATGGTAAATTAGCCATTTTCAGTTTTCTTCTGGGTAATTTTAAAGCGTGATGAATGAATTGGCTTGGGATTATGATTTATTACATCGCCAAATCGCGTCTGTTAAGTTGTATAGGAACACCTTTGGAGAAATCTTTCCCGAACAATGGAATACTTAAGTTGGAATTTGTGTTTGAATACTGAATAGTTGTATTGATCAATCTTATAATTTAATTGGATTTCCCTTAGCCTGAAGACATCGCTAAGCGATGATTAATGAAGCCTAGGCTGAAGTAATGTGACAAACAGTTCCAGGCCAGGTTCTCTGTGTGACAGGGGAGGTGTTTAGTCGGTAGTCCGGTAGCGGGGAGTCCGACACTCAGGGCGTAAATAGCCTTCACCTCCCAACCAAAAAATAAACAAAAAAATTCTTATAATTTATGGTTTGCCTTTTCCTTGAACGACACATTTAACCATTCCACATTGAATAATTTCTTAAGGGGTTATACCTATGTGAAGGCTAAAAAACACGTCTTTTTTCAGGTTTTTTTTTTCAAGGATTTTGGAAAAAAGCTTTTATAAATAATAGTTCAATATAAAAGGGAACTTTTCGGGAGTGCAAACAAATTTTTTTATTTTAAATTTAATACAAAATGGCGGCTGTAGTGCACGTCAAAGTCACTAGTATTTACAAAAGACGTTCCGCGGCCGGACAAGTTTCTCAGCCCCATCTGTATCTGGAACAATAAAAAAATTTTTTTCATAAACTCCATGAGTTTTGCTAGTGAAGTACACAAGATAATAGTTTAATATCGATTGCGACCATTTAACAAAAAAATTGCATTTTCTACCCAAAAAAATGACTTCAATTGTTTATAACTTTTTTTAAACAAAACCAATCGCTCAAATCGTGTGTACTTCACTAGATAATCATATCAAAAAGCTACAGTTATAACGGCAAGTCAATCGGATGAAAACTGGAAGAGTTTCGTTTCCGGCATATTTCGAGAATACACTTTCGAGATAAACGCGTTTAAAGTTTCAAAACCTTATAAAGTTGTGAATTTTCAAAATTTTACTATATACAAATTTTTTTACCTTTACTGTGCTATCCCAGCACCATACAGTTATCCTTCCAAGACCGTGGATTTCTCCTCCTCTTCCTTTCTTGATGCTAAAAGGCCGCGTCTCGCCTCTTTTACAACGTCGGGAATTGAGCGCTCAGCAGTCTTTATCCGCTCGGCGTCTGCTTCTAAGCAGAAATTGTAAAAAATTAGGTCCTGCAGTCAATCTTAATGGGTTGTAGATGGGGACAAGGCCCGACAGTCCATCATTAAATAAGATAACTGCAATATCCGTCGCGATATCGAGCACCGCCTTGCCGCTTGACACATGTTTCGGCGCGATGGACCACACGACTGCATTAAACGATTTACTATAGAACAACTTTAACCTCAAATGCAGCGTGTAGTCGATCGAGTAAACAGAAGCTCTCCCAGCGTCGTTTACGAAGGAACGTGCCTTATACAGTGTATACTAATTACTATATAGTATAAAGTGAGCAACTTTTACGTTTTTCGAGCGTTAGAGTTGCTTCAGAAAATTGATTCTCAAAAATTTTCTGAAGTATATTAGTATTTGGACGTTTTTGATTTCAATTCTAGGGATGTGTTAGCATACTTTTAGCCAATAAAAAAAATCGAAAAAAAAAATTCACATAGGTATAACCCCTTAAACATATCCTCCATCGAAATGCCTCAATTCCCGCCCTTATGCCTATTTCGATCCGATAAATAAGGAACTCTCTCCCTATTTAGCATCCACAAAAGGTCAATGCAATCAAACGATATTCATCCCCTCATCGTATTTAGTTGTCTTGATTGTTGCAAAAACCTCTTATGAATAAATCAAACAATTCTATTTGCAATATCCTATTTCAAACTCCTCGGCCACATTAATAATTCTATCAGGAACGCACCACCCGCTTTTAATACAACCACGCACCATGCATGCTTAATATTTAAAATGCATTCACTTGAGGACATTGTTGTCTCGCGACGCAGTGTCGTCAGTTTGTCGTCGAATGCATTATTTATGCGAAACGAAAAAGAAAGTTGAATTTCTTTTTAACCACGACAAGCAGAAGAATTATTCTAAAGTCAATGTAAATAATTGACTTGATTCATTTAAAGTTTTTCCATCGCATCTTAGCAGTGCTCCATCGATCCTTATTTGTTTATTGGACCACACAATAAAGAAATGTCTGTTAGCCAGTTTGTTTGGATAATAACTAAAATAATAATATTTTATCATCCCAATTAGGAAGACAAAGATCTTCGTAGTAAGTCGTGTTGCTCGATTAGCACAAATGGTTTTAATATGCATTTTCTCGGAATAGTTTGACGCCACTTGCGTATGCACTTGGTTCAATATACCGAAGATTATAATTTACAAACTGCAATATGGAAAATATGGATGCATTCACTTAAGAAATGTCAATAGCAATCAATTAGTTGAAGATGTCCTAATGGGCACAACGACCATTAGCCGCACTTAAAAGTCTTGTCCAATTGAGGGTTTCGTGAATAGCAGGAAGCAAAGAAAAGAGATTTTGCATGCAAGGAAAATTGGAAAATTTTTACGGGCTTATTAAGTTATGAAATTATAGGATGCATTGTGCAGATATCAGCATTCAGCTTTTCAGTCTATTGAATTAATTGAATCGTCTGGAATGTCGTATTCAACGATCGTATATAACAAATCCGTTAAAGAAAATATTATTGAAGACGTATGGAAAATAAGTCGGTGGAATGCAGTGTGTAGAACGTAAATTGATAGCAAATCTTTTCTCTGAAATCTGAGCAGATATTGTTCAGCGATTTGTTGTTATTAAACTACTTTAATTTGAAATTCGAAACGAGGCATCCAATTGCATATCGTTGTAATAACGATTCTAACTTGCGGTTCAATTATTTAGTTTAGATAAAATGGGATCCGTTGCATAAAGTAGAAACGCTCTAATTAGAAAACAATTTACATTCTGAATCGTTTATAAAGATAGAGTAACCTTTGCATGGTGCCTGTGAAATTCCATGCATGGAGGCTTTCAATTCTCTAAGAGAACCAAATTATCTCGCAAGCCATTTCTTCATCAAATAATACTGCTGCTACGATTTATCTGTTCGTTTTTTGGGGAACAACAACCCTTTCCTCCCTCAAAAAATTAATAAACACTCACCTCGTTGCAAATATTCACGCTTTTCAGGAAAGTCATTTAGGAAAAATCTTTTGATATTCTCTGAATATTTATTGATAGAAAATTAAATACAACCTTCATCTAAATACTGATATTTCATCAGTCTACTCTAAACTGCATCGACCCTTTTTTTCTTGCGGACATACACTCGATGCAATTATTTACCATGTCCTTCAGTTTTGCTCTGTTTTTTGCTCTTAAATATTACAAATATGTTCCTTTGATATATCTACAGTGATGAGTAGATGTATAAACTTCGGACTTTTCCGTATATTCTTAAGGGATTAAATGGATTTTAAATAATGAAACAAGGACATTTTCAACAATTGTTTTAGGCCGATAATCGAATATATATTTTTATTTTAAAGTATTTAAAAAGATTAAAGGCTCCTACAGTATTTAGAAAAAAAAAATGTTCGTTTAGTAATGTCGAAGAATCACCCTCTTCTCTCACCCTCACCGCGTTTCTACACAAACTTTAAAAAAATACAGTGCACATCAATACTTGAGATAGATTTATCTCAAAAGATATGCTGAATCGAAATCACCAGTAAAGTACCTAGGCGTCCTGAAAGACTCGAAGTTTTTCCCAACAAATTAGGGCAGCAGCTGGCAAGGCTTCAGCGCGTTTAACGGCACGCAACATAGGGGGACCCACGTTATCAAGGAGACGACTCCTAATGAGCGTTGTGCAGTCAGTTCTACTCTATGGGTCAGAACTGGGGGGCGACGCTCTCAACAAGGAGTTACAACGGAAGTGGTTGGCACAGGTGCAGAGATAAGGAGCGTTGCGAATCTCATGCACACATCGAACAGTCTCTGGGGCGGCAGTGCTGGTAATCGCAGGGGTGATACACATCGGCCTCCTTGCAAGATAGACGTCGCTCAGTGATTGATAACAGTCCTGGGAGCAAGACACAGGGGGAAGATGGGCTGCACGTCTGACCTCTGACCTGAAGCCGTGGTTCCGTCGAGTGCATGGTGAGACCGATTTCTACTTGACCCAGCTCTTAAGCGAACACGGTTGTTTTCGGTTCTAATGCACAAGATTGACAGAGCACGGTCTCTTAACTGTGTAATTTGTGCAGGTGAGTTGGATGACGCCTGTCGAACATTCATCTTTTGCGAAAGATGGAGCCAACAGCACGGTGACCTATTGAGAGAAATTGGAAAGCTCTGTCCGGAAACTATGGTCGTTGACAAAATGGTTGACAATTTGAATCGCGCGGCACAACATGCTCGGGCAATGCTGATACTGAGGAAAGCTTTATTGGAGCACTGGGAGGTGTCAGGGAAGGGGGATTTCATTGCTAGCACTTCATTCCACTCCTTCCTTCCCGTTGGAGAAGAGATTCCCATAATCCGAAAACGCCTCCAGGTGAAGGAACACGAGGCCTGGCGCGAAGAAATGTGTCAAACGGTTCCAGATTAATTTCTCAGGTTGACGGGGGTGGTGTTTATTGGCTAGTCCCAAAGCATTCAGCCTCCCTACCACAGCCTTCACCTCCCTACCACATAAAAAAAATCTAAAAAAGCGACCAATGTTTTTCTTATAGTATACCGAGTATATATCTTATAGTATACCGACTTATACCGAGAGGAAAACTTTTGACAAAAACATCTTCTAAACTTACATCTAACTTAAAAATATTTTACTTATTTATGAATTTATGAATTACGAATTTATGAACTTACAAATTTATGAGATCAAATCAAAAAAAAAGCAAAACCATGGATGAGGACATTTTGTTCTGCTTTTTGTAGACCCTATATACCACTAAATTATTTGGTGAGAGGGTTCGAGGAATTTTCAACATTATTGAGAATACCTGGAGGAAAAGTAGCAGGGTTTGTTAAACATCATTTTTAAATATCAATTTTGGGTTAATTGAAGCTTAGTTTAGTTGGTTAGGTATTTAGCGCATTGGGTCCATGTCGAGACTCCGTAGATTATTGTTGGTTACATGTTGATTTTAAGGATGAGGATCTTATTACGATGACTCATTCGCAATTTTCGATTGAGTAATGGGTACAGAAACAGACTTGAATGCATTGAAGTTTATGTACTTGAGCGTTAGCTTTCTATTGAGTTTTAGACCCAAATAGGTAAGATCTTTAGACCAGCCATCATTTGGCCTAGGAAGTTTATGTGTCTGTTCGGTAGCATGGTAGACTAACATTTTCTGCGAAAAAATATTGCTGCAGTTTCTTAACGTTGATTCTAATAACTAACTTACAGAAGTGTTGGTCGATTTTCTTCAGCGGTTTCTCTAGGTTGCAAATGATCTGGTTAAGGTCCGAAGTGTAGAAGCAAGTGCCGTCCGCCAATGCAGCTATTTGGCAGTCACGGTTTGTTGGTATGTCAGATGTGTAAATATTTAAAAGTGTAGGACTCAGGTATGAACTTTGTGGAACAGCAGGAGTATGTATTAGTGTGGCTGTTGATCCCCGAAATTTAACATAGTTTGTTCTGTCTCTCAGGAATGTTGAAATAAGTTTGAACAAGTATGGTGGGGATTCGAACTCTTTGAGCTTATGAAGTAGGCCGTCATACTAGATGTTATCGAAGGCTCTCTCATAACCGATGGTCAGTAGTACCATCGAAGTTTTTTTTTTATTTAGTGCTGCTTTTATGTCTTTTGAGACACGTAGGAGCTGTTGAGTATCGATGCCTGAAGCCAAAGTTAAAGACAGGGACGATGTTATTATGGTAAACGTAATCAGTCCACCATTTTCAAGAAAGTTTCTGAAACGGTTTATCAAGCGCAGGCAATAAACTTATTGGCCTGTAGTTTTTGGGTCTCACCAGGTTTCAGGACTGTTATTATGCTGGCGTGATTCTAGCAGTTTGGAATTTGCGAAGTTTTCAGACTGGCGTTCGATATGAGGCAGGTGAGCATTGTTGTTCGGAAGATTTTTGATGGCTTTATTGAGTATTCTGTCGAATCCAGTTGCTTCATCCTTGATTGGCTTCTTCATTTGCTCAATTATATCTTCCGTCTTTATAAGGGCTGCGGCAGGTAAAATCGCGGTGTTTGCTTCGGTTTACAGTGATTGACTTCTATTATTTCTCAATGAATAATACTATACAGAATTATTTGAGATAAATTAAAAAAAAAAAAAACTTCTTCGTTGAGTTCCTGGACGATATTTTTTAAAGGAACTGCGAAAAATTTGGATAAGATTCGTGAAGTAGTTTTTATTGAGTAATAGTAATATTGATTGCTAACTTAAAAACTGCATTTTTCAGAGAAAAGGTTAAGGGTGAAATTTTGTGCATTGAATTCTCGGTGTCAGCCAAAGTCAGTAACGTTCTGCTGTCAAAGCGTTGTCTAAAGCATCGTTATGTTGTTGAACGAGTCGAATTCCGAGTTCTCGAATCTCAGCTGCTAGTCTTTTATCCGCGATGGTTATACGAGGCGCATCCTCAGAGATTTATGTCCCTGCCGTGCATAACAGTAATAGTGCTGAAAAAGCAGCAAACAAAGGAGTTTTTCATCGCTACTATTGAATCAGGAAGTAGCATTTTTGGAGTTTCCAATTGTTGGTTCGGATGTTTGCAACGCTGGATGAACCATTGATTCGATATATTGACCGGTCAAGAGTCAAAAAGTTTGACAGGAAGAGTGCGAGCTCGTATTATTATGATGAAGACTGATTCGAAGTCATAATAGATAGATAACAATAAATAGAAATAGACATAACACTGAAGAAGGGACCATATCGGCCTCGAAACAGCTGTCTGTTGCAAAATAAAAATATCAACCTAAAAATGGAATCTAAAAAGAATTTTTTTAATTTTTGGAGTGTTTTTCCAAATTTCAAAACTGTCATTTGATTTTGTTATTAATTTGCTCGTTTAATTTTTTTATATATATATTCATTTTCATACACACTATGGTGTATTGATTAGTTTAAGGTTCCATAACCAGTGAATCGCGAACCTACCACTACTCACTTCTCACTTCACACTAGAAATGAAGAAATAGTGCTGTAATGGAAAAATACGGTTCAGACACATTGTGGAGCACAGTGCGGAAATCGCTCTCTCTTTTAATATATTTAAATACTTTTAATATAGACTTCAAACTTTAGAGAATTACTGTCATTGAAATGTACTATAAGATGTAACAATAAAATGATTTTTATCAAAATTTTAATCTTATGGAACCCCTTAACAGAGTTGAGGGAGGGGGGGGGGGTGTTGAAATTTACAGGCTATGGAAAAACAGCGATACTGTCCCCATCAAATATGCTTTACACATACTGGACATGATTCAATGGATCATAATCATGCATAAAGATGGTTTAGGCTCTGATGAACTTCAAAAGATTGAAATATGGAAAATATTTGTTTTCCATGACCTCAAAGTTGACCCGTTGACAAGATACACTCTTATATGTCAATATGTTGATGCAAGACTTTATAATAACGCCAAGTGGATGCTTGACGGTTGACAACACAAGTCTCATTATATTCTCTTCTATATATTATATATAGAAGAAAATTCAAATTCGAAAATTTCGATTGAAAGCGAAGAAAATAGCAGCGGAAACTTAAAGAGTCTTAATCAGCTTTCAAAAATTTTCAACAGAATAATGCTGATTTTTTTTTGCGAATTTGTTTTATAGGTTTGCGCATTTCGGAGATTATTTTCGGTTCTATGCTGTTTGCCTGTCATACAAGTTCACTTTTCCTAATGATTTCCTGACTGCAATCCACGATAATATTATATCCTGATACTCCTTCCGCGACCAAATCCTGATGCGAATTCCGTACATACGAAAAACTGTTTTGACAGGCTTTTTGTATAATTCTGCATTTTTTTCGAATAATTGTGCTCCTTTCCGGTGAGAATGCTTGCTATTCCTCGGAGTTCGCAAAGGACTCTCAATCGCGGTTTTATTAATGCGGATCACCGTTTGAGAAGATCTCTCTCTATTTGGGCGATTTTACAAAAAAAAAAGTTTTTTGTCTATAGAAACACATTTAGAGAGGGTTTTTTTGTTGCAAATATGAGTCTTTACTCTTTCCCGTATTGGTTTAATATCTGAAACGATTCAGGAATCCAATCAACTTCGAAAGAGGTTGTAATTTTCCGCTTTTGCAAATCAATCGCTTTTGCTTTCACAAACTTTTCATTAGTCACGCACTTTTGCATTCCAAATCATAGTGAAACTTCGACTATTTTGTAGTTCTCTATCTTATTTACGAATGGAAAACTTTAAATATTGTAATAGCCAATAGGATATTCAGGTAAAAAACAGTTCCTTTGAAGAATTTGGCATGACCGAGATTTTCGATAGCACATAAAATTCATTCAGAATTCTTGCAGGCATAATTATCAATTAAAAACATTTCTGAATCAGACCTGAATCTCGCTATTTCTGACACAACAAACGGAAATTTCGAAAAAGCCTTAAAATGGTTAGTACTCCTAATATCTTGAACAAGAACTATATTACGAATCAAATCTTCCAATTAGTTGTTATTTTGTCTTACGAACAATTTGTTCTATCGTTCCCTATGTGTTTCCTTGTATCATAAACATACGCGTTTAAACGGTGTGCCATCTTCGATCTGGTTTTGTCCTCTCTCTTAAAATCGGGCTTAATTCTAAAAAGTCGAGATGTGTTATAAATCCCGACTGGTCAAGGAAAATAAGGAGTTTCCCTGTAAACATTAGTTAAGACGATTATTACCAATCTCTCTAAGATTTTGCTCTTGCTGTTGAGATAAATGAGCATGATCTACAGCTAGAAACTTATGACACATCTTTACCAGATTTTGAAACCAGCATAGTAAATGCTTCTTTCCAAAGAATCTTTTCCTTTCTACTACATCTATGTTTTAAAAAAATTCTGTGGGTCGAATTTCGTTACCCGTTACTAGTTGTTTTAGCATATGCTATGAAATCCCATCAAGGATAACACCTTAAAATACTATTTTCTTGTTATTTTAATTCTAATTGTTATTTTTTTCATCCTCAGAACATAAATATTAACAAAAACATTCCAACAAATTCAAAACGTTTAGGTCCATGCAATTTTTCGAAATTAATTGTCATAGATGCAAAACAAATTTCGCCAGAGAAAAACTTTTTGTCTTAGATGGAAATTAAAGTTTGTTTTTCTTAGGTTCATGTAATAAATCTCTAATATCTAAAATCTAGATTGGAAGTCTCTAAGATTGTTTCAACAACTTGAATCAATTTACTACATAAATGATATCAACAAGTATTAAAGAATTGTTGACCTCAGCTCATTATATTCGATACACACTTTCCAGTCATTCCAGTAATATAAAACAACTCTTCTGAGTAATCCAAGAATCAATTTGCTTATTCGAGTTTCTTTGGAAACAGATAGCGATTCCGCTGGTAAGGTAAATTGCAATATTTCAATTTCCTATAGTAGAATCATAGAAAGGAGTGTTGAAATCGTCCCATAAACTCAATTTTGTACAATGCATAATATTTACATTGTAATGATCCAATAACATGCAATTCAACAATAATTTATAAATTGCTTTGCTATGGAATAGTTGAACGCGTACCATGAACATGCAAAAATGATGTGTTTAGATAGTTCCGAGAATAGTTCAACTTCTAAGTACGAAGTACAATGGAGTTCTTGTCATAATAAATAGTTTTCTTACCCCGATGTCTGCGAGTGTTGAAGCAGCGCTGAATGGAATGAACACTGTGGCATGTGTGAAAATGCATTGCACAAACATTAGTGTCCAATTTAGTTGGAATACTTTTCAAAATTTACCTTGCTATATGCGTACATGTAACAAACAAAGGCGCAATACCACTTGGTAGTTTGAATTACTTTTGCGTGATGGTTAGAGTTATTTGCTACGATTTTACATGGTTGTTGTTTGTTTGGTTGGTAGTTTCAAAGAATTTAGTTATTTATGAGCTGTTCATAATCATGAGTCACAAAGGATGGATTATAATTATTTGTATCCACGTTTCAATAATCTTAATTGAAAAAAAATACATATGTCATTTTATTTTATGACCAAAAGATTCCTTAAAAATTCATATCTGCCTCTCCTCCAGATTCTATCTTCCTAGCTAAGTACTAGTTACCACTTCATCTCATTCAGTTAAAATGTATATACATTGAAATCGCCATCTCACTCCATCTCATCTCAATGTGTCATGCATTTATAAAATGTCTGTCGTGCTTCAGGCATGTTATCTGGGATCCATGTTGCCTGGATCTGAAAAGCTCGCACCCACTCCAAAACTAATAAGTATTGAAGTAAGAATTGAAAACAAATCTAAGAACACTCACAAATTACTTCAGGATAAAATCCCTTCCGTATACAAGGATATTTCTTCTTTGTTTCTGGAATGTTTTATAGTCCGTATTATTTCGGAAAACCTCAGCCAACCAGCGTCTTTCGTATAACCTTTTTACATCGAATCCTAAAATATAGAAAGGATTTGTGTTAACTCCATCAACTCCATAACTCAACTTTAACAACTCCATCCCAAGGCTAATCGTTGCATGCCAGTCAAAGAAAGAAAGAAAACAAAGAAAAAAAGAAAAAGGAAAAAACAAAAAAGTTAGAGCCAAAAATGAGGCAGAATATCAAAACGTGACTTCAGTTGCTTCAGTTTCACCTCGCGCACCCGCTGCAAAACTGCCAACTTAGCCCTTAAAAATAATATAGAAAATTTCGATTATTTGAGGATTTGCCATAAAAGATATTCAGATTCCATAAATAAAATGGACAGAGAAATTCTTGATGGTTATTATCACAGGATTTCTACAGATTAATCAAGAGCCTAGATACGAGTACTGCAATAGAAAGTGGTGCAAATATTTTCAATGGAGAAGAGAATAATCCATTTCTACGTATGCCGGCTCATGATCCAAGTGTGTGAGAAAGGTTTCAGCAGTATACACATTGTGTAGTAGCCATGATTTACTAAGCAGATGTCTTGGTGGAAATACAGAAAACAGTAACAAAAATTACAACAATGTGATATGGCATATTGCTCCAAAGAGCTCATTTGCTGGCAAAGAGCTTATGGAAATTGCATCCTCGATAGCTGCATAAACCTTTAATGAAGGAGCAAGGTCATTCTACGTACCTTCTAATGATGGACCTCATGGACATCAGAATTGGCTACACTGCTATGAATTTCGCAGAAACAATCGATAATTGCCGAAAACTATCGATAATCGCCGACAAAAGGAGCACTGAATTATCAAAGTAGTCTAGCATACAAAATAAACAAAGGCTTTGAAACTAAGAATTTTACACATTGCAGATCTTCAAGACCACCAGAAATGATGGCATAATGTAGTCACCACAAAATGTAGAATAAGGTATTAAATTAAGTATTAAGTTAAGGTATTAAGATATATCTCATTTAAATGCAAAACGTTAAACTCTTTTTTCTCGAAACTACATTGTTTGAACTTGTCAGACACTTTTTTCAGGTTCTTATCATCCGATGTGAAAAAAAAGTATTCGAGGCTTTATACAATACACTAGCGGCTATACCTCTGAAAACTTTTATTTAAATAGACTCACCTCTTCGACAAGGGTAGTCCACATAAAAAAATTCGTCGATTTTTCTACAGTTTTTGAAAATCTTCCATAAATTAAGAAAAGGAATTATTTTCTATAAATTTTAAGTATAACCCCTAGGACAATGTCTCAGAAACATAATCCATTTCGAATTTTGCCTGCATTTATTTTTGAAAGCTCAAAAAGTGTCGAACCGTCAGAAATAAGCCTTTTCAAATGCGCCCTCTAGCACCACTCAAATTTATGTTTTTTCTTTATTTAAGTACAAAAACTTTTTGTATCTTAATATATATATATATCTACGAGGTGTGTTCAAAAAGTAAGTTGACTTTGTATTGTTACGAAAAAATATTTATTTATTCATCAATTTTTATATTGTCACCTTCAAAGTAATCCTTCTCAGATACAATACACTTGTGCCAACGCTTTTTTGAATCCTCGAAGCACTTCTCATACGCACTTTTCACCACGATAATCGAAGAAAACAGTGAGCAAAACTTTGACATTTGGTCGAACTTGTCGTCCTTTTTACGGTCTTGGCTCATGTGAGCTCTTCCACTGGGATGATTGGACTTTGGTTTCTATATCATAACCATATTCCCATGATATGTCACCAGTAATGAGCCTTCTGAGCACATCAGCATCATCATTCACTTCTGTCAACAGCTCATGAGCAATGTTCATGCGACGTTTCTTTTGGTCAAAATTAAGCGTTTCTGAACAAACTTCGCTGCCACACGTCTCATTCCCAAAACCTTTGGAAAAAATTTATTTGCGCGAGCCACGTGATATGCCAGCATCTTCAGCAACTTCTCTGTTTTTTTCTGGTTTTCCAAAACAATTTTCTTCACTGCTTGAACGTTTTCATCTGTTATTGACGTGCTTGCGCGTCCAGAGCCAGGCTCGTCATTGGCATCTTGCTGGCCATCTTGGAAGAGTTTGTACCACTTGTAAACATTTTTTTAAGTCAGAACAATTTCACCTTATGTCATTGTTGACATCGCAAGTGTTTTGGAGCACTTAATTTAATTTTTTACACAAAATTTGATACAAATTCTTTGATCCATTGTTTTCGATAGCGAAAAATCGCCAAGCATGAAAAACTCTTCTAACCGTTATGCCTCTCACAAACAAAATAAACATATTACATAAGTGAAACTGTAAGTTTTTGTTTGTGATGAATGTACCAACATAAAAAAATTTAAAAAATCGATAATCGAATGAACGTTGCCCGCGAAATTTGAAAAGTCACCTTACTTCTTGGGGCCGTGCACGTATATATAGAATCAAAAAATTGTTTATTAATAAATACTACTATGTCCTCTGCCTTGACGAGGAAGTTTGGTTCCGCCCTCCATCAGCATTTGCTAGTACAACAGAGCTACTCCTACCACACAGCTACTACTACTGCTACTACTACTACTACCACTACTACTACTACTACTACTACTACTACTACTACACTACTAGTGCAGGGCTACAACTAATAATGGGTATTTCATAGCTCCACAAGTAGTTTTGATGGTTGCTGTATATGGTTCGATAGTTGAGAATGTCAAACTGTGCTTGACAATTTTCTCCGAGAGATACGATTGGTGTCTTATCTATCCTCCACAAGCAAATAACGTGTGGCAGGCGTCACCTGTCATCTCCTGGTAAAACAAGCAAGCTGGGTACGGTGACTTTCCCATTTTATGCATGATACACTGAAAAAATCCGTGCCCACTGAGTAGTTGTCAGTCTTACCATGAGTTCTGCAGAACTACGGCCTCAAGTCACTGATGACTAATGTCCTGCCTTGCGTTTGGTTTACCCATGATTGCAACCACAAAGTTGTGGTGCATCTCCTATCCTCTCGGTTGACAACTTCCCTCACCAACTCCCGTCTACGTAAGTACACGCATTTGCGTGCTTCTGCAAGAAGCTCAAGAGGGACTACCCTTGAGATAACCAGCGCCGTCGGTTCAAAGGCAGAGCGAGATGCAGCTGCTATCAACAAAGCTCCTAGCCTCTGTACCTGTGGTAGACGCCCACGGTGTTAATCCTTATTAAGAGCATAAGCCCAGACTTCTGAGCACGTAGAAGAGCACTGAATGGCGCTCATCATTAGACGCCGTTTGCTCGAAGTCGGTCCACCCATGTAGGTCATAAGGGGACTGAATAATAATAATTCTGCTACTACTAGTGTAGAGCTAAAACAAATTAAAACATATGGTTCGATTTGATATTATCTGAATGTGAAAACAAGTTGTCCTTAACACTCTTCAGAAGTTGTTACGAACATTATCGTTTAACGCCACAAATTTCTTGAAAAGTCTGGATGCGTGGATTACCTGTTAAAAATCTTCCATTCGAAATACCTACATGTCTTTTTCCTCATTATTCGAGCAAGTCATTGTTCTTTTGTTATCTGAAGTGGGATTTTAGGTTGAAATACTATCCCAACTCATCTAGCTTTCGTTATTTTTATTCAATTTCGAAAAAAAAACTACCTTCATCAAACATCACCATATTTCATAATCGACGTATAGAGTTGAACAACTCTCCATGTATTTATCGCTGCATAATCTAATAGTTTTATGTGGGTGAAATCGATTAGTGAACAAAATTATACATTCCTTTCAGTTTGATTTTTATAAGAATTTCAATTAAGACAGTCACGACCACCTCTTGGGATATGTTGTCCATATGAGAAAGACTTTCAAGATATTTTTAACTCTGCATGACACAGCACAAACACCAAAGATCAACTGTTCTCATTTCTTCTTCTTTTCTTGAATTGCAGAGGGAATGCATCTCAGTTCACATTGGACAAGCTGGTGTTCAAATTGGTAATGCATGCTGGGAACTTTACTGCCTTGAACATGGAATCCAGCCTGATGGACAAGTAAGTAACACTTTGTACATTGTAACTGATTCTGTTGTACTTTTTTTTCAAGGGTTTACACTGCACTTGCGGTGAAAGCCCATTTTTGTTGTTGCCTTATATAGTGAATAATCATTAACAACTTTCTTCTCTCCTTTTTTCGCCACCAACCTGTCGCCTTCTTACCAAAACGGCTACCGCGTACAGATGCCATCAGACAAAACAATCGGAGGAGGAGATGATTCTTTCAATACATTCTTCAGTGAAACAGGGTCCGGTAAACATGTTCCACGAGCTGTATTTGTCGACTTGGAGCCAACTGTAGTCGGTAAGTAAGACACTTCTCGCATGATGAAAACCAGGACATAAATTAAGATTGTGTTACCAATAAGAAATCGAAATGCCGCCACTAACTATGTAATATGTGGCAAATTCAATATGTAAATCCTTTGAACTATCTCTCAATTGTAATGTGTTGCTTAACGCCTCCTTTAATCGCCGCTCATAAATTATTCTTAGACATATTGGACTTGACTTCTCTTTCAAATCATCTTAAGAAGAACAAGAAGAAAGAAACGCAGACTAGATAAAATTTAAAAGAAAAGGAGATTGTCTTCGGTTTAATGTTACGTATGTATCTTTGACCACCTGGAACTAATTAATTCACATTCGTAGTTTTTGTTTTATGCCCGATAATAAAGACATATGTATTAGCGGACTTGATCACAGTAGGCCTCAATTCGTGAAAGCGGATGTCTTAGCATTTCCTTAACGCTTTGATTTATTGTGTGTTTTGTGGTAGTATTACAACTAATAAATCTTGCTTTTTGTTTGCTACCAGATTTTAAGGTCATCAATAATATTCTGGTCGAGATGATGATGTACGTGAATTTATGATCCATGTTTCCGAAAATGTCATTGCTGGAAGTTATTACGCGATTGAAGAGTAAATTTTTTGAGATTACCATACGGATTATAAGCGTTCATAAACTAGATTCAATTGTAATTTGTTGGTATTTGTTGTATGAAATTCGAATTCTACAGAATTGTTGTTTAGGAATATATAAGAACAACATGAAGACTACCTCATATGAAGCCAAAATAAAATTTATAAACATGTAAATTCATTTGAAATTCTACTAAAATAGGAGCTTCATCCTTAAATCTATTGTTTTCAACTACAACGATCATAATCCCTTGTAAACTATGCATTATTTTTAAAAATATTTTAAAGGTTGTGATGAAGTTCTATTCAATATAATAGACGCCAATAGTATTGGCATATTGACGATATAGCCAAATTGTAACAATCCGAAGAATGCTGTCGATTTAGTCACACATCGGGCATCTTATTATCTTTAGTCCCGCATTGAAGCTTACAATATATCGGATAGTCTAAAAAGTATTGAGCGTTTTTTGTCACTAGATGGTGTTCGTTGTCCTATATCGGGCAATACTTATCAGATTGAGTCAAACTTTCATACGGACTGTTTTGTGTTTCGTCATTCGTGTCAAAAGTTGTATTCATTTAAAAATGAGTGAAATTTCTGAAAAAATTCGTTATATTTTACACTATCACACGATCAAGGTGAGAATGCATCGCAGGCTCGTGAAAAAATTTATGGTGTCAGCGGGCAAGATATTTTATCAAAAGCCACAGCCAAGAGATAGTTAGCTCGCTTTCGTTCGGAAAATTTTGATGTCAAAGGTGCACCTCGCTCCGTTCCACCAATCACTGAAAAAGTAGATGAAATATTACAAACATTTGAAGCAGACCGACACATAAGCAGCCATGACATTGCTAAGGAACTGAATATTCATTACCAAACAGTTTTGAACCATTTGCGTAAGGCTGGATACACAAAGAAGCTCGACGTTTGGGTGCCACATGAATTAACACGAAAAAATTTGATCAACCGAATTTCCATCTGCAAAATGCTAATAAAACGGAACGAAATCGAACCATTTTTGAAGCAAATCATAACGGGCGATAAAAAACCGGTAAACTACGAGAATGTCGTTCGAAAAAGATCATGGTCAAACAAAGGTGAATCATCACAAACGACTTCAAAGCCAGGATTGACTCCAAATAAGGTTATGCTGTGTGTATGCTGGGATTGGAAGAGAATTGTTTATCATTAGGGGCTAGAACCTGGCCAAACACTCAATTCGGCTCTGTACTGTCAGCAATTAACCAGATTGCAACAAGCAATCCAAAAAAATCCGCCAGAATTGATCAATAGAAAGGACGTTGTCTTCCATCATGACAATGCCAGGTCACACACATCTTTGATGACCCGGCAAAAATTCACAAAGCATGACTAGGAAGTTTTGATGCATTCAACGTATAGTCTAGACCTTGCACCAAAAGACTACCATTTGTTTCGGTCCCTGCAAAACTTCCTTAATGAAAAGAAATTCACTTCAAAAAGGGACTGTGAAAATCACTTGGCCAAGTTTTTCGCCGATAAACTACAGAAGCTCTACACAGATGGAATAATGGCTCTACCCAAAAAATGGCAAAGGTCATGAATAATAATGGAC
Organism: Stratiomys singularior; assembly: GCA_954870665.1. Lineage (NCBI taxonomy): Eukaryota > Metazoa > Arthropoda > Insecta > Diptera > Stratiomyidae > Stratiomys > Stratiomys singularior. Next base: position 26,340,326 of record OX940878.1, on the reverse strand, counting down.
AATATGTACTTAAATGAAATCTATTTTAGATAAAAGAAATATTTAATCGAAAAATGACAAAAAAGGCTCAATACTATTTAGACTTACCAAGATTTAACTGCAAGTTTTCATTAGATCAACAAGTAAGATTGGTTTCTGGCCTACGATACTTGGTGACGCCTCATCATGTCGTTATTCACAACGATAAATGAGGATCTAATTGGTAGTACAAATTACACGCCTTTTGTTCTTTCTTTGGTTCAATAACACTACATGCCTGGGAAAATCAACACCTTAACCAAAACTGGATGTTCTCAAAAATTGGAGCATCTCATTGTAATTTTAATCCATCTTAACAAAATTTACCAAAAGAAATTTAGGCAGAATATTCATTTTGAATGAGCTGGATACATTTAAAATGAACGTTTCAAAAGTGCTCACACGACACGACAAGCAATGACGATTGGAGAATCCCAAGTCCAAAAAAGGGTCGATACTATTACTAGACATCGGAGCTGTTTGTAATAATATGCTTGGTAGCCCATACCACATGCACGGGAGTCAACATGGCAGTGCCTATGAAATTTCCTTCGAAGAAATTGCATTTTTAAAATGATCAGTCTTCTTCACTTTTCTTAAATTGATCAACTTAGCTTGGCGTTTCCTTATTTTTATGCCTGCTAAGGTGAAGTTGCGGTGCTATTAATCGCAGAAAACACACATATTTTGCATCAACTTTGACGTTTCGCTTATAAGCAAAAGTAAACGATACATTAAGCTTTCCATTCTAATCCTTCTTCATTCTAATCCTAAACTTCGCTTTTTTTTTGAGACAGTTTGCACAAGAAAAAAAAAGACGTATCTCGATAATATCGTTACTGCTTCCTAATATGGTCTTCGTGCTGCAATTCAACTAAGGCAACTTTCATGCTAATATCACAGACGAGTCATTTTATGACCTTATGTGTACGGGTGTGAGCGGAGACGTCCAGGCCTATCTTTTCGTATGACGCCGAGAAACAGAGAGGGAGAAAGTTCACTAATAGAATTCAATATGGAAAAACCCATGTCGAAGGCTATGGCTTTCATTTTAGGGGGTAGTGAGGGACCCTGATTGATTCATTACTTCCCTGAATAGATTATAATGACTGAACAATAACGCATGTTTACCGGGGGACACAACCAGGAATTCATTAAAATTACAACAATACTCATTTTGTAGAGTTAGATTCCATTGACTTTTTACTTTCTTGGAATTTAAAAAGGAGTGAGTCAAACAAAGTGTAATGAAGATGTCCTGAGAAAATCTTTCAAAGGCGAAAATAAAGGAATATTTTTATCCTTTAAGTATGGACGTCAAATATTTTTAACACTATTGCGGAGATGGAGTCTCTCAGGCTACTATTTACATAGAATTTTTTTTCCAAAAACTGATTCCGAATGACGCAAAACCCTATTTTTATATAAATTTTTGAAAATTTAAAAAGTGCGACCTAAGGGGATTGTCCACAAAGAGTTCATTCCACATTTTGCGTCGTGTTAGGCCAGAATATGGTGAATGTGGAAGTTGGCGTTTGTTACATGATAATGCGCCGGCTGATCGTTCAACGTTTGTGACCGTTTTTTTGATAAAAAGTGGCATTCTTTCCACCAACTACTCGTCGTATTTGCCTGATTTGGCATCATGTCACTTTTTTCAGTTCGGAAAATTACATTTGACCATGAAAGAAAAACGTTTTGCGAACATTGAAGATATCCATAAGTCGACGACCGCCATTCTAAACATGATATCAACGAATAACTTAAATAAATCTTTTGACTCGCTTATAGACCGTGCAAATCAGTGTAGAGACGCCAAAGGGAACTACTCTCAATAAAAAAAATTCGTTTTGGCGAAATCATTCGTAGTTTTCTTCATTCTCGACCATCCTGGGAACTTTTGAGACATACCTTTTTTTGTGGCAGTAAGGTGAAGGCTGTTTACGCCCTGAGTGTGAGACTCCCAGACGCAAAATGCTTTTGGACTACCCACTAAACACCTTCCCTGTCAACCTGAAAACCTAGCCTGAAACCGTTTGACACATTTCTTCGGGCTAGGCCTCGTATTCTTGCACCTAGAGGCGCCTTCGGATTATGGGAATCTCTTCTCTAACGGGAAGGAAGGGAGAGGAAGGAAGATCCATCATCCTCGAATGATTTCGTTTCCTTTTTTTAGTGAAGATTTTTTTGTGAAAAGAAAAAAAAAATAAACGAAATTAACGTCATTTGCATGAAGTGAAGAAAAATTTCGAGTGAGGCCCAAAGCATTCTCACAAGCGCATAGAACAGGTTTCTATCAGTCAAAGAGAGCATCCTTGGGTGGTTTCAAAGCTTTACGAATGATAGTTTTGTTGTCTAAGACTGGCATAACGGCGAAAAATAGAAAGTGTCTGGAGATACTGGATCGAAGACATTGTTTAGAGTCGTTTCAAAGTCAAGAATAATTAGCAGTATTATTGGAAACTTTGTAAGCAGCTTCGAAATGCTTTAAATACATGAAAATGATCCAGATGCAAGGTTATTGAGTCCCGTGTGAAATCAAACTTAAACATTTTGAGCGACGTTTGTTTGTTGTAAACAGCTGCTCAGAAGGCAAACCTGAAAAAGATTTCTGCACTGTATTGTGGGTTGGGATGAAAAATGGGAAAAATGATTAAAAAATGGGGGTGGAAAATGGGTCCATTATGATATCACGAACCGAATAAACACATGAGGATTTTCCGGCCATGCTATGGTATGATCGACAGAATTTTCACGATTCCAATGTAATGCTCTGTAATTCTTGGGAACATCTTGACGTCTTGTTGGGAACATCGCTGCAAAAACCGCCTGAAATAATCAAAGGTTTGCTTATCGAACGCAATCGATACGTCTAAGCTGAGCCTTGACAGACAAACAACTATAATAAAAGGATAAAGTAAATTTGCAACAAAGTCGAGCTGTGTCAGACTTTATCTCGCAAAAGTGGTTAAAATGTACCTTGGAAGATTAAAGTGGGGAGAACTAACTCACCCACCATATTCTATAGATATAGCTCCTTCTGTCTACCATTTTTCCGATCTATGGGTCACAAGTTGGCTCGCTAGCTTTTGACTGTTATGAAGAAGTGAAAATTGGCCCACATCATGGAATTCTACAAAAAATGTTGAAATTTTTTGAAAGGAGATTCTGTTGAGCTTTTCTATACATAAGTTACTATTTATTTCCAAAATTTGTTTCAAATAAATTAATTCTAATTTCTCTTATTTTGCTTTTATTTTTAGACGAAGTACGTACTGGCACATACCGCCAATTGTTCCATCCAGAACAATTGATCACTGGCAAGGAAGATGCTGCCAATAACTATGCACGTGGACATTACACAATCGGAAAGGAAATTGTAGATTTGGTTTTGGATCGTATCCGTAAATTGGCAGATCAATGCACGGGTCTCCAAGGATTCTTGGTATTCCATTCGTTTGGTGGTGGTACTGGCAGTGGTTTCACATCACTGTTGATGGAACGACTCTCCGTCGATTACGGCAAGAAATCCAAATTGGAATTCTCCATCTACCCAGCACCTCAGGTAAATGAGACTTTGAATTCATGTTTTTGATTTATTCATTGCTAGTTTTTAATTTATTTTAAGTGTCTACGAGATGAGCTACTAGAATGATTTGCGTTAAAGCCCTTTTTTGAACCATTTAAATTTTGATACAATCAAAAGTCCCTTTTGAATTATTAGTTTCTATTTATATATTGGTTCTATATTTGAGTTCCTTGCAAATTTAAATTGTTGCTGCAATTAACCCATATAAGATTTATATTAGAGCCATATTTTGAAAGTATCTTAAGATCGATTTCTGGATCATGCATTCAGCTGCGCAGGGATTTACTCACAACTCATGTGTATTACATCTAAATCATATTCGTGTATTGCTAAGACCCCCTTCATATACAAAATTGCTATTGCAAGTATTGCGAGCAGATTACAATAAATCCATAGTGGATGTAGTCATGGAACATTATTCTGTTCACTTTGTAGAACTATTGAATAATGCAACTAGGGCGGTCATGTGATTTTTTATTCTATCTCAAGGAAACACGCGATAAGTATTCACCCCCTTGGTATTTGTTACCAGCTAGTTATAATAGAACAACTATCCTACTACTAACTTTAATACCACCATAAAATATACGATTAGAGAAAAAAACAGCGAAAATTAAAGGGAGACAAATGAACGAGTAGTGAAGGACTTGAATAATTTACATTTTGTGTTGGAGATTCCGAACTCATGATAATTACTAGTACAGGCTAGGGAGGTCGTCATTGAGGGTTGCCGATTAGATGACTGTTAAAATGCAAGTTCATTCACTACACACCGAAATATCGATCGGAACTTATTCCACAAACTATAGTAATTGCAATTGTCTTACTCTGTTGTTGTTAGATGGTTCTTATATATAGTTTCCCATTTTCAAGCAATCTATCTTTGTATCTATTACGAACCGTGGGTGTAACGTTGAAGGGGTGGCGATTATAATGTATCAACTCGAAAAGGAGTTGTCTATTGTGGAATGAAAAATGGGCAAGCGATGATAGTTTGTTATGTAATTTACTACATCATTAAAAGTAATTTGTATAATTCACCGAGACCATGTCGATTAAAGATGTTTTTAATGTCATGGCAATGTAATAGTGATTGTCCAATGGCTCATTATGTTATTATTTGATTAGAAACGCAATCGATTGGTTGGCCAGTTCATTGTCCGATCGACGAAGCTATGCTACCATTAAAAGTTGGCAGTTGTTGCTAGAAATACATTTCGGTTTATTGTTTCAATTATATTTAGATGGCTTATAAATTGATAATTGATGGCTTTGTTGAATTTTATTTTGGCTAATGTCTTAATATAATCGAAGAATAGTATTCTTCGCGAACAGAAGAAGTGTTCCCACATAAAATCTGATTCTAGAGATAAACACAAGATATTCATCCTTAAGCACTATCTTAAAAAACTTATTTGAAAAGGAGATAGTCTTTAGAGAAGAGATAGATAAAAAGAGATAGTCCATTCGTAGTCAAAGTCCATTTAGCAGTTGTAGCAACAACCGAAATCGTTAAAATCTTAACAGAAACGAATTAAAACTTTATTGGTCCACAATGATGGTGACCCATTACGATCAAACATGTGGCACTCCGGGAGTATGCCACATATATATCTATTATCTCTATTTTTTATGGAAGTCTTATTTTACTCCGAATCAGTCTTATTTTACTCATTGGTAGCATGACTTGTCTCTGGTGTTAGTTTGATAGCACCTCTGTTCCATCGGTTAAGCGTTATCCACTAACCAGCAATTATTATTGGGTTGTATTTATGAATAAACTATCCAGCATCCTTTCGTATCCAGCCAATGTTAGACAGATGCTATATGTTTAAGCCTCATTAAATTCTCATCGATATAAATGTGTTTTTCGATAGTTGAATTTTTTTCCGCGGTGCAGGATCATTGCACGTCTTTAACAAAACGCAAGTACATACCATTATTATTATTATTATTATTATTATTATTGTACTGGGGTCCACTTGCTGGAATTTAGGATAGGAACTCGGCCCTTAGCTCCCCATGTGTAGTACTATTGTTTAGTACTCTCCCAGCTCTGTGGTCGCCAAGTGTTCCAACTCTGTTACGCCAGTACACCTCAGCCAAATAAGGCGTTTGTTGGCCAGACTCGGGCAATCTAGGAGGAAGTGTGGCCTGTACTTTCTTCCTCCTCGCCGCAAGCTCGGCAAGTGTCATCCATTCGGATTCCTATTCGTTTGGCGTGTTGACCTAGAAGATTATGGCCCGTTAATACTGCCACCAATGATCTAACGTCATTTCGGTTTTTCCCTAGGAGTTGTTTTGTCTTCATTTGATTAGGGTGAGACCAAGGAGCTCGGCTTATCCTGCAGTAGTTCCTGTCATTCCAAGCCGAATATGTCTCTTTCCAGCGGATTTCGTCTAGTTCCCTTTTTACCGTTGCTAGTGGCACTTTAATTGTGTCTATTCTAGTGGTATTTTGGTCGGCTGATCCAGCTCTCGCTAGTTCATCGGCTCTTTCGTTTCCCTCTACACCACTGTGTCCAGGGACCCATGTCAGTTTTACATTTACTCGGTTTGTTGCGGTTTTGAGAGCCTGCCTACAATCCTGCACCAGTTGTGAAACTACACGGTTAGAGGCAAGCGCCTGCAGTGCCGACTTACTGTCCGAGAGTATTTGTATACTTCCATCAAGATAGTTTGTTGCCGCTTCAATAGCCGCTTTTGGTGCAAAAACTTCCGACTGGAAAACTGTGGTATGGCTCTCCAGTTTATAACTTCGGTTGAGTTGCGGGTTATCTGGGATAAAGATTCCGGCGCCGCTTCCCTCGTCCGTTTTGGAACCATCGGTGTAGATCATAATCTCACTTCCAGATGTGAAATCCACCGTTTTCCACGCTTCTCTGGTCAGAATGTTGGTTTTATATGGAATTGTTGTGTCCAATATTGGTTGAATTCTATCCAGCTCCCTTTTACTTGACGGGGCCATTCTCTCCATTTTTTTCAAAATGCATACATGCCCTGTTTGAGTGTGGTTAGATAACCCATATGTGGATTTTAATCTGATGCTCGCAAGTGATGTCTTTCTGAAGATGAATTTGTCGAGCGGCATGAGATTAAGCATTATCTCCATTGCAGCAGTTGGCGTAGTCCTAATGGCACCTGTGATACCAAGGCAGGCCATTCACTGGATCTTCTCTAGCTCTTTTGCAATGGTTTTCTTTTGTAGTGCCTGCCACCAAACCAATGCCCCATAGGTGGTTATAGGACTCACTATAATATAGAAAATTAATAGAAATCTACTTTTCCTTCTTCTATCTCTGCCTCAGGGAAGCCGCTCCAAAGTTTTAGCGCTGTGTCTGCTTACAGTAGGTTTATACAGTCACTATATCATTTGCATACGCTGCATTAAGTTCATACACCGGATAAGAAACGACTTCCTGTGCCGCTTGGTAATGATTGTCCAGTTCACTTGAACAATTCCCATTTAATCCTCAAATTGATCGCTTTTTACCGAATAACAAAACCCTTTCACTGTGACAAGACGCTTTCACACACTTTCACTGTGTGTTTCCTTTTCTTCCTTTATAGAAGAGGGAGTTTAAACATGCTTGATTAGAAAAAACAATTGTATATTATTTTTATTTTCGACAAATATATGCATATTTCAGGGGTAATTTGCTGCCTTCCGCAGTGTTTTTTTCTTGTTATTTTCTTGACTATATATGTCTCCTTACTGCATCGTCGGTACTTTTTCGATCAATTCTGACAGCTTTCAAAGTTTATCAAGGCACTGATACATAGCATACCCATTAAGCGCGTCTAGAACGAAAGCAAAAGGGCAAGAAACGAGAATTCGTTTCAGAAACCAATTAATAAATCTCCAATCCCGTCGGAAAAGCCACGGATTATAGCGAGACTTTTTCTGTTATTTGCCATCTGTCTTTCACTATTGATCTACCTTAGTATCTATCATTCTTTCTATGTATTTATCTAATAATTCAGACGCAATTGTCCTGCAACAAAACCGTTAAAGTAATGAATTAATTGTTTTTAAATATAGTAGCTCATCTTTGCTTCCTTATCAAATCGAAATCCATCATAAATTCAAGCGCTAAGTGTGTATCATCAAATGCAATTGTTTGCAATAAAACCATAATTAAAGTAATTGAATTTCTTATTTTAAGGTATCCACCGCCGTTGTCGAGCCATACAATTCCATTTTAACCACCCACACCACCTTGGAGCATTCAGACTGTGCATTTATGGTGGATAACGAAGCCATCTATGATATTTGTCGTCGTAACTTAGATATTGAACGTCCAACTTACACCAATTTGAATCGTCTGATTGGACAAATTGTATCATCCATTACAGCTTCGCTTCGTTTCGATGGTGCCTTGAATGTCGATTTGACTGAATTCCAAACGAACTTGGTCCCATATCCTCGTATCCATTTCCCATTGGCCACCTACGCTCCAGTCATTTCAGCTGAGAAGGCCTACCACGAACAATTGACGGTTGCCGAAATCACAAATGCCTGCTTCGAACCAGCAAACCAGATGGTCAAATGCGATCCTCGTCACGGCAAATATATGGCCTGCTGCATGTTGTACAGAGGCGACGTGGTTCCGAAGGATGTCAATGCTGCTATTGCCACAATCAAGACGAAACGTTCCATCCAGTTCGTCGACTGGTGTCCCACAGGATTCAAAGTCGGTATCAACTATCAACCACCAACTGTTGTTCCTGGCGGTGACTTGGCTAAGGTTCAACGAGCCGTTTGCATGTTGTCCAACACAACAGCTATTGCTGAAGCCTGGGCCCGTTTGGATCATAAGTTCGATTTGATGTACGCCAAGCGTGCCTTTGTCCACTGGTACGTCGGTGAAGGTATGGAAGAAGGTGAATTCTCTGAAGCTCGCGAGGATTTGGCTGCTCTCGAGAAGGATTACGAGGAAGTAGGAGTTGACTCAACCGAAGAAGTCGGCGAAGGCGATGAATACTAAATGGACAGCAGAGTGTTTTCATAAGAATACTAAAAAATTTCGAAGCGTAAATTGTGACAATCAAAACAATCCTTTCTACATATTACACAACAGCAATAATCTGAAACAAAACATGTTGCATGTGCTGTGCATGTGCGAGGGAGAATGGATAGTTAAGATTTTCATGATTTGCACTCGTTGGATAACGTTTTCTTCAATCACAATTTCAACGAAAGAACAACAAAATATAGAAAACAATTCGAGAACATACAGAGATTAGACACCAAACTTCTTACTAACCTGCGATTAGGCCCGCCCTTGTAGAAATTGTTTGAACCATTTTCTATCCCATCTCATAGAATTACATAATTAAGTTAAGCAAAATACATTTTTTTTCTATCATAACTATGTTGCACACTTATAACTATGATTACGCATTCAGTCTCAGTGATCGAGTTTTTTTTTAAAATGCTTTTTATACCTAAACCTAAAATTTTACGTGTAACAAGAGGAAAGTTTTCATAGAAATTAAAACGTGATAATTTAATAAACAAGCAGTCTTAACATAAACAGGATGTTTTCATTATTTTTGAGCTGAATGAAACTGCAGCATAGAGAAACGACAATTTGAAAAGTATTATTTATTTCATTATTACAGAGGATTACATGAGGATCAAGTAACTAAACATGATTTCGGGAAATATGTGGATGGTGTTGCTGAGAAATGTATAAATAACTAAAAAGAAAATATTCCAGTTTGACGGCGTTGTTATAGAAAAAGTTGCGAATGAATATTGAAATATTTTACAGATTAATCATTTTGTGTTTGTCTTCTACATAAAGTATATACATTAACAACTATTTGCCTACTGTCTAAATCATCTACGGATCCTATCCCATAAATTTACCGTCGGATGTGTTCACTCGTTGCAGAAAATTATCCAACCATTTCTCGATAACAGGAAGATTCTCATCACTCCATTTTGTTTCTTCTTTGATGTTACGCAATGATTTCTCGATAATATGTTCCGCGCTACCAAATTCACCTTGCCGTTGAACGTATAGTTGCGATACCATATCGTATCCTTCTTGTGTTGTGAATATGCCGGTTGCTGAGCTGATCAAATTGTCCCAAAGGTTGGTTTTGTTTTCGAATCTGCAAATGAGAGCAGTCAAATTTGCAGCAAATTATATTTAATTGAATATTTAACAGTTAGCAATACTTCTTATTAGTAAGTTTTATAAAACTTCGTGGCCCAAAATTTTGATTGCTATAAGAATGGAAAATTGAACCTCAATACCAACGAAATAGGAGTCATAATAGCATTGAGGGATGCTTCGTGTTTACGAAGTTTCCAAATGTGTGTACAAACCAAAAGGTTCCTTATGACACTCTAAATCTCATATTAAAAAAGATCAGATTTCTAAGGTAGAAGGTGATTCCTCCAGAAACGGAACGAATATTTTTGGTTAACAATAAGGAACAGATCACTCGAAAATGTTATTCGGCATGGAATACAAAATCATGGTATTAATAAATGGCTGAGTGTACAAACATTGCATTGACTCAACCCACGTTCGCGAAATTAAAGATAAATTATGTTTTTTTTATGGTAGGGAGGTGAAGGCTGTTTACGTCCTGAATGTGGGACTCTCAGATGCACAATGCTTTTGGACTACTCACTAAACTTCTCCCCTGTTAACCTGAGAACATAGCCTGGAACCGTTTCACACATTATTTCGGGCTAGGCCTCGTGTTCCTACGCCTACAGGCCTCTTCGGGTTATGGGAATCTCTTCTCCGACGGGAAGAAAAGAAGAAGAAGGAAGTGCTAGAAAAGAGATGCCTCCCAGCGTTCCAATAAAGCTATCATCAGTATCACCACTGCCCGAGCATATTGTGCCACGCGATTCCAATTGTTAACCGTTTTCAACATTTCTCTCATAGTTTGTGGAAAGAGCTCTATAATTTCTCTGAAGAGGTCCCCACGCTGCTGGTTCCATCTTTAAAAAGAGAAGAATGTGTAACAGGCGTCATCCAACTCTCCTGCACAAAACACACAGTTAGGAAATCTTGCTCTGTCAATCTTGTGCAGGTAGGACCGAAAAAATACGAGCACTATGTCTCACTATGCACTCGACTGAGGCACGGCCTCAGGTCAGTGCTCAGATGTGCAGTCCACCTTATCCTTGCGTCTTGCTCCCAGGACTGTTGCCAATCGCTGATAGAGCGACGATTCTCTTCCCTGGTGATCTCTTATCTTCGGTCTTCGCCTCTGCGCAGGTGATCTCTTGCAAGGAAGACGATGGGTATCACCCCTGTGATTATCAGCACTGCCGCCCCGGAGACTGTTCGATATGTGCACGAGATTCGCAATGCTCTTTGTCTCTGAGTCTTCCCCTGATTAGTTTTTCAAAAACCTTTCCGGTCGTGTCTAGCATCACAGTGGGCGGTATGCAGCTGGAGAGTCGGGATCACCTTTTCCCTTGGTAATGTGCACAAGTCTCGCCACCTTTCAGCACTCTAGGAACAATCCTTCGCACAGGCATGCGTTTAACATGCGGAGGAGCAGGTCAGGGGAAAAGTGGAAGACCATTTGTAGCAACTCAGATGGAATCCCATCTGTTACTGTTACATCTGGTTATTGTTACTTCTGGCACTTCAAACACAAAACGGCTTTCTCAAATTCCATCTTCGTGAAAAATGGGATTTGTATTGGTTGTTCAGAGTGAACGACATCAACAATGGCGGGATGGATAGTGAAAAGATCCCGCACAATTTCGAGACACCGAGATTCCGGATGGCAGCTGTACCGGATTCGTCAGGATACCATGTTGGTGAGCTTCTGATGCAATGTTGCTCACTCAGCGGTAGTAAGTCAGCCTACCTGTCTCTCGCAAGTTGTTCGAGTAGGTCTTGGGCGATAATGCTTCGATGCAGATTGATTTGATGGATGCGAATCATTGCAAAAGCGCTTTAGCCTTGGTTAGGGCTTCTGGAAAGACCCGACACTTCCTTGTGTCTGAAATGTGTTTCAAATCATCTGATTTCGGGTCATACTCCTGGCAAAGAACACAGAGGGACTCGTCTGTGCACTCCTCCTTTTTATGCCCAGTCTTGCCGCAATTGTAGCACAAAGAGCTTCAGTCAGGTCCATTACATACCTGTGCGGTATGACCGTATCCAAGGGACTTGAAACACGGGAGAGAAATCGGTCTTCGCCGTATCTGACAAATAACCCACCCTTTTCTAATTTTTCCCTGCTTCAAAAGCTGTTTTGCTTCTTGCTCTGTGAGCTTAACTATGGCTCAACTATGCGTTGACTCCTGTTGTATGGTTTGGCCAGCTTGACATTCGTCTCGCCTACTACGGGGAAATCGTGCTTGAAGGCGTCTTCTATTTCCGGCAGATCCGTAACGCAGTCAATGTCTCTAATTTCGAGTGTGGTCATAGGCTCGAGTAAGGCTACAGTTGCCTTTTCTCCGAAGGCTCTTTTGACTGCGTCACGGAAAACGTCTTTATTATTTGCACCTGGTCCGAACTCAACAAGTAGATCCCCTGTCCAAGTTGGCCGTACAGCTTTTATTGTAGTTTGGATGCAATCCGGTTTTACCGCTCCCTTGATTTCTCGCAGGAAATCCGCATAGGAGCTACCATCAGTGGATTTAACCAGCAGTGCCTGCCCCATAAGTTTTCAACCCTTCTTAATCTTTGTTTTTTGTGTTATCTGCGATGATTCATTGCATTTCGGTTTCTGTGGAGGTTTATCGATTTTCAACGTTAGGACCACATTTTTTAGCTGCTTTCTTGGCAGCTTTGGATAGTGCCGTCTGAAAACCCTCCTCCATCGCGATTGGATTGTTCGACGTCCTGTCCTCGTCTTTCCTCCACTTATCGCAGGTCAACCTCTGGCTGGTAGTTGAAATCGGGACGACTTCTGCGCCGTTGAGGGAATTAGCCAGTTGCTCTTTCTCTGCCTTTAGCCACCACCGTACATAGTGACTTATGCGGGTTAGAAGGTCTTCCAGCTCGAGGACTCCGTTTTTAACCTACTTGCTAAGGTTCGTTTGTGCATTGCATTTGGCAGTGATGCGTTTCATAACCCTTTCTGCTTTACGGTAGAGCGGCTCTTCCTCTGCACGAGCCAACATAATCGAAGTGCTGTGTGTCTGCCGTGCAGGGATTTCTTTATTTGTGTCCCGTGTTCCAGTCACTTCGGTGGTTGTTGCAACTACCATAGGTTTCTCAACCATTTCGCCTTTCTCTACCGTGCGTTCGTCTCTTCCAGGTTGCGAGAGTCTCTGTTCGTCTTTTGTTGGTCGTTCCGGTGTGGGCATGGTTGTCCTGCTGCGCCCGAATGCAGTTCGAATCTCTCGTTGTACCAGATTTTCTACTTTTCATCCGTCCGTTTTCGAATGTTTCTGTTCCGTCGACATCTTTTCTTTTGTATATAATTTGTTTGCTTTCATTTCTTATGGTTCCCCCCTCAGAGCCGCTTCCTCCGCTGGTGTGTGTAGTCGCCTTAATGGTCCCATGGCTATCTTTGCTAAGCAGGGAGACCATACGAGAGTAGGCACCAGCCCTAAATATAAATAATACATAAATTTATAACTAATGATACATCTAAATAATCTTAATCTTGCTTCTCTGGCGACATTATCCGATCGTTTGTGAAATCGAGTAGGCAACGATGGTGGTTGTTTTCATTGAAACTATTGACGACTGGCAATGTATTCATGCGCGTAGGAGCATTGATCTCTAGAAATGAGTCAATAAATTGGTACTCGACATTCAAACATCTTAGAAATTGGTCCCGCATACCCTGGCTTGGCATGCGAAATTTGCACAGCTGAACATTCATTTCAGTTGGAAATACATCTGATAAAGGCAGAAATGAAAATGACAATTTGTATCTTAAACTACAGTTTTTCAATATGGTTGATGGAAGCATGCTTTGCTTCCATCGACCAAAATTCCGAAATGATCCACATATTTTTTCTAGGTCGTCACAGGTGCTACCTTCACGACCCTGAAACGAAACAAAAATCAAGCCAGTGGAAGACTTCAAGCTTGCCTCGCTCCAAAGAATCAGGTCAAAAAGTGACATGAAACATCAAAACAATGCTGATTTATTTCTTCAGTATAAAGGACGCGTTCATTGAGAGTTTCTTCCACAGCGTCAGTGAGTAAACAGACAGCGAGTCAAGTTTTCGAGAGCATTGCGCAATAGCTTGTGGCGGAACAGGCCTGATTTGTAGCAGTCGGGCGACTGGTTTTATCACGAAAGTGACGTCCCTGCACACACAGCCCTATCGTGCGCCAATTTTTGACAATGGTATTCTTCGCCATATTCCCATTACTCACCAGGACTTGTCGCTATGACTGTTTTTCATCTCCTCGAATGAAAAGAGACATGAAAGGAAAGCGGACTTTTCCAAAGTTAAGAAAAAAACGACGAAGGCTGTCATCTGTCATCAAAGAAGTCACATTTCAAATTGATTATGAGCAATGGAATAAAAGATAAGTCGTGGATAAGTAGCGGCAGAGAGCACTTAAAAGAAGGTTGAAAGTTTTTTGTTTGAAAATCAGATACTTAAATACAGAAAAAGCTCGGTTTCTTCTGGGTACCTCCTCATATTACCCAAGACAATATGTCAAAAATATTTGTCACCGTTCAACTGAATCCAATATCGTGAAAGTTTGATTTGACAACTGTAGGATTCAGAAAATCTATTTGAAAATACCTCCGATAGACTTTGTTAAATTACTGAAGGTGTAATAATTCATCGAAGAAAGTTACGAAAGTTCATACCTTTGACGGATTGCCTCCCAGTTGTGTGACAAGAAATTGAACAGTGTCGTGTATCCGCTTGATCCTCCAGTTAACATGCTGAATATAAGGAATATATCATTTTCTGTAAAGTTTCCGTTTTCTTCCAAAATTGTTATATTCAAAAGTCGCTCAATCTTCTCAGGTTGCACTGGGCATCCGGCTAAAGTTTTCAGTAAATAAGTCCTTTCACTTTGTATCCTGCCTGGTGGGAAGTTGATTACTCTTTCCAATCCAAACTCCCATTCTTCTGTCGTTCCCCACTTGAATACAGGACATATGTACTGATTGGCAACACTACAAGAATTCAAGCGTTAAAAAATTGCGTGAAACAAATCGCGTATTGCGTGAAAAGTTCGTACGGATTGCCTTCATCAGGACTGTCGCTCTCCATCCATTTCTTGTAAGCTGCCTGGGCTTCCTCGATGCATGGCTTATAGCCGGCACGACATAAAAATGTACGCGCTAGGGCGCGAAGATCTGTTTTCCAGCTTTCTTCATCGTCAGTTGGCTGACCAAGTTCCTCATACAGAGGAGTTAAGAGGACACGAACGTAGGTCTAAGGAAACACAAATTAGATCTTGTCGACAGTAATTTTAGTTCACTTACCTCGAACTTTTTATGAACTGCTGACATGTCGATGTGGCGTCCAATGTGATCAATAAACGTGAACACAGGATTCCAGGCAATATGATCCCGTTCATATCTCATGAAGAGTGTCATATTGAAGGCTGTAGCAAAGCTTAGATCTCCGGCGTAGGCTAAGTTCCAAGCGTCGTGTAGCAGCTTGGCTCTAAAGGAATCAATCATTAGGAGTCAATCGCATAACAATGACTAATGCGCAAGTGAACACAATACCTGGTCAAAATAGGTATTTTTGTCCTTCCGGTTTCGGTCTGCAAATAAGTTGCTAGCAAGTTCCAGTTTCTTTCATCATAATTCACAGGGAATGGTCCAATTTCTTCAGGGTTGATAATGATAAATTGATCCTGTTCAGGCAAGCCGCGTAATGTTAACTCGCGCGTCTTCTTAACCCATGCATATGGTGTTGAGTTGCTGAAATCAAGGTTATCCTGCGTTACCATAACAAGAGGTATCCACCAAAGCATCTTGTCTTGCTCTGGAACATCGTGCGGCCTTTCTCGCAAATATACTTTCTGTGTGATTTTCACACTCCTTTCTTGATAGTTACGTTTCACACAGATCACTGGCAAACGATCTTTTGTGATCCACGATCCTGCAATTTCGTTGATAGTATATTCGGGACATAGGGTCTTATCTTTGTGGGCCTGTTTCGTCAGAATTTCCCACAAATCGTCAGCTATAAATGTGCTGTAATGGCGTTCTACCATCAACTGTCGCAATCCATTTTTGAATGTGTCCTTGCCAAGTGTGTAATTAAGCATTCTCATGACCAATTCCGTTTTAAAAGATGTAGTTTCTTGCTTCATTCCAGTGATTCGAGAATGTGGATACCGCTTGCTGAATTCATAGTAAAGCGAATAGAGGACAGTCATTGGATATTTTCCATTAAATTCAGTTCCTTTGTCAATCTAAGGACATAGATAATAATATGAAAATATTGCTTATAAAAATCTAGCTCTCACATCAATAACAGCACTGGACGCTACGAAGCTGGCTAACGCCTTGTTAACATGCGCATCACTCCACCAATAAGGAGTAGCCCACGATCCCAACCATTGATAAATTAATTCTTGAGTAAGAATGTAATATCCTTTTTTGATAAACTCACTTTCTCTGTAAGAAGTCCACGTTAAAAGGAGATATCAAAACGATATGTAAGCATTTTACTTAAAAACAATTAGGCCCCAGTTATCTGCAGGACGTACAGAAAGCAGACCAGGCACGGCAACTATGTCCAGTTTGCGGAGAGGAATATATGTACCGAAGTATTCTTCCAAATAATCATATATGATGAAGACTTTTTCATAGAGCTCCTAGGAAATGTTCATTATTACTTTGGACGTCAAGTGGAGAGTTTGAGAGTGTTAACTTACCCCTAGGCTGTCATGAATGTCAGGTCTTGCGTAAAGTTTTATTAAAGGGTTTGCTGTTTCATTGGTTGTCCTGTTGATGGGAATTTCCTGCAGTTGTGAGGTGATGAAACCGAATGTGAATGAGGACATGGGTGGTGTTGGTTTAAAATAGTCGACGACGTAATTTGATTCATTGTTCCTATATTTAATATTGATTAGCACGGTTATTTAGTATTGGATTCATAGATTATTTAATAGTTTGAAATAAAAGAGCGTTGATATTTAAGCACTTTCATACTTACAAATTATCTGTAAAGTTGAGAGGTGTGTTGAATAGTGTTGTGTAATTTTTCGGTCTTGAAATGCTAACAGAAAAGGGCACCTAAATAAAACAAGTTGTTGGTTACAAGTTTATTTTTAAGGTTATACATTTTAATTCTAAATAATCTAAACGAACTTTTATCGAATTTTTTTCAACCATAAGAAAATAATATTTCCCGAGTTTTGTTTCGATGGGTTGTCTAAAAGTTAGATTTAAAACATACATTGAAGGAGATTGGTCGGTTACTGGTTTTCACGTCAATTCCCTCTGTTATTCCTCGATGTACAATTGTTGCATTCGCTGGGCTTTTTTGAGTGTCCAGTGCAGTCGGGTCAGTGCAGTATTTGCAGCTCTTTGAGCCTCGCCATCATCAAAGAAGTTCCTTCTGCTTGCGTAAGGATTAGGCAGGGATCAGACCAGCACAATTAACTGACTGGTGGCGCAGTTTCAATCTAGATTTTTTAAGAACTTCGATAATCGGCGAAAATTAATTTAACTTCAACTTTTCCTTTCGAAAAATTTTTGCACAAATTCGGGGATTTTCGGGTGCTAGACATTTGGGTGCTAGACATTTTGAATAAAAGTGTTGAGCTCTGAGACTCCGTATAAGCTGATTAGGTACCATTAATTTTAACAGTTCACAATGAGCTTCTTGCCCCCTCAAAAAACGCAAATGACCAAAAGCAACATTTTTTAGGGTTGAAAAACTTGTAATGGTTATAAGTCTCAAAGCAACGTTTTAAAGGGTCGAAGAAGCATTTGTTTGAGACTTGATTAGGGGTCACATCCAAATATGGTTGCCTCATCGATTGCAATGTTTTGAATGAAGAATGTTTCTACCACATTATTTTTACAAGTTAACAAGTACTGAGCAACTTCCAAACGTGTTCCTATTTTTTGCACTGAATACCAGTCGAATACTTGTGTGTATCCACCTCTGTCTCTTTTGTTTCACCTGTATTACATTCATTTTGTATCTATGGGTCACTTCTGTAATGTGTTGCAATTCCCATTTGAATTCCTCAGTGTAGTTTTGGTCCTCGCATTGTTTTTTTGCGAATAGACACATGTAAAGCCATTGCTGGAATATCAACCTCTTGTGACTTTGATAAACCAGGAGTGTACCTTCAAACAGACTCCAATATCTTGCAATATTAAAGTATTCTAAAAACTTCAATTGTCACTTTGATCGGCCGCTTCTGTCAACAACAACGGTTGGTAGAGCACGCTGTGTATCAGTTTAGAGTTACTTCTAATACTTCGCGTTCTTAACTTTTTTTAACTTCTGCAAATATCTGTAAAAACAATAATTATCTATTGCTTTCAGTCGTTATAGCGAGTTATATGATGCCTGAAAATTCCTACCAATTCAGAAAACATTGAAACTACTTTAATATATACATATAAGCGTTGTTGACTCATAAAGCGTTTTGATTTTAAAGGGATTGAGGAGAACAAAAGCACTTTTTCTTACGCAAAAAAACCAAAATTTTTAAGAGAAAATGAGTGTGAGTTTGATACTGGTAAAAAGACAATGCGTTAATTTCGCGTTAGAGGCTGATCTAAAAATCTACTCTTCCAAAAAGTTAGGATATTTCAAATGTTTTATTGTTAGTTCGGGGTGATGAAAACAGAAATCAGAGCAACGCAGCGTAACCAATAAATTCATTTATTCTACTAAAGCAGGCTTGAAGTCACGCTGGAGAACAATAACATGTTAAATTGTTGTCGACGACATAGCACAAGGATAATCACAAAGAAATAAGAAGAAACTTGAAACGAACGCGAGCTTTGCAAGGCAGAGAGCTTAGAAACTAAGCAACGCAGTGATTGAAGACATGGTGACAGCTAGCTTTCTGGGCTTATTAGTAAATGACAATAATTTCTCTGGTGCATTAGTATATGAGAATCATTTTGTATGAAAACAAAGTTAAGAAAATGATAATGCACACATGTCCTCACCGTCTTCTTGTCGTACTGTCAACAAGTTTCCCTTAGAAGAACCGTTGCAGCTGGAAAATTTTAGTCAAATAGATTGGGAGTTTTTGAAGTTTCAGTGCTTGTTAGTGGTTACGCCATCGTCGAGGGTCCCAATAGAATGCATTGATTCATCCATCTAAAAGGCAAGCGTACAACTAAAGCTGGAGTTTTTTTATGGTGCCTTTGATGGTCTGATGGAAAGATTCAACATCCAAGACAAAAAGAGATCCAATATCCAATAAAAACCCCAATGCTAAATTTGGTTGAACTTTCGGAAAATAGCTGAGATTCGTGAAATATTGAGGGCTCTGAGCAGAGGTAAGATACTGAAGAAAACAGCTGATTTGCAATGTTTCAAGCGTTTGAGAATTGCAAATAATAACGATCTTAAAGATTGCCAATATGATGAGAGACGAGTTGGCCCGTCAATTCCTTGTGTTAATTAAAACACGGACTCTCATGCTCTTTGATCGTCAATGAACTGTTCAATTGGGTTCAGACGAACTGAATTCGGAAAAACTATTCCTGCGCTCGATTCTAACACGAAATTCATGGCTGGGTAAATTCAATGACAAAATTGTCCCCTACTAGTTTCTGGGATAAAAAAAATCAATGCTATACTGATTGGAAAATCTTAATTCTAGCACTATCAGTGATGATTTCTTCAATGAAATCTTTGAAGGGAAATCACTGTTGACGGATCGTGTGTTCATGCGTTCAACATGTTTTCCTTGTTAAATTTCGACTTGAAATCATACACCAAGGAATAGAAAGCAAAATATGAGCTACAAAGAAATGTCGAGAAGGATGGCGTAATAACAATGTGGTGATACTCGTTTATTTTACATTCTTGGTGTTTTCGCCCATCAGCTTCTTCATAAAGGACGAACTGTGAATGCTGCTTTCTACTTAGTTGTTTCAAGGGCTTGATGGATTTTTTGCGTTTTCTGCAACCTTTCTTTCTGCAACCAAAGTTGTGTGATTTTGATAGATGCCATCTGCATTCCACAATACAAATCCATTTTTAGCTGTGTTGCTCCGAAAGTTCTGGCCCGTAATTTGATCAATAAAATACACCAACCTTCACACTCATCAGCCTTGTTTTCTTGTTGTCCTAAGTTCACTTCCGAGCTTGGGTGTTTAAGTGGATTAGAGCCGGCTCAATTCAAGACCATAAGTAGAGAAAGTGATATAGGCAGACTTACCCTCGATTCTTTTCCCGGAAGCACCATTGCGAATTTATATAATTTAATTCAATTATCATTCGAATACGGCATTTTCTGCACTGAGGATAGAGACTCCACTTACTCAATTACTTACTTTTCCATCTAAGGTACTTATCAAAACTAGCCTACAGCAATTTGTTCTCTTTAGAAGGCAAAATAGGCAGAAAATGAGGGCTAGCACTGGCCCATCGAGCAAAACTTGAAACGTCATGGCACAAGAAGGATTAACCTTCCAAGATTTCTGGGAAGACTTTAAAAAGGAATACAAATATACAACCAGTCCATTGCTGAAATCACCGAATTTTCCGAAGGGTAAAACTGATATTCCCGAATTTTGAGAAATAAAACATTTATGACTTCAGCTTAAATAATTGGACGTTAAAATAATGGACCTATTGATCAAATTTGAATTTGAAAATTTATGGATAATTCCCTAGGAAAGGACAGAGCATGAACGCCTACAATGGACGCCTGATCGTTACCTAAATTAATAAATTATGTTCCATTCATTCGAAACAGAAGGATATTTGAGAACATGTCGGCAGAAGATTACCACGTAAGACTCAAAATGATACCCAGAAACATTAAAACCAAAATCCAAAGTTGAAAAACAATTAAAAAGTATTGACTTCATCTGATTCCTATCACTTTCGATGCAAGCCAAAGAACTTTTAAAAAGCGCTTTGCCTACTATTTGACCAGAAACTACACCTAGAATTCTAGGACGCTTGAAAAGCGAAAAACAAAAGACTTAAGCGAGTAACCTGTCAATATTTCAACGAAAATTGTTTAGTTTCAAGGATTTTTTAGAAAAGTTTCACTTTAAATCTGTAAATAGTCTTAAACATAATTCTTAACATTTAAATCCACAAATAGTTTTCAACATTATCTTCAACATTATCAATATGGATTATTTCATCACCTTGAATCCGGGTTCATCGAAGCATGGGAATAATCTCCTGGCATTGTTTGGTCTCATGTACGTTGCCAAGTAATATTTCTTCTCGCCATTGTTCATATAATAGCTTCCTTTAAATAATCCTTCAGTTGTTTCCCAAATTTTTCCACTAAATGTTATGTATAATTCACATTGCGTTCCCGCTTTTAAAGCATCCTTCAAATAAATTTCAAAGACTGTTTTCTTGGGAACTCGCTCTGATCGCTGTATTGGCAAATAATCAGCTGAATCGTCGTTTATTTTACCTCTAAACAAAAAAATAAAAAGCTAAATTAGACTTGATTAAAAACAATAAAACTAGAAAGTGGTGATTACTCTTTATCGGGGTCGTGGTTTCTTCGTAGCTTGATGTCTTCAATGTTCAAATCGAAATGTGCATGGAAGGAAATTTTCCTAGCGTCCTCATTCCACTTTAGATTCATACGAATATCTCCTGAAAATGTTGCGTCTTCCAAAATCGGTCGAATATTGATGGTGTATTCTGTTGGGACCACATCTTTTGACAGACGTGCATCAGGTATAAGCGCGTGAGATGCAGACAAATCAATACTCCTTCTTTGACGTAAATCGATGTAGGCTTCAACGAGGAGTAAAGTCGCTCCCCATATGAGCAACGACGAAAAGATTTTCATTTTGTAGGTAATTAGACACCTGAAAAAAAGGTCATTTATAATAAAATATTAATATATTTGCTGGAGATTCCTAAAAAGCATGTCCTACCATAGTCATCTAATATGTGAAAGCCTCGAACTACCACTAAATAAAAAATTTCCGAACTCAATGAAAAAAAGAGATGAAGAGCAAACCAACCAAGAGTACCCTCCGCGGAAAATTGTTGCTAAGAAAAGGATCTTACTAGAATCTTCGATCCTAAGTCACAGTCGAAAATGAACTTCTCCAGAGCTTCAGTGAGAAAGGATACTTTTTTTTGAAACGGGATTAACTAATACCGGAACAGTTTCTAATAATCAGACAAAAGTCAGACAACAAAGCTCTAAAGATTAGAAATTTGTAAGCATAATGATTTCCCAGCTAAAAACTGTGGAGACTTTATTAGTTGGTACCAAACAAGCACCTTGAGTGAAGCGAAACTTTGTCCCAATAAGTACGCATACTTAGTAGATCCTTTAACTGTGATGATTCTTTATGAGAATGCTAGTAAGCTGGAGGGAGATCTGCCAGTCTTGCTTGTTATCGAAGGAAAGGAACGAGAAAAATCGTTGCTGCACTGATATGGAATTGATCCACAATTGATCAAATACATGGTAAATTTAATAAAAAAACACACTACATAAAAACCAGTGCTACGAGGTGTGATAATTAAGTAATGAGACAGATTCCATAAAAACTGGATATTTAAATATTATTCTACAACTCTGCCATCCCCTTGAAAGTAGTCCCCTTGGACAGCTATACAACGAATCCAGCGTGTTTCCCATGCTTCGTAACATTTCTGGAACGCTTCGAGTGGGATGTCTGCGAATACCCTCGTCACGGCCGCCTGGATGTCCGTAATCGACTCAAAATGGGTTTCTTTGACCACCGATCAAAGTCACAGAGTCACATATCGGGCGAACAAGGAGGCTATTGCAACACGGCGATCCCTTTAGAGGCCAAATACTGGGACACGCTGAGGGCGGTGTGGCACGGCGCGTTGTCGTGATGAAGGATCCAGTTACGAGCGATGTCTGTTTGCGTTTTCGCAATCTTTCGAGTACTTGGCGATAGTAGACTTGATTTACAGTTTGCCCCGATGGAACGAATTCTTTGTGGACGATTCCACGGATAACAATAAACGCAATAATCATCGTTTTCACCTTCGACTTGCTCATGCGGGCTTTTTTCGGGCGAGGGACGTGCTGGGACAACCATTGTAAGCTTTGGCGTTTTGTTTTTGGGTCATATTGGAAAAACCAGCTCTCATCGCCTGTAATAACTCGATCAAACAGCGTGGGATCGTTTTCCTCTTGTTCCAAACAGTCTTCTGCGACGGTCATTTGATGCTGCTTTTGCTCCTGAGAAAAGTTCTTTGGAATCATCTTCGCACATAACTTTTTCATCCCAAAATCGTCGGTTAAAATTTGTCTGACTGTTTCACGGTTTATACCCAGTTTCGAGGCCAACATTCGAACTGTTAAACGCCGATGTTCACGGATTAGGGCGCGCATTCGCGTCAGTCCGCACTTCGACTGGACTCCCGCTCCGCGCCTCGTCTTCCACGCTTTCACGCTCCTCCTTAAATTCTTTATGCCATCGAAACACCTGGGCATGACTGAGAGCACTATCACCATGCACTCTTACAATTTTAGTGTACGTTTCCGAAGCTGTTTTACCCAATCTGGCGCAAAATTTTATCGTGACGCGTTGCTCTTGATTTCGTTCCTCCATTTTCGTGCCGAGTACCACCAACAAACGTCTACTCAACACGACACAGCAGGCGAACTAAACAAGCTAAAGCGATGGTAAATATATCAATGGGGTGGAATGCCGGGGAAGGGGAAGGGAATTTCAACGACGCAGGTTTACCACAAGCGCGGCAATCAAATCAGTCGCATTACTTAATTGTCACACCTCGTATACTGTTTTGGTTATTAGATGATGACAGATGAGATGCGGACAAGGCCTTCACTATTATATAAATTGATGTTAAAACATTGAAAAAAGGAGCTTATACAAAAAATTTCAGTAGATAAGTAATCCATGTTTACTGTACGGTCCCTTTCAAAATGGAATATGACAAAGCAAACTGTGCCAATCGATATAATGCTCAGTTTGATTGGCACTGACAGAAATTTCTTTAGTATGTCAACAAAATTTAGGCCAAAAACTAACATTGAACTTTGATTACTATAGATTGTCAAATCATTAGAAAAAAAACGCCCTGACAATCTGAAAAGTATGGGTTAAACATGTTACACAAAATATACATGCCCAAAACAAATCTTATTGAATATGAATTGACAAAATTGACAGAAATTTTGACAATCATAAATGGATACAAGGATAGCATTTACAGTCAATATTCAGGCCAGGAAAGAACGGCAGATGGTGCGAGATTTCACGTTAGAAGGGATGGAATTCAAAACCTTCATTGGTAACACTAAATTGGTGTAGAAAGTCCAAGCTGCAATCTACTAAAGTGACCACCAACCATTTCCCAATTGGAAGTTTTACTTTTTTACATAGATTTTGCATCGGATTGCGGGAAATTATGCATTCTTTTCCAAATAAGTCGGTATTGCATGAAATAGAGGTATAGAAATAGAAGTACAATAGATTGAAATATTCGTCCAATAAAACAATAATAAGACTCTGACAAAATAAATAAGAAAATGTCATTATATTTTTGAATAATTAAAAAATTTTTGAAGAGAAAATAATTCGCAAGTGCCATAATAAGGCTGTTAAATTTCAATAAATTTGAAAAACATCTAGAGTATTATGATATCTTCACATAAAAAATCAATGCTTTAATAATTTTGGACAAATATTATGATATCGTATCTATCACATGCTCACATATTATGTTATTCGTGTAGTTTTTATTATTTGAAAATCGAAAAAAAGAAACCATTTTATCAGCAATTAAAATTTTATCTATTGTTTTATCGCACAGATACGACATTTTGAATAGGCCTGAAACAGTAAGTGAGTCATTCAATTTTCTACTGAAATTTCTTTTCTGGTATTTCGAAAATGTTTGCTTATGGATTTGAATTTTTGTATTTATTTTTTCGCGTGCAATCATGTATGCAAATGGTATAAATTATTCATACGTACATGTATGCCCGTGCTGAAAACTCTGTATGAAATGATAAACAATTTTGTTTTCTCATCGTTATCTTATCATTGGGCCGGATTGTAATTTTATCTAAAGTCATAAGTTATCATTCGAATAAACGCAGGAAGAATTCTTAGCAATGACGACGTCAAGGAACACAGATGCTTCGTTAAATAAGTAGGGGTATAGATCATAGCAATTGTTGCTTTTAAGTGGAATTTCCTGCTCAACAGTTTTTCCCGCGAGATTTGAATACCATCTTTGTTTATATCTGAGCCTTGCATTCTCACATATGAAGAAATCAGATTTATTTTCAAAGATTTCATTAAGGGGAAATATACCCCTTGATTGGTTG
This sequence comes from Stratiomys singularior, assembly GCA_954870665.1. NCBI lineage: Eukaryota > Metazoa > Arthropoda > Insecta > Diptera > Stratiomyidae > Stratiomys > Stratiomys singularior. The sequence goes on along the minus strand of OX940878.1, from coordinate 26,315,303 downwards.
TTAAAAATCAAGATTTGATTCTTGTCAGTACTTGAAGTTTGAAATTTTAAGAATATCTAATGAAAATTCAATATTTTGATAAATAAGGCCGTTATAACCGAAACAGTGAAACGTGTGTTGCGCTGAAAGAAAATTCACGTTAAAAACTTGAAATTTCTTTATGAATTTAGAAGAAAAAACAGACAGCTGTTTCGAGATTGATCTAATTTCTTTGCCATAGTTTGTCTATTCACGCACATTGCCGAAGTTTGCAGGAAGATTTTTTGTCCTTCTTCATCAAATTAGGAAATCACGTTGCTTGTGCGGGTTAAGTCATTTATGATGAACATTAATGGAGGTTTCTACGAAAAATCTGATTCGAAACCGTTAACTTTACTGTATTCCTTTCTATGTTGTTACCCCAGCATTGGAAGTTATGAACGTGTTGGGTATAGCGGTCAGATCGGGAGCACACTTGTACGTTGCGGAAAAAGAGTTCGAATGTGGCGAAGACAGCAAATTTTAGCTGCCATGAATATTCCGTTGACCGTGGAACAACTACATACACTATAAGTCTTGTATCGATGATTCCATTTCAGTGGACAAATTTCATGATTTATTCATTCCCGAATTTTGAAATACGTTTTTCTCAAATGTCGTTCATTATACAGGCAAGGTTTTGGATATATGCGTAAAAAATGCCTATTTTCAAGAGTTTAAAACATGGGGACCTAAATTTTGATTCTACAGAGTTTGAAGAATGGTATCAAGATCACGATAACAGTAAAAAATCCCATTCAAATCTTACTGTCGATGCAATTAAAATCATGTTCCATCGTTATACCAATAATCAATTAAAGTATCGTTGTTATATTATATTAGTGGCGGCGACTCTAAAACCTACACAGGTGTAATTTATTGCAAAGCTTATAGCAAAGATTTTGCGATAACCAAAGTACGATGTGTAGGACATGTTGAGAAACGAATGGATGCGCCTTTTCGAAATTTAGTTAAGAACAATGTAGTAGATACAGTAACTGCAACTGAATAAAAAGCTTCCCTGGTAAACGTAAACTCACCAGTTAAATGGTTAATAAAATAACTGTCTACTATGGTGTCGCTTTTCGGAGCAACCATGATCCCGTAGGGATAAAGAAGAAATGCTATTTGGCTTCAATAAACCAGACATTACTCGAGCGGCGCAGGTTCATGGTGCGAAAGACAGAAAGCTGGTGCTGAAAAAATTGAAATTTATCAAGAAAAGTTTCACTGCACTTCAGTGACTTCACCCAGAGTGCACTTTCAGTGACGTACTGGAAGCTATAAAGCCTATGTGTAGAATTGAGCAATTATGCGCATTTGAAGCGATGTGTTGGAGGTTTCACCCCAAAATTACAATGAAAGTTTGAACTAACTAATTTGGAAAATAGCATGAAAAATACTACGCGGAAACTTCAACATTGTGGAAATCGCAGGTCATGTTGCAGCTTTGCTCTACCGGCCATAATGCAAGAAATGAAGGTTTGGATGGGCTTTAAGTGCTCATGAATATGCGCGGGCGGTGGACAAAACCCGTATTTGCATTGTTGAAAAAAGCTGAAAATGAAACAAGAGAAAGAAGCAAGCCAGAACAACAGGATATTCTAGACATTTATGCCAGCACAGGCTTCACAGGTTTCTTAAACGTTGTTTTCTTGCAACGCTTTTTCCGAACACTGCGTCTCCAAACTCGGAGAACGATCAAACATAAAATCTACTCATCCATTTCAAATATCGCACACTTGTTCTGTACATAAACCATGAGGTAACCGCGTTGAGATATTTTAATTTTCATGATTACAATTTATTTTATAATAACAAATTTTTGGACTTTTTTTATAAATCAAAAAAATTATTTTTTCTTAAAACTGATACTTAAAATTAAAAAATCGTTAGAAAATATATCTCGACGTGGTTGCTGCGGGATACTTATTAGCTAAGTAGTTTTTTTTTCGTTTTCAGATGATCGAACGAAGAGTTATGCTGTACTCCGTAAAACTACTTTTTTTGATGTGTCTACGATATCCAATATTTGTGGACCAACATTTTAAAGATTGCTTTTGAATAACTATGTTATTATGACCTTTGTTCAGGAATTAATTTATATTTGCAGTACTTTAAATTTTTTTTTAAAAAACATTCTTAAAATATGTAAAATTAACTTTTTCTCCCCCTTTCCTCCTTTGGGATGCTTGGATCGGTTGACAAACGAAACCATATGGCACATTATGTTCGGGCAGTCCTGAAAAATAAAATAGACTCACAGCAGCCGACGGCGTCAGAGTTCGGAAATCACTTCTTTGGTAATCCCTCTTCCTCCCTCCCTTCCCGGTAGAGTAGCGCTCTCCTGCGTAAAGGCACCCGATGGCGAGGCAAAACTACGAGTGTGGTCCGATAAGTACTTAACCTCACTGCCTGATGGTGCAACTATCGCAAAAAAAGGAACTACACTATAGTGTAGTATCTACTTGTAGACGGCTTCTGACGAAATTTCAGCCGAAACTGACTTTTAGTTCTGTTTTGAGAGCGTGTGAAAGCAAGCTTGTCTGTTGATTTTTAAAAAAATGGAAAAGGAGCAACATCGGTCAATATCAATTTTTCTTTTTGGAGGGGAAATCGTGCAGTCACATCAAAGAGCGCTTGGATACAGTGTATGGGGACGCTTTCCCTCCGATGGTGACTGTCGAAAATCGGCTCAACGAATTTCAGCGCGGTCGCAGGTCTGCTTTTGATGAACCAAATGCAGGTGCCCCATTAACAACAACCACGGACGAAAACGTGACGAAATCCACGATCTCGTTCAGGCAGATCGCCGATTGAAGGTGCGCGAGGTAGCTGAGATAGTAGGCATCTCAAAAAACCTAGTGGCTCATATCCTGCATGAAACTTTGGGCATGGGAGAGCTGTCAGCAAGATGGGTGCCACGTCCGCTCACTCCGGACAACAAGCGCAACCGTTCGACCACTTCAGAGCAGTGTTTGGCGCTGTTGAAGTTTTTGCGTCGTTACGTGACCGTCGACAAAAAATGGATCCGCTGATACACACCAGAGACCGAAAAATAGTCGAAACAGTGGACTTGACCCAGTGAACCTGCTCCAAAGAAGGCGAAGACTGTCCCATCGGCCGGAAAGGTTATGGCCACCGTTTTCTGGGATTTGCGAGGTGTGATTTAATTGACTATATGGGGATGGGCCAAATGGTTACAGAGCAGTACTATGTCTAATTAATGGGATGATTTAACGCCGAATTAAAAAAAAACGGCCCCGTTTGGCGAATAAAAACGTGCTCTTCCGCCACGACAATGCATCGGCTTACATCTCCGCATTCAATACGGCTAAATTGATCAAATTGAGCTATGAACTGCTGCCCAATCCACTATATTCTCCATATTTGGCCTCGTGCGACTTGTTTCTGTTTTCCAGCCTGGAAAAGAAATTTCACTCGAATGAGGAAATAATCGGCGCCATGGAGGCCTACTTTGCAGACCTCGAGAAAATTTTTTTTCAGGCGGGTTAAAAAAGTTGAAGCATCACTGGGTCAAGTGTATCGAACTAAAAGGAGATTATATGGAAGAATAAATTGTAATTTTTCCAAAATTTTTGTTTTTTCACTTGAAGGCTAAGTACTGATCGGACCACCCTCGTAGACCTGGCCTGAAGTAGTGTGTCAAACGAAGTAGTGTATTAAAACGCTACGTTCTCAGATTGACAGGAGATATGTTTAGTGGGTAGTCCAATCACTTGTGACTATGAGAGCCCCTCACTCCGTGTGTAAATGGATTCACCCGATCGAAAAAAAAAGAGTTCCTCCCCCTTGAAAAACTTGCATGTCTGTGTGGTTTCGGGATACTTGAATCTTGTCTGCTGTAGCCCAAACGGATCAAACTATGTATTATCCGTGCACATGGTCCTCCTGCATGCATTGGAAGAGACTATTTATAAGTATTTACTTTTTATAAATATCAGATAAGTAATTTTATCTAACTTCACAGAGTACTTTTTTATCTTTTTCGTCAGTTGCGTCACTGTTTGACTTGAATGCGTACTTTAAGTTCAAATAATTTCTTACGTAATTGATGTAAAATGTGATAAAAACTTTACGTTGCCCACAAACGAATTTGTAAAATCTTTAGCTAGTCTGAAATTGAACTTTCTAAACTGAATTTTGAAAATTGTAAAAGGGATACAATGTGATAGTGCTGTTGCTTAATGTAATATGTTTAAACCATATCACAATTGTAATCTTCAGTTCAGCTAACAACTGATTTGATTCTAATTTTCCTCTTTAATACTTTTAATCCTTGTTAACATTTTATCCATCTCCTTTCCTGACTGGTAGAGGAAAATCTTTGAAAGTATTCAAGACAGTTTAGCTCCCATACCTCCTTAGTTTAAGTTATAACTTTTCGCTAGTTCATCTAAAATTGACAAATATCAATTTCCTAGAAGCAAATTTAAATAAATTAATTTCATGCTAATATGTGTCTTACAAATGAATTCTATGCTACGCGGATTAAAGACCACTTATGAAGGAATCCGAAACTAAACAAATAAAAATAATTGAGCAAATTAATTTTGAAAACCAAACAAAACATTAGTTAGCTAAACACACACGTGTGTCTTTGTTTGCAAACATTACCCCCCTTAATTTCAGCATTAATAACATCTTCGCGGCTTCCAGTCGACGTCATATGAAGAAATCTGATAAAATTTATGATATGTTATGAAAGTGATAATCCAAGGGAGTTATGATGGATCATCGTTACTTACATAGTTAGCAATTGGAGCTTGTTTGATTTGTTAATCGACTTAGATATACTGACAATACAAACAAACACTAGCGTTATTGTACATATTGTTAAAAAATTATGCGGTAGAAGACTTGTAATAAGACGGTTGCAGTTATGTGTATATATAAGAAATTTAAATAAATTGGAATTAGCACATTTGAAGGACTTGTTGCTGCACATCTTGGTTTGTGTTTACTTTGATGATTGCGCATATTTGAATATGCGGTCTGTCGAGGTATCTGTGCTTCCATGCTTCGATATTTGGCTCAAAATCGGCTTTAAATAATACCCAATGGACTATAGAAAACGTTCCGAATGATGTTTCTCGTCCTATACTCATCCTGGAAATCAGTTTCCGGAATAGCTTCGACCCATTGCATTAATTATAATCAATTAAAATATCGTAAGCAGCTACAGCTTCAATTAATGCCGCTGCATGTTTCGACCAAACTCTTTGGTGCTGTGCAATCAACCGTTATGTTGCAATGCAACTGTCATTTGCTTTTCTGTGTGTTGATAATCATATTTGTGACGTGATCAAGATCAGTTCTATTTCCCCACAAACATTGAGCAGGATCTTATCTTTTAATAAATAAAATCACGTACGACAATTCAACAGCGAAAACTTGTTCTCAGTCATTTCATAAATTGAATATTCTCGCAAAAATACTGGTGAAATAGCTTAACTGAGTGGCAATACGATGCAGATCATCATAAACAGATTCATCTATGAAAATAGGACGCACAATAAAGGTAGATAGTCCCGAACAATATTTCAAAATTTAAAATTTTCCGAGAAATATTTGAACAAGGATTCTGAGCTTTGGAATCCAAATTTTGAAATCAAGCTTGCTTGAAAGTGCGCAAAACCTACGCATTCGCGATTACTTCCAATTCTACCAAAATAATGACCGGAAACTCAAATCGGGTATTGTACAAATCTGGCTGGTTTAGAACTGTCAGCATATTATGTAAACACTGATACATTCACTCGACTCGACCGTTGTTAAAATTTTGGGGGCCATTTTGAATGCAAATTCAAAAACGGCAAATTTCGAGTAGAAATAACACTAAAACTTCACTATGAGCAATGAGTGAAAATTGCCCCAGAAATTATACAAAAACTGACCGATTCGATGCCGATTCGATGCCGATTCGACCGATTCGGTGGTCATCTTAAAAGGGAAGTCATTCTAATTTTTTTCTAAGTTTCATTCTAAGTTTTTTGTGTCTTCGAATCGAATTAAAATAATGAATTTGTGAACTGGTCCACATAAGTCTGGCATTCTCTCAAGTTACATTTTTTCATTTTTGAATGTTAAGAAATAATAGAAATATGTATGAATAAAAACATAGTGAATAAATGATAATTAAATTAGTCAAATTATTTTGATTTAAAATTTAAATCGATAATAAATTTATTTAATAAATAAAAAATTCAAAAGTAAATACAAAAGTATTTCAACATTTTGTTGATGAGCTGGTCAAAATAAGTATACAATTATATTATGATTCATAATTGCAGATATAATTATGTATAATAATAATTGGCTGTGAGCCAATTATGTGAGTATGTTGGGACTGAAAACAGCTATGTATAATTTTTTGTCAGAGACACCTAAATTCAATTATATTATAGGATCACGTTATAAGCAAACTAACTAACGCGTTCTAATGTGATTGTAGTAACTGATGAGTTCCCTGAATACTCTTGCACCTTACGGAGTTCACTTCGACCTTACTATAAGGGTAACTATGACAAGTAGACTAATTTTGGTCTTATTTAGGTCACGTCTTAAATTTCGAAAGAAATATTTCTCATTATTTTATTCATAACTAACGTTCCTTTTTCGAGGAAGTTCTTTATTCTTAGGAGTTTAAATTTTGCCAAAATATAAACTTTCACGGCAAACACCACTTATGACTCACTTTCTTGTAAATCATGATTACAAAAGGCTGGTGGATACAAATCTAATGCACTGGTATTCCCGGGCACAAAATCGAAGAGTAGCGAGTTTAAAGACATAACTTCGCATATATCATATAAAAGTGGGAATTCTTGTTACAGCCTAGAATTTGACGTCAATTTTAAAGTGAACAGGGTGTTCATATTACACGTAACCAACTTTAAATTGGTAAATGAGCGAATGTGTGGTCTGAAAAAATAAAAAACCAAGAACTGAAACACTCCTTCTGCTTTATATATTCGATATTCCTACCTTATTTTTCAATAAAGGCAAGGTGATGTTGATATGGAATAAAACGAATATTATTTTTATATTTCAAAAGCCTGTGAACGATTTTATGTATGCAATATAACATCGTTCAAATATCCTCCGTGGCTCATATCCTAGTGGTCTGAGATTCAGTGACTCTGGCGTATGAATCTGTCTCAAATTGAACGATTTTTTTGACCATGTTCATTCGTTATAAGCATCGCTCTGCGATTCCAAGAAACCCAAGAGGGAAAATTCTAGTGGCGACAAATCACACGATTTTGGTGACCAATTTGCGTCAGCTGTGCAAAAGATAACCATATCCTTAAATCTTTCATGCAGAAGGAACATCGTGGCACTATGTGAAACGTGGGACCACATAGAGTTTAACTCCATATCGTTAAATTTAGGCCACAAAGAATCAGTTTACATTCTTGTGTAGCGCTCACCGTTAACAATAATGGTCAAACCAACGTCTTTTTTGAACAAGTATGGACCTATGACGGCGTTAACCCACATCTCTAGCAGGTAGTTACAGTCAGCGACACGATGTTGTCTATGGTTATTAACTTTGGGCTTCTGGGTTAGGGGGATTTTGAATAAGTCAGTTCAACACAAATTAATCAAACTGATGTCGGCGAAAGGCCGAGTTCTTGTGCACGGATCCTGCTCACTTTCACAGACCGCCAGGTATCCGCAATCGGAGACAATTTTCAGGCAATCTCTCGCCAGGTCTTCGCAATCGGTTACAATTTTCTTAGTCGATCAAGTCTTTCTTTGACGAATAAACGTCGGCCGATTGTAAAATGATTACTTAGCCGATTATCTTGAATTTAAGCATTACTTGTGGAAGAGTCTTCCGTCAAGGACCACCGCATCTGGTTATTTGGTAATTTGGCGCTACTGACTCAATATTAAAAAACAGGTCAGACAGAGGTGACCACAAAACATGGTCGAAACAGGCTGACTATATCGAACCATCGATCTTGATAAACACTATATAAATAACTCTCCTCGACTCAATCCTTACAGATGGTATAAATCATTTTCTAGGGGATGAAAATATACAATTAAACAATAGACGATTCAAAGATGAGCAAAGGCTGTAGGCATCACAATCAGAACCAGGAGCAACTAAACAGAAAATACTTTTTTTGGCATTTCATATCCATAAGAGAACCTGAGCATCATCGGATAAAAAACGTTGATCCAGTAATAAGGAATGTCATGTATACTTGGTGTCAGCTATCTGGATTACGACTTGGCCAAATCAACCCTTTGATGATATCTCATTGACATTTGAACGAAACGCAGCTCTTTACAAAAGTTGGTTAATGAGAACAACAAAACGGTGTTAGTTACTGTAGAGGCCGATGGGAGCCTGAAAACTGATTTACCTCCTGTCACGAATCTTGAAAATGAAACAACCTAGTTGCTGGTTGTTTCATTTTCAACCTAATGCACCTAAACTAAATATGAACAAGTCAAACATGAAACGTAAGGCAAAAAAGACATTAAGATATTTTCTCCGGTATAGACAGAAAAATTGGTTCAACGAGGAATGCAATGATGCGTTAGCAGCATAGAAGTAAAACTATTTTTGCCTATTCCTTTATACTTGCTATGGATAAATTAAATTTTATTTCTAATAGAAATAAATGCCAATATGGCCCGAAAATTTAAGCCTAGTAGGGAAACATAAGACGCGAGAAATACCATGACTAAGGAATCTCCAAGTACTACCAATGACTGGCCTATAATGAATCGAAAGTAAGTAACATTTATTTAACGACGAAAATTCATAGATAATTTATGACATATGCCGTGAAATTACATGAGTAACAAGAATAGCAAAAATCCTGAGACAAAGATACCAGCCTAGAAGAACATTACACGAGGATGCGAACCGTGGTATTACCGCTGACGACAACAGCATCAAGGTATTGCTACAATAGAATGAATTATTTTACGCAACTTCTTGATTTTTTCCACGCATCAATAACATTTAACATTGTTAAAAGATTTTCTGAGCGTCTTTTGTCACCAACAACGCTAAAATATGTAACCTTAGTCGTCAAAGGACTGAAAAATAACTAAACATGGGAAATTCTGATGAAATCCTTATAGAATTTATAAAATATTGCTAACTGTTGCACTAGAAAATGTTGCGAACCACTGATGTGGGCAAGTCAGTAACAAAAGAAATAATAATGCATCCAGCATTACTTAGCACTAGAACTCGATAGACAAAAGAAGTAAATATTGATGAAGCGCATCGAAAATAGCCAAGAGGAATATTCTGGCAATCCAAAGATTGATGATTGTGATCTATAGATACCAATCGTTCATTGTCGAAAACGGAAATAAGCTTCAACAAATGCTTGGAAAATAGAGAGAAAGATAGAGAGAGAAAATATTTGAACGGTGAGAAAATGAAGATGAAGATGAGCTTATTGGATTGTTACGTATTCCGAGGTGTAGGCGACATTCAACAAGCAAAAAAAATATATATACATAAGTAAGAATAAAATTAAAATAGAAATATTTATAGTTAGGTTTAAGGTAGTCACTAAGTTAAATAATATTGATAGCAAACAAAAAAAAATAAAAAAAGTCTCAGCAAAATTAAATATCAAAGAAAAAAAAAGTCTCAAAAAAAATGTCAGTCACAAAACAAAAATTCTTCGAAGAAATTTGCGATAAACTTTCTATGGATTTGATTCACTAGGTTGTTGTGTACGTATCAGTATAAATATTATAGAAATTGTAAGGTACAGATAACCAATTCAAGAACCAATTCAAGTATCAATTCAAGTAACAAAGTATCGAGATAAATAACCAATTCAAGTAATACAGTATCGAGATAAAGAACCAATTCAAGTAATAGAAGTATCGAAGAAGACAATTATAGTATCGAGACGAATAACCAATACAGGAATCAATCATAGTATCGAGACAGATATCGAGTAAAGTATAGAGACATACAACCAATAGAGGACACACTATCAATAGAGGAAGTATTAATAAAGTAACAATTGAAATATAAATCGGAGTTTAATTACAAGTACCAGCCAATTGAAGAATCAACCAATAGGACTCTCAGTCACCTTATGACGAACACTGGAGAACCAACCTCGAGTTTAGTGGACTATATTTTCCACCGTACTAAAATTGTCGTTGACGGTTAACCAGTCACCAAGGCTAACTATGAATGAAAATTAACAATCCAGCAAAAACTAATTAATACTGGATAAAAATTTATAAAAAATGTTCCGCCAATTATTACACATGGTCTAATGCAATACATGCAGGATCGGTAACAGCTACAGAAGGTATAAACACACCAAGATCTATGCTGGTGAAACCATGTTTGCTACTTCTAAATGAAGATACATTGATTGTAGCAGATAATTGGTATGGCTCTGACAGACGATCTGAAAAAAAGAAACTCAGATTTATGTGAAACATTATGAAAAAACAAGAGATATCCTCCTGAAGATGTTACAAAGCAAAAACTCAGACGTGGTGAAGTCGTGGAAAGACAGATGGATAGTTTTGTGTCCCGTGTCCCGACGAAGAAATGAAAAATACTTCATCAAATCATCAAAACCAAATATGCTAATTGATTAAAATGAGACACAAAGAGAAATTGATGTCATGGATCAGCAGAGCAGCAAAAGTCTCTCACTGTACAAGAAATATGCAGTTGATTTACTTTTCCAAGCAACGCTTTTCAACCCCCAAGTAATTTTTTACAAAACTACTGAATTTTTCGTTGGTATTTTGGAGAAAAAAGAGGCTATGATTTGTCATAGGCTTGGTAACGTCATTTTGGAAAAACAGCTGGCAAGACCATGAAACCTGCCAACAACTTCTTCTGGACCCCAAGGTGGAATCATAGCTGTGTTCGCTATCAGCCTCAGCAAAAAGAGTAAGCGAATCCTTTAGAAGTAAAACCAAATATCTAGAATAAAATATCTACTTAAAGCTATTATTTGACATGTTACAATGATGTTCATAATTTGCTCTAGAAAGAAAGACTGTTGATTACATCTTTATTTATTTATATTTAATATCTATGTAGTCCGCTAAATAAACGGACAAATGTATTTTTTGTTTGACTCAAATGCCTTAGTTAAAAACATTATTTTATGCCTTTGGAAGAAAGAAACAATTCACAAATCAGCATGTCTTACTACTCTTCCTAAAGTAAACAATGTCCTTGTGAAAAAAAAGTGAATTTCTATTGCCGGATCCATTTCAAAAAATGTTTTAAAATTACATCTCATATGTGATGCAAGGACTTGGTATAGTTGGTAATTGCGTCATATGATATACATATGTGATACATTGGAAAGGTTGGTTGGACATTGGATAAATAAATCAAGGACGATTGATAATCAGAATTCATGGGAAAGCGTTGAATTGGGAGTTTGGGAATGGAGGTTTCACTGAATCTAGTCCTCACAATACCTGAAACTAAAACATATTACACAAGCTAAAATAAGTTGAGAAATATGACTTGTAACGGTGAGCCATGAAACCGTGAGCCTACTTTGCCAGAGTATTGTTTTGTAAAAAAGAAAAAAAATGTATCGTAGTCTTCCTGTCAGATTTATAATTTTATGAATCGAAATCCTCTGAAATGTGCGTAGTTCGAGGAGAGTATTTTCATAAACCGTTTCATTAATTCCTAGTTTTAATATACCAGATGTACGCATAAGCTTTTTCTGGTTTTACTTTCCCATACGATTTTAATGAATGTCAAATGGAAAATCTAAGTCACTTGTGGAATGCTGCGCCATGACAGGAAATCATTTTTGCATCGAATTATGACGCGTGACAAAAAATGGATTTGTTTTAAAAATCCGAAGCGAAAACATCGTGGCTTTCACCCGGCGAAGCTGTTCCTTTAACATCAAGGCCGAATCGCTACGCCAAGAAGACTATGCGCTGTTTTTGGGGGGACTAGAGTGTTATTATGCATTATGAACTCTTGAAGTCTGGCGAAACCGTTAATACACAACACTATCGTCAACAAATAATAAATTTAAATCGCGTATTCATCGCAAAACAACCGGGTTGGGCCAGAAGACATGGCAAAGTGATTTTGTTACACTACAACGCGCCATCTGTCACGGAAAAACCAGTGAAAGACACAGTGAAATCGCTTGGTTGAGATATCCTTCTGCATCCGCCGTGCTCTCAAGACTTGGCGCCATCTGACTATCACCTCTTTGCATCAATGGCGTACACGCTCGCAGAACAGCACTTCAATGATTTCGAGGAAGTTGGAAAGCGGCTCGACGCATGGTTTGCCGAAAAGGACCAGCAGTTTTTCTGGCATGGTATCCATGAATTACCTGAAAGATGGACGAAATGTGCAGAACAAGATGGCTAGAATTTCGAATAAAAATAAAAAAAAACTTCCCCTTAAAAACTATGCATTTTTTTACCGAAAACCGGAAATACCTTATGCATACACCTAGTATGCATACATAAAATATATTCTTATATTAAGAAATTACAAAGTACAAAATATTTTGAACTAATTTGAGAATCCAAACTTATTTGTTAGCTCAATATTTTGCTCAATTTTAACTCAATATTTTGTGATGTCCGATTGCGTCGTTTAACTTGAACTCATGAAAACATAATTTCTGTGCATTTTATTTTGGCTTTCAAGCTAACAAATCAGTTTTCTGGCTTCCTACCCTGTTATCTAAATGTCATTGACTTTGGCCTCGTGGGGTGGTTGGATTATAAATGATTCTTCCATGTTTTTTTTTCAACCAAATACGTCTCCAATGTATGTAGCCAAAGCAATGAAAATAACATATTTATTAGCAATCAAATAAATTAGAGTAAATAATATAAGTAACATGAAAAAAATTGTCTCAAAATATTTAATATTTCTATTATAACTACAAACAATAAGTAGATGATAAAGAACTATTCAGAAAATTCTGTAGACTTTTCACCGAAATTACAATAATTATTGCGTTGTAGCGTTTGTTTTCTCACACACGCAGATCGATTTCTTTCAAGTTTTACTTTTCATGTAGAAGTATGCGTAGATCTAACTGTTCTTTATTTATTCAACTGTAACGTCGTTTTACTAAGTTTAAAGAATTTATTCTTTTTCTACCACAAGAATAAATGGCAAAGACTTTTCAAAAGCCAATCGTCCACATTTATGAAGTTAGGATGTATATGCATAAGTGTGTGTGAAATGTTTTGAATGTGTGTTTTCCGAAGCCTTTGTTTGTGACTATACCAAGAACTTATAAAAAGCCCAACAGCAAGTGTACTTATCATTTGGTACTATCACAGAATTGCGGTGCAATCAAAAGATCTGCAATGCCAGTCCCTGTAGAATATACATACATATGTTTGGATAACGGTTGTGTAAATGTTGATAGTATGTGCTAATTTTATGCATGGAATAATACCAGTGGGAAATTTGAATTGAATGTTACGCACAATACTATAAACAAGAGTTAGCTTTGCACGTTCAAGAAGAATTCCTTAATTTTTAAGAATTTTCGATTCAACATAATTCAACTTTAGTCCTTTTTATGAATTTTACGCTGTTTAGTTTTTTTTTTCGAGGAAGGATGTAAGGTTAGTTTAGAGGGGAAAACGTTTGTATTCAATTCAAAAAAAAAATTTGTTAACGATTTTTGCGAACGCCTCGAATAATAAATATTATTACCACTGTGTTTCGAACAACTCTTGCTGCTTCCCAAAAAATTCTTCACGTTAATTGATGCCCGCACTCTGGCAACACTCCGCTATGTCAGCTGACCATGTCGCATCAACTGTGTTCTACACTTGGAACTAGATTTTCTGCTGTGATTGTACTTTGGAACGTGTAAAAATGCAGAAATAACGTTGCAAGCTTGATGCAAAGTGTGTTTTTTATATTTGTGTGTGTTATATGTTCGTAAAACGTACAAAAATCTTGCCAAATGAACTCAAAGATGCTATTTGCAGTACTTTGATTCGATGTAGTGAACACTGGAAAGTCATGGGTGCGGAAATTGTCTTGTAACGCGTGCAGAACAAAGCTGTACAAGCAGTCACTCGGTAAAAATATATACTTTTCATTTCGTGTGCTAACATTATGAAGAGAACAGAAAAGTCATGTAGATGAATGCTACTTTTACTCGATGAATGTCATCGGAATTGATACAAAAAACTAGCAAAGTGAGAATATCCTGACGTATCATCAGTATCGAAGCCAGTTCCATGTACGGACAGTGATCTTTTAGCAATTCGTCCCGGAAAAACTGCATAAAAATGCTTTAAGAAATTCGTGATTCGATTAAATTGAATTATTTTGAATTAATTTGAACTGAGTAATTTAATTCGCAATTTGAATTTATCGCAACAAGTAGCAGAGTAACTTGCATCACGGCTTCAGGAATGGAAGCATTTTGCCCCTTAAAAAAAAAGCTACTATTTACAGGAATAGAAAATACGTGACAATACCGCTCTTGAAAAAAGAAAATGGCATATGTATCTGCAATAACATTAATGGATTAATTGATGAGATGAATACATCGTATGAGCGAAATGAGTGACGTTTCTTCATAGATGGTTGAAAATATTGTTTGAAGGCGGCTCTACTCCGCATTGGAAGTAGAAGAACATCCATTCTGATTGCTCACACGCTAAAAACTTACTAATGCTACGACACAACGCGTAATATTTTGGCGAAGATAAAATACAATGAGCATCAATGGATTATTTGTAGCGATCTTTAAGTTCAGAAATAATGGAACAACACACTATAGATGGCGCACCGTGGAAACGCATCTGTGGACGAAACAAAGCAAGTGACAGAGAATATCGCAACGTTCCGAAGTCGAAAAAATTGAGAAAGGAATTAATTTGCACTTAATTTCGAATTATATATTAATTGATTTTCATATTCAATGCAGATTGTTGGTATATTGGTTGGGATGCAATCTAGGTTCACGAAATTCTGCTGCTTTTTGTGTCTGTGGGACAGATGTGCATTTGATCATCAATATGTGAAAAGGTGCGACCACGTTGTACCCATTATCAGCCAGATCAGTAAAACATGCCCTCTGTAACGCTTGTGAACTCGGAGGATTTACCCTCATTAAACTTGGACATATTAGGAATTTTGTCAAAGCGCTCAATTGTAAAGGAAAAGCTTTCAACCAAGTTGTTTCCGAAGCGGTCTTACGCAAAAATCTGAAAAGGAATCTTTTAGGCCTTATATTCGGAAACTTCTAGCTAATGGAAAGTTTACAACTTAACGCCTGATGAAGCGGTAGCTTGTCCATTGTTCCTAAGTGCTGCCGACCACTTACTTGGTGATCCCAAATCAACGGGTTAAAACCACTACAAGCACAAGTTTAGAACCATTACAAGCACAAGTTGTACCTCGAATGCCCTTCATGATATATTTTTACATTCACATTTTGATTTTGTCCCACAAACCTTGGGGGACACGAGCGACAGGTAAGGAGAACGGCTATATCACGATATAGGGAAAAGCGAAAGATACGAAGAATTCAGGGACGAAGGCATTATGAGCGACAACTTTCGAGTTCCTATGCTAAAAACAGATTCCAAGCGGTATAAAAGTCTCTGTTTCACCTCTCTTATACTATTTCTGATTTATACTTTTCAACTCAATAAATGACCGTTCATTGTCAGGAATTGTAAAACAATGAATGTATTGAACATTTTGCAAACTAGAACCAATTTTTGAAAATAGGTTGGTTATTTGGATTCAGCTTCTCAATTTACCTTAAAAACAGCTGTTGCTTGCTCATATCCCAAACCGTGCAATTTTTGTTATTAATAAAGGCAGAATATATTTTCACAGACGATCGAGCATCATCACATCAATAAACGACTCACCGACGCCTTCGACACAAATTCCGGACTAAAGCAGGGAGATGGGCTGGCCACTTTACTATTCAATTAGCTTCTGGAATATGCCATAAGAAAGCTACCTGTCGTTTTAAGAGGAACATTATTAAGAGGAACATTTGCGCTAATATTATAGCACACTATAGCACTACTATAGCAAACCCGGTCGTAGCCTATGTGGATCATATCAACATTTTGTCAGGGTCACTGGTAAATGCCAAAGAACTTTCCCTGGAACTGGACATCGTGGCAAAACAAGTAGGGCTACAAATCAATGAGAAGAAAACAAAGCTCATCATACAGTCAAAAAAAATACATCAAATACTTAAAATATCGCAGTTCACGAATACAAAAGTGTGGGCAAATTCTTGTATCTAGATGCCACAATAATGAAAACCGCTTATAAAACAGACAAAGTGCGTCGAAGAGTACAGCTCGCAGATTAAAAGTTTAAGTCAGTTCTGACGATTATGAAGACCAGCTCCATACACAGGAAAACAAAGCTCCAAGTTTACGAAGCCGTGATAAAACTTGTACTATGCTATAGGTGTGAAACATTGACCCTAACTCGAGTATCCCCACATATATTGAGCGCCTTTGAGCGACGGCCTCCTGAGGCGGATAATTGGAGCGAAGCTAGACCAATGGTGAATTCGACATAACCATGAGCCGTATGAAACTTTTGACGAGCCGGAGAACTCGACGATTGTAAGACTGCGGTAGCTGCAATGAGGTTGCCATGTGAATCGTATGGACTAACAATTGATATCCAATAAGGTATTCGTTGAGAAAACTGAAGGGCGGAGACCAGTGGGGAAACCGAGTTAACGCTGGTCTGACTCAGTTGACGAAGACAGTTCATCACTGCTCGAATTTCAAAATTGGAGGACGCGGTCATGGGAATGATGTAGTTGGAGGCGCTTGCTGTAGAGATCGAAGGCCCGAGAGGGGCTGTGGCGATATCAAGACGAAGAAGAAATTGGATTAAAGTTAAAGTAAGTGTTTACATCCAATATTTTTCCACTCGATCCACATGAATATTTTTGCAAAGTCTGCATCTATAGATTTATGCGCTGAATTAATTTTTGAAAAAATCGGGTCACACTAGAACGCACGTGATCTTCGTTCACAAATACCTACAACTAAAGGCCAACTACTAAAGAACTAAAGTTTTAGCATTTAGTACAGTGTGAACTCAGCTTACCTCAACTATGCTCTGAACATGAATGATTATTATGAACCAGCGTTGTATGGACCGGATCGAAGATTGCACTTTTAACCTTTAATACACTTAATTACTAACCTGTCATTACACTGTAGCTTAATATCATTACGTAGCTACTGCTCTGTCTGCCAGAAAACCTGACCTGATATCCGCGGGATATCATATCTACCAAGGTTTAATATATATCGGATATCCGCGGGATATATATTAAACCTTGGTAGTTCCAGATAAAACCTAACACATGGTCAATAAAAAGAACTATTTTCATAGATACTAGAAGATTTTGAACCATTTTCGATCCTTTTTCTGAGGTCCGTGGATAGCGTCCTTTTTTAATACAATTCTCGAGAAATGATTAACTTTTTTTCATTGTCATTCGGGAAGCTTTAAATGCTATTGATTCCAATGATATCGAAGAATTAATATGTCACCCGTGAAAAAAATTTATTTTCTAATCATCGGTGGCACGACAGCCCAATTCGAGATTTGACCCCTGGGCTCTTTCTGTGAAATATAAAATATTAAAGTCTAATTTGCGGTACGCTTCATCCTCCTTTTTCTTCTAATTGGGCCCAGATACCTTGGTTCTGTTTGTTTTCTTGTTATCTTACGTCGTCGCATCTTTACTTCTCCTGCAAAGAGAAGCTTAAATGCTACACTGTGCTGATAACATTTTTCAAATGAATGTACATATGTTTCAACAAATAGAAGATAATTATTGTCGTCTAATTCAATGCAAGCAACAACACACCGGTAAGGTTCGGCGCTGAATAGTATGAGTGCGATTTACAGAATAACGACTCAGGTAATAATCATTCGCATGCGGAAATTTGTAGCAGTAAGAAGTCAAGATAGCGCCAGAAGATGCGGCGATTTCTCACCTTCTTGCTATTACCAGTTCATCTGGTTGTAATTTCATTTTCCATTGGATTTTCCTATGCAGCAGAATTGGTAAGTGCACTATCGTCACGCTAATCACCTGTTCCTTTGATTCTTTATTTGTTATAATTTTCGCTGGTATAACGACTTTTCAGATTTTGTTATATTAATTCCTTATTTTATCTCATTGTTGCAGTGGTGCGTAGAAAATGACTACAAAATTAAATCGGAAGAATTAATAAGCGACTTCATGTGCCGCACGGATACAAACGAGACGATCCTGCAACAGTGCAACAGATACAATCCAACTTTCTCCAATTGCAGTCACCAGTCGTTTAAATATTTGGCGGAACGCATTGGTGAATTTTTCAACGACGACGAGTTTTTCCACATCAAGGTGTCGGAGCCAAGATCCTGGGACGAGCGCGTCTGCTATGGATCAGATCGAAACTTTTTCCAGCTGAATCAGAAAATGCGGAAATTCGTCATGAATTACATAATGGACAAGCACAATACTACGGAGTTCTGGGTGCCAGCTTATTCCGCCCACTATATGCCTGCCCAGTGGCGGATACCAGGCGAACTATGGGGCGAACCGCTTGAACAGGACTACGACGAATTGTCTTCAGTGGATTGTGTGAGTGTGAATATAACGTCGGGATTGAAGCCTGTGATCGTGATGCGCAATTGTACCGACAAGTTGTTAATGTTGTGCGTTTCCCGGGAGAATCCGATCATGCAAGGTCGCTGCGAACCGGATTCGGTTGCTCTAAGGACTGTTCCCGATCAGTGCTATCGGATAATACATAATAAATTGCGCAAACCAGTGAACAATCCTAATTACTCGGTTATGATCGACTCTCATGCTGCTGAGTATTTGACCTCTTACTTCAGACTCAAACATAATGACAGGTGTTTGGTGCATTACGATCGTGTCCTGGACAAGTCCATAGTGCTCAACAATTATGGCAGTTTTGATACTATCATTGGTATTCCTCAACTGCTGAGTTGCATGATCGAAATGTACAATATCCCTCAAGTGGGTGAAACAGAAATGTTCCTTTCGTTCGAGCCCTCGATCGAATCATTGCTCCTGACCGTGTACAACCGCCGAAATATCTGGTGCGACTCGGACGAATCCGAAGGCTCGGGGTATGAAGAGCGTGAAAATAGTGAGTGCGGGATTACGTGTTTTACCAATGCTGATTACGAACAATTAAACACGGTGAAGATCAAAAAACTAATTTGGGAAGATAGGAAGAAGTCAATATTTGAACTTAAGCTGCACGGCAGCGGTCCGGGACATTATTGGTGCGAGGCGCATAGCATACATAACTTCCAATTAATATCTTCACCGAAAATTGTCGCTTCCAAGAAGCAAAAAGGTCACTCGTTTGCGTTCTTCTTCATTCTGCCGTGCAGTTTAGTGTCATGCAGCAGAATAAATGCGAGTATGAAGCAGTATGGACAGACAGTGGAAATACTACTTAATCATCTGAAGGAGATCCATGGGACTTCGCACAACTTCAAGGATCTCGAGGTTCATAATGTCCGTGTGATGACAATAGAATCGGTTGTACCTAAGGACCATTTGATTGTGCTGTGTCATGCATCTGTGTCCCTTAAAGGGTCTTCCGTGGACAATAGTTCCGAAGAAGACGCATCCGAATACATTGAAGAAGTCAACGATAAATCTGATCGCGACATTCACATAAGGGCTCATATGAAGCAGCTGCTAAGTAAAATGCTAGCAACATCACCATATGGACTAACAGACTCAGTCAATAGTACTGAATTCTGTTTCTCAGAAACATCGCAATCGCTGAATAGGACATGGCAACCGGCGGAAATAGGTGAATCCACTACAACGTACGAATTGTGTCTCCTTCGTTACGGTTTGCCGATTTCAAGGAGATGCGTCGGTGATTTTTTGTATGGAGCTGCATGGGAGCCTATTGATCCTTCCGTGAAGTGTGCGTCTCGTATAACCAACAAAATAATGACCAAGGATCTTTACGAAATCGATCGGGCCAAATATGCAGAGAGTCAACCGACAAAAGCTCTATATAATGTCGAAGCCGCGATCAACACCACCAACAAAATTATTCCCGCTGATTTATTCTATTTAGGCAGAATAATGCAATCAGTGGCGAAAGTGATGAAAACGAACGTACATAAGTTGATCAGTAATACCACTGAGGCAATGCCTGAACTTGACACGGATAATAATACCGAGAGTATCATACGTATTTACAATAACATCATGGGCGTTGATCGAAGTGTGTTGAAACCAGCTGTCAAATTGAATTCAACGAATGTGCTTTTGGACGCATTTGAGAATATATTCAATACCATATCCTTACGGAATGGAACTGTTGTCTCCAATAGTACTAACTCATCAGTGCATCCTGAAAAAGGCATTACAATGTACAGATCTCCGAAATTTATTGCTTTTATCATAGATCCTAGTGTCAGCAACTATTCGGGAGTGGCTTTGTTCAGTGATGATGACAGCAAAGATTTCGGTGATAGTCGAATACGATTTTTATTCTCCAATGAATCTCAGCTAGATTTATTGATGGAAGACGAACTCGAAATTGGTACCTTCGTACCTCAGACGCTTCTCAATAGGCTCGATGAGATCCCTTCCAAAATTAACCAAACATTGCTAGACAGACGACCACCTCTAAGGATTGTGATTAAAATTTATTTCAATGATAAACTGTTCCAAGAAGATCGTGATATTGTGGACAATCTAGTGTTCAGTAAAATTATAAGTGTGACTATCCCTGGGTACAATCCTGCATTGCCGGAATACCTTCCACTGTTTCTAAAAACCTTCACGACTAAAGACAATCAAACTGTGGATAGCTGTCGGTATTGGAACTTCTCTACTTGGGCGAACGACGGATTGGAATTCATAGCAAAATCGAAATCGGATAATGATGTTGTGCTCTGTGGCTGTTCCCATTTAACTCCTTTCGCTTATCTTGTTGGTGGATCGTACAATCTTTCAGTAACAGCTGACACAGTCATCATAACGGAGCTTCACAAAGAAGCCTTAGATATGATCACTCTTCTAGGATGTTCTCTGTCTCTGTTGGGCATCACAGGGATTCTGATTACAGCAATCATATTCGACAAATGGCGTGAGAAACCAACATCAAAAGTAATTCTTAACTTCTCCATTGCAATTGCTGTACAAATGATCCTGTTTTGTTTTGTCAACACGGAATTTTTGACGATGCACCTCCTACAAAATGAAATATTTTCCAGTTGTATCATACTTGGAGCATGTCTTCACTACTCGGTACTAGTCCAATTCTCATGGATGCTAATCATTGCCTATCTGCAGTTCAAAAGATATGTACAAGTCCTGGGTAACACACGGCCACCACGTTTCTTCATCAAGGCATTTATTTTGGGTTGGTGCATTCCTCTCATTCCAGTTGCTGCCGTTATCATTATCAATATGGAATCATATATTCCTATTGACAAGTTTGATGCATCACAAATCTGCTACCCATCCGGACAGGCCCTTTATTTCGGCGTGATCCTGCCAATTGCCGTCATTATCCTTGCAAATTTAATCATATTCCTGTTGGTTTTGTACAATATCGTTCGAGGTCCGAAAGAAAAAATTCGATCAATGGATCGCAGTTCCGCCCTATCCCAAATACGTCTCTCGATCCTGCTCTTCTTCCTTTTAGGCTTCACATGGATTTTTGGACTTCTAGCGGCAGCCAAAATTAGTTTGGTATTTTCATATCTATTTTGTTTGACAGCTACTCTGCAAGGTTTCGTCATGTTCATTTATTTCATAATATTAGATCCCGTCACAAGAAGCATGTGGATAACATTTATCAAAGGACTCATTTGTGATTCGAATAATAAATGACGTTTGTTGTTCGTGTCTGTCTAGTAGTAAATATTTTCATGGATATCCAATAAGCCCCTGCAATAACTTATTTCTAAAGATTAAATCTTAGTATTATTTACACAAGGATCACGTTCATTTGTATTTTTAAATATTTATTTAAAAACATAGTTAATAGGTGTAGTAGTTCGTATGTTTCCAGTGATTATATTCTTAAGCCAAATGCTAGAGGCAAAAGTGTTGCGTGAGATTTAGTCTCACCGTTTTATAGAATTATGAAAACAATAAAATGTTTTGATAAAAATATGGTTTACTTATGTTAATTTTAGGTCAAGTTAAATTTGTTACTATACCTTCAAAATGATCAGTAGAGTTATTGATCGAATAGACTTATTTTTATCACGATCCTCGCAGTGCTTGTATGGTTCTATGCAGAACAGAAATTTTTAAGGACTAGATATAAATGAATAAACATCAATCATGAGCAGCTAAACCAAATCCACAAAAGCAAAATAGAGTGACGGAATCCTTGAACTATGTAGAAGGCACAAGTTTTCATTCCTTTCAATGTACATCAAAGCTGGGCCTATTCATCAGCAAGTGAAAACATTTGCAATTACCGGGTTGGGTGGAAAATTTCCAGGTAGAAAGTGTGTGGTCGCTGGGAGACTAATTTGTTGGATCTACTATTGCTGAGACACTCATGGTAGGTCATTCATCATCATGAACCTGGGTTCAAACAGTCGTCAACGTAGTGGGTCAAGAAATACACATATCCCTAGCTAAAGTTCATCAGTGTCTCCATTGATTGGTAAACATATTTTGACAGGTTTCTCAGTTCATTTATTTTGTTCTGAATTTCTGGAATAGGTTCATCATTGACCAGAAAAAAAGGTCTAATTATTTTGTTTCACCAAGACGATCATTCAAAAAAGTAGTGATAAAATTACAAGACTCTTCAGCGATCAAAGGATCTTTAAAGTTGACTCAATTACCCGGTAACTGGCATATCAAAATATTGTTGTTTTTTTAGTATGACTGTTTATGAGTTGATATCAAGATGGTAGTGCCTTATTCAAAATCTACACACCTTTACAACTCGATAACTTGAAAATTGGGAAACGATAATGTGTGTAGGTCTTACATATCACAACCACAGTACAAGCAGTAGTAGCAGTGACAGCAAGATAACTCCCGGTCAGCTTCTGGCAGACAGAGATAGAAAAAGCATAAGTAGACTTGTGTTTGAATTGCGTTTTTACTGACAAGCTAATGGAGGGGAATTCTTGTTAAATATGAAAATTGAGGGGAAATTTACCAACCCTAATAAAATTCTAATTATTTTGGCTGAATCTTGATAAATCGGGAGTTACGTCGAAGGGCTGATGGCTGATTCGGGTATAAGCAAGACAGTTGACTGAAAATAGCTTTGCCTTTTTAATCTGTGTGGTGTTTTCAGAGTAGGCTTCACTTTTAAACAAGGTGTCCAAAATAGTATGAAACATCTTCTTCGGACAAATCCTGTAACGATATCCGGCGATTTTGCTCAAGAATAAATCAATTTCAGTGCACAACATAAAATACAAAAATGCCCCATTAAGAATTAGGAATGTAAATATTAAACAAAAACTAAGTTGAGAGTCAAAATTGAAACACAACGACTTTGATTTGTACGTCTTGAATTTTCAGACCTCCCTGAGAAAGTCATTCCTACCCTTTTTCGTGAATTTCTGTTGCAATAAAATGATTATATCTGGTTTTATAATTTTGAGTAGAATTTTCCAATCAGTTTAAAAATGTCATGAAAATAATCAACTACTGCCTGCGGAAGGATTAATAAAAAGTACAGGCCTTCCAAACTTTGCTAAGATAGATACATTTTCTGGAAAGCTATGTTGTGTGATTGTTTCCAAACAAAAAAAATTAATGTACGTTCAATAAAGATATCCTGGCTAGATAGGAACATGTCAAATAGGGAAATTTTGAGATGAGTACCATCTAATTATGACCGATCATTTTTTAATACAATGAACTACTGAAACTCTGGTGAATCCTTAAGAATTTTTGAGCTTAGACGTCAGCAAGTTTTCAGATTTAAAATATAACGTTGAGAAAATAACAGAAGTCAAGTTTGACGCACGATTTTAGGTGTTTTTTGATTCAAATGGGAACGAATAACTTTACAGACTTTGTTCAAATCGATGTATTAAAATATTAAAATATAAATAAATACTGCGCAAAAGTTTTTTGTTTTGGTTTTTTCATATGGATTTTCTTTGAAGTGTAAAACATAAATACTTAAGTTCTGAAATCCCAGTACAATTTTCAAAAATCGATTTTTTGGCATATTTCGAAAGTGTAAATACGCAAACAGTATACAGACCAAGGGGAAACCCCGAAATAATAATATTTGCGAAGTTATCGGATATAGTGTCGAGCAGAGCGACAGCATACGGTCAGACAAATAGCGAGTCGAGCGCTCGGACCGTTAGAATTAGAGCAACCCTTGCATTACTCCCTTTGCTGTGCTGTCCTACTAACCTTTTTAGCCGGGAAATTTTAAGCGGGGGGCATTATAGATATATCTATATATCGAAACGATAGGTATGCGAAACGAAACCCAGAAAATCAAATTCAGTTTCGTTTGAAATTTTATCGCGAACGGTTTATCTTATCAAAGTGAAATGCCGAACTATCCGAAACGAAGTTGAGGCAAAAAAGCTCGAAAGAGCGTGATTAAAAAAAGATTTCAAGGCGATTTATTGATGGCTAGCGGGGAGAGTTTCGGGCCACCTACTCATGAAGACATAAGTGCAAGTGCTAAAAAACTAAAGTCTGCGTGCATACAGGATGTACGTACAAATCCTTTGCACGCATATAGAATCATTGAGTTTTTAACAGTTTTTACGGCTCTATCAGACATTTTAATTTGTTCTATATGCAAGCAAGAGGTAAATTTTAATGAGTGAGGCCATAGAGGCCTCGGTTTCAAAATTGTTGTTACGTGTCCGTGCGGTAATCGAGAAATTCATTCAGGACCTTTAATTTATACTGGTTATTTATTCTGGTTACTGCAGAATTTTCGCCGAAACCTCTGATAAGGGGTTAATTGTACGGCAAAACAGGCTGAGTCTTTCTGAGACAAAAGAAGCCTGTATCGCCCAGAAAAAACAGCTGGCGGAAGAAAATCAGCTTTTCGAGCAAGACGAAGGGTTGCTGTAAATGCCTGGAATCGCTTATTAATCGGCAAATCACTAAAATAAATAGTTTTGACATGTTGAAACTTTAAACGTGATTATTTTGAAAGTACGTTTTCAAAAACTGCCCATGATGTAGCTCAAAAAGTTATTGACCGATTTCGATGAAATTTTGGGAGATTACTCTCAGTAATATTATCGGAAGGATATAACTTAAAGTTTGAAAGGTAGCGTGTAAATAAATAATTTTTTTTGGGTCAAATATGTCAAAAAAAATTGTCGAAAATTCGAACTTTCAATTTTGCACTTTTCCATAATTTTTTAGGTATATCCTTCCCCTTAATATGTCAGTAAACAAATGACACTCGTTAAATCTTCTTCAGATCAACAGCAAAGTAGTGACAACTGCAACCTTTTCGATGTCACGGGAAACAGGCGTCCGAAAACTCTCAATAACGCATCCATTTTTTTGGTAATCTCAAAAAAAATATGTCACAGTCTTGAATGCCATAAAGAAATTATGTCAAAATTTGATTAATTTTTATTAAAATACGTATTTTTCATGATCCTAAAGGGATTCCTGGCAATAATTCAATGTCGGCAGCAAATAGTATTTTGTAAACCTCAATTTCGTAAATATAAAAATAAATTATTGCTGAATTTGTATTTCAGTTTCGAAGCAAAAGTGGGAAGGTGAACATGGAAGCTGATATAGCGCATATAGGACATTTTGATCTATACGAGTTGGTCCTGGACATCGGACAGCGTAAGCTTATTGGAATATAAGCAATGTATGGTATGGAGAAAACGTGCTAACAGAGCGTGCATGTCAACAGCACTAATTTTAGCGCTTTCATAACCGAGAACGACGATTTAAACATCAGTCACGATCAGGACGGCACGAAAAGGTGACAGCTGGTGATCTATTGGAAGTTATACTCAGTTACGAAGTCACACTCCCTGCACCTGATGACTACTTGTATTATCTTTCTAGGTTAGATGCTCAGGCGTACAACTGACCCTCATAAAATGAGAATGTAGATCTGAGTAGTTTTCGAACCGAAAGATAAAAATATCATTTGTTCTTGACAATCACGATCATCCTAATACAAGGATTAAACCAGCCATGTTACCCTTTCGGACCATAAAATAAGTAAGTAAAAACATTTATAAATAGGTAGATTGAAGTGATGATTTGAGTGAAAGTTAGTCAAGAGAGAAGTTAGTAAGTTAGGAGAGAAGTGAATAAACAGGCATCAAAATTAAATCTTAATCTTCGTTTTCCTGCAAGATGTTCGGAAGACTACACACAATTATACATATGATTTGCCAAGGGAATTATAAGATGACCAGGTCAGGTTTATCGGAGAGGTTCCAGGTCCACAAAATTACTATATTAAGAAATATCTATGCACTATACTAGTGGTAAATTTGAATGCTTGCAAACTCCACGAACTTTCGCAAAGAAGACAAGGAAGACAGAGGGTTTGCTGTATTGTAAGTGTCTGTGTTGGTTTGCAAGTTGCTTTACAAACTAATGTAGGATTTCATAGCCGGATGATTAGTAGAGATGAAAAGTGGGTCCTGAACAATACCGTAAAACACCTCAGCACAGTTTGCAAAATAGGTGAATCACTAGCATCCAATTCAAAACCAGGCTTGTATCTAGGGAAGATCTTATTGTCCGTGTGTTGGGATTATCGAGGAGTCATTTGATAGGAGCTTCTAGAACGAAATTAAACTTTAAATATGAACTTGAAGTGTCGGCGATTGGAGCGCCTTCTTGTTCCAATCGATTGTCATTTGTTTTTGTCACTGGGCAACAACCTGCAGCGAAGGGAACAAAAACTGGAGAAGATCTTTGAATAGGACTAGCAGCTTTTACAAGGGTAGGCGGTAATATTTCTACAGGAGAGGGATGCAGTAACTTCCAGAACGTTGGAGACTGGTCATAGATAATAATAGTCAATTTATGTTAAATTAATTTTAAATAAATAAGTGGGTAAAAAAATAAATTATTTAATTCAAATTCAAAAAACTTTTGAGAACATCCAATATAAAGCATAGCACATAGTTTTGGGATGATCACTTGGTGATGGTTAGTTTGGAAACACTAATCCCGATTAGGTCAATGTTCAATCAGCACTAATTAAGGCTGTGAATTAAAACTTTTCAATCCTTGATTTAATTTTAGTTATAAAATAATTGAAAAACAAAACAGAGGAATAAAATATTCGTATAAAAATGTTCTAAAAGATGGATTACTTAGGATGCTCTGAACGCACTCAAACAGATCTTATATACTACTATATAAGATCTATAAGTACGGCTTATAGCCGTACTTATTAAGAAGAGTAAGAGCCGTACTTATAGTACTTATAGTACGGCTCGTGGAAAAAAATTCGCTAGGAGTTGGAGCATTAAGTGCAGCCAATCTGTCTTTTCCATGTACAGTGAATGGTTTCCTTCTTTCTATGTGATGAGGTTTTTTGGAAAATTTCAATTAGAATTTTTCGGATATTTAGCTACATTTCAATATTCTCTCTTGATGAGGACTACAGTATAAAGAAGGATTTATCAGAATGTCAGCTCTTCTGTGCAAAAGAATTTACCGTGTGTTTTCTCTATGTTCAATTCTTTGTAAATTTATTATCTCCAAGGAGTCCAAATCTCGCCTGATTGCTATTCCACACTTTAGACAGATAAAGTTATTTGAGTAATAGTCAAAAGATAAGAAAATGGTAGAAAATTACGGATCTTGGTTGCATGATTCTGATGAGTTTTCAGACATTTAGTTTTACTTGTTAAAAAAATTTGTTTTCTTGGAAAAATATATCTTTTCATTTGAATATTATAAAAAATTATTTTTACTACATCAAATTTAAGAGATCAATACAGATTCAACAATAAATTTACTGAAAACAAACGTTTCAGTACTTAAGTTGATAGAGAAGAAAATTTCTTCTCTGAATATTTACCGATTCCTTCTTCAATCAAAAAAATTATCCTTTTTGGTTGTAATAAACTGGAACACTAAACTGTTAAAATTTTAACACTTTTTTAGCACATGCCTTTCGAATATTCAACATCCCAAAACACACACAATAAACGTTCTCCGTGTCTTTAGTATCCTTGTGGAATGAAATTAATAGAAAATAAGCACAACAGGGTTTCCTTTTTTTAAACCAATTTTTAGGGGTGGTGAAAAATTCGCGAACCGAAACGTGTCTTATCATACGGTCCGCTATTACACGACTGAAACATTGGTGAAATTCAATTCAGTACTACAAGATTGAGTTAATCCGAGGAATTGGTTCTGATATTATTCAATTAAGAGTAAAGTGGTCACATATACACGTAAATACAGATATATGACAATTTATTGTACTATTTAGTCTTTGATTGCTGTAAGAGTTCATGGCGGGCGAATTTCATCATCAAGTGTCCAACAAGATGTGACCATAATGTATACTTGGTTAAGCCATGTATCATTTAGGGGTGAGAAGCGTTGCCGGATGTGCGAAACAATCACAGTCTCCGGAGTATCTTAAATTTATTTAAATCATCATAGAATACGTGTTCCCTTTCGTCCTTTTAGCTGTATGTTAGGTGTGTGTAATGACTAAGTGAATCTATGTTCAAGCCACTCGTACTAAGTCATGTGAGTTATGTGTAAGGATACAACAGTTGCTTAACTTGGCAATATCCATCCCAAGCGTGAGTCCAGCCATGTTATTGTTATACCATTCAATGAATGGCAATTGCGATATTTTCAAAACCGCAGCGCCTTGTTCCAGCGTTTCGCGATACGAGTTACCGCGAAAGTGATGAACTCATCACCTCATTCAACTCAAGAGGGCTTGAAATGTCCGTCGTCGTTGTAATTTTGATTGTATTGAAATTGGTCTGTACCATGCGAGGAAATGACTCCGTACCAAGCAGAGTCGCCGCTTACGCACTTTCGGGATATAAAATTGTTGAAAAACAATTTTCCTACGCTGACAATGTATCATGCAAGCATGTTAAGCATGTGTGTGCTAATAAGCACGCATAATTTCGCCACTTTTCGCTTCCGTTTGGATTCTACAACAAACGATTTGCTGTTTTGCGTGTTAAATTTCTAATTAATTTGTCTTCTAATCGCTAAAATTGTTCATAATTGAGGACATGCGGTTATTAAACTGATTTAATGCTAATGGTTGACTTAAGATTTAGTCTTACGAAACCAGGAATACGAGAGAGGTGTGATATAATTGTGCGATGTACAGAACAGATTTAAGATTCATTAAGACATTTATATTAAATATTAATATGGTACATCCTTGGTTTGCCATCTACTGGCCCGACCACTTACGCTGCTAGTGTAATATATACATACGTTTACACTTAAGGACTTGCAACCTATTCTTTCCTTTTATCAATGGCTAAAGATTCCCTAGACTATGCCCACGTAGACTGGACAGAATTTACTGAAGACTTCGAAGATTTCTTATCCCCTGTCGTTCCTTCAAATAGAAACCTATTCAAACAAGAAGTAGATGTTCACACCAAAAACCTCTCTGAGTCGATACCAGGCTGCATGGACTATCATGCCTCTAAAAAACCACCAAAGCAAATGCTGTACAGGTATCTTACGAAAGATATATTAGCCCTTATTATTGAAAAAGAGGAAACTCCAGAGGCGAACACATAAATTTCATTGGATTTTTATTCGAATAAGTGAGGAGTATCTCACACTCAAAGCGGAAACCAATGCCATGTCTAATGAAATACGGATGTATTTGGGTGTCTTTAAAGAAATAAACATCATAAAAGGACGACAGAAACAAAACTTCTGTATTGATAAAATTCCAGTTAAAAGTGTGGGGCAAGTAATTTCCTCCTTTTTCTGTAACCAATGCCGAGAACGGAGTCCGAAAAACGTGAAAACACATGAGATAATTACCTTAGTAAAAGCCAGAAACCTCGGCTACCAGGGCTCATATTTAACCATCTTCTCGAACACCAACAAGGCAGTGTCGCCAAGACATACCTTTGGTAACTTTTCGCTCAGGATGCTGAATTCGAAGAGATCCAAGCCAGCATGAATAGCAACCCCACCGCTGGCCTGGATGGCATATCCAACAAAGCTCTGAATAAGTATCAAGCAGTATGAAACCGTTGACGATCCTCTGTAAGAATTGCATTAAGATTGGTTCATTTCCTCAAGCCCGAAAATTGGAAAAGCTAGTCCTCATTTCAAAGCCACACTTAAATGGTCATATTAAAAATTTCAGGCCTATATTGCAACTATCTAACAAAAGTAAAGTCCTGGTAAGAATTATCTTACGTAGGGTTGAGTTGTGCTCTCAAAACCTGATTGCAGAGTTGCAGTATGGATTCCGACATAGAAAGTCAACAGAACAAGCAATAATGCTGATACACGATACGATCACTAAGAAATAAGGCAAATAAAAATGCACAATTGCTTGTGCACGGGATCTACAAAAGGCCTTTGACTCCGTTTGGACTTACGATCTCAAATTCAACTCATCTCTTCTAATTACCTTCTCCCCCTTACAAGGATCATCGATAACTTTCTACTAAATACAACCTTAACTTTTAAAATCGCCCATCAAACTTCAACACCAAGACCCATCCTACCAGGGGCTCCACAAGGTTCCATACTCGGGCCCTACCTTTTTAATTTTTCCATGTGTCGACTTGGCTGGACAAGTGATTACAAGAGACACTTATCTGTTTGGAAAAATGCGGTCGAATCACCCCGGCATTTTAGATGATATGGTCTCAAAACAATTAAAGCATGATCTGTCGTCCCTAAGGACGTCCAGTACGCCAGCTGCAGCGCGAGAATTGGGCGGCTATATGCCGACACGCGTCCGCAACGGTAAAAAGGATTGGGCGGCTATTTGCCGACACTCGTCCGCAAGGGGTTAAAACTTTATTTTGGGTATAATTCGCATTTATTCTTCTTCACTTTAGCTTTGCTATACTTGGGCATTGGTCTCTCACAGTGACGGATCACGAATTCCATGTTTTCTCAATAAATAGTGCGATGTTTGTTTTGGTGCAGAGTAGACGTGTGACACTTTTTCTGTTATTAGACTGTGGGACTGACGCGAGTAGATTTGTTACTTTTTCAAGTCAGAAACATGATATCGAATTTTATAAGATTATTTAATGAAATACGGTAATTTATTTTGGCTGTGTATAATACTTGCTGAGTATGCTAAATGACATTATTTGAGAAGTTTGTCACGACAATGAACGAAGAAACTATAAGACTGCTACTGCAGCGTGATGAATCAGATATCAGAAATAATGATGACATGAGTCACATTGCATTGGAAGATGCTCGTGAAATATAAAAGTTAAACACCGACAACGAGCAGGAGGATAATTCATCGAAGGAATCTGAAGTGATTTTGCAAATGCCTGAAAAACAATGCATTGGTAAAGATAACATGACTAGATGGTCAGAACAAGAGCTCATAATATTTTTCTGCGTTCTATTGGTGTAAATCAAGAGGCAAAGCATGCAAAAGATCCAGGTGAAATTCCGGTATTATTTTTTCTAATACAGTAATCAACCAAACTACCAAATATGCAAAGCAAAACATCGAGCAGCTTTCACCAGAATTCAAACTAGAAAGGGGCTGCAGTCTAGCTGACGGGGAGGGTATCGAACAATTTCTTGGTTGCTTATCATACAAAAGGGTTCTTCAGGACTAATGGTTCATCACCAGAGGTTTTCCGGTAAATAATGAACAAAAGTCGATTTTACCTCTTGGTGCGATTTCTTTGGATTAAAATTTAAACAAAAATTTATCTAATAACATCTTATTTCCTTTCATTTAATGGCCTAATAAAATTGGAAACAAAAATTAATATTCTTCTTGAGATGCAAGTTGGTTGAAATCACCAACATTTTTACAAAAAAAAAACATTCGACTCGAGGCATATCGGTAGGTTTTCTCCTATCGCATTTGTTCATAGATCCTCGGGTGTTTAACCAAGTAATCCATGTCTACGCTTACGCAAATCCCTCGGAATCCGTGGGTTATCTTTGCAGTTTCTCAAGTGCTCTTGAATCAAAACCTTCCTCAAATCACGAATAAAATTCCTCCTGCTGTCGGTTTTCTTAACATCAATGTTATAACAGAACATATGTAAAATTATAGGGTTGACTCCTGCATGATTGAGCATTGAGAGAAATAAAGTCTCGCAATAGTAAACGCTGGCCACTCAGCGTTTACTATTGCGAGACCCGTCGTAAGTTCTGGCGACTTTATCAAACCACATCTACTCCACTTTTAGTTTGATTATAGTAGTGTAGATTATATTAATCATAGATGATTCCTCCTTATTTTCAATTTCTTGATCAATTCCTTTGTCATGATGAAGGGAAGACATCACATGAACTAACATTCGTGGCTTTGTAATATATGAAACCAGAGTGACATTTTTTTGGAAGCAAAACCGTGATGAACGTTCCTCTCCTTGTAGTTTGAAACATGGGGGAATGCAAGCTTGATTAGTTCTCACAGTACCGATAATCGATAGTTTATGCTTTTGCAGCGATCTTTCACCAACTTCATGACTACAAATAATGTCCATGATAACATTTCGCGAGGATTTGGAAACACAGTTCGCCATACAATCAACTAAGTCAAAGGGCTTATTGCTGGAAGCAAATGGACTGTGTAAAATGGATCTCAAATGGATCTTAGCATCTACCAAGCCGTAAAATTTTATAACGTACATCCGTAGTGCAGGTGAAATCCGCATCTCCCTCGGAATGTAACCAATTCTTCATCAAGTGTTAGGTTTTCGGATGGGCACTTGGGCAAAGCTGGACGAAAATTCCGAATATGTCTCGGATTGGTGCGAAACGGTCAATCTTTATTCTCACTTCCTTAGTCTTAACATCATCGAATCTCATATTATTGAGTAAGAATGAAAATCGTTTTTCAAACATTGTGCACCAAAATCTCGAATTCAGTACCAGCTGAAGCCCAGAGCTCATTGAGATTTTATCTCCTAGAATGATATAATCCTGCTAAAAATAAAAGCTCGAAAACTGCCTTTTCTCTCATATTTTTCTCTCGTTTCATTATAGATAATCTTTATCGGCTCGCCGTCTAGTGGCTCTCGTCTGGAAAGACATAGCTTTGCATTCGTAGGTTTCACAACTGATTCTTAAATCTCATTAGAAATAAATACTTCAAACCATTCTAAATTGGTTTTCTTACCTTTATAATGGCTGTTTATTCCCGGCAAATGTGTGATAATATTTTCTTGTCTTGTACGAACGTTAGTTTTTGGTGTCTCCTTCTGCCATTTTTGACCTTCTTAACCGATATAAAATTGACTGACTTAAAAAAATATCCCCTGCTTCCTCTTCACTGTCACGTTCAGATTGAATATTCAAATGATACGCGTCGCCTTCATTTTCGAGTAAAAGCAGCTCATCTATGCCGTTATCATTATCTGCTAAAAGTGTGAATATTATTGCATCTTCATTTAAATTATGAG
Organism: Stratiomys singularior; assembly: GCA_954870665.1. Lineage (NCBI taxonomy): Eukaryota > Metazoa > Arthropoda > Insecta > Diptera > Stratiomyidae > Stratiomys > Stratiomys singularior. The sequence goes on along the minus strand of OX940878.1, from coordinate 26,281,654 downwards.
CCGTTATGAGTCCTGAAAGCAAATTTAAAAACGGTTAAAGAATTTTAAAAAAATAGAGGATTATGCAGAAATAGTCAGTTTTTAACACACTTTACTGCTCTCCGTTAAGACGACGTTCCGAACTACATGGGGATTGTGGCACCCGGCCGTACTTTACAGGCGTCCGTCCACTGCGCCTTCGACGCTACAACTAAATACTAAGCGCACGAGGTGTCGAGGTAAACGCGCGGATTTTGAACAATATACAGATATTTTTGTTTGGCTGGGTTTTATTACACCCCACATTGTGTCCGGAAGGTTAAATCTACTCATAATGCTTAGTAATAATGTTAAGTTGGAACATTGCTATCTTCCTTTATTTATTTCTGTTCCGGAGATGGCAGGATATGAGAGAAAGAACTTTTATCGCGACTTTTTTTAAGGAAAAATTTTGTTTATTTCTCGTTTCACGCATTGAACTATCATATTTTAGATTGAGACAAAATAACCCAAAAGAATCGTGACCGAGAGTCGTATATTAAATTTTATGATTGCAACGAATATGTTACTCAACTACTCATTCAACGGTACGCGTTACATATTGTGCATGTTTTTCATGATATATGTGCCTTACACAACAACTTCCAAGTGGAATCATGTTTTCTCATCAACAATTTTATCAGGACTACGATTTCCATCACGCAAAAACCCCCACTTATAAAATCAATTTTCCAATTGAGAAGTGTAATGGAGCAATTGTTGATATGTTGGGGCTCAACCTCACATTTATTTGTTCCAACTGAATGCAAAAGTTACAACGAGTCTCTAGTGTGTAATCTTGTGAATGAATCTACGATCGTGTGTTGGTTTTCAACAAAATTCATGCATGCAACAACAATAATGGATTTAATCAAATTTGCTTAAGTGCAGCATTAAAGAAAAAAAACGAAATATGTTAACTTTTAAAATTATGATATGAGCTTTTAAGGTCCACCTGGAAAATAATCATGCAACAAGTTTTGACAAATTAAATTATCCTGCGAATTTTATCTGTTGAAGCTTCCATGCCACCTGTGCAAAAAGGATAATTGAAACGGATGGATGTGTGCGCTTCAATGCATTTCATTCACAATTCAAACCTCTGTTGGATTTCTCAACGCGAGTTTTATCGCACGCTTCATTAACCAATGGATTGTGGTTGACATTGGAATCGCTTCCCAGAAAAGCGTCACTTATGCTTTGACAAGATAAAATTTATCAGTTGTTCTCTGACCGAGAGTAGATGATGGATGCATAGTTATGCGTGTTAATTAGCAGCATTTCAATATTTTTTTAATTGATTGATATAATCTTTTGTTTATAATCGGGTGATGATATTTTCTATGGTTATAGCAGGTGCATTGTTTTCTAGCATCTCCAGCATTTGATACTTAATGGATGTTCACTTTTGAGCGTAAAACATTTGCATAGAGTCAATAATTAATTAATTTATTCATCTCCAATTATGATTTGTCAGTGATGCGTCAGGGAATACAGTTTTTCTTTAACTTAATACAGCAAATTCGCTTTCGATTTTCAAACGCAACATACATTTGAGTCGTCTACTTTCAGAACCTGTAAAACGACATTTTCGAATACTCTGAGTTGTATGAACCGTTCTGAGAATCGCCTACACAGATCTAAAGCTGTCAAATCTTATGTCATGTCCACTTACAAAACTGTTCCAATAAAATTGTTTGCACTTTGAAAAAGAGTTACAATCAGTTCATCCAATCAAAAACTGCTAATTCCCGTAAGCATCATGGCCGACCCGTGCGGGACTTTCAAAACCTGTTAAAATTTCAGAAGGTTGAAGTTGTAAGATTTCCAAAGTTGTTTATTTTTCTACTGCTACTACTGTTACTACTAACAATACTACTACTACTACTACTACTACTACTACTACTACTACTACTACTACTACTACTACTACTACCACTACTACTACTAGGGCGAAGTAAAAAGAGGCCTAGCCCGAAGTAATGTGTCAAACGGTTCCAGGCTATGATCTCTTGACAGGGGGGTGTTTAGTGGGTAGTCTGGTAGCATGCGCTGCTAGGAGTCCCACACTCCGGGCGTAAATTGCCTTTATAAACCCCCAATATAAACCCCCAATCCCCTTTATAAACCCCCAACCCCAAAAAAAAACTACTACTACTACTACTACTACTACTACTACTACTACTTTGTTTTAATAAGTAAAATTAAAATGGTGTTGATTTTTTTTTTGTAAAAAAAACTTAACAACGAAATGTCTTCTAAGCTCTGTCGAAATTCGATCTTTTAAGCATTTTCTAGAAGAGATAAATGTACCTCATGCAGCGGCGTCTTTTCAGGGTTGTCAAATCTCCAATTTTTAAAGAAATGTTCGTATGTTAATATGTTTGATTCATTTGACCATTAAATAAAATTACAATACTTGAAATTTTGGCTTGAACTTTCAATTAAAAATTTAATCTCATCACACTTTTCGAATATTTTCCCGTGCATATCGTTATTCATTCGTCATTGCATTCCAATAAAACCTAAAACTTATCAATTGCAACGCATTTACACAATTTCACACCAAAGATAAATTCATTCATAAACGGTGGACCATAGACGTATAAGATCAAGAGAGGACTTATCGGTGTATATGAGGGTAGTGAGCGTCCGAAATTTTAAACTTACCTTTTCCCCCCTCATCAAATGTTCGGCTCCAATCACTCCTATCATTCGTGTCATATACAACACGATATCCGAAATTCTACCGATATTTCAATGTTTTCCGTGCAATTAGAAGAACATGCACTTAATATTCAGAATGTACTAGACTAAACAAACTAAAAGGAGCTGAAAAATGCATTAATTTTCATGTTTTGTTGGAGAGTCTAGAATGTGGAAATTATCCATCAATATTATTGCTGACAATTTCACATAAAAGTTAACTAATGTGATTTGCAAATCACAAACATTTGCATTCATGAAAAAGAACAACAATATCAATTTTTACATTTTCCATAATCTTCGGCTACTTTCGTTTCAAAATTTAACAGAGAGTTAACATTACGGTCAAAGAAGCAATTTCTGTAAAGGGTTGGTAACATACAGTCAGGGACAAAAGCCTCCATACACCCTCAAAATTTCATAAATTTACTAGAAAATAAAAATATATATAAAATATTTGTATGCAGCTTCACTACAAATGTATTTTTGTCAACAATAAGTTGAAAAAAACCAAAATTTCTTAAGTTACAAGTGTAAAAATAACAAAATGAAACAAATTTTGTTTTGACAAAAGTGTTCATACATTCATCATATAGTGTACTCTGGTCTTCATAGCATTGCTTAGCTGTTGTTTTTTCTTGGAAGAACCGTTGCATTTGCCATGAAATACGTTAGTACGATCTAATGACTAGTTTGTTTCAATGATCTGTGAGCATAGGAAGTGAAAAATGAGGAAGCGTATGGAAGTAAGTGTTAAAATAAAAAATTTAATTATTGCTGAGCATAGAAATGGAAAATCACACCGCGCACTTGGAGCTTTACTTAATTTATCCCATGTCACTGTCCAATATATTGTTCAAAAGCATAAAAACACAGGATCAGTGGAAAATAAGCCAAGAAATGGACGACCAAAGAAACTTTCCAAGCGGGATATCAGCATGATCTTAAAAGAGGTGGACAAAAACCCAAAGGTAACCGGTTGGCAACTGGCGGAACATGTCGCTAATACGTCGAATAAGTGTGTTCACCCTAAAACCATCCGAAGTATGATACGTTCCGATAGATATGCAAGTAGAGTTCCTCGTAAAAAACCGCTAATATCTGAAAAGAATAGGCAGCTTCGACTTGAATTTGCAAAGCGATATTTAGCAAAGGATTTAGAGTTCTGGAAAACTGTCTTATTTACTGATGAAAGCAACTTCAACTTGTTCGGTAATGATGGCAAAAGAAGAGTCTGGCGAAAAAAGGGAACAGCATTGCAACTGAAGAATTTGATACCAACAGTAAAACATGGCGGTGGCAATGTGATGGTGTGGGGTGGAATTGCAGCTCGTGGGGTTGGCCGATTGTTCTTTATAGATGGTATTATGGACCAATACTATTATAAAAGACTGTTAGAAGAAAACTTGCAACCTTCCGTGGAACATTTGGGTCTTGGCTAGCATTGGATATTCCAACAGGACAACGATCCTAAACATACTGCACGCTTTGTAAAGAACTGGTTGCTTTGTTATGGACCAAGGCAGCTGCCAGACTTACACCCCATTGAACATATTTGGGAACTTATGAAAAGAAAAATCTCAAAAATTCACACCAGGAGCAAGGAATCACTCAAAACTGCGCTTCAACAAGCCTGGGAAGAAATAACTCCGGAAGTCACTAAAAATTTGGTGGAATCAATGCCAAGACGGTTGCAGGCTGTCATTGATGCAAACGGTGGCCCAACAAAATATTGATATATAAAATTATATAAATAATGTGGAATTTTCAGTTAAATTACTTAATGTATGAACACTTTTGTCCCTACTGAATTTGGTTATTTTTTGTGTTCTTACAGTTATAAGTTGATTAATGTAATTTTTAAAAAAATTTCTGTTAATAAAGGTACATTTGCAGGAATGATGCATATAAAATTTTAATATAGATGTGCATTTTCTACGAAATTTATGAAATTTTGAGGGTGTATGGAGAGTTTTGTCCCCAACTGTATATTATTTGAATGTTGAATTTATAATGGAGTCGGTAATTGAATCACGTACTTTACTTAGTCGGCGTTACTTAAAAATGCGGAAACGCTTATTGTTACCATTGCCGATTTTCATTAATTTATGTATATTCTCAGTATGACATTCATAACGAAATTATTAATTTGAACATCTTTGAAAAGCTTAGTGTAGACCTGATATAAGTTTCAGCTTGCAATTTCCCTATCTTCATTCAGCAAATTAAATTCGCAGTCGACCATTTGTCAAAATCGGATGGAATGGGCGGGGCTTCATTATTGGCGAAATTATGTTCGTGTGGAGTTAATATTCCCATTAAGTCGACTTTGCTGTATCCATGGGCAACACAAATATGTTGATGATGGGGCTCCTAATTTTATGATATGTTTTCGTAATTTAATTAGATTAATGAAGAAATAATGTTTGTGAGTATTTTAACAATCAATTCGAATCAAAACAAAACATGTGCTGGAATCACAGCAAGAAAATATTATAGTTTTTGTGACCATAGTTCAGATCGTGAAATTATTGCCCATTTAGTTATACTACCTATGAGAATTTTTAAGTAACGATTTGTGAATTTGTGTTAAATTCGTAAATTTGGTGAATCCTGGTCAAAAATTTGGACATGGATAAGATAAAGACAGCCCTTTATCTTTTCCATGAAGAAACTCTATGAAGCGACAGAGACTTTAGAATTCACGATATGCTTTGTGTGCGAAAGAAAATTCAGAAAGAAAGGAAATTTCGATTTTATTTCATACATTTTCGTCGTTTCGCTGATGGAAGAAAGTTAGAAGAAGGAAAGAAAAGAAGGAAAGAAGGAAGGAAGAAAATTAGAAATTTACTGTCGAAGAGATTTGTGTTTATTCTCCCAATGAGAATCAATGCGCAATATAAAATCACACAACATTGTTTCATTTATGCATCTCATATTTTAATTATTGACTTCTCTGGATGATAAGTCAAATTTTTAAAAGGCACTAACAATTTTTTACAAATTTTCGGAAACTTTTCAATAGAGCGCTAATCTTTCAATAACGTGTAATTGCCAGTGAAGTTAAAAAATTAAATTAAACAGGGGGAGCAGCGCATCCAGGTTAAAATTCAAAAACAAAAAGGAAGATATAGTGTTTAAACTTCTTGAAAACAAAATCGGTTCCTTATCGTTACATAGTAAATTATTTATTGTCCGGCTCAGTTATTCAAAATTTCATATCTTTAAAAATAAATGAAGCACCCTGTTTTTCATGGCAAAACGATGAAACCACTGTTGTTTCCAATTTTTCGCAACTATATGTGATTATAAGATATGTTACAAAAGTGTATTCGTTGAAAGATCGGATGTTTTGATGTTCCAAAGTTAGTTGCCCAAACATACGATGGAGCAATTGTAATGTCAGAAGGCTTCAACGATTTTCAAAAAGGGCTAAAAAATTGCTCACAGGCATTGTTTATTGATTTTTTGACGTGGCCTATATTTGGTTCTGCAAGATGCTGCCTGCAATAAAAAAGAATGTCGTATAATTTTTGCTTATTTATCTGGTTTTTCTACTTTTTTGTAAACTCTAGCAAACGAACCCATGTATTAGATAAAATTTGTGAAATACGACTACCAAGCAGAAGTAATACTCTTTGGAATTTCAAAATCCGAATTGCTAAATAACCGATGTTATCTGTTGGAAGTCTTTAAGAAAATTTTAAAATTTTAAATTTCGATTCGATGGAGTTAAACAGTACTTTGCACGATTTCTCATTTAATTTTTTAATAAAAGTATTTCATTTGATCTATCAACAAACAGATGTCGTTTTCAATGTCTTACATTCGATGTTTTTTGATGTTAATTGTCGCAAAAGTAGAATTCATTACTTGAAAGCTACCCTTAAACGGTATCGAGAGCAAGATGCAGGTTTCGAAAATATTTCCGATGATGTTTGTAGTGGATCTCAGTAGACCAACCATCAAAGAAAAGAAAATTAGATCCAGATGGTGAATTTGAAGCAACTTTATGCTGATATAATAGATTTGGTGATTAATTAATTGGAAATATAATGTAACGATTTAAATAAATTAAATTTCCTATGTTTAAAGTCTAAGTCTAAGTCCGCGAGTCTAAAAAGTTCTCTTTACATTACCCGAAAATGTTTGAAAAACAAAAGCGTCATAATGAACTTTCAATTTGGTACTCTGACTCCAGTATAGCAGGTCTTCGAATAGATAACGTTGAAATCAAGCACCTATTTCTTGAGTCCCAATTTACTCCTTAACTACGCGCTTTAACCCCATTCTTTCCAAGACGAGAGAGCTCTAAACCTTCACTTTGTTTCTTGCGGTTGAATGGCGTGCTTAACTTGAGTGCTCTTACTGATATAGACTGTTCCGAAAATCATGTCCACCCAATATAAATAGTCACAAGACGCCCTCACGATCTCAAGTAAATCTAAATTCGAAAATAGATTGTACAGAGATTGGCAAGCCGCGTAAAAAGCTACGTAGACCTGAATCTTGGAAAAGAAATGTCGACAAAACAGAAAGGTAAGAAGAGCGCGTTTCAAAACGAGATACACAATTTTTAATATAAGTATGAAAAAATAAATTATATAAACGAGCTTACTAGCCTATCCTTTACAAAATTCGATGGATTGTTTTCGCAGATTCTCCTCAAAAGATTTCCTAAAATGACGACGATGGAAAGAGCTTTCGCTGTATGCTGCTTAATTTTCATGATGTTCGAAGAATCCATCAACAATTTCAATATTTTAAAAAAAGACAATTTCATTTTACGGAATGTCTAAGCTTTTCCGCCGAAACGAAGTAACAATGGAAATTCAGCGCGGAGTTTCTTTTTTCGAAAAAGAGACAAGGTGTCACTGAAAATATACCTGTCTGCTGTCAAACATTTATGTTTATTTTGCAAATCGGAAGAGACAGGCTGCCAAGATCATCTCCAAAGATGTCTGTCTCCAGAAACTCTACTGGAAAAACAAGGAGGAGCCCGCAAAGCAGCAGTATTTCCGGAAAGGAAAGAAAAAGTTAAAGGTTACATTAGCAAATATGTTTCACTTGACGCTAATTACTTAAGAGCTAAGAATTGTGGCCGACAGTATCTCAGCTCGGATCTTCCGATTGCAAAGAGGCGTGAGATATGAGAAAGAAAACCTGAGTTTCGATGATGCTTTCGAGTTTTAATGAAGAATTTTCATCAATATCAGTTGTGGCTCACTCTGCACGCGCACCCGCTCTACATGTTCCTGTTTGGAGGCAAAAATGGATGCTGCGTGGATCGAAGAGAAGGAAAATTTCAGGAATGAGCTGGTAGCACACATAAAGCGACAGGATGTTTTCAACGAAAAATTGAAACAGGACGACGACGCTACGCTAAAACGAAGCTACGATTGCAAAAAAATCTTGTGTTGCATAACTTCTCCGCTCAAACTCCATTGTTGCGTATTCCGATGTGTAGGCGACATTAAAACAAACCAAAAATAAAAATTCAAAAAAAAACCAAAAAAATTCTGGGAACGCTGTTCAGAAAATTCCATTCAATATGATTCACTTGTTTGTTGTGAACATATAGCTATAAGAAGGATACTAAAATGTTGAGTAGATATAGAAATTGTGCATTAAGTATTGATGTAACAATCCAGTACCAAGTTTTGCAGATAAGGACCCAGAGTTATAAAGTATTGAGGATAATATAGAGAATCAAGAAGTATTAGCAGCTGTGTTAAGTGTTTAGCCGCAGAAAATATTTGAATTACAAAGCCCAAGTAAAACATTTTGATTAAGATCGATGCCAAGAAGATAGTAAGCAGGCAGCAGAGCAAGTAAAGAAGCAGAAAGTAAAGCCCGAAATCAAGCTGAGGTGGAGATTCGTGTTGGACACAGTGCAGCAGAATTCATACGCTCAAGTGAAGTCCCGAAATCAAGCAGAAGTGGTTCGAATCAGCGCAGCACAATTCATGTAAATTGAATATTTTATATTTACTTTATTTTCATTTGATTATTTCTATTTATTTATTTGTTTAGTCTAATATGAAAGTGTAAGCTCTTTCTATGTGTTTGTGTGTGTGTGTATGTGACATGGAAATACCAGGGCTTAAATAATGTCCTAAAACCCCTACGCCCGCGCGGTGAGCTAGTCGGTTAAAAGTAACTTCCTTCGACCGCCATTATGCGGCCTTTGTATTTTCAAGAAACCCTGTCTATTTAACCTTGTTCCTTTTTTTCGCTGCAGGTGCGGAATATCGGTTGCGACAATTATATTTATTATTTATATTATATAATTATTTATAGAAAGTCAACGCACACACAGAGAACGATTCCGAACTCATCAAACCATACCCAACAACTGAAATTATCACCTTATCGAGCCATGATTAACCGGAAAGAAATGCAGTTCATTTTACAAACAGTACAGTAAAAGCTCCTTATTCGCGCTTCCTTTATTCGCGTTTTCACTATTCGCGGATTAAAAAAATGCGACCCAATGTCTATATTCGCGACTAAAAAATTTTTTATTCGCGGATCTAATAAGTACATACATAATAATAAAATTATTCCAATAGGTATCCAATCCAATATCCTTGTCAAATGGACTAATAAAAAAGTAAAATAGATCTTATTACAAGTGTTATAGTACAAAAGATTTTGTTTTATAGACACGACACGATCCAGCCAACTTGCTGACGCGCCTGCCGTTCGGTCAAGACTAGCCTGCCATCAATCTTACATTTTCATATATCCTTGCATGCCTAAGCATTCTACTTTTATTTACACAGATGCACTATTTCATGCGATGGTTTATTAGTTCAGGATATAAAAGCAGCATTACTGGAAAAGGTAAACAATATACATTTCTACTTATCCCATAAGCGAGCATATTTGACAGTCATCTAATCTTTTACAACAACCATGCAATTAGAACGCATTCACACCATTTGCATACCACTGTGATTGATCCATTTGCCGACCATCTGCATAAACATTCAATGCTACCTAGGCATGCCGAACCGCGCCAGCAAGAAGACACATGTCTTGTTTTATATTGTTTATAACATTATCATTACATTCAGAGCCAGGCTTTTGCTCATGTAACACAAGTTTGCCTAAAGTACATGATACCGCCGAGGACTTTGACACAAGCCGCCTTCGCCGCGATCGGTGTGAGATTGTAAACAAACAGACTGAAAACAACCTTATAACTCAATGAATAAAGTATATTTTCAAATGTTGTTGTTCCGTTTATAGTAAATGCCGCTTTGCGTGTTTTATTGTTTCGTTTTTCGCATTCGTTACAAAAATTGTGATCGAGTAACACGTCTCTACTGCAATCTTCTTAGTTTATACATAATGTCGACTAGAAAAAATGAGAAACGAGTTTCGACACGAAAAAAATCCGTGTTACCGCTTAAAGTGAAAATAGAAATGCTTGATCGTTTACGCCTTGGAGAGTCATTTGCATCCATATCACGCTCATTCAATGTCAACGAATCAACTGTACGATCGATAAAAAAAACCGAAGATAAAATAAGGTCGTCTGTAGCTTCAACTTCACTGTCAGCGAAAATTGTTCGTGATCCAGCAATAGAAAAAATGGAAGTGGCGTTGTCATTATGGATCGAAGACCGCAACCAAAAAAGGGTGCCCCTAAGTGGCCCAATGATCCGGGAGAAGGCAAAGCGTCTCTACGTTCATTTTAAAGAACCTGATTGTAGTTTTAGTGGTGAATGTACAGATGGAGGATTTCAAGCATCGGAAGGTTGGTTCAATAAATTTAAGGTGAGACAATCATTGCATAACATCAAAATCATTGGAGAAGCAGCATCTGCAGACACTGCTGCAGCCGGACGATATCCAGAAGAATTTGCAAACCTAGTAGCTGATGGAGGATACAAACCTGAGCAAGTATTTAATGCAGACGAAACTGCACTGTTTTGGAAGAGAATGCCAAACAAAACATTCATTTCTAAAAGCGAAAAGTCTGCTCCTGGATTTAAGGCAGCAAAGGATAGAATTACACTGCTGCTATGTTCTAATGCATCTGGAGATTGTGTCATTAAGCCACTGATGCTTTACAGATCGCTTAATCCTCGGGCTTTAAAAACAAGGACACAAGGAAACAAGGACAACCTGCCAGTGTTTTGGCGTGCTAATAAGAAAGCGTGGGTTACAAGCGCAATTTTTTGTGACTGGTTCCGAAATTGTTTTGTTTCTGAAGTCGAAACTTATTTAAAAAAACAGAATTTAGACTTTAAAGCGCTCATAGTTCTGGACAATGCACCAGGTCATCCTCGCGAACTTGAAACTATGCATCCAAATATAAAAGTGACATTTTTACCTCCGAACACGACGGCTTTGCTTCAACCTATGGACCAAGGAATAATCCAGGCCTTTAAGCTCTATTACATTAGACGAACCTTCAGAATAATATTGGATAATATGGAATGTAATCCTGATACGAATGTTATGGAATGCTGGAAGAAATTTGACATAGCAAAATGCATCGCAAACATAAAAGAATCGTTGGAAGAACTGAAGCCACACACATTGAAGTCATGCTGGAAAAAACTGTGGCCTGCTCTGACTGCGGAAAATGTCGAAGAATCTATGCAAGCTCAAATTTTGACAGCAAACATAGCCGAAATCGCGAATGGAATAGGACGAGATGGGTTCGAACAGATAGAATCAAGTGACATTCAGGAATTGCTTGAATCGCAAGATGAAGATTTGACTGAAACCGACTTGGAGGAAATGTTAAATTCACAGCCCATTGAAGAAGAGGCTTCAACAAGCACTGGAAAAGTGACATTTAATTTGAAAAATCTTAGTGCAGGTTTAAGAATGGCAAATGAGCTTTGCGATTTCTTTATGGACATTGATCCGTCTATGGAACGAAGTCTTATTTTTAAGCGGCAAATTGCTAATGCGACTGCTGTGTATCAGTCTGAATTGAAGGAGCTTTTGAAAACAGCCAAGCAAGAAAAAATTACAAAATTCTTCAAACCATTGCCTAAGCCTTAAGATAATTAATTAAAATGTTCAAAAACTTTTATTAAATTAATTTTTTATTTATATTTTATTTTGTCACCTAGGAACGTATCCCCTATAATCTCATATAAATTACCATTCCGTATTCGCGGTTTCTGTATTCGCGGCATATTTATGGAACATGTACCCCGCGAATAAAGAGCTTTTACTGTAATGTTAAATTCTGATGGTTTCCAACCATCAACAATAAAAAGGATTGCGGAGAAAATCAGAAGAACTCGACAGAGAAAAGAGAGATCAACATAAGCCAACCCAGACTCTGAAAAAATCGATTGGAAGGCAGTCACATTCTACGCAGATATCACCAAACAATTAAAAAGGAACCTCAAACGAATCAATACGGCTCATTAAATCCATCAGTAAAAACCAGCTCAAAAATATCTTTGGATCCATAAAGGACAAGCGACAGCCGCATGAGAAATCGGGTATATACCGAATCGAATGCTCTAACTGCCAGGAAGTTTATATCGGACAAACAAGGAGATTGTTCAACACCAGAGTCCGAGAGCATCTAAGCGAAGCAGCAGCAGCGAAGAAGAAAGGAAAGCAGATCAATTTCAGGTCAGCAGTAGCGGAACACATCATCACGAAAGGGCACGAAAACTCCATCAAAGACGTAACACCAGTTAGACAAGCTAGAGACACGAGGAAACTGGATGCCTTAGAAAGAAACACCCTAATGAACAGTGATGCAGGCAACTGCAAATCTTGGCTATTTAGGCTGATTGCCTAATTAAAATTTAACTACATAATTACTTAGCTTAAGTGAGATTTCCCTAGGGAGTTAATTTTTATTCTAAGATTAGTATCTAAGCAGTATGTTTAGGTTATGAAAATCAATCGCTGATAAAGACCGAATGATCACAGCGGAAAATCGGTTCCGTAAGGTAAATAAAAACATAAAATTAAGAGGAAGATTTCTTTTTATTTTAAGCAAAACGATTTTATGAAGATGGAAGCAATTACAAATAATTCTCTTCCACCGTTCACGAAGATGTATCTCAATAAGCAAATTGGAAGGCATTAAGAAGACTCACGATGTTTGCAGATGAGTGTGGGGGACAAAATAAAAAAAAATTCCATTGGCAGGCTAATGTACTGGTTCCTAAACGAGGCTCCACAAGCAGTAAAGGAAGTCTAAATTTGGTTCCCAATAGTAAAAGAAGTCTAAATGAGATTCCCAGTTTTCGGCCACTCGTTTATTCCCCTGACTGAGTTTTTTGGAAATTCATTGTGGATATTCGAGAAATTCAGCAAGATTGAAAAAGAGGAAACCTACATGGACACCTTAAAGGTGCTTAAAGATGCAGCGGTTATACCTCGCGGAAGTTGACTGGAAGCCTGGGAGTTGATGCTTCGAATTCCAGAATGTGTTGAAAATAGTCATCACGCAAACCAAAACCAAGACTGCTCGACTAGTTCAAGGTGAGTCGTTCTATATCTTTAAAAACAGGAAGGATAAATCTATAATCAAAGGAGAAATGAGCTCCAAAACGCGGAATTTTCGAAATCTCATCATCAAAAGGAGTCCTGCTAAAACCAGAGAAAGCAAAAAATGTTAGAACCCTTTTGAAAAAACACTACGAAGATCAATTGGAAGAATTCGAAAAACTGAACAGCTCAAGCATCTTAATAGTTTGTTCTTTTTGTTTTTATCAGCATTATATCCGTTTTCCAAGTCTTCCTTCAAAATTTGGTTCCGTATTTTAGCAATAATTTTCCCCCACCAATTATTTTATTTATCTATTTTAATTTATATTTTATTTTATTTATTTTTCCTTAGAATGATACCGCTCGCTAGGATTTTGCTCTATACGTTATTAAATCTTCGACGAGCAGTCGGAGGATAATTTTTTAATAATTTTCACCTGATTTGTACGTTTAAATTTGAGCGTTACCATGCCCAACATGCTACTAACGAGTCCCAGCTAAACTGACAAGCAGCGCTCCTACCGGTACAATAAAGAAATACAGCGGCCGAAAATGTCACATCGTCACTGCGCGCCCCACATTAATTACGCTTGTCAACGGGATATGTCACTTGTTAGATGTCGTCGTCAGCTGTCATCTAGTTCGGGCGTAATTTTTTTCGTATTTTAGCGCTCTTGCGTTTTTGTCACGTTTTAATTATTTTGAATTTCAACGTTATCATTGAAGTGCCCGCGCACCCGTGCGCAATTTATTCCCCCAAAGACACTTACAATGATCAATAAATAAGTAGAGTGTGAAATAGCATCTCGATTTCATTATCGTTTGACGTTTATCTTCCGTTGTGTCGTTTTGTACGTGAGAAAAAAACCACTGAATCGGAATAGTATCCACGTAACATGAAGTCCCCCATCGAATTTGAAGAGTGCCTCAAAGACTCGCCGAAATTCAGGTAAGTGTTGACCGCCGAGCCGCTACGTGAAGTCAATGCGCCGGCAATGGCGTGAGTCACTCGTGTTTAATTGTCGACCGTAAAAAAAGAATGTTCTAAATTTGTAAATAATCGCGCACAGAAAATATCTGGAAAGGGAGGAGTCTGACATCGAGCATTTGGAGCAACGACTGGAGAAGATCGTTAAAATGTGCATTTTGGCCGTTGATTCCGGCAAGGAGTATGTGAAAAATCAGAGGTGAGTTCGTTGGCAGTTGGGTTTGAGCGTGTAATTTATGGCTTTCTATTCGTACAGTGCATTCGCTACGTCGCTGTGGGACTTGCAGAGACACTTTGCCGAAGACAAAAATGCGCACAATGCCCTTGGCAAGATTATACATTGTTTCCAGGTATGGATACGTTTACAGTTGAAACATGCCCAGTATGGATCAATAAAAGCGATTTGTTCGCGCTTTCTGCTTTGTAGGAAATGAATAAATTCCACACGATTCTGCTCGACCAAGCCAGCAGAACTGTGCTGAAGAACTTGACGTCATTCGTTAAGGACGATATCAACCAGGTGAAGGACTACAAGAGCCACTTCGCCAAGGTATCGGAAAGCTTAGACAACGCTCTTGTCAGGAATGCTCAGGTATGGGATATTCATAGGCGATAGAAATTGTTTTGCCAATCGATAAACGCGATGAGAGGTTTGTGAATACCTTGCGGCTCATTTCATCTTCATATTTCTCATGGCAGCATCTTAATTCTCAGACGACGAATATGAGCCACCCCGCGCTTTCGAGAGAATCGCAACAACGTGCAATGTGTTGAATTATTAAACAATTGTCGACCGCTACATTAGCATATTATTTGCATTATTGTGGCCGCTCGTCAATCGAAACAAATGCTTTCCGCCGTTGTTTACAAACACTGCGATCTGAACTCTGAGTCGCATTCGCAAGATTCATTAATTTGCATATAAGATGTTTTTGTTGTCGCGTTTTCAACGTTGACTCTAGTGAATGTACACCAAAAATATTCACAAATTCTGCACATCTATGGTTTATTCATTTGACCAAATAGTGGTGGCGTGTATCGCTTGTATATTCATCACAAGGAAGTGGAGTTGTTTACTAAATTGACCCAAAGGAAAACACAACCCTCAAAATGCATTTTAAGCTTAATATTTCTTTTCCGTTAAGCAGTTTTTATATTCTCAAAACAATAGAACTTACAGCTGTCGTACAATCGATCGCTGCTGGCTATTAGCGTCACCAGAATTTGTGCTTTTTGAATTTTCCCTGTACATACGCAAACATTCACTTGTTTTCTGAATTACGTACGCAAATGAATTGCTGGAAAATATGTAAAATATGCAACGGTGAAGATTTCAACTAAATCTATTTGACAACCGGCCTCAGGCCTAGACGGGGATTAAGTAGCTTACATATAAACCTTGATGTTGACTTGTTTTAGTAATCTGCTTGAGGCTCTTGTTAAATCCGAGTTTACGAACACTGCCCTTTGTTGTTCTCCTTGCTGTTGCATTTGAGTGTAGAGCGTAGTAAAGCTGTCTCTTGTTCTTCTTGTTTGATATTTGCGAAGGACATCAACTGGAATGGAACGATCTAAGGGTAGTGAGAAGAACGAAACCTGCGAAACCTAAACGTGTATGTATGAATCGTCGGGATTTCGAGACAGCCAACCGTAAAGAGACTCAATGATGGCCTGAAAAATGCATACTCCGGCCTCCTTGATATAGTGAAATAGCACTAAGGGCGTTCTTTCTTTTCCTTTCCCCAAAATAAATAAATAAGAAGTAATAAAAATAAGTAAAATAACACTGGATATGCACGCAGGTAATAAAATAAAAAAGGAGGTAATTAAATTGTATTAGGTGTATAAATATAAAATGCGGATTTTACTAACAGATGGCATAACCATTACATATGGTTTGTGTCGGGGATAACTAATATGGCATTTTGGAGGGTAAACATCTGTCAACAAATTCCAGTATGTCATAGGTTTTGATTGTACAAACAACATCGTTTTTTTCGCTTCAAAAATGTCGAATTGTCTCTAAGTAAATAATTCATCGGATGGTTACTGGCGATGAAAAGGGGATTTATTTCGACAATCCCAAGCGGACAAAATCATGGGTAGACCCAGGCCAGCCATCAACATCACAACCAGTCCGAAATATTCATGGAAAGAAGACTTTGCTGAGTATTTGGTGGGATAGTAAGGGATCTTTGTATTACGAACTGATGAAACCGGGTGAGACTATTACTGGCGAACGTTACCGACAACAACTGATCAAATTGAACCGCGCACTTAAGGAAAAACGACCAGAATTTCACCAAAAACATGATAAAGTCATTTTTCAACATGACAATGCTCGGCCGCATGTTGCAATACCTGTCCAGAACTACTTGGGAAAGATTAATTGGGAAGTTCTGCCCCACCCGCCGTATTGGACAGACTTGGCTCCTTCTGACTACTACTTGTTTCGATCGATGCAGCACGGACTTTCGGAACAGCACTTCCATTCTTACGAAGAAGTTAAAAATTGGCTTGATGAGTGGTTAGCCTCAAAAAATGAGAAGTGGTACTGTGACGGAATCCATCAATTGACAGAATGATGGGAAAAATTCGTAACGATGGCCAATACTTTGATTAATGCATATTTCAAGCAGAAAAAATCCGCATTTCATATTTATACACCTATTAATAAAAGGTAAAAGTAAATCTAGTTAAAACTTGATGTCAGCTCAGTATAAATATCCTTAAATAAAGGCCTTGTAATACCAGAAAATTATTGACATTGAAGATGGGAGCAACTCACTCTCGTAGTTTATATTTGTCGACATAAAACAAAATATAACAAATAGCATAAAACCTAATTATTGTCAAACTCTTCCTTTGGGAAATGGTTTAATTCAAAAACACATTGAATTTCGTTTTTATTTTTGCTTTTTTTTTGTCAACAAAGAACGTATGTAAAAAAAGATCAAGAAAAATTGAATGTGCTCTGCACGTTTAACGCACGACATGGCTTTGTGTTCTAGTGCATCCTGTATCAAATTTGACCCGTCTATAATTTAATCCTAGTCTTAATGAGAGACAAAGGCCCAGTTTAACAAATCTGAAATGGGCTATGTATTTTGAACTTAAGGGCTTAGTTTAAGTTGTCTTAAACCCACTGTGGCGTACATTTCAATGTCCGGACATAACTGAAAAGATCCAAATCCTAAATAAATAATTCTTGAGGCAATTGCGTACAGCATTGCATGTGTTTTCTTGCGGTTGGGAGATGACGGCTATTCACGCCTTGGGTGACGGATTCCGAGTGGTAACCGAATATTCGCCTGTCACACAGAACACCTAGCCTATATCTGTTTGTCACATTTCCTCGGAGTAGGTGTCTTTGGTTTCGCCTTACGGCGTCTTCAGGTTAAAGAACAAAAATTTTCAGTAGGAATGGATCGAAATATAGAGGAATTGCTGTCAGAGAGCAATCCATGGCTCATACACACATTTCCAATTGTGTTTTAATGTCAATACCTTTCCGTAATACTGCGGTGATCAAAAAGTAAGGTAAAATTGTTTATAAAATGTAAATTCTTCATTTTTTCTTCCAAATCAATTTAATCCCCGTCCGATAAAATGCACTTTTTACAACGCTTTTTCTAGTTCTCGAAGCAGTCGGAATAGTCTTTTCCCGGTATAGCCTTGAAGACCTTCTTCGATTATGTTTTTATCTCCTCAATCGTGTCAAAATGGCGTCCCGGCATTGGCCTTTTGAGTTTGCTGAATAGCCAAAAGTCGCATGGAGCCAAATCAGGCGAATACGGTGTTTGCGGAACTATATGAGTCAAGTTTTTGGCAAAAAAAAGTCGCGGAGAACCAATGCAGTATGACACGGTGCATTCATCGTGATGAAGGAACCAAATGTTCGCCCCGAAACCCGGCCGTTTCAGACGAATAGCTTCACGCGAGCGACGCATAACGCTCAAATAAATTTTTTTGTTGACAGTTTGGCCCGGCGGGAGGAATTCATATGGCACCACACCAAGATAATCAAAGAACGTCAACATGACCTTGATTTTTGATTGACTTCGCCTTGGTCTTTTCGGTCTTGCTTCACCTTTTGCACGATATTCTCTGGATTGGTCGGTGGTTTCAGGGTCGTATGCGTAAATCGAAGTCTCGTCTTCAGTAATGATGCATTTCAAGTGGTCCTGATAATCAGACAGCAAAGTTTCACACATATCAACGCGATGCTGTTCTTCCAAAAAATTGACCGATTTTGGCCCCAATCAAGACTTGACGCGTTTGAGACACAAAACATCTTTTAGAATAGTTTACGCTGAGCCAAATGATATTCCATTACTATCAGCGAGGTCTCTAATTGTCAATCGATGCACCAAATCTTTGATTTTTTGATCGTGGTCTTCGTCGGTAGACGTGGATCCAGAGCGCGGCGGGTCTTCAATGCGTTTTCGGCCCGCTTTGAACTCGTTGTATCACTTATAAACGTTTTTTTTTGGGCCATAGTTTGATCACCAAAGGCCTTCCGCAACATTTTCAACATGTCCACACAAGAATATTCGTTCCGCAAATAAAATTTGATGCAAGTTCTTTGCTCAACAAAATCACCCATTGTAAATATCGAAAAATAAACTTTTGGTTGTTTACAAAAGCACGTGTAAGTCGGAGATAATTTAACCTTTTGACAAACAGACGCTTGGCAAATGTCATAGATAGACCAACGTAGGAAAAATAATTTAACCTGTCTTCCTAATGCCCGGGAGTTTTAAATGACAATTTCACCTTACTTTTTGATCACAGTATATTCTAAGTATATGCAAATGGGCGTGAACCATCCTCCACATGCCTGATTGTGTGGCACCATCACTGGTGCCCGGGCAAAATAAGCAAACGGGACGGTGATTCTCCCATCAAATGCAGGCAAGTAGTCACATCAGGGGCGAATCAGTCTCACCTTGCTCTCTGTGAAACCGGCGCCCCATTACACTGATGAGCCGTACAGTGCTTCGCGCTTCGTGATGCAAATTTTCTGCCACAAAGCTTCTTCACTTCTTCGAAGCTTCACAGAAGGCTCCTTCCACTTGCCTCTCGGATAAAAATTGTTCTCTTCGAATCGTCGTACGTAAGCCATGGTATTTTATTGATTCCTTCAACTCGATGATCGTTTCTCCTATCCGCTTTTTGGACAGTATGATGACCAAAGAAACGAAACCGATCTACCTAAGGAACAAAAGAGGAAGTAACCCAATTAACACACTAGACAAACAACATAGAAAACAACCATTAGCAGATATCAAACAGAAACAATATCCAGGACTAATACCAGAATTACGAAACATACAATAGAATGACAGTCTAGCTTTACCAAAGGAGAATTGCAAGACATAATGAACCAACATAAAAACGGACAGCACCTGGACCTGACTTAATCGACTACGAAATAATAAAAAACCACTTCCGAATCAATCAACAAACATAACTTGAAGCACTAATCAATGCAATAAACTCATGCGAAATCCCAGAAAACTCGTGCTGAATTCCAATAGCCTCAATTTTTAAACCTGGTAAAGATCAATCGGTCATAAAAATGTATAAATCCATCTCCTTATTATGTCTACCCATCAAAATAGCCAATAGCCTTATTTGAAACATATTCAACTACTGAGTCGAAGAAAACAAACTTCTATCCAAATATTGCAATGCCTACAGAAACCAAAACAAATCAACCATAGCCTGCCTTAACATCCTCTAACAGAAAACCATGTATATAAAAATAGACTGCTCAAATATGTCATAGATGTATTTGTCAATATACGTCAAAGACATTGCCAATGCATACAAAAGAGTAGACCTAGCCGCACTGGAAAAGATTTTAACGAAAATCCAAATATCATAGAGATGTAGAGAGATGTAGAAAGATGTAGAGCATCCATCTTGCATAGGATCAAAAACCTGTACCGGAAAATACAGCTGACACCAAGCAGACAGGAAACCTACAGAAACAACGGACTGTCACAGGGTGGCGTCCCACACCTTTCAACTTATACACTAGCAAACTGCATAGAATCTCAGAGAAAAACACCACATTATCACGGAATTCTCATGATTTTCTACCTCTAAAACAAGGAACAAATGCAGTAGACACAGGAAAACATTCAACCCTTTCATTCTAATATGCCAAAATCTAACACTAACAAATCAACCCAAACTAGGTGCAAGCCGTACTCTTCTCAAAAAGACAAAAACCTGCGCTGCAATTGTGTATCGACAACACCCACATCAGCTGGCAAAACAGCATCAAACACTTTTGGAAAATACGTCCAATGCACTCAATATGCACTCTATGTACATATTGAGATATATTGACAATATATGCAGGAATGCACTCAATAAAGAAGAAGAACACCAACAGATGCACAATCATAAAAAGACGCTAAAAGTTATAGGCAGAGCCACTAATAACTTCAGCCCATCCATACCCCTTAACCTTTACAAGACGCTATTTATACCTGATCTAGAACATTAGTTACAACAGCAGCACAAGCCCCCAAATATCTCCTCCAAAAACGGTCAATATAAAAGCCAAAAACCCTGAAAAGCTGTTTAGGACTTCGCCCAGCATACCAAAAAAATTGTATAATTTTTCAAATACACTTTTGAAGTTGCTACAGAATTAACCACGAAAGAAAGCACAGAGTAACTTTCGGCCAAAGAAATTGGAAAGCAGCTACACTTTCAACAACTTCAACTAGAAAAACCACATCCCAATACAAGCAGCTGAAGTTACGAGGATGGTTCAATAAGTACCGGTGTTTGACGACAGGGGGCGTTCCTGAAGGAAGTTGAGTGGCAACATTTCCAACTCAAACCATCGAATATGGTACGAATTAAGGATCGGCAGTATATAAATTTTTGACAGGTTCTGTATGACTGTAATCACTTCGACTGTACTCACTTTCTCGCAACTGAACCGCCCTAATATGTAGACTTGATTTTTCTTAGTTAATAAATATATTTTTATTCCTTGTTTCCGACTAGTTTCGAAATGAACTTAGGTTGAGTCCCAAAAATTGGTATTATCATCGTGTGCTGCCATCTATCAAACGACGATAAAACAGATTTCAGACTGATGTATAGGGTACTTTTGGTTTGGCAGCCATTCGAGTAAGATTTGTTGCGTCATTTTCTTTAAGACGGAAAAAAAGCCGTGTCGTTCGGGAATTCGCTTTTTGATTTTGGTGGAAAAACAATCGAGAAGATAAAAGTAAAGTTCGATGCTGTTTATGGGGACACTTCGCCATCTATGACCATCCAAGTTTGATATATTGGTTCAACAAATTTAAACGTGGGCGAACACCCGTTTTTGATGAGGACTGACCACAACGATCGTCAGACGTGGTTTCCGAGGAAATTATTCAAAAAGTCTACGAAATGATTCTCGCTGATCGACGAGGTCATAGTATGTCGACCGGAACGGCAATAAATATTTCACATAATAAGTTGGCGATGAAAAAGTTGTCGGCCCGATGGGTGCCGCGATTGTTCACGATGGACAACAAGCAGATGCGGCTGTTAACTTCGAAGCAATGTTTGGAGCAATGTAAGCAACATGTGATGTTTTTGCGTCGAGTTGTCACCGTTGATGAAACTTGGATTCATCATTACGTACGAGAAACTAAGGAACAATCAAAACAATGGATTTCATCTCGGTGAATCCGCTCTAAAGAAGGCGAAGGCGGTCCCATTGGCCGGAAAGGTCATGGAAACGATTTTTCGGGGTGCGAACAGTCACATCCGCATGGATTTTTGGAAAAAGGAAAAACGATCACTGGACAATGCTACAGTGAGTTATTGGACTACTTCGATACAAAAATGCAGACACGGCAGCATTTGCCGAAAGGAGGTGCTGCTATACCATGGTAACGCACCAGCCCATTCATCCGAAGTTATCGTGACGAAACTGCATGAATTGCGTTAAGAATTACTGCCGCACCCCGTATTCACCCGATCCGGCTCCCTGCGACTTTTCACTGTTCCCTAACATGAAGAAGAAATGGCTCGCGGAAAAAAATATAGTTCAAATGAGGAAATCATCGCCAAGACACAGGCGTATTTTGGAGCATTCGACAAATTCTATTTGTATCTTTCTAACAATGGTGTCTTGATTTCTAACATGGGTACTTATTGAACCGCCCTCGTATACATATCACAAATATAAACATCTCCTCTACTAGATCACTCCCACCAAAAACAGCTAAAAACCAATAAACTTCATAACATTAACCGAAAAAAGTTTCTCCAAAAACAAATTAAAGCACTTATAAAACACAACAAAGAAATCTGTGCAACTGACGCAACAAAAAACAACAGGAGAGGAAATAGCGTTCGTCTATCAAAATCAAAACATTTATACAGCCTCCAACATCAGAAACACCACAACAACGCTGAACGAGTGACAACCGTAACTGCGCTACCAGACAGCACTAAATTAACTGAATTACTGACTGTAGGATTTCCTTACACAATATACAAAAGAACAAGGACAGCTGGCTATTAAAAGAAGACATCAGAAAATTTTCACGGACAACCCCAGCAAAACTTATATTCTACAGTGGGTCCCTGGGCACAAAGGACTCACAGACTTTGAACAAACGAACTGCAAAGCTGAAGGAGTATTTTTTCGTATTCGGAACATTCCATCGTTCCCCGTATCTTCGTTCTATTCAAAAATTAGCCGCTTGTGCGCTGCACGACCTCCACCTGTACAGGGAGAGGACGTCTTTGGACCAACGCACCAACACAATTGTAGAGAAAACGATTAACGATTTCCTAAACGGATACCAAGGGTCCTACCTCACTATCTTCTCGCCAACCAACAGATCCTCTCACCCCGCATTCGAGCCGTTCAAACGTTTCTTTGCAAGGCCCGAGCAGGTATTAATCGTCATCCACTCAATCAATTCCAAAAAGTCCAGCGGCGCTGATGGTATCCCAAATTACATACAAAGTAAATGTTCCAACGCCATTCATAAGCCACTCAACATCATTATCAATCACTGCATTAACAATAGATACTCCCCCCCCCCTCCCCGCCTGGAAAACAGCATTGCTACTCCCCACACCGAAGAAAGTGGCCAACGGCGACCTAAAAAAAGTTCAGAGAAATATCCCTGCTCAAATCTAGGGAAAATTTTGGAGAAAACCATCCTACTCTCCTTTAAAGTCTTCGCCAAGCCCCTAGTACCAGCCCCAACAATTTAGTTTTAAAGAAAAGGCCGAACAAGCGGCCTTCCTTCTACACGACTACGACTTCTACAACCGTGGCTTGCTCAATTGACCTTGAGAAAGCGTTCGACTGCGGGTTGGCAAAGGGTCTCTTGTACAAACTCTTCAAAACATACTGCCCCACCCCACTGACGCGGATTATTGCTAACTTGTTAGGTCAAAGGACCCTCCTAGTAAAAATTTCCAATGCCTTTGCTAATTCTATCAACGTTCGTTCTGTTGTTCCCCAAGGTCAATACTTAGCCCCAGATCTTTGACTTCTTTCTCCACGATATCCCAACACAAGTGGAATCGGCAAACGATAAACAGCTTTCTGCCCAAATCAATATCACCAACCCTCTCCCCCACAAAATTCTATACGCCGACAATATACTTGTTCTTGCTGCTCACACGTCCCCTCTAAAGGCCCAGCAAACCATTGCACTACACGTAGAATCCACCTCTCAATATGGGCCCTCTCTATCAACGCCGAAAATCGCGAACTTATATGCTTCCGAAACTCGTCTGGCAAAGGCCACCGATCTGCCCGCCGAGAGCAAAGAACTCTCACTTCAACTCGCTAACGTCCCCGTGCCCCTTGGGAACTCAATAAAATACTTGAGAGCTGTTTAATCTCCACGCCTGCAGAGCCATCGAAAAATCACAGACCCATTATTAGCTGCTGCTTGCCTGTCTGGTTCACTATTTCCCCCACTGTTGCAGAAAAGCTGCAAATTTTCCAAAGGAAAATTTTGAGGAAGTGTCTATCCAAATATAGGAGACCAAACAATTATTTTTTATCTATTCAAACTGTTCACGAAATTGTTTGATTCATAAAATAAGGAGCAAAAGACTGGATAAGTCAATAGATATATATTTTTCATAAAATTGATCGTGTACCAAAAGCAAATAACAAAAGATTAATGATATACATTCATCATTCACATTTAGGCTAGCAAAAATCGGCCGCAAGATGTTACAGAGGCGGTGAACATTCTATCAGCAACAAAATCCTGTTTTCGTCATACAGCACTAGATTATGTCAACTACATAACAATGTTACAAGCAAAGAAAGTACCTTCAATACTTTCAACTGTAAGAGTTTACCCCTAATGAATGTTTTTTCGTCGAACCTTACACATCCTTCTGATTTCAGCTATTAGACTACTATCAAGCATGCAGTACATACTATCATCAAGGCTCAGATCTGTGCAACGATTTCGAAAAGTTCTTCAAAGGATTATCGGAGGAAATTAATGATATGCGCGGTGACTACTTACAATTTGAGAAGTCAATGCAAAATCGACACATGAGTGTGAATAGTTTCATCGACAATAATTGTACAAAACCATCGAATACAATTGAAGGATATCTGTTCAAGCGTAAATCAAAGGGCTTTAAAACATGGAGTCGCCGCTGGTTCTATTTGTGCGATAATAAATTATTGTACAGGTAATTATTAGCTAATGTGTTTATCGTCCTATCTGTGAATTTGTGTACGTTGTCATTGAAGTGATATTTCGAGTATTAGGAAGCGCGGAGACGACGAGACGCATGTGATGGAAGAAGATTTAAGAATATGCACCGTACGGCCGGTAGACGATTCGGACAGACGGTTCTGCTTCGAGGTTATATCTCCAACGAAGTGAGTTTTACCAATCGTAAAGGAATAACGACAATCGGCAAAACGTAATTTCTTCCATAGATCTCACATGCTTCAAGCGGATTCTGCTGAGATGCGGCAGGCATGGATTGGTGCTCTACAGAAAGGAATTGGAGCCGCTATCCACAACAATGCCGTCTCGAGACCGATCAGCTCTCCCACCTCGGGGTTAGGTAACAAGCGCAAAATGTGAGTTTATAAATAAATTGATAAAATTATCAAGCGTTAAATCGAATCATACGAATTGTTTGAAACAGACACTGGGAACAGTTTCTAAAAATTCCCGGCAACTCAAAGTGCTGTGACTGCAAGAGCTCAGAGCCGCGATGGGCCTCCATCAATCTAGGAATCACGCTTTGTATTGAGTGTTCAGGTGTTCATCGTAGTCTTGGTGTGCATTACAGCAAAGTGCGCTCGTTGACGCTTGACGCGTGGGAGCCGGAAAACGTGAAAGTAATGATGGAACTAGGCAACGATACAGTGAATAGAATATATGAAGCCAGAAAATCGGAAAACCCAGACATACAGGAAGCAAGCGAGAATTGTGATATTAGTGTGCGAGAAGCCTTCATAAAGGCAAAATACGTGGAAAAGATGTTTGTGTGTAGAATACCAAAACCAAGTAGTGATGATGAAAAGGACATTGATGAGGAGGCTGGTAGTCGTAAGTGGGTGGTTAAGAAATTTCGCAGACGAACGCGACACACGTCTAGTTCGAAATCGGATAACGAGGAAACGTCCTCATTGAATACAAACTCAATATCATTGAATATATCACGGGAGAATTTGCTGATAGTTGGCGAAGATTTAAACAGTTCGTCGTACGAGAACGAATGCATTCTAGGGTCGGATCAAGAATCCACTGAAGGCGAAGATAATTACTGTGAGGAAGAAGAAGATTTTAGTGATTTAAGTCCAAATCTCTTACTTTATCGAGCTTCAGCCGGACATAATCTACCTGTAATGTGTATGGCTTTTGCATTAGGTGCAAATAAGTTATGGCGAAATGAAAAGGATTTAAATCGTACACCGCTGCATGAAGCAGTGCTTTCAGTAGGTTTTGCTCGTACGTATGTCAAATTTTCATATCTAATCAAAGGAAATTTGTCATTTCAGGGTTCTACTATGGCTTGTGAATATTTATTGTTGAACGGTGTTCCTATTGACACTGTAGATGACTTAGGTTATAGTGCATTGCATTTAGCCACAGCTAAAGGTTGTATTGCACAATCTTATTTACTCTTGAAGCATCGAGCGCGACATGATATTGTAGCGAAAGATGGCAAACAGCCCTTAGACATAGCTGTTGACCAGCGAAACGCTGATATTGTCACACTGTAAGTACCAACAATGCATTCATTTAACTAACATTCATTCAATCTCCATGTTGGAGAGTATTTATCTTTGTGTTTTTATTGATTCGTCCTGTCGAGCTTCATTTTTCATGAAGACGCAATTCCACTATCTGAAGCCATTACAAACTTGTTATGATGGAGATAAATATTATTCGTTTTATTGTTGTCGCATTCCGAAATGATACTGCTTCTAACGGCTGGCGGATGATGCTGCGTTTTTAAGGACGTGTTTTGGCTACTTGTCATCACCGTTTTGACTTTTTTGGACATACAATTTGGAACGTGCTAATGATGGATACAAGCAGCCTAAACGCGTCCCTACAAAAATCGCGGAATGACTTGGGTTAACAGTGAGGGCAGTATGAAAAGAATTTTTACTAATTAAAATTGAAAGACATAAGAATTATAAGAAATTTTCCGGTTAACAGTCTGTCATTGATTTATTATGCAACTTATTTATTACTTAACAGATTCGAATTTCAATCGTAATCTTTCGATTTTCACAAGCGCTTTCCTGAGGTAAATAATAATAAGATTGACTAAACGAAAAACGAAAGATTTCGCCTTTTTTAGAGTATAATTATATTTTCAACAACTATTTGTAGCTGAGAGGTGTCACCGCCAACCCTAAAAGACTTCTGGTAGCATAAAATCTCCTGACTATCCACTACGCACTTTCCTTGCCTTCTGGAAAACATAGCATAAAATCATTTGTATAAATCCCTCAATCTAGCCCTCTTTGTTTAGTAGCGGAAGATGTCTTCAGGTGAGTAGGGTTCCCATTTGCATTTGGATAGAGGGGCATGTATTACGGTGAAATTGATCTCCTTTTCTCTGCGCCAACTGCGAATATGCCTTTCTTTTTGAGCGGAACCGCCTGAGTATAGTTGTTTACTCAATTTCATTTGTCTTGCGATGTTTCCAGATTTAATCATCTAACTAGCTGGAGAAGGCCGAAAATTCAGAAGGTGACTCTCCCGCCTGCAAAGAAGGCATATCAGGGATCATCTGCGACAACGGATCTAATTCCCAATCTCAAAGACATGATTTTCCATCATGTATTGTAACGGTTGAAAATACTCGTGGAAAGTGAGTAGCTGCGAAAGTCTGTTATACATTAAAAATAAACAATACGACATGTAATATATAATGAAAAATACTTTCGCTCGAGCCCAGTACCTAAGACAACGATTGAGCGTACAGTCCATCTGTCTCGTGTGACATTCATTCATTTTTGGTGCCACAGCCTATTCCCACTCTTCTCATAAAATAGCCTCCGCATCTTCTCCCCTTTACGCTCGTAGATCATTCTTTTGGTTTTCAGCAGGGAGCACTCTGGGCATCATTCCCGCTATAGCAGCAGAGAAACTATGTAGCTCGAAATTCCGATGTTAGGAGCGTCTAACCAAATAACAAATCTGTAAAGGAATGCATCCCCCTGCGGCTACGAGCTCAGGACGGGTCTTCTGGTGGAAATGAAAACCCAAATTGGCGACACTAAACAAGAAGCTTCGAACAACTGTGCCCTTGCCTGCCTTCGTCCTGATTTGGAAGAAAAGACTTATCTGCGAGTCAAAATTAAAGCCTATTTCATCGTCTTCTTAGAGTCGATATTCGTATCTTAAATTCAAATGGAAATGTCCATAAGGAATCACTTTCTAGCCAACGTGACCATCTGCAATTTTTTACTCACCTTTACCGACAATCTTTCGTGCATGCGACGCTAATAATGCACCCGGCGAATAAATCCGCCTCGTCTTCTGCATAGCCGATGTAGGGCATCTTCTCTGGCATCTACAGGCTCCAAAGTTGGTCATAGGAGGAATTTTTGAAGTCCCGTACCAAAACAGAATCCTGTGAAGCACGTAATATGACTTATTTTCTGTGCCGCTCCTCTTCTTCGTCGTGGATTAGCTAGTGGTCCCTGAGATAGTTCCTGAAAATATGTAAGGAATACTTTAAACTTTCAAAAATCCACGCATGTTTGTTTATTGTATAGAATTGAATGCATTCGTCACATTGAACATAGGGTGGCATAGTATGCCTTGAGTAGTGGTTGTATGGTTCTATGGTTCGCTAGCGGAACCTTTTCAACTATTTCTATGATAACACCAACGGTGGATCGTTTAGTCCTAAAGCCGGTTTGCTGTGGAAACAGGTCTTGCCTCGTTAAATTGCGGGGTTCAAACATATCGCCAGCGGAGTTAAGCATGCATAAAGGCCTATTTGCCAAAGATATATCCGGATTTTGTTTCCATTACTGGTAAACAAAAGCCTCACATCAGTCTCGCATCTAATGAATTTACCCTCCTAGCATACTTGAATGCATTAAGCAGCTAATATCAAATAAAGTTAGGATGCGTCTATTTTTTAGGCTGCATCTAGTTTCAAGGCGTTTCAATTCTTCATGGTCTGTCTTGTAGAGAATAACAAACACTCAAAGACAAAAAAACAGAGGGAAACAGATGAACAATCTTGAAAAGTTCATCTACTTCGAAACTACAAGTCTTGTTTTCGAGTTCCTTCCCCACCGAGCTTTAGAGTGATCCAAGCTTCGTAGACCTGATGATCTTTGCTGGGGTTTTACCAACAGAAGGATTTCCTATCGTCGAGAAACCTACGAAGAAGTTTTTGTACTGATCAATTTTTCAATGATTTCCACTGAGTTCCGCACGGAAGGATATAATGTTGGGGTCGACGGTGGAATAAAGATGAACAACGTGCAAACCTCATCACGTTTCTCATTACTCATTCAAAGTGGAGCATATCTTCAGTTATGGTCTCTTTAGTCCCCGTTAATGCCCCCCGCCATAAGTCCAACCATGGAAAGCTTAACGACGTATCTCCGGACACCAATTTTTCCATTGATTCACCCCGTGATTAGGGGTTGGGGAAGATAATAGTTAATTTTGAATCTGTGTATCGTACACTGCTTTTTTTTGTTTCGCGCCTCCTATTCAAAATCATCTAGTAAGGAATCATGGGTTTTTTTGAATGTGCTCTTGCATTTTACCTAAAGTAGGTGTATCGCTTTCGTTCATAAAGTCGTGAAAGGTCCTGGCCGGCGTCTCTTGAGAGCTGCTTGCCTCTGGGCAAGACATTCCCACTTCAATCGGCTTCGGATTGAAATCACACTGTGACAGGGTCCCGCCAGTCGACTAGACCTAGACTGAAAGCATGGAGTTGACAATTCAGTCTGAGAAAGACATTGAAATGTGCCATATTCCAACTAACCAATTCAATTCGTTATCAATTCCGTCCTTCTGCTCATAGCTATTAGTACGGTTACAGGTCCAGTGGCAAACCCAGATGATGACTAAGCTAGATTGTTCATACAAACACTCTGGCTCAAATATCAGCACGCAGTCAACTCCTGTTTTTAAACGCCGCATCAGTAAAGATAGGAAATTTACTTCAGTACTCCAGTAAATTCTGTACGACTGTTCGTCCATGCGCAGGTTCGTCGTTAGGACCAAGAATCTCATTATGCACTCTTTTTTTAAATAAAAAAAAACCCGCCTCTTGACACGGGAACCCGATTCAGTTCTAAATTCAGTTCTTTAGCTTTGCTCAAAAGGCATAATGCTTCACAGATGCGTTGTTTTGCTTTCTGTGCGATATTGTCACACTTGCGTGGCATTTTCACTCTAGCAGATCCTAGTCGGCGTTTTCGAATAACCGCTACTTCGTACGGAGAGGCCCCTATTTTATTTGTCCGTCCCGTAGCATAAGGATAATGGCAGCTTTTATATTGAGCTCAATGTTTCGTTTTATTTTTGTAAGTCGGTGACAATATTCCTCCCATCTGTTGGTTTTATAAAGGTGGAGCAGCACTGAAAACTAGAATCAGTAAGGTAGAAAAAAAAGGATAATTCAAATACACATACCAAGCCGCCGTTATGTGAATTAATTAACTGAAATTTTATTCATTTTTATTAAAATCATGTATGATTGTAAGAAATAGTCTTCTATCAATAGATACTAATTTGATTGAGTATAATCCAAGGTTTAATGTCATTTTCTTTCATAAGAACATCGATCGTTTCCCGTAGCAGATCAGTAAAATTATTTGGTGGTATTCTTACCATTGGTTAAATGCCCGCAGTAGATGCATTGTCGAATACAATGCCGCCGTCAAAATCATTAAGAAGTGAAAAACGAATTGATGTGGTTGCAGTGGCAGAGTTTCTTGCCATTTTGGAAATTACCTTAACCTTCAGTTACCGATCCTCATTTTCAGTACATAGTTGCCGAGGTTAGGTCATGGTGACACCATATTTGAAGTCACGCTTGTATTCAAATGTATAATAAAAATATGTTAAAATTATATTATTCTGAATGATTATTCGATAAACGTGTTCACGACTGACTAACAAAAGATCGAGTCAAAACAAGCAGCTACTAAAAGAGACAGATATATAACCCTATTGATTGTTAAAATATTCCTGTTTCAACTTGCGCGGTGTCACACCGAAGATAGCGTATCGCCGAAACGCGTCTGTGACGGGAACAACGTAAGTAACGGGAAATGACGGTAATCACGTCCCCTAATAGTGTCCCTGCTAGATCTGATTTTAAAATCTTGCTTCTGGATACCGATGCTACAGGTTCGGCTGGTTCATCTTTCGTTATATTCCATCCGTTATCCACTGAATCCAAATTGAAATATAATTGAAAAGCTTGTATAATTCATTTTGTTTTAATGATTAATAAATAAATAAGGCACAAATGTCACATAGCCATTCTCCATTGAACTAATTCGTAAAATTGAATAATACGCCCTTCGTGTATTGGTTATAATCGATAAAAGCATTTGCCTCTCAAATTGTTTTCCATGTATTTTTATCGATGATTTGATTCTCCTTCATTCCACCAAAGTGAATCGTGCATATGAGGAACACACCTCTTTTCAATCCCAGTCTTATAGCAAGATATCTTGTTTCCTGCTGTTGTTTCGCCTTTTTTCAATGAAACCTTTTCAGACTATTATCTATTTTTCCTTATAGTACCGGGAATTATGATTTTTTCAATAGGATAGTAGTTCTAATAGTAGTCAGACTTTGCAAAGTGTATCTGAGTTGTCTTCCACTCAAATGCCAGGTCCTCTATATTTGCCGAAATATGTCTACTCATCGGAAAAATGGGTCTCTGTTTACGGTTCTGTGCCCCAATTATCTTCTCCTCGGTCATTGTGTACCTGTCCCATAAGGATTCTATTCCCCAAAAACTTCTTCATTTCTCTCTCAGAGATTTCTTTCCACTTAAGTTATTTTTTTTTAAACTTGTTTTGGTGAAAATACTTATTTGACTGCTACATGGAACGCAAACAAGTTCTCACACATAAAACTCTCACTCTTAAAATTTCATAGGCTTAGAGCCCTTGCTTATAAGTTTTCCGTGCACCACCGCTTCGCAGAACACGACGAGAAAACGCGTCTCGATTAGGGATAAAGAATATGACGAGTCCACTTGTTTCCCGCGAAGAATATGTAAACAGGAAAAATAATAGAACGAGCTGAAGATGGCTGTATGCAGCCGAAACGCGTCCTCGAGACCCACAAAGCAAGGCTCGGCGGACCCAAGCTACCCAGAGGAAAAATAATGTTTGATGATTCAACACTTACTTTACTTCACATTTGTCGGAATCAACTTAAAAATTGAGTCATTACTCATTGATTTTTAAACAAATTCTTATGTTAACAAATATCACTCAGACATACTTCAGAATGCGTATAACGACGCCATCAACAACTGTCGGATCCCCGTATCAGCCAGACAAATCGGAATAGTTCCAATATTGAAACCCCACAATGACAAACAAGACATTGACAATGACAGACCGATTTCACTGCTAAGTGTTCCTATCAAAATCCTAAATGGCTTAATCAAAGATGTGTAATCAAAAACAGAATTAACAAGATACTCCAACAAAACAACTCCATCCCAGCACACGTTCATGCGGACACCCAAAACAAATCAACAACCACCTGGCTAAACACACTCCTTTACAGGATTTCGAACAATAACTCACCTAAATACAAAAAAAATACAATAATCGACATTACAAACGCTTACGAAAATGTTGACCTCTCTATTCTGGAAACAACACTTACCAGACTAAACATACCCATAACACTAATAAACTGGATAATGCAACTGTACAATAACAAAACAATCCACCTAGACAAACACAAAACTAACATCACAAATGGTCTCCCACAAAGTGACGCACTTAGTCCTATACTTTTCAACGCCTATACGCTCACACCACATGACATCTCTAAACCTAACACTACAGTATTACAGTATGCAGACGACTTCCTCATTCTTCAGGAAGGTAAAAACTTGAATGAAACCATAACTCAAATGTAAAACAATATTACAAAGTTTGCTGACACAAGCGCATCCCTTAAACTACCCATAAAAACCAGACAAAGTTCAAAACGTACTCTTTGGTAAGACAAAAAACCCAGACAATTTCACCAAACTGCACAACAAAATCATAGCCTGGAAAAACAACATATAATACCTCGGCAGAATCATCAACAAATCAGGAAGTTCCACCGACATTAAGGAACACTACAACACTTTCCGCAATAAAAGTAATATAATCAAAAGGCTATGCAAACCAACTAACCTGTTCAGTCCAGCCACGGCACTTAACATCTACAGAACATGAATAAGACCCAAATTGGAGTATGCGATAAACACCATGGCCCATGCCCCGAATTACATCTTCCATAACATTGATAAACTAAAAGCAGACATTATTAAGCAATATCTCGGTTTACCACCCAGTACCCGCAATATATACACTTTTGACATAGCAAGAGAACTTACTACCAAAGAAAGAACCGAATACCTAACGACCAAAGAAAAAGTCAAACAAATAAACTTAAATGGCCTCAAAACAGCGGACATAAACACCGATTCCCCATCAAAAAAACAGTTACAACCACATACTCACAAAAACACCGACTCTTAACACATCTCAGACCACTGCTCCACATAAACAAACCGCTAAACATGAAAATTCGATGCGACCCTTTAGAACCTTTCCACAACTACAAAACACAGATGCAATTGACCTCAATCGAATTTTCAATACCTACATTCAGGAATTAAAAACAACAAACACAAAAATAATAACAGATGCGGCCAAGTATACGTTCGGGACTGGTATAGCCTACAATGAAATTATGAGTAACATCACTAACTCATACAATCTTAGAAACTCAGTCACAGCCGTGAATGCGGAAATAGCCGCAATACACGCGGCCCTCACAGAAATAGATTTCTTCCCTAATACAAACTGCCATTTATTCACGGACTTTACCTATACCGCATTTATTCCTACACCGCATTAATAAACATCAAATTCAAAAAGGACAACAAAAAATTAGTTGAAGAAATCTGAAATTACATGAATGAACATGTAAATGTAATATTCAACTTCATCTGGGCTCCAGGTCATAGAGGTATCACAGCACTCCTTGAGGTAGACACTCTAGCCAATACACACACTATGAATTGGATGATGTCCTGAGTGATATTTATACCGAAATCCACATAACATGGCAGGAACAAATTTCTCACACTATCGGCAATGTCAAATCTAGTCTATGGACAAATGCCCCACACCTAAGAATTCTAACAGACCCTGATTCCATAAAAGAACAATTAACCCGATATCCTGCAAAAGCATAAACAGACTCCTAGTAAACAGATCCTATAATTATTTTTTTTGTTTGGGAGGTGAAGGCTATTTACGCCCTGAGTGTCGGACTCCCCCGCTCCCGGACTACCGACTAAACACCTCCCCTGTCATACCGAGAACCTAGCCTGGAACTGTTTGTCACATTACTTCGGACTAGGCCTCATTAATCATCGCTTAGCGATGTCTTCAGGCTAAGGGAAATCTCTCTTTCTCCACGGATGGATAGGAAGGAATTGCGATTAGTAACTATAATATTTCGTTACAGAGATGTTCCCTCCCTCGCCAAGCGATCCATTATGTCCTTCTTTATAATGAGTACTGTCCGTGCGTAATGCGACACACAGTTCCAATTGTCCTTTGATTTTATCATTTTTCCCGTTAAATTTTCTGGGGAAAGTACGCCAATTTTCTCCGAGAGATGCGAACGGAGCCTTGTGAATATACTACACGTAAAGAACGTATGGCAGGCGTCATCCGTCAACACGCAAGTTGGGGATGGCGTTTTTCCCATCTTATATAGGTAAGACTGAAAATACCCGTGACCACTGAGTAGTTGCGTCAGATAATAATCAGTCTCACCATGCATTCTGTAGAACCACGGCCCCAAGTCACTTATCAGCCGTGCGGTCCACCTGCCTCGCGTTTCGTTTTCCCATGTTTGCTGCCACAAGGTTAGGGTTCTTCTCCGTTCCTCTCGGCTGACGGTTTCTCTCGCCGACTCCCCCCTACGTGAGTACACACGTTTCCGTTCGTCTGCAAGTAACTTAATAGGAACCACCCTCGAGATTACCAGCACTGCAGGTTCAGAGACAGTGCGGTATGCAGCCGCTATCCGCAAAGCTCCTTACCTCTGCACCTGTGCCAGACGTCTTCGGTACGTCTCTTTACTAAGAGCGTCAGCCCAAACCTCGGAGCCATACAAGAGCACTGACTCCATTGCACTCATCAGTAGACGTCTTTTGTTCGAGGTTGGCCCCTGCGTGTTAAACAGATTCTATAATAAAGAGAGGCTATATAAAATAAAAAAGATAACGACGGATGAGTGTCAACATTGTCAGGAACTAGACACACCAAGCCACAAAATCTTTAATTGCACCAAATATAACACGCACATGAATAAATTTGATTTTTTCAACAAATACAGCAACATAAATTACTAACAAAAACGATAATCAACTCCTTGACGCACTCTGTAGCTTCCTTGAACAAGCAAACATCACCATATGAAACAACACAACATACCACACACGCAAGCTCCTTAACATCACATACAATCCTCAAGTTCCTAATATCCTAACCTGAACGAGGAATGATTATAAATATAATTATTTATAATCATTCCCCATTATGAAGGAAAATAAAAAATGAATAGAAAAATAAGCGACAACGCTGGCCAGTGCCTAGTGTGCCAGGGCCAATTTCTCTTCGGTCTTTTGACAGAAGAACCACGAGAAAAAAAAAACAAATTCTTATAAGTCCTTTATTGCGTAGAGTTCACTTTCTTTCTTAATATCATCTGCACGGTTTGGTGACCGAAGCACGAACCAAAGTTCTTGGATTACTTGACTCAAACGTTCTGGTTGAGTAAATCAGCAACCTAGGAATTCTTTACTGGAACGAATTTTTAATATTTATGTTATATTTTTGTAACACTCAAATTTGTATTATAACACAATTTCAGTCTTCGTCTAACTCGTCTGAATGAAGAGATTGGCATGAGCGAAGAGGCTACCGGCGAAGATGAAACCTACAAAGATGTCATGAAAGATTTCTCGCACTTTGCTTCAAGTCAACCGAGACTGCTTCGTAATCGAAACGATAACAATAACGTTTAGATAAATGAATCTTGTAATTTATAGTTAAAAACTTTATACACACACATATGACAAGCGAAATATAAGAATCATTCACCTTTTTTTTTTAATTACAATACCTATAAATAATAGAAAGGGGAAAAAATCAAATAATTACGATAAAATATATTTTAATTTGTATAACAATATATATCTTATTACTATTTATTGACTTAATTATGTTAAAATGAAGGTTTATTTCTATTTGACATCTTCCAATTGTTGTTTTAGCTGCTAAGTTTAAAACGTTTTGCTTTTTTATCTTTGCATTTCTTATCGTAACGATATGATCGTTGTATTTACACACTAAGTAATGTTATTGTTGTAAAATGATGTTTTTTTTAAGCGAAAAGAATAACACGTTCGAATAGATACTTCATATGCTTTTGAACTTTGGTTTGGTCTCGAATGATTTAATGTGAGACAAAGCTGTATTTTCAATTTATCACGCATTTCTCGCCTTTCTGTTATGTACTATCTCA
Organism: Stratiomys singularior; assembly: GCA_954870665.1. Classification (NCBI taxonomy): domain Eukaryota; kingdom Metazoa; phylum Arthropoda; class Insecta; order Diptera; family Stratiomyidae; genus Stratiomys; species Stratiomys singularior. The sequence goes on along the minus strand of OX940878.1, from coordinate 26,245,129 downwards.
ATAAAGACGAAATTCCTTTCAATATAACAAACAATTGAATGCGTATTAGTGCCAAAATCAATGTGCAAACGGCTTATACAAAACGAAATAACTAATTACAACGAAGAATGTTATTGTTACAATGTTGCTAAGTGGAAAATAATTTAAGAATTTGAATGCGGTAGCTTTCAGCTCTTGCAAAGAACTTTAAACGAATGTGTTTGTTGCACTTAAATTGTCTTGACTTACTGAGTTTAATTGGTAAAATATATATAGATCATATTGTAATACTCTAAATGATGAAAATTCTATCATAATATTACGCTTGTTAAAATTTCCCGTCCGCTCAAGAATATAATCATGCATTCCCATTTATTGCTATAGTTAATTATTAAAAAATCATTCCTGTAACCCTCAGTCTTGACTATGAAAAGAATTATCTGAATGGTGCTCACAATTGAAATGTATATCATCCGAATTGGTTTTATTGTGCGTCTGTCTTTTAATTCTCCTTTTAACTCAACAAAAAGCTGTTAAAATTGAAAATCTTTTTTATAATTAAAATAAAGCTTTCGACAGTTAAATCATTGTGAAAAAAACGCTTTCAAAAGAGTTAATCAAGCCCTACTAAATTCTAACAACTAACATACTAAACTAAATGACAACGGTCAATGCTTTACCTTGCTCACAATCATTAGCAAACTTGCTCACCACACACACAATGATTTTGTTTTGCAACGATTCAGTTAAATTGAAACTTAAACTTGTTTGCTCAACATTGATAGGAGGCGATATCATATTCTCTTCTTGCAAGAAACTCACGTTTGGCTTACACGTAGATTCAGGAATTGTCTAGAGTAAATTATCTTTAGGATCGATACATCAATTTAATTTGTTACAGTATTAAAGCATAAGTATTGGAGTTAAAGCGCAATACCTTCAAATCACTTCTCGTCGACTTCATCAGTTAATTGATGAACGGGTTGACACATTTTATACATTTATGACGTGAGAAAAATTATAATTTAAACTGCAAGGATCAAGTCGAAAAACATTACAAATATCTATTTTGATTTATAACTAGACTTATACAATTATATTAAATCATTATAAAAGTTGTAATGAATTGAATTTGAATAGATAAATATAATGAGAACAATAAATGAAAATCATAATATATTGGAGATCGACAAGTAATGATTGGTACCTTAATGTATACAAAAATAAAAACAACTTTTCTACTTAATTGTTATAATAAATATTATACTTAACTTGTATGTGTACTCGAATAAAAGTATGCTATTATTGCTGAACGAAATTTATTCTATGTTTTCAATCAGTATACTTAACATTGAATGTACTACAGCCTAATCCGTCCACATATTGTAAGTCTATGTGCCTTGTTTTGGCGCATCCTCAATGTAATGATGGTCAAGCTTACATGAAGACGAACGAAAAGAAGTTTGGTGACTTGGTACCAAAATTCCAAGGCAACAGGCATTGTGAATACTTATTCATTCATTCTAAATATCGATCAGATCGCCATCATAATACCTTGTGACAGTCTGCCGTGTTTTTCCATCTATCAAACGACGATACAACAAATTTCAGACTGATTGATAGGTTAGTTTGGATTTGGCAGCCATTTGAGTGAGACATATTTCGTGATTTTCACTGAGATGGACAAAGAGCAATATAATTGCTCTGGACAAAGAGCAATATAATTCGGTAATTCGCTTTTTGTTTTTGGGTATGGATCTATTTCGATGGAAAAAACTGCGAGGAAATAAAAGTAAAGTTGGATGCTGTTTATGGAGACATTTCGCCATCTATGACCACAGTTAGATTTTGGTTCAACAAATTTAAACGTGGGCGAGCAACCGTTTTTGATGAGGAGCGACCAAGACGCGATTCTGAGGAAATCATTCAAAAACTCTACGATATGATTCTTGCTGATCGACGAACGAAAGTGTGCGAAGTAGCAGAGACCGTAGGTATATAATTGCCGAAGACCAGAACGGCAATTATTATTCAACATGACAAGTTGGCGATGAAAAAATGACCGGCCCGATAGATGCCGCGATTAACTTCGAAGCAATATTTGGAGCAATTTAAGTAAGATGCGAAGTTTTTGCGTCGAGTTGTCACCGTTGATGAAACTTGGATTCATCATTACATACCAGAAACTAAGGATCAATCAAAACAATGGATTTGATATCGGTGAATCTGCTCTAAAGAAGGCGAAGACGGTCCCAACGGCCGGAAAGGTCTTGACGATGATTTTTTAGGATGTGAACGACGTCATCCTAATGGATCTATTAGAAAAAGGAAGAACGATCACTGGCCAATGCTACAGTGAGTTATTGCACAGCTTCGACAAAAATTGGAAGGAGATATGGCGGCAAACTGCGTGAATTGTGTTACGATTGTTTACTTGTTCCCTAGCAAGAAGTAGTGGCTCGTGGAAAAAATTAAGCTCAAACGCGGAAGTGATCGCCTTGACAGAGGCGTATTTTGGAGAGAGGGGTTAAAAAAATGCCAGGAACGTTGGAAGAAGTATGAAAGTGTACTATAAGGGGGAGAAATAATATGATTTGAAAATTAATTTCGTAAATCGTCTATAGCAGAATCGCCCATGAAATCCGTTATTACTGACGGTATAGATACGCAAGGGGAAGACAAAACCAGGCTTTTCTGATCATACTTCTAGCGGCACCCAGAACTACACTTGGTGCGCTAGTCACGAAAATAACGTTAGGTCACAGTAGCGTCAATGCAATCACAGAGGAACAAAAAAAACGATCTCTTCGATATCGGGAGTAACCGGAGGATTCAGTTGTCTCAACTACTGAGGTTATAGAGAATAAATTATAGATAATAGGAAGGCGTTTGATCGTTTTTTGGACTAAAATTCGACAAAAGCTTCATAATATCAGCCCATATGGTGGTTGCTGTAGGTCCGCCCGTATATGCAGTCAAGTGGAGGGGCGAGCCTGTTCTATTAGTTGTAATATTGCAACGAAACATACGATAGAAAGCGACGGTTTTAAAGAAGACTCAAATAAGTACAACAACTGCTCGAAGAGTAAATTTATGAATAAAAGGATAATACAGGCGGCCCTCCACTTTCGCACATTTCGTTATTGCGCACGTATTTATAAAATCAACATTTTAATTCTCTGTGGCCGGATGTCACCTTTCAGGGGCATCTGGCTAGCCATCAGATTACAATGTTGTTCGGATCAAAAGGTCAAAATAGTTTCAGTCTTGCGTTAGGACGTGCGTCAATGTATTCTGTTCCGCTGATTTATTTTTTGAAGTATAAAAATTTCGTATTCGTTTTGAAGTATAAAAAAACTAAATTGATAAATGTGAGTCAAAAACGGAAAAACAGTAGTGTTGATACGAACAAAAAAAAAGAAATTAATGACTTATAAACTTTAAACGATCGCGACAAAGATAGAAATAATTAAACGTTCCGAACACGGTAAATCTTATGCTTCAATCGAACGTTTGTAGGTTGTAACAGGTCTACGATCTATTCAATTTTGAAAAATAAAAGTAAAATTAAAGAATAAGTTCAAAATTGTGGAAATAATTCTTCAAAGATTGTTTCTTAAAGAAACGGCATAGTGATGGATGTAACAAAAAGATCTTTGTCATCATTGATTGATGATCAACATCAAAATAATGTCCCTCTGAGTGTTCCAATTATTCAAGCAAAGGCTCGTAGTTTGTATGAAGATTGGAAGTTTAGATTAAATAAAAATTCTAACACGGTATTTCAAACAGGTAATGGTTGATTTGACAAATGTTAAATTAGATATTTTTTACATTAGATTATGTCATTGGAAAATTGGACAATAAAGATGATGCAGATAAAGATGCAGTTTCCTCAGTGTCCAAAATTGCTGGAGATGGTGAATATTCTCCTAGTTGGACATTCAACGTTGATCAAACGGGTTTGTTTTGGAATAAAATGCCCAATTGTACATTTTATCGAAAAAACAATGAGTTGCAAGCCCTCCAAAAACTGATTGACGTTACTTCTTGATGGATTCTTAGCTGGTGATTAAAAATCGAAGCCGTTGTTAGTTTACTAAGCAGAAGATCCTACAACATTGAAAGGGAAAGATATGGAATTTGCTTCCAGTCATTTAGAAATCAAATAAAAATGCCTGGGTTACTGCGTTAATATTTTATATTAAAATATTATAATATAAAGATAGGATAGTATATTTATATTATAATATAAAGATTCGTTTAATAATCATTTCGTGCTGATAGTTGCACAATATTGTAAAAATAATAATTTATAATTTAAAATTAAAAAAAAAATCTATTAATTTTGTTCCAGGACAAATCTCTTTAGAATTTATACCCGAGTATCAATGATGTGTTTCTTCCTCCCAATACTGAAATAAATAAAAAATATTATGAAAAATATTTTTAACCCTAAAATGCATTTTGTATCATAAATGATACATACTGGAAAAATCAATATTAATCGGCATAGAATATCACTTTCATCACAACGCTAATTTCATCATATTTGTAACAAAGCGCTCCAACCATTTTGCATCAGACTGTAAAGAGAAATGCGACAATGATAACGGCACTTCTGATTTTGCGAAGAAGTGACACTTAGGAGCTCATCAGTGGTTTTGGTCGTGCTTGTTTGATTTTGTTTAGGTGTTCGTAATCGACCCTAAGTTTTGAAAAAAAATTAATAATATTTGTGAATATCTCCCGATTGTGTCAGTGGTGCTTCCATAAGAAAAAAAGCAGTGCTTTTGATGTAAGTGGGAATTTTGTGGTATGTATCACATAGGTTACAGTGGTCTTTGCTTTATATTTAGAATGAACCCCGATGAAAACGAAAGGCCCCTGAAGCTGCATGAGTTTAAGTCAAGGTTCAGGCTCAGTCAAGGCTCAGTTTTTAATTGACAATTGGGATGTTAGCGAAGATGAATTCGATCATTCTGAAGATGAAGAAAACTTCGATATCGAAAACATTCCAATTGTTTTTGATTATGAATTAGAAGAGGAAGTAAATGTGACTGAAAATGAACGTCTATATCAAGAATATGATGAACGAGAATTGCAAAATTATAAAGATTCTTTCAAAAATATAATTTGGAAGAAAAAAACCTTATATTAAATGAAGAGCAAAAGCAGTTCAGAGGAGACAGTAATCTGCCTTTATCGGTATCGACATTAGAAAGTCCCCACGATTATTTCCGATACTTCTTTGATGATGAATTGATCAACTCAATTGTACAAGAGTCCAACGTATATGCAAAACAGAAAGATATAGGTACTACAAACCATTTCAAGGCTGCAGATGTAAAAAAATATTTGGGGGTATGTATATTCATGTCTGTTATACACTTACTCAATATAAGATGCTATTGGACTACAAAGCTTGGAGTGCCACATATCAAAGAAACGATGAGTCTAAAGCATTTCGAGAATGTGAAGAAATTCGTACATTTCAACAATAATTCAAAAATGCAACCTAAGGATAATGACGATTTTGATCGATTGTTTAAACTTCGGCCTGTTTTGGATTATTTAAACGCTAAATTTGCAAGCATACCATGCGAACAATATTTGTGTGTGGACGAGCAAATATGTTCAACAAAAACGAAGCACTATCTCAAACAATATTTGCCGATGAAGCCCCATAAATGGGGTTTCAAATTTTTAGTTTTGAGCGGCGTCGGTGGATATGCTTATAACTTTGAAATATATACGGGATCCAATATAAAGACACTACCAACAGAGCCAGACTTGGGATATTGTGCTAATGTTGTAGTCCGGCTTCTTCGAAACGTCCCAAAAAACCAAAATTTTCGAATTTTCTTTGATAACTTTTATTCGACGATACCTTTGATTTCTTACATATCTTCCATGGGTATATTTTCTTTAGGGACAACAAGAAGGAATAGAATTCCTAATTGTAAATTGCCTACTGACACTGACACAAAAAAGGATCCAAGAGGCAGTATTTATGAATTCGTTTCTAATGCAAATGGCACAGATATTACAACTGTTGCGTGGAAGGACAATAAACTTGTCACATTGGTGTCGAATTTTGTCGGCGCATTACCTTTAGCAAAAATTCAAAGCTTCGACAAAAAACAAAAAAAAGTAGAAATTTCATGTCCTTCGATTGTCAAAGAATACAACCGACACATGGGTGGTGTTGATCTTCTAGATAGTTTGATCGGAAGATATAAAATAATGATTCGAACGCGAAAGTGGTACTTACGAATATTTTATCATTTACTTGACCTTACCCTTGTGAATAGCTGGTTGCTATATAGAAAAGCTTGCAAAGGAAAATTTTTTGAACTTGACGGAATTTCGATTTGAAGTTGCAGAATGCTTGTGCAAATCTGACTGCGTAGTTACGCCTAAACGAGGTAGACCAAGTCTGGTCAATATCAAGAATGAAATTCAGGCGAAAAAATTGAGAGGACCAACGAGCTACATCTCCCGAAACCAATACGTACTGATAATATAGGACACTGGTGCCATTACACCGAAAGTAGATACAGATGCAAAATGCCAGGGTGCAAAAAGCTTACATATGTAATTTGTGAAAAGTGCGGAGTTGCACTTTGTTTCAATAAAGGAAACAATTGTTTTAAAGATTTCCACCAATAAATTTTTATTGCCCCACTAACAAGGCCTAAATTTGAGTTTTTTATTTAAACATAACTCATAAATCATAACTAATGATTTATTTATTTTTTCATAATTGAATTAAGATTATAATAAATGTTGTGATACTTATTACTAGAGAAAAAGAACTGAATTACTTTTGTCAATACCAAAATAAGAATAACAATAAACTGTACTGCATAAGTTGACTTCAACTTTCTATTTTTAATACTACCCCCAAAGGCCAAAGTATCATTTCTGATATATACAGGAAAAATCGAATTTTCAGGACATTAGGACATAATTAATTTTTTTCATTATTTTTCCCGAATTTTACATGTTAGAATACATAACTGTGATTTTTTTCGCTCAAAACAAAAAAATGGTGCATTTTAGGGTTAATACATATAAATATTATAATATAATATTCATATCGGAAGGCAGCCGGAAGGCTCGGAATAAAAATTCATGCTGCACTTTTCTACTAATGCCAAAAGATAATAAAATGTACCATTAAATTCAAAGAAAAGTATAGTTCAAGATATTCGACTGAACAAGTTTTTCTGAGGAACAAGAGTTGATGCTGGCCGAAAACAAGAGCTTGGCGAAGGCAACTGCTTTCAATAAAGTGAATGTCAATGAGTTCTTTGACAATTAAGGAAGGTATCTAAATTCGGGAGAATTCACTTCTGATATAGTGCTAAATGTTAATGAAACTGGTCATGCTACAGTATTAAATCCCCCCCAAAGTTGTTGCACAATTAGGAGCGCGCCAAATCGGCCAGAACATTTCTGCTGAAAGGGGAACTATGATCACAGTATACATGATAGTAAATGCAACAGGCAATGCTATACTTCCAGTATTTTCCCAAGAGCAAGAATGCATGACAGCGCGATGTTTGGCGCACCTACGGGTAGTCTTGGTGTTTCCAATAGCCCAAAACGCTCGTGGATGGCGGGGCCTTTATTTTTAAAGGTTCTTCAGCACATCAAACAACACACTAGGTGCAGTAAGGAGGATAGGATTTTGTTAGCGATGGATAACCATGAAAGCCATTGTACAATTGATACAATTTTATATGCCATTTTTATTTTATATGCCACATTGCACACACCGACTCCAGCCACTAGATCTAGGCCTAATGAACCCGTTTAAAGGAATGTTATGGGGGCTCCAAAATGACTTTCTTACAATCTGGCAGTTTTAATAAACATTGCTTATCTTTCTTCATTCACGAGCAGGAACATAATTGCAGCGAACAACCCGTTCCAAGTGAGGGGTCTCATGCTACTGAAACTGATGACACAGATACCCCAGATAGGCCAACAGTAAACACTGGACCAACTATATTACCAGCAGATGTGCGAACTTATCTGACGATTCAACCAAAGAGTCACCGGAGCAACAGAAGAAAGGGTCAGTTCACGCATATTAACAGAGACGCTTACATAAAACCAAAATTCAGGAAGATACAGAAGTCCGCAAAGCTTGAAAAAAACTTTGTGATGATAAACATTCCAAACAACTGAAGTAACAGATTACCACAGATGTAGAGCAAATAGAAAAAAACGTTCCCCAGCCTTCAACTTCTAAGAGAACGTCTCCATCCAACAAGGGAACTGTTGATGATGGGATAGAAATTGGAAATTTTGTTATTGTTATGTACGAAGGAGCGCTATACCCCCGAAAAACTACCAAAAAATTAGATGCTGATCTGGTAGTTGTCAGTGCTATGACAAGAAAAGACAGACAATCCCTATGAAAGATAGGTGCCCTATTCTACAACTGAAATAGTTAGCAAAAAGAGGAGCCCGAACCAGCTAGTGCTGGACGTCGTGACATATTCAATATACCAGAATTGGATGAAATGCTTGGGTACTATTGATTCATTTTTGTATAGACTTTTGTTAGCAGTACCAAAACTGACAATTTTATATTTAGCTACTTACTTAATTTTTTAATTTTTAACTGTGTTCAAATAGATTTATTCCAGACTTTTTAATGCTAATAATTTGTGTTTTAATAATAATTATTTTATTTAAGTGTAATAAAAACCACTTGAACTAGTTTTTGGACTATTTTTTCCAATATATTTTAGGTTGACTATGGGTGTTCAAAAATGCCCCATGCATAGAGTTATAAGATATAGAGAGGCCGATAAGCCACTTTTGCGTCGTAACCGCCCCCTTTTTACAAACATTTGCAAAAATTTACAAATACCAACAAAATTTTAACAACTTTTGAACTATGCCAATGGGTTCGCGAAATTTTAACGCACAAAAAATTCAGGTGAGTGTCAAAAGCTCGAGCCGAAGATTAAGCCACGCCTTTGTAAACAATCTTATTGACCGACAAATCAATAATTTCTACATTATTAGTGAAAAAGTTAAAGTATTATCTTGACCTAATCAACGCAAAAGTTAAAAATTAATTAATTATCTACAATTTACCCATGAAAGTCTGATGTCTGCAAGTGAAAATCACACACTTCATTGTCTATATTTGTCTCTAAAAATCACTGTCACTATTGTCTTTGCACTTTCCCACAATCACAAATAAAGTAGCACTCACGATTCGTAATTTTTATCGTTGAAAAATTCGTCTGACACAAGTAACTTACAAAATTCGCCCGTAAATCACTCCGAAAATGAAACAAAACACAGATTATTAGTCTTGTTTTGACAATTCATTCAGTTCGGCTGTAATCGAAAAAACCCGAACATTGAACCAACTGAAATAGGAGAAATGGCTTCGACGAATTGAGGGTGCATGTACATTATTCTACCAACATTAAATCAAAAAAGAGTTCACAAAGAAATTTGTATCAAACTGGGTTCTTGTAGATATTCAATGAATAAGCATTTAGAGGAGTAAAATTTCTCGTAATTTAGAGTATACTCAGCCGCCGGTAATTCAATTTCATAAAAATATTAGAAAAAAACTTGGCCATACACTTTTTGAGTGTGCGCATACCTTCAAGTAGAGTTATTTATCTAACTGTATATTCAGCTCAGTGTCAAATTGAAATTACGAATGTATCCGACAATTCGCATCGTGTTGAAATTTGTAAACATTGATTTCAAATTAAGTTTTATCAATAAAAATATATGTTTTGCATGGCGAGAATGTTTCATTCTCCCACAAAATATGAATAAGATTCTATTGCCACCAATTTATGTGGGGAAAACCTCGACAAGGTTTAGATATTTATCTTTAAATTTCACGAGAAAAAGTATCATCCTTAACAACTTAGTTTTAGGGTTTATAAATAAATAAATGGTAGATTTCCCATTTGAGGGCTAAAGAAACTTGTAGGTAATATGTTTAAAATGTAAAAAAATAGAAAAGAAGAAAAAATAGAAAATTTTAGAAAATAGAAAATTTCTCACCATTTAAGCAGTAATATATTTTGCATTTGAAATATGGAAGTTCCGAAAATTGCCGAAGGTGAAGCAGCTACGAAAGGGAAAAATTAGCTAAATCCAATTCTTTGGGCGCTCACGGACAGTCACATACACGGGAATAGCCTCTCTATTATCTTATACCTCTATGGCCCCATGCCTGTTGAAAGGTACCCCTTACATGGGGCACTTTCGAACAAAGGGAAAGGCTTGCGTTAAGGCCAGTTTACGAGTTAGCGTAATCAATGAACTAAACATGGACGTCAACAAAGAAGATGTTAAGGAGTTGATTGAATCTCACTAAGCACTGTTAAAAACGTCAAGCCTTTGACAATTAAAAATGTATATGAAGCCTACAAACATCTTGACAAATGTTTGACCAACGTGAAAGAATGTGATCCCAATAGAGGACGTATATCTCATGTACGTAGTGCAATTGAGAGACACAGCGTACTATAGAAATTTTTATCAAGAAAAGATAAAAAGGTTGGTATTCAACTAACTCTCGACAAATTTATAAAGGAAACATCCGAAAGAACTTAACATGCCCCTTTAACTTCATTATGTATATATATATATTGATAAGTAAATACTTTAGAACACGGTTTTTGGAGCATATTTTTTACATCCTTCTACTTTCGAACATTCAACATTTGCACACACTTCCAGGATTCAATTATGTGAGAAATTCGAGAGCCCACTGTAATTGTGTGGACAAATACCACCCCCACCCCCCGCCGTTGCACGTGCCTGTGCATTCTGAATCTCGTAAACAGACAATCTATATTGAGTGGAGAACGATGCGAATAGTTTAAAACAATTAAAATACATAGTTAATTGACATAAATATTTTTTATTCATTTATTCGAATTCATTTCGTTTCGCTTATTCTACTTTGAACAATTGGTCTTACATATATTTAAAAGATAATAAAAATTCTACACGATCATCAAAAGTTATAATCAATGAACACTAGACATATGCCTTTTAACAGCACTTTTATCGTTAAATTGTTTTCCACATTTTTTACAAGTATACGAAATTCCCGAATGTGTTAAAAGATGTCGACTCAAGCCTGACGCATGACAGAAGGACTGAAACGAGAAGTGTAAGGAAGCACAGTGTAAAGATTAGTCTGATATTCAAAGCCTTTCGGTTACAATGTGTTTTAGGTCCACCTCGCCATGCACGTTTTGAACTGGTTCACGCTTAGGCGATTTGCAGCCAGTTCAATCTGAATTGTCAATCGGGTTGTATATTTTTTTAAATATTGAACTTATATTACTGGGTAGCGATGGCAGAAGGGTGGCTAATAAATATGGCTCGGCAGACCAAGAACACACTATAATATCGTTCTGTGAAATAACAAGACGAATTTCTTTCAATTACCTTCGGACACAGGAAACATTCATGCATTTGAACTACCGGATTTTCTGTATGTTTGAGGTTGATATGTGAGGTTAACATTTGACGTTGAACAAAAGATTTATTACAGTGAGGGCAGGCATATGGTCGTTCGCCTGTATGTATATAAAGATGCCTTTTGAGAATTTCTTTTTGAATGAAACGTCGGTGGCAAACATGACATTCGAAGGGTTTTTCGCCTGTGGAAAAAACAACAACATTTAATAAGTCTGTGATGTGATGCAATCACGGTCATATTTATTTTTTAACTCCCATTTACCTGAATGCACTCGTCTGTGACGATCCAAGGAACTTTTGCAAGCAAACCATTTTTTGCAATGCTCACATTGAAAGCGGCGTAATTTATCGTGTACCGTTACATGGCGGGCAAGTTGTGTACGTCTTGTAAATGCTTGCGGACAATGTTCACATTTGAAAACTTTTAATTCATCCAGATTTTGTGAATTATTTACTTCAATTAAATCCGATTGACGCTTTTGTGAGTCGTTGTCTAAATGACTTTCATCCAAATATTCCTCATTTTTATTGTCCTCCATATCTTCGCCATTTTGACTACTCTCATTGTGATCATCTTCAGTCATTGCAATCACAATTTCTTCATTTGGATTATCCAGATCCTGCTCAACATCGGATGTTCCCTGTGTAAGATTTGATGTAGAATTAATTGATACTAATGGTTCAGGATTTTTATTTTCACTTATATATAAAGAAGTGGTTCTTGACAATTCGTTATGGGTGGCAACTGGTTAGCTCTGCAAAAATTCAGCTTGTAGCTTTGAAACTTCAGTGTTTCAATTTGTTTACTAAGTCTTTAAATTTAAAGATAATTTATACTTAGTTCATTCTAATTCTCTTTATTTAAAACTTTCGATTCTTTGATGACAGTGATGAGTCAACATTATTTAGGTTTTTAATTGACTTACTAATTTTTTTTTGGGTTGGGGGGTGAAGGCAATTTACACCCGAAGTGTGGGACTCCTAGCAGCGCATGCTACCAGACTACCCACTAAACACCCCCCCTGTCAGGAGACTCTAGCCTGGAACCGTTTGACACATTACTTCGGGCTAGGCTTCTTTTTACTTCACCCTAGGGCGCCGTCAGCCTAGAGAAATCTCCCCCCAGTGGGAGGGGGCAGGATGGAGGAGGACTGCTGGAAAGGAGACCCTCCTAGACCCCGCGCCCAAGGTTATCCATTGTACATTTTCTGGCAATAAGTATTGCCCGAGAGTAATGTGCCACACAGGTCCATTTGTCGAAACTTTTCAGCATTTCTCCGACCAGATTGTCTGGAGAAAGCTCTCCCATCACCTCCCACAAGTCCTGCCGCATCCTGTTCTACCTTCTACAATTGAAGAAGGTGTGACATGCGTAGTCCCTTTCCCTTTCCGGGGCAGAAAATGCAGTCTGGGGACCGTGATTTACCAATCTTGTGCAAGTAAGACTGAAAATACCCATGCCCGCTAAGAAGCTGGGTAAGGTAATAATCGGTCTCACCGTGCCTTCGATTTAGCCACGATCCCTCGTCCCCTATAAGACGGGCAGTCCAGCGGCCATTAGAGTCGCCTTCCCAGGACTTGACTTACTAATAAGATTTACAATATTTGCCTATGTCGTCTATATTGTTTATATTTATATATCTCTGGGTCCACAGTGGACTTGGTTGCGAACCACGGCTGCCGCGGTCGCAGACAACTTTCGTAAAGGTTTGTGCTGGCACCAGTCTTAGGAATGGTCCATCTGTTCGACTCACGGGTATCAAGAGGATTAGTTTCGACAATGTCAAGCATAAGTGAATCAGGTTCAGATAGTTAAGAAAAACTGTTCCAAAGTTCCTGCTTCCTCTCACAGGCGCGTTATGCGTTGTCAGTTAGGATGCCCTGAAGACTCAGAAGGTTATGGCTTGAAGGCAATGATATTAGGGTTCCATTTTTGAGGATGAGGGCAAAGAGCTAGGCTTAACTTATTTCTTGTTTTTAAGCTCGGGAAACTCTTGTTATCAATTTCTGCTCATTCCTGTTTAGAGTCTATTTCCTTTCGGAGGGTATCGCCCAACATCATTTTAACTGTTACGCATAGCACTTAAATTAAGCATAACTCAGATAAGTTTTGACTTAATTTGGCTGAAATTTTGGGTAACGTAGAACTCGTATTTGTAATTTTAGAAGTTTTGGTAGGTCAACTTATCCATTCCCACTTACAACTTTGTAAATGACTTATACCATTGCTAAGCTAACTCAGCGAAGACTCATAGGTGCGGAAGTTTAGATCTGTTTTGTCGAATAACTCGAAAGTGCATTTAAATTTGGAAAGAAAAGTGGATAGAGCTCAAGCTGGTTTCGAATACCAAAAGGTTAATTGGAAAATAGGACCAAGTTCAGGCTGAGGGCAATAACAGTAAGTAATAATAACCAGATGGCATCCATCTAGCTGCTAGTGCCAATCGATGCGTCCCAGCCTGTGAGTTGGCCCTTGACGAGAAGTGGCAGGGACGTGTGTTCGAAACCAGCTTGAGCTCTTTCCACTTTTCTTTGGTATTTGTAGTTTTCAAATTCTTTATCGGTGAAACGGAAAAACGTCACCATAACGCTGTTGAAAAAATGTAACGAATTCGTATTTCAAGTGTCGAATTGACACGGTATAAATAATCCATGCTTTCAGTATATTATACTTACAGCTTCGTTTTCGGTTCTGTCGTTTTTATCTTTTCTCATCAATATTAGAAGAATTGTTTTCGCATGAAGTGAGAGCCGAGGCTATTTTACAGCCGGATGATCACTTGCATGATCAAATGCACCCTCTTCGAGGTTATTTGCTTCTCGACGAAGAAAATCGAAAGTATTGTAATCGAAAAAGTATTGTTACAGTTTTATTACTGTTTTTACAAACGGTCAAAGAACTTTTGCTATCTCGTAATGCACAGACCTTTCTTTTCTCATCAGTATTAGCTTGGCTGTTGAAATATTCAGTTCGATTTGATCTTCTCGTAATATCTTTTCGTGTGTTTATAGCAAGAAATGGATAGTAGTTGGTTTGAACAGTTTGCAAGTGACGATAGTGAGGCTTACGCCTGAAGTGAAGATACTGATTACGAAACAAACACTGAAGAAATTGATAGTGGTGGTAATGCGATTATTCTAAAAGGAATTTTAGAAGGTGCGGTTCAAAGAGACAATGTAAATAAAAAACCTGAAATGTTGGTTAAAATGAATTTGGCACCTGTTTTCAAAAAACCGCGCCCAATGCCGTACGATTGGCGGGAGAAATTGGAAGCCGAGTTAAAAGAAATGCAAAAAGAGGAAGTCTTAGTACCAATTGAAAATAGCGAATGGGCTACATCGATTGTATGTGTTTTCAAGAAAAATGGCAAGATAAGAGTTTGTGAAGATTATAAAGTGGATAAATACCCTGTTCCAAGAGTCCAAGATTTGATGGCCAAGGCAGGAAGTCACGTGATGTACTCCAAGCTAGATTTTTCGCAAGCGTATTTGCAAGTGAAGTTACATCCTGACGCTCGTCAGCTTACTGTTTTGTCGACACATTAAGAATTGTTCGAGTTGAATAGAGCTTATTTTGGCATTTCCTCTGTTTTTGGGTGGTTTTAGAGGGAAATGGAAAATCTTTTTCATGACATGGATGTAGTTTTAGTGTTTTTTGATGACATGCAGATTGGGAGCCGTGACCAAGTAGAGCATGACAGTAGCGTACGTGGAATTCTGAGACGACTACAGAAAGCAGGTCTCACGTTGTCGTCGGAAAAGTGAGAATTCCTGAGAAAATCTGTTGAGATTTTGGGCTATTGATTAGATACAAATGGTATTCATGTTTTGGATAGCTAAATAGAGGCCATTAGAAGAATGCGATCGCTAACATCGGTTAAAGAATTACAGTTCTTTTTGGGTATGATGAATTATCAATCCAAGTTTATCAAAAATTATGCAAATATTGTTAACCCCTTGTACGCACTATTGATTCCAAAAAAGACATGGTTTTGGTCACGTGACTGTGAAATAGCATTTGAAAAGGCAAAGAAAAATTTAGAATCAGCGGACGTTCCGATGTTTTACAATACTCAATTGCCAGTGACAGTCTCGAACTGGAATCGGAGGGATTCTGTCGCATATTTTAAAAAATCTGGTTAAAAACCAGTTGCGCTTGTATCAACAAACGCTTATTTTGATAGAGTTGCATTCCTCTTTCCACTCCTTCTTCAATTTTGTGTTACTTGATTAATTTTACCAATATGTAAGTTGACTTTGACTGGGTTTTCTACATGTTTCACACTCGAATTTTTTTCATGGTTTGTTGGTCTTTATTTATATGTCAAAGCAACATATTTTCCTTTTTTACAGTCTCCATTCTAAATATTAGATTATGAGCTGTTTTTTGAGATATTAAAACATATTTGCTTTGTTATTTTTGTTCGTTAGTTATATTTGGTCGTTTTGTTATCTCTGACATGTCTTGCATAAAATATCACTCAGTCGGTGGATGTTAGCTCCACCCTGCAGTGTTGTTCGAAGTCTTGTATAAAGATTTCCATGAGGATCGCTGATGTCAGCTTCCCGATTTCCAATCAGTTTGTTTGTCCATAGATAGTGTTGTTAAGGAAATCATTTTGTTGTAACATCGTTTTCAGAAAGTTTGTACACTCGGTAGAAGTCTTTATCTTTCTGCAGAAAAAAAAAAAAATAAGATTCTCTCCTCTGTCAGAAAAATCCCAAAAATAGCAAGACCTCATTCTTACAGTGTTTACCGGCTGATCCAACTCTTGCTAGTACGCCCGGTCTTACTTTTCGCTCCCCGTGGACTATGTAAATGGAGCCACATTCCTTTCAATTCCCTCCGGTTAGGTGCAGTTTTAATTGCCTGTCTGCGGCCCTATGCAAATAGAGAGGCTTCGCGATTAATATCAAGCCCCGCATTGCTAACTGCTATCCGAAAGGAGTTGAGGTTTAGAGTAACCCGTTAAGGCTGCTTTTTGAAATTTAACTCCGAAAAGTTTCGCTTGGAAATTGCATATATGGCCCTCCACCTTCTGGTTTTGGTCGAGTTATGGATAGCCAAGAAATTACATTCTGTTTTATCCTTCATTCGTTTTGGAATCGTTAGTGCAAATTGCGTTTTTACTTTCTGTGGTGAAGTTTTGGACTGAGAACATTTACTCTGCGAAGAATCTTTGTGTTGTTTGTCGTTTGTCTTTGTCGAAATGTTCTCCATTTCGATGGAGCGATTCTCGCAAAAGATTGGATAATTTGCAATTTAACCATCTTAGGATGATTATTGCCTGATTGAGTGCTTTCCTGATCCTCGTTAGAGATGCGTCTTATATGCCTGGAACAAATGACGCCGTATGAACTAGTTCATGACGTAATAATGACGTTTGTTTTGATGATGCTGACGTTAAGGTCACTACGACTTTAGGAGTAGTATAAATGGCGTCGTCTATCCCAAGATTTAGGATGTGTCGAGGAGCATCAGCTTGGGTATTATCCCATCGCAGCGGTTGGTGGAGTCTTCGGGGCACCGGTGATTTCCAGTTAGACTTAGGTGATTTTAAATTTATATCTCTATAGGGCCGGACACTACACTTTTACTTGTAGGTGGTTATTGGTTTTACCAATGCGAGTCTAGAACTAAAGAGCAAGCTTGGGTTTTAGTCTCCAAGTCATAGCGACCAATTTGTTCATGTTTGAAAGTGTCATCGTTGCTCTTTTCCGGTGTTTTATATATAAGTTCTACTAACAATTTTTTCTTGTGCAATATACATACTTGCTGGCTTTCTATAGACTGGGCTGAAAGTTTTTTTATAGTATTTTTTTATAGTATAAGCTCCTTTTTGTCAGCGTTCGTGTTCAGTCTGTTTGTTTTTACGCATTTATGCCATAGCGAAAGCGCAGTTTACATGAAACCAAATTTTGCCTCTGCTCCTTTAGTTATTTTAATGCTAACTTCGGCATACGAAATCGTTTTGACCCTCCTGCTGACTTATTGTATTTGCAGACTATCTGATTAACTGTGAATAGTCATGCTAAAAATTATGTAGCGCCGCCATGCGATATACCTGTATTTATCCTTTTTTTCAGAGTTATAACTATTTATTTGATAATCAGTTTTTTTATAGATACATTAGATTATAGCGTCCAAACATCGTTGATGGATCGTGCGATGTCGATGAAAGGTGTAACGATGTAATCTTTGTAGGCCAGGATTCTATCATATTAATTATTTTGTGTTGTGAAATTATGTGTGGTAGTTGGGACCCAGCTTCATAATATTCACTGTGCTGTTTATGTTCCTATTCAGTAGCCGCGGAATACTTATCGGCATATAATACGTTAGTCTGATAAGTCTCAAGTCCTTGTCTTTGGAGTGGCGCGATTCGGCTTGCATGGATATAAAACTATGCTCCTCTCAATTCCGTTCAATGCACCTTGTTGATAGTGAGGCAGTGTGTAATTTGACAGAAATCTATGAATGAATATCCAATAATCGGATATAATTTGGGAGTTCCGGGAGATTTGCATAGGTCGAAATGGTTAACAGCCCATAGAACGCTTTCCTTTTTTATGATTTTCCTTCGGAGAAGCTCATAAACAGCTCATAGGACCCTTTTCTCGTTTATTATTTTCTTTGGGTGAGGCTCTCGTCAGGGAGCCTAGGTTTCTCCTCAATCCCTTTGTCCGTCTAAGTGAGAAATTTTTGGTGCGATAGGAGTTCAAGACTTTTTTGCCATTGTTTCTCATGTGTAGATTTGTTTTCAAGACCATTTTAGCCTTAGCTCCTTCCTTTCCCTTTTTTCTCTTCTGTTCCATTTAGTCTGGAAAGTTAGGGTTGCTTACTTTTTCCTTAGTGTCAGCAATTTTATGTCTTCTAATCTCCCCTGAAACCTTTTATTGCCTCCAAAGATCATTCAACTATTTAAAATTCGACTTTTTTTCGTCCACAAGACTAAACAAGAGTCTGTTCGATTTTTTTTTACGTTTTATAAAATGAAAAATAAATATGAAAGCTAATATGGATAATGGCTCTGGGAATGAAAACAAGTTCGATAGTTCGAGTTTCGAAAGCATGCTTCATTTCTATCGCTAGTGCATTTTGTTAATTGTTTCGTCGTGATCTAAACTTTTAAAACATTCAAAGTTTTTCAGAAAATGTTTAGGAATATGAAGTTTAGACTATTATAAATGATTATTATGAAAGAGAAACTTACAGAAATCGTATACAGTTGAGTATTAGAATTGTCCGAGTGCTCGTCGATCATAGAATCGTGTTCTTGATTGTATTCCTCGTCCGAATCCTGTTCCATTTCATCTACGTTGTTTTCCATGTCTATCAAAATAATTTATTTACTTTATAAACATTTTACGCGATGAAATACACTTACTTTCGAAATTCAGAGATTGAAAATTCATACCGCCCGAATGATCAACTTCCACCTTGACAACAGTGAACTCGATTCTTTCCATTTGTTGATCAGTGCCAGCTTCATCTTGAATTTCAAATTCCGTTCCATTGTTATCGCTAACTTTCAGCACATAACATTGATTCTCGTCTAGCATATCGTCTTTCATATTTTCGCTACACACCATTTCGGTGGAATCGACAACATTTTCAAAAACCGAAACGGATGTTTCAACAATCGGTTCTTCTTCGCATGGTGACAATCTTGATTGGTCTACATGCTCTGCTCTATGCTTTGATTCATTCGATTCGGTTTCCTTATTGTTTTTACTTTTGCTATTTATTTTACTACTAAAAAAGCTTCGTGCCTCGTCAAAAATTCGATCCATTTCTTCTTCCCGAATTTTTTGTCGTATCGCATCTTCCAATTCAGCATTTTGTTTTTGTTGCTTTTCTTCCTCTTCTTTTTGTACTTGTTTGAGAAAATTTAACGAATCTTTCAATTCATCGTCGTCGTCATCGTCTTCATCCTTTTTCGGCTCGAACACTTTACTAATTTTGCCGGCATTTAGCAAACGTATGTGTTTACGTAGTTTGACATCAGATAGTTGACTTCGTTTCCGAAAGTAATACGAACGTCCTAGTTGAATTCGACACTCGCGACAAATATGCTTCGGTAGAGCGTCTGCGGAATGCATCTGTGAAGGAATGTAAAGAAGAATGTAAGGAAATAATTGAATTGTTGATATAAACAATTTGAGGATGAGAATATGTCTAG
The DNA here is from genome assembly GCA_954870665.1 of Stratiomys singularior. Classification (NCBI taxonomy): domain Eukaryota; kingdom Metazoa; phylum Arthropoda; class Insecta; order Diptera; family Stratiomyidae; genus Stratiomys; species Stratiomys singularior. The sequence goes on along the minus strand of OX940878.1, from coordinate 26,225,474 downwards.
AGAATGTAATGTGTAACAAACATTTATAACATTGATCATCCTTGTATTACCCGTTAAATTGGATCAATCATGCTGGACATCAGCCGAGACGTTACCGGTCGAGGACCGTCTTGATGGACCTTCGAGGACAAGGTCTCGGGAGAACAAAGAGCAAAAATGGATGTCCTAGCAGCTCTGATCAGGAGTTAGCTGCAAGGGGCGATGATTTGTTAACTCATCGTTGTAACTGCTTGGAACGTCAGGTAAAGTGTTGGCTGACAACAGCTTCAACTTCACGGGCGCAGAGTGCGTCGTTGTGCCTTCTGACTTCGAATCCATCGGGACCATGTTCATTTTTAGTCTTTATAATAAGAAACAAATGATGAAAGACAACTAATTCGGTTAGAAGAAATGGTCTTGACTGCCGGCGAGGTCTTGGGTAGCGTCAAAACTCCCAGAGATGAAAACGGCTGCATGACATCGGCTCGTGTAGTAACTGCTGAAGGCCGGCCGGACTGCCGCTCTAGTCGTCGTTATTTTAGTGGCATGAAACTCAAACGAAGGGGACGAATAAAATCTCCAAACAAGTACCAGAACTGATGCACCGATCAAAGAAAAATCGTTAATTCTTGATAGCGTTAACGTAATTGCACAGGAGGAACAATAACAATTTCAGCGACTTTACGAGCGACTAGAGGATATAGTTGGATTCACTATTGATGTAAAAAATCTTATGCAGAAAAGGAAGCCGTTCCTCATAGGCACGTGAAGATCCATCAAAATTGAAAGAAATTTCCAAATCGTTGCAGAATCTAATCTGGACCAGAGAGACATCAGGGATTGCAGGCTTTGAGCATCCGAAATTATGTAAAAGAGTTTAGGAAACTGTCAAAAACAGCAGCAAAATGGCAATGATCGGCAGAGAGGAATATTTTCTTTACGAAAAATTAGTATGTAGGGCTGAGCGCAGATGAAGCAACTGTTGACGCTAGCAAAGGACATCAATATAGTGACGGCTGACTTGGCGGATTGATTTGGGTAGACTACACCCGACCTGAAGGAGGGGAATTATTTCGTACAGGTGGGTAACTGGACATACAAAGAAGATATTTGGAGGCAGAGTGATGCGTATAGACGCCAGGCTGATAAATCCATGTATGTGCATTTATTATGAAGCAGGGAGAGTTACAGGTGCCCAAATTTTCAACTGTAAAGATTAGTTTACGCTATATCTTTGATAAAATAAATGGGTACATGTATGTTGAACGCATGGCAAGGTGCCAAATTGCAGGTGGTTGACACATCCAACATTCTAGTCCCCCCGCCCACAAGCGAGAGTAACTTTACCTTTGGAGGTGTATCAGAGAAGAGCTCTGTGGCTACTGCAACGTTCGTATCCTGACATATCGATGATTGTAGAGTGATGAAGCTCAACAAACCAGCAAATACTGAAAGTCACCTTGAACTCAAGTTACAGAAAACGAAGTGGTGGAGGACATCTTCTATCCTCGATTCGGCAAAATGATCTGCGTTTGGCAAAACGAGTTTAGTCGCGTTTAAAAACTGTCGCGAGAGGGAGAAAAATGATATTGCCCTAGATAAAAAAAAAATCAATTGAAGGAGACCCATAATATATGGTTGAAAGAGGTTACAGACGCTCTAACTATAGGCATGGCAATGGGGTATAAGACGAAAAAGAATTTTTTTAGGGACTTTGACATATTACTTTCTAACACAAAGGATAGATTTCATCACATCACTTCACACAGTATCTAAGGGCTGAAGGTGACACAAATCAACTTTCAACAGAGTGGGGCGGTACCGGACCGGCACTCTTCACCGATGATGAGTAAAAGTACACTATAGTACACTTGGGGAAGGGTACCTACGACGTAGCGTTGATTTCAGGCCGTAGACCTCTGGTAGAGAAATCCCGGGTATGGCGTCAAAAATCGTCAATATTATCTTTACACGAGGGGAATGTAGGGGAATAAAGTAGAAGAACCTTCTTACATCGTATGACAACACTAAGAGTCTTACTGTGCCAGAGGAGCTAAGCGCATTCGTCGACGGAGCTCAGAAGGAAAGATATGACGTTCTTCTTGATTTCGATGCTAATTGTCACATCGCCACACAATCACCAATCATATACATTAATAACAGAGGTAAATCCTTGCTATCTCAATACGAATCTACTAAAAGGAAACGTAGAAGACACCCTCGTCAACTTGGTCCTAATTGTAGTAGTACTGTAGTAGTGTATGTAGTATTTTTCGTCTGAACGCTGTATATTACCTTGCCTAGAATGAATGAACACCTCCTTGGAAAAAAAAACAACTTTAAACTCAAGGCAAAAAGGATTCGCAACCAAAATCGGCTGGAAAAATTATTCAATGGCTTCTTTTTCATGTCTGATTGCAAACGGATCTGCCACATTGTCGCTTTTTTTGTTCGTTTTAAAAGCTTTTACTTTGACCTTTTGAACCCACTGAATGACACGAGTGATTTTCTCTGCAGCTCCAATTAAAAATGAGAACAAGGGAGAGAAATGGAGTACTTTGACTAACCGTAAGTCACCTTTGCTGTCACTGCTTGCTAATTCTCGCTTTCGTGGTTGGGAGATTGGGACAGATATTGCATCAATTGCAATGGTCGGATGAAGTTATTTTTGCCTTGATTAATCTTGTCTTGTTGTACGCTCTCTTTGTCAGAATCCGATTAATCTGTTTCGTTATATTACTGTCAACGTGTATGTAGTGGAATCAGGGTTTGTTGTAAATGATGTTGCTTTTAAGCTAAGGACAATATTTAAGACGTATTTTCGTATTTTCTTTGTATTCCGTAACCCATTCTTCATTGATTTTTTACTGATTCAATCTTAAGGTATCGTCCCACTTTGTATCGTTGGATGCATAATTGTTATCATCAATAGCCTTTTTGGCCGCAGCATCAGTAATTTTGAAAGTTGTCTATTCCCAGTTACTTGGAATGCAGTAGAAGACGAAATTTTTGTTGTTTTCATTGAAATATTTTCTCATTATGGAGGGGATGTGTTTAATGTTCTTATTGAAGGCTACTTCCCGAATGCAGTGCTGTGATTCTGTGAATATAATTCCATTTTTATTACTCTTTGAGGAGTGTTCTGTGATGGCAAGGAATGTTGCTATAATTTCTGCATTATTGACTGAGGAGGTGTTTTTGATTTTGTATAGCTTAGTTGTTCCTGTGTTGAGATGATGTAACGCACATCCTGTGCCCAGAGGGTTTTTGGCCGCGTCAGTGCAAAATTTTATGGATTTCCATGAAAGAGTTTACTATTGCAGGTATGGAATTTAAGAGATCGTTATGGCCGAGTAGAGTCATACTATGAACGAAGTTGTTGTCAGTGTTGTTGAGTTGGAAGAAAAGGTTTTAAGGAGTTGTGTTAATCTCTCCCCAGCAGGGATTGTTGAACAAATTAAGGAATTTCCTGGGAATTAAGGTGTAGTTAGAGTTAATTCTTTCCGTGAGTCGTCTTAAACTGTTAATTGGTAAGATCTTAGTTTGGGGGGGGGGGGGGGGGGTGAGTTCTTGGAACATAGCTAGCGTGATTGTATTAGAAGCGGGTTGGGGAATTCCCAGACATCTTCTCAGTGTGGCGGCTTTTTTGCAGTAACATATTTAGAACATCTCCTTGAGGGAGACAACTATTTATTTCTGTTCAGCTAACTTCCAGAATAAGGATTCTGAGCTTGTGGAAGTTAAGTATCCAATTAATATAAGGTGTTTCGATATTAAAATCACTGAGGACCTGCATTAGTGATTTGATGTCTACATTCTCGTAAGCGTTCGAAACATCGCAGGTGAAAGCCAGGTATTTGAACTGTTTACTTCTGGCTGTTCTGTGGAGAAGTTTGTTGATACATAGGTTCACTGATCTTCCTTGTCTGTACGCAAAGCTGTTGTCACTAAATAACTTCCTCTCCTCAATGTACTTACGGATTCTGGTCTTGATGAGATTGTTTATTATTTTCATTGGTACGCGGAGGAGAAAAATTGGACAGTAGCTTTCCATTAGGTATAGCTAGGTATAGCGGCCCGTTCCTCTTTGGTATGGGAACAATTCTTATTTTTCTGATGGATTGCAGTATATTGTATATTGGTATATTGGTATACAGTATATTGGTTCTAAAATTAAGGTTAATAGCTTCTGAATATGTTTCCTCGTTGATGTTATTGAGGCCTTTGATGGTGCTGTACTCTATTTTGTCCAGGTCTGATGAAGTTTTAGTGGGGTGAGAGTTGAGAACCTTTTCAAGCTCTTGCATTGAGGACTCCTGAAGTGGAAGTGGGACTAAGGCAGAACTGGGGGTGATTGTGTATGTTGCCGTCATGTGTTTTTTTTTTTGAATCATCTCACGAAATATTGAGTTTTTGTTTGAGTCCCATTGTGTTTTTGCATTGCCTATTGTGCTTGCTTTAAAATTGCTAATAGGCCTCCAGAAATCCTTGTTGTTTGGGTTTTGGTTGAGATCATTAAATTTGTTCTCCCCAGATCTTTCTTTTCTCTACTTCCCGTAGCGTTTGATAATTCTAGGAGTTATTTAAATTTACGAAGTTCTTCCAACATTTTTCCTTGTGTTTTCGCAGTGTTCTGAGTTGTTTGTTCCACCATGGTTTAGGAGAATGTTTGAATTTGGCATTATTGATTGAGTTGTCTGAGATAACGCAGTTTATTAACTGTAGGGCTTCATCAAGGTCTGTGCGTAGAATTAAATCTTCCAGCTGTTTTTCTATTTTTATTCTATTGGTGGTGAAGAAACTCTATGCTTTTATATTGTTAATGTTGTTTGGAAGGTGATGATGCTGTGTTCGCTATTCGAAATTTTAGTCTTCGCACCCCTCCAATTGCTGCTTTCAATATAGAAATTTGACAGTGTGATGTCAATATTTGTTTTTGTGAGTGAGATTATCCCGTGGAAAGTAAGAGCTCCTGAGTTGAGTATATGGAATTTATGAACGTAGATGAAGTCTTTTGGAATTTTGACTTTTGGAAAACAATAGATGTCTCCCCACATTTTGTTTTTGGCATTGAAATCACCACCGATGATTGATTTTACCGTAGATTTTGAAGTTAGTTTGACATTGAGGTGGAAGTGTTGGTTTGTTGAGGTGTTGTTGTGTTGTTGAGGTTGGTTTTTGGAGTAGAGTTGGATAACTGAGGTTTGGTTGTTTAGCGATTTACTTCCAAGTTAAGTTCTTTCACAAGGTCTTAAACTCAGTAAAAATGTCTTATAGGTTCACAAAGGTTTCTGTTCTGAAAAGTTTCGCCCTTTACTGATAAAGATAAAGTAATCTGAATACTGTAATAGTCTTGTATTTTCATTGGTGACTTTATGCAATTTGTGAGTGTAGATGTTGAAAAGTATAGGACCCTTGTGGAAGCATTTCAGAGGAACTGTTTTCTAAAGTGAGGATCCTTTGTTCGAGGATATTTTGTATCCAGTTAATGTCGGGTGTTTCGATTTTGGCACATTTCAGGGCTTGGATTAATGATTTGATGTCGACCTTCTCGTATGCATTCGAAATATTCCAAGTTATGGCTAATAGATTAATGGTAATTTGTTGATACAGGGATTTACTGATGTTACGCATTTTACTAATTACGTATGGAAGTTTATCTTTTTTCGGTATGGGAACAATTTTTATATTTCTGAGAGAAGGCGGTATTGTTCCTGAAGTTGGTCAGGTTATTCTCGAAACGTTTTCATATTGTTGTTGTTTAGAGCTTTGATTGTACTTTATTCAATTTTATCTGGGCTTGATGTTTTAGTTGAATGGTTTCTGAGTATTTTTTCAAGATTACTCAGTAGAAATTGTGACTGAGTTACAAATTAGGAAGGTTGTATGTGTAGTTAGTATTTATTTTTGATCACTTCTAGGACTTTTGAGCTGTTGTTGAAATCCAATTGCGAGATAATCAGTACGCAGTTAAGGTAATGCTGGCTTGTCATATAAAGTCAAAAATGATTGTTGAAGTGTACTGCAGTCTCTGTAAAAGCGGAAATGTAGACATTTACTGGACTTCTGGGCATGCATAAACTCCGGGTAATGGACTAGCCTGTGCTTTTACAAAGATAGGAGCGGATCTCGACCACGGATCAAATTTGGTTGGTAGATATGCTGAAACCTCTAGACACAGTAACCACCTTCTTCAGGATATTCCAACTCAAAAAGTTATGAAGGTATACGACAAATTCGATTAAACTAAACGCCCTGTGGAAAGGGTACGATAGAAAGAATTTATTTCCTTAAATGCTTGCAAGATCACTCGGTGAACTAATGGTAAGCGTGTATAGGCAGCAGTGTCTTGACATTGACAATTAATGTTTGCTGACCGAATTGAAATATGTAAATTGTGCAGAATCAGTGGAGAACTGGAAGAAAGGGGGATGGTAGAGCAGTTTATGTGCTTAAACTTCTTTTTAATATCCAGAGGCGATGCAAGGAGTCGGATCAGTGGTTGCTAGTAAGTACGAAGTCCCACGGCCAATGTCTTGCATTTGTTGCAGTAACCCAGCAGACTTTCTCACATTAGCTGGAGGATAACGTAGTATCGGTAAGGACATTGAGTGATAGACAGTTCAAAGGTACAATCAAACAAAAGCAGGGTAATCTACAGGTGACATAAAAATGACACAAAATAAACGTTGCGAGTTAACACAGAAAACAATACAACATGCAACTTGGATTAAGATTAAGGCTAGACTTATTCACTAATGGCGATACTACCAAACTCTTATAGCGAACATAGTTTGGCCACTGAAAATAAATAATCCATCACAAGTTTGCTTTCGAGTGCAGTTTATTTCTATAACATTTATCTGTACTATAAATCAACTGAAACGTTACCTCGATTGCTGTGCACACCATTATTTGCATTGGAATATTTGAACTTTCTTTCGAATCAAAAATGTTTACTGTTCCAGCGTCTTCAGCCAAACAGAGTCGACATATTCTCGACAAATCCGGTTGAATATCAGCAGTTTGTTCGTTAGTATTCATTTCCGGAACCCTTTAGATTGCAGATTTTCCAACGAATTTTTTACTGTAATATCATAAACTTATGGAAAAACTCGAAACTTTATACACAATTCTGCATTAACTTTAACGTGACGGATGACAAGATTTACCTAGCGAGCTCTGCATTACGAAATTGTCAATGTCAGGATGCAATGACAGGTGCTATGTTACGGATGTTGCTTGGTGTGTGTCACGGATAGATGGGTTAAAAGTTTGATAAGCAGTCAAAATGGGTGCAAGACGTCGATGTGGTATGCGCCTTTACCTGAACTTTGTTATCGATATTCAAGTCGAGTGTGTTCCTAATCCAATGCATAGTTTGGTTAAACTGCATTCCGTGAAAATAACATTCGTAATCCTAGTAAAACGGAACAATTGTTGGACGATATTTCCGCGTTTCAAAGAAAAGACCAACATTTTTTACCAGATACAATCAAGAAAGTTGATTTTTTACGTTTCGCTTGGATGTAGAGTCGCTTGAATGATTGTAATAACATTCGAGACAATTCAAACAACATTTATTATTACATTCCAATACGATTAAAATTTTTAGAACGATGAAATCTACGAACGTTGTTATGGACATTCTGGGACAGAGTCTTGACTGTCTAATTTTGTTTGATCTGATCCTATCCCTTTTGTACTAGAGGTCCAGTGATTCTCAAGTAATTACTCCAACAACACGGCCATCAAATTTTAAGTTTCACGTAAGAATTACATATGTAATTTCTTACTCTTTTGAAATGGTAACAACAAGTGGCGGTTCATTCAATGTGTAAGTCAATAGCATTGGTGAGATTTTTTTGATGAGGGAGTTAACTTGCGGCAATTTCGAATATTAATTCCTTGATGGGAAGTCGCGATCCTCCCTGCATCGTTGTTTTCTACGTAGCATTGTATGGATGGTTACATTTCTTGTGAAATGAATACGTTGGAAATAGGATTATTCCAACCTACTCATTCCACATATAATTTCCTTTTCACCCTTTTTCCCATGAAACTTCTCAACACATCGACATCGACGAATGCATTTGAATTTCGTAAAATTCAATACTACAAAGAACAATTCCCGCTACAATCAAATGAGATGACCTCCACGGACGTGTATACAAGGTAAAAATACAAGTTGTAGACTAGCGCAAGTGCTCTCGTCATCCCTGGCCGAGGGCATTCACGCGAGAGGTTCAGTGACGACAGCAACTCTGCACATTCTCACCTATTCACTACGTTAATCATATGCAAACTAATTCGTGAATCGCGGAGGGGGAAAATAAAACGATTGAATTTCCTTTGCGTCCTTATGCTTCTATTTCACAACTGTGACTCACACAATAATTGCTTACATCTAACTATTTGTAGAAAAATCCTTACTTAACTACTTAACTAATTTACTTAACATTTGCATATATAATTAGCATATTATCCTTTTATTAGGCTATTTATTACATGTCTAGTCTACACGTCCCTGTGAATGTAGTTGGCTATACAATTGCTATTTGCATCTTTTATAGCCTTAAAATAACCCAGACCATTTAATCCCTTTACACTGGGATGGGTGCTCTCGCTATCCCCGTCGAGGGCACTCACGCGAGAGGTCGAGTGACGACAGCAACTCTGTACATTCTCGTGTATTAACTACGTTTGCAATCGTCGAGAAGAATGGATGTCTTAGAAGTCACGTCAGCAGTTATGGTAGCTTACGTGCTATCAGCTACTACAACCATATGTATATCTACACTACAACTTTTCAAGAAGAAGTGTTTTTTTCAAGAAGGTGTGTTCCCATCTCGCGAAGGTGTGTTCCCATCTTGCTGGAAGGTGGCGAAGCTCACATTGATCAGCAAGGGAAAAGGGGACCCCGGGCTGCCATCTACATACCGGCCGCTTTGTATGCTTGACACAGCCGGGGAAGTGTTCGAATAGCTCATCAAAAGAAGACTCACAGACGCAATGCGTGCTGCAGGGGACCTATCTCCTCGGCAGTATGGCTTTAGAGCAGGGCGATCTACTTCCGATGCCATCATGGAAGTGGTGAATGCAGTCCGTCGAGCCGAAGCGCACAAAACTGAAAAACGAGTTGTCTTGCTAGTGACGCTTGACGTCAGAAATGCCTTCAACTCCGCCAGATGGTCGGATATTCTTGGCACATTGGAAAATTTTTTCCGATTGCCAGGGTATCTGATGCGGATTTTGGGGATTATTTAAAGGACCGCAGACTGCTCTATGACACACAAGATGGGCGACGCAGTATGGAGATAACGTCTGGTGTAGCGCAAGGCTCCATACTGGGACCAGACTTGTGGAACGCCACATATGACGGACTATTGAGGCTTGAGCTGCCAGATGAGTCGTGCTTGGTAGGCTATGCAGATGATATAGCAGCACTGGTCGCCGGACGCTCAGTCGGACATGCGCAGCGCAGACTGGGAGTGCTTATGCGTCAAGTGAGGGAATGAATGACAACCCGCGGGTTCAGTTTGGCACTAGAGAAAACCGAGGTGGTCATTCTCACGAAGAAAAGAATTCCCACGGTAATTCCTTTGCGGATCAGAGATGCGACTGTTGAGTCTAAACTTGCAATAAAATATTTGGGACTATTGATCGATTCCAAAATGAGATTTTCGGAACAGATCAGGGCAACGGCGGAAAATACGGCCGCGATAGGCGTCTCAGCTTTGAGTCGACTAATGTGCAACATCGGTGGGCCCACACCGAGCAAACGCCGACTTCTCATGAGTGCTGTACAGTCAGTGCTACTGTACGGCCCTGAGGTTTGGGCCGGAGCTCTCAGTAAGGAGCTGTACCGAAAACGCTTGGCCCAGGTACAGAGACGAGGAGCTTTGCGGGTTGCGTCTGCATACCGCACTGTCTCTGAGTCGGCGGTGTTAGTGATCACAGGAGTGGTACCCATCGCCCTCTTTGCTAGAGAACGACGGAGAATTTATGACCGTAAAGTGGAGGGCTCAAGATATGATGTCAACGGAGAAGAGAGGCAGCGCACAATACTCGAGTGGCAACAGTCATGGGAAGGCGACTCCAATCTCCGCTGGACTGCCCGTCTTATAGGCGACGAGGGATCGTGGCTAAATCGAAAGCACGGTGAGACTGATTATTACCTTACCCAGCTTCTTAGCGGACATGGGTATTTTCAGTCTTACTTGCACAAGATTGGTAAATCACGGTCCCCAGACTGCAATTTCTGCCCAGGGGAAAGGGATGACGCATGTGACACCTTCTTCAACTGTAGAAGGTGGATCAGGATGCGGCAGGACTTGTGGGAGGTGATGGGAGAGCTTTCTCCAGACAATCTGGTCGGAGAAATGCTGAAAAGACAAATGGACCTGCGTGGCACATTACTCTCGGGCAATACTTATTTCCAAAAAATATACGATAGATAACCTTGGGCGCGGTGTCTAGGGAGGTATCCTTTCCAGCAGTCCTCCTCCATCCTGCCCCCTCCCGCTGGAGGGAGATTTCTCTAGACTGACGGCACCCTAGGGCGAAGTAAAAAGAGGCCTAGCCCGAAGTAATGTGTCAAACGGTTCCAGGCTAGGGTCTCTTTACAGGTGGGATGTTTAGTGGGTAGTCTGGTAGCATGCGCTGCTAGGAGTCCCACACTCCGGGCGTAAATTGCCTTCATCCCCCAACCCAAACAAAAAAACAAAAAAAAAAAAACAACTTTTCAAGAAAATTTCAATAAAAATGGCGTAAACGGAGATGGTGGATGGTTCCTGCATTGAAATACGCCATGGTAAGCAAAGATGTTAAATGACTTACTTTTCTATAACTTCTTTAATTATGTTTTATTTTTAAAGGAGTACGATGCAAATTCAATTGGAAGACTCGGTACCGGAGCCTTCGGATGAATTTAGGAAATTTACAAGGATGTCTTTAACGGATTTTGAGTACATAGTGGAAAAAAGTGAAGAACATTTTATCAAAAAAAAAAAAAAAAAAAAAATAAGAGAAGCAGTCCCAGACAAAATAGTCTAGCAATTACATGAAGGTTCTTGGCTTTGGGAAACAGCTTCGAAAGTCTTCATCACTTTTCTAGATATTTAGCTCTTTCATATCGAAAATTCAACCCGCAGTCTGTGCAGCATTGAACCAGGTGTCAAAACATCAAATTAAGGTTAATAATTGATACATCCGATAATATATTGTGTTTACTAAATCGTTTATTGATAAACTGAAAGTTTTTTCATTCAAAAGTTGTAAAGTAACGTCCAAAGTTGTAATGATGTATCCGTGAACTTCCTGGAATATCAAAATCATACAAAGTTTTACGGAAACAAAGTTGAAAACATGAAAAAATGAGTAAAGTCAAAGCATGGCATCTTAAAAACTTTTTTTGACAATATTAGAATTTTTAAGAGTATGAAACAGGTTGAGCAGGAGCAATTACTTCATTAGATAAGATAGTCATTACATTTGAGGGCATTTGCTGAGATGATCTCTGTATTTGAATGACCAGGATGTTGTCCATGTTATTGAAACTATGTGAAGGTGTTGGCAAGCTAAAAAATCATAGGATGGAATGAATTGTTGCGATTTATTCGTGTCTGAAGATGTCGTTTCATTTGCTTCAAAATTCGGGTCTACACATGGTGCAGCTTTTTGTGTCCTCGTGAAATGGGTTCAATTTGGTATATTTCTAAAAGAGAAGTTCTATGTCTTACTTTACACTTTCAAAATATGTTTTTACGATGAGACTGCTCGAACAAAGGCCCCTTGTATCGGGCATAAAATACCGAGACGGGGTGGAGAGTTGACGAAGCGAGACATAGCAAGGCAACACGAGAGTTGCATGTTCTCTTTAGCACTCGTTGTGCCTCGCTAGGCCTCGATGAGAGTGTACAGTTATATTTATAAAATATGTCAAGCAACACCTCAGCTCCTATAAGTGGGTGTCAATTCACCATGAGTGATGGCTTTGTAATGTTTTTGGTATCTTCATCTTCTTTTGGGTGATTGACATCACATTCAGTCCGTTCTGAGGAAGTTGATTTTGACCGAAGGATAAAAGGGTAAGACCCGCGAACAGGAGTGTCGATCGCGGCATCGCGTTAGAGGTAAATCGGGAAGTTGGATTGAATTAAGAAAAGGCAGCAGTGAATTGCATCGAAGGCGCGTGCTAATACGACCGGTGAAAGCTTCATTGTGTAGCTTCACTTTTAAGGTTCCACAGTTTACATTCACACATTTAAAATAAAAATATGTATTTTATTTTATTTAACTGTGTATATTTAAAAGAAACCTTAACACTAAAATTGTGTAAAAATACAAACAAGCAAAAAGAAAAATAAAGAGATGATGCCATTTTGATGCCTTCATAAGAAGTAAATCGTTCTCCAGTGAGGGCCGATTGCAAGGATAGGAACAAATGGAAATCTGAAGGAGCGATGTCATGGGAATACGGCGGGTGGGCCAAGATTTCCCCATTGAAATCTTCCAAATGTTTTTTGAGTGGCTTGGCTACATGTGGCCTTGCATTGTGTAGCAAAATCATCTTGTCATTCCATTCTGGCCGTTTTTCTTCCAGAGCTCGGTTCAGATGGATGATTTGTCGTCGGTACACATCCCCAGTGATTATTTCAGATGGTTTTAGGAGTTCGTAATAGATGATTCCACTGTGGTCCCATCAGATGCACAACAATATTCCGTTTTGGCGTCGATGGACCTGGCTCACCTCGCATTAACCAATGTTTTGGTCGCTTAGGGTTGTCGTAGTACATCCATTTCTCATCTCCTGATATAATTCGATGCATGAAACCTTTTCTTTTTGTTATTGAAGAAGTATCTCACACGTTACCAAACGCCTTTCGATGTCTCTCTCTCTCAGTTGATGCGGCATCCACGTCCCAGCTTTTTGGATCATTCCCATGGCGTGCAAGCATTTACCGACGGTAGATCTGTCAAGGTTTAACTCCTGCGACAATTCCTCCAACAATCCCCGTAGTTATGAATCTTCAAAATTTTTCGATGCCCTTTAACGCTCTTTATCAGTCACGTCAAAATCACCATTTTTAAAACGCCCGAACCATTCTCTGCAAGTCGTATCAGATGGAGAATGATCACCGTTAACATCGAGCAATATATGATAAGCTATATATGATGGCTTTCTTGAGAATGAAAAAATGACCTAAGACTCCCCGCAAATGCAGCTTTTGCGGTAGGAAAGTCGACATTTTCAACAGGAGAAAAAAAACCGGTGTTCACGCTTTGAAGGAACGCGACTACTGCGTTCGTGAGCCTAAACATACAACTTTCAATTCCAAGAACACTACCTGAGCAGACACTAAAATAATATCTATAAGGACATCTGTCTACCAACGGCAGAAACTTATTCCCATACCTAAGATCATAATATTAGTATGAAGTAATTAAATTGATTTTTATTTCATTTCTTGAAGCTTTCCTCCTCCGCTTCCCCTCCATTTTCCTATAACGTTGAAGCGTTTTCCTATTGAGATGAAAGTGGCCCAAAACGTGCAGAGGACTTCCCTTGCAAGAACCCAGACAGGCTGAGCGCAGTCGGCCTGACGATTCCACCTAGAGGACCACAAGATCACTGTCAAATAAATGGTTGCGACTACGGCCGCTGTGGTTCGCAACAGCATTTCCGTCGACTCCTCGAAACCGCTAATTTTTAAGTTGACAGGCCCTCTTTAACACAGCCAATACGAGGACTGAATAATTATCGAATCGAATAATTATCCTTTACCCGGGTTTCTTAATTCGCACAGACTTTCTTCTTTTCGAAAGTTATACCCTGCAAAGATTACTTTACCGCTATATCCAAAGTATCACGTTTAAGTATGTTTTCCGACACTAAATCATTCCTTTAAAAGGAAAAAGAAAATTTTTATCTACTCCTAACACTTTTTGTCAAACACTCAAATGCATTTTCCCACCGAATATACACACAGTGTCTAAGCCAATAGACTGAATGTGGCCGCAAGCATTACAAGCACTTAAGGATTCCACTAGTCGCATCCGTTTGAAATAGCAAAAATATTGGCACCCGGCCACAGTCAACTATCCCGTTTGCCATTTTTCAATATTTATGGATATCTCTCTGGGAACGGATAAAGTGAATGAAGTGTATTCACTCATGGAACAAATACAAGGATCAAGACTTCTCTCCTGGCAAAAAATGTGAATAAACTTAAAACGTCTTACGGATGGGACATAGTAAAAAAAGCAAAAGAAATGATGAAGGATAAAACACTAGCGCAGAGTGTGAAATTGAAATTCACTTTAGAACATCATCGAGCAGGATGTTGAACGAAAATGCATTTCCTCCAGGAGTAACTTTGTAGAAATTCAAATTGGTAATTCTATGAAGCTTAAGAAGTTTCACATACACATGTACCATCGTTAGGTTCCCTCGCAGGCGTAGTGTTCGTTGCATGCGAAAAGTTGGTCCTCCGATGAATAATGTAATCATTTTGTTATAGAATATATTTCGAAACATTTAAATACCAAACAAAGACAGCCAGGCTTAAAAGTGGAAATTGTGATGTCATAAATATTTAAATGAATTATTATGGGAGTGATGTGTTTTCGCATGGAAATCTGGTAGAAGTTGTCTAAAACATGGTAATTGATGGAATTCATACGTCGTTGTAGGTGTGCAGGAGGCTGTCTCTAACGTTTCCTTTATATAATTCGAACAACATCCATGTCATGATTCCCCGATTGGATTTCACCATTAGGGTCGTTTACCATTGTTATGAAAGGTAAAATAAGATAAAACGAAACGAATTAGTCCTGGATTAAAAATTTACGACTACAGTGGTTGGTCCTTGAATTAGGAGCAGAGCTATGCAGGTCTTATATGGAAAATTGCTTGTTGCTGTGGAAGAGAAGCCGATTATGATGACTGGTTCAATGGTGAAGGAGAGTTTCATTAATGATTGTGCTAGGGATTCGTTTTACTCGATATTAGTATCCTTAGATATCGACCAATTCCTATCAAGAGAAATAGGATATGAGTAGAATCAAAGTAGTAACTTATACCAATATAGAAAACGAGCAACGTATGTCCCAAGCTTATGGAACACTGAGAAAGGATTGCAGTTAGTGGTTAGAAGGAAGATAGGCATAAAGCAGGATGAACCATGGTAATTTCAGGAAGTAGAGACTGTACAAAGAAATATTTTGGTTTATCCGAAATGCTATGTTGAGAGTTCAATATTGATTCCTCTGGAATAAATCAGTGCATCTTAATTAAAATGTAGTAATAGAGAATGTATGGTGATGAGCGAACCAGGTAAAGGAGGTACTCAATATTTGATCGTAATATTCGCACTAGGAGACGGATACACATTCGACTTTCAGGAACGTATTAAACTCCGTTGAATGTGAATTGAAGAGATTATGCCTTACAATATATCTCGTAGAAACATGAGTCGGTGCGCATATTTGAATTGAAAACCCCAAAATGAATGGATTTCAAAATTAGTGTTCCCTTACATACGTAAAAGGTCAATATGAGTCTCCAGTGCTAACCGGTCGTTAAAGGATTTCTTGGGACAATCAAACGATGCAATTTGAATAAATAAAATAATAATTATTTTAGAGTTGGGAGGTGAAGGCTATTAAGGCTCTTAGTGTCGGACCCCAGGGGCCATCGGACTTCCGACTGAACACTCCGCTGTTACACTGTGAATCTATCCCGGAACCGTTTGTCATATTGCTATGAACTCTTTGATCTCAACAGTGGCACCTTCAGGTTAAGAGAAAATTCCTATTTGAACAGAAGTGGATAGGAAAAAAAGGTTTGCTGTCAGATAGACCCTTCTTCCCTTCACGCCACCAAGCGAGCCTTCTTTATAAGAAGAACAGTCCGCATGTAACGTGATACGCTGTTGCAACAGTCTTTTGAGGTCAACAAAAAACTCCCTCCGACTTCCCCTACGTAAGTAGACTGGCGTTGGCGCTTCAGCATGTAACACTAATGGGACAACCCTCGCGAAATCAGCACTGCCGGCTCAGAGATAGTGCGGTATGCAGCTGCTATCTGCAATGCTCCTTACCTCTGTATCTGTGCGAGACCCCATAGATAAAACTAAGAACGTTAGCCCCGACGACTTCGGAACCGTACGAAAGCACTGATTCCATTGCACTCATGAGTAGATGTTTTTTGCTCGAGGTTGGTCCTCCAGTATTGGCAATAAGCTGCAGGAGCCTTATCTGCGGACGCTCGAACTTGATCGAAGAACCTCATCGACGAATCAATCATCAAGCCAAGGTATTTCATTGATTCTTTTGACTCGATGATCGTTTATCCAACCTGGACGTGAAAAACACGTGGGATCCGTGTCTTTGTCCTCGGCTTCTTCCAGGGATTTATTGAACCCGCGGCTGGTCGCGGCTACTCACTCGGTGTAGCATCATACCGAGTTTGAGTTTCACCTGTTCATTGGTATGTCTGGCGAAAGCTCATCGTACGAGACATTCCATAGCTCTTGGCCAAGAATATAACGTTGCAACCCAATTTTTTTCACATCCATTCTTTGCCGACCCCGAATGTGTCATAGATGAGCTTCCAGTCCTTTAATTCGTCTCTAAATAATCCGCTTCAGATCACCGGTCACGGGTCACCGACAATATCAATTAAGCAGAAGTGAGGACATTTTTACATCAAGGGTTATTAACTACTACAAGTATAATTTGCGGAACTATTGCTTGTATTATTTACCTCGAGTGATGATTGTGAGGTTTTGTCCCCAGAAGCGCATTCGGTACCTCTGTTATTGCACTGATCGTGGATCATGCAGTCCTATTGCCTTAGTGCCGAGGAAAAAGGCCTCTCTGAGTCTCTTTCTGATGATCTTCTCGAGAACTTTCCCAACGGCGTTCATCAAATATAGAGACTGGTATGCAGATGGTTGCTCCGGATTCCCCTTTCCCTTGATGGTCACTGCAAGCCTTGCCTCATTACAGAATTTTGGGAATCCACCCTCCTGCTGGTAGGGGTTATATGTGCAGAACAACATGTCAGGGCAAAGTTTGCTGTACTAGCTATTCAACTTTGGTTAGATACCGTCTGGTTCCGGGGCCTTTTTCGTTTAAGAGATTTCATGGCTCTGTCCTGATTAATGGCACTAAAAAGCGAGCACACAACAGGCCGAAGCATCGGAACGAATATCGGAAGAATAGTGCTCGAACAATCTCGTTCATTTTTTGTTGCTACAACTTCGCAAGACCTCCGTGAGGCTTCGAACTTCCGCATGACAGGCTTATAACGCAGACCCCACGGGTCCCTGTTGATGACAGCAACCAAATTGTGCCAGCCGTTCATCTTACTCTCATAAATCAACGTACGGAAGAGTTTTCTAGCCAATATATATGTCAGGGTTTGGGAATGTATCTCACGTAGATCCTTTGACTTGACGAAGTTTGTGTCATTCTCGGCGCTTTTCAACCGATTCCTCTTGACACCCAGTACATATCAGACTTATCATATCGTGGTTGTCACCTAGGCGTAGTTTGCGCAGTTGCACGCAAATGTGATGAGACTCATGATAGGGTCAACAATGTCTACAGCTAAGACTCCCCGTCATGGTTTTAATGCTGAGTAGTCCTCCAACAGCCTCCATTTGTGTATTCTAGGCAATAAGGACTCTGAAGCGAACGTCACGCTCGAGATGGTTCCCAAGCAGCCTCTTCATTAAAAGGTTCCAGTATTTCCATCATTCATGAAGACAAGTTCCTTCATGGCGGCCATTTTTAGGATTCGTTTTCCTCTCTGATCTGGATGAGGCCCCACTCAATCATCTTCGCAGTAAAGTCACCGCCTACAAGGATTCGACCTTTCTTGCTCGAGACAGCTTCCTCCAATTCATCAAGCTTGGTCTGAAAGAACAAAATTGGCCCATTCAGTGTGAGATAGACACTTTAAATGTCAAATCCACACGTATTATGTAACTGTCACTGAAGACCTTCTTGTGTTAAGACTAACGCAATCATATTCCAGGCACAATAAGAGGAAAAATATTCAGTCGTCAATAGTACGATAATGGGCGGTCATGCCAAGATAATGCAATCCAGCCAAGAGTCCTTGATTATGGTGACCTCTGCCATTGACCAATGGCTAGCTAGAATAATCCACGGCTTTCACCTTTGAGTTTTTTCCGGGTTTGTATTTCTAGGCGGCGTTAGGCCAAATGCCTTATAAACGATTTCATTCGACTCGTTTTTTAATTTAACTCTTTGCTAGCTTCTTTGGTAACCTGAATGGCAGAGAATGGTAGAAAGACTGGGACGAGACAGGGTGGTCGAAAAAGAGATATTGGTAGTGAGAGAGAAAGAATAGGAGAGAGCGCTGCGAGAGAGATTTGCTGTTCTCGCGGAATCCCATATTGTATAATACCGAGTACCGTGGTCTGGAAATAGGAAAGTAATCTGGCTGAAGATGAAAGTCCTTGAGAATAAGGGGGCAAGTGGGGATTTACGTCAAATATTATGAATAAAAACAATTCGTAGTTGAGCTAATGTATTTTTCGCTATGCACCTTGAAGAACCTGAATAATTCAGTAATTATTGGTAGTAAATCTAACTGACCTATAACCTATAGATTTATGCATACAAAAATCTATTCTTCTTTTTTTCAAGGAATTGCTAATACATCTTTATTGTGTGATGACGTTGGTGGCGTTCTCCTTTTCTGCAAGTCCTCTAAAGCCGCTAAAATTTCCTTCGTTCGTCATGAATTCGCTCCACATATATCACACGTTTAAAGTTCAAGTTCAGGATTATAAAATAAATAATTTATATGTGTTCATTTGGAAAGTCTAAACTAATTAAGATGTAATGTTAATTTCCAGTGGTTAAATTTAATTAAAGTCACTTTTCGTCTTTTCGTCGACATCATCATTGGGACTTCTTGCGCACGGATTTAACAATGGAAATGAACTATAACCTAAAATTTTGCTGCTGGCCACAAAACGGCCGTAAAACACAATTTGAGATTTACGTATAGCTGCCGGGTAATAAAGAGCAAAGCTTTTGCCCCTCGAAACCATTTGCGAATATGATGAATTTAATATGAGATGAGTTGAATATGTGATGAACACAGACCATATGACAATATCAGGACAGGTGTTCATTTAATTGAGGATGGTTTTGGGATTAAGAAATATTTGATGCGATTAAAGTGTGGAAAGGAAGTTTCAAGAGAATTTCAATATAGTGGCGAGCTGGAATCTAGGATAAACTTGGAAGGAAGTGTATGTCCTACAGGATTGCGCTGGTATGGTCTGAACGACACAAATTCAGCGATTCTGCAAACCCGAGCCTGTTTTTTATTTAAGAATTTCATGTAAAGCATGAAGAATGAGTCCAGTAATTAGGTGTTGAAATTCGACTTTATTCTGACTTCGTTTCAAAGCGCTCGAATCCGATGACATAATGAGACGAACATAACAGGACGAACCTGATGGGATGTATGTATGTTCATCATGTAAGAACTTCGGCATAAGTTTCTTATTTCATATCTGCACCATTTTGCATTATGGCTGGGAGTGTCAAACATACCCAGCATTTTCGTCCGGGCTCTTCCGACAGAAGGAAGCAAACATTCTAAAGTACAGTCCAGGGATCACTGTTTGTTCGATTTCACGGGTTGTCCTGCCGATTTCTATTTCCTTCCTGGCCTTTAAAGCTATTTGTTCCAGGCGTCCACTTCCGCAGCTTCTGCGACACATTTTAGTCTCCTGTTTCTAAAGAGGTCATTGGCTATAAGTTATAGAAAGGTGGCAGAAGATTCCATCGAAAGAAGATAAAAAGCAGCCCAAAACTCCGTATTACAAAGAAACTACTCTGAAGGAGAAAAAAATTAGGATGTATCAGATATGGTCCTGGTTGTGAAACCAGTGGATTGTGAAACCTATTCAAATGTATTTCGACAATTCATAAAAGTTCACGAACTAGATGAAATCAAGCTTGTGCTTCAATTCAACCTTCCATTCTTTAAATTTTTGACAGCAGACACAGCAGAACGCTTGACCAAATCAAGGGAATCTCTCAAAATAGAGAATTTTCGTTCCCGCTTAACTAAGGACGCGAACCTGCATGAAAGGACCCCTATTTGCCTGTAAATAAGGACCTATAAATAAGGACCAACAAAGAAGAACCTATAAATAAGGACACTAACGACCTACAATCTCAGGAGGAAACCACACACTGGAGATGGCAGACTGTCAAAACGCGTTCGAGACGGAATTTCGTTCGGGGAACAATAAAACATCATTTCCATTCCTACCTGACAAAACATGGCCGCCTGGTGACATACCTGTAGAGTTTAGAGCAGGGGACATAAACGAGGGCATATTCGATGACACAATAAAAAAGACCCTGAGAAAATATGTGACTCGAGTGAACGAAAATAGGCAATATCACTAACTTCGGGGTACTAACTTCGTAAATAATTGCTCGTGGTGGAAAAATGGTTGAAGATTTCTCAGTAAACAAAAAAAAGAATCCTAGTTTAAGCAGCATTGAAGCATGGCTGACTCAAGAAAATACCAGGAGAAAATGGGTGCTTTGATTTTACTCCGGGATACATGATATGATTTACGTCCAGGATACAATGAGGAGCAATGGCTGCGGCCATAACAAATAAAGTTACCAAAGCTCTATTAGGAGGCTCGTGTATTATGAATGTAGTAAAACCAGTCATAAATCAAAAGAGTTAACGTGTTGTTCAACTACATCCTTCTAAACGATATTCATATTGCCTTGACCATGACAGCGTTCGACAGTATTCTTGTTTTTGACAAATTTTCCAAGGAGCCCCACCCTATGAAAAAGCACTAATCTCACGATCTGTATCCTGCAAATTAACTCACATAATAGATTTAATAGTCAAGGTCGTCCCGAAGCTGATGGGAGCATGGAAGATTGATGCTGCTCAGCAAAAACACTTTGGAAAGAAGTCAACAGCAGAGTACCCAAAGAAATTTGCTATCTCTTCCATTTGAGTTCAGAATAGTGCACATTTCCGAGAGCCATGGTCATGGTTTTAGAATCGACTTTCTTGATTAATATTTTTCAGAGTATACTTATTACGACTTAAAAAATATTATCTTTAAAAACTATGTTCAACGCTCTGAGAGACACTATGTTGATAACGGAAGTACTCCTCCTTTTCGGAGGAGACGAAGGAGCCATTAAATGGGTGTGTCTCAAACAGATATGCGGGGAAAACGATTTTTGGCGATAGCTGCCTGAAGGGGACTTGTCTTATTCTTTAGAACACCGACTTCCGGTGTTGGGTTGTTTAGATACAATACCAGATGCGATATAAGCTATGGAGTTCGCAGGATATAAAACACACAAACGAAGAAGCCATCAGCCTACTGATAATCACTCGAAATCGCTGAATAAAGAAGCCTGGGATAGAAATGGAGAAGCACTAAGTTGCCAGCGAGAGAGCCTACCGCAAGTACGAGGGGGTGTTCAAATATGATCGAGACAAACGCTGTAGATAGTGCGTATGTATGTTTTGAAGATCGTGGCTTGAGTATGTGATAGCTGGGTCCCTTACAAACAGTGTGGCATAGTTTTTGTCGGGATCGCATGTGCTACGATTCACGCGCGTGCTACGACCATGAGTGAACGTCAAGTGCCGACCGCCGATGCGCAACGTATTGTCATGCATTTTTTAGTGTAGGAAGGCGTTAAAAACACGGAAATTTTTCTACGTTTGCGAAATCAGTTCGGAAGTCGGTGCCTGAGTAGGGCTGCTGTATTTAAATGGGCCAAAGCATTCAAGGATGGCCGCGAAACCGTCGAGAATGAGCCCCATGATCGTCGACCGCGAAGCAGCATCACACCAGGCAACATCCGCTGCGTAGAACAACTCATTTTGGAGGACCGTAGGATCAATGTTCGAGACATTTCGGCTGAACTCGGCACCAGTATTGGCAGTGTTTATCATCCAAGAACAACTTCAATATCGATGAGGCACGATGCGTTCTTAAACTGTTGAACTTCGAGCAAAAATTCACGCGGTTGGAAGTTTGTCGCCGCTTGCTGATGCGATACGAGGCGGAGGGGGACGATTTTTAACGCGAATCCTTACTACAGACGAGACGTGGGTACACTAATACACTCCCGAAAGCAAGGTGTCATCTAAAGAGCGGAGGAAGAAGGAGGAAGGGGCGCCAGTCAAAGCGAAGACAACCAAGTCCGCGGGTAAGGTTATGTGTAAAGTGTTCTGGGACCAGCGGGATCGTGCTGTACGTCGATTTCCTGCGCACCCAATGTTCCATCAATGCTGCATACTACTCTAACCTTCTGAAAACACACGTGAAATTCGCTTATCGCTTGAAACGGAGGAAAATTCCAGCACGAAGTGAGATTCTTCTCCAGGATAACACGCGCCCTCATACCGCGCGTCTCACGTTCGATACAATATCGGAATTGGGGTGGGAGGTACTGGAACACCCCCCCCCCCCCCTACAGTACTGATTTATCACCCTGCGACTACCACATGTTTGGACTACTGAAAGAAGCCCTCGGAGGTCAAAGATTTAACACCGACGACGAGGTAGAGGAGTTCGTGCGCATATGGCTGTCCGAGTTGTCCAAGCAATTCTTCGATACCGGCATCAAAAAGCTTCCGGAAAGGTGGACAAAATGCGTACCTAGTGCGGGACAGTACCTAGAAAAACTTTAAATTTTTGTAAATTTTTTCGATAGTAAATAAACGTTTCACATCATTTGTCTCGATCATATTTGAACCACCCTCGTGTCATTGAATATTTAACAGGAGTAAAGCCTACTGCCGGCAAAACCACTAACATAGCTTGGATACGTGCATGTGGGGTTAGGCTGAAAGGTAGTCATGCAAAAGCTGGGTACCGTACGAACACTTTTTTTATTAGTAGTGGAATGCCCACATTTTACATATGCAGAGCTAAAACAGTTAGTTTTGTCAACAAAGCCAAAGAAGGCGTTAGCAAAAGACGGCGATTAAGTTGCAGGGTTTCAATTAGTCTCCAATCTTTGATAAACAAGTTTCTGTTTGATACGTTCAGATCATGGGCAGGTTTCGAGCATCGTACTGAAAAAGAAGTGAAAAAGAAACGTTGATTTATCATCCACGTACCGCCCATTCTGCATGCTAGATACGGTGACGGTGAAATTCATAGGGGAACCAAGACAACCTACCCATGCATGGCTTCAGAGCTGTGCGATTTTTCGTTACAAAGTCAAACTGTCGTCAGGCGGACGGTGTTATTAATGCAGTCTAGTTTTGCTGGCACTATTTGGTGTATGAATTTCTTCTGAATTGTAGTAAAGTGTCGAATGATGTTTACGCCCTGTTGGACTTCCTGACATAAAACGCTTCTGGACTACCCACTAAACTTCTCCTGCCAACACGAGAATCTAGTCTGGAACCGTTTGACACATTACTTCGGGCTAGTTCTCGTGTTCCTACGCCTAGCAGTGCCTTCATATTACATAATGTCTTCTCCAGTGGGAAGGAAGAAAGGGAAAGGACGGCTAGAAAAGAGATCCGTTGCAGTGGGCCACATATCACCCGTTTTAAGGATTTCCCCGACATCGTTTTCGATTCCAATTAGGCAGAGCTCTCACATTTCACGGAAGAGGTCATTGTGCTGCTTTCTCTATCTTTTGAACAAGAAAAATGTGCGAAAGGCGTCATGCATCTCTCCTGTACAAAACACGCAGTAAGGGGACCGTGACCTGTCAATCTCTTGCATCCATGTCTGCCAAAGAGTTGGTTCAAGTAAAAATCAGACTCTCCATGCGTTCGATTAAACCATGGCCTCGGATCAGTGATCAGACGTGCAGTTCAACTTCCCTTTGTGTTTTGTTCCCAGGACTGTTGCTAATCGCTAAGAGAACGTTGTTTCTCTTTCCTGTTTACCTCTTCTTTGGTGTAATGCTTCTGCACAGGTGAAATATTCCTGCACTCTCTCCAAGGAAAACGATGGGAATCACCCCCTCCGATCACCAGAAATGCCGTCTCGGAGATTGTTCGAAATGCACATACAATTTGCTGCGCTCCTCTTTCAGTGTTACTGCTTGTTGATAGTGTCACTCCATAGTTTTGACCCATAGAGTAGAACCGATTGGAATCATCTTTTTGATGTGGTTGGTCCGCTCATATTGGCGTGAATATGATGCCTCATATTTTAATCCACTTGATTAAAAAGTGGTAGGAATAACTCATCTTCGAGTCAATTAGTATACCCCGGTTTTCCACTGCTGATTTCGATTCCATCGCTTCCCTAACACTGATATACCCTACTCTGGGGATTCTCTTCTTTGTCAGAATGTCAACTTCGGGGTTTCCCAGTGATATTGCGGTGATATTTGGTGTAAGAATGACAGAAATTAAATATTGAAATGTCGTCTCATCCAGCCCTTAAATGGCTGAATAAGTGGGAGGAACTGAACATCTCTTAGGGTCAGAACTACGAGTGATGATTCTAGGGTATGGATTGAACCATGCCTTTGTATGACACGAAGGAACATAATTGAAGAATGAAAGTTACATAATGTGTCACTCATGGATCATCTCTGGAAGTGTGGGTGTGGAATATCTGCGAGGGATTACTGAGGCTTCCACAATGTTGATTGTGTAGTTGTAGGAACACAATAGCAATTAAGACTAGGCGCAAACTGAGGAATCGGATGATTGTTCAGGGGTTCAATGCAGGAAAAAATTGAAAGGTTCGCCATAACATCAAAGGAATTTCTTCAGTTAGTCGCTTTTCCAGAATTACGAGATTCTCGAGGATTGATAGGTCAATGCCTGAAATGAGAGATGATAATTAAGGGATGAAACTTATATAATGTGTCATCTAAGCATCTATTCCTGAAACAAGCGTGTGGATTACCTGCAATGGGTTGTTGAGGCTTCAATGAGGCAGATTGTTCAGTGGCAACAATCGCTGGGCACAGGAAGAAGAGAAAGTCAATAGGTGATCACCATAACGACAAAGGAATTTCTATAATATGAATGTTCATATCTAAAAGAAGATAAATTCCGGTATAATCCGCTCTGCAGAACTGTTCAGAGTATGGTATGATTTTTTCAGGAACGAACAGCACTGAAAATAGCTAGCGCAGATACAGATACGCGGGGCGTTGCAGATTTTCATTCTAGAGAGCAAGTGAAATCTACTTGTGCAGAATTGAAGTTGGTGGGAAAATTATCGGTAAGAAAAAGAGCGGAGTGGGAAGGACTCTAAGTCCATAAAAAGCACGGATAATCAACACGTGGCTTTTCAAGAATTTGCGGTCCTGGCTCAATGGTGGTACAGATATCTACGTAACTCATTGTTTTATAGGTGGGGTCTCCTGCAACACCCTTGATCCCTGATTCTACACTCTTGCATCCTTTCTACTGGTGGTTGGATCCCTGTAGCTCGGTTGTTCTGAAAAAGACACAAGAGGGCTTACTTGAACCAACATGTCAAACAGACAACAGTTGGCAAGAGAGGAATTTATTAGAGAAAGAGAGAGAGAGAGAATAAGACAATTGGGGTGAAGAGCTTTCATCGTCCTGTCAATACGTTGGAAGAGCTAGTTGACGAAACGGTTTATTAATCGATAAGAAGTACTGAAGGATTAAAATAATTGCTAATTAATATAACAAATAGTTCGCTAAATTCTCTAGAAACTATAAAGGTTTATATTTGCATTTTGGATAAAGCAATCAAGTGATAAATGAAAATTTTTACGATGGACAGAACGACAAAAAACTGAGAGTTCGTAAATTGTTCGACAATATTCCTTGCATCGTAATGATGGTTAAGTAATAAACTATAACTCCATATTAGTTGAATCTTTGCTGAGATTAGGTAGTACATACGACATGAATACATTCATCGCATGATGGATGAATATCATAATGAAATTATGTGTCATGTGAGTTTGCACCTTTTCGTTATACTCAAGTGAATCATTTATTTCGTGAAAAAGGAAAAATATGTGTAAAAAAATTTCGTGAACAGCAACATCAAATTTCACTTTCGTCCCGTCTCACAGGTTACCTATGTTATACAAATAAGCCTTGACATTAAATGAGCCAAGTATGAGTTATTTTGTATCCTGAAACGCCCATATGTGCGTTCGCAGCATATATTTTCACGAGTGTATTTCATTCGGGGTCACCTACATCTGTTGGGCAGACGTATCCTAAATATTTCAACAAGATTATTGCATTTTTTGAACTCATTTTAAATTCGCTACAAATTTCTTCCTCGGTGGAGGATGTTTATTTCAAGGCATTATTCATCTCGAGGCTTTCAAGCTTTAATAATTTTATGGTTTTATAACACTTATGTATATGTGCATATATTGTTCTGGTAAATGAATTCAGCTAAAGACAAAAGGATGAACATTTTCGCGTTAACACCAACATTATCAATGCCGTAGAAATTTACAAGCTTGAATCCTGTCTGGAACTCCTTTTGTAGATATCGCAGTGAAGCATTGTAGTCTTTCCTGTAAAGATTTTACTGCTCATTTTCATATGGCCGGTCACGGTTGGGATGAGATACTCTGGCGTAGTTGCTAGTCATATCAAATTTATGGCTTTTCTGCGGGATCTCCAAATAATGGGAGTAATATTTGTAAAATTCGAGAATTTAGTAAAATCAACCTTCCTCGAAGTAGGCGCTAGAAAGAGAGACAGCGTCACAGAGTGAGAAAGAGAGAGAGAGAGAGAAAGAGAGAAAGCCAGATGCAGAAAGAGAGTTGACGAGAATAAGAACATGCTGAAAGAGCAACATTTCGTTATGCCGAGAGTGCTATGATGGGCGGCTAGAAATTTTACTAGTGTGGGTTTTTTGTGTGTAGCAACTCGTAGTCCTTTCACAGAAATGAACGCGGAATATTTATGAATCTGGAAGTCTTATCTGTGTTTATGGTGCTTATGAGAGGAGGATATGTTTTATTTTTGTTCAACCGCGATAATTTTATGGTGGTGTAAAATGCTTTGGATTTCTTTTTTTTCTCATACAAGCGATTACTGTTGCATCGTCGGCTTATATGAAAGTTTAAGTAAGCTTGGAAAAATATGAATGAATGGTAGTAAGTTATTTATGGGAAATAAAAATGTTTCTAGCAAATTTCATCGAGTGGATGGAAAAATGTTTTTTATTACTTCATATTTTCTTGTGAGACCTTTTGATTTATATGACACGGTAAAGTTTGATTATTATGGTTTTCTATGAACAGCATAAATTCTTACATCAGTCCAGTAAACGAATGAAATGTAGTGTTGCGTATATTAAAGGACTTTTGAGACCACCATGTAAGAAAAATAAAAATTCGTGAATTCGCTCGGATGGCATTATCTAAATAATGCAAGAAATGTTTCAGGGATAGTAACAGTTCAAATGTTATATGGTTGTCATTCCCTAAATTATGGCAATACATTACGAGACATATCACTTTGCAGAACATGGCGAACTGTTAAGGTATTAGTACATTTTGGAAGGCAATACTAAGACCAGTTTTCAAGAATTTTTTTCCTCAAACGCTTTATCAGACATTGTCACAAACCTTATTTTAATAGATTATATAATGAATGCAATCTTGTTAATTTAGAAATATTTAATTGTATTCTTGTATACAATCCTTGAAATTGTGTCCTTAATTTCGTTGCTTGGAATTACGTTCTGATAAATCGTTACTCCACGCCAGTCCAAAACAAGAAATTCCAATTAAATTTCAAAAATGGCTCAAAAGTCAGGACTAATTGGCTTTTGCAATTCAAAACGTCAAAAATTCGATCCTTTTTTTTAAGGCAAACAATGTTTTAACTTTTAAGTCACTATAATATTATCTTGCGGTGGGTTACTCTTTAAGATACTCCAATGAATAAGACGCACCAAGGTTTTTTGAAATTTAGTCCAGCCGATTCGGAGATTATTTGTCCGCCGTTTCAGATGACTGGTTTCGAGAAAAAATTGTTTAAAGTAGATTTTGTTTTTTGTTGTTTTTCCATTTTAAAAATGCTATGTTTTTAATTTTTGACAAATATATATTTCGGGAGTGAGTTGCTCCCTTCTTCAGTGTCAATTATTTTCTGATTTTAAATGGCCTTTATCGGGATATTTATACTAAGTTAACACAAAGTCCTAATTACCTAAGGTCTAATTACTTAAGGTCTAATTACTTAAGGTCTAATTACTATTGGATTTTTTATAGTCTTCGTACCTGTCATTTATTTGCTTATGCTTACCTTAAGGTCTAATTACAATGCAATTTGTTTTTGGCTTCTAATTTGAGTGTAGAGTGTAGTAAACCCATCTTGTCTTCTTCTTGCTTCTATTTTCCTTATCATTCCTGAAATCGTCCTTGTTTCATATCCGTTTTTCTTCGCTGTATCCAGAATATAATTCATTTCCTTGATTTGGTTTTCCGTGCTCAAGGGTACTGACATCATCCTATGTATCCACGCTCGGAAAGACGCCATTTTTTGTGAGTATGCGTGTTTTGATGTCCTCGGTACGGTCCTTTGGGTGCTTGTGTTTTTTATGTATATGTCCAATTCTAATTTTCCGTTATCTCTTATGATTTTTAAATCGAGGAAGGGTAGTTCGTTGTTCTTTTCCTCCTCAATTGTAAACTTGATGTTTTTATGAATGTCGTTTAATTTCGGTAGCAAGTTGTTTATGTCCTTTTCTTTTATTATGGCGAAAATATCGTCTACGTAACGAACCCAAAATTTGGGCATTATGCCTGCTTGTTCAATCTTTTCTTCGATCCAGTTCATGAAAATCTCGCTTAAAAACGGTGACAGAGGGTTTCCCATCGGAACTCCAGACTTCTGTTTGTAGTAATTTCCTCTAAAAGTGAAATAGTTTTCCGACATGCTCAGTGTTGCCAGCTTTGTGATTGTTCTTGCTTTTTTCCTTCCTTCCATTGTTGGATCTTTTTGGGTCAGTCGATCTTCCAAGAGCGCGAGAGCTTGCTTTACCGGTACACTTGGGAACAGAGCCTTGACGTCAAAGCATACCATTTCCTCATCACTTCGTAAGCAACTGTTCTGCATTAGCATATTGATGAGTTCATCTCGGTTCTTCACGGAGAATTTATTGGTCCGAATCCCTATCTGTTCGAATTCTTCCAGCAGTCGCTTTGCTAATTTCGATGTCGGAGCGTTTGTTGAAGTTATGATTTCCCTCATCTTCATCTCTTTCTTGTGTATCTTTGGTTGGCATTTTATTCTTGGAAGCACGGGGTTGGTAACTCTCAAGCTCGTCTTTTCACCGAGTATGTCTTTGCACTCCTTTAGAGCTCTTTCTACCCGTTTAATACTTTCAGGGAGTGGATCCTTCCTTACAACAAAGAAGTCGCCATTGTTCAGTTTTTCGAGTACGAGGTTGTCGTACTTTTCCTTTTCCATTATAACCAATTTATTTCCTTTGTCGGTTTTAAGATAAAAGACTGGTTTCTGATTTAGTTGTTTAAGTGTCTCCATTTCTTCTTTGTTGTCTTTTCTCGTAACCTTTGATTTCTTCTTCAGCAGGTTCCTCGTTGTTTCCCTCACGTTTTTTCCCTGGGTAGGAACTTGATTGCTGCTTCTATGTCCATCAAAATTTCTTCTTTTGGTGTCGTGTTGCTGTTCACCGCATAATTGAGCCCCATGTTTAAGAGTCTCAACTGTTCCTTCGTGAAGACTTCCGATGACATGTTGACCACAAAATCTGGGATCTCCTCAACTTTAGTCGTTTCATTAATTTCTATATTATGTCCTCTAGTCAGTGATTGAAATTTCTTTGATAAGATCTTGTTCTTTCTCGCTTTCTCGCACTCAAATGCTTGTAGTACTTTATCCAGTAAATCAGTCATGCTTCCCTTTGTGCCGTTCAAATCTTTTGTTAATTTTAGATGTAAGTTGTATGCTTGTAGTGTTACTTCACCTTGTTTCGCATACAGTCGATTTAAACTGTCCTTTATCAGATTCCTTTCCATCTCCATTTTCCTTCTTTCCCGACCTGGTAGCTTGATTGTCGTTCTAATCCTATGACTCTTAGGGTCTAACTTAAACTTAAGGCATTTCTTTAGAAACTTTATGTTCTCGCTAATTCTTCCCTGGGCCTTTTTTCATCTTCAGACACTTCACACACACAGTATGTTTAAAGTATTTTTCCAATATTTTTTGTACTAAACAGTTTTCGAAAAATCATAATAAATCATAAGCTATCGCAGTACCATACAAGATGTAGGAGTATCAGAACCTGATCTTTCTTTTGTTATTTTTTTATGAAACACCCTTCGTTTGTGGCATTATTTGATGACATTTTGATCATGCCAATTTTTCCACGTCCTTAGACCACGCGTGTAATAAGAAGCTCATCCAACGTAGAAGACCATTGATTCATTCATAATTTTCAATAATCTTTTTCTTATTTGTTGAATTGCTTTCTTATTTGTTGACTTTGAAAATTGGACACCTAATTTAACGACTTCCCACATTACTCATCGCGTTACATTTACAACACTAGATTTTATCCTGTACATTTTTTTCTTTTTTCTATTTGTTCCTGTATATTTTTTCTTCCTAATGTATCAACTATCCTTCATCCGTTGGATCTACGAAGAAGGATTCTATGAACTCCTGACCTCAGCATTTAGAGCAGAATTCTAGGTATAAGGAACGTTGTCTGCTTGCATCTTGAGATATAAGCATCACGCAGGAGTGTAATATTTGTCGCGCGGTACAGCGTTAGATGACATTAAATACTAAAATTGAGCCCCATTTCATTTTGAAGGGGAATCAGGATTCCACTGAATTGAAAAAGACCTTAAGCCCTTTTGATACCTCTGATTAATGTTCAGCTTTCCCCTTTTTTCTCTATTCTTTTTTTAGGCTCTTCTAAGATCGCAAAGTTCGGTTAAGGTTTCTATGTCTGTTTTTCAAATGTCGAAACATTCGTTTTTCAATATGGGAAATCCTTTCAAGTTTTTGATGAACAATCTCCATTAGTTAAGAAAAATCTTTCTTCTGTATAACCGGCGAACGCTTTAAGAATTTTTAAAGCATTTAAAATAAAAGATCTATCCATTAATGAATTTATTAAAACTTAGCGCATCGATTTTCTCAGAGCTACGTTCATAATTGCTGCAACAGTCTTCAGCATGCTGTTGCGTATTCCGATGTGTAGGTAACATAAAAACAAAAAAAAAAAAAATGAATAAATAAATAAAATAACAATAAATTTTAAACTTAACAATAAATTGTTTTGGTCAAGTTTTCAATTTGTACTCATTTTTATAAGTCAAGAGAAAATCGTACGAGATAAAATAGAACTTAGAATTGAATTAAAATAAAAACATATAAAATTAAATTTAGGTATTAAGTAATATTCAGTTAAATAATATTAGTAACAAACAAAAAAAAGATCTCTGTAAGAAAATGTCAGAAAAAATATAAATTCTCAGTAGAAAAAAATAACAAACAAATAACATTTCTTGGAACGCTTTTGGGAAGAAATTTTCCATTGAAATGATTCACTTGTTTGTTGTGAACATATCACTATAACAAGGATAGAAATTGTGACTTAAGGATAGAAAATAGAAGATAGAAATTGTGACTAAAGTATTGAAGATAATAAAGAGAATCAAGAAGTATTGGCAGCTGTTTGGAGTGCTTAGCCCCAGAAGCCCTCGAGTCGCAAAATCTTTGAATTACAAAGCCCAGAAAACATTTTGATTAAGATTAAGGCAAAGAAGATAGTAAGCAGGCAACAGAGGTGGTCAGGACGCAGCGCAGCGGAATTCATTGAAGTCCCGAAACCAAGCTGTGGTGGAGATTCGTGTTGAAGGAAGCCGAGGTGGTCAGAGGTAGCGCAGCAGAATTCATTGTAGTCCCGAAATCAAGCTGAGGTAGAGATTCGTGTTCGAAGAAGCAGAGGTGATCAGATCAATTAAATATTTTATATTTACTTACTTTCATTTGATTATTTCTATTTATTAAAACAAGATTCAAGAAACAAGAAAACAAATTCTATACACGTTTTTCATTTTAACATTTTCCCTAGCACAGAAAAAAAAAATACAAGGTGAAACACAAGTTACACAATAAATAAAACCAGTGTCTAATTTTACATAAAATTTACTGTGCTACTCTTTATTCATTAGATTTACTTGCGAATGAAGTATTTGCTCCGAATTTTGTTGAAATTGCCTTAATAATTGCGAGACTTTCTAGTAAATCTACTTTTTCGACTTTACAATATTAATGTTACTGAACTATAGAGCTTGAAAATTAAATACGGATAAATTATGTTGAAAGGGGAAGTCTAAACAAGAGGTTCCATTTTCGACTTTTCGAAACAATGAATGGAATCAAACCTCGCCTCTAAAGTGGGGAATGTTGCCTTCCAAATGATCAAGCATCTCAAAGCATCGGCGTTGATGAGTGGTTTCGTGTTTCTTCACAAGAAATAGCCCAGCGATGTTAAATTGCAAGATCTTCGAGGCTTCTTGTTTTTTTTTTCAATAAGTCGGTGATTGCACAAGCAACCTGCTCAGGAGTCATGATCAGGCCTATTCATGAATAAATAATAAACCGAATTGATCATTAAACGCATGACAGCTGTCACAACATAAGTGACATTAAAAGTGTTGCCAACTTAAAGTTCCACACCTCTTAAAAACACTCGTTATATTAAACTCTAAAATTTCGAAAAACTATTTCATGAAATCATTTTTTAGGTTTATAGGAAGCAAAAAATGGGCTTTTAAAATTGTAAAGCATACTTACACCTTAAATAATTCATATACACATTTTTGTTCTCCGTTTTCTCTATCTTTATTATATCGACACATACTTATTACGTTCTATTTTGTCGTAAAATTTTAACATTCATTGAAATTTAACTTAAGACACAAGCTTATGGAAAATTGAAATTTCGAAAAGAGGAACAATTGCCCCAATTTTTTTTTTCAAATCCAGTTTAAAGTCATTGTTTCATAAGAATCATCAGACTTATGATTGTTTACTTCGATTTATGTAAAAATTCATATTTAAAACTTAATTAAATTAAATGTAAATACTTTTGATTGTTATGGTTATCATAAAGTATGAAAATTGGTTTCCAAATACGGTGGTTTATATTCTATCTGACTTTTAATATTTTCCTGCTTCGTTGCTACACTTGCTTGTTGCTGTAGAAGTATCTGTAGATCAGTCTATGTTCATGAATTACCTACAGAATTTTTTGAAAAAAAAAATGAACTTATACTAATGTATCAGTCATTATGCGACATAAAGTTGGAAAATATATACTTTGGACTGACTTCACTATCTCCCAAACCAAGCCTTCCTATTATTCAAGTTCACAAAAACTACTTCTTACCTCGATCAAAACTACCATCCTCCACCCTGAAGTCAGGATAGGCATCTTGGTATCTAGAGACTGACAGTAACCTTCAATGCGCTCCGTTTAGGCGTTAAAACGGAAACAACTTGCAGTCAATTTTTGCTTAAACTAGTTTCTGCAGCCAGGGTTAGAAGTTTCATCACCAAGTTGTGGGAGTAGTACAGGTCAAAGCTGAGTACAGCAGCTTAATCGGGCTGTGATTAGTCCAGCACATTCTTTTATACGACAATCGAAACCGGGAATAGGCATCCACCGTCCATTAAAACCACAAACCTCCATATTACCGCTGGAGTAGGCACCTTGTCATCTAGACAGTGACAGCAATTTTTCGTGAGCTCCATTTAGCCGGCAGAACAGATCAAGCCTCTGGTAAATTTTTGTTCAAATTAGTTTTTAAAGCCAGGACAAGTAGTTTCTTGTATTCCGGGTGAACCTATAACGAGAACAGTACCCTTTAAAGGCTGATCATAGCACCACAATCCTACAAGTAGTTAGTCCATCTGCTGTCGAGTGAGTGACAATCAAAGCCGGATATAACTATCAGGAACTGACCATGTGCGAACCAAGGTTCAATTTTGTGATCCTGATGTACAATTCTCCAGTTTTTGAGAGATCTGTACTTAAATCATACTGAAACTTTGCTCCAATATGGTTTTGTTGATGTTTCGTCTAGAAGCACAGAGATGTTCTCAGTTTCCTCTTACTTTCCATTTTTGGACACGTGTATTGTACACATACGCGTTTCAGCGGTGTGTGTTTGAATTTCGATGAGGTTTTCCCAAGCATTTTACTAACTTATATCGAGATTCCAACTGCTATTTTAATCTGTTCATAAGTTCATTTAATTGTCTTGTCCGCTCGTTCCACTTGTGTGATGTTTTTTCCTCGGGATCTCCTAGGATTTCGTTAACAACTGGACTTACTTTGCATTCACTGAGTTTAAGTTGCACTACTGGATCCGCGGCTTAACTTGGTTTTGTGCCTGTATCAGCGATTTCAGTTCTTTATTCAGAATCTTTATTCAATTGGGATCCTGTCTATTTGTATTTACTCCTTTCAGTAGCTGAACTCGCAGCGGATTTGCAGATAATGTTAACGGAGTTGATTATCCTGAATTACCGAGTGTTAATGAATTCAATTGTTCCAGCTATTGTCTTGATTCTATAGTTCTCGCGCATTAATTTGGCCCATACATGAAGTAAGTTTAGTGGGTCAAATTTTTTGAAAGGCTCGCGTTTAAAAGTTCTATAATTATGCGTGATACTCAAAACACGAAGAACATCACCAGAAATCATTTTTCACACAGTTTTACTATTTAACACTGAATTATCCCACTTCTGACACCAATTGTTATATGTTTTCCTCATTGAGGGTTCATTTCATATTCTATCAATTTCGGGCTTAAAAACAGTCAATAATATAAACTGGTTGTATAGATTGTACTATGATCACAATTATTACTAATTATTTCCACATATTTCTACAGACAAAAGAAAATATTGTTTTCTTATATCGCAGTATCATCTGATCAGTATTAGAGTCATATCCCCGTGTGGGGGCGTGTGCTTTAACGCTAAGGCTGCTCTATAGAGCCTTCCTAAGCCAACTTTAAGCGAGATAGGAACCCTGCAGACGGCAGGAAAAATGGGACTAGTCGTAGTAAACATTGGCAATAGTTCCACCTGGCACCGGCTGGGCTGTGTGGGTACCATCCCGGACGTGACATTAGTCTCTCTTCTAGAAAACATGCAATTGGACTATTAGACCAGTCACCACCAGTGCATTGTATTACACTCACTCAGTCAGAGCACCGCTTTCATATGTAATAACGGGACGAAGAACTAGGAAAAGTTCGCCGACATGATCGCAAGACGCTCAACTTTAGGACAAGAGGACTGCCTGATAAAAAAATTGTGTGTTCTACATTGAGTACCTTGTTACCAATATGAATTCCGCTTAAGACGTAGACACGGCAATCCTCCGGTGTATTCACCACCACTAAAATTGCTGAACGTCTAAGAGAATGTAAGAAACTCCGAGGACACGCTCATCGAACCCGAAGTCAGGATGAAGCATGCACCAGTATGGTAGTAAGTCGATCGGCCAGAAAATGTATTCCTGGAATGATTTACAGAAACAAGGCCCGCTCTTGACAGAACCTAATCGAAGACATGTATAAGGATCCATGGGGCCTGGGCTATAAGTTAGTTAAGCTGAATGCTGAAGCTGCTCAACAGTATATTGTTCACTCTTCACCCGAAGAAAGAACTGGAATTAGCAGTTCTTTCCATGAAGCTACAAAAGATCCAACACCAAACGGTATTCCGGCCGAGGTTCTGCAATTGGTCGATCACTTTTGTCCTGATTTACTGCTCAGTACTTTTAATGTTTGCATGCCAGGAGGGAAGTTTCAAGAGTAATGAAAGACGGCGAGACTCATGCTGATCAGCAAGGAGCAGCAAGTGAAATTCCGAGCCACCGTCAGGTTACCGCCCTTTGTGCATACTAGATACGTGAAAACTGATTCCAAATATCAGAATATCTTGTGCCAATATTTCGGCATAATCTGATGGATGGCAATCTACGCGATTTACGACCCAGTTCATGATCAAGGGAGGGTGTTATTCATGTCAGGCGTGTCCTGAAGCATCGCCCTCAGATGATCTCTAATGGACTTAACCTAGAGCTAGAGAAAGTTATAGTGATCATGCTAGGAAAGAAGAGGATCCTCACGAGGATACATTGGTAAGTCGAACTGTAATTAAGTCCCTATGCTTGCTGACAGTTTGTGAGATAAGAAGTGTCAGAGAAAGTGTATTAAGGATAAAAGAATCGGATTTTTATAGTGCCTCCGGAATTCATAGGATTGTATCAAGGGTCCTGAAACACAAACAGATCCCGAATGAAGTGTCTTTTCTATTGTATCGGAGTTAGAGAACAATTTTAAAATTATCAGGATATAGAAAACAATTTCATTGTTCTAAAAGAAATTTTTCACAGATCATAATCCGTAAAGGATCAATCTAACTAGATACATAAAAAGCTAATAATGAGCACTTACAAACATGACAGGCGTTCATTCTACTTTGAAACGAAAAGAAAAGGAAGAAAATTTAAATGACCGCGAAAACCCAATGAAATCTCTACCGAGCCATAAAACTTTCATTCATTCCTACCTTTTGTACACTCCATCAGTTTCAAAGCTCCATTTAACCAATAATGCGCTAACTTGACCTACCCCTGACAATTCACAGGGAAAAAATTGTTTTCACCTTGGAATGAATCTCGACGGAAGCAGCCTTGGATTGAATTTTATTAAGGCAGGTACATGCATGCTTTCTCAGTAAATGTTGGCTCGCTCCAATGCGGAGGGGGGGGGGGGTTGTTTTTTGGGGTGGGATAAAAGTTTTCGCATGCTCGTAAACAAACTAGAATAGAATTTATTATTGTTGCATTTGCACAAAACGATACTCGTGCATTATTGCCGGAAAAGCAAAAAAGTGGAGCGCATGTTTCTCAAAAGGAAAACCTACAAAGTGCAAAAACGCCTGAGAATGTCTTTCTACTGATCCTAGGGAGAGATTGGGTGAATGTCTACAAAATGATTTTCTTCGTTAGTATTTGAATTGAGGCCATTTGCTGTAGCCAAATAAAAAATAAACAAAGAATTTCTAAATTAAACTGAATATAAACTTAAATTAAAGTCGAATGCTGTAAATAGAATAGAGCTTTTGTTTTTTTCCCGGAATTTTTTCGAGTTGCCTACACAAATGGCTAAATTTCATGTGGATTGAATCTAATTTCACATTTTAGAAAAAAATTTCCTAGTTCCAACTGCACAGATACAAAGATCTTACATGGATTTCGGTAGTTTCCTTGAGAGTTTTGAGACTTACTACAAAGTGGGTCCTATATCCTCGCACTCACCTATGGGTTCGCCACATAAATGCTAAGAATCAGACAGTAATGTGTATATCGCAAAGTGCGAAGCCTTTTGCCATTTGCATAATTAAATTATGAATAAAAGTCACGTAGCTGTGTAGAATGCATGGACATCAGTACGTGGTAGAATTTCAGTACGAAAAAATTACGCGCAAAACAACTGTATTAAATGACTTGAACTAAGAGTGAAAAAAGGAAATCTGTGTAAAATCTGAAACTTATGGAAATTTCAAATTAAGGTCGTTGCAAATAACAAATTGTTATTAAAAGATGGAAGAGAAGGCTACAGCTAAGGGTCGTCTAAATGATATGATGAGCCGGAAAGTGAATATGGATTTTCTGAAAAGTACGTTTCTTTAGTTTTGATATTTTGCATAAATATTATCCTGTTTTCATCTGGCGCAGATGCAAATTGAAAGGAACAAATGGTGTCGCCGAAGCAAGGAATGTTTGTGTGCTCGATTTTATTTGAAAAAAGTGTCTGATTGTAATTGCTTGGTAATATGTCCAAGAGTTGTCTCCATCCTTTTTGAATTTGTTATCACGCGAAGGACAGCTGTTTTTTGAGAGTCCCAAGAGGTTGCCTTCTGCAATAAAAGTTCTGAATCGGTTATCTCATCGCTGAAGTAAATTGCTTCATTTGTCAAATATTTCGCAAAAAAATTGTTAAAGTTTTTAAGGCTGGCTTGTTACTTTTCAGTAAAAGTTAGTAAATTCGTTACAAGTTCCTTAAAAAAAATTGTAGCATCAATGTTGTCCGTTTTTCAGTGATTTTGACCATTTCCTGTCAGTGGATATAAAAAACTTTTTGAAAAAGATTAAATTCCATGTGTATTTAGCTGAGGAAAGACACATCAATAATCGTACCAGTATTATTCATTCCTTGCAATGGATTATAGCTTTCAATTTTCATCCCGTTCAATTTTTTTCAAAATTTATATCTAGAAAGTCCAAGATAGTCGAACTGATAAGAATATCTATACCGCGCATCTTCATCATATTTTTTTAAATAACCACTCACTAGCACCGTTTTGGGTCCTTTACACTTGACTTTTTCGATGCTGGCCCAACTATTGCAAAAATATTATGAACAGCTTTAGGTATTCTGTGCTATATGAGCAAGTTTTGTCTTTGCTGTTTAAAAAATGGAACCGCCCTTATAAGGGTATCCCTTATATAACATTATCAAATCAATTCTTAGAGTGCCACTTTGGTCGGTCTCAGATGACAGATCGCTCGGTTTTGACATACAGAATATAATGAGCTTAGATGACAAATTATTTTAGCGTGGATAGAGTCCTATTCGACAGAGTTTGGTCCAGCACAGGTCTTTATTCTTCCGTTTATAGTGTCCCTACTTACTGATGGTCAAGATTGTCATCCTTAAAGACTAAGGAGATCCCAGCTGTCGAAAACTTTTCTTTAATAAGACACGGATAATCTTGACGAAAGTCTTGCTAATCTTCACTGCAAGCTTAACACGTGTCATCTGTTGGGATTCCTAGTTGCTTAATGTATTGATTATCATACCAGCAATATTCTTACGGCTTTTTCTTTTTTTCCAGGAAATTTTTTGACAGTTTTTTGACAGGTTGCAAAGAGGCTTGTCATTCTAAAATGTATCTATATATTTGTGAAGCTTAAGCTTTCTCTTTTCGCTGTTCTCTTCTATAGTTTTCTCTCATTTGTCTATGGCCATATCTTTATTCATTGTTTTATTTTAGCTGAAGCTCGTGGCAGTTTGGTTGGGGTTGTTCTAGTTGCAATTGGGTGGGCTGATCCAACTATTATTACATTTTCAGAAGTTTTTTTTGGTTCGAAACCAGCTTGAGCTCTTTCTATCTTTCTAAATATTATTACATTATTTTTAAGTTTATTTTAGTTGAAAGTTTCTGTGGATCTTGTATTCATGATATCTTAAATGAAATCCCACATCGTACAAACAAGAACTCACAACTTGATGAGTACCATCTTGATGATGGTGATTAGAATCATTCTTTCGTTACGTTCATTGTTGTGCCTGTTTTAACTGAAAATTATACCGTGTTGAATTCTGTGGTATGGTTTGTAAGCTCATATTGTTGGTTCAGTCATCTTCATTGTCCTTATAATCGGCGGTACAAATGCCTATGCCACTTCCTAGTATAAAGTCCTGCTCGATTATTCCTTCTTCTCAAGCCGGTGTCTTGATCCTATAAGAAAGCGTTGAATTCGATCGGGTTTCCTTTTACTTGACAGAGTCACTCTCTCTGTTTGTTCAAAATGCCAGAGATCCCCCGTTCCTGAGAGAGTAGATAGCACTCTCCTGTAATTTAACCATAAGCTATCCATTCAAACCTCTGGTAAGGTTATAAATATGGAGTAGTATAGTTATGGAGTAGCAACAACAGATGCGTAATTTATTTTTGGCCTTACCTCTGTTTTATAGATCTAATTGCCAATTGTTAGATTGAAGCCCCAAGCTTTTTTTCACGGTTTTATCATTTTGAAAAGCGCCCTAGTAGGTCTACGTATAATCGTTGTATGTGGGGACCAAAGTCGCGTGCTTTCCGCGGTTACTCTTGAGTGTTCTAACTCATTTTATCAAGCTCATATGTTGTCTCATATATACTGTCTAAACTCGTGGAAGTGTTGGGGAAATGTTGAAAGATTTTGCCAAAAAGCTGTCTACTTATTTTGACATACTTATACAAAAGGCGAGAGTACATTCTGCATCAGTCTGTTCATAATTCTGAGCATCTTACACACAACAGCATGATGATATTGTCAGTGTTAGCTCTTACTCTCAAATCCTACCTTTTTTGTCCTTTGGATTTTGGATATCAGTCAAAATAAAATCGAAGGATCCTTTTTATTTGTGATGCGCTGTACATGGCTCTACTTAAGCTATATTGTTCGGTTCCTTTATTAATGATGCAGCAAGAAAGACTCTATGATTTATGGTAATCTCTGCATGACATACTGTCTATCTCATGTCCATAAATCTATAAATATTAACGTTCGGTCGTTCTTCAGTACCCTCTGGAGTTTCATTAGTGAACCTTATCGGATTATACGTGCCTTATAAAAGTATTCTACCATCACTATCGTTAGTATATCAATTGAGGTGTCTTGACATGACTTCCTCAGTTGAATGCATGTTTGGGCCTTTTTCCTTTTTCTTTCGCTCAATTTTTGGGTACTGTCACCTGATCCTGAAAGCTAAGGTATGGTCAACTATCAGTCTATTCGGATGATGGTACTTTTATACTGACAGTGCAGGTTCTTGGTATCAAGGTATATACGAAGGCTTCTATTTTCAGTCTGGTTTTGGAGCTTGTGCGCTTCTGGCGGATGCTTTGATTTTCCGCAAATGTTCATGGTTTTTCAGCTCCCTGAGTATCTCTTCCTGGCGCATTAGATCTGTACAGCTGTCACTTTGGAGCCTTCTCAACAGCTGTACGGTCTTCGTTTATTTGTCCCATTCCTATGCGAGGAAACGAGGGTTCTTCATTCTATTTTCTTTTAAGTTTTTTGACTACCATTTTGCTCTATTTCCCTCTTGTCTGTAGTCCATATCAAACAATTCAAAAAAAAAAAAAAAAAAAAAAAAATTGCAAACAATAAATTGCTATTTTTTCAAAAAGACTATATTTTAATATTATAGTAGAAATTCTTCACACTGGTCAGAATGTTTCAGAAAATTCAATAAACTTCTCCTACGTAGTAGCATTCGACATCAACTTAACTCAGTATTGTGCATTATGTGTATTATGTTTGAGCATTCACCCTTATTTCACGATTGAACGCATCCTTGGGCATGTCCACTAGCTCTCAATTGTCATTCCTACTGAAAGATTTCATTTTACCATCATTGTCTCCGACCTTTATAAGGCCCATTTACAGGTAATTTAGTGGAGATTATATTGTGACACCTGATAAACCTGAAGATTACAAATCATGAAAAAAGTCAAGTCAAAGATAAACTTGATATATAGAAATAGAAATCGATATAGAAATAGAAATATAGAAATAGATATAGAAATCCTCACATTTTCTCCTACTATATCGGTCCTACCTGACTTAGTGCTTCCTGAAATTCTGATAGCTCCCGGTCATCTATCGGCACAATTGCTGATTATCTGTCATCGATGTTGATATATCTGTAAACAATGATCTGTTGTCACTGCACAATTGAATTGATTTCATTCCAGTCCATATGTCATAGGGCATTAGTCGGAATTAACCATTTTCAGTATTTGCTGGCTTTTGCTGGCTTTTGCTGGTACTGTCAGGGAATGATACTCTCGTCTTTTGCAGCATAAAGTAAATTCTCAGTTGCACTACTTTTATGAGTGAAATGCCACTTTGACAGCTGCAATCTTTTTTTAGCACTTGTTTGTTCTCGCTGTTTGTTCCTATATCGTGACTGTGAATGAATCGAAGGCATGTTGAGAATGATTTCTATGCGACTCAGCTCTTGTTTTCAGATTCATACTTTTTTCTGCAAACGTGTGAAGCTTAAATAATTATGCACTTATCAAAAATGCATTTTTGTGTCGTCTACTCAATGCAATTCCAGTTTGTTCCAATTCTGT
The DNA here is from genome assembly GCA_954870665.1 of Stratiomys singularior. Classification (NCBI taxonomy): domain Eukaryota; kingdom Metazoa; phylum Arthropoda; class Insecta; order Diptera; family Stratiomyidae; genus Stratiomys; species Stratiomys singularior. The sequence continues at coordinate 26,183,527 of OX940878.1, read as the reverse complement.
AATTTATATAGCATAATTGATTATAAGTTAATTAAAATTTATCCCGATTATCCGGTACGTTTGATCGTTTTCTCACAAGATTTTACAATCTTCCCTTTCAGATATAAATCTACCACCGATAAGAATTCCGAAAATTAAGTCACGAAAAATTTTCAATGCCAAAACTCCGGCTAAGTCAGACACATTTGTCCCACCTCCGGAGCCAACATGTGTTGATAGATCACCATCGCGAATTTCAACGATTTCATCTCTTGTTAATCATGATCCCGAGCCAGATTACAACCCGGACTTTGGTCGGCTTTCTGTGGCACAGTCAGCAGTTGATCTCAGACCTGAAAAGGATAGAAACAATCGAAACCGAACACAAGATGATCTGTCAAAGAAACCTCTCTCATTTTCAGAAAAATTATCGAAGCAATACAAGGACTTTTCTGATTTCAAATTTCGTCATATACTGGGCAAAAAAACGATAGTTCGAACGACAACAATTGACATCAGCAATTATACTCATCAGCCTGAAGATCTTATATCAGAGCGGTCGGACTATGATTTTGAGTTTCATTCTTTGCCCGCATCTAAATTTGGTCGTGGGAATGCGTCAATAGATGACGATGATATTGAGTCTGCAAGAGGTTCGTACAGCAAATCTTCGTCCAGGCAAGCAAGTATTAAAAGCACTGAAGGATCCTATCTGCCACGAAAAACAGATAGTAGTCTTCGTATAGAGGGAAGCGCTGAACCAAACAAAAGTAGTTTATTCAAACAAATGAAGTCAATGTCAATAAAAAGGATGACAGGAAGTGGTCCAAGGCAATCTACCGATACATTGAAAGAAGAAAAGCCTTCGGAAGACTATTTGAAAAACTCCCGAAAAGGTGGTATATCGAAAATGTCATTCAACCGTCAAACGATAGAGGACGCTTGTAGTAAAGCTAAAACATCTGTTTCTAATCAAATTCAAAAATTGAAAAGCATTCAGACACGTAGACAACATGGCGAGCCGACTACACCCGGCGAGGGAAAGTATACGAAGAAAACTAATCCGGAAGTGATATTCCCGAATATTACCTACAATACTGAAACTGACGGTGTTGTAAGGAGCTTATCGCCAATAGGTACATCTTCAAGACCTACATCTAGAGGATGGAGAGAACGATCGCGAAGGCAAGATTCTTTAGGAACATTCCATGGATTTCCCAGACGTTTCTTGCAACCTCAAAGTTCCTCAGAAAACTCGGAGGAAGCTACTCCACCACGAAAGTTCGCATTTTCACCTGGAGGATTTGAAGAGAATTTGGATGAGGAAGACGTCTCTAGTTCTGTCAAATCGTACCTAGAAGATAAACATCAGTGTACCAAAAGAGTTCGCCCTATGCCAGTACCAGTGCCAATACCAAAACCACCATCGGACTCAGCTTACAATTCTTGGGAGACTTTCAAGCTGATGAATCCTTCTAAGCAGCATAGTTTTGACAATAGTAGCAATTCAAGCTTAAAGATATCTCGTCCAGCACCTCCTTTGCCTCCTGCTAAGCCAAATATGAACACACCCCTGGAGTTACTCACAAAACCAGAAATGATTCGACGACGTTTTTGCCAAAAACTCGATGATTCTCTTGATAATAATATGAATTCGTCGATGGATTCCCAAGATTCTGAATCTTGGATCCCTGACGTATTCAAAGGGCCATCCCCAAATCAGATTGGTCTGAAACCAATAGAGGAGAGTGGGACAGCATGGTCTAAAGTGAGTGGCAAGAAACCGGTTCTGCAGAAAAGTTTAAGCATCGATATATTCGATTCAAATGTGCAAGAGCCTTTCAATGATTTTGACGAGGCCTTGGAAGATGTTCCAACAATTGAAGTTAATGCAGCATCCACTTTTCTTTCACTGCCTGCACAAGCTGTAAGCCGGAATGAAGATGTAAGTGTAACACCAAAATCTTCGGTGCACATACAAGAAAACCAAGAAGTTCAACAAATTTCACGAGCCAATAGTGAAACCATTGCTCGTGATAGAAACAATGATCGTAAAAGTGAAAAATTTAGTAAAATTTTGAGTCGTTTTGATAATAATACAGTAGGATGTCTTCAAAACGAAACTATCAATTTCATGAAAGAACTAGCAACGACATACGAAATAACAAGTGTGCTTCAAAATGTGGAATTTCAAAGACCTACAATTAAAATAACACAAGAATCGCCAAAATCAACAAATCAAACGAGTCGCAGTTTATATCGAGGTTTGCCGCTACCACCTCCACCACCACCTCCGCAAAGTGTTGTCAAACCACAGACGCCAGTCAAAAAGGAGTCAAGAGTTGACAAAAGTTTATCAAAACAACTGGCCCAACTAAGTTCAGAAGTTAAAGTAGGAAAAGAACCGGTCATCAGTGATCAAGTGTTAAAAGAGGACTTACAGATATCTCAAGTAACGAATCCAGACAGACCATTCCTGAAAAAAATCTTACACAATGAAGCAACACATTCCACGCTTTGTGACGACTTGGATGAAGATATTTTTCATTCATTGGATTATGAAGATGCTGCGCCAAATGGTGAGTGTCAAAAATGTTTTGAAATGAATGCCAAAAAAGTTTTGTTATGACTTGAATTTCATAATAGTAATTCAAACATTCAAATGTAATCGTAATGGGCATATAGCAGATGAATCCATTTATTTTGAGGATAATTTTTGATTATACCTAATAGACTGTCATTTCAATGAAAACTTATTAGAATTATTTGACAGTTCTTTTGAAGACCATTAATTATATATGGTTCTTGGAATTTTTTTCAAGATAAAACGTTTGAAGTTTGAAAGTTTGAAAAATACATCAGTTAATTTTTAGTAGAGATAGTCGAACCTTTTCCTGACAAAAGTAACAAGATGAACTATTCTTCAAACCTCTAACTTTAAGCTTCTTCATGTGACGACGTAAAGCAATACGTGAAACGCAGATCACTGACTCTATTCAAAATTGTTCGGAAGAAACTAATTATTAAGTCAACTGACTGAATTAAGCCCATGTGATAGATATTTTATGCCAGATTTTTTATCTCTTTCTTCTCTCTCTGGAAGGATTTGGAAGGCCCGCAATGAAAGGCTACTCGCATCACAGAACTTCTAAAGCGCTTCCAGAATTCACCTTTATCACTTGAGTAACTAGCTTGGAACAGTTTGATACATAACCTACGACTAAGTCTTGCTTTTCTGACATGACAAGGGATTCAAAAGCTACAGGAATCCTTGTGATCCTGGAACCATTAATATTAATACCAACATATAATAGAATATGATGAAACAATGGAAAAACTAAAGTTTAAAACGAAATTTAGGGAATATTTCATCAAATTCACAAACAGAAGCAAATCATTGAAGGGAGAAGGATACAATGTGACAAGTACACGACTCAGCAATCACGCATAGAGACTAAATACTGTATTAACGGCTGACAATATTTAGGTGTATATGCAGGAAGTCTGAAATTCTTCTTCTTAGCACCAAAGCCCCTCTCGAGCCTTTGCTTCCTACAGCAAGCGCCTCCAACTGTTTCGGAAAATTGACCGCGTCCTCCAATTGAAAAATCCGAGCAGTGAAGAACTTGTCCTTGGCAACAGAGTCAGACCAACGTTTCCTCTGTTTCCCTACTGGTTGCCGTCCTTCCGTTTTAGCATCGAAAACCTTCTTGAAGTATTCGTTTTTCGTCCATCGACTAATATGAGCCTATTGCAGCTTCCGCAGTCTTACAATGGATGAGATTTCCCGCTCATCATGATTTCATACAACAAATCCAAAATCAGTTCCTGCATATGTTGCAACAATTAAACGAAGAAAATATTCAACTAGATGAACAACGATAACGAGACAACGAACTTACCAGTGAGTTCCAGACAACCTTTCATTAAAACACTGTGAGTGAACACAAAAGGGAGAACTCTGCACCTTCATCAGTTGAAATATCTTCTTCTTTACAGGAAGAACTATTGGGCCAAGACTACGTCGAATAAAAAAAATCAGACTGTTCTATTCTGCCCAAAAGAGATGGTTTCGAAAAGGAAACTGTCCAACAAGGCCAAGAAAATCTTGCTGTGTCTTATTTGCTGATGAAAATAACCCCAAAAACCCAACCCCCTTCCCTGCAACACATCCAGCAAAAAAACTAGGACCAATGCAATAAATTACAAAATCAAAACCTAAAAACTAACACAACAAATGATTGTACGAATTGTCCTGAGGGAATTAAAAAGTGGACCAAAGTGGCACAGTCAAATTGAATATACCTCAGAGTACACATGATTTTAAAAACGACACAAGACAATTGACTAATGAGAGGACTACTTCCACAACGCATGCTTCAGTAATGTATAGCACTAAAGCACGCTATCTTCCAGAGAAAAAAAACCTGAACATTGAAAATTATCGTCTGCACGGACCTTCATGACAAATCATGAAGGACCTTGATTCACAAAACTTCCATCATATCGAACAGTTTTAGAGGCGAATTCTGCAGGAGGAACCTGAACTCATCAACATTCCCCTTTAGAAAAAAAAACAAATTTTACAGTCATTTAAAGCCTTAAAGCAGCATTTGTTCAAACCAAAATCAAGCCCTACAATGTGCCACAACTGTCAGCACCTCTGACATTTCTCAAACTATATTCACAGACAGACTCAAGACGAGACACATAAATAGGTCAGTTATGTGGCAATGAGTAAAAATTTAAGTAAGACGCTGTGGGACAGTTGTCAGAGAACTGTATAAGTTAAGCCACAAAAATTCACCCAAGAATAACCTTAACAAGGGATCCTTAGTCAGAACAACGTGTGTATATTTGCATCGGAGTAGTGAGGGTTTAAATTTCGGGTAAAACTTTTGCCTCCTTGAAAGGAAAAATTTGAAGTGTGCGGATCATAGTGCGGTACGTTACTTGGCAAATTCTTTCTCATTCTTGCCCAAAATCAGAAAGTCCTTTAAAAGCTTTCGCTTAAAAACGCAATAAAAATATAAATCGACTTATGCTTTTTCTGTCTCTGTCCAAGCGAAGTTGCCCGAGAGTATTTATTTACGCTATAAAAAAAATTGAGTTCGGAACACCAGCCATCACGATATCTCTAATTGGCCATGTCGCTTATTTTTCACGCTCTCTATCTTGTATGAGTTCGATTCAATTGTCCTCTTCTCCAACTTAAAGGCAGCAGGACTTTAATTTTGAGATAAGCTTCGCATAATTATTAGACTAGAGCTTTTACTAGATCAGCTACAGGCTCACAAATTTTGTATTACGACCATTTTGAATAAATAGTTAGTCCTTTGAAGCTGAAAAACAGCATTAAAATAACATCTTTCTTGTTACATTTCATTGATAACGATAGTTTTTCTTGCTGGAATTAAATAAATTAAATTTTAAAGAGATCTAGCTCAAATTATAAGGACAAACTCACATCATAAGGACTTTACTTTATTTTCGAATGTGACAATACTGACATGTTTGATTTAAATAGATTTATTAATTTTGCAAGAAAGTACACGGAAAGCTTATTGGAAGCTTCATGTTTTATTCATAGTACACGAAGGGGCACTTTGGAAGCAACACATTTGAGTCAACAAATTTGAAATGGGATTGTAGTGAAATTGGAAAGGACAATAATGATGTAGGCTGAGATTTCATAGGTTGGTATTGATAACTGAAATGGTTTTCGTGGATGATTTTCCATGAGTATTTTTTTATGCTGGGCTATTTTTTTGACATAAATTATGTATATCGCTCTGGTTTTATTTTCCCATCTTTCATAACTTTCGTAAAACTTTTACTTCAAGTGACTTGTTCTTCGTTTGTTAAAGTTGCTAGCACCTTTTTTTGATGTAAATGGCATGTATTCTATTAGTTTCGTCCAAGGAAATATGCCAATATGCATTAAAATCATTGCTCTATTGACAGGTGCAGATTAAAGACCGAAATACAATACTGTGAGCCGACGATGCGAGAGCGCGACGAGAGTCTCGCAGCAAAAGTCAAGCAGTTTTCGTAACATGCATTTGTATACGACATCATACAATGATTGCGATGCGTCGATGCAAGGCGAAAAATATTCGGAAAAACGAAAATTCCTCACAGCGAGGTGCGTGACGTTTGTCAGATGCAATATGGCGCGTAAATGAAATTTGAGATTCAAACGCCTTAACTACTTTTAAAGTAGGAGGGTTATTCGGAATGAATTTTGAATGAAAATTTCGTGCATCCATGTTGAGGCTATTATTTGGCAAACGAAGGAAAATTCCAAATTCAAATTTAAAAAAAATCAAAAACAATATTAATCAAATTTCATTTGAAACGTCACCAATTTGTCATATGAACATTATTCTTCCTCGCATTGCAAATTCAATGCGTTGCGCGACGATGAGTGAGAATCGCATCGCGCTCTCGCACCGCCGTCACGCAGTATTGTATCTGGACCTGAAGGTGTAAGTCTTACCGAACAATGTCAATTAAGGGTCATTTTCGAATGTCAATGAAATGTCAAAACAGCTGATTCATAAATGTCAAAATTTTAAAATGAAATTGCTGGCGTGTTCGGGAAGACTTTTAATTCCCTGGGATACTAGAATTTCCATAACAATAACGAACGAACTTTTAGGGACAGGACGAAAAATTTGTAAAAAGTGATTCGATTGTTAATTTACGTTGTGTTGGATTTAATCATGCAAAACATACTCAAATATTTGAATTAATTTGTAGAGACGTTTACTTACGGCGTGAATTTGTTAGTTGAAGTTCATTGTAAAAGAAGTCGGAGAATAAATAAATTTCATTAACTTTACAAAGTGAGGTTCTATTTGGTACAATCCAGTGGTTGGAATCTCAAGCAAATATAAAGGAGTAGGATGAACCCGTCCGAATTAAATCAAAAATGTAACGTAATAACAATTTCTTCTATTTCCTTTCAAAAAAGCTTCTTTCTTGTAAGATGATTCAATTAAATATCCAGTTTTTTTAAAGCTTATGAAATTTGACATATGTGTACGATACAAAGTTTTTAATAGTAACAAATCCAATATTTTATTTATGTAAATTGTGAATCGAAGGCCACGTTGATCTAATATAAATTAATAAAAATAGAATGCTTTATTATCATATATTAACAATGGGACTATGGCCACAAGTGTGGTTCAATATGGAACCGTTTACAACTATCCCATAGTATATCCTATATCTCATGGTAAATTTTTCGAATATCAGGGTATACAAAGGCATACATTTCGGCGAAGACTAAACATTTTTCATTAACTATTCTGAGCAACAAAAAGTTTGGAATCAGATCAATTTTCATCAAGATGAATTTTCTGATTTCGATTTTGCAGTTGGTTTTGTGACAATTTGAATTTAGGCATGTTATCGGCCAAGTGCTGTTTACCACGGCAGTTTAGAACTCTTACCAGCATAAGACTTGCAGACAATCCGCTAAACAATTATGTTTTCGAACGCAGAATTTTGGCTTCGTTTTCTCTATGCCACCATTAAAGACACCATTAAGCTCAAAAGATTAAATGATGAAATGCTGTAAGAGAGAACCAGTAGCCTCTCTCTTTCTCGTCCTTTTTTCCACAAAATATAATAAAAATAAATTTAGATATGATTGAAAACATACCCACTCTAGAGCTGGATCCCGTTGGGCTTATCATTTCTTCGAATCAGTCACTACTTCAGGTTCTAAATGAGCTGTGCTGTCCACTGCTCATAGGACTTTACCAAAGACTGCTGCCTGATCCTGGGTGCACGTTGCCTATTAAGTGACAGGTAGGCTGCAAATTGACAAAATACAAATTCAGAGGTTGCCGTTGTTGCTACAGCTGCAGCCATGTTTGAATCAGTTTCTTTAATGCAGTCCCCATGCGCATTTCTGAAATATTGAGGAGCACATTTGGACGTTCTGCTTTGGGTCTATCTACAAGCCAGGACACTTTTACCAGTTCAAACCCAGTGCGGTAGTCTAAAGTCTTTAATTGGGATTTGACTGTGTGTCAAAGGATTGTGGTATAATTATGAAGTCGATCTAATGCTACATAATCAGCAGGAGAAACCACTGTAAATCGTCACATGAGATGTTACATACGTTTTGGATTGATTGAAAGACACTTGATATAACTTCAATTATTTGAAGGATTTCCCTTGTGTAGTAGAAGAGAATGCTCTCCCTGAGGCAATAAATCATAATGCCCAAGAAATATTCTGGAGTTTTTGCGATTTATTCAGCATCTGCTGGACACTAAAGTGATTTCAGCATTAATCGTTACTAGCAAGTTACACTTAAGGCGGTTCAGTTTTGTACCCACACATGATGGATTGGACTGAAGAGTAGACCAGTCTTTCTTCCATTCACTTGTGTCCAAAGTGACCATAGCAGTCATTTTTCCACTTAGTAGTTTTCCAAGTGCTTTGTCAGCTGATTATTGTACGCAAAACGTATAGCAGAACGAAGACTATGACTTTTTCATACCTTTGCTGATCTAAACGGAAACCACTATATTCGAATGCTTCCAGGAGATCTAGTTTTCAGTGTTCGCGAGTGGGTTAGGATACCTTGGTTACGAAACGATATTTATTATTTTTCTTTATCTGCATTATTTTTTGATATTAATGTCAGCTTGCGAAACGGAGCGTATAGTCTCAATTTATTGATAATGAATTTTATTGAAAAATAAACTATAAAAACGAAGATTAGAATGTTCCCTAAAAAAGTTGTTATCACAATTGTGTCATTCAATTTACAGTAGTTCCCTCGAAAAATTTTACCTCCTATCTGACATCTTACATCCACGGTGCGTACCAACTCACTGACTGCTTTCCTTGACGTTACGTACCAACTCACTGACCACTCGTGTTTCAGCCGTCTAGTACATCATGTTCGTCGTTTTTTACGATTTGTGTGTTCTTGGCAAAAAAATGTTCTTGTATGAACAGCAACGGTTCGTCATATGACTGCGTGGGGTCGCTTCATAAACGACCGTAATAAAAGAGGTATTTCCTGATGTGTTACAAACGTTTGGCTCGCATGAATAATCATCTCGAAGTACATATTTACTTTTTAAGTGATCCTTTGTGTGATCCATTTCTAGTAGGATAATACTGGTCCTGTTGTACTCCTGTTTAATGTTTTCAGTCCGGATTCTTCTTCTGAGGTTCTTGACGATTTATCTGCCAGATTACGGGCGTAGCGTTGTAGCAAACATTTTGAAGATTTATGTTTAATTGACGGAGATAGAAACATAGTTTCTGCTAAAAGTGGAAAACCTTAAATATTTGATTTTTGTATTATACTAAAGCAAGTTAAATTCATTTGTATTTTTCCTTGTAGTTTCATTAATTGACGACAATTTTGAGTAAATAATCTCTTGCTAGGTACGAAAAAACAGTATATTACGTAAAAATACGTTTCACATATTGTCGAACTAACAAAATTTTCATTTTTCTCTCTTATTAGATGCAAAGCCTCTAACACATCGTAAAAGCATAAGAGTTGTCTATACAGCCGAAGTGTGAATTGCAACATGCATTTGCAACAATCAAACAAAAACAAGAGTGTAGAAGTTTATTTAAATGTGATCGGAAAAATAAGAAGTATAAATAATTGAATAATTTCTTATAAGCTACCATTAATTGTAATATTCAATTAAGAGATACTTAAATATATGAAAAATATTGCATTGTCTGTGAAACAAAATGTGTGGTTTTCCTTGTACAATATCCTTTTGATATTTTATTTTGTTTGATTGAAGCATGTAGTTGTAGTGGCCGCCATTTTGAAATCTCTCATATGTACAAATTTCATCATTTTATGTTAGTTTGTTCATAACATGTGAGGGTAAATATGCCTGTAATTGCTCGTAAACAAATATTGTTTTCGGAGCGCTACGCTCCTTCACTTAAGCAGGACAACATCATTTCATGCATGTATAGATACTTTCCTATCAATGTCAATAAAGTTCATTCTATCCTTTATCGAAATTACTATCGAGAATGTCATAAATTCATGCTGCTGTTAATTTTATAGCTCACATTAAAATCGTTATTGCCTTAGTTTCACATTTTAGTAGAATCGCTTTGCATATGTTTAAGGCTTTGCAATTTCACTACATATATTCAATGCATACAATGATTGGTCCGTGTTCACAGTGGGGATGTGTGTCGGATACAAGAAATATCTTTTGGATTGTCTGGTGCAAATCGGCTACGCCAATTGTTTCAAATTTGATAAATTTTGGAGGAGATGTGGCTTCAATTAAATTGGCAACAATTTATTCAATGGAAATTTAATCTTGGTCTTAATACAATTATTGGATTTGATAGAATGTCAAGGATTAAATTTTATATTTAGAGAAGCTTGATCTATTCTACTACACTCGTGCACTTAACGAGACATGCCGAACAACGTCAGAAAGTAAAGTTAGTTCTGAGCTGTCAGTTGACAGATTCATTTCTGTCTATTGACAAAGCACTGAAGAAAGGATCGTATCGGCCTTATAACAGCTGTCTGTTGCACTCTTAAATAACACTCTTAAATAAATCAATTTGATCGTAATTTTTTCATATTATCCTGAAATTTGAAAACATACCACTAAATAAAAGAAATGCTCTCTTGAAGTAAATGCTGCATGGAGCTTGCGCGATCAAGCACTTTTCCATATCGTTTTTCAGTTTTTGACTTATAACTGGTGAAACAATTTCCTACTTGGTTTTTCAATTAATTTGAAATAATTGCTTGTTTGCTTGCATATTTTTGCATTGTGGGAAAATTTTGGTTCGGTTTGGATATCTCGTTGTATGAACAGTTTCAGTGTAACAGTAGGATGGATACATATTTTGTCAAAACGGTTATGTGCTCGGTCCCCCATGTATGAGCCCATGGTGTCGATCGTAAAATTTTGTTAAATGTCAAATTTCCTAATGTGACATGGAATAAAACAGACCGCTTTAATGTCCATATTTTGCATGGGGGGAAATGCTTTGTTGTTTCTTCTTGATCTGAAGACGCTCTTGCTGTAGAGGAGTCCTGCCGTTTTAGTCTTGCTTTCGTAGTCCTGTAATCGGCCTGCATTAAGAAATCCTTAGAACTTGACCGTATGGCTCTTGGACCAGAAGCATTTGGACATTCTCCGAAAGGTATTTTCTAAGACCCATGTTTCGGAACCCATTGATTTGCTCTTAGATTTCACTTGTAAGCCGGGTTGCATGCCTATTTATGCTAGAAACTCGGTTGTTTCTAGATTTGTTTGATGTATGATATTTTTCTTTTTATGAGAAGTGATGGGATTGTCTTATATATCTGCCTTTAACTTGAAGATAAAAGGAAAAAAGGGATTCCAAGTTACGTTAAAGGAAAAAAAAATCTTAGGTGCTGGTAGGTTTTCAAAGCTGTTGATGACTTTAAGCCTTAGTAATCTGTCAGTTTAGATAGATTATATTGATCTCTTAGTCCTTTTTGTCTTGTTCGTGTCTTTTGCTGATTTTTCTGGAAATAGGTTGTCCTTATTTCTGTCATCAACGAGTACTTACACATACACTATCGCGTTGGGTCTGCCAATGCGACTCTTGCAATGTGAACATCCGGAACTGCAGAGATAACCATTTGGTATTTCCTTTCGATGTCCTGGTGCGGTCTTATCAACATTCTCTTATTTGTGCAACTACAATATTCATGAGATATATCGGGACAAGAAAACAGTCTAGTCTGGTCAGTCTAGTCAGCCTATAGATCCATTATCTTTTGAGCACTTAAGAACTTTAGGAGAGAGAATGTAGCTAGTTTTAAGTACGTTTTTAGAATATCCTTTCACAGGATATTCTAGACATTCATCTCCAAGTTCGGGGAACGTAAGATGTGCTTCTCAATCAAGTGAATGATGAATGCGTCGATTCTTGGTAGCAAGTTGATATTGTAAATCTGGTGGATAGACATACGCTGCTTATATCCAGTCTCTGCCTTTCTATGTGTTCCTGTGCTCCTTTCAAGATATTTTGTTTCGAATGCCCTTAACTTCTGCATCATTCCCACTCCTGGATACACCAAATAAGCCATTCATATACGACTACTGGTTCGTCCAGAGTGTCGAGGCGGATCAACTATATCCTGCGGACCAGGTTTTTGGAGGGGAGACTTTCTAAGTAAGGAAAATGAATTATTTTTCGTCTTTTTCCGAAAGTAGTGCTTTACTTGTTGTGCATGGTATGCCGAATGATCAAGATGACCAAAGAGATATTTGATTCAAATCTCGTAGAAATAACTTCAGGACTGTCTTCATTTACAACCGAATTGCAAAAAAATTTGAAAAGCGTTTCGGGTCCCGATTAATATTTTCTAGGAGTGTTCTCAACAGCATTACCTTACACTTCTGCATATTCCAAGAGTTCATTTTGAACTTCATAAATATGCGGATACTGTTTTATGGTCCCGAAATAAATATTGTGAGCCGCTGAGGTCAGCGAACAAGAGATACCCAAAAGGTATTTGTCGTGAGAAATGAAATACGGAGACCAGTGAGAAAACTGAGGAAACACTGATCTAACTCAGTTGACGAAGACAGTTCACCGAAGCTCCGATTTCACAAGTGGAGGACACGGTCAAAGCACCGAGACAGTTGGGTGTGCTTGCTACAGGAAGCGAAGGACCGAGAGGGACCGACTCACAAAGGAAGTAAGCATTGATGCATTGTAAACAATCTACTTAGAATGTCTTGATGATACTTTGTAGGCCACTTAAAAATGTTGGTAAGTAAACAAAAGTAGTGAAAAAACAATTATCCATTCGAGATTACCGAAAAGGTCTCATATGGATCTGTTTTTTTCGGCCAATATGCAATCATGTCCGTCTGGCTTGAATGCTAGCTCATTATTGAGGTATATAGAATGCGGTGAAACTAGACTTGGATACTATTTCTGCTTTATGTGTTTAAAGAATTTTGTAGCCTGTTCCTCGTTTAAAGAGTTTTGCCGTTGGACTTGCCTCTCATGTCTGGTGTATTGGAAGAAAATTCAGAAGTGTGTAATGTTTCCTTATTCATCTATCTCTCGAATTTTCGCCTCCCTTCGGTTTCATTGCCCTAGTGCTTATCCTCCGCTTCTCACGAAGCTCATTTAGAATGAACCAGTTCACTATACTTTCGAGGAGAACTTCAAGCTCTGTTTCGCTGTGTTCCGGTCTACGATTGCTACATCCACCGTTGACATTAGCAACATACTCAACAGAATAGCCTCTGCCTTTTTCGGACATGTCTACAAGTAATTTGCTATCAGGAATTCTGTTTCGACCTATAATACCAAGACTCTGTAACCCATATTTTGACAAGTATTCTAGAAGTTATATGGTTGTAAAGTAATTGTCAAAATATGATCTTTAATTTGTGTAGCGAGGCGTTTCTCTTCATAGACGCATGATAACATTTCAGGATGCACAAAGATCTGGTTCGTTGGGCAGTATCACATTTTCTTAGTCAGTTTCGGGTTCGATTTCTACGTAAATCCAGATACCCTTCTGAAAACCTAATCTTATAGTCTCCCATATGTGAGGCTATTTCTGGTTATATCTTTTCAAGTTATTTCTTGCTTTCATAGATCGCATTTGCTCATTGACGATTTAAAGGGATTTTGATACTTGTAAGAATTCTTGTACAACTGGCCTAAGTCTAAACGGCCTGTCAAATCCTGGATGTTCTCGAGGCAACTTTTGGGAACTGTCATTAAAATGTATAAACTTTCGAATCTTTTCAAAAATTTTTACGTTCATCATTTGAATGATGAACCATTTGAATGATTGAGAACCAATAATGCTACGTCAATAAAAGGTAGCTTGAGGAAGATGGATCGAACCCATGATTTAAACTATGCTAATATATTACGGGATGCCGGACAGGGAAATCCGGAAACTATTACCGGGATACTTATAAACAATCTATTTACTTGTTTTTTTTTCAAGGATATCTGGATCAACCTGTCAAGGTCTAGAATATTTGTTCGTAAGTTTTTGTTTCCTAGAAAACATACGTGATGCTCATAAGAAAGTAGACTTATCATCTTCTATCGCAGGTTGAGTTTCAGTGGCATTCTAGGACATTCTAGGATACACATATTGGATTGGTTTCGATCCAGTTGGCATTGCTGAAGAACATGGAGACAGGTCTGGTTGATTGTTTTCTAAACTATGAACAATCTCATTAAAGTTCACTTCATCATCTTCATTTTAATCGCCAAAAAACTGCCTACAACCTTTCTCGTTCTCAGCTTGTTTATCAAGAGCTGCAATGCTGTCATCCTCATCTTCCGTACCAATTTCACTGTCATCGTGAAGGGAAGATATGAAGGGAAAACAAATGACCCCTTTTTGAAGATTCTTCATACAGAAGAAACAACCTACATAAGGCAATGTGACATTTCTGGTACAAATACGACAGAAGACCAAACTCATCGAAGGCATTCAAATATATAAAAAGCCATACTGCACCACCAAGTCTACGTATTTAGCTTGTTTATTTTCGAAACGTACACAGTATTTATCAGGGTTTTCTATTTTTCACTGATCTTTAATAATTTGTGGAAAGCAAGCGGGTAGTTTAAAGCAAGCGGTAGACAAACAAGTGCAGTCACGCGGTACTAGCGACATCTACATTCCTTGTGTTAAACTAATCGATACATCAGTTTGTTACAGGTAATCTACAGTGACTTCACAGTGGCTCGAAACTTTTCTTTACTTTAAATTGGCGAAGAATCGCTTTATGACAGAAATATCTCAGGGCGCTGCAGAGGGTAATCAATTGGCGTAGTGCGACCTGAGAGGCCATCGTTACGGAGTTCTTCAAAGGGTTATGGTAGGTGGTACATATGTTTTTTTGAGATCCTACCAGGTAATGTTTTCTATGTTCCTAATCATGACGGTGACATCCGGTACAGAACCTAGCTATTCTCCATATTTTTCCTGTCTATTAAAGGCAAACAATTTTGAATACGGGGATTCAAAATTTTTTGCGCTGCTCCGTAACCCATTCCTGAAACAGTCTGCCTTTGTTATATGTGGATCTCCTTACAATTGGTGCCTGACATAAAGATCGCCTCCGAAAACATTCTTGGTTTGGTGCAGTGAGTTGGTCAGTTTGACACTTTGGTTGTGAGGTCTTTAGGTTTGACTGTAGGTGGTGCATAAACAGATGCTACCAATAGATTGGTTCTTAAGTTTGGTGTTTGAATGGCCATCACTTCCAAGTTACTGTCTATTTCGTTCTGCCGGAATCGAATGTCCTTCCTAATGAGGATGGCTAATCGCCTTCGCATGATGTTCTCATCCCTGAATTTGTGTGCTTAATTTTACTATTGACAGTTGGTGTTATGATTGACATGGCTTGGACATGACGTCGTTCTCCTTGCCAATTTTTGGTACATGGCATTTAAACGCATTGGATATCTTCCGTAAGAGGACTGAGGTTGAAGACTAGGACTTGCATTTTGCACAAAGGATCTGTTCTTGATGCTTCCGTCCTTACTTCCATTTCTTCTATTTCAAAATTTAATTTTCGTTTTTAAACTTACTCTCAAAATATTCACCATGTTATAAACTCTCTCAGGTATATTTAATAATTGCTTGCGTTATTTTGTGTCCTTTGAACCATAAGTCAACATTGATTGGAATATATTCGAAATGTGAACGAGTCTGTATATCACGTTTTCGCAATATAGGAATGTAAGAACTATTAAATAGAAGGAATTCAATACAATGAATGAAACTCCTCTTTCAAACTATCACAGCTGACACTAGGATAAAATCTTGGGGTGGAAATTCAGCAAGGGACAAACTTAAGCCTGCGCTCGATAATATGCACTTCAAGGATTCAAGGAAATTCAAGGAAATTGAAGTCAGAAAGTTTTCATGTTTATTTATTCAGAGTGATTTCTATTTATTTATTTTCCCTTGGTTACTCTTGAAACGCGCGATTAGGATCTTTGACTAGGAACATTGACGTACATACCGAAAAATTGATTTTATGTAAGTGAAATGCTCCGTACTAACAAGTTTACGTATATCCTTTTGCATAGTATACCTTATTAGTTTCTCGTTAGTCAAAGCGTTGCCAAAAATCATATTCACATGTGGACTAGGATCTTTTCTGACTTTTGTGCATCTGGGACACTTTTCGTGATACATTGATATTAACTGCTGATTTACGAGTGTCTCTAGATAATCTGGAACTCTTTCTCTCCGTTTCGATTAGCATTCATTCAGCACAGCGGGTGGCACAGTTTTATTACAACATCATGCATGAAGCAACAGCGCCCATGAGAAGTCCTTTTCTTGCTTCCACACACATATATTTATAACTTTCTTGGCGGGTCACAAACCCCCACCCCTTCCACATAAGCAGAAAAACGTTCCTAAATTGTGAACATTTATTATAAAATGATAAGCCAATTTCTGTCTCGTTGTCTTCCATCCTTTCCATCTGTCCAACATCATGTCAGAATCTTTAGTAGCCTTGGGGATTCGCTACCGGTTGGAGACTGTAGAAGGGAGCAGCTGAAAGATAAAATATTTGAAATAGTCGTGCATTCTCGTATTCAATAAATCAAATGGTGGCAAGGCCAGTTTTCCACTTTTCTTGGCATTTCACTCACGTTTCAATACATGATTTTTGCTTTTATGTGAAACGCGTATAAACGCGATATATATCTGTATCTTTTCAGTCAGATACCAACGTACAAAATGAAAATATACAATGTAACCTTTTCGCGCACTTTTGCTTGGCCTTTGCCTGAGTCGGGAGGGGGTATAAGTTAGTAAGGATGCTTTTGTGTAGTGTCAGTGTGTCAAAAAATATGAGCAGAAGATTATCTTCATGAATATCATGTTCGAGTGTGTTGGGAAATATGCGGCGAATATCTGACAGTTGTCGTCCTGTCACGTGCTATTTTATATCAATTTATTTGATATTATGTGGATATTTGAGCCACATGTAGAGTTTTATTCCTAAAAAGAAGCCCAGATGAGATCGTCAATGCGGAAAAGATAGCTAATCATGTTTAGAGGATTCTTCAAGGAACGTTTTGGATGTTATTTGATGCTGAAGCCGTTCATCTGTTCTTCATGACTATTTTTTTGAATTGTTAACTTTTTGCAAAAAACACCTTTGATAGATTTTTATTCAATCTGGTTTTTTTTTATACATTATATGATATATCTGGTCAGGACAATCTGGAAGAAAGTGTTCAAAACTTTCCTCTACCACCAGGCAAGCTCGGTGGTTATCATCTGTTTGTATGTTTTTTATTCTGGTATGCTGTCCACAAAGCGCACTAGGTTGTCAAGATACAACTAGAACTATAAAACCACCCCAGTTCGATTCAAGGAGTTTTTTTAGCCCGAATAGTGTTGAAATAGTCTTAATAAAGGGTGTGTTTTCAGTAATATAACTTTAAGGTGGCAACACTATTTAATCTTTCGTGTGGTGTGATAGCTGTCATGCGTCTTATGGTTAGTTGGGCTCGCCATTTTACCATGAATAGGTTGAAACCTCGGCAACGTCTGGAAATTGTGCATATTTATTTGGAAAAGCAAAGAAACTGTTCTCTTTCAGAAAGTCATCGCACACTCCGTCAATTTTATGGTTGATATAATCGGTCATCCGAACAACTAATTCGATTAACCATGGATCGTTTCCGCATAACGTTTGTTTTCAATGATAAAACGCATTCATCTAGACGTTGTACATTGCGTAATGAACTGGCGGTAGCAACTGTAGAACGTAGTATCAGTGAAGATTCAAGTGAGGTAATTCGACATCGAGCTTAACAAATAAATCTGTGCTGGCTTCCACATTATTGAAGATTTTACGGAAGGATCTCGGCTTGTGGGCTTACAAAATCCTTCTCATGAAGGAAATATAGCCGGACGACCACCGGCCACGGCATAGATTTCGTATATGAGCACAAGTACAATTTGCTGCAGATCCTGAATTTCGTATGAAAATTTTGATTGGCGATGAGGCTTATTTCTGGCTGTACGACTAATTCTATAAACTAAACTGCCGCATTAAGATTTGACAGCAACCACAGGCGGTTGCCTTAATACCATTACATCTGGAGAAAGTGATTGTTTGGTGTGTTTTATGAGACGGTGGAACCATTGGTCCAGGTGTCTTCAAAAATGCTGCTGGGAATAACATTATAGTTAATGGTGACCACTATAGAGTTATGATCAGTGATTTTCTTGTTCAAAAATTAACTCGCCATAATGCAGAAAAACTCGGGTTTCAGCAGAGTGGTGCAACGTGCCCTACAGCACGTGCAATGATCGAATTATTGAGAGCAGCATTTGATGAGCGTATTATTTCTCGTTTTGTACTTCTGAACTGGCCTGCAAGATCTGGTGATTTAACAAAAACTATTTTAAAAAAACGACACGTAACCAGTCCACACCGACAATCTTGAGACGCTTGAATACTTGAATGACATCATTTGCCGCATTATTGGCAAGATTCGGCCCAAATTATAGGTAAGAGTAGTCGGAATCGGACCTCAACCTCTCAAATTCAATCCAGTTCGGAGTTCTCGTTTGAATATGCTCTACATATTACTTTTGCTAATTCTTCCCTTTTTATATTTCTAGCGACACATCAAAATTTAGGATACTGAGTCAGATTTTTTGTCTCTTAGCAAGCTACTGTATTGTGGGCCTGCTTAAAATTCTACACTGGATTCTGGTTAGCTGTCCAAAATTCATTTTTTTATAACTGAGTGTATTACAGATATTTCTGATTAGAAAAACAATTTTCGACCCTCTAACTATCAGTCAAGCATTATCTCATCACTTTTTCTTGAGGTATCCTACAGGAATCCTGTATCGTTTCGCAAGTTTTCCTCGACGGTAGATTCACCCAATAAAGGATCTTTGTATTCACTTTACTGACTGGGTTGAAATGTTCACTGAAGGCTGATATAAGACAAGGCCCTTTCAGGATTGCAACGGAAGTTGCCATGAATCAGTGAAGTAAAACGACCAAGCACAACTGGCTAATAAGTTACAAAAGGTTGCTTTGCCTGCTCTGCCTTTTGAAGCATATGCGCGCTAGTGGCTTGCTTTTTGTCTTGTCATGCTTTTTGTGGTAAGCAGATGAAGGCTCTTTACGCAATGAGTGTGAGACTCTCAGACGCGCGATGCTTCTAGATTACCCTAACCTCTCCTGCTAACCTGAGAACATAGTCGTGGTTACTGCTCTTGTACCTGATTCAAGGTCTTAACAAAAGGTATCACGCACACACAAACTAGATGAACAGGTTTTAAATTCGATCCGGCTTAAATTTCTTCATTGTATATGACAGGTAACTTTTTCTCTTTTAATTTTGGCCGTCCAAACTATATTTTTGGCTTTTCTCTCTGTGACAAACATGACTTGCTTAGTACAGAGAAATTTTAAGGCGTTTTGTTGCGGGTAAGGTCGTAGCGCTGTCAATGGCCCTAATTTCTCTTCCAATTTTTTTCAAATGCAGTGTGTTCGTTCGGTGATCCTTCTTTGGGATTTCCCGTCTTTCCCGATCCCCTTCGTTTGGTCATCAAGCCAATGCTATTCTGTTTGGACTAGCTCACTATCAACGGGCGTAGTCTTCTATCTCATCCGTGTCTGTAATAATGCAATTGGTGGAAGGGAAAATATCTTTTTAGGGTAAATAGGCCTTCCAACTCGAGAAGTGCGTTTTCAAACAAGTCTAGTGACGCAAGTGGGTGAAGGCAGAAGTCCTATAGGATGACCTTATTAGGATAAGTTGGTTAAGGCCTTTTTAGGGTAAACAGGGTTTTCAACACTAGGAGAGAGTTTCTAACCTCTTTACAAAGGTTTGTTTCTATATTTCTGCTCCCAACAAATTACCTTTTTCTGCTTTGCGGTGGAGCCTCGATTCTACTGAACGTTGCAGGATGAACGCATTGCTGGAAATTTTTCTTGCAGGTATTATATACATACGGACCTTGGTACGAAATTGCTATAGTTACGTTTATTACGTCGGGATTATATTAACGTACCCTGCACGGGTCACTTCAGTGTTGATTGCTGCTACTAAAGGTTTTTTAAATCCTTCGAGTTTCTTCTGCCGTCAGTCATTTTTTGCGGGTCACTTCAGCACATGAATGTTTTTATTGCTGGTTCTGGGTGTGGTAGGAATCATTGAGTAAGCTAGATTTTTTTTTCGCATTTCAGTTTTCAAAACTCACTGCACGGTTTTTATTTTTGGTCTGTGCAAATATCATTGGTTAGAAATCACTTATCGCTTCAGGGTTTGAGGATGTTCGTGGAAATTCTGCCTACACTCGTTTGTGTAGTCATATTAATCATCATTCATGGCGCAAAAGCCTAAACCAGGTCTATGCCTTCAAGATAAAACTCCTCCCATTGTCCCGATTCTAAGACAAAATTTTTTAGTTGATCATTCAAAACAAAGATCGGCTGTCAGTTTGTCATTTGCTAACCAATCCTTGGTCTTCCTACTGGACGTTTGCCTTGCGCTGTATCCTTCAATGTCGTTTTTGACAGGTAGTTTTCTTCTATTAATTCTACATGGTCCGCCCATTGCATTCACATAGTTTCACGCAAGTAGATAGATGTGGTTCGTCATGTAATTGAATCATTTCATCCTTGTAACGTAATCTTCATTGAGAACCTTCTTTCACTGGACCGTAGATTTTCTGGAGCACTTGGCGTTCGGAAAATTTGGCTGCCTTTCTTATTGAATTTGTTTGTCAGGATCCATTTCTCTACTTCCATGCAGAATCACAGGTTTGACTAATGATTTGTAGTTGCGAAGCTTCTTTCTCTATATTCAAAATCGGACTTAAGAATAGGAAGGACGAAGTGATAAACTTGGTAGAATATTTGTGGCGTTTATCCGTAGTCTTTATTCGTCCTTTTCGGTGTCTTTCCTATTCGGGTCAGTTTCAAGATACACAAAATTTTCGGAATTTTCAAAGTCGTAGTCACCTGTGGTCAGCTTCTGTCAGATTGTCTGTCAGATTCTATCTATCAGATTCAGATTCTTCTGTCAGATTGTCAGATTGTCTTCCTTGTTTGAGTCATTAGTTTAGTTTTCACTTACTTAATTAGAAGGTCAATTCGATATGCTTTCGATTGTAGGCTCAAAAATGCGTCTATGGCATCTGAGATTGATCGTGGCGTCATATTGACATCATCAGTATATGCTAAAGTTGTTTTGACTTGAACGTTAGACTACCAGAGTATTCAGAGCTTGAAGTTCCAAAGTATGAAAGATCATTGAGGAGAGTCCTTTTATTTGTTTGAAGCTTCCACCTAATGTTGGTGCTGCCCTTTAGTCCTTCGTTTACAATGACATGGGACTCTGTGTTGATCACTTTCACCATCCGGGCTATGCGGACTAATTTTGCTGGGACACAAAATTCAAGCATTGTTTTGTACAGTGAATATCTGATACTTGCGTGAAGTTTAGAAATAGTTGATAAACGTCAATGTTGTATTTCCACACTTTTTCGAGCACTTGCTTCTCTGAGAATGTTTAATTTATTGTCGACCGTCCATTTTGAAAGCCTAATTGATACCCTCCTGTAATCCTTTCATAGTATGGCTTCAACTTTCTTTCTTTCATTTTGTAGAGCACTTTATACGACGTACTCAGTAACGCTATGCCTTGGTAATTTGTACACATGAACATGATTTCCTTTTTGGAAACAGTAAATATTGTTTACTTTTGGAATCGTCTGGTAATTGTGCGTATGACCATACTTTTCAAATCAAACGATGTAGAAGGATGGTGGGCTTAGATGGGGCCTTTCCTCTGAAGCATTTTTGTTGGAATTGTATCAATTCTACAAGCTTCATTTTTCCTGCGGTCAAGCGCCGCTGTTTGTTCTTTATCTCTAGTTTGTGGCGAGACTATAACCTCCTTCTACTTTTGGAATGCTCACAACTTCAATTTTTGTTGGAGATATGTGAAATCTTTTTGTATTACTTAAATTTTCTTATGGTTATCTGTTCTAAGTACGGAGGTCATGCGAGGGTTGGGATAAGTACTAACAAGAAATAAAAATAAGGCTAGTGCTGATTGCCTATTAGGACTAGCCTTCATCTTAAGTGAGCTTGAAAAACCAACTCGATTATCAAAGGTTCAGACGTTCTCCGAGACATGCCAAGATATTACCATAGCGTAGTTTAAAAGTTTCACTCAAAAGAATTAACACTATGAACAAAGACATGATATGATGTATTAAACATATATTTTTACAACGAAAAAAATATTCTCACATAGATTTAAACCCAGAAAGCTAGCCATCAGTAATACTCAACTCACTTGCATCGCTTAATTTGAAAGCTCTCTAGCATGCAAAGTTCGCTTGATTTACTAAATTTGGTATTGCTTAATCTTTCTTCCTGATGCCATTCCGCCGTTTGAGCGCTTTTAAGTGTTAACACAATGGATTTACTGGGACGGCGATGGTATTGTAGGCAGTCACCTCCATGTTACCTTGCAAAAAAACAACCAAGTCCTAACCATCATGTTCAGCAGGCCAACATTTTAATTTCAGTTCATCAGTTGAGTTTTTTTTCTAGGTATGAATCTGGGGTAAAGTCCGTGTAGTCCTCCGTTTCCTTGGACATGTGGAGTCGGCATACTAGTGATTCTCCTGTCGAACAGAATTGCTCGTGTATACAAAATGAAAACAAGCCTCGTGAGATAATATAGTATCTCGAGTTGGGTAGAGTTGGGTAGAGGGAGATATGCCATGGAGAATTTGTCATTGCAGCTCATAGCCAAATTGTCTGGTGTCAGTATCATACCTCTGATTGGATCTACGTGTTAAAATTCAATGGGAAAGGATTCGGATTGATCTGGTGCTGGAATTACTTGCGGGTTGGTTTCTATAAAAAATGTTGTCTCTTAGAAGACTTTCAGGTTGATTAACAATGTTGTTGACATAGGCTGGCCATGTTAACATTTAGTTTGTAAGGATGCTAGTGGACATTCGTGGTAGGACTATGGTTTGAGCTTTATTGGAGGATTATGTTGCAGTTCATTTTTGTTCGCATGAAAGTATTAAATAGAAAAATCAATCGCAATAATCTATACGAAATGCGAGTACGTGGAGGAATTTGAAAAAAAAAAACGAGTGTGTTCCAGTAATCTTTAAGTAGGGATTAGGATTACAAATAAAATGATTTGGAAATCAGACCGCCTTCAAGTGTATTTAAGAGTCTAAAATTCTGTGGTTTTACTGCCAGATCCATTGGCGATTAAATTTCAGTTTCTTTGCAGGACTATTTTCAGCATTGCACTAGATAGAAGGAATAAATTTTCATTTCAGATAGTTTCTTTGGCATTGATAGAGTTTGTCAGCTCTGCTGCTGTGAAACAAAAATAGTCAAAAATTTTTCAAGAATTCGGGCCTTGGATAAGTTTATTTAGAAACTTTTTTTCAGAGTTCATTAATCAATTTATAAATAAGAAACAATTTTTCGAACATTAATCTGACTGAAACATTCCAAATCTAATTTTATTCGTTGGAATCTAGGGTCATCATATAAATTCTGATTCTCTCTGGAAATGTGAACACAACAAGAATAAGAAAGTGTATCTATCAAAAAAATCTCCCAAGTGGATACCACATTCATCTTCGGATAATTCGCTCACATGTCGATTGGAAAGCGTCTCCGCGGACGATTCGCACATATATCGCGTCCAAGTAGCTCGTTCTAAGCACTAAAGCAAAGTATTCATAAAAACATGCACATACGATTTAGATAGAACGCTTTTCAGCGCGTACAAAAATAAATTTCGTCATTGAAACGGTTTGATCGGAAAAAACGCGATTTTCACGCAGCATTTCTTCCGAAAGAAAAGATCACCTGCTGCTCGCTGAGTACTTACTACACACGTCTTGCGCGATTGTGTAATTGTCGAAGCGAAAACGTGATAACAAATCGAATCGAATCGATAGCAAACGAACGAACGAACGGTTAAATAGTGCAAAAAAGATACAACGAACTATTGTCGAAAAGGAATCGAATTTTACACGAGGAGAAAGTGAAATGGTCTTTGAAATTCGCGGAAAAGAAAGTGCGAAAGTAAATGAATTTCGGGATCTCGCGATGTTCGGGGAGGTTGCCTGGTGATTTTTTCGAATTGGTACAAAGTATAGGTGAATTGAGTTGTCGAAATGTTGATTTAGTGTTCATGGAAGGCAGGATATCGCCGGTTTTCAGGCGTACATGATCCTCAGTTGATGTCCAGCTATGGACACGGTTTTCACGTGTTTTGCTCTGTACAGGGCTCGCTCCGTCTTTTTCATACCAGTCGGCTGTGCTCTGTGAAATTATTTCGAGAAAATTGTCTTCCTTTTTCCTTGTAAGCCATATCTGTTCCTTACATACGCTCCATAAATTCCGTCCGATATTTTATTGGTGATGTTGCCAAAATTTCATGAATGTGAAGATCTTAGGTGGTCTAATTCAGTGTGAGATAATTTTGTTGTTTTTATGATGTGCGGTGTATGGTGTATGTATATGTTGAATGCTTTAGAAACTCAACACACCCACGTGCGATTTATTTATAAACTTTCTTACATGCCTGCGAATTGTTGATGGTGGATACTACGGTGCAGTTAAATTATGTGAAAAGGTTAAGCAAGCGAAAATAGTGTCTGTGAAATGTTCCGAAGGTCTCAGGACTCCTTTGAGTCTAACGTAAATGAACGTTTGGCGACTTCCACCAATATAATTATGCTGCGAAAAATCCTTGGAACATACTTCTGATCACTTTTTCAAAATAAGAAAAACACCGATTGCTCTGTTTATTTGTTTATGGCTTCCAAGCCAATGTTTTTTTTTTGGTTTCATTTTGAAATATTGCGTCGAGTGGATGATGGAAAGCTTTACATGAATCCGCAAAATATGGAACATGTTTGCCAACAATAAATATTAGATTTCATGTTGTGGTTCGCTTTGATTGGAAACGATGATTGACTGTTCCATAAACATAAAAATTTTACGAATTCGTTACAAAATTTAACCAGTGACGGCATCCGTTGGAAACTGGATACCAAATCGTTCACCAAATGATTTTATTTATTTAAACATCGTAATGAGTCGAAATAAACAAGGTCGTATGCATCGAATTTCAATTTTTTCTTATTTTACCAGTGCTTACCGAATTTTCCGCTCATTTTTGAGGTATTAATAACCTTAAAGTCATCTTGAACTTTGATAATTGCACATTTGTCTATGAAATGCTATGACAATTTATTTCACCTTGAAAATTGGCGAGATCGCGATATTTTGGCAACGGTTTGTATCTTTTTTATCGCGAATTTATTAGCGAGAAAATTAAATTCAACGACTTCAAGTGGGTGTAAAATTTAAACAGAATGGTAATAAGGATCAATTGCTTAAATTCCTGGTTGAACGAAGAAAATCGGAGCTGGCTATCTTGAATGTAGGTGATGCAATTTTTAGGAAATTGCGGAGATCGAAAATTTATTTGATCCTGTCAAACTGTTTCTCTGTTATATTTGATCTTTTTTTTCGAATTTTTCTGGGTCATGTGGCCAACACAAGCTTTGATATAAATCAACGTGTGCTGAAAATTGTTGATTAATGCTCATGTTATAAATTTTTATTTGAATTCTAGCATCTTGCTTGATTCATGGATTCTTCTTGTCAATTTGGAAATGCTTGTGCACTTGCATTGCTAGTTTAGTACTGTTTTCATTTTTTTATCAACAGAGTCATGCAGTGAGCCTGGGAAGTTTCTTGCATTAAAATATTCAGATTTCTGTTGTTTATTTTTAAAATGTTTCTTACATTTTTTGAGCTTAAGAACTATCCTTACGAACAATTGCGGGTCGTTTGAGTGAGGAACATTTTTTTTACTTGCCCCCTTGAATCTCATACAGAATAAGCAATTGGCGGACCGGGGTCGTAATCCTGTTAGTTTTCATCGAAACTATATTCGCGGTTTCAGAGAACTTGACAGGATGACTCACCATGAATTGCTACTATATACCAAGCTTGGCGTTCCTTTTATTTTAAGTTCTAATTCGAGGCTCGTTCAAATCCTTTTTTTTCTGAAATATGAAACTCAGTTATAATATTGATACTTATTCAAAATTGCCATCATTTTTCGTAAATGTAGTTACGGCATTCTTCGCTATATTATACCCAACACTATATCCAATACTACACGAATTAGAAAATGGAGTGTTGAATATTACACTGTCGCCTACAAAAACCTACACATCTAGAACAGAATCCATTACTTGTTTGATGTGTAGCGAACATAAACAATTTGCATTTACGTTTCCATCTGTCGATTAGATTCCTAAACCAGACTTTCGACCCTGGAACTAGTATAGTTGGCTTTCGGGTGATATTTCGTCCTCATAGAGTTCGTATTCTCACTAAATTCCCAACGCAATATACTGTATATCCTGTTCAGGCTGCGCCTTAAATTGTCTCGGCTATTGCCACGTCTTCGAGTATGTTACGTGGGAGGACTAACATCGTTATACTTCCTAACGCATCCACACATTTCAATATCCCGCTCAACAGTTCACACACAATGAGGTGGAGTGTGTCCAATGGTTCTTCATTGGTGATTCATTCGTTGTTACTGCTAACCAATTTGGAGCATCTATGGAATATTCCATTCCAATTTGGTCCCCTTGTGGAGCTTCCTAAGGCCAGCAGTGAGGCAATATGTTCTGAGACATTAGTCATTTCCGCTAGGAATCCTGGATTTCAGCTGGAATCCATCCTTTATTAGGCACCATAGTTAGTATACTTAGATTTGGGGCTTCCTTCTCTGTTTTGGGTATGGGTATATATACCGATTCTCTATATACCGATTCTTTCCTTCTCTGTTTTGGGTATTGGTTTATATGAAAAACCGTTAGGATCCGATGGATTCTTTTGGAATCTGTGTTGAATGAACAGCCCGACCCATCTCGATTCTCCTACTTCAAGCCTAGTTCAAAAGCCAGGTCACTGTTGCGGTGTTCGTTTACAATATAAACCACTTCCTAAATCAGGACTTGTAAAATACTAAGGCACATTGACCACAGTCAGCAGCGCTCATCTTTCAAAAATGTGACAGATAGGTACGATAGGACTTCCAAAACTGGTCGACTAAAAGACTAAAGGATCAGTTTACAAAGCACAATGAAGATTCCTATATGGCTCCCATTGCTGGCGATGGCAAATTCCTCTCTGGACATGGTATAACCAATGCAGCTGTTTTACAAAACGTCTTTTTCGAGAATATCAAATGTAAACTGGCATTTTTTGACTCATACAAACGGGCCGTTCTTTTCAGCCTAACTGTGAAAATGTGTTCCCTTTCTAGTATATTATAATTTGAAGTTTATGACAAACCGCATGTGGTACAATTCCGAGCCCGGAAAATTCATGCTGTTCCTTCGTGAATGACAAATTCATTGCTCCTTCCATTCTCGCCAGTTGTACATAATGACCACCTTCAAGTACTTTTTGTCCCAAGAATTTAGGCTGCTTGGTGAAGAGCATGTATTTGTGTGGACTCTGCTTCAAATGGATTACGTAAAATCTGGCGACATGTCCCTTTGAGTTTCGCTGATATCTGCCAAAATTATTTCTGGTCATGCAAATGCATGAGATATGCTCGATGAAATGGCCAAATCTGGCTGCATCTCTGCATAAGTCAGGAACACAGTAACGAATCGTTACCATCTGAATGCAACTCAGAAGGCCGTTTTGTTGCAATCACATTTGTTAGACTCTATCCGCCATAACAGTCCTTCAGATCCATTGTCGATAATGATGTTGAACATGTTAAGGTATCCCTTCTTTGTGATTATATTTGGCTGCCCACTATCAACTCAAAATCGTGTGCTCCTGCCTTTACTCTCACAAAAATCATCGGCGAACTTCAAAGACAATATGTAGGTTCAATTAACTCCGATTTTTCAAAGTCGTGGACCATATGCATATCGTTCTCTTTGGCAAGCAGTATTTACCTTGGGAATTGCATTCTGATTTAAGCTCGCGTTTAGGGGTGTAACTTTGTGGTTCTGCCTTGTTCATTTTCTATGGAGATAACACATCCCCAAATTTGATGATTGGCTATATAGCACGTGATTGTTTCTCGGTGAGAAGGTTGTTAGTCCTTGTCACTGCTTCCGCGACAGCCATCGTTTTGTCTGTAGCACGAGAATGTCATTCCTCTGAAACAGGCAGCGCTATTATTAAATTGATTGGTTGACTAACGCCATTTTTTTTTGCAAAATTGTCATTTCCTTTATGGATAGAAAAACTATCACAATGGTAGTTTTTCGCTTCAACAGGTAGATATGAGGATCCTCCCACGTTTTGATGTTTTCCTTCCAAAATGTGTTTATATCTGCATCCTCTCTTACCAAGTCTTGCAGCTATTTTATTATTGGGTCTATATTGCTGATTTCTACAACGCGCCACCACGAATCCTTCGAACGCTCCTCCTAAAATTATCTGTGTCAGGATATGTTTTGTAGCGACAATATCGGTAGTAGTGGTGAACACATTATCCTGAATCTAGCAATTAATACATCATTAGTTGTGTCCTTGTTATATCCCCAGATTAGGGATGTGAGTTCCGCGCAAAGCCTCTTGTCTTAATGTTTTAAGGTTGGTAGGATGCAGTTGGCTTGTAAGATGATACTAAAGGCTTTCACTGCAGTTTTGCTATGGTGTTCTGGATCAAAATCGTTTTTCTTCAAAATCGATCAAATTCAAAATGGTTTTTGAGCTGTGACCGATATACTTCCTCATGTGGTCATTTACATACCCTATATCGAATGTTTTGATAAGCTCTTACACCGAACGAGTTGAGAAACATTATGAGGTTTCTTCGAGCTTCATTCGAGGGCTGTAGATCTTCACCGGAAGTGCATCTTGTATATGACTCATTTGTCAAGCTGTGTCGGCGCATTTCTTTTCTTTTTGCTTTGTGCGATTGCTTCCACCATTTTAATTTATGACCCTCCGCGAAGGTAGTTGCAACTTTCTGTAAAGGAAATCCCTTGCAAACGAAGGATGCCTATTCATGTTATCAGAGCAGCAAAATTCTGCAGCCTCTATTTTTCCATATTTTAAAGGTATTTTCGGAAATATATTTGATCTTTTAGGAACCGATAAAGAAAAACGGATGTCCCTCTATGTTTCCGACTGTGTTTGTTTAAAGTTTTCCAATCTCTTATGTGTTGAATGCCAGTCGAAAGTTTCACAGCGTAACGAAAAGACATTTGTGGGTAAATACGCATTTGATGTGGGCATTAGTAGGAACCTTACTTGGTTTTATACTGCGTGCTTCATTCACTTTGCTTATAGCCTGGCTAATCTGGGTACCTTCTAACTCATTTGTTTGACCAAAGCATTGCCCACTTTTGTACAGAGTATAGACGTGTCACTTTTCCTGCTGAAGATCAAAGAAGGATTTTCTTGTTTCTTGTTTAATTCATTTTGACATTTTCTGGTGTAATTTTCTATTTTCTTTCACGGTTGCATGATTTCAAAGGCTTCTAGACTATTGCAAAATGTAAGCACAAAATAGCAAGAACACTCCTGTGTGACTTCTAACAAAAGGAGATGGGAAAACTAAAAGTAGATTCATTCAGTAGATTCATACAAAGTTTTCTAACTACAAGTAAAATTATACTAGTCTGACTGACTACTACTAGCCTGCTTGTCGGACTGGCTAGACAGACTGACTTTCCTCCTCTCCTCTCTCTAACTCTACTAGTCTCGATTCATTCCTCCTAAATTGAGAGTTTGTTCGAAGAGTATTTTCGATCTTCGCTTTCATAATCAAAAAGATTGTCATTCACAAAGTAGACTTTGTGAGGGTTTCGATGTCTGTTGCGGCTGGACGTCTGTTTTCTTCAGCGTCTATAAAATATTTGAGGCATATTCAGAGTTAATTCTGTGCTCCAGAAGAAAAACTGTTCTTGACCACATGATGCTCATAATTGTTGCCCTACAATACTTGGATTTTGTAAGTTTGGTTTCTAGAGCTTGAAAGTTGGTTTAATGGTCGTCACTACCAGTGTAATTTTATATCAGCTTTCAGTTCAGACGACAAATTGACAGGTCTCTTTGAACCATTTATTTCTGGGGCTGCTATATGTTGGAATGACACTTAATTGCAGCTCGAATAATCAAAGTATTAGTATATTTTGTATTAGTATTATGTATTTCTAGAAAAGCTTTGTATGTCCTGGAACCTAACACGTTGTTAGGTTATTTAGCTCCACTATTTTGTTACCGATTCACCAAGCACAGCATGGCTCTGGAGTGTTTTTCATACAGATGTGTCAATTTATTGACAGTGATGACAGCTACCGCTGTGGTTTGTGGTTTGACAGCCCAACTGTCAAACTGTTTGTGGTTTGGAAGCCCAACTTAGATGATCAAATATGAGGCAATTTCAGACACATAATACGTAAGCAAATGACCAGACATGTCTAGATTTTGCAAACACACATAAAGAGTAAAAAACATTTAAAGGGTTCAGTTTACTCAGCCCCAATTGATCCTGTCTGTGCAATGAAGAAATTGACGAACTACTTTATCACTGGGTCAACTGGAATTGATTTTTCGGTATATATTATGTTGGTCTTGGGCCACAAATTTCGAGATATCTTTGAGATCATTAACAGTTGTAAGATTAATGTGGTCTAGAATTATTTTTGCATTGCTTCAAGTTTTTGTAACATCAACGTCTTTTGTTATTGGATCATCGAGATCCAACTGTAATTTGTTCTACGTGGCAAACTTTAGCAGCTCATGCAGTTTTCTACCCTATGTCGAATTGTCTCTTTAAAGTCCTTCACTAGTTACGTCTGATACATCGGTATAGGTATTCCCTGATACATGGCTTATTTGTGATAATCCCTGGGTCGTTTTATTTTGGTTATTGGGTTGTCTTCCCTAGTAAGGATCCTTATTTTTTAAGGCGGACTCTGCTGGTTGCAAATTGTTCGCGAGCTTGCAATTTTTTCTACTGGTGTGTGCAATCATCCTTCATTCGCATTACTGGTCATCCTTGGCTCGGTTTGAATTACGTAGTTAATGCGAGACCGCGAAGGAAAGGAGCTTCCTTTTTAAGGATGCTCAATTTCTAGTCCCGTCTCTTTCGTCCGTTCGTGCTGAATGAAAAATTTGAACCGTAAGGTTAAGCTGAAGTATCGTGACGAAGAGGAATAAGGCTATATTTTCGGTGTGTAAGGTGGGGGAAGGAGGTTCCCAAGTTACTTTGCGCCATCGGGAGTTCTACACTCAGGGCGTGATAAGGCTTTGTCTTCCTCCCAAAAAATTAATTCTCCATTGAATAATCTCACACTAGGTTCAGTTTTGATGAAGTAAAATGATAGATAGGAAGGTGTTCAAATTATTGAAGTTCCCAATCAAAGTGCAAGGATATCGGGTATCGCAGGCTGATGAAACGTTCACCAATCCCTTTTTCAATCCCCACATGCACGTGATGATTCAACAAAATAAATGCTCTCGGTGAATGAACTTCTCGAATAATTTCATCAAAAGCAATTTATTATCTCATTGAAATCCGACACAGAGCCCGAGTAAACACCTCCATTACAATAAGGATAATTTACTTGCATGAATGTTTCTGAATGAGTGATTGATTTGCGAATTGATGCAACTAAAGTCGTGTTGAAAGTGACCACTTGAGATCTATCCAAGCATTCCATATTTCACCGCATCCCATCCTCATCCCCTTTCAACGGTCCGTTCAGCAGATTCCCATACGTTTGAGATTTTCGAATTTTGAATTGATTGTTCTTCGAATAAGCAATTTTCGCGGAAAATAAAGTCCGGCGAGTGCATGCGAGCGGGAAATGGAAAATGTTCAATATAAACAGAAATGGATTGAAATAGAATTACGATTTGTTACGTTTCGTGTTTTGATCTTGTCGCTCGGTTTGCTTGCGTATTGTCGATTCGACTCCGGCGAATTGTTGATTGTGTTTTGTTTTCGAAAGTTGTATCCGTCGCTGTATCCTTCGCGCATTACAGCAAAAAATTTGTTGTTCCAAGTTTATCTTTTGATTTTCAATTTTTGTTGCTTAATTTATTCTGTCTGTGATGTGTTTTATGTGAAAATTAGTCGTTTAACAGATACTTTAAGGATATTTTATGTGGTTCCGTGGTATAAGCTTCAGTGGATTAACAGTGCAATATTGAAAATAGTTCCTACATTGTTGCATATGAATAAGCGAACTAATTATAGAATCGAATAAGATCAAGGATAATGTTTTATGGTTCATTATTTGCAATTCACTTTTCCTTTTCCGTTTATCCTTAAAGCAAAATACGTACTTTGGAATTCCTCAATTATTCGAACTTTACTTCTAGTTAAGTTTTATCGTTACCCAATAAATGGGTCAAAAATTGTATGTAAAATATTTTTCGATATTTCAGTAAAATTTTGTTAAGAAAGAATGCTTCCTCAGCTCTTCCATGAGGGTCTCTTGTTCCGTTGTGCTTTTTCATTTCTGCATCCTGACACGAACCAAATTTCTTTTGCACAGGGCTCGATAATGTTGTCTTGCATGAGCATAGATTTTTCCTGAAAACTAAATCTTATCTCCTTCCCGGAGTTTTTTGTAGCTAAACCGAGCGTTACCCGCTCCTTGTTTTCTGAAAACAAGTTATGCAATTAGAGGGGGAAAACATAATTCATCCTTTTTAACTTGAAATTTAAGATTAATTTTTGTTGTTCAGGGCTACACTCTTACAATTGTTATAATGTGATGTTCGGAAAACTTTGAAAATTAATGTCAAAATTATAAAAAAAATTTAACATCATTAATGGTGGAATTAGCATCACGTTTATTCACGTGATGTTAATTCCACCATTTATCGGCCCGGAATCCTACATCAGTGCGTTTGGCTTAAACATTTTTAAAATAACAATAAGGTCCTTGGTGTTGGTCTACCATTCAAGACGAAAGTAACCTTAAATGATATTACGTTTATTTTGCTCCGGAATGCTTTTTGGAGTGTCGGTTAATCATGTCGATTTAGGTAACAGATGGCACAACTTTTACGCATGGTTTGTGTCTATAATAATTTTTTTGGTATTTTGGAGGGAAACATCTGTCATTTATTCTCATTTAGTCATTGAATGAAATTGCGTAGACAACAACGTGTTGTTTGCTTCAAAAATGTCAAATTTTGTGCCCGGAAATGTTTTTCTTTGCGGGGAAGTTTAATAACCTTCTTTGATTTGAAGAAAAACGCTGCCGAAATTCATCGATTGTTAGTAGATGTTTCAACTCGAAAAACTTGTGAACGATGACTTGCACGCTTCCGAAGTGGTGATTTTGACTTGAAAGACAAAGAACGGCCAGGTCATCTAAAAACATTTGAAGATGCAGAATTGCAAGCATCATTCGATGAAAATTCGTATCGAACGCAAAAAGAACATGCTTTAGAGTTGGGTATCGTCCGATCAACCATTTGTGAACGTTTACATGGAATGGGGAAAATTCCGAAGCTTGGAAAATTCATCCATGCTTGGGTCCTGCTTGGCTCCTGTTACCTCAGATATATCCCAAATATCCACGTCTTGTGGGACTTATGACCGCCTCAGATATTCATTTTTCCATCATTTTCATGCCTTTCTCTTATTGTGACGAATAGATGCAAATTGGTATCCGCAGGCGACTTTCCTTTGTGATTGATTAAAAATATCCACCGGCAATTTATTCATCCAAAGGACCTGTACTTGTCTACAATTAATTTGTTTTTATTTGTTGACCACTAGTCCTAGGATCTGTAATCGAGATCGAGATCGAGATCGAATCGAGATGTAATCGAGATTAAGTTACCTTAATCTCGGAGATGCTCTGTCAAACGCTTCAAGCTTTAAGCCATTCAATATGTTGCTCGGAGACTCAGATATTTTCTGACCAATCTTGTATTAAATGATATTTGCAGCCAAGAATCTTTAAATCTGCGAATCACCCCGTTCTATCAAAAAAAAAACCTTGGTTTATCCAGGTTGACATTATTGTATTCTAAGCGATCTCTTAGTGGTATAGAATTTTTCGGGGCTTTCTGTAGTATTATTTTTGTAGAATACCGTTAAATCGTGAGCTTTGTTTTGAAGTTTTAGCCACTTATGTCCTTATACTATGCTAAGACTTTATCTTGTTAGAGAAAGATGCCCTACGGTTGATCTTTGCAGTTGTCATGTTGTGAATCTTTTCTTTTGAAGCAGATGTCTCTATTCTGTTACGACTTCAAGTCCTTGCTCCCTGAATCTAAAAGACTTTGAGTTGAACTATCCTGCTTTTTTCCTGGCATTGGTTGGATTTTGTGTTTCCTTTGGAGTCAGGCCGATCATGTTATCAAGGATCATTTCATATCTTATCACCTTCAGTATTCCGTTCAAAGATCGGTATTCATAGTTACTGATATTTCTTGGGAGATCTGAATAGTTGATACTTTTTGCTAGTGTGGAAATGCAGCCTGAAGATGTTTCTCATTTCGCCAGTTCGACCGTGGTATTTGCCTGCTTATGCTTCCAGTAGTATTTTCACTCATGTGAAGACATCTATGCACGGGCGGACGTTACATTGTTTTCGCCGTCAAGTAATTTCGATGCTCCTGCTAACTCCTGCTCCTCACCTGCTAACACTTGAGCGGATATACCAACACTCATAACTCTTTACATTTCAGTCATAATTAGTCAGTAAGCCTAGAACCTAAAGTTTATCAAAGGTTTAACTCAATTGAATTGTATAAGGGACCAAATCGTATGTTTATTCACTTTCAAGCTTCCTCTTTTTCTGTTATCATTAGTAGTTTGCTCAGAGGTTCCCTATATAATTTCATCCCTTTAAACTCATCTTCGTCTACTGAAAACGCTGCCTCCAATCTTCCCGCAACGATGAGACACGTTCGTCATTTCGATACCCTTAGCAATGGTATATTGTCTATTAATATCAACTCTCGATGCATCTGAGAACTCGGTTGCTCATTGCTGGGGTCCTTATTTAGAGGTAGAGTTGTTGATAGTTTTTTAACGTGGCCAGGTCAATTTAGTTTTTGCAGCTCTGTAACAATGGAATCATACGACTCGTTCTATGGATCATATATTTGTTGTAGGGATTTCCTTTTTTATCTACTTCTAGTATTTGGCCGAGAATCCTTCGTAGTTCCTTCCTTTCAAAGTGGTCAGAATTCTTTCCGACTTCGAGGTGATTATTTCATGAACATGGTTTTCTTTTTTTAAATCATTGGGTTTTTGAGAAAAAAATTAGAAATCATATTCAGACCTTGTTGAATGTGTCGTTTAATTTCACCCCTTGCATCCCCGTCAGCCAAAAAAGTTGTGCATAAATCTCTGTATGATCGTTGTTCGCCAGCTTGTAGTTATCTGTTCTTATCTTTGTTCCTCCTCTTCTGTTGTCAGCCTTCTTCTAACATCTCTCTGAATTTGAATTGTTCGTAGGTTTAATTCGATACCCAATTATTTTTAGACCGATTTATTTCGCAGCTTCATCCTAAAGCTACAAAAACTTCCCTGGCTCCATTCAAAGGATAAAAAAACATCATTTATGTAGAATTATTGATGGGCTACAATCTACGTAGACTTAAGTACCAGAATTCTTTATTGTCATTGGAGTTTGCCTGATTATATGTTCAAGTGTAAAGTTACTGAGTACATGTGCTAGTCCATCCCAATGTTTTGATCCTGTAAACACACTAAACAGTGACTTTCTCTAGTTGCAACAGTTGCTATGGTTTTTTCATTACGGACTGTACCACGTCTAAATGAATGTGAATTATCAGTGAGAGTAAACGTTGCGCGGATACGATCAGTGGTCATTCGAATAAGCTGTTCTGATCTGTAATAAAAATTGACGGAGTGCGGGAACAGAACAGTGGTTTTTCGAAGTAAATCTGCACGATTAGCAGATGTTGCTCAGGTTTCAACTTATTTGTATGGTAAAACGAACCAACCATAAAAAACATGACAGCCGTCTCACCATACGTAGCACTACAAAGTGTTGCCAACGTAAATCACTATACCTTTAGAAAACTATTTTTCTTTTTGCAGCACATCTATTGTTATTTTTGGTTCTGACATCCTCTTGACCAATTCATAGAACGTATTTTACGTGATTAGTAAGTTTGCCATGCAATTGCGTATGCATCTGGTCGAAAACCGATGTTTTATTGGATTTCAAATTATTCTTAGGCTGTCAAACTGCCAGGCTAATGTGAGTTACCTCCTTTTCAGAGTTTCTATTCGTTGCTGTCGTGCATAGTTGTATCACGTTCCCTTCTTGGTCCGTGCGTTAACACATCTTTGACAACTAGCTAGACCTTGCTGATATATCTGGTATTCGTATCTGGCTCGTGAAAGCGACTTCGATTTTTAAACGAGACATATTCTTGTGCTTCAACCGTCTTGTTTTGATATTTTTGTTATTGGACTTTGGTTTTGACTGTATTTTGGTTCCATAAGTGTTTAAAATTTGGTATCAAAAGAAAGTCCCGGGTTAGTAATGAAGTAGTGGTTGAAACGCTGTTGGTACTTGTTCCAGGGTATTCTCCATGCATGCTGGAAAACTAATTCTCTTAGATTTCAATATGAGCATGAGCATACATCATCCACGTCATCCAAAAACCTGGAGTTTGAAGTGAAGGACAATAAAGTTGTAAAGTCGGGTTGACTGGTGGTTTCACGATTGTTTTCTCAGATTCATCGAACAGAATTTCCAGAATTGGTGATTCCTAAAAACGCTTTCTTTACATGAGAACATCAAAAAATCTTCTACGTTGTTCGGTGTGAAGTCAAATTTTTTGACATCGATGAAGTTCGTGATTTCCAATTGGCGTTCCACTTACAAATATTTTGATATAATAATAGTTCAATCAATAGTTTCAAAACGTTTTTAATTGTTTTATTCCTTTTCTTGGTTATTTATGTTGATCTGTTTTAAGTTTAAGGTTTTTAAATATAAAGTTTGGAGAATCTTCTTCGACCTTCAAGCTGGAAGACCAGTCTGTAAGTTCTGTGACTTTAAAGGAGTGGTTGACGTGATCTGATCCTTCTTTGTCAGCTTTGTTCATAACTTGATATCATGCGATATTTTGACGGCTGTATGATGTGATGCCAGACCTTATGGAAGAACTTTGTAAATAATCGGGAGCAGTGTTAAAAATGGGCAGTTTTCGGGCCTTAGTTTTGCGTTTTTGGCAGCCAGTAGCCGACTCTGCCTCCGGGGCCATTATTATTGTTTGGCTACCAACACTATGAAATGTATCTTTGTTTTTATAGGGGACTACATTATTGCATGTATGTTACTTCATTTAGCCAAGAAAATCGGTGATACGTCAGTCAAAGTATTCTAAAAGGGCATTGGAAGTGATAAACTGCGAGCCGAAACCCCCTAGGGGATGTTCTTCTACAATTTTCTTTCTAAATACGTACTAATTCCAACCAACGTGCAAATTACGTACAAAGATTCAATCAAAATCCAAACCCCTGCGTTTGCCTTTACTTACATTCATTTACTGAAGCCTTGCGTCCTTTTTATAATTCTAAATTATTCATCTGTGTTTAACAAGACCTGGAAGTTTGGTTAGTCTGTTTTTGGTTGTAGAACCAAGTTTTCGCAAATATTAAAGGAGCTGTGATGTTTTTGTGCTTTTATTAGTTGTCCAAAGGTTCCTGTT
Source organism: Stratiomys singularior (assembly GCA_954870665.1). Lineage (NCBI taxonomy): Eukaryota > Metazoa > Arthropoda > Insecta > Diptera > Stratiomyidae > Stratiomys > Stratiomys singularior. The sequence goes on along the minus strand of OX940878.1, from coordinate 26,145,752 downwards.
GGTTGTTCCTGTTCTCCTGATAAATTTCAAAAAAATGTTTCATAATGATAATTCGTTTTCTCTCTCGAGTTCTCTTACTGGCCTCCTTTGAGAAAAGATGTTGTAAATTGCAATGAATAGATAAAAATAATCTTATAAAACATTATCACAGCCTTAATCGGAACAGAAACTTTTAAAGGAATTCGAGCAAAATGTAGACAATCAAATAAAATTCCGAGTTGTAAGGAAACTTTACCGAAAACCTCCTTCATCATAATAAAACAAATAATAATAATCAGTGAATCCTGGTAAACAGACTCATATAATTTCATACATTATCGCCATGTCGGCTCAACTAATGAATCGTGGTGGACTCACGTCGTCCTTTCGCAACAACAGCGACCGAAGAAGCTATCTGGGGAATAACGAGGAAATTCAGGACAATGATACTAACGACATCATTAAATTGCAATTGAAGAAACCGAAAGCATGGAATTGGGAATTGAGCACTTCAAAGTCTTCGCCAAATATCGCCTTCCCACGGATAATGCTATACAACGAGAAGGGCAAGCTGTTAGCTGACGCGCAGGAAGCTGATTGTGTATTCCGTGGACCAGCCTCAGATTGCCAACGAACTCAATCAACAAAAACAACACGTAGCTCATCAACGATACGGCAGGATGCAGTGCATTTAGGAACGGGTGAAAGTACTCGAAGTACACCAACACCTTCGTCACTTAGCGTGTCCTCATCCTCGCGAACTAAAAAGCGTCGCTCGTCGACAACAAATCTGCCAGAAATTAATGAATGTCTTGACGATTTAGTTGACCACCTAGAGAGCAAAGGTATCAATTACAAATTAAGGCAATATACCATCCCTTCGGGAACGGGATTAGGCAAAGTGAGTAGTGGGGGGCGTAAGCTCAAGAGGCAAATAAGCTCACCGTCGTTGTTCAGCACAGCAGAGGAAGAAGTGGACGAGAATTATGAACATCAAGATAAAGTGAAAGAAAGTCCTGAAAATGAAGCTAATGGCACTCGTGGTGAATTAAAAGTTTCAAATGCGAATAATGAGCATGCGGAATCCGATAGGACTTTGGCCTCGGTTAATGATGTACCCGAAATCCCAATTTACGTGTATAGCGAGAAAGGGTTGCTACAGCGTGACCTCAATGCCAAGGAATTCCATCATTTGCGGAAACCGTACGAAAAAAGTAAAACTACTAATTTGGAAAACATTCAGGTGCCCGATGAGACTCCTTCAAAGACTAAACAAACACAATCTCAACCAAATGGGAAATCCTTGTTGAAACCAAACAAATCATTGACTCCAGTAAAGGAAGTTCATTTCGATTTGCATAAGAGCAAGAGTGCTATTGATGTTGGACAGATGAGGCGTGAAAAAAAGTTGTGTCGCCGAGCCAATAGCTCAGGTCCATCGAAGTTTTCAGGATCGATCCTTGAACGAATGAGTGCATTCAAGAGACGTTCGTCATCCACAGATAGTCAAGATGTAGAGTTCACTATAGTGGAGCACGGTCCTAGATATTTCCTGCGAACAAGCAACGCTGGTACGTTAGTAGTTTGCGAAGAAAGTTTTCGCAATAGAAAGGTACGACGACGCCCAAAGTCCTGCTCACGTATTTCGGAGTACGAGGAACTCAAAACTTCACCGATTGGTAAAGAAAGAATCATTCAAGAATACGCATACCTGGCGAATAGCAAAAATTACCATTCTTTCGAAGAACCTTATTATTATGACGAAGCTATCGCGCGGATTGATAAGCTCATTTCGAAAGTTGCGTTGAAGACCGATCGGGAGGACACAGTGACGCGGTATCGAAGTGCTGGTGACGTACGCGCGAAAAACGAGACCGTCATCATGGGGTCGCGGGTTGATTCCGCCCCAACGGTGAATCGGCGTGGCGCATCGAATTCTAGTTTGGTGACCATCGGCAATGGTCCGGATCGTGAACAATGTACTGCCAGCGACCCGAAAGTGAAAAGGAAGAAGAAAAAGCTACGCAGATGTTTGAGTGCTAGTACGGTGTTGCTGAAGGAATCCTCATCGGACGAAGAATGTGTTCAGAAGACCGACCGATCAAGTAGGGGTAGGTCGAAAATTCGAACCAAGTCAAGGGATGAGTTGCGACGTAGGACAGGTGAGTACAGGACTTTTGACTATCCTTAACTTTCAAAGGTTGCTTTTTTTGAATTGACTACCATGAGTATAATTTTCAGGCTTTAAAAAGAAACCTGACAATTGGTTGCCGTTGCGTCTTCGAAAGTTCTATATCCCTGACTGATTCACAGGTGTTAACATGGTAGGGGAAGTTTCTTTGGAATGATCGAGGTGACATGAGGAAGACTCTAAAGTTGAAGAAACGAGCAACCGCGACACAGTGAGGCCCCAAACTGAAATTTTTTTGTAAAGATCCTCCGGGGTCCTTAGTTGTAGTATGAGAGTTAGAAGTATTAGATAGCGAAAAATTATACCACTAGCGAAAGCAATTTTTAACGGTAGCAAGTTCAGATTTAGTTTTTCAACCGATTCATTTGAAATTAGAAACAATTTTACTTTAACAGAGACTAATTGGACTAGGAAACGTTCTCAACACAAGAAACATTAGAAAATTTGAAAAAATTCTATAAAAATTCTCACAATAAATGGATTCGGCTAACATATGTAATTGCCTTGCATTAAAATGTACTTGAAAATAATCGAGAAATAGAGTATAATTGCAAAAATTGGACTTGACAAATTCCAAAATACTCTATACAAGCTGACCGAAATGAATAAAATCAATGAGGATGGATATATAATTCGCAGAACTGCAATAGAATGAAAGAAAAATAATTCGTTTATCCTTATTTAAAGCGATGTGGATGGTAGTGATAATTGTTTTATCCATACTTTGTCATGAATTGAGCAGCAAACGAACAAATTCGAAATGCGAAATAAAAAAGCTGAAGCTACACTTAAAAAATTAAATTCGTTTAAATTTTATAGAGTTCTGTTTATACTTCCCGCAAATTTACGAAAAGTTAAAGAAAATAAATAAATTTTGTTTGAAGCTCGTTAGTTTTCTTTATAAACTCTTCTTTTCGAATTGTGTTCGTTAAAGAGTCGCTACTGGTATCCGATCCAATTTGGTCCCGATCAGTTCATTTTACATTTGACATTTGAGTGAAGTTTGAAAGCTTCGGACAATATTATTTTGACAGTCATTTGTTTACAACGTGAATAGTTTGCTTGGCGTTTCAGTCAATGAAGAAAAAACCTGATCAAAGAGTTTGCTTGAAAATTTGCGTTTCCAGTGGGATAACTGTTGTTGCGACATTAACACTATTGCTAATTGGTTTTGAAAAATTGACACTATCAAATATGTGAATATTTTAGTTGTATAAAGCATTCAATGACGCTGGAGGAAACTGTTGTCCTGTGCTATTTAAAAAGTGTGGGAAAAGTTGAGTTGTCGGTTGTAATGCTTATATTGGCTCAAAGGACGCATGTTTTGAAGACAATAATAATAATTTGCATCAAAATCCACAAAAATTTTCATTTATCCACCAGTTGCCATTTAATTTGATCAGTTGGTCCATGATTTTGTATGTTATTGATGCGTTTGAATTATTTCCATAATTCGTTTACATAAAGTCCGTTCGTAATTATATCGATTTCCATTTTTTTTTGTGATTCGAAATGCCTTAGAAAGGTGTTTCCCTAAGATTTTTTTGCCTGACTTATGTACCTTCACATACGTTTCGTTTACGATTCGTTCTTCGGGTCGTCACATTGAGTTCGCTTTTTATCTTCTGTAACAATTCAATGCAATGACAATTGTTACAATTGCTAATTTTATGACAACCAATTACAATTGTGCGGTTATATTTATTTATATAAGGAAATAAGTCCTTTTGCCACTTTTAATAAGAATGGAAATTCTTCTTGCGTTTCACACATTTCCTCATTGAGTACTTTGAGTAATTTCTCTGAATTATAATCTTCGATCTTTTTCATGTACTTGCTATTGAAACGAATTCTCGATAAGTTTTTTTTCGTAACAAACGATAATTTAAATCCTTTTCGTTTGATTAAAGAACGTAAGCAATGCTTCCCGCAAAAGCTGTTTTGTTGAAAAGAAATTCGACATTTTTCATGTAAAAAAATGTCATTAGTGACATGACTAATGTCAATTCCAATGTTGTTTCGAAAGTACTAAAACTAAACCGGTGTAGTCAGATACGAATAAGTACTAGAGCGTGTTTTTTTTAGAAGCGTAGTCTATTTGGACGGTGATGTGAGAAACTCAGGTAAGACCTGGGTTCCTAAAGCGTGGGTTCCTAAGCGAAAAAATGCCATTTACGAAGGTAGATCGATAAGTACTTAGCCTCTCAACCTGACGGCGCAACTATAGGAGAAGGATGACACTATCGTGTAAAATATTTTCGTAATAGGATACTGTCAAAACCACATCCGATACGGACACGTAGTTTTGTTTTGACTTCATGTGGAAGTGGTGTGTCCGCTATTCTTTGAAAACTGCAGAAAAGCAGTATCAGTTGTTGATTCTATTATTGTTTTCGAAAGGAAAATCATCATGACTGTGTGATGACTCTGCTCCGGCGAAATCGACTTTAAAAATGGGTTCAACGAGTTCCAAAGTGGTGGCACGTCAGATTTAATGATCTACGCAACGTGTCTCGAAAACTGACAAAGACTGACAAAAATTCACGATCTCGTTTTGGCAGATCACCTTTTGAAAGCGTGTGCGAAAGTCGAGGCAGATGTCATTTCAAAAGACAATCAACGGAGCATGGTTACGCTGGCACATACAAGACAACTCGGCAAACGTGCTCCGAAGAAGGCGAAGTCTGTCCAATCGGCGGAAAAGGCAATGACCACTGATTTTTGAAATTTACAAGAAGGGTTCTGTATCGGCCACCAGAAGAAAGTCAGAATGGTAACAGGGGTCTACTATGCCGAATTTTCGGACTGGTTTAGTGCTGAATTTCAGAAAAATGCCCACCATGGCGACGAGAAATTCGCCTAAAGATAAAAATGGTGTTGCCAACAAAAAATCCGTTGTAAAACTGCTACCATAATAAAGATGCACAAATGTCATTCACACTGCATTACCTTCATTCATATTTCGACTTTTCCCCGCAAATATTGGTTCAGTAAGCGACGAACTGCTAGAACCCGTGCATCGAGATGTTGTGGTGTAATTGAAAAACATTTCCAACGAAAATAAGTGCCGGCGATGTTCATGGATAACTGTTGGAGCGCTTTTAAAGTCACATCAGGATGTCACTACAGGGAAAAGCCAGCTGTACGTCAAAATTTTCGCCTTTTCAATCAAAACGTCAAAAAATGAAGTTTTCGACTTGAGAGAGGATAAAACGTCATGGAAAAATATCATTTAGGTACCTCTATTAGGTCAATTGGTGAGAATAACAGACGGCAGATCGAACACAAGAATAACGCAGTGGTACTCAAGAGGAAATAAATGACCGAGAGAACGCCCAATAATTCGATGGGACTATGACATAAAGAAAAAAGCCGGAAAATAAGGGATGAGAACAGCTAAAAGAAGCACACTTGAAAGCTGTGAGGAGTCAGTATGCTAGGGAGACTGCATTATAACTTGAAATATGGTTGAACGAGCTGGATGAGATGATTATGAGCCGTAATAGAAAATCTCTTTAAGTTTCCAGGCAGTCTGGCCTCCATGTCAACATGGAAAATACGTTTATTCTAAAAAAAATTTCAAACTCGATAACTTTTAACGGGACTTAATAATTTTTACCCACATGCTACTTCATAACTTGATAAACATTTATAGGTATAATTTTTTGCAAAAAATATTTAAAAATGGCGTCTCTATAGATGCTTCCACGAAGCTCCTGTGCCGCACATTTGCGTAACTTGCAGGCAAGAAATCTCGTGAACGGATGGTCAAAAAAAAAACAGCAGTTTCTTCTCAAAAAAAAAAAAAATGATTTAAATGTAGTGTAGGATTTTTTGTTATGATTACTGCAAAAAACTCTAAAGGGCAAAATAAAAAAAGTCGAATTTTTTGCTATTTTGCTATACTCGCTGCGTGATTTGCTTGAAGCTTCCTTCACACCGCTCAAACAGTTCATCTGAAGTGAGGTCCATGTTATTTGGTTCAAGGCTTCTTTAACGATGGTTGCTAAAGGATTCCTGTGAATATACTCATCTGAAGTGCCGATTGCTTTTGATTTTTGCCCAGTTCGCCACGAGTCTTCTCCAGGAGGACATTCGTCACGTTGGGGGTATTTGTCTGTCGAGATTTCATGTTTTGTACGTTGCCCAGATTGCCTTCTTCATTTTGTCATTGGAATGAGAAAATTTCCAAATAGCAAGACCATAATATACTGTAAGCTCATTGATTAGCTTATCGCTAAGTTTTCATTTTCTACCCAGCCCTTTGGTCGTTTTTTCAACGTGACGAAGGCGTGAGGGCATCCTTTTCTGCACGTGTCTAAAACATTCTTTTTTTATTACTTTTTTTTGGATCAATAATTTCCTTGTAGGATTTTGATTTCCCATCTCTAATGTTAATCATGTAACAGACAGAATAATTTTTTAATGAACACCAAAATATTTCCTTGACGCTATCAATTTTCATTCTTCCGGGTGATCCTTCATGATTCGTCGAACATTCTTTCTTGTGATTTTCTTACCATATGTTGTATTCAAGAGTACTGAGTTTTATGATCCAATACACGCAAGGATTACAGTGCGAAGATTTAATTATATAATCAATTACTTTTCCTGAGTAATATCGGATAATCGTCGATATTTCATAGGGTGAACTGTAGCCTCGTTTACGTCAAGTCCCGTCGCCAGAAACAGACAAACCTGGACCCTTGCCCATTTCTAATGTCAATTTCAGTTTCTCTTGCACTGCATTTATTACCCACAAAATTTGTCTTTTTCTCTAAGGCCAATCACTAACAGTCGGAATGCGAGGATGATCTGGCTGTTAATGTTATAGACTTTGCCGTTGATGAGTGGACTAGAATCAATAGTTGTTGATTAGCAAGTGCCACAAGAAACTACTTATTTGTCCACCGAGTCCACGAATCCTCGATTCCGTGAACCATGTCTAACACTTAATGACGCTGCAAATACCTTGAAAAATAAAACAGGAAATCTGGAATCTTATACCCTGAACTCGCCGAAATCGGTACATCGTTATCTTGGTCAGCGTTCAGTTTGGTATTGTACTCCATTTCACATCAATTGGCTGCCCGATTTCGTTCTTTAACACTGGTTTTTTGCCTCTTTCGATTTCTTGCTCTTCTGATATCCAGATAAACTCGAAATTCTGGGTGTTGAAATTTCATTTATGTCGTTAACTTAAACTTTACACGATGCGTGTTTCTATGTTGCTCCAACATCAAAATAATGCTCTACAGTGCCACGTGCCGACCAATGTAATGATGCAACGGACACTGCTGCTTGTCAAACCACGCATCACCGGCTCAGAGTTGCGCAGCCAAGTTGTATCTAAGAATAGCTGTAACTTCGTCATTTTTTGTAATTTTACGACGGGTGACGGCTTTAATTGTAGCTTAAGGTTTTGCCTTCATTATAGAATCAATTTTTGGTCAGATAGTCAGATGCCTTAGGTCAACAACAAGGAAAATTGTTCACGTATTAGGATCTCTGATAAAATTATTCCTCCCTGCAAAGAATATTTCACTGATCTCTTATTCACATTTGCCATAGTTTGTGCTGAAACACGACATTAGCCTTTATATTTTTCATCCCATACGAACTTTTACTCCGTTTGTTTCTTGCAGGGTAATGCTTCTTTTATTTCAATAAATTCCCAACAAAAACAACAATATTCTATAACGAATTTACTGCAGGCATATCTTTTCATTTTTCATTCTCAATACGTCAACACCATCATGATTCTGTGCACATAAACGAATTGTATACTTCTGACACTGCAAAATTAAATTGCTTAGCTTTCTTTTTTTCGAAATTTCCCTTGTTTTTTTTTGCTCCGTTCTTGCAAGCTAACATTCCGCATGTGTGAGTATTCATGATACATATGCACACGGACGAATGAGATGGGCGGGAGGATACCAATTCTAAAATTGAACTGAGTCAGGTGCTAACTGAGGTGCAATTATTATTAATTCAGTGTGGAGAAATCAAAAAATTTCGTTCAACGCAGAATCTTACGCGAGTGGAACGAACAACATTATTTTTCTGTTTTCTAGTTCTAAAAGTAAAAATAACAAAAAACAGAAAAATTCTTCACACTCCATTGTGTGTGTTCGACGATAAAATTGACGAGAGAATAGAATTTATTGCGTCGGGAAAAATTTTAAAGGTGGGCACTAGAACAAACAAAAGGATATATGAAATTAAGAGAGCCAACCGCGTTCCGAATCGTTGCGGGAGCTATTTTTGATTTTAATTTAAATAAATAAAATGAACGCTAAAATAAACACAGACATTTTAGCGAAAAAAAAACAGAAAAAAACCAAAAATACTGCTATTTGCATGGAATTTATTTCAGGACGCAATGAAATAACGATTTGAAATCCTTTACTCCCTCAATTCCGGGAGGTGAATACCCTTAATATCGAGTTTCACTTCATCCTGTTCATATTTTCATACTTCATCACCATGTGCGCTCATACGCTTCCTGACTATAAACTTTTTTCAAAGGACCAATTTGAATTTATTACCAGAGTAGTCTACTCCGAATGACAAATTGTCATATGACCGCCTGTCAACTTCTAAAATTGGTTTAAGGACGATGGCATGCAATACTGCAGTGTAATCCAGAAGCCAATACGTGCTATATTCGCTATCATAAAAACTTGTTGTACGTCAACTTCATTCGGGGATTCAGTTGTATCAAATCCAACACTTTCACATGAATATGCACATGAATTGGTGTTTCATTTGGCGATGAATGCACTCTCGAAAAAATTGATCGTTATTTTTTCGTTCATTTAAATCACTCTAAACACATTCGCGAATGCTTCGCGAAATTTAAAAAGCGATACATGGACCGACCAAATGCAATGGGAAAGCCGAAACGGCTGAAAAAATGTAGTGAAAGTATTTCAAGGAATTTTAAAGCATTAGTTTTGGTCCTTTGTCGCATTGGACAGGATTTGGTTTTAATTAATTTCCCCGAGTGTATTTTCAAAACGAGGTGATCACAATCACAGTAAATTAAATTTGTTTGATTTGGTTGAAATGGATTTCGATTGAAATTGATAATGAAAATAGACCAAAACCTGGTTCATTGCTTCGGAATTAAATGATTATAACCAATTCGATTGGGCTTTGGGTTAAAAAAAAACCAGGCTCTACAAAAAAAAACCAGGCTCTCCCCGCCTCCTTTTATTAAAGAAAACCACCATCGTAAACAAGTTGATCCTTTTCGACAAATCTTCAAAAAAAAAAACAATATTCAAATCTAAGGAAATTCTCAAAAAACCCGCAAGCAAATATCATATCGTACAGACTTTACTAAAGGACAAACAAAAAAAAACTATAAATCTCTTCACATTTCATCTTGAACGTTGGAAAAGCACTTCCAGGATTGCTATCACCAAGTGCTAATCAGCTCACGACTAACGGCAATGTGCATGATATGTGTCGCGACCCATATCATTTGTCAAGGCTAGTAGAATTTCTATTCGTTGAAATTTAAACATGTTGAAAAAGAAAAGGATTTGTGAATTTGGAACAGATATTGGATGTGGGTTAGAGAGTATGAACAAATGAACAAAAAAGATGGTCTTTAATGTGTCCACTCTTACTAGCGTCTGACAAGTGGTGACAAAAGAGTTTTGAAAATACGAAGAATGGTTGAAAGGGTGTCCCAAAGGACATCGGACTTGTGTCTTGCAAAATATACAATCCAACTGCAATTGGTCTTAATAAAAAGGTAAGATTTTGTTGGTATGATAATTCTCTGCCAATTTGATATGAATATGATTTTAGTCCAAAGAGGTCCGTTTTTGAATATTCTAAGCATCAATTAAGGCCATATCTTGCCAATAACGCGGCGAATATTGTCTTCAAAGTGGTCAAACGTCTCAGACTTATCGGCATTACGGTGTGTTAATCCCGGAAAGAGAATGTCATCGATCATGGCTCTATAGTGGTAACCATTGACTGCAACGATTGACACCAATGATTCCACTGGCCTATAAATCACAGAAACCAGTGAGTATCTCCGCATATAACGGTGTTTGGACAACAACTGTAGTCGGTCAGCACTCCCATTGCGACAGTTTTGCTCATTGACGTAACTATCAACCAGAAATGAGACTAATCGCGAAATAAAATTTTCTTATGAAATTCACGATCTGCAGCTATTTGTTCCTGGGTCTAAAAACCAAACCGACGATGTGCTAAATGGTCGTTCGGCTTCAATTCCTCTGCGAGTTGGATTATGTAAGCCCGCAAACCAACATCCTTGCGTAAAAATGTCCACAATGTGGATGGTCACAGGTTGAGCACGATGTCGAATAGACTCACTTGCGTCTTCATTGATGCTGCGCTTAACAGTTTCTATGGGTTCTTCATTACACGCTGTACAACATCTGGATGGAGGCATTTTATTAGTGAAAGTAAACGTTGTGCGGAAACGATCCATCGCCAATCGAACTAATTGTTCTGATGTACGATTTTGTCTGCCATAAAATTGACAGAGTGTGCGAAGAGTTTTTTTGAACAGAATAGTTTTTTGTAAATAACTACGCAGAATTTGCTGCCGTTACTCAGGCGTCAACCTATTTATGAATAAATGGCGAATGAAACTAGCCATAAAACGCATGACCGCTGACACACCATACGTAACATTAAAATGTGTTGCCAACTTCAATTTCTATTCACCGAAAAACGACGTTATTTAACGTTTGGAAAGAACTTGATTGATTACTGGAAAGCCGGTCCTTCGCCATTGAGCGCTTTGGTAAAGCTCTTAACACGGCCAAGTTTAATGTGGTGAAATGGTAGCTTCCAGTGAGTTCACAAGCGGTACAGAGAACACGTTTTCTTGCATGGCTCACAATGGGTACGACTCGTCTACATTTTTCTCAAATATGCCTCACAGACGCAAAAAAAGTAAAATTTCGTGTATCATCACATTGCATACTTAAATGCAATTACAAATAAAGTTTATTAAAAACACTAATATCTACCAGTTACATGTATGAAACACAAGCTTTTATTTATAATTTTAATTTTTCTTATTTCAAAATACGACCGAACCGTTTGAATCTGGAATCAAGACTAACTATTGCTCTATTTTTTCATTTGTTTCTTTTTGCCCTTATCTGAATGTAATTCGATACACCTTAAAGTGATTTTCTTAATCTGCACTATTGCAGATTTTTGCTTAATAAATATTAGTATGAATATGCGTGATAAGCACCATGAATTTAATCTGTTGATTCGCGGGTTTTTGTTTATGTGCGATTGGTTATATGTTATTGTTTGGGGTATCGAATTACAATTACAAAGCAAAGCATTTTGCGTTTGTTATTTAGAAGAGTGTATTTTCGATTTCCTGTTTATCACATGATATAATTGCATCACATTACATTGCATTCCATCAAAATGAACAGTTCAATAATCCGTAATGAACATGTGAATCAATTAATATATGTTTCAAAATTAACTACAACTTAATTTATGTCTCAACCTTTAGATCGCCACAAATTTTCCATTGATGTTCATGGTATTTGATCTTCGTAAAAATTGTACGCAGTGTGTCATTCCTTAGATTTTTTGCCTGAGCAATCAGTATGGATGGTTTTTTGATTCCAATGTTAAGTAGAACGGCCTTACTGTGCTTGAAACTGTAGTCAGAACCATCCACATACAAATGCCTATGCCGTTCACCTAGTGACCACTTGTACAGCTTTGTTACAAAACAATTTCAGTACCCATGACTTGTCAGCGTTTTCTACCCAAAACGAAAGTACTTCGAATACGCAACTTTGAGTGCATTTAGCATGTATTTTTACGTTTTAAAAGATCCATAAACCTAATTCAAACACTTTAAATTGATTTTGCAACGATGTTTCTTCATTTTTACACATTCTGAAATACAATCGCAACACACAAAACAAGTTCCAATTGACGTTTAATGCAACATTATCAACTGATAGTCGTTATAAGAGCGCAGTACTGCCAACATGTGCGACTCGGAAAACTGGCACCAATCTTTAAACGCGGATGGAAGGGGTGAGTTCAGAGCATTCAGAGCAAAACTTTAAAAAGAATCGTTCTCATCCTTTCGGTCTAAAAAAATTGAACAGGATTTGTAAACTTTTGTTATTAATGTTTTCTGTCTAATGTTCTGTTCTTCTGTGTATTAATTTTTTCTGTCTAATGTCCTTTTCTTCATGTTTATTTCGCATTGTTTGCTGATGACAGTTTCTACTACATATATTCCTACACCTTGGAAAAAAGGGTTCCCTAATCTTGTCAAAGAAAGGCACCATTTTCTCTTTGACAATGTTAACCACGAAAACTGATGAGCAAAAAAAATAACAAAACTAGACGATTGCAGACAAAATGAGGCGAAAATGCGACGACCCTTGACCAGTCTGAGATACAAGTTGTATTTAGATGCAAGACGTCCTCGACAAACACTAATAGAACGGCGACTTTTAAAAAGGAAACTGGAGGAAGCAGAAACATGATAAGATTAACGACCAGACGTGGTTCTGATCCTGCTAATTTGTTTTTTTTTTTTTAATTTTTAACGTATTCATGCGAGAAGAATTTTTGCAAGATTCACGGAAGGTGACGATGATCATGTTAATCGGTAAATTGAAAAGGAAGCAAATATCTACGGGAGTACGGCTTTATGTCGTACTGGTCAATATTTCTGGGATTGAAAAGGTGATGAACACGGTTCCTACACATGACGCACCTGGTGGACCGTCCTGATGGTTACTCAAGGCATCTGAGATGACTCTAACTGTAAGGATTCGCAATTCTGATTAATTTGGTTATGTCCATCTTGAGTGCCCTTATATATAGGTCCGCCGGTGACAGAGGCAGTTGAGGGTTTTTTTATGCAGGTAGGTGTTCTTTTATGCGAGTTGGAAAAGTCTATAATGTTTCTTTTCTGAAGAAGTCCCTTGATTTGGTCCCGCGCTCCTTGCCCTTGATATTTGTAATCTTATTTTAGTGGCACAAAGATTAAGTTTGGGAGTGTATTACAGTGGTAATGCAACAATTTTAGGCTGGGATTGGATGGCATGGTTTAATAATTTGAAGGTTTTTCAATGAAAGTAATTTGAACTTTTTTCTATTTTATTGTACATGTACAGGTCTATAGAAATTTCGGATTCAAATATATTTTTGGTTCTCCTATAAAAACAAGATTTTATTTCGAAATAAGTGGGAAAGTATGCATATTTTATATGACATATAATATGCTATGATAATAATATAATAATATGCATTTAACGAAATTTTATACCACGTTCTGGAAAAAAATGTTTTCATCTTCTTAAGCCCCGAAAGGTAATAGATGTTCTTCTTGTAAAACCTGATGATCAGCTGAATTAATTTTTCCATTTATGAACGCTATTTCACTTCGAGAACATTTTTTGAACGCTGCCCGAACCATAACAGATCCACCTCCACTTGTTCTTCTTTAAATGATTTTTTTGTTCCTTCTGCGAATCGTGTAATGATCCATCCATTAAGATTAATTCTTTTTTCATCTCCGAAGATTATATGATATCTAATGTTTGTTTCTGTATTTAATTTTCGGGAAATTTCAGTCTTGCACCAATGTGTTTTGAACGTCAATTTTGCCTTTTGCAAAAATTTTTGATTCTCCAATTTTTTCGAAGATGTTCCATTTGATTCTCTATTTTTTTCGAAGATGCTCCATTTTCTTACTAAGCTAGGATCGCAATCCAAGTACAAAGTCCAGTAATTTGTGCTGAAGCTCTTGTGTTCGATAACTCCGTTAACGCTAAGCGTTTAACACTAGGGGAATACGTAGGCAGACATCTAGATGACTTCTTTCTCTAATAATTTTCGATTCCCAGTTTGAAAACTTACTAACTACACTTTGCGACTTTTCAGCAGAGTTTTTCAGCAGTTCTTCAAGTTAATAACTCCTTTGTTTTTCAATTTCTCTTAACTATATTGCTTGCGGCATTTCATGAATAAATAAGCTCATCAATATTTCTACAAAACCACACTTTAACATCCAAAATTTCTATTAAACAGACTTCCAGCTCTTCCAAGTACTGAAACTCTATATAAACCACAAAATCAAAAAAAGTCCTAGCTAACTCCAGACTGCGACTACGTTTGTAACTATTCACAGCTGCAAAACTTGTTTTCAGCGAATTTTAACCTTGAACTTAGTTGAACTTAGAACCGAAATTGGCAGGTAATTGAAACGGTAATTGAAATTTGAGCATGTGCAGACAGAATAGTTCATTTCCTAGAACTACTGTGGAAACAAGATGAAAAATAGTCTTGACGTAATTTTATCATATATAACCATTCTTTATTCATTCGTATTTCACTTTATTCCCATCAATCCTGACGATTGTACTATCTAAGCCGACTTTGTTCGAAAAAGGGATTACAACACCACAAAACACGTATTCTAAATTCGTACAGATAATACCAAGTTTGCTGTTATCCCAACTAGCTCCCATTTGTCTGCTATTTTATTTCGCATCACTCATTTTCCGTGCTGTTATTTCGAATCGCTGTGTTGATGCAGACAGTCCTTTTTTTTTCAATACAACATTCGTTTCGCAGCAACTCATTACAAAAGCACTACACCAACGCTTTGCCAGTTGTAGCGTGTTAAAATAGCTTTAGGCCTAGCCCCTGCAAAGAAGGATTGTGGCTCTTGTATTTGAATGCCATTCCGCATTTTCTAACACTCTCTGTATTTGCAGACAAATGATGTTGGCTTCGTCACTTCTATTAAGTCTGAAAAACCGTCAGACGTTAGTTGGGGCAGGATTACGTATGGTTGTTGTTTTCCAACAAGTTGAGTTTTCAAAGAGAATAGCTAACTATTTGTGTGGAGAAATGAGAATTGTGAATGGATGAGTTTTGTTTGTAAGCTTCAAGTAAGGAAATCGTGCTTTAGTTTTTGTTCTTGAAAGGATCCTGGCTGCTTATGCGGGCCGTGAAGTGTTTGTTGAAGAATTGTAAAGGCGAATGAAAAACAAGCTGAAATTAAGCGTTCACTTTCAACAATTTGGCTGCTGAGGAAATAAAAACATCATAATTATGAGAATTTTCACCAATGAAAGATCCTTTGTTCTTCTGTCTACCAAAATTCGCTTTTGCTTGGCGCTTGGATCCAAGCATGAGTCCTTCAATATTGAGTTTGAAGTTTAATTACAATCAGCATCCTTTTCAAAAAAAATTTTTCTTGGCAACGAAGACTTCGGCTGAATAACGTTATTTAGAAAAATTTTGGAGTCCTTGTGTTAATGCGTGTGCTATTGCATGCAATTATGAGGACGAAATGTGACGTAGAAGTAATTTTCTCGCCGATTTCATAGAAATATTACTAGTCCTTAAGTTGAGAAATTGATTTGCCTTTTATCTAGAAGAACTTAAGTCATCTGATTTAGGCTTTTTTCATTATTATCCTGATATTATCTGTCTATAAAATCCAAATAGCATCTGAACTAACATAATCGTAATTCCAGTGTAATGTAGCTTTGAGCCACTTCTCAGCATTTTGTGATGTCAGAGCTTAGAGCCTATTAACTTAACTAGTCATAAGCATCCTATGGCCCTGAGTCGTTTGGAGGGCCTTAGTTGAATTTCTCAAGGACTCGTTTTGAATCTTCTGAGCAAACTTCACTTGGGATTTCAGTGAAGTCAACAGATCTCATTGTAATGAAGCCTTACAATATTAATTATTGGCGTATAAATCTCGGCTTTCAAAAAAAACATCACTATCTTCAACAACTTAATCTTCTAGTGTAGTTGTTTTGTAAAAACTGCAAGATTTCCCTTAATTTTTCCAACTTTTCTCCAAACTTGGTTTGTGCCAATTTTGGTTTGGTTTGTGCGCGGTATAGATGATATTTGTGGACTGTCTGTAGGGCTAGTATAAAAGTTGTCGCGAATATTACTGCCCGCCGCGGAGAGAAAGCTCATCGTGTTGAATCGAAAATAAGGTCAATGTTATCATTGTGACAAAAATGTCCTTTTTGAACTGCGGTTTCTAAATCCTTTTGTAGTTGTTCAGAGATAGAGTTCACTAATTGTAAAATCGGATGAGTGATTGACTCTTGCTCTTAATCTAGTTTGATAAGCTCAACCGGGGTTTTCATGCTGCTCTCCACCCTCGCTTCGTGCGACTTATGCTTGTTGGATAGCGTAAGTACATACAGCGTCAATACTTCAAACAATAACGTGATCACTCAAAAACACACACTTCAGCCTAAAGTCGGTCGATGATGATGATCTTAATGGAGATGTTCATACCATCTTTGCCTCGGTAAAGATAAAACATGACCACTGAAAAGCGCTCATACTCATACAAAGAAAGAAATACGAATACCTTACCCACTCACCTAACTCTCAGCTCTCTATCCTAATAGAGACAGAGAGCTTTGCCAGACAGAGAGCTTAGAAAAAGGTGGGTGTAGAGATCATGATTTCTACCCTTCGATATATGTGAAAATGATTTTTCGGTTGCAGTAGTTCACTTTGATGTCCTTTCACTAATAAGTTTTTGCGAGCTGCCTCCCGATATAACAGTGTATGACCATAACTAACTATTTTGATTGATAAGTAAGATTGATATGTTAAAGTGCGATGCAATTGGACATGAATCCATTGAATGTTTGGTAAATCAATACTGTGCGAAGTGTTGCTAAAAAAATCAGATGTTAACGATCGATGACACGGGGTGGGGGGGAGAGTAAGAATATCTAATTCCTAGCTATGATCGGTAAAAGATCTTTGGAATGTTTTCGTTCAGTTGAAAAAACTTAGTCCTAAACTTGTCCATAAATGTCTAAATGTCTAAATGAAAAAGTGCTAACTGCCCGACCGGGCATCACAAAGAAAGAGATAGGAATACCTTCATGCAGCAAATGAAGTGAGCTTTGCAAGATAGAGAGCTTAGAAATAAACCAACGTGGTTGTGTGGAGGCATCGCGATGGTTAGCATCCTGAGCCTAAATGTATGTGGAAACAATTTTCCCGTATTTTTGTGTGTGTGAGTAATTGTGTTTGAAAATTAAATTTCTGACAATTTGTGAATTTCTCTCCACCTTCGCCTTCGTGTCAAATCTCTATCTTGATGTTGCGTCAACATTGTAGTCCCTACAGTCTCTTTTGGTAAATGAAGTGACATCTTATTCTTGTTTTTCGGATTCATTGCACCCCACTAACCGTTGTCCATTAAGATAAAAACGGGGTTTATTTGCAAAAAAAGATATTGTTAACCGTCAAATAGTGATCAATTGCCTGGTTTACAAAAATATAACTAGTATCTTGGGATAACAATTCTTGATCTTCAATTCTTATCTTGCTCCCTGCACCCTCACTTTAAGGGTGCAGTTTTAGATCTTTATTATAATCTATGCAAGTTTGAAGCACTGGTGCAATTCCTTTTTGGAAGATACAGATCTGCAGGAACAGATTTGTTAACACTTTACACTGTTTTTGCGGCTCTTGATTATCGTGGCTGCCCCAATTCAGGTTTTCTAGTGTTGAACTGGCCTTTTCAATTTTTTTTTTGAAAATTGTAGAATGAGAAGGATGCTGAACGTATCATTCTAGTGACGAAAACCTCGAATACTCCAGAATCTGCTACGCGGTACCGTTGGTGAATCGACTTTTCTGTGAAATTCTTCTACGTACAGCGCACTGTCCGCTCCAAGACTCCATAACGCTCTATAACGACTAGAATGTGAGGGTACGAAGACGCATACCACCCCTTCCTCTCTTATTTTAAACGGTATCGCAGTTGCTTAATGAAACGTAAACTGTCTTTTAAGACATCCTGTATAACACTTTTTTTGAGGTTGACCTCAATACGAGGGCGGTCCGATAAGTACTTAGCCTACTACCCGATGGTGCTACTAGCGCAAGAGAAATATACTATAGTATAGTACCGTCCTGTAGACGGCTACGGAAGACATTTCAGCCGGGTCGGACTAGTAGTTCTGTTTTGAGATCGTGTGCAAGCAAGCGTGTCTGTTGATTTCCAAAAAATGGAAGCGGGTCAATCTCGGGTAGTGATGCGATTATTATTTTTGGAAGGGAAATCGCGCAGTGAAATCAAATGGGGTGCATGCGTATGAGGAGGCTTCTCCTGCAATGGCGACTGTCAAAAATTGGTTCAACGAAGTTCAGGACGGTCGCACGTCAGTTTTTTGTGAGCCATGCCCAGGCGCCCCGAAAACAGTAACCACAGAGGATAACGGAACGAAAATCCACGCTCTCGTTTTGGCAGACCACCAATCGAAAACACCACGACCCAAGACCACATCTTCAAAGACCACGTAGCGCATATCCTACATGAAATTTCGCGTATGAAAAAACTGTTTGCAAGATGGGTGCCGCGTTTGCTCACTCCGGCGCAACGGTGTGATCACTTCAGAGCAGTGTTTGGCGCTGTTGAGACGCAATCTCAAGGAGTTTTCGCGTTGTTACGTGATCGTTGACAAAAAATGGATTCACTGATACACACGAGAAACCAAGGAACAGTCGAAACAGTGGACTTTTCCCGGTGAACCTGCTCGAAAGAAGGCGAAAACTGTCCCATCGGCTGATGGATGATGGCCAACGTTTTCTGGGATTCACAAGTTTTGGTATACATTGACTACCTGGAGAATAGCAAAACGATCACAGGGCACTATGCACTTTGACATAGCACTATGTCAAATTATTTGGCCGATTTGACGCCGAATAAAAACAACTGTCCCATTTAGCGAAGAAAAATGTGCTCTTCCGCCAGAATAATGCATCAGCCCACACTTCCACACTAGCCACGGCTAAATTGATCCATTTAGGTTATGAACTGTTGCCCCATCCACAGTATTCTCCAGATTGGGCCCCGTGCGACTTCTTTTTGTTTCACAACTTGAAATAGTCACTCGCCAGGCAGAAATTTCACTCGAATGAGGAAGTAACCGCCGCCATGGAGGCCTATTTTGCAGACCACGAGAAAACTTTTTTCGAGTTAAAGAAGGAGCACCGCTGGGTCAAGTATCGAACTAAGGGAAATTACATTGAAAAATACATTGCATTTTTTCCAAAAATTTTGGTTTTTCATTTGTAGGCTTTTTATTTATCGGACTTCCCTCGTATGATGTTACTACAAGAACTAGTTCAAACGGTTTCGTTTGTTCCAGGCGATAAGATGATCCTAGTTCTGATTCTGATGACCTTCCGCGTCAAAGCATGTCGTTGAAGTTGAATCCGTAATTTTTAAGTCCAGCAATCATTGATATGATGCGATGATTCATTCAATACGAAGATAAGAAATTATAAGGAGATGACGAAAATAAAGATTCTGCCATTATTGACTCTAAAATAATGAAAAGTTAAAATTTTAATTAAATTTAATTTAAGTTAAAATTTAATACTTACAAAGAATATCATCTTGCGAGCGCCTTAAAATAACCTTAAATAGTTTGCCAAATGTCGAAAAAAACGTTTCAGGATAACAGAGAAGAAAAAAATTTTCGAGTTAATTCCTGAACGCAATATTCTGCTGAAATCGCATAAGTCATAGTTTCATTGCACTTCATTTTATTCTTGTTGTTTCAGTATAATGTGGAAAATGTTGGGAGTTTCCGGACTTCAAAACGGGTTGCCAAGGATATTATTACAAAAAATTCAAAAAATTTCCATTCAAAATTAAAGAAAAATTAGAGGAAGCAACTCAAAATCCCAAAAGTGTTGTTGCTGACAGCGTGGGTATTATTTTCGATAATAGCATTAATATTCCAAAAAAATTTGCACTTGTAAGTCCTTTTTACACTTTTAATGCTCTTATATAAATATGCACCTCATTCTTTTGTCCTATCATGTTGAACTTCCCTGATTTCTATGCTGCTCCGCATGAGTGGTATTCATTCGAAAACGTTGAAATTCTCTGCTCCTGAACTTTGACGTTACGCGGCACCCCATCGTCCCCTAAATTAAATATATTGCAACCTTCTGTTCCCAATGCACTTTCGTCGTCATCATCAATGCAATTATCAAAAACGTCCACGTGGTCTTCATCACTGTTCACCGGCAGCATTATAAACAAGGCGTAACGAATCGGTTCATAGAACTGCGCAATAACTCCCCATTCCCAAGGACTCAGGATAACTTTTCCTCCCAAACCGTTTGCGACCGATTCGACTGCTGAAGTAGAGTTCGACTGACGGCTTTCCTTATCAGTCAGTCGTGTCAGGGTTTCAATGAAATCAGGACGAAAAGCCAAGCAAAGTGGCGCTTTTGTCAAGTGTCCTCTTTTGTGCGAGTACGTCCTGATGCGAGCGAATCACTATGAAATATTGTACGAGTGCAACTGTGTGAAAGGTGTCTAACATGTTGAAATTAAGTTCGCATGAAACGAACGACGACCTATGACCTTGCAAGAAGCCTCTAATAAGTCAGTCGGATTTAAGGTTTCCTTGGCGCGTAGTCCTGAGTGAAAGTTTGCGTTGTATGTGGGTGCGTTTCCAAAAATTTCTAGTCGGATAAGCTCCAGCGTGTGGCTTTGTGATTGAATTTGTAATAGCGGTTGATTTTCTTCGGGAGTTGTCCAGTTGAAGTTAACAACGCAAGTGTATGAATGTCCTTAATCCGCTAAAGCAGTCAGTGTAAATTTGAGGATGGAAGTCACGCCGAAAATTGCATGATAAGTTTCTAAGTGTGTCGAATATTTCCCGCGAATCATCATCCTTCTGTTTTTAATTCGATTTTTGGGTGAGTCCTACGGAGCTGCAGTGAGTGAAGAACATCCGTAAAAATATTCCTTGGCCGTTTTTCCTTTGTTGTTGGTGGCAGTTTATTAATTGAGTCCTATGTAATGCTGCACGAGCTACTGGCTGCGGTGTTCGAAGGACTACATAAAAAAGGGATTATAATGTAGGCGGGCGCTGAAAGAAAAGCAGGTAATGGTATTATTTGCATGCCTTCATTGCAAGCGTCCTTAATTAACGCTTTGTATACGATACCTTAGACCAAACACTGGTGTGAGAGTGGTTGGCAAAGGGACTGAGTTTTTCTAATTTAGATTCGTGGGTGTTATTCGTTTCACAGGAAACTTAATCACTAACTTGTGTATGTGCTTGGTTGCTGCGCTTTTCCACAATACCGGAGGGATAATTTACGTTGTCCCCGTTGAAGGGTTGGGAAATCATGAAAATTAATGGTACGTGTGTATGTACAAGATTGCTGTCTAAATAGATCATGTAGAGTAAATTACATAATGTCTACGTTAATATTTAATGTGCTGCTGCAAGTGAACGAGAATCATGGATGGACGTGCCTTGGGTGAGATAATAAGGACAAATGTGTGAGACCGAGAAACGTAGAAGAGAAGTCAATGTTTGTGATGGTTTCGTTTATATTTGTTTGGTCGGCGTTGCCATCAGCGTTGAACTTCCATACAGAACATCTACTTGTATAAAATATAAAAAGATCTAACTTAGATCATCCCAAGCAAACATGGAAGGATATTTCGCACTTCATTTTGCCTGCGAGCATATTTTGTTTTTGTTTGCGGACACAGAATGGACGTGGAATATTCAATTTACTACACTACTATTCGGCCCGTAGATGTTGTGATTTTTTTTGCTGGAATTTGCATCGAAACAACCCTTTCCAATATTAAATTTCTGATTATTTTTGCAAGGACGCAGAAAAATAATACTTGTTATTCTATTCGTGTTGGCTGTTACTGGTGGGATATTGTTAAGTTGCGAGATAAAGTAAACATGAATTTTTAAGCTATGGTCAATGAACGGAAGTGGCTTTAGTTAGGGAAAAAATTATCCTTTTTTAGATGATAGAAGGAGTTTGCTGCGATTGCTGGTATTTGGAATTATTTGGGCTATGGCTAATCTGGTAATGAAGTTGTCAGGATATTTTAGTGAAACTTGAATGTTCAAAGGTATCACCCCTTTTCGTGATTGCATACCAACTTGAAATTATTTTAAACTTCATTAGGGTTTTAAATAGGTTGCAATTGCATACGCGATTTTCCATTTAATAATAAATTTTTGACATTCGTCCATTTTGTGAATCTGTTTGAGTGATTATATGATCCAAGCTAATTACGTTGTCGAGGGTCGAGCCGGAAATAAGAACAACTGTATTAAATTTCGCTTTCTTTATTTTAACACCGATTACTAGTATTGTATCTTAGGGCTACGCGACAACTGAGAGAGAGGTTACTCCTCATAGTAAATTTATAGTTTTGTAATTGCTGACACCTGCGTTTGGCTTCTTAGCATTTCCTAGAAACGATTCGAATGTTTTCCAGCCGGTGTCAGTTTCACCTGAATCTGCATCTTGCAAATTAACTGCAGATGCATGGAAATGTTTTTTATATGTAACTAGCTTTATGAATCAAATAAGGCTGTAAAAAGTTTATTACGCAATTCTATATGGAGACCCTTTTTTGAGTATTTTCGCGTATTTTGTCGACTGTTTATACTAGAGAAATATTAGTAAGTCCCTTAAACTTTTTCTCAATCTCTCAATGACATTTCGCAGGGTTTTTATTACTTGATTCTATGTTAGATAATTGTATTTAATGATATTTAGGCTAACTAAATATCTAGTTATCTCGGCAGTACGAGATCTTTGTGATTAGCTTGTGTCAATGCACGTCATGATTGTATACCTCTTTTGTTTTGAGAAAGTACCGAAAAAGTTTTATCTTTAGATCACAATTTTATGTTTTGTTTCTGCCCCATCCCAGTAGATTCTAACAATTACTCGAGGAGCAGCAACATGTCCTTACTAGCAAAGGAAAAAGAGGACACATGTTTTCAATGAGTTACTAGGGAACCAGAGCGAGAACTCGTTTAACTAATAAGCGAAAGTGAGGACGGTTTTCTGACTCAATACTGAGAAATACTACTAAACCTGAGTGACGACGTGTTTGGCCTCTTTCAGCCATCTGAAGCTTGTTGTGATGAGTGGGTGGTAGAACTTGCTTTATGTTTGTCTTGGTTTTTTTCTAAAGAAGGTTTAGTAGTTATGTCAGAGTATTGGCTAGCTGTTTGATTTGAGTATCTAATTTTGGTTGTTTTGAGTAGTTGACATAAGGTAACTCGTTATTTTTTTCGCTCATCAATGAAGTTAACATGAAAAATAGCCGCGTTATTTTACACTGACGGATACAAGCAAGTAAGTTCAGTCCTTCATTGAAAAGGATACGATTCAGACTCTAAAATCGAGCTGCTGAGGTCAAATGACATGGCTCTAAGTGAAAGGAAGCACATTACTAGGCAGAAGAAGTATAAAATCTCCGATGAAGCTTAAAAGGCGGCTTAAAGGATTTTCAATGTGCTGATGCCTTAGTTCGCAGTCATCGCTCATGAAAATGAACAAATGGGCAGAATCTGCAAAATGCTGGTAGCAAAAACTAACCGCTGGCAGTATGCAGCCGAGATTCTCTCGCGCAACTTAGGAACCTCACGAATAACTCACGATTTGCTTTGAGGTACTTATGACAGGAAAACATAGTCCTGTACTCTTCATGCTTGAAAACCAATGTAGAGCAGGACCCAAACTTCTGAATTTTGATTGGGTAACTGTTAAATATGTAACTTTAAAGATGAGATTGATAAGACTTTTTTCAAGTTAGTGGTACGGTTTCAGATGAGTTTTAGCCAGCTCTGATTTCAATTGTAATCAGGTCGTCTAAATTTCCAACGTTGTTTTTTTTATATACGACAATATATTGACATATCTCGCAGATAGGCTGAATTGCTATCGCTTTAAAAAAATTTATCCGTGGCCACTTTAAACAACGGGTGCTCCAAACGAATGGAAGCAAACCTGTGACTTTGCGAAGTTCTCGCTAATTGTACACAGAGCAATGGTCTTAAGTCACTTTCATGGATACAGAGGAACTCCGTGGAATACAGAAAGGGATGTTATGATACAAAAGCCTCATAGCACCCCTTTTTTCGCTTTGCTCTTTTTAGGTTTTGTGTGATTGAGGTTTGGATGTATATTTTATAAATAATGAACCTTAAAACTATAGAGACTTATTCGAAAACAAAGTATATAACATAGATACACAATATAACTAGGCATGAAAAACAGACGAGAGAAAAGAGCATGAACGCAAAGAGCGCTCGAAGTTTAAGTGCGAAATGACCCAATCAAGAACGTAGTTCTTATAAGAATTAAGGACCTAAATTGTGTTCGGGTGCGATAAGCTCGATGAAAAAACTAATGCATCTTTTCTGTACTCGAAGTTTTTGAAAGTTAATCAAATTATAATCCACTATTCTACTGAGTTTCCTTGTAAATGTATCACATAAGCACTTGAGTGGATGCCATTTTTCAGGTTGGTAGTACTTTACGTACAGGGTAAGTAATTATTTCTTTCAAGAAAAAGGTCTGTCGTGTGCTCTAATTAGACTTCTCTCACAAGATAGTAAGTTAAGGGGAATATTGGGAGTTTTTGGAGAACCAAAACGCAGTAATGGTTCCGTGGTGTAAAAGAGATTTTGAGTGGTTTCCATGATATTTTCAATTGGGGTACTAATCGGAACTCGCGCTTAGAAATTCTTCTACCAGTGATGTATCGTTCTACTGTAGATCTTTCAAACAGGACGAATTTGCAAGCTATCTGCTTCTAACAGTGTTTTAAAATTAAAATCCTCTGAAATTTTTTTATTGCTGCAATGAATTCGTGTAACATTGTCGCCCCAAAAATTCACAGGCAAATTGAAATCATTGGTTTCGAAGGCTTCAATTTAAGTAAATATTTAATTCCTTGGTTTTTAAACGAAAATTGTGGGTGCTTATCTATAAAGTTGTGTTTCTTTTTTCAAGTGGCCTAGAAATTCTTCCAAACAACTTAGCGTGGGCTAATTTTTAAATGATCTCAGTGCGTTCATCGCAGGTATGATATCTAGGAAACATCCCTTTAGTTTTTGGTTTCAGAATAAATGAATTTTTTCTCGGTTTTTGTTAGCCCGTTGAGTGGCTTAAATTGTAAAATTGAATGAGTTGACTTTTCCGTGTTAAATTATCCCCTCCCTAAATGGGGTTCCTGTGATGATTGACTGTAATTTTTTATCTTAGTTGAACTTTACTTGACCGTGTTGCCCTTTTTGAATAGTTTAACTACAATTTTTGACTCAAGTTTTATGTAATCTAAAGCACTGACTGTTTTTTTTTCATTGTTAATTGAAACCTTAATAGCTTGCTAAGCAGTGTACAGGTTCATCAATGAATAAAGCAGATAATCTGAAATTTGTTAAGGA
Organism: Stratiomys singularior; assembly: GCA_954870665.1. Taxonomy (NCBI): domain Eukaryota; kingdom Metazoa; phylum Arthropoda; class Insecta; order Diptera; family Stratiomyidae; genus Stratiomys; species Stratiomys singularior. The sequence continues at coordinate 26,120,270 of OX940878.1, read as the reverse complement.
TATATTCCACTTTCAAAGTTCCCTGCATCTGTGGAAAGGAGTCCTTCAACTAGCTCTACCATTTTTAAACTGAACACTTCAGACAGGGCATTAGGAAATCGGTATTTTTTTTAAACTTCATTTTTGCGTATAGAAATAGTACAAAGAAGCATGGTGCAAGTGATGAAGTGTAGCAAGGATACTCAAGAATCTCAACCCAGTGGTTCCTTAAAAAAAATAGTTCAGCAAGCGAAAGCGTTGTTATTGTATAGGTATACTAGTTGACCATTCTTGGCGTTGACAGCTGGTTTTCCAACGCTCGCACGCAGACAGTGCCTTATGCAGCTGTTGGAACTTTCTGAGTGTGAAAACCGATATAGGCTACTGTTGAGTGTGACTTATATAATACAGCTTCAACTTCATTGAGTAGATTGGGGTGTTTTGACACATGCTGATTTTTTTCCAACTTTCTGAAGTTTGTGGAGACTCTAGATTGGCAAAACGTCAGAGTATAATCAAATCTCAGTAATCGTAGGCTCAACAGTTTGCCTCTGATGAATATAATTGGCTAGTTTATAGTTTATTCGCTTCTCATTGCTTTTAAATGTGATTTGTAGACATTTAAAGCTGAGGGTGTAGAAAAAGGGTCACGAAAATTAAGGAACAAATGGAGATTTTCGGGGAAATAAAAAGATAGTTAACTTTAATACTGTGGTATGCACAGTATTTTGCAGTTTATTAGAATGGTGAGTCAACTTGTTTCACAGGCGTACCTACTTCCTTCCTATCGTTCTGCCATTTCTGTAAAGCATGTAATTTCTGTATGTTATAACATTGTTACTCGTGGGCAATTCACGCAAATGTCTGTTGGGTCTTCTTGTTCTTTGGCAAACTCAAGAGCTTGTAAGTTGCTTACTACCGAAATCCACACGCTTTTATTTATTTTCAGAAACTTAGACATATTTCAAAAATTTTGAAGTCAAAAGTTTGGAGAGTTTGACAACTTAGAATTTTAGGAGAGTTTGTCCTGGTTGTTGTATCAGTTAGACTATTGTGCCATTAGTCAGACTATTGTGCTATGCCTTTACTTTCTAGATATGTTATTCTACTGTTTTGATGTTTTAATCTCAGTTTAAGCTTGGGCAGAAGAAACCTTCACCAGTTCAATGATATGTGAAAATAAAACATAGAATGAGGACATCCTTGCCCTTTGAAATGGTCTGTTATTTCATGATGCCATGAATAAGTTTAACTTTTAACAGGAAAGGCAAGAAGGATCTCCGATTCCTTCTAAGATATTCTACGCTACGGTCTGTGAATAATTTAGTCAAACAACTCTGGTCATTGGATGTGTTTATATTTATTTGTATTCGATGTTGAACTAATATGCTAATACGGTTACCATATAGTCCATACGGTTACCATACAGTCCATGTTTATGAGTTTCGAAAGTTTTCATACAGCCACGGGCATCATGTTATATGTTGTGGGTTCCTTTTCGTTTGTGTTAATTTTCAAAGGTATCGTATATTCTGGTTAGGAAACGTTCGCTGCCAAGATTTAAGTTCTTCGACGGTTACTATTCGCTCGTCGCTTGAGATTTTTCAAAAAGGATTGAAAAGCAGGGAATGGAATGCTAGTGTTTACAAGGGAAATACCAGGCCCAAAAATGTTTGAAAATTTGAAGAGAAATTGTTCATCTGATTGCTCTCCATATAAAAGTGCTGAAAGCAAAGTCAAATGACCGTGAAGTCCTTAAGTTATTTGTTTGAAGTTAGACGTGTTTACCACTAATAAGGTTGTTCTGGAAGTTGTCATGCAGCTTGTAATTGAGTTTGATTTTTGCCACTTTACAGACTCAGCCTTTCCTTCGCTATTTTCGCATCTAAAAGTAGTATACCCATGAACCTTTACGTAAGCCTTGATATGTTAGCTTGTTCAGTCAGATCTATAATTTAATTATTTTCAATGATTCAAAATCAAAAGTCACCGAGTCAAAATCCACTTTTACGTCCACCAGTTGACAATTGGCTTGGTAACTTACGAGGGACCTTTCCAAGCTTTCCTTTGTCCAACAAAACGCTGGTGCATAATAAATTCAACTCAAAAATTAATCCAAGATATTTCGTTATTCCTAAGAGCTTGCTTCTTTAGATCTCTTGTTAACGATAATTCTGACAAAATGAAACAGAAGTTGTCTCCTATTTCCAATCGTTTCGAATTTTCTTTCCATTTCTTCCGGGGTTCATTAGTTCGTCGGTGGCCTTGCGTGTCTCTAATGTCACTGTCACGATCCTCTTTAAGATGCTGCCTCAAATAAGATGCGTCACTTGATTGTGATTTTGTTATTGCGCCATTCATTGCAACTTTAAGCAGCAAAGCGTGTTTTAATTTTCTTGCTTTTCAACTATTTCGAATAATTAACATTTCTTATATTTAATTTGAATATTAGTAAAACTATCCGTTGAAAATAAGGACGACTGTAGCGCAATAGATTGACGTTATGTATTTGACAGTGTTACGTTTTGCTATTTAATTCAGGCTTCAGTGAATAGTTCCGCTCTCGCACGTCAGATTGAAGTTGACATCACTTGATTGCGCCAAAAATGCAACTCATTTTGTAAAGTTGATAAGGTTTATTCAATCCCGGACATATTTTATGGAGCACTAAATGTTATTAACAAATTCACGTACTTAGCAAATGTTTCTACGATATATTTTGCTTATAAAAAATAAGTTCGCCATGCATATTTTTCGACTGATAAAAGTCAACTGCAAAATTAACAGTGTTTGAACCAGATGGCATCCATACAGTGGTATCAAATAATATTGTGACGTATGAAAAGTGTGATTTGAAAAAAAAACAAAGTTTTCAATTTTAATAAAACAATAAACTAAATTATAATGTGATTGAAATAATTTCACTATTGTAGAAACCGTGAATTGATTTGTATTCAAATTTGTATCTTGGCAAATGTTGATGAATGGGGTGCGTTAACAAGACTTCAAAGACACTCCAAGACTTGAAACTCATCTTATCCATATAAAATTTATCTTATCCAATTTTCGTAGATACCGTTGATTTTGAGACAAGGACGAGCCCTATTAGCCATCTAAGTTGTCAACATTTAAGACCAAATGCTGCGTTTTTGCTTTAATGGTGTCTTTTAAGTCGCTTATGCCCTTAGATTGGTTGATATAAGCCTTAGTTTTTCCGATTATCAGTCAAAGATGTTTAGTGTTATAGAATTCGAAGATCTTGGTGATCAATTCGTATCGCCTTGTTGGTGACAAAAGTTCCAGTGGTTTTCATTGCAAACAGATCCTTTGTCAAATGTGTCTTGGCTTGTCTTCACTCATTTTTGACTTCACAATGTTCGATAAAATGTCACTGAAACAATCCACCTTGCTATTGTCCTGAAAAATAAGGGTCAGTTTTTTTCAAGGAGTAAATATCGGATATTTCTACCGTATAGAGTTCGTATCATAAATTCTTTGGGAATTGTCGGTGTCTGTTTGTGCCTTTTTTGTTTTTTGACACCATTAAGCAGGGTCAAGTGAGCCTCCTGCTTGTACTCCATAAGAATTTGCTTCAAAACTAGACACCAGTTTGAATTATTCATATGAAGCTTTTGCATTAACCAAGTGAGACGGAGGTGTCGGAAAAAAGAAGTCGAAGGTCACGTTTATCCGTCGAGACATGTTTAATTGTCGAAAGGACGCGTTTCTGTTATTTGGAGTCATCATCAATTCGCGTTAAAGGCGTTTTGGTGATTTTCAGCTATCGGAAATTCGAGCTGTTGATGGCACAACGCGTCCTCAGGGCAAATCAAGCGTGGCCTGTAGGAGCTACTAGCTCAGAATTTCAATAGCGTTTGTGTGAATTGCATTTTGTTTCGGGGAAATGTGACGCTCACAAAGTCCTGTTTGCAGTGGTTTTGCGACTCTTATTCGAAGAGCAGTTTCCTTCGTAACTGCTTCAATATTTACATTAATGAACGAGGTCTGGCCTGACAAAATTTCAGGAGAAACTACGAATAGCGTTAATTTCGAGCACATCCTATTCAGGATATTTACGGCGATGAGCATTCCGACTGATTATATTTAATGCAAAATGACACTTTTTCGATGAGTTTGTGCTGTGTGAGTCCTTAGATGTCTGAAATCGTTATGGGCTGACAGCAACAAAACACGCTCACTGACACATATCGGTTGTTAAATGTCAATGTTTAACTATAAGGCTCTTATCCCGATTGATTGTGATATCCTTGTTTATCGCATGCTCAGTTGGTCATTGAGCTTCTGCCTTATTAATCACTGTAAACATTGAACATATGAAATATGTAATAATTCTGAAAGTGAATTGAAGTTTCCTCGTTTAAATAAGTTAACATTCGATTAAGCATAATTTAAAAATTAATAAACAATGAGATGAAAATTTTGAACCAAAAACCTTTACGAGCCCTAGCAACGCATTCACAATTGGGCCAACAGCACTCCATTCAGATCAGTGAAACATTTATAGAACCGTATTGAATATTGGCAATGTTACGTGGGTTTTCAAAACAGGGTATTCAAGTGGGATTTAATTTTGTTATTTTTCGATTGTTTAAATGCATTTCGAATTCGCTGGCTGGCAGAGTATCCTTTATGTTGCCAGGCAACGGGCCTTGTTGCTCGGATTCAACTAAACTGTTTGTTCTATTTGATGAAAATTGTTAGCTATGTAATTGGAAGGTAAAGGAAGGATGTCTGTAAACCTCATACTCCTGCAGGTCCCATAATAATCAACCAAATCCTCATGCAACAAAGTTTTTCCATTCAAACGTTTCCAAAGCATTTACGGGTTGAGCCATCCGAATGAAATCCTCCCAACGAGGATAATTCGACTCTTTTTCACGAATGTTTGTTGGTTAGCAACGCAAACAAAAATCATTATCGATACACATGTTCGCATTAGGGAAACAACTGCAGCCTGATTATCCTCATCCGTCTCTTCAAAACTATGCATTCCGGGTTGAGTCGGGTTGTTGTCAACGTTTATTGATTGTTCGTTTGGTAATTTATGGTGACAGGCACAATTTCAGTTACATGAACGTTGTAATACGCGTACCAGCCGCGCTGTTACCATGTGCGCCATCCAATACGTGCGACAACAGCAGCATGCAAAGTTTAATCCTGATGGAGGAGCCTCCTTGCCGTCGTCGCTGGGATAGAAGAATGTAATTAATGCAAGAACAAAATGTCAGGTTTCATTAGATTGTTCAACTAACCTAGTAGTGGTGCTCGTGGCGTTTGGGGTAGCATATGCAACTCAACTTGGGAACTTTATCCTTTTCCGTATGCACTGTGTAAGGACACTATTGGTGTGGGTGGCTTAGAAATGCTAGGAGTTGTGAAAATGTGCCATTGTTTATTAATAACTTCTTAGGAACATTCCAGTTGGAAACTAGGATTTATGGGTTTTATTTATACTTTGTACAAAAACATCCTTAGGGACGAAATAAAAGAATTGGTTGAAAATGATATTCTTACAATTAGTTAGGAGTGTCCTGAGATTTAAGTTTTTCGCAAAATAAAAGTGGAAGCATACGTTGAATAAAATGAGAGGGCAAAGGATATATCGGAAATGCATATTCCAGACATATATCTGAGTTTCTGTGCTTACGAACTAATTGCTGTTGTAGTTCGTCCCTTAACAAAGAGTTTCCTGTTTAATCTTCATGATAATTTATGTCAGCTCTCGAATGCGTTTACTGGATTCCGCTGTTCGCCTATAAATGGTTGATCTATAGAATATTATTTGGTTTAGACAGAAAAATTCGGGCCTAGAAGGCTTGTCAAAGGATGGGTGTCAGTGTTGCTACCATTTATTCGAGTGTCATGACGCACCTCATTCCTGTTGACCTCACTCCTTTTTTTTGACTTTGAGAATTTCAAAACAGTTGTAACAGCAACGACCTTAAGGTCCCTTCTATGATGTTTTTGTTACAGATGGTCTATCCTGTTCTCCTACAGAAAGCAAAGAGCTCCCCAAGCTTTGTAGTGGCATAGTATTCCAACTCTGTTAGGTTAGTATACCACAGTCATATGAGGCGTTTACTGTTCAAGCTCATTATATCTAAATAAAGTTTTTCGGACTCTCCTCTCCCTCGCGTCAAACTCGACACGTGTCGTCCGTTTGGATTTCTTTTCGTTTGGGATATTGACATAATAGATTGTGGCTGGTAAATATTAACAACAGGTTTTTTACGTCATTTATTTTTTCCCCTAGGAGTTGTTATGTAATTGTTTTGCTAGGGTTGGACTAAAGAGTACGACTTATCCTGTAATCGATGTTGTCGTTCCAAGCCGTATCAATCTCTTTGCTTTGTTTTGAGGACAGATGTCCTTACATATGCTATATTAGTGTCTGCTATGGTAGTTTTCTTGTAATTGGAAGTGGTATGCGTAGGCTCACGAACGGAGTAGTCGACATTCCTCCAATACGTGAACACCGTTATTTGCTCGTGTTGAAAATGGCGACTTTCATACCGAAAAAGCTGCATTTGCGGAAAGTCCTAGTTCATTATTTCATTGTGAAGAAAAAGAATGCGGAAACTTATCGTATGATGCCCGCTGTTTACGATTATCATGCTCCATCTTGAGACGACTTGGTTCCGGCGTTTTAAAAATGGTGATTTTGTCGTGACTGATAAAGATCGTGAAGAAGAAAATGAAGAAGAAGATTCACAGCTACTTGTTGGATGCAAAGTCAAGTCGAAGCATAGAAGAATTGTCGCAGGAGTTAAATGTTGATAGAACAACCGTCGGTAAATACTTGCACGTCATGGGAATGATCAAAGAAGCTGGAACTTGGGTGCCGCATAAACTGAGAGAGTGGTCCTTCGAACGGCGTTTGGCGACGTGCGAGATGCTTCTTCAACGACAAATAAGAAGTGTCATGCATCGAATTGTGACAGGGTATGAGAAATGGATGTACTACGACAACCCAACGCGACCAAAACATTGGGTAATGCCAGGAAGACTAGGTGCATCGACCCAAAAACCGAATATTGACTCTTCCAAGGTCATTTTGTGCGTCTGGTGGGACCACAGTGGCGCCATCTATTACGAACTCCTAAAAACATCTGAAACAATCACTGGGAATAAGAATCGACGGCAACTCATCCGTCTGAATCGAGCTCTAAAGGAAAAATGGCCAGAATAGAATAACAGACATGACAAGCTGATTTCAAGTCGGTGAATTGGAAAATCTTGCCCCACCCGCGGTATTCGCCAGGCATTGCTCCTTCGGATTTCCATTTGTTCCACTCCCTGCAATCAGCCCTTGCTGGAGAACAATGCTTCTAGGGAAGGCATCAAAAAATGACTCGATGAGTGGATTGAATCTAAGGATGGGGATTTTTTCGACCGAGGAATCTATCTACTACCAGAAAGACGGGGAAAGGTCTTAGCTTCAAATGGTTCATACTTTGAATGACGTGTCTATATTCTTCAATGTTGAAATAAACTAAAAAATATGTCGAAAAAACGGCAGAAACTTATTCCCATACTCAATACTTCCGGCTGTTAAACTGTGGTAACTTTGGTTGAGTTGCCGATGATCTCGGAGGAGGCTTTTGGCGCCACTACTCTCATTCGTTATGCAATCATTGGTCTAGACTTCTATCCATCTGATCGCAATATTTATCTTTTATAGTTCCCATGACAGGTTGAATGACTTCCATCCCCATTTGACTGGACGTGGCCATCCTCTTAATTTATTTGAAAATGTGGAGGAGTAGCGTTAGGTGGTGGTGGTAAATTTTTTGTAGATTTTAATAAGATGCTCGCCTGCGATGCCTCTTCTGTGATGAAGATTCGCATGAGGTTGAGTTTTATCTTCAATGTAGCAGTTGATATCTGTGATGCAAAGGGGAATAGCCTCCCTTCTAGATCTTCTTCGAGTAATTTTCAGTGATTTTATTTCTAGAGTTGCCCGCCAATGATGTGTTCTGTTTAAGGGCATTGGTTTCATTGCTGGTATTTATATCCGGTGGACAAATTGGGGGTTCAAGCCTTATGTTTACTCCACTAGTCCACTAGATTTGTGAAGAGTAAGGTCCTTTCTATTCCGCTCACTACTTGATGTTGTGTCCTATCTGTTGAGCCTCCTCGAAATTATGAGCGTTCACGGTACTTTTTATGGTCCTATCCTCTAGTGGTTCTAGTCCGTTTATATGTTGGAAATCCGTTGTTTTGAACTCGATTTACAATGAAAACTATTTTATCCTCTCTCCAGTTGAAAGGGATGTATCGGTTGGGTGGTGAAATTATATAGATATTCACCAGGCCCAGTCTTATTGTGATACCGGCAGTCTTAAGCTTGAGCGGATACACTTTGTCAGAACCTGGTGATTCGAATGGCTCAAAGTTGTTAATGGCCTATAAGACACTTTCTTCATTTGTTTGGGGGGAGGAGTGGTGTTAAAAATAAGTCGCGTTAGTTACTCGTTTTAACTCTTCATCTGTTTCATAGGAACTCGAGACGTTCTACACTGTTTGTTGTCCACGTTCCTCCTATGAAGCATCGTATCCGAGTCATTTTTTGATGCCTTTATAAGTAGTAAATTGTTCTCCAATGAGGGCTGATTGCATGGAGCGGAACAAATGGTTATCTGAAGGAGTAGTACGTAGTCGTAATACATCCATTTCTCATCCCCTGTCACAACTTGATGCAAGAAGCCCTTTCTTTTTTAACATTGAAGAAGCATCTCGCACATCACCAAACCCGTTCGATCCATACATGATTGTTTTCTGGGAACCCTAATTGGCCAATGTTTCTCGGTTACTGCCGGAATGTTGCCAGAGAAGAGGTTGCAAGATTTCTCCTTCTCTCCAATGCGTGTCTTAGTATGTTGGACGGTCAAGTGGTAAATGTTTTCTCTATCCCACCCAGTTCTCTGGTTAATGAGCTCAGGATCTTTAGGTCATATACTCTTCAGCCATGCGAGTCCTCCACTGACTGTGTTGTGATGAGATTGTTGTCAATTACTTTCGGTAGATCATGTTAATAAATGTTGGTGTGTTGCCCTTTTTTGGCTAATTCAGGTTAGGTTGTTAGGTTGGCTAATCCACCCAGGAATACACATTCGCTTGGGTGATATATATCAGGGTTTTATATTTGCTTTATGGGTGCGATTGCCTTCGTTTAGGTATCCATCTGTGTCAAGCCCCAACTGTCTTGTTCGTTTGTGTACTTCATTACATCATCCTGTACCTACTGTACCTAACATCAACGCCATGCCTTTGTTGGAGTCTTTCGTCTCTACGATGAGATGCGACCTTTGAGTTTCGAATCCCGGGTTTTGCAATTTCAGGCCCTCACAAAAGTCGTCCTGCAGGGGCAGTTTGAAGCTTTCTAAGTATATCCTATACAAATTTGCTTATTTTGTCAAATTTTATGAGTGCAATCAGTAGTGCATCGGTTGCGGCCTATCGATAACAAATAGGACCTCTTTTTTTAACAAAATCACTCAGGTTCTACGAGAAGTTGAAATCTTTTGATAACAAACATATATTTTCACAAAAGTGCTTCCACAAAATAACTTGAACCTCCGCGGGAAACAAACTACCAGGTCGATCGTTCTCAGCGAGATGGCTCTGTAGTACTCCCGATGCAAGATCCTATCGGAATGTATACTGTTGTTCCGAACATTACCTGTCAAAGTCATGGATGTCGAAAGTCACTGACATATCAAATAAGGCCCACTCATTTGCTAGGCCCAAGATTATAACTAAATTTTGTGTTAGGAGTCACAGTCTATCGACCCATAGAGGAAGAAGAATTAGACAAAAACAATCGTTTACAAGACAAGACTATAAAGTACTGGCCAACTATGCTGTGCTAATAAACTATAAACATAGCGCAAGTATATACGGTGACAACACTTCAAATAAACCCGCAATCTAACGATATTCGATCAAAGCAAATAGAATTTTCCTTGGATAAATAAATTTTCCCTCATTTTCGCGTAAAGTATGCATTCATCCCTCAAACCTCTTGCGTGAAAACATATTAAAAATACAAGTCTACTTACGCTTTTTTATCCCTGTCTGAGAGAAGTTGTCCAAGAGCGTTAGAGTTGCATTGACTACGCTTTAATTACGACTTAAAAAAAACAACAAAACAAAAAATAAATAAAACAGAAGCACTAAAGCAAATGATAGAGAAGAGGAGAGCTTTTTAGTCCAGAGAACTTTCAAGCTCATCACATGCAACTGAACTTTCAAGGCCAGCCAAGGACGACTAGTACGGTAGGCAGCGATTGACCCTGAGAGTTTTTGCAGTTTTTAATGGCTTTTCTTTGTTTTAGTACGCTTTAGAGATGGCAGGGGGATTTAACTGTGCTATGTAGAATTTAAATTTTCTCCACCAATAAAGTATTTAATTCACTCGTGGCGATTTTGGAATCTATCGAAACGAGCACGAGATAATGCGTGTATTTTGCTGCACGTGTCACAAATGGATGCTTACGTAAACACACAAAAGCATCCAAAGCGTCTTCAAAACAGGAATAATAAGGATTAGTGGGGCGAATGGAGCGTAATGTAGAATCAGTTGTAACAATAAGTTGTACGAAATATTTGACGAGCCAGATGTCTCAAAATTGATTAAAGCTTTAGGATGAACGAAAATGACAAAGCAATTATCAAAAGCGTTTGACTGGTTAGTTCGACGAAGAAATTGGGATGCAAAGAACATACGATTAAAAGATTGAACAAGCCAGAGATAAGGTATTCCGGGGCAAAGTGCTGCGACGGTTTTTAAATTTTGGGGAAACTATTTTGAATCTTTAACCCGGCGTCATGGGGGTTGAGTCTGTGAGACCCGCCATATTTTAATTTGCTTAAATTTCGGTTACTAAGTGTGCGACGTATTATTAAAATCCTGTATTAATATGATTAAAACTTAATATTATATGATATTTACATTTTGTTCATTTACATGCATACCTCAAAAGATAATTTCAAATAAATATTGCTTATTTATTAATAAAGTTCTGATATAATTCATATCTAATAAGCGGGTCTGTATGACCCATCCCATCGACCGTGTAACACTTTTCCACCCCCATGACGCCGGGTTAAGGATATCTTGAGATTTAATCTTCAAATTGAAGGTTTGGCTTTGTACAATTCTTGAAAATTTAAATACTTCGCAATTTTAAGTCAACCATTATTTCTATGAAAAAGTTTCGGATAGAAATGCTCACGTGTTACTAGCCTACAAGAAATCCAATTAAATTTCCATTTTAAATTAAAAGACTTGCCTAACAGTTCGTTGAACCAATTATTTTGTAATTGGAGCCATGAATTCATTAAAAGTATAAAATTTCATTACGCTTGATGAAAATTTGTGACGACGGAATTATTAATTTCCTGTCGAGAAATATTTCTTCGAACGATCCAAACAGGTTAAATATACATTGAAATACCCTTACATGTATTTTCGACACGAAAAAACGATAAGAAACATTATCTGCTTCATTTGAACAGCACAAAATAAGTTCTTTTTCCAGAACACGACATCATATTTCAATTTTAATTTACATCTTTGCACAGTTTCTGAATCGCTTGTTTGATTGATTTCGAAATCTTCATTAAAGACAGCCAACAAATTCCTTGGAGATAGGTTCCAAGGAAAAATATTACAAAAGATCTGTGAGCAGATCATATTAAATAAATCCGCCTCTGCCTTAACCCCATAAAAGATTTTACGCTACCCCTTTGAGTGATAGGAATATATAAAGCTTAAAATAAATTTTAATTTTCCCAAGGGTATCCAATTATAAATAAATTGATGGTGGGCGATTTGATCTAACCTTGTAAGTTAGGTATTCCGATTTCAAATGAAATTCGTATTATATGGAAAAAGTAATAGCATTCATGTACCTTGACTTTTTTCAAGAATTTCGAATAAGAGAAAATCTTCTGGAAAGAGTTTCATAGATAGATTTTCCTGGAAAGCAACTGCCCCAGAAACGCAGAGTAGAATATTGAACCAAAATTCCAGGAAACGCGATCTAATTTTTAATTTGTTCGGGGAAATACATTTTTGTGTTCTGTGTTGTTATCAAAGACTTTAATCTGGAATGGGATGGTTCTGTCCTGTTCAGTTTGAAATATAGCAGCATCTCAGACCCTTGCCGTAGCGTAAGCACAAGCAGCAAGAATACTCTCGGGAGACTTTTCGTAGAGAGAGATAGAAAAACCATGAGTAGAGTTATATTTGTATTGCGTTTTAACGCAACAGCCTTGAGACAAGTCTTCTTTCCTACCACATAGTGTGATGGGTAGTCTGTTGGAAGTGCAGTAGCTGCTTTATGTTGATGGTATGCCTTGGCCTTCGACATGTCTCGCTTTCATTTTTTTCGATCTTTTGATCGTGTTATCAAATTAAGGAATCTCGGATCTCCTCCACTGGTCCTCTTGGTCAAAAAAAAAGCGTAAGATGCAAACGTCTCGCTTGCTTAAATTTCTGGAGCTTTTTGATTGATGAAACGTCTAATATTTCCATAATTTCGTTCGTGGAGGCTAGTGTTCTTGTTTGAGGTATAATTTTTGCTTCTGTCAGGTTGTTTCATTCAAATTCAAATTCAGACTGGTGATATTGAGTTCAAAAAAGTTTTTTTGACGCGACACACAAGTTTTCCGGGCCAACAAGGGATTAGGACTAGTCAAGCTTATGCTCGCTCGTAATGAACAAATAGTTTTTGAAGGTATATCTTGAAGAAACAACATTGTCCTGTCCTTAATCGACCGTAAATAATTAGCTTATTGTCAATCGTTCGGTTTTGAAAAGTCCTCGATATTCCCATACTGTCATGTCAATTTAATCTTATTTTCAAATATTTTCACCGGATTTATTTAGATCACGTCTGTATTTCTTTGTATTTCCATGGTAACTTGTCTTCCTTTTCAAAGATGAGACTCATGACATATTCCAAACACTAAGATAGCATCACTTTTTGGTTCCTGTAGTTGTGAAATGAATTTGAGTTTCTAGAAAACATTTGATTTTCAGGCCAACAAGCCTCCTTGTTGAATCAGTTCTCCGAGAATATGGTCAAGGCCCGGCGCTTACTTTATTGACATTGTACAGACATTTCAATTTCTTCCAGTGTCTCGAGTCCGCATTTGTACAAATCCATATAAGAGGCTTTGGAGCTCTTTTTCCTTACCTGGGTGCATCATTATATTTGCTGGACTGATTGTTCTTTGTTTAAATAACTTTGATAGTCGTTTTGCTACTTTGTAAAAAGTTGCTGCTCGCCAAATCGTCATCAACTTATCTCAGTTCAAACTAAAAGTCATTCCTAAATGTATATCCTGTAATTCTTTTAGAATTTCGCCTAAAGTTGTTAAATTGCTAGAGCTTTAACGTTCTGAAAAGTTGATTGTGCGCTTCCTTATTCCTGCTGAGCGTTTTCTAGCCTTACATATAGAACCAGTTGTTCCGTCGCTGAGCAACACGATTTCAACAAATTCTTCGGCTTTCAATTTGATTCGTTTCTCAATTTATTCCATAAATGATGTTCATAGATGTCGTACAGGAGCGACCTTAACTTCCCTCTACGTTAAATATGTGTAGACTAGTTGCTAAATTTTCGAGGTTGATACCAGCAGATTAACTAAACTTCTATGCCACATGTCCTTGACATTCGTCACCTGTAGACATACTTTATCAGGTAATGGCCATAATCCCAGTTCGCTCGTCTGATGGACCTTGCATCAATGATGCTAAAGGACTATTTCGTCAAAATCAAAATGAAGTTGATTTCGTTGAATGGGTTGCCATCTATGGCAGTCCATGTCCTATTTTGGCTTTGGATATGTGGGAAGTATGTCAATGAATTTCAATTGTTATCCTGCGCGTATTTGCTTTCAGCGCTTAGGCTTTAATTGGCAAGGATGGTTGAGACTTCGTTTGGGAGTATGCAATTGAATTGTCTTTCAAGACGTTCAAAACATTTTGTTTTAGTTTGAGGCACAAAGGTACCAGGTGTCCAGGAGGCACATACATCATCAAATAAGGACATGGTACCCTTATTTCAGGACAAACGGTAGCTGGTATTTAGTCATCAACCATATACCCATCAATCAACCATCATTGATCAACCATCATCAGTGATTTAACTGATTTAGATGCAAAGGTATTTCCGTTGACGTTTCAATCTTACTGGTTCGCTCTGATGCATTTCATCGTATTGCTGTATAATTGAATTTTTTCACGTAGAGTGGACAGTGGTCAACATGCTATAGCCAAAGCTGCGGTATATTAGCAGACTTTCATACGTTTGATACTGATAAGCATATGTTGGTATATATCACCTCTATTAGTAGTCGGGGACCATATTCACTACGCAGCTTATACTGACCTGGATCTCAATGCTGTAAAGGTACGTTGCTTCCTTAAAAGTGGAAGAGACTTCCTACATCTCTGTCTAGAAGCCCCTGGAGGTAACAATGTCAGAAATCATTTCAGGATAACTGTCACAAAAAGTATCTTTGTCTCTCTCAGATTGCTTCATTTAAACTTTTTTGGATTTGTATTCAAAGTTTCTATTCCTTCCATCTTAAAATTCAGTTGGCTTAGGATCTCTTTCAGAAAATTGCAGGAATTTAACATTTCAATTCTCTGCCATCTTAAAACTCCAGTTGGCTTGGGATCTCTTTCAGAAATGGGTACAATTTGCCAATTGAGTTGTATCTTATCTTGATTACTCAACAGAAGTGAATTTGTTTGGAATATTCATCGACTCAACTGGAAAAATTGCACTCAAAATCGATCCAAAAAGCTATTTATAAAAAGATTTAATGTATTGTCGGATATTTCATTCCACGGTACAGTTATTATTTGTTTTCAGCTCTGAAACTTTCTTTACATGCTGTTTTGTTCTGGACATAGACTTTCCTCTGTAAAATTCCGCAAAATTTCCCTCTAGGATTCAGGTCGAAACCTAACGCTGGCTATTTGTTTTTGAATTTTTTCACAGCTCTTCAAGTCAATAATTCTTTGTTTTCAACGTCACTTCATTTTTTTCTCGCGATGTTTAAGGAACGAGTAAACTTCACAACACTTTCACAAAACCACACTTTGTTCAAAATTTTTTTAAAGAAAACCACATCCAAATCGACCATGTATTAAAACTCAAAACCACATAATGTCCTTGCAAACTCCAAACTGTGACTGAGTTTATGATTATTAACAGGTGCAAAACTCGTTTCCAGTTATTTTCAACCTTGAACTTAGTGTGGTTTAAAGAACGAGTCTAGTAGATAATTGGAACGGTTTTGTGCGGTAACCCAAATAACATGATCAGGCAGGAGAATTCATTTCCTAGAATTATAATAATAATACTTGAACTCATGCCAATATCTTCCTGGTTTACTTTTGCCAAAGAGAATGGAAGTTCCTCCATGAATAAATATGTTGTTTTTTACAAAACAATACATCTGACAATGAGCCTGTGCTCTGAAACATGGCAAGTGGCACGACTTCCGACAGGCCCATATGATTAAGGCTTCATGTCAAATTTTCATATCATGCCCACTATTACTCAACACATTACAAAGACTTTGGTGAACTAACTATTGTAGATTCCTAACCGATAGATAAATATTGAGATTTTTGCGTTGATTGAACATTGCTAGTTGACAAGAGAAAGTGTTTTTAATGTCTAACAGAGGCTAGGTAGGCGTTCTACAGAATCTAAGCAGTAGAGAAATCAACTTATGTTAACTGGGATCTAAAATTTAAAAAATGGGGGTTTCAAGCCTCTCTTAATGTTTTCAAGCCTCTATAAATGCTTTTATCTATGCGAATAACAGGAGTGATTCGAGAAAAAATAAAAAATCTAGAAAAATTCATGCAGAAAACCACAAACCAAAGTAACGCGAGGTGCCTGCTCTCACGCGGATGCGACATTCGTTCACTTTGGACCAGATAAGAAACGCCTCAATGATTCAAAGCTCTGGGGCTGCTCAAGCCAAATGGAAGGACTTCATTTGAGTATACAGCCATTGAGTATATAACCAGTGATGCACAACTAATGCCACCCGAATGCCATCCGAAGTGGTATAAAGGTCATCAAATAAGATCATGGTGTCCGTATTATGGGGAACAATCGGCGCTTGGTGCATAAACTTTTATTCTGAATAAAATACAATTTTCATCAAAATATGTATCTTTGTCGAATCAAGGATTTATTGTAATTTGGGCTAAATGTTATTTAGTTTTTTAATTTCGGAGGTCTAGTTTATCGTTGCCGTACGAAAAGGTTAATAGTGGTTTAGGCGACTAATAGTTTCTTATAATTAATAGCAAAACAATAATTTCTTTGCCTGTATCAAAGGCTGAAGCTTGTAAAACATCTTCTTGTCACATTACTTGTACACTACAGAAAGCAGAGACACAAAAAACCTGATACTCATCCAAATAAAATGAAATAGGTGCAAGCAATGGCATTATATTTTGTAGGTCGTACTAAGTGGGTGATCTCAAATATCCTTCTTCTCAGGATAAAATTAAAGTTCTTGAACCTTAAAGATAGTTAATATATATTGATCCACAGATCAATCATGATAGTAGTGCGTTTTGTTTCTTGCCCATCCCAGTGAGCCAAGAAAACACGGAAAGATGCTAAATGTTTCGATTTTCATGATATCTACTTTGTTGCTTGGTTGCTCGTCGACTCCAGTGGCTCACAACATTTTTAGGGCCCGTATCAACCGAAGAGATTATTTATTAAAAGGACAATGAAAGACAATTTAGTAAATATTTTTTGCATGTAATAAATGAAAATTTTTGAATTTAGTGAACATTTTTATCAACTCAACTTCAAACAATGAATTTAAAAAAATTAGATTTTTCAGCATCAATGGTCATTTTCCTCTTCTTTATTTATTTTTGCACACTTTTTATTTTATTTATTTATTTTTCTTTCCCCCTTACAATTCCATAATAAAAATTACTAATATTCCATTTTTTCTTTCAGGTATGTAAAGGCTACTATAAATGTACATTAAAGTAAGTGGTTGCATATATTATGTCTCTATTTGTCAATTTCTTTGGTAGTCTGGCAATGGTTGCTATTTTGGTTTGGTTGATATCGTTACTAAACGATGCCATTTCGACGACAAGCACGAATTCTCGAAAAACTTGACAAAATGGCTGTCTGAAAACTTGCTGGAATGCTAAATAGTTTGGCACACTTTCGTGAAATTCCACGAATGTCTATAAGCGTCGATTAAATTTATTTAAATATCCTCAATGAACTTTGTTTAGATCACATTCCAATTATTAGGGAATATTTTTATGAAAAAATCTTCACAGCAAAAGAAGAGAACCCGAACTTTTTCAAAGGCTTGCTAGGTGTCAATGTATTTATGCGCTAAGTGATATGGTTTACACTATCTGTATCATTTGCTCGGAGCTGAAGACCTTCTGCAACATTAACCTTCTATGTATTATGTCTACAAAAGTCTTAGTCTACTGACTGTCTTGTTCAATCGTTAACGCCAGTAGTAATTAACTATCATCCTAAATCAAGTTCGACTAGTGCTTATTGTGTTTTACTGTCATTGAGCTGTCATCTCTCAGCTCAACCTGCAAATAAAATACAGATGGTCACTGCTCGTAGCTTCACAGTTTAAACTTGGAGACCTCTGGGTCGACAAGAAGATCGTCGTGTTGGTGGTTGTACCTTATTCACCATTGATCTTCTTCAGGTGCCCTTGTATGATGCACGTAAAGACTCAACTGTCAAATGCATTTACCCTAATTGCGCGTGTTGGTGTCACAGTCCACGACTACCAAGAGTAGAATAACACAGGTCTTACCACGAGTTCGATGGTGTATTTACTGCCTTATTTTCTAGTTTATTTGGCCGGCCTTAAAAAATTACAAATCTGGCAAGAACGCGGTGCATGCGAGCTGCATATTTCTGTACACTCTAGCTGATTCATTGTCATATTTAGTTTGAAAGGTAGGTGAGTGAAACATGAAATAAAGCATATCAATGAAAACATGTTGGCGTAGAAAACTCAAGGTTTGTTGGAAACAAGTGTCAGGGCAAACTGATCTTCATTAACTCTCAATAAAAAAAAGGTTCCTGATATGAGTAATGTATTATTAAGAGGTGGTGATGAAGCCTAAAAACACAGGTAGTCGTCATGACGGCAGGGAAACTTATGCGACAGGGTTCACCTGGTATCAACAGGTCTGACAAGCCAGCTGCGATGCAAAACATATTAATTTCAAATACGAATTCCTCCGGGGGGATTCCATCTCTTGATTAATAACAATATCAGGTACCTGCAAAAGATTAAGATTGGAATTCCTAGGAGATCTCCGATTTTACCAAAATTAATTCAAAAAATTTACTACAGATAATCATTTTGTTAAACAGGCAGGGTGAACAATAAATAACAACAAAGATTGTTGAATAAATTGAGGATATATTTAAACACGTCTGAACAGTACGAAAGCTGAGTGCTAAGTGAGTGTGGTGAAAGTTTTATGGTGTGAGTTTTGTGTTAAAGGTTGGCATGACTGTGGTGGGCCTTAAGGGCCTGAGTACATGAAAAGAGTGAGTGTTTGCATGAGAATGAAAGTTAGGTTAGAGCGCATTAGGAAAGAAAGAAAGAAAGTTAGGTTAGAGTTAGGTTAGAGAATTTGAATTTAATTTTTTTTTTACTTTGTTTAACACATTTATATTGATATTTATGATGGTTTATGACAGTGATTTATTGTAATATTAGAGTTGATGAAAAGGTAGAAAATTTTCGGGCAAGACTTGTAAAAGAATTGAGAGGCGACAAATATTGATAAATTTGACATTTGACAAGAAAAAAAAAATTAAATTAAATACTTTTGAGCTTAAGCGTGTCTACACTGACTAAATGTAACGCGGACGAAATCACGTCTTACGATCGTCCCTACATAAATCCTTACACCTAAGAAACCATACACAGAATTTTAGTCAGCAGACATGTTATACGGCCAGGATTCCTATTCATGGTAGTTCCTTTTCAATCAGACAACTCTGATTAATGTTCCAGTCCTTACAGAGTAGAGCAATAAGAATTACCTAAGGAAACCAGTAACAGACTTTTGATACTATTGTCATGAGCAAATAGGTCAAAATAATGACGTCTTGGCAATCGAAAATCTCTAGTTAAGCATAAAACAATGACCGATTAAGGTTATGCAATCCCATGACAAATCAATTATTAATTTTATAAGAAACTTCAATGCTAAGATAAAAATTAAATGTAGAATGTACCGTGTGTGCTAGCGCAGAGCAAGATCAACAGATAAGGTTTGAGTAAAGGTGACAATAATCCTAACCTAGAATAAAAAGTTGTGAGCTTTTCTTGTCAATCCACTTTAGGTAATTCAGACGTTTCACTATGTAGAATGAAGAACAAATCTGTCAAGTTAGACTCTATCCCAACGAAATTTGCAGAAAAGTTTTTTCATGCAATGGTCACGTAGCTCTTGACTAAAAGATCTCTGATGTCATACATAGGTTAAGTTGTCGTCCTAATACGAACTTTTGGCATATCAGAGCTCCACGAAATTAAGCGCGTTATTTCTTTCGGTTACCAGATAAAACTACGTTAACCTCGTATCATGCCAAAAGCTTGAACGAAAGAATCTTTACCCTGAATAATTAATCCTAAAGGCACCGGTCTAGATGCAGTGCTCTTTATTTTTGCCAAATATTTTGAGACGTAGCTCTCTCCAAGCATGCGGTTGATGATATTGTCTTGTTGGGTATCCTCATTTAGTATTACCTGCGTAATAAATAACAACCACGTTGCTCTAGACTTCCCATCCCAAGTCAAATTACATAAGGTTCGGAGAGTGTACAATGTCCTTTTCTCAACAGACTCTGATTCTAAATAAAATTAATTGTCTGTTTATCCCAGAATTGATTGAAAACTCTTATCTATCCAAACTTTCAGTTTCAATAATGTCAGATTGTATTTAGTGCTGTGTTGAAATTTTAATTGAATTTTTCTTTTTCAAATACAATTAACACTAATGAAATCTGGACTCGGTTGGAAATTAAGTTAAAAATAAAATTTTATTGGATTTTCAATAAACGAATTGAGCTCCGAAATATTGCAATTCTATGCGAGTCCTGAAAAGTTTCGTTTAGAGTGGGTAATATTTTGCTCACAGTTTGTGTTGTTGCAATTTTTGCATTTATTTTTATATTAAGGACAAAGAACGCTTGAATTAATCCTTTTATAATGTACTTTGTCAGCACAGATAGCAGAAAAATATTATCGATTTGTTTTTATCAAATTTATTTATTCAAATCAAAGAATTTGGTTTGAATTGGAAAACGTGACTTTATCCTGGAGTGTAGTCTCGTTTATAAACAATTCAATTTAATGGGACGTCTTTTTTAGGTACCTTAAATGAGGAAAGTAGTTATTGGTTAATGAAAAATGTAATTTGGCTTGCTACAACACTTTTAGTTTTCCTTAAATTTGCATTTCAGGAGTGACTTGCTCGCTTTTTTCGTACGCAACCACTAAATTAATAGCAGAATAATATTGAGTAAGCTTGTGTACTACAGGGTCGCTACACAGAATAGACGTCGACTTTACATTGAAAAAAAGCAACGTTTCATAGAGGAGACACAACATTAAGGAGACGACTCCTAATGAGTGCTATGCAGTCGCTTCTACTCTATGGGTCGGAACTATGAGTCGACGCTCTCAGCAAAGCGTTACACCGGAAGCGGTCGGCACAAATGCAGAGATAAGGAGCGCTGCGAATTGAATGCGCTTATCGAACAGTCTCCGAGATGGCAATCGGAGTGTTGACAATTGGAGGGGTGATACCCATCGCCCTTCTTGCGAGCGAGCGCAGAAGTATTTACCTACGCAGAGGCGAAAACCGCAGAAAAGTGGTCCCCAGGAAGAGAGACGTCGCTCTCTCAGCGAATGTCAAAAGTCTTGGGAGCAAGGCACAAAGGGAAAGTGGACTGTACGCTTCCTGCACGATCCTTGCTCTGAGGCCGTGGCTCAATCGAGCGAATATATTGACTGATTCCTACTTAACCCAGCTCATAAGCGGGCATGAATGTGTTCGGTTTTACCTGCACAATATTGACAGGTACGACTTTTTAACTGCGTGTTTTGTGCAGGAGGGGTGGATGTCGCCTGTCACACATTCTTCGGTTGCAAAGGATGGAGTAGGCAGTGCGGTAAACTCTCAGAACAGTCTGAGGAGCTCTTCCTCGAATCAACAGTCAGAAAAATGTCGAAAACTGTTGGCAAAGGGAATCACGTGGCACAATATGCTCGGGCAGAGCTGACACTTAAAAAAAGCCATAATGAAGCACTGTGAGGCGTCGGATATGGAGGGGTCTCTTTTCTAGCACTGACTTCCCTTCCATTCCACTCCGCTGGAGAAGGGATCACCGAAATCTAAAGGCACCTTTAAGTGTATGAATATGAGGATATATGTTGAACGAGTCCAGACTATGTTCTCAGGTTGACAGGGTAGGTGTTTGGTGGGTAGCCCAGAAGTATTGAGCGTCTGGAAGTTCTACACTCAGGGCGTAAGCATCCTTCACCTCTCAAACACAAAAAGGAGGTTAATCCTCAAATACTTATTCGAATGATTTTTTTCAAACCAGTACCCTTAAAATCTTTCCTTGGCTATAATTATCTTTTGTTACTAATTCTACCTGCCAACCATACCTAAATGCTGTAAAGATTGCTTAAATTTGTGTTCAACCTGCTATTTGCTGCCATGAGCCGAAAAACTTCCATTGAATCCAGTTTTTCCAACGGTCAACTGTAAGTGTAAATATGTCTCCCAACGAGACCAAAGACAAAATGTCTTTTTGACTTGCTTTATTCCTCATTTCACTTTCCTGATATATTCTTAAAACATGATTGACGAATCCTTGGGTGTGTCAAAAAAATTTCATGTGACATTCTCGGTATGTTTTTCTGACTTTTCTGCTCAATTCCTCTTTCTGCTTAGTGTCCTTTGTTCACCCTAGTTTCTAGGGTGCATTACTTGTAAGATGATTCTGCATAAATCCTCGATCTTTCGAATAGCCACCCTTGCTTTTTTATAGGAAAGGGAGTCGGTTCAGAGTGATCTTGATTTTTAAACGTATTGCAGTGGATTTGTCGATTTTTTCCTTTTATTCTATGCATCCTGCATTTCATGAAATCTTTTTTCTTTCTCAAGGTGTAGTAACTATCACGAACCAATTTATCGTGATGGTAAAGGCTGTCATTTTACAAAAGGATGGACGTTAATGGATGGACCGTGAGGACTTTTTCGGTGAATGTTGAGTAGCAGGGTACCGTTAGCTCTGATTGCTTTTATGCCCAAAAATATTAATACACTTTGGTTTCCTTGACTTTAATGAGATATTGATAAGTAACTTTTTGATCCTTTTTTAGCTTTAGTGAGCATGCTCTTTGTTATGTGACTTATTGATCCTTTTAAGTGGCACCTCATCTTCATCTTGCAAAATGAAGTGAGTGCAAAAGACAAGAGGAAGATATATTAACTTTGGATCGAAAGTTGCTTCAAGGTTTGTAGAGTATTCAACAGAATCAACCTACATACTGCACAAAGTACCCCTTTAGTCAAAAACTACAGAACTAAATTTTAGAGTAAATTTAGCAATATTAAGGCTGAGAAGATTAAATTGACACCTAGTGCTGAGGGAAATGAATTCCACTTGAAGGCAGTTGTTGTCTTGAAGATACTTTATTTCATCACCTGTACATAAAAGGCAAGGATAGGATACTATATAATATATAAATTGTAAGAAAAGAATAGGACCAAGAAACGATCCCTGAAGACACCAGAGATGGTAAAAAGGGCATGGATTTTGTAACATGGGATTAAAGTGACACCAACGACAGTAGAGAAAAGACGATATCTAGGAGTCAAGAACACCAAAATCTCGTATGACTTTAATTTGAATCAGGGACGGGAATGATTCACAACATGAAAGACTTTGGAGGAATCTGTAAAGATTGCACGGACGGAAAGGTACCAACACTCAAATTTAAATTGTATATATAAAGAAGAGCAATTGAGAGAAGTTTCAAAAAGACAATGCGCAATTTGACTTCCGAGGGGCAATGCGGCAAAGAAGAGCTTAATACTGAATGGGTAAATAGTCAGTCGCGAAAAGATTAACTCTAGAGTGAAGAGAAAATGTGGAAAGGAAGAACTGAAAATCAAGGAGTGAAAAAGTAATAAAAGCAAGAAATCAAAAAGGAGTTCAAACCAACAGGCTGCAAAGGAGCATTTATTGTATCGTTATTTGCAATTGAACTTCAAAACCGATAGTGCATTCAGATTTTGAACAACCTCTACCGTAAGGTTAGTAGTAAAGGGAGGCTAATGCAGGTTTCGTAAGACAAAGGGGTTGACACGCAGATGGAACAGATATACAGCTAGCAGGTTAATTTCAATGAACAAGATCAAGTGAATGACCATTGTGGTTCTGGCTCCTCGGTATCGTGAAAAGGAATAAAATAACGGAAAGAAGAAATACAATTAGCCGAACTGATATATGGTGGAGAGCCAGTCAAAGATTCTGCTGTTCTACAAGTTTAATTCCTATCATAAAACCAAAGCCGAGAGGACAGGTTACATACTAATAAGTAAGAAGAAAAGCTATCGAGAAAGGACTCATAAGTAGTAAGTAGAGAGCTTCAAAGAATAACAACAGTAATTTCAAATTAAGGGTGACTAAGAGAGACTTCAGAAGTATCACATCCAAGATTCTGGGAACTGTCAAAAAGTATCAGCATAACACTAATTCATTTAAGCTTAACAAATAACCACCAGAATGTATTACTCTAGTTTTATGCAGTAAGGTCCCAATTTCTACGTGGTCAGGAGATATTTCTGAGTTGGTTTTTTTTTCGTTCTCTGAACCAACTAACTACATAACCGACGGACTTATAAATGAGGGCACTAAAGGCTGACAAACTCAGGACCAAAAAACTCACGGAAGGTGGTATACCGTCAAAACGCGTCTGTATACGATTCGAGGAACGTGTGTTCCTTTGGGAACAACCTTTCCCAACCTTTGGGAACGACAGAAGCTTGTTCCGAGAACAAAAAAACAACTTTTAAATCACTGTTAAATGAAAAACAAAGTGAAGTGAGATATTTCAAAATGTGAAATACTTCAAATAAACTATGTTTCAGACAAATAGCTTACAGAATCCGCAGATTTAGCGCTTGGTCATCGTCAAGATATCGACAAGCTTAGTTCTACTTCTTTTTCGTCGCAGTACAGCCCCTCCGAAGTTTCCAAGTCTTGGCCCATTTACCGCGTCCTCCAATTGAGAAATCTGAGCAGGGACAAACAGTCTTCATCAACAGGATCACAGCAGCGTTTTCTCGAGTCCCCACTGGTCAGTTTCAGTTCTTCCACCGAATGCCTTTATCCATACGATTCTTATGGACAGCCCATTGCAGCGTCCACAGTGCTACGTTTATTGAGACTTCCGGCTCGTTAAAAATGTAATACAGCTCATTTTTGTATCAAATTCATCATTGGTCTCCATTCAGCTTCGCTGCAAGCATCCGCTTCAGGGCATGTTGCTCATTTGTGTTCAATAGGGTGCTTGGGTTATGGTCCATGTTTCACTTGTTTCTAAAGCTTCTGAAATGTTAATAGTATATGGAAATACAAAGCTCCGAATTTACGTACAAAAGATAACTTTCATTTGCAGGTCTTTTGTCTGAATCCGCAATAATTCGATTTGCTAAGTCCTGTCTTCTAAAAACTTTCTTCTGTAAAACTTTCTGGTTCAACCTTCTGAGCGGACTATGTAGTTCCAGCAGTACGGCACCACTTGCCGTACTAACCATTAAAAATAATTTTGTAGGAACAATATTTTGAAGACGAAATTTCGAAATTCGGATAGTAATTTTTCTCCAAAAACGTGTGATATAACGGATTTCGATGTCGTCCTTTGAAATTTGATTAAAACTCGGTGTTAATTGGAAGAAATCAGAAAGAAGTTTTTAAACCTCCAACTCAAAGCTACTACTCAACACGCTATCGCCGAGATAAAGCCACAATTGATTCAAGGAGAAGGGCTGCCTACCGGAGCCGTGAAGATCATTTGTCAGAGTTTTCTCTCCACACTTCATAGGAACATGTTTACTTTATCATGCAATTGAAAACGGTAGCCTTTAGTTAAAAATATACTTTTGTGGGAACGAGGTTGTACCTTTTTATTGTAAATCTTCCTTTTCAAACAGGCTTTATCTAAAGACTTCATCACTACGGATGATTTTCCTGTGTAACTCTAACTTGTCATTTCAAGATTGCGTTCCTTTTTTTTCAATACGGACGACTACCAGCGGTTGACTAGTGTGAAATTTTTTATCTTGCACAAAAGGACTTCAAATGGTTTGACGTCAACTTAGATCAATCTTTTATTATTCTCAATTTTTTTTGTAGTCTGCGCCCTGCTCATACGGACCTTCAAATTTTTTGACGGTGAATCTAGTGCAGATATTAAATGGTTTCGTCCGATCTTATACAAGCTATTTTCCTACGAAGTTGGTTGGTGACAGGGATGATATCTTTCGTATTGTTTCCTTCTTATTTTCATGTTCAGTCCGTGTCTCATTCCAGGCATGTACGGGTGAGACATTTAGACAGCTGACATCCTCTAATAAAAAGTGAATGACATAGAGGATTCTTTATATTGTAGGATTGCTAGGATTATATTCTAAGATTGCCTTGGGTTTTCAGCTTCCAAACTACTGGATAATTTTTTGGGATGCATGTTTGCTTGATCTAATGCACATCTACCAGTTTTACGAGAGGCACTCGTTCACACTGGAAACTGAAAACCGTTATAAGGACAATATCATGCTTTCTTCTTCGCGCCAAGTGTAAATGAAGAGCATTTTTCAGTTATGTTGCCATAGAATAAATTTTAAGGAGAATTTAAAGATGGTTGAGTTGAAACCTGCTTTAGAGGACATGAAAGTCAGTCATGTTCCTTACAGACACAGGATGGATATAGGGCAGGGTTGAAACATATTTGTTTTACCGGTTGTTAACCCAAAATATCGCGATCTAAGAAGCTTGCTCCTTCGTTTGTTAGTTTGCTGATTACATTAAGGATTGCAGGTAGACCCAAATTTTAATTATTTTGGGATTTGTTTGAAAATATTATCGTAATAATTTTATAGTATGACTTTCATCTTTAGAATATGTTGTAAATAAGATTCTGAAACTGCCTTAGCGATTTGAATCATTTTGTTACTCGTCCTCTCCCTGTAATCATCCCCAGCAGCATTCGGTTTTTTATGAGGGTTTGAAAGACTTTGCGTCGGACATGACAAGTTAATCCAATCCAATCCATCAGGTCCAATCATGGTGGATCGATTCATATTTCATTTGCACTCTATTTTTTTTATTGTAAGGCGTATTTTGGAGGTTGGTCAAATCGATCTTTTTCAATTAGTTACTGGTTAGAAAAACATGTTTGCCCCAAAGCCCATTCGACCGTGTAGCTATAAATCAAAAAAATGAAACGCTTCCTGTCCAAGGATTACTGTGTTTCTCGCCATTGTTCGGTGAATATAGTTAAAGCGCAAATGCATCCTTAATTCAAAAAATGATCCATGTAGAATTGTTTGAGGCGTAAGTCAATTTTCTTCAAGTTAAATCCAATTTAGATATTTTACGTCTGAGTCAAGACACAAAGAAATAAAAGTCCTTTCATCTTTTCCTCTCCGGCTTTAATAGCAAAATACACATGAAAAGTGGACGGAAAAGCTCTTCCTAACATTGATGCACGGCGCCTACATCTGTTGCCTATTCCAATTTTCCTTTTTGTTTGCTACTTCACTTCATAATCACGTATATAAATTTTTTTCTTGTCGGACTTCTAATTTGCATATTTGTCCTGCGTTTTCTTGTCTCCGTGATATTTTCAAGCTAAAGAGAGTCTCATATGTTTTTGAGAGGTTTCATTAGGCACAAGGAAAAAGCAAAGAAAGAAACTAAAGAAACCTTAAATTGATGCCAATCTGTTGGGTTTCTTGCTGGGCATTAAAGGAACAACTGAGAATTCAAACCATGTCTATCCATTTCAAGAAAATTGTCTACCTCGTGCACTAACGAAACTCACAAATATTATGTAAAATATGTTGAAGACAGACATGAATCAGGATACGCGACGACCTAAATATATATCTGTACGTTCACATAATGTCGAAGTTACCCTGAGCAATGAAGAAGGAACCGTGTACACGTGGAAATGCTAAAGTATAACTGATTTTCGTGAAGAAGTTTAACATATGACTTTGCAAGTTTTGCAGGAATTGTATGGTAGATTCAATGTGTGATGGATTTATTTTAAGAAAATGGTTTGTGTGGTTTCGCAGATATTCATTTGAAACAAAAGATGGATAAATGGAAGACCGAATTGTACTTAACTTTTCAAATGGATTTGTACGCTAGACAAATTTTTGAGTGGATAAAATTTAGCCAAGAAAGAGTAAGAGGAAATATATTACGTAAGCGTACATTTAAAAATTGATTTCGGTAATGCAAGTTGGGGCCCTTTTAGTAGAGGATATTTTCTCGAAGAGCTATATAACTTTAAGTTGGCAAGACTTTTTAATGCTACCTATTGCTTGACAGCTGTCATGCATTATGTAGTTAGTTTGGTCAGGCATTTTACGAGGAATAGATTAAGGCCTGGGCAGTATCTGCAAATTGTGCAAATGTAGTTCGAAAAAAAAAGGTTCGTCAATTATGTATATGTCGCACATAATCGTGCACCAAAACAATTATATCGATTAACCATGGATCAATTTGTCATCGGATCAATTCGAATGTCGTTTGTTCACACTTATAACACGCATCCATCCAAACGTCATAGATTGCGTAATGTAGAAACCATAGCAGCTGTAGGACACAGCATCGTTTAAGATCCAATTAAGTCCATTGGATATCGTCCTGGACAATTAAAGCAGTGCATTATTGATGATTTTACAGAAAAACCTTCGTTTCCTGGGCTTTTAAAATCTAACTCGTGCAGAAATTGAAATTAGCATTCGATGGGATGCACTGGACCTACAAAAAAAAAAAACACTTTTCACATCCTCATTGACTTTTCTGAGCATTTTTCTTGTCAAAACATAGGAATACTCACATTTCAGTTTTATTGAATTCCCATTTAAAGGAAAAGGATACTCTGAATTTAGATCTTTTATTTTAATTATGTTTCGAGTTTCAAAGTTCTAAGACTATTTTGTATGTCTTATGGGTTAGGAAGTAAAATTAAGATAACAGAGTTTGTTGGTGGTTCTAGCCTAATCGAAGTATAAGACTATGTTGAGGACTATTTTCCACCCTCTTACTCAGTAATATTTCATACAAATGAAAATTCCTCGCAGTCATGGTCAAACCCAACCAAAAAAAAAAAACAACTCGCAAGCACTTTTCTTCAATTCACAGGAAAAAAATGAGCACAGTAAAATAGTCCCAAAAATAAACATAAAGAAGAAATCATTTCAAACTGTCGGTAATAGGGCACTTTATCGCCCTGCTATACGATTTCCTCCTGAGACGTTCGACTGTTTCATATGTGACATACATGTGCCATTAAAATTTTTCTTTCTCATGAATTTATTCTGCTTTTGTTCATTAAAATGAAAATTGCCGAAAATAAATATCAGTCAGCTTACGCAGCCATTTAAGAAATTGTTTGTGCCGTCAGTTCTGTAAGAGATTGATGGAGGTACTTTGCATGTACGCCGAGTCCTGGCGAATTTTCCTTCTTTACAAATTCACTTCTTACGACCGCCATTTGACTCCAGCTCCTCACACGTGTTGTATTGTTTTGTCGCCCGTTACCCCAAAAGGAAAAGTCTACCAGTCTTCCTGCTCCATACCGCAACTTGATTCGGTTTTCAGAATAGTGCCATCGTCGTCAATCCCCGGTTTTCGCAGGCTGGAAAAGCATAATTTTTCATTACAACTTATGAGGGTCGTAATTTTCGGTTGCTTAAGTTTTCATTGTCAGCATTTTGTTTGATGGAATGCGGCACCTTTTCAACGCGAGAAAAGTCAAATCGGATGTATTTCAATCAGTTTTCTCAGAGCGTGGAATTTAGCGGATAATGCATGACAGGATTTGAAGGATCAGACGGAAATCATGTGTAGTAAAGTCTCTATGGATTAGTGTAGGGCACAGTGTACTGGTTTCGACGAATTCCTAATCAAATTCTATGAAATTCAACTTTCTTTCTCGAAATTTAAGTTTCACAAAATGCACTCATTAAAATCCTTTTTGGAAATTTTCAATAGAATCAACCAACTAATGCAAGCGATATTAGCAAGATGGCAAAAAGTTTAACGAACTTCCGCAATCAAACAGAATAGAATAAAGTACGGATGATGAATTTCATTTTCGTGACTTTTCTGTTTGGACGTTGCGTTGCTAGGGAACTCGGCAACCGTGAAATAACGAAAACAAGTCCTGATACAAAGCACCGGAGGAATGGAGCGATGGCATTTCTTCAGAACTAATGACTCAGTCTCGCTTTCTTGAAAACTTTAATAAAAGCAAACCAAAACCTTTGTCTGCGTCCGTACAAAATAGAAGTTTATGTATAGTAGGGAAAATAGCGAGAAGTTTTCTTTTGTTTTTCTTTTCATTGGCAGCGTCTGTGTCTTTGACACAACCAGATCTTTCTTTGGAAATTATCTTCTCTGTAGTATACGCGTGTTGTTGTAAGGATAGTTCATCAGATTAGTTTTGGAGAAAATTCGGTGTAGGTAAATGAGAATGAATGATGAATTTTTTGTGTCCTGTGTCAGATCCCGTGGAGATTAGATACAAGCTTCAATCTTGTATATTAATAATGGAGCAGACAGGTGAGGAATATAACATTCGGTTAAGTAAGGCTTTACAGGGAAAACAATCTGTCCAGTGTGGAGATGTCCTTTTTGAAGTTTTTAAATAACTGGCGACATAAAATCTAGCATGTTTAGTTTGCACAAAAAGAATTGTTTCAAAGGTAAGGAAAATTGGATATTCTGAAAACCTTCAATGAAAGCCTTATTTTGACCCCTGAAACTTCCGTGACGGACGTTATGAAATTATTTGGAGGATCGTAGTCTGTTCTGCGACTTTGGTGTTGTGCTCATGAGCTTTTATGCTATTCAGAGGAGGACGAAGCTCTAATCTACAACTATGGAGCGGCTCCTTCAAGGGGTTGCTGAGCTTTGAAATGATGAAGAAATACAAATAATGCATTTTTTACCCTCCGACTTAACCACGATTTTTCACTGACTTCTGCCTTGGAGGTTGGTACCTTACAATCTACTTCGTAGCATTCGGACAGTAGTTGCTACACCAGCCTCAAAAACCATTTTCCTAAGGGCGTCTTCCAGAATGCAGCACCCGTTGACACCCATTGAGGGTCTGCTCTAGTTTCGGTCTCTTTTAACGTCTAAAATTCGCTCGTTTTGTGCAGGTGATCATTGTATTCTTTAGTTTTTCAAAAATAAATTTGCGCCGTTAAAAATGATAAAAGGTCCTGAAACCGCAAAATTTCCCGTACTGTGTGATTTCCTGCCTGAAAAGTTCCGCGATTTGCTCTTTTCTAGTGTCTGCAGTGTCGGATCTGTGTCCTTCTACGAAAACTGAAAAATATTCGAATATTTATTAATCATTGCTTTCTTGCTATCGTAGTATTGTTAAAATGTTTTATATTTTTATTATTTACACAAAAATGTAATGTCATCTTCCACAAAACTTTAAGAATTGAATTAAACTTGGTCCATTATTCGACGTAATACGCGAAAGGAAGCCAGTTCATCAATCACATGGCCTTCAGCAACTAGCACTTTTCATACCTCTTGCTCGCCTGTTTACACTTTTCTGTTTTGAAAAAGGGTAAAACAATCACTGTTTTATGGTAAATTGATTAGGTAGTTTCGATTCCGCAGTAGATTCATTATTACATGTTTTTCGTTTTCATGCGAGAATTCCGTGAAATATTTCAGAAAATGATAAAATTTGCTAATGTTTGTAATTTTCTAGCTAAGGACTGTAGATGAAGTTGATTAGAGCACGGTCGATCAAGCGCAATAGTGAACACTGTGGGTGATAACTCAATCAAAGCACAAGATCACAACTTGAGTGAACAAACACGATTGAGTATTGTGACTTATTTGACAGTTATTTCTTGCTGCTAAGTACAATGTGTATTTGAAAGCATTGCCAAATGTAAATTTTATTTTATTTATTATCTGACACAATCATGGCTTAACTTTGTGATGCTGCCATGGACCGACTTTGCAATGAAAAAAACTAAAGTGTGTGCCGACAAGTGTGAGAATCGCTAGAGTAGGAACACTCAGTGACGGATGCATATTAGTGGAGTCGAAACCTAACCATGCTGGTATATCTTAAACCGAATTGACCGGACCGAACCGGAGCAATGGCTGAAAAACTCAACTGATGTCCAATGTCACAGTTCTTCGTGAGCATTATACAGTCGGCGCAGCTATTAGTCCATCATGGATGTATTGAGGCTTACCGGCACAAGGTCGATTAATCCTTCGAAAACCATAATCTACTTTTGGGTGAAGACAAATGCTTGTCATTATGCAAACGTGGAATACAAAGGCTAGTGAGCTTGGAAAAAAACTAAGGAGTTTAACTGAACCGATTAATCAGGATTACGCTGAAATCGATTGGAAAGTGAAACTCTCAAGTCACACAACAAGTCACACAACTCAAGTCCAATCAACAGAAAAGGAATATTCAATTGATTATAGGCGCTTAGGATCCCTTCTCAAGCGTTCCTCTATTATTCCACTAGATGAGATATACCTCAGCCAAAAGACACCATAATGTAAAAAAACAAAGAAGTTTCGACCAGAATAATATGTCAAACGATTCCACATCAGGTTCTTTATTTGATAGTAAGGATGTATAGTTTGTATTCTACTTGCTGATATAAAAACCTGCCACTGATAAGGGGACAAAAAGAGGTCACCTCTTTTCGAAAACGAAATGGGTATCGCTCCAGGTAAATTTTCCAAATTTCCAGGTAATTTTTTGAAATAAATATAGAATGTGATCCCCTTTGCACAATGAACACCATCGAATATATTCGATTTGACAGATGAAGTAGGACAGATGAACTAAGACAGATTATATTTCCTATTAATATTTTCAACTTTTATTTTAAAAGCTCTTATTTAACTAATGCGCTTTATTGCATAGTGATTATGGTAAAGCTCCTCCTTTTGAGGACTACCACCAGTTAGACAAGTTAATATTCTGGAAATAAACATTTATCCGTCTTAGATTTTTCACAATTTTACTTTCTTGGACGGAGATGAAAAAAACTGCAAGCACATTTATTTTGGTATAGTATTTTTATGCAACAGCTTTCAGTTTCATATTTTTGATTCACACAGCAATGAGGGGAAATTCACCAAATCTAATAAAAATCCACTAGTTATGGTTAAATACCGTTAGGTGGGAAGTCGATTCGATTATCAATTAAAAAACACTGATAGTCCGGAAGGGCATCACAAAGCATTATATAAAGCGAGCTTTGCAAGATAGAGAGCTTTTAAATTAAAAGACGTGAACAAAGTGTGAAAGCCAGTTATCTGAGATGAAAATATGAGTAAAAGTTTTTTAGTGTAGTAAAGTTTGCGAGACATTTTGTGTGAAAATGAAATTTGAAAGAATTTTAATGCGCATCCGTCTACACGTTCGTCTTATGGTCATTCCTTAAAGAAATTTATTTGATATTTTAAATGCCATTGGTATTTTAAATACCAATGCGTCTGGAAAATGGGATTTGAATAATGTACGACTGGTAGTTTGTTCGTTTTGTTCGCCTTAATTAATAATTTTGTCATGGTTGTAAATGCTTGTGTTGCGTGTACTGTTGCGTGTTGCCTGTACCTTAAACATAGTTTACTCAAAGTGAGAGTGATATGGTTATCGTTTGAAAGGTGCCTGATATCATTTTTCCTGATTCATTCCTGAATGAAAAAATTCCTCTGCGTTTAAAAAAAGAAAAGGTTATCCGAAAACGGAGCAGTTGCAGCTGTGAGCGTTAAACAGATCGTAATACTTGCAGTGATTCAAAAAAGGTGATATCAGCTATGCAATTGATCGAAACTCATTCTAGTGGGCGCCAAACAAGCTTAACACTTAAAATCGTGCCCCTTTAGTGTGGATTAAGATATAATATTGGACGTGGTAGCGTTTGATCACTTCAAAAAGAACTAAACATGCTATATGAGACGGTATTAGATATTATGACTTATTATTAAGCATTTTTCTATTCCAAATATCGAAAAAATTGAAGAAAAATATAATGAAAAATTCGAAAGAATACCAGAAGCGTAACCGCTTAGAGAGCACACCAAAACTTTCGTACTTCCTGGAAAGGTACCAGGGCTTACAAGAAAGATTTTTCGACGGGAATGAAGCCTGGCTTATTGAGTGTGACGCTGAAATGAAGCCCCAAAGATCAAACTGGCTCTTTCCGACGTTTTTCCAGCTCATAAATTAATAATGACCAAATGAAAAATTGCAACTACGCTTATCACTTTTTCCGAAATAAGAAGATTGATCCATTCAGTATCACAATCAAAGACTGTGAACTGCCTCTTGAATTTACTTGAATTTGAACTACCTCTGAATTTTTATCAGGTTAGAAGATCGTTTCACACGAAAGGCACATGCCCGCTTCATTGTGGATGCTTTATCAGCATCAAGCCAATTAGTAGTGTTCGGAAATTCGAAATGACATTTTGATTTCAATCAGCTGACAATTGTTTCAATCAGCTGTCAAATGATACAGTGAAAGTCGTAATTTATTGTCAATTATGTCAACGATATCCAAGTATCATACCGGAAAGCTTAGCATAAATATTATGTGGATATATAACAGATTTTTTGGGTTTGTTGTTTTATACTATAAGTAAATTTTCCTAACGACTCATGATAATTATTTATTATAGGAAAAAAAAAAGATTGTGCCGCACTGTATGAGTTACTTGTTGACTGAGACTTATTATAAACTGACTTGCATTCGAAGAATATTATTCGCTTTTCTCACTTCACGACATCTTTTATAGTTGCTTCACTTACAGAACATTCCGTGGAGTTTCAATATGTTCAAAGTTTTCCACCTGTCACAGTCAAAATTTTCACTTGTTTGCCGTCCAGTATTTTCAACCTACATTAATTACTGGTAGATTATTTCAATTTCCCACATGCCATATTTTGTTTCAAAAAGGCATTCAAATAAATGCATGTTGCCATTACATTGCCCGAAGGATAATAGGCCCATTTCTAATAACCTTCTCTAAGGTCGTTCGACTCCAACGAAAATAATAAAATTTTATGATTTTATTTTTCCCTCAGATAAGATTCCATCAAAAACGATACAATCCCCCAAGCAATCGTATAATGTAACATTTTTTATTCATGAAAATTCTGTACGAATATTCACCAAACAACAAAGCATTAGCATTTATGCCAAACCAAATTGTAGTGGTTGATATTATTCCTCTCTTTATTAAAATGTGATTACCTAACCCTAGACTAGTGTACAAATCGTTTTCAGCGACAATAAGCATTTCAAAATGATTTCTTAAAGTCTTCAAACTCCAATATATCTTCCAGTATTTCATTTATTTAAAGGTACAATGAACATTCGTAAAAAAACCATTCATATCGATTCCTTTCCCTTGAAACCATCAACAAAGGTTAACTGAACTGCTGAATATGTATGATATAGCCTTTAGGTCGGCCGACTAGGACTCGGCATTCAGCAAAGACGTTGCTCTAACATATTAATTTTCAATGAGAAACCAGGCATGGAGGTGTAACATATTGAAATAGTTTCTGTTCTATTCTCATTGCCTCGATTGAATGTTTATGATTATTTGGGAAGCTTAACAATAAAGACCTACCCAAGTCAAGAAACATGTGGGCAAGTTATACGGCAGAAGTTAAAAAGGATACGGATAAAGATACGTACAGGGGAGAGGAGAGCAATTTGTGCCATCTCATTCCTTTAGAAAAGGTTTCTCTGTCTGGAAAACTAAAGGAAGTCTCTGGAAAAGTAAAGGAATTAGAAATATTCCTTAACACTTGCTGCGAATCCTGTGCATCAAATTGTCATTAGGTGGTCCTAGTGGTATGTCCTAAGGAAGTTTTAATAATGGGACCTTGAAGTCATTTTGCTTTTGCACTTCTTGGCGATCGGAGAAAAAAGATAAATAACGTGGAAGCAACACAAGAGGGGCTTCTAGTCTTTTAAGGATTGGATCGTCAAGGACCTTAAACGGTCTAGAAACGTATCATCCAACATTAGTTGGAAACTTTTCGATCCAGAGATATGAACCGTCAA
This sequence comes from Stratiomys singularior, assembly GCA_954870665.1. Classification (NCBI taxonomy): domain Eukaryota; kingdom Metazoa; phylum Arthropoda; class Insecta; order Diptera; family Stratiomyidae; genus Stratiomys; species Stratiomys singularior. The sequence goes on along the minus strand of OX940878.1, from coordinate 26,084,794 downwards.
AGTGAGCCATTTTGACGCTCGGCCGCTCATAAAGAACTGTGTTTATTAATAGAGTCCAAACCCCACGAAACCAGAAGAGATCTTGAGGATAATTTGGCATTTACTTTTTGGCAATTCGCATTCATTGAAAATGAGCAAAAGACAAAACGCCGAATGTAGATTTCCAGTTCTTTGTTCCAGATTTTAGACGATTGTGACAATGACTTAAAAGCTCCAAGAACACAAGCTCTCACCCAAAGGAACTATCCTTGATAACTACTGCTATGATTCTGAAATTTTCTACTCTTCGTTATTTGACTTTGCAAGACGATAAAATTTCTAAAATATCACCCTCAAATGCACAAAATTCATCAATAATGGGCAGCTCTGCTTATACTTATCTTCAGGAATGTAGTCATACTTCCCCATAACAAAGGACGGCCTTATTTATCGTAAAAAATGTTTCAAAATTTAAACGAGTTACGCTATGAGACTCTTCCTCAACCAGTATATTTCCCGGACCTTCTACCTAAAGATTCCCATTTCTTTAAACTTTTCCGTTTTGACAGGCAATATTCAACAATGAAGGGGCTGTCAAAAATGCATTGAACGCGTTACTTTCGAAAAAAAAAAACTGAGAAACCAGGGAAAACCTTCATGGAGAAAAATATTTAAAAAATTTGTTTTCTTAAGTCTTATTAATATTTTATCAAGAAAATGCATAAACTTCCTAAAACGGCCACCAAAATTCAACTGTTTCGAAGTTGTCTAGCATTAGACCTATATTTAATTTACTTGTATTCTTAATATATATTTTGGGCATTGTTTCAGTAACCTCAAAGTGATTTGTGGTAGCATAGAAGAGAGTAAAGTAGAATTTCTCTCACAAAATTAGTTATTCTTTTTTAATTTGGATCATTATCGAAATGTCAAAAATTTTGATGAAAAAATTCCATTGTTTTTTGACCGTCAAATGGGTACAGCATGTGTCAAAAGTCATTGTACGGTGATTGAAGGTATAAGATTTTCTGTCCATAACATCAGCTTCTCCTTCGGGGGTGCTTTAATCTTCAGTAACATCTGGCTTCCTTGTAATGTAAGAATCCAACTGACTAGGATTTATTAAGGACCCCAGAATGACAATGCTTTCGCTATCTGAAATGTAAGACAACAGAATCACTGGACCAGTGTTCTCAAAACTACACACCTTGCTTGCAGAAGTTAAGGTTTTGGAACTTTTACTTTTGTCAACACTACTAAAACACTAAAGTGATCAAACATCGAACACGAGGTTAGTTCAAAAAGTATCGCGAATTTAATGTTTTTTCAAGAATTATTTATTTATTCATGAATATCTATTTTGTCTCCTTCATAGTAATCCCCGTCAGACATTATACACTTGTTATAACGTTTTTTCCAATCCTCGAAGCATTTTGAAAAATCATTTTTTGTGATCTTGTTCATCTCCTCCTTCGATGCCGTCTTCATCGCCTCAATCGTGGCGTAGGGTCATCCTTTCATGGACCTCTTCAGTTTTGGGAACAAGGAAAAGTCACAGGGGGTCAGGTCTGGAGAATACAGTGGCTGCGGCATATTTAGAGTGTTGTTTTTGGCCAAAAATTCGCGCACAAGTAACGATGTGTGAGCAGGGGCGTATCATGGTGCAAAAGCCAATTTTTGTTCTTCCACAAATCCGTGCATTTCTGGCGGATTGCTTCTCGCAAATTGCCCGTTACTTGAAGGTAATATTCCTTATTGACCGTTCTACCCTGCGGCAAGAACTCATAATGCACCACGCCCCTGCAATGGAAGAAAATTGTCAGCAAAACCTTCACATTCGACCGAACTTGGCATGCTGTTTTCGGTCCCTCTGAGAACATTTTGTACCACCGATAAACGTTGCTTTTGTCCAAAGAAGCTTCGCCGTATGCAACAGTCAACATTCTGAATACATTGAAGCGCGCACTTTAAGTTGTTCTTCACACAAAATTCAATACAAATTCTTTGATCCATTTTTTGGGATAGACGAAAATCGAAGACAAACTAAACCCGTCCACGCACAATAACTGTCAAAAACTGACAGGACATTCAAAATGGCCGGAATTGTCAACATAAGTGAGGGTCATGAGTACGAACATAACGCCACAAAAAGATCAAAAATCGAACATACGTAGCCCGCGAAAATTCAAAATTCGCGATACTTTTTGAAAACACCTCGTATAAGCTGAACTGCTTTCAAGCTATAAGCTCATGTTAAGTCATTGCCGAGGATTTCGGGATAAAGCGTTATAATGCTCTTTTGCTTCGGACTTCTTGGATTCGTTTAAATGTAAGTGTCTGGCACAACTGGTCGTTTTCATTCTGTAATAAAAGTCAAATCGAGGACTGAAAATATTAAATTGGTCACCATTTGTGCTTTTCTGTATTTGTAAATTCTTTCCGAAACGTCTAGTTTTGGTCCTTTACTTTTTTGTGTTGTCATATCATTGGATTGGTCATCACATCGGGATCGTGTTTATGATTCTGGAGGTATGTTTCGTAGTCCGAATTTGTTTTCCCATGACAAAAGGAGTATAGACGCGATTATAGGTACATTCTTTATATCTGAATGTTAGTTACCGTACCGTTTTTCCTATCTATATAACGTCTGAGTCTTTACGTGTCAATTTATATATACTGTTATTATCTTTGGCAGGCGCACTGTCTTAGTTCCTTTTCAATGCTGTTTGGACTTTGAACGTGACTCAAAACTTTCAGGCAATTGGGCATAGATTTAATTAGCTTCTGCTAATAATCTGACGAATATTTTCCCTATTCGTCCTTCAGGGCTTCGATCAGATGAGTTTTGCTTGCTCCAAACAGCTCCACACATGCTCTATCGGGCTTAAGTCAGGCAATTGTAGTGGTCCAAGCACAAGAGGGCAGTTATAGAGGAGTTAGCATCGAACATTTTTGGCCTAGTGTTTCAGATTTTTATACATTATCAATTTTCCAGCTGGTCCCTAATACGAATTTTTGCTGATTTCCATCATGTTCAACCTCGAAATTTCAAAGAAAGTATTTTCTCTATTATATATCTTTATATATTATGTACATATATTATATATATATATATATATATATAGATATGTATATCCATCTAAAATGTGAAGACTCCCAGGCCCTAATGCAATATTGCACCCCATATAATTACCTTCCCCTAAGCGGTGTTTTACAGTCGGTTTCAGATTTCATTCCCGGAACACTCCATTGCACTTTCTCCAAACATGTAAACGTCCATCTGGCCGTAAAACAGTAAACGTGCTTTTGTCCGTAAAAATTAATTCAAAATATTAAATCTTCGTTTTTATATAGTGCTTTTTCTTGTTTGCCGTCGTTATAAAGGGTTCATTGCTTGCAACTCGGCCATTTAAGTTGTGCTCCCTCTATTTCTGATCATTTCTGGATAACAGGTTTTTCCAAGGGGTTTTTGTGATTTAGCAGCAATGTTGTGCACTAAGATGTGACCGGTTCTTTATTTACCGTAAAGACATCGTAAATATTTTGCATTTGCTCGGTTTGGGTTTATTTACAAAGCAATTTGCATCTTCGTACCACTTCACTATATTAAATACTGTAGATCGAGATTGACTCACAATATCTGCAAAATTTCGAACAGATTTTCTAGATTTGGATTGCACTAATATTAACTCTCTGAAATTTGTTAAAGTTTGAGGACCGCATGCTGCCATAACTGATATTCTGCTTAAATACCTCCTAACATGATCGAAACATCACTACAAATGAAGGAGTAAGATTCTGTGCAAATGACAAATAAATAAATTCAGAGATTAACCGTTAGCGAGAGCAAAATGAATCAGGGTTACCATGTCTCTCATTTTTACTTTGGCCTAAAATATGAAACTTTTTAATTTTTGTTACCTTTGTATCATTGAATATAATTGATTTTTAGTTCTAATAATATAATCTAGTACTATGGACTTTCAATTTCTATAATAAATATAATAATATCATTTACAATTTTAGACATCATATCCATAAGATCCTTTTAGAATTTCATACATCATATTCATCATTCATAAGATAAGATAAGAAATGAATAATATTTTTGTATGTTGTAGGCACATATATTCGTGGAAGGTCAGCCTCTGGCCTTGTATAGACGAGGCCGTTAGTTATGAATTAGTTCGGCAGTAGGCTTTCAACTTGTCATTATAGCTGTATAGAACACATAGCACTGACTTTGCTCCCTGTTTTATTTACACGCTTCATTACTCTCACACGTGAGAAAATATTGCAAAACTTTAATACATGACAGGCTTTAAACCTGTCAAAATCTCTTTTGCTGTAACTCTCTTTTGATCAGGTCTATTCTATGTATATAATAGAGTCGGTAGAAACTGCTGAAGGATTTCATGAGAAGAGAGCCGTCTCTGTACCGTTGGACTATGCGGTGCTATTTTATGGTGGCCGAGATGGTTCGATAACGGAGTATTGTGTATGGTCAATTATAGTTGGTTTCCTGTAGATTTTGTTCTCTTACTGGATTTTGTCAATACGCTATTTAGGTCCATTTAGTTGAGTTGTCCGTTTGTATCGTGCTTCATGGTGGACTTAATTTTTTGAGGTGAATGATGTTCATGTATTTAAGTCCATAAGTTGGTCTGTATTTCTGTTAATTCCATTACTTATTGTCACGACTTTATTGACTAAAGTGTCAAATCTAGAACAGTGCGTTATAGACCATGTGATAGACGTTGACAATTTTATAGCCCACGTTTCATAGAGTTGACGAGACATGAGAATGGAATTGTCGACACAAGCCTGTGAGTCCACCTCGTGAATAATGGAATCCTGATGATCTGTAAATATACAGGGAATTAAAGCGTATTAATATCGATAATATGGGTTGTATTATGGTGGTGAAGCAAACTATGCACACTTACGCAGTCATCCCAAAAAGAAAGTATTCTCAAGAAGGTCCTTAGAGGAATCACTACCAAATTATAATGTTCAGACAAATAGCAAACAGATGCAACAATGAGTTTTGGAAAATATTCATTGAGCCAGAAGCCTCCGTAAGACCCAATCCACCGGTTGAATGAGGAATATCCAGAGGGCTGGTCATCGCAATGTATGACTTTCGGCACCAAAAAAGCTGATTGAAGATAGGATTAGAGGACAAGGACAAGTACAAGTATGTTAACCTGGGGAGCGCTAAAATTATGTCAGATCATTATTTCTGAATTGAGTAAGTCATTTGGAAAATTGGCAACCATCTTTTCTGTTAGTTAGACTTAACCGCGAAAAACCCCCTGAACTTTTGCCGGATCAATTTCTAATCTTAAGATTAAAACCAAGCAGGATATTATCAATTAAAATGAACAATTAAGTCAATGATTGTTAGTCAAGTACTTCGTTTAAAGTCGGACATTTCCTGTTAAATGGTAATTACAAGAAAATGTATCATAATATGCCAGCACCCGATATCTCCTATGAACTTGAGGCATTCTTTGCAGATAATCAAATATCCTTTTGTATCATCAACATTCTCATCGTCTTTCGGAGATAATCTGGCAACCATCTGTGCATATCGTAGCATAGTCGACCTATACCCAAATACAATATTACTTAACATCCTAAGCTCCTAGTTACATGTTATACACAGTTTGACGATGATCCCAATATTAATTTAATGCTGAAATCCTCTGAACATACATTCCTCCATAATAGACCGCACGCACACCAGACGGGAGTTGAGTTAGAGTTTTTACAGATAAAAGCCCGCCACATTCACATCCTTAAGCACATTGGCATTATCGTTTAGGACGAAATAGCAAGTGTAAATCTATTAATACTGAAAAGCAAGATTTTCTAGTTGTCATAGCTGACTAATCCTGCAAAGTACCGAAATAACATGTCCTGAGTTTAATTCTGAGGAAATTGTGGGTGTTTTGTTAGGATCCTGTATTCGAAATGATGCTTGTAGTTGAATTTGAATTGAATGCTTTAAACATGTGGAATATTCAAATGAAAGTAAGAAATGTGTTATTAATGAGAATTTAGTTGGGTTTTTAGACATATCATTAAAACGAACGTGGCTCAGTGTACACAGGATCCTTTTCTCACGCAATTAGCTACGCATCACGACCAACAATAAACTCGAACAGTGAAATTAGTTGTAGATTCTTTGAAATATCCGGAAAACTTATTTCAATTATTTCCTTTTCGAATACACAAGGGGTGAATAACTTTGTAGCATGAAGCGTCTCGTATATCCTTTCATGTAGCTCACTCAGCGCATTTCAGTTGCTCAAGTTTAATTGAAATTTTCTTTTCAAACTCCTTGCACAATTTTCCAGTTTTCACAAAAAACCCGGTAAATATGAATAGTGAACTTTTAATTGTACAAACATTGTAAGACGGTTGCTCTTGAGTTAAGGATGCTTATATAACAGCCAATCGTCGGAATGACGGAAAGGAGTAACCGGTTAAAAGGCATTTGTTCAAATAATTGTTAATGGTGTTTGTGTAGAGATGGAAAAGATTCCTTTTTGTGCTGCCGTAAACGAAAACATAATAGCCTTGTTTCGATCAAAGTTAAATATGAAGCACAACATTGTGTTGCTTTTTGTGTATTTTGTAGTTGCAATCATGCTTTTACATTTGGAAAAGAAATCGACGAAATTGCGTTCATTCTGGGCGGATAATTGAAATAATTGGACCGGAAACTGCCTGATTATTCAATTAAAATCCTACATAGAACCACTCATTCACTTCGGCAATATCACATGTATATAGAAATGCCAAGATGACATTTTTGTGACAACTAAAACTTCTCAAATTTGCACTTGTAATTAAACGTTTGCTTCACCTCAGTTCAGTTCGCGATACTGTCCAGGGAACGCACTCAACAACAAAAATGTCCTCAATATCCCGTTCCAATTTCCTGCAACGACTGATCACGGTTTTCCCGAATTTCCCTCACCAAGCGTTCTCTTGTGGTCTTTTTATTTCCCCCCGTGTTGGCATTACCACACCTGAGAGGTGAATTACAACAGGTCTCAATCTCACAAGTGTGCAATCTTGTTGGAATTGCCAAACATGAAAGGCGAATTACCTGTCACAATGTACCATCGTGGGTAAATTATACCTGATGAATAAGGTGGATTGCACATTTTATTTTCATATTTTGTAGCACTGAAACATGGTTCTGTCAATCTATAATTCATCTTCTAACGGGACTAAGCTTCTAAGCAGTTCTAAAAACGAGTAATACCGAATATTAGCGTCATAAAAAAGTATTGAGAACCACTGTTCAAACTTACCATTCATGTTTGGAAAACGATTTTTACTTTTTTTTGAGGTTTTTCCCTAGGTGGGGAGCATGTTCGCAAAATCAGCGACCCTGTTTTTGACACTTTTTGACATGCTATGGAGTTGTTAGCCTGCTAGTATTCGATTGAAAAACAACGCATTTTTCAGCTTTTTCCAGAGCTGACCTTTTATTTATGAGCTTTCACTCCTGAAAGAATAAAAGACCTTTTATTTATGAAAAAATAAACAAAACAGAGTTTAAGAGACAATTGAAGTTAAGTTAGTTCCTTAAGTTATATATTCAATATCCTTTGTAAGGAGTCTCCGCCCCATTTTCTTCAAAATTATCGGAATTTCGATCAATCCCTTGACTCAATATTCTCAACAGGTTAAGTGCAATCACGAAAAGAGCCGAACCTGTGAACAGCAACTAACGGGAAAAATTAACTTAATCAATTTCTGTGGACTCCCACCGAAAGTTTCACATACATAGAAGGTCTTGATGTATTATCTTATAACTCTTTGAGGACAATCATGTTGATACACGAAAAGGGAAAAAAGTGACAAAAAAACAAAACTTTTATTCTGCTTCTTCGTTAGTTTTTTAAATTTAATCCCATCTCAGAGATTAAATATTGCAGTCAAATCAAAAAACATCTCCAAATTTTTCCGTGAGTTTTCATTCCGGATTGCAAAATATTTACATTTTTGAAACATAAATGAATGACATTTGCAATGTCACAAAGGACTAGCCTTATTGATATTTTAACATGTCTTATTTTCTACGCTCCCATATGTTGCTGAAACGCACCTAAGACAATTTGAATTAGTTCGATTTTATGATAAATTTAAATAATTTCATAAGCTAGTTTTTCATACATTTTTCATTATGTTATTATATATACATACGTCATTATGACATGAGAAATCAGTTCTTATTTCATCGTCTGATTGAGCAGAATATCTCGATCTTTTTTTTACATAAGGTCAAACTTTGTTCCAAAATGAAATAAAAATTAGTCACTATTTTTGCTATCTTGATCTTTTAAACCGATGTTGTTCCTGATTGTCCTTTAAATATTATGCGAAGATGGTCTACCTTCTGTCAAAAAAGTACCGGGAATTCGTAAATAAAACACAAATTTTACATTTAAACAAAAATTTATTTTGGCGCCTTCATAGTATTCTTAATTAGAGGCTTTTTTGTCAGCATTTTCTGGGATCACCTTCAATCCACGCGCCAAATTCTATTTCATGGCTACAATGGACTTGAAACGTGTTCCACGGAGAGGAAATTTTAGTTTCGGGAACAGAAAAAAGTCACGCGGAACTAAATCTGGCGAATACGGTGGTTGATCGATGGTATTTATCGGATTTTTTGCCTTGTAATCGTTCACAATTGTAGCTTGATGCGACAGCGCGTTATCGTCCTGAAAAATCCAGGATTTGTTTGGTCATAATTCCGGCCGTTTCTTCAGAAGTTGTTCATGGAAACGCCTTAGAACGCTCAAATAAAACTCCTTATTCACTCTCTGACCCTGTGGAATGTACTCATGGTGAACCACGAAGATCGAAGAAAACAATGATCACCACCTAAATTTTCGACCGACTTTGACGTGCTTTCTTCGGTTTCGACTAATTTTTAGCATGCCAATCGGAAGGCTGTTGACTGACGAGAGTATCAAATACACCCGTGTCTCATCACTAGTTATGATCCGCTCCATGAATGTTGAGTCGAAATTTGAACGTTCAAGCATGTCCTAAGCGACTTGTTCACGGTATTGTTTTTGAAAAAAATTGATCTCTGTTGGAAGCGAAGCATCTCATGAACAAATGCTCAATCAAAATAGTACGAACAGACTGGTGAAAGATGTCTAGAATGGTGGCTATCTCTCTTAAGCTGGCATCATGATTTTTGACAATTTTCTTCGCCACATCGACATTAATTTCGGTTCGAGAAGGTCGTCAAGAACGAGGACGAATTCGTGCCTTCTTTTAACGCTTTGTATCAGTCATATGCAAAGGTTTTGGACAAAATTGAATCACCTCAAGCCTTTTCCAATATTTTCAATGCGTTAGCACAAGAAATTTCGATGGCAATACAAAATTTAAGGCAAACTCTTTGTTCACTAATGTCGTTCATGTTAAAAATCGACACGCACGAGGTTGACTGACTTAACACGCTACTGTAAACAAACTGGTTGAAAGATCGCGCTCAAACTGAGCATAATAATGAATGACAGTCCTACCCGCCTAAGAAAAAAGAAATTATAAATCCATTCAGCGCGGGCGTCTTAAATAACAATTTCCCGGTACTTTTTTGAAAGAAGGTATGTCCAGTTAAAAAGGTGTTTGTATCAGTGCAGTAAACAAAACACTTCTTATTCAGTTGACAGCAAAAAGAAAAGAGAGCATTCATGAAGCATTTAATAGTGTGGGTCTTACATGTACGCATTAAAATAGCATTCAAATGTCAAACGTATACTGTTGTCCGTTTGCAATAAATTTTGTTTTTCTTTCTAAGATATTTCTTCAGTGCGATAAATGATTACTGAATATTCATAAATAATGAAATCAACAGTCATTTATTTTATACCCAGCGTTGATTCTTCTATCACAAGAATCCTCGACATTTCATCCCCCATTTACAAGTCACGTTGTCTAGCATGGATGTTACTATTCATTTTCCAACAATCTCATTCCCAAGTTTATGCATGCAAGCAAACATTCCCATATCTCAAATGTTGTGATGTCGTGGCATGTCTTAACACCCAACTGGATGCATGCCAAATATATTCGGTGGAGCTTACACATTTTATGTTCATGGGGTTGCAAAATGATAGGGAGAATGCTTTTTGGAGTTCTCCTAAGCGGATTCGAACAGACTTTTTATTTCCCAGCGAAATTGAACTCATAAAGCTGTTTAGCAATTTTATTTTCAAGAAGTTCAGAAGTAAACTGCACATATTTGAAAATTTGTTCCGTAAAACTTTAGAAATGTTAAAGTACATTTTCTATTACGCGAGCGTGAATGGATCTACAACATGTTCTCGTTCGCATATTTGCTCGTATGCAAATCTGATTTCTCGTCACAAGGACATCTTTCGTTGGATTCAAGGTATAAAATTTGTGTTTTCATCTAACATTTCCGGCTGTTAAAATCGTGGCAGCTCATGCGAATACATTCACACGGAAGATTCGTATTCCATATTGCACACATTGGGCGCCAAATTATTACACGAACGTCAGGACCCTTTCTCAATATTCCTTGTGTGAGCTTCAGCATGCACCACGTCGAAATATACTGAACGTGTGTCAGTCAAAGATATGAGTGATGGTTGGATGCTTTTGCTTGTCTAATGATAACAAAAGTCATTCGGATCCTCGGTGCGAAATGAAAATGAAGGAGACGTAAATGTTTTGCTGCTCAGAATCCTGCAGAATTTATCTCATGTGTGAAGTGTTAGGATATCAGTTTGCACCTTTGAAAATTTTAGATGTATGCTGTTGGAAGGTATTAAATGTGTAGAAGTAGCAAATAACTTTGTCGGGGACTTAGCGGGTTAGGTCACATTAATATTTATTTAAAGTTCGAATAACTTTAGATCCTGACGATTAGCTGGAAGATTTGAATTCGAAATATTAATACAGAATAAATAAAGCAAGTGCAAGGTGTAATGTTGAAATATCGCCGGAATTCTATGTTGTTTTTTCAATGCTAACTTCAATATTTTGACGTGAAATTTGCCCATAAATTTATGCAAATTGCCTGATCCTTTAAAGTAGTGAAAACACTCAACAGGATATGCCTGGGGATCATTATTCGGATTTCTATTTTATTGCATGTAAATCCATGTAACAGTCAAAAATTCATTAGGATAACGTTCAAGGTGATTTTCTAAAATACTTTTGAACATTTCAATTATCCAATTGGTCCTTACTAAGGGTCCAACACCATGCCAGGACATAGCGCCCCATATTATTAGAGAGCCTTCGCTGTGCTTCTTTGTTTTAATAGTTTATAGGGGACTATGTGCTTCACCTTTCGGGCGTCTGACATAAATTTTGTCATCTGATCAAATTTTTCAATCTACTTTCATCGCTGTTAACGATTTTTTTCCGAAAATGGAGCGCTTTGTAAAAGTGAGTTCTGGCAAACTGCAACCGACGTCGTCTGTTTTTTGAAGATAATAAAGGTCGCTTTCGTGCCACACAACCATTTGGTTCAGCATTTTGTTATCTATATCTCACTGTTCTGGAGGATATTAACATTCTTTTATTCTCTTTTAATTTCCGTTGGATGACCCCAAAGGATGAAAATTTTTGTTTAAACGCGTAACGATTTTATTTTGATTGTCCCATTGCAAATAGCTCCCATCTTGAACTATTGCTAACTGCGAATAAACGGCTGGTATATTACAGTAAATTTCCAGGAATTTAACGAATAAATGTCAACTTTCATACATTTGATAGAATTTTATCCGGGCTGCATTTGGGGGCTTTGGTGGGTTTCATGCGTCAATGTAATCAATCCACTACACGGCTTGTTTACCGCTTTATTGAAAAATTTCACATCACTGGCTCAGTTGTAGATTAGTCGAACTCTTGCGAGTTGCCCCATCGCATAGCGGATAAAATAAAAATAATGAGATGAAGAATTTCACATCAAAATCTTGATTGGATATCGCGTAAGGTTCAATCAACTTTCAGACTCAACTAAGTGATCATGTTTTGGGTTCGAACTTTTGTGAAATGGACTGTGGACTAGTTGAAAGCCGAAATTTTTAAGTCAGGTGAAAGTTGAAATATTCAGAAATACTTTTCGAATGAAGCACATTTCTGACTTAATGACTTCGTGAATAAGCAAAACTGCAGGGCAAATTTATGATACATGGATTGTGTCTTCATGCATTGAAAAAATTATTTTTCGATGTCCTTTCCGACTTATTTTTCTATTTAGCTTAAGAAGGAGGCTTAGACCTTGTTTTCAAAAAGCGAAGATAAAAATCGCAAAACTGTTAATGACGAACGCGACAGGAAGTGGCTGAAAGAATATTTATGATCGAAACTGAAAATCAAAATAAAGATACAATGTTTGGTTTGAACAAAATGCCGCCAACTGCTTCGTATCTTTCAGAGACATATGTTATAATTAATCATTAACATAATCGACATACGTAATAATTTATAATATAACTATCCTGAAAAGTTGCCGGGGTGAGTTTTCTTCGAGAAATCAATGTCAACAGGACACCAAGATCGTACGATCATCCGCTCGTAAACATTTTCCTATGGCAGTAAATCAAACGTTCGATCTATGCGAATAAGCCAAAAACGATTTGCGATCACAGACGAACCATTTACCGCGCAATATGTTGGAGAAAGTATGACAAAATTGTATATCAAGGCTCCAGTCTATCCAACGAAAACCCGGAAGACGCTTAAACGATACCATTTTCCGAACATATGGTGTTATCGATTGTTCTCTTAAAAAGAAACAGAATTATATTAATTTCACCAGTGGTGTTCGTTTTATTCAAACTTAACAATCCATCGGGGCCTATTGTCAAACCCTATTTAGTATGGCTCATGCATCAGTGCCTTATAGGTTTCTCGGCAGCAAATGAGTTTTGGCCACTTTGTCATGAAAAAGGCACAGTCAATTCACTCTTGTTTGATTCCTTTGTGTCTGTCTCAATTATCTCTTGCACGTTGGTATGCACAGTTCTCTTTTGTTTGGGGTCCCATATTTTGGAAATTCAATCGCTCGAAGGTTTTTGATGCCGTTTTTAAATTTCGGGTGAAAATATACCAACGATCACTCCTTCACTGAGACAACTTGCGCTTTCTTCTCCAGGATGTCGCTTACTTTAGCGATGGAAGCGTTTCGATTTTATAAACATTATTCGCGTTGACAGTTGAACCAGACGACCTGTGGTCAGTCTCGTCATATTGAATGGCGTAGTGATTCGAACAGGTTATTTTTTAGGGTAAGGTACCTTATCATCAGCTTATTAACTGAATCCTTCTGGATTTGGCGTAGCTTATAAGCGAGATCAATTATCATATCATAATTACCATATGTCCAGCTTTAGGACTATTGTCTTTCCGGTAACCAAACAATTCCTTCTTTATTATTTAAAAGTCTGAGGCCTGCCTTCCGCTTCTTGCTGTCGATATAATGTTCAATATAATTTGGATGTTTCCATTTGCACGGGATTACAGCCCTTGTCATGTTAGGCAGAACTTTGTCATGTTTATTTGACGGAAATATAAGCTTCGACTGGTTTCTCTGTGTTGTGATTTAGAATCGTAGGTCCAGAATTTTAAGAGGTCTCATCTTCTGAAGCTTTTGTTGGCCTTTGAAATTTCTACGTGCATTGGTTTGAGCTTGCCTGGGTGATGCTGCTATTGGCTTCAGCTGGTATTGAGCTGCCAGGCCCCTTAATTTGCTGTCAAACATAAATGCAAGCCTTCAGTCGGAGGGTGGATTCCTGGTGGATTCACTGTGCCACCTGAAGTGCACGGACACTAACAATCTGGTTTACGGAGATTTCACCCTCTTGATTTCCGGGTACTGTAGATACACTGTTTTTCAACAGTCAATTCAGGATTAGGATTAGGATTTTTAAGGTCCGCTGGGCCGTGCTCATCTTGTTGTGGCAAATAAATTTCCAAGCAAAATTAGAATTAACTGCCTAAATTGATTGGAACGGAGTACCATGTCGGAATTTTCGGGCAGATTTGTTCATTATACATAGGCATAGGTTCAGTCATTGAACTAACCGGTCTTAAAGTTTCAAAAATCTAGAGTAGATTATTCTGTAACCCATCAGAAACTTCTTCCCATCCTTTAACGAACTGTCTGGATAGTTATAATTGCTTGAGCATAATTAATTGAACGAGTTATTGATGGTATATTTAGCTCTTGTACAGCAATATCTAGAGCTAGATACTATAGTTAAATTATCTTGGAAAGTTTCATTCCGTCTGGCGTTGAAATGTCGACCAGGTACACCTGTTACAAATAAAAATGGAACAGCAAAATGGTTGGAATTTCGGAACAGACTGACATTTAGATGAACGAACTGACTTTTTCACTCCACACTAAAACCATGATAAATTGCCGAAACTCGATAACTTTGTTCTGCAGTTTCCAAACTCACTCACTGGGTCCTTCATTTCGCAACATCTTTCGTACTATTTATCTTCGTCTCCTTCCTAGTTGTATTGCTCGTCCTCGTTGTGAAACAATGGCGAACTTTATATGGGTGTCTGCACTTTGCATAAACTTTGCAAATTTTCACAATTTTCTACTTATCCTTACACACAACAACAGGTGATGTATAGCGTACAGAGCTATGTATGCAAACGCGTGAAACTCCACCTCGAATGGCAAAGGATGTGTGCGCTGATGTGCGACAAGGGATGAGGTTGTGAAAAATTTACAAATTAAAGTTGCTCCAAGAAAAGTTATTTGCCAAGAACACTTGATTGGTGTAAGGTGAGAAGACATTTGTGGCTCGCTGTTCATTAAGTTAAGATGTATTTAAAGAATAAGTGATTAAAGTGTATTGTTTCAAGTTTTAAGATCAAGTCATTTAGCAGTTGACTCAGGGCAAAGGAACACGGTCCCAAGGAAAATCGAGATTCTGGCTCAAGTTCCTCCCGAACTTTCTTGTGGTTTCGCGTTGCTATTGTGCCAAGTTTTACACAATGCCGGGAAAGTTTTTCGTATAGAAAAGAGATCCGTTTTTGTAAGAACATCCAAATGCTTGCTTCATTCAAAAATTGTTTTATTGTTTTTATTACCTCCAAGCCAAATGATTCGCCTTTGTTTCGACAGTCTCTATTGTGCCATAATGACGCTATTTATTTGGGATCCATGTGTGCTTCTCCGATTATTCCGATCAATTTATCCCGAAAGATGTCAAGACGCCTAAATATTCTCCATTTGAAAATTCTCAAATAAGAACAAAAAAATAAGTTTCACTCAAAAAATTATGCAGAATAACGTCTACGTGTCATCAGTGCGTCTACAAAATATCAAATCTTCAATATTGGTTAGTATTCCTGTCATCGCATTTAATAAGTTTCAAGGGAAATGAAATTATTCATGAATTCCAAGAAAAACTTTCAACCACATATTCTGTCAATAAAAACAATGAATAAAGTTTTACTCGGCTCCTTCATTTTTCCACGAACTTTTGACATTAACAATTTTTTTCGTTCGGATGTCTCCCTACATCGTTTTCGGGGTCATCGTTGGTTGTTTGCTTTAAAGATGAAACGATAGAAAAGTTTTTTCCACTTCTATCTTTCTATTGGCTGGAAGATGGATACACATTAGAGAGAAAACTTTTAGAATGTATATAATGTGTATCCGAATAAAATGTTTATTAACTCCTTAGTCCAGAATTATTGAAAGAATGACAGGATTATTGCAAATGATTTGAAGGTTGTGATTTTGCTCTTTTTTATCTCTATTTTATCTTTATCTCTTTTTTATAATATACGATTTTTGTTTTCCAAAAGGTTTTGCAAGGTTTGTGATCCTTTTAGGCATATCCCTTTCAAAAGCATACTCACACTCTTTTTAAGCGTAACCTCATGGGAACCATTTAAGACCAGAACTTTCAATGATTTTCTTTCACTACACAAAGTTTGCAAATTATTGTCCTTAACCTTTAATCCCTAAGGGTACACCTGATTTTATTGCCGGTAGTTTATTCATTAACATTTTTGGACTAACATTTCGGTCCCGATACGGACGAGCACTCCACTCTTGTTCCAAAAAATCTTGCAAACGGTCTTCACGCATTGGTCTAATTGACTGATCTGATATGACAATCATAAATTTTCAAAAAACGTTTCAGCTTACCCATAAGTTTCTTGGCCATTCCTTTTGAAGCGATGTAATCCTTAGAAACCTTCAAAAAAAAAAAAAAAAACAAAGCTCTACAAGATTTTAGGTATCAAATGATTGCTCCTTGTCGCTGGGGTCCACCGGGCGGGCCCTCTTTTATTATTCTCAAGGATGCGTTTCGACTGTATGCAGACATCTTTAACTCGCTTTAATCCTTCTGACGCTTTGCATCTTTTTCTGGATGCAAATTTTATGTTAAACAAAATTTTTTATGGTAAATGAGTTTCAACACAGCCGACCAGATTAAATGTTGAGAAAATGAACACAATTATGAGATGATTTCATCAAAATATATCCAGGCTTTGTTATAAGGGTAATGAATTCGGACAGGCGTGTCTCTGACGAACGCAAAATTGGAGGAAAAGCAGGACACGATCCGCTGCGAGGACGAGCGGCAGAACGCAGCGATGGAGCTCTAACGAATAGGAACGAGAGGACTGTGATTTCAAAAAAATCACAATCAATATACGGCAGAAACATCTACAAATTACTAACAGGATACATATCCTACCTCGTACCATACATAAAGTTGCTATGTTTATGGAAGTTAGATTGCGGGACGCTATCAAATCAACCAAGACTTTTCGAGCTAGAGGAAGAAGCAGCAGAAATCAACTGAGATGCCATTGGATTGAGCGAAACCAGAAGAAAGAATGAAAGTCTATTAATGGGGAATTGATTCGGGAAATCTCTTGTTGCCAAAGGGCACACAATCATGTAGAACTAGAGGAGTAGGATTTCTAGTAAACAATAGGTGGCGGAACAAAATAGTCAGTGTAACAAGGGTCTCAGATCGAGTAGCCAGTCTGACAGACTCTACACTAATCAAATTATTCAGGTTTACCAACCTACGCCACACTGTAGAAAAAATTGAGGAATTCTACAACAAGGAAAGACCAAGAAGTGCTGGTAGAAAAATTTGGACTAGTACAATTAAATCAAAGAGATGAACGACTAGCACAGTTTGCCCACCACCACGCTCACTTCATCAAAAATCCTTCTTCAAGATAAACAAACAATGAATATGGACACCCAATGGGGTAACAAGAAATGAAATTGATTGCATACTTACCAAACACCAAAGAACTGCCAAAGACGTTTCTGAAGTTAACAGTTTTAAGACAGCAAGCTATCATCGCTTGGTCATAGCGAAAACCATCCTTCACTTAAAAGCAGGAAGACGCAAACTGGCCAGGAAGACTTTTAAACCCGGCTTTAACACTGAAAACATCAAGTGTAATATAGAGAGTAACCAAAGCCCTAATAAATGAAGAAATAAATTGTGAAGATATCAAGAAGTACGGCGAAAGACTGGTGGAAGACTCCATTACAAACAACAGAGGCCTCAAAAAAGAAGCGATAGCCGTAAATCACTGTAAACCCCCGACTCACTGATAGACAGGAAGTAATTGAGCCAATTCATCAAATCGTACCAAGACCTGTATAAGGCTCCAGATTACTCGGATTTTGACTTTATATCGACAACTGCTCTTTCTGCAACCGACGATAATGCCCTGAATACCCTAATGAAAGAGGTCGAAATGACTAACAACTCCATAAAAAACGAAAAAGCAGCAGTTAATGACAGTAGCACTGGTGAACTGTTTAAATACGCAGGCAGAAAACCTGAAAACTACTGGCGAAAATTTACAGAAATTGCATTAAGGCCAGGTTCACAGGTTCATAGGTGCTAATCTAATACTGATCCACAATAAAGGCAGCAAAGATGACATCAGGAACTACAAGTCAATAAGTCTACTATCGGTCCTCTACAAAGTGTTTGCGAAGCTCATTAGCAACCGAATACAAACAGCTTTAGATGCCGAACAGCCACGGGAGCAGGCTGATTTCTGAAGTGGATTAAACCCTAAAGACAAAGAGCGTGAACAACCCCTAGCACTGGCCTTCATAGACGTTGAGAAAGCCTCCGACTCAAAATTTACTGATGCAAAAATAAATGTATTAATAGCACAAGGCATAGACTAACCAACCGTGGATGTACAAGCTAACATCTACCACAATGCCAGAGCAAAGGTCAAAGTACTAGGAGACTCTCCAGAGTTTTCCACACAAAGAGGAGTAAGACAGGGAGACATCATATCACCAGTGCTCTTTAATGCCACATGAAAGGGCATCTTCCGAACTCTACATTGGGAGAATTGAAATGAACTGAAGAACTGAACATCGATGGTGAGCACCTCAACCACTTGAGTTCCGCTATTGACATAGTCCTTATAGCCAACAGCCAGGAGGAATTACAAGAACAGCTGAATGAACTCAACGCGAATAAACCCAAATTAACCTAGGCAATACAAAGATCATATTCAACGATTATATAAGCACGCAAGGATATCCAAAAGTGAACAAAACCACACTAGAAATAGTCGAAGAATATGTATACCTTGTTCAGCTAATACAGAAATCCGATTCACTACTACCAGAAATCAATTGACGAATCAAGATGGCATGGAGTGCTTTCCTGAAGAACTCGATTATATTCATGTCTAAAATGAAGATGTACCTGGAAAAGAAAACTTTATACCAGTGTATTCAGTCCTGCTATACGGTAGTGAAACTTGGACGCTAACAACAGAAATAACAAGGAAACTCTAGGTTACTGAAAGAGCCAAGGAAAGATGCATGCTGCGCTTTACTCGAAGGGATCGCAAGAGACTTTCGTGGATACGGACAAGGACCCAAATCACAAACGTCATTATAGAGCGAAATTCTTGAAATGGCGATGGGCCGGTCACTTGGCGAGAATGATGGACGGCAGATGGACGCGAGGATAATAACGTAGTGGTACCTAAGAGGAATCAAACGATCGAGCGGACGCCTAAAGTTTTGATGAGACTGTGATATAAAGAAAATAGCCAGCACATCTTGGATGAGAAAAGCTGAAAATAGGCAGACACGGAAAGCAATGAGCAGTCAGTATGTAAGGGATGCGGCATGAGAACTTAGAAGTAAGGTTAAACAAGCTGAACGTGATGATGACTATGCGAAAAGGCATACGACTAGGACTGCCGGAACAAATAAAAAGATGGACAGAATATACAACAGAACAGAAAGACAACAGAAAATAGGTCGTTGCTGGTCAAAGGACTCAAACGCAAATTACAGAACTCACATTACAGAACGCAGCAAGAACAGCACACTGAATACGCAGACAGACTACGCTAAGAAAACAAGGTACATTCAAAGCACAGAACGCTAGGCATCCTGCAAAAGATAAGGGATAATGTAAATAAAACGGCCATCAAGACGAAACCAACTTAAAACGGGGGATACAAGGGAAGTTTATTACAAACCAATGTGCAGATATTTCACGCTCAGAAAGGACAACAATGTTGATGATTGAAAATAATGTCGCATATTACAACCACATTGAAAAACAAAGGAACACACTGCCTAAATATCTCAATCCTTACGTCCCTATCAGATCGGTTATCAATTACAGCCCAGTCAAGACACAAAAACTAGCACGACTCCTAGCATTAGTATCGAAAGACATTCTAGATCTTGAAGACATACCCAGAAGAAAATCAACAGAATCTAGAACGATGGACGACCACTACGGACTCCTTTCATTGGAAATCACCGACCTTTACACATTCATAACCGTGGGTAAAACACTTACTCTCCTAAAAGAAAAAATCCTGGGTAACAATAGCCGAAGTCTCACAGAAGAATTGGTAAATCTCATCAGGACCAAGTTCCAGCATAGTTACATGGAGTATGTGAAGAAGATCTACGTTGGACAGATGTGTCATGCGAAACCCAATATTTTCCATTATATCTGAAGTATCCTTGGACTGTTCCTGATCTGGACAACAAACAATATGTGAACAACTTCTGAATAATCATCCCACACAGAAGTGAATAAGGCAGACAAACTGCTCACATATATGAGCAATATTCACCATAAGTCAGGGTCACAATGCAGAAACAGATAATGGTAGAACTTAACTATTAAAACCTGACCACCATAAGGCAAAATAGAACCAAGAAACTATGCCAAGACCATCATAAAGAGAGCAAAGAGTCAGAAAATCAACTGCTATGCACCACACACATATAGTCAATGTGGTGCCATTAATGACCATATGTAATATGATGTGATGACAATGTATATTACCACCATACATAAAGGACCATATATATTATGGTCATTTATATATAATCTGGTAGTCTGATCATCCTGGCCAACTGAAACTTTGCTGAGTACAATTTGAGAATACAGACACTAAAGTTCCTGCCCTAGGAATCCTGTAACTTCACCATCAAACTGAACGATATGCACAAGATCCACAGAATCGGATACGAAGAACATGATAGAAACGAACTAACCGTATAATACAAGAAAAAACAACAAACTAAAAAAAAACAATAAACAGACATAAAGGCGCTCACAAATGAATTATATTTGCAACTATAGGCCAGGAGACACACAAAATTGTAAACTTCTTCTAGGAATACGAAAAACAAACCGACATCCTCGGAAAAAAAATTTTCACCAAATTTTGAAATCGCATCGATTGCGGGCATACAAACCTACATGCAGGGACTGCCACATGACAAGCAAATCGACAACTGCACACTACGATCATGTATGTTGGTTTCTGCACAACAAAACACACTTGAAAAATGCAACACCCCTACAAACAATTAGACACGCAAACCCAATAATATTGCAAATCCAATGACACTAATACACAACCAAAAGAATGGACTTAGACTAGATTTCATTATTAAAAACTAGAAGTCAACAAACAAAGAAAAACAACCCTTAAAAATAATCAAAGAATAAACAGTGTTTAAGCCCAACACCAAAATTTAATCCTCGTTACAATACTTTATCTCACCTCGTTCAAATCCGCCTTTATAAAAAAAGAGAACATGTCAAAACTGACGATCCCATTTTTCCGAACCTAATTTGCGCCTAGTAAAAAGCTTTACATGATCAAAAGGACCTCAAGAAAAGCTGCAAGTTGTCGTATACTGTCAAAATGTGGCCTGGAGGATAAAAGGTAAGGTTCTACCAAACCCTACCACTGCAACACCAATAAAAATTTTGCTTACTTTTCCATTAATCAGATATCTGTGAAGTAGGAGCAGATTCTGGCAAAGTTTAGCCATAACCAGTGCTGATACTTCAGAAAAACTCCCGATCTAACGATATTTGACCAAAATAAGTCTGGTATTCTTTGGGTTGGGAAGATTATTCTTATTTTAGCATAAAACAAAAATGCGCCCTCAAAGCCAGTTGTGATATTTCTATCTCTGTCTGAGAGAAGCCGCAGACAAGTGTACGCGCTTCTGTCACTTACGCTTTGCTCTTGGATTTGTTTATGCTATCGCGTATGCATTTATTACGAGAGTGCACGCAAGTTTGCGCTCCGTAGTTAAATGAAAATTTTGTTGTATTGACAACCCATTATTGAATGGGTTTATTAATCATACCTAGAAATGCTACGATCTCAAAAATTTTGACGGCTCACGATTTTGATGGTTTTGCGTAAAATTTAATAATGCTATTACATAATTGATAGAAAGGACCAAGACTAGATACATCTCGAAAAAACTAGAAATCATTCGACGCAGAGAAACAATCAGAAAAATAACTGCGAGACAGTATTTGACCATTCTCAATCCAATTATTATGCAAATCACAGAACACCCTGACGAAACTAGGAATGCCAATTTTAGGAATGCAAACAGGAAGCCAATATAGATAATTGCCAACCAAAAAACCCTTATTAACGCTCAAATCCTATCCATCCATCCACAAGAAAGTTTTATCTTGATTTTAAGGTTTTGGAGTTATTCATCCCCACAAGGACCTCAAAACGAGACGAAGATTGTTGAAAACAGCCAAAACTCATCCTCAAAGAAAAGAAAAATAAGGGAAAACAGTAACAACAAAAACCTACGATAATGAGTTTTCCTTCTTTTTCTTCTAGGAAGACCCTTAAACCTGCTTGTTCTGCTCTTGTTCTATTCTTGGTTTCTTTAGTACTATAGCTCACGCACTGTTTGGAGAGTGCAATGAATGTTATCATTGCAAAGGCGCATTTTCGCAATCATTTTGTTTTTACTCTTCGGAATCCTTCGCTAAAGACCACCATCACAGTTTAACCACTTAAAAGTGCTTGTACCTCAGAGAAGCATCACAAAAAACAGGAACGAATACTCTTTTTTTGTATTTCAAATACTTGATATACGCATTAACGAGCTTTGTAAGAAAGAGAGCTTCACAAATAAACGAAGCAAGAGATCATGAGGGTGAGCTTTCTGAGCCTAATTCGATGTGTGAGTGATATTTACGTTGCAAGATTCGTCTGAATAAAATTAAAATAATGTATGAGTATCACTTTGAAATGAATTTTGAAGCGCATTTCTGCGCAGCTTAATGTTTATGTTCTTCCTCCAACAAGTGGTACCCACAAATACTATTACATTTAAATGTCTTCTGATGACTACCGTTAGATTTGTGGTTTTTTTTCCAAGGGTTAACATTAGAGAGTAGATTTTTTGGCCCAATTTTTGGGCCAAAAATAATACAATGCCAAAAGTTTTGGCACAGGAGTATATAGGTTTTGGACCCGTAGTCCTGATCAGTGAGTTCAGAAATATCCAACAATAGTTTTTACAGATCTTGTCTGAATATCTTCTGATGATAAGTATCCTTCTTTTATTTGATGGTTTCTGTTGGATTAGTTTAATTTTGACTTATATTTGTAATAGTTCTCATTGCACAATCAAACTCAATCAAAACGATAGTATGCTTCCTTTTAATTTTGTAACTTTTTTTTACGAAATCTATTTTTGAAATTTCAAATTTCCGTCGGAAGAAAATAAAAAATTTACAAAATTAACTGAAAAATGAAGAAAAAGTGGTTTATGTATGCTTCAATATATTTTATAACCCAGGTATGCTTGAGAAATATCTAGACCAATATCTAGTGGAGCCTCTTCAATATCTAGGTAAGCTTGACCATTATGCAGGAAAGCTTGACTGACTGACTCAAGAATAGTCGGTCAAGCTAACTGACCCAAGGATAGTCGGTCAAGCATACACAGATATTGCCCAAGCCTACCTACATAGGAAGTGAGTGGGAAGACATTCTATCAAAATTACTGAGAGATAAAGGACATACATTGAATTTCACTGTACTCCAGCAAACCAAATATACGGTGAAATGATTACGTGTGAAATACGGTTGTTGGTGAAATATCCCGAATCCTTAATTTTGCATTGTAGTTTATTATCAATAGCAGCGATATGGAATGGAATTTCAGAGCCTTCTCCTTGTTAGACGCTTTGCGTCCAGGTATCATCTACAAAGTTCGCCTAGACAGCCGCTACTTTCCTAGTTTTTGAACATGCTCAATCTAAAAGACGTAAATTTACGTATATAAACCATTGTCACACATCTGTTATGTATTATATAACTCATTGATTTAACAGTCTCCGAATTATTTTATGATATGCTTCAGCAATAGTTTCCTTTTGTTTTTCTTCCATTTATGCACGCTTATAAACCATCAAGGATAAATAAGTAATATTATGCTTTCATATAAAATATATTCGTTTTCATAGAACATTAATATTTATCTCGACCTCTACGATACTCATAGTAAACAGGATACTGCCTTCAATTGCTTTTACATCGATAACCACGAAGGACACAAAGCTTTCGTGCGATATTTTCATGAATCAACACTAATAAGCTCACTATGAAAAAACTTGTAAATAGGAGTAGCCTAAGCAGACATCAATAAAAGTACCCAAAAAAACAACATCCATCATGTTGGTGGTGCGAATCGATACGTTCCAGCCAAGGAATTGGCTTCTGATGAGATTCAACAGCGACGCTCATTTGAAACTGGCTTGTGCTGTTCCATCTTTCTTGCTAATAATGCAAACATAGCTTCATACATTATGTAACTCCAAAAAAGCGCTCACACATTAATGAGGCTTCACTTAGCAAATACAGCGAGCTTTACTGACTAGAGAGCTTGAGTTTGACAGTTAAGCAACGAGTTTGACAGTTATGCAACGTACGTAAGTAGAGAGATTGTGTTGTTCTAGATTCCTGAACTAAAATGTATGTGAGAATGATTTGTCCAGTGTGAAAGTATATGTGAGTCATTGTGTAGGAATACAAAATTTGAGAGAATAATAATTCGCATCTCTCCACACGTTTGTCTCTATTTCCTATCGCAAACAAGTTTTATTTCGCAAAACCATTGCATCAGGAAAATTTTGGTCTAGTTTCATTAGTGGCGTGTTAGTGCTAGTTTGTGATAACGCTTTGGAAGTTACTAAGGGAGTCAAGTGTGAAAGATTCCCACGTGCAACTGTGAAGGATCAAAAATTAGGCAAAAAGGCTATTAAACGCAAAAACTTCATAATCAAGGATAGTATTTATTTTAAAACATAGAAATAGGAGAATTAATTAATATTTAAGATTTCGCAGACTTTTAAAATTGAAGTTAAATATTGGTCTATCCAGCTTTCATTTTACTTTGCATTTTTAAGGAAATCTGGTTTGTGATCATTGATATAAGCAAGATCCTTGGTAAACGACAGACTTAAAAACTGTACCACGTTATTTTTCTGTGACAATGCTTCGTATTTCAATTGCTTATTGAAAAATTTTCTTATTTTCCGACATCGTTTGTTCCCATGCCGCATTCTTGGAAAAACCTCGTACTTAGAATACAAAACTCTGCAGGTTTCACATTTCTTAAGAGCTTTACATTTTCAGTCTTCCTCCGTTTTTCGTTCGGCACTTTCAACACTACTTGTGTATTACAAAATATTGAATAAAAACATTCGTAAGATCTTGAAAATTATTATTTTGTATCCTTGGTTTGCTAGCAAGGGATTCGGAGACAAAAAATGACAAGTACTTCTGATTCCTTTCGGGCAACTTGGCCGTTATTTCTTTTGGTCCTACTCACTTCGAGCTACTTATTGTCTGGGAGTTTTTTTTCCCGCCATATTTGGTAACCTCCTCAGATAGTCCTTTCAGTCTCCTTCCATTTACATTTATATCGTTTGCATTGCTAGGAGCGAGCACTTACGGAAAACGAATAGTAATAAGCTAGCTGCGGGCTTAAGTTGACTGGAAGATCTGTAAGCTTTCATCCTGATAAGGTTTTTCGATGGGAAGAACTTGGAGAAAAACTCGAAAGGATTTCCGTGGCAGAAGCTGTTGAACTAAGCGGAATGTAATTGTCTAACGAGGAGTGTTGGAGGACGAGAATAGTTCTGCGATTGCACTGGCGAATATTGAATAGGTTTGCGTAATATTTCATCCTTTTTCATGGTTCGTTGCAATCTAGGACAATCATCATAGCGCTTGAGGTGAGTTTGTGAGTGGTTCGTCGAATGCAATCGATTTTAATAATAATTTGTTTGTTATTGTTGTCCGTTGTATCCAGCAAATGGAAAGAGCTTGACTTCACTTAATAATTGCTTTCATGCGCTCATCACTTCAGCGAGTCCTTCAGTAAACCGTAATAACCAATATGTAAATTATATAATCAGCATTCAGTTCGGATTCACCATGAGAAAGTCATTCCGATTCAAATGAAATCAATCACATAACAAACGTGACCTCCTTTCTTTCGGAGAGAAAAAAA
The DNA here is from genome assembly GCA_954870665.1 of Stratiomys singularior. Taxonomy (NCBI): domain Eukaryota; kingdom Metazoa; phylum Arthropoda; class Insecta; order Diptera; family Stratiomyidae; genus Stratiomys; species Stratiomys singularior. The sequence continues at coordinate 26,058,918 of OX940878.1, read as the reverse complement.
AAAGATGTCCTTCAATAGAATTTAATTTTGTTTCATTGTATTGTAGATGTGTTTGTTTATAACAGGGCATTTCATCTCACACTTTGGAAAATTTGCATGCATATTTGATGTGTTTTGTCCAGGACATCTGTTACCAATTTTTAACGGAGTCATTCTCCAATTTGCATGATATTTTACATAAAGGCAACACACAAAATGGGAAATAGGGAGAGAACATGAGCATGTAGTTGACTCGTTTTATTTCAATCAAAGCAAAGGATTCGATATCAGATTCTGTTTTCACCCATACTATGGTATACTGTAGCATTGACAAAGGAGTTCGAATTTATTTGGACAGATGCGGGTGGGGGAGTTGGAACGCTATTTATTCACTGTTGAATGAAATGAAATTTATTTTTGATTTAAACGAATACTGGAAATCAAAATTTCAAGGAGAGTCCTTTCGGTTATTTGTTCTTTATTCATTTTTGGAATATTATCGACGAAGTCTAGGGAAATTCTTTTTTATCGAATTGAGGAGCACAATAGCATATTTGATTGAATACCAAGATATATGCTGCGGCGTTGGCGGGATATCCATTATGGTATTCCGCAAGTGCCAATCTGGATACCTCAGAAATTTTGAAGGAAAAGATTCTTGACTAAAGCTGGAAAGAAGAAAATATTTAACTTAAGCATTTTTTTAGGGTATTGGAAGTTTCATAAAGTTGAGTTACATAAATAAGTTTACATAAAAGTTATTAAAGTCTTTCGTAAATTAAGGGTTTGCTCTTAAAAATAACTAAATAACTCAACAAAACTAGATAGAAGAATACAACTCCTATATTAGGCGTTTTTCTCGGTTTTGACATTACTGAGGGCGGCTCCATACACAGGAGAACAAAACTCCAAGTCCGCAAAGTGAAGTCTATTGTCTGCGGAACTTTGAACCTGAGGCATGCACCCAAAAACTAAATAAGTTCACTGAAAAGACGAGTCTTGGAGTATATTACAGAAGCAAACATGAAGGAGATCCATCCCGGGTAGGGTATAATCACGAGTTGTACGAACCTTTTTTGACAAGTAACCGGTCTACCAGACTATACAATTGCTGAAGCTGCAATGAGCTGGCCATGTGCAGCGGATGAATCAGAAACGGATACCCATGAAAACATTTGCAGGAAAATTTGAAAATCAAAGACGAGTGGAAAGCTCAGGTACTGCAGATTGTACTCAATCGACGAGGATAGTAAATGTCAGCTTGAGCTTTGTAATTGAAGGAGGCAGTCAAAAGGCAACTGTTGGAGTCAAAAGGCAGTCAAAAGGCATCACAGAGGAGGGGATGCCTCCATCACAGGGGGGCATACGATCACAGGGCATGTCATTACAGGGGGTTCACACAGGAGGGGAGGATCGAATGGGTCTGTCGCGCAATAAAGACTGTATTATTTGCTCCACGGTGGCCTAACGTCTCAGATTATGCTTAGTTTGTCGGGCTTTAGCTGGCAAAATCTGTGTTGAGCCATCTTAAACATTGACATTACAGGGGAAGAGGGACGGAACAAAGGAGGAATACTTTGAAAGTAATCTTGATAGGTTTGGCTTAAGGTATATATCAAGCTGCAACAAAGGGTTGTTGCAGGAAACGAAGGCCCGAGAGAGGCTGTACTGCTAAAAAGAAAAAAAGCAACATAGGGTAAAATGCCTGTTTTGAGCCCCCTGATGCAAACTTTCAACTTTACAAATGCATGATTTAGAATGGAGAAAACGTGAAACTAAAATGAATTTTTATGAAGTATTTTGAGTGCCGCGAAAGGTTTTGTATATATGTTTGAATTATGGAATCAACAAAAAGTTCCAAGCCTCCCGCACTCAAATTTCGAGCCTCCTGTTATGGTGGTTTTGAACCCTCTTTTTAATTTTTAACTTCGCAATCAGTTGTACTTGATTCAACGCAGATCGCATTCAATCAAAATTGGAACTAAATATCAATGCTTATTTATTTTCTAACGCATTTCGAATACAAAATTTAAAAAAAAAACACATAAATATAAAATAAAAGAGACTCAAGGTCCTATTAAATATTCTCTATATCCTTTGTTATTTTTTGGCTTCCTACCTTTTCCCCCTTTTGAGTTCTTCCTTTTTTCATTTTCCTCTTGTCTCTTTTTCAATTCTCACTACTCCTCTTGTTTTTGTTTAGCAGCCCTTTTGTTTTCAATCTGGGGATTTCGATTACGTTGTTATGATAAGACTTTACCTTTCCGTGTTTCTTTTTCCTGTTCCTGTGGAATGCAACAAATTTCAATCAAATACAAAGTACAAAATTTACTTATGTATGTATTGATGTATTTCCTTTCTTTTATGTATTTCCTTTCCGTGGTTTGACTTGATTTTCTCTGGAAAATTATTCTTGTGAAGGTCCCGTCAGAGTTTCATGTATTGTTGGAAAAACATCATGTTAATGTCCAGGCTGAGTTTCTTTGTCATAACCAACATATTCCAAAATAAGTTCCCGATCATCAGAAACATCATACTTGCAAAGTACTTCTTGATCTTGGAATCCTTCACAACGTTTAAATTTTTCGTACGTTCAGTACAAGATAAGGAAGTATCTTGTCCAGAATAGATGCAAGATCTAGTACGAAAAGATACATTCAATGAATTCTCATTGAATGTGTATTGCGAGCTACTGAAATTTTTGAAAAAATTCACATTCTCAGAGCCAACTTATACCTGGAAGTCTCTAAAGTTTTTGTTGTTTCCTAGAGGTTTTTGTCCTTCATTGGCGCTACGTGTGCTTGCCTTTGGTTCGGTATAACTGGCTTGGATTGATTTCCCAAGACAGTTTGGCATTCGGATCAAATGGATATAATCCCCAAGTTCGAAATTCATTTACAGTTTTTTCCCCTTTGATGTAATTTTACACAACTTCCTGTAAAAGTCGTGCTAAATCTTTTTGACAACTTTTCGTTGATAATATGTCCCATCCTTGCGAGTGAAGTATTTTGTCAACAAATTTTAATGGGTGGGAAGAGAAAGCATCTGCAGACTGCAATTCTCTTGGAATTTGGGTTTAGACAAGTCAAAATTATCTTTAATTCTTCACATAATTTTTTTTTGATAATAAATGATATCTTGGATTGACTTGTTTACTTATAAACCCAAAGGATCAAAGGATTTTTAACCGGCTGCAGAGAACATACGTAAGCCTTACAGTAACGTACATGACCATAAGGTTTTCTTTCACCGGTCTTCTATCCATTTCGCACTCGTTTCTATACGAATTTTCTAGAATTTTATTGCTTCATCGATTAAAACCTTTCCTCTACGTTTTCCCTTTAAGGACTTCTTCTAATCGCCTAATTCTTCACAGGTATTTTTTGCCTTCCTGACATCCTGACACAAGAAACTGAAAGTGAAGCTACAGAATTTATTCCGCAGTTTATTTCAAGCCCTGGGGGCTCGAAACGAAAAAATAATGTCAAATCTCAGAAGCTTCTAGTCGCCTCTTTTATATATTTAAACCAAATTGTTTAGAATATGTACATTTCATACCTTTATTATTACTTATAATTTTAAATCCATACGATAAAAAACTACTTAAAAAGGGTGCTTTTTCAGAGATATAAAACTTGAAGCTGGCAACACCTTTTATTGCTAAGTATAGTGTGACAGCTGTCATGCTCTTTACAGTTAGTTTTGCTTGCCTTCTTATTATGAACAGGTTGACGCTTGAGCATCGTCTGTAAAGGTAGCATATTTATTTCGGAAAAAATCGGTTCTGGTCTAGAAACGCATCGCACTCACTCTCAATTTTATGGCCGAGACAACAGTCCATCAACACAGTTAATTCGAGTAACAGTGTTTCGTTTCCGCACTATGTTCGCTCTCACTGATAAAACGCAACCATTCCGACGTCGAGTGCGTAATGAAGGAACCATAGCAGCTGTAGAGCGTAGAGCGATGTTTTTTGCTTGAATGGCTACGTCAATAAACAAAACTGTCTCATTTGGTTGTCCAAACATCGTTTGGCGGTTGTCCAAACACCGTTATATCTGGAGAAAGTCACTGTTTGTTGTGTTTTATGGGGCGGTGGAATCATCGGTCTATATTTCTTCAAAAGTGTTGCCCGGAATAGCATTACAGTCAATGGGCACCGTTTTAGATTCATGATCAATGATATTATCGTTCCGAAATTGACTTCATGATCCTTGTACTGCAGCCGAATTTAGGTTTCAAGAGGATGGGGCGACATATTATACAGCCACATTGACTTTTCCAAAAAAATATCTGATAGGCGCCTAATTTCTCGTTTTGGACCTGTGGATTCGCCTGTAAGATCTTGTGATTTAACACCGCTGGACTATATATCATGAGATACGTCAAATCATTCGTCTACGCCGACAAGCTCAAAATGCTTGACAGTTTGGAAATATTGAAATCCAAATATGGCCCACATTATTGGTGAGGGAAATCGAAAATTGGAAAATATTAGTATGAGTTTCAGACTTTTCCTCTTACATCCTATAAAGGTGAAGGAACTATGATAGCTATAAATTATTAATTCTCGGAAGTGTCAAAACTAATGGATAGGAAGGTTACGTGCTCTTCTTCAAAATCTCGGTACGTCTATTCAACGTAGGTGGTTCAATGCTTTCAGTACAAGCAAGTTTCTGTAGATTTTCAGTGTATATATAGAAGGATTTGATGAAATGCATTTTCAGACATCGATTTCGTCTAACTTGAAGTTGAGTCTTTAGTGTTTTGCATACGGGCTCGAGACAGGAGCTCCTGCAGTTTGTTTTCATTGTGCGTTTGGCAAGGCTTCTTGAATAAAACATTTCCTATTGTCCTATTCAAAGAACGTATTCCTTTCATCGAGAAGGACGATTTTATATTCACGCATGAGCAATGGATGAATTGGTTCATAGATAGCACGGTGAGGTTGATAGATGAAGAACCTCGATGCAATATCGTGTTACTTTTGTAAGTGAAACAGCGGCCGATTCTTCCAGTGATGGTAGCGTCATGCGTGTCACTAGTTTTGTTACCTAAGTTTTACATTTGCTTTACATCTTTACCTTAGTTTTACAACATAATACTGAAGTTTGAGTGGTGTTGTTGAAGGTGGTCCTAAAATAAACAAAAACAGTCATTGCCAACTGCCAACTGCCAACAACCATGTTCGTGGAAGTTGTTTCCACCACAAAGGGATTTGGATATTCTCCCGCCTGGATAGTGAAACATAATGAAACAAAAAACTCTCAAGTTCTTTTCTGAGCAGGGAGTAATACATCATCCCTCTGTAGTTTGACAGCTCATAATTCAAGACTAAAATATCTTAGGTTGATAAAGAGTGGGACCAGAAATTCTAAAGGATTAGAGAACAGGGCGTCTTGATAACACTGACCACTTGATGTTTCAAGATGATGCTGATGGCGTGAGGTTAAACTGGAAGACATCAAGTAATACATTCTAGGATAGTCCAAGAGCATGAATGGTATGGTTATTGGTAGGTTGCTTGTAGTTGCAAATGAAATGGATGTATTCTAACACTTTGTAAGCGTTGCTGATCGTTTTTATCAATCGGAACCCGCCCGCCATGCAGGGATTATTACCTTTTGAGCTTATTGACCGGCCTTCAGTTACGCGAAAAATGTCGTCTTTGTATCTGGCTTTCATTTAAGACTCATAAGACCCAGCAGTACGTCAATATTTGGCCCCTTGATATCTAGTTAATTGTAAAATAAAACCCAGAGCCTGAAACGGGGTGCAGTTGAGACAATATGTTATTGTGGTAAGATTATATTTGATTTTCTTGTCATCCATTTTCAAAACGATTTGTTTGTTTTCGAACATCAAAATGAACTACATTTGGCGGTGCAAGGTTGTAATCAATGTAGGCGTCTCCATTAACCAGTGGTTAATGTTCTGCTGACAACTGAGATCGACTTGGGAAGATCGAACCAGTTTTTTTTCTTGTGTTGCAATTGCCATTTTTAAAACCTTTGGTGCTGGGACCATCATCCCTAGATGAAATCAATAATATTTAATGGTGCTGAAAATTTAGGGTCAGACAGGAGTAAATCCCTCCACCCACCGTAAGCCTGCGATCTAGTATCAATTAAGATCGTCTCTTGGATACCTCTTTTGAAGTTATCAGCAATTAGTTGTCGTGAAGAGTCTGGAGTAGGGATTTTTATATGTATATCGAAAGAAGCTAAAAATAAGAAAATAAGACGTCTTAAAAAAGGACTTGCGCATTAAGAAAGAAAATTGGAAAAGCCGAAAAATTCAACAACGGTTCATTAAATTTATATGGTTCACGAACTAGTACGAATAAGTGGCCTTTGAAGCCATGAAAATTTGAGGACATTTTTTATCTAGTAAGAGAATTCGTTGAAAATTCAAAGTCCTTATGTTTCACAATATCATAGCAAATATGGGTGGTTGGTGCTACTGGTTGCATGCATTTGCATACAGGATTTTACAGTCTTAAAAAGTTTTCAGGCTTCGCTCAAGTCCTTACACAATTCAACCTTATAATCTTGTGTACAACCTTTCACATGTGTGATACCCAACTTTCTAATTAAGTCCGTATAAACTGGTTATATTAGTGACTGAATCACATACAAACTGATAATGAAACCATGCACCGAACAGCAGGATTTTTACAATGACACTGCTCAGACTGCCGAAGCTGGCTGTTAAAACTATCCTTCTTGAGGCTGATAGACACTCCATGGTCGAATTCAGGTATTTTTAGTAGACTTCTGTCAAATCAATCTATCGAGATCTGCACGAATTCTTCGATATGCAGAGACACTGGGACGTCATATCATCATAAATTCTTAATTATGCTCCTTCTTTGGGACCACTTTGAGAATCTTCTCATCCACTTTTTGTCAGCTCTATTCAAGCTCAATTTTCTGAGCTCAATGTAAACTCAATTCTGTTGAGGTAGTATTAATCAATATCACAAAGAACTGTCTGGAGTCCTGGCTTCAGACGTATTCAGCATGAAACGCATTGTTGGTAGTTAGCTGCCCCTCTTTGACAGAAGACCAGCTAACCGGACATCAGAGGTATAAGCCCATACAGCCGATGCTGAGGTACACCCTATCTTAGTCTTTGGAGTAGCATTCTTGGGTGTAACAACTATAGACTTAGTCTCTACAAGCTTGCTTCGATCATGTCATGATCATTGTCATGTACCTGACAAGCACCGACTAATTTTTTTGAATGCAAATTGGTTAGTAGTTGCATTGGTAAAGTTCGTCTATTTCATGTCTATAACTAGACACGTACAATATCGGTCATTCTTTCCAATCAATTCCTTGGTATCAGGAATTTTCAGCCGTTACCTTATAGAGATCAACTTGACAGATGTTTCTAGGCCCGATTTCAGAAACATCTGAAACATTGCCTCAGATTTCTATGCCCATTCATTTGGTATCCTGACCCATATGGCTGTGGCTCGTTAACAATGGCACTTGGTTTTTAGGTGGTTGGAATTCCGTAGGAGTGGATTCGCTTTGCCTTTGTTCGGAAAAGTTAAGAGGACTTTTGTTGTGCCGAAGGCATTTTTAGCTATTGTAGCCAAGTCCGTATCCTTACTGAGTATACTGAGTTACTTCCTGACCACAATTGTTACCGATACCTACATGGTACTCACTCGTTAACTAGTTTCACTGACTGGGATCTTTTGACCTCTGTCACTGGAATCAGAGGGACATCACCGTCCCTCTTTGAACTGGCGTATCATGGTAGCTAGTTTCACTACTTTTTGGCAGGCAGCAGTTTCGGTAGGCCTGAACTAGTTATAAATATATGTGAGTAGAGGCAAGCGACTGCTACCCTAACTTGCTATCCAAGAAGATTCGCCGTTTTTCCTTGAGCTTGCCGATTGCCGTCTATACACTATGGCGAATCGCCAATACTACTGATCAATCCTCGCTTGCTTCCGCATCCTGCAGCTTCGGCTGCTTTTTGAATGGCCGAGGAAGTGAATGTGGGAATGAATTCTCCTACCCGTTCTAGAGGCTTCGTTGATTATGAGTTTTCACTCATTCCTTGATCGGTGAAAACTCCAAGGAACACTTGAATGTTTCCTTTTTATTGTTTTCATCTTTATTTTCTAAACAATACTCTGCAATTTCTAACTAGCGTAAGCTGTCCAAGAAGGGAGAATGATGGTCTTACCGTGCTGAGCAGACATTTTATTGTATTGCTTCCCATTTCAGAGAATAAAGAAAATTCGTCCCTTTAGAATGAGTATTTCATTTAAGACGAGTATTCACAGAAAACATTTATTTGAATTGCTCACGTTTTATGCAGAATCAAGTGATCAAATATGGATGCTGGTTGATTTGGAATTCATAGGATACCTCCCCCATATCATAATTCAACAGGTATTCCCTACATTATATTATTCTGTCCTAGACGATATTACATATGCTAAAAGAAAACACAAAAAGGATGTAACATGAAACAAAGACAAAGCAATTAACTTCCATCTTGCCATAGAGCAATGAGCAAAGCTCCTTTTCAATAAAGATAAGCTTTATTGCAATTTTATCCCTACCACCATTTCACATTTACACCCACAAACAGGAAATGTTATCAATCAAACTACCCTCTTACTTTTCATAGTTCTCTTTTTTTTCCCCGATTCCACACGAGAGTGATACTTGCCAAGCACCATCGACATCTATAACTAATTGCTATACACCCTCATAACTGTTGTTGTTATTTGTGGTCGTAAGGAGTGATGCGGTAAAGTTATTTATCGTTCCTTCATTGAGGTTGTGAATGTATGCTATCATATAATATTATTGGTAGCTATTTGGCTGGGAATTGATGATTCCAGTCAATATTTCTTTCCCCATTACTGCCGAGCTAGTAACCATATTATGATGATGATGATTATGTGCACCACATTGGCTTTGGGTGGTACCTAATAGAAATAAACATTTATGTAAACAGTTACAAAATAAATTCAATTAGCTTATGATTGATTGGAAGGATACAAATTAATTCCAGTCAAAGTTGATTGGATAAGATGGAAAATAATTTCAGGACGATGTTTTGCGTACGTGTTTTAATTTACTCACGTTCTATTTTGTTTGATTTAGGTTCATGGCCAGGTAGGATATAAATAAAAACATGTCGTGTTAAAATCTTTGATATAAGGATGACTATGTTAGCTTCAGAGCTTAAATAAAAAGTCCAATTTTTATTAATCATGGAATGGCATTATATACCACTTTATGATAAGTCCCTGAAATAAAAACAAGAGCTTATAGACAAGTTTATTGCAAAATTAAGCACTTTGGTCATATAAAGATTAATTATTAAGATGAATCAATTACATGGTAGTCCATAAAACACTAAGGATCAAGGCCTACATGTCATTTCAGGCAATTGAACTTCGACTTCCCTCTACATTGATTGGTAGAGAGCCACTCCATTCAAGGTTCTTTGCTATCATACTTTGTAGCGGATAAGGTAAACAAGCTTCGGGCCACATAACTTTTGAACGCAAAAAGGACTCAGTTTCCTTATTCCAGCCGTTTTGCTGGCAAGTAATCAACCGTTGGCTCCGACAAATGCAAAAAGTAGGCGAAAATTGGCCAACACCATTGCCGAATTCTCGTCCTGAGATTCGCAACAGCTTGATCAAACTTATTCATATGCTTGCGTCACCGCCGAATACGAAATTCTTCCTTTTTGTAGTTTTTCCTATATACACACAGAAAGCTACCTTGTATCCAGTGCTAGCATGTAAAGCATAATTTTTGAAACGAAATCTAATCGGCTCTCTTTTGATAAATTTTTGGTGTAATTTTATCCATAATATGGGATCATGCTTTCGTCCACACTGTAGTACTCGTCGCGATCACGAGAAGCCGATAAAGTTGTAGTGTCAGTTAGGTGTAAACACTGAAGAATCGCTTCAAATCTATTGCATTTGACACTATCTCATAACAGCTTTGACATATCGTTGTCTCTGGATAAAGCGGCATTTAAAATTTGGTAGCTCAGCATATCCCGACAACAACATTGCACTCAAAATTAAGATCGCTCAAAGAACGATCTTTCTGACCCGCGTAAAGCATTGTTTGGTCTGGAATATGACTCCTTCAATCTTGGTGATGAAAATCTTGAATATTCTAACGGGTCTGGACATTGCTGACTTTCTCCTGATTTTATTTGTAGGTTTTGTAGGTTTGTACGATGCATAAAATATGTTAATTCGTTTCTCCACAGTGAAGTTCGTTTTTTCACGACAAAAATCCTTTCGATGACTATTACGAACTCTCAGAGTAGAAAGTTGATCATTATCTTCATTATCACTTTTTTGTTTGCGAAGTACCAGCATTTGATTGAAAACAAGCGGATTTAGAACGCTCATCACCATCACAATTTTCTCGTAGACATCTTAGTTCACATCGAGTTTGAAGCATCATGCGCCCCACGTGGTTGAGTTTGGCATCATGTTCATCGTCCAACTTGTCATTAGCCACATATGTGGTATGAAAACTCCTTCTAATTGGTGAATCAACATAAATAATATTTTCCGTGGTTTCATGTATTTCTTCGAATTTGAGAGGAAATAAAATGTCATGCACCGATAACGTGTGAAAAACAATCAAATATAACACGTCAGTACTCGCTATGCATAACGTTCGGTACATCGGACCGTGTCCAACGTGCGAAAATCAAACTAACACTTGTGACACCATTACAGCTTACATTTACATAGGTACTATGGTAATAAATAGTTTACGTTTAAAAATTGAAAGTCTACGACAAAAACAAGACCAAGCTTACAAATTTTTAAAATGTCTCCGACCGTGATATGTCATTTCATGTAAAAGACAGATTATGACTGACGTTTATTCTTGAAGCATTCTAAATGAGGTTGCCGATATGAAAAAAAATAATTAACTATTGATCAAAGATGAAAAATAACCGGAAAATACGCAATTTTTTGCGCTCGATTTTTCGCGCTGTAATAGGTTAAATTCGTATGGAGAACTAAGTTCGCGAAAAACTTGCTATAAGAATTTTTATGTCAGATTTTAAACACAACTTGTGTGGATTTCATAGCACACTGCGAACGAATGAGTTAAATTCAATATGAAAATTAAAAAGAAACTTTATTGATTTCAAGTCACACAGATCCCTTATTTTGTGATGCATTCTCGTCAAGATGCGTTTGAAGAAGGAAAAATATTTCTCAAATGTTATCTGACAAACCGTGTACCGTTCCGATTAAAAGTCAGTACTTGCATACAGTCCTGATTTGTCGTGGCGCTATGTATCATTTCCTCTTAAATTCATTTTTCTCTCGTTACAATTTTCACCATGACAGTTTTCGCCATGATTTTTCGCGTCAACCAAACTGTCAGAATTATTTTTCTGGAAAATACATGTAACAATATCTGTGTGTGTTGTGTTGATATATTTATACTGAATAAGAAGGGACAGTGCTGCCACAATGGCTTGAAAGAAAAAAAAATCGGCGTATAGTTTTCACAAGATCTCTCTTTGGTCTGTACCAAACACGGTGTCAGAGGTTTCAAAGTGTTAGACTTTTTTTAAGAACTAACGATAATTTTGTAGTAATATTAAAAATGAAAAAAAAAATACTAATAAGCACATTTTTTCAAAGAAAGCAAAAGAAAAAACAGCAGAATTTGTGAAATTTATTCATCGGTGAAATTAATTTTCTTTACAACCGCACACTTCAACCGAAAATTTATAACATAAATATACTTAAAGCATTCTAAAGTTTGAAGATTTTCCGAAAAGAGAACAAAACTCATTGCGAAAGCAGAAACAAAAGCACAAAAATTGCCACGCAATTATTTAAAAACCGTCCGAATTGGACGCTAGAGAATTTTTATCCCTAGGATAAAAATCGTTGGATTCATATTTCGTTCTTTTGTGAGTTGAAATATTAATGATTCTATCCTTCAGCTCAGAGCGGCATTTGGCTATTTCAATGTTAAAAATGTGTAAGTTGGGTACGAAAGGGATGAAATGAATTTTTATTCAAATCAGCAGAAAATACGCCGAGTTCAGATTCAACATTGGATTTTGTGTAAGCTTCATTCGAATTCCTAATACTTTACTAAAGTATTGAAAACTAATATTCAAATCGAAATATTCATAGTACTTGCGGCAAAAAAAATTATGCGAATTAGTTTAATGGATGGTTAAAAGGGAGTTGTTTAGCGTTGAAAACAGGAAAGCTAATGTAGCTTCCTATTTAATTATTTCGTTCATTTCTTCATTTCAAGTTTTTCTTAGCCATAAGTGCAGCAATTTTGAGCAACGTAAGCACGTGGGAGTAAATTGATTCGCAACTCAATGTAAGAAGTTATAATTAATGTTACAGAACCTCCTGATCTGCCTTGAACGGTTCTAGAACCTCTTTTATTTATCCAAACTGCGACAAATCTATCACGATCTCTAACGATTGATCACACAGTTTTGAATAACTGGAAAGGATTCGTGCGTATACAAATGAAGGTCCTTATGAAAGTCAGAGGCTGAGTGATTTGATTAATTTCAGGTTCCCTTATACGCCATATGCATTGAAAATAAGTTTCAACTAAGCTGGAATACCGATGTAGAATCTTGCTTATTTATTATATTGCATTATGTTAGTAATAATCCTTTCAAAAAAAAGTACTATCAAAGCATACTTGAAGAACTCTTTGGCAAACCATTTACCTTCTGTTCTTCAAGTAACGTAAAGACCTCTTTCTTGTGCTGCGAAATAAAACTTTATTGGATGAGACCTTGCATCATAATTTCGACATGAAGATCACTTCCTGCGTCGATCAGTGAACGTAAAATATCCCTTAACTCATGTACTTACCATGTACCTTAATTGATGTAGTCCGTCTTGACATTAATGGGATATATGAGCACAACGTAGCTTCTCTTAGACAGAGATAGAAAAAGCACAAGACGGTTTATGCTTGCATTGTGAGTTTACGTGAGTGCGTGGAAAGAAGTCATTTGGTTTCTCGTGATATAAGGGGAATTTTACCAATCCAAATATAACCCCACTTATTTTGGACGAATACCCTTACATGGAGGGTTTGTTCGCAGTTTTAGTGCTGTATTTAGTTTTGCGCTGATAATGACTGCAATTATCCTTGCGATTATTTTGTATAAGATAAAGCCAATGGGTTCTATGGCATGAAAATAAACACATTTGTACATATACAAATATGTAATGGTGCTATCGGTAGGGGTACTCTCACACTAGCGACAGCAACATAAAACGGCACGCATTAACTACAACAATCAAGTGAATAAGTGACTACTTAAGTAAATAAAGTCATTCAGAAAACTAAAGAGGAAGTTACAAAAAAATTTCGAATGCAAAAGGAAGCTGGACCCAAGATGTTCACATCGATTTCCAGACCGGTAATAAAGCAGAAAAATATGTTTACACTAGCGATCGCAAATAGTGCTGCTGGTCCACAATTCCTCTCCACAATTCTCTTTCTAACTTTCACACCAGAATACCTTTACACCTTTCTGCATTTCTTTTAAATGATTATAACACAAGGTTATGAGATAGAACAATCATTCTTTTCAATGATATTGAAGTCCTTACTGCTTATTTGCAGCAATATATCTGCGATGAACATGAGCCCTTTCACCACTAACTTCAATAATTTTCTAAAAGATTCAACAACATTTGGAACTTCACCTTTTTTTTGGGTTGGGGGGTGAAGGCAATTTACGCCCGGAGTGTGGGACTCCTAGCAGCGCATGCTACCAGACTACCCATTAAACAACCCCCCTGTCAAGAGACCCTAGCCTGGAACGGTTTGACACATTACTTCGGGCTAGGCCTCTTTTTACTTTGCCCTAGGGCGCCGTCAGCCTAGAGAAATCTCCCCCAGCGGGAGGCGGCAGGATGGAAGAGGAATGCTGGAAAGGAGGCCCCCCTAGACCCCGTGCCGAAGGTTATCCATGGTACATTTTTTGGCAGTAAGTATTGCCCGAGAGTAATGTGCCACACAGGTCCATTTGTCGAAACTTTTCAGCATTTCTCCGACCAGATTGTCTGGAGAAAGCTCTCCCATCACCTCCCACAAGTCCTGCCGCATCCTGTTCCACCTTCTACAGTTGAAGAAGGTGTGACATGCGTCGTCCCTTTCCTCTGGGCAGAAAGTGCAGTCTGGGGACCGTGATTTACCAATCTTGTGCAGATAAGCCTGAAAATACCCATGCCCGCTAAGAAGCTGGGTAAGGTAATAATCAACCGCACCGTGCCTTCGATTTAGCCACGATCCCACGTCCCCTATAAGGCGGGCAGTCCAGCGGCCATTAGAGTCACCTTCCCAGGACTGTTGCCACTCGAGTATTGTGCGCTGCCTCTCTTCTCGGTTGACAGCTTATCTTGAGCCCTCCACTTTACGGTCATAAATTCTCCGTCGTTCTCTAGCAAGGAGGGCGTTGGGTATCACTCCTGCGATCACCAACACCGCCGACTCAGAGACAGTGCGGTATGCAGACGCAACCCGCAAAGCTCCTCGTCTCTGTACCTGGGCCAAGCGCTTTCGGTACAGCTCCTTACTGAGAGCTCCGGCCCAAACCTCAGAGCCGTACAGTAGCACTGACTGTACAGCACTCATGAGAAGTCGGCGTTTGCTCGGTGTAGGCCCACCGATGTTGCACATTAGTCGACTCAAAGCTGAGACGCCTATCGCGGCCTTTTCGCCGTTGTCCTGATCTGTTCCGAAAAGTTCATTTTGGAATCGATCAATACTCCCAAATATTTTATTGCAAGTTTAGACTCAACAGTCGTATCTCCGATCTGCAAAGGAATTACCGTGGGAATTCTTTTCTTCGTGAGAATGACCATCTCGGTTTTCTCTAGTGGCAAACTGAACCCGCGGGTGGTCATCCATTCGCTCATTTGAAACTTCACCTTAAAAAATATAAAATATATACGGAATAGTATTATAACTTTTCCGTACATTCCAAGATTCGTAGCTGTCGGTTGAACGGTTACGCGTTCATACGTATTACAATAGAAACCCAAACACCTTCTATGTGCACGCGCTTCAAACAACGTGCAGTGATTGAATTTTTGACTGCGGAAAACATTACGCCTACGAAAATTAATTGGCGTTTACAGGCTGTTTACGGAGCTTCGACGGTTGACAGAAATATTGTGAATAGATGGGCTACAAAAAGCAGGAATTCTTCAGCCTTCAGTGAACAAGGTTATGTTCATTGTTTTCTGTGACGCTCGAGGAGCTGTGATGACGGAATACCTCGAAAAAGAGTGTACTGTAAATTTGCAACGCTACATTCAGACGTTACAGACATTGCCGAAGCGTTTTCAACGAGTACAATGCACCAGTGACCGAGTTTTACTGCACTATGACAATGCTGGATCGCACACGTCACACACCACTCAAGAAGCGTTGGAGCGCTTGGAATGTGATGTTGTTATTCATCTTCCATACTCCACGGATTTGGCTCCGTGTTATTAAGCTATTGCATAGCTTTTATCTCGGGCTTTGAGCGCGGCGACCGAATGAAGAAATTCCGTAACGAAAAAAAACCTAACACCACCCACTCCGACCGGCACAGCGGTGCAGCGTTGAAAGCCGTGCATCGTCTTACGTCGTATCAGTTCGGCTGACTTCGGCACGGCGTTTGGGTGCGTGCGACTAGACGTATGCGTGTTGACTGTACGAAGCTCGCACGGATCGAGACGAGCTGCTCCGAGATCGGACGAATACGTAAGCAGCTGTTTGTGAGAAAGTGTATAGGTATCTATCATCCGTTGTACAACGAACAGCAAGTATTTCATTAACATCGGATAGAAAATGTATAGCCAAACGCAAACATTTTCCATTAACTTCAGCTCTTGCTCTAACTATACACAAGTCGCAAGGTGGAACTTTTGAGGAAATAGTATATGAGTATAGTAAAGCACATTCTCAGGAACTCGTTTATGTTGCGCTCTCTCGGGTGACTAATATTGAAAAGTTGTATATCACGACAAAAAACGATTCTACATTCAAGTTTTATCATAATCGAAGGCAAGCTGCATCGACTGCACCTTTGTTGCAAGAATTCAAAAGACTGTCTTTAAATAGTGTTCAGACGATAGCTCAAAGTGTCTTAGATTTCATTAGTAATAGAAATGGCATTTCAATAATGACTTTCAATTGCCAAAGTCTAAATAGTCACAAATACGATTTACAAGATTCAGTTACGAGACAAACAAATGTGTTACTTCTTACCGAAACTTGCATGACGCGTGATAATCCGATTGAAATACCTAATTTCAATTGTATTGTTCAATTCAAACGAGATACTGTTTCGAAAGGTGGGGTAGCTATTTACCAAAATAAGAATAATGTTACTAATATTATGACTCCGAATATTGAAATAAATATTGCAGACGTTAGCGATGTTAATGTTAGGCGCTCATTTGTTGGAGGTATTTGTGCGTGCTTATGCCAGCTTAGAAATGGCCTACACATAGTCATGGTAGCAATTTACATTTCTCCGAATCCAAAATTGGACGAGGTAGAGCATTTTATTCATCGCACTTTATTTGAGTACACTGAAGAAGGGTCGAAAATACTTGGTACAAATGGTAATAAATTTCCACTTATCTTGGCTGGCGATTTCAACATCAACTTCGCTGATAAAAAATCAGAGCGGTTGATAACTTTTCTTTCGGAAAAATTAAATCTAAAAATGAATAATGATCCACAAGAATCCACAACAAAATATGGGACCACCATTGACGCGGTATTTTCCAGATATTTAGAGGATATCAAGTCTCAAACTTATGTCTCTTATTTTAGTTACCATAAACCGATAGTTTCAATGATAAAAATTCCTGAATAACCTACATGTATTTTAAGATAATAAAAATATTTTAAAAAACAATATTAACTTCTAATTTATTCAATATTTTCTTTTATTGCTATGCAATAGCTTCACCGCGGCAGTCCCCGAGTGCCACACATTTTTTTTTTATTTATTTTCTTTATGAAAAAGAGACCCTAAGGAAAACAGGTATGCCAATAATGAAGGAGTGAAGGCTACTGTAAGCAGTTGGATACGAAATCAACCGGAAGAATTCTTCATGATGAGCGCAGCGATGAGAGCGCTTTGTGGAGCGAGATGGTGACGATGTGGAAACATAAATATGTCATTTTGAAACAAAAGAATTTTTATTCAATTCTTTTTTTACATTTTCTGAATATCTCATTTTAATTGTCGAGCTATAAGCAAGTGTGCATTAATTTTACGCCCTTCCTCATTCAAACGCTTCAGGTAAACCTTGCTTTCTCCGGAATGTGTTGAAGAACATTCCTAATGCTTTATTTTTTGAAGGTATTGATGTCATTTATCCCCGCAAAAGCTTTTTTTGGTTGACAAGGGAACTCCAAAGTTCTGTTTCTTCTTGACTTTGAAGGTCCTCAGTACTAGGCCTTTTATTGCAGTGTTAACCTTCGGCACACCATGCTTTATCTCAAAGAAGTAATCTAAGATCTTGTTAGATTTCGTTTCCTATCATTTCTTCTTTGCAGTTTTGATTCGCGAATGGGGATAGGTTTTTTTCCAAAACTGTGACCACCACGTAGTGAAGTCCAAGATGATGGCATTATCCGCCAATAAAAGTGCCTCAATTATGTCAGAACTTGCATTGATGAGATCTGTATAAGAACTGCTGTGGGCAGTAAATACGAAGAACTCTTCTCAATTCCCTTTTAATTACTCCAAACTTCCTATCGCAAGGAGAGAAATTGTGACGCTAACTGTGACCCCTTTAGTGAAAACACTCCTTGATTTTTTCATTTCTCAGTTCAGAAAGTGCAAGGAGAAATCGCTGTCCTGTATGATTACGATTTTCCCCTATGCAGCCATCAGCAAAAACTTGAGTCTCTTTAGCAGTTTGTGGTATAGGATTGTCAATATAATCATTGAAAAGTGAACTTACTTCATGTCAAACCTTTTTACCGACCCCTTCCCTTTCCTTCCGACCCCTTTTAACCTACCGCATACAATGCGGAAACTCCTCACTCATACAACGTTGGGTTAGATTTACCCTATAAAATATTGTTTCTGTTCTTAGCATGTATTGAATAGAATTAATGCCACGGTAAGTTCAAATGCATTGTGCTTTACATAAAATTTGACGAATTTTAAAAGTTTTGGGATCCAAATAATCACAATGCTTTCATATTTCACCTAGTATCGCGTGTGTTTTTGCTATTTTCCCCACGATGGTCTACAGGAGTTGGCTCATGAGTGTTGAAATTTTGCTTAGTAGTTTTCATTTTGTCGTCTCTAAAGTCTAGAGTAGAGTAGATAACTGAGATAGGTCTTTCTTAGCGTAGAGTAGATAACTGAGGTAGGTATTTCTTTAAATACCGGTAAATCAAAATAGTCACTTGCCAGCATGTTTTCCCCGTTGTCTTGGCAGCCCCAACATTTGCTTTAATAACTTGTCCAAGCACTCACTACCTTTGAATCTTTCTTTTTTGGTTATATTCCCATTATAACTTTTGTCATCCCAAACACCCGAATTTTGTCTTTGCGACACACAGGCGTCCTTTTTTGCCACAGAATCACACCTCGACATAGTTCGACGAATGACGATTCGAAACTGAGATTATAAAATCGGAAGTGGTTAGTGAACAAACGGTTTAATGATGAAAGGACACGTGTTTAATGAAGAAAGGGCACATGCACTGGACATGAGCCATAATACATAAAGAAGTGAACGGAAGATGCGCCGTTTAAACTGTAAACAGCTCTTCTGTAGTGAAACAAAATGGCCCCAAAATCAACGTTTTGACAAAAATTTGACATGTATCCTTTCAAAGCTAAACGTATCAATTGAAGTTTGTTGCCGCTTTTTTGTAGTTACTTCCATCTGGAAAACTGTGGTATAACTCTGAATATTGAGGCTTCGATTTAGTTGAGGATAACCATGGAAGCAATTTTGGATCCTTAACTAAACTAAACTAAACGTGGCCTAAAATCGTATCCTATTCCGCACTCGTCCTTGGATTTATTTTGATTCTGTATGAGATACATTTGTTCATTACCGGTTTGAATGTTAACAATTAGAATATTGATTTTTCAAAATGGGGACTTTAGTTCAAAAGAGTCCCCTAAAGTAATTTATTTTGATATTACGAATACGCACTACAAGGGCTAAATTTAGCAATGAACGCACTCTCACTTTTCTGCAAAAACGTTGATTTTGAACGAAAAATCAACTCCATGCAGTTCTATTTCTTTTCACGCAAAAAAAAAAAATCAAGCACTTGCCTCTGTCTTTTAATCCTTGAACCTATTTAATATTTATAACTTGATAGGTACATCCATAAACCTAATTTCCCCCTAGCACTGAACACGCCCGAAGGAATAAACCAGATTAAAAATACTCAACAAGGCAAAATCGAGTCAGTGAGCTAAATTGAGTGGTCCATTGTTGAAATTACGAGCGAAATGTACAACGATGTGGAAGAATTTCTTAATAAAAATCCTCATAAATTTTCACCACTCATTCGTTCATTTACTTTCGCTTTTCATTCGGCCCTTGATATTCAATGTTTTCTTCCGTTTTTCCATGTCTATACAACCAAAGAGTGTTTCCTTATATTTCCGCTGAACGAAATGCTCATTGTGTCCTTCGTTCGGTGCGCGGTAAAACTTGACAAATTTGTTTATGAGAAAACAAATTGCCAGAGGGTTTTTGCGGTCGCTAGGATTATTTTCTTAGCTACGTTAATTCTATTTAATTGCCTGATAATATATTTTCAGATAAAGGAGGCGTAGAAATGTTTACGGTTCAGTTGGGATTTCAAGTATTACCGAAATAAAATTAGAGATTGCGTTGGTTAGGCGTGTGTTAAGGATATCTAGGATATTTCGAGTTCAAAATATTCTTAGCGCAATCTCAAACTTGCCGACATTCATAAAGGTGGTTCCTAACTTCCTGTCAAGTAAGGAATTGGCAACTAAAAGTGCTATCCAATGTCGCAAAACACTCATCGAATGGTTGCATATCCTTTCGGGATCGAATATGCCCGCTCAAAGTAATTTTAACTAATTTTCGAACAGGATAATATTTTTAGACCAGAAAGAAAGAAAGAAGGAGTTGATACCTCAACAGTTGATCACTCAACTCAAGCCACAATTAAACATTTTGAGAGCATCCCTGCATGGTATTCATGGTTGTAATAGAATAGCAAAACAATTTTTTGTTTAGATACGTCATTATTTGTGGGAGCCAACTGTCTATTCTATCATTTTTTATAAAAACAAGTAGGGTTATGCATATCTTTCCATGCTGGTGTCCTGAACAAGCATAATTCAGTCAACCTATTTGGCTATTCAGGATTGAGATCAAGAGATTGATATTGAGAAGAAAAAATCATAATCACCGTTTCACTGCATCCCTTATCTTGTCCCTCCATATTTGACGGCTGACACTCTCTTGGTCCATCAAACGCGTCCTCCAATTACAAAATCCAAGAAGTGATTTTCCTTAACTGGTCAGAACTTCCAGTGCTTTGTGACCATCCCTCAGCCTTACGTGCACAAACCTTCCAGGGTATACGCTCCTCGCTCTCGCTACCAGGGGGCCAGCCAGTACCAGCGCTCATAATTTTTGCAAACTTGAGGAATTCTTTTTAGTCAAAATGTTCGCTCAGTTTGTATTTGGATGCCAAGTCCAGTTTGAACTTCTTGGCATTTTTTTTTTGTTATGCGTTTAAGGACCTGTCGTTCATATACAAGTATTTTGGTTGTGGATATTTGCGCCAATGTCCACCTCACACGATCGCTGTCTAACATAGTCCTTAGCTTGCGCTATTGATGCATTTGTCTTAGAGATTGAGTTCTGAATCGTATTCATCAGAGAGCAGCACTTCCAGCTCGCCTACCAGTTCTTTTTAACGTGAAGTTCCAAATATGGTCAGTGAAATGGACTTCAGTAACTGAGTATCCTTTGAAACAACAATTCGTTGAAAAAACTGGACGAAACTTATTGTACGAATTGAAGGAAACAACCTGATCACCAATCCGCTCAAGCAAGATCGTCTAATATTATGAGACAGTTGCCAGAGTGCATTTGGCTCTGGCAACTGGCAATTGTATCACGTGAAACGGATATTGAAACATTTGACAGTTCAAGATAGGAATGGTTGTCGTTCATAATATACATTGATAAAATCCAAAACTTTTCCGCCCAGAAACCGTCTGTTGCTTAAAAAGATTATAACGAGGAACTTTGGGACATATAAATCGGCGTCTCTGATGTCGAAAGACTAACCGTCCTAAGCGAGGCCAGATCACATATTGTTAATATTATGATCTTCCAATTGGGTCCTCTAACTCGCCTCATCGCCCAAGTTCTAAAGTGAACTGTTGCGAGAACAAAATAGCGTTGTTTGAAACTCTTGTATTTGATGACTTTCTTTCAGAAAGCCACGTATCTGTTTAAGCATGAGCTAGTTCGTTGTAATTCAGTGGAAATATTTCGTTTTTCTGTACAAACTTTGTCGCAGAACTGCCAAGGCAGTTATCATCCGCAAAGTGACACCTGTCAAAGTAGTCCTCATTTGATTGAACGGCACGCTACCAGTGTTTTTTCCATTTCCTGAAGCCTTTCTGGACGCCTGTTTTAGGATTGCCATCAGAATTGCTGCAATCGTCGCATTACTTTGAGCTGTTTCTTTGTCATCAAATTGATTTTCTATAGGATGGAAAAGAGCCAAAAGTCTCAAGAAGCAATTACGGGACTATACGGAGACTGTTAAAGCTGTACGACTTGATGTTTTGTTAAATATCTGATGATTCCGCTGATGTATTGACATGGTGAGCACCATTCCACGATTGATCAAAAATTTAGACATTTTCTTTTTTTTTTTTGTCAATATAGTATCCTTTAGGGGTGGGCAGACCTTTCGGTGCATATTTATGGAATGCAATACCTTCATAACCAAAGAAAACAGTCAACATTGTTTGACGTGACTTTGACGTGATATTTTTGGGCTTAGCTATTCAGAATGCTTCCATCGTGGTTTTGTTTCTAGCACACACCCGCGTCATTCATTCTCGAATACCATTCTCCAAATAGTAATTGTTGCTATTTCGATATTACCCTTCAGTTCACGTTTCGTCAATCCACCGTATCTTTCAATCTTAAATCGCATACGCTCGACGTATGCTGATTTTATTGAGTTTAGTGGTCGGCTAGATCGAGACACTGCTAATTGACATGTGGCCATCGCCCATGACAGGTTACTGTCAGCCTCCCAGACGGGAGGAGCCTATCCTTGGCTGGAACGCGGTGGTTGTGGTTTCGAAGGCTGGCGAGTACGATGAGCATTCATCTGTTGTGTTCGGGAATACAGATAGCTTAGGCAAAATTTGGAACCTGGGATTGAAACTTGTTTCAGATCTGGGGGTGATGGTTGACATATTGTTTCGATCCTGTCTATGGAGACCGTGAAATTAGGCCAACACGACTGGTGTCCATGACAAACATCTCGACTTCGTGACGTGTGGCCATCATTAAACCGAGTGTTACTTTCTGTTGTTCATGCTTTACAAATACACATTTTTTCAAATTCAATTCAATTGTTTTCAAGCACATCTGTCCAAATTTACAGCAAAATTTGAGGCGAATTCGTTGGTAAACTTTTTCTTCTATATTTAGCAACAAACGAATCAAGCAAACACGAAAAAATCCGAGTCAATAAAAACGTACGGTGTGTGAACTCTGGCATCTTTTGAAAAACTGCGGTGTCTACGGAAGTAGTAGTAGTAGTAGTAGTAGTAGTAGTAGTAGTAGTAGTAGAAGAAGAAGTCGGAAGTTTCTACATATTTTAAGTTTATATTGATATTCGGTAGAGTGTGCTCGAACGTTGTGGTTTGAACATCGAACAAATTCTAACTTTGAAGGTATTTGTGTCCAATGTTCCGAATTCATTTCTTTTCGTTAAGATAGGATATAGAATTGATGGTGCAAAGTGATGTGCATTAACGCTCTTTAATATTTTGTTTTTCATAAACAATAACCCACATATAATGTTACACCGATAAATATTCTCACATGCTCAAGTCAGGCTAAGAGAACTACCCATCGCGATCGCTCAACTCACTTGGGCCTAAAGCTTCGAAAACATAATTTTAAAGCTCTCTATGTTGCAAAGCTCGCCTTATTTGTGACATAGCGTGATCGAATCCTTTTCTCTGTAATGCTATTCCAGACTGTTACCGCTTTTCAATGTTTACACTATACTGGAAACCATTTCCTGATATAGAAAAAGTCTACTAAAACAAGTTGACTTAATTTGATTGGTGTATTCTCTCTTTCTCTTAGCTGTTAGCGCTCTTCAGTCTGTACTTTATTGTTGTGGCCCAAATGTATATAGATAAGCTAGGTTTTTTTCGGATAATCCTTGTTTCTTCTCAACAATTTCAGTTTCCGTTGTAGGTCTTTAGATTTGATGATGGAGCTACGAGGCAACAAAGTCAGACGTACGATAAGATCTGTCTTATCAGAAAAATAATTCAAATTTTTGAGCGCAATTGCCAAACCAATGAGATTAAGAGGGAAGTGCTTATTTTGGCAAAAGATCGCGAGGCAGTCCAATCCTTCTGGTATTAAAGTGCAACTCGTTTGTGTTGAAACAAATAGTCATACACTTATCAATCACTAAAGGTCTCTTCCTTTCCCTACCCATGGCTTTTATTTTTGACAGCCAAGGAAACGTCTGCTACATTTGCTCGTTTAAGTTGAGTTGTCTAAGTCCTCTTCCTTTATGTACACAGCCTTCTCGTTATGGAGGCAAGTAGCCATTGAGAGTTGGGTCATTTCCGAAGAACTCTCATGAATATAGTAACGGTGACTGGTGTAATAGGTACCTTACTGTTAGTACTTGTTGCGAACTTCATTTTCACAAGATGATCCTTTTGCATTAGTTTTCCGCTGCTATTAGTTCTTCCAGCACGAAGCAGTGGAAAACTAATACTAAAGGATCCTCTTTTGTTTTACTTATTTTGTATTACTCAAGTACATAACTCGTGGTAAGAGTAACACAAAATGGTTACAAATGTGCAAACCATATCAAAGGGAAGTGAAAGAAAGAATGGGGTAGGAACAGGAGAGAATAAAAAAGGAAAGGAAAGAATAAAGGATAACGTTTTCATAAAGGTCAAAATTCAGTGGCTTGTTATCAGTAAATATGGCAAATATGAACTGGATTAGTCTATCAGTGTCTGACTTATGAACGAGAGAACTAGTGGAGCTAGACGAGTTAGTGAGGACAAAGTAAAATGAGTACCGCTCCCTTAAAAAAAGTCTTCACCAACTGGAGCAAACTACTTCAGCAAAATTTTCTAACAGTCAACTAAGCTTTATTCTGTGAAAACAGCATGCATAAATGAGATGGTTTCCTAAAATAAGGAGAGGCTTCTATCAAACACGAAAGGCCACAAGAAGTCCAGAAACCAAGACGTCGTAAATGCCAGAACAAAGATAAATTTCGTTTCGATAATGCCATTCCAAAAATCAGACAGCTGCCAGCAACAGTTGGAGTATCAGGACCTATTTGAAATATTCTTAATTGGTATCTTGGGATGACGAAATTCAGTTGAAGATGGGTTCGGACACTTCGAAAACCCCGATAACTTCGAATATCCACGCTAGTTTTTGTAGTGGTAAGAGAGAAAAAGGAAGAAAGAAAGGAATTCGTTAATAGAATGGAAAACGTTAAACGAGCCCGTGTTAAAGCAAAATTCAATACAGCGGCAAAGTAAAGGAATTATTTCTCCTTAAAAATAAAATGTGTCTCAATCGGCTGAAAGGATTAGGACATTTCTTGCAATACAAAAGGCATTCTAAAAATTCACTGGAAAACACATAATGTTTCCGTAGCGGTAATTGGGTAGCGGAATAGATTGAAGCGAGCTGTCAAATAAAAAGAGGGGTAAACTTGTATTAAATGAGGGGAAGGAAGCTGTCAAACAAAAAAGGGAGAATGAGTATTTGAAAAGAAGGGGGAGAATGCGGTCGAAGCCATGCGCCATGTTGCGTCGGCTTTAATTCGCGGGCCCATCTTTGAATAGTTTTATCACCTACCTTACAACCTTAATCTGACCCACTGAAGCAATTTCATATTTAGATAAATGAAAAATGAGATGCGTTGAAATAAGAAAGTAACATTCATGCGTTCACTAAAGGTTTGAAAACATAGTAATGTGCAAATAGAGGATGAGGTGAACACGAAAAAAGTTTTATTTTACTTTGGAGTCTTATTCCTTGCTAGCCCGTGATCCCGTTTTTGATCCTTTCGTAATAAAGTAATCTTTTAATTTTCCCACAACGACTAATTCGATTCGTCAGGAAACAATACGCTTGAAATCTCCATAATTGTATCAAAACCACGGTAAGGAAATCACAAGCGAAAATAAGGATCGTATATCTTTTCTGTCCAGATGCTCTCACCGAAAATAATTTCACCAAAAAAAAAGAAGCCAGCAATCGGCTTCCACTATTCATATCTTAAACAGAACTCGTACTAAAAACTCACTGGCAAATAAATACATTTCGCATTAACGCCAGGCTCTAAAATCGTCCTGCCAAACCCCGCAGAGAGGAAATGGTAAGAGACAAGAGCGAAAATGACGAAGACACTAAGCGAAATAAATGTCTTGGCAATCCTAAAAGTGACAATTTATGCGTGGAACGTTTTTCAAAATAAATTGCTTCTGATTGTTAAGGCATTGGCAGACGATGTTCCAGGATCGCAGCAAAAACTGAAATATAAAGGAGCATAAAACGTTCTCATCATGTTATTGGCCCTCTTTTTTGTGAGCGAGAGCATTTATGAGATGGTGAGGCGTGTGCTTTGGGTTCGTGTAAGTGTTGCAGAGATTCCTTTTTGGAAATCTAACGCAACATAATAAATAACAATATGATTTTTCGCTTTATTGCCTCTGCAGGGGATTCAACAGTAGTATGATCCCGAAATGATGATGATATGATTGATGGAGTTCAGGATTTTAGCTGGACTTTTAAATCGAACGAAAATAGGGGCTTGGATTTGGAGAGGAGGGGAGGGGGAAATGAACGTCGTTTGTGGGTAAATGTTTTGTTGGATTTGGTTTGATGGCAAGCACGAAAAAGTTATGAGTTTGTTTAGGTTTTGTTCAGGCTAGACAATTTGGGGTTAAGGTCACGTCGGAGGAGTCATGGTGATTGATTGCATGTTTATTGCCAAGAGCTTTTTTAATTCTTTAGCTTGTGCCTAGTGGCAGGGTATTCAGAAATTAATTGAAACTTATCCTTATTACGGGGCTAATGGGACGACTTGCATCCTACGGTCGTCCTAAATCTAGACATGTGTCTTCATTTTGCCAAAAAAGCAAACCAAAGCCCGGATATACACCTACGCCAATCTGCAGTGATGCCTAATAACATAATCCACAACCTGATTTCACCCGTGTGATTTAATAAGGACATCGGAAGCTATTCAGCAAACAACCATAATCTAATCTCTATTTGGAATCGTTTCTCATTCATCAAACGACATTAATTCGTAAGAAGCATGTCCTTCATGCATATGTGTAAGCACGTACATATGCCTACACATATGCGTAGAACATTGTCGGCAATGGTAACTGAGCGTAGTTGAGCATCTTTCACGAAGAATGATTGGAATGCCCTTTCGGAGTTGAAGTCATCAGCAAATCATCAGAAAGCTCTTGTTTCCGATACACGCACTGTTTCCCTTACATACGCACCCGCACCCTTAAATTCATTCATGAGAAAATGCTGTAGTACATACATCCTAAAATACGGTCACATGTTATATATTCAGTGTTGTGTTGCTATCAATATTTTTTTGCTGTTTCGGGAAGTCATTTGGGGAGTACATCGAGTCTCGATCCTGCTACAAAATTCAATTACTGAAAGATAAACGTAAGAAATGTTAAAATTCACTTCATACAACACATACACACACATGCGTTAGGATTTTCTTAGTGATGTGGAATATGTACATCATGTGCCTCAAGTGGCAAAACAGAATCTGAGAATGAGTCCTGGCGTTTGTTACAAACCCATGAGGTGTGGGACGTTCAAAATTCAAAATTCAGTCGAGTATAATTAAAATGAATGCGTGAAAGGCATCGCTGATGTTCAGCAGCAAGAAACGCTTTTAAATAATAATAATGTTAATATATGCGATGGAGCATGATTAATCGAGTACATTGTGGAAGAAGTTTTTTAATTGAATTTACAGGATGTTTACACTTAACTCGTTATATTGTGATGGCAATTAGATGTTTTAACTTTTGAACTTGTGTCTTTATGTTCGATTATAGAGTGCGCAATTTTTAAGAATTGCACGAGGAAAGAAATCGTGGAGCATAATTGATTATTGAATTTCGGTCGCTGATGCCAGAAAGGATAAAGTCATTAGCAAAGTGTATGATATTACGAAGATTAGAACTTTTCCAGGCGTTGGAGTTCCGTTAAACTTTAGCCTTTTCGGATTTTTTGATAAGGTAATTCAAAGGATAATAAAGAAATATCAAGCAGCACATTTTCATACAAAATAATTGGATTATGCCAAAAAAATGTCCCGAACAGTTATAATAAATAAATCCTGAATTCTTTTAAGGAATAAATTTTATACAATGTTAAGAAGTTACGAGGTTTGTTCAAACAGTATCGCGAGTTTCATGTTTTTTGAAGAATTATTTATTTATTCATGAATATCTATTTTGTCCCCCTTCAAAGTAATCCCCGTCTGACATTATACACTTGTGATAACGTTTTTTTCCAATCCTCGAAGCATTTTGAAAAATCATTTTTCGTGATCTTGTTCAGCTCCTTCTTCGATGCCGTCTTTATCGTCTCAATCGTGGCGTAGCGTCGTCCTTTCATGGACCTCTTCAGTTTCGGGAACAAGAAAAAGTCACAGGGGGTCAGGTCTGGGGAATACGGTGGCTGTGGCATTATTAAAGTGTTGTTTTTGGAAAAACTTCGCGCACAAGTAACGATGTGTGAACAAAGGCGTTATCATGGTGCAAAAACTAATTTTTGTTCTTCCACAAATCCATGCGTTTCTGGCGGATTACTTCTCGCAAATTGCGCGTTAGTAGAAGGTAATATTCCTTATTGACCCTTCTATCCTGCGGCAAGAACTCATAATGCACCACGCCCCTGCAATCGAAGAAAACTGTCAGCAAAACCTTCCCATTCGAGCTTCCCTCTGAGAACATTTTGTACCACCGATAAATGTTGCTTTTGTCCAAAGAAGCTTCGCCGTATGCAACAGTCAACATTCTGAATACATTTAAGCGCGCACTTTACGTTGTTCTTCACACAAAATTTAATACAAATTCTTTGATCCATTTTTGGGATAGACGAAAATCGAGGACAAGCTTAAACCCGTCCACGCACAATAACTGTCAAAAACTGCCAGGACATTCAACATGGCCGGAATTGTCAACATAAGTGAGGGTCATGAGTACCAACATAACGCCACCAAAGGATAAAAATCGAACATACGTAGCCCGCGAAAATTCAAAATTCGCGATACTTTTTGAACAAACCTCGTATTCACAGTTTTTTTTATTCTAATCGCCCTCGAAGGCAACTATGTTGAGGAAGAAATATAACTTCGCGCATAAACCGCTGGTTTCAATTCAAAATCCCGAGACTTTTTGCTCATGTAGTACTTGAAACTTTGCAATAATACTCTCGACATGTTTTACATTCAAGAAATATAAATGATATAAAATATATAAATATAAAAATATATATAAAAAAATTTGAAACTTAATGAATCCCCCCTTTAATGACAATGTCTGCCGCGACAAGCTACATATTTATTATTTCGCAGTTTCACTTAGGTTATGGTAGAAGATCATGAATGAAGCACGTATGAGGCAAAACCTTTCAATTAGGTTGAGTCGCTGATGATATGTTGCTCTCTTATGTGATTTTTATCTTTAGCACCTTTGTTCTTTCTCTGGCTTTGGTGAGTTTGCGGGACGCGACTTGACTTTGACATTAATTCCTCAAAAAGGAAAAAAAATGGGTATGCCCTTTGCTTTGTTCAAGCTGAATAATCCATAAAATCCAAATTTTCTCTACATGGAGACTTGCATCCTGACGCTGATTAAGAAAAACGTCTTTTCTAGACTCTTTTGATGCATTATCTTTTCCATAATGGCAAGACGCCTCTTTTATTAGTGACATACCAAACGATGACTGATGCTGGTTGTTTCAATATTCAATGATGCAACTGAGGAGTTTGATTTTCCCTCCCGGATAATCGTTGTGTTGGTCGTCAAAATTTGGGATGCAATTGATTGGGAAAGCAGTATATGGCAAGTGACGCTGTTCACAGGACGAGAGTAGCGAAAGCCTTGATATAAGATTTCTAGAATGAAATGTGTTTCCGATCATGCAATTCTTTTCTTAGCCCCATCCTGTGGATACAAAATTTCCCAAATTCCTTTCCTGTAAGGCCACTTCCAATCAGAGCTACAGAAAATTTCGCAACAATAAAACTTAATCCCCGGAATTCACGGTCACGGCCACGCCTCCCTCTTCAAAGAAGTATAGGTGCGTAACTCCAAAGTTTGAGAACGTACACCAAACAGTTAGTATATGAGAATACAGTGGTCTTTCGTGAAGAATTTAGGGGTTGCTTTCAGTCCAATAACGAAAATGTTGTTTATTCAAAATCCCGCCTAGGTGAAAATGTGCCTGGTTGCTGCTGAAGGATGCTGCCTCAGAAGGGATCACTGCAAGGTTTTACTAAGACCGATTTTAGTGGTTGGTCTTGAACTATCATTATTTGGAAGCAATTTAAATTCAAATCAAAATGCGTAATTCTTCTAAAACTTGCCCTTGCTAAACTGCTGCTCTCACTAGCTTAAATTTTCTGTTGTTCTGATGGATCTTCATTCGTATCTATTCTATTTTTGCTAATAGTTTCTTCCAGTTCGATTTGAGTTTGTTTAAAGCATAACGTTATCAGTCAAAAGCAGTAAAAGCTTGGAAGAACATCTGAGAGAAAACGGTATGAAAACCCCGTATATCAATAAAGCGAGCTTTGTAAGATAAAGAGCTTGGAAACTAAACGAAGTGGGTAAGTGACTGGAGTGCGATAGAGAGCTTTCCGAGCATCAATATATGTGGAAATAATTTTTTTTTGTGTATACGAGTAACTGAGTATAAAAACAAAATTTATGAGAGTGGATATACGGAGCTCTGCGGTCCTTCTTCTTAATGTCTTATCTCCTACAAGTTTTTCTTACAAATACCAATGCACTTAGAGGATTGGAGTCGAATACCGTTGAACTGGGAGTTTGCTTTGTAGTGACGAAACTTCTTGGTGATTACGCTATGGTGCGAAGGCTTAGTGTTGTATGTACTTTTGCTTTATCGTGACTTTGTAATTGACTTGATGCTGAGCGAATTGTGATCAATTCGGAGCGTCAGCAAGGAGGGCTGCAGACGTGATTCCAGAAATCAAATGATTGATATCTAACATTTAGGGGTAGGCCTAAAATGAGAAACACGTTCTCAACAGAGCGGCGTACTGAAGTCACAGCGTAGGAAGCTATAGCGCTAATACTCTTAGGCGTCTTATCTTAGACACAGATAGAAAATGCTGAAATATAATATGTGTATAAATATGAAATGCGGATTTTTTCCTGCTTGAAATATGCATTTATTTGAATAACAGATGGAATGAATTCAATAATCAAAGTATTGGCCATCGTTAGCTACGACTTTTTCCCATCTTTCTGTCAATTGATGAATTCCGTCCCAGTACCACTTCTCATTTTTTGACGTTAACCACTCATCAACTCAATCTTTAACTTCTTCGTAAGAATGGAAGTGCTGTTTTGAATGTCCGTGCTGCATCGATCGAAAAAAGTAATAGTCAGAAGGAGCCAAATCTGGTTAATACGGCGGGTGGGGCAGAACTTCCCAATTAATGTTTCCCAAATAGTTCTGGACAGGTATTACAACATGCGGCCGAGCATTGTCATGTTGAAAAATGACTTTGTCATGTGTTTGGTGATATTCTGGTCATTTTTCCTTAAGTGCGTGGTTCAATTTTATCAGTTGTTGTCGGTAACGTTCGCCAGTAATAGTCTCACCAGGTTTCCACCAAATACACAGCAAAGTCTTCTTTCCATGAATATTGCGGACTGGTTGTGATGTTGATGGCTGGCCTGGTTCTACCCATGATTTTTTCCGCTTGGGATTGTCGAAATAAATCCACTTTTCATCGCCAGTAACAATCCGGTGTAAAAAACCTTTTCATTTCTGTCTGGCAAACAAAATTTCATAAATGGTTTTTCGCCTTTCGATGTCTCTTTCTTTCAATTGATACGGCACCCGTTTTCCAGCTTTTTGGATCTTTCCCATGGTTTTTAAACGTTGTGAAATGGCTGCCTGAGTAACTTTCAACGCTGCTGCCAACTGTTTTTCTGTTGTGTTGCCTTCATCCAATAATGCTTGCAAATCTGTATCTTCGAATTTTTTGGTGGTTCTCCACGGTCTATGTTGCTGACATCGAAATCGCCATTTTTAAATCTTTTAAACCATCGTTCACAAGTGTCTTGGCATGGGGCATGTTCACCATATGCTATTGCTATAACAATAGATAAGTTCCTGCTGCCGTTTTCTTCAAACGAAAGAAGGTTATTAGACTTCCCTACAAATCTTCTTTTTCTGGCACGTAATTCGACATTTTTAAAGCGAAAAAGAACGATGTTGTTTTTGCAATCAAAACCTTTGACATACTGGAATTTGTTGACAGATGCTTAATCTCCAAAATGCCATATTAGTTATCCCCGACACAAACCATATGTAATGGTTATGCCATCTGTTAGTAAAATCCGCATTTCATATTGTTGCGCGTTGAGCAGGTGCGCGACCTGTTTGCTATTCGCAAATATTGCTAATAGTGAAATAAAACACTCGCGAACTATTTTAAAATTAATTCTTAAAATTTAATTAAGTTTCTTCTACACTTTATGATTAATTTACTAAAATCACTTTAATGAATTTAATTAATTAATTAACACTTATTCAATATAATTAAACACTATTTCACTTATTTAACACTTTTCTCACTTTTCGAGTTTTTCTGGCGCGCACTGTCGCGTACTCTCGCGTTTTCCATTCACAACTGCTTGTCTCGTCGCTCGCCGTAGTCGCTTATATACCACTACCAACCATCCCAGAACCTTCCATACAGATTGTTCTCGCTTGTACGCGTCGAGTCGCTTGCACCGGGATCTGTTGTACTTGATGCGCGTGACGTGTTTATGCTTGCGCACACAAGAACAATCGATGTGTTGGTAGCAGATAGTCGTAAACATGTGACTTTTTATTTACGCCGACTACAGTTCGGGTGACCTGAACACGTCACACTATCCCCGCCTTAAATCTTTTTCGTCCCGAAAAAGTGTGACATTAACCATCTCCGCGTCCTCCTGCTGATAATATGGGGCAAGGCGGTCCAGATGCACAATTTTCATTTTTGCCCTAGGTTTCTGGTGTTCTTGTATCCGGTATACCACATCGTTGATCCGTTTGACGATTCTATAGGGTCCTTCCCAATTCGGCTGTAGCTTCGGAGATCTGCCTTTACGACGCCGGGGGTTATATAGCCAAACCAAGTCGTCCGTCTGGAAACCAGATGAGTTTGCCATTAAGTCATATCTGGTTTTCATGCGATCAGTGGCTGACTCTATTTGTTTCCGCACTAATTGGTGTATCTGACTCAGCCGTTGCCTTAAATCGCTTGTATACTCCGAAATAGGTTGGGGCTTCTCAGGGGGTGTCCCAAACTTCACATCAGCTGGTAGACGAATCATTTTTCCAAAGATGACTTTTGCGGGTGCTTCTCCAGTCGATGCATGTTCCGCAGTTCGGTATGCCATCAAAAATAATGGAATGCGTCGATCCCAATCTCTCTGGTTTTCATCCACCATCTTGGCCAAATGTTTATTGAGCGTGTCATTGAACCGTTCGACCATTCCATCGGACTGAGGGTGAAGTGGCGTTGTCCGTGTTTTCCGTATACCCAGCAGTTCACACATTTCAGCAAAAACTTGTGACTCGAAGTTTCTGCCTTGGTCTGAATGTAGTTCATGGGGTACGCCATATCTACTAACCCACTGAGAAACGATTTGTTCCGCTACAGTAGTTGCTTCCTGGTTAGGAATTGGGTAGACTTCTGGCCACTTGCTGAAGTAATCAGCTACAACTAGTAAATACCGATTTCCCCATTCGGACTCGGGAAAGGGTCCTGCGATGTCCACAGCTATTCTTTCGAATGGTACCCCCACGTTATAGGTCTGCATTCGTCCTCGCGTTCTTCGACTTGGGCCTTTGACGGAAGCACATATTGTGCATTTTCGACACCAGTCAAGAACATCCTCTCGAGCGTGGAGCCAATAGAACATTTCTCGCACCTTTGCCAGGGTTTTGTTTACCCCAAGGTGACCTCCCGATGTGCCTTCATGCATCTCCTTCATTACTCCTTTGACCCGACTCTTGGGAAGAACAATTTGCATCCTATGTGAAGTGCCATCTGCCGTTTCCCATTTCCGTTTCAAAACTCCATCTTCGACCTCAAGGGAGTTCCATTGAGCCCAATAACTTTTCAACACCGTGCCGCGTGCTGATATGTCCTTCCACTCAGGACGTCCAGTTGTCTCCTTCCATACCAACAATGGTCCAACATCATCATCTGCTAGCTGAGCGTCCCGCAGTGCGTGCTGCGTCCAACCCTCGTCGACTTCTGTTGTGACTACACGCAGATCCACGCCTTGTTCTTTTCCCTCAGATCGTCGGCAGTGTTTACAAGCTGCTGGACATGGGCGACGGGATAAAGCGTCGGCATTCCCATGCACTCCTCCTTTTCGATGGACGGTTTCGTGGTCATATTTCTGTGGTGTTTCCATCCTTGTAACCAACCCTTGTTCCACGAAGTTGGCTTTAGTTCGTTTCCCTGACCCTTCACTTAGAGGGGCCTTATTTTCAGGCTCTGGCTCTGGTCGGCGTCTCCATCTAGTGGCACAGCTTTGGCAATGGCTTGATGTTTTTCGCTGTTTGCAGCCCCACTGCAGGTGCCCTTGTTCACCACAAATCCAACATCTAGGTGAAACATACACCTTCGATCTATTGTTCGTGCCCACACGTTCACATCTGCATCCTTCTGTTGTAACCTGCCGGATCCTGACTGTGTTACGAGTGGCTGTTTTGGCAGCTTCGAAGTTCAAACAATATGCCTGTGCGTCCTTTACTGAGCACTTTTCGGCTAGGCGTACAGCTTGTTGCATTTCCCTGTCCTGCAACGCACTAATAAATGCTTCTGCTGCCACATCATCCCGAATATATTGGTTGTATGCGGGGTAAGCCAAAAGTGCAAGCCTTTCAGTATCCTGAGCCAACTGCTGTAGAGTTTCACCTGGTTTCTGCATCCGGTTGCGCAGCTGCGACCTGTAGATCTGCTTCAGGTGATTATCTCCATACCTCATGTCCAGTGCGTTCATGATAGCGCTTGAGCTTGACTGCAACTCGACAGGGACCGTTTGGAGTATTTCCGCAGCTGGACCTCTCAGAGCAAGAATTAAGGCTGTTGCTCGCTCCTGGTCATTCCAGTGATTCGTTTGAGCGGCAGCTTCAAACTGGGTTTTGTAAATGCTCCAAGCTATTTGTCCATCGAAAGTTGGTGCTTTTACGCTCCTTGTTGAGATACTGGCTGTGTTCGTCATCTGGCTCGGGTTACTTGCTATTGGGATCGGGTTACTCACTAACGGGGCCGGGCTACTCGCTATCGTTACTTTCGCTTGTTTTAATTCTTCTTTTATTCTTTCAATCTCTTCCCGAACCGTCTCCACTTTGCTCATCCTTTCTTCCACTTTGTCCATCCTTTCTTGGAAACCTTCAATTTGATGGTTAAGCTTTCGGTTCAGTTCACCTAAATCTGCTCTTAATTCAGCTGATTGCTTGTTGAACGCTGTTGACTGCCGGTCGAGCTTCTCGTTTAACTCAGTTGACTGCCGGTCGAGCTTCTCATTTAAGTCAGTTGACTGCCGGTCGAGCTTCTCATTTAAGTCAGTTGACTGCCGGTCGAACTTCTCATTTAAGTCAGTTGACTGCCGGTCGAACTTTTCTTTTAAGTCAGTTGACTGCCGGTCGAGCTTCTCATTCAACTCGGTTGATTGCTTTTGCATTACCATCAACATTCGCATCAACCCTTGCGCACTCAGAATTTGTTCTTCCTCCTCGCCTCCAGTGCAACTTTCAGCATCGGGAAACTCAAAGGACTCTGGATCCATTCCTTCCGCTACCAGCGCTTCGTTTAACCGGGTGATTAATCTAGCCTTGCTTCCTTCGGTGGAAATTTTCCGCTTTTCCAACTCCTCCTTTAGTTCCCGCAAAGTGAGAGCGTTGATTTTACGCGGCATTTTTCTTACAAGTTTACTTCAAATGTTCAAAAGTGTTCACTATAGTTCACGATTTTTTTTTTAAGTGTTTGAGTTATTTTTCACTTCACTATTGCACGAATAATCCCACTTCTGACACCAGTGTTGCGCGTTGAGCAGGTGCGCGACCTGTTTGCTATTCGCAAATATTGCTAATAGTGAAATAAAACACTCGCGAACTATTTTAAAATTAATTCTTAAAATTTAATTAAGTTTCTTCTACACTTTATGATTAATTTACTAAAATCACTTTAATGAATTTAATTAATTAATTAACACTTATTCAATATAATTAAACACTATTTCACTTATTTAACACTTTTCTCACTTTTCGAGTTTTTCTGGCGCGCACTGTCGCGTACTCTCGCGTTTTCCATTCACAACTGCTTGTCTCGTCGCTCGCCGTAGTCGCTTATATACCACTACCAACCATCCCAGAACCTTCCATACAGATTGTTCTCGCTTGTACGCGTCGAGTCGCTTGCACCGGGATCTGTTGTACTTGATGCGCGTGACGTGTTTATGCTTGCGCACACGAGAACAATCGATGTGTTGGTAGCAGATAGTCGTAAACATGTGACTTTTTATTTACGCCGACTACAGTTCGCGTGACCTGAACACGTCACAATATTTATACACCTAATATGTTTATTTGTATTGCGCGTTTACGCAAAGAGGTGTTTTATTTGATAGAGAGAGACCGACTTTACCAAGTCAAAGAATATCTCACACAAGAATACCGTTCTTCAGTCTTGTCGGAAACGTTTCATCCAGCTCCAGCGGCGAGTGGCTTTCTGGGATCGTTCGTCAATGGATCGTACTATCGTGAGAGATAGTTTATAATGCTGGTTAGTTGCAAAGGAGAAGAGGAGAGAAAAGCGTTTTTTTTTCGTTTCAACAATCAGATCATGATTGGCTTCATCTCCTTGTTACTAAGGAAAAATATAAATTGTGCAGTCTAAGGCTTCCATAGGCGCATAATTTGACTTCCTTTGTAACTATGCAATATTTTCATGAACTGTCTTCTTTTTATGTTTCACTGTGAAAGGTTTGCAAAGGAATACTTTTGTTGGCTAAGCAAGCTAATAGGTAGAAAACCTCATCATGTGAAGAATGATTTTAAGGGTAGTGCAGCTGTAGCTGCATTGTTTCAGAAACGTTTCAATAAAGTCGTGATTGTTTTGCATGTTATTTTTGGAAATAAAACACCACTTCTACACTAGATAATATAAACTACCAAAAAGGAGTGTATACCTAAAAAACTATCCTCCATTAGTGGTCGGAAGTCAGGAAAGCACAGGATGTAATTTTAGCAACTCTTCTATTAAATGCTTCGATTAAATTCACGTCAGTTATGCGTTAAACAAAAATATCCTGGTAATGGGTCTACAATGTAGTTACTATACACATATTGTGTAAGTATAATTACGGATACCGGCAGGATGTTGGCTATAGAGATGGCACATCACTCGCCATCGACGAGCATAAGTGAAATAATTTATATAC
Source organism: Stratiomys singularior (assembly GCA_954870665.1). NCBI lineage: Eukaryota > Metazoa > Arthropoda > Insecta > Diptera > Stratiomyidae > Stratiomys > Stratiomys singularior. The sequence goes on along the minus strand of OX940878.1, from coordinate 26,021,859 downwards.
CTCGGCGTAGTGATCCTAACCAAAATCCCATCGAAAACTGTTTATTGAGTGCGTGTTTTTTGCGTATGTTAACCCAAAAAGGATGCACATTTTAACCCGTACAAAGGTTTTAACATGGTGAGCAAACAATGAAATGTATAATTTATTAGTTGAAATCCAAACGAGATAAAACGGCTTGTAATTTGTGTATAATTTCCGGTTGGGTATAATTTGGAATTCATTACCAACTAGAACAATCAATGCAACCATTTAGGAGCGTTCATTGTTCAGTGAAAAGAATGGAAAATTTATAATTTTAATTAGACTTTTGTTATTTAGGTTATGGAGCAATAGTTTGTATACTAATAGGCTAGTGTACTTATTGCCCGCAAAATAGTTATATACTGTGAGCGTAAAAAATAATTTAACCTCAAAACCTCATCAAACGAATTCTAGATGTACGACGACAAAATAACAAACTTATTCAAAAAGTAAAAGCAATAAAAACTCAACAAAAAATATACTCCATTTAGTTAGCGTCAGAAAAAAGTGTATAGCTTGCAAAACACCTTGTGCAAAATGCATTAAACGGGAAAATTCCCGTTCAAGTCATCATGCAGTTCATTCTAAAGTCAAACTTGGTTGACAAGACGTGATATTTCAATGCTTGCTGATTTTATTTGCACCATTGAACGATCGGGTTATGCAGTACTTAAAATCCAATTGAAATCCGAAAACATATCGTAAAATTAAGAACCGAATGAAAATCTTTACGGCAAATATTACAAGCGGTGTGTAGCAGCCATAACACTGTGGAAAACTATTAAAGACCTCGTTCCTGTAGGTCAAAATAGCTTTCCGTATTTGATGAACAATTCATTGCGACGTAAGAGAGAGAAAATCTGAAAACCCGCGGAAAGCATAACAGTAGATTCAGGAAACAGTGTCGCTTCAAGTAATGACCGCCGAATACTAAATAGCTATGGAGTATATGGCACAGTACTCCGTTAAAAACCATACATTTTTAGAAAGGACCAGAGACTCCGGTTGCTTTATGACAAGCCGTGTGGGGAAAACATAGTTTTCAGTGATGAAAGTAAATTTGAAATATTTTGCAACAACATATCATACAAAATATGGTGAATAAAAAACGTCAAATCTAAGCAGATCATCACAGCAATTCGGTTATAGGCTGGGAGTGTAAGGTGGCAAGTGGTTGAGAAAATGGTTTTTATACTTAGGATTAGCGATTAACAAAAATAATTAATTGGACATGTTGAACGAATTGTTACTGTCAAATTTTGCAAGATTAGAGCTAAGTCCATCATGAGTTTTACAACTGGACAACGTACAAAGGAAACAGCACAAGTATATAAGAGTATCTGATAAGCTACTTTATCGGACACCTAAGCAGCAGGATAATTCTCCACAATCTCAGAACCTTAATCCCATTTCGATACAAGGATTTGTCATCGGAGCAGTGTAAGCAAAGAGTCATTGTAGTCAATTTTAGTGGAGGAATGACAGGAATGTCAGGTTCGTTTTATGTCGATTCCAACACCCGACAGGAGCTGTTTTAAAGGCGAAAGAAAAATAGAATATGCACTTACTTGGAGAACTTTACTTTCCCTGTTTACTGGAAACTATTTTTGACCATATTTTGGCCATATTTTTTCGTCATGTTTTTGATTTTCTTGTTAGGAAATAAAAAAACCGTTTTAAAATACAAAAAAAATTCAAAATCAGACGTCTAAAAATCATTTTATGAGGCATTGATTGTGTTGAAGACTCATTTTATACGGCTTTCGATGTGTTGAACATATATTGTACATTCGCTTAATATTCCACAGTATGTTCAAAAAGTGGAAAAAGTGGTTCCTAATGCTTTTGAAGCTAATATACTTTCCCTGGAAAATCAGGAAAGGACAGATCACTGAGGAGTGTAAAGAGCAGCTGACGTTCCATCAGTAATAACCTGATTCGATAACTAACATGAAAATATAAAATAAAATGAAAGGGGCTTACGACTTCCTAATTTTCTCTACTGCGAACAATCCTTTCGAATCGGTTTTCGAAGGCGCCTAATAAACGAGCGGGTAAAATTTCATATTTTGTCCTTTCAACATTTTTACATTCGCTCCAGTTGAAAAATTCTGTTTAAGGTCTCCATCTATCTATTCATTGGCATCAGATGGTGGTTGAAGTAATGTAATAGGCAACTTACCGGTATGATAATACCTTTAGGGTAAGTAATAGCTAAAACACTACTATAGATACTACTTTACTAAGATTTCATTATGTCCTTTAGAAAGATGTTACTGTTTTCGTGCCATTTTTCAGTTCAAATACGTTTATAATCGCGTGGCCAGCTTGGCTGTCTTTTAATTAAATGTTTCATTTCTTTCTTCGTTTTGTCCTTCTTTTGAAATCTGCGTCGAAATCTTTTCGTATAACTTGTCCTTATGTTATCCTTTCTAGTATATTTTTGCTTGCAACTTTCAAAGAGTTTCCATTATTCCTTGAAATTTTTTGTTCTGAAACTTTAATTCAGTTCTTATTCTATTCTACCTCAAGTTATTTCTCCTTTAGTCCAACTGGTGTCCTTTTTCTTAAGCCATTTTACCCGTTAATTATTTTCCATTAAATTCTCGGAAATTATGCAGCTGGAAAAAAGTATAATTTGAGCCCACAACTGGAATGTCATCACGCTTATGAAAAAGTAGATAACTTGCGCTGTTGACGCTTTTTATGCTCGATCCTTATCGTATAGCTTTAACATACAAATCAACAACAAATTATTTTGATACCACACCGTGCTGGATTCAAGATGGGACAAACACTTGCTAAAAAACAACTGACAATTGTCATGGTCAAAGACCATAAACTGACCTGAAATGAAATGTTTATGGCAGTTTTTTGAAAAAAAAAGTCCAAGATTTCAAGACGCCATGCAGTTCGTGTATATCTTTCGTCAAATTTTGAAAACTTTTCTCGAACTTTTTCTCTCGAAATCGATTCATTACATGTCAAATTCAGTCCACACAAAGTTTTTGTTGGCATTCTCTTCTATATATGGTTCAAATCCCGCCATAATTTATCTCAGAATGATATTTAAAATGCTAAATAAATTATATCCTAATAAATTGTGTTAGTCCAGAGGCAACTGAACTAATATTGCCTATACCTTTGAGGACCGTGATTTTGTTAGAACTTTTTTGACGCGCCATATGATCTAGATTGGTTGAAACTACTCTGTCTGGTTTTCTGATTCAACGTTACCCAGTCCTTAATTTCAGAGACAAGACTTCTGATTAGACCTGATTCCTTTAGTTTCTTGCAAGTTAGCTGCAGCCAACAGCTTACTTTCACTAGCGGCGTCGAAAGCTGAGAAGCTCCTCTCGTCCAGCCTCTTCAAATCTGTGAATTTCTTGCTGCTGCCAGGGTTCAACTATTGCCTTACCCTAGTTCGTTCGGCAATCCAAGATAAAGTTTAATACATCTCACATATTGTTCTTCACTTCAACTTCCTTTTTGTCTGTTGGCTGATAATATCGTGACTTTTTTGTCAAAGGTCTTGTGACAGTTTTCATCGCTACTTTAGCCACTCTCTTTATCTCTCTTTTAATGCACTCTCATTAGGGGATTATATTTACATGTAGGCGAGAGCTGTGGTTTTTGTCGATTCAAACCCGTTCTCCTGCTAGACTGACGGGCAAACACGGTGACTTCCAAGGCATCCTCTAGCCCTAACATGGGTTTCATTCTTTGCGTTCATTTCTTTTTCAAAATGTTGACACTGGGGTGATCTTGTATGATCTTTTTAGTCTCCAGCTCTTCATCTGTCGCTTTATCGACACCCTTTTGGAGTTGCGATATGTCTTGTAGCATATCTTGCGCCACAGAAGCGGGTCCGATTCACTTACCTGGTTGCACTCTTCTTCGCAGTCTCTACGGCGTTACAGCCGGAGTTATCCTCTACCTATTTCTCTTGCGTTCTTCTCGTTACAATGGAGTCTTAGTTGCAAGAGAGGTTTTATGCAGCCTTGACCTCCTTGCAGAAACTATAGGATCAACTTGTTCATTCTCAACAAAGTCGCCTGTTTTTGAATCTCATTTTTTTTTGTTTTTGGATCCATTTCAGAGCAAATGTGGAAGTTGTCTTTATGACCCTTTGACAATGTATTGTAATGCACATGAAATCTAGCACCATGTGCAAGTGCTGTGTTAATCAGGAGCATTTTCGATTAGACCTACATTACCAACTTTGCGTACAGTAATCGTCCTTTGATCCTTGCTCAATTTTAAAGGAACGGAGACGTCTCCGATCAACCTGAAGATAGTGTCGCTGGGATCTTCGGATATCTACTATTACTCACACTACTACTTCCACTACTATTACTACTGCTACTTCTACTACTACTACTAGTACTACTACTGCTACTACTAATACAACTCCTACTACTACTACTACTACTACTACTACTACTACTATGACAACATCTGCTATTTTTATATGAATATTTAAAAAAATTAATATTGAAATGTAATTTTTTTAAATTTTTAAAATTAATTATTTGGCCTTGGTTGGACTTTAAACACGAATTATTTTTGAAGTTCCATCGGGTATGGACATTTCACAGATATTTGTGTTTATTTGTAATTTCCAATACAGGCTTATGTTTCAGAGAGCGTAATATAAAGCGATATACTTGGTTGCGAAAAGGATTATCCAATGTTAGCGTCCAGATTAATCGAATCAGATACCAATTGGAGCCTTTCAATGGAGTAATTACTCACTCACAGCGACTCCAATCTGCAACATGCCGCTGTTGACACAACCGAATCGGTTTAAAGTGAGAAGCCAGTTGGGGTCAAGCTGAATTAATTAGGCACGTTTTGAATGGTTGTAATTGTATTCGTGGTCAGCAGGACATAAATTTGCTTGCCTGCTTATCTGATTACAAATTTTACAAAAGCCCGATGAAACGATTTTGGATTCTCTATATTCTACCATGCATTCCTCTGTCAGTTTGTTGTCAGTGGTCATCGTGACGATTTTAATTTTTTACGATGTGATCCCAGTTAGGCAAAAGGATGGGAAAGGATATGTTACCTCTCTCCATCATACTCGCATGTTTACACATGGCCGAAATCACGTAAATCGTATATCGGATTGTAACACATGCCTGCCGCTATCCTTTAATGTAGCATCATTCATGTCCTGTGCAGTTTCACTGTGTTGTTGGTTGGTGTTGCCAGAATTCCGACTCCGTTGGGAAAAGAATGGGTGTGTTAAATCAATTCCATGTATGTGCGACAAATATGGTATCCCAGTTTTTGTTTTGAAAATGAACAATCTGGCACTGATGCAATCTGAAACATCAAAGAAAAACCATCTTTGTTGCCTTCTAGTGAACGTTACGTAAATTGAGAATAATTGAAAAAGCGTACGATATATTAATTTAAAAAGTTGTTAGGTGACGAAGCAAGCAGAATCACATAATAAAAAAAGAATGAGTAGTATCTAAAAACACAATGAATTTTCTTGGGTTTTAGATATAATAAAAAAAACCGTCCGTCAGAATAATGCACACGGTTTTTCCTTCTGAATTTTATTTAATGAAATCAATAAACTCCTATTGCACTCAACTAGAATTTTTCTCTCATGGCCAATTTTAAAATAATCTTCCTATATGTCAGCTTTTTCAACGTTCAAATTTCGCAGGCAATGTACATTCGATTATCGATTTTTTTTTATTTATGTATGTTGGTACACCCGTCACAAACATATATTTACAGTTCCAGCTTTATAGTATGTTTAGTTTGTTCGTGAGAGGCATAATGGTTAGAAGTGTTTTGCGTGCTCGATGATTTTTTGCTACTAAAAAAAATGGCTCAAAGAATTTGCATCAAATTTTGTGTAAAAAGTGAAATTAAGTTCTCCGAAACACTTGAAATATTGGCAGTGAAAAACGGTGAAAATGTTCTGAGTAAAAAAATGTTCACAGATGTAAGCAACTCTTTCAATATGGCCGGAAATATGCCAAAGACGAGCCTCGGTCTAGACGCCTCTGAACGGATGCACGTCAACAACAGATGGAAACGTTCAAGCAGTGAAAAAAATTGTTTTGTATAATCGTCGAATCACTATGAGAGAAGTTGCTGAGGATGTTGGCACATCGATTGGCTCGTGCCATGAAATTTTTTCAAATTTCAGCGAAGTTTGTTCCGAAACTGCTTAATTTTGACCAAATGAATCGTCGATTGGGCATCGCAAATTAGCTATTGTTAGACAAATGTAAATGATTATACACAACTGCTCGAAAGGGTCATCACTGATGACGAATCATGAGTATATGGTTACGATACCGAAACCAAACCCAATGGTCCCAATGGAAGAGTCAAGGTAAGCCAAGACCATAAAAGCACACCAAGCTCAATCAAATGTCAAAGTTTTCCTCACTGTTTTCTTCGATTACCGTGGCGAAGTACATCAGAAATCCTTACCATATGGTCGGGCGGTCAATAAAGAATATTATCCTGTAGTTATGTGCCGCTTGCGAGAAGCAATGCGAAGAAAACGTCCGGAATTGTGGAATTGTGAACAAAAACAACACCACAATCATGCCACCTTATTCACCGGATTTGGCCCCGTGCGACTTTTTCTTGTTCTCAAAACTCAAAAGTTCTATGAAAGAATGGAGGTTTGCAACGACTGAGGAGACAAAAATAGCATCACTGAAAGAGTTTAAGGATTTAGCGAAAAGTCCTTATGAGAAGTGCTTAGAGGTTTAGAAAACTCGTTGGCACAAGTCTATTGTATCTGGGGGGGGGGGGATTACTTTGAAGGGGACAATTCAGGAATAAAAAAAATTTTTTTGTATAAAATTATAAAGTCACCTTATTTTTTGAACAGTCCTCGTTCATTTGTAGGCTAGACTTGCATCAGAGCGTAAATAAGTAAAGCGCTATGACTGCAAACCATATCGTAACAAATGAAAAAGCGCTAATAATCCCAACGAATACTACAAAACAAGAGGCACGAGTTATCTGAGTAGCAAGAAAAGTGAGCTTTGCAAGAGAGAGAGCTTTGAAATCAAACGACGTAGTCTAATGTAGAAGTCGCGATGGCAACCTTTCTAAGCTTGAATGTATGTTGGAATAATAATTCAAGTATATATGTATAGCATATGTGTCTATGTAAATGTGATATGTGAGCGATGGTCCGCAACCTTTGTTTTTGTGTAGCAATGCATTAATAATGACTCTGGTAAATTGAAGATAAATACCGTTAGAAGGGGATGTTGCTCGTCTTAATAAGCAGTTACGCGATACCTCATAATCAATCTTCTCCGTATTTAATACAATCATTAACTGTAAGCAAATGTGTGACAAATCGTACACGGATATCCTGGAAAACCACAAGTGGCCAAAATACTGATCTAGCCCAGTCTATTGCTCCATTGCTATTCAACAACTGATTCATCGGCTACTATAAAACGGGGGCTGAGAGCGTTTGAGTTGAGTCATTTAAGGAACGTATCCTTAAAAGGAACCCGATTAAAATACTGATGAAATAAAATAAAAGCTCAAAATAGATTTGAAATTTTGAACACAAACTATCCTTTAAAAACCAAAATAGTATGACTAATAATAATCAAAGTTATATAAAGCCATTAATACTAGTTTTTCTTCGTCTAGACATCGGGCTATGCATAGTTAAGAAGATATTATCGTACAAATATTTGATTTGCTTAGGACTCAGGCCTAGTCATCGAAGGATCACATCAAGGAAGGATAAGAAATTTTTTGTTAGCTTCTTATTTGAATTTTGAATCGTCTTATATAATATACATCATAACTAAGTCTCAGTGCAGTTCAAAACCAACTAATAAAAATTCTGCTCATCCTTTTTTACTTTTATTTGGTCTACCGGATGCTTGTATAGCAGTCGTACATATGAACTGCCCGCCCTGAAAAATCCAACTCAATTTTTTTTTTTTGAATTTAATAAACTCCATCAAAGACATTCTTCGGCAGCAACAGGGACCACCCCATCAACTGTAGACGGCAACAAATTTTCCTTTCCCCCTCTCCCTCTTACAAAAAAGGAAAGAAATGGCATGCCCTGTTAGTTATTTGATTAATAATCTCACAGCTTTTATTATTAGCCTCATGCGGAGAAAATAAAAGGAAACATCTTGGGAAATTGGAAATTATCATGGAATGTTGTGGTTCAGGTCTTGAGAGTGGATAGTGGTGCGGGTGAAAAAATCAAATCAGCAAAATGCTACCCACAAGCAAAATGTAATACCTGTTAATTAAAGTCTTGTGTGAAAATATATCAAGGTGGGAAATTTTATGTTTGAAGCGTGCCTCGTGGAATTCCAAACGTTCCGGGAATGGGAAATACCGGAATGCGGGAGTGTATTTATGGGAAAAATAAAAGTGTACCAGTAGCGAAAGTATTTTCTTCCTTGAATTGAGTCTTAAAGTGTGTTCAGTTGGAATACTTTATTCTGGGTTTCTTAAATTTGAGCTCTTCCTTGCGGGGTTCCTGGTGGAGCTGTGATTTTATTAGGGGGATATGAAACTCGAGGAATAAAGGTTGACCTAAAAAATATTTAAGATACTTTTAAGAAAAGAACCCTCCAAAAATGTTGGTGGTGTCAAGTGTCATGAAAAGCAGAAGGTTTCTTTTCTAGCAACGTCAGTGATGGTCACACAAAGCGGTCACTTCCATTTGCAATCTAGAAGCCAGCTTTTTTTTTCACCAAATTGAAACCTAGATTTTTGATACGTCTTTGCCAACAAAAAACGCCAATAGACGACAACATGGTTGGTTAGAATGGACCGTTTTTCTAGCTACATGTCAAAGTATGAGCTCCCCTCGATCAACATAATATTAAGAGCAAATTTATGAGTGACATGTTCGACAGTAAATGTATTCCACCAAGACTGCCCCCTGGAATGCATATTTGCACTCAACAGCTTCATTAGACCAGGAAGTCACTGACCTACATGATTGGACACCTTTAACCAAGCATATGAACCCATAGAAAGATCAGTTCGCAATCGCTAATCCATATCTCTTCGTTGGATCTCATCTTTTTGCGAAGGATCTCAAGATCTTCCACAAGATCTTGACTCAGTGAGGAACTATATGGCCTAATTTGAGCTGGTACGGCAAACACACAATAGTAAAACAGGAGGTTGAAATCTTCATACACGGGTGATGGATGCACCAATATTACCTTGATTTATTTATTTTAATATTTATAATTCTGAACAGCAGGTCATCCATTAGCAATGTTTAAATAAATGGGCCAGCAATGGACTCCTGAGGCAACCGCTCTCAAAATTAATCTCTTCTAATTCCCAGTAGATAAACTCATTTCGTCGAGAAAAATTGGGGCTCTAGAGTCTCAACCTTCTGAAATCAGTTAGGTAATTTGACAGGTAGTATTTTATAGCTGTAGTAGCAGTAGTTGTTGTAGTAGTTGTGTCGTAGAAGTAGTTTGAAGTTACTTTGTTCAGCCCTGACGTTTTGGCCAAAAGTTGGATTTCATCTCATTAACGAACCTGAGTCTGTATCCTAAACCTCTGGCCAAATAACACCAATCTCAAAATTCAACATATCACAGGTTCGAAACGTACTGTTCTAAAATCATTCTGCTTATCCACTCGGCTGAAGGATGCTCGTTCCTTGAGTTGCTGGATTGTTGAATTCCTCAGTGCCTTTCAAGTCTCGACAGAAAAGAAAAACCTCATCGGCCTGATTCTAGTTTTGGCGATCCCGGTTTGTAGCAGCTTTAGCAAATTCGAAAACAATAGAGAAGAAACAAGACTGATATCACTTATCAATTAATTGCTGAACATCATCAGGACCTCTGAGCAGGTTGAAACAAATTTAATGCCTAACACTGGGTTTATGTTGTGCTTTCAGCGAGCTCGGCGAGCGTTGACCTTCCCACGGTTCCAACACGCTTATTCACATTGTAGAAGTAGCGTTTTAGTTCGAAGCGTAGTAGTCAAATTTCCTATATACTACCGTATAAAATATCCTTTTGACTCGTTCCGCCAACCTCTACTCTGAAGGTATACTCAGGTACCACTGGTAGCTGCCGAGCCCTTCTCTGTATGCATGAGCCAACTTATTGGGTTTCGGCACTTCAGGAAATATCGTAGTGACTAGATGTGCCAATGGGTGGCATAATCGCTCACAGCGTCAGAAATAGCTGGTTTCCGCCTCTACAATTATAAAGGTTTGAACTCTTCTGTACAAACTGGTACTTTATGCGATGCAATAGGGGTTGGTAGTCAACCAATCTCAACTCTTGTCTTAAGAAACTGTGAGGTCATAGCAGGTACTCACAAAAAAAATTCACGACTTCATTTATCTGTTACGACTCACTAGGATGCGTTTTGACATCCCATTACCACAGGATTCTACCCTCCACAAGATCCTACCACGTGGACTGGAAAACATCGCCTCCCAATGTGCTACAGACGAAGATCTTTTCTCACGGGTTAGACAAAAAAAACAACACACACCTTTGAGTTAAAAGATGCAGTAGCTACTACCGACCGAGATCCCTCACTAGACACGCAACTTCATTAGTTTACAAAAATAATGAGATCTCCCAGCTAATCGAAGATAGTATAACATCTAGGAACGAATACTCTGCTTGAGTGATCGTGCCGATTCCTTAAAGCAAGCATGAAGCTTTTTCAATACTCCTGATAGCTTCACATCCTGTCAGTTCTACAACCGGTATCGCTTCGATGTCTGTGAATTTGGTTATGGATCGCCCTTAAGGATTCTTGGTGAATTTTAATTAATGATGACCTAGACAAAGTTGCAGGACGTATTTGTTTGCACAAAACTTCAGAGGATCAATGGAAAAATTACGGTAAACTCCAACGATTCAGCACGGCTATCTGAAAGTTTTTGCTTTCAAAGGCATGGATAAATGCAGCCATGTGTTCTTTCAAGTGGTTTCAACCAATGGGCTTTACCACCAACAGGTCCACCAACGTCCTCCTCTGCAAGGCCCTTTCGAAATTCGCAGTTTTCGGGTCCAAATAACCGAAGTGTCATGACTGCAAGAATTAAATGTATGCAACTACGATAAAGAACAAGGAATGCAAACCATTGAAAACAATAAAATTTTCTACAAACACTATCAAGTTACGGCGGGTGTATCAGGAGTAGAAAATTCCAGACTCGCAGCTCACTTCAATTCCAAAAGGATTTGTTCCTATTGCAAGGAATCAAAAGTATTTTGACTAAGTTACATGGATTAGGAAAAGAAGAAACCTCTACATAGGCCGCCCTTACAAACTAGTGCTGATATCATCTACCCTTTTCGTTCTGGTTCTCTTCGTCCTTTCTTTCGGGGCTGTCAAAAGTCAACGGCTGGTCAAGCATGTCCATTTTTTTGCTAAGAAAAGCATTTACTCAAACAGTATTCTACAGAAATTTAAAGTTTTTACTCAAAGTAATACAACCCGGTATAGCGAACGTCAGCATTATTTATTTGCTGTCATCTTCGAAGCACATTTCTAGCTGAACTTGCTGGATTTCCTTCCGAAGATTGTACGAATATCCCAAAACAGTTTCTTCAACTTCATTTTGACATGTAGCCAGAAATTTTTGTTGACGCTATCATCAGGATATTGCGATGGCCTAACCTAATGGTCTAACCTATCACAAAAAAACAGTCTTACTACATTATTTGGCAGTATTTTCTTCTTGGCAAATCCTGTCTTCAATATTTTTGATGAATCAAAATGGAACAGTTGGTGGTAACAGCTAGAAGTTGCTGGTAAGGCCTTATGGAAAATAAAGGTAATTTTTACGGTATTGAAACAGCTGGTAAATAGAAAGACACTGCAAAATTTTTTTCTGAGAAATCCTATATTATGTATCTTCACTGATTTTTTCAGGGTGAGTGGAAACAATCATGTTTTACGTCACGACCGACATAAAGAGCCTAAGAAGTTTGAAAAAAATAAAACTCGTAAAGTAAAACGTTGTTTCGATCTTCCAATATTTGATCACACATAGGGTATTTTGTGATATGGTTTTCATTTATCAATGGCTTACGTAGAGTTCTACAATATTTGTTTCTATCTGCAAGCACTTGTTTACAAGTACTGTTTCTACTCCTTTTTTACTTTATTTATCGATTCCTTCATGAAGGTTCTCATTAGTAGAGTTTCAGCACATTAGCATAATTGTAAAGTTCCCCGAATGACATTCTCCCCGCCTCAACAGGAACTTTGAATTGCAGACCACGAGTTGCTGAATTGCAGACCGTCATTTGTTACGAAATATTTTGACTTGCTCGAGTGATTCACGATATTTTTGGCATTAAAATACTGGCATAAGTGGAAATGATTGTGATTAAACCTTTTCACTTTGACAAATGACTGATGACAGCTGATCGGTTTCAAAGATATGAACGATGGTAGTGCTACCTATTGCATGAAATTGCGCAATCCTTACATGTTCTGGATGTTCTGGATCGCGCAATCCTTACATGTTGCTATTGCACACTCGTGTTTATGTAGCCAACTTTACGCAGGTACATGAAAACTTCACCTCGTTTCAAACCCATTTTTCAAATCTATGTGTTGTGATGGCTCAAATTAAGGTAAAAAGTTTGGACTTTATTCCAAATAACTGATGTGATTTGTTCTTATAGCAACCAACGCTACTATCATAAGTTCTCGTTTACCTAACAACGGAGCATTTAATGTGAAGGCATTTAAAGTATTTAAAGGACTATGGACTAACATCTATTTATTTCATTCGTTAATGAAGCTCACACAAACCCTTTTTACCTTTGGATTTTTTGACCGTCTCTTGGAACCACCACTAATAGCATACAAATGACCTATGGTTGGCTTCCTGATAGATTGGAAGTTTAATTTCCTTGCGGAAAAGTGTGACTTAAATGTTTCATTTACTGCTCACAAAATGGGAATGCAGAGGTAACTAATAAGGAACAACAGGCAATATCAGAAAAATGCATATCACAAATGGGCCCTGATTTTCATTCTTCTTGTGACTTCAATGTGAACTCTGCTCTGGGAGTTTTTCACCCTAAATTTTTTCGACATTATCTCGAAAAAAGATTACTAATGAATTACGGCTCACTATTCGCATTGCTAGGCAATTTGCCAAACGGTAATATCAGGACTAAATTCTTCCTCCGTCCTAAAAAAAAATCTGAACATCTACACACGGTCACATCCTTCCTGGAACTCCCACATTTCACAACTTAAAGGTGGTTTTCTGCTGCTCTACCGTTCCAATCCTTGACAGGCAAACCAACATAAATAATCATATCCTTGAGCATCTCTACTATACCGTAATTATTCGTGCTGATGTTTATGCTGCGGGAAACGAACAAACCAGCTTGACATTAAGCACTAAGAGAGTTGCGGAGAAAAACTTTTTAATGTTGATAAAAGGCTACGAGAAAAGTGCACACCTGTGGTCGACAAATAAATAGATATATAGCATATATAGAATGGTTTCTTTGTTGTCAGAAAACCAGGACCTTTTTGCCGTGGAATGTCTGCCTATTTTACTTACGCTTTTCTGCCTGTCACTTACTCGTAATTTAGAGCAAATGGGAAATTGGGACTAGTAAGACATATAAATTCTACAAAGTACTCTGAAGCTGACTTGCTTGATGTGGAATTGGTGTCCTGGGAACTAGTCCCTGCTGATGTGTTCAATGTCGTTGCGCCAGAAATCGATGGAGTGTTGTCAGATACGACGAGGATGGGTGGGCTTATACACAGAATCATTTGGGCTGGAAATGGAAAGTTTTCAACCTAACTCGCTTATGCTCAAAAACGTTCGCTTAAGCCTGCGGATAGGAATTCATCGTTGAAATGAAAGCATTTTCGAGTAAATTCTGATCCCTTTACAACACTGACATACGTTTCATCGGGACATTCTCATTCATGAGGCGATAACTTCAAGCTCCAACTGTCATCGTCTATCATTTACACCTGCTTATGTAAGCCTAAGGCTCAGTGTATACAAACCGCTGATTTTCCCAGTGCTGAGTGTGCCAAGTTAATTTGAAAGCCTTGTACAAGGAGCCACCGCCAGCAGGTGTGTGTTATGTTGCTCGTAAGTTTCGAGTTGGGATCGGGAATAGGGTCCTGCCTGGGAAATGCTGAAGGCTATTGTGCATACTGACACACCGCATAGCATTCAGGACACGGCATCAGGCTCGTGAACTTTAAAACTCCTTGGGCAGTTAATGTTTAGCGACGGTATCGTTGCCGCAGGAACTATTTTCTGTATTAACAACACCTGTAATGTGTACACCATAAAGAATGTCTCACGGTAATAAGCAAGTATGTAGCGAGAGAGGATGCTATTCACGAACATAGAAAGTTGTGTAATTAAATCCATGTTGTCGCGAATTTACGAGGGATGCAGGGGAATGATAATTTTGAAAACTTTCTCGAGTATGGAAGCGTACCTGAATGCGAAAAATAAGAGAACGATTCGGGTGGATCGGAGGGAATAGGAAGTTATACCGCATTTAATGACCATTTTAGAGCTCCTGTGGAGAAAATTTAACGTTTTTTCGTAGTTGGCGGTCCAGTTTTTATTTGTCAGTCCTTCTGCTTGCTTCTAGTGCTGTGTATCTCAGTAAATGCTCCTTCAATACATGTAAGGTCAGCTGAAGCGGTGGATTTCTATTTTCAAAACTAACTCTGGAAAGCTCGTAATACAAGTTTTATTCGCCGTTTTTTAATTTCTACCAGTGATTTCTACAAAAATCGAAACATGTACAGATTTTTCCAACTCGGGCAGAGACTGTCGGTTCTGATGAACCATCTACATCGAACTTTGACCTCGAAAAAGGGAAGGCACTGATCATTTATCCAACCCGCATTCCTTTGAGCTAATAAACTTCTTTTCTTACATTAAAGGCAATGAAAAAGAGAAAAAAACATAAACGTAACTTTTGTCCACTCATTTGAAGACACCCTGAAGAGGAAACTATATTAGCCTTTCATAGGTAAGAACTTCAAAAGAGATGACGAAGCTACTTCTAAAGGTGAGGAGACACATGAGTAAGGCAAGGAAGCTGTATCCTAAACGAGCCTACTGAATTCACAACGGTGGTGAGACCAATAACTGCCTTTGGAACGATGGTGTAGTGAGAGATACTTTCTAGAAAACAACTAGAAAACGTCAAGGGAAATTGTTTGTGAATTAACCGAGAATTGATAGTTAGGCCAACAGACGCGATCGTAATAATACTCAAGCATATGCCCTTGAGAAGACACATATGAAGTGTAGAGTCGCTAGGGAGTTAGGACTGCGTCAGCGCAGGATCCAAGCAACTTGTCTTATGCGCCTACAACCTTCAGCCTTGGAACAGAATCTTAAGGTTCACAGAAAACAGAAAAAGTCTGGGAAAATTGACACATATATTCAGAAAATTTTAGAAAACCGGACATCACGTCTGCAAATTAGTTCAATGAAAGGGTCTCACAAATAACAAAGGATTGCAGGCAGGCACTCAAATCTCAAGCTACCGGAAAGAATTAAAACTGTCCTGGGAACTTAGAAACAGAAAAAAAACAGCAAAATAAAAGAGATATTGCCTAAGTTGACGGGTAGTCATTCAATTTTGCGGTGGTATTTCTTGGCTAAGCAGCAAAGCATATTTTTTTTGAAAAAAGCCACTCCTAGAAATTTGTTAGACGTTATTGATTTTACTATCTAGTTGGCCTACGCAACATAGTTCTTAAGCATGAGATTAAAAGACAGAAATAGGATAGCAAAAATCCTTACCTATGTATTCTCCAAACGTTGAAAAAAGTGACCCGTGAAAGTAGGAACGAAATAAAAACCATCCAGCTAGGTTTGTTCATCAAAATTCCTGACTGGAGATGCAGAGCGTTTCCACAAAAAGTAAAATCTTGGCCTATCCTGACGTTTCTAAAACAGATGAGGGCCAAGAGCACCTTAATCTCGAACTATAGATAATTTTGGAATGCAAGTTGACACTATAAGCCATTATTTCTAAGTAAGTTGTCTCAAAAATGACAGACAATCGAACAGTAGCTAATCAGGAAGAAGGGGAACTGATGTGAGTCTCTGGACACAGAAGGGAAAATAAGTTTATTGGAAGGAACAGGAGCTCAATCCTGTAAACATTACAGGGTACATTTAATGAAAGATTCTGGAACATGTGGCTGAGCGTTCTCTTGATGAATAATGAGATATAGAGAATGAAACGACAGATAAATGAAGTTCTGAATGACGGTAGACTCAGCTTGAGGAAATAGTGTAGCAGAAGTTGAGTCCTTCGACCCAACCGAACATTATAAACCGAGAGGTAATACTGCAGTATTATCAGAGGTCTCTCATCCAATCTTAACGAAAGGTGAAACTTGAGAAAAAAATGTGAGAGAAGCCCTGATGGCATTGGCTAGAAATGACGTAAAAGATGATAAAGATACCTCTAATTCACCATTTCATGACATTGTAACCTGTTTCGTCTTTGCTTCGATGGCTTTGACAGTGTACATGCTCCCCTTTCTTCTAAGTTACCAGAATTTAACGTGTCAACAAAGTATTGAAATACGTTTCTCCATTATTTCGCACATTGTTTAGGTGCTTACTAGTTTTAAAAAACTTATCCCTTTTCGAAATACTAAAAATAGATCTTTGACATTTCACTTTGGCCGTCTTTTTTTTTTGACATGGAAAAGATGTAAGACATCGAGCTTCCAGACGTGCTCTAAGCAAAGGATAAGTGAAAAATTTACTTTACTTTCAAAAACCTCGTAGTATCCTCGTTAAGCGTTTCATATTCCAAATATTGTCGTAGCACTTGGCAAATACGTGGCTGATACCTTTTCAGTTCAGTGAAAAATTTGGATCAGATGAAACCGATCCTCGAGATTAACAATCTGAGCTATCTGCCAGCGTCCTGAAAACATGGTTGCCAAGAGTTAATATCAAGCAATTTGCAAGTAATTGGAACAGTAAAGAATTAGTAACAAAAGCCTTCGAACGCAGCAAATGAGAATGATGCACCAAATATCGTTGAAAGCGCAAGTGAAACAAATGTTTGTTTAATAGTTATGGACCAGTGGAATGAGGAGTATCACGCTTTTGACATTGGAGCATACATTTCGATTATTTTTTCGGTATCTGCAGACTAATTTTGATTACGTTACGTCAAGGACTGTCAATTAGCCTTATTAAATATTGGCAAGCAGAGTTTTGAGTAACTGGTTCAACATCAAATCAATCTACAGTAGAAAGTATATTAATGAAGTCGTTCGTTCCTTTGTAATAACTTTTTCGAAAGGGCGATTTTCAAACTTCATTAATATATGAGACTTGATGATTTGACTTATAAATTTTGTTTTGAAGCGGTAGAGAACTTTATATTGGCAACACTTTTTAATCCAAAAAACACAGCTCCGTTCGTGACAGCCGCCATTTGGTTTATGGTTAGTTTGGTTTGTTATTTATCATGAAGAGGTTGACGTCTGGGCGACGTTTGCAAATTATGCAGATTTATATCGATAAAAAACCATTACGCACGAAAAGCTCATCACGCACTCCGTCAATTTAATGGCCGACATAATTTTCTATCAGAGCAATCGATTCGATTAACCATGGATCGTTTCCACGTTTACACTCACTCAAAAGACGCGTCCTTTGAGATGACATACAGTTCGTACCTAACCTAACCTCACCTAACGACATCGAGCACGGCGTAGATTTGGAGTATGGTCCCGAGAGCAAATTGTTGCAGATCCCGAACTTTATTAGAAAATTTTATAAGCGATGGGTTCAATGCGTGCAATGCGTCCGTTAACCCAAAACTGACGCATTGTGAGTGATGAGCTACCACAGGCGTCACTGAGAAAGTCACCGGTTGGTGTGTTTTAGATGCCACGGAATTGTCTTCAAAAAAAGCTGTTGGAAATAACGGTACATTCGATAGTGACCGCTATAGAGCCTTGATTTGATGACTTTCTCCTTTCTGAATTGATTCGCCGTCATTCCACTTTTTGGATCTGTGAACTGGGCTGCAAGATCTTGTGATTTAACACCATGAGATTATTTCTTGTATGCGTCAAATCACTTGTCTTCGACGACCTGGCCAAGACGTTTGATTATTCGCAACATTTTGGGCGAGACACAGCCTCAACTATTGGTTAAAGTAGCCGAAAATCGGTCCTCTTATTTGGACTTTCTAGGCGTCAGTTGTGGCACTCATATTACCGAAATAATGCTCAAATAAAAACAGCAGAGAATTACCATTCCAATAAAATCAAATTCTGGGCAAACGAAATAATGAAAACGTATTTTATTTCTTCTCAAAGCTCTATATCTCTCATGTAACAATGTTTATATTTAGATTTATTTGCTCTGTATGTGATTTTATCCCGACATTTTTGAAGGGATACAATTTCGAAATTCACCGAAGTTGATAACCTAAAAAGAACCCTTGATTGTATTTTTGGCTATACGGCTAGGATGTTCATATTTTCCGTGATCCTCTTTGAGAAAAGGGAGTAAAGAAGGATTGGACGCTTAAAAAAGGGCAGAAAAAAGGCCTTGTAGAAATTGTTCAATTAAACTCAACCCCTTTTCGGTACAACCGTTTACAAGCGTTATTTATGCTCTGTCTTACACAGTTTTGGTTAGAGAGATCTACTAGGAGCGCAGAAGACCGATCTATGGTCGGGTGTACTTATTACGTTTAAAGACGTCGAGGACGAAGACGTCGATGTTTTTTGACTCCCTTGCTTTTTTGAAAATTTCATTTTTAGAAGTGTTGAATCCTTTCTAGAAAACATCCTTATAGAAAACTTTACACATAATCAGATTTTCACAGAGGTTCGAAAATCAAAGTATCAATTAGATATTTATCTACATCTACAGGTGGATGTAAGACCCAGGAAAGCTTATTGTTATTTCGCAAGTTTTGAGGAGCGAATCCTGAGCCGAAGGTCTTTGGATTTAGTTTTGAAGCCTGGAAAGCAGAGTCGACTGTTAACCAGTTGTCATGGACTCCAGATAGTCACATAGTCAATAAGCTAACATTTCTCGCAAAAAAGGTGTGGTGGACACGTAAACCTTTCATAGTATATTGAAATGATAAGGATAGAAATTAAGTCCTGTTCAATTATCCTTAAAAAGCCATAAATCAGTTGAAATCATAATTTTAAACAATGTGAACTTCAGATCTTTATTTAAGGCAAGTATTAAGTCGCTTAGTTTTATCATTTTTCGGTACTCATATTAGGTCAGGAAAGCTCAGGCTATGTGGGCTCAAAAAAGAAATCATAGTATGAGGAATTTTTCCGCGCTTTCAGGTTAAACAACAATGCTGAAGGAATTCCCGAATGAAGTAATAACGAAAAGAATGAGCTTATTGAATTATAACTAAAAAACTATTAGAAGGACTTCAGTCCGATGACAAAATGTGAGACATTCGTTGCACAATAAATCCTCTTTAAAGAGGAAGAGGCGCGAAAATTATTCGTTCAAATGAGATCTAATATTATACTGATCACTTTAAAGACCTCCGGAATCAAAGTACACAAAAGTGTTGGAAGGAGGAAGGAGAGGACGTGGAACGTAATTACAGCTCACAACTTTACGGTCTCCTCTTTTCTGGTCAGGACTTTTGTTATATTTTGAAAGCTCAAAGAGAATTTCACTCAAATACGAAACTAGTCCAACTGCAACACTAGACTGAAATAGACATATCCTGGAGAAAACATGCTAAAATGAGGGGATGCCGAGAAATGTATATGGAGCCTTTTGCTAGAATCCTGTAGACTAAGACGAAAGTATCATTTAATTTCCCACACTGCCGTAAAATTTCTTGAGGGCAATTAATTGTGTCGTTTCTCAAGGATCATTAAATGCGACCATTATAAACGAGAATTTCAGCATGCTGATTCCAATTCCACCACTCAATTAATCACACAGAAGCTTTAATTAATTGAATTCCTTGGCACGCCTGGCCACAATGAATAACAGCTGATTAAGCACTTCTCATTTACACTTTTCGCATTGAAATACTTTGAAATGAATAATTGCTAGCGGCGATACAATAGAAACATTTTCCAATTACGCAAACTAGCTGGAAAAAAAGAAAATCACAGCTCCATAGACCCAACAAACGAATGTAAAATTCATCAACGTTCGAATTATCTGTGCGGAAAATTAACAAAAGCATCAATCACAAAACCATCAAGCAAGAAATAATTAATTTACTTTTGATGCCCCTATCGCCATTCCCACCCACCATCCGTCCGCCTCCAACTTCAACCCACCCCGTGCAACAGGATGTGGAGAATGTGAAATTTGTGGCCAGTTCACTTCCACTGGCGCAGGTACTAAATACCTTTAGTGCCCTCAAACGTTTCAAAATTGAGGACATAATTCCACCGGCGAAGCCCTATCTAAACATTCTACTCCTGTTGCTGTTATCAGGTCGTAATTAAAACTCCGCCATCGACCATTCAAACACCCACCACCAGCCAGCTAAGTATCGCTACAACATAGTGAGTCCTTGCGATGATCGACCGACACCGCATCTCACCTCCTGTTGCTCCTTGATCATAATGAGCGTCGCATGCGAACGTGTCTACAACTCCTGTACTTCCAATTGTAAATAACGATGACTTACCAATGCTGCTTTGACTTTTCCCACGAGAAAATTCATTTATGCTTTTCCCTGGAAATTTATTGTAGTCCTGCTGTGGAAGTGTTTTCGAACATTTAAACAACTTTCTCCGGGGTTGGAGATGTTTTGACTGCGGAAAGTTTGCAAAATGTTTACGCTGGTTGGTAAGTGTGGGTTATTTTTCCTCATTTAATGGAGTCTTTCTCTTGGTGTAAAAGTGTTTATTCTTGCAGTTAACACCATCCTCCGACCGAGCGCTTTCGCGGCAGTCAATTTATCGTTTCTTTGACTCCTAGCTACATAAACCTCGCAATAAAAATAAAGCAAACCATAAACATAAATTTTTCTCGCTTGTAATGATTTATTTGATTTTCCACGTCACCATTTCATTTCATTATTTTGGGCCACTGACGGAAATCACGCAAACTTCACAACGTATATTTAGAAGGCTCCAGGTTCATTGTCCTGAATAACTTAATTTAATAATAGACGTTCAACTCACTTATAAGTGTAACCGAGCCCAATTTCACCGTCTTCCAAAAATATTCACGAAACATTTTTCAAAAATATTCATTTTTGAAAAAGATCCACTGAACCGTTTTGAATCCTTGAAGCTAGATCCCATCTTCCTGAAATGCAAGCGTATGCGAGAAATTTTAATAACATTCAAGGGCCACGAAGGCCATAAATGAATTCAGAGGCTACATTGGAATTCATGATAGCACGTGTGAAAAATTCCATTTGACTTTTCAGCAACAAGTGCCACATGCTTTGTGGAAAATTATACAGAAAGCTGAAAGCGCTGAATTTTTTTCTTTTTTTTTTTTAACGGGAGCCACGAAAATGCTAGCACGGCAGGAGCATTCAATATCACAAAACTTAACAATTGTTAATTCCGCGAGAAGTTCAAGGTGAAAAGGACGAAATTTGGACAACATGCATGAAGAAATTTAATTGAAAATTACATATTCATTGGATTGTTGTTTTCCAGCTAACCAAACAATTTGATTTTGGCGTAGGACGCAAATAAAAATGTTATCATTCCTTTTCCTGAAACAGACGAAAGCAAGCGGGTTTCAAGAAAAATTACTGAGACTGAATTTTTTTTTGGAAAAATGACTGAAAGCAAAGAGTGGAAGATTCAAATGGAGGCGTGTAAGGGTAGTGGCGATGTAACGTGAAAGAAAAGGGGTAAAATTTAAATATGTTACATACAAAATTCCGTTCTTATGAAGCCATATGTCATAAATTTGAGGAGTCCGC
Source organism: Stratiomys singularior (assembly GCA_954870665.1). Lineage (NCBI taxonomy): Eukaryota > Metazoa > Arthropoda > Insecta > Diptera > Stratiomyidae > Stratiomys > Stratiomys singularior. The sequence goes on along the minus strand of OX940878.1, from coordinate 25,999,903 downwards.
TGGAAGATTCATATTTTATTTTTAAAATTTAGGTCATCAAAGATATAGAAAAGATTTTTTGGAAATTGTTATTGGAAAAGTTTGTTATCAGCCATGGGTACCTGATTTTCCGTGATCAAAGAGTAGCTTTCTCGGTGTTAACCCGATAATTCATAACGAAATTCATCCAAAATTAATAATCTAAGGATTTCCTGTTTATATTTATCTTGTGCTTGAATTAAGGATGAAGAAATTTAAAATTTAAAATCGAAAAAACTCTCTTTTTTTTTAAAATTTGTGCCACGTTTCTCCTTGTGATATAAGTTGTGATAAAACGAATAAAATCCTTCGTTGTCAAGTCTCCCCCGATAAGAACATGACCTTCTGTGCTCAAGACGGTGTCCTCCAAAGTGTTGAGCTTCGCCTGGAAAGATGTTATTGGTTCGTTCGGTGTCAAGTACTCACTGAAGAATGTTATTCCTGGGAAACGGATCCACACGAAACCATCTTTCGCCCATGGCCCTGAACTCTCAGTTGTGTGCTGTTTCGAACCCATATGGCACAAGTACCAGATTCATCAGGGTACCATGCTTATGAATTTTTATCTCGGTGTTGTTCGCTGAGCAGCAATAGATCGGCTTTCATATCCCTCGCGAATTGGTCAAGCAGGTCTTGGGCGTTTGAGCTCTGATGTAAGTTTATCTGTAGGACACGGGTCATTGCAGAGCTGCTTTGTCTTTGGTTAGGGCTTCTTTGAATACCCGGCACTTCCCTGTCCCTGGAATATGTCTCATGTCATCAGGTCTGGGATCAGCGTTCTCGCAGAGGATACAGTGCGCCTATCCCGTGCATTCTGTTCTTTTATGTCCTGCGTTGCCACATTTAAAGCACAAGGAGCTCCTATCAGGCCCTTTGCAGCCTTGTGATGTATGACCGTAGCTTAGGCATTTGAAACAGCAGAGAGGAACTGCTCTTCGCCGTATTCTGCAGACCACCCAACCTATTTTTAATTTGCCCATGCAGAGGAGTTTTTCGGCATGTTTCTCGGTTAAGTCGACTATGGCCATGCGCTGCCCTCTATTATTTTCAGGGGTTAGTCGTACTTTGATCCCAGTTAATTCGGGTGAAACCCTTTTGAGGCACTCTTCCACATCCGTCTTGTCCGTAACGCAGTCAATGTCCCTGATTTCGAGAGTGGCCATTGGTTCAAGTGAAGCTACTGTTGCCTTTTCCCCTAGAGCCGTTTTGACTGCATCCCGGAATGAGTCGTTATTTGTTGTCTCAGGTCCAAATTCTACAAGGAGGCCACCAGACTTGGTTGGTCGGACGGTTCTGATGGCAGTTTGAGTATCATCGGGTCTTACAGCTCCCTTGATTTCCCGCAAAACGTCTGCGTAAGTTCTCCCATCCGTCGGTTTGACCAGCAATGCATGCCTTGGGGTTTTGCGGCGTGGCTTGCTTCGTGGTTCTTGTTTCTTGTTTGGGGTATCTTTTCCTTTGTCTCCAGGAAGCTTATTATTGGTGACTTTTTCAAGGAGGAGCCTTCTGGACGCTTTTTTGGTGGCCTTGGTTGACACCACCTGGAATCCATCATTCGACGTAATCTATCTGTTCGCTGCTTCGTCCTTCCTCCTTATGTCTCGGTCCCCTTGGATTGGGCTACTGGAAACTCTTTTGGTAGCCCTATGCGTGGGAATAACTTGCATCTTGACTGAGGTACTGGTCTTTTGCTCTTCCTCCGCTTTAAGCCATTTGCGTCTGTAGTGCCCGATACGGTCTAAGAGCTCTTCAAGCTCTAAAATACCGTCCCTAATGTTTATGTTTTTCTGGGTATTGTAGGAATCTTTGATCTTTTTAACTATGTTTCCTGCCTTACGCATGAGACGCTCTTCTTTGTGCCGATCCAATACAATGAGATTGTCCTGCGCCTGGTTTTGAGGCGAGCTTTCTTTGTTTGCGTTAGGATCTAGAGCTCTGATGGCATCAGGAGCAGTGTCAGTGGCAGCATCGCGTCGAATCATGATCTGAATGTCATCGTTATTTTCTCCCTCCGTGTGTTTCCCAGGTATTAGTTGTTAATGCTTTTTCCCTAGTGTTATTGGACGTTCCGACGTGCGCATTGTTTTTTTGCTGTGTCTGAATACCGCCAGTATTTCTGGTTGGTAGAGGCTCTCTGCCTTTTTGTGTTCGTTTGTCCGTTTGTCCGTTTCTCATCTGGGTTTGGTTGTTTGCTCGATGTTTTTGATTTTTTTTCGGTTGGTATTAATTTGTAAGGCATCATCCTAAAAGGGTCCCCCTTGGAGCCGCTATCTCCACTCGTATGTGTAGTCACCTTAATGGTCCCATGGGTGTCTGTGCAAAGCAGGGAGGCCATGCAAGGGTTGGCACCAACCCTTATGGGGACAGGTGCTCAGAGCCAGACCAGCGCTAATCGGGAGTTCGTCTCAACCGAAGCTACACCACCAACTTAATGGTGCGAGCTTCGAACGAACACCGAGGCCTGCCAAGGTTTTACCGGGACGGAGACAGTACGATATTTATATTGGAGCCGTTCGCGCGCGAGTTTTACCTCGGTGGTACTTGGTCCAAAATATGGTGCCCGCCAGCCCAAGTGCGCCAATTGGAGTTCGTTGATCGATTCGTTTTTCCATAGTCGTTGCAGGGTCGCTTTCCGCTGGAGAGGGCTTGCAGTCACCTCCAGGTCCTCGGGTACGTGGGGGCGACACTCCCCAAAGAATACTCGCTTCTAGGAGTACTGCTGTTGACCAGCATTCCCCCTGCAATACTAATAGTGACTATAAGATGAGATCGCCGGATCCAATGATATTTGGCATTTTTGTAGTCTTTAGGTGTTTCATAAATACACTAAACATAGAAGCTAACTCCGAAATATAGTAGGCAAGGATACTACACAAAATAAGTGTGTGCCATTGTGGTTTGTTCCACAAACTTCAACCGTGTATCCATTATGAGGTACCATGAGAAGTTGATAAGCCACCATCCGTCAAATGGAACCGTTTATTAAGTTCGGTCCTTCGAGGAATATAGGAGGTCCAGATAAACTAAGGCTCGGCATCATTTTGAGGCCAACCAATGTTCCTCAATGTGAGTTAAGACCACTTTAGAAAGTGATGGGAAGGCTGCTCGACTAACCAAAACTCCTTCCTGCAGAGGTCATTCTACAAGACCATATCATGGACGGTCAACACCCGAAACACTTCTGACTCATTTGCCAGCATACCTTAAACCTGGAACGATGTTTGCGGTTGAAACGGATCCAGCATCAACAAAACCGATCACATCTTTCATTATTCATGTCTCAACATCTTTCATTATTGATGGCTCAACAGCAAGATATTTCTCCGTGCAATTATCGAGTATTACTTGAGAATTGTAGAAAATCCTGTTGATATAAAGACGATGGACTTAAATTGCATTAAAAACTACAACAATTCAATATGGAGGACCTGCAACGCATCCGTTTATACTGAACACTTGGCAATTAATTCTTCAAATTGAAAAATGCCAATTAAACCACAATTTGTTCGTGACACCTGTCTGATTATTTTAAATTCCGTCCTTTTTTCCGGCATTCTCATCGTCAACTTCAACGACAGATTCACTATTGCCCGTCCTCCTTTATCCCTTTTCATACCTATCATCCTTTAATGCGTCTGCCTTGTTACTAATTGTGTTTTCAAACAGCTTTAAACAATCTTAATTAATTTCAAAACTTCATAATTAGGCTGGGGCTGGAATTTTTTTTTTAATTCATAATATCGGAAAACTTACAACTGATGAAGAAAATGGTTCCGTTTAATAAAGTTAGCAAAAACGACAACGTGGGGAGCGAGAAATGGGCAAGATGAACCCGATAGCTGGCAAATACATAATAGGGATGATTTATCCAATCTGTTCCCACCGATTTCACCATTTAGCAATTTCGTTCCTTGCTAAGTTCAACTAATATTTCCTCGTACCACCATGCTGGCGAAATCGATTGAAGGACAAGCTGAATTTCCACCATCCTTGTCTGCTTTCATCGATTTATTCCGACAAACGGAAAAGCAACGCAACCATTGTTCTACATCGGACGCGTTCATTTCGGAAAATGTCTAGCGAATTCGCAGTTTGCCATGCCGGAACAAATCGGATTAAAAATCAATTTCAAAATCGGTAACTTAATTTAATAAATTTGTGAACAGGATCTGGAGCTGTTAAGATGATGTCGTGGGCATGTAGACATGGTTAGTGGCTGTGCTAGTTAAGTGAACTGAAAAAGATGAAACGTTACCAAAGTGGCAACTATGGCGGTTTGAGGTTTGCCAATGCGGATAACTTTCAGAAGATTTAATTTTCAATTTCATTTTTCGTCATTTCCCGGCCTCATGGTTACTTTAATATTTTTTGAAGGGGATGAACTGTCCAGCTTGATGAAGTCTTACGTTCTTTTCAATCAATTTTTAATTAGTACGATCTTTACTCACAATTGTTTTAACTCAATTGGAAATTAACGTCCTGAAAGAATTGTATTTTATCGTTTCATGTAATTATGTTATATATATCATCAATTTTTCATAATACCATCAGTTTTCCATAAATTTCCGTATGAAGCTCAGAATGGATACCGAACATGAAGATTCACGCTTGCGAATCAGTTTGATAAACCTGAACGGAGCTTAGTCCATCTTAATCTAACATCATAAGATGAATCCTCAAAGATGAATTAATTTTCCAAGGTATTTGTTTGCACAGGACAAACACATTCAAGCTCAAAGGGGCTACCAATACCCACCGTCAGCTGGACTAAACACTAAGTCCTCTCCATCCGTCTTGAGGTTCTAGCTTGGAATTGTTTGACATATTACTTCGTATTAGTCCTGTTTTGTCATCTTAGTTCCATCATGATTGTCTTGAACAGCTTGTCTTCCATTGCTGTTGCATTGTTGCTACCATTCACATAGTATTCATTAGCTCTCCTTGCGAATAAACTGTGGCTATGCATCTCAAGTCCGAAAAAGCAAAAATTTATTTGCTCCTTGCGAAGAAAATCGATAGGTTTCACCCACTTCCGTGAAGACCACCTCTTCTGAAGGCAAGTGAAATGCCCAGACAACGTTCTGAATCTTCTTAGTTACGTGAGTTGCTTATATATTCGCTCATTACTATGGATCTTATCAGCGAAGATTCAGGGAAAATTGTCGAAATTACGTCAGTATATCTGCATCTGCCCCGTTTGACACCCATCACAAATGCGACGACTTACACCATTTCACGCGATGCAAGAAGAAACAAGAGGAGAGGCCGAAATGTGTCAACTGCGATTGAGAACATCCCGCTAGCTACGAAGGCTGCCCGAGAACCCCAAAAAACATTAGGACGTCGTTCGCACAGATAGCTGTCAGATAGCAGATAGCGGTTGACGAATAAAATTCGGGACCAAATATTCCTGTTCCATAACAAGCAGTGGGAGAGCTTCCTGTATAGTCTTGAGTCTGGCGAGAATGCCTTCTGGAGAATGTCCAAATACTTCCGTAAACAAAACAAAGCAGTTGTGCCACCCATACACGGCTCAAATGGGATACAATTTGACAAAGCCGGAAAAGCGGAAGCCTTTGCAGACATGTTGGAGCTGCAGTTCCAAGACAATACCTTCTGGGTGCAGTACCTGGACGAGGAGGACCACGTCCTGAGAAAAGTGAGCGATCTCATGAGAACAGAGGTAGAGGTAAAAGATGTGATACGGCCACTAGACGCACATGAAACTAAGGACTTAATACTGCGACTAAAGAAACGGAAGGCACCCGGACCAGACAAAATTACAAACACCATGCTGAAATGGCTACCAGACAACCTTCTAAACAACTTGACGGACATAATTAACGCAATTTTCCGTTTGCGTAGATTCCCCAAAGTCTGGAAATCGGCTATCATAACGCTTATACCTAAGCCCAACAAAAACCATGCCTTCCCACAAAACTGGTTACTAATAAGTCTTCTCTCATCCATCTCCAAAGTGGCAGAAAAGTCACTGCTGATAAGGTTGAACGAAGTGAAAAACACCTTATCAGCACAAATAGAAGATCACCTCTCAAACCTGCGAACGATTCAAGCTGGAGTTCCACAAGGATCACCCATCTCACCAACACCATATTACCTGTACACCGCAGACATTCCCCTCTTACCGAACAATGTGCAAGTATCATTATATGCAGACGATATCTGCATATACTATACTTCAAGAAAAGCAGAAGTCATGTCCATAAAACTGCAACACTCAATTGATATAATGTTAGAATACTTCCATAAATGGAAGATTGCAGTAAACAAAGACAAGACACAAGCCATGATCATTTCCAGATGCTGAGGACAACAACCAACACAACTTCACAATGACACAGACACAATACCCTGGACCAGAACGGTTAAGTACTTAGGACTAACAATTGACCACAGACTGACATAGTACCGCTTTCTGCCAGACAGCCAAGACGCACAAAAAAGCGCTCCAATCCCTGCAAATTAAGCACTACGGTGGATATTTCGAATTCCATGGTACATCAGGAACACGGACATACACAAAGACCTACGACTCGACACAATAGAGAAATAAATACGCGACAAAGTACTAAAACTATTCGACAAAATAGACGAAATTCCAAACAGTACCATGGAGTTCCTGAAAATCCACGCTCGCGGAAACACACCACACCTACCCGAGCCTCCGTTCAATAGTAACTGACAGGACTTAATAGAGTTTTGCGTTTTGTGCGGTGAGTGATCAACACTCACAGATAGAAATGGAGCAAAGGTGCTAAATCGCACTAGCTCCAAGTATCGCATACTCCAAGGGACACCCATCACTGTGGATCGTTCAAAGAAAACTCCTCATCGAGGCAATATTAATCCAAAAATATGTAATTGCTAAATTAGAAATAAAAACGGAAGGTTTCAAGTTGGTTACGAACATATGTCCCTGCCGATTTACATCACATGTCAACTCTCCGGCTTGGTGTCATCGACTGGAAGGTATTAGAAGCTTTCAATTGAAAGCTTCTGGGATCCGGTTTCATAACTTCTATCGATACTCCAATAAGAACTGAGATGTGTCTTTGGACCCTTAAATTGGTAGGAGTTATAGTTATAGAGTTATACATAGAAAACTGGTGCTTTTCATCTATCAGGAAATGCTCATTGTGTTCGTGATGCGTGGTAACCACCACGCTCTACAATCATCTTCACAACAAATCAAGTGAGAATCGTCTGATAGCATTAGCCTTAAAAACTCATTATATGTTTTATTCCCTGAATCAGTGACAAAACTGTATTCTTCCATCACTATCGATGTTGTAGACCATGCCCTTTTTCATGTTCATCATTTCTTCTTGTAAAACATAAAGGAAACAGCAGATTTACAAAAAAAATTTCTGGAATTAACAGCAGTTATCCGCATTAGATGCCTCAAAAGGATATACTAAATGGAAAACATTACTCACAATACAAAAGTCAATAATCAATGAAAAACTACTAGAGTAATTCGTATATAACTTTGCATGGTGAATCGCGTTTACTATCATCCGAATGTTGGTTTTAGTGACTAGTTTTCACTAAATCCATCTGCAAATTTAATGAAAGTTATTGAAGGCATTTATTACTCTATGTTAAGCAGAGTTTAGGTTCCACAGTACCCCACATATATAGGTGAGTCTTCTTTTGAGTTACTGATCAAATCATCGCCTAGCAGTCTCTAGCGACCACCGCGGCCAGGATGTTTTTTCCCTTATTAAACAGTTTAAATTTTGCAACTAGCTGCAATGAAAAAATCGGAAACTGTTGTCAAGAGGGAACCCTTTAAATACGCAGGGAATCAATTTCAGCTTGCTTTCATCAATTTTTTCACAGGGGCTCCACTGATGAGTTCAGAATAGAGCACTTTTGGTCACTAGCCATTTACATCAGTCTCGTATAATCCGTTTTTTCTTCATATTGTCTGGTTTGTTGCGCTTCGGTACCCCTAGGAGAATCTTTAGTACATTGTTTGTCAGGTGTCCTAACACATTTAGGTTATCCTTTCCAGCATGTTTGGTTTTTATGGGACAGGGTCTCACTTTTAGAAGATATTTGTTTTTAATTTTCATTCAACTCCTTGCAAACTCCATGTCTGTCGCTAGTTTTAACTGCTGCTGATTTGAAATGTTGACGCAGAAAGGCTTAACCTCGCACCTATAATCCGGATGCCATTTCGTTCTCCATTATGTCGAGTTCTGTCGTAAAAACACGCCGTTCTCACTAATCGTGTTCCTTGTAAACGATTTTGAAGTATTTTTTTTGCCTTCAAAACAATTTTCAGTAGTTCCGTGGCTGTTACTTAATGTCCAAAAACAAGTTTGGGCAATATTAAAATGTGTTTTTTGACGAGTGTAGCTCTTTAAATTGTCAACTCTTTTTAACGCCACGTATGGTCTGACAGCTGTCATGCAATTAAATCGAACTTGTGCAGGAATGAAGTCGAACGTCACCCATTTGCTTTGGTGAACGGACCCAAGATTCTGTATATATCCAAAATTTCATAAAAAAATTTGATTAGCGATGAGACTCATTCTGGTTGAATGGCTTCGTCAATAAGACTGTCACAATTGAAATGATGAACAACCATAGACGGTTGTCCAAGCATCATTAAATCCGGAGAAAGTCCCTGTTTGGCGTACTTTATTGACCGGTGGAATCATTGGTCCATATTTCTTCAAAAATACTGCTTGAAATATTACAGTCCAAGGTGAACGGCATAGAGTCATGATAAATGACTTTCTAGTTTCGGAACTCGACTCACTGAACTGCAGGAGACTTCTGGCTTCAACAGGAACTTGCAACCCCCGGCTCATTGATGAGCTCATTATTTCTAGATTTGAAACTACGTACTCGCCTGCAAGATTTACTCCGCTGGATATTTGCTGTAAGGATACGTCAAATTACTCATCTGCGCCAATACAACCGTGACGCTTGAATATTCGCCGTTTTTTTTTGGCAAGATACAGCCCCAACTATTGGGAAGAGTATCCGAAAATCAGTCCTTTCGTTCGGACTTTCTCGACACGAGTGATCGCATTCACATGCCTGAAATCGTATGCAATTAAAAACAGCAACCATTTATCCTTTCTATAAATCAGGTGTCATGGCAATCAGGAGAATTTATTAGTATTTTATTTAATTTTGATGCTATGATTCTTACAAATCCCCTTAATATGATAGTAAATCTGGTAGGGATTCATGACAAAAATAATTCCTTAGAACACTTTTGAACACATTTGGACCTCGTTTCAAAAATGGATGCAAGATCAAAATTTGTTAATTTTTTCATGTGTTGTGTCTGTGTTTATTACTTGTTTTGACTAGGGCACATTCCAATCAGCAGACAGAATAAAAGAAATACTCCAAAACAAGTGATTAAATGATCAAACTATCAATAGAGCTGTCACGCCATTGATGATAGTGATTAAATCTTAAAATATAGCGACGAAAACATAAAGAAGTGCTCAAAATTGTTCTCTTGCTGGTGACTTCTTAACTTGATTTAGTGTGAAACTTGCAAAATTGGTACAAACACCATCAAACTTTATCTGATTTTTAGAGTTAAGAGTTAAGTTAAGAGTTTGCGAGTTAATTCAATATGTTTCCAGCGTAAAATCCTTGGATTCATAAACATCAACGAAAACTCAATAAAAATGAGAAAAGGTTAAGAGGCTTGACCCAAATCAACCTGCATGGTTTGATCCGTGTAAGTAGTATGGATTTTGAGTCAACATTTTCAATCAGGTTTGCCCAGATTTTGACATTCTATTGACGAACTTTTTACAAAATTTCGTATGGAATGTTTCTCAATTTGTTTTGAATTCTACTCCATAGCATTTGCAAATTACAAGTTGCTAGTACGGAAATGTACGGAAATTTTCTTTTAGGACTGATTGAATATTTGGACAATGCAACCAGAAAGTAGCATTTTTTGTGGTATGGTTTGGATCGTTTTCTTATTGAAAAATGGCCACTGCCATTAACTCGAGATCTCTAGCCTTGAAGTCTTACAAAGATGTATAAAAAATATCCTGACCTGCTTGCTTTCATAATAATTCTATTTATCTAGACAAATGACACCAGCTACCACCACGTTATACAACTTCACAATATACTTCTGTTTGACAGATGTCACAAAACAATTTTCTCTGAGCGTGCTAAGAGGCTTGTGACTTTCAGAAAGTCGTAAAAGTATTGACTCGTTCAATGCCGCTGAGAAATCTTTTCAATTTTTACAAGTCAATTTGTCGTAATGAGTAAAATCTAGTAAAAGAAGGAAATTTTGATATACATATTTCATTTCTGTATTGTCTAACACAGATGTGACACACAATTTTATTTTACTTTTTTTTATTTACTTTATTACTTTTTATTAATTATTATATTACTTTATATATTATATTATATTACTTACTAATTATATTACTTTTTATTAATTACTTTAAATTTTATTTCACAATGCTTAAATACATAGTTTTATCGTCAGTACCGTCTACAATCTCTAGGTTTCCTATGCCCATCAGAGAACCACCTTCAAATTTCACCATTCCTTGTGAGTTTTCCTCTGTAAGTTTTCTTCTTTATCAAACTTTTTTCCTGGATCCAGAAACGCTTTCTTATCGATGAGGCAAACATTTTGAATTTGCATTTGTTGTTAAAAACGACGTTTCCTTAGAAGCGGATTGGTTTATCTACATGCTCCTTTGTGAACTAAATTCATTTTTTCGTATTCACTTCATTAATCCGCGGCTTTATTCGTAAACTGGAACCACACCAATCACTTTTTTTAGTGTCCGTCGAACAGTTTCTTTTGTTTATAACCTCCTAACTGTTTCTTCCACTAATATACGGTTTTTTCACACATCTTATAATGTGACGTTCAGTTTCCGCACTTCATTTTTACGGTCGTCCAGAACGTAGCATATTCTAAACAGTTTTTTTTCTTGTTTATTTTTTTTTCACCGCACTGTGAGGCATTCGCTCAACTCGCTGCCTATTTTTCTCTGTAAAACTTCCTCAAGTCTTTAAAGTTTTGTTTTTTTTTAAGTTTTTAATTGTATAAATTCTGAGCTATTGAATTTCTCCTAGATATATTTAGTTTGTAATTTTAATTAGTTCCTACTTCACACAATTTTTTCAAGCTGTAAAATCTGAATTACGCTTCAATTGTATGGGGTGAGTCGATGACTAAATGCAAATTTCAATTCATTACGATTGTAACCTCTTCTGGTGAGATATTCGCTGATTTGGTGATCCTGCGTATGATTGACCAAGTATCGGCATACCGCAACCGTAGACGACTTTCTATGTTTCGTGTAACTCATTAGTGTCGTCGTTTTCTGTTGGCCATAATCGCACTGAGAACTAGCTTTAACTGTGAACTTTAACTGAGCAACTCTATGTGTTTTTTGTTAAAGTGACATCCTTTTGTTCAAATTTGAATAGAACTTTTAAGTACTTTTGTGTTAAAAAAGGACTACCTGATACAAGGTGCTTCAACCAATAACTATCAATGTGCACTGACAAACCTGCAATACATGGTTCGCTTCCAAATCATGAAAACTTGAATAACGGTTCATTTCCAGTAAAAGCTTGGCGTCAAACGATAAACGGTGTTGAGTGATGTTGAGCGAATCGAATAAGATTGTTCTGAATGGGGTTGCTAAGAATTTTTGTTTTGTATCATTCTAATTCTTTGTTGTTGCCTTTTGTATGTGTAAGACTTTTATGAAGAAATAAATTTCAAAAATTAAAATTAATCAAAAATAAAACAATATAACTAAAATTAAAATACAATATTAATTTAAGTTCAAAAATTGATAGCGCTCAGTCATTTTGAACATATTTATCCTAGAACGTATCTCAATTGCTTATAAATTGTTCGTTAAATATTCAATTAATGCTTTTTTGAGTTTTCAAAAAATCAACTATTAAGTCAGTGAGACATTTATAAATAAAGTATTTTCGAGGTCGAGGACAACATTTCTGTCTACTTACAAATAAAACTATAAAAACATGAAATGAGGTCATCCGAGAAGTATGTGTTTTCGGTTGTTGTTTGTCCCCTCCATAATATTAAGGACAACACATTGTAATTTTCTCATAGGATATTTCCGCTTCAGAAATTTCTTATTTAAAATATTTTGACTGAGTCGTAGCCGTCACATCCTGGAAAAATTGTGATTTGTCTGTTGAGTTATAAATGAGGAAGAAGGACACAACCAATCACAAAGATAATTGAGTGGAAATATTTACCGTTTGTGTGGGAACCCAAAATTCTAGAAAAATTAAGTAGGACTCTAAGATGGCGTAAACACAATTGTTTATAAGAAGACAACGGATAGCGCGTGCCAAAAAGTTTGTTATTAAGTCAGTAAAATTTAAGTTTGTCTGAAAATGTCTAGATAAATTTCATAAAGGACATTAAAGATCTGGTCCATATTTTTAAATTGAACATTGCATTACTTTCCTTCTCAATCAATTTTTACCCGAAAGACAAAATGTGAGCATGATAACATTCTTCATTTCGCCATCTCAGCATTTGTCTCCGTAAAGACCCTCCAGGAGTGAAGTTCACATTGTCACGAAAACAAACAAGTAAGCATCAGCTGACAGGAAACAAAGAACATTGCGAGTCGAGCGTATATCCTTGCTATCATCTGGCGTATCAGTAACGTTTTTGTCCTTGGTGTATTTTAACGTAAGGATAAAGTTCAAAATTCATAACGAACTCAGTCCGGGAAGTAACTTCAATCACAGGCTGAGCGAGGACATACATACAATGCGGACGATCTTTTTTCTTTTCATGCTAGTGCGGTTGCAACTTTGTCACTAGAAAAATCGAAACTTACGCTTTTCATCATTCTTTTTCTTTTCGATAGTTTATATACTTGAAAAAGTTGCCGTTTACATTGGAATTTCCTCCGGCAAGTTTTCTTAGCTTGATTTTACTCAATTTACTTATTTATTTTTTGGTTTTTGGTTGTTGATAGGAAGCGATGATATAAATGTATGGGTTTAAGCCTTCTGGGAACGAAGAAGTATTATTTTCCACTTGGATGATAGGAAAATGTTTAAGTTGAAACAACGCAAAACTAGCAACAAGGGGATCAAATCACTCTCAAAGGAGAGAACAAAAAATTAGATTACAACAATTATGAGCGTTTGTGCGGGCATTCAAATTCTATGTTAATAATGTTCTCTGGCTTTCTTTAATTTGCATAAAGTCTTCAATAGGAATAAATTGTGCATGACAAATGTCATAATTGACAATTCTGTGACAATTATGTTGGCTCAATATTTAAGCAAAGACGGTTTGCAGCCGAAAAGCACCCAAGTGAGGGAAATTTATTTTCAATGTCAATGTTAAATTCGTTAAAATTTTAGAGCTTTTCGTCCTCTTCAATGAAGTTGTTCGTCAAGCCATAAAATAGACAGAGAAATGTGCGTATCGATGTAAACTTCTGTCAACGAGAGTATAAGACATAACCCAAAATGTCAATTCATCGCTTTGACAACTATTTCGATTTATTCTATCCAGTACATGGAAACTTTCGCCCGAAAATTTTGGTTTACATCCTTATAGGGTTCGATTCGTTCAAGAATAGAAGCCTAAGAAACATCGTTTGTGTCGTTTGTTCGCTGCTGAGTTTCATAATCAATTGTTCCAATCAATCAAGTGATTCAGCGTCTCAAGGTTATGTTCTTTACATGCATGTCACGTACTTTGTTTATGCCAGAAGACCAATAACCTTACAAGAATCGACCGAATAATGTGAACTCATTGCAACGAACGAGGTAGGCTAAAATTTCGTAGCTTTCGTTCTGAAGTTTCAATGTATTGCGTCCAATTTTACATGGTACTCAGGGTTTTACTAGGTATTTACCACGCTCTTATTATGTTTGCTGGATTTAGAACTGCTTCTGGTCTTCAGTAATGATACACAGCTCGTTTTTATCCGAAAAAGGGATTTCAGCGTCTAGATCAGACCTGACATGGTTTTCGGGAATCTTAAACCAATCACTTTTATGATAAATTCATCAAACGCTATAGTGCCAGGAACATCTCTGTTTTCGTCTCTTTCATTTCGGTTAAATGTTAGTATCCAAAATGGTGATGATACAATACAATTGAGTTCAACTGTTTGTCAATTTCTTTTAGTTAATGGCTTAGTTAAAGTTCCAATGGCTGCAAGGTTCCCTTCTAAAGCAGCTCCGTTGTCCATTTGACAAGATGTGGACCCATAACTATCCATTGCTAGTTCTTTTCGCTCAATTTCAAAGTTATTTCAGTCTCTTGATAATGATCAATGCATTGATCTAGTTAAGATGCTTTCTGTAAATCCTGCAGATTATCCAGCCGATGTTTTCCCCAACCAGAAGTTTTCCAGTTTGCCCCTTGAATTGGCTCTTGTCAGTCTAATCTTGAAGTTGCTTGCATCGGGATGAGTTTTTTCCAATAAAATCTCCAATCTTAGTGGCTTCTGCAAAAGAGTTGTGTACTTGTGCTTTTTCTCCAGAGGACCTTTGATTGGAGGGTTGAAATTCCGTCCCTTGTGTCCAGCAGATCCATTTTTTTTCCTAGTAGAGTTTTGGCTTCATATAAGTCTTCCAATGCCCCTTCTGTTTTCAAACAAATAGTCGATAAGGCAAAATGTGGCCCTGGAGATTTGAAATTTTCCTGATCTATTCCTTGAAGTCTTTATTTATGTTGAGATGGTGTTTCTCAATATATTTATGAAAGTGCTCATATTATTTATCAATCGTTCTTCTTCAATCCTATCCAAAGCAATTTATGACATAAATTGCGCAGTTATCGGAGAACCTTGCGATAGTCCGTCAGCTAACTCAACTGGTCGCTGAGTTCCCTAAGTTCATAAAACTTTATATCTAAATCTATGGGCCAACTCACCATCCTCTGCGGCTACTTAACTTGCAATAATTATACTCTATAGTGGTTAAGTCCTTCACCACTGGAAGGTACCCTGCTGACTAACCCCTAGCATTTTTGCATTGGAGAAGCACGGCTAGACAGTTGTGTGTCGATACTTCTTCTCCGGCGTTGTCCAGCTACGATCTCAAAGAACATCATTTTCAAGCCAACCTGGTCGAGGTATTTTATTGTCTTCATGGACTCGATGGTCTCATCACCAACCCTAATGAGTGGTAGTCAAAGGATCTGCTTCTTAGTCAGAATAATGACCTCAGTTCTTTCCAGTGCTATCCTGAACGCACGCTCTGCCATCCACTCGCTCACTCCAAGCATTACTTTATTTAGGCGTTGTTCCATTTGATTGACAGTGGGTTTGGCGGCTACTGTCACAATATCCTCAGCATCACCGATCAAACGCGACTCATCCAGTAACTGCAGCTTCAAAAGTTTGTCATACAAGACATACCATAGGACTATGTTAAGATTGAACTTTTCGACATCCTTGATGTCCGTTTATGTCCGTTTTAACCGGTTACCTAATGAGCTAGAAACGAGCTTTCTGTCCCTGAAAGAAGGCGTTTCCCTAGATCAAGCTTCACGAGTAGTATACGTCTTGACTAGTGATTGTGGACTTCCGTCCGCTGGACCGCGTTTGGCACTTTAATAATTGAATATACCGTGAATTGCTCAGCGCTTACGCCATATTGTTAAGAAAACACTTTCGGCGCCTCGGAAAGCCACCTCGAGACTCTCTCAGGTTAGCATCCCGTGCCCTTTTCGAGGAGTGTTTAGCGTATATAAAGGTAGATTTGTAGACAGTAGCTCCGCTTACTCGTTTTTATTGCTGATGGTCAACTGCTTCGCTCCTTCCAGGATTTTGATTGTACACCGTCCTGCAAGCAGGCGTTGAATATGCTGAATCCCATGCCAGGACAAAGTTAGTTCTCAAGCTGTACCATTTACGCTCGTTTACCGACTGATGTCGGGGCCTTTCCAATTTATAATTTTCGTACTGCTTTATATAGATCGTTTGCACAGAAAAGATAACTGTTCAAAGGATTTTCATAGCACGAACCATATAAAAGAACGGAAAGGCCATGGAAAAGTGGTCGAACAACTTCGTACATTTATCATGCCTCTGGCTTACGTGAGGTTCCGTCGATGCCCTCAAAGAGGTGTGGTCAGCTGCGGGCCTTGCTTTCGTTCGTCAACCAGCGGAGGAGTTTCTTAACTGACCTGTATGACAGCATTCACGAATGTAACACATCACGATCATTTGAATGTTGGGCTTTTCCGCGGAGCCTGTGACATTCGATTGGCTTTCCAGTAATTTTTGCTGACTATCAGTGTAGCATTACAGTAGCATTATCCAGTTCACATACTCATAGGGAAGTTTACCATGTTCTCAGCTGAGACTCCCCTATTCTCTGTCATTGTCCACGTCATGGTTTCAGCAATCATGAGAATTCCACTAACCGCGTTGACATTCATTTTAGCAATGTTCCAACCTACGGCTGGAATTTGGCTTGCAGCTCGTTCAGAAGCCCATTTGTCGATTCCGAATGAATCGTACTGGTGATGGCTCGTTGAGGAGTCCTTCAGACCCGCCATCTTTGTACATCTAAGCAATAAGGATTCTAAAGCAAATGATTCCTAAGTAGTGCCTCCATTGAAAGCTTGGCGTATTTCCAACATTCTTCATAACAAGTTCCATATTAGCCGAGAGTTTTAGGATTTGTTTTCCTCTGGGATCAGGATGAGAGATTCTTCATTCAAAAACTTTGGTACTGAAGTCACCACCAAAAAGGGTTCAACCTTCCAGTTCATGGAGCTTGTTTTAAAAGAATACAATTGGCTCTTAGACCAACTAAGGTAGACACTTATGAAGGTCATATCCCTGTACCTAATCAGACACCAGCAGTAGGTCAGCTTTTTTCTCTCTTGCAACCAGTTGAGGTAAGTCCTGTGTAGTTGCACTGCGATGTAGATTTATGTTCAGGGATTGGATCATGTTTTTATATTTCGCTTGCCAAGACCTCGTTGAACTCCTAGCACTTCCTGCTTCCAAGAATATGAGCCAGACACTCAGGCACCAATCCTTTGGCTTTGCACGTGATACAGCTAGGTTCTCTAGGTTCTAGGTTCTCTATTGCCTCATGGTAGGGAGTGCCACATTTATAGCGCAACTAGCTTCGATCTGACCCCTTGTAATTCAAGGAAATCTATCCGGCGCTAAATCACTTATAGCATCGAGTGGGGACTACCCTCTGGCAAATTTTGCATAAGATTCAGCTGATCTTGATTATCTACTTGGCCAAGAATCTAGAAATCTGTCTAGAATTTGAGGTTCCTATAAAACTGACAGTCATAGGATAAGTTTGTCTAATGTAATCTTCTTCTTCTTTCAAATTAGCAACGAAATCAATGTCTTTTATTTCCAAAGAGGGTGTAGATAATAGAGCCAAAAAGGTCCTTGACGGCGCTCTTGAGCAAGTCGTTATCTATGAATTCCGCCCCATGTTCTATGAGGAGGCTGCCTGTTTTGGTGGCTCTTACCAGTCGTATGCAGGCACCAGTTTTTTCGGGTTCCACATTTTGTCTGATGTCCTTGAGCACCGCGGCGTAAGTCCTCACGTGTGTGGATCAGTGGAGCATACTTACGCTACCTCCGCCTGATGTATTTAGGCATTGCGCTGAGTTTTGTGTCTTCGTACTCTTTGGGGGTCGGTTTGGTTATATCTTCTGCCCTCGCTGGGTGCACCTTCTTCACATCATTCTTGTGCGGTTTGGAGCAAACCAGTGAAAAGCCAGCATCTCGCTGCTCCCTTTGACTAGGGTCTATTTCTTCGGGCCATAGTACCCGTTTCCTGTGTCCTCCAGTTCAGCAACCTGTGGGTATACCAATTTTTTGGATGTTAGTTGCGTTCCTTATACCCTTTTTTTAATGGTTGGGAAGGCTTTTGACGCCCTGAGTGTCAAACTCCCGATGGCAACCAGACTACCGACTAAACACCTCCCCTATCGCACCGAGAACCTAGCCAAGAATATACGCTTAAGGACTGCGTTTACGTTTCTTGTCAGCCGCCCTTCTTTGATTCGGTCGACGGCTATCTTCACAGCCAACTCGTTTTCAGGTGTCATTTTCGGTATACCGTCAGCTAGTGGGCCTGGTAGCTGGTCTGGTAGCTACAGTATTTATTTCGCTTGATACAGGGTCTATTGTGTGACTATCAAAAGTCCCCGGGGAATGACACTTGCGGTTAATGTTTACGGTCTTCAACGTCTTCACTACGCTTGTTGTATTATTCACTACAGTGATTTGAATAAGTGAGAACTGAGCAGCAGAAATCGTGTGGACATGCCCCTTCGGCACTGACAACCCCCTACCACCACTTGGAAAACTGAGAAAGCCCTGGTGACTTATCCCCAGCCTGATTGTCGGAGCAAAGCCCGCATGATAACCCCACCATCACGGTATATATTCCCACCCCTAGCCATTTGATTGATTCTGTGTTCGTCATGAGTTCTAAAGGGAAACTTTTAATGACTCTATCAAGCGTCTGGATAATGGGTAACTTTTTTTTAACTTAATTTTTCCTTATATACAAAGCGTTTTGTGAAGTATTCTTTTCCCCGACGAATATACTGTTTATTGCTCTTTTTTGGTCTTGTGTAAAAATTTGAACTTTTTCATTCGATCAAATTCGATACCAGCCTATTCACAGGTATGAAAGCCGCAGGAGTTTCGGAGTTTTCAGTGCAGAGAGGTAAAAAACAGGCACAAAGGATTTATTGCTCTACTGATTTCAATTCACGTTTGATATTTTTCATCACAGTCTGAAAATATTTGCGGCTGCAGCTGACACTGGCGCTGAAGTTGCTTCTGAAAAAAAGGAATAGCTTTGAAAGGATCGTGTGTAACGTAAAATGCAGCTTATTGATTTTTCGTCTCTACACGGAATAACATGCATAATGGCTTCCAATTATTAATTTGCTCGTTCATTAGAACCTTTCAAAATAAGTTCATTGTGTTTTGTGTTAATGAAATATTTCATTATAGTTGAATGGTCGTGTAGGGACGCTGTTTGAGATGGTTTGTGTGGATAATACGATGGTTCAATTATCCTGAAATGTAAATCCTGCAATATGTTCAACACAATCGTTTTTTCCAGTATAATTCATTTTATTCCTGTAAATGTTCTAAAGGATTAATTGACCTTTTACCAAAAATTCACATGGTATAATTTAATCATAATTTCTGTCGTTGAATATTTATGCCAATTTTTAATTGGTAAAATCGAATTTTATTGAATGTTTTCAATTAAAAAGAACCATTTAAGTGAGTCCGATTTTTTCACGTAATGTAAACTTTACCTACCCTTTAAGGAACTCAATTTTAAGCAAAAGAATATTGTTAATGTATTTTAAGACTCATCCTCCATTTTATTTAACTCGAAATTTCCTTTTTTTCCTTTCAGTGCAACTGGGCGGCTTGAATGAGAGCACGGAAAACGGCAAGTATTGAAATTTTGACAATTTCGGTTTTCACGAGATTTTCTTTTATTTACAACGGAGAATTTACGCAACCAGTCCGTGTGTAAAAGTGGAATTTAATTCTGAGCACGGTCCACGTAAAACCACTGAACCGTTTGGATTATCACAAGCCCAAAGGCTTAATAACCATGTCCTGGTATTCAGATCCACTACCCGGAGACGGAGAAAAAAAGCAGAAACGTTCCAAACTTTGATGAAAATGTAAATTTAAAACAAGGTCACGTACCCTCCCGCCATTCAACCCTATCCTAATTTAAATTCGTCAGCCCTCAAAACAACAAGTTTTATTACACGCAAAGCTTTCTCATCGTGATGTAATTTTTCCTTTTCTGTTTCAAGTGAAATACATCAGCACGAAGAAAAAGGCCTCGGAGATACAAATAAAAAGAAAACATACTGAAATTTCTGGGAACTCAATGGTCCAGAGTAAATTATTAATGATGTAGACCAACGAGGGTGAATGTTGATGTATAAGTCTATCTACGAAAAGACAATTGTGTCCTTCGACTCCATAAACTCTGACCGTTCACCGTTTGTGTTCACATCTCGTGCTGGTATCCCGCTGAGAAGGAGTCGAGCAGGAGAGAGTTCTTAGAATTGTAAAGGAGATTGCTCTGAAATTGTTATCCAATCACTCTCGCAACGTTGATGGGACATCATAATAATACATTCGTGGAAAAACGCTCTCGTATCGATATAATTTGATTGGAGACTAGACTATAGGTGATTTTTTCAGGGTCCTTTACCAGTGGCAAAGAACTTCGTATTGATTGTATTTGGAGGACTTCACTGTTCAAAAGCTTTAGCAAATAATAATAAAATGAACAAGGCCGTGAATAAATAAGCGGTGATTATTTATTTGTTTCACAATGTCCCTCCACGATATGTTGCCAAGCCTGGCAACCTGAAATCATACGCGATTTGAAATATTTATCAAATTCTGTAGAAAATCAATTAAGGAGTTCGCATACAGGTAAAAGCCGAAAGCTGGCAGTTAATTCTTGATTCGTTTATCAAAATTATAAAACAATTGCAGAGGTTGTTGTACATATATTAGCCATGAAGGATCTTGAGGTTATAAACAATGTGGCTGTCAGAGTTTGGATCCATTGAAGTCGACAAAATTGAAATAAAATTTTTTAATTTTCTTAATTGATTCAAAAAAGCAATTGTAAATCAATCATATGGAACAGGATAAACAGTCTATCCTACATTTTTTCCCCACCCACGCTGTTAACAGTCTTCCTATGCATTATTTTACATAGAATTGCCAATTGCCAGGCACATACCTCAATTTCTTCGTTCAGGCTTCAGGAAGACTGCCAACTTTTTGACCTACTTCTTTGATACTGAATAATCGAAAAGATCCCGAATAATTGATACTGGACCCTATGATCTAGATGGACAAATTTTTGTGGTGAAAGATGATTACAGAACGAATTACTTACGAAGTAATTGAATTATTTTTGAGGTTATATGCCTTGCGGAAAGGTTTTATAAGAACCATGTTTCGCTCGCTTGCACATCTGGAAATTGAGGCAAACAGCATGTGGATTTTAGTTTCTATTTTCTGTTCTTCGACTGTCAAACACGATTTCAAACGAAGATTGCGCACAGAATTATCAAATCTCAAAACTGAGATACAGAGTTCGTCCCAAAAGTATCGATCCGTCCTTCATATATTCGCACTGCTACTCTGGTACTTTATAAATCGGTGAGTGACATCCTTGAAAGTAATTTCCATTTGATTGAACAGCATGTTCCCGGCGGTGTTTTGAACACCGGAAGCTTTCCTGGAAGTAAGTTTTCAGAAGGACTTTCAATGGATTCGTCGCACTTGTTTTAACCGTGTCATTGTCGTGAAATCGGTGTGATCCCAGCAATATTTCTAATGTGCTTAAAAAACCAAACATGACACTAGCTGTGACAGGACTATACGGAAGCCAGCAAAGGCGAATAGCTTGACAATTTGTCAAATATTGCGACACAAGTTTCGAAGAATACTCTTGTACTCTCGCGTGGTGAAGCAGACAATCATATCGCAATTCTCTTCAAACTTCAATTTCAAGTATTCTTTAGTGATCGTTTGACATGTCGGAGAATTTTTGTGGCAAAGAACACTTTGTTAATCTAAGAAAACAGTCAAGACTATAACTTTGTTTCTTGATCATAGCCGGAAACCCATCAGTCATCAGTAATAATAATCTTCTTCATTACATTTTCATTTCACACACGCGCGGTTTATTTTCGAAATCTCGATTTTAATTTTCGAACAGTAGTTTTTGGTTTTCCAAGCAAACTTGATCGCTCTGCTATTGTCAACCGAAGATCTGCTCCAACCGCAAGACACACGCTCCAGGTTGACTGATGTTATCGCCCTCGAAGTTCGGCTGTAGCCATAATAACTGCTAACTGATGTGCGGCTATCTTTCAATCGCTTTCAATGTCACTCTGACATTCTTACTTTGTTCATACACTCTTCGCGTAATATACTATCCATCATATCAGGTGTTTCTAAGTTCTTCGCACGATTGAAGCAAAATTTGAAGTTTGTCGATCTTAATTTTCTGTCAATTTTAGCAATAAGGAATTTTTACGAAATCAAGTAAATTTCCATGTTAATAAACACAAGAGCGTATGAACTAAATTGTCCCGAAATAAACTGGACACTGGCAGTCTTGCTAAAGAGTTGTTGTTTATATGGATGCCCGGTAGAAGACGCTGAAATGTTGTGGCACGAAGGTATAATGAAAGACTTGAAACGTTTAGCACAAACCTTGTACATGACATAAATTGACGATCTCGTGACAGAAATCAAGCCCAGCCGGTCAAACTTAAAATTCATAGTGTTTGCGATTCGAACAGCAGACGACTCCTTTCTCTTTCCTGTACTCCAAGCTTTTTGGTTCTACCCGACGGGGAAATAAACAATAAGATTTGGTTTCGGAGAAATGAGTGTTAAGTGCAAACAAACCTTTTTCAAAATGCAGAGCTCTATGAGGAACTGATACTTAATCAGATGATTTCTGAGCTATAACGTACGTGAAAACGATGATAATCTTGCAATAACTTCGTTAGTTAACTTAGAAATAAGAGAAAAATCATATCGTTTGCCAGATTGGTTTATGTTGAAATGTGTCAGTAATATGGCACATCCTGATAACAACATCTACACTAACGCGATGACTGTTGAATAAGAAATTTCCTAGATTCTTACTCTTCTTGGTAATGTTTATTCGACGCTATCAACTAGGCCTAAAGTATATTCTTTCTGTCATCCAAAAGGTCCTTTTTAACCCGTTCCTGTTTGCCTCAAATCCCGTTAGGTCGTCTCGGAAAACTATGAAGAAACTAACACTGAAACATTGTTTAACGATTGGCTCCACAGTCACTGCGAATCCTATCCTGTGGTGCGACCTCGTCGAGATGTCCTTGAGTAAGGAGCAATTATGGTCGAACTTCACCAGACATACGTTGCCAGACAAAATAGCAGGCACATTGCATTTCGATAAATGCAGCATAAGGAATTCAAAAAAAGTTGAATTCACAGAGACGAAATTGTAGGAATGTTTTCAGGAATGAATCATTTCAGAATGTCTTCAGAACTAGTGACTAGCAACCCCGTTTGGGATATGAAATAAAGTAAGGTCAAATGTCAGGAAGCTCCTATTTAGACTTTTAATGATTTTTTGATTTAGACTTTTAATGAGTTTTCAAAAGAGTTAATAGAGAAACATATATTTATTACGACTTACATACGTACATGTTTTTTCTTATATGAAAGGATATTCTAATGTTTGACAGTGACAGATATGTCAAGCAGCCATTTTTATTGATCTGGTCGTACTCGATGCATAACTATGAGTTTATGCATTTATTTTTCATTTATATTTAGCAAATAAGGCTTTTTGCCTAGAACGGGGTAAAGCTTATCCTTACCTTTTTCTGACGTATTCCTATCTACTGTTTTCTTAAAAAAATAATTCTTTGTCGTGGAGGCGGGAATTGGATAGAGATGGGTAGTCGGAGTCGTAGCTAAGGTAAAACTTCATTAGTCAGTCTGGGTGGCCTCTGGGGCTAGTCTGGATGAAACGGTTAGTCTTGGTGATCAACATAAAAGTTTGACTATTGCTGGCACGGATTGCTTAGCCGCGATCACTGTGCTTTGTCGGTGCATAGAAGAGAAGCTCGTGGTTTAGTAAAGTGGTAGGATTTATTTTGGTGGTAAATTTAGAGGTAAATAGCTTATGTTCTCAGACATCCTCAGCAATGTTCCGGAAAACCTATTCCTTTATTATAGATTCAGTATGAGTTGCCAATTTCTATAAGCGCTTCAAGCTAGCCTTGATCATATATTGTACGATACAATTAATTTTTGTTTCCCTACATAGGACGTTCCTCTGATAGGTTTTTTTGTTTGTCTTTCAAGATTTGAATGGAAACTTTTCCAATTTTTTCGTTTCAAAGATTTTTAGTTCGTCAAATGCGGCGTGGAAAAAGTGAACCAGACAGGGATCCACTAGCAGATGGTCAGATGGTCTGATAAGGGTCTTATACATTAGAACTGACTTATTTCAGAGCAGAGGGGTCAGGACTGCAGAACCACATTTGACTTTTTCGTTGGCTCTGTGAACTTCAGGATTAAATTTAAGGTAGTTGTGGATCGCCCAATCACGCCCAATTATTATTATTTAAGGGGTTTCAAACTCGTTTTTCTCTTCTGCTTAGTTACGTTCGATGTATTGAGAGAGTTTTTTTTTTGGATGATCAGTGGCCTTTCTCAGAGGCGTTTCGAAAGCATTTGAGCTCCCATTTTCCTGCAATTAATGAAAAGACTGTTTTTGCGAAGTTCTTTTGTAGGGTTTCTATACGTGCTGGTGCAGGGGATTGGGTGTATACGTGCCAGCAGCGAGAAACAGTATATCATCCACTTATCAGATTGTGTGGAGAAGGAGGTTGGTAGTATAGTTTTGAGCAGAGTGTTGTATAATGCATGTCAATTGTGATAAAATTAGGATGTCGTTGAGATAGAAATTGACAAAATGAGTGCCGAGTATTGATCGTTGGGGAACACCATCGACTTGATATTTCCTAGCGTAAGCATTAGAAATTTTCACCAAGAGGGGTATTTGGTCTAAATAGTTAGTCATAATGTGCGTCAGCTGGGTCGGGCAGTAAGCCTATAGGAGTTTGTTTATATAAGAGACCTGTGGTCCACACGCAGTCGAACGGTTTTTTTAGGCCGATTGAGCAGGTCAAAGTTACTTTGAAGGAACATTCATAGATTTCTTCCAAGACTTTATCTAGGTTTGATAGTACAGATATAGCTCTAAGCTGTTTGAGATCATCATCGGTAGAATCGAAGGTTATTAGGTTAGGTAGGTGATTCCTTAGTGTCTGTTTTTCAGCTGCTTTGGCTCTAAGCTTTGCACGCTCGGGGAAGCTAGATTAGTTCACTGGGTGGGCCATGCTCTAGCAAAGGACTCAAAAAACTAGAGAGATAGTAGGGTCTATTGTGACATCTTCTCTTTTTTGTTACTCTGCTAAGGGATGACATAAAATATTATGACTGACGTTAGTGATTTTCGATGAATGGGCGAAAAAAGACTCATTGGTTACTCGAAAGTAGGTGTCATCTGTGCAAAATCGATAACAGGAGAGCATTTATCAGATATTAATTGATTTTCATGATATGAATTCTTCTATACCAAGAAATTCGAAATACAGTCTTAGTTTATTAGTTTCATTAAGTCGATCTTATGAGCGTCAATTTTCAAGTTAAATTACTCATAAACTTTTATTTTTTTAAGGGAAATTATTTCCCACCTTTCACTTATAACTTTAATTACGCCAGAATGGGAACTGTGCCGACAATTTTGCCGACTGTGTAAATTACCGAAAAATCAAATTATCCTGTGTTCGATCCTGATTTAATGACCAGGGGCTACATGTGAATGCATTCATAGTTTTCTGATACAAAAGCAAAAGTGTTTTCTCTCAGCTACGGTTCATCAGCAGGTTTCTCTTCGAATCGGTTTGAAAATCATTTTCAAGTTACATTTTCTTAGGAAATTAGCAGTATCAATATTTGAGTTTCCAGGAAAATATATTACACGTTCAGATAAGGTAAATTTTTGGGGTTTTTCTCAAGCTTTTAAGAAAAACTTTTTAAGATTTCAATAATTAAAGGGTCCTAGAAATTTTCAAAAAATCAATTTTTTTTATAACGGATTCTTAATCTACATGTAAGAAGAAATAAATATGTCGTAGTGTTTTCCGGATTTCGAACGTTTAATATATTTTAAACGCGTTTGAAGTTGACACCGTCAGCGCGCTCAGACCGTCTCAGCGGGGCGCCCTGCTAACTGGGTTCCTTACTTACAGGTCTTACGCCGTCTGATGCAGGTATACGGAGCCTTTTATGCTTAAGAACCTTTGAATACGGTTCCTACTTTCTCCTTTGTCGATTTCGCAACGGTTATTTCAGTCTGGCTTCGGCATTGAAAGTGAAAACATCGTAGCGACTTTGTTTTTTTTTTATTTTTCGTTATTTTCAAGTAATTTAACGAAAATTTGTGTGGAATATGCCTCGAAAGCGTACAAAAGATCATCCGAAACAGTACTGGTGCAAAATATTGCATCGGCAACCCCCTAATCGCTGGGAATTTGAAAAGAGTAAGTTGTTCACAAGCACGCCAGCGCAGAACATTTTACAAAGTGGCAAATTGGGAAGTTATGAACTAAGTGTTGATTCAGTGTACTGCTTTTTGAACCGTATTAGTTTTATTCGATAACGTTTTGTGTAAAGAGTGCAACAGACGAATCGCTTTTTCCATGCGTGATCGACGAGGCAGCGGTGTCAAGCTGAATTTAAAATGCGAGTGGGGGGAAAAAAGTGTTGATTCGTGTCTACTTATCGGTAAAGCTTATGAAATAAATCGCGGAATCGTGTTTGTTTTCCGTTTATTAGGCTTACGAATAAACGGTTTGAGCAGGTTTTGTGGCATGATGGACATTTGCAGCAGGATGACGACCGCAATATATTACGCTTATGTAGAAAAAATACGACGAAGGCGATAGGCGACATTCGGATTACGAGATGGTTCTGAAGAAAGCTGTAGCAGAGGAGAAGAAAGAAAACGTTTCTTGAGGACTACAGAAAGATGACTTCATCGTTTCAGGAGATGGCACGTTGAAAAAGAGAGGATTTTCATCTCTCATTGGCGTGACTAGTCTCAATGGGTACCACACGAAAAAAAGTTGTCGATGCCAATCGAAGTTTCGGTTGGTCGGTTCCGCATGAAAGATGGAAACCGACGGAATCACCGAAATGTTTCTCCGATCGGTAAAGCTGCACGGAGTCACTTACTTCGGGGACGGTGACAGTAAAACGTTTAAGGGATTGCTTGAAGCTAATCCTTATGATGACGTTACTGTCAAAAAAAAGAATGTATAGGTCAAGTCTAAAAAAGAATGGGACCGAAATTGAGAAATATGAAATAAGGAACCAAGGGTCTCGGAGGAAAAGGGGCAAGGAAGCTCACAGATAAAGCGATCGGAGAACTCACTAAATACTATGGCCTTGCTATCCGCCGAAATTCACATTCTATGGTAGCCATGAAGGATGCGATATGCGCCACGTATTACCACAAAAGCTCCAAGGATAAAAAACCTCAGCATGAGAAATGTCTACCAGGAGAAAACACCCGGTCTACGTGGCGTAGATCTGAAGCGTCGAATACTTTGTCTTTATATAAGAACAAGGCTCCTTTTGTGACACTGTTCTGACGGCCATCGAGCCAATTTACAAAGACTTGTCATACTTGTAAGACGAAAGATGTTTGGTTGCTCATACTCAAAACAGTAATGAGTCACTTTATAATATGATTTGAATGCGTGTGCCCAAATACCTTCGTTCCGGTGCAGATGTGGTCCATGTTGCGGACACGGAAATAGCAGTGATTATCTTCAACGAATGTGAGGAATCATTGTTAATTGCCATCTCATGCGTGTCAGGATTGGCATATTCGCTGAGAGCTGGGACTATTCACGGGACAAAGCAAGGATCGAGCGCGCGGAGAGGCAGGCGACCGACACAGCAAAAAAAGGCCATAGCAAAAACATAGCAGCTAGAAGAAGAGCAGGGATGCCCCTATGGACCAGGAATGGATGGCATGGGCTCTACGGGTTTGCGGTAATTATAACCTCATTTGTGTACACACATTACAAAACTTTAAACGCGTTTTTCTCGAAAACACGGTTTCCTCGAAAATACGTTTTTAAAAGCGGCTTGAGTTCTCTTGACCGCAGAAAATTGGTGAGTATACTCAAAAAATATGTCTTCACGGAATGACGGATCATTTTTCGATGGATACATTTTTGCATTTATTATTTATCTTTTTATGGGAAAAAAACCGCGAAATTTCGATGTTTTTTTAATTGCCGCCATTTTCCGAAATTTGTACTTCCATCCATAAAACCCATCCCAAACATTCCGAAAAACACATCCGCCCTTCCATGACTAAGGGGTCACATGTTGATAATATGGTTTGAATTTGGGTTTCCGATCAAAAAAGAGGGGGCAGTGATGTCAGCCGTTTACCTCCCGCGATTTGAAGACCTGTTTTCGCGGAGCTGCAACAGCCGCCATTTCGTTTTGTTTTAAAAAAAAATTTACCGTTCTGAGGTCATGAATAAAAGCAAGAAAAAAAAACCGCATTCAAAAAGCTTCACTCGTTTAAAAAATAAAATGTAAACACCAACAACAAATGTAAAATATGGCACTCCAAGGACTAAGTCTCTCTGAAGGTTTGATATATAGGAAAAAAAAATCTGAGAATAATTATGCGGCTTTCTAATTAATTTTCCCGTCAAGACAGTGCAAAATTAGCGCATAAGGTCATCTCTCGAGAGACTACCTGATAACAACATGCAAAGTTTTACCAATACCACTAGATCCTGTAATAGAATTTGTTGAATTTTATTTCTTCTGTTTAAATCACAATTTACCAATTTTTCCTTATTTATTTCTTGAACTTCTCGTACCTGTTTCAGTTTAGTGGAAAATTTTAAACATTCGCAACACTACGAACAAAACTCACACTCAATCATTGTTCATTGTTTTATTCCTTCCTTTGACGAGAACAATTGGAAAATGTCGAATCGATGTAGCAATAAGAGTCCTTGCAGTCTCGGTAGAAGATAAAAATTCAAATCTTATTTCTCAAACCTATTTTTAAAGCGGCAGTCGAACAAACTTCTTGTAATACATTTTAAGTCATCCTTAGTAACAAGGACGGAGCTAGTATATTAAGGGCTATGTC
Organism: Stratiomys singularior; assembly: GCA_954870665.1. NCBI lineage: Eukaryota > Metazoa > Arthropoda > Insecta > Diptera > Stratiomyidae > Stratiomys > Stratiomys singularior. The sequence goes on along the minus strand of OX940878.1, from coordinate 25,971,046 downwards.
AAAAGCTTTTGAATTCATAATAAATTCGATGAAAGGTAAATACAAAATAAAAGGTATTCACATTTCTCTTCTTTTTTTTCGCATTTCACTTTACAACTTTTCATTTCTAAGAAAGAGGAACTCAGAGACTTTTCACTTTAGTGTTGCAGCAAAAAAAAAGTAATGCCCTCAGTATTATTCACTTCTTATTTAAAATTTTTCATTTATCTTCTTAAATAAATAGCAGGACTTAACAGGACTCTGATGATTTCAACTTTTCTGCTTTATTTATCAAGTTTCATTGATGAATTATTCACAAAAATTAGTTTGGGCGCCACGGTCTTACATTTAGGCAAGGTTTATAGGTTTATCTAAACCTCAAACATAAAAGAAAATTGTCCGGCACGGCACTTTGGACATCCTCCGTCCAAGCTAGGGGAGTTTTCAGTGTAAAAGTTCGAAAACAATCAAAAAATAAACAATAAAAACAAATGAGCTCAATCGTTTGAACCGCGAAACTTTTTTTTAGTAAAATCTACTCAACTAAAAGTACTTTCTTTGATTCTTTTCTTCCCTTTTTTCCTTTTTTCTTAGTCCCTAACAATTGCATAGGAAGTTTTCATTTACTCCACCATTTTCCATTGATTCTAACTTTTATTTATGGCAAATCGACCCGAATCCGTTAACCTTTTTCCCAGGTTTATTGGGATTGTGAGTTGTTTTTAAATTTTCCAATGGAAAAAATTGTCTTCTGGCAGGAGCAGCAGCAGCAACAGTGCCACCAATAACGTTATCAATGGTGCAAATGGTACTGGAAATGGTCATTTTTCGCGCATATCCTTCCCCCAGGGGAGTTGGAGGGCTCACGACTTATCGGGAAGCTTTTTTGAGCGTTTCACGTGCATGCTGGCTCATATACCTTTTATGACTTCTGCCGGAGTTTTATGATCCTTTCAGTGTGCTCTGAAAAAAAATGTATTACTCCAATAAAATTTATTGCTAGGAGACCGCTCCAGCTTTTCATAATGGAGTTCGCAATAGGAGAGAGCTCGCTGGTTGACCTAATTTCTTCCATCAAGATGAATTCCCAGGCTCACAAATGCTAAGGACATTGTTGAATGACAACAATGTCAGCAAACATAATGATGCGATGAGGCTAATAATGTTGGCAACCAATTTACAAGGGGGATTTTTCAGTAGAGGGGGATGAGATGGTTTTTTTCGAGCAATATTAAATAAAGGAAGGAATTTCAATTAGATATTGCTTTCGCTGTCAAAATTTTGTAAATCACTCGAATTTCAATAATTTTGAAAAATTTTTAATTTGCTTCCTCGAACCAATAATCAAAGTGGATGTCATATATTAAAGAATTTATACGGTGGCGTTTACTACGAATCGCCTTGAGCTGAAGGACTCTTGCCCAACAATAAAGAAATGTTCAGATCCAAAAGTTATTGCTGCACTGCATTGCGATTGTGTTGAAGTTTATGAGTCGTTAATTTCTACACATTTTCTGCTTGCAGTTTGCATGTGGTTGTTGGAAGCTGTTTTATGTGCGCAATAAGTCCTGATTCAAGAAGGAAATACGAGAGGTTACTGGGCGATCCGCAGGAAAAGTAATAATCGAGAATACAGAGCTGTTCAAGCTCTCGTTGAGCTCCACAATAATTTGTGTGTTGTGATTCAAGATTCAGAAAAAAGGATCAAAAATATGCACCCATAAATTTTACTTTAAAATGGTAAAAATTCGCGTTAAAATTCTGAGTAGTAGTTTGCATTCTTGTCCGGAGATAATTTTTGTTTGCTGTGTCACAACATTTCACGCCAGAACTTTGGCCGAGCGGCGGGTTAAAGCCACTTCATTTCCAAACCAATGGTAGATGAATAGATGATTTTTTCAAAATCACGTTTGACCTCAATAATTTCCCTGCAAAACCCTGCAACAGCAAGGTGGGCTGATATGCCGGCTCCAGAATCACAAATTCAAACCAACAGGACTCGAACTCAGGGTCAGTTGAACCAAAAGCGAGTTCTTTGACCACCACACCACCCTGAGTACCTATAGGTATTCGTCCACTGATTTCTCGAACACTTTTAAAATAAACGGCGCTACACTAATCAAGTGGCAAGCCTTTGGAATATTTTTATGATGCTTACCCATTAGGGATATAAACAATCCTTCTGTAAGCCTCTCTGAGCTCCCAAAGGAAGGTTTTTTCTAAAGAAGGGTATCAGAAGCGGTTAGAGGAGTAGTTTAGGCATCACAGATTTTGATATGGGTACTTCGTCAGTCGTCGAGAAGTTCCACGCAACCCCGAGCCACGCTACTTAATTTTTCAAAAAAGCCCAAATGACGGCTTACCGTGTCGAGTCAAGTAACTTGATAGCCTCAAACAATCTACAAAAATGGTCAATTATATTGAAGCCGTGCTTTTTTCTCAAGAAAACAGCAAGCTGATGTTATGGCTCCGAACGTACTGGGAACTGTCGTCAGGCATCTGAAAGTATTGAAGAGCACTTTTTGGTGGCGACTTACCATTGAAAGCTGGTACGTCTTTGAGACTCTAAGTAGGCCAAAGATGTATTAGAAATCTGTGTAAAGGTGTGGTATGTTGCTTAATTGATGAAAAAGGCTGTAGCAGCTGACTGTTTGCAATCATGTTCTATCGGCTTCCACTCTGAAGCCGGTACCTGCGAGAGCTAGTTGGGCTGATACTCTGGCTCCAGAGTCTCAAATACAAATGTTACTGTCACCAGTAATATTCGAGTCCATGATCTGTTGAGCCTTAAATGAGTTTTCTAACTACTACACGATCTGGAGTATCGTTAAAAAATTCCGCTGATATCTTCATCGTTTTGAAACGAAACGGTCTACGCGAAAAAGTCTACGCGGTCGACAATCATTCAGGTTATTTATATGATTCCCATGCTTTACAGACATAAACGATCCTTCTGCTAGCCTCCATCGCTTACTGCATACTTCCAAAGGAGATTTATTTCTAAAGAGAACTATTAAATGCCATAAGAGTAGCTCTAGGACTTTCTGAACAAGTGCTACATACATCCTTTTTACTGCCATTGATTTCAAGAACGGCAATGGGTTTGAAGCTCATCTTATACACATCATCACAGCTTCCATGTTAATGTTAATGTTAGTTTCCCTGCTAAGCCAAAGTCATATGCATTCTAGCTGCATAGGTTTGGATATTTCAGTAAAAGGTCAAAGTCTGCGACGTTACCTTCTGCAGACTTCTGTCTCATCGTGTGTTATAATTCCATTGCCTTGATCGCAAAAATTGAAACGTTTCACCTCATTGTAGAGTTTTCGAACCTCAAATCATAGTTCTACAAGTCCTTTATTCTATCGTATAGGTTGCGTATCCCCTAGCATCACCCGTTCAGCACAGCTTTTGAAAATCCACTCATTATAGCCTTGTGTATCGAATTTGTAGCATATTCGTGTTGAAAAGTTTTTGGGATCCTCTTGACTGACACATACTGGAGATTTCCCTACAGACCACTGGTGTGCAATGCCTACTCGATGCGTCAAAGGTTTTTCGTGATGATTGATTGATTGATGAGTGTTTTGTGGTCCCTATGGTTCATGTTAATCTAGTGGGATTCGCCCCGTGCAACATGAACTGGATCCAGTTCGCAGTGGGATTTGGTGTCCCTGAATTCATGACAGCCTAGATATTGGACTTTGGACTTTCTTATTTGTGACTCATCGAGGACGTATCTTAAGTGTCTTTTTTCTGAATCCCGGTGTCGAATTCATTATAAAAATTACGTATGGCTCTTAATAGCTGCCAAAATATTCAAAATTAAAAGACATTGGTCAGTCAACGCATCGACTGGCTCTACCAACTTCATGGATGCTGTATTATTGTCCTATGGTCCGATGTAGTAAGAGTCCTATGATTGCTCTCTGCTTAAATCTCTGATCTTTCTGGGAAGAATCATCTTTTCTAAAGCCTGTTGTAAATATTATTTTAACATAATAACAAATAACCTTTATCACATCGGAGGCTTTACCTGTTCACGATTTTGGTTTTTAAAGGATTTCCTTCTCCGACTTTTGGCTTAACATGCTTTATAACAGCATCCATCTAGCTGGTAGCGATAATTGACAAATCTCGGCCAGGAAGTTGTCGCCTGATGAGAGTTGGCAAGGATCAAACTGACAAAAACCAATGTCATAATCATCTGCGCTCAATTGTGCTGTATCCCTTTGACTTGAGTCTCCAATGATATTTGCAGGCTAGGCTAGGCAAATTTTTATTATTTACTCCTTGGCTTATCTACAAAATTTAGTCGATGGGATCAAAAACATCAAAATTCCTACGACCCGCCTACTCGGATATAATCTGACGTGAATCAATGCCATCACAAGAAAGCAATTTTTACATGCAATTATACATAATATTAGCCTCAAGGATGCTGGTGCCGTAAGTCTCATCTGTCTTGAAGGTTAACCTATCCGTAGAAAATTGTGATTCTTGCTGTAAAAGTTAGTTTAGTCTAAGTTAGTCTAGATTACCCGCTCTTTCTCAGGGAGTATTATTTCACTAGATCCGGTTGTATTAGTGGGTGTGCGCCACCCGTTTGATTGATACTGAAAATTCATCATCAAATGTTCTTCCGTGCTCTGAATAGTGATAGGGTCAATCCAAAATTGTTAGTCTCTTGGTATCCTTGTCTCGCTGCTGCAGACCTTCCCCTGTCCTCTGCGTCCGATTACGGTATTGTGACCCTTTGCTTCAAGTGGTTGTCCTCAGTTATGTGCAAAATAATTCGTTGCTGGTTTTTCCCAAAAAATTATTTTTATGTAATTTCTTTTTCTTGCTCGTCTATCTCAGCGGCTCACAACATTTTCTTGTGGAACATGTAGTGACATCGATTGTAATTCACTAGTTTTTTCTTTTTCACTGGACACCAAATCGAACAATGGCTGCACACCGGTCTTGCTGGCACAACGGCATATCAATTCGATATCTTCCTGCCTGTCAGTTTCATTTTATTATCGCAGTGTGAGTTAGAAGGTGTTATTGCGGTTTATTCTTGGATAAATTCCAAACATTAAAATGCTTCTTGTTGTAATGTTTGCGTGCATTATTAATTGGAATGTTATGCTTGAATCATAGCAAAAGCGCCTGCATTAAAGGCTTTCAAATGTATCGAAAGACATTCTGTGATCACACGTATCGGTTCCTCATTACCATAAAAGTTTTTAGATCAAAGCTACGTCTCCATACGCATAAAGAAATAATCACATCCTTCCTAACAACCCCTGTAAAGTAATCGCTAAGGACTTGCCTGCCTGTTAAGGTTGCAAACAGCACATAGCTGCGAGAGCTTTGTTATCTCACATGTTATCAAGGACTCGTTAAATTCAAGGTCCTTTAATGAATAATAATTTAAACGGGCTTAGCGCAGGACGGGTATTAAATCGGGGGTTGCCAACGGTTACATCTGAGCTTGGTCTTTGGACTTGGACCAGTGGAATGTGTCTTAGGACCAACTTGTGAGATTACAAATGCCAGTTGAATCGCACTTGATCGGCTACGCGACCTTACTTAGATTAGGTAGGCTAGTGCGCCGAGTGAGGGACTGGATGACCATCGTGAAAACTGAAGTTGTCATGTTCACAAAAAAAAGAATCCATCCCTACAGAAAAATGGTCAGTGTTAGCAACATTCTAGGCGAATCGAAACCAGCGGTGCAGGACCAAGGGCTACTGATTGAGTCGAATATGAGTTTATCTGAGTCAATTAGCGCAGCGATACAGAAGGCTGCTTGGGGCATATTGGCTCTGAGTCGACTTATGGACAATGTAGGGGGACTAAAACCATCAAGAAGACGCCTCTTGATGAAAGTAGTTGAATCAGTTCTTCTGTTTGGAAAAGAAACTTGTGCCGACGCTCTCTGCAAGAAAACGTACCAGAATTGCCTGGCGCAGGTGAAGAGAAGAGGAGCGCTGGGGATTATCCAACAGTCCATCCCAATATCATCATATCCAACAGTCTCTGATTTGGCAGTGAAAGTCATTACAGATGTCATGCCTATCGCCTTCTTTTCTAGGCCGTTCCATTCACCAGCAAAGAGACGAAGATTCGAGAAAAATAATTGCCCACAAGGAAAGACAACGTTCACTCAAAGATTGGCAGCAGTCTTGGATGAATCGCACGTAGGGAATGTGGACTATGCGGCTCACCCCGGATCTAAGGCCGAATTGAAGGCACTGTGAGATTGACTTCTACCTAACCTATACATCGAGCAGGCATGGGTGTTTTCAATCTTACCTGTGCAGGATCTGTAAATCACCAAACCCCGATCGTAAATGTTGCCTTGGACAGAAAGATGACGCTTGCCACACATTTTTTGCATACAAAAGATGGGACAGGCTACGCCAGAACCTATAAAGGGAAACAGGAGAGTTGACCACGTTATCAGTTGCTTGGAAGCATGGATGGGTTGACGAATAGAACCATGTGCACATTATGTTCGGGCAGTCCTGAAAAATAAAATGGACTCACAGCAGCTGAGGGCATCTGGATTGGGGGATCACTTCTCTGGTAATTCCACTCCCTTCCTCTCTTTACACTAGAGAAGTGAGACCCTTTGTGGAAAGCTTCTGACGGCCTGGCAAAGCGAGACCTGGCCCGAAGCTTTATATCAAACGGTTCCAAGCTAGGTACGCAGATTGACAGGGGAGGTGCTTAGTGTGCATTCCAGTCACTTCTGACTATGGGAGCCCAACACTCCGTGCATAAATGCATTCACCTCCAAACGAAACAAAAAAATGGGGTTAATAATTTGGCAGGAGTCTCTAATTGCCGAATCCAGCGATGGCAGGTGGTAATGGTATAACATTTTTAATAACTTAATAACTAACTTGATGGTACCTTTGAAAGGTAGGCGGACTGAGACTGCGACATCAAAAGTATAAGCTTAAGAATAACTATAGGATTCCGGTGTAGGATCTTAACTTGGAATCTTTGGCGCCGAGGGCGAGTCCCTTTTCTTAAAATACTGGAATGTTTCACGACATTGCGTAACATCCTTGTGAGGGAAAATTTAAATAATGAACTTTTTTTGAATATATTCCGTTTTTCCACGCTTGTTATAAATATGCTTTTTAACTTAAATTTGTAACATGTCAGGTTTTGTGTGTTAAACAAAAGTTCCTCACATTTTCCTGAACTTTTACCAACTTATAGAAAGTATCTGCTATGCAAGGAAGTATGCAACTCTGGTCCTGGAGAGTTTAAACAAAACCGATAAAATGTTTCCTTTATTCCGAATGTTTAAATGTACGAAACCATCCCATTGGCAAATGGCCAGCACAACTACTTGTTGATAAAAGGATCAAGCGAATCGGCCGAAAGCAAACCAGTCCATATTCCGGCACACAAGATTACAAAAAATTATGAAACCTGAATGCAACATATCATTTTATTTGAAAAGTTTTCCTTTTTGCGTAGCATTATCTCTCGCCTCGGTGGAGTATATGGCAAAGAAATGTTAGGTGTTAAATAATTTATCGTATCAATGGAAAAGCCCGTGGAAACTCTCCACGAAAACGTGAAACTTTTAGTACCGGTGGCGCATATGCAACGTCATATTTGTTGCACCGAATTTCTGAAACTAAGACAGCTCCTAATATCAACTACGTTGGAGCGTACGTTTATCGAACCTGCAGAGCCATCTTCGTCGCCAAGGATACGATTTGCCTTCAGGTCGTTTTGGATGCAAAGGATTCCCCCGAAAACGTTTGTGACTCGAGTTATATTCAACGGTACGCAGCGTATATTAACTCTGTGATTGGAGGTCGTGAATGAACCTCAGACCTAAATTATTTGATGTATAAATTTTGGGAATTTATATATTAAATATAAGCTTAATAAATAATTGACGAATGCTTTCATACACCGATTTTCCACGAAATCTTCATCAAACTTTATATCCCATCTTCGGCATCGTAAACAGTAAAAGCTTGCCGTACTGATATATTCAAATAATCCTGCCCGTGCCTTCTGCAAAAACTCGTTGTTTTTTACGATATTACCTAGTTGTAACGGTTGCAGATTAATTTCAGGATGGAACCTTAACAAAACCTTTTGCTGTCGGTTGGTATATTACGAATGTATGGCTCCGGACTAGGATACTTTCCTATCTTTTTTGTCTGAATGACTGTAGACGTAATAATATGAAGCGATGGTAAAACTCACGTTCCGAGAATTGATGGATCAACTCCAGCACATATGGACTGAAATATGTCATGACAGTCGTTATGGCTGAACGAAATGTTAAATTTTGTCGGCGGGCGGTCCAGTTTGAATATTTGTCGAAAATGAAAACTTTTTCTATGTACACACATCCGAAATTGCTTCACATCTTTCAGGAGAGTAGTTGCTGTTTGGTTAGTGTCTGATAAATTGTGAAATACAATTCGGTGAGTTGTTTCATGGAGCAAGGACATACAACGCACAATTTTTATTGACATGTTTTTTGTGTTTCTAGATATTGTTTACTATGTGAACGTTCTATTACATGCTGTTTGAATTAGATGTCCCGGCCGGACTTGAAAAACGGAGAAGGTTTTTTTATTTTTGCTTTTGGGAGAACTAACCTCATTCCACACGAAAACGTATACATCGCTGTTTTTTGAGACTGTTGGTCCAGTCTTCCAGTCCGGCAGATTGTATTTAATCAAGATAAAAGTTCTTTTTACGTTCGAGAATTATGGCGGTTAAGTTGTTGGGAAATTTATGCTGGGTTACTTATTTTTTCCACATATAACAGCAAAGGAAATAGGCACAAAATAACATTTACGTACAAAATGACATAGGGATTACAATTTGATTGTGAGAGTCCCAAACGTGTATTTGACAAACCTGTCACATGAAATTAGAGGCTTTTGTTAAACTGGCAAAAGACCATCGCTTTGCTCTCACTCGTTTGAGTGTCGTGCGGTAAGATAAGTGCCAAGTCGTACTGAATTCCTTCTTCGATCCGAGTTGATTTGTTCTGATTGGTAAGTCTTTCTCTATTTTCTCTTTTTGTGACTCCTGAATTTAAACCTTCGTCTGTTTGCTATAATACTCATATAAGTGTTTCAATCGCGCTAAGCCGTTCCTATGCATATATTAGAATTTTTCGAAGCGGGATCGACATTTTAGATGTTTTCGAAACGTCATAGGAACAAAGCGTAAGAGACATAGATATGTCATAATGACATAGAAGTTCATCTGGTCCATATGAGCCATATGAAGTAGATCAACATAATGAGATGGGTTGGGATGAATGCATCAATAATATTTTGAGCTCCTCAAGCAACGTTTCGGAGACATACTATGAGCATCAAAAGAAAGTGTACACCTATGTGTCAAAACCTCATAAAATGAGTTCTAGACGTCTACTAAAAAATGTCTACTCAGCTGACTTGACTTAGTTTCGTAATTTGCCAGTTAGTGGTACATTTTAGCTCCTATTTAGTAAATTCTTATTCTCCAGCTATGGCACTTCACATGATTTTGGAAGAGGAGGATGAGTGTGCTTCATAGAAATTTTTCTATACAAGCCAATCTTATAAAAGTAATAATAATTATAATCTGATTTTTTTAGACATCTCATTATCATTTTCGTTATCTATTAATCTTTTTCTTATTTTATGGTTTCTTCAAGCAAAGCGTATTGTAGCATTACCCCTTCTTTTGTGTCAATTCCCCGCTAACAATGATTACAAACAAGGGACTTTTAATCCTAAAAACGATACTGAAATACAGGGTGGTCCATCTGTTGGTTTTTTTTAACTAACTATATTTGACATATCATACATGCGAGCTATCATTTGGTATGCATGTGTCAACTGTCAAAGGATTGGCAATTGTGAACATGGACTTTTTAACAACACAACAACAAATTATAATTATGCAAACTTTTTACGAAAACGGTCGTTCCGTAAAAAAAAAAAACGTTTCACAAACTTCGGGATAGTTTTGGTCAACATTCACGACCAACAGAGCCTGGAATACGTAAAGTTTTTCAACGTTTTGCGGTAACTGGTTCCGTAGAGGGTCGTAGACCATATCAACATGCTTGTCCGGTTCGTACTCCTGAAAATATTTCCGCAGTAAGTGTCCGTCAACAGCCATCCACATCCACAAGACATCGTTCACAGGAATTAGGCGTTGCCCGGACCACATTATTGAGGATTTTGCATTTTGATCTTCACCTACCTCCATACAAGATTCAATTAACTCAAGAACTGAAGCCGGCAGACCATCATCAGCGTCTAAATTTTCCTTAATTGGATGTTTGAAAGAAGTGAGGGTTTTTCAGCCAAAATCATCTCTTCGGATGAAGCTCATTTTTATCTTAGTGGCCATGTTAATAAGAAAAACTGTAGGATCTGGGGGACTAAAAATCCTCATGAATATCATGAACAACAATTGCATGCTGAAAAAGTGACTGTGTGGTGCGGTCTTTGGTCTGGGGGTATCATTGGGCCGTTTTTTCGGAAATCCTGAAGAAAAGGCTGTTACCATCAACGGCGAACGTTATCGGGCTATGATAAAGGACTTTTTGTGGCCGGAAATAAATTGTATGGGTGCTAACAATCTTTGGTTTCAACAAGAGGGATTCTGACGTCAATTGTCCGCCAAGATCATGTGATTTAACACCTGTTGATTATTATCTTTGGGTTTTTTTGAAAAGTAATGTGCACGCCGATGCTCCCCCCCCCCGCACAATTCAAGATCTTATGCGGAACATTGGCGCTGAAATTGTGGCCATACCAACACTAATTCTGGAAAAAATCATCGAAAATTTTGATGATCGAATGAGATCTTGTAAAAAAGCCACGGTGGGCATATGTGCGATGTTGTGTACCATAAATAATTGCCATAGACCAACCTTTTATAGTCAATAAAGATTTCCGATCTTCTCTTACAAAAAGTATGTTTTCTTTCACAATAAAAAAAAACTAACAGATGGTCCATCCTGTACAATAATACTTAAATGTCAAACAAACGTCAACCCTAGGGATATATTCCAGTGCCACTAGTAGCTGATAAGCCCTCATCGGCCTTCCACACCAATAATCCCTTGCTCGAGGCGTTGCCCTTGCTGCGTCAGCAAAAGGTGGTCTTCACATCTGTCCTTAAGAAATTGAATATCTCTGAACAGAAGTTGCAGCTGCTTACGAACCTATTGAAAATGCATCTTAACGAATCTAAACTCTTGTCTGAAGATATGCAGTCAAAATGTTTAACATGAGTATCTGTCATCGTTATGTCTACCGACGGACTCAATTGACTTAAGTCAATTTAAACAATCGTTTTATTTCGTCAGTCAACGCCCAGTTCACAAAATCATAGGAAGCCCTACTCAGAAATGGTTGGTGCTAAAACATATTAACCAACAAACTGCCACGTCCCAGTAAGAATAAACTTTTTACCGTGTAGGGGTGACAGGAACATGTCACGGGATACCCTTAGCCCATAGTACATATCAAACCTCTACTCAAATATTACGAAGCTCTAACGTGCTACCAATTTACGTTGGTATTATGATTGGCTGGTTTCCTAGGACACACTGTCTAGGTTTTTATCAACCTCACCGAAGGTGACGAAAAGAACCACTAGACTAAGGAGGTGACCTACAGAACTTCTACGAAGAACCCCAGTGAAAGTTTGCCAATTTATTTCGAGCCGTACGGGAGAACAGACCTTTCAAATACTACACCCTACCCAACACAATGAAACGACCTAAAGTATCCCAAATACTTACTACAGTAGCGCTGCGCCCTATACCAGTAGACATAAAGGATTAGTCCTAGATGTTGAAATACATCAACAGTCCGACGAAATTCTATCTGGTTGACCTGTCCTCTGTCAAAAAGGATACGACAAGACAACACAACTGGAAAACTAGGATCTACAACACATTACAAACCAACACAGTTGGATAGTTATAACATTGAGGCCTACAGAACGATACAAGTACAGCATTTAAGGACGAACACAATATTGTACACAGGATTGCATAATTACTACATTTGAGAATTACAATAAACAGCAAACAAAACCTGCCGTTTTCGCGCAGAATAGTGCCACGGCTGCAATTTGAAGGCTTTTTGTGGGAACATGTTATGCTTCTGAAAAGTTTAACCATCTTTTAGTACTTCTCCGACACTCATTGGAGTGCACAGGAGGGCATATACGTACGGAAAACAAAGCTTATGTATAATTATGTCTCAGTTTCCGCCCCACGTAACAAACTACCACAGTTCATACCATTCGACAGTCAGTCTCGTATCTAACTTATATTTCCTGAGTGTATCCATTAGGGTCTGCACCATGCAGCTATTAGTGCTCCTTCATGAGGAATCATCCTTCAGCCATCTATAGATCAGTCCTCTGCAGGTCATTTTCTTTCTACATGGCGCTTTAGGATCAGAGAGGCCTTCAGCTGTCTTCGATTTTCTCCTTCAAGCAACAGAAGTAAATCAACAGCATACGCACTTTCTTTCCAGACGAAAGCTAAATCATGAAATAGATCATCCATTACGAGATTCATATAAATGGCTCCGCAATGGGTCCCTACGAAAAATCCTATTGTATCGACCCATTGGCTGTATCACATATGCCCTAAACAGAAGTATACTTACCAGAGGCCAGTTTTTTGGCGCCAATGGAGGCTGACTTCAAAAGAGAAACAGAACAGCCGAAATTGTTGAAGCTCCCTTAAATCCAGCAAGACTCTTGTCTGAAGGGATCGAGAAATTATAGAGAAGCATAAAAAAATTTTCGATGAACTCGGCCTGCTCGGTTTTATCCAAGATCCTAGTTTATGAATTTGAAATAAGCTGAGGACAACAAGTACATGTATTTCCCTTTGGACCACTGGAAACAGACTTTCAGGCCAGCATAATGGGTCAAACTCCTTTTGAAGTCAGCTATTCATTCTAGGCAGGACATTGTGACCAATTTTTTCTTCCTGTATAGTTTTTTATGGAGAAAATCAAAGGGAAATACAACAGCAGCTCTCTCACAAAACTTCAGTTCTTTAACAAAATTTCCATAAATGAATCATAATAACCTGAGGACTCAACTTTACTCAAAGGATACACAATACTGATTATTCAATTTTCGTCCTGCGATTTCCTCGAAAATATTGCTTTTTCGCAAGCCATACATTGCTACACCATTAAACTTGCCATGAGACTATTCATCGCACTCCTTTTCAGTGCCAATTATCAATTATCAACCACTCACTAATTTTCTGTACGAAACTTGAACGTCTCCAGTTTCCCCAATTATATTCAATATTCCATTTGGCACGAAGAGTCTGCTAGTCATCCTTTGTCATGCATACAAATAGAAATGGAATAGCATGCAAAACTTCTGTAAAGGATAACTAAATTATATCAAGAATTTTTATCTTGTATACGGGATTTTGTCAGAGCAAATGAAAAGCTTGTCTTTTCCGCCATTAGTTATGGTCCTGTAGTGAAAAGGAACATTCCAATTTGAGTGACACAAAAACTTTTTAGAGTGCATGTTCGTTAGGGAATCATTAGCAAACTTCCTTTGAATCAAACGATGAAGGTGATGTTGCAGTTTGAACAAATAATTTCCCAATCGGTACAGAAGGACGTGATTAAGACCAACAAAAAAATCTCCTTGCAACGTTTAAATATATTTTAATTGAATATCGATCGTGAAACTTCTTACTCCAAGATTGTGTAGCTTGCAATTTGTCAGGACTCAATTGTAAGGTTAGAGGCTTCAAGCATTGTAAATATTCTAAGACGTCCAAGCTTTTGCGGACGCATTTAACGTTAATGAAAATGAGATGGCACTCGGTTGAATCTTGTGATTTCAATTATAAAAAAAAGAGATATTTTCATTTTTTTAAAAATAATTCTTTTTCGATATTTCGGTACCTCATAAAATTTCAACAAATTATTCGTTTTAAAGTTTGCGGAAGCAAATAACAGGCGTGTTCAGTTTGTTTTAACCATTTTCAGGACCCATTGTGCACAGTCTTCCATCAGGGATTTTAAGAATAACATGATTCTGGTAGTCGGCCTAAGAATCAAACATGAATTTATGCTCGATTGAAAGAACTCTCATGTACATTAACGTCAAAATATCAATTAAACTGAAGCCTGACCAAACAAGCATAGTACTTCCTTGTACCTTAAAATCATACCAAATACAGACACTAACATAGGAGTAAGGAAACAGAGGTTTTTAGAGAAATTCATTTTGATTTGCTAAGGTTAACTCAAACATCTAAATTGGTTTCATCAACAACTTTAAATGTGTCAAACTCGCCAAGGATGCTCCCCTGGAAGCAGTGATTGCAAAAAGCAAAGAAATACCGACTATTGTTAATAGTGGATTTCCTTCGCACCCATAGAATATCAAATTTATTCGTACTCATTCAGCACAACTAGAAACGAAATTGACCGAGTATGTCAAAAGGCAGTACGCATAGGAAGCCCCCCATCAAAAAGCAAGCCAGTATCAAAGAAATGGTGACAATGAGGCAAACTGAAAGGATATCATTTACCGTCAAAAATGAATTTAATATTGAAAAAACAACGCCTTTTCGAGATTTACCTAATATAGTACCACTTAAGAAACGTGGTGTAAGAGATTATGACATTGAAACCATGCATTGGAACGAATACATCTACTAAAAAGTACTGACACTTCATATATACTACCAATTTAACGGTATTCGCTTTCTTTTTTCCCGGTGCATTGCTATTTGTAAGCAAAATAAGATGGAAACAAGTCAAAAAAATGAAAGCGTGAAGAAATGCAAATAGATATGGATTAATATTCCCTTAAATTTTCATTAGAAATCGCTCTCACATGTTATCACATTTCAACTCAGAAAGTTAGTTGTCACGATTTCTTCTCATCATATGGTTAATAAGCTCTCTATCATTCAAAGCTCTCTATCTTTCAAAGTTCTCTATCTTACAAAGCTCCCTTTGATTGCTACATGGGGTATTCGTACCTTTTTCTTTGCTATAAAGTAAATGTCGCTTATTAGTTATAGTTTTGCTATTTAATAAAAGAATATCATTTAAGTCTTAATCGAACCGGTAGAGTGCCTAAATTCACTTAGTGCAAAAAGGCAGTACTGGATTCTTTCAATCATCGGAAGTTAAATGATGCCACCAGAAAGCAGCGAGAAGTGCCAAGAATTGTTGGAGCACGGGACATCCTATGGAGCTCGTATTCGCTCCCGCGTTATATCTGCTTACAGTTGATATTCGCAGGCTAAAATTGAAAAGAAGAATCTGAAAATGGCCACATTTAGTTTTAACAATAGCTTAAAAGGTTTGAGTTTTAAAAGCGTTTTGAGTTGCTGTCGCATCAACATTTGGACGTTTTGAAGACGTATCTTTGTAGTTTAGACAACGTTTAACGTTATGGATAATCCATAACGCTAAGCATCGTCAAAGTTTAATAATAGAAATACTTTGGAAATCACATGATAAATTCGGAAGGAGTACCGAAGGATGTTTTTTTGCGAGACTGTCCCTGAACCCTTATTACTAAGAAAAGTTCATCATTTCACAAAAGGATAACGTTCTTAGTAGTTCTTAGTACTTCGTTCTCTGACTCCTTTGACAAGTAAGTATCAACAAATGTGGCTTACAATAAAGTAAAGAATTAGTTTTTAAAATTTTTACTAAGCCCCAAAAATTGCGAAGTTTTTTATTCATTTCTTTGAAATGTCTCCTTCCTCTTCTTTCTGCTGATTGGGTGAAAAATTACAGCACTTGATTGGTTGCTAGTTTTGCGAACTTAACAAAGAGCCACCACATTTTGACAAAAAAATAACCAACGTTTCAGTTAAATTTTGACGAAGAAATTGGGCTTTTTCGAATTAAAACATCCCAAATGCAAATCTAAGAATACAACTCCCAAATGGGAAACGACTCCCAAAACAATTCTGCGATTTGCATTATATTTTTTCGATATTTTCAACATATCCACTATCCACGAGCATTTCAATATTCGCTGCCCGCGACTCCATACGCGCTGATTCCATATGTGCGTGGTATGAAACGCTTCCCTAAACTATTAAAGGACCTGCACAAAAAGTAACTCATAGGGAGAATGTTCTAACTGGCGGTCTTCGACGCCTATTTTCCAGATGTATGGGTATTCATAGGCAAAACTTGTGGACAATAGGACCTAAAGACAAAGGTGCGGAGAGTTGTGGATTGAACTCCTCTTAAATTTCTATGCACAATTAGTGAAATACACTATTACAACGGACAAATTGTTTGTATCACAAACATTTGGGCTTCATGATCTAGCCATCGCGATGTTTATACGCAACAACGTCGATAAATATCCAAGCTCTCTATCTTTCAAAGCTCGCTTTATTTGCTATGCGAGATGTTAACAAAATTTTGGCAGTTTACGCAATTTTTTATTGTTTGGGTTTGTTTATTTATTTAATCGGATTAGTATTTGCCAATTTGGACAATTACCACATTTCAGTGGCTGCACAATGGTTCATAAAGCAAATCGTTTTTGCCCCTATCTCCACACACACTGGCAACTGAAAGGAGAAAATAAAGCGGAAAGCCACTCATCTGCAAAGAAAACTCTTCTTCAATCAATCTCAACATGATCGAACTAATTAAAAGTGCTCACACTTTCATGAATCAAGGCACTTTTGAAAAAGAGGTAGGAAAATTTCATGCAGCAGATAAAGAGAACTTTGCAGAATAGAGAGCTTGTAAATCAAAAGACCATGCTGAGTAGAGAAATCGAGGCAGCTAGCTTTCTAAGCCGTGAGAATAAATTTAAAATTTAAAATAAGAGAATTTTAATGCGTGTCCTTTCGAACTTCACGTCCTGTTCTAATATCGATGCATCTGGAAAATTGGGGTCGGATCATGTAAGATTGAAAATCAAGGTGGATTTTAATACGTTAGTGGTAAGATAATGGTCCAAAGTTGATGAAACTCTCGTGGATTAAACATATAAAAATTTTGTGTCGTGCTAATTTTCTCCGGGAATTCCTTTCATTTATCGAGGGAAATTGTTAAAACAAAAAGCAAAACTTGGTTTTTAACAGTAAATACAAATTACATGATGGTCCCCATATTCCTCACTGCTCTAATGAAAGGAATTTTTTCACTCACATAAGGATCAACTTGTAGGATATATTTTTAACGTACTACAATATATTTCATTCAGGATTTCATCAGTTCGAAACCTGCTAAGTTATGATTTATACTCATATTGTTTCATTGCACAAATCCTTGCCTAGGACATACTCCTTACGTTCGTTTTAATCCACTCGACATAAATCGATTCATATTGACTCGACTTTTCAGCATATTACAATTTCAAATAACATTCCAACAAAGCTATTGGAAAATGGCAGAAAAAGGCTCCAAGTCACGTAGGAAAGAGACCAAAAGAGCGGCCCGAAGCACGAAAACTCCCATTATACAAACTGCGAGTATTGCGCCAAGAGCTGTTTGAAATTTCATTTCAACAGGATCCCATGAATGCGATATCTCCGCAACTCCAATATTGCAAGCGAATAAGTCGTCCGTTTATGTACGAGAGAATATTGTACAGAAACGATATAGTGCGTTGGAAATTGGTGCACATATATCCTGTGGTTATATGAAATCCCTGGGCTTAGTATCCATATCTGCGATATCTTCTCGTATTGTATTCGCATGCTGGGCTATGGGTGTCGAGCGTTGGTAATATATAGGCCATGCATAGTGGAAACTGTTAGGCCTTAAAGCGATTTTCATTACTATGTTATCGTAGGATACATACATCAGTGAAATATCGGACAGGATTTAAGTATGGTGCCGAGTCGAAATTGACCCAGGTCAAGAAAGGGATATTCCGATTGCGATTGAAAGTTTTGTGTAATGTGAAATCTTTGAGCTGTATGCAAATGAAATTATGGTCAGTTTCAAGGAGTAATAACATTACATGTAGGCCAAGATCATTGCAGGCCCAGGAGGTCAGAGTGAAATAAGAGAGCTATGGGAATGTTGGATTTCCAATTGATACTTCTATTGAGGTCAATCTTTGTATGAACGTAACTTATTTCCTTTAGATCTGAAAGCCGAACGGATTTGGATTTGGCTTCTGCAAAAAGCTCCACTTACGAAGTGGGTTGAGTGCCATTAGGAATCACAGTGAAGTTAATATTGGATTCCTGCAGTACTCGAGTATGTTCTTACGAAACTCACAATACATCAAACGTTTTGAGGACAATTTTGCTCATTATGCGATGAATATCTCTTCAGTGAAATTCGGAGCTGCAAAACATGAAATGAGGAGCAAACATCAAAAATTATGCTCAACATCAACAACACTTCGATCCAGAAAGACGGTAAACATTCATGGCGAATTGTAGTATGTATATCCTTCCTATCAGGATAATCAATCATTTTTTCAACTTGTGCAACTTTTCCAAAGCAACGAACGTGGCTCACAACACCGTTAAACTAAACTTGTAATGGGAACAGCTTCTCTCACTGATTGACTTAAATTTATATTCTAGTAGGAAGTTCCAGATTTGGCGTGATTAGGCACAAAAGTTACAATTCATCGTCATCGAACAATCACTCAAAAGTGACTCAGGACGTTCAGCCTTGAGAATCATGATAAAATTGATCTAGATTTACCCGTTAGGGTGACAGCAAAATTTTATAGACCCTATCTTTGGAACAAGCACATTTATTGGGGTATCACAAAGGTACTTCTTTCTCTCCCAAAATTTAGACTGCCAAAGACTTCATGAGGTATGCACGAGATATTCTAGTCAGTTTTTTGAAGTTGAAAAAGGAATTGAAGTTTTGAAGAATGTAGGATCCTGATCTTCGACCCTTGGCCGGGATGAGACACTGCAACACACGTAATGATGCACGACGCTGATGTTCCTGAGGTGCATACACAATAAAAAGAATTCCGGTTGCTTTAGGTTGCTTATATCCTGATCGAGGCCTCTCAAACACCCAATGCTTCTGGTGTTTCTGCTAAGCACTTCCTTTTGAGATAGGAGCTTTTGATTTAGGAACCAAGCCGAAAACCATTGTATACTCTACTTAAGGTTACTGCGTTTTCTTCGGCTTCTTGTTAGAAAAATACTTCTCTAGTGGTACGAAATGAACGAAAAGTGACCTTTGATATGGATCCCCTATTTCTATAGTCTCCTGATGCTCTAGTACGTCCTTTTGACCGTCAGGACTTTCCTAGCCTGATATATTACCCGATTTCATTTTTTGGCTGAAATAACTAGGTATTCTTCCGATTACAGGCTCTGGGATCAGCTGCACGATTTTGCTGAAGATCTTAAGATCCTAAGACCGAAAATATCCATGCCCAACCCAGAGCTGGATTAGGTGAAAACCAGTCTCACCATGCCCTGAATCGGCCTACAACTCAGGGATCATATTAATAAGCATATTCTCAAGCTTTACCATATTTGAAGCATCTGACACTAATACTAGTCGCTGGAAAACTGATGTTTTCTCCACTGGAAAAGGGCTCTTTCATTACGTCTATGAGAGTAGCTAGGTTCTTTCTAGAGTAGAGTATGTATGAGAGTATGAGAGAGTATGTTCTTTCTAGCAATAAGAGAGTTATGGTTTCATCCCTGTGGTGACCAATATCGCCCGATAACTATGATCTGGAGAGTAGAACAGATCACTTGGAATTCCTTGATAATATGAATACGTTCATGCTGATGACAAATCGAGCAAGTGGTATGACTCACGCTACAGCTTTGTCAACTGCTGTCATTATTTGCTCGGGAAACTTTATTTTTGATGGTAATACGGCACCCTGATTTTTAATTCCTCTTTTTTATTCAATCTGCACGTCTGTTTTAATGAAAGGTCTAAGTTTTGTAATTTACTTCTTTGTCAGAGCTTCAAAAAAAAGTTTGTAGTTTACAGTACCAGACTGCAAAAGTGAGAAGTCATCTAATTTTTCACTCACAACACACGGTGGACTGTACCCTCGCTTTGAGCCAGCCTGTCAAGTGTGACTTATTCAAGGCTCCACATGTGAAGGCCGAGAAGATGGTGGGGGACCTGTTGTCCACAAAATAATAACAACAACTTCTGTTTGGGTAAAAGCCAGCAATTGGAGCGGGTCGTACCAGGACAGTTAGGAGCCTGTAGAAGCGTAGCTGTCAGGGTTTTCATCAAAGAAGTCGGAATAAAATGCAAAGGATACGCTGGAGCATTGTCTTCATGGAATCGTTGATTTTATGCCTATCGGTCTCTCGTGTCGCTTGCACGATAGACATGGTCTCTTCAGCACTCTTTGGCGACTTTTTGAGTCTGTTGTTCGAACTCACAGTATATAACACAGTCTGGGCTTAGAAAAGAAGTCAGGATTGATGTGCCATATTTGATATGTTTGAGCACATGATGCAGCCTTTTTGGCTATGGTTACGTGGAATATCTTCACAATAACGACTGCCATTTGGTATCTAAATCCTATCGGTGCACTTAAGGCTCGGAAAACTTTAATAAGTTAGCGTCGACTACCGTGCTCATAAGTCGCTTTTATACTTGTCTTGTCTTTCCGCAAATGTTTCAGTCAATTTTTTTTCAATTCTCGTCAAAGTTTTGAATGAGGGACGAAAAAATGATCCCTATTTAACTTTCACCATAGTTCGTTTCCATGTTTATAAATTTTGCTGGTCCTTTTTCTGTAATCTTCTGAAAAATTTTATCGCTACCAATTTTATAGAGACTTTCTGGAATGCCACTCACTCTCAGTACTTCATTATGCGTCAGTATATCCTGCGTATTCACTACAATTTTTCATGATAATCGTGAATGTTGGGGAGGCAGGATTCAAGAGTATTGCAAAATATTCGGATTAACGTTTTTTTCCACAAATGCGCTACCACTTGATATAGTACCTATCATGAAGTTTTTGCATAACGTCATTTTTCCACTTTGAACATTTAAACACTTTGCCCAATCATAAATCAAAAATCTTACTCCCTAAAAGTTTCGTCTCTAAAATCTCCAAAATGCCAATCTTGTGTAGACAACTTTTAGACCTAGAATTTGAACATCACCTGCTTTGAACAAGGAACGTATCTACACATTCCTATGCTATGATTCATATTTTGGTATCGAGGTTGTCACCGTTTGCCTAATCTTATCATAAGCTCCTTTTCCGGTTTCTGACTAAAAGATTTTCTTTACGTAAAATTGTCAGTCCACAACTCAGTTTCCGATGAAGAGGTCAGGGAAGTAAGTTTTATCAATTTAAGGGCACAGAAAATTCTCCTTCATACTTTTGTCTCAGCAGCTCAGATGGAAGTTCCCAGAGCTAGTAGGCAGAAACATGTTTTCTGGAATCATTTCTGTTGATGTTGCTTTTAGAGATGTAATAGAAAATTTGGCCTCCATGGATTACCACTTCCCGAAGTCCCCCTGTCGCCTATACTACCTTTGTACGCTAGAAATTATTATACAAGGGTTATTATATTATACAATGGGATCCTTCTGCTTGCGATGGCTTAGAGAACGTGGTGAAGATTAGCGAAGCGTTGAAAAGGGTTTGGTCAATCTCCTCTAGATGATTCGACCAATTTCTTCAGTTGTCCTCAAAATAAGCGAAAAATTCATTCTTGGCTTGTGCAAACCGTAAAAAGTTCAGATCAGGTCAGAAAAGTCAGATCGTCAAAGTTTTTGACGTAGGAAGGCGTAAAGCCAGCTAAAATACGCAATCGATTGCGTGCACAGTTTAGAGAGAATGCAGTGAAACCACGGTGAGTCAAGTTTAAAGAGCAGCGTGAAAAAGTGGAAAATTTGAGCCACTGAAGACACCCCGGCTTCAGCATTATCGCTGAACAAATGTAGCTGTCCGACATTTTATTGAAAGCAATCGTCACGCTATTATAGCACAAATTATTAAAGAAAGGGAAACCTTTGTAGAAAGAAATCGTCCGAGATGAACTAGAATTTTGAAAAATCTTGGCGAGGTGGATGTCACATCTGCTTACGCAAGAACACACATAGCGAGAGTTGATGTTTTTCTGAGGTTTCTTGCTCGTTTCCAAGATGAAAGGCGGGCTCTAATGCAACATATTGAAATGTGCAAATAAAGATGTCTGTTCCATCACGCTCCCGAACCAAAATGGGCTAGTATGGAGTGAAAAAGAAAGCAAAATCCAGGACCATCAAATCCGAAAACACGCGTGTAAGCCGGGAAATTTATTTCAACGGTTTTTTTGGACTCTAAAGGAGTTTCAATCATAGATTTGCTTCACTACAGTCGCTCAATAAACGCTGCCTTGAACATAGACCAGATTCAAGCTGCATATCCGTCAAAAAAGGGGCGTCAGCCCATCCGCGATGTTTACCTTTTGCCCTCGTAAATATTTCAGTTCCATCCACTGTCGTTGCTATTATCGTATATGTACCGACTTTGATGACTGTGCTTTTCGAGTAATGTTTTCTGGATGGGTCCTGATAACAATTATAACAACCGTCATTCACCGTCGGTTCACTCTGCTAGTAAAGATGGGCCCCAATCATAATTGACGCACACAAATTTCGAGGAGAGCCTTGTGACTACGACCAATCGGGGAGGTTGGATACAAAAAACAGCCCCCTACCTCAGTTCACTGTTGCGAAGTAGTGTATGGTGTCAGGTACCACTATGTGGGTGTCTAAGGTAAAATTACTCCAACAAAGGCTACGAAATAGAAGAGACCAACATAAAGCTAAGGATGTAAGTTAAACCAAGCATCAAATACGTTGAAGAAGAAATTATATTATGATATAAGTTTGTATTACTCAGCGCAGGCGAACTTATTGAGTTGATAATGAATGCTAGGATAAGTCAGATAAAAAAAACAAGAATATACCAAATACGAAATATAAAAGGCACAAATAAAAAAGGAAACCAACACGAAGCTCCAACGAGGAGCAAATGAAATAATGGGACCCAAAGATAACCTGATGACAAAAACTGTCACTAGTGAGCTTTCTTGAGTAATAAAATCAAATACGCGTAGTGGGCAGTGTAAAAATAGAGGTATGGAAACAAACCTGCGGCGACATCATGCATGAATCAGGACAGTAGTAGCGTCTCCGGTGACGACAGGTTCAAGAAGAGATGAGCTACTTATTTTAGACTATCACTCGATCCTACCAATAACTCCTTTAATTCAGTGATCTTGAATGCGTTCCAAGAGTCCTCTGAAATTCACTTTATCTTTCCATCAATGCTGGATGAAGTCAATTTTGCCATTAAAAAACCCCAAAATTAACATTGCACCGAGATTTGGTGACATGGCGGCAGAATTTATTAAATTTTATGACTAGAAAGCAGAAAATGACGTCCGTAAACGTATCCAGTGTAGGAGAGGTCAAGAACAACGTATCCTATGTAGCAAAGATCAAGAGCAAATCTCTCAGGAGTGATGCCAATCAATTATAACGTCTGTCCAAAGAAGTAGGTAAGATGGAGTTTCAAACCTAGAGATGTCAACATTCTGCAAAACATATAAAGTCATAACTACGCTCTTTGAACACAAAATCACCGATTGAGCCGAAAAGGGGCCTCAGAAGAAAAGACGAAAAGAGCAAATCCTATAAAAATGCTGGGAAATGAAAAACAGTACTGCCAAAGCGGACTTCAAGCTACATAAGACAGTATAGATACGAATATACTGTAACAAAATCATGCGTGATCCCCTATGAACATCCTGTGACATCCCTATGAACTAACCAGTGAGACCATTTTGGATGTACTATCAACAACATGCCAGTTTAACAAGACAACCGGCTTACTGACACCTTTCACACAAATGTAGGATTGAAGTAGGGTGGTGGGCACGTCACTGCTCTCTGATCTTGCTGTAGAATTTCTGGTAAGGAGACGCCCCATCCAAACAAGAGGTGCGCTGTTGTAAAAATCAAACCAAGCTGAACCCTACGTCGATGACAGAAACATCATGTCTAGGACCTCTACATCTGCTGAAAAATCCTCTACATCAAATTGGCAAATAGATTGGGCTTCAAAGAAAGAACTTAAACAACACACTAGAAAAATTACGGTGGACCTAATATAATATTGAATAGCCTGTCAGTGGAACATTTTTGAAAGTTTTGTATACATTGACGTAAAACTTGTTGTAGACTTCAATAATTCAGCTGAAGTTAATAGAAGAATAAAGCTCGCATATAAGACGTTCTTCTCAGGCTTCCCGACTTTTAAAGCCAGCCGCATAACCAAGAGACTTGGTCCTCGCTCGTCTCAAAGATCTTTTTCTCCCGGGTGGAACATTAGAAAAATGGACGTGGAGACTTTCGCCGATGTGATTCTGAATGGCGCAACGACATCGGGGAGCCCTTCGAGGAGGGGAAGTGCTCCAGTCGAGGGAATGGTGATGTCTACGATGAGCCTCATCACTTCTGCCTGTAGATCATCTATGCCTCGACGGAGGCCTTGACACATTGGTAATCAAAAGATATCGTAGACAAGCGAGGTGAGTGTCACAGACTTTGACGTGCCGCTCAGCGCTCAAGAAGCGTAGAGGTAGCATCCAATAAGACAGCCGCATACAGGTCAGCGAGGAAAGAACTCCGAACACTCATCAATGAAAGTAAGGCACGCTGCTGGCGAGAACTTGTGGACGACGTGAACAGGGATCCATGGGGGCTCGGCTACAAGGTAATGTGGCGCAAGCTCGGTACCTTACGGAAGCCGTGTTTACTTCAAGCAGACAAGATGAACGGCATAGTGCAGGCGCTGTTCCCAACTCATCCTGTCCGAGTTGATGCTGCCCACGAGGTCGATTCAGTGGAATGTCCATTGCTCAAAAAAGATGAGCTGGAGGATGCGGTGCTTTCTATGAAAGCTCGAAATGCACCAGCAGCAGACGGCATTCCAAACGAGGTGCTGCAAATGGTCTTCCAGGTTTGTCCTAACTTGCTACTTAATGTGTTTAATGCTTACCTGAGAGAAGGTGTATTTCCATCCCGCTGGAAGGTGTTGAGGCTCGTATTGATCGGCAACGGAAAAGGGGACCCCGGGCTGCCTTCTACATAATGTCCGCTTTGTATGCCGGACACAGCCGGGAAAGTGTGACGTGAGCCGGGAAAGTGTGAAACTGACACAATTCGGCTCCAAGGGACCTTTCTCCTTGGCAGTATGGCTTTAGAGCAGGGTGATCCACTTCCGATGCCATCATGGAAGTAGTGAATGCAGTTATGTCGAGCCGAAGCGCACAAAACTGAATCCAAACGAGTTGTCTTGCTAGTGACGCTTGACGTCAGGAATGCCTTCAACTCCGCCAGATGCTTGGATATTCTTAGCACATTGGAAAATTTTTTCCGATTGCCAGGGTATCTGATGCGGATTTTGAGGGATTCCTTAAAGGACCACAGTCTGCTCTATGACACACAAGATGGGCGGCGCAGTATGGAGATAACGTCTGGTGTAGTGTAAGGCTCCATACTTGGACCAGACTTGTGGAACGCCTCATATGACGGGCTATTGAGGCTTGAGCTGTCAGATGAGTCGCACTTGGTCGGCTATGCAGATGATATAGCAGCACTGGTCACCGGGCGCACAGTCGAACATGCGCAGCGCAGACTGGGAATGCTAATGCGTCGAGTGCAGGAGGGGATGACCACCCGCGGGTTTACTTTGGCACAAGAGAAAGCCGAGATGGTCATTCTCACGAAGAAAAGAATTCCCACGGTAATTCCTTTGCAGATCATAGATACGACTGTTGAGTCTAAACTTGCAATAAAATATTTGGGAGTATTGATCAATTCCAAAATGAGCTTTTCGGAACAGATCAAGGCAACGCCGAAAAAGGTCGCGATAAGCGTTTCGGCTTTGAGTCGACTAATGTGCAACAACGGTAGCGCCACACCGAGCAAACGCCGATTCCTCATGAGTGCTGTACAGTCAGTGCTACTGTACGGCTCTGAGGTCTGGGCCGGAGCTCTCAGTAAGGAGCTGTACCGAAAGCGCTTGGCCCAGGTACAGAGACGAGGAATTTAGCGGGTTGCGTCTGCATACCGCACTGTCTCTGAGTCGGCGGTGCTGGTGATCGCAGGAATGATACCCATCGCCTTCCTTGCTAGGGAGCGACGGAGAATTTATGACCGAAAAGTGGAGGGTTCAAGATATGCTGTCAACCGAGAGGAGAGGCAGCGCACAATACTCGAGTGACAACAGTCCTGGGAAGGCGACTCTAATGGCCGCTGGACTGCCCACCTTATAGGGGACGTGGGATCGTGGCTAAGTCGAAGGCACGGTGAGACTGATTATTACCTTCCCAGCTTCTTAGCGGGCATGGGTATTTTCAGTCTTACTTGCACAAGATTGGTAAATCACGGTTCCACAATCCGGGCGTAAATTGCATTCACCCTCCAACCCAAAATAAAGACTGGAGATGCTAATATACAAAGTTATGAAAATGCATATGTCAAATACTGGAAATCAAATCAATCGTTAAAAAAACGAGTCCTAAGATGCACAATAAGAACATAATGCAAAAGACTTCAAAGGTGACCAAGGCGCAGCTAATCAGCTAATCTAGCTAATTAAACTCTGGATGCCAGATATTGGCAGCGGGTAAATGAGAGGCGAGAAGTATCGAATGTTAGGCTCCGGATTGAATACCATTGACAAAAACTAAGACGATCTTATCAGGATTAACTACAAGGAGTAGCTAATCGTAACTTAGATTGCCCAGTAAGTGAACGCTGCATGGACTAACAACGGATGCCCAAAAAGGTATTCGTTGGGAGAACTGAAGGGTTGAGACTAGTAGGGGAACCGAGGAAACACTGTTCTGACTTGGTTGACAAAGACAGCGCATCGCTGTTCGGATTGTTCAAAATTGGAGGACGCGGTCAAAGGACCGAGGCGGCCGGACGCGCTTGTTGGAGGAAGCGAATGCCCGAGTGGAGCTTCAGTGTTAAGTAGAAGAACGCCGTCTATAAACTGACTCTGTTGGAAGCAGCACATAAGGAAAATGCAAAGACCCAAAATGGAATGTAACGCTATACCAAATAATTGTTAATTATTAGCTACTCTTCGAACAACATATGACTGATAGACATATTAGAAAAACATTTTTCTCAATAAAAACGAATAAATGAATAAATAAAGCAAAACTGGCAAAGAAAATAAACGACAATCCTCTATCCTCTATCACTATAAATCATCTGAAGCTCCAAACAAGAACAAAAAACCAAATTGAATTTTCCGTTTTCCTTTTAACCTGCATATTACTGAGTGTGCTAGGTGTTTTCTTCAATGGTGAATGTAGGATTAAAGACTGAGCACGTAAAACTTTCGTTTGATCTGCATTCAACGAAAAAAATTAGTGGTCAAGTATCTAGAAACATTAATCAAATTCTGAGCAAAAAAGGAGCACATTGAATGCAAGGAAAAATGTTCAAATAAACATTCAAACAATATGGATAAATATTTGATTCGACTAAAACAATTGAAGATCTTCTCAGCAGAATCACGGATTCCACTTCAACAACAACGAAAATTACTCAAACATTTCAGCAAAACTATCTTTAAATTTAAATGTATTTAGAGTTGAAATAAATTGTGGCCACACTGCATTCCCACAGTAATTTGTTATCCTGTAAAGCGCCAATGCTTTTGCATACCTGTGACGAGAAAATACCATTTAGAGGAGCAAAGACATCCTTTCTAAAGCAATCCAATAGGGATTTCAGTTCAATATCATTTAATGCGCTCCGTTTGCACTTCTTCCTGTCGATGTTCTATAACGTTGCAGACTTTATCCTGGTTAAATAAGTTACAGAGATAGCTTCGACTTGTGTAGTTGATGGTTGTACGATAAAGTTGAAGTGAAAGTTGGAATACTTCCGATAAAATTTCAAGTTATTGGAACGCACAAATGAATCAGGCTGATGAATTTTTGATTTCATTTTGTGGTTCGGCTTCGTTGCTTTGACTTGTAAGAGGACGTTTAGTGAGTATGAAGTTGGGAAGGACGAAATTCACCGTTGTACGGTGAATTTAGTTCTTCAGATCGATTAAATGAATCATGGCTCGGCACTTTCTGGTATTTTAACACAGTCTGAGACTTACAGAGCAAGTTAAGTAAGACTAAGAGGATGGTACAGGACCAATACAGGACAGTTTTTCTCAGGCAGAAATGAATCCTGATCAAAGCAGTCTTAAAGCAAGATAGAAGGTGTCTCATTAAGGACATAACAATTTTATCTACTAATAAAACATATATATATTTGAGATATTCAGTTCAAATTTATTGCGCGTGCAAATGCAAGTACAAGTTTAGGTCAAATGACCACCACCAATTTTCCACCACTCTGGCACACATTTCGGAATTTCACATCGGATGATGTCTTTGAGTACGTCTAAAATTTTTGGTTTCTTGAAATAGACCAGTAACTTTATGTAGCCGCATTAAGAGAAATCCAATGACGTAAGATCGCATGAAAGTGGTGGTCGTTCGACAGTATCATTTCTTGGGATAAAACCTTCACCTGATTTTCCTTTCAATAAAGACGATCAATAATGTGAGGCGTGCTTTCTGACTAATGGCACCATCTTGTTGAAACCACATATCGTTGCTGTCAACTTTATCTAATTTTCCCCACTAACAACCTTCCAGCATAACACAACAGCGCTCTCCATTCACGTTAACATGACAGTCACAACCATCCACAAAAAAAATTGCCCAAACATACCTTCAGCATGAAAACCACAAGAAACAGTAATTTTGCCGGATGCAACGTTATCTCTAGAAGTAAATGTAGGTTTTTGCTGACTAATACCGTATATTTTGCTTATTCAAAAAGCCATGAAGCCAGAAATGAACGTCATCGCTGCTGCAAATGAAGCTTTGTCAGAGCCTAATTGGTGAAAATTCGGCGTTTGGAATAAACAATTTAATTTGATTAATTTGATTTAATTTGATTTTATTTAAACAATTTAATCCTGTAAGCAAGTAGGCCAAGATCATTTTGCAAAGCAAGCCGTAGTGTCGTTTGAGCGCTGTCCAATTCTAGAGAACGACGCGGAATTGACTGATTTGGCTCATTTTCAATCGATGACCTTACGGCTGCAATATTTCCTTCGTTTTGAGCAGTACGACGTCTTATTGTCACCGGAACATCCAATAGTAACTTAACTCGAATTAACATGAACTCGAGAATTAAATTGCGCTCCTAAAGTTGCGACCACCGACTCAGAATTTCGGTAGTATATTTTAATAATTTCCACACGTTGCTGGTTCTTCAACTTTACCTAGAGGAAATTGTTGACTTTAAGCAAAGTGACATTACATTTTAATTGGCTTTAACCAACGTAACGTGACATTGACAGTTCATGAAAAAAGTTGACGGGTGCGTTCATATAAAGAAACGAAATTGTTTTGTCCCTAATGGTAAACTGATACAACCAATACGATTTTTGCTGTAAGCTTGTCATCACGCCATTAATATGAACAGAAAATCACTATAAAGTTTTGGAACATTTTTCACCTACCTTAAAAGATCCCTAATTGATTTTTCCCGATAAATAACAAAATTGAAGCGAGAGATTACCTTGCGCATTTTTACTGAACTTGGTTTCTGGCGAGGCTTAAGCATTGTTCAGAAACAATAAGACTTTGTACTTATTTTATTAATTTAGGCTATTGTTGAGATACACCTCTGCCATTCCAAACTCCTTGTTTTATAGTTTTATCTGCGTACTATCCTTAATTGTAACGAAGGCATTCAGTTTTATCGAAATATAATCCTTAGTTGTAGATGTCAATAGCAGGGGCATTCAAATATAAACGAGGCTTTGGGACGGCTCAAAACGCTTAGTGGAGGTAGGGAAAGGATTAGGGAGGATCCCCTCGAAAGGTGTTTCTGTATGTGAGATTATTGCATCGCACTACAATTGTCTCGGGGCTAGGAGTTTCCCGTTTAACATATCAAATAATTAAAGAAAATTAAATTATTCATAAGTTATAAGATGAGCCAGCCAGGAAACCCCATTTTCAACTTATCCTGAAAACGGAGAGGCTCTAACTGTGTACATGAGCGTCCGAAGTCTTAAAGTCTTTTTTTCCCCCTTTGAAGTCTTTTTTTCCCCCTTATCAGCTGATCAAATGTTCGCCTCCATTCGTTCGTGCCATTTCTCTCATATGCAAAATGCTATCCGAAATTCAATCCAAATTGTATTTTTTTTCCAGGCGATTAGAAACACATATAGTTAATATTCACAATGTATTATCCAATCATAGGCAAAAATATGAAAACGATGTTCATAAATCACCATAAACAGCTGATGTATTGATTTTCGAAGGCATATCATATCTGCCTTGAAATTATTTTTTTTTTTTTTTGGTATTCGGAACATTCCGTCTTCGATTCGTCCAAAGATGCGTTGGGGCGTCGGGCTACCATCGTTGTGATGTTCCGTTCAGAGTTTTGTCGATGTCAAGTGTCCGTCGTTTATGCAACCAGGCGTCCTTTCTGTAGGTAGGAAAAGTCCGTGATCTTTTTATTTGCGTCTCGGGCTTTTTCGTCTGTTGTTGTTGTCGTATAACGCTTCATATGATTTTGTAGAGCAATTTGGGCGACTCGAAGATTAGGTCCGTATGCGTGTTTGCTTGTCGTTGATGCGCACGTCAAATGTGTTTTGTTTGTATAGGGTTATCCATTTTACGCTTGAGAAAGTAAAGCTAAAGAAAACACATAAAATATTCAGATGGAAACGAAATTTTTTATTCAATATAAAGATTGAACCTTGCCATTATGCGTGAAACACGACATCATTCAAATGTACTCCACGGGACCTCTTACAGGCCTCAATCCTTTTGAGGTAATTTTCAATGACTTTTCGGCACATTTCCGGCAATATCTCGGCCATAACTGCACGAATATTGGTTTTCGATTGCTCAAGATTTTGAGGATTGTTCGCGTAAACACAATCTTTCGCATAGCTTCATAAAAAGAAATTCAAAGGTGTTAGGTCGCAGGATCTTGCGGGCCAATTAACATCACTCAATCTCGAAATTACGCGTCCTGAAAATTTCTCTAGCAAAAGTGCTCGATTAGCCTGTGTTGTGTGGCTTGTTGCTCCGTTCTTTTGGAACCACATGTTCTCCAGATCATAATCTTCAATTTCTCTCCAAAAATAATCGGTTAACATCCGTCCATAGCAGTCAGAATTGACTGTAATGGCTCTTCCTTGATCATTTTCAAAAAAGTACGGGCCAATAACACCACCAGACAATAGTGCACACCAAACGGTCACTTTTTCCGGGTGCAAAGGCCTTTCTGCGATCACCTGAGGATTTGGAGAGCCCCATATGCGGCAATTCTGTTTATTTACGTAACCACAGAGCGAAAAATTACCCTCATCACTAAAGAAAATTTTGTTCGAAAAATCGTTATCAAGGGCTTGTTGTTCAATCACCAAAATTCGCATACATTCTGCGTTGGGTATGGTCTTGAGGCTTAAGTTCTTTAATGAGTTGGATTTTGTATGGATGGAGATGCAAATTCAAATGCAAAATCCGCCACAATGAGCCGTAAGACAAGCCCAAATGTTGAGCACGTCGAGGAATCGACAAATTCGGGTCTTCTTCCACACTTTGAGCAACGATAGCGATATTTTCAGCAGAACGAATGTTGCGATGATGCACAGGCCTTGCAATATCAATAACCGATCCAGTCTCTTCAAATTTTCTCACTGTGTTCGAAATTGTTTGCTCCGTAGGTCGATTATGTCGACCGTAATCAGCTCGTAAAGCCCTAATTTTTGATACAGCAGAATCACCATTTTTATAATAAAATTTAATAATTTTCACGCGTTCTTCCACTGTTAAACGATTCATATTTCTAAATGGCAAAACTTCAACTAAAAAACACGTTTTGGATGACATTTAACTTTGACAGATGTCAAATGGCAGGGTTATACTTTTCCTATACGAAATGGATAACCCTGTATGTTTCCAAGTTTTCTAGTGCATTCAACCGTTATGTTGTACATGTAGTACTTTCAGTGTTTCAATGATGCGAGTTAGTTTAGATTTGTTGTCAAACATGTGGTTTGCGAAATTAAACTCAGTTTTCGTGTCCAGTTTTCGTAGCATTTTGTTGTAGTCGCTCATGTGCTCCCGAAATCTTGTTCTTTTTTTTCGTCCTGATTGACCGATATAGCTGTCTTGACGCGCACAGGTTAATTCGTAAACACTCTGTTTGTCCAACGGGTCCTCTTCGTGTTTGTTCGTTCTTAGGATTTGTTTAGAAGTATTTCTATTATTCATTATTTCAACGAACTACCTTGATTTTGGGAATCATCCCGAAGTATAATTACTGACAATTTGAAAAAAAATCTAAATAATTAGAGCGCATCATTTGCAAATCGAAAAACCTTTTATTCCTTCGGTTTTAAATTTGGTAGCGAGTTAACATTGCAGTTAGAAAAGCGATTTCTTTAAAGGTCAAGTCACACATAGTACTTGAATGCTGGAATGACCATGAAATCGGTCACTAAATCATTCGCTTGGTACTCGGTCAACGTTAATTAAAAACATGATAACGCTTATATTGAGCATTTCTAAGTCTCCAAGAACGCAAGACGGCATGTGTCTGTCCGAAAAATCTTGAACGTATCGCCGCTTCCTTATAAACTCGGCTATATCACTTCGGCTATAGAAACAGAAGCGACATCTACAATGACATCTACATCTTCCATGAAGGAAGAGGAAATGACCTCAGAATTGGGCAAAAGGACCAATCTAAACTAATGAAGGTGTCCCCATTCATATATGCACCTTTGGATCGCATGACGTCGGCATTCAGCTTTCACAACATTTTTTCTGTAGTGCTGAGTGACAAGAGAGAATGGAGGGTTGAGCCCAATATGCACTTCAGAAGACAGAATGCAATCAAGTGGTAGACGGAGGGTTCTAAGACATCTGAGAGAAAATGAATTGGAGTATTTGGGCCTGGCATCAAATACTCCCAACTGATGAGAAGTCTGCCCAGTGTCTTTCTGGCTGAGGTCTATGTCATCGCTGTAAGCGCATAATTCAGCATAGAGAGAGGACAGACCGAAGCAGCCTTAAAAGCACTAGAATCCCCGGTGATTAGTTCGAGATTGGTTCTAGATTGTTGCAATACTCTCAACAAATTGAGCGCGGACAATAAGGTTGCCTTATACTGGGCACGCAGGTATCGAGAGAAATGAGCAGGCGAACCAACTAGCGAGGAAAGGAGCTACGATTGCATTCATCGGTCCTGAACCTTTTAGCGCGACTGAAACGAATTCACAGGGCAGCCCTAAAGGAAACTGAGGACAGAGAGTGCAATATGCCCTAGAATGGACTTCCAGGGCTTCGAATGTCGGAACTGTTCTTCGACATTTATGACAATAAAAGAAAGCTTAGGGTCCTGACACGGATCTTCACGGGGCACTGCACACTCGGAGGGAATCTCAAAAGGATGGGCTTGACAGCGAACGATTAGTGCAGATTTTACAATCTTGTGGAGGAGATACCAGAGCATCTGCTGGCACACTGCGGCGCAGTGTCGCGCAAGAGAAGAGACAGTTTAGGAAGCTGCTTCCTTGTCGAGGAGGAATTGGGACGCCTGAGGCCGAAGCAGATCATTGACTTTCTCAGAAATATTAATCTGCTTGACGCGCCCTAGGAGCATCGGAAGCGGGGGCACAATAAACCTGTAAGGGTTGACGTGCTCAAACCCTGACAGTTAATCTATCAATCAATCAATGCAGGAATTGTCAGACGGTGATTGAAATCCTTCAAAGTAGGCTCAATTTGATGAAAATCACGCTGCCAGCGAGTTTTCAACTTCCTGTAGCAGTCCTGGAAGGTAATCTTTGGAAATCATTAGGCATTAGGTTCAACTATCTCACTGTCTTCAAACCGATGTTTCTTGACAGGCACAATGAAGCTAGAAGGAGCTTTATTGGACATACAAATATTCTGGCGTAAAACAGAGAGAATTTGTACAGTGTAAAGCGACCTAGGTTGCAACATGCATTATTATTGCAGATACATTTATTGTTGCATTTGGAATGTGTGATTCGAATTGATTTATTAAATATTTTTCTGTTCATGTCTGATTTTATGGTTTATGCGTTTGTTTATTGTTTTCAACTTTCTTATTTTTCTAATAATTAGTTGCAATCTTATGCGAGTTATTCCAGACATAACTTTCATATCTACAGATAAAAAAAGTCACAGCTTTCTTCATACTGCACTCTGATGACTCGGATGCCTTCCAGTTATGAGTTTGTATTTAAAAAGGTGCTCACTAAAATAAAAAGACAAAACCCATAAGAAATAAAACACTCCGCAGCTACTTGGGTCCGCTGAAATAGCAAACTATCACGCACTGATTTTGCACGTTCATGCATTCCATTCACATATTCCATTCGTGAGCAAACACATTCACAGGTGTAAGCGAAAACCTTTCTTTTCGTTTCTTTTCTTTTAAAATTATTCACAGTTTGTGTGAGTGACTCCAGATTTGAATGAAATCCAGAGTCATTTTATAGACTCGCAATCATCAGTGCAAACACTTTTAATTGTTATACTCTTGACCGGTAACAAAATATTATTGTATTATGAAGTGTACTCAATTTTCAACAGCACCAACAACAATCTAACACACAATCACTCCCACATATGAATAGCGTAGTATAGTGCAATTATCTGCAGCCTGAAATAGTTCAAGTGTTTTGAATAAAATGCATATTATAACACTGCACGTACTGTTGAGCGTGTTAAGTGCCTTGTGCACAAGGCATGAGTAAATTTTGAGGCAAAAGACATTTAAGGTAACTGGATTAAAAGTTTAATCCTTTTGATGTTTGAATTAACTAGAACTATGATGGAATAAGCATAAGCATCCTAGATGTCCTAGTCTAGTGCTAGGACTAGACTAGGACTTCTAGGATGCTTATGCATGATTCAGTTAGAACTTTAAAATCGAGTGAATTTATCGGCATAACAAACTGTAGCTTTTATGTAGTTTTATCGGATGTGAATCGGAAGTGAAATGTTCAAGTTTTCTGTTTGAAACGTTATAATGAAGAATATACCAACCAAGCTAGTTTTCCCAGGCTCCCGGAAAAGTGGGTGTTGGTTCGTTGTTTATACAACTTAGGCACGCAAAGATCTATCACAATGATTATGGTCAAGAAGAAACATAATGCAGTATGTTTTAACTCCGTTCATTGATGTCCTGCAGATATCTGAATCCTTTTATTGAGAGTGCACGTTAATAATGTCGATTTGGCTTGAAAAAAACAAATGTATTTAAGGATTAAATGAATGAGTACATTAACCAATATATTACCCATCTTTAGCTATGACTTCCTCTCTTCTTCTGGGAAGTTTGTTGATTTCACGTTTGAAGTCCTTATCTTTCGAGGCAATCGTGTGACATCCTAGCATCTGTGAATGTTTCATTCGGTTTGAGTAGCTCAGAATACACAACACCTTTCTGGTCCCACCAAATGAACAGCATAATCTTTTGGCAATGAATATCGCGTTTTGCAGATGTGAAGTTAGGGTTATCGTAGTAAACCCATTTTTCATAGCCTGTAACGATCTTTCTCAAAAAACCATGTTTTTTGTATTCTTCCAGATGTTTTTTGCATGCTGTGACCCGGGCACTGAGTTTGTTTTCGTTCAGTTGATGTGGGACCCATTTTCCAAGCTTTCGAATTTTCGCCATTGCATGTAAACGTTCAGAAATAGTTGACCGGGCGTCATCCAACTCCAAAGCAAGTCCTTTTTGCGTTCGACACGAATATTCATCCAAAAATGCTTGCGATTCCGTATCTTAAAATTTTTGCCTCACCTGGCCGTTCTTTGTCTTCCAGTTCAGAAACACAACTTCAGAAGCGTGCAAACCATCGTTCACAAGTTTTCTGCGTTGGAGCATGCTCCGCGTGAGCTTTTACCAACAATCGACTACTTTCAGCTGGTTTTTTTTTTCAAATGGAAGAAGGCTATTAAACTTCCCCGCAAAACTTCTTTTCCGGGCACAATATTCGACATTTTCGAAGTAAAAAAAATTTACTTGTGTACGTTTTTTCGTTCAATGACTAAGTGAGAATTCATGACAGATATTTACTCTCCATAATACCATATAAGTTACTATAGACAGAAACCATATGTAAAAGTGTCGCCATCTGTTATCTAAATCGACATTATTTATCGACAATCTGATTAAAAATAGCAAAAATGTAGTGCTTCAAGCCACTTGTCACAGGCCTATGTATTTAACGTTATGCAGAGGCCTATGGGTATAACTGACAGGACAAGCCTTTTACGCAGAAGAACGTAAGACACTCTGTTCTTACAGAACAGACCGTCGTATGTGCCGTTCTAATCATAGATATAAGGGAAAGACTGGGTACAAAAGGGCTTACATACAAAGAACTTGTAGAAAACGTCTTCTGTTTAGATTTGGCAGAAGAAGCAAATATCTGTTTCAACTTTTTTCTTCTCATGAAAGTATTTATGGAAGTAGGCATGCTCAAGTACAAATCAACAATGTTCGAAATACTTTCCTTTGTTCTAAAGTTCAGGAAAAACAATGATTCTAGCCATCTAGGGGCTGGAACCACCTGTGTTCTAACCATCCTGCTTATTTGTGTAATCCCGCCACGCGTCTAACCATCGACTTCTACGTTACTCATTGCCAAATTATAACCAAATTTTTCTTTCTATTCAAGTGTAAGCAAACCCATAGGGATTTCCCCTGGCATCAAAAAATCCGCGTCTTTAGAGACAGTGCAGTCGCTTCATCCCACTAGCAAGGATCTCATTTATCAGAAAATTTATTTGTACTATTTAACCTTCGTGGTATTATCTTCAATCTTGGCACCAAACAAACAGTTAACCCTAGCTTGCATCATCTCACAAGATCCACTGATGATCGACATCAGCAATCTCACGGACTGCAATATGTGGTTTTTTGTCAATTGCCTTATCAATGTGTTCCCAATAGCGAAGATAGGCCAACTACATATTTGGGAAACTTGCTGTTGTGAACCCAAATGGGAAAACCTTCATTACATAAAACCTGTAATCCTTCGCTGTATCAGTAATATAACTACCATCATTAAGTTAGTGCAAACAGGAGGCCGTCCTGATTTTTCAATTATTTCAACACACCCCATGAGAAGTAATTGCATTTGATAAGTGTCAAACACTTTTACTTGTTAGCTAGGATAAAGACGCCTGATCTTTGACAGAAGAGCCCAGGAAGATACATAATTATAGAAACAAATCCGCGAATGTCAAACCTATGTCAAAAGACTCATAACTACAAGCTATTCCACTCGCGAAAAGTCTGACATCTCGCGCGTTAACTTTTCATGACGTGAGCTCGGTTGCTTTTCGTCTGCTGCTGGTCCTGTTTGCCTTGCGAAGTGCGGGGAGGTCGTTTGTCGGAGCTCGATGATTTCTTGATTCAATATTGATGCCTGATTAGCATTTCGGATGATTTTTATTTAGCGATGAAACTATTACACGCCCCTTTTATCCGTATCTTACAAACCTTTTGTCCAAGTAACACCACATCGTAGGTCATAGCGTTAATACATACAGCACTAGCACTCTTGAGTGGCTTCTATCAGACAGATATAGAAAATGCTCTGGTACATGCATATTTGTACGAACTTTGCGCAAAGACTTTGAAGCGATGTTATTGTTTTGCTGAAAATGAGTGACATATTACCAATACGAATTAAAAATTCACTTCTTTGAAAAAACTTTTTTACGTAATTTTTTGAATAGATCGGGGGAGTGTTTGTAGTGTTAGAGCTGAATGTACTTATGTTATGGCTCATGAAGAAGGAGCCTTCAATTCCGTGCTATCAATGGGATTGATTCCATTCAAAACTTGTCACTAACAACGGCAACATTTCCTTTGTCTTCTCCAAGTAATTGGGAAAGAACGATCGTTTTTGACATTTAATATGTTTGCAAAGGACGCAAGCCGTCCGTCACTGTTCACCACTCCGCGTCAATTCTTTTTATAACTTATGCTGATTTAAACTTCTTTTAATTGATATCGGGTCCCAGGTCACAGCTGCCATTTAGTAACTAGTCTCTGGTCGGCTGAATGGTTTTGTGGAAATTTTTATCATGTCAAATTAACCTTCACTCAATTCATTGAGTCATCAAGTCAATCCGACCGCAAATCTGAACAATAGCCAATCTTGGAAGTGTCACGGGTTGTGCTGAAATATTTGAGAAATGAGGACGGCCTCCTGTTTGCGCTTACTTAAAGATTGTAGTTGTATTGCTGATAAAACGAAGGATTACATATTGGGTGTCACGAAGTTTTGTCCGTTAAGATGCATACCAACCAGTTGCTCCACTATGTAGGAGT
The DNA here is from genome assembly GCA_954870665.1 of Stratiomys singularior. Lineage (NCBI taxonomy): Eukaryota > Metazoa > Arthropoda > Insecta > Diptera > Stratiomyidae > Stratiomys > Stratiomys singularior. Next base: position 25,932,599 of record OX940878.1, on the reverse strand, counting down.
GACCTCAGGAGTATAGTGTCAGCGCTGCGCTGATGGGAAAGCATTGAGCACAGAATTTTCCTGTGAAATCTAAAGTTGACTCGTCAATCATAGGAAACCAGTTGTTCCTGGTGTTGAACCTGAATTCAGCACAATAAACCCAACTTCGATGGCGTTTCAACTATGCATCCTACCCTCCAACATTTATATTTGATTTGGCTCCTGGAATGACTTTACAGCCAATACCATGGAAATAATCCTACAGTAAGTCATGCTTTACGGAAAGCACAAGGAATAAGCCATTTAGGGGTACGTTATAAGTAATAAAGGTTATACCTCAGTTCTGCCCCAATGCATGGCATTTCTGCGGGCGCAATCCAAATCATTGGGCACTCCGTAGTATCCGATGTACAGACTCTTGGGCATATTTTCGATTGGAATCTCGGTTTCACACAAGAGCTACGTGAGGGAGCTATTTGTTGTGTGTTTGTTTTCCTTACGAAATTCCATAGTTCCCCATTTTGATTTCTGGAACCGAAAATACGTACCAAAGATACCGCTGAAATGCGGATGTAAATACTGCAAGAAAACAGGCGGAGTATGAAAAAATCTCGTTCGGAGTTAAAACAAACACCATTTTTATCTCTGTCAGACAAAACACGGAGCATAGCGAAGGGTGCTGGTGACACTCTTGTTAATCCCCACAGAGGATTTCAATGACCCTCAAAAATATTTCTGGTAGATCAAGCTGATCTTTAATTCTAAATATCAACTGGATGCTATCAGGTACTTTCATGTACTTATTGCATTATATATATATATAGGACTTGACCAGAATAGTTGCCAGTTCTTCAATCTGGACCCGTTTCCGAAAATTGGTAGTTTGGCTCGGGGCCTTATAACTACATCTTGTACACTCTTAGCTCATCAGTACCATGTCAGTCCACCTACTGACATCTCCGAAATTCATCGTCACTTGGTTCGAGCCAAAATTTGCACGCTTGTTCACACCTGATCTAAATCAACTTTTACTCCTTTTTGTTTGTAAAACATTAAGGTTGAGTGAAGAAAACGATTGTCACATCTGTTTTTCCTCCTCCCACTTTCTAAATTATCCGGCTGTCACCTACTCATGCTCATACTCATAGAACAATCAAGACTAGAAGCTCTAGAAATAAAGTGTGACGATTCTCCTGAATTATTTACTGGATTCTAATGTTTCAAGTGATCGTTGCACGGTTCTTTTTCGGGTTGAACTTTTCCCTCAGTGATTCTTCTTAAGGATCATCCTACATTTTATCATCCTACATGAAGACCGTATTACGTATTACGTCCAAGACTTCCGTGACAGGGAAGCCTTGATATGAGAATAACGTAAAATGTTTTACTAGCTGACTTAGTCTATTTTTCTTTTTCAAAATCGGAGTTATCCGGTTGAAGAGTGGAATAGCTTTACAAGTTAGGCTGCATTCCAGAAGGTTATGTTTACGGTATTTTCGAATTTTTGTTTTTGTTAGATGATAGTTATCCAGTTGCTGGTATCACGCCTTATTTTCTCACACAAAGTTTCTTGGAATTCTCGAGAAGAATTATCACGACTAGCCACTCTTTCATTCAGCCACTCTTTTGACTGTTTTGACCGAAAAATTTCCAGTGAGAGGAATGAGTCCTTCATATGTCAGTACCTGAAGCCTGGATCAATACATGACGCCTCTAACACCGATGGACCGATGGGATCTGTCGTTGAGCCAAGACTGCTTTCCGCTATCAGTGTTTACTTCCCAATATAACGGGGCTATTCTTAAAAGGAATATAAGCTGTACTGCCACGATACTGCGCTACTGCAGTGGGTTTCAGCTGCAGTTCCAGGTACAATTTTCAGCTCAGTTTTCAGCAATTCCATGCACATGTGTTAAAAATCTGTTCGCACTTTTACGACATATTCCCTTCAGATGTCTACACTGACAATATGTTTCGCCCATCACCAGCGAAGATACATTTACTTCCGAAAGGTTTTTAGTGTTTCCTTTTGCCGCTTTGACCTCTTCGAACCTTTGCTGCGTTTGTTCTATTCCGGTTGTCTGCTTAACTTCTTTCGATTTGTAGTAACCCAGGATTAGTTTAATCCACATACGTCTGCTAATACCAGATGAATGCATAATTTTTCCCAGACTTCCGGAAGTTTATAAATATCATGCTAGCATAATTGTCAGTTTCCCACTTCCTCGGTATTGCTGAAGTACTGCTCTTCGAGTGCGTGCTCCAATGATGCGAAAAGGTCATATGGCGCCTTGTCTGAGGATTACGGCGGGTGCAAAAGAATCTCCCATCCAAGAAATTTCACTGTGTCTTTGACTGGTTTTGCTGTGTGCAACGGCGCGTTGTTGTGTAACAAAATTATTTTCCCATGTCTTCTGGTCCCTACGTGTTTCGATTAATGCGTGGTTTAAATTCATAATTTTTTTAACGATAGCGTTGGCTATTGACGGTTTCACTGGCCTTAAAGTGATCATAATAAACAATACCACTCTGGTCCCTACACGCACAGAGTCCTCTTGTCGAAGCGTCTTGTCTGCTAATTGCTGTTGAGTTTGAGATGGGTCATAACCCACTAACTCCAGCAATTCCTCCTTTTTGCAATTTTGTGGTACACTAGAGCTCTCACTGTCTTCCACATTGAAATTATCACTTTTGAACTGCCGCAACCATGTTTCACATGTCCTAATTACCAGCAAACGATGAATTTTAGCAGTCTTTTGCTTTTAGTTAAACTAGAAAAGCAATTCGCGCTGCAAATGCTCTTTTTCAGCGACGAAATAAGACATGATTGATCAAGACTAAAGAACAAACACGCTAGCTATGGCGGACTTAACTTGTGTGTTTTCGTAGTTAAATGTCAGGTGATCGAAATGACGTATGTGTCAAATTAATATGCTACGTGCGTTTTGCTGGCGCCATCTCGCGTAATAATACCGACTTTTATGTTCTAGGCAATGGCTAATATTCTCATCTTATATTGTGTGGGTCCCAGCTAAGAGATGCTGTCTTCCCTCTTTTTTATAGCCACGTAAATGCGTGGCAATGTTTGTGATTCTAGGATACCTCGTAAAGTCCGATAACGTAGGGTTTGTCGGGTCTGATATTTCGAATCGAACCAGCAAGGCTTGCTACGTTATTTTTTGTTATTATTAGTTGTTAGCTAAAAAATGTTAATTCTAGGGATCGTGACAAAAGAACGGGCTTATGTTTCTGAGTGTTCTACTTCCAACTAAATGTACTTGCAACTACTTCAACTTACAATAATGCAATATTGAATGAATCTCATCTTTTCCCTCATCCTTCACGCTCAAATAATTCAATTATTTCCCAAAACACGCAAAACCCCTCTTATATGTAGAAGCGATTCTATACGTTATCTAGACGCTTTCGTTTTCAGTTCTCGAATGTAAAATTGCCTATTAACCTGAATAAAATAAAATACACTTTAATAGCACTCACCTTGGAAATTGATGTGCTACTTACATGTAACCAGAACCACTTCAATGCCTTAATCCTCCATATATTTCCACTTTAATCTGTCTGTGCTTATGCATCCTCAAAGACCTTGAATTCCTTTTTTAAACGCTCAACGTCACGATGAATTTTCCGGCACTTAGCTGAAGTGGAATGATTAATATTAAATCAGTTGAAGGATCATTACGCAAACAAACTTCACATGCGAGAATAATTTAAATGAAAATTGAACCAGCTTTTTTGCATCAACCATTTATCTAGCCACATGATTAATTAAATACATATTATCCACTTACGTTTTAACACCAGTAGAAGCGTTTTCCGGTGGCCTCATTTAAATATTAATAAAAATTAAATTAACGCAAAAATGCCACTGAATAATCGCACCAACAGCTGGAAGTCAGCAGTTGGGGACAGAGAACTCTTTTCAGCAGGGAAAACATTTGAAACGACCTTTAGTACAGGAAAGCTCAAGATTAAGAACCAAGCAGTGGAGCGATAGAAAAGCAGAAAACCGTATCCTGCATGATAGAATTGAAAAGTTACGTTATACGCTTTTCAACAAACAAGTGAAGAATTTCAAAATTCAAATATGTTTCGCTGAAACTCTTCGCTTCAGCCTTAAATGCAACGCTACATTTTATATTCATTAACCGTGAACAATGCGTTCAATCGACCTTACCTCGACTCCTGCTACAAGTCTTACATATCCATCAAATACCCGTGGCATCTGTCAGCCGCAGGACTCCATTCGTTCAGTAAAGTATGCCCAACTGCTTACACTAGCACAAAACTAACAAGTTGAAACGGAACTCGAATAAAGTCGCCAGAGCTCATGTTTTATTAAGGTCCTCCAACCTACCTTTCACATACGTTCTGTACAAATTTAATTTGCTCCATTCATTCCCTGTTGAGTATTGCTTGGAAAGTTCCCTTTTGTCGTAACCGGAACTCCCCTCCAGCCAACCAAACCAGCTTCACTTGTGTCGCGGATCCAATTTTTATCCATTATGCTCTATGATATTTTAAAATTTATAAAATTGCAAAGTGGAAGTCGGGAAATCCCCACACTATGTGTGTGGAATCCCACACACACGTACATTGTATCCTTGTGCCAAGGATTTGCAGTGCTGAGAAAAAGCCAGCCAGCTGCCGTTCTACAGCAAACAGTAGGTCTGGGATGCTGATTCAATTATAAAGCGAAAAAAAAACTGCAAGGAGTTGGTCGATGGCGAAAGGCTGTTTGGGGATGCATTATTCCCAAGTTATGCAACGGAAAGAGGGAGCATTCATAGATCCGGTGGCAGTTATGGGATATCCTTTAGCTATGGTTAATTTCATTTTCATACGATTGGAGTACCTTTTGCCTCTTTTGTGCAGCTTATTTTGTTGTAAGCTCTTAGAACGTTGATTATGCTTTTGTTTACAGCATGAAAGGCTTTGAGTTTGTTTAATTTTTAAATTTAAGCGGAAGAATTTGATCGGGCTTTGTTAATTTTAACCGTTCGAGCTGGAGCCAAATCCTGTCGACAATAACAAAAAACTGGAAATATAGTAGAACCAATATTCCTTGTATGCCTTTGAATTTTGATAATTTGATTATTTTTTAAGTCCTATAATCGTTCAGGGTACTATAATCACAAACCCAAAAATAGAAAAAAGTTAATGTTTTGTTGAATATTTTCAAAAAAAATAAATATATAATTATAAATAATAAATAAATATATAATACTCTGGGTAGCTTGGGTCCGCCGGGCCTTGCTTTGTGGGTCTCGAGGACGCGTTTCGGCTGCATACAGCCATCTTCAGCTCGTTCTCTGAAGATGGCTGTATGCAGCCGAAACGCGTCCTCGAGACCCACAAAGCAAGGCTCGGCGGACCCAAGCTACCCAGAGTTAATTTTGGCCTGCGGCAACACCAAAACGAACTTCAAATATATAATAATACATATTTGAAAAAAAAATATGTATATAATAAAATAAATATTGGGGCAACCGACTGGTCGCCCCTGCAGGGGAAAAAAAGAACAAGATTGAATGACAGGTTTTCTTGAAAATACAAAGGCTGCATAATGGCGGTCGAAGGAAGTTACTTTTAACCGACTAGCTCCCCGCGGGGGCGTAGGGGTTATAGGACATCATTTAAGCCCTGATCCTTCCATGTTACATACACACACACACAGAAAGAGCTTACTCTTTCATATTAGACAAAAAAATAAATAAATATAAAAGATAAAATAAAAGTAAGAAAATATAAAATATTTAATTTACATGAATTGTGCTGCGCTGATTCTGCTCACCTCTACTTTCGCCAACACGAATCTCCACCGTTTCCACTGGTTTTGGGGACTTCACTTGCTTCTGCTGCGTTCTGTTCACCTCTGCTGCCTGCTTACTTCTTTCTTCGCATCGATCTTAATCAAAATGTTCTCTTGGGCTTTGTAATTCAAAGATTTGCGACTCGTGGACTCCTGGGGCTAAACACTTCAAACAGCTGCTAATACTTCTTAATTCTTTTTATTATCCTCAATACTTCAGTCACGATTTCCATCCTCAATATTTAAATCACAATTTATATACTTCATTTTCCATAACTTGATACTGGATTTCTATCCTCTATTTTCCATGCCTAAGTCACAATTTCTATCCTTCTTATAGCGATATCTTCACAACAAACAAGTGAATCATATCAATGGAAAATTTCTTCCCGAAAAACTTCCAAGAAATTTTTTTTTCTACTAGAAATTTTTGTTTGTAACATTTTTTTTTTTGACTGAGACATTTTTTTAAATATTTTTTTGTTTGTTACTAATATTATTTAAACATAAATATTACTAGATATTATTTAATACCTGAATCTAACTATAAATGTTTTTAATTTAATTTTATTCTTAGTTCTATTTTATCTCGTATGATTTTCTTTTAACTTAACAATATGGGTTCAAATTAAAAACTTAACCAAAACAATTTATTTTTATATTCAAAATTAATTTTAAATTTTATTTATTTATCCATTTGTTCATATGTATATTTTTTTTGTTTGTTTTTATGTCGCCTCCTATCGGAATACGTAGCAGTTTATTACAAATATATACAAAATGTTTAAACACGAAAACAATTTACGCATTAGCAGCAAAAAAAATAATTAATTTATTTTTCATTTTCTAACAATTTGATAAACGCGCAATAGTGGGGACCAAAAAAATCCCAATGAAGTTTTTAAAAAGAAAGTTTCTCACTCAGGAATGCACGTTCGATAGGAAAAAGTTACTTTAAGTGTACGCGCTCGCAAGAAACGTGAGGCGCTCTAGGAGCACCGGAAGCAGGGATACAATAAGTCTGTAAGGGTTGAAGTATACCATCCCCAACAGAAATCAATCAACCAACAACGCCATAAAGACAAGTGTCCACGCTAAGCCTTTCGACTTAATGTAGTTGCTTCAGAAGTCTTCCTGCTAGAAGTTATTTCACTGGATTTCTGTTATGACCTATGTATATTGCTGCTATAAAATCCCTAAGCGATGCAAGCGTCTTTGGTTATCGCCAGATTCTCCTGGTTATTTGTTGCTGATCCTTCTGATTCTTGCAGGGCCTGCTACAGAAATGCAAATGTCTTCGAATTTTTCGGACAGCTACTCTAGACTTATAGTTGTTCTCGAATTTCGCGGATGTTTGATGCTGGGAAACTCATCTGGCTTATTTTCTGGTATATGTTCGGCATTCATGTACGGAATCCTGGAAATAGTATGGGTACTACCGAAGGCTTGTGATTCCTTAATACTCACTCTATTTCTCCCTTATTTTTCCCACTTTTTCTCCAACTTTTAATGTGCAAGTGAATCTTTTGACGGCGAAACTACTGAATTTGCACTCACTTCCAAGACTGAATAATCGTTGCAAAATACTTGAATAGGACTTTCCTTCATACACAGAAATCATTGCATACCCAAACTCGTCTTTGTATTTCCGAACAAAGCCTAAAAAGCCATTAAATTTTATTATTAAAGAAAAATTATTGTATATTGAGCCGTATCCCCAAGAAATCTCGGCAAAAACGATACAACGCATGGAATGAGGCATTTCACCGAAAAGGGTCTAAGGAAGTGATGTAGAGTGACAGAAAATCGAAGAAATAAGGATTTCCAGTCGTCATTTGCAACGTCATATTGACCAACTTATAGTATTTTTAATCAAAAGAAGAGAGCCAGCTTACAAGGCGTTGTTGTAAAATAAACTCGAAATAGTTTTCTAGGACCAACTAACTTTGACAAATGTAAGAATAGTTTCACTGTCCATCCATTAAGTACGCATAAAGACAAAAATACCTTAAAAATGGTAAAATTCGGCCACGAATTTATGCTGAACAGAATAAAATGTTTTTAGAAAGATGGAAAGAGCTCAAGCTGATTTCGAACACGCATCCCTGCCGCTTCTCGTCAGATGCCAACTCACAGGTCGGGACGCAGCTTGAGCTCTTTCCATCTTCCTAAAAATATTAGTTCACTTTCGAGATATTCGACAAAATTTGATCAGAACTTCCGCACCCATGAGTCTTCGCTGAGTTAGCTTAGCGAGGGTATAAATCACTTACAATGTTGTAAGTGAAAATGGAAAAACTGATCCACCAAAAACTTCTGAAAAAGAATAAAATTATTCTTATTTTTAGCAATGAATAACCCAATGCTGACCAATCATTTAACGCCTTTAAGACCTGATAGGCTTTGAGTCTCCTTATTTTAACAACAGCTGTATATCACTGTATGGCTAGAGCCTTAATTCAACTTGATTTTTACCAGGTAACAATCTATAACACCGTTTACTTTATTCCCCCACAGTCAAAATCACATATTCAAATGTCACTTCGTGGGACATATCGAGCCCGAGTCATGTTGCGCTGAAGGCGAGCGATCTCACCGTCATCCCACCTAAGCTATAAATTTCAATTCTTTCAAGAAAATATTGTTTGCCGAATGAATTATATGGTTTGTCCTTTCTTTTCTTGTTTTTATTGCAGTTTCTTCAAATTTTTTTGAAACGTCCTTAAAATGTGCCGTTGTTCCCCGTGACTTGCTTCGATTCGTCCTCAAATGCGTTTCGGCGGTATGCCATCTTTGGTGTGTTGATCCGTTCTGCAGAACGAAACGAGGGCCAAAAAACTTTTTAAACGAATTTTCGTTTGCGTATTTTACAAATTTTTAATACAATTTTTTTTATCTGTTCTCCAAACACATATCCTGATACAGTGGCTCCATACTCAAGGTATTCAATCATTCCAACTCTTTAGCTGTCCCTAAAGATTCGATTTCGTCTTAAATTTTTTTGGGGGTCGGAGATGATGGTCTTTTCCATGTTACACATCGTTATTGTGTTTCAAGATCAAAAGTGAAGCCATGTTTCATCTACTGTTGTTGAAAAGCGATCAGAATCTTCTTGAAATAACTTCAATGGGCTCTTCGAAATCCTGAGTCGCTTTTCCCAAATGATCATTTTAAATGTGTGTGCGCTTCCTTTGGAGATCGAAAATTTTGAACAACAAAGAACGCACTGTCTCTTAATGATCGTCCAATCCAATCTTTTAAAATTGAATAGTTTTTCTTTGAACAGACGTCAAAGGGTTTTCCTGACCGAGAATGATCTTGTCTTGATGTTCTTCCACGTTTGAACTTTGCACAACACCTTGCACTGCGGATTCGTCCGGAATCATCCTCTCTTAGCCATTGTCGCAACTCTTGGAAAAAATGTGTCAAGCGAAACTATTTTATCACTGCGCAAATTTTAGTTTGATCAACCGTCCTCTTATGAAGTAATACATACAAGTATAAATCACGTTTTTTTGACCTATCTTCAAACTGAAAATAGGCTCAACAACCTACAAAGAAGGTATCCCATACCTCTTCTTTGCTGTTGTCAAAATCTTAGTGCGAGGAGAGGAAAGGGTGCCACGACCTCGTATTCATTCAGTTTGATCTGCAGAAAATGCTGTCCTGCCCTGGGATAATCTTTTTAGATATCAAAAGCATTTTAAAGTAGATCAAAATATGAACATACGCCAATGTATATCATGGTGTCTATTCGCATTTTAACTTTTTGAATTTTTCCCGTGTGTTTATCACCAAGAACTATGTTCTGCTTACTGAAACTGACATCATAGGCCAAGTTTGGATGGTAGCATTAGGAGTAAACTGCAGATATCAAAGTCATGATTTATACAATTAATGTTTTAAAAACGTCACAAACTACTTCTGTGTTAAGATATCCTGTTTATATATCTTTCTTGAATGGGAAAAATCTGGGCGCCAAAAACGAATTTAAATATACTAAGTTGGGCAAAACATAGTATGACTTTTCAATTTAAATTTCGCGCGGAAACCCATTCGTCGAAATATTTTTTTTTTTTGGTTGGCATGACTGTCAGTGACATCTGTGCCATATCTCACATCAAAACAATCATTAGTGTTTAGTATTCGCTTGTCTTTCAGAGGTACAAAAAGTGCATTCAGCGATTTTTAAATTCTGTGCGCAGAATCAAATTTTTGGTGCCCGAAATGTTCAGAATGTTGCAAAAGTCCTTCAGTGATAGTTATATGTCGCGAGCAAGTGTTTTTAATTGGTACAAATTGTTCAAAGAGGGTCGATAACGAGTTGACGACGAACCGCGTCCAGGACAGCCATCAAAATAAACTGATGATCACGTCGTCAACAAAATCAAGCAAGTGGTGTTCGAGAATCGACGATTAACAATCAGAGACCTTACTGGCATCGTTGCAATTGAAGACATTCAGCATGAATTGCTTCGCGCGTTGAAGGCTATTCCCGTAATTGACTTTAACAACGGTTTCGATAATTGAAAAAAAAACGTTGGTGTGAGGCGCTCTTTAAAATTTTAAAAAAATTACTTAAAAATTGAAAAACAATGGCGGCTGTTTGAAAACAAAATTTAAAATTTTACTTATTTTCCTCATATTCCATTACCAAATATTCTTCCGTAATTTTTGACAAAATTGCGGTGGTCTAGTGTGTAAAATTTCACGAAAACCGGTCGAACAAATCCTGCGATTAACTATCCTAAAAAAAAAGTTTTCCTTTTAATTTTGCCTTTTTATTTTTGTTCGAATTTTCAAAGTCCGAAATCGTTCGACCGTTATCGTTCGGTCTTCTTCAGTGACCAAAGTTAACTTAACGTCAACTTATATACAGTGTGGTTAAATTGTTCTGGAAAAGCCAGGTACTGCTATTACCCCTATCTTGGTTCATAAGAGTATTCTCCTCTCTTAGAATCGTCAGGCTTTCCTGACTTGGGACTTGGAGGCTTCTTGGTATTTCGAGCATTCAATTCTGTGGATTCCGGATCTTTCGTGCGGCTGCCGCTTGTGCTTTGTGGATTCCAGGATGTTTTCTAACTGGTATTTGCAGCTGGACTCTATAAGTCATATCGATTTGTATTCTTTTAAGGGTATTTCTCAGTTGCTTTGCAATGCCCTCATTGTATGTTACAGCCGTCGAAAAGTTATTTCTTGGCCGAGAGTGGTTAATGTTGATGTGTCCTTCATTTTTCTGCGTTTCCCGAATTTTGCCTTTATCCTCCTTAATGTTGATGGGTTGAAACCATTCAATTAAGCTGTCTGTACAATTTACTTCATTTTTTTAAAATATACTCCATTCTTTTTTGCCACCGCGCTTAATGGCAAGTTAAGTATGCAGTGAATCATTGACCGGTATGATGATATCTTAATTTGTTGCGTGTGGTTCGAGGAGTTGGGAAGTTTTCTCGGCGTGTGCGTCCTTTAAACTTTGAAGCTTAGGCAGCCATTTGTTCTGGATACTAGCTTGTCCAAGAATGCTAGCTCACAATTTTTTTCCACCTCAACTGCGAAAGTGATGTTCTTGTCTGTTCTGTTGAGGTCCGAAAGAACTCTTCAAGACTCATCTTTATTGACGTACGCAAAGATGTCATCTACATACCATATCCATACCCTTGGAAAAGTTTCCTTATCTCCGAGTTCCCTTTCTAGCCTGGTCATAAACATATCGCTGAGGAATGGTGAGAGTGGGTTTCCCATCACAAGGTAAAAGGTAGTTCTCCGGCATGCACAATTGCAAAGTTGGATGTATTGTCTGGTTTTTACTTTCCAAGCTTGAGAGTCATGAAAGAGTCGACGTGAAAGTCCTTTTTCCCAGTGTAATTGTAATGGAAACATTAAGTTACGTTGAGGACTGGCTACTAACACCGGACGATTCTAGTACGACATAGTATGCTTTTTGGCTTCGACAGCCAGTGGAGCAGCGTGGCATTTTTTCGACACAAATATACTTAATGACGTTCCAATGGACACTGAGAATATATAAGAGAATCAAAAACATTCTGACAGAATAAAGCCGTTATTGAACAAAGAGGGCATACACAAAAGACGGTATTTGGGCGGCAGCTGCGAGAACACTGGAAAAACTCGAAGGTACACACTCGCTCCTAACGGTCACCGGAATATTTTAAAATATCATTTTTTGATGGAAGACGTTTGAAGTCGCCGACTTAGAAATTGCTTCGACATTCTGATTCAATATGCGTTGTTCTGCATTTACGCATCTACGCCAATCCTCTTCGCTGCAACTTCTTATTCCTTAAGCTCTGTCCCGTTTATAAGTGTTGAAAAATCTTAGTTGGAATTGCTATCCGATGAATATGATATTCTTGTAGTTGACATCCACTCATAAGCAACACCCTCATTACAGCCTTATCAGCCGTTGGCTTGATTTGTTGCCAATTAACAGGACCAGGTTCGTCATGGCTATTTCTGACTTTAATATTATAATGCAAACCAATAAAATCCTCCTTATTTAAACCTGACATTAACCGTATTAATTTTATGAATTCCCTTATTTTTGTGCGTACATCCATTTTGGTGGTCTCCTTATTATCTTAGTGACTTCCTCACTATCATGTTTGCCCCAGACTACCCCTGCTGCAACACAGCATCTGGATAGCCCAACATGAAGCTCTGAGCTACATCTGACGTGGGAAACCGTTTCCGTAGATATTGTTCATCAGACCGCAACTCCACCAGAGATTTTCTAGTTTCACATTCGATATTCTGGGACCAGCGTTCTTCAAATATCAGAGTTGCTATCCATTCAGCGAAATTTTAAACAGTCCCTATGTCCTGTGTCAGCAGGAAGACCTCCCGCCGCTTTGAAAACAACGCGCGCCTGAACCTATTTGGCAATTTGTTGCTAAATGAGATCACGTAGATTTTTATGCTGGGAGAGTTTCAAAAAGCCCCGTTAGGCAGTCAAGAGATTGCGCGGGTGCATGGATCCTTTTTCTAACACTAATTTCATCTCTCTTCCCTCTCACTTGAAAAGTTATTTCTGTAACCGAAGTCGATTTTCTGCATAGAAAATGTGTCAAACGGAAGTAACATGTCAAACGGTTCGAGGCTAGGTTTTGAATATGACAGGGGAGTATGTCAATAGATGGTACAGAATCGCGAATTTCATGTTTTTTCAAGAATTATTTATTTATTCGTGAATATTTATTTTGTCCCCTTCAAAGTAATCCCCGTTAGACATTATACACTTGTGATAACGTTTTTTCCAATCCTCGAAGCATTTTGAAAAATCATTTTTTGTGATCTTGTTCAGCTCCTCCTTCGATGTCGTCTTCATCTCCTCAATTGTGGCGTAGCGTCGTCTTTCATGGGCCTCTTCAGTTTCGGGAGCAAGAAAAAGTCACAGGAGGCCAGGTCTGGGGAATACGGTGGCTGCGGCATTATTAGAGTATTCTTTTTGGCCAAAAATTCGCGCACAAGTAACGATGTGTGAGCAGGGACGTTATCATGGTGCAAAAGCCAATTTTTGTTCTTCCATAAATCCGTGCATTTCTGGCGGATTGCTTTTCGCAAATTGCGCATTACTTGAAGGCAATATTCCTTATTGACCGTTCTACCCTGCGGCAAGAACTCATAATGCACCACGCGCCTGCAATCGAAGAAAACTGTCAGCAAAACCTTCACATTCGACCGAACTTGGCGTGCATTTTTCGGTCCCTCTGAGAACATTTTGTACCACCGATAAACGTTGGTTTTGTCCAAAGAAGCTTCGCCGTATGCAACAGTCAACATTCTGAATACATTTAAGCGCGCACTTTAAGTTGTTCTTCACACAAAATTTAATACAAATTCTTTGATCCATTTATTAGGATAGACGAAAATCGAAGACAAGCTAAAACACGTCCACGCACAATAACTGTCAAAAACCGACTGGACACACAAATCTTTAGTGAGTATCGGTCAACGGGCTGCCAGGACTAGAAAACAAATCCAGGTTGCGAGTATGAAATTTTATTTAGTCCTAGTGACAGTGAAATAAATATAAATGTCTACAATAAAACTAGGCTCCGAGTAGACAAATTTATAGTACGACCTGTGTTCTGGGCGCGATGCATAGACCCCTGTTTTGGACATCTAAGAAAAACTGAAGGTTTTCGAATAAACAGAGGGTCCTACAGTCAAAAAATCAGGGTCAATCAAAATGATATTAATAGTAATTCGGTCAGAGCAATAAGTTTTATCTGAAATTTATGTGAGTGAAACGCTCCAAATTCCCACGACAGGGATATACCTGGAAATGACGAGAGGACCTGGGAGGAAAAAGGTCAATGGAAAAACTTGGATTGACCTGACAGCATTAAATCAAAGAAGATATTGCACAGCATGTGAGGCTGCAGAATCGACGTGACAGCCTCCAAAAGGGCAATAGATTACTGAGGACGATAGAACTCAGAAATTTCTAAACAACAGTACGTGTCATGAGTAATGTGCTACACGGCTTCCATATGTATTGGGCAACTATATATCCTAGCACAAACGTTACACATGATACAGATCCCTACTAGTATGTTCGCACGGATTTGCAAAAGTTATGTTGACAAAGGAAGCGAATGCCAGTTGATTGAGATCTTTGTTTTGAAGCCTAAAGCTTAAGGTGGATATAGGGTCTTGCTAAGTAGGAGGTTAAGTTAGTGGGTGGAAACATGGGTGGAAACAAACCTTCAATGTAATCACGGCAATATATGGTTGGGTTACAATATTAAAACATATTGACCTGCCTCCGTGAAACAGCAGACTCACTTTTCCGCTTAGTTGATTTGCGACGGTAGGAGATTATTAATGCTGTACTAAAGAGTACGAGTACACAAAAATACGAACTTCTAGTTTTATAATTTATGCATCTAACTTTTGAACAAAAAAGCCTTCAATTCTCTTCAAAGTACGTTCCACCGCCACTAATATACCTGCCCAATCTTTTATTCTATTGTTGAAACACTTTTTCAATTTGTCTTCTGCGGTGCCCAACAGCGCCTCCGTCATTTCATTCTTCACGTCAGTTATGTGTTTTACCAACATAATACCAACAAATCAGGTCTATTTCGCACCAAACTGTTGCACAATCGGTTTGACATTTCCAGGTAGAATGCCTGGTTATCTGACGGATCCTGTGGAAGAAACTCGAAACGGATGACTCCACTGACACCAAAAAACCAAATCAATATTGTTTTGACGTGTGAGTTCACTTGGCAAGCTGTTTCTGCGCGAAGTCAACTTCAAGTCTCCCACAAGCTTGATTGATTGTTTCAGGGACGTAACCGTAGCACCGTGATACGTCATCTGTGGTGCCCTTGGATAAAATGTTGTGCCGTTCCGGAACTCTTCTTTCAAAGCAAATAATGTTTCAACGAGACCGTGGTTTTGTTCCGATGTCAGCAGTCGAAGAATGAATTTGGCAGACACCTTATTCACCCTCAAATCTTGTATTGAAATTCGAGGAAATGAACTCAAACCCAATGAACTCACCCCATGAACTCACCCCATGAACTCACCCCATGTTGCTTCATACTTCCTTGAATTGGCTATAGTCGATCTTCGAGATTGGTTTCTCGAATTTTTTTAAACATTTTTGTCGGTTTGGGCCGTGGACGAACGACGAAGGTGAAGCTTGTCTTGACATTTCGGCATTTTTAACACGGCAAAATCACAAATTCTGATCAAAATCACCGATTCTAACATTGCAAGAGTTCTTTCGTCAGTTTTTCGTGAAAAAAGCAAAACATTAAGAATGCGACCGGTTCATAAGAATTGTAAAATAAATTTTTGCAAAAGAATCGCATTTGTGAACTTGCGAAACGACGAAGACACAAAACAACTGTTGCCAAAAAAATTACCAAGCCGCATGCAACCTTGCTTAGCGACGACGTTTGACTCTCGACTGACTCGGGAATGGTTGCTCCATACGCTCTCAGCGGCAGAAAGTCTGTGTCCCGCTAAAACATCAGTTCGGTGTCTTATGGGTTCCCGCTCGTGAAGACTCAAATAGTGTTTCGATATCATATTTTTCGAAGCATTTTTCACTAGTTATTATTTTGGCTTCAGATATATTATACCTAAAGGCACTCCACTATGAACGTTAAAACCGTATAAACATTGAAACCGTGGTGAGACTTTCTTCAGTTATGAATACCTGGGATTCAAGTCTTAACGTCTAAGAAAAGTGAATACTAGACGATGTGAAATGAAAATTCTGAGATCTAGGACTTATTATTAATAATAAATGGACTTGGCTCATCGTATGCGCATTAAGGCACGAAGATGGATTTCGTACAAGCTTTGCAATTCCGTGTGATTCTTTAAATACATTTTATTTAAGGATTCAGACTTTTCGAATGCAGCAACCAATACCATAATTTGTTGAAAATTGTAAGTTGCCAGTACTATTGATTTCGTACCTTGGTAAGAATTAAGATGAGTAGTAAAGATAAAGAGATTTAAAGGGAGTTGCTTTTATTTCTGGTCTGGAAAGCAGCCGGTCCCCATAGAGTTTCATCGTAAATGCCATATTAATGCCTTGCTAACAATTTTAAGAACGATGAAATATCTTTTGACCGTTTATGCCTTATCTCATCGTTATATTAAAGACCGTTTTTAAGGACGATGTATAGTCCTTGGCAAGAATTGTTTGGAAGTACTCCAATCAACCTTGTAACAATATTACACTTAATCAAACAGCGCATAAAATTGCGCACGAATACAATCTTCAATATTATCCTTCTAATTTATCTACTTTATCATCAGAACATCCATTAAAATCTCCCACTTCAGTTAATCGAAAATCACTCAAACACTCTAACGAGTTAATGCCTAACAAATTTACATTTAACTAATAAAAAGTAAATAAATTCGAGAATAAATTTCGGAAATCATTCACCCTTAATGACAGGCAAGGCACTCTGGATAATATTCAGCAAATAATTTGCAAAATACCATGCTGAGATGCTCTTTGCCTTAAACACCCTTAAGCTGAATATGGTAACGAGAAAATTTGCCAAAGACGAGGAGCAAACTCCCAGACGGTCCCATCGACAACGCCCGATATATAAAAAGGAACCCAACCATCTCTTTCATCTTTGCAAGGACGCTACTTTGCTAAGAGGCAATGAATGAGTTGAAGCTGATTTTCATCTTCATCCTTTTTTTGCAATAGCTCAAAGGAAAGCTCGGCCGCTGAGCCTATTTTACTCGACATAAACATCGTTCCAATGAAGACTATTAGACAATCACTCGGAGCGGAAGTACTGAACCTTGAAGGTATCCTTTAGACTATTTACAGCTTCTTTTGTCTTGATTACATTTCAACTTGATGGTATGCAATTAATCATTAGATTGTATACATACATATTGTGAATATAACTCACAACATCAGTGGCTATTATTCGGAGCTTTCCTTAAATACCAGGAACAGCGATAAGGCTCAGTGCTTCTCGCTCTTCAACTTCATCATCCTACAGGTCCGCACAGCAAAGATTAATCTTCGTCACGAAATATACCTCCTTTATGATGTTTGACGTCTTGTTAACTGAGTAAAGGATAACACACTTTGTTGGGGGCGTGCTTTTTCGGGGAGCGCCACCATGGAGAGCTGACTGCAAAGCACATGTTTATATATCTCCTCATATACATAAGCACATGTGAGACAAGCGACCCGGGAGATACATCATAAGCCGTAATACAGCTTTGTATCCTGCTGGGACACAAAGCGGATGGTTTTTGTTTGAAAAATCCTTTGAATGAATTAAACAATATTTATCCTCAAATTAGGGGTTCGCCTCTGGAAAAAGTGCTGAACAAAGCCCTGTGTGGAGCAACCGCCCTCATTTATTTGACTGCTCTCCTTGTGATGATGTTTGGCTATTGTTGCATTGGAATTCCACCTCCCACCTCCATTCTTTCACTAATTATCATTTTAGCTTTGACGGAAAGGATCAAGATCAAATTGCTATTGATTATTATTACTGTATGAATTCTATGGTTTCTTCCTATCCCCATAGAAACTAAATGTCTTAATTGAAAATCAATCCTTGACGAAATAGAATTAGGCATTGGACGTGCTTGCCTGAGCCTTCCGTTGCATCGTTAAAAGGAGACCAGACCATTGGTGTAGTTTTCATAGAAATTTCACTGCATTATGATTCAAGTGTTGTATTCAGGATACCTCATATATCACGTGATAATTTCCCATATACGGATACGATGCTGGAAGCGCTTTTTCAAGCATATAATGATGTAATTAATCTTACGATTTGCTCGATTGATGTGCATGCAGGACACAGCTTGTTGCTGTTCTTGGGAAATTCTGGCACTAACTGATTTGTTATGGAAGTTTGTGGAGTTTTCCAACGACCAAACGTCTGTATTATTAAGAAGGAAGGATGAAGCCTTTTGAACAACGTACAGTGAACTTAAAGGTGCAGGTTGTGGAAAATTAAATGATTTAGAATTGTTTTCAAAGCGCTTACTCATGTGATTTTAATTTCCTGAGGCGAAGGACGATGTCCGGTCTTAGTTGTTGGTAAGCAATGAAAAAGTCGTTCATTTGGAATGGGAATTTCTTCCACTGTTTACATCGAAACAATGATTTGAATAGTATGCAACCAAATCAAACTAATAACACAAATTGGACATGGCGATTTACTTTCGCGAGCACTCAGAACATGGTACCATATCAGCCGTCCATCGTGCAAGGCTAGTTAGCAACAACCGTTGCCACTGTCCTGAAGCCTCTCTGAGCAGCTGATACCATTTTGATGCCACTGCACAATCTACCTGGTAAGGAATTGCTGAAGTCTCTGGGATTTCGGATTCAATCTGATGCGTTCGAAACGGATAATAACTCTCTAATATTCTACTTCAATGTCCTCAAAATTTATTTCCAATTTTGCATTAAAAATGCACAGGAAGTAAACAATAGTTTTTCTCTTTCATGCAAATAATGTTTTTCAATCGGTTTCTATCGTTACTGCATAAGTTCCAATTGGTCAACGGCCTGTGTTAGCACTCTTGACCCTGAGTATGACTTTACGATACTTACTTAGCAGTTCATCCCTCCCATTCCTGCAATGAACTCGCCATATCTTTATGGTAGAACGTGGCAGATAGAACCACTCTTGTTGAAATTCGCTTTAATCCTTCGACTTTGAAAGACAACGCCGTTTGAACTAGTTCTCGACTACATACTAACGTCGATGTTACAAAAAAAGGTAGTTCTCCTAACATTGACGTTATTATGACGTCAAATACTAGTTCGGCGTCACCTGACACAGGCATACCGGGACACTTACCGCTTCTGTGAAAAACTATCAAATGTTCTGGTCTGTCAAGCAAGGGTGTCAGCTCCTTATTTTTCTTACGCCCTTGGAACTTTGAGCATAGCGTCTGCAATCGAGAGAAAAGACACCCCGTGAACCTAGATAATAGTAGTACAGAGGCCAATTAACCTTAAACTTCCCTACAGCATAAGAGAAAGCGATAGTGGCCTGCAAGAGTTAGAAATAGCTTATCTATAACAAAATTCAATTGCTCTTCTAACATGTAACCCATTAATTGTTCAGTATATCATAAGCTGCGTGAACGGAACCTGAAAGACATAGACGTTATTAGAAAGACGAAATAATTTAAAGACATTGCTCTTGTCTCCTAGAAAATACCTTTCACAAATCTGCGTTCCTCTTTCAAAACATCAGCAAACGCTTCTACTTCGAGCCCCCAGCAAATTCTCCCGTCTGCTCTCCATAAAAAGCATAGGCCACACATTCCTAAAGTCTGGGTTAAATATCTTCTAATAATACACCATTATCATCAACTTCTTGAAACCACTGCAGCCGTATACCGTGGCTTGCTAAGCATTCGAACTCTCTCAACCTGAGCCTACTATACGGTGTAATATGGTCACTACTAATATTCGTGAGCAGGATATTGAGAAATATATTCATAGCATAGCCCAACTATCCACAAGCGCTTCAAAATTTGGGACTAATTCATATTTTGAATAAGACTCAAAACTAGGTATGTAACTATTATTAAGTATATTAGTATTAACAACAACTTGAAATACACGCCAAATCTAATGGTATTCGACTGCAACTATCCAGATGCATTGGTATTTGTAAGCAAACTTTGCTGGCTCTAAAGGATGCATTTTAACATTTTCATACATAAATATTTAAATATACTATTTTGTCGGAAAAAACATTCTCCCATACATTTAAGCTCTAAAAGTTTATCAACGCGATCCCATCAAGCATTCGCAATCGTCAAGCTCTCTATCTTGCAAAGCTTGTTTTATTTGTGGCAGATTTCTTTTTCGGTGGTGCCCTGTTGCAATATGAACATTGATTAAAAGCTACGGTATGATTCGTAGTAACTGTGAAAAGTGTTTAAAAATGATCAATTTCTTTATTCTAATGGCATTGCAAAAAATTCAGAAAAAATACTTTAAAAACGATCTAAATTAATCTCTAGACGAACCCCTGAATAGATTTAAGGGCAACATAAGAATTTGTTTGCCATGTATCAATGTTTTTCGAAAAGCAAAGATACAGATAAGAGGTAAACTCGTGTCTCAAATACTAAAACACTCTTGTCCGATGAATATATAGGTCGCTACGTAGATTTTCAAAGCATTTTCCGTGAAGGTCGATAAACTGTTATCTTAGATGAAACCAATTTCCAGATTGTTTCCTTCATTTCATTTCAACCTCAAACCTACGCCGATCCAACCTCCAGGACATGCTTTTCAAACGCTTCAACATCTTCCTCGAGCACCGAAAATCGTTGCTCACACTGTTCATTTTGGAAAGACCTAGCATCCGTCAATTCAAGGGTCTGACTGGCTGACTGACCAAAACTTTAGTTGCTTAACGAGCTGTGTGAGAGCTCGCGTTATCTTATTGAACAATGATTTGGCTTCGGTTTTTTTTAATCAAAATTCGGATAAAAAATTTGTTGTGTTCCATTCGAAAATGACAGTTCTGTAGGGTGTTTTTTCGAGGTACATAACTTCATGTTGGCAACACTTTTTAATGGTACGCATGGTGACACATGACAGCTGTCATGCGTTGTATGAGAAATCTGGTTGCTGAGCAATGTTTGCAAATTGTGCACATTTTTTCGAAACAGAACGGTTCTGTTCGAGAAACTCATCGCGTATTCCGTCAATTTTAAGGCTGACATAATCGTCAATCAGAAGAATAAATTCGATTGCCCACGTATCCATTCGGCAAATCGTTTACTCTTACTTCTCATCGATGAAAACCCGAGTGATTCCATTTGACATCGTGCTCAACAATTCAATCTATGCTCATCCAATCTATGAAAACTTTATGGAGGGGTCTTGGTTTGCGGGCTTACAAGCCAAAAAACTACCGGTCCCGTCATAAATTCCGTGAAAAAATTGCAATTGCCCAAGAAGAAATCGCTGTGGATCCTCAATTTTGTAATAAAAATTGCTCAGCGAAAGGGCCTATTTCTGGTTGAATGGCTACCGAAACAAATAAAACTGCTGCATTTAGAGCAAACGGCTACGTAAACCGCTTGTCAAAACACCGTTACATTTGGAGAAAGTCACTGCTTGTTCTTTGGGGCGGTGGAATTATGCATTCGAGAATGTTGATAGGGGTAACATGACAATTATTGGTGACCAGTATAGAGCCATGATTAGTGACTTTCTTTTTCGAAATCGGCTCGCCATAATGCAGGGAACCTGTGGTTTCAAAAGAATGGCATGACATTCCATACAGCTTGTGCGAACCTAAACTTGTTGAAAAAAGCATTTGATAAATGTCAAATTACTCGTCTACGCCGCCACTTGAACAACAACATTGGCGATATACGGCCGTAATTTTTGGTTTGAGTTGTCGAATAATGGACCTCTTGTTTGGATCCCCTTCGCGCCAACCATGGCCAAAATTCAATTGAAATAAAAATGGCGAAGAATTTTATTTCCAATGATTTCTTTATCCTTCTTTTGTCCGCATTTAACTTAGTTTCAAAGTTCGTTGCCCCTTAAAAAATTAAATTGCTTAATTGAATTATTAGCAATATTAGCAACATTTTTGTAGTCCTTAGCTCGTCTTGAAAGGTCCTCTCAGCCACCTGCTCTTCTGTTTCATGTTTAACATACTCATATACTCATGTACCCATAATTCGGTACCTATCACAACCTTATAAATGTCTCCTGAAGCACCCCGATTCAACATATTTCGAGGATTTCTTATCATAAACCGACACGAGTTTTTTTTAACGATTTTCAAATTATGTGGGGTTCAAAGTTAAGAAATTTGTTGCCTAATGGATCATTATTATCATATTTACGTTTGCCCAGGATGGCATTAGGGGAACAAATGCCCAAGGATGTTTTAGTCTCAAGGTATGTCGCATGGCTGTCTTTCATTGTCAATTTTCTGACTGCACCATTGTTTTCTGGCTAAATCACTGATTTTGGACGACTAGCACAAAACTGACAAAGGAGCGAACGGTAACCTCGTTTAAATTCGTTATAATAGTTCCTAAATAGTAAATATGGACGGAGCTCTTTCAACAAAAGTTAATTCAAGTCCTTCTTAGAATATATTCGCACAAAAATATACACGATTTAAATGCCTTTTTTGGCAGAGCTGAATTTGTCAAGTTGATATAAAGAAAACAAATTGCTCTCATACATCAAAACGTTTTGACAATCTACAAAATATGCTAAAAAATGTCCAACTTGACAATTATGACAACAGTTTGCTTTGGTTGAAACAAGTGTTGCCATACTTCAGAAAAATCAATATTAAGCATAAACATAGAAATAATTTAACACAATTTCAATTGACTATGGTTTAATTAAGGGGTAAAAATTGATTTTTTTATTGTCTTATTAATTTCTACAATCTTTGGAGAATATGCTCGTAAATTTTCAAGTCGATCCGAATAACAGTTTCGGAGATACAGCCTTGTGAAGGTGCGCGCTAATTATGGAATCTTCCCAATGTATACTCAAAAACTAAGTTTTAATTTATTTATTGAACAGAGTAACTTTCCAAAATGTATTTTACAACTGACCTCCTTTCTTTAAATCACAGATCTTATATTTAAGGAAATTGTCTACAAAGTTGGCACGTGCATGAACAGGTGCAAAAAATATATAGCAGGTGCATAAAAATATATAACAGGTGCATATCAGCATACTGCAGGTGTAGAAATTGATGCACGTGGTGGTCCGTTCCAGGTGGCTTGAATATAACTCACTCGAGGTGAGCTAGACTCCGAGCGCCATAGCTGCTCGTCTATTGTTTGTCTGTTTTTATTGGCTATTGTTTTGACATTCTAGGGGCAACTAGTTTGAAATACTTCAGTTGGTGATTACTTCTTGAATCACGAGGGTCATTTGAAGTTATCCAAAGTGTCTGTTGTGAAATTTATTAAAAAATGCCTAAACTTTCGAGAACTCAGTTAACTGACGGCGCTAAGAGAAAAGATAGACAATAAAAAGGGATAAAGGCCCATAAAACAAGGATCGTTAAGGGATGTAAAGGGTTTTGTGTCGGGATCTGTTGTAACTCGTCCCCCGTTAAAAAAGATCGCGTCCTCGCGATTCGAGGAAAGATTTTTTTTGTTTTTTTTTTTTGATGGTTGTTTGATGAGGTTTTACATTTTTGTTAAAATTTCTTGTTAATAACTTGTATGTGTCAGTTTAGTATGTTTTTATACAAAATGATTTTTTTTTGTTTGACTAACTACTATTTACCTTTTCTTATCAAATTAAATTGTTTCTTACTTCGCGGTTATGTGCCTTTTTCAGAAATTTCCGCTCTAGAAGATTTGAAATAAATAAAAAACATTTTTTTTTGTTTATGCGTTACTAAGAAAAACAATTTTTTTTGTTAATGCGTTATTTCATTAACAGTAACCATTAAAGAGTTGTTTTCAATAGGCAAAATGAAGGTGTTAGGATAATCTTTTCCTTTTTGCGATTTCATGAAAATTTATGTTGCAACGAAAATAGGGCAACGATGAAAATTGTTCTTGAGGCGTTACTTTATTAGGTTGAAAATTTTTATGTCGTTCGAGTTGTTTTTTATTAATATGTTGTCCGTCTTTGTTTTTTTAGCTTGAATTTTGGGTCATGCTTTGTTTTAGCCTGTGAATTTATTACATACTTCGGGTTATATTCGCAATCTTTTTGATTTTGATTATAATACTCCAGTCTTTTGCTCTTTATGTTTAAAATCCTGTTTCTAACATCTTCATATTTGGTTGGTAAAATAGTGCCATTTTTTTTTTAATCTATTGGTCGTTGATTAGTTGTGCTATGAATGGAATTGTTGTAGAATTTAACCGCTTCGTGAACACAAATGGGTTTCGTGTTATCCTGTTTGTTTATTTCGGTCATAATTCTCAAATGTTCGTTAAGGGTATTATGAAATCTTTCGATATCACTATTTCCAGTTTTTATATTTGGACAAAATTCTAAATTTTGTAGAAAAAACTGCAAATTATTTTGGTATGCTGATTCATTATCCTTTTTTTTTTCGGTTTGTCATTAACAGCGAAAAAATCATTTAGAGCCCTTTTCAGCTCTGGCCAAGTTCTAAATTTTATTGGAGTAATGTGTGCAAATTTACTGAACTTATCGATGAACGTCAAAAACTTTGAATTTTTATTTTGGAACCAAATATCCATGTGTACAATTTCGTTAGGTTTCTCAGGAATTTCGGTTTTGTAGAAGGCCGGTTTTGGGGGGATTTCTGTCGTATTTTGCGATATTGCAAACGTTATAGTTATTAATTAATTTTGTGATTTCTGTTTTCAAATTAGGATAGTAAAATTTAGTTTTTAAATTTTTGTGGACCCTTTCAATTCCTCTGTGGTTGTTTTTTAAATGTTCCCTATTTATTTCCACGTGAATATCTCCATGTTCGTCACAGTCAAATAGAAGATAGGAACATTTTATTAACTTTATTGGGTTATGCGCGGTAGTCCATTTCAAATAAGCATGCTGAAATTCATTGAACAATGTTTCGTTTGAGATGTACACACCTACTAAGACTTTCGGTGGTAAATGATTTTTCAAGATGTAGTTGAAAAATTTCTCTTTAGAGATGAATATTTTTCTAGTTTGATAGATTGAAATGTTTTTCCAGTTTTGTGGAACTTTGATGTCCCTGTTTGATAATTAGCTGATTTCTAAAAATATTTAGAGGTTTCTGACTTATCTGTATGTAGTTAGAGTTGCCTCGTCAGCACTATGACATGTAGCCCTCGTTGAAGAGTTTTCATTATTTTCGTCTATCATGTTTATGACTGGACGTGAAAAGTAGTCTGCAACAACATTTTCCTTTCCTTTGATGAATTCTATATCGCAGCTATACTCCTCCAATTTCATCTTCCATCTTTGAAGCTTAGCATTGGGTTCTTTTAAATTGGCAAGCCACGTTAAAGGCTTATGGTCAGTTTTTATAGTAAATTTGCGACCATAAATGTAAGGCCTGAAATATTTTACTGTCGAACAAATAGAAAGTCATTCATTTTCTATAGCTGCGTATTTTGTTTTGTGATTATTTAAAGTCCTACTGGCGTAACAAATTGGATGTCCATCTTGAGACAATACTGCTCCAATTGCGTAATCAGATGCATCGGCAGTGACAACAATTGTTTTTGTGAAGTCTGGATATTTTAGTATTGGATCGCTCATAACTAGAACTTTCAAATGATCAAAACTATCGTTATAGTCTTGATCGTTAATATTTATTTCCATATCTTTTTTTCAACCTCAGAGTTAAAGGTTTTGCGATTTTTTAAAAATTTCGAATAAATTTTCTGTAGTATCTCACCATTCCCAAAAATTATTTGATTTGTTTCTTATTTTAGGGAATGAAATACATAAGCCTTTGAAATGTGGCGGGTGCATTTTTAAGACCGAATGGCATTCTTGTGAATTCGTAATGACCAAAATCTGTAGAGAATGCGGTTTTTGTTATATCGCTTTCTTTGATTTCGATCTGATGGAACCCTTTTGCTAAATCCAATTTTGTGAAATGAATTGACTTTCCTAGCTTGTCCAGTATGTCATTTATATTAGGTATAGGGAATCGGTCATCTATTGTGATTTCATTGCGGTTGCGGTAATCTACCACAATTCTCCATTCAGCTTTTCCAGAGGCATCAGGTTTTTTGGAGCCACCCAAATAGGTGATGAATATTGAGAGCAGCTATGCTTGATAATGCCTTGGTATAATAAGTCCTGGATCTGGCTGTGGACTTCTTTTTTATGAGCTTCCGGGTACCTGTAAGGCTTGGTGTAAATAGGCTCATCATGCTTTGTTTTTATTTCATGATTAATTACATGGATAAGATTTAGTTTTTGTCCCTCCTGGTAGAAAGAATCACGGAATTTTCTAATAACTGGCAACAACATCTCTTCCTCTTCATCATTCAGATGATCTACACTAATTTCGCCAACAATGCCTTTTGCTGGTTTTCTTTCGTCGAAAAATGTCATAATTTCATTGCAGGGAATCTTAAAATAGTTTTCTAGATTAGAATCAATATCCGGAAAGGTAGAATTGCCTCGTTCCTGGGAATCAAAAGGGTATGTTGTATTTGAATTGCAGGCTTGATTGATATTCAGCGTATCATTTTCATCATATTCGTTGAAGAAAATTGGTATGATTTTTTGGTCCAACTGGACTAATTTGATACAAAGATCAATCTTGGTATGGAAAGCTGATAATATATTGTTACCAAGTGAACCATCGTATTTATTACTAAATTTGATTTCAATGAAATCAAACTTTTGTTTGGGGGCCGAATCGTAAAATTCTTCAAATGGTTCTAGTGAAACAACGTAATTGTACTCGTATTCAGAGTTAATGGTAAATAATTTTGTTCTTGGCAGGTATTTCCTTAACTTGGGGTCACATAGCCCAGAGCGAATGGCACTAATTGTTGCACCAGTATCTATCAAAAGCCTTAATGGAGAGGCTTAATGGAGGCTTCTTGCCGAAAATTTAGATTTGTTTCGTTTATTTCCATAGGTTTTGGATAGTCATATTGATTAGTTCTTGTTTGAAAAGAGTTGTTAGGATGACTGAAGCGATTATTTTGGTAATTACTTGACAATTGTGGATTTTGCCTATTATTATAGTTGGTTCGCAATAGTTGCGAGTTATTCGTTGTTTTAGAAGGTATTATTCTGTTCACCACCGGGATTTCATATTTATGGGTGGAATTATATGGCTTACGTGTTTTATAGTGTAAGTAATTACCCTCTGTCAAAATTATCAGCGCTTCTTCTAAAGTAGTAGAATTTCTGCTGAACAAAACACTACGAACGGCTCTATCATTTTGCCTAGGAGAACGTGTAGGGTAATTCTTTTACTACCTTCTATTTCGTGACATGTATTTTCGATCTCTGACTTTATATTAAGCCGCTGTAATCTACTTATGATTTCATTGTAAAAATCTAACACATTAGAACGGAATTCTGTTGACCTTAAATCGTCAAGTAAAAGTAGGCTGTTTCTCTTATCTCCGAAACTTATATTATTATTAATATTTAATATTTGTTGAGCTCTACCGACGAGCTTTGTACGTAAAATGTTGAAAATAATTGAATGTGATACCTGATCATATCCAGATAAAGCAGCAACTAGAATTTCGACGTTATCGATCCATGTTTTCAAGCAATCCTCCGATCCGTCGTATGTTGGTAGCTTCCATGCAAAGTTTAATGGATTCATTTCCAATATTTTTAAAGCTGGGGCTGCAGTTGACGCTCCGAATGATGGTTCAGCATTGATTTGAGGCTCGTTGAATGCTTCTAACTTCGCTTATCGTAATTTTGATTCGCCATTGTTGTAGTGGCTCCGTCCTTAATTCATGTAGTAACTAGACACACTGCACTATTTGGGGGTCACTTTTAAATAGGAGTATTATGCACTTGGAGATAAGCAGTTGAAACAATGCACTTTTAAAAAAAAAGTTTGGAGGCAGAAAGCATCCACTTCCGAAAGCACTTTCGTACTTTTAAAAAAATTTCACCTAATATAATTTGCATTTAGCGTTGCTATATCTTAGTTTGATTTTCGTCCTTTACTCGGACGACCGACTGCGCCAATTATTTGTGTATATTTATTTTAATGAAAACACAATTCTTCAACAAAGATATGAGTTTTATTTTTAAACGTTCAAAATCTTACTGACTAATTACATTTGGTTCTTAAACTATTTATACAAATTTCATCTTATACCTTTTTCTATTTATTTTTGGATTTTCCTATATTTACACGTATTTCCTTAAATCATAAAATATGTGAAAATATGTGATATCGATCTTGTGCCAAAAATCTCATAAAATAATTTCGGAACGAAAACGGATGCAGAATGCAACGAAAATTCCAAGCAATAAAAAGAGGATATCCCCTACCCAACCTTATGGTGAAGATTTTATTATCAACAAAAAAGAATGCATTGGACATGTACAGACGAGGATGGGTACCCGTTTACGTGATTTAGCCAACAAAACAGTTGAGGAAAAACTAGTCAATGGTTAAAAAAACTAAAAAATAAACTCTTTCTGGCAAAAGTAAACTGACTGGTAAATTAATTGATAAATTGACTACTTATTATGGTTTGGCAATAAGAAGAAATTGTGAGTCAGCTGAAAAAATGAAAGATACTATAAGGGCGCCTGGCAGCGAGCATCGGCTACAAACACTATTTCATCATTCAAACATGATTATACTGCATTCGCAAATGATGTTTCGAGTGCAATGAAACCTATCTATGAAGACTTCAGTAAGGATGAACTTCTGGCGCGGTGTGTTGGTGGTTTCACACAAAATTATAATGAAGATTACTCAAAAAATACTTCCTGCTGGTTCAAAAATCGTTAATATTGCTGCATTAGTCGCTGCTTTCACTTTTAATGAAAGAACATCAGCTTTATTATTATTTATGCAGGGTATGGATTTGAAACTTGGTTGAAATTCCCACGAATATGCCAGAAATGCTGATGAAAACTGTGTGTGCGCAGCTGAGAAAAAAATCTGCAAGCGAGACTCGCGAAGCCAGGATTCATCGTAGGCAGGAGCAAAAGGATGACCTGGACATTGCAGCTGCTGCAGGTTGTTTGCTTTCTGGCCCAGGAATAGACGATTCAATGTAGGTTAAAAAAAATTTTTCCCCCAGTTTTATTGTTACTCAAAACTTTAAACACTTTTCTCGAAACTGTGTTTTTAAAATCGGTTGTCAAAAGTTCTCGAAAAATACTCAACCGATCTTGATGAAATTTTACACTGGTCTTTGAGATACAATTCTCAAGAACTTGGACGAAGGATTCTTTTTTTTCAATTACAACTATTTGAAAACAAAAAATGTAGAGAAAATTTGACCAAAATTTGCATTTTTTGTAAAAATTTCTGCCAAAAATGTAATTTTCACTTCTTTTTTTTTCTTCGTCCAAGTTCTAGTTTATGCTCTTAATGAAAACAAGAATTTTTTTTCACTTGATGATGATCCTGTCATGAGTTGTCATGTCATGTCAGAACCTTTTTTCGGAGGTGTCATCGGAAATGACGACACAATGGCGAAGTTTTAAATATTTTTCTTTGAAAATTAAAAAAATTATTCTTGAAATGTATATCTTTAAGACAGTAAAAAAATTGAATAAAATATTTTATTTTTTATGTACAAAAAAAATTGTTGAAAATAGACCTTTTTTCGCCCTAGTAAATCCATGTAACCCATTAAAAGTATTAGAAGTCATCGAAGCCCATTAAATTAATTAGAATTAGAATTCGTAGCTCCGATAAAACGACTTCCAATAATCATTATATTTTCTTGTCTTTTCAGGTGAGCATAAACTACAGCTTTTATCCATTTCTAACGATCAGTAAGTGAATCTTCCTATCTAAAATTTTCTTCTCCATCCCGGAATACATCTTAGTGTATCGGAAAAAAGAACATAAACATTTCCTCCGGCGCCTGAAATTTTACAATTTCATAACGAAGCTCATTTGCGCGAAGAAAAACTGATACCAATCCACGAACTGCGTTCCCAAGCACACTTGATTTATTGCACTTAGTACATTATGCGCTAAAAAAAAGGAAGAAAAACTCATCCAAAAGTAATATCTGGCCACTCATTCATTCTGTTTTATGGATATTTTGTTGCTTCAATTTGTATATTTTTATTCTCCCCCGTATTTAATTACAATTTAGAAGTGCTGATGCCATGTCGCTCGCAGCCATTTACGTGTCGGTTCCAGCCGGCATAATAATTTTCAACTAAAATTTACGAGTCCACTCACTTTGCTGGTGGAAATTTCAAACTTCATTCAAGTTTAATAATAAACCGAGGTCTATTACACACTTATCATTAATTTATAATTGTATTATACCATTTTCGGATGCGTGTCCATTAAAAAAAAATTTTTTCCAGCGAATGTTTGCGGTGACCCCTGCAATCATATTAAGACGATAGGCGACGGGAATGGATAAAAATAATGTCGTAACAATGGTAATGAGAATTAGATAATTTTTAAAATAAAAGGACCATTAAAACAGTATAATGTAGAAAGGAGAGAAATGACGGAAATTCGTTGAAAAGTGTACAATTAGATAATGAACGCGTGATAGTTGTATCCAAAATTGATGGAAGATTTGATAGTGATAGTCACAGTTTAGCGGAATATGAAGGAAATTTCGTACACATGTAAAATTTACATTATTCGGTCTGGGGCTTTTGATCTTCCCGAGTGCGCCTCAACATTTATTCGGCTGAAAACTTCATAGGGTCTTTGCTTGATTTGAATCTTCAGCTTCGGACTGGGCCCCTTTTTTTGGACGAGTATTATTTCATCAAACCATCATTCCTTCGTTGATATCAATAGCAAAAGTCGTCGCCGCGTTAGTTATTATCCTCCTTAAGTCTTTCCCATCATATACTTAAGAGTACACAAAAGTTATTCCCTTAGTGCAATCTCAAATTCAACTTCAGCACTAACCGAGTCAGCCTTCAAACAGAAATTTCAATGTTGGCCGTTGACGTGTTTTCAGCTGCTCCAAATTCCAAAGTTAATATACGAGGTTGGTCTGAAAAGTTTCCGACTTAGTCTCCTCGCCACTCTACAACTCTTACTTGTAACACTTCCCCCAGTACTGATTCCATCTATTGAGCCCGTCCAAAAAGGATGTTTTTCTCTACAAAATAATTGTTCACGAAGGTGATTGCCTTCTCATAAGACGAAAATGTATGTCCTCCGAGCGCAGCTTTCAGATGAAAGAACAAACATTTGATTGGGGATGGATCTGGTCGCTGAAGGCGATGGTCCAGCAGTTCAAACAGGAATTAGCGGACTTTCACCATGGCAGCCGCTGATGTGTGAGACAGATCGTTGTCTTGATGAAACAGTATTTTGTTGTTCAGTAAATGTGGTCGTTTTTCCGCAAATGCTTTCAGCTTGGCTGAAGATAATCGATTAAGATAACACCATGACTTTCCCGAAAAAACAGTTGCCATCACTTTCCTAGCCAAAAAACAGTTTTACATTTTTCGGAGCCAGTCCTCCCTTTGCAGTCTATTGTTTTGACTGTATTTTAGTTTCGGGGATATTTGAGTGCATCCAAATTTCATCTACAGCAATTATTTGGTGCAAAAACTAGGATTCATTGCGCCTTAACTGCGCCAACAGAGCGTGTTCATTCGAACACGTTTTTGATTTGACATGAGTGAATGAGCGGCGCCCAACTCACCGACAGCTTTCTCATCCGTAAATCTTGATTTGAAATGTGACAGACACTCTGTTTGGACATTTGCATAACTTAACAATGACTGTAGCAATGTTATCGCTATTAGTAGTCGCAGTTTTTAGACGTCCCGAACGTGAGTCATCTCCCAAGCTCTCACGGCCATGTTTAAATTCAATAGCCCAAAATTCCACTTTAGTAAGTAACGGTGCAAAGTCCTCATACATAGAGTCCAACTCATCTTTGATTTGCGTGTGCGTATTGGCTTTCAAAAGCAAAAATTTAATAACAGCTCAATATTAATTTTTTTCCATTTTCACAATAAATACTCCCACCAGCTCGTACTCCCACCAGCTTGTACTCCCACCAAAATTGCTCGTGCAAAATTGCTGAAAAATTCGTGAATAGCTGTCAAAAGATGCACAAATACATTCACTAACTTTTATTGACAAGTACCGCCATCTTTATGTTGTGGTCAGAAACTTTTCAGACGTTCCTCTTAATTTAAGTCCCATATTATTGAGTTGTTTGACGCATCTATAGACGAGTGTCCGTGCCGAGTTCGTCCATCTAACTAAATACCGCGAATTCCATGTTTTGACCTAGATAAACATGCACCTTCCACAGCATTTCATTTTGGTAGTC
The DNA here is from genome assembly GCA_954870665.1 of Stratiomys singularior. Taxonomy (NCBI): domain Eukaryota; kingdom Metazoa; phylum Arthropoda; class Insecta; order Diptera; family Stratiomyidae; genus Stratiomys; species Stratiomys singularior. The sequence goes on along the minus strand of OX940878.1, from coordinate 25,900,345 downwards.
CAAGCGTCCCACAATCTGATCCCCTGCTACGCCTGGATAAGGAATTTCGTTTATATTCCACCACTTATTGCACAAGTCAGACATCAACAGCTTGTATCATAATAAAATAGACCAGCAACATCTAAAGTCTAAAGAACAAATAAGGTTTCAGCATTCGGCAGAAGTTATCGTTTCCTTCTCGTCTTTCAAGGCACAAGTCAAATTTTTTTTTTTTCAAGTTATTTACCATCTTGCATCCTTCTTTTTAAAATACTGAGAGGGTCATTCAAAATAAATCTCAACTATGATTACGAAACCAACTATGAGGAATTTGACACTTATGACAAGGTGCATTATTTTGCTGAAAGTTTGGCTGGATAACGTGACGGTAGGTTTCGTCAAAAATTTTGACCGTTCTGAAATGTATTTTGATAAGTCGCTCCAACCTTCACTCAAAAGCGAATTTTGTTACTCTGCTCAAAGCCATGTGACCCAACCATTTTGCCTTCTACTCCTTGCATTAAAGTGAGTTTAGTTTTGAAAACAGTCTTCTAAGCAAAATATTTACATTACAAAGTCATGTAAAAAACCTGAACAAAATGATAAACAGTCTAAGCTACTGAGGAAACAGAGTAATAGAGGTGTTTTGAGTGATTCACGCAAAACACCTTGCCCTTTCTTTCTTCTTAAGGCTGCATTTGCTGTACTTTTTGACAACTGCGGCTCTGCATTACTTTTTGATGCCGCAGCTTTAGTAAGTTGCTACCAAGCCCTGTAACTGGTATGCTACGCACTTTTGCAACACCAACAATCGCACCCGGAGTCTATGCCTTCATATTTACATTCGTCTGACCATATAATTTTGACCAATCTTTTTTGACCGGCAATTCTTGACCAATGAAATTTGTGCAAGTGTTTCCAAATTTATTTCTTTTGTTTTGGCATTTTGACAACTGAATCAATGTTGACTGTTACAGCAGTGTACGCGAACTTTAACAGACCAAAACACTACAAAGGTTTTTATACAGAAATTTTGGGTATACTCTATTATTACCAAAAGCATGTCCGGATTTTCACAAAAACTGTCTAAAGCCATATTTTTGCAATGAACTACTAGCCTCATGGAAGAAAACCAAGATGGGCTAAAAAATCAGGAATACAATGATTTTTCAAAAATTTGTTCCTGAAATTTCTTTTTTAAAACGACGTGAAAATGGAGTAGAAAGGTTTTGACCCTTTTTGACTATTATTAAACACAATACTATAATGTACTACAATACTGTACTGTAATACTAAATATTCGTTTTTTGCAAAACCTCACTCAGCTTTCAAAGACACTGTTGTGCTTGCGAGCGTCGATGCACTGTCGATGCACTGATCAATCACGTCCTTTTTTTCACTTTTTCCATATATAACAAGCATTTCCTTAATAACATCTACAGTAGAACTCGGATAGGCTTAAACTTTGGTATTTATGAAGCCTCAGATGTATTCAAAATCGTTTAGGTCAGGCCAGAACGACTGATGAATGCTTGACGGTCCTCATAACACAAACTTCATTATAGACAAACACAAACTTTATTATATTCGTTATAGTCTTCTTTGAACGTTATGTTACTAATTGTAACCTACGTCCGTCGCTATAATCTAAAAAGCAAAAAAAAACTACCCCTGTGCGGCCAATCCGGCAAACGCTTCCTGGATTTTTCAATTGGCCTTGACTTCTCAGACTTTTTTGCGAAACCCATTCAAAGGATGGGCATCTCATTGATGCAGTGTACGTAGTAAGCCCAGTGAAGCTTTCACAGTTCTACAATTTTGGACTCCATTGGCTCTGTGTAAAGTTCGTACCACTCGTGGCTCTTCATCGAATACGAAAAAAAAACCCAACAGCAGCAAGTCCCTGATTTACTCCAATGATACAATTAAGGACCCGTTTATCAAGTACTTCAAACCACGCAGTACTAAGAGTACTTACCCTTTCTGCACCATATGTCCGATTCTAAGTTTTGCTGGTGAAAATGACATTTAATTTTTGTTTCTTATCTCGAACAAACAATCCACCTACCTGTGAAAACAAATTTTCTGGAAATAAGCAAGGTCAAACGTGATACTGACCACATCACCTTCTCATGAGTGGTTGAAGTAGAAATTATCTGGGTTTCAACTCGAGTCAAGAGCCATGTCCTTTTGTGAACCGTTACGCCAAATTACCCTCTATATTGAAAAAGGATTTGATTTTCTTTGTTGAATGTATTCACATCAGGACTAATGTTTATCAAACCTAGCATACTAAGGACCAACTCTTTATATGTTTGTACCTTTGCCTTCTGATGCATCTAGTTGACCTAAGGGATACTAAAAAGTCAGAAGATCGTCAGCTAAGTCATTCTCGTCTAATTCTGGTTTAACATCAAGGTATAAGGACCCACCAACGTGTAAAGCTCTCTTTATATGCCTCGTATTGTAGACCTACCACCTGTACTTCTTGCTACATGGATAAAAGGATTTCTTTTGCAGAGGAGATGACCGTGAAACGATAATTTTATTGCCTGGATTTAGATAAATTTAGTTAAAAATATTCGACAACGTACCTCCACTATCCACGTATACTAACAGACAGTTCGGTTAACATATATTGTGAATCGAGGTTCCCTATTAGTAGGCCTAGCCAATATCCTGCTTAAGACCAAACTGACTGTCATTAGAAAGTTGGTTGTTTGGTAGACTTTATGATGTTGTCGAAGACTATTCCATTTTGATCAGACAATCAAGTTTTGCTAGAATGCCAAAATCAAACGTGATATTCCGATTGAAATTTTTGATTGTTCGTTTGAAATCTTTATCAATCGTTCATGAACATCGATGTTTAAATTTACTATTGCTCAATACCAAAGTTCAGCCGCATTGCGAAAAGTTGACCGGAGTCTTTGACCCCTAAAAGCCCTCTTGACATTTGTCGAAGCTTTTTTCAGCGGTAATTATGTTTTCGCGGTTTGGAAAATTATGAAATACTTTGCATGTTGTCTAGGATAATAATCAGCGTCTTCAAAATATCACACTTTAGTTTTGCTCATTTTTTATTATGGATTGGCACCAGTACCAGGTGGTACCAGTGCTACGGCATCAATTTTTTTTGGTCTTCCCATCAGTGACTTAGGATCGTGGTTCCAAAGAACACAGGGTGAGACTGATTGATATCTGACGCAACTACTCAATGGACACGGATATTTTCAGTCTTTCCTGTATAAGATGGCAAAGTCACCATCCCCAGCTTGCTTGTTCTGCCCTGGGAGGGCAGATGAAACCTGCCACACTTTCTTTGCTTGCAGAAGATGGACAACACTCTGTTGGCATGGTTTCTCGGAGCAAAAAGACGTGCTCTCTCTGGAAAACCTAACGGGGAAGATGATGAAGTCAAAAGATAATTGGAACTGATTATCGCATTACGTAGGGACGGTTCATCTTATGAAGGAGGGTGTCCTGGATCACTTGGCGGTGCAGATGGAAGGGGAATCCCTCTGACGTCAATCCTCTTCCTTCCGTTCCATCCGTGCTGATAGAAGGATTTGCCTTAATCAGAAGGTGCCGCGAGGCGAGGAATAATGAGGCCAATTCCGCAGCAATGTGACAAACAGTTCCAGGTTACGTTCTCGGTGTGACAGTGGAGGTTTTAGACGGTAGTCTGGTTGCCACTTAGAGTCCGACACTCAGTGCGTAAATTGCTTTCACCTCCAAACCATAAAAAAGGGCCTTTCATTAACTGAGTGAATATCCAGATTCATTCGGCCAGTACCTTGTTAAAACATTGGGTCAGCATCTAAGTATTAGATCAGATGGCGCATAATGGATGTGATTTGGAGCTATCCTCCCACTTTATTTCATAAATTCTACTGGGACCTCATCAATGCCTACCGAACTTTTGTGCCTTTATATTTCGAATTCACCTCCTTCCAGCGTTTGCGATGCTAAAGGGAATTCAGTGGATGTTTTGACGATGTTGATGTTATGGAAGAATCGATGGGATCACCACATCTTTTCTCGATGCAGTTATCTGTACAAAAGATGTTGCTGTACTATGTCTATAAATTTTAGTCCAAAAATTAAATGTCTAAAAATTTGAAGACAGTGATCCTTGAATCTATTTACCACTTCAAGGGATGATTCACTGTTGCGCCCAAATTCTATAGGTAAGTCATCGAATCGGGACGGCTAGCGAGCTCAAAAGACACTTTCAGCGTAAACGGACTGACGAACTCTGTTGGCTTACCACAGGACATGCGTGATCGTCCTTTTATCAGTCACGTTTACCACGATCTCATGTCAAAGGTCATGTGCGTCCACTCTTTCATTGTCACTTTGACCCGGTCTACAGATCAAAGGGGTTCGAAACGTCGGTTAACATACGGTTCGTGCGTCTTGTTAGTCGTTTTATTGTCCTTGGTTCCAAGGAAAAGCTTATCATGAACTACTGAAGTCCCCCTAAAGCTCAAATGAGGGGGTTTTTGCAAGTGTTGCATCGCTAGAACTCTTTATCCGGTGTAACATGTTTGTTTACTGCTCCGTCGTTCTTCCTTTTACCTCGATCCCCTACGGTAAGGCTACTGGCCAAATTTTTGGTTGCTTAGTTTGTTGTTTATTGCTCTTACTCTGATTTCAGCCTGCATATGAATAAGAGCTATACACGAAGCAACAGCGTCCCTATCGCTGTTTTGTTTTGCTTTGATCTCAATGACAATTTTTTCAGCGTTCCGCATGAGTAGGTCGTCCTTAAAACAATGCCAAGGATTCAATGATTCGAAGAGCGAGAAATAAGACTGACGTCATTTCAGACATTAATGTCCTTCTTTCAATTTGAATGATTAAATCCCACTTTAAAAGCATTTCTTGGCAACTCATTTTCCACTTAAATCGCAAGAGTCTTTCATGATGTGTGATATATTTTCCGAGTGAGCTCATCTTTTCCCCGAATTCAAGCGATTAAAATTAAATCATCCGAAATAGCACTTCAGCCATAACAAAACTATTTAAAATCGACTTTTATTTCAAAGGTGGAATGCGGAAAGTTTGGCACCCGGTCGGATATTTCTCGGACATTTTAAGTTTAATAATTTCATAAGCAAAGCAGCAATAATCCTAAATAATTATGTCGAATCACGTTGTTTTTGTTCGTTCTTTTTGCGTTACAATTTTCGAAAAACAACAATCCATTGATGTGACATTGTAAAACCATCGGTTCGAGATTGTAAACAATGTGGACCAATGCCATACGTTCGCCTCGTTTGCGATTGTTGTTGACTCTGACTCGGTATCTGTATCTGAGATATTTAGTATGACCACTAGACATATGGGTACACCCCGACAATGTCTCCCCGCAGAAACGCTTCGTTGCGCCACTTTATCTGTACTCGTCCGTTGGAACGAATCGAAGAAATTGTCCGCGTAAACTATTAAACTATACTAAAAGTATCTTTATCTGATGGCGAACAGGTTTCCGAACTTTTCCAACCTGAACGCAATCCGCAGAACGATCTCGATTGCGCGGTGAGTGCACTGCGCAATGCGTTCTTTTGGCGCTTGTACACAATCAATCTGCTTGACGGACTCTTGGTAAAGAAAGTACCACGGCACGCCGGATGGAGATTGGGAAAGGTAAATGCATGCATCGGAGGAAGTGCTAGTGGTGCTCATACATTGGATTGACATGGTCGTTTTGCCAACGGTTTTTCATGCAATAATTCTCTTTGGAAATCGAAATTTACGAAAATTCCCACAAAAACATAACAAAAACCAACTCTACGCAAACTTTCCTTCCAAGCTCGAAAAAACAATGCACGATAAACAGATATTAATTAAAACTGGATAAACCATACACCCTTTCCCGGCTTAACGTATATCCTTACATATTTCTCCACTTAGAATAACAATGTGAAAGCGAAAATGCCTTTACATCATCCACGAATTTTCTGCTTTTTGTTTTCTTTCCCGGACTACGTGCTGAAATCTTTCATCCTGTATTTTTCGTACATACTCCTTTGAATAAGTCCTCTCGTGAATGCTATATTGCAAATCGCCCGAAGGATGTGTATCTATTTGAAACGTGAACAAAATATTTTTCGTTTGCTCATATCTAACCCTGCAGCAAACACAAACTAATAAGTTATGCTTCCTTTTTCGAGTTGATATCGTTACGTTAAATTTTCATGCACGTGAAATGCCATTTCCGTCGAAACCTTGGGTCATAAAGTGCAAATTGAGATGAAAATTTAAAATAAAAAAATAAAAAAAAAAATTGTATGGAATTTTCGAACGTGTACGTTGAACGTGTGCATGAAAAGTTTTATATGTTTTCAATTTTTAGGACTTTTATTTTGTATATATATTGTGATTGAATGTAAATCATTTGAACACTAGAATTTTCTCACACATTCTGAGAAGGATGCGTTCCATCAATTGGAGAGAAGAACGGTCTCAAAATGATGATTAATCAAGAAAATGTAAGCTTGAAGACCACGTAGACCAGGAATTTCAACTCTGAACTTTTGAATAAAGGATTCTTCCTGTATCTTGTCCTCTTTAACGTCTTTTCGATTTGATACTTTTGGATAATTTTCAAGGTTTTGAGACCTTTAATCCTTCGTCTTTTTTGTGATATCCTGCTTTTGATTTTCCTGCATTACGTTAAGATTATACTCTTCCCTTTAATTGACGGCGATCGGTCTAACTGCGATTTTCGAAAATTCTAGATCGTAATGTTTTACGCACTCTCTTGTCTCAAGCTTCTCAGTAGCTTCGATTTTAGTTGTCCACGCACCGTTGCAGGGATAAGTCGCGATTGCGGGAGTAATTCTACAAATTTTCATTTATTTCGAGTTAAATAGCTGTCTGTGGAACCGCCTGTCGCAGACTACGTTCCTTTTTTGGAACGCAATTGAAACTTATTGTTTTGTCCAAAAAAATTTCGAACCAAGAGTCATCACAATTGAGAAAAAGAATCCGAATATCTATTGGAAAAATGGGCGGAGAACAAGAGATATGTTGTGTCAAAATTGCATCTCGCCAAAGTGGAGTCTTGCCTTAACTAAACGAATAGTGAATGAGAAGTTGATGCTGTTGGAGAAGATATTGTACCAAACCAATATCATGAAACTCTCAGTAAGACAGCGGAATCCGATTACGGTTTCAGAATATGAGACGCCACCATCTTGGATCGGGCACTTCTGTGACAGAAATGAATATAAATAGTCTGAAATAGCTCCACAAGAGCTGTGCGAGCTCAAGCCAATGACATTTTCCAGTGTCAAAAACTTACTAATCTTTGGAAAAATTATGACAAAAACTATTTTTTGGTTAAAAAAAAACTAATAGATCATGAGAGTCTTACAAAAATTCTTACGTAGACTTGTAAAGTGGAATAAATGGAATCGCAAGATGAAGATTTATCAGAACTCCTAAAATGAAATTGGGTTGAAAGCATATTCAGCTGTTGCTTACCATATCTAGCGTTCAAAATGCTGAAAAAAATTATCATATTTACAGCAGATGGAACTGGGCATGAAGTTGTTCAGTGTAGAATGTCGAGAAAAACTTCCTCCGTTGAAAAGGATTTGATAATCCAGCTGATACAGAATCAAGGAAAATTATTGGCAAATACCCAGTGAAATCTGAAATGTACTTAAAAAACGAGGTCTGACGAGTGTGAGCAGTCTTAAAAAAACAAACAAAAGAGTTCAAAATTAAGAGCGATTGGATCAACACAACAGTTTTACCAATTGAATGACATTACTTTCTCACGGCTAGAAAAAGGATAAGGCTGTGTGTTTAGTTTCTGCAATTCACATTGTGGGTCTACTAATGAATATTCAGACAAACCTGAAAGTTTTACATATTTCAACCTGGCAAAAAGAGGTGTTGATGAGATGAATAAAAAACGCTTCATCTACTCCCGTCTGAATTTTTGAAATGTTCTAGTATGATGAATGGCGTTATGTGTGCTTATTTTAACAATAAAATTTCAAAGCTTAGTCAAATCGTTTTTAAGATAGCGTGGAGACCAGTTAGAAAGACGTCGTTTCATTCGGCTGTACCTGGTCCATATAATATTCCTTGTCTTTCTCATGGGAGTCCCTTAAAGCTGCATCTTCCTTCAATCCTGCTTTGTTTCATTCTATTGTTTATACGCCGCTCAGACCGAGCATTGTTTTGATTACTCCATGAAATCCGTCGTTGACGACGATTACAGCCAAGAAAGTTACAATTTGAACAATTTTGGCACCAGAGTGAGATGTTTTGGAGCGAAAGTCTAGTTCAAAGAGTTCAGGGTTTCATTCGAGCTCTGCGTCTCTGCTAACATTGTGTCAAGAAATGTATGATGGCTCCTTGAACTTCTAGAATGAAAGATTACTTGTCATGGAACTGGCTGAGTTCATCTTAAGCTTCAACATGTCACCATTTTCACCAGCTCCATTCATTCTCTGTGGTTTATTATCTGACAAGATGATATGATAGAAAGTAACCCAAACTTTCTTCTTTATTTCTTCTGTGGAATCTGGGTGACGACGGATTGCCAACCCATAGAATTTTATAGTTTCGTTAATTATGCACTCAGCTTACCGTCACCTTTCCAACCATTCCTATGTTACTCTTTTAAACATTACGGAGTCGTTCCCCCATTCTTTTTTCCGTATCCACTTCGCTTTCTTTTTTTTTCAAAACTGAAGATTCTCCATAAGGATCGGCATTTAAAATTCCAGCGAAATTTTTGCTACCTTCATCATTAAAACATTTGTGTAAAGCCAATTATTTCTATCTTTTCGGGACTTCCAGAATGATTCACGCCGCATTCCAGAATGATTCGCCATTTTGATGAGCTTCATACCATATTTCGTACGCTGCAGGAACTGTTACTTTTTGATCTTCCATAGATTACATCCACCACGAAAGCTGCTCATAACATCAAGAACTTTTCCGGAGTAGTTTCCGATCTAGGCAGAGACAGCGAATAGTGATGGAAAGCCTCGTTTGTTCCGTCACCTGAAACCGTTAACTCAAACCGTGGCTGCCCGGCTCCTTCGTTCAAGCTTGGCTCTTACGTGGCAGCAAATAATAACACAAAATCAAAAATTAAAGATGCAGCTGTATGAATATTCTGAGCTCCAATACCTCTGCGTATGTCAATTAGACTGCAAAAGAAGGATCTCTCCTTCGTGGTCAAAAACTTCTCTCCTTCGTTACAAAAACCAAACGGGGTTTAATTTCAAATGAGCTCTGAATCATGGGGCACAAATTCAGAATCTGCTGTCTTTCACACATGTACGATTATATTTGGTTAAAACCCAATCCTTGTTTGCGTGGTTGCGCGAAAGATACATCACTTTCGAGACAAGCTCTAGAATTTAATCAAAGAAATTTGAAGTGCTGGGCACCTCCATGTGCATACTGTCTGAGTTTTTTAGACGAAGCTGATATAAATTCACTTTCCGCTGAGTGTTGGTTTTCACGAAACTTTCGTTTTTTTTTGACCGACTGGAACAAGTGATGAATAAATCGATGTTCGAAATCGAACTAATTTATAGTATCTGGCACTTTCATGTATGCAACCGACATGTAACTAACTGGTTAATCTCGTTAGCTTCTAAATGTATCTTTATCTCTCTCTCTCTCTCTCTCTCTCTCTCTGTTTCATTCTGTACATGTTTAAGCCTCCGTGTGCATTGCATTGTTTCAGATAACAATTAGAACCATCACCATAATTTTATGACCCATTTTGTCAAGTAGTTAATAAAGTGCAAATCGCATTCAGAGTTTATTGGTTAAATTGTTTTATTATTTCACCTGTTATTAAACTGTTTTAGAAGACTTTAGTAAGCTTCCTGTTTTGGTTTCTGTACTATAGACCAGATAAGGCAGCGCCTTGTCAGGCCGTCCGTCATCTGCTATGCTACACAAAAATCATGACACCAGCTTTGGTTTATGTATAGAAAACCTTGCAAAATATTCAAAAATATTTATTAAAAATGTACCCCTCGACTGAAGTTTCGTTCGTAAAAATACCGAATGTAGTTAAGGGTAAATTCTCTAATCAATCTTAGTAATAAATCAACTACAAATCTCTAGCTACAAATTGTTCGTGTTCAAAAGTTTTTAAAGCTGACACTTTTCAAACGTCAAACTACCGCTGTCAAATTATATGACGATTCTGAGAATATGCTTACAATAATTTCTTACCTCTACATCTTGTTTTTTTTTTCTGATTTCCTAGAAAAATTTATTATATGTCCTACCTACCGCGGTCAATCAATATGACTGGTGGAACAAATATTTGACAGTTGTCTCAGAGTCAGTTTCCATTGAAAAGGATAGGTAACAATAGTATTGAGTACAGTGTCAAGTAGGGCAATTCTTAGGGATATGTTAGTGGTAACAGCATATTTTAAACTACACATAATGAAAGGACAATGAAGACGGCCTTTACTCTCATGATTGGTCAGCGTGTAGTGCATCACACTATGAAATGTAAAGCAGAAGAAGCATCTAGGATCTTGAGGACTGAGTGGGAGCTGAATGCAACAATAGAAGACGCATTCATCCTTTGCTAAATGCTCACGGTATATATGAGGCAAAAAATTTAGATACCTCAGTTCCCGGAATAAAATTTGCGGACCCGATTTTATTTGAAAACAATTAGCCGTGACGTCTTTACTGAAATTATAAAGTTTATACGATTTGATAAAAAGAGCGTTTACAATACCAATGAATTTGCTATGATATCAACAATATGGGACCGGTTTATTAAGAATTCAGAAAAATGCTATAAATCTGGTGCATATGCCGTTGATAACAGTTGTGTCTATCGAAGACTGGGTGCCTATTTACACTATATATGCTAAACAAACGAGACAAATTTGCAAGAAAGTTGTGGTTGGCTTATAACGTCAATAGTAAATATATATTAAATTTGTTTCTAAAAAATTCTTAATTTTATACACCACGTGCATGCATAAGTTTTTTCTGGTTTTACAGAGAGATGGCACCAGCGAAAAGTACGTAGCGTATTAATTTGACACATACGCTATTTCTATCGTCTGACATTTAGCTGCAAGCACCCACACAGTTTGAGTCTGCAGACACAATAGCATGCTTGCTTTATCGTGTTGATCAAATAACAGACAAGCGTGTTTGTTCTATTGTTCGAATTTTGTCCCTGAAAAAGAGTATTCGCTGCGCGTATTGCTTTTTCTTTTTAACCAAAAGAAAAAAGCAATTGAAAGTCGTATTTTTTTTTTGTAAATACATACGGTAGATACGCTTCATTAAGTAGGATATGCGAGGCATGGTTTTGACAATCCAAAAGTGGTAATTGCAATATGAAAGACAGTGAACGCTCTGGTATATCACAAAAATGCGAAAAGCAGGAATCGCAGAAGTTATTTGATGGTGTCCCAACTCAAACTCAACGGCAATCAGCAGAAGCATTAGATGTGCCACAGGAAGCAATCAGCAGCTGTTTATGAGCAATGGGAAAGATCAATGAAGTAAATAAATGGGTCCTACACGATTTGAATAAACGTCAAATGAAAAATCGCTGGGTCACTTGTTAAATGAAGCACTGGCGCCAACTAAAGAACCCATTTTTGTATTGAAAAAATGAATTTACTTTGCAAGCTCGAAATAGAAAGACACAATGAAATCGCTTCGATGGGAGATCCTTTTGCATCTGCTGCACTCCCCAGACTTGAGATTGCAAAATTTTTTCGGAGTCCGACGAGCGTTTGCTACTACAAATTATCGAGAAAAATCCACATAATAAAACGTCAAATTTAATATCAGAGGAAAAATGTACCTTCGGAAAACAGTCAATTCCAAAACGGTGTAAATAATACTAAGAAAGCCTGTGTACGCCGGCCGAGTACCTTGAGAAAAAGCCATTTGTAGGCTACGCCAACATACTGAATTGAATCGAGTTTGCCAGAAACATGGATCGTGCAGATTTTTCTTTCTGCGAAAAATTTATGGCTACTGATGATAGTAAATTCACCTTTTTTCAATCAGATGAGCAATCACATGTCTGGCTAACGATGGGCGCAAGCTAATAATGGGCTCAAGAAGGACAACCTCCGTTCAACAATTCAACACGGATTTGGTGCAATAATGGTATACGATGCAATATCCGCTGCTGGACCGGGTAGTTTGCATATAATGGAAAGAAATGTGGAGAAAACATTTCACTTGAATCTCTTAAAAGCAAATGTAAAAAACAGCGTCCAAAAACTTGAAATAGAAGAAGCTTTCATTTAATCAGGATAACGACACGAAGCACCAAGCTCAAGTATAGTGCAGTTGGTCGCTCTACCATTGTCCTCAGGAGCTTCACACCCTACTACAGTCACCTAATTTTACTGTTACCGAGGACGTTCGGAGTTTGCAGACATAAGTGATAAAATTCAGGTGGGAGAAGCCTGGAAAGAAGAGTGAAGCAAAAATTCGAAATCCGGTTGTCCAAAATTTGTGGATTCGATGTTAAATCGCATGAAAGCGATCATACAACAAAAAGGGGCTCCCAACCAAATATTGAAAACAATTAATTTTTTTCCTAACCTCAAACTTCCATTTTAACTTTGAAGCTGAAGTACTACAGTCGTAGTCATGGAACTGCATAACCTATGATTGTTATCTTTTTCATCCTAAATGTGTAATCAAATAGGCAGATTGTGTTTGCTTACCTACTAGTATTAGATACAAATGGATTCAGTGAGTTATAGTTTAGTTCTCTCCAGAGTACCGAATATTAAGCACGTTTTTCTTATCACTATGTCAAATAGACCGAGTTTTAAACAAACATCTAATGAGGAAAAAATAAAAAAATTACGTTTACTGAAGCGGGGCGTTCTTCGTGTGAGATAGCAAGAAGGATGTGGTGCAGCCAATAACTTAATGAAAATAATAAAAAAAAAGTTTCTATCTAAAAGGGATCTACAGAGCGAAAGCAAGGAACTGGAAGAAGAATGAAGACAGATCAGCATTTACATCGCATAATAAGGAGATTATCCTTGGAAAATTGCTTCTTATCTGCTAAAGGAACATTTGGAGATCTAGCAGATAGCAATTAGGCAGAAGTAAGTCGAGAAACAGTTGGCAGAAGATTGAGAGAACAAGGTTTATTGGCGAGAAAACCAGCCAAAAAAACATTTCTTAACAAAATTATGAAACAATCTCGCCTAAATTGGGCACAGAATTTTCAAAATTGGACATCTGTGATGAACATTGGACATCTGGAATGTAATCTTTTCAGATCTGAGTAAATTGAAACATCTCCTTCATTGACAATACAGTAAGACGTTGGCCAAATGAAAGATTTGAAGAACCCTTAATTATAAAAACAGTGAAACGTCCGATAACTTTGATGGTCTGGGAATGTTTCTCCTACTAGCGAACTGGCTAAATACACTTCAAAGATAGGACGGTGAATGCAGAGAAATCTTTAAAAACTGTTGGAAGAGGGTTTAATTCCTTCTATGAATTCCGATCTTACACACTGCGCAGACTTCATTTTTTAAGATGATTCTGCTCCATCCCATAGAGACAAATTGGTAAGTTACAATTATTACTTATTTATTTAAAAAAAAAAAACAAAACGCTGGAAGATACATTATCTTCTATTGCCTAAGGAATTGTGTTTTTGGGTAGGAAACGTACTTTCTAACAGAAAACGAGAACTCCACGCTGTTTTGACCAAGCAGTAGTCCTAATTGAAACTCCATTGAAAACTAGTGCATGATCTTAAAAACAAAAATAATATAACAATGCCTTAGTATAAAAATAAGCTGAAACAGGCAATCGAAATGGTGTGAAATGAGGAGAATAGTGACGAAATCATAAAAAAATTGATTGACTCAATGCCAAACAGGATTGCTTTAATTCTCATGGCTGATAACGGTTTGACGATATATCAGGTTATATTAATATGTCAATAAATATACTTTTAATGTTCTATACAATTTTTTCCAAGCAAATTTATATAAGTTTGGAAAGAACAATTTTTTTCTTAAATTCTTTGATACGTTTCCCGTTTTGTAGGCGGCATAAAAAAATAAAAACAACGGAGACTAGTACTAAGACCTATATAATTAGATTTATGAATTCTCTAAGATTAAGTTAAATAATATTAGAAAAAAAGTGTGAGTAACAATAAAAAAAGTCTCGTTAAAAATAAGGAAAACAGTCCCAGTAAAAGTCTCTCCATTAAATTCTCGGAACGCTTACCACAAATTTTCCATCAATACAATTTACATGTTTGTTGTGAACAACTAGCTATAAGAAGGAGAAAATATAAACCTAAATAAGGAAGAAAGAAAAGTGAGTAAAGTATAAACTAAATATTGAAGAAAGAAATAGTAAGATAAAGTGTAACAAAGGGAATTAAAGAAATAGAGAAGAAAATTAGAAGAAAAGTAAATAAAGAAAGAAAAGTGAGTACCAAGACAACGTAAATAGAGAAGAAAGAAAACTGAGAAGAAAGATAGCGTAAATTAGGACGAGAAGAAAAGTGAATAAAGTATAAAGACAAGAAAAAGTGTAAGCAAGAAAAACGGACCATTACTTTCAGTACAATTGTAATACTTTTTATTATTCTGATCCGCGGATGACTGAACATGAATGGTGCCTGTTGGTGTCTAATAGATTACACAAGTCATCAAAAAAAAAAAACTTTTTTTGGTTTGTTATTAAATTAATATTTTCCGATTGTCTACAACTAAAAGTAACCACAGTCTCCATTTATAACAAATAAAGTTTGCTTTTGTACATTTTACAATGAAAAATAAATATTTTAAGATTTTGACAGAACGTTTGAGGAACAACGATTTTAACACGCAAGAGGCGCGATTGCGGGGGGATTACGGGCGTGCAGCGGAGAGCGTCGGGTAGTCTGGGCAGTATGCGTACGAGCATTGCCGAGAAACGACGCCATTTGTGTTGCACGGAGTCCAAAATGGCTTCCAAAATCTGTAAAAATAACGTAAACTCTTTTTGTTACATTTGTGGCGAATTCATTAAAGTAAGGGCTTAAAAAACTTAGTCTTTCGACAAATATAAGACTTTGTGAAGCTTACAAAGCTTATTTTAATCTTACTATTCGAAGTCAAGACAAAATATGGGCCCCTAAATTCTCGTGTGATAACTGCAAAAACACATTAGAAGGTAAGAAAGTACATCATAACTTTCAAGGATACTAATTGTAAAAAAAATTGCGAAACGCAACGAGTTTGCAAGAAACGTGTATATTTATATATGTATGTTATTTTTTTCAGCTTGGTATCGAGTAGAAAAAAAATGTATGAAGTTCGCAGTACCAAGAATCATAATCAATGATTGCTACTTTTGTGTTGTTGATCCACGCAAGCGTCGGGTTGGCAAACATGCCAAGAAGATTAAGTACACAGATCTACCATCAACAACCGCTCCAGTACCCCACAGTGAACATTTTCCTGTGCCTTCCTGTTCAAAACCGAAGGAACAGTTGCCGCTATCACAAATGTCTAGTTGTAGCGAATCCAGCGAATTTTTACCCGAATCAGCATCTGTTGAACCACATCTTAAAAATTCAGAAAAGTTTAATGACTTAGTAAAAGACTTAAACCTACCTAAACTTAAAGCAGAAATATTAGCTTCCTGGCGATAACAGTGGAATTGGCTCAAGAAGGATGTTAATATAAGTGATCAAAGAAAGCGTCATGAAATATTTTCTGGATTTTTTACAAAGGAAGGCGGACTTTGTTATTGCAATAATGTGAAAGGTTTATTTGTAGCAATCGGAATCCCCTGCGTTCCTTCTGAGTGGCGTCTTTTCATCGACAGCTCTACAAAAAGTTTAAAAGCAGTCCTCATTCATAATGGAAATAAATTTCCATCTCTACCTCTGGCTCATTCTGTAATGCTAAAAGAAAATTACGAAAGCGTTAAAATGGTGCTTCAAACTTTAAAGTATGAAGAGTATGCCTGGCCAGTGATAGGGGACTTGAAGATGGTGGGTTTTCTGGTGGGAATGCAAGGCGGATACACGAAATATCCATGCTATCTTTGCTTATGGGATAGTAGAGCCGACACACTTCACTACAAGCAGAAATCATGGCCTAAACGGATCGAATTTCAGATAGGAAAACACAATGTCAAGAATGAACCCATTGTGAAGGCCGATGATATTTTGATGCCCCCGTTGCATATAAAATTAGGCCTTATGAAACAATTTGTGAAGGCTCTTCGTCAAGACTCTCCAGCCTTTGAATACTTAAAGAGTTTTTTCCCTAAATTGTCAGAGGCTAAGGTTAAAGCTGGTATTTTCGTCGGTCCACAAATTAAGAAAATAATGGCCAGTGAAGAATTCCCAGAGTTACTGAACGCCCACGAAAAACAAGCGTGGCTCAGCCTTAAAGCAGTGATTCATGGCTTTCTTGGCAATAAGAAAGCCAGAAATTATGAAGAGCTTATTTCTAACATACTTGATAATTTCAAACTCATGGGTCGCAGAGTGTCCCTTAAAGTGCATATGCTACATGCTCACTTAGACCAGTTTAAAGATAACTTGGGAGCATATTCAGAAGAGCAAGGAGAACGCTTTCATCAAGACGTGATGAACTTTGAACAGCGTTATCAAGGACAATACAATGAGAACATGATGGGTGACTATATTTGTAGTTTAATACGAGAAAGTTCTTACTTACACAAAAGAAAAACCAAAAATGTTCTTTTTTAAAGCTTTTTTCTGTTTATTTAGATATTTACCTTTATTGTTCTTTCTAAATAAAAGTGATTAACATATAAATTAAAGTTCTTTTTCTTACTTTTGAATTCTACTGAATTAAAAAATTTAGATTTTCTGAAAATTTGAAATTTCGTTCTGGTTGCTACAAAAGCAAACTTTATTAGATAAAAGTATTTTTTCCTTGTTTAGTTAGATATAATTAATCAAAACCGTGTTTACTTGTGTTATCGAAGTACCATGACTGCACTAGAAGACACTTGGATGAATATAAATTTGCGCGCTGTCATTTGCACATCAAAGGACGACATCGTTTCCGGCGGATACAAAGTTAAGGATATCGCGAAAGAAGACACTCACGCACAATCCCGAAATCGAGCTGGGATAAAAACTTGTGTTGGAAGCAGCATAGTTGGTCGGAATCAATGCAGCAGGACTTATTCATATAAATGCTTATATGTTTATCAAGTTTATATGTATATATTTACATTTGTGTTTAGTAAGTAATATTTTTAGTAAGAAATAGAAAGATTTTTCTGTATGTGTGATATGCAAGGATCAGGGCTTTCTTAATGCCGTAGGCCCCCGCGGCCGCCATTATGCGGGCTTTGTATTTTCAACTAATACCTGTCTTTCTCACCTAATTCCTTCTATCGGTTACCCCAATTATTATTATTTTTTATCACTGTATTTTTCGTTATTTCGTAACATCCTTGTTTACACTAAAAATAGTATTTATCATTTTATGAATGTTGATTATTTTGTTGGATTTAACTTAACTTATGTATAAACCTTAACAGTTAAATTAAAAAAGGGAATTAGTTATAAAATTAAATCCGTTCCTTAGGCTTAAAACACTTAAAAAAACTCAGTACTCAAGGTGTTAATAGAACTAAAATTCAACATATTAAAAAATTAATAATTGACAATTCGGGAAAATTTAATAATTACAGATGGAAATTTTTCAAAATCAAAGCCCTTTAATGTTCTATAGCAGTAATTTTTATTGATAAATTATAAAATCCCTAAAGTTTCGACTGTGTGTTGGCCATGCAATGTTACATCCAAACAAAACATCAAACGTAAATTTAGGCCTCGTTGGAAACGAACGAAGAGGAGCACCAAGAAAATTCCAAGCATGCCTGAACAACTCAAGCTAAGAGGTGAACTAGCGGATGCAAAGCGTTGACCAAATGGTTGCTTGTCGATTGGATGCATTCGAAGCTTCCAAGATGAGCTGGACGGGGGTGTAAGAAAAGTACATTCTTGAAGACTCCTCGCTAGCAACTACAAAAACAACAAAAAACAACAACCAGAAGTGAATAATGCCTCGTTGGTGATTTCTACATATGCCTACTCATATGAACGTACGTACGTACTATTGCTCACCACCGGCACCAGCGACTTGGTAGATACCGCGAATAACACTAATGGGCCGCTTGCTCCCGCATTCAATTCAGTTGATTTCTTGGCGTTGGAACGTATGTAAGGTGTGACGGAGTATCTTTCGCTTTTTACCTGGTGAATGCACGCAGGTGACCCCGCGATCTATCTGCAGTGGACAATTTGTTATCACAAACCGCGAGTTATCTCATACGTGCGTTGTTATCTATTGTCGAGAATTTACACAGGTGACCCGGAAAATTGATGGTTGTGCCCCTTTTAGGACTCGTACGTTGTGAGTCATATGCATTTGTGAAGTGAAAAAAAAAAATCTAAGAAAATTCAAAAGAAAAAGATTTATTACTGCCGAATTCGAGTGACCAAGTGCTAACAGTGATCGACTGGGAAAATCCCAAAACCAAGGAAGCTTTCGAGGCTGGAGCAAAACCTCAAACTCCTGACCGGATTGGATTGGATTAATTTACGTTTGCTTTGTTTTGCGGTGGAGCTAAGACAAGGCTTTTCTTTCAATCATGGGTAATTTGATATTTAATGCTTGTTGCAATTCTCCTTTTTCTTTCGATACGATTCTGATTCTCGTTTCATTTTGCAAGAGTCGGTGGATTCCAGTGGTCACCTACTTTATACTGGTTTCGCAAAACTGGGCGCCACTCTTCTACCATCGTCTTTTCGTCTTTAGGTTGGCGGTTGCCAAGTGCAATTGTCTTCGCATGTTGCATAGTGCACTAGTCACTGCAACTCTAAGAAAGTGATATTGCACTTAATGCGCGGAGTTTCTGATCTCGGTTAGATGTTGTTGAAATCGAAAACGGGTTAAAGGAGTTGCAATTCAGAGTTATAGATAAAACTTGAAATTAAAAACAAAAATTGAAGGAATTCCATTTTTCCTCCTGGAATCCTGGAACGACTAATGTGGGTTCAAGTTTTTTTATTTTATCAAAATGTATTACCTCCATTTCGGTAGTTACCTGCACCTTATTAATTACTCAAATCCTCCTGCAAGCTGAAGAATAATAATTATCTAAGTTGAAGTTCAAACAAAACAATGCCATCCAAATTATCTTGATAACGCGCTCATACAAACTATGTAAAAGTATGCATGACGACATTGTTTCTTAGTCGCGATGTTTACCAAGAATTCTGGAATTTTCATATGAGCTTATCATGAACTTTATCATAATAAAACCATCGCCCGACACACAAACGAGTTCAGTTTGCTTCTCACTGTTTTTATTTGTAACAAATGATATATTTTGATTACTTTGTTGGAATTTCTCACTAAATTCCAGCGAAATCTACAACTTTCCTCGTTTTGCCGGGAAACTTGATGGTATTGAGATTTGATTTATCAGCAAAACCTTGTTTACAACTTTTTCTCGTATTAGATTGCAAACAAGATTTACACCGTGGTTTCACAAGGATGTATTCAAGTTAAAGTCAACGATTAACTTGTCTTAAAGTTGTCAAGGTGCGTTTCGAATGGATAAAACTATTTTCATAACAGCAGCAACAATCTTTTTCCTTTCTTCTACGAATCCAATTTGTTTTATTATGGTTTTTAATATTTTCTTATTCTTTTGGTAGAGCAAATTACATGGTCTAAAGTGAAAGTCTAACGTCGAAATGGGACGGGTAAGGCTATCAGGCAAACAAGGCATATTTCGATAATTTTTTTTGAGACATTAATAATGTTGATTGTATTATTTTAAAAGTTTTTTCGGTTTCGAAATAAAAAATATTATTTGAGCTTATCTCATTGAATTCTATCCCATAATTGGTCACGATTATTATCTTCACTCTCATTAAGAACTTTTCTCCAACGGTCTGGAGCCTTTTGTAACGTTCGATTGTAGAAATCTTCCTGCATACATTGGAACAAGTTTGTAAGTCCTGTACCAGGAACTTCTTCAGCTTTGTTTTACTTTCTCTACATGTACTTGACCAGAGACCGAAACAGGCGATAATCCGTTGAAGCCACCCCGGGAGAATATGGTGGGTAGGGTAAAAGTTCTCAGCCAGACTCTAATATTTTCCGCGGGGTAACTACAACTGTCTACGGTCTCGCATTGTCGCCGTAAAATATGAGTTCACGACAATTGGCTTGAATTTCTTCTTGAAGTCGTTCAAATTATATAGTACAAGTCCTCATTCAAGGTTTAATTTCGTCCTAGAAGCACTCAATCAAGGACACCTGGAGAATCCCAGCAAACAGATGGTAAGATCTTTCGTGGCATAAGACTCGTTTTAAGTGGGTGCTGGTAATTCACTTTATTTGCCAACTGTCAGGAGCCGTTTCACGCCACTTTGCAGGACCTACGTTTCATCTCCAGTAGCCAACCATCGGGGAAATCCTTCATCAGTTGGACTTTGTCTTCTTTATTTCTCTGCGAAAATGTGTACGACCTCCAAGTATCAAACTTTATCACATATCCTTCCGCATAAGCTTTTCTATCTATAGTGATTCGATAGCATAAACTTCTCCATAAGCTTTTCTATCTATAGTGGTTCAGTAGACCTGGAACCTCCCCAGTTATTCTGCGATGGATATCTTACCATCTTTTTGTATGACGTCCAATAGATCACCATTTGTCAACCCCTTAGGCTGGCCTAATCTTGACTGATCTTCAAAGTGTCGTTCTCCATAGCGAAAACTGCTATAACCTCTGATGATATGTTTCTTCCGATAAGCCTCTGCTACGCGGTTTCCAGGTCATCGTTATAAACAATGTCCATTCTGCAATTTATCGGCTTTCCTTTTCTTTTTCTGCAGACGGAATTGCAGTGTTGACCATGAAATATACAAAGACAGCAGAAGATTTCTTCGAGATTGACAAACAATCCTTAAACTTCATCATACAAAGATGAATCGAAACCCTCTTATGGACTTTTTAGGTAAAACTTCTCATGACATGCTCGGTCTGTTTTCACGTTTTGTCCATAAATGCTGCCTCGGTG
The DNA here is from genome assembly GCA_954870665.1 of Stratiomys singularior. Taxonomy (NCBI): domain Eukaryota; kingdom Metazoa; phylum Arthropoda; class Insecta; order Diptera; family Stratiomyidae; genus Stratiomys; species Stratiomys singularior. The sequence continues at coordinate 25,879,251 of OX940878.1, read as the reverse complement.
TTCGAGGTTCATTCCCACGAGCCTCGAACACCGATAAAACTCGTACAGTAAGGACTGTCTAATTGCACTTTATTTGCTTTAATGTTTTACTTTTCACTTTAACTTGAAAACTTCTCATGAAAACGCAACAATGAATTCTTTTCACAGTCGTTGTAATGAGACTTCCAATATGCTATCTGCTGCCAAACTAGAATTCAAGTCAAATCAAGTCCGTTTGGAAAACCCGAAAAGAAAAATCTTTTCATACACCCAGTAGCATAACTTCTGAAGTATCTTTGGAAAAATTATCAATTGAAGTTATTAATAAATATGTCTGTGACAGCCCAACTTTAGAAATGCACCAAAGAAGAAGTTGTTATTAGGTGCACTCTATAACTCGATACCCTACGATCTGAAAGAACAATCGAAATTCGTTTAAAACGTCATATGTTTCCTTATAAGGAGTTTTTTTCTATTTTTCATTTTGGGAAGCGTTTGGAAATGGAAAACACGTTTTCGCCAAAAAATGTCGGTAAATTTCTTATCATAAAATAGAAAAAATTGGTAAAAACAAACATCCTCCACTTACCTGGTGATATATATCCAGATATAATGTTCAGTATTTCAAATGCATCGGTCAAGCAGACTTTGAGTTATGATGTTTTAAAATGTCAAAAATGACATCCGCGAGCAAATCAATTTAAAATACTCAAACACTTACTTTTTTGAACTCAAACATGCAAAGTTTAGGTATTTGGAATTTGTATCGTTGCAAACGCAAAAACCTCATATTTTTCAATTTCAGAAGTTTTTGGTAGATCAATTTTTCCATTTTCACTTACAACATTGTAAGTGATTTATACCCTTGCTAAGCGTCCCGGCCTGTAAGTTGGCACCTGACGAGAAACGACAGGGACGCGTGTTCGAAACCAGCTTGAGCTCTTTCCACCTTTCTCAATACTCACATTTTTCATTTTACTGAATTCAAAGACTTATATATTGTCAGCTGCATCAAAATTATGAAAAATTATCAAATTACTTTCCTTTTTTTGAAATTTTCCCATCCATTTTCCTTTTAAATTTCCTTTAAAAATATCCTAAAATTTTGAAAAACTAGAAAAAGTCGGGACTGTAACGTTTCAAACAATCCAAACTTTAAAATGCTATAGAATGATCATAAATAAAAGGATGCAGTGAAAAACTGTCAATCAGGATGTCCAGTACATCTTTTTGCTCTTGCCTATGTTGGATTCTACCCTCCTTATTTGAGGGAAGAAGTATTGTTAGAACTACTACATGCTTACTGCTCTAGTTATACGTAGTTCCTCAGATGCATGCGCCCTTTCGTGAGCATTTGGACCTGTAGAGATGCACATTTCAGTCAAGAAGGATAAAAAAGCAAAAGAGTCTTCATCAAAAGTACATGCTGCTACTTTTGCTGCAATTTAACAACAATCGCAGTACCGCTCACTGATTCTGGAAAGATTTTGCTATTAAGTTCATTGAGATCCTGTTGCTATCCTGTGTGGAACCTCTAAGACACTGCTCCAAAACTGGGTCCTTGTCAAATCTTTGTAGATTAGCTTGATGGTTCCTCTACCATCTGTAGGAAGAGCACTGGAGCTATGTTTAAATGAACTCGAAACGTTTCAGCAGCCGCTTTCTGCCATTCAGGCAAAAGTCCTCATCGCTTTGGCTTTTGTCGTGATGTGCTCTCCTCTGTCGAGCAATAGTGATACGTCAAAAAAATCGCCTCTCAATTTTTTTACACAATCACGGGTGCGTCGGAAGACCAGTCCATAATACAGATTACAGAAATTACCAGAGAGACTTTTCCTTTTTATTTGTTTTCCCTGTTTTAGTTTCATCATCGACCAAAGCTGTTTTTTTTACTAGTTTACGTAAACAAGTACCCACTTTTTTTTGCGAATGTCCTAATCACTTTTTCGTTTATTGATGAGGTCTTTACAATATGGCTTAGCATTTAGCATTTAGCATAGCAGTTATCGAATCGTCATCTTCCAGGTAATTTTGAACATCCCTTTCTACTTCCATGTTGCCTAATGGACCACCATCATTTGCTTTAAAGTTTTCTTTGTTGACGTTTTCTTCGTTCTATTCCTGAATTTGTCGGTATCTAGTTTATGTTCCGTGGTTGTGCACAAGTGGAAGTATGAACCATTTGACAAAACCATATCGATCTTATGTAGTTATATGTTATAGCTTGATTTTGATAAAAAATACTCCATCGAACTGCAATATTTATTATATTCAGTTAAGCCTAGGCGCGACAGACGCGTGACAAAATCCAAAAGATGATTCACTTGATAATACGATTGCCTTAATCCTTCTCCCACACTTTCACTAGGTAAAACATACCGAAGCTCCTTGCATTTTTCACAAGAAACATTAATTTTGAAGACTAAGCCTTCCGTTTTGTATGAGCGAAACGACATTTTCCTATCTCAATAAAAAAAACGCGCCAGGAATCTCAATACAATTGAATCTATGAAAAGGCAATCTATAATTCTGAAATGTTTCTCTCAATTTTGCTCTACACTTTCCATAGTACTGAGTTTATATTTTTAAGCACTGCCCTGGACGCTTGCCCGTCGTCATTTCTGCGTTTTGAGAAAGTTCTTTTTTCTCGATCAACCCCTAAATATCTCCACTTTTTGTTGGTCTTGACACTTTTTTTGCTGTCATTTTCGAATAAATTAATTTATCATGACATCACAATAAGCGAGCAGTGAAAAAACAGTTATAAAAGAACGAACACAAACAAAACTTAACGGTAAACTATGATAAATATTAAGAGTCTCTGTGCGCTACCACTCGGCAGAAATTGTGCCTGTAAACTGATTCACATGCCGGAAACACACAATGAGTACAAGGTCAGGTTCAAGACATTCAAAGACTCATTACAGGAGAAAGGAATTTGGATATTACAAAGGGATTTGAGACAGCTGACAAGTGAGCGAGTCGCGTAGTGCACAGGCAGATGTAAAAATTGAACATGAGTGCTTGTCACGTGTAACTCTGTATCTCCGTTAGTTTTGCTCTGATTTACTTGGCATTTTGACACAACACGTTCGATATATCATACGTTAAAAAAAACAAGAAAGTTTGAAAAGGTGTTTTAGAAAACATAACATTCAAATATATTGTTTTTTACATTAAAAAAAACGCAAAAATAAAAGAAAAACTAACCTGTTTTTGATTTCTTTGTTGACAATGTCGCTGAAGAATAACGAACAATTACGGTCGAAAGTCGACTTCGAAAATTTGAACATAAATATAAACGCAAAATTCAAAGGAAAACCAACTCACCGTCCCAAAATGTTAGTGTAAATGCAAATGAGCCATATTTAATATGTCATAGTCTACTTAATGATTATATCAGATGCCTTAAATATCCTTAAGTTCAAACTGATCCTTTAGGTTAAAGACTTCAACAAGGGAACCGTACGGATCACTTTGTCAATAAACCGAGATGTATGTACTTCCCTCGGATTATTTGCAAAGTTGTGATGAATTGGCAGGCTTTTTGGAAAATAAGGTCTTACAATTATGGTCCCTGAAATACCTGACCCCACAAAGAGAAAACAAAAATTTTGAGAAGAAAAATGGTTTTTATTTTCAACATAATCTTCTGGCAGCTCTGTACAACATTATTTCATGTTAGGAAAATATTTGTCAACTGGGCCATTTATTCCAGTTTGTGGACAGAAAGTATTCCGAGTTCATCAATTTTGGCATTTGCAATAACTGTGACATAGTATACAATAATTTGTGAGCTAGTGCATTGTCGTGGTGAAACAACAGCGTCTTCTCAGCCAAACATGGCGGTTTTCGTTTAATTAGCCAAGGAAAAGCACACACATCTCAAAACGTTCTCTATTCATGGTTGTCAAACAAATACTAAACAACCTGGAATCTTCAATTTCGACCAGTCCACGGTCTCTAGGTCAGGCCGGGTATTAATGAGATCAATGTCATACATCCTGATACATCATACACCCCCATGAAAGTTAAAGCTCCGGGACCAGACGGCATTCCAGCCAAGGTAAGACGACAAGTTTCGTGCTGATCAGCAAAGGGAAGGGGAAGGGTCGCTGTCAGCATACCGGCCATTATGCATGCTAGATACGGCCGGGAAAGTGCTCGAGCAACTAATAAGGGGAAGACTCATTGATGTTATCCATGCAGATAGGGACCTTTCTCCAAGGCAGTAGGGTTTCAGAACGGGGCGTTCCACTATAGATGTAGTCGCGGAGGTAGTGACTGCGGTCCAATAGGCGGAGGAACGCAGTCGCTCCGATCAACTCCGCTTGATGGACGGATAATCTGAAAGCCCTGGAAAACTTATTCCAAGTACCAGAATATCTGATGCGGATAGTTCTAAATTACCTGAAGGTTCGCAGCCTGATCTTCTAGACGGCGCAAGGTCGATGGAGTATGCAAGTCACATCAGGCGTGGCCCAAGGCTCCATTCTCGGTCCGGATTTATGGAATGTCTCCTACGACGGACTGCTCAGACTTGTACTGCTGGAGTAGTAACGACTGATCGGCTATGCAGATGATGTTGCGGCACTAGTTGCTGGGCGCACAGTCGGACAAGCGCAATTGAGGCTAAACGTGCCAATGCGACGGGTAAGGAGCTGGGTGACCACTCATGGGCTTAACCTAGCGTTAGAAAAAATTGAAGTGGTCTTCTTGGCCAAGAAGAAGATCCCTAAAGTAAGAATGGTCCAAGTTGGGGATATATTAGTAGAGTCGAAACTATCAATTAAATATCTGGGCTTGCTGATAAACTCTAAGCTGAGTTTCTCGGAGCATTTCAAGGCAACGGCTAACAAGGCCGCAACAGGGGTCTCCGTAATTAGTCGGCTTATGAGTGTCGTACAATCTACGCTTTTATATGGAGCAGAGATATAGAGTGAAGTTCTCAACAAGGAACTGCACCGAAAACGGCTGGCACAGCTGCCGAGAAGAGATGCTCTGCGGATTGCATCAGCATACCGGACAGCCTCTGAGTCAGTGGTTTTGGTAATTACAGGGGTGATACCCATTGCTCCCGTCGCTAGAGGGCGTCAAAGTATCTTCCTCTGAAGGCATGAGGGTAACAAAGAAAACGTTGCTCGCTATGAAAGACAACAATCTTAGGAACGTGAGCTAGAAGGAAGATGGACTGCGCGGCTCATCAACGATTTGAGATCGTGGCTCAGTCGAATGCATGGTGAGACACTTGATCCAGCTACTGAGCGGACACGGTTGTTTTCAGTCCTACCTGCACAAGATTGGTATGTCACAGTCTTCAGATCGCATTTCTGCATTGGGGAGAAGGATGACGCCTGGCATACTTTCTTTTCGTGCAGAAGATGGGATAAACAGCGCGGTGATCTTGCCGAAAAAGTGGGAGAGGTCCGTCCAGATAGCCTAAACTCAGTTGAAAAATGGAACCAGATGGTACATTACGCTCGGACTATGAGGGAATAATTACTAAGCCACTACAGGATTTTGGAGCTTCGGATGTAATTAGTCTATACTGCATGCATGCATAGGACAGCATGAGATGGATATCTCAACTCTTTCTTTCTATGCTAAGTTTCTCACCAAAACCGGTGCGGTGAGCGACGAAGGCAACAAAAGGTTAAAAAACGGATATCAAGGAAAATATTCGCCGAAAATGGCGACAGATTTTTGAGGGACAACAAAACGAGGTCTCCCATCTCGTGTTACACGAGACAGATAAAATGACCAAGAAAATTTCAGAATAAACTTCCAAAAATGATTTCCGACAAAAAGGGTCGCATTTCATTCTTTGGTTAAATTTTTTTAAAACATCTTTTTTGATCACTTTTTTAGCTTAAATGCGAGCTTAATTTTTTTTTTGTCACACAAGTCTTGACTAATCTTTAGCTGAGTTATAAAAAACAAGTTTCATTAATAAACAAGAATATTAAAAATATTTATTTTCTGGAATTATATCCAAAAAATCATTTTTTGCATTCTGTTTTGTGTTATTTATCAAAGATAGCTTTTAGATAGATTCATCAATTTGATCTAAAATTTGGCCATTTTTTCAAATTAATCAATTCGAAAATGCCATAAAAGCACATTAAAAAATCATATACAAAAATCAATTAATGATAAAGATAATAAATACAAAAAAAAAGCACTTAACATGCCAAAATTAATTAATTTATAAAAATTTATTAGTATAAAAAATTAAGTTAAAAAGTACAGTTTCAGTTTAAAGAAAGTGCATTTACGCTTTGTTTATAACTTGCTGCAAGCGAGATGAGTCCTGAATAAAAGCCAACTAGTAAAAAAGAACGGTTTGGCAACGCCAAAAGGATAATAGCCAGTGGATAGAGAAGTTAATGAATCAATGCGAGTTCACCATTGTCGTGTTATTTACGGCCATTTGAGCTCGTTTTGGTACTAAATCTGATTTCACGCAGAAAATGACTCGCTTTTATATTTAGTACTTTATTTCGATGTTCATTTCCAGTTTGGCCAGTAAATTCAGCAATGCAAATAAGTGTTTATGAAAAAAATGACATAAATTCGCTGTTAAATAAATCCGAGTTCTAAGAATGCAATCCATTTGTTCGCGGAATGGGACGCTTGCGACATAATAAGAAACCATCAGCGTTTTTATGGTCTTAAAATAAAACGACCCATAAATATTCAATAGCAGCCGTAAATAACACATTCCAAGATGGAAGCATAGCTAGCAATGAATTGTTGATATTTTGTCAATCCGAAAATAGCCAAGCATATAAATTTTATATTCGAAAGTGCACTAGGAAATCCATAAAAGCTTTGCTAGTTTCTTGGCAAGGAACTCTAATTTTCACGGTTTTTCTTACTTCTCGCGATCGTTCCACTCATTGACAATCGATTCTGTCGGGTAGTGGAAAATCATTTTAAAAACGACAAAGAACGGAGTAAAAACCACTTAAATGTCAGCAACAAATTGGACGGAAGCTTCCCGCTCGTCCGTCCACCAAAGCAAAAAGATGTCCATCCTGGCTGCAACGATTGAAATAACTTAAACATTCGTTCTTTGTTCGACTACCAAATCAAATTGAGAGTCGAGTGGAAAGCGGAAAAGACTGAAAAACGTGTAACGAGCCACGTGAAATGAACGGTGAACGGATAAAATAGTTTTCCCGAATAAATTGAAACAACGTTGCTTCATTAAAGATTTTCAACTGGTTTTCCCTTTTGTAATTTCGTGTATTTCCCATCCAAATGAATGTGATTCGATCGTATCGGGAGGGTTGAATGATGAACTTTCATTTGTCTGTTTATTTCGGGCGACTTTTCTCTGTTTCCTTCCGCATTAGCCGAACAGTTGCTGCTCAGGACAGACAATGGGGAAGCTGAAGCGATTTTGTTGCACGAAAAACTGATTGCGGGTCTCGAGTTAATAGTTTCAATATTTTAAGGGTTAAGTGCTTGGGTTTAGTGGGTCGGCGAAATTAAAGAAACGCGAGAAGGATGTCTTTCATTTCGAGCATTTATCCTTCGAGCTGCTTCCAAGCCTGTTCGTTATTAGACTCTGCTACACAAACACCACCGAGTCTTCCTTCAACTTGCACCGTTTGAAAGAAATTACCTGAAATACAAATAAAAGCGCAAACACACACAGGACTCTGCTCTGGTTCCAACAAATGCAACTCTCGTTCGAACAACCCTCAAAGCAAATAAAAGGAAAATTTCCAAACACATTCGCTCGAATCGCACAGAAGTATATTATTTTCGTTTTCACCAGTGTCCTTGCTGTGTGTCAGATCCCATCCTAGCGGATGTTGATGAAGAGTTCAAATGGAACGATGTTGCTTCCATGTCCCTAAGTACTCATTCGCATGTTTAATGGAAGGTAATAATCATGGCGACAATGTGTGCTGGTGCAGCGACTTGGCCTCAAGTCTCAAACATTGCGATCTTTGCTTGGTGGCGCGCATATCCCGTAAGGGTTGTTTTACAGGAGCTTCGGCAACAATAGCGCTATGAAATTGTGTTATCCACCCGTTCTGCAAATACGAGAACACGAAAACTCTCTTTAACTAATAATGTTGCAGCACAGCGCTTCATAGCGGACGTTTAATTCGAATAGAATTGTCCTCGTACAAGTTTAAAGGGGGATGCAATGCAAGCATTTGAATGTTCAAGGATCCAATCGAGTTTTAATAGCATTCTGAAGGAAAAATGTTAAGTTTACTGATTCATACAAACCCTTCTAAATTATTTGAAACTAAGTATGGACTAGAAACACTGAAAGGCACTCGTCCGTTTCAGTGCGGAAAATTTCTGTGCACATTGAATAAATAAGCTCAAATGGGACAAAATAACTTTCCAGCATAAAATATTCGATATCAGGTCTTACAATACTTCGTCTGTTTCGCAAGGACTATGTGGGAATATTCGAAAGCATAGAATCTGTCGGTCAATCAGCTTCGTTTTAATTGATGCAACAAAAGATTCTTGAAAAAAATTAATTCAAACGCATCTTCATTATCAACGGTGCATTGTTGCAAATAGAGCGTTAATTTTCCATAAGGACATCCCTCAGTCATCCACGTTCTGTGACAAAACTAGCTCCCAATTGTGACAGTTTTGTACGTTATTGCGGAAGTCGTTTATGCAGTTTTGAGCAGTACTTATACTGTCAATCCTTTGAACACATTCAACTCATTCTTATGCCTCATCATCTCTTCTTTCCATTTTTCAAAAAAGGCCCGACGACGAAGTTTCTTTTCATAGCTCATAACGAGGTTAACTCCTTCCGATTTTCCAAAAAAGGCCCGTGGCCGAGGACTCATAGCTCACAACAAAAACCGTGTCAAAAGTATTGACCCTGCAGTAAGCGAGCATCGAGAACTCTCGTCTGCAGTCACAGTTAGCCTGGAAAATAGATTTTTCAACAATATCATTACCATTTAATTCAAGTGAGTTACCCCATAAATAAGAAATTCCTAGCCAGTATTGAGATGAAGTGTAGAAAAAATGCATCCAAAAATACTACAATCGAAAGTAATCGAGAATTTTACTAATAGAATTTCAATCTCACAACATGATGTTACCAAAAGGTCTATAGGTCTATTGAGCCTAGATGATTTTACTTTGATTTTTAATGCACGATCCGAGCCCTTAAGAAGTATTGAAGGTGGACATCTGCATAAAAAGAAATCGCCTATAGGTTCTTCCTCTCTCTAGTCCTTTTTTGTGTGATAGGGAAATGAAAACTGTTAACGCCTTGAGTGTGGGACTCCCAAACGCACAATTCATCTTAACTAACCACTAAACTCCTCCCCTGTCAACATGAGAACGTAGCCTGGAACCTTTGACACATAACTTCAACCAAGACCTCGTGTTCTTACGCCTACAGGCGCCTTCCGATTACGGGGATCTCCTCCAGCCGGAAGGAAGGGAAGGAAAAGAGATCCCCCATACACGCCACCTCCCAACGCTCCAGTATGCCTTTTGGAGTATACGATCACAGCATTTCTACGATCATTGTTTCTGGGCAAGGCTCTTCCATTTCGCTGAAGAGGTCACCGCATTGCTACCACCATCCTTCGCAACATTCATGCCCGCTTAAAGGCTGGCTTTAGTAGAAATCAGTTCCACCATGCAATCGATCCAGGGATCAGTTTCAGGAATCGATTCTACCTGAAGTCAGGTATCAGGCCTGCTGCTAACCACTTAGATACCGTTCTCTCTCTTACCTGGTGAACATTTCCCTGCTGTCTTTCCCTTCTGTGGAGGCAAACGTTACTGCGCTCTCCCACAAGGAAGCCGATTACCAGCCCTGCCGTCCCGGAGACTTTTCGATATATATATGCAATTTTCCTCTGTACCTGTGCCAACACCTTTCGGTATGACTCATCCGGTAGTCCAAACAACACCAGTCCGTCATAGGAGATGTTGTGCAGGTCAAGTCTGAATTGTAGCTCTTAGCGTATCCTGAAGTAAGAATTGTCTTTCGGCTACCCTCCTACGTGTGGTAGATTAGACTGGGGTTTCTGAGAATCGTTAGTCCCTCAGATTCGCATCAGATATACTAGTACTTAAAAACGGCTATGGAGCACTTCCAGAATATGCAGCCATCTACGGCAGTTAAGTATCTTTCGGACGAACACCAGGACGACCCATTGTGTGAAAATGATGTGTGCCTCCAAACGTTTGACCGCGCTCACGAAGTCTTCGATTGCATTGGTGGTCGAGCAATCTGCTCTGAATCTATACTGCCGTAGTCTATCATATATAGGGATTGGTTTGCAGGTGGCGACTCGGGATTCCCTTCCCCACTAATCAGCACAAGCCTGAGTTCTAGAACCCGGGAAATACCCCTTGTTCAGACATCAGTCGAACCCACACAGAAACAAGTCAGGGCAGGAGTGAAAGACTGTTTGTCAGCTGGAATCACATCTGATTCTGGAGCCTTTTTTGCCTTCATAGGCAAGACTGCTCTCACTAACTCTATCTCTTCTCTCTCTCTCTCTCCGTGAAAATCTCGCAAAAATTCGTAAATAATTTTTTTGCCCTCGTATGAGTGAGACAATTTTGGGCACCAAGCTCCCACACCACTAGTTTGGTCCCTTTTCACTAAATTTTCCCAACGACTGGCTTTGCTGGTGTTGATTAGTCTGCGAAGATATTTTCTAGCTCACATTTAAGTTGCTGCTCAAGTAAAAGTTATAAGCCTTTTTTCAAATCATTTTAAATCTTAATATTTTATAAAGAATTGTGGAAAGAGCTCAAGCTGGTTTCGAACACGCGTCCCTGCCGCTTCTCATCAGGTGCCAACTCACAGGCTGGGACGCGTCGATTGGCACTACCAGCTTAGGTGGATGTCGACTGGTTATTAATTAATAAGGGTATAATTCACTTATAAGTTGTAAGTGAAAAGGGAAAATTGATCTACCAAAAACTTCTGAAATTTTAAATCTTGTTGTTGTTGCTTTATTTAAAAATATTTATTTAAAATTTATATATAAATGTGTCATATATGAACGTGTCGATGAGAGTTGAGATAATGGATTGGATTGGATGCGGACTTTTTGATTTGGATAGGAAGACTGCCTTACATAAATAAGCAATTTGCTTATGGAAGAAACTGAACATATCATGATTTTAGCCAAGGTTGTATTCGGTGTGCCGGCCTCATCCTATTTATATTTTAATTCTGTGCTGTTACCAGGTATATGCATAAAGTTGTTCTGACTTTTCTGGTAAAAGAAATGCGCTTTTTTCCATGGGAAATCTTTTTTTATATACTTATTTATCCATTTACTTCAGGTAATTTATGGCAACCATACTATGAAATTGCTCGTCTTTTACGAAAAAACCAACTGTCGAGCCACTTTCCAAATTTCTCCATATTGTCGAACTACTGCTCTTCGAGCGCTTGTCTTATCGACGCGAAAAGGTGCTAGTCAGATGGCGACAAATACCTGGAAAGTACGGCGAGTGCAGAAGGATGTCCCTTCCGAACGATTCCGCCATATCTTTTATTGGTTTTGCTGTGTGCGACGGCGCGTTGTCATTCAACAAAGTCACTTTGCCATATCACCTGGCTTATTCCTGTCGTTTTCGATTAATGCGCGGTTAAAATTTATCATTTGCTGTCAATAGCGTTGTGTATCAGCGGTTTCTTCCAGCTTTGAAAGTTTATATTACACAATACCAATCATTTTTCACCAGACATAGAGCATGATCTCCTTATCGAAGCATTTTGGCTTTGGTGTTGAAGGAGCGGATTTGCTAGATGAAAGCCACGACTTCTTCCGTTTCGGGTTTTCAAAATGAATCCATTTTCCGTCACCCGTCACACCCGTCGATGCAAAGCTGATTTCCTCAGGGGTGTCGAAGCAGCATCTCACAAGTGACTTTTCTCGTAAATATCTGCTGTTTGTTTCCTGTGACATCATCATCATTTCCTGTGTCATCATCATCATTCAATCACTCCTGCAATTCTTCCTTTTCGCATTTTTCTGGTATACCAGAGCGCTGTAATTCTTTCACATTGAAACTACCAGTTTTAAATCGCGAAATCATGTGGGACATGTCCCCATTGATGCAGCGTTTCCACCATATGGGTTAACCAACAAACGATATCTTTCAGCAGCCTTTTTCTTTTGGTTAAACAAGAAAAAACTAAGCGTACTGCAAATGCTCTTTGTCAGGAATAAAAATTCAACATGATTGATCAACACCGTAGAACAAACACGCTAGTTTCGGCGGGCTCAAGTTGTGTGTGTTTGTGTCTAAATCTCAGACATTCGAAATGACATTTGTGTCAAATTAATACGCAGAGTACTTTTCGCTGGTGCCATCTCTGAGTGAAATCGGAAAAAACTTTAGCATACACCTGGTCTCTGGTTTCTGTACGAAAATTTATTCAAACTTGACAAAATTATGCCCCATATGATCGATCAAAAAAAAATTTGACCGATTTTGTTTTTTTTTAATTAATTTTTCTAGTAAATTTTAATCTTCCTGATGTATGAAATAATTCACAGCAATTAACTGAATCAAATAAACAACCCAATCAGCTGGACAAGTCTGCATAACGTAATTGGTTTGATTTTCCATTGAAAATTCTTAATAAAATTAATAAATTGATTAGTCCTTGCGATATACACAGAAGTCGATTTGAAGGCAACCAAATGCCGGTCTATAATTAATTTTCAATACAACACCAAATCATTCAACATGTGAACTCTAATTAGACAACATATGCCCGAATTCATTATTTCTTAGCTATGTCTTACCATCGAATACCGTACATGCGGGTACCTATTCGCGTATGTTTCTTAGTTTTGATGAAATCTTGGGAATTCCTTCGCCAGCTTGCTAGCAACGTAACCAAAGTCATTGGGAACACTAGTTGTGGGTAAATTGGACATGTTTATGACTATGATGTACTATTTGATACCGAAAATACCAAAAATACTTGGAATGACCCAAATACTATTTTCGTGATCTCTATCGTTGGAAATCAATTCAAGGCATGTGTTACGCTAAGTTATTGGACGTTCCGTCTTTAGGGTGAGGTGCATGCTGAAAAGTTTTTGTTCGCGGGATCTTCTGAGATTCGTTTGTTGGACATTTGTATGCACGCTGGCCAGCAAGAAGGAGAATGGCTCGAAAGCACTCACAAAGAAAGATTGTTGGCTCAGAAATAAAGTTAAGCAGAACTAATCCTTTCTTGGTTGTGTGGTTATGGCACTAATGATGGACACTGCAAAAAGCTTCGTAGAGAACCAGCGAAATTATTTGTCGATGAATCCATCTAGCGATAAAATACTAAGAAGAGAAATATTTAAATCCATTTCAAGGAGATTACGCCTACCTCTTTCGTTGCTAAGATATCAATAAACGCTTACCCAAGCCTAAAGCCTCAATCACCTGAAGAAGCAGCCACATTACACTTGACCTCTCGCCAATTACTCACGAGGATTAAACCACGAGCACCGCGGATGGAATGTGGAAATCTCAATCATTTTTATCCGGTGATTACCATTCTTGCACGGGCTTATGCGTAACGAGTTCCGGATAAATTAGTGCTACCGATTAGGTTGCTCTGCGGCCTTACCTGACGCTGCCTGGCCCAAACAGCTCTCAGCTGAAACCACTTAATCACGTAATTTTGAACTTAATTTTCTTAGTCTGCTGATAGATTGATCGGAAAAAAGGTCTGAAGTTGATTTTCACGGTCTAAGTAGAGCAGACTAGACCGAATCGATGATGGACAGCGTCATAATCACCAACTAGTCCAGTTCAGATACAGATACAGATACTTTGGTCCAGCATTGCACTATTCGCGCGTCGAACAATTTTGGCCTGTGGGCCCACTCGATTATGAGTGGAATGCGGCGAAATGCCAAACCACTTTCGATTTACTTCGCTGATATAACATTTCGGTTAGGCAAGCATTTCTTGGAGCGATTTGTTGGTATTTTTTTCTTCTTCGTCGTCGTCGCAACCATCACCAGCGTCGTCTTTATTCCGAATTTTTCTTTCCTTTGGACACGTTCCAGATGTAGTTTGAGTAAAAAGGGCAATTGGAGTTTATGTAAAGTGGAAAAACTCATAATTTTTACGATAAAATGGTTGATGGCTCCACAGCCGTAATTCACAAAGTTCACGTTTGGCGGCTGAATCTCTTCAGTCTGCGGTCGGAGAATGTTCACATTTTATAGACTTGGTAGTTGTTTTTCATGTCAAACTATTCAAGTTTAAAAATAAAATTGTTATTGTGGTTCGACAATAAGCCGAGCGATATGATACGCCAACATAATGAAACCCACAATATCGTCTAAATTTCAAACTTTGAATGATTTCAGTTGAAAAGAACACTTAAAATTGGTCACAATGAGAATTGTAATCAACTTCATGCCACGAAGATAGATTGAAATGGAATTGTTTCTTAGAATCGATTACTTTTTTTAACATACATGACCTAGAAAGCTTATATATGATCAGAAAAGCTAAACACTAGAATAATTTATTAAAACAAAACGATATTTTTTGTGCTAGCAACAAAAGGCCACTCTAGAAAGGTGGTCCATAACTCTCCGCCGCTTGGGAATATTCTTGTAAAAGACTTTCTGGAAAACAACACTTTATCGATAATTTGATAAAGGTCGATAAATTAGCTCTTTCCAAGTATCTCTGAGAGCCACTCCAGTGATACAGGGCAGTTTTTTTTTGTAAAACCTCAAGTCCTTTTGAAGCGGACCTACGAGGTCACGACTTTTAAGAATTTAAAATTTTTTCTTTTAATGATTTTGTTTCTAAACGCAAAAAAAAAACGAAGCAAAGAGAAAATTTTGAACTAGTCGTTAAGCGCCTAATGTCAAAACGCATTTTGTAACTCTTCGGCGTATTTCATCGTTCTAGACTCCCATTCGTTTTGAAAGATGAAAAAAAAAATATAATAATGAAAAATTCATAACTAATTGCTTAGGCGCTTTACTTTGTATGTTTTACATACATATCCTACAGGAAAAAGTGAAGAAACTCAAAATAACTCGTCGAAATCTCGTTAGTTTGAATGGGCGGACACAATTAAACGAAAACTTTTGGGCTGATGACTCTGAAATTTGAATTTCTTGTTGGTTACATGTCTGACTATCGCCTCAATATGCTTATTCGTAATAAATTTTCAGGTTTCCAGCCGATTTTCTAACCTCAAAAACATCATAATAACGTAGAGCCGCCATTTTGTTATTTTTTGGAGAACGAACCGTATCTTTGTTCACGAAATAGCCACTCAAATAAATATTAATTTGTACGCAAATAATAATAAATTAATTAAATTTTTTTTCTTTCATGTTCCAAACTCGAGAAATCACGCAATTTTGAGCATTTTGTTTGAGAAAATTCGTAAAATCCTAAAAACCGTTTTGAAGGTTCTGAAAAATTTTTGAAGATGTTGAAAATACTGATAAAATTTTTGGACCTCTTTTTTTCTTTCTTGTCTAACCTAAATGTCATTTTTTCATTATACTTTTTCATTATTCCTTTTTCCTCGAATAAGAAAAAATCATTGAAAAATAAGTTCCTTTATTTTTAAATCACAACCTCAAAGCCCTCCTAAGAAATGAATAAAATACAATGCATTCTATGTGTTTTAGTTATTTCCTGTTAATTTGAACCTTTATAACTCGGTTCGTCGCATTTCGAGAAATTGTGGCAGGAATGTCATTCATCAGCAACGACACGCATATGGGCCGCATTTTTCCGCATTTTCCAGCACTGTTTCAAATATTTTTAATTTTGCTTTTCTGCTTTAATTTGCCACCCTTTACCAAGTTTAAACAGTGCTTAAGTCAAAACCTCAAGTTGTAAGTGGCTTTACAAGAAAATCTTTGCTGCAATCAAGTTTGCTGATCGAAATGGTCAACCACAATAATTTTAATATAGTCTCCCGGGAAAATTTGTTTTTGGATTGGAATGGATTTTTTCACCAACCTTTTGTCACATAGCACATTTTTATGAAGTCCTTCCTTACATTTTCAGTCAGTTCATTTGCCAAAACGTCGCGTAAAATTCCTGGTACCGTACCACTCCACAGACTGACGAGTCCTTCTACACATTTGGAAAGGTTCAAATCAAAGGTTCAAATTATAAATTATAATTCTTTTTCAATGAATTTTTCTTCATAGAGGAAAAAGGAAAAAAGTATAAGGAAAAAAAAAATTAAATTTACGTTAGACAAAAAAGCAAAAAAAAAGTTCCAAAAATTTTATCAGAATTTCCAACATCTTTTCAACAATTTTCAAAGCGATTTTTGGGATTGGAGCAAATTTTAATTTGGAGAATGAAAAAGAGTCTTGAACAATCTTTTTTTTGACATGTAGTTTTTTCGACGATCATTCAAGAATGCGTTCAATGTGCTTCGTTAGTCATAAAGAAACGGCTCCAGTAATAAGATTCATCATTCAGGATATGTAACTTGTTTTCAACGTATTTAGTCCTATTAGGCTTATCTTCTGGCTTCAAATTTTTGGATCAATCGCATTTTGTTTTAAAAAAAATGAAAAAATTCAAATCAAACTTTCAAACTTTCTACACTAGGGTTGGAGAAGTGCCAAACTGCTGAGCGACGATATGATGTGTTTGAGTTTTCATTATTTTAGTTTTTCAACAGCGGCTCTTACGGCTGGACTAACACATCCACCTCCACCATGAATGAATTTTAATCGAACTTTGGCTTCAATATTTCCAAAGAACTGCTACCATGGCGTTCCATCACTAAATGTCACATTGTCTTCAGTTTTGAAAAATTTTTACCATGATATTTAGCTCTACTAAGTTGCTGCGTTAGAGTAACTGAGAAGTATTTTAAAAATAGATTTTCCCAACTACAACATGTTTTTCGATGTACTACTGTGTCCAAAAAATTAGGTGACATTGTATTTATTTTGAAAATTCTTTATTTATTTTTCCAAATCAATTTCATCCCCTTCAAAGTAATCCCCTCCCGATGCAATGCTTTTATGTACACGGATTTTCCAATCTTCGAAAAACTGATTGTAGTCACTTTCCGGGATACCCTCCGTCTTCGCTGCGGCTTGCGTCTCCTCTATTGTATCAAAAAGGTGTCCCCGGAGCGGTCTTTTGAGCTTGCTGAACAGCCAGAAATTGCACAGTGGTTGCGGAACGATATGGGTTGAGTTTTTGGCGAAATGATCACGAATTACGAGTGCAGTATGGGATGGCGCATTATCGTGGTGTAAAACGCAAGAATTGTCCTTCCACAATTCCGGCCTTTTTGGCGGATAGCGTTACGCAAATGACGCATAATGTTCAAATAATATTCCTTGTTGACTGTTTGGCCCGGCGAAAGGAATTCATAACGCACAATACCACGATAATCGAAGAAAACAGTCAACATGACCTTGATTTTTGAGCGACTTTGGCGCGATTTTTTTGGTTTCGCCTCCCCTTTGGCACGACATTTGCTCGATTGATCGATTGTTTCGGGGTTGTAAGCATACATCCAAATCTCGTCTCTAGTAATAATGCGTCCCATCTTGTCCTGATAGTCAGAAAGCATCGTTTTACAGACTTCAACGTGACGCCTTTATCCAAAAAATTCAATGTTTTCGGTATCAGTCGAGATATGACGTGCTTGAGGCCCAAAACATCCTTTAAAATGGTATTGACCAAGCCTTTCGATATGCGAAACTCATCAGCAAGGTCTCTTATTGTTAATCCTCGGTTTTTTAACACAAAATCTTTGATTTAGTGGACGTGAGCTTCGTCGTTTGAGGTTGATGGTCGCCCAGGACGCTCTTCGTCTTCGACACGTTCACGGCCGGCTTGGAACTCACTATCCCACTTGTAAACATTTTTTTTAGACATAGCTTCATCACCAAAGGCTTTCTGCACCATCCTCAACGTATATGCAGCAGAAAATTGATTCCGCAAACAAAATTTACATCAAATTTCAAATCAACAAATTTCGACATCGCAAAAAACGAAAATCTCACTTTTAGCAGCTTACAAAACGACGCGTATCTCAAACACTAATGAATATTTTCACATGTAAATTTGACATAGATGTCACTGGTAGTACTGTCACTTGGTAGTACTGTAACCAACCTTAAAAAAAAATAATTCTCCAAGTCCTTCGACGCGCGCAGTTTAAATTCAAATGTCACCTTATTTTTTGGACACAGTAGTATATCGGTCCATGGTTACAACTATACTACTTTGTCATTTCTAACGCGTGCTGCCGCATTTCTGCCTGACCGAACACTGTAAGTCTACAAGCTTTTATCGGCGGATTATGTAGTTAACTACTGCAAAGAAAACCGGCTGTATCCATGACTTTTCACGACTAATTCCTATTCCGACTAATTAAAAAAAAATTCCAAAAGGATTTTGTACTTTATTTTACGATTCTAGGTTCATATTAACTTATTGGATATATGCAAAAGCATATATCATATAGCAAATTCCGAATTAAATAATTTAAAATTTTTTAATCACTACTATATGTAAGGTAAGTCTTATGTATAATGTGTCCCAATAAGCGGTTCATATTTGACATACCGGTTATTTTCGTTCTGGCATCACCAATGCCGTTCATTCTTTGACAGAAATTCAGGATTTTGTATTTGTTCACGGAATGAGTCAGTTAGTGCTGCAGAAAAAGTGAGAAATATTGGGAAATGATTTCTACGACAGAAACAAGCGAAATGAGCATCAAACACTCTACCATGCATTGAATTGCCAGTAATTAATTGACTTGTGGCCCTATAAAGTTGAGTTGGGCCAGCAATTGAAGATAATGGTCCATCCGCTTCAATATCGATTCGCTGTGTGGGCCTGCAACCAACTTGAAGTGAACTTGAACTAGCGAAGATTGACAAGACGCATATCTATCTCAGCGGATACGTAAACGAGTAAAATTCTGGCATTTGCCAATAGAGAAATCAAAAGTGAATATCTAGAGAGGCCAATGCCAGTGAAATACTGTTATTCAAGATGTCTAATGCATCTATTGCCCATGTTGGACTCTAACCTCTCTATTGTAGGCGCAGCTTGTTCCACCTCTCTGGTAATTCGTAGTTTGTTAGATGTGCTCTCTAAGGTGAGTACTTAGACCATTAGAGCTGCCCATTTTATTCAAAAAAGAAAACAAAGCAAAATATCCTTTATTAAGAGTGTCTTTAGCTGCATTTGCTGCAGTTCAACACAAGTTGCAGCACCTCTCACTGATTTTGGAAAGATTTCCCAAGTAGGTTGATTGAGTCTCTCTTCGTTATTCTGTGTGAAATCTCCAACACACCGCTGTCAAAGTACGTTCTTGCTCATATCTTCGTTCTTTGGCTTCATGGCTCCTGTAATATCTGAAGACAAAGCACTGTAGCTGCATGTGAATTAATCCAGAGTGTTTTGGTTTCACTGCCGGCCAAAGTTGTTTTTACTAGCTCAGGTAAACGAGTACCGATTCTTTTGTACAGATGTCCTTTGCCCTCCTTCAAATTTGTCGTAAAATCTTCACCGTACGGTTTATCATTTAGCCATTGGCCAAATTATTACCACTTTTTTGTCGAGTCAGTGTTGTCCCTTATTGTAATTTTGAAAATAAATAAATTTATCAGGACGCAACACAAAACAAGTGTAAAAACAGCTACAACCCGAGTTACGTCATAACATTGCAATGTGCAACCAATGTGTTGGCATCGACAAAGGCCGATGCCGACACAGGAATATGTAAATTAGTATTTTAAGCAATAAATGTAGGACTAAGTACTTTATTGTTCACGACCTTTTTTCTAGGACATATTACTAGTCATAAAATTAGCACCTATTTGTTAGAAAATAAGTTTTGTAAAAGGACACGAGTAGGATTTAGAACAATAGATAATATGCAAATTAAGATCGATTGTTAGCAAGTAAGAAATAGATATAAAAGGACATATGATTGTAGATTTAAATGCAGTTGCTGTACAAAATTAAAAGAGTGAACATCGTTTTATAAATTTTTGTTTGATGTTTTTATTTAAATAAAATAATATTTCACAGCCGAAAACTTGTGAACATAACTCCCGAAAACTTAATGAAATTTTGGGGTCCCTATGCACAACCGTTCAGCAGAGAGTGTGCCTGTAAACTGATTCTAAAAATCAAACCGTTAAGGCCGAAATACAATACTGCGTGACGGCGATACGTGAGTGCAATGCGATTCTCCCTCGTCGTCACGCAACGGATTCAATTTACAATGCACACGATGCGGGGAACATTAATGTTCATATGACAAATGTCAAATTGGTGACATTTTAAATGAAATTTTTTGGAAATTATTTTTGATTTTTCAAAAGTTTTGAATTTGGAATGTTCCTTCGTTTAGCAAATAAAAGCCTAAACTTGGATGCACGAAATTTTCATTCAAAATTCATTCATAATAACCAATGTACTTAAAAAGCAATTAAGGCGTTTGGATTTCAAATTTCATTTAAGCGCCATATTGCATTTGACAAACGTCACGCAAATCGTTGCGAGGAATTTTCTTTTTTCAGAATATTTCCCGCCTCGCATCGACGCATCGCAATCATTGCACAATGTCGCATACTAATGCATGTTACGAAAACTGCTTGACATTTGCTACGAGGCAAACTGCTGCTCTCGTCTCACACTATTGTATTTCGGCCTTTATAAAAGTCGAGCATAAGGGCCAGTCGCTTGAGTCGCTGTTTCTTTTCTTTCTGTCACAAAATACAAAAAAAAAAACAATTGAAGAGGATTTAATTCATGTTCAAATCGAGAATGTCCTATACCGTTAGTAAATGAAATTTTTCAATTTGTATTTTGGGTGGAACATTCCCGAAACTATTAACAAACCTTGGGTCACAAGTTATTTTGTGGTATTTAAGGAGACGATCTGAGGGAACCCAGATAACAATGTTATTTTGCAAACCTGTGATTCGGAGGAAGCAGAAAGATTATCTGACGGACTGTCATTTCTGTCTAAAGATGTGAAGGGATATTTTTGGAAAACAAGTGGAAGAACTATATATCCTGATTTGGAATCAGTAATTCAATCTCTTCTTCATAAAGGAAATGCAAACCACAACCTTCAATGAAAAATTAGATAAAAATAAGATTGTTCAACTCAGACCACCTCTCAGACAAAGGGATTTGTTTGAAAAGAAAATGAACAACATTTAATTCGCCATTTAAATTATTTAGTCTTAAAAATGATTTGAATAATGAAATCGAGTTGAGGCAATTGAATTTCACTCGTTAAAAGTGCTGGTGAAAGTAAGAGATCATTTACTCCGGATTTATGGGTTCAATAACTATCATCTGAATTGCATCGAAAGAAAAGTTTCATTTAAAGGAGCATTTAGTGTAAAAGCGCTAGTTCCTTTTTGTACAAAGTCCTTCCACAAACACTTAAAAGCTGATGCTATCACCGCTACTACGCCTACGAATTTATGCAAACAAAATCAACGAATATGTAAATGCGACAAATAATATGAAAAGGATCCAAAAGGAGCGTCACAAATTTCATCGTATACTGCCAAGTCAGCGCGGGAGTGCTATCGCGAGCGTGATAACGATAGTGTCATGCTCTTTGTAATCGTATATCCTGGAAAGTTTGAATAAATGTTTGGAAGCAGACAGCGTGGATATAATGTTTCGTGTAAATTTCGCTTTAGTGTATCTTCACACTATCTATTTGGTATAGATTATGCATTAGTACACCCCCCGGAATGAATAAATTTCATGTCATAACGCTAATATGGTGTTAAACATTTGAAACTGCCAAAGGTCCTAGTTCACACATTAATTAGCCCCACAAGTGGCGCTTAGTCGGCTGAAAACGGAATGCCGCACCCTGGTAAATAATGATGAGGGCGATGTTATCGTTAAAAGGTACATGAATAAAGTTGTTAATAATAATTTGAAGTACCAACAGCTTGATTGGAAATTTTAATGATAGATTACCTGACGGTTTATCGGATTATCTTGATTGGTCAGCAATGTTTGGGCCGATTTTTTGTTCGGTCATCAGGTCGAATTGATTATGCAAATTTGCCAGTGAAGCCTTTTAATTAAGTGCCGGCAACAATTTATTAGTACTCATAATTTAAAGTGTCTGAATAAATAAAATATTTTGACAGTATTCAATCAAATTCAAATATTTCAATAAAAAGACAAATTAAATATCAATTTTTTGTACTTTTATCAATTTTTAAATTTTTTTTTTATTACAAACAATTAGAATAGCAGATTGTTGTATAACGGCGTATCCTTTTATCTTTCCAGGTAAGTCTGCAAGCGGATACTCAACTATGTCCAAATGACTGTGAGTGTGCATTTCATTACTCTTTAAAAAAAAAGAGGAAAAACAATTTAATACCTTAATTCAATTTATCCCGGCAATAATCACCGAAGTCAACTCCGCAAATTCATCCATCGATAAACATTTTACAACATATTGTATGGTCTTTTCATTTAATCAATAACTTTACAACTTCTAATTTGTTCACAACTTTTAAATCCTTCGCCTGCACTTTTGCTACGCTTAGTCAACTAATTAAAAAAGTTTTACTTCTATTTTCTTGCAAAATAAACTAACCGTAAAATCAGGAAGCTGATAACAAGTCATTTTGCCCTAGGCTTATCCTGAAAGGCTTTGCGACGTAACTTGAACGATGTAGAGATTTTAAAAATTTGAGTGATAAAGCCTGACAGCAGATTCATGTCCATCACAAAAGCATTTCGAAATTCCTAGTTGGAACATAATTATTCCGAAGAAAATATTTAGATTGGTACTTTATGTATCATACAAAAGGATACTGTTGCAAATCAGAGGAGCCTTTTTTCTTTTACGTAGTCAAGTCTGGATTTTGACGTTATTTCTTGTTCATTCATCCCATTATCACTTATCCCTCGTATCTGTCATCGCCCTGTCACCTATTCCCCACGATATTTATGTAAATATTCACCTCAGATAGTCGGTACGCAATCCAATGTATGGCAATTTCGTATGGTTCAAATATGTTGAAATTTATCGAAACCACTTCCTGCATCCTACTACAGACGTACGTGTAGAGTTGGGGTACGTAGGGTTTCTGCAGCCATACGTGTATGAAGAAATTGCATGCGGAGATGCAGACTAGCTCAGCTTGAACAGTTTTGAACCCTTGTGGTTCGAGTTGAAGATCAATTTGGATCTTTTGGGTCTAAATCACTTATTAGCTTCTGTTTGTATGGTTCAACTTGATGCTATCATATTCAATACGCTAGGAGGAAGCTGGCTTTGATCGAAGGGTGTAATGTTAAAATCCTTGATCAGGATACAACTGATATCATCGACTGGAATTTGTTGATGGATCGGTTATGGAACTGATGGGAAATCAGAATGGATAAAAGGATGGCTAAGTGCGGTGGTTTTTGTTTTTTGGAGTTCCTTATTTTTTGGAATAAATGTTATGAGATTCAAATGCTTCGGCGCTGAGACCAAGAATTTCGACTAAAAGTGAAGTATTGTTTGCAAGTGAGGCGATTTAAAGAAGTCCATAAAATTGTTTCTGCCCTGTTTTGAAAACGATCAGTAAGCCAACAAACCTTAATTTGGCGAAAAAATAAAAAAAAAAGAAATATCAGTAAGCTCAAGACTAAATAAACAAAAAACAAACAAGAGGTCGAAGAGAAGGTGAAAATTTTCAAATGCAAGAATATTTCCTTTGAATAAATTTTAGATTTTCTTATAACAATAATTGGGGCTTTAATCCTTGAATACATGGCAAATTCTTGAGTTACTCTTCATCTTGGACTAGGGTCCCCAAATATTTGCATTATATTTTCCTTCTCAGTGGCGTTTAGATAGTTGGTTAGTTGCTGTGGATATTGCACTGATGCCTACATCAGAGTTTAATGCAAACATGTAGGATTTCTTAGAAGGATTCCAATGTATGATATCAAATAAGGCATATACGCAGAGAAGATACTACATGATAGATCGCGGTATTCCAGTTCAGTTGAGATTCATCCAGGCCGAAAGGTATTTACAGTCTCGGATGGAAACAAAATTTGTTCATTGAAGTGTAACAAGGTTGCAACTTACTCATATGGAAGAACATAAAATTCAAGACCTTCGGTGGATATTAAATTGATTTACGTAAAGTTCATGTTTAACAATTAATAAAAATTCAACAAAAAAAAAAGGAAAAACTCTGAAGGGAACGATCTAAAATTATAATAGTGTTAATACATGAAAATAATCGCAAAGTAGAAATATTTGAGGTTGTTTTTCTGTTTTTTCACCCAAAAAAAAAATGTTTTAAAGCGTGAAATTGCAAACATAATAACAAAACTCGATCGGATTCAGTTATGCTGAGTGTCTTAGTTTAGTATAAGTACATTTATTTATATTAAATGTCATAATTTAGCAATTTTTCTTCTCTATTTTTCTGTATTGAAAGTATATGTAATTGAATTAAGGGACGTTATATGATTAGTGCTGTAAGGAAAATAATTATAATGTTATTTTGAAAAAATGCGCTTTGTTTTTGAATCACCCTTCTGTACTCCCTCTCCCTATCGCTTAAATATCGATGTGCAAATGATAGAAGTAGGTGGCTTACTGCATCCCTATATGAGCCCGATTTGGCCTAGCAGAACCGGCGTCAAATTTTCACAAGATATAACGGTTTTGGACGGAGAAACTCGTTGATGTTGACGAAGATATCAGAGAGAGCCTACAAACATAGACGAGAGACACAATTAGGCACCAATGAATGATGTTCGGGTCATAGCTTTCAACGTAACTAAATACAGCGTTAACACTCGCGAGCGACTTCCCTCAGACAGAGGTAGAAAAACTACAAGTAGATTTATATATTTATTCAGATTTTATGCAGAAGACTGAGTAGGACAAAACTCGTTTGGTGCGTGGAAATGTGGCCGAACTCAATTCCAGGCCAGGGGGCCTCTACCTCTGACGGTGCTAGTGAGCTACTCATAAAAAGTCCATCGTACAAGTGTCAGTACTGAAACGTGCGATTTTCTTTACTCTACGGTAAGATAACGACTAAGTAACTTTCCTGAGCACCTCTTCCTTTCTTTTTAATAGGGGTTGGGGCCATCTCAGGCGACAAAACGGTGCTTTGGAACGCAGGAGCCAGACGCCACCTTGATGATTCGCTGACACTAATCCTCCACTTCAATCACTTACCACGCACTTACTTTCGTGACAATCACGTATTTCTTTTTACATCATTGGGTTGACACAAGTGTTTTTTGGCACACGCTATTGCTACTATTTTCCCAAAAAACTTGCGATAACCTGACGATATCGCTAATTTGGTTCGAAAGTGGCCATATAAAATTATAAACTTTCATACAAAAGTTTTTGCGACGAGTCCGACCTACTTGTACCATTGTGTGAATGAGTATGAGTGGAAATTCTCAGACTCATCATGATGTGTAGCGGCGCCATGAGTGGTTCCGTCCCCTCTCTCGCTTACCAATCTAAGGGCAAATGTTTGCGTACAATCGTTAAAAAATACCGTTAGTTGAACACAAAAATGTGTTTAGTCAGGATGTAGAAGTTTTACCAGTTTATTTTCATGATGAGTTCAACAGTGCTAGTCACTGGTGTTGGACTTTACGATTCCTGCTCCGTTTTTGTGTCTCTAAATATTGTTACCGAACCGGAAGTAATTTTGTTGTAATGTTGTTTTGAAGATGTTTGTGAGCTGTATAGAACAGCTTTTTTCCTTGTTCTTCTGAAGTGGTGCTTCTAGCAGTAAACCCAGTGTTTTATTACTACGATTTTTGGGTATAAATCTTGTAAATCGAACAATACCAGTCTAGTGTTTTTTGTTGACGTGATCCTGTTCATATTGGGCCTAGAAAGACAAGAGAAATTCTGCCCGTTTGCCCTGTGCTAACAAAACTAGAACCAAACAACTCCGATAGAGTAACCAAAATGGTAGAGAGTGGAATCCTGTTTGAACGTCTGGTTCGAGACAAAACGACAATACATTGCAAGGAATGACAGATTGGAATATTTTCTTCCAATTTTTTAAGTCTAAGAAGTAAGTACTTCCTGTGGCTAGGGTGGATCTAAGCAGTAGAGTTGCAAGACCATAAGAACACAGAACTGGAGGCGCAATTTGTCTCCCTATGATCAACGGAAGACATGTTGCAAAAACCGAACCGTCGGCAAAGCCAATTGCGAACAGTGGGCCTACAAGCAAATTTAATAACGAAAATAATACATCTTCTCATCTATAACATTGATAAGGAATGAGAATGAAAATTGAAAACGAAATAATGCAATTCTATCCGAGGAACGCTCATTACCCACACGTTGAAGACTCTTATAACGACTAAGACTTGTTACTAACGTAACAAAACCTACAATATCCTTCACATGGTTGCTTTTGCTTCAACCAACAACGACGTTTCCATAATTGTTTTCGCTGTACAATGCCTCAAAAGCCACAACGCGTTCATTGAAATTGTGAAATTTCCATTAATATTAAACCGCCTATTTTCCTTTCAAGCTTATCTGTTTAATTTCGTAGCCACAAATGAAAGTGAACGAGATAAATACGAAAACCATATAGTAGCGAATTCACTCTCTCGACGCCACCCACTTTTCAACAAGTGCGACAAAGAAAATGAGGCGCAGGATTGACAGTGATGGAGCTGAAAATTGTAAACAAGTTGGAGCCTCTTCAAAACTTTACTCATAGATCCTTACACAGCTCTTTGCAAACATTGACTCGGGTTAATTAATTTTTCTATTTGGCGTCTTAACTTCACGACTTGAGGTGACGCTTCTTGTTCATTCTTCACTCTTCACATGTCGAAGCAATTCACCTCCTGGTAGATTATTCTTAAGTCATTAAGGACTCGACATCAAGCATTGTGGAAATACTCGTTACTATATGAACAATAGTGCTTCGCTTCAAGCCAAATGAGTTTCAGTGTTTGGGAGGCTCATCGTCGCCTGGAAAATTATAAGGAGGAAGGAAGTTGTTGCACTGTTAAGAGCGTTCCTTCTTACCAGGATCGAAAGTCAAAGGAAGTGTCAGGAACGCGACACCAAACTACCTACCAAATCGCTCCAGCATGGAATAGTGCCGCTCACCTGAATGGCAATGGCAATGCTGTCGTTGTTGATTGTGTGGTCCCTTTGGAGGATTCTACCGTCAGGCGCTTTCACTCTTCCTTGGTTGTTTGCTTTGTTCACAGGAAAAGTCAGTCCACCGTGTAAGACCTTAAGTTATGCAGGCTGTAGACAGGCGTTCATGCAAATTTAACGACTCTGACCGTGATGATGTCGTCAGGGACATGGCAGCTAATCAAAATCCTGTCGAAAGCATTGGAGCATAGCGAAAACAAGGTGGGCAGAAAATGACAACGTTTCACCTCCTTGACCGCTTCGCCAGATGAAAATCTCTTGACATTGTTGGAATGCGGCCAAATCGAGTTCGAGGAAGAAAAACACTTCCCGAGATTATCCAACTATGAAAACATTGGCGTAGTTGTCTGACTCGGCTGGACTGGATATCCGAAATGCCATGGGGCTGCCTGCATGGAATTCCTTTCGATTGCGACCGCTTCGAATCGCAGGGGGATGGGACGGGTTATAAGACGAAATTCGCCTTTCAACGGAGTGAATAAATCGAAACTGCTCAACCATATCCAGCACAATTCACCCCATTAAATTTTCCGGCTTTCTTTTGGTTTCTATTGATTTTCACAACTGTGAAATTCTGTCGGACATATTTGCCGAGATTGCAAACGACTTGGTTGGGAACGCCTACAAGAGTGCCGAATCAAGTGCCAACAACAACAACAACAGCAACGACAATGTGGTTCGTTTTAAAGGGGAACAACTCACCGGAACGATGCGACGAAGAATTCAGTTTGGAGCTTAATTTTTTCTTTTGAAGATTTTCATAATGGATGAAAATGGGTGAAATTTTGACATAATTTGAAAGCGGCTTAAAAGCGGTGAATATTTTTGGAAATTTCGACACCACGACGCGATTTTGTTTTCAACGCGATGCCTGCATGTTTTTAATGTTTTGTAAACATTTGTTGGAGCCACGCCAATGTTTTGGGTATAAATATAATTCGTCGTTATTAATGATTCACGGGGTTGTTCGAATGTCGACAAGGGGGGTCTTTGTTTCCTGATTTACAAATGATTGTTCTCTGAACTCGTCTACAGGCGGACATCTTAATTCAATCCTGTTAATGATGCCATTGACTCGCGATAACTTTCTTCTTATTAATTAAAAGCCACATGGCTGCCGGAATGCTTCTAGATGAATTCGAGAGGTAATTCATCTCGAGGATTGATCTGAAAACTTTTGCTGATATCGCAAAGGACCCTGAATAATATTCCTTGTGCGTTTTATGGCTGTCGATGAAACTCACAATGAGGATGTTCACGTAAAGTTTCCTTAATGCTTCCAAACTATGAACATGACCAGCCTCTAGTGGCCTCATGCATGAAACGTGTGCCAAAGGATCATTTTGGATGATATAAAGTTCCTTTTAGTTTTGTCCTTGTCAATAATTCGATGATGAATGCCAAAATGATTGACATTGAAACTGACTCGGGATTGAAGTTTATGCTATGAAGTTTGCTCGTTTGATTTAGAATTTGAATAGCAGACATCCTTTCATTAATTTTCTTCTTTATTCCAAATACGCTTAACAAATTTATTCCTGTATTTGATATTAACACATTTCCCGTTCGCTGGATTCATGCGGCTCAGGATAAAAACACATGGAACGCACCACCCAGCTCATGAGCCATGTAAAGTTTCAGTGCCCAACTACGACTTGCATTCAGAATTTTTAAAACGAACCGGGGAAGGATCTGATCGTTTCGTTTTCTGTGAGCAATCCAAGAGCATTTTTTCATCAATTCACAACTTCCTCAAATTAAACTTTGATGGTCTTTCGGAAACGTGTCAAACAAAAGGTTCTTTTCCATCGTAAGCCCTTCACATCCACCTTAGTATCATCTTTTCCCAAGTTTTGTTATATTCGTTTAATCTTTTTAGAGCAATTTTGCCATCCTTTTTTTCTGAGCCCTTTGGTCAAAAGTGCTGGTTAGTGATGGAACTCGAGCATGATCTTCCATGTATTCTTGTTGTACTTCCACTTGTGATTACCATCTAATCTGTATATAAGACGTTAGACCTTATTACTTGCTGGGTTTTTTACGTAGTTTTGATTGATTTTTTGATTTTTTATCCTTTCTGGATGTAATATATTTTTCATATATTTGCGTTGTCTTTGCCATTGATGTACAATTCAAAACAACCAGATCTCCTTTCTTGTGCCAAAACAGGGACTGAGTTTTCGTGTCATAATAGCTGAAAAGCTGATCAGATGCATCTATATCTTGCTTTTAGTCGATTAAATCAGGCACTGCTTTCGACTGCGAATCAGGCATTTGACCTGAAAACCTTCCCGTTTTAGTATCGTGACAAAGGGAGAGCGTTGCTACGTTGCCTTCATCAAGGTTTCGCAAATTATTCATAAATACTATGTTGAAGTTCTGAAAATCATCTTTTTCTCCTCTTTTGGGGACATTATGTTTTTCTATGCTTATGGTCTACGGTGGATCAAATCTGTTCACGGTAAAGTGTCGCATAAACCTAAGTTATGTACAAGTTAAAATTTTGTTCGACCTTTACTCTTGTAGAAATCGTCACTGGCAATTATTTCTTCAGAGTCTGTTAGGCCAACAACACTGCCTGGCTTACTTTTACCAGTAATTTCCATGTTTCGCCTGACATAATTAAAATTATTCCAAACTTACCTCTCTTCTGTGATAAGTTTCTAGATTTTCAAGTCATATTTCAAAGCTTTAGATGGTTCCCATTACCGAAGAAGATATTCTCTCCTTAAATAGCATGAGTGATGCATCAATCAAAATATTTTTTGACGGGTATCAAAATGGTTGTCCACTTTTTGATGACCATGTTCAAGTCAGCTTCATGCTAGGGAAACTCTCAGGGGCTCCGTGTCAGTCTCATTGTCGAAGGGTATAAGCTTTCGCGTAGCTTCAGTAGACTCTATACAAATAGTATCAACTAAGAACCACCGAACGGTCCCAAGCCCGGTTGAGAAAGCAGGAGAGATCTCCTATTTTCCTCAACCCACAGCTTCTATGGTTTCTCACACTAAAACCCACGAATAAATGGTTGAGGGATCGTATTTTGGGTTTCTTGGTTCCTCAATTATGGGTCTCGGGGTCGCATATTAGGCTTAATGGTTTCCCAAATATGCGTCTTAGGGCTGCGTATTGGATTTACTATTTCTCTAATGAAAAACTTCCATAACTGTAAATATCTCTACAGCTCTACTACTAAATCCTACTTACACTTCTTTGTGGGAACGTTAAAGGGTGAAAGCGAGTATTTCGCGTCTGATAACGAATGCAAAGCCATAACTATGCCGCCAGAGGATGGTTGGACGACAGGTTAACTCTCCTTTCCTGTAAAACCCATTAATTGCACCGAAACCTGCAGCATGGCCTCGGAATGAATTGGACTTATGGCAACGATCCCACATCCGAAAAAGTGACTAAAGAATTGGGTTCTGGAATTTCGAGAGATCTTCATTGAGGGTACAGAGTTCAAATCACATGTTATTGACTTTAAGACAGTTAATGAAAGGTTATGTGCGGAATTCTTCAAAATTTGGCTATTACACGTCCATGCCTCCATATTACACTTACATGCCATGCCGAAAACAAGGATGAAGAAACGAAGGAATCGTTCAACAACCACCTGAAGTGAGTAGTCAACTGATTGCATACAAATTACCCAAAAACAATTCTGGGTGACTTTAACGCTAAAGTTGGCAATGAGCTATCTCATCGAATGACTGGAGGATATAGCCTCCACGATGAAACAAAAGACAACTGTCAGCGCCTGATTGACTTTGCATGCAGCAGAAATCTAGTCATATGTTCGACTTTCTTGCAACCATAC
Organism: Stratiomys singularior; assembly: GCA_954870665.1. Classification (NCBI taxonomy): domain Eukaryota; kingdom Metazoa; phylum Arthropoda; class Insecta; order Diptera; family Stratiomyidae; genus Stratiomys; species Stratiomys singularior. The sequence goes on along the minus strand of OX940878.1, from coordinate 25,848,247 downwards.
ATGAAATGTATGCATCGATGTCAGATCAACCAGGTCAGCATATTTGGCCATAATGTATGCTTTATATTAACTAGGTCAGCTTCAAGCATATTTGACGTTCGCGAATACCGAGGAGCCAATTTTCACTCGGAACACTACCTGATTAAACTTTCGATGCATTAAAAAAATTAAAATTTTAAAGAAACCCCTCGACAAACAGCTGGATCCTATCCTATCAAGTAGCTTGCTGAAAGCGAGCCACGAAAAAGTGTGCAAATGAAGGGTGTAATAAAGACTATGACAGAACAGACGATCGGACATCAAATGATTGGTTTGATAACGAATGCCAAGAAGCGTTAGACAGAAAGAATCAGACTTACAAAAAATATTTAGGTTCCAAAACCAGGACGAAAAGAAAAGAGTATGAAAATCTTCGAACAGTAGGAAATAAGAGCTCCAGGTTTCAGGAGAGATTGGCTTCATATTTCAAGAAACTTCTTGACCCTCCACATAGCTCCAGCACATTGGAACCTATAGCTATAAATATTCCAGGAGAGCTCCCATCAGCCTCACTAACTTTGGATGAATTCGGTTCTGCCATCAAAGCCCAAAGGAATAAAAAAGCACCGGGCGTCGATGAGATTCCAGTGAAACTCATTGAATATGGTGGCAGCAGTTTCCAGAAAGCCATTCACAAAATCAACAAGAGTATATGCCAAACATGTGGAACCAATCAATTATATTTTCGATTCACAAAAAAGCTGACAAGCTACAGTGCAAAAACTATCGAGGCATATCACTACTTTGTGCGGCGTACAAAAAATACTATCGAAGATCTTAGATAATAAAACCAGATCATACCCCCACACTATTATTGGGGAGTATCAAGATGGCTTTAGAGCTGATAAATCGACGAAAGACCAATTGTTTACTGTCAAGCAAGAATTTGAGAAAAGTTCAACACAGACGTTTGTCAGTTTTTCGTTGACTTTAAGTAAGCATACAACAGTATTGGCCGTAAGGTAGTGAGTCAAATAATGCTTCACTTTGGTATCCCAGTGACTAATTTCACTCTTACAAAATTGAGAATGACGTCGACATCCAACCATGTCCCCATCAATACCAAATCCATCGACGCCTTTAACACAGATACCAGGGTGAAGCAGGGATACGGGCTGGCCCCTTTGTTATTCAATTTGGCTCTGAAGTATGTTATAAGAAAGTTATATGTTGATACAAGAGGCTCACTATTATACAAATCGACCCAAGTGGTGGCTTTTGCGAATGACATGAAAATTTTGTCATCTGCATGACAAAAGTTTTGGTCCTTTTTCTGAAACTTTTCTTGCTTCGCGGTTAAGCAAATCTAGTGGGTCTTCAAAATCATTGAAAAGAAAACAAAACTCATGACGCAGTCGAGAAAAAATACCTCAAATACCCAAAAAACCACAGTTGGCGAATACAGAATCGAAAGCGTGCGTGAATTTGTGTATCTAGGCGCTAAAATAATATGAATAGCGAGTGAAAGAGACGAATTACGCCGAAGAATACTTTTTATTCTTTTTTGACGACTAGGAAGACCAGCTGCCTACACAAGAAAACAAAGCTCTAAGTATACAAATCTCTGCAAAGACATGTGCTTTGCTATAGGTGTGAAACTTGGACCCTTACTCAACCATCTGAAAATATATTGAACGCCATGGGTCCTGAGGAGCGAATCTAAATGGGGATCAATCGCTTATTCGAAACAACTATGAGTTTAATAAAAATTTTGACGATCCCCGGATGTCTCAACTTGCATAAGACTGCGGAAGCTGAAATAGACTGGCCATGTGAATCGTATGGAAGAACAACCGATACCCAAACAGGTATTTGTTGGGAGATTTCAAGGGCGGAGACCTGTCTAACTTTGTTGACCAGTCCACTAGTCTGACTCAGTCGACGAAGATAGTTCTTTGCTCTTTGGATTTCAAAATTGGTGGATGCAGTCAATGGAGCGAGACAGTTGAAGGCGCTTCTGGCAGGAAGCGAAGACTCAAGAAGGGCTGTAGTGCTACAAAGAATTCTCCGTGGATGAATGTACGTTAGGTACGCATGTTTTATGAGATAAAAGTTTTAAAACGGGCGAGAGGATATCGAAAATAATTAACGCCCTGAACATCCTTTAAGTTCAAAAACGGATAAAAACATCGAGAAAATAGACAATATCATCCCTCAAGACCGAAATTTGCGTATCGATGCAGTTCCTGACACTGTAGAAATCGACTAAGAACTAGGAAGACAAACGTTACGTGAAGACTTTAACATGAGAAAAGCACATTTCAAAAGGATGCCAAGAATTGTCACGCTTGAACAAACGCATGGAAGTTTGTTCTACGATTCGACATCAACTGTGTCTGAGGACTCAAAAACATGTTGACGTGTGCTGAAAGTCGAGGCATACGAGATTGTTTATGTAAAAATAAATTTCATTTTTTTTCCTCATTTACCAAAAGGTTGAAAGGGATACGATGCACAAGAGAACTGCATATTTTTGCAATTGCATCATGCATTTAATATGTTCAAGACATTTTAGCTACCCCATAAATTCCTGCTAGTTCAAAGAGAACATCATAATCCTTGCAGCAATGAGATTTTAAAACTTTCGCATGCCAGTCGTTGTACTATCAAGGATTTTATTCGGAATATAAAATAGTTAACATTTAATTGCTCTTCTTAGCAAGGCAACTTTTAATTTACTTAACGACGAAGACGACTCTATTCCAAGGGTCGCGAACTTTAGATTCGTTGCCATACTGTCCTTACTCCACGCAAAATTCAACGCTCCTCTTTAACTTTCCGTAACTTTTTCAACCCAAACACTCATAAATTCAAATCTTTACTTTTATCCTTATCGTTGCACGATATACGAAACTTTTAAGTGGATTAAAGGAAGAAGGCTGTAGTTGTCGACGTAGTGCAGCGTCGAGGATTCGTGTCATAATGCACATTAATTTGAGTTGTAGGGAATATCATTTCTATGTCGTACAAGATCATAACGACGTTAATGCATATTATGTGTAACTTTGCAGTGCCATGTCATTGTCATTGTGTTGCTTGCATCATTTGTGCTGCACAAGGATTTTCTTGTCGGTGTCTGATACGCGCTGAGCTGAATATGAAAGGATCGCTTGTATGCGATGTGTGCACACTTGGGTGCCATTGTGTTGTTATGCGATTTAACAGTGGAGGCGATAAGCATAGTGTGGAAAGAACACCACATGTTGATATGATTCATCTGAAACTACCACGCACCAGCGACCCTGTTTCGAAAAAGAACAGCGATTTGTCGTTAGAACGTGTGAATCGGCAGAAAGGATACGTTACGAATACAAATCATATTTTTAAGCTGCTCTCGTGAAAGAAGTGATGCATATTCGAAATCAATCAAAGATCCAGAGCTTGAAAAATTGAAAAGTCCTTGGATGCATTTGATAAAATATTCACTTGAGGAAGTTGGAATATATCTCCACCATGCATTTTATTGGAATAGTACCAAACACAAATATTTTGGAGCTAAAATACACAAGGAATGAAACGCTACAGTTTGTACTTGACGGATGACTTGTGCGCCCTGTGCACGAAATTTCAGGATTCATCTGCTTTGGCCTGGTGTAAGCAATACTCCAGGCAATATGTCTGACCGAAACTCCCACGGTGTGTGGTCATGTCGGGGAAATTCCTATTTTATGCGAAGAACCACAACATTTATTAGCAAATGGTATACTAACCCACTCCATTAAACGAACAGAGAAGAAAGAAACCAACTCTGTCAGAAGGAACCTGCTCATCACAAATATATTATGTCTACCGGAAAGATATTTTCGGTTTTGAATGGGAAGAAAATAATAAAATTTTCATACGTTCAATAATATTTGTTGGAAAGTATACTTCCCATGATTTCTTATGACTTCTTGCCAGCGTGATTGCAACTTAGAAATACAATTTTTTTAAAAAATGATTAATTTTTAGAGGCGAAAAACTTAACTAGTGCTTGGTTGACATCGGATTCAGTTTTGCATTTTTTCCCTTAAAAATCTCCGCAAAGAAAAAACAAATCATAATCGCAGGGTGCGAGATCTGGGAAGTATGACAAAGTTTCCTAGCATAGCTCTGGAATTTACTGATCAGTCGCCAAATATATGATATTTGACATATGGTCTGGGAGTATCGCTGGCCTCTTTTCTCTCATTGCTTTATTTAAATCAACCACTTCCTTGCAGTATCTCACCGCATTCAGCATTTCAAATGATCTCAAAAACTCGTGATGTATTGGTCCTTAAATGTCCCACCATTTACACGACATTCTCTTCTTGAGGTTCAAGCTCGGTTTAGAAATGGAGAGGGCAGACTATTCGGGCACGCAAGATGCCCTTTTCTACATGTCGTTTCGTCTATGATTCATTTTTTATCACGATTTTTCATCCGGTCTACGAAAGGTTTTTTTTATACCAAGCATGCAGAGACCTGTGTAAGACGACTCGATCATTCAAATTTTTTCACTTAACTGATGAGGCGCCCATCTAAAATTTTATTTGACCAATCCTAGCTTCCGAATATGGTCGAAAAGGGTTTGTTGAGTTGAACTAAGCTTCTCTGCGATTCCCGATGCTGTCAAAAGTGGATATTGCTCTATCATAGTCTCGATAATGTCATCATCGATCAAAGATGGCCGTCTTGAACGTTGCTTGTCACTCAGGTCGAACTCACTTACTTCAAATCTTTTAAACAATCTTCTGCAGATTCGACCTTCCTAAACTTCCACTAAATTTTGACCCGATTCTATAGCATTTCTTCCTTGTTGGAATTCGTACAAAATACAGTGGCGTAAATGAACTTGATTGGTACCCATATTATCAAGATCGCGTCTTAGTTCATAATGACGTGACACATTTTTTTATTTTTTTAGGATTGTACATGCTCGTACATGCAATGATAAAGAGTGATAGTCATATATGTCCCACACCACAACATGTTCAACAGGATTAAAACTTGAACTGACAATGTCGACCAGAACTTTCCGGTAGTCCTAAAATACTCTCGTTATATTATAGAATATAGTATAGAGTATAGTATCGAAAGCGACAAATCAAAAGACAAAATTCACCTGAGGATCTTACCCTGCAGGACATTGATCCTCACTCTTATCTTGTCCATCTGGATGAGTGTGGGCATAAATACGTTCCTTTCAAGGAATTTTAGGAAGTTGAGTATGAGTTTCATACGAAACTAATTAAATTTTATTATTTTATTTCTATTTTATACCTATTTATTTCAAACCTTAGAGGAACAGTATTTAAAAAATGAGTATTTATTATATATGAAATATGTATTTCTGACATAAGTTTGTATTTATGAAATATGATGACAGATGTATTGGATCAATTTGACACTTTTGAACGCTGTGTAAGGTGGTATTTTGAGCACTGTTTTCATCATCTTTGATAAGTTCTGCTTTAAAGTTATCATCGTTGGAGGCTTTGTTATCTTTCTGGCTTTTCATGGCAGCATAAACTTCGTTCAACTTCAGTGGTGCTAAAATAGGGTCAGATGACTCATTGACGTTGTATGACGTTCAAGACGTTTGCTGGAATCAAGCGTTAGCTGAAACAGTCACTTCCACTTGATTCCTTTGTCTTCAGAGATGAACTTCCTCTGAAATTGAAATGTAATACCGACGAGCAACAATGTCCGAAGAAAAGTAAAAAATACAGTTGATCAAAATCTAAGAAGGTCATCCAAACATATCATAAACAAAATACTTATGTAGATAAACGTATTCCATAATAAGCAGAGTGAATGTTTCTTGCAAAATCTCGACTTGGATGCAAACCTAATTCTGAATAGTGAATATACACTTTAGCTACAAAATAAAACTCTTATACTGCCTATCTACAGCCTAGACAGCATCATGTATGAGAAAGAAAGGCTCACTGTTGAAATCAGCATAAGTCTACGTTTGAACTTACCTCCTCGTATAAGTTTAAGCCTATATAGATGATCGATCATGTTTTCATCCTGAAGCCAAGGAGATTCTTGACTACTGTGGTCATCAGACGTTCCGTTTCGGCAGCTTGATTCATTCTTAGCCACATGAAACAATTATAACTAGCATGTTGTTGATAGCTATAAAGAAGTGTTGTGGCCTTCCTCGTGTCGTGGCATGCGCTGTCAGCTTAGATGCCCAGCAGTTTAATCTGCTGAACCTAGAAGGTTTTCAAGCCAGAAGCACAAAAAGTCTTACCCAGAAGGTTGTGTCCTGGATGCAATGAAACGACAGTTCTTTTGATGCACATTTTGTTGGAGTCTGTCCCAAGGGTTCGGCTTATTGTTCTGGCCCCCCACGTTCAATTGTTTTCAATAGTTAGTTAGCAATAGTAGCTCACTCAAGTTTCGAACATCAGTTCGTAGTTATGGTCATTTTATTGGCGCACTAGAACCAAGGTTGAACTAAGGACCATGGTGGACCAAGTTCCCATTTCTAAACTATCGTAATCAGAAATTCAAAAGAGGACAACAAGATCACAACCCCGAAAAGAGAATCGAATCCCTTTGAACTCCCGTAAAATATTAAAATTTTAATAAGGAGGAGGAATAAAGTTCGGAGAAGAGCTAGATTTACTTGCAGCCCTAGATTAAAGGTAACAGCCACCCGGCTAACAAATGAAAAACGCGACAAAATAAAAGAGTTAAGAAATGACCAATGGGAGAGCTTTCTGTAAAGTTTTGACCAAGGTTCTGATGCCGTTAGGAGGGTGTCGAAGACAAGCCTGACGCAATAACAAACACAATGCTAATATGGCTACCAGATAATATAATCCAAACAGTAATGGACGTAATAAATGCAATCCTCTAGCTGCGAAAATACCCCAAACTATCGAAACCAGCGACGATTATTGTTTTTTCAAAGCCTGAAAAGGACCCAACATTTCCGCAAAATTGGAGGCCCATCAGCCTTCTCGCTTCAATGGCGAAAATTGCACGAAGTTGGATACTGCATCGTCTCAACATGGTATTACATGGTAGAAATAATATATTGGAAGGACGATTCAGCTTCAAACCCAATGACTTTACTAAACTCCAGCACGTAAGGGTGGTTCAACAAATAGGAACATGTCTGGAGCGCAGAAAATCAACAGAGCTGGTTATGTTCGACGTAGCCAACGCCTTTGATAAAGTCTGACTCATATTCAAAATGTACTACTTCTGTACCTCTGAGAGAAGATACAGAGTACCTCTCTGTACTGAGGGAAGAATACTCAGTACATCTCAGGGAAAAATACTACGTGTCAAAATTGATAACCATCTATAAAGTCTTCGACCCGTTGAAGCTGATTTTCCTCAAAGATCACCAATCTCATCGGTCCTCTATAATATATACACAGCAGACCTACCCAACCTTCCCGCAGCAGTAAATATGTCACTGTATGCTGATGACAACTGTTTCTTCACTACAAGCCGACCAGGAAAAGTCAAATCTGTATAATTACAAAGTTCTACGAAAATTATCTTAGAATATTTTCGTAGAAGGAAAATCAAATCAACCCGGAAAAGACGCAATCCATATTCATAACCCGGAAGATACGACAAACTTTGCAGACAATCATAATCGATAACGAGTCCACACAATGGAAAAATACGCCTAAGAACCTTTGACTTACTCTAGACTAGAGACTGACCTGAAAACCATAGATTCAAAACAAACGAGGATATTGTATAGGCCTCCTATCCCAACTCTATTTATTCCTTAAATCCAAGAAACTCAAATTAAAAAAACCGGGTGCTAATCTACAAACAGAACATACGACCGTCAAATATTATATGGTAGTCCTACTCTTTACCAGACAGCAAAGCTCTCCAAAATAGCGCTCCAGTCTTTTCAACACCGAGTAATAAGAAGCACTCCATGGTACATCAGAAATACGGACATATACAAAGACGTCAAAATAGAAACAATAGAATTATATGTACGGAACAAGGCTGTAAAACTTTTTGACACAATTGACCACCACGAAAACAATACCCTGGCGTTCCTAACACATCTGCAAAATAAAGAAAATTCCAGATACCCAAGTAATCGCCAAAAACGGCTGCAGAGTTGTAGCCCTCAACAATATCAAACAGGCTCACAGATAAAACGGAGTCAAGGTGCTAAATTGCAGTAACTCCATACACCCCATTCTCCAAAACATTATGCAGGATTAATTATCATGAATGGTGTTGAAGCACATATTTGTACTGATGTGTCAATACTAGTGGAAGGTTAGAAAATAAATACATGATAGTTGCTTGAGGCAAGTCCCTGCAATGTTTATTCACGTATGCTTGACTCCAGAAGTGGGCCTCATCGGCGTTGAAAATAGTGGATTTTCTTCAAATTTTGAAAAAGCAAGCGTTCTGGATTGCAATAATGAATCTGATTATGCCACTAAATCCTTCTAGAACACCGATTTTCGTAAAAAACCGTGCAGTTAACGCTCAGTGCGAAAGGTATCACAATAAACAATAGGAAATAGGAAAGGAAATATGATGATAACCAGCTAATGCTCTTCTGGTTGAGGAGTGCTAGGATTATTTCAATATTCTGTATTCTGGCCAAAAATATTCGTCCTTTTATGGTGCTTGTTATTTCAAATATAACCTGTTTTATGTTTAAAATGTATATAGTACGGGAAGCATGGGCTTGTGCTGGCTCCACTGCTGTTTAACCCAGCTCTAGAACAAGTGGTACCCTGTTCTATATAAACCGAATAAAATAAACTAAAATAAAAAATAAATAAAATAAAATAACTGATTCGCTTTGTCTGCTGTAGACTTCTTGTCAACGATGTATTAAGATAAAATCAAGGAGTGTGCTAGCTAAAGATGCCAAAAATACATGATCCTTGTAACGAAAACTGTATCAAACCGACCGGCCTAACAAGATGTGCAATTGTCGAAGAATGGATAACGTGGACGAATTTGTATACCTTGTCGTATAACTTTTGAAAGACCCCAATAGAACAACGGAAGTATATAGATGAATGCTTGCATATATAAGACGTTTTTATTGGTGTTACTAATCTTGAGGCCAGCTACAAGCAGAGCAAAAAAAAAGTTCCAAACATATAAAACGGTCACAAAGCCTATGTTGTACTACAATAACACAATCTCACTTGTCTCCAATGTCGGAAAGCTCCTGGAAAAAATTATTCAAACTCTCTTTAATCAGTCAAGAAAAGAATTTAATCCCGACAAGACAGTTTGTGTTCGGTGGATGCTCTATCTGTAGTGCATGCGCCGGCACAAGAAAACCTCAGCCCGAATCCAGTGTTGGGGATGTGTACGGTTGATGTATAGAAAGCCTTTGACTCTGTATGGATTGATGGATTTGTTTATAAACTCATCCAACTCCATCCAACCAATACCCAGTCATCTGATGAAAATTCTATCGAACTTTCTATTCTCAGAGAGAGACTCTCTAAATTCTAGAGAGAGACTCGCATGCAACGGAATAAATGGGAAAAATTCCGAGAAATTTCCGATTAACTCTGGTGTGCCACAGGGTTCCATACTGGGCCCAACTCTATTCAGCCTTTTAACTCCTAATATCTCCAGATAATACAGCAATCACCTCTTAGGTACATCTCTAGGCCGATGACCTGATTGTTTACCATTCCGACCATAACCCACGATTTATAACTTTAAAACTGCAACGTTATGTATCTCGACTGCATTGTTACTACCCAAGATGGGTACTCCGCATCAGCACGATGAAACCTGAACTGATATTCATCCGAGGGCTATATGGAGGGTATCGTAGAAGGAAAGCAGCCATGAAGACGTCATCAATAACAGTGGAAGGACAAGAGATTCAACCCACCACCAGCACCAAATACTTAGGAAGAGTATTCGATTCACATATGCGCTTCTCAAACCATGCGAAGTACACGCTAGGTAAAGCAACGTCTGCATATCACCGGTCAGTTGCAGATTCAGCAATTTTTCCAGCGCAAGTACCCAATTAAAGGACCTGGCATATAAGCAAGTGATCAGACCAATATTATTATATTGGGTTTCCATATTGAGCAATGAAAATGCCACAAGTTGAAATTGGCTTTATTATTTCAAAGGACGAATTCTGTACGCCTGTACATGACTGCACTACAGACCGGGTGGGCGCCGATACTCGAATAATCAACTATGCCTGAAGCGAAAATAAAGCCGCTGACCCGTGTGAACACCCAAACGGAGCTGTACGAACTGTGGAGCAACAACATTGCAGATTTCTCAGGAATCCAGCACTATAACTTCCCGGAACGAGAATGACTCCTTCAACGGAACTAGGTTAAGAAACTTAATGTATCAAACTATTAGCCTTAGCATTTAGATAAAGTCATGACTGAACTTTGGGCAATCTGGCCTCAAAAGCAAAACCCGTAGGTTAGAAATGAAGCGATACTATTTATATAGTTTTGGTTTATTTGTTCTATATATTGTTCAATCCGCATGAAAATAAACCACTTTAAATTTGAAAAATTGAATGGAATTGTTGTGCCTCAATCGAGGTTGTGCTTACTCATTACTTCTAATAGAAACTATTTTGGATGAAAAACTTGTTAAAAGAATGTCTATAATTTGCTGCGTACTTTAAAGCCACACTCCTTCTGCTTAGCTCCTATCCCTTCTGATTCACTCAAATCAATTATTATAATTATACAGAGTGTAAGCGACAGGATGATGCATATCCAAACAACCATCTCATCAACAGAGGAACAGAATTCGCGCGTTTCGGGAGGTTTGCGTCCATAGAAACCGACCAATCTGGAAGAAATGACAACAATGGAACCCATGAAAGCGAGACAACGATAGTTTTTCCGGAAACTTTTAACATACTTTTGCAACAACAATTTGTTTGTCGGAAGGATATAATTTATATAGGAAAGCATTGCAATAGGATCGCATTCTGCTCTGTGGCATCAATTCTCCATCAGTCTTCTCAGAAATCTCATGAAACTTTGGTCTCAATAGTTTTTGTGTACTTTGGAAATCCTTAAAAGTGGTTTTCTTACAACGAACCCAGATTACCACTAAAAAAACACAGACACATAGCTATAGAAATTTGCTATACAATTTGCACAATTTCATTGGTTACATAAATTTCGTAGCAACTTCAGGATGTTGGAGAAAGCGGCAATTAAACGTACGCGATGACGCTAAGGACATTTAAAAGCAAAGCAATTTTCCATAAAGCCGTAGCTGCAATGTGTGCTTGTGACTGAATCATTGCATTCGCCGCCAGCATTGTCGACTACGGTTCCGCATCGCAATGAAACAGTTTACAAGTGCACTCCGCCCCAAGGAGAACTGCACACAGCTAAGGCTAAGGCTAAGACTATGCAACTCATTGCACATATTGCATTCGGATCCGTACACATACTTATATGGAATTAGTTGCGACAAGTACGGCGTTTACAAAGTCGTTTGGAGCGGGCGTTATGGGAAGACTCGACTAACATGCACTTTTATTACAAGTTTCCTGAGAAATTGCTCCTGTGAGTTTCCCGTACTTAAGTATGGGTCGGAAAGTACTTGGAAATTTGCTCAAGCCGCATATGAGTATGCAGAAAGGAAGTTTTCTTATGGCAATCCTTTTTGCAGTCAGCAACGAGGTATAGACTTTGAGTAATTGCAAATCTATGTAGTAACAAAACACGACAGATATCATTTCGATTGCAATTTCCATCACATGAACAAGGATAATTGAAATGAAACTACAAACGGTTACATGCAATTACTGCCGACATAGGCAATAGCCTCATGACACAATTTCCAACTTTTCCTATCTCTCAATTTCTATTAATCTAAAAAATATTTTTCCTACATGATCTTTCCCACCGAATACCATAACCGTTCGAGTGCCAGTCTCCAATGCGAAAGCAACCATGTCCTTGTCAGACGTTAAATTGTGTCAGTTGTACACACAATCTTGTGTACGTAGTCCTTGAAAGCAACGGAACGAACACTTTGCCATATATGTGGGAATGAAATGTCTACTGACATGGTTGGTGTTGTTGTCACGTGTTTTAAGGCTCATTTCCGCGGTTACGTGAAATACAATTTAGAAAATTGTTTGCAAGTGCATGCTTGTGTGATGACTCTGGAAGGACACAAATGTGTGGCAGTGGGTAATATTGCGAATGCAGCATTGCAACAGATTCGTTTAGGGTGGTTATCATCGGCAAATTATGCCACATATGTGCAAAAAGGAAACAAAATGTGGAAAATAATAAAACAATTTTACGCGGTAAATTCTGAGAATTGATGATACGGCGTATTATCTGTTCAATTTGCCCTAGATTTGTGTAGATACACATGGATAGGCGAATTCATGTTCAGTTTTTGTTTGACATTCACTTGAGTAAGTCGTTTGACGAAGGCTAAAAACCGCGACAATCAGTTAGAACGTTGAAAACGTTGGATGACCATCCAACTACGGTTGGTACTATACATCTCAAGGACGCGTATGTCTTGGTAAAGAATTAGGCAAAGATGAGCCATATGAGCATTGGGCGCCACGTTTGTTCACTCGAGATAAAACGTCACCCAGTCCAGAGTTTCATCGCCCATCTGGAGTGGCTTAAGCGAAAAATGACGAATTTTTTGCCTCTGCTTGTAGCAAAATATGAAGCTTGGATTCATCACAACACTCCTAAGATAAAAGCGTAAAAATAAATATAGGTAAGACAGCCTTAACTTGCTCCGAAAAAGACACAGACAATCTTGTCGGCCTCTGTCTGTTGTACAGAAAAGCCGCGTAGTTTCACTCATCGATAATTTTCAAAAGAGGTAAAGAAAACGAGGCTATTACAAACCATTAATTGAAAAGCCACGACCGTTTTTGTACAAGAAAAAAGTGTTTTTCCATCACGACAACGCACTTGCTCAGTTTTCAGCTACTTTTAACGATGCATCACATACACCAATTGTATTTTGAATTGGATGATCCTGATGCTGACTAGATCAACAAAACTGGGCTCAATTGACTTATTCTTGTTTTTAGATACAAGACAAGAATTTTTAGTTGACAGTAACGAACGAGAACAACGTACTCCTGGGTCAGACGTCAAAATTAGATTTTCGTCAATGAATGGCAATAAAGCTAAGGCAATGAAAGTGTATAAGGTTATTGATTTTGTCCTTTGTTCTTCCTGGAATGGAATCAAAACTTGGAATTTTGCATTTTTTTCAATTTAATGATCTTTATGGGGAGGGTCATTTTTACACGAGATATCTTTTCCTTTTGGTTCAATTTGGTCCAGGCGTTCGAGGAGGACTTATTTTTCCATTCAAGCGAAACTCTATTTATGCTCCATTCTCTTTTCTCTTATTCGTGACGCAATTTTGTGTTGTGGCTTTTTACTGTCGAAGCTTTGCATCAATTCGCTGGTTGGCCTTCCGCAAACAAACTTTTTGGATCTACTCACGTGCTTACTACGAGTACCTACGCCTCGCGGCTAATCCTCATGCAGCTTCGTGTTGAGTTGAATCAGGACGGGGAAGGAATCAGGGCGACGTTTCAAAATCAAACGATTGTGCATTTAAAAGGCGATTACCTTCCTGACCCCTTCCGCAGATAGAAGAGAAACTGGTAAGATGCCGTAAGGAATATTCATGGGTGCATGTTTTTAACTCACGTTGCATGCGGTGCTCGTAGAATGTTTTCGGATCACCGAAGTTCGAGGACCATTCTTGTTTAATGGCTGAAGTTGACAAGCTTGCTGTTCCTTCCTTCTCCATAGTTGACAGATCAAAAATTTGAAAGATTGGTCCAGGATCACGTTACGATTAAAAGGAAGATTTCTAGTTGATCTGAATCCACTGACTGCATTGTCCACAGTTCCAGATCTGTTCCAGATAGTTTGAGAAAGCGTTACAAGTCGGTATCTTCATTCCTACCACTATGTTGATAATACCACGCCATCTTAGCGGCTTTAAAGTATATGTCAACACGTCCAAAAAAAAAACTTTGTTCAATGGTTGGAGAACGGGGATCGTATGTGAAGGAAACATCATTCCTTTCAGCACTCCCCATCCATTTAAGGGAGCTTGTATGATTACAATGGTCATTTGAAATCAGAAGCCTTCCTTAGACTGCTGATGTGTGCAGATTGTTGATGCATGAAAACTTTCACTTCTGGAACAAGACAATCATGAAGTTCTGATCTCAAATTTTTATACTTCAAGATAATTAAGGGCCGATATAGTCCGTCAACCGTACGAAAGCTAGGAAACTCACCGTTTCACCTTTCTTGCCAGTTATATCACTTGCTGAATGACCATTGATAATTTTTAAGCGGTGACCCCGCCAATTATATTGATTAGCTGGTGTCCATGCTCGTCGTAATTGGACATATTTTGTGACTTATTTTGCAGGTTAATTTTTGTTATTTCAGCTTCATTCATATCCCTGAAAATTTTTAACTCTAAACTTCGACAATCCTTTTGTTCTGACTGCCGACAATCACTCACTTTTCACATACAGTATGACTGACATACCATGGTATTCCTGCGACACTTTTGTTAACTTTAATTTGTGAAGACTGATGCGCTTTTTTGTTTGTCTGGTAGAAAGAAACACAATCATAGAGTAGCGTCGGTCGTATGATCTGTTTGTATAAGAGTACTCTGTTCTAAATACCGAGTCTTCTGGATTTGACAGAAGGAACAGAGAAGCAGAATGCAGTGTGCTCTTTTATTTTGCGTGTGTTGTTTCCATGAGAGTCAGCTTTCGAGGGTGTCCACGGTATTTTGCCGTTCGGGTCCAGTTTAAAGTATCGTTGTTTACTGTAAGGGTCTGTAGCATTTGGCGCTTTTCTTACCAGTTTATAGGGCCTAAGTTTTGTCGGGACACTAGCTCTCCTCCGAACTTGATTTGTCTCCTAATCAGTTATTTAATATTCTGAGGGATCTCATAAGGATTCGTTTCCCTTCTAGGAGATATGATCATGTTGTGTTCTTTTGCCTGCTTGATTTTCCCGGTTGAATATTGAATGGATTGTCCACGTCATCGGCTGTTTCGATGATTGAAAACTAATTTCTTTGGCCAATCCGACTTGGAACGCGTTCGAGTTTGTTGTTTTCTTCTCTTGCATAGGATATTTATAAAATATGTTTCCTATCATGAAAAATACTGGCTTATGATTGGATGAATGTTCGGATCTGATAGATGCTTATAAGCGTCAGAGTTCGTAGAATTCTAACGGTCGGTTCATTGGGGATGCACAGGATGGAATTATTGGTCTTGCTGATTCTATTGAGCTCGATCCCAGCGTTTTTCGATCCCAATCGATCCCTTCTCATTGGCGGTGAACAGAATTCATCTCTCCTGCTATGAACATTGGGGCTTGAAATGCAGCAACTGCATCAAGGTTGCTCACGAAGGCTCTATTTCCTGGGGGGTTAAACCCTTGCCTTGTCATCCTGTCATTTCTGCACCCAATGTAGTGATGCGGAATCGCTTACCAGGCTTTGGGAAGGTTGTTTTGAATCAGTTTAATGTCATATTTGTGTTCAAATCTAAATTGATTCAATTCACCTATCCGCTGAAGGAAGAAATTCGCATTCTACGTCATGATTAAAACGTGACTCTCTAAACTCATTATAAGCATTGAGATGTAGACAACGTATCATATTCGCCATCATATTCTGCATCATATTTTGGAATTGAGTTTGTTTTTGGTGACCATATGAGCCATGTCTGGTGATTGAGGGTGATTTTTTTTTTTTGTGTGAAAGTTGGAGCTGGCAGACAGATTT
Source organism: Stratiomys singularior (assembly GCA_954870665.1). Lineage (NCBI taxonomy): Eukaryota > Metazoa > Arthropoda > Insecta > Diptera > Stratiomyidae > Stratiomys > Stratiomys singularior. Next base: position 25,832,431 of record OX940878.1, on the reverse strand, counting down.
TGTATTGTATACCTCCGTTTCAGTTTTCGGGAGAACGACCTTTTCTACCTACGAAAGTCTATCCCACATTTTCGTAAAGTAAACCTCAATGGGATTAAAGCCCTGAGATTCAAAGTCATCCTTGGTGTCCTCGACTGAAAGATCATGCAGATCCCTGATTACCACATTCAGCTGTCTGCCCACAAGTAGGATGTAGATTTGGTACTGAATTCTTCTTTCGTGAGAGTTTTGGTGAGTTTGCGGTTGTCTAATGGTGTAATGGGGATGATTTGTATACCTAAATAATCCCGTTTCGCGGATATGTGCCAATTTTTTTTTTGTCCAAAAGGTGTAACGTCTGCGACCACTTCGAGGGTTCCCTCAAAATACTGGTACCGTTTTTTGTTCATTTTTTTTCGCTGGGTGTGTTCCCGTAGTGTTCTTGTTAGGTTGAGCCGGACAGTTTCGCCACATCTTTGAATATATTGGTGTCTTTGAGCGTTGGTGAGGCAGGAAAGACTTCGTCCTCCTTAATCCCCTAAGTGCTATTGCCATGAACGTCCTTGTCTATATCTAACTCATCCGATGAGATAGATGAATTCTCTACAGACGAAGCACTTTTCATAGTTTTGCATTGCATTTATTCAAATGTCAAGTCTGAAGTCCTTGTGCAAGTACACGTTTCTAATATACCATGGAAGTGATCAAATCCATCTCAGAGGCTTATCCCATATTTCCTGGAATACTTTTGTTATTTGACATCGATGTCTGGTAAAATGCAATGCTGCTGTAAAGTTACGTTGGTCGTATTATTTGTGTGTATATTATTCTTTTATTGGACATGTTCTGGCAGATGAATTTGAATATTAGTTGTAAGGATACAGGGACTTGAATACAGAGTAGTCGTTTTTTTCCTATGTATTAAGCGAGGGTGTTGCTGTTTCTAATGAAGAACAAGGTTTCGTCCTTGTTAAGTTTTATTTTCCATTTGCAGAAGTATTCCAGGAGTTTATCGATGGAGGCGAATCCGCAGTGTATAGACAATAGAGAATTGGTGAGAAAGGTGATCCTTGCGGAACACCAGTTTTTGATATATCAAAAAATGAAGTTCGGGCATTTTGAAGATTAGTCCTGAACGCCAGAAAGCTTTTGCTATTTCAAATACAACTAGACCTGTCGATTTGGTGCGATTCAGTTGTGTATATGTTGGACCACCCTGATGGAAATGGAAATTTTGGATAACGAGAGGATGAGACTAATAAGTCTCAAATTTTTCGGGAATCTGTGATCTTTGCTTGGCTTGGGGATGAATATTGTTGTAGCTACTTTCCACGCTTGCGGGTACTTCAGCGATTAGAAAACTTTGTTTATGATATTTGTTTGTTCAATCCATGTATAATGTTCTTTGCCTCTTGCAGGTCCATTAGCCGTATTACGTATTCGTAAGTTCCTGCAGCTGCAAAGATATTATTTTCCAGGCTTTTTTTAGAATTGCTTCCTCGTCATCAGGGTCCTTTTTCGCGAACGATTCGGCCTTACCGCAAGTGACGTTTTGCAGTCCGTTTTGTCCGTGGATAGGAGACACAACTGTTTTGTTTTTGGCTTGGAAATGTTTAAACATCCTCCAGAAGGCATTCTCGTCAGGCTCCAAGCTTTGTAGGAATCCTTCCCATTGTTCGTTTCGGAACTCAATTATTTGTAGTCCTAAAACAAATACTTGAGTATATGTGTTGGTCGACTAACTAGAGATTAGACTTGTTAGTCGACCGGCAGGCTTTCGTTTTTAGTCTATTGCTCCTGCGCCTCCTAGTTCTAGTACCTGTGCTCCTAGTTCTTTCCCGGGCTTGATTCTTCCTCCTCATCAGTTTTTTGAGGTGCTGGGTGAGTTCGTAGGTTGCAGGTGAGTTGTGGCTGTGTCGTTTTTCTATGCCTGTTTGATTTTCTCTGTTACTTCTTAAATCCTATTGTCGAGAACTCTAGCTGTTATTAACTCTTGTGCAAAACCTTCATCTTTCAAAGTTTCTCAGAAAGGTCTCCATTTCGTTGTTTTCTTTACTTTAAGTGGTACATCTATGAGGACGTTCATTAAAAGATATGATGGTCGAAAATGGTCGATGATCAGAGGAGAGCTCGTTGAGGACTATGAATCTTATGTTGAATGGAATCCTCGGGAGATTCCGAAGTCCAAAATAGTTGCTGAGTTTCTTCCGTAATGTGTTTGTTGGTCTGGGATGTGTAAGGTCTTTATTTCCTAAGTTCGACCAGTTTAACTTTCAAATCCCAAATGAAATGGAAGATTGGAACCGATTAACGATACATTAGGACCTTTTTTGATGTCTAAGTGCTTGTTAGTGTTATAGTTTTGGTTGAAACTGTCCGTGGGAAAGCGCTTGTAGACTGTGCAGCCTTAACGAAAGAAGACCTGAAATTTGCTGATTCTTTTATGTGACATAGGGTTCAGGAACAGGCGTGGATGTTGGACTAGAACTTTCAATTTAGCCGGCACTCGCAGATCAGAAGATTATATTTGGCAACCTAGTGAAGTAGGAAATAATGTTTGAATTAAGTTCCCAGGAGGCGATCACTTTTTAACTCCAAAACGACCATTGTCTTGAATGCACTAGTACCTTCACCTTTGATAATAACTCACATGAATTTGAAATCACCTGACTGATGTTATCTCTTTCAATCAAAAGTATTTGGATTAAAGATAGTGAAAGAACTATTGCGCTCAGTAAGGACCTTTAATTAAAGAAAATCAGAAAGTGAGAAAATAACGCACTGGTAATTGGTAATATAAGGTCAAAAGCACCACAAAATTTAGGAAAGGCACTGAACAAATGTTGTAAAAACAGTCAGGGTCCACAGGACCTTACAGCATGCAGTAACCGCAAGAAATCGATAAGCTGATAGACTTCTGAGTAGGGAAGAGGATTTGGAGCCAGTTTCCGCAGTCACTGTATCAAAGCATCTAAGCGCAGTGATATTAGAACCAATCGATCGATTGTAATTTGTTCTTTTTTTTCATCATCCGCCCAAAATTATGGTTTTCATACCAAATCAATTTGCCATTAAAGTTTCAGGTTGGAAAATTCACTTTAAATCAGCAATTTTCAAACTAAATGCAAATTTTAATTAAAGATACTAAATCATGCATTGAATTGTTAGTTCGGATGAAATTCAGTTAGCATGTAATCAAAATCATAACAAATGATTGAGTGGTGGTTAATATTTGAATAAATCAACCAAGAATTGGTTGCATGATGGATTCATGCAAATAGCATTTCGCGGATTCGCAAAGTTACCGTTTTCGGACTATGCCAGCTCGCTTGAATTAATCGCGAATTGTTCAGCGAAGAATGCCAAACGCTACTGGCCGTAAAATGGAAAAGCACTAAAGTACGTACTTTAATTTAAATGGAACACGCAAACCACTTGCACGGATTACCTTAACTACTTTGTTTATACACATAAATGATATAATAGAGAGTCGTTGCACTCATTTACATACTTTGTGAGTCTTCTCGTGACTTCAGTAACGTGTTCAACATGAGCAACTAAGGCTTCGCAGGGTCTTTCTTTTGGCCACCTTTTTCGGTAAAAGGCAAATCCAGCTGAAAACCCTCCAACACCCACTTCCCAGCTCCACATAGATTGTTGCTTGTCTATTGCATGTGTGTGAATGGTCGGAATCCTTTAGTTTTCCACGCTATAGCTCGTGAAACAAAGTTGTGAAAGTGAATGAAATAAATACGCGCCTGCATTATGGTAAAGTCGTGACCTGGTTCTTTGGATACGTTTTCATGTTTGAATGTTGAAAAGGTTTCGTTTCAACAACATTCATTTAGTACTACACTGATTATAAACGAACGTTTTGTTGTAATGTTTGCAATTCACGGGCCGATTGGGTCGGCGATAAAGTTGCTTTGTTGCGAATTTTAGGGCCGTCTATTGTAAATAATAGTCGACTTCTTGCTGGTTATTCATTTGAAAATGAAATCAATATGAAATATACAATCGGAAAATGCGTAAAAACAAAACTAAAGTGTAAATTCTATATAAACTTGTTACACAATGCAAACTTATGCAATTCATATTGGGAAAAAAAAGATAGTTACCGAACAAACCAAAACTATTACCTCTCTGGAAGAAGGACTCAAATTGAAAATGCACAGGAAAGCATAAAAAAACTGCCTTATAATACAATCACTGCCTAGTTAAAAGTAAAAGTTAAAAGTTCCTAATCTTTTCTCAGCTAAATGTTTGGGTATTTCGGTCTTAAAAATGAGTCCATGCATATCCCCCTAGCAACTTTTTCTACTCAATTTCCAATTATCATTCATCAATTTTGCCAGAAGCTTAAAGGATAAGTACAATTTTATCTGATTTGCTTGCGGAAAATTCTCAGAAAACTTGGGACTAGAGGCATTGAGACCTGTTAGAAACACTTTCAAAAAAGTACGTGAACATACTTTAAAAATAAAATACTTGGAAAAGTTCAGATTTTCATATGGTTCAAGTCTAAATTGTATTTATATATCTGTAGAGATACTCAAAAAATATAAATTTCTGTCTAGTATGCAAAACATGTGAATGGCACTGCATCTAGCCTTTCCCTCTTCTTGAGTACACTTTTGTGCAATCAACCAATCCGAACACACAATAAAGTCGCTTTCAACCACGGAGGTCTGAACGACTTTTATCTTCATGTCATAGACCCCGGGCTTCATATTAAACGAAAAGACGCAAAACAAAATTGCAGCCAGCCCACACTATCTTCGTTAACATGAGTATAGTGTTGACATTGAACAGCGGTAACATGTCGATCAAACCCCTGGTGGAACGCATCGTAACCCCAAATATTTATTTGTATCGTCTGATTTCTTCTCTTTACTTATTAACAAGAATAACTCAAAGCTTTTGAGTTAAACCTTTGAGTCAAGTTAGTTCTATGTAAACGTAAATCTACTTGCGTTTTTTCTATCTTCTTTATTATTAATAAAGAAGATAATTTATCTTAATTTATCTTCTATCTGTCTGACAGAAATCACCAAGAAGTCTTCTTGCTATTTCTTGTTACCCCATCACAAGATCAAACCTTCGCTTGCTTTGTTTACTTTTAATAGAAGTTGAGCGTGATCCTCCCAAGAGCTTTTCATCACTAACGGAGAACTTATTTTTAACATCAATGTCCTCTCTTTGTTATACAATATACCTAGAGGGATCAGCGTGGTTTATTCCCCGTGATATGGCGATCCCAGATTCATATCATATAGTCAGTGTTCGCCTGATTTCAATACAAAGGAAGTTTTTAAAGTAATTTAAGATTTCTCAAAATGTCTCCAGATTTTCTTCATTATTTTTGCTCTTCACTGAAAGTTCTTCCTACAGGCAGTTTTTCAATGATTTAGCCTTAACAGCTTAAAATAAACATAACTTTAAACTGCGCTAATTTTTAACGCAATAAAAGTCCGTCTTAAAAACAAGGTATGTCTTGTATGAAGGTATGTCTTTCGGACATACCTTCTGTCAAAAAAGGACCGGGAATTGATAAATACGGAGAATGCTAAATTTGTAAATTTGTGAATAAATTTGTAAATAAAACACACATTTACATTTAATCTTCAAAATATATTTTGCCACATTCAAAGTATTCTCGATTAGAGGTTATACTCATTTGACATCGTTTTTTCCATTTTTCAATACATTTTTTATGAGCACCTTCTGGGATGGCCTTCAACTCGTGCGCCGAATTCTGTTTGACGGCTTCAATAGACTCGCAACATGTTCCATGGAAAGTCATTTTAGTTTTGGGAACAAAAAAAAGCCGCGCGAAGCTAAATCAGGCGAATACGGTGGATGATTGATTGTTTATCGAGTTTTTTGTCTTGTATTCGTTCACAATTGTAGCTCGGTGCGACAGCGCGTGGTTATCTTAAAAAAACCATCAGTTGTTTCGTTCAATTCAAATTCGAAACAAATTCGTTCACGTAAACAACTTAGTACGCTCAAATAAAACTCCTTCTTCACTGTCTTACCCTGTGTAACGAACTTATAGTGTACCAGACCTCGCATATCAAAGAAAACAATGAGCATCACCTTGAGTTTTGACCGACTTTGACGTGCTTTTTTCGGTTTCGCCTCATTTTTAGCGCGCCATTCGGAAGCCTGTTGACTAGTGAGAGTGTCAAATTTATACATCCGTGCTTCATCATTAGTTATGATCCGCTCCATGAATGTTGGGTCGGAATTCGAGCGTGCAAGCATGTCCAAAGAGACTTGTTCACCGTATTGCTTTTGACGAATATTCAGCTCATTTGAAACAAGCCGTGCAGTGACGGACCTCGAACAGACTCGTGAGAGAATTTTGAGGATGGTAGCTACATCGTTCCATCCTTCGCTACATCGACATTAATTTCGGTTAGAGAGATAGAAGGTCATCCAGAGCGAGGCATGTCTTTGACGATTTCACGGCACTCTTTAAACGCGTTGTACCACTCATATGTACAGGGTTTGGATAAAATTGAATCACCATAAGCCTTTTCCAACATTTTCAATGCGTCAGCACAAGAAATCTCATTTGCAACACAAAATTTAAGGCAAAATCTTTTTTCAATACTTTCGTTCATGTTAAAAATCAGCACGCACTAATGAGATCGACTGACTTAACCAGCTGCTGTTGACAAACTGGTTGACAGATCGCGCTTAAATATGTATAATGATGAATGACAGTCCAAAGCAAAACATAAAAATACGAGTATCTTCAGATTTTATTAGTGAATCGCAGTTTTAAATGAACCAAATACAAGTTTCATACAGAAAAAATTGATTAAAAGGCTTCGATTCAAGTATATCCTGGCGCTCTTCCTTATTCTTCTTAATTAAAACATATAAATAAACATATCCCTGAACAGCGCATACAGTCGATATATGCTAGCAATCTTGCGAATTGGCAACGGAAAACTTTAATTAGAATGACATTTCTGCCAACAAAGTGTCATTTCCATTCAGAAATTTACATATCCATCTAATAGTTACATCAAGAAAATAAGGATGACGAACTTGAAAGGAAACCCGCTCAATGGTAGTTGCAATATTAACTTAATTTGCGGTAGTAAAGTGCGTTAAAAGCATCCTTGCTTGACTCCCGTGAGTAGCTTTTCAAGGTAATGCCAGCGAGTTGTTATACGAGGACATGAGCTGCGGAGTTCTGAAGGACGCGAAATGAGTGTCGCTGCATCCGTAAGTGAATCATTAGTGAGTCGTGTCTTGAGAGGATGTTCTTGGAAATTTTTGATGTTGTAATGAGAATGCATTGCTCCAACGTTGACAAGTTTTATTTCATTCAATTGCATGTTCATTTGCATTCAACACAAACATGCATCCTCTGTGGATCCTTTTCTGTTCGTTGAAAATGTATTTACATGCCGCTATATACTACCGATGTGAAAATAAATTTGGTATTTGCATATGATTGCAGAGTTCATTGCAAACATGGCCACGAGTGCAACGTAGCGATAATGAAAAATTATGCACAAAGTCGCGAATAAAGGGTTGCCTGGTAGGGGGGTAATAAATTGATGGTGAAAATCATTATAATGCTATGGGGATGCAATAAAAACAAGGTGGTGTTCTGTGTTGCTTAAGCCCATAAATAAATACGTGACTAAATAATAAAATAGCGGATGGTATTGTTTTGGCTCGAGTGGCGGCGTTGGTCGTACCGCTGGTAGCGAGAAGGTTCCGAGGATATTGGGAAATAGCCTTCATTTTTATCGAGTTTAAAGAGAAATATGTATTCGTGATTCATTTGGTCCTTTGGTTTCATTGTCACTGAATCGTTGGCTGTCGGGTTGTGAAGCTGAAAATTATCAGCGAATTTTCAGTGGCAAATGATGGGGAGCAAAGGAATTTCTCCCGGGCTCCTCGTCGCGACATATCTTAAGATCGTGAGCAATTTGCTTATTTTACGCGATTGTAAATGGAATTATAAACAAGTGAGAATTGGATGCTTTAACATGCTGTTGAACAATTTCATCCCGCATTCCACACATCACTCATTACAGTTGATTCGACGCTTTTACAATGCCACCCCCGGGCGCTACACTTGCGTGAGGGAGCTAAATTAAACTTGGGGGAATTAACAACATCGTTAGCAAATGAAAACAACATTGAAATTTCCCTGTGATTTATTATAGATACAAGCAGCGCCGCAGCATCCTAAACAGCCCCATCATGGCGAAACGTTGAACCGCGCCGTAACGAGCATTCTCTTTCGGTTTTTTCCTTGTAATTTGCGTGCAAATTTCCACAAATCCCAGCCTAAACATTGTACTTGTATCTGCAGGAGAAGGCGTATCTGTTTCCCATATTGACTTTGCAGATTGCATTAGAGCGAGAGTGGAGCTTAGTTTGGAAAATAACGAACCAGCCATCGGAAAACGTGACTGTCGATGATAAGGCGCAGATACTGAACCTACTTTTCACGTTAAGGTGCTTAACAAACACGGCCAGGATGAATTTATGACAACGTCGATGTGAAACGGCAGAGTCGAGGTTTTTCCAGCTGTTTGCTACCTGGAACTGAGCTCCAAAGTTGGCTCAAGTCGTTAGATTTGATTACATTTGCTTATGCACTTAATCTGTTTGAACCTTGCAATTTTCCGTGCCGTGTTTGGCGCCCGGCGTGGGCTCAGATAAGACGGCGCTCACTTGTGAACAATTCGTGGAATGCTTCGGATACTAGAGAAAATGGGAAAGTCGAGACTCAGGCATCGAGTGAAGGCAACTGAAAATAAAAAGCCTTAAGTAGATACTTTGCTTGTTTTGAAATATGTATAAACATATCAAAAATAAGCCAATAAGCCCTATGGATGCTTTGTGATTTCATAATTCCCGAGGAAAAGTGAGGAAACTTTTAACGGCCATCAACTTCAATTTGCTTTAGTAGAGATACTTTGAAAATGATTCTATTTCAAGTGAGAAACAAGGTTCGCATCAACCTTTAAGGATTGGAGGTGGTTGTTGATATTATTGTCTTTCATCAGGTCGAGTTTTGTTTAAAAAAATTAACAGACAGCTGTTTCGGGGACGATATTGTTCTTTCTTCAGCGTTCTAATAGTTGGAGCACAAATTGGGGAATGTTTTTTAAGATAATTTTGACAATTGTATTCTGTGCTATATATAAAGAATCGTGCTTATAGTGTCCAACAATTCAGGTCTTACTTGTCCAACTCATATGAAAATCGTCATTACAATTTACACTGCAAAACGAGTTAAAGATGACTAATGTCAATTGAAAATGCCGTGGACATAGAACTATAAGGTGTAGAGGCCCTCCCTGTGTACACGAGCGTACGTGAGTGTCCTTAAAAAGAGCGAATGGGGGAAAATGATAAATTTTTAATATCTTTCATTCACCTCATCCGTTGTTGAAACGTTTGGTTCCAGTTGTACTGGAAGTCGAGTAGCATGCAAAATGGTATCAGAAATTCTTACGAAATGAATTAATGAAAAAAAGTTCAAGCGATTAGAACCACAAAAACTTCATATAACAACGTATCCAATCGTAGGCAAAAAATATGAAAACGTCTTTTATAAGTTACTAAAAACGGCTGAAAATGTTTTATTTAGAAATGTTAGGTTGAAGGCACACAGTTAACTTGCAATTGGAAATAATTCATCAATATCATTTCAGATAATTGCACATAAAAGTTTCCTTCTAATTAACGTAAGTCATCTGTAAAACGAAAACATTTGCATTCATGAAATACAAAACTAATATCAATCTTTACATTTTCCTAAATCTTCGCCCACCTTCGGTTTTAAATTTGACAGTCAGTTAACACTACAGTTAGAAAATCAATTCCGGTATAGGAATTATATTGGATGTTGAAATTTGAATCGAATCGGTCGCTAAATCATGCACTTTACATGGTAAACATTATCCGAAAATGTTGATTCACCCTTGAGAACTCGAATTAAGTATAAGAACATTTTTACTAATGACATTAACAAGGAAATTATTGATTTGAACAGAGGAGTGGCTCACAACTGATTCCGACCGAAATGCTTATTAAAACTAAACTGAACGAGATATCAACTATATTGAAACGCAGTTGACTGGGCTAATGTTAAAAATAACCGAACATGATTAATTTATATTTTCACATTAATTTAAACATTTTAAAACAAACAAAAAGAAAAACACAATCAAAACCAATCGGGCAACTTATTTGGACCAAATTTTTTTCTGTTGAGTAATGAACCGTTATGTTGCAATTCAACTGTTATTTCCTTGTCTGTTTGCTGATCACTATATTTGCGACGTGGTCAAGATCAGTCCTGATGGTTTCGCCATGAACATCGTGCAGAAACGTGTGCTTTGAGAATTGTTAGCATGTAAGACAATACAACAGCGAGAACTTGTTCTCAGTCACTTCAAAAATGGCTATTCACGCAGAAAAATTGGTTCGATGGTTTGACTGGCGGTGCATTGTAGGTTATCATAAACAGATTAACCCGTGAAATTAGGACGCAAGATAAGAGTAGAGGATAGAGCAAGATAAGGGTCCCTAACATGTCCGATGAGTGATATATTGTCCGGAAAATCCAGGACTATCCGAGTTTATCCGGTTCGAAATCACCTGTGAAATGGAAGCTAAATTGGGTAAGTCGTGTAACTATGCGCCGTGTGCTGTGACAGTCTGGTTTCTAACTAGTTTAAACCCGTTAATAAACTTCAACTCTTGTTTGCCGAAAAATATTCAAGGAAGGATTAAGTATTTTGGAATACGGTTATATTCGCTAGGGCTTCAAAAATTAATTTAAAAGCTCTATAATTGACGTAAGCCAAGTAATAAATTTAAATGCCATTCAGAACCACTTCTGTCAAACTTTGAGGTGACAGCGTTACTATTTGGGCTTGCATGTCTACTACGGGAGTTGGAAACAACCGGCCGATCTGAACGTCATTGAAAATTCTTTGGCTTTTTTGGACACAAATATCCGAAACTGGAAAATTTCGAGTAAAAATTTCGTAAAAACTGCATTATTTGAGGAATGGGCAAAAATTACCCAAAATTACAAAATGGGTTAGAATTTACATAAAAACTGGTGTAATCGATACTTTTGAGAATAAAAATGGTTGTTGACCAGAAGGGCGGTCATACTAAATATTAAATCTGTTTTTGTGTGCCTTCAGATTGAATCAATGAAATGAATTTCTCAAGTGATCAATCGATTGTTTTAAGTAATCTTTCTCATTTTTCATTGCTAATTGAAACAGTCAAAATAGATATGACTAAAATAAAATGAATAAATGATAATTTTGAACATTACACTAACAGTCTACATTTAAATTATGTTGATATCTCGTTTTGGCTTAGGTTTCTTTTGCAGCTAAGGCTTTTTCGTGAGCTTTTCAGTGTGATCTATGAGCTACTGTATTTGATTAGTTAAGGGTAGACTCGATACCAGTTGAATTGTGTATTTTCGCCTTTTTCGTTCGGTTACAACAATTAAATCTGAAATCGAGGACCTGTCAAATTTGCATAGAATGGGCGGAGCTTAGTTTTTCGTGAAATTATGTTCATGTGGAGTTGAAAATCTCGTTACGTCATTCACAGTTCAAATTTATAAAGATATTGTTTGGTAATTCCATAAATTGAAAAAAATACTCCTTGCGGATCAAAACAAACAATGTGCCTGAATCAAAGCAACCAGATGATAAAATGTTTCTATCCATTGGTCAGATCACGGAAATTTCATGCATTCTTTCAATATGCCTATGGGCATTTTAACGTAAGTTTTGGTGATTTTGAGCCCATAAACGTTTCCAAGACATGTGAACTATTGGGCGCTGATTGATGCTTTGGATTTATATCCTGGTAATATAAGAAGATTTCTATTCTTCTGAGTTTTCCAGCATTTTTATTGAATTTTCTTTGACAATAGTCAAACATTTTATTTTGCCCATAGTTCCATCGATTACGAAAAGTTTACCCGGGCCAGTAGTGGACATGCAACCCTAGTCCATTACCAAGCAACCCCCATATTTCACAGTGAATCTTAGATTGCACCCTATGGACTCTTGCAAGTTTAACGTACCTATTGAACCCTATGGAAGTTTTTCGTCAAAGATAGTATTGACCATCTGAGTAAAATACATCAAATTTACTTTTATTCGGAAAATGGTTCCCATGAATTTGGTGCACAAATCAAAGTATTTGACTTTGGATACATTCTGGTTCTACTAATCTTAACGTTTATTTTCTTCAAAACATCTTGATTGATTTGAATTGTCCAATTATATCAGGAACAGTGGTGTGTGATCTATTCACGATTCCTCCTATATGGATCGGTTATTCTTTATCAAAATGTTTCAAAACGAGTTCTCCTATCTTTTAAGGAAGTTTGACGTGTTGCCTTCCCATTTTGGGCAGTTTCACCCCATGATGGTTTATCGTTCCCACTATTTAACCATGTTAAATAGTGGGAACCATCATTAACCAGATGCTAAGAGCTGTCAACTACATAAAATCCATGTTATCCTCCTTTTGAACTCTGAAAGAAAAAACGAGTGCTTTGCCACGCATACGAGTTCTTTTTTGACATGGTTTTTGATGTTTTCTATCATTAATTGCATCGTTTATTCCCTTTTTAAGTATAAATCGGTGTGTCGCTGACTTATTTTTTGAGCTACATAGAGGTGTAACTGTATCAGAGGTCTCATATCCAGTTCAATCAATAGGAGCATCGCACTGTTTGCCCGCTCCCTAGCATGAAAAGAATGTATACTAGGTATCAAATGTCTTACCTATACAACATATAATATCAGGAGGTTGTGGCTTATCAACCGTGTACCAGTTAGACAGCTACACCTGTTCAACAGTTGAGTAAAGTAGGGATCAGTATCAACAAAAAAATCACAAAGTCAGACTCATAATAAGCCACACAGAACATTTCTCGTACTTTTGTTTGGTCAAAAATAAAAAAGGGTCTAAGTTTGACGTACGCTGAGACCTGTCATGCATGTTCCTTCATGTTGCAGGCTGTATAATACTCAGATTGCACCCGATTCATTTTGCCGAGCCTTCATATTTGATCCGTATTATGTCATACTTCTCCGCAATCGCAGCTCTCATATCCTGAGGTTTGAGGCTTTGGGTGTTTATGTCTAGAAAAACGTTGCGCTATAGAAAAGGAGGTGCATTTGACAGTTTTCTGTAATGTGTTCCAAGTGTTCACAGTCGAAGCACTCCATCTTATTTTTGTGTCGATGGCTACTACACTGTTTCCATTGTCTAAGATTAAACTTTAATTTGTTGTTGTATGTTGTTGTTGTTGTTGTTGTACTTTAATATGTTGTATGTCCTGATTATGTCCAAAAAATTGGTTGCGAAATGTCATTTTTGGGACCCTAGAAGCATTTTTTTGGTAGAGAAATTGCAAGATGGATTACATTATTTATGGATCTGATTCTAAAAGATGTTTTAAACTGTTGTGGTACTCAGTACTTCGGTTCAGTCCTCTTTTGAAAAGTATCTTCCATCTGACAATGACAACTGCGGTGTTCAAGGCATAGATGCACGTACTTCAAGTGAAGACGAACCCTTTTTAATCTATAGAAGATGTACAAAATATGATAGGACGATTAATTACTGCTCCTTTATTCGACTTTTATAGTCAACCACTTTTATATTCCCGTGAGACATTCTTTACCAGGCTGGTCACATATAAGTACCAATAAATATAAGTCACCTTTCTAACACATTAATATGCATTATCTAATGTCTAATGTGTACATCATTTGTATAATAAATACAAGAATACATTATCAAGTACGAGGGCGCGTTTTTAAGTTCGTGGAATCAAGGAGTAGGTCATCAATAAATGTAATTAACGAAGTGATGATGAGTTCAGTAACTCATTGGTAGCACAAATAGCAAGTTTTTTATAAATCGAACCAGTAATCCTTGAACAATCCTCAATAAAACATCTCATTCTGGGAGTACACCGAAAGAATCTTATTCCTCAGCAAGGAAGGAAAGTTTGGTGGGACCATACTGGAAGAAATCGCATCCTTTTACGCAGGAATTAGTCCGAGTAGAACCTTGGCTTACATATGGCACAGTTTCTTGAAACATGGCAGGGATTACACTGAAGACGACCAACTCCCCGGACGGACAATCGAAATGACTACTTCGGAATTGAAAAAGTCGAGGAATGAATTAAGGAAGATGCTGAACTAAAGAAAAAACAGCTTACAAAAATATTTGGAGTATCGGATACTACAGATTTTGAAAATTCTTCCGATCATCCTGGCATGACAAAGGCCAGTTGCATGTCACCTCAGAAACAATTCCGGGTAGACACGTCCCGTGCGTTTTGAAATGTTTGTAGTATAGAAAAGGATGGGCTATTGAATCAAATAGTTACTTGAGGTGAATCTTTGGTTTCTTGGAGAATCTTGGAGCCCAGAGGACTCTTTCAATTGATAAACAACGGGCATATCATTCAATAAGATTAAGCGTAAGTTTGGCGGTAAAATCATGGCGACAGTGATTTTGGGCTGAGAGGGATCCTTTAAAAGATTACAAAGACAAAATACGTTTCCATAACCGTAGAATACTACGCTTTAATTAAGGAGCGGCTTATAGAAACTGCATAAAGTAAAAAGTAGGGAAAAATTGACCAAAGGTGTCCTCCTTTTGGGCGAAAATGTGCCTGTTCACAAGTTTGCCTGCCCTAAATAAGGCGGGCTTTGATATTTTGGATCACCCACTCTACAGTCATGACGTTGCTCCCAGTAATTATTATATTTCCTTAAGCTCAGAAATGGACTTTACACGGAGAAGTTTCCGAGCGACGAAGAGGAGGACGCAGTTTCATCTTATTTTACGGACAAAAACTACGAAACATTTTTTTTATGAAGGCATGCATAAGCCAATTGAAAGATCTTAAAAGTGTATGAGAATAGCAGGAGAATGTATTGACAAAGGAAACAAATATATTATTCTTTTCTCATATATTATCCTCCATTCCGCGATTTTAAAAACGTCCTCTCGTGCGTATTAAATACTGCAATACTAAATACATTAATAGAAGAGGCGATTTTCCCAAAATGGACTAATTTTTGTGTTCCTGTAAACAGAACATTCCTGAAAATTTCTAATTTGACTTGACATATGCATACTCGTTGCCCAGATCCTGCTAAATGCCGACAATGTCAGCAAGGATTCTTTTGGAATGCGAGCGATGTCATAAAACAATGAAAGCAAAAGGATGCAAACAACCTACATTGCTACACACAACTAGACACTGGTAATCGCTGAGCAAGCAAATGGTGAATACCAGAAGCCTCGGAGAAGAATTGTCCAGTAAACTCGCGGAACTACATCCTTGACATGGCGATATGGTAACAAGTTTTCCTGTCTGCACCTGTAAAAACTTATTATACAAACACATATGTCTGGCATTAATGCATGTAAATTTTGAACTCAAATAAGAGCTCTTAGGGCAATGTCATAATATATTCTTTTATTGGAATTATGTCCTTTTTGCTGGTCTAAAGTGATGTCAAATTAATTTTTACAAAGTGTAATTGGCCTCATTACCTCTGCGAAAATTCCATTACCCAACTTTACTATCTGATTTTCATCGCTCTTAAACAAAGCCGGCCGCCATCGTATCGAGATTTTTAAATTTAACCAATTTATTTAATTAGTCTTGTTAAAAATTTAAAAACATTAAAAGTTCGCAGTTGAGCTCTAGACATGAACCCAACATTTTTCGCGTGTCTGTTTTGTAAATTGCTCTCAAAACAAGCATAAAATGGCCCTAATTACATTTTTGCATAATCTTCATTTGCAAATTATATTGCGTTGTTATCAATTTGATTCTGGTAATCACGCAAGCAACCAAATTTTTAATTTCGACAATAAGGTATTGTTTGAGACAGAAATCCGTCGTAATCAATTCAGGCAGTTTTCATGAGTTGGTATCAACAACGAATTCATGCAGTTGATCGGGGTTAACTAAAGCATGTAATTAGAGCAGCGCGAGCTTCTCCCAAGGCCGCGGAAAACGATCTACCATATCCGATTCTGTGTAGTTTTTACTGACAATAGCGCTTTTGTGAAAAAAAATTACCATATACGCCATCGAAGCAACAGTTGCTAGTACATTGTTTACTCATCTGATTTACTTTTCGGATATTTTTTGAAGTGTATCGAAATCTATTTAGCGTTGTCGCTACAGCAGATTCTATTTGTTTAGCTGAATATTACAGGGTGTAGTTAAAGTATTATTAGTGGTCTCAAGAATATGAAAGTGCCTTTTAAGAGCTCGAGCCTGAGCTGAAATAAAGTATTTATTTTTTTATATTATTTCTTTAAGTGTATGAAAGTTAATACAATGTTATTTGACATTTTAAAATTGTGATTAATATGTCAAGACAGCTTCGCTTGTTTCATCAATTTTTTTCTACCAGTATCTCCAATGTGGTTGGTTTGTTAGGGCAAGTCAGGTACGAAACCTTAAAAATAATCTGAATGTGTCAAATCACATGATCTTGAACGCCAACTCAATTCCACCATTAGATTGTTCCGGTTGCTGTGTAGCATGCAGTGCCAACCTATTGGAACTAAATGTTTTCGATGTTCATCTAATTGGTTAAAAAACTTTTGGTTAAAAAAAAATTCACTCAGCATAGCCAAATAACGTTGACCATTTATCGCAACGAAAGCTCCTTCCCCGCTCTGAACGGAACATCGACTGATCAGGCGATAAACATGCATAATGATGTGAAACTGGTCCATTGCCAGCATTTCTGGTTCACTTTAAATGTGACGATTTCGTTCGTTTACCGTTCGTCCCGTTAAAAATGATGATGGACTGAACAATGAAAATTAACTTAATAGTCTACACGAAATCGGATGGAGGGAATAAACATTGGTTTCCGATTATTTATGAGTCTGATTCGATAGTCTCGCAAAATTGTTAAATCTTACCAAATTGAACTAAGTTGAACAAAATGTTAAACATGACTTTTACAAAATCTTTCAAGTTTACCTGACTAAACGCCAATTTCGTTGAATGTCAATTGTGACATTTATAACAGAAAATCAATAACTACTAAAAGATTTCATGCGCCAAAAAAATATTCTCCTTTTTTTTGCTCGATTTTGGTCCAACTTGTCTGTCGACATTTACTTTATCCTAAGAAACCCGATCTCGTATCAATCATCGAGCCTCGGTTTTTAAATCATTCTTTTGGCTACGTGTCAATACTCCAATCTTGATGAAAATATCCGTTGGGCTCCATTTCTTGATCAGCGTAACGATCTCAATTGTTACGAGGACTTCCGTGGTTACGCTACTCATTAGACATCTCTTATTTTTCTGATGAACTTTTGAATAATTTTTTCAACAATGCTTGGCATGCATAAAGGTTGATTTTTAGGTAGCAGTTTGAAATTCCTCTACATAACTCCTTTCTTTTGTTAATAGTAGTCCATCATTTTGGAGAAACATCTTCCTGCAAGCAGGCATTCAAAATGCTAAGTAACATGTCAGGATAATGATGGTGAACAGTCAATTTCAATTTCAGCACTTAGGCCGTGTATGCGTGGAACGTCAATAGGAATTATCAGCACTGGCATTTCTGTTTGATGACATAATTAGTTAATCAAAGTGACAGGACATTCCTGTTTCCTGTATGAAGCACAGCGTGTATGTGTTATGCTTCTAACGACGAGACTACGTTCCTTCCATCAGTGATCACTGGAATTGTGGATCGTTTGGCCTGGAAATTGTATCCCTGAGAACACAGATCCCCTGTGGCTGCGTTCATCTTGTCATGTCTTTCTCTCTCTCTCTCTCTCTGCTAACGTTTCAAGGATATTTTCCAGCAGTGCTTCGCAGAGCAGCTTTAGTTGTTTCTTTGAACTGATGTATTCCGACAGGGATGAAATTATTTTTTTGTATATTGTGACTTTCAAGTGACGGAGAACGATGGAATGTTCCGAATACAAAAAAAACATCTCTAAGTTCTCTGTTACCTTGCTGATAGGTACTGATACCTACTTTTGTTGATACCCTTATTCAAGCTGTCATTGTATATGCTTAGGAACATGTCAAAAAAGGAATGAATATACAATTTTGATTAGAGCACACCTGCTTAAATGCCGTCTGTTCCCAGAGCCTTTTGCAATTCCAATGGCAACAAAGTCTTGTGCAGCTTTTTTAATCGTCAATCAAAAAATCCTCCAGACAATCTCGTCTATTTTTCTCAAGTGAAGCACGTAGGGCGTCCATGCTTCTCTGAGCTCCTGGATAGTTCGGCTAAAATTCAAACATCATGGGGGACTCCAATATGGAGTCCCCCCCCCCCCAATATTTGCCAATATAGAGTTTGAGAATAGTAGTCATCTTGCTCTCCTGAACTTTAGGGAACTTCGCGAAAAAACCTGTGACATTCAGTGATTTCTGCTAATCATTATCCTTTCGGAGTTCTTGTAGTGTCAGAAATTGCAACAATTCTGAATCCTCTTAAAAAAATTGGCGGATTAAAGAAGAGATCGTTGTTAAATCAACAGGTATCGGGACGATTTGAGTTGCGAAGGCATTTCCATTCACATTTTGAACCAGAATCAACAAAGTTTCGGGGTAAAATAGAAAGAATGAAGAAAGGTTTTGTAGTAATCTACAGTGATACTTGTTTTGGTGGAACTCGATCTTCAGCGATTCTGCTCGGTTTTTAGTGAAAAATCCTTGTGCTTTTCCTTTATTACTTTTGACTTCGATTTTTATTCTTGGACTTGCAAACCAATCCTTAACATTTCACAACCGGCGGAAAGTTACTCGTCCGCCCTTAAAAATAAATGAAAGAGAGTTTTAGAGTCAAATAGCTTTGTAAAAGGGACCAAAAGTCATTGAAAGAACTTCGGCAATTTCTATATCATTCTACAATTATTTTTTTTTTCGAATAAAAATCCTCCAATTTTGTCTGCGTTTTACTAGCCTCAATAGTTTGATGCCTTTTGTTTCCTTTTGCAAAACCGTTGACTTTTGTGACGTTTTAAAATTGGGTTTTCCGATTTGGGGAAGAAATCGGCAACTCATTCATTCATTGAATGATTGACAACTGATGTATGGCTTTAGTCGGATGATTCGGGCTGTTGGGGTCATTCCGGTTGGCCCATTGTTTGGAAGTCGCTGATGCCACTTTTCTGATGGATCTGATAAGAGAACAAACACCGATGTGCTTTGAAACAAGTAAATTTTTCGAAATTGTCACCAAGAAAGGAAGTTCTTGACTACTGTCTAAGCCGCATATATGTCAGAAATAAACAATAATACCGTCTTCTTGGATGTAGCTTCCTAAGTTGGGTTATATCTTTCCTGCAAAGCACTTCCGAGCACTTAGTTGCAGTTTTGGTTTTCTCCTAGATGTAGATGCTAAGATTTCTTCAGAGCTTCTTTTTGTAATGCCCTGTATCGGCTTCAAGTATTTACTGGTCTTGAAATGGGCATTAAAATGTTTATGGTATCCTTTTCCTTTCCAGCCGCGGAGAAAGTGAATGTTAGAATCTAGTTAATAAGTCGGTTTCAGAATGTCACGTTAATGTCTGTAGGTTACTTTCGTGTAAGTCCTTTTTCTTTCAATCCCTGTATTTCTATAATCCCAGTGGCTCTTTACTTTCAATCTTCTGGTGAAATTTATGGTCTTAATTAGTCAGCTGATTTCGATCAGGCTTCGTTCCACATCCATTTCTCATATGGCTATTACATTTTCCTTGGACCATCTTGACTCAGAATTAAAAGTTAGAGATTCTGATAGTAAAAGCAATGCTTCTACCTGCTCTAGTGGTTTTGCTACTACTTATCCTATCCTAATATGCCTGTTTCTCCTCTAAATCCTTGTGTTGAATCTTCTTCTTCTAATAGGACTGAAACCATGTCAAAAGTTGGGAAAACAAAGAACTGGATAATACTTTGGGAGAAACAGATTTTGTGGGGGAAATGCACGCTTCCCTTCAATATATAAACCAATGAACACATATTCAAGGATTAGGCCTTCACGAAATCTGGATTAGGCCTTCACCCTTCACGAAATCTGGAACAGAAATTCTGTGGCGTGAAAACAAATAAGAAATCCACAAAAAAATATTTCCATTAAAAGAAGGAGGATGAAGAGATAAGAAGGAGAATGAAGAGAAGAAGAAGAAGAGAAGAAATCAATAAAGCAGATACATTAGTATCAAATTTTCGCCCTCAGATACGAATTTATGTCCAAAATTATCTTCCATTGAGATGAAACCGGTATTTCAACCGCCCTAGACCCTGAAAAAGTATGTGCTGTTAAGGGACACAAGAGGATAGGACCCATCACATACAGGAAAGGGGAGAGTATCAATTTGTTCTATGAGTACTGTCAGCGAAATCATTCCCCTAATTTTTATCTTTAACAGAAAAAAGATAACTCCATCCCCGGAAAAAGATGTCCCAATTGGAGCTATTTATAAATGGCCGGACAATGGATGGCTCAATGTATTAACTTTTTCTTGAATGGCTCAAAACTATACCTAGTATGCCAAACTTTCTGCTGAAGAAATACTTCTATTTATGCAAGACAACCGTGCATGCCACATTTCCTTGGCCATCCATGGACACTGAAGAAAAAATAGGTATTGCTTCACCCAATAGATAGCCTATAAATTAGTCCTCTTTTGGACCATTAAAAGTTTCATATAGAAAAGAATGGGACTTCATCACAAAGAACCATTTTTAAGATTGAATAACTTCTTTTGAGGTTGCTTCTTTGGTCAGAAAAATATTCTTAATAACTGCCTCCATGATAAAGCACGACGTGAGATTTAGAGCAGCGGGCATAATTCCCATAATTCCCAATGCCTTTTCAGATGAAGACTTTTTAACAACTAACAAGATCTTGTTGACTCTACTTTACTTTAATTGACTACTACTAGAGATCTTGACTCCATGTCCGTACCAAAAGCTACTCCATGTCTCCATTGACTCCATGTCCGTACCAAAAGCTACTGCTTAGCTAGAATCAGATAATCCTATTCTAAGGATATATGCAGTGTGCCTCACAATTTTTAACCAGCAAATGCAGCATCGTTTGATTTACCGCACACAATGTCATTAATATCTGGGAACCTACAAAGAATCTTCCAAAAAATTCTTCCAGATGTCTGAATTCTATACAAAGTCTGGGATCTACGAAAAGAAAAGAAGGGAAAAACCAGCACGCAAGAATTTTGATTTCAACGCCGATCAGGATACTCTGGTTGAGACGTGAAATGAAAGGAAGGCTTTGGCTAAGAAAAGTAAAGGGAAAAATTGAAAAAGGGAAGCCAACTGCAGTGGAACACTACAAAAAAGGTTAAGAAGAAAATTCTACAGGAGTCGTGTCAGGAATTGGTGTCAAACGTGAAGACGGATAAGTAATACCAGAATGATGAGGGTGGCGATACAAAAATCACACATAACATGCGTTTGAACATGACCACAAAATATGGTATCGGTGCACATTTTGCGGGCTTCAGGCTACTGCTTTAGCTGGGACTCTTTTTGTCAAAACATTTACGAAACGTGTTCAACAACGTTGTCTCCGCGAGGATCACCATCGCTAACCGATATCGAACAATGGTTCGCGGATCTACTTTTGCTTTAAATTTCTTAGGTTCTAAAATACATAAGTAAATATGATTAAAGTTGATTTTAGAGTCATGACATCAATTTGGACCCCTCCGATTTCCCTTAAAACATTTTATTCGTGTAGTACTCCTGGCATGTTTTATTCAGGTGTAATATTTTAACCGAAGTGAGTAATCGTTTGGAAAATAAAAAGTTAGTGCGCTGATATATAGTTCATTTTAAAAGAAAAGATTCTGCCTACCATTTCAAATCAATTTCCATCAAAACTAGATTTGAGTCAAAAAGGATTCAAGTATAATGTGTTCTTTGTCGTTCTCAGAAAGCCAACTCGGATATTTTTTATTATTTTGTGTTTTGGGAAGTTATTCAAAAGAATTTAAGAAGCAGTCCTTGAATCACATTCTAAGACGAAAGGGATATACACATATGGTGAAGAATTTTTCAAAACTTATCCTCGAAAGGTACCATAAGTAAGTAAGTGCCATACAAATTAAAATCACTAACTCTGAAAAGCAGTTGAATAATGTTTTTAAATGACATTTTCAAACTACCTTGTGAAGATTATTGCCAGAAGGATATTTATTTGTTACCATACGCAAGCAAAATACACCTCTATGTACCTTGAAATGTGTGTGACAAATGCTAATGCCGTTCTTAGATAAGATGCAGTTGTCAGTTTGTACCTCAGAAATATTCTTTGCTTTTGGCAGCTGTCCTGCTTGTTACCGTCGAATTATTGCCTTCTTAGATGAAAACAGGAAAGTAATATATTTCTTTTCTAAAATCCTGAAAACAAAACCTGCATGCCAGTGACTGCAACTTCTCATGCATGTTGCAATCACAACATGAATGAAGTATATTGAAGTTGTTGCACTATTTCCTGCTAAAATTAACTAAATAATTCAATTTAATTATGTGGGTAAATGTTTTGACTATTCTTGACAGAGATAATTGTCTCTGGACTTTAATATTATCGGGTTCCACTCACCAAAACGACTTTCGATGAAAGATAATCCTTTCAAACGATTCAGTATTTCTATTGAACAAATCCTCTTTTCGCAATAGCCTGGATCCTAACTTGCAACTTGTCTATTTGCAGAAACTTAAAACAAAACTTAAAATATTATTTCCCGATAAAAAATTTCTATAAACGTGTTAGAAAAAAAAATTAATTAAATAATTGAATTTTAAACGACCCTAGTGATAGAATTTTACTTTATTTGCTTTATTTTAACAGCTAATTTGACAAATAATCGGATGATCCAACAAAAATGATTTATTTCTATTATATTGAAGGAACAAACAAAAAAATTAAAATGTGTTTGTACATTTGAATAAAATACATAAATCGAATATTCTTTGAATATTTTGGCATAATATTTTATGAGAAAAATGATCCACCACAAAGGATCGACGAGTTGTGACGACATCCAGCAACGCAGGGCGAATTTTTTTTGATTCGAACTTATTAGGTACTTGCTACGAACCAATTTTTATATTTGAACTACTTTCCACTTCGCGATGTGTTTAAACTTCACTGCACGAAGATTTCTTTATGGTACACAAAAATTGCAAGGCGATGAACTATAAACGAGCGCTTTACAATTGATATTCAAGCTACGTGTAAAATGGAAATGTCATTCATTGACAGCAACATACACTTCTGTCAGTTATGTTCTCATGCATTCGGTCTCGCTCTGAACCGTTCTCAACTGTTGAATGTTAGTACGCTCACGTACATTGTTTATGAGTGATACAACTCTCCCATTAATTATAAGTTCATTGTTGCCTAAGTACTTCGAAAATAAGTCAAAAACTGATTATTTTTATATTAGATATATTCTGGGCCCTTTTTTCACAAATAAGTAGAAAATGATATTACTTCTCGTCTTCTTGTCCGAAACAAGGATTTAATTGGGTTTCGTTTTGTCGCTGCATTGAGGCTTGGCTTGTGATTACTAAGGGGATGCATTTCGGTGACCAAAGGAAACGAGCTGCAAATGACTGCGCTGAGCTGAGATGTATCCTCAAACCAAACAAAGTATACTCAGGCAAAGCTTCACAAGATATACAAAATTTTATGCATGCAAGACATTTCGTGTTGCAAGTTGTTTGTTAGGGAAGATCCTACTGGTCCCTTCTTCTTCCGGGTGTTCCCATCGGGATAACATAATATTCAACGTGACAAGAAATGTATTCTTGCTCCAATTTCAATTCAAGTTTAATACTTCGTAAGGAAAAATCCTTCAGTTTGTTCGTGGCTTCCACGACCATAGGACCATAGTTTGAAAGGATTTGTTCGATCAAAGGACTGAGATATAACGTTAATTAATGCGAATGCCAATGGTTCGTTAAATTTCATTCCAATTTCAATTAACCATCTGGTGACCCTGTGTTGGTGCTTCAGATCCGCTGAAAATATCGATCATGGTCTCGCTAATTCGTCACCGCCATTTAGACGCGATGGCGGTATGGGAACGTGATGTTTCCTCTAAGCCATAATGGGGCAGTGGGTGGTATTCTTGCAGCAGCACCACATCTGCGACCAACAGATCTCGCCAAGTGTAAACAATAGCAAATTGACGTTACGGTAACGTCGCGGTGACGCCGACAAAGGAACCTTGTGGAGCTTGAGAACATTCCGGTAATTCGAGTCCGCCATTAGTCGCGCCGTTTCGTTTATTTATAATCTGGAAAGCTAGCAACTATTGTCAATATCTATTATCGAGTATCTTGTTCATGCTACGTAAACTGATCGTCCGGTAATTTCGTTTCGTTTCAGGTGATCAGATTTTGACGCTCAACAACAACAACATCTCCGCGGTGCAGTCAATCGGATCGTCCGCCGATATCATAGAGGAACCTTCGGATGAGGTAATTTATATTTATTTCGCTTCTACATATTGCCGATTTGTTTGTTGTTATTTTTATCATTATTTCGCTACAATCGATTGTTCGTTAGGTTGCATCTTTTTCATTGTTCCGATTCCATTCGCTGAGACCGCGATTGCGCGCGTACTGGAACGTTACTTGGCCAGTTAGTATTTCGCGGGTCTACTGTAAGTAAAAATTAGTAGTTTGCAGGCGTAGCAGTTCGCCACCTACCTCACCTGGCTGGGAGTGATTCAGAATCTTGCAATCCAAGTGAATTCTCTTGACCCTTAAACCAAAAAAAAAAATTGTTAAACGCGAGCTTCGAGAGTGTCTAAAGTGCAACATACAATCCGCGCAGTCAAAGTTCGGGTATGCGCGCCATTGCTGAAAGAAAGTGATTAATTTTCCGTAAATTCAAAAGTGTTAATTGCTGTTTAATGTCGTGGCGGAATGTTTAAATGAAAACAAATGCAACGAGCGTGACTCAAAAATAATTCGCAGTTTAAGGCGCTAAATTTTCGCGCGATTTTCAGTGTGTGTGGCGCGAATTGAGTTCAAATGGAACGGCATTCACGCTTAACTGTGGATAATAGTTAAATGATTGCTAGTGCTGATTTGCGAATTGTTTTGTTATGTGAGCGATGAGAAAACTGAAAATGCATTTCCACTAGCAACGGTCTAGTAGATCTAAAGCCGCGATCGTGAAAATATTTCCAATGGATTGAACTGAAAAATTTCTTTATTGCTCAGTGATCACTCTCGCGATAAGCACATTTCCCTGCAACGGTATCCGCCAAATTGTGCAGAAATGTTATCTCGTACAGATAACAATATTATCTGACTGCCAAACACCGGAAAATTATCTGAATCTCATTTGTTTTGGTTTCAAGGGTGCGCCGCTCTAGTTTCACCATTATTTCGCGCTTGAGTACAGCAAACTCAAATCTTCTGGTCGAGCGCTTAGTTAATGTTTAAGTTTCATAAATAGTTCTTATGTAACATTTTCCCGCTCTATTTAACATATTGGAAAATTTCACAGTTCAAGGCCTAGTAAGTAGAGAAATACTATTTCCTCTAAGAGCCCAGTGGCCATAGAATTCCGAATAAATTTTCCTTAAGCCTGCATCGAACTTATGGAGACATAAGGGCTTTTTCTCATCAGTTTCGGGAAGTCCTGTAACTCCGTGGGTAAATATTGTGAAAAAATGATTTTGTTTTTACTGAAATTTTGATGTGAAAGTTCGGGCTTATGACCGGGAAGCTACAAACCGAAGCCATTTATGGCTTCGTTCGCGTTCAGTCGATAATCAATAAATCTACGTACGATTGTGAATCCTTTCTACTAAAACAATATTGTTCTTTCTTTAAGATTTTCGTGAAATTTCATTTTTCAATCTAATATAACTAAACTCTACATCTTCCACATTCGGTAAACGAACAAAATTTTGAACAATTTCCACATATTTGTCTCCCAACATTTTTCCATTCAGGGATATTGTCTACATTAGAATATGCCTGAACAGGATCCTAAAGAAGTCTCATAAACTATACACGCAAGCAGTAAATGTAAATGTAACATCCTTTTTCATAAAGAAAACGAGACTTTGTAATTTAAAGTATTTATTATAAAATTGTAACGTCTGCTTTGACGTGGTATTACTTGTTGATTACTTGCATCAACATTTTAAGGTATTTATACTAAACATAGACCATTCCTTTTTTCTATTCGTGTTCACAAAATCAACCCTTTCTTACATCCTGGAAATTTTTGTCTTTCATTTAATTTTCATTTCTTTCGTGATATTTTGTCGACAACAATGAAAATGGGATCATTCCATTCAGTAGTGATGATATGTATATCTTGTAAAAAGGATCATTTCGTACTGTAGGGATGATATGCATATCTTGTACATGATGCATGTAATCGGAGATCTTAATACTAACGGGACACTATCGCACTTTTTTGATGGGTTCAGGCAAGCCGGGGAAGAAAAATGTAGCTTCTGGGTCTGTTGGAGTTGGTAAGGTGCACTCTTTTTTTTGTGGAGGGTTTCTAGCTCCTGAGTGAAGGACCCTCAGACGCGCAACGCTTCTGTACTATTGTTTTTAGATTGCAAGTGCCTTTTCACCATTGATAAGGTTTTTGTATTGAAACCACGTCTAAGCCCTCATCTGCTAGAAATTTAGGCAACTTGTCTATCTAACACCCCTCAATGATGCAAATTTGCTCGGATCCCTTGAATCTTTGTTCCGATGGAATACTGAATTCAAAATTTTTTAACTTATTTATTCAAAATTAAATCACTCTATTGTGCCCCTTAGGCACTGAAGTCATCTACCCTGTTATAAAGCACCAAGACCATACATTTTTCAGTCTGCCTTATCCCCGAAAAAATGTACCAAACTCAAAATTCCTAGGCATTGCAGAGAGTGCCAGTCGCTTCAGTTCGCTTCCAAAAAGCTTGGTAGCGGTCTCATCTCTCTAAACGATAGTGGTTTTTCGGGTTGTGCAGGTGAATCAAATCACCCTCATTCAGAACCGTCTGGCACTCCCTTGTTTGATCCTCTACTATCTTACGGGTCGCAAAAAAAAAAAAGATTTCATCGTCATTCAAGATAGGGTTCACTCTGTTCACTCTTCATCTCCTGATATGGTCAGACAAGTTTTTCAGTTGTTATCGCGAGTTGTTATCTCAGATATCGCGGTAACTGTTGGTTTTTTCTCTTTCATGTCTTGTTTACTTCAAGGTCCTGCTTCCCACCCTCCGCCGTTTTTCTGAAGTGGAAAGAATCTAGATTTTTTAATCGTTCGTTACAAATATAAACTTTTGATGCAAAGTCTGTCCTCCATCCACCATATACAGGATACATTAGAATTTTCGTTGGTGGACGTAATTGTATTCATTATCATTACTTTACAAGACGCAGTCTAAATATCAATATTCCATGTACATAAATATTTATTTACGCAGGGCTCGTGATGACAATCTGTTATTAATTAGTCACTGACGCAAACATTTCAAATAAATTCCCCAATTGATACTTCCAATTGAATTCGCAATATTAAACTCTTATTAATGGAACGACCTCATTCAACTTTCCTTTGCATTTAAATAAGACTTAGAGGGTCTTCATAAAAAGAGGAAGAGCAAAAACTGGATGCAAGCATGCATCCTAGCATAAAATGTCCATTACTTCGGGCTAGCCCTCGATATTCTAGGCATAAAGACGCCTTAAGGTTACGGGGTCCCCTTCTTCACCGAGAAGGAGGTATTAAAAAAAGAGATCCCTCCATCTTGACGCTTTGCAATACTCTAGTCTGCCTTTTTTAAGTGTCAGAATGATCCAAGCATATTGTGTCATGTGAATCCATTTGCCAACCGTTCATTTCAACCATCGTTTCCAGGCAGAGCTCTCTATGTGGTGCCCGTGGGACAGTAACAAATTCTGGTGAATAAGCTCGGCCTTATCAGTTTCTACTTACGTTAGCTTTCTCGTCTTTTACCCTGAAAACCCTGGAAAGAATACTGAATGGGCACATGAACATCATGAGCGAAATCGAACCTTGTTTCAACCAAGTCGTATACCACCCAGAGCGCTCAGCAGATACGGTCTTATAAAAAAGAACTAATCCAATATAAAACAACCTCCAATAATGTCAAAAGCGGAAACAATACAGCAGATACCATTCAATAATATAAAATATTTCTATGTCTTATCAAATGAGATGACTTTGCTACCGACAATTAAAAAGATTACCGCCGAAGAAAAAACGAACGTGTCTCAAATAAATGTGCAAATGAGGACACACCATAAAGTGGCGTTGTATTACCAGTAATTTGAGAACTTACACTTAGATGAAATGAAGAAACCAATTATTCCGGCTCATGCAAGGTTTCTTGAAACCATGTCAGTCTGGATTCAGACCGAGCTCTAATTTCAACCGGGTGAAGTTAAATGGATCAACCAATCAATCGCAGTAATGCTCTCCAAAAAAAGCTTAAACTTTACGTGAAACTCCTGAACCCACTAACCTGTTCACCTCAGGCTAGTTGTAGGAACATCGACATTGGTAGCACTAACTCGTATAACAGATGATGGTCCAGATCTGTCAAAGTATCTCTCTCTAATGAATGTTCGCCGCCATATTTAATAATCAGTTCTGTGTGTCAACTGACTTAACAACGAATAACATTTCCTTTTTAACTTTAACAACTCTTATTTCCACCGTTTTCAATATCGATTAGAACAGAAATCAACATTCATAACGAAAGACGAAACAGGCTTGGAAAACAAAGTGAAACACCTCGTGGAACATTTCATTAGTTAGCCAGCTTGTTTCCGAAAAAAGGAAAAGCTACACGAGCAACAAAGTCGCTTTTCACAATGACCAGTGGAAACATTTTGACGCTCAAAGCCGATAATAATTTTAACATCCAATCATCAGTAATTTGAACAATGCACATTGATAAAGCATTGGAACGGTGACCATAACTTCAAAAAACAATTTTTGTAAGGGAACTAGATCATTGGTCACGGGTTCTATAAAGATGACATTAACTACTGTACTTGAAACAATGTTCAACCTCATGCAATTTAAGGAATTCATCCTAAGAGAGAGAGAGAGAGAGGGAGAGAGAGAGAGAGAGGCACTTGAATATCTGATCAACTCCAAAACCACTATCGGGATCAATAAACTTATTTGGTTTAATGGTTCTGCCGATAATCCCTTAAAGACTAAAGGACCGACGAACTCGGAGAAAGTGCTCGGCCGTTTCTCATTCATAGAATTCATCTCAAAGGAGAGAAAGATATATGAGTGCCATATCAACACGAAGACTACTAATGGGATCGGTTTTTCAGGGTTTGAGATCCTGCCGATAATCGTGTCAGGACTAATAAGGACGACCTCAAGAACAACGCTCAACCTTATGTTAATCGATAAATTCATCTCAAGAGACAATGAGAAGTATCTTAATATCAGAGTAAAACGCAAAACCCTAATAGGCTCTATTTTAATGGCTTTGAAATCCTGCCGACAATTCCGCCAGGATTTAAGGACCGTAAAATTTGGAGACAACGTTCAATCTTATGTTCTTCGTGGAAATCATCTTAAGGGGGAGTCAGATTTACACGAAGACCACTAACAGGCTCAGTTTTTTTTTTGAGGTTTCGTCGACAATCCTGTCAGAAATGAAGGGTTGACGAATTCGCTCTTTCTCAATTTGAAACATTTGCTCTCTTGTAGTAATACAAGGCGATATAAGACCTCCGTTCGTTGCTTGTTTGTTGCAATTTTTTTGGCAGATTTCGTTGCAAATACTTCCGACTGTATGAATGCGGTATGGTCCAACTTAACGATTGATCTTCATTGACCTTTTATTAAAAAGTAAGATAAGCACACGTTAAGGCTGGCACACCGCCGAAACGCGTCTAAGAAATACAAGGAAGCAGACGAGAAAGGACGTAATTTCGTTCGGAAAGAAATAACTTTTCCGTCCCCGTTGGAAAAAAAAACGGAGTAACGCAAAACAAGGATAATAAGGTTTTACTGACATGGACAAATAAGCAGACTGAAACAAGTTCCTTTTCTTGAAAACAGCATAGATTTTAGTGCGAAAAAAGATGTAAAACTACATTTAAATATTTCTTACTTCGACCCTTTTATCCTATCTGGCATACCTATATCTTTCATGTCTCTATCTTTCACTAATTCGCTTTACTTGACTCACAACGTATTTGTATCTCTTTCTATGTGATACCCTCCTACAGTGTAAGTGCTTTATTGAAGTTGCGCTGTGACGAAGACCTGTTTTGTGTTTAAGATTTATAGCCTTCCGGTTGCAAGACTTGTTGCAAGGCAAGTCAAAACATACCTTGAAACGCTTAAATGGGAAGTCCTACCGCGCCAGCCGTATAGCCCGGACATTTTCTCTTACGACTACTATTTGTCTTCGTCGATGACGCATGTCTTTGAGGAACAGAACTTCAGCCTTTTTCAAAAACTCCAAAATTGGATGGATTCATGGATAGCCTCAAAAGATGAGTCGTTCTTTCGATGAGATATCCGTATGTTACCAGAAAGATGGTAAAAAGTAGTGGCTAGCGATGAACAATACTTTGAAAAATGAATTAGTAACAAATTTTAACGCGATAAAGCGTCAAATTTGAAAAAAATCCATTAAATCTTTTGTGTACAGGTGAAAGATACAAGTTGAAACATCTAATAAACGCTTGTTGGTCTTCAGTTCGATTATAAATGCTTCGGTATTTCAATCTTTTTTCAATTCTAGCAAAAATATAACCAAATCCTACTAAGTTGCTTTTTGGTTAAACACTTTGAGACCCCAAAACACATTGCATTACGCTTGGTTGCCATAAAAGAGATCTTGAAACTATTTCAGTAAAAGCCTAAGATTTACTGATATCCCTATCTAATCATCATAATTGTCCTGATTTCAGGTTTTATTGCGTCTAGTGCAGCGTTTAGCATCTATAAAACAATCGCAAAAGGATACAACCCTAAACATCACAGAAAATCCCGAAACACCAAATGACATTTCTGATGCCAGCACAATAAAAGAGGATGAAAACAGAAACTATAAAAATCAGTACGCCAGCATCGCAGATAGTGACGATTTCCAAAGGAACAATAGCACGCCAACCGTTCAACGGCAAAGCACCCTTCTCTCACATGAGCTGTTGATTGAGGAAGATTCACATGTCGTGCGTAATGAGAATTCGGAGGACGAGTCGAGCGATGCTAGCAATGAATACACTTCATACACAATTGAGTCTGTCAATGATTTAAATGGATATAGTAGTCAACAGTCAAAAGAACATTCGCCATATACGCTTGTCACAAACAATCTAAGCGAAGAAGAGGAGCAGGTCGACGACGGAGGAGACGATTACAATGGGAACTTTGATGCGCGTGAAGAAAATGTGTTTTTAAGGACAAATGAACGGGGAACAGCACACGAATACAATTTATTAGTTGATGATAGTAATATGGGATCAAATGTCTCCCGAAATTCCGGAAAAGGGTTAACTGGACGACGCACACAGTCATCTGGTAAGTAGAGATGTGTTTAGTCTAAGCCAATTCTAGTATCGTTTGATTACGCTTTTCAAAATTCCGCATGAAATTCATCCGTCACGGTTAAAATCAATTTTAAATTTGAATTCAGTCTGATATCCTTCATTGCATTCTGCTTTGCGCACATCGCTTGACTCGTCTTGGTTTCCCCCAGGCAACCTTTATTCGGGCAAACGTGAACATCAACAAAATGGTACAAACACCAACGGCATCCTGCGCAACAAAGCAAGCACTCTACTACCAGGACAGGGTGGCAATGCTACAAATTACGATGTATCTAATGCCAATAACATAACAAACAGTCACAAAGTGTCAGAAACATGTCCTGGCACATTAATAACGTCGCCATTATGTGCGGTATCGAAGAAGGATCGCAATAAATTCTGTGGGAGTCTACCAAATCATCTGGATTCAGACGATATCGAGAAGGACTCTTCTATTTCCGATAATTGTACGTGCACGCTTTTAATTCAACTTTTGCTTGTGGCCTATGCCGCAAGCTATATTTTCTTCCCCCACAGACAGCCTTTAGCATACTTCTCACCCTTATTTTCATCATATCCTTGCAGACAACGTTGAGACTACAAGCGCGGCAACAGAACGAATTGAATACGTGACGGTGGCGCCACGTAAGTCCCAGCAACAGCACCAATATCTCGGTAGTCAGCAACGGCACCAGCATCAGCAACAACAACAGCAACAATCCCCCTACAACAATAGTTTAAGTGAAAAGGAAACCGCATCGACTAGTTCTGGTAGCAGTACTTTTAAAATCAGTCAAGGTACCATTGTAAAGACGTAGCCACTATTACACAATTTACGAGCATATCCTGAGAGCATTGTATACACCTCACAGGCCAAATGGCTGGCATCAGTCTTTCCTTTTTAAATCCTTTTCGCTGTAAATCGCATCCTTTTGAGCACGTTGCACTCCTAATCCCAATCGATATGTTTAACTTTCCCTCGACCACCTGTTCAGAACAGAATTGGGGCAGCAATGTGTGGTTGTTTACGTGATAAAGTAGTCCTGAGTAAATTGAAAACACAAGAGATGAATGGGTAGTGAATTTACTGCTTCGGATTTGTATTTGATAAAGACATACTTAGGATATGGACGATTGGTACTCCAGGTTGATTACACTTGCTCGAATGTGTTTCACCTACTGCAACTTCCTTATTTGCATTCACATTTAGATCGAAACAAGTGCAGAACGCATGATAGTCCTTCGAGTGTTTGTTTATTGTTCACCTCGACATCCTTTTATCTTAAAAGTGCAAACCACAGAACAAGTCTTGGGAAATTCCGGGTCAGTAGCCAATGAAATCGTGAGTTCTGATCAGGTGTGGACATTCCTGCTTTCCTTTAGACATCCTCCTACCTGTTTTTAACACAAAATTTATATGTGTCTTGTCTTATCATATTTTGTGTGGACTTTTCCATTGCAGACCGTCCCGATATACAACTGAAGTTACCTTTGGCCCGATCCAATTTTGATCCGAGCTGTGATCAGGGATATGGTTCAGAACGTTCACCGGAAGACGAATTCCCACCACCGATGCCACACATGACAAATTTAAAGTATCCGTCTGTCAGTACGAATCCCTTGGACTCGGAGTACAATAGGTTTAGCAATCCATACGCCTATGAATTCATCACTAAAGGTTAGTTGATTTCGATTTAATTTGTTACCGCATTTATCTTATTGTTAGCAATGTTGATGAGTGGGTTGCACTTCAGAGGGAGCTTTATTAATTATTAATGTGAATTTTATCAAAATCAGAAGAACGTTTAAGGTGGTTTCCAAGTAAAGAACTTAAGTTCTATGCAATTAGAAAGGATTTTGTGGAGTGGTTGATACAAGAATTGAATCATGGAAAATTGGTATAGGCTTCGTCATCTTATAGAGAGACTTTATTAGGTCCTGATGAAATGATGATACATATGTGAAGAATAAAGTTCGTTCTCGAAAGCTGATTAAATTAATCATAGTCCTTCCTCTGAAAAATCAATGCTGTGTTCTTCTGAAAAACATTAACTACTAATATCTTAGTACGAAATGATTTTCGGTATATTTGGCTTTTCGGTATATTTGGCAAGGACATACTCGAACAAACTTACGAATAAACCATATTAACATAAGAACTCTTTCTAGGTAGCATATTGAATTTGAGCTTATTCCCAGGATACGAATTTCTCAGTATAATATTTGTAAATTGTTGCTGATGTTGCTGCTGTTGCTGCTGGTCTATGGCGCTCGTTATCCATGTTTTCATTATTATTTTATTTTTTCACATTTTCTTCAAATTTGGTTGAACTCGTATCAATTTGGTCAGGGCGATTATAAAAAGGGTCAATTTTGTGAATATAGGGCGATCCTTTTATACCGTCCTAGAATTAATTCGATAATGTCACGAGGAACTTAAAATCTAGAGTTCGGAGTTTCGAATCATCAATCCTAGGTCACCATCTAGAGACTCTAGCCTAAGTGCTCGTTGGCGTTAGACTGGTTACCATCAATCAGTTGTATTGGCACCGCACGTAATAATAGGATTGGTTATCCCTAACTTAGGTGGTAGTAGTGGTCTTTTTGTTGCCTACAAGTGAACTTCTTGTTGGACGGGGGATAAAATTTCAACGCCCATGAAATGTCTATCGTAAAAATGTCATAGCTGAAAAGTGAAAAGTGTGAATATCTGCACTTTTTAGTAGTTTTTACCACATGTAACAACACACCTGAGCACCATCCTCTTCCTTTTCAAACAGATTTGCGACCGTTTTGCGCGAAATCACAATCCTGTTGATGGCTGATGCCACACATATTTCGCTGCCAATTTCTAAACAAAACACTAGAATTGGACTACAACCACTTAACACATCCTTTTTTTGCGATGATCACATTAATATTTATAACACGCCCTTCGCGCAACGTCATACAGCGCGGTTGGCGGTTTTTTTTGAAAAACTTGCGAGAGTCCGCCGATATCGTTAAATTTTCTCCGATACTATCCACGTGGGGACCATATAGAATGCCGAACTTCCACGCTAATTTTCGTGACGTTGGATTCGTTTTGGTCATGTGTGTATGGATGCGAATTAAGACTTCCAGGCCTATCATTATATACGGCAATCATTGTTAGAAAAAAAGGCGGCTTAACCACACCATAAGAGGTAATCCTAAATTGTTGGATAAACCAGTTCTTGTGGAGCTGTGTACGTCGCACGTACTTGAGTTATTTTTTTCTCAAAGTTACTCAAACGACAACAATAATATTCGTCATATAACCAGACAAGGCTCACTAGTTACTAGCTTGTTTTTGACAGCTGATAAGCAAATCTTCAAGCCGAACATGTCAAGCCTATCATGTCCTCCAAGAAGTACTCTTTTGAAATATGATCAATATTGTAAACAAGGTTATTACATCGTGTCTATTTTTCGCAAAATGCTTCCATAATCCTTTTAAATGGTCTTTTTAAAAGGAATCGCATTCAGTCTGCGAACCTAAACCAATCAACTGTTCAGCAATAACTTTCTTACTAGCCAAAAATTGAGTGTTACACACTGCCTTATACGGTTTTGCATTATACTTCAAGCAGGGAAGGAGCAATCTCTTTACAATTCGGATTTAATTTGCTTTCTTGCAAGGCGATCAAGCACTTCTTGGTTGAAGAAATCATTCACGATAGAACCGCAGCAAACCATTTATCGAAGATGAGTGAAAGAAAGTAAATATCGAGGTTGTTGCAATTTCTGAATAAGAATAATAACAAATTGTGATGTTTCGTTTCATTTTTAACAGCCTGGCCGTACTCGAAAGTTAAGGAATTCAAATGGTTTTGAAGGGAGCGAAACAAATGAATATCTGATGGTACCATGCCAGGACTATAGGGTAAATGTCGCATCAGTACCCAATTGAGGTCCATTAGTTTATAACGGGTTATCAAAGGGGTGTGGGATCCGGGGTTATGCATGTTATGCACGATGCAACATCACGCCTTTGCGATTGGCCAGTTCAGGGCGTTTTTTCTGGATTTCTGCATTCACTTTCGATCATTGGCATTCTTTGACATTGACAATATGTGGCGCATCT
Organism: Stratiomys singularior; assembly: GCA_954870665.1. Classification (NCBI taxonomy): domain Eukaryota; kingdom Metazoa; phylum Arthropoda; class Insecta; order Diptera; family Stratiomyidae; genus Stratiomys; species Stratiomys singularior. Next base: position 25,796,705 of record OX940878.1, on the reverse strand, counting down.
TGGACATTAAATTTTCCAGAACGAAATTTGCCCTATAACGATCGGTTGTTGTCCGTTTTTAGTTCCATTTTAAACAACATTTTAAGTAATAATGACGGTCAGTTTTTGACAGATAAAAGTCTAAAGTCTCATCTCTCAAAAAGTATATATAATAATATATATATATATATATATATTTATAAAATAAAAGTAATAAAACTATAATAAATAATATAATAAAAGCCATGCAGTCATTACTAAATGAAATATGCAGTTCACGTTTCCTATGAGAAGGCAACGAACAACTCAATACATTCTTCTTCTTCCCTGTATACATATTTGCCAACTGTTATCCTTGCGTTATTCTTGTGCATTGAATTTTCCGTTCACTTATGAGACTATACCAGTGTAACCCTAACCCATAAAAAATGAGGCGATCTGAAGGATTTTTTAAAAAGAAAGTTTTCGCTAAAATGTTTTGAGGTTTTTTATGGAAATAATAAGGTATATTTTCAGCTATATTTTAAGATATTTTTTTGCGAAAGTATTAAAAAATAACGGAGTTATGTTCTGTCTTCGAAGGTGCCACAATAAAAAGTTCCTCAACTGCTGACATGATTCCGGCCGAATGAGGTACTGAAACAAAAAAATACAAAAACGTTATTAAAGTTGAAGGTATTTTCTATATAATGACCTACGATTTTTGAAAAATATCAAAAATTAACAAAATGGCGTAGTTCTGAAAAAAGTGTCGTTTTTTGGGGTAAAAAAATGGTTTGTTTTAATGCCAAATTGACAATTTTCCACTAATCAAAAAGATCGCGAGTCATTGTATAGTAAATATATTCATGAATACTCAGTTTCAATTTGAAGTTGGTGGATCTATTTCTCTTTGAGTTATGATGTCAGCAATTTTGACAAATCTCGTTTCGGGAAAAACGCGTTTAAAGTTTCAACTATCGATTTTTGCTAGATAATATTATATTTACCATAAAAATTACTCATTTGCTAAGCCTGGCCCATACAAACACCTTCTTCTTCCTCGAAAAATGCCTGCTGAGAGGCTAATGCTTGTCTCCGGGCTCTTCGTCCCCCTTTTGAGAACGCCGCGTGACGTATCTCCGCCTGCTTGATTCGGCTGTCATCTCTTTGAACTGCATATTCTTCCGCAATAGGGCCGACAACCACGCCCCTTGCTTCCATCATTTTTAAATTACTATAAAAACCATCATTAAATATTGAAACTGCTAGGGAATAAGCGAGGAATCGTCACACTGGTATAGCCCCTTAATTTGAAGTTAACAATTTTTCCCATATCACAAAGCTTTCGCCGAAAATAACCGCAAAACTATTTTTCTAAAGTTATGGACGGATTTATTTCTAAATTTTTATCCTGACAATAGAAGGCACCCCAAAATTTTCCAATGTAATATTTTTCACAAAAAACACACCGGAAAATTCTCAAAAATGTATATAATTGCTGGTGGAGTTAGAAAAAATAAATTTTAGGAGGTTCTACTGAAATAAAATTGCAGTGCTATGGTTACTTTTATTGTCTAGAATTTCAACCTTTCAGACCTTCAGATAAACTAGAACAAATGTTCAACATTATCATTTATTTTTCACATGAAATCCAGCAACAATTTCCATTCATGAAATTTATTCGAAGAAACGGCGAGCGCGCCATTAGATAGACTAAAACGATTTTCATGTTTTAATTTAAATCCCAAATTCTATTTGACTTCCCTGTTTTCGTAACGTCCATGCCACTACACATGTTACATATATTTAATTTTATCATTTATGACGAACCCTTTTTGACCTTGTTTTTGGCCTTTTACATTTGCTTATCATCCAAATGTAACGAATCTATGTTGAACCAAACAAACAGTCATGGTCGTTGCTCGTGTTACGCCAGGATTTTTTGTCTTTTCAATTCCCGCATCCGTCGGACCGATTGGGACAGGATATGTGAAGCTTTTGGAGCCTTTTCGGATGAAAAGGGAACGTTTCACACAAATTTCGTAAGGGGATGAAATAACGTTAAGGCAATGTTGTAATTTTGATAGCATACGTGGAGTAAATGACGGCAGCGGTTGGAACGTTGAAGGACGAATGGATGATAATGGTATGGGAAAAATTGGTGAAATGAAAATTATAAAAAAAAAAAAATAAAAGATGAAAACAAAACGAAAAATGATCAAAGTAATGAAAATGCGTGTCGGCAAATTGCTTTTTGACACAAATTAAATTTTCCCAACTCTACGTTTTGCTGAAGAGGATGCAGAGATTATTTGAAATGTTGGAAACATTCCATTTAATTCAATTGGAAATTGTAATGGGTGATGGTGTGAGGGCGAAAACGAGTTCGGGCCATCATTTTAAACTATAGAGAGCTTGAATATCGCGAGCGATTTTATAAAATTTTAGTAGACCTACATCAAAGAGATGATCCTTAAATTTCATTTCAGTAAAATACGGGAGTGGGAAGTTGCTGATTCCTTTACTTGTGCTTTCTAGTGATATGGGAAATTTATTGTATTTTCAATTCAACCAAGCGTCCCAATTTATTACTCGCCAAATTTTTTTGCACTATGGGAAGTGAATTCCTTTTGATCCGACCTGACCTGTATCCGCCCTGACCTTACAAGACTGGCCAAACCCTGCTGACTGGTATTCACATGCGGAAAACTTATTTTAATTTAATAACTGACTTCATAAAAGCAGTCGTTGAAATTTTGGCAGTTCCTGTCCACAACATTGCTATCGTGACCAAATTAGAGTTATCTGAACTTACCATCAGAATAAAGCATTCCTATTTAAGGTGAAAAACTTACATATACCATACAGGATGTATTGCCTGTATCAACACGAGGAAGTCTTTGTTGAAAATAGGTTGCATCTTTTTCCATTCCATGAAAACTTATATTCCACTACTTCTAGCCCAAGGAAAAAGGCTGGAGATAAGATAGATATAGGAAAGAAATACCCGCGAACCGATAGAAATGAGAAAAGGATGAACGTTTTCAGTAAATTATTTCGACTTTGGATTCAGCAGGTTCAATTAAATTCAGCAGGAGTGAAAAGCTTCGATAGCCTACAGGAGTTTGAGTTTGACATCTTTGATATTTTGAGGTATTTCTCGTAGATAGATATATCTACAGACTGAGTATGGGAAGCAATTTCCTTGCATTACTTTTGCCCTTTTTTTTCAAACCCTTCACTTCAGCTTTTAGAGCACGTTTCATGTGTTCCTTCCTGAGGAGTCCATGATTTACAGTGACAGTTGTTCTCAGCGTTTCCATTATTGCTTCAACGATCGCCTACGATTGCCTAGGTTATCAGCGGGAGTCTTCACTCTGTGTAATCGAAGGATTCGATTGGGCTTTGACGCAGATCAACTGAATTGTTAAGATTAAAGTGTCGACATCTGCATTTTTTACGGTTACCTCATTGGTCTTCGCAGACGCCGCCCTCTTTTCACTTGAACAAAAGGTACCAGTTAGAATAGAAAAGTTGAATCCCGTCAGAACGATGTGCTTTGTCAATATCGTAGAGAGAATGAAGCGTTCGTAAGGAGCATCATTGGCGGTCTTCGCGTATACTGTCCTCACCATACCATGTTGTCATTTTGTTGATCTCAGATATTTCCATGTTTGGATTGTTATGCGTGATTATAATCATTCCCTTCAATAGACCTATTGTCTCTATTCAAGAGTATTGCATCTTCACGGTCCTAATATAGACAACAAAGTTTCAATAGTCAGAGAAAGGTCATAGAAAAATTGGTATTCGTTTTCAGTAGATGTTTCAAAGCCTTGTCAACACAAGTCGAGAGCATTTGTCAAAAAAAACGTCACCTTCAGCAGCAACTTACAAATACTGTTACTGTTCTTCTACGATACATCAGATTAGCTCCGGTGGACCTAAATCGAGGTTCAAATTGACAACAAAGATGGCAGTCCACTGTGGCAGTAACTGTTATACTAGGCGATACCAGTGCTTAGAAAATGAATGCCGTACTATTTCAGACAACTCGACAAAACTACATCCTTTTTCGGGTGACTTATCATTTTGATGATCTTTTCCGGGTGTTTCTGTAAAGGACCCGCCTTCTGTTTCCCACTATGATTCTGTAAAAATGCTCTCCTTTTTAAGCCCGAGAAACTGTGGCTTGAATTCACATTATAATTTGCTCAAAAACCAGCTAGGTTTTCATCGATTAATGGAGCTCGTCAGTCAAAGACGTCCAAATTTAAGTCCTTTTTTCAAAGCATTGATCATTGTCCTTATTTTTTTACAACCAGATATAACAGATACTTCATTTTTAACAGTGAAGAACAAGGGATAAGCGCTGAGAAGTTTCGGTGGCAGTAATAACCTACTTTATTTCGAAAAATCCGCTGGTTCAATTCTTAGGATGCCAATCGAATAGATCGTTTCCAATTACCGAGGACACATAGCCATGATGCCATAAGGTTGTCCTGTTTAACCTTTAGAAAATTCTTAAATTAACATCCCTCCTAACAATCAGCAGTCAACATGTAGGACGAAATTGCAGTTTGCTGAAGTCTATGGAAACTGGTAATAAGCTTTGCTCATACAGAATAACGATGTAAGGATGAAATAACTTTTGCCTAAAATTTCAAAAATTCAGGAAGAACATTTTCTTTTTCGCATCAACGTTTCTAACTGCATGTGAATACTGTTTTTGAGAAATTCAAAACAGTAAGAAAGACAATCCATACTTAAGGAGCTGTCAAAAATCCTGAATAAATAAAAAGTGTGGCTGATTTGCCACCTCGGATCAATTAATAATTCGTAGAACTAATTTCTGCTTAACTCATCCCTTTATTTGACGTGCAAATTTTCAATATTAACTGTACATAATTGGCAAGTCATAGTTTTGTGAACTTTGTTCCTACCACAATTTTTTGTATGTGCGCAACGAATGAAACAGGAGCCGTGACGATATCCTTGATATGGTAGGCGACGTTTACGTAAGCTTACCTGAGGAGAGATTAGTCATCAGGTTAACTGAGAAGAGATGAATCCTCTTAGATAAAATTTGGGTAGACAGCTAGAACCTTGTGGGACACTGCGTTCTATCATTCCTAACATAAAGTCACTTTGTTGAACATAAAAATCTTTCATGATTTAGTCTCAGGTATCAAGGAGAAAATTTAAACTAAACTGCAAATATCGGTCCGCAATCGATGTAATGCGATCCTGAAATTTAAGCGAATTGTCAACGGCTTTGGATTTAAAGTTGACCTTATAGGCCTTATAAGACCTTATAGGCCAAACTAGAACATACTTGGAGGATATTGAAACTACATATTAGCATTACCAGTAGCAACACTAAGTGGGGGGATCTTTTTTTTTTGTAAGGACTGGCCCTGCCCTTTGTATAAATCCATTCAATTGTTCATGAACAACCAATTAAGAACCCAGTTCGTACGAACTTTGCAATAAAACCCAACAATAAATAAACTAAAAACTTCCCTACCATCAACCCGGGAGGCCTCAACAATCAAAGTAACCGACTCTGATCTCAGAACATACATTGTGACAAAAAAGTATCCGGAAATTGTAATTTAAATTCCTCGGGTAAATGATATTTCAACCAAATGTATTTTGTTTAGTTGGTAAGACTGTCCTTAATTAACGGTGCCAATATGAGCGCGATCTGTCAACCAGTTTGTTTCCAGCAGCTGCTTATGTCGGTACACCATAGTAGTGCGTTGCGATTTTCAGTATGAATAAAAATATGGAACAAAGAATTTGCCTGAAATTTTGTGTTTCTAACCAAATTTCCTGTGTGGAATCGTTGCGAATGTTGGAAAAGGGTTACGATGGCTTAGTTTTATCAAAAACACAAGCCTACGTGTGGTACAAAGCCATCAAAGACGGTCGAGAGATCGTTGAAGACATGCCTCGTTCTGGACGACCTTCGACCTATTCAACTGAGGACAGCATTAAAAAAATTAAGGATATGGTGCTTGAAAATCGTCATACAAGTGTTAGAGAGATAGCAAGAGAGCTCGACATCTCTCGCGGGTCCGTTCGAATGATTTATTTTCTTTCCATATTTCTGGGTTGTTGTGATACGCTGGACATCGGCGTCAGCAAATTGTGGAGTTAAGGCCCAACTGGTGACTCGGTTGACTCCGATGCTGCTATCGAATGAAGCAACGTTAATTTTATTTGTTTTCATTGCCAAATTCTTCTAATAGGTTTGTTCTTATAGTTCTAATAGTTTTAATAGTTCTTCTTTATCCAAACATCAAACAACTGGCAACTTTTGGGCTAGGTCAGAGTTGAAATTTGAGTCTATATCGATGACACCGCTGTACATAATGTCATCATATACCTCTCGATCACCTCCATTGACAGATCAAAATCAATGTCAAATTTATTTCCTAGACAATCTTATAAATTGTCCACCATCTTGCGTAGGTATTCTGACATTTCATTGTATATTATCTCGTTTTTGAAAGTTCTGAAACAAAAAGCATGATTCTAAGAACATAATCCTTTCAATTTTCAATTAAAAGGAGTACCCTGATGGTATTAAGTTTAAGCTTGACCATCGTTAAATTTATGACCAATTATGGTCACGGGGCGTGACAAAGACCGCCTAATTAGCTAGTCAAAGTCAGCTCAGAAAGGGTCGTGCGAGCTCATTGTCGTAAGCCAAGAGAGTAATCTAAAGAATAACTAACACTAGATCCAGGGAAAGTAATATATAATAATATGAAAACGTTTTCGTCAATTTACCGGAGAGGTCGTTTGAAGACTTTGCTAACTTCAACAGTATCGAAGCAGCTTCATAAAATTTGACAATTGACGTTTCAAGCTTATTTTTTTGCCGAAAAGTTATTGATTTCAGTTGCAAGTTGGAACGGTTTAAAAACAAGTAGGAATAAAGAAAAAAATGCGATACATTTCGAAAATTTTGATTGTTTCAAAGGAAATCCACAAATTTCAGTTTTGCGTCTTGAAAATTCCCAAAAAAAAAAAACAGGTTAAGGAGAAAATGATGTGTAGGAAAGAACTTATTATGAGTCGTTTTCCCTGTCATTTCGATGACAAAGATACACTTCAATGTCAATGTATCTATGTCAAAGGAAGACCAACAGATTGGCGTTTTTAGGAAGGCCAACAGATTGGCGTTTTTGGCATTTCTGCAGAAAGAAACATTCAATAGAAACAGTTTTGTACGATTTTCGTATCATAGTATGATGGGAACATGAGCTTAACGTTTGGGTTCCATACGAATTGGTTATAAAAACTGTATGAATGAAATTTTGATCTCGGAGTATCGTTGCAGCGGGTTGAAATTGGGCCATCTTTTCAAAAAAGAGGAAATTGGTGATGAGAAGCGGATGACGTGCGACAAAAGATACGAAAAAGATGGGTTCGTAAAAGCGGAATTTCGCTCAAACCGTTGGAAATTCAGGATTGATAAAAAAGCAGGTGGCGCTGTGTGCTAGATAAGACAATCTGGGATTTGTGTACTTTGAGCAGCTGCTTTTTGGTTAATCTATGAATTGTTATCTGTAATGCGATCACGCTACAATGAGCGATTCACACAAGGAGCTAGATTTATCAATAGAAGAAACGTTGAGTTCTACCATGATCGTGTCAGACTATATACATATGAAATGAAACAGCAAAAGTTAAAAAAAATATTGGCTGGGAATTTTAGATATACCCAGCCGGGACCTTTTATCTCCAGCCTGTCATTTGTTTCAGTAGCCACAGAACTCACTATGTGATGTAAAATCAGTCTCAAGAGAGGGTTGAATTATTGATCACGGATATCCGTTGAGCAAAAACTCGGAAGCTGTACAGCCATAGAAAATTGAAAAATGGGAAAATGTTTTTGATAAAATTGAAAAAATGCTTAAGGAAAGTTTACTTAAAATGACTGACCATATTTTTCGAACCCAACAAAATTATATGCTTGTTTTTACTGATTCAAATTTCAAGTCTTTCACGATTACGAACGTTTTTGATTATTTGAGCTCGATACCAAAATTTTAGCTTGTATCGGTCTCAAATCAGGTAGTAGTTGCCCAGTTCATCGTCACGTTTTCCGAAAATTTTGCTTGTATTCAATCCGAAAAGTAAGGATTTTCTCTTGCTGTCGTACACCCAAAGTAATTTCTCTGACATGAGACGACTCAATGCTACAAAATCTGCAGTAATTGTTGAAACCATTTCCAAGATTGCTGGAGCTCATATCTCTCCCTTATAACTTACCATTTCACGTAATGAAAAATTTTATTTTCCCCTTTTCCAACATAGTCTGCAAGATGAGCTACACCATCCATGAAAAATGCATACTTTTCGATGTCCGAAAACACATATGTAAAAGCGAAAGGATAGCTACATCAAACATGAATTGATTCCTCTTTCTCTTTAATCCTTTCAAATTTTCAAAATTGCCTACATGGCAAATGCTTTTGTGAGATATACGACGGTCCTACCCAGTTGCCAACCCAAGCAAATGCATTCTGATTGATACGTTAGTTAATAGTTTTGTAATTGTAATTGACACATTTACGTTTCAGCCAAACATTCTATAAATACAGGCTTAGAACGCTGAGATTGACAAGGATCAAAAAAGCATTTCATCCAAAGCTCAGCCATTGGTTTACTGACTCTCAAAGTGTCCTGAATCCATTGCCGTCTAACGATATTTAGCTGACTGAAAGGATACTGCTCGAACTCGATTTATGACCGTACCACCTCTAAACTCCACATTTGTGAAAATGGTCGGAAGCTTTGCCTCTGCCAGGACGCAGATAAGCTGTGAACTGGCCATTGTGGTATGAAAATCCATTTACCTATTAGGGCTCCTGCTTGAAATGCTGCAGGCTGTTGTGTTCGGCAACAAATGCTGATGGACTGATTGCAGATAGTCCATTGAACAGAATTGACATGTCCTAGTTTACAGCTGGAAGTTGACCTTGTCTTACTACCGGCATATGGTCTTCTGTTGCTTAAACGAGGCCTGATTTTAAGGGGTGCGTTGAAGTCGATTTGGTAGACGGAAAGAGTGTGGAAGACACGACGGTGTAGCGAGAAATCCACACTGAAATAATGCGAAACAACAGTTATGTTATTAATTATATATAATGAGCCACATTTACAGTGCTTTATCGTGCACGGAATGCCCCTGATAAATGTCCTTTCTTGTTCATTTCGAAATGATCTCCTGATAAAGAACCAAATTCATCGTCTATTTGCGAGGGCACTAACTACAGACTCTTATCTCAACAATGAATATCATTTGCATATCAGATGTAAATACTCCTTCTACACTTACCAAACATTTGAGTCCTTTACATCTATGAGAAACCTCCTGAAGTTGCCTCGTGCTTTCCGTGTATGTTAACAAAATTGATCAAATTGCAGACATAAGAACTCAAGCAATTGGCTTAAAAGTAATACAAATATATGCGACTTGAACGATATACTCGCAAGTGCAAAGCATAGGAAGGATGTGAAATGATGGTGTTAGTGAAAAGTTTCATTGGTGTTTTGTTGTTGTTAGTTGTTACGGGTCGTTGTCGTCATCAGTGTCGTTGTTAAGAAAAAGTTTGTTCAGTACAAACAAGGAAGTATACAATTGATAGCAGACACAAGAATTGATAATTTACAACTTTCCACAGTAAACAATATAAAAAGTTTCATGAATTTCAAACGAAGTTCACAGCTGCACAATAGGGGCGTGAATTTATCTTAAAACTGAATTTTGTTTCGCCAAAACTGGTGACAAAGTTTACTCGGAAAAGGATGCATGTGTGCTCATTCACGTTAACCATCCATCTAGAATGATTTAATATGGACGTTTTTCATAGGACTGATGTTTTTCCTGAAGTTTTTCAGCGTTTTGAGTTTATGCAGAGTATTTTTGAAAATTTTATATCCCTTAGGTTAATACCGAGAGCAAATAAATTAAAACGAGGTGATATGTTACGAAACTGTTTTGAAAACTTTTATCTTAAGATTTTTTCACATCAAGGCATTTTCAAGCAACTCGCGTATCAACATTTCCCTCCTTTCGATGAATCAATAGCACTGAGACACTGCAGTTTTCCCCTTGAAACCGTTTCTTTCTCCTTGAATCCGTTTCGAAAACTACAAACATCACTTCATGGTTTGTGTCTATAATAACTTATATGACATTTTGTAGGGTAAACATCTGTCATTAATTCTCACTTAGTCATTGAACGAAACAGCGTAAGAACAAAGTTTCTTGTGCTTCAAAAATGTCGAATTTTCTGCCTGAAAATGTTGTTTTCCGGGAATGTTTGAAAATCTTCTTTGATTTGAAGAAAAACGCTGCTGAAAATTATCAATTGTTGATAGAAGCTTACGGTGAACACGCTCCAACTCAAAAAACTTATGAACGATCTTGTGCACGCTTCCAAAATAGTGTTTTTGACTTGAATGACAAAGAACAGCCAGGTTAGCCAAAAAAATTTGAAGATGCAGAATGGCAAGCATTATTGGATGAAAATTCGTGTCGAACGCAAAAAGAAATTTCTTTGAAGTTGGGTATCGTCCGATCAACCATTTGTGAACGTTTACATGCAATGGGGAAAATTAGAAAGCTTGGAAAGTGGGTCCCACATCAACTGAACGTAAATAAACTCAGTGCCCGGGTCACAGCATGCACAAATCATTACGAAGAACACAAAAAACATAGCTTTTGGAGTTGAATCGTTACTAGCGGTGGAAAATTGGTTTATTACGATAACTCTAAACGTAAAGCATCGTTTGAAAATCCCAGCCAACCATCTACTTCACAACCAAAAACCAATATTCATTGCTAGAAGCTAATGCTGTGTGTTTGGTGGGACCAAAAAGGTGTTGTGTATTATGAGCTACTAAAACCAAATAAAAACAGTCACAGCTGCCAGGATGCCAAACGATTGTCAAACTGAACAAACTTACCAATAGATAGGAGGAAGTCATAGCTAACAATGGGCAACATATTGGTTAATGTCATCTAGTGATTGGAATAAATGCCTTTTTCTTCAAAAAATCGACATTATTAACCGACACTCCCAACATCTTACTACAACTACTTCCATTACTTAGTCTGGATTCCATCGAGACTTTCAATTTTAGATTGGATTGGACACATTGCTCATGAGTGATACGATCAATCCGGGAAGTTATCAAAAAGGCAGTGTATTGCTCGATTATGTTGAAACTTGGCAGTTCCAATCCCTTCAACTGTTTCAGGACAGTTTAGGTGTGATTCTGTCTTCTCGAAAAAAATTCTAAGCTAGGTTTGAGAATACCATCCAAGTATTTTATATTTATAGACCTATCCCTACAAAGTGTTCACTTTTAAAAAAAACTGCGAAATCAGTGGACTACCGAAAAAACAAGACTTTATCGTTACAAATGACTGCCTTGCAATCACTGGAAAGGATTCCTTCGTGGAAAAAATCATATCGATGATCCTCTAGGGTCGGTTATAAAATGTGCTAAAAAGGAATGTTTACCTGTAAAAAGGATACTTTGGAGACAATTCTGTTAGATTTACAGACATACAGACCTTGATTACCTAAACCAGGCAGCCGAACCTTTTGCTGAGTCACTCTGAGCAAAGCCTGAAGCAGTTAGTCCATTTTTCCATCCATACTAAGATAAGACAATTCATATGAATGCGCAAGTAACAGGCAAAGAGCTCCCTGCGCTGCCACGGCGTTTCCAAGTGTCAAAGTAACATTTAAATTCGAGACTCCTTTTTTGAAAGCTGTTTGCTCTGGAACGTGCTTGAACCAAGAACTTCTTAATTTTGAACTTCATAGTTGCTACATGGAGAGTCTTATACCTCTTGATTTAGTTGCTCTTTTTTAACCAACATAAGGTTTGATAGTATGAAATGAACCTATTGAAATCGTTTAATATTTGCTTTATTAATTGATTTCTCAGTGCATTGCGGTATTGGTCCAATGAAGAATAAGCCTTATTGGTAGGCAAGTACCCCAAAGCTCCCTAACTTCTCTAACAACTAGTTTCGTTGAGTCGATAACTGGCTTCTATATTCAAATGCCCACATATTTATCAGCCTTTATAGTATTATTGTCGAGATCCCGTAGTAGCAAGCTGGACTGGAGTTTCTCCTGCTTTAAGCTGGTGTATCCGAAAACAACCTTTCTCTGGCGCTATTAGGAACAACGTCATCCTTTTGCACCACAGCCACCACGATTCTCCTAAGGACTGCAACCAGCAAACTCATTCTACCTAAAATGAGACTTCAGTTACTCGTCGGACCTGAATAATCCTTTAGGATTGACATTCACCAGCCAAGCTGCAATGATATATTATAGCAAGCTCGGTCGCTGTGCGTTGATTTGACAGCCTAGTTCTAGTGTCTTTTCTAAACCAAAGACCGTGGGATCGTCAAAGCCCTTCAGGTTCAATCGAACCTTTATTTAAACCTAACAAAAGGCAAAAGCTTTTTGATAAAAACCAACTCTACTCATCCTGCAAAATTCGGGTCCCGGGACATTAAAAATTACGATTTTTTCATTTTTTTCATTTTTTTTTAATTTTTAAGTTTTATGAGTTTCCAAGATTCCATAGTTCACAATTAGCAATTTATTTGGGCGCCCTCTCAACTGAGTTAGTGCCACATACCTTCAGTTTGCCAGCTTTGATAATTTTGATGTAGATGTTGGGATTGCTTGCCAAGTGTCCAATAGAAATTTTCAACGTCTGCATTAGATCGCTTCCCTAAACCTCTTTTGGTCATTGGGTTGCTTCCGAAAGGTTCACGCTTAAAGATGTGTGTATGGTTGCCAATCTTAAACGTTAATATATATTTCGTCGAAGTACGTATCGGAAAAAGTAGGGATTCCCAAAATAAATTAAGCTTTTGCTATCAAAGGTTATACTTGGACGAACTTCATACTTACATCTTCTGCAGCATGACATGTTGCACTATCCTGTTGCAACATAAATTCACTGTTATCCATGGATCACCATTTAGTAGGGCGTGTAAATAGACCGAATTGCTTACCTTTGAAGCAAATTCCACCTCGCTATTCACCAGATAGAACCATAACTCCTTACGTCGCTCTGCCACTACTAATTTGACTGCATTCACAGATGACATTGCCAAGGCAGTTGGAAAAGCAGGTCTAAGTTGCTTTGATCTTTCTGCAATTTTCCATGGTATTTTATACTGTCAATGGCCATCTGCTTTGTCTGAGTTAAGAGGCTCTTGGTATTTCGGGATCATTCTTGTTTTTACTGCTGTCTTACTTATCCCATTTTTGGTGTTGTGTAAGTTTCTATGGCAGAACTTTGACTCCTTTTTGTCGTTTATTCAGTTCCCGAAGGTTCTTTTCTTGGGCCACTTTTCTTCATTCATCATTCTTTTTCAAAACTGTCCTTTCCTTTGCCATCTATATGTCGATTATGTCTCTAGTCAATCGAGTCACAACAGGTTTATCACGTTCTTCAAGATGACTTGTCTGCTTCCTGCAGGTTAAGATATCAAAGCGCAACAATATAACTTACTCGTTAAACATATCCACAACTCTCTTTAGTAACATGCTAGATGAACAAAGTCTCCTCTTGTTTACACTTTGAAAGAACTAGGCGTGAAATTTGACCAAAACTTAAAATTTGACGCTCATATCCTCGGTATTTGTGGGTTCTGTCCCAAAGTTTGTGGGTCCATTCTCAGGCACATTCATAAATTTAGTAACCTTTTCACTGCTGTAAGTTTGTTTGAATTTGAAGCTAGTCCTATTCTAGTATACTATCCTGTATTCTAGTCTCCGTTTTTATTTTTACTACTTTTGACGGTCGAATACTTTTAATTGTTTAACTTTCTCTTGTAATTGGGTAATCAGTCCGATACATGAAATATTCAAGCGATAAATTCTGATTCCTTGTGATTTTGGAGGAAGTCCTCAAAGCCGTTTATCGCTTTGGCTTTCCCGAGATTCCTGTCACATTTAAATTATTTGGTCGTGTAAAGGAAACTGAAATTTCGACTCACCTGAAGAAACGAATTCACCCCACATTCTCAGAGTCCAATGAAAGTTCTTAACGAATCGTAATGACAGGTCTCAGTGAGTCACGGGTTCAACGCAAGCAACGCGCAGCTTTTAGAAGATTTTTTATCTCGCCAATCAAGGCGGAAATCCCTTTCCTGTTGCTCGAACTAGATCGTTCCTTATGATTTCTGAGGAAGTTTTCTTCAGAGGAGTGGTTTTTCTTGATTGTCTGGAGCCTTTCTTCGCTTTAGTGTTGCCCTTTTTTTGAAACTTCTCTTCAAACTTCATATTGGAGGGTGCTGAGAAGTATCCACCTTACGACCCATTTTCAGAGTGATAAGATTTTCCTACGCTCAAAACCAAAATAATGCTCTTCACTTCTGCACTAACTTGTCTCACCTTTTACTTAAAATTGGCTTCCTTGCAAATCACGTTATCTTCGCCTAGTGAAAATGGCTCCTTCATTCTTCACTACTAAGAGATAGTCTATTTGTCCTTTGTTATTATTAAATAATAAAAAATAAAAAAAAACACCATCCCACTTACAGTGGCATCAGAAAAAGTGGCAATAAAATGGTCTGAACTATCTTATTACCAGAAGAGTATAAGTTTCATCTTACCTATAAAAGACTTAATTAGAACGTTTGGATCTCCAGATTTTGGAACAGATATTGGTGACCAATCTGATTATGTCATTGCTTCGTAAGAGTCCTGCTATCTTAAGTGCGAAAAAACGCTGGAATGATTGGTGCAGTCCGTTTCTAGGCAAAAAGGAAGCAGACCGTCTTAAGATCTTCACAGAAGAACCATTTTGGGATGTGGCATTTTGACAACTTGGTGACTCTCTTTATGCAATCAAGATCTCCAAAGAACTGTCACAGAAACTGGGGCTGAACGAAATCGATAACTTTCTGAAGGTGAACACAGTTCAAGTTCTACTTTGAGTTATCTCAAAGTTATATCCTGAAATTCTCAATGCTTTCATCACTCCGATTACTATATGCAACACACATATTCTTCATCACTGCTGAAGTATCTTATGAACTATTTTTTTCTCGTTCAAATATAGGAAGCTTAACTCCTTTTCTTTGTATATAATATTGGGTATCAGTTGGTGAGTCTTGATGCTAAGTGGTTTGAAGTTTTCCGTGACAGCCCCAACCCCTGTACAATTTTATTTACGCATATCGTATCCTGTGCAAAAAGAATCATGTAAAAATTTTATAAAATTCCTCATCGCTGTGGTTTCTGTGATTCTCGCCAGGCATATGTTGTCGTGTTTCCAAAGAAGGTAATATCCTGTAATGCAAGTTTGACAAAATGAGATATTTAGCGTTTGGCCGATCGCAAACTAGGATAATTAATTTTGTATTTGTTTTTCTAGTTATAGCCTAAATGATTACTCCAAAGCTAAGATGATTTAAATGGACCACAGTCTCTAACTTAATCATCGGTTTACCGAATGAAAGCCCATCGAGCCTCCGTTGCTACACATGCGTAGACATTGGATATTCTGCTTAAATAATTTTTGAAGGACACTTGATTTGACTTGGTTACTTATTTTATTGATTTCGTTTTGACGGACGAATGCATTATATCTCTTAGGCAGGGAATGGTTAAACTCCTACATATTAAGTTACAAGAAAAACTTTGATCAATTACTAAGACTATGTCCTAATGTTTTGCACTGTTTGAAGGCGACACATAAAGCAAAATACATTCCGCATATTCAAGAGAAACCAAACAAGGAAGTGAATGGTTCTTGCCGATCTCCAACGTGACATTCATTCAATTACCTTCAGAGATGGTCTTCGTAAGCTTAGCCGGTCTATTGCGTGTGATTTGCATTGATTCACATTCGCTCTACCTTTAACTAGACCTTAATTATGTGTTCTGCACGACGAAAATCTTTAAAAATATGCCTTTGTGACTCCTCTTATCGTTTCGGTTTCTGCGTATATTCTTTGGTGGACAACGTAAAAAGAAACCACTGAATACTCAAATTGGTCCTTTTGAAGACATGCCATTATTTGCCTTTATTGTCGGTCGACAAGACAAGAGAGAACCGTAATTACTTTACTTACTTTACCGAGTTACTTTATTGATGGCCCTTTCCAGTGGTTTGCAACATTTTTTTGGTAACTTTTTTTTTTACACTCTTTGATAACATTATATCAGAAGGCCAACGATTTCCTATCATCTTCAGAAATAAACCTTTACTTTTAATTTTTTAGATATCTTACGATCCCGCTTTGCCTTTCACACCGTTTGTCTCTTTTACTCTTTGAACTACCGGCGGATTGCTTTTCGTGGCAAGAGATCCAGCTCGGATTGGGCGAGAAGTGTTTCATCCTTAGACTTAGACACATAACTCGTTAAGAAACTCTGCAAGATTTTGACAATGATTGTGCAATAGGCCAAAGAAATCAATAGTCCCACCAGCATCATCCAGCACCAGGCACTGATCGGCATATTTGTTGCTTTTTATCTTTCTATTTTGCTTCCTATCTAGTACACATAGATAGCTCGACATTCTACCCCGATTGAGGGTTTGCTTCGAAGTGTATCCCCCATGGGCAACATTTAAACGTCCACAAAGGCTGAAATGAAGTTCAGGTTCGAGGTTCAAGACTTGAAATTTAGCTGACAGCAATACTGAAGCAAAATCCTTTTTACACTCCAAGGACCAATGAAACAAATACTCAATGAAAAAATGATTTTGTGTTCTTATACTCTTTTAAATAACTAAAATTTTTACGTCAAATTTCATCCAAAATGCCAAAAATGCTTCCAAAAGAGGAAGAGAAACGTCGTAACGTGCCCTGAATCCTAAACTCTAGAAATATCAAACAATGTTTACAAAAATTAATTTAAGTGATTGAAAAGTCTGTTTATACATCCTGTATTTTCTGTACATTTGAAGGGATAAAACACGTTAGCTTTAACCTTACTCGGATCTGGATATCCTGCGTAACGTCTGAAGGAATGAAAATTTCATTTTATTCGCAAGAGAGACAAAAACAAAACAAAACAATCTTCAGAGTAAATTGAAATACTACAGAAGATATGTGTCAGGTAGATATAAGTGTCATTATAAGGAATATGAAGACATTTCAAATAAGAAGCTTATATCCATCAGTATTTACTTTACATGAATTGACATAAGCTCTGATATATGCTACAGTCATGTGATAAAACTGCACCCATTTGCCTGAACGTACGTTGTCTGGTTTCCATCTTTTCAACGTCAAGCATGTGTTTTTCTTTATCTCGATTTTTCTCTAGTGTTTTTTCGGGAGGATAAATTTGTTACGCCGTAACATTACGTTGAAGTATTTTAGATATGCATGTGAATTTGTCCTGGGATGGTAAAATTTCATCTTTATAAAAAGGTTTAGTAGGTCAGGTCTATTTTCCTCGTAAGATGAAAAATTTTCAATATTTTGCTGAGTAGCGTGAAATGGAAAATAAAATGTTTAAGGCTCTGCTCTAGTTTGATTTTAGGGTTTCAAGCTTTTCAGTTTATCAAAGGTTGTTGTCTCGTCTGGATCTTTGTTTCTCCTCCTAATGCCTTTGCATTTGGTGACTGTAGCGCGGCATACTTCTGCAAAGCAGCCCAATAGATTTTTTGTAATATGATTTACTTCTTTGTTGATGTCATTGCGTTACTGTTATGCAGACATTTATGCACCTGTCAAATTTCCCTCTCCTTAAATTGAAATAAACCGATGACCCCTTCTTAACTCGTCTTATTTGTGTTCTTTCTTGAAAGGTAGCTTGTTAGGGTTGATAGCTTCCGTTAAGTGCCTTTTCAGGAAGCATATTTTTAACCTTTTTTTCTCATAAACTTATATGTCACTTTCATTGGCTATATTAAGGTTAATACTAACTAGAAAAGGACTGTCACTGCCTTGTGTTTTATAATTTATCTATCCATGAGTTTATAACTACTCTTCCTGGCAAGTTCTTGTTTTAACAAATAAGTTCTAGTGTGAAACGTCTCTCTTTCGTTCTTTTGATAGGCTCTAACCGAGAATTTGTCAATTTTTTGTCTCACTTAGGCCACAATTTTTGTGAAGCTTTAATGGGTCACAATATGACATCACACATTGTGCAAAGCTTATTAATTCCATTAGCCTGTGCATTTTTGCGCTGACTTTTGAGCTAAGGTCACAGCATTGTTTCATTAATTTCATTACAACATACTACAGCGTTCTTGGGAGAAATATTGTCCTTTGTTGAGTGTCCTTGGACTCCGCGTCGTTTTTTGCTTGACAGTCGTTCTTGTTAACGTTGACATTTCTCAAAGCATTTTGTAGCATCCTAACTGATATTGTTCGCTACTGAGTCGATGGAGTAACCTTAATATTGCTTGTTCGTTTGTCCTATTAGCTCTTGAGTCCGATTTTAGCCGTTCCTGTCAACTTTGACATTCATTCTTTACGCGTTTTGTAGCGTCGCGACTGGTGCTGCTATCTTTTGAGACGGAAGAGCAGCCGAAGTCATGCTTGTTTCTAATTGTATTCTCTAATCAACTGGATGCTAGCACTCCAGTTCCAGAGGACTTAGCTCCCTTCACCGCCTACCGGCTGCTGAGTACAACAACCGAGTGGAAACAGGCAATTTTCTTAAAGTTGTGGTTTTCCATCTATCTTTTAACTTTCGGTTTCCTCTGTCATCCATATAATTAAGTGAGGATACATTTCATACCTTTAGATTGCTGGCTTTAGATGCTCTCCGTTGTGACATTATCGAAGATTCTCTTATTAAGTGCTGTAAACTTTGCCGGCGAACTCTTCTTGAAAATTGGGAAGCAATAATAGTCACTTCAAAATCTAGCCAGTACGCAAGAAGGGATCGCAATTCAAAAATTTGGTTGTTTTATGTCATTTTGACGGTCCAAGTGTTAAAAGGAAGGATATCGTGATTTTATCCGCCCTATACACAGCATGTTGTGAGAAAAGATCCTTAAAACTGTACCAATCTTACATCATACTCCCACCTATGGTTTGGCGATCCATGAGAGTGATTCTTTTGTTGTCCAAAAACTGAAGAAGAAAAAGAAATCACCATTACCTTATTCGACGGAAAAATTGGTTTTTCTTATTCAGGGGACGTTTGACCAGCTTAAATCCCTTTTTTTGTTATTTCATCTTAGGTGTGTAATGTTGGACATAAGTTTTGTCCACAATTACAAATCACGTAAACTGTTCATTCGTTTGCCTCAAACGTGCTTAATTCGTGGCTGAAATGATTTGCCGGTGCAATTCTGTTCCCGGGGTAACAAAACCTGCCCCACTTCGTAAAGGGGTTGTTCATGCACGAATGCTACACACACATTGAGTTGATACTCGATGAATGTTAGCTATCTTGCTTGCTTTCAGTCTGCGGCCCTCTATGAAGACTATAAATTGACAACAAAAAATAGTTCAGCGGTCTTAAATCACATAATTTTGCACCCCAATTTACTTGTTCAAAAGGATAAATTAGGCTCTCATCAATAGCTTCTTTTCAGAAGCCTTTGTTTTGCTGTCAGAACCAGAGGTCCCGTGCATTACGGCGAGTCAATTCCGAAACGAAAGAGTCATTAATCATGGCTCTACAGCGGTCACCATTGACTGTACTGTCATTTCCAGCAGCATTTTTGAAGACATATTGACCAATAACTGATCAGGCTCATAAAGCTTACCAAAAAGTGATTATCACGGGATGTCACGGTGTTTGGACAATCGCCTGTTGTTGCTCATCACTCAAAATTCGTCAGTTTTCCTTATTGACGTACCGATTCATCCAGACATGAGTCTCAGCGCTAAATAAATTTTTTTGCTGAATTCAGGATCTGCAGCAATTTGTTGTTTAGACTGGTGGTCGTTCGGGTCAACGTTTTGCACGTGTGCTGTTTTGTCTGCCTACCAACTAAGATTCTACCGTTAGATCTTCCATGACGTAAATGGGCACAGATTTAATTTTTGAGTACGATATCGAATGAACTCACTTAGGTCTTCAACGAAACTACGCTGTAGCTACTATGGTTTTTTCATTATGCACTATACATTATTCGATGATGCGTATTATCATTGGGAGTGAACGACCCATTTTTAATCGAATTAATTGTTCTGATGGACGATTATATGGGGCATGAAATAGACTGAACTGTCTGCGATAAGTTTTCCAAACACAAGCGTTTTTTTTTTCTCAAATAAAACTGCACAATTCGCAGACGTTGCTCGGACGTCAACCGATTTATAATGAAATGGCATACCAAACTAATCATTAAAAGCATGACAGCTGTCACACTACCGGTAGCAATAAAAAGTGTTGCCAATTTATAGCTTATTTGTTTATTGTGTGCATCGCTAGCTGGATAGCTGCCATACTTTCAACCTGGAAATCAGGAAGCAAAATCTTCATAGTCTTTTGTATTCCTTGATGACGAGGTTGTTAAGATATGTAGACTGGCAAGTCATATTTCATTAAGTTTGCAGACAAATGCGCCGACAAGAAAACAATTCTCGTACGACTTGAAAAAAGTTTTAATGAGCAAAAATTATGGAAAGTGAAAATGGGTATAAACTCTACAAAAGAGAATTGGTTTGCTTAAGTATATATGTTCTGCCCATTTAATTAAATCTTAAGAATTAAATGAAGTTCCCTACAGCGTTCAAGAAATGTGATTCGAAGTTCCGTTTCAGATAGTTCAAAGAACGATGTTATCCAAAAAAAATCCTATAATGCAAACTGAAACACTGGAATAACGTAACAATAACACTGTGCCCAAGAAAAGAGGCCCAAGCCTAAAGTACTCGAAAATTCATTGTAATTTGTGAAGAAAGTTAAAAAGGATTAATTTTGATGTCTTGTTCTCTTGAAACGATTCTTTTCTCTCATAGGCTTGTATTGAATACACGTTTGGATTCCAGCGGTACGAAATTTCATATCGTTGGGTCCTTCAAGAGATACAGAATTGAACCATTAGCTTAATTTGGAAAATATAAGAAAACTAGAGCAAAGATTGGCATTTAAGGCATGGGTATGGGTAATGTATTGATATAACGGACATTTTCGAACAAAAGGAAACCATTTCAATTTGCCAGTGCATGAAAACCCTTTCAGCTACAAAAGAGAAACCTTTCAAGTCAATGTTAATTTAATTATCTGAATAGTTTGATGAATATTTCTTATGTTTATTTCTCATGTTCAATAAACATCAGAACAGGAAGGATCTCTTCTTGATATTTAAATGCATTTACTTGTCAAGATACCGGTATATGAATTTATAAATTTAATATTCATCTAACGTGGGAGCCTTCCCAGCAAAACGGAAATGTCATATGTGCTATCTATATAGAAAGTACTGGTTTTTAATGTCGAATCTCCAAGGACCTACACACGTATTTCCGCTCAGGCAGAGATTACTCGCAGCAATATAATCGTTTTAAGCTTCAAATCTGAGGGAAAAATATATTTTTCAAACATTTATAACTTTAGTGTCCTTACATATTCCCTCCAGCGAATAAAAAGCGCTGACATTTTAACATTACATTAACATTAGGCACAGTCGTGATAAATAGAGTTTAAAAAAATCTTCAAGGACTTTCACTAAGCTAAATCGCAATAAAGTATATTTTACAGCTTATGTGCGCAATGGTCCTTGTTGCCTTGTCGCAACGAAAGGTGAGTGAAGTTAGGACGAAAAACTCATTTAAATTGTGACTTGCTATCTCTGATAATACCAGGAATCCTCGTACCTATTAGACTTTATAAAGTAGATTATAAGTACGTGCTCTTTCACGCCATCCGGTATCCTGTCATTGTCGCATTCTCCTGCTGCGTTGTTAAGGAAAAAATGTGATGATAATGGACGTGTCGTGTATTTTTGCAGACGAACAAATTGTTATTTAATTACATATTCAATTATGTTCGTCGTTGTTGCAAGGAATTGTCGGCAATCTTTTTCGATTGTGTACAATGAAGTAAAGCATATTTTTCTGCTTAGATTTGCACTCCTTGTGGCAGAGTTTACACGAGTTTAAATGATGTCGTACTGAAAGATCACTTGTGGGCTAATGCCCGAAAAATTACTCTATCACTTGCAAATTTTTGAATAATGAGCCCATTTCTGGTAAGTGCCAAGCGTAGAAATTCAGCTACCTTCGCGAATAGGCCATTCCATGCTGAATTATGCATGGTCCTGGCGGGAAGGAACGAGACTCGCCTGTCAAATCGTGGCACATTTTACATATTTTTTGAAAAGGATTTGTTACATCTTTTTTATACAGTAAAACCGCGAACCCTTAAAAAGTGAACCTCGTTCCATTTTTGAGGAACCCGAGCATCTCCAAAAGATTAAGTTGGTAGTGACGCCCCCAAAAATAAAAAAATAATAATAAAACTACCATAAAACTAAAATATTCTGTCACGCACATGTAGTGCCAAGAGAAAGCAGTGAATTTTCAATTTCGCCATGTGCATTTTTGTCTCGACCTGATTTTTCGAGATCCATTTCCATTTTCCGGGAAAATCTTAACTTTTGCAACAAATTTTATTGTTTAGTTTATAGTCGGCAGTTGAAAAAGTCACACGTGCTCAGGTGTGCCAAGCGAATTTCAACCTCAGCAACAAAAAGGACTCACAATGAAACGGATGCCCTACTCTATACTGCATGTAGGCTTCACATCGTTTTTGTTGCGTCTTTGCTAGACAAAACTATGAAAGGACAACATGTTTCTTCGATTTTAATGAAAACGGACGATAGTCAACGTCTTCTTGTCTTCAGGCCAATGCACGTACTCCCGAAACCGGCAAAAAACTAGCACACATGTAGCAATATCTGGAAGAAATACTTTGTAGAGTGAAAAATTGCTGCAAATGGTAGAGAATAATTGTTGCGAATAAGATGGGTCCTGTTTTTATCGCCTAGAGAAATTTTTCCTGTATTTTCACAAATTTTCACAGACATACGATTCTATCTGAGTGGGAACGTTGTCTATGTAGGTGTGACGTGTAAATAAGTCACTTGTTAAAAACAAAGCAAAAAATATACCAGGTGTATCGCTAAAATATGTGATTCATAATTTTGTGGGTTCATAATTTTGCGCTGGAACTATTATTTTTCGTCCAATTCAAGATATCCTCCAGAACGTGCCCAAGTTGGGGATTCCTTTTTTCTCCAGAACGTGCTCATATTGGGGATTCCAATTTCGAAAGCAGTTTTGGATTGCTGAATTTTGAAGTTGTTCAGTTATGGAGAACAGAAAAACTTTAGTCGACTATCTAGCCCTATGCGTTTCAAGTGTCACTGTGACATCAAAACCATGTCCTTTGATTGCAGAAGACTCCATGAAAATTAGAGCGCCCAGTAATTGTGGCATACTGCGAGAAATTAATCGATAATCAATAGAGGTCACTCGAATATTATGATCTGAAGTTGCAAGCAATCGTCTCTGAAAAACCTGAAATAATTTTTTATCAATTGCCTTCACTAATATATATATATTGTGCCATCCTGTCGTTTGTAGTCTTATTTATTTATTATGCGAGGTTCTTTTCATGGAACCTGAAAGGAAATAGCAAAGAAAAAGACTTACCATTTCGTTTTCATTTGGTTGAAGATGCTATAGAACATTTTTGCTATAGAACAGGATGCACTGCCACCTCAGGCAAAGCGATGAGTTCCCAGGATACCTGGTTATGTCCTATACTGATTTTTGAGTTCCAGTTTGAAGACTTGAAGAAATACTACTGAGTAGTATTACTAAGGCTATTTTTGAGTAACTTGCGTTTAAATCCCGGGAAATAGCTTCTCAAAAGTACAACTTAATCTTTTACTTAATCCTTTCTTTATGTTCCTGAAATGACACTGACTGATCCTTTCGTAAAAGATATCTAGTCATCATTGATAAGTTTTGAAATTTTTAATAATATATTTAGGTAAAATAAGGGAAATATTATATTAATGATGCCATTCTACTAGTTTGGACACTGATTGCATAGCCTCAATAGTGCCAGTTAGAGGTTATGGTCCTTAACCTTTTAAATGACTTTGTGACTAGACGATCTGAAAAAATAAATTTCTTAAACATTGAAACGACAATGAGAGATCAAGAAACGGTCTATGTAGACTCCTTATGAAGTTGTGAAAAGCTGCATGAAGGACCATCGAAACTGTTTTAATTGCTGCAGGTCTAAAAAATAAAATTTAAGCTTTGAAGTACCGATAGTATAATATGGCAAAAGCGAAGATTACTGTTTCTGCGTATTACTATTTCAAACCATTCAAAAAAACAAACAAAGAATTCCATTTCTTTGTCTTTCCCCCCCCCCCTCGTCATAAACTCACAATCCCGCACAAGCTAACGAGTTCATGCGAAGAGTTATCAGATTTAGATAGTGGGAAGGGATAACCTATAGCAAATTCAAAATTATAGTTCGATTCAAGTTCGGATTGAGAATATGAAACCATGTCAAAATCATTCTCTCGGGAAGAGTTAAAGATTTCGTGACCGAACCAAATCGTGCCAAAGTTTCTACTGATCTGCTTACACTGAGACTCAAGAGTGAGTATTGACTGTCGCCAGGATTATCTTTGCTTGGTTCGGAGGACTCCCTAAAAGATTTCTTACCTCACTTCACTACGGACAAAAAAAAAGTTCATTGTTCATAGATCTACAATTTATTGTAGGTCTATTCTGCAATGAGAACAGGCTGATCTGCAAAGCACAACAAAGAGCTGTTGACGCCTGATTTCTCGGTGTTTTTGATATGGCCATACAGAGTGGAATAGTCAAGAGCCTGATAGGAAACTGAAGCAGCAAAAAACAATACCCGTGAAGATACACTGAATCCTCTGTAACGATACTGATCGAAAATCAGACGATAAGTATGGAAGCCTTGGACTCGGGAAATTGCTGACTCGAAGGCCTTCTCCTGTAACCTGAATATCCCACAGGTTATAATACACTGCCCCATCAATCCTGTTTTCCCAGTTTAAGAGGGATAGGAAAATTTTTCTGCTGGTGCTCAGTAAACAGCAAGTGGTCTATGTTGACAGCATGATACCCTGGGAATTCCGGTACCGCCACTCTCTAGGTCAGAGCTTTGCTTATTTTTGGTCCGAGAGTCTTGGACGAACGAATAGTTTTCTTTGAGTTCTGTTGACGGAAGGAACCGCCTTCAGTATGTTCTTAACATGAAACGCGCCAAAAAAGTCTTTACGATTAAAACTGAATGCTTTGGAAGACGCTACTTTAAACACAAAAGGCTCCGATCTGATCTCTGGTCTGGTCTAGCGCTGGACAAAGGGCTTGCTGTTCCTTAAAAACCAACCAACCAACCTTGGGGTTGTAAACCATACCAAGCGGGACAAAGTCTCTAGTATCATGGCTCCATAACGGGTGAGTATCAAAGGACTTCTCATCCAGTTAATATCTGTAGATTTGAAACAAATCATAGAGTTTCCGGATGCCGTTATGCTTGTACCCATGCGAGAAACATTCAGAGGATGGACCCCGTGAAGCTCGTTGATGAGTTCCTGGGAAATATAATGGATCTGAGAGATTTGCGAAGGAGCAATTGACTTTCCGTTGAAGATGTGGTTTGCTCAACTACCAATACTTTTATATGTGCTTCTAGATGTTCAAGGCCCCGCTGGAGGTGCCTGTCTAGTTTGTCTCCAAGATACTTGAGACCATTACAATAATTAAAGAGTAAAGGAAGTGTCACATGTAAGAACGGACAGTTCGGATAGAGATGAATTGGAATAAGATGATTACACAGCTTAGGAAATTGCAAGAAAATTACATTTAATAATTATCATAATAAGGAATAAGCAGCTATAAGACATGCGGAAGCTCGATGATGGATGCTTTCCTTATCATCAGATCTGTGGGAACCGCGTGCAATTTTCCTAAAAAACTCCGTCCGGGTTGAAGCTGGCCGCAATGATGCAGTGGTAAAATGGTCAATTTAAACCCGCATGATCACCTGTTGTATGTGAAGTAATGAAATGAAGTAAGAAATGTATCAAAACCACATGATATACCTAATGAAGTCACGTGGTTTAACGTGGACACTTGCCGTAATGGCTTAATTCCATGGTCTCCATAGACGGTGTTAAAACAATGCGTCAACCAACACCCCTAAGATCTGAAACAAGTTTCAGTCCTAGGTCTCAATTTATTCAAAGCTACCTAAATTCCCGAATACAACTGGCGAATGCTCACTACCACTCTCTAGCCTTCGATAGCACAACTACCATGTTTCAGGCAGGATAGCCTTCTCACCGTGTAGGAGGCTGACAGTAACGTGTCATGGGCGTTCAGATAACCTCTGATCAGGTTTCGCTTCTCTATAGTCCGAGAAAAACTCTCAACTTTTGCTTCAGGCGCACGGGACTGATTTCCCTTCCTCATACCTCGGGTACGTGGGGTCGGCACTCCCCAAAGACTGAATGGAACAAGCCGAAGGATAAACCTAATATTGGACGTGAAGCCTATCTCTTTTCCTGTAACTGATTTGTTCAGATATTCATTTTCCACTTGCATGAAGGAATTCTTCCAGAGCACCGGATGATAGCAGGCGTTGTACACATGTACAGACTAACAAAGGCAAGCGAACCCCAAAGTCACTACATGCAGACCGCCCGCTATGTTTGTACAAAAAGTGCTAAAGCAACTAACAAGGATTCGAAACATACTCTTTCCGACGCTATCGCTGCTTTTTTATGTTATCTTCACGGCAGTTTAGATGCAAAAGCCAGTTATCGCAATGAAAGTCAATCATCGATGCAATCAATGGAGCGATGATTGTATTAGAACAAGCAGAGATACAGCGACATTCGATGCCAGAAACGTAACAGAATCCCTAGGATGGATAGACATCTTGGAAGTGTGATGTTTTTAAGTTCCATAATCATATACTATAGAATAATAAATTTTTTACAATTTTCGAGAATTTACTTGAAAGATCGGAGCTTGATGTATAGCAGGAGAAAATATCGATGAATAATAAAAGATAAAAACTAGGATTGCGGAAGACTTCGCCCAGAGTTATGAGTCATTCTGCGACCTAGTAATATCGAAGTTGTACAGAGAAGATTTAGACACCGAATAAGTTACTTTTGATTGACTACCCAGTGTTATCCTTTTCGGTTCTGAACAATCAGTTAATCATATGAAACTGAAACCAAGCATGGCAATAAAAGACAATAAATGCAATGCCATAAATAAAATTTTGTAGATGTATAGAACTTTAAGTTGGCAACACTTTTTTCTGCTGCGTGTTTTGTGACAGATGTCATGCGTTTTATGGATAGTTTGTTTTAACGCCTGAGCAATGTCTGCAAATTTATTAATGAGCCTGAGCAATGTATTTATCGGAAACTACGGTTCGACTCGAGAAACTCATAAATTTTATACCATCAAGTTTATTGCCGACATAATCGGCCATCATCGGCGACCGATTCCTCTGGTTTGAACACGATTGGACAAATACCATACAAAAAGAAGCATGTGCTCATAATTTCTCATTTTGGACGTGTGAACTGGCCTGCAAAGTCTTGTGATTTAACACAGCTGGACTATTTCTTATTTCGGTGACAAGCTGGAGTTGCTTGACAATTTGGACGCCAACACTCGTCGCGTTTTTGGCAAAATACCGCCCCAAGTATTAGTTTTTGAGTTGAAAATTGGACATCCTCTTCGGCTGGCGTAGCATTCTCATGTTCGACTTCAGAGTTAGCCAAATGCAGCAAAAAAATATCATTCTATATAAACAAATCTTATTCGGAGTTTTTTTTCCAAAGTTCTATCCCTCTTTAAAAAAACCTTTACCACCTAAGTGACTGAATCACCGTTCATGGATTAAGCCTAGTTTTGGAGCAAACAGAAATGGTCAACTTGAAAAAGAACAAAGGCTCTGATCAGTTTTGTAGAAAAGCTAATTCATTCAAACATTGTAGCTACGTGCCAGCACTTGTTGTTGTATCCAAATTGAGTTTTTCAAAATGAGTGTGGCAATCGCTGAAAAACTTGTCGGTTCTATATCGGTTCTCAAATAACTTATAAGTAGTGTAAGTGGACCTAGTTCAATACGAAAGCGACTCTTGGTAGGCGCCATACAGTTCGCCTAATCTTCGGTTCAGAAATTCCGGATACATTCTCTGTATGGAGCTGTACGTTATGAATCTTATCTACTTATCGAATAGTGGATTAGTTCGCGACGGGTCTTTTGACAGCTCTTGGGGAAAGGCTTTTGAACGGAGTCTTTGACATCCTTTTATTTGGGAGATTCATTTTGAGTAAGATTATTTTGGCGAAAACAAAAATGGGCACAATCCGTTGGTACACTGTTTGTGGCGATGGGTATATATGACAGACGTTTCCATTTAAACTCGTTCGTCGATCACAGAAGATACATGTGACCTAGTGATATCGTAATGCAAAACTGCTTCATTACTATTCACTTGAGATTATCAGCCGGTATCCTTGCTGAAAACCATCCAATTATTGGTGGAATGAATCAGCAGTAAACAGTTCAATCGATGTTAATAGCTTTCAATTGATGATTCCGATAGTATCCCACCAAATCCTCATAAAATTTTTTATGAGGGTCAGTTTATTTTCAAATATTAATGACTTATTTTCCACAGGCTTTCAGATAGCCCTTTTTCCGCTCGAATTTTCCAAAAGATTCTATTTTCAGCCGCTCGTCACTATTATGTTCAAATTGTTCTGTGCTAAGCAGGAAAAAAAGGTATTCCATTGTATGTTCAACTTTTTTCCCACTCAAAACTCAAAGAGTGCGAAATTCAATTATATGATTTTGCTATATCATCGGATGGCTGTATCCTTTTTTGTCATACTGTCCAGTGTAGATCGATTATGTCTGCGCGTTATTGAACGGTTGAATGATGTTTATCGTTTACCACCTTGTCCTCATCGGTCAGGTTGCTTGGACCTCCGTATCTGGGTTTTTCTAAACGGCTTCGGTGGTTGCCTTCATTTTTTCGTATAAGGTCTTTGGATTATTGAGCTTGAGTCACAAAAGAGTAATAAAAGGAAGCAAGTTACGGTGGCGATTTTACTCTTGAAGATCTTATATAGTAAGCGATCGCTGTGGTACATGCAACACATTAATCTTATACTGAACTGAATTCTAATGACCTATGGACACATGTGGGGCTCCTATTTGCATTTTAGGTTAATCCTATCTATTATTCAATCTTGCATATGGTTAAGTGCAATCACACGTTTCTAAAGTACTCTGAAGACAAATTTTGATTGATCCGCCTGATTGAAATAATAAAATAATCAGCCCCGAAACATTCTTACATTTCAACCTGATCACTTTCCTTGTGCTCTCCTTTTGAAAGCTCGTTTGGGTATCGGGTAGCCGTCACAGCAGGGCGATAGGATGCATGTGGTGAGACAGGTTGTTAGGTCGAACGATCAAAGATTGTTACTGCAGAAAATCAAAATACTCGTAAATAATTGCTACTCTTCGATAATTGAGGTTGCACCTTCTTTTAAAAGGGCATTGCCTGTCACGGGCTCTAAAAATAAATCACATGAATAGAAAAATTCCTGAATCTCATGAATAGAAAGTTATTGGCCAGCGTTTGCTATTACGGGACACATCATATGTTGCACTAAATTCATCAGCAACATCTACTCCTGCTTTGGTTGAGTTTAAGAACGAAATAATCTCCGGTTTTTCCTTATCTCCAGTTCTCTCATCAATTTCAACGTCGTGGTGAAGGGTGGACATATCAATTACCACATTTTCTTCTCAGGAGCATACAAAACCAAAGAAATATCCTTCCGGAAATCGAACATTGACGCTCCTGGCTCTCTTTCTGTCTTCAAAATACAGGTGGAATGCATCTTTTGTTTTGTCAGGCGGACTGTTCCAGCGGAAGTCAGCCGATGCTCAGTCAATAGATGCATCATCAATTCTTGACGTGTAAACCAATTTCCAAAAGTCGAATTGTGGTTCAATTTAGATATTGGCATAATTAATCTTTCGACTACAGCAAAAGCGTTGTTACTAAGCGGAAAGGGTCTTGCAGGCTGCTTTCCTTCCTAAACTCTCAAATTGAAAATGTAAAAAATTCTTAGCATCTACAAATGCTAGAATTATGACGCCGTATTTAGCAGGTTTGCTAGGTACATAAACTCGGAAGGGGAAACGTCCTTTAAATACCAAAATCATTTCATCAATTGTCGTATATTCATGAGGAATGTACGCGTCTTTGAAGCCTCGAACAAATTGATCAAAGAGCGTTCCAATTTGTGTCATGTGTCAACTATTTTTCGATCCTCCCTCAAAAACTTGTCATCAAAGCGAACGCAATTTTGTAGCAAGTAAAATCGTTGCAATGCCATTGTCGTCCGAAATATATCAACTCCTGTTCTATCAGTTCTCCATAATTCATTAAGACTTTCTCGGCTTGATTTATTCTGATCAGCTATGTACAGCAACCCAATATATGCATCAAGTTCAGTAGATGTCGTATCATTCATGTATGTTTTACAACTTGCCTGTCGCCTCATGATTTCTTCGTTTGAATGTTTCAATATAGCACTCACCATTTTCTCAGTAAGAAAGTATTCCAACATTTCGTTTAAGTTTCGTTTTAGTTTTTGTTTCTTTCGCTGATCCTGTGACTTCAGGACGCTCATAAACTATATTTATCGAACCGAGTTCACAGATTTGTACGTGGTGGCCACATCTTTAAAACATATTTTTTGTTTTAAAATCTAATAACAAAGCAAAAAAACTAAGCTAAACAAACTTAAACACTAGATAATTTTGTTGCGAAACTCAAATATGAGCTGTGTGGCGGGTTGTTACATAACCTATTAACTTGTACACGCGTGTATCTCGAACGCTGGTAGATGCGAGACTGCGGTCACGCTACTATCGCTTGAGCGCTACCTGAACGTCGACTACACGAAGCCTCATATTGAAAATACGATCATAATACGCCGAAAACAATAGATACGGTAACTCACACCCCACCACACTCCCGCCCGGTGAAAAGTAGCAAATAATATAGAAACAAAGATATGAAAATAAAAAAATATATAATCAAATAATTTATGGAACTTCTGTGTCTTCCGATTCCCGAAAATCATTTTAGGGAAACATTTTAATTATTTTTTAAAAATAAATGTATGTCGGGATGTTTCTATGTCTTCCTTTGTTTTTATTTAGTCAACAATATGTTTAAACGTTCTTTTTGATATCCTGCTCGTAGTTGGGCATAAAGTAAAAAAAAAACCTAAAAAAACGTTTCAGCTTATAATCTTTTTCAAAGAAAGCTTCTGTCAACATCAAAAAAAACTGTCAATTCTATGAAGAAATTAATCAGGGATTACGAATGCTTTCGGGATAGAAAATAATGTTTTCCTAGTAGGCAGAGATTTTTTTGCTTAAGCCCACTTGACTATTCATCCTCACGAAGTTTGGAGTAAATCCAATTATAAAAAGAGCGTCAGCAAAAATATTGCAAAACATCGTCTAATTGTCTGGAAAAGCAATTAGAAAAATTCCCATGGAAAACAATAAGAATTGCGCCCACTCTGCAATTTTTTCTCGCTTTCATGAATAATAAGTGATTTACTACAACATCAACAATACTAATTTACCTTTCACAGCTTTTAGCAGCCGCAACAGCAGCGGTGTCAGCAACAAAAACAATTCTATCTCCCTGCAGACACAAAAGCCAATCAATCTTTTTCTTATCTCCATTAGATAAACTCAACCACATTTTCTCAATAGCTTTTCATTTTCCATCTGACTGCATGACCAAAGTGTTTCCTCCTTCCCATCCAGTCAAGTGAGCTGTAGTGTCTGCTGACTATGATTTAGGTTATTCTATTCGTTGTCCTGATTCGTCACCTTCATTCTCTTTCGTCCTTTCGCCAGCTTCCTAGTTCCATTCAGTACGCGTTGAATCGTTGGGAATATGTATATAATCTCATTATGCCTGATTTTGATTTCAACCATAATTAATTTTCCGATTTCTCTCTCTCTCATCCGTTTTTCTTTTTTTTTCTTGCAGACTGTACATTTCCTGTTAAAATCACCAAAGGACCGCGTGGCCTAGGACTTTCAATATCGGGCGGGATCGATTCGAACGCACCATTCCCAGGACTGATTCGAATTAAACGTCTATTCCCGCACCAGGCGGCGTGGTCGACTGGACAGCTGCAACCGGGCGATATCATATTGGAAGTGAATGGAATTAGTCTCACAGGACTCACGAACTATGTAAGATTGAACGATGCATATTGAATGTAGTTTATCATGTAGACGTTGGGCAAAGGATACTTTATTTTGTTGCCGTGGTGTTGAAAATTAATTACTTTTAGATAGTGTCAAACATTCTGTAAAGGTGTTGAATGTTCGTCATCGGTTGATGAAAGTGATGCACCTGATTGAAAAAGGACTTATATTGCGATATGAACTGGAGCAGGTTCTATTAAATTAATTTAGTTTTTTTCCGAGTGCGATTCATGAGCTTATATACTTCTTCTTGTTCTTCTTCTTGCTCGCAACTTCCATTTTTTTTTACTTTTTAGACATTCCTTGTTCTCAGGATCAATGATTAGAATTCTTCGAAGGCTCTACTTTTTCATACTTTATTTTTCAGTTCTGAAGCGATTTGACTTCATATTTGGTCTTCAATACTTACGTACTTTTTTTATGAATAATTCGCAGTAGTAGCAGCAGTAGTGGTACTAGTAGTGTTAGTAGTAGTGAAAGTAGTAGTAGATGGTGTAATAGTAATATTGTTTGGGAACTTTTGAATAAATTTGGACCCTGAAGGAGCACCACTTGAGGTATTCATCGTTAGCTGGGAGCTGGGGTAACGGGAAGCACCACTTGAGGTATCTGGGAGAGAAACAATATCTTCTTTAGCAGGAAAGAAACTCTTAGGGAAATGGTACAGAGAAAGGAAATGGGAGACAAACACCAAGCTTGAACATTGCCAGACTGCACACAGTCGAAAAACTACAAATTACCAACCCACAACACACTCTAGAAACTTTCAAATTTCAGACGGTACACTTGTGACAGACGTCACGAACCTCCGAGAGGAGTGCGCAACAATCGAGAAAAGGGCGAAGGGATCATATCGTTCCGCGAATTTCATCGTCCGTTCGTTTTTGTTGAATATGCAAAACGCCTTCTATTTGACAAAATGTAAAAAATAAGTCGAGCACTTTAGCAGAAGTTTCATACTTCCTTTTATTGACTTGTCAGGATGCCTCACAAAGGAGGAGCAAGAAAAAATCCCGTTACATCCTGTGTAAAACATTGCTCAAAGTGAAGGATACTAAGTATGATTCTCGCTAAAGTTGATTGCGTTAAGATTCTAAGCAGAACGTTGGCCAGACACTTGGGCATGACCATGATCAGAAATTGTTCCACCAAACTCAACAGGTTACCTCCTGTGATAAAAGAATGCTAACGATAGGTTCCATGCTTGTTGATTTTTGGGAACAAAATCAAGAGAACATAAAATCACAGCTGAAAAAGTTTGTAAGCGTTAAAAGAATTCCGGGAACTGAAAATGGTCTGCAGCTACCAACCTATTTGTGAAGATTCACTTTTTGTTATGGATCAAAGATACCCGAGAACATTATCTGGTTTGATTAACGCTTGACCATTGTATTTTCGTTGTACTGATTTGTGAGACAAACCTGATTCATCTTTTCTGAATTTTGAAGCAATTTAACTTACAAAAGAATCGTGGAATGTATGTTAGTCAGGCAGTGATGTGTTGGAAATTGGACGAAAACGAGGTGCCCTTTGTCTATAAGTTGTTGCTTGAAGCGATCTGCAATGACATGGAAGGGTCTTAATCTTCCAGAAACGCACTACAGGTCCCGGCATGGATCAAGGTCCCAGTCGATTATGTGTCAGTAGTAGTAGTTGAATTAGTAATAGTAGTAGTATTACTAGCACTGATAGTTTTATTAGTAGTAGTCATAGTAATGATAGTAGTAGAGGGTATTTTTTACAGGTCGACAATCCAGAAATTAAATAGAATACAATGATGTTGTATCCGTTTTTATGAAATTGGTTTTATTGGAAAGGTATTACTCTGTCATATTTATTTGAATATGATTTTATGCACGTGTGCGCCACGATTGGGGCAATGGAAGTCCAAACGAGGAGTCCAATTTTCGACCACCCTAATAATAATTCCGGCCGTATCTCGCCAAAAATGTGGAGAATGTAGTTTTCCAAATGGTCAAGGGATTCAGGCTTCACGGTGCAGACGAGTTGTTTGACGTATCCCTACAAGAATTTATCCAGCGGTATTGAATTAAAAGATCTAACAGGCCAGTTAACTGGTCCAACTCCAGACAGAAAAAGTCATTGATCATGGCACTATAGCGGTCACTATTTTATTTACTATGCTATTCCGAGCAGCTTTTTTGAAGACATTTGAATCAATGATTCTACTGACCCATAAAGCACCCCAAACAGTTTTCTCCAGATGTAATGTTTCTTCCAAAATTTTCTCCAGATGTAATGGTTTTTGAAAACTATCTATGATTGCTCATCACTCCAAACGCGGCAGTTTTGCTGATTGATAGAGCTTTCAACCAGAATTGAGCCTTATTGCTAAACAAAATTCTCTTATGAAGTTAAGGAGCTGCAGCAAACCCTACAAGAGTTGAATTTCGTAGGCCCCCAAACAAAGACTCTGTTTTAAAATCTTCCATAGTAAATATGGGCAAAGGTTTAACTGATGAGCACGATTTCAAATAGACACACTTGGATCTTCTTCGACCCTACGCTCTACAGCTGCTATTGTTTCTTCATATGCACGAAGAAACGTATACGCACTTTACAACATCACTAATAATATGCATACATCGTATACGATGTATGCATATTATTAGTGGGAATAAACGTGGTGCGGAAACGATCCATCGTTAATCGATTAAATTGTTCTGATGGATGATTATGTCGGCCATAAAATTGATGGACTATACGCTGACTTTCTTGAACGGAACCGTTTTATTTTCGGAATAAACCTGCAAACCTTCTGGCATCAACTTCTTCTCCGTAGTGAGTTGGGCTCCTGTTTCCGTAGAGTTACAGATTAGTTCATCGTGGAAGATTCCATCACAGAAGGAATCCAACGAATTTTGCAATGAGTGTTATTGCAGAGGCGATCCGTTGACAAATGAGCGAGTCCTATCTTTCAGACTAACTCGATGCAGGATTCATTGTCGCAGTGTTATCAGATCGTGGTTATTTAGAATGCATATAGAGTGCACTTTTCTGGGGGAAGGCCTTTATTCTTAACATGCCGAAAGTGTTTATTCGGTATTTGTCTTACGCATGCAGGTTTCTGATGACTTGTCTGAAAGCAGTTTTTCATTTGCTTCCATAGATACCATAAGGAAAAATGGACATGAGTGAAAATGGTTATAGAAGTTACCCACCTGAGGCTTCGTAGATGCACAAATTGATTTTTTGCCCTACGTTCACGAAATTGAAGTTCCAAAATGAGTTGAAGAAGTGCATCCTTTAATGAAGAAACAACTATCACTGACCGTGTTGGCCTTAATCTATTGTGTTGGCCTTATCATCGTTCCAGTTTTGAACTACGTAAAAGGATAATATACTGATACGCTTCCTGCAGTGCAGGTGGCATAGCTGCTTGGCTTTTTATGAAGTGGTTGAGATTATTACTGTCAACTCAGGGGGCAAATCTTCTTAGTTGGAACTGCTAGCTGGTATCAGATCCAGACGACATCACACTGCTTCGCACCAGTTCTAGAATCGTTAAGGTATGAATCAATATTCTTACAGAAAATCTTCACTGTCAAGTTTTGATTTCCCAAATGAATTGGGAATTGATACCATCAACGCTCAGTGTAACGTAAAGGCTGACCATATGCTCATGCCTGTTTTGCTAACAATTATTTGTCCGCAGATTTATCATCTTTTCAGAATGAAACGAGGATAGGATTCCTCTTCTGAAAATTTGCAACGAATCTTCTAAAAAAAATTTCGAATCGCAACGAGTCGATCGAATACCTTTCCTTGGTTTCTTGTCCTTATATTATTACAAGGACAAAGACAACGAGGCTAAACTTAAATTTATTTTCCGGCTCCAACGTTTTACAAGTGAGTTTATATAAGGGATGCTCTTCATGATAATATTTTTTCGCTTCGACCCTGAACATGTTTTTAACCCTTGAAATTTCTTCACTCTAAAATAAGAAAGGAAAAATCTTCGAAGCATAATGCAATGCATTTTTTGGCTTAATAATCTCTAGTTTTCTAGACCAGAATTCTCCCACTATTGTACAACTATCCATTCACATTTCCTAAATCTCGTAGTCGCAAAACGAGTAAAACAATTTTCACTGCCCTCAACTGGAACAATTGCCATTTATTCATTCTGCAAACAACAATGATTCAAATGGACGAAATCCTTGATACGAAGATATTGATACCTTGATATAGATTGGATTGGTATATAAGCTTCGTTGAGGTTCAAAAATCCAATCGAAGCCTTTCGTTCAATAAGGTCTGTGTGTCTGATATACCTCTCCCTAAAATCTTGAAAAGAAGGTTCCTAAAAAGAATCCTTGGGGTCAAGCAGTAAAGCAGAAACAAAAATGGATTGAACGATAAACGGTCACATTGTAGCTACATACAGCCATAATACTCTCCATCCAGTTTTCTCAGAAAGGGATAGAAAATGCACAATTAAATTTCAATATGTATTGCATTTTACGCAGAAACTTAGTGAGAGTATATTTGTTTTATGTAAAAATGAGGGGGAATTTACGAGTCTAAACAAGATTGCACTTATTTTGGGCGAACATCGTTCAATCGGGAATTTTTTCGAAATGTTAGCGCTGCTTGTACTTACGCTTTCGGTAGCTTTAAAATAATAAAGCTGGAAAATCTTTAGTAGGGTATACATTAGCATCAGTTATCATTAAGTGTGTATTGATCATGATTATTATTGACCCTTTTCTATTTTGCTAGAAGCTTCGGTGAAAAATGCTTTTCATTATTGGAAGAAACATGGTCAAATAAGATCTAGCGGTCTCCTGTATTTCTGTGAATTTTTTATCATTCAGAGAACTCTGCAGAGATGGAAAAAGTTATCGTCAATAAAGTTCGTAAAATGTATTAAAACTTTCATACCAAGTTCTCTGAGCCTTTTGTTGCTGCTGTGGTCATGGGAAAGCATAAATCCTTTTCTTGTTTGCCACTCCCATATTGCTTTGATTGTTTTATACCAGCATTTCAGTTGAAAGCGGACAATAACCGTTGAACGTTGCTGAAGCAATCTTTCAATTCCTTCAAACATTCTAGGACACCAGGCATTGAGGTCGATGGATCGCTGCACTTTGACCATGATTGCTTGCATTGACCATTTTCATAATGAACGCATTTTTAATCAGCCGAAATAATTTTTAATTTTACGTTTTCTATCGTAATAAAGCAACATATAGCGAATATGTTTTAGATATTTCATTCATTTTCAAGTAAATGTAACTTGTAACATTAGCAGAAACTATGCAACTGTCTGTCAACTGTCAACAAAATGCATGATTGAATATCACCTTTCCAACATGCATCCGTTAGACGTAATAGAACTAGTGTGGCCAGATTTGTAGGCATTAACATTTCCTGAAAGTTGCAGATATCTGTCATAGTGTATGCGCTTTTTTGTAAATTGTATATTGCATCTTATTGTTTTTATCAGCCGGGATGTAAATTAAACCGACGGGACGGTAGCCATACGTTATTCAGTCCATGCTCAATGATTAATCCTTTAAAGGAGCTTGCACTTAGTTTTTTCAAATGTGCTTACTAAGCACCAATAGTTAAAATTGGGATGGTTGTGTTGAGATTATATCTATTATACTTTATAATCCGTCATCAAAGGGCTGTTACCAAATAAAGATTGATACATTGTATAACTGCCCAGGATATCTTAAAGTCGCACCTAAATAATACCTAAATAATACCTAAATGTACGCTGAAGCATAGCATTAAAAATTCTATCAACATTTTCGTTTCTACTGAACCAATATTGGCTCCGTTCACATCAATATACTGGAATTGAGATCTCTAATGATAGATAACTCCAAGCGGAATAACGACTTCAATGAATTGATCCTACTACTGATAAAAGTTAATTGAATTGAGATCCTAAACTATAAATCTTCTTTTAGTGTCCATCCAGGATGCTTTCTTGTAGTTTAAAACTTTTTCATAAATATTTTAAAGCCTCAACTATTACGCCTACATATGGAATGTCGAAACGGGGACATACTTCCAGCGTAGTCCATTGGAACGAAAACATCCTTTGAAGCAAATAAATCATGTCTTCTAGCTTTGCCAGTATCGAATACTTTACATTCTCATCTACTTTGCAGGAAGCATTAGAAGTATTAAGGACTATGCCAAACGATGTTATCCTGTTAATATGCCGACCGAACGACGAGCAGTATCTGAAACTTTCACCACCCACTGAACCACCGAAACCCCCGCAACGTACACAGCAACAGGGGACGCAAACGACATTAGATGATGAAATATATCCTTTACAACCCTTGACACCACTTCAAACCAATTTCACTGGGGTGAGTAGTTTGAAATATATCTCATACACTCAACCTGCAATATACACACTTACTTGATATGCAATTCATCTCGCTTTGAGTCGGCCTTCACAAGAGTTATGTCAACTTACTTTGTTCGTAATCATCCCTAGGAGTTCGAAATCATCATGGTGAAACAGCAAGGGTCCCTTGGCTTCACGTTGAGAAAGGAAGATGAATCGGTGCTGGGACACTATGTCCGAGCGTTGGTGCGGGAGCCAGCCACCACCGATGGTCGAATCAAGCCTGGAGATAAGATAGTTGCTGTGAACGATGTACCTTTGTCAGCGATGACGCATGAACAAGCTGTGATATTCCTTCGGCAAGCTGCCGACACGGTGAAACTCCGTTTGTATCGGGACGAAGCGCAAACCCCGGTAGCCGCCATGTCGCCCACCAATTCCGAGAGCAAGACTATTTGCGGGACCATGAAGAAAACTTTTTTGAGGTATGCTTGATTGGTTGTTTCTATTAGACAAACCGAAACAATTTGGTTTCCCGTAAGAGCAAAGAATGTCGTCCTTCCGACCAATGAATGCTGTACCGTAGCAAAGCTTAGTACATTTTATTTTAAAAGTTTCCTTGAAATATGTCCTTCCGAGCTACAAATTGACTAACTTAATCAAAACTCATGTCCAACAATACCTACTTGACGTTCGTTTCGCAGGCCCGAGGCTATCAATCTGCTTAGCGACTTAGCTTACAAAAAACAATCGCCCTCTGCCAACTCAACCGAGTCCTCAATAAAGTCGACCAACTCGTCCCCGCGCCGTCTGAAACGTGGCACGAAGACAAACAATTCAGAAGTCAATTCGCAAAGTGAACAGGACACAACCGATTCAAAAAGTATGCAAGCAAAATTAAAGTCGTACAGATTTAGTCCTTAAACGTGTTCGTCTCTCAACATTCCTTACAGGTTCCAGCAATCCACAATATCTTGTATCTAGTCAAACGACGTCAGTGTGTTCAGATTCCGAGCAATCTATAGCAAGTCAATGTACATATATAGTTCAACCAGCCGATAGCGGTGCAGGAGATAATGAGCTATTCAAGATGGCGAGTGATGAGGATCGACCCGACCGACCCAGCTTCTTGGATCTGACCGGGCAGAGTGGTAGCACTCCGATAGTACCACGAAAACCGCGCTTTCAATTCTCTGGTAAGTGGAATCTCTGGCTATTGCTGCTGCTTGGCCTCAATAAAAATATCCTTTTGTGTACTTTTTTTTTCTTTTAAATCCTTTTTATGTGGGTGTTGTGGGTGGTTTATGTTTTCTAATTTTTCCATCTTTTCCTTTTTAGCACTGCCATAATTTCCTCTGTTCAAAAATTGTTGGATACTGTCACGTTTTATTTTGTTCGCAAAATTGTTTATGTTCAATTGATTAATTTAAAGAATTTTTGTCAATTTTTTTGTGTAACTAATGATTTTTTTCAAATGAATTTTGGAATAAAATTTGGTCAAAAAACGCTCGAAAATGGTCTAAATGTTTTAACCGTTAATTTTTTTGGGAAACTACTAACAACCTCCTTTGTTACTAATTATCTTGCAAGGATTTTTATAGATTGTTTCTGTTTGTGATAAGTTGTATCGTGTATTCGGATTTTACAAGGTGTGACACCCAACCAAGATCAGGATATTTGATCGAATGAATAAAATTGATTAGTCCTTGACATATGTTCGTTAATATTTTCATCGAGTGTGTCAATATATGCTTCCCCAGGAAGTGAGAAAATTTTAAACTGAGGGAGGCGTTGCTTTCACCAGAACCAACTGGCTGGTGAAAATGTAAATAATTTTTGCAGGATAGTGTGGTCTAGAATCAATACAGCAGTTGCTGCAGGATTGCCAACGTTAAAGGAATTGGAATCTTTGAATCGCGATCAAGGATAGAACAGAAAAAATCACATTTTTTTCTTTTTTTTATTATTTTATTTATAATAATAATACTGTAAAGGGTGGAAAAAAATTGAATGGAAGAAGATGAAGGCAGGGACCACAATTTTTCTCCTTGCGAAAGATAATGTTCTGCACGCCATAAATTCGATTCAAATACTGAAGGCGTTTAAATCAAATATTCGTTATATGTCATCCCTAGAAAGGTAACCATATCAAAATATGCACAAAAGATAACCATACGCTCCAGAGGCGTACGATTCCATTACGTCCTTATTTTACAAATACAATTAAAATCTAGGCAAACAACCCTGAAATTTTGTAATATCTGCACATTTTTAATAAAAAAATGCAATAATTATTTAGAACAGCCGCCCAAACTGTTGGGGATCTGTCTCCTCAACAGTACGGCTTCAGAACTGGTTGATTGACGATCGGTGCAATAGCAGAGGTGGTGAATGGGGTCCAGCGGATAGAAGCTAACATTCACCACTCGAGACGAATAGTACTGCTCATAACACTCGATGGGGGGAATACCTTCAATTCTGCTAGATGGACAGAAATTCTTCGTGTTCTGGAATATTTCAGGGTGCCGAGGTATCTGACGCGGATATTGAAGAACCTCAAAAACCGGAAACTCTACTATGACACATTGGGAGGCCGGCGAAGAATTGATTTGACATCAGGGGTGACGCAAGGTTCCGTTCTTGGCCCGGACCTCTGGAATGTCAGTTACCGGGAGAGTCGCGCGTGGTTGGCTACGCAGATGACGTAGCTGATACGAGTCGCTGGACGTACTGTCGGACAGGCGCAACTCAGACTGGGTGCGGTAATACGTCGACTGAGCGAGTGGATGACAGACCGTGGACTTCGCCTAGAGAAAAGACCGAGGTCGTCGTCCTGACCAAGAAGCGGATCCCCCGTGTTATTCCCGTTCGTGTGGAATAAATGATCATCGAGTCGAAAGAATCAATCAGATACCTTGGCTTGACGATTGACTCGAAGATGAGTTTTCTCGAGTAGGTTCGAGCATCAGCGTATAAAGCTTCTGCGGAAGTATCAGCTCTCAGTAATCTTGTGGTCAACACGCGGGGACCAACCTCGTGCCATAGACGTCTACTGATGAGTGCAATGAAGTCAGTGCTCCTGTATGGCTCCGAGATCTCCGAGGGCTCGTGCAGAGGCAAGGAGCTTTGCGGATAGCGGCTGCATATCGCACTGTCTCTGAACCTGCTGTGCTGGTAATCTCGAAGGTGGTCCGTATTAAGTTAATTGCAGACAAACGCGATCCTATATACTTACGTAAGGGGAGTCGGCGAGAGAAACCGTCAGGCGAGAGAAACGGAGAAGGACCCTAACCTTGTGGCAGCAAATAGGGAAAAACGAAACGCGAGGCAGGTCGACCGCACGGGTGATTAGTGATTTGGGGCCGTGGTTCTACAGAATGCATGGTAGGACTGATTATTACCTGACGCAATTACTCAGTGGGCACATCTATTTTCAGTCTTACCTGTATAAGATGGGAAAATCACCATCCGCAGCTTGCGTGTTCTCACCGGGGATGACGGATGACGCCTGCCACACGTTCTTTACCTGTGCCAGATGGAGCGGACTCCGTTCGCATCTCTCGCAGAAAAAAAGGTGTACTCTCCCCAGAAAATGTAATAGAAAAAGTGATGCAATTAAAAGACAATTGCAACCCAACCAAAAACAAAAAAAAATAAACAAATTATTAATCAAAATTAAACCAATAGAAATACTGAATATCACACTTAAACTTCATAACTCAAAACTACAAGACTACGTATTAAAAGAGCTCCTGCCTAAGACGTCACAGCAGATTAACTAAAAACTTCACTCCTTCATACCTGGAAAGAGGCTTAAAAACTTTAATTCCCAAGGCACGGGAAAATAAGATAAGTTGGTGCCTCTAAACGCCGGGTTGCCTTCTGTTGCAATGTCCTAAATTTTTTGAAAATCTTCTTCTGATTAACACCGTCGGCCCTGAAAAGACTTTAATTTCTCTATTTATAATTTGTATCAAGAAGGACAGATCTAAAAGACTAAAAATCAAATCAAATGAGCTTCCGAACGAGAATCATTGTCATTATAATATATTGATTTGGATTTGTTATTCCATACCAATTCTTTTGAAAAGGGCACCTAGACCTTAACCACAAAATAAATACGATGCTTCAACCTGAAACTCGCAACATCCTATTCAATTACCCAGACAAGTTATGTTTTAAAGATTCATACAACGACTTTAACATGGTGAAATTTCTCCACGGATACAGGAATGCTGCAGAAGTAGGTGCTTGGTTCCACCATCTATTTAATCTATACAACTGACATGCTAACTACGAATGAAATAACTACGATAGAGTCTACATATGACAGCACTATCTATTGAAGGACAAAAAACCACTCCTTCGTACTTAGAACAGTCCACTGACAAGCAAAATGGAAACCGAATACCTTTAAGCTTATAACAGACACCTTTAGCCACACCTTTAACCACCGACACACCTCAAGCCTTAGAAAAGGAAAGCGCAGTCTTAAGGATTAGGAAAAATACCGCTTCAATAACAAAATATGTTGTTATTATTAACAGTTATAGCATAGTTCCATGCAGCATTAGCACTCTCGGGTGACTTCTCTCAGAAAGAGATAGAAAAGCCATAACTGGATGTATATTTGTATGTTGACTTAATCCAAAAGCTTCGAGAGGGGAAATCTTGTTTTACCAAAAAATTTTCAGGGAACTTGCCAATCCAAATAATCATTCTCTTATCTTGGTCCGATACCATCAAATCGAGTATTTATTCGGAGCGTTGGTGCTGCATATTCTTATTCTATGCGTTCGTAAAAATTATCTCAAAATCACCGAGTTGCCATATCCTGGTAGAATTTTCCATAGTTAACTGTTCGATGCAGCATAGACCAGCGTAGGTCAATGTTGTGTCAGTTCTCTCAGTTTTGGTATTGACTTGGTAAGTCTAGCTGACCTAATTCTTTGTTTGTCAGATGAACCATGGTTAGCCCTTTCCCAACAATCTGATATGCTTTTAAGGATCAGATAATTCGGAGGATAGTGCTCAAGCAAGTTTCTTCACTGCAAGTGTCACCCGTTTGAAAGATAATTTATCGAGCATTCTAATCCAAAAAAGTATAATCTATCAACAATGTCACTAGAGTTCTTACACGCTACCTGGTGTTCTCTCTGCCGTTTACAGGAGTTGTAAACTTCTCGCTTCAATAGAATGGAACAAAAGACCTCGACTTGTACAGGAGTCTCTTCCGTCTGTCTATGCTGACAGTGTCTCTTACCAGATTTTTTCATTCGATATCCTCTTGGGTTGATCTTGGTCCGGTCTTGCTACATATTTGCTGACTTACACAGATCCTGATAGCTGATCCGCTTTTTCGGCTTATTAGTTATGTTATTAGGACTCGATTGCCATTCTTTTTTTTTCTAGGATTTTTTTCTTCTTAGTGCAATTTTATCAGATAATTTTATTTTGGAAAACACGGTTTATTCTATCTTTTTCTTTTAAGTTTCTTCCTGACAGCGATCCTGCAGTAGTTATTAAGCTAGACGGTTAGTGCCAAACGCTTGCAGTGTGGTCTCGTTTTCAGAGTAGATATGTGTTCTTCTGTTAAGGTTACT
This sequence comes from Stratiomys singularior, assembly GCA_954870665.1. NCBI lineage: Eukaryota > Metazoa > Arthropoda > Insecta > Diptera > Stratiomyidae > Stratiomys > Stratiomys singularior. The sequence continues at coordinate 25,752,459 of OX940878.1, read as the reverse complement.
AAGTCACGGAAGGATATATCGACTCCATTCCCTGCACTCATTGTAGATTTTTCGATGTTAACCATGATTTTTATAAGTTCTAGATTGAAATGCTACATCCACCCAGCCAGTAGAATGTGTCCTCTAATTAAGTTCCCTCCTGTTTGACGGGACCATTTATCCTATTTATTAAAGAAACTGTGTGTGTAACCCATTCAAGGATTCATGCTTACCGTTTTTGCATTCGTCTATTTCTAATATTGGCAAATGAGCGGCGTTATTAGAGCCTATAGGGTGCCATAAGGTTACGCATTACTTTATTTCAGTTGGTGTGTTCCACAGAGTGGACCATTTTTTGGGTGCTTTCTTGTTCCTTCATGGAGGTTTCTTTCTGAACGCCGGCTAGCAAACTAGCCCCGATAGTTATTGGCTGAATTAGTGCAGTAAATATGGCGAGGATAAGATCGAGATTATCAGGCCAACCAGTCTATTTATATCGAGCAGTCCTGCGGTGACTCTTTTCTTGACTTTGACTCTGAAATTCAAAAAATTAGTGTAAACTACTGGTCTAAATAGTGTTAACTTAATTTAGCTTGACTTTTACAGAGAAATGGAGGGATAGCAGCATATAGTGGGAAAAGGGAATAAGCTCCTTAATAAGGGGTTGGTGTTCGGTTGATCATGAGCGTCAGCCTGGTCCTTGTCTACGTTAAGTATAAGATTCACTTTTTCGAAAGCATCCTTATTTCCCAGACACGACAGGTCTCCTTCCACATGAATTTTTGTAAGTCATGAACGATATTTCATGCCATTTTTTCTGTTTCTTTGAATGGAAGAAAATCGAAGCCATGCTTTGAAGGGTAATATGGCATAGTTTTAAGGTTCAACTGATATCCAATTGTGTACAAGGACTTGGAACTGATTAATCATATTCGATCTCTCAGTTGCAGCTAACGCATATGAACTCAACAATTTGGATAATGATGCGCTCGATGCACCAATTTACACTGGCAACACAACAATGGCTTTGGATGGCACGGAAGGATCATCGGCAACAGGTGACAGCCAACTGCCAGCGTTAAATGAGTTCACAAGTTTGCCGTGTGAAACGTTCCTAATTGCATGCAAGACTGAAAGTGACCTTAAAAACGAGTCCGAATTTAATCATAAGAATGCCCTGCACCAGTCCTTCAACACTCAGCAAAATAATGATACCGATCCGGGCGGGTCGAAGAAAGATGGTAAGTATTGTTTTGTTAGTTTTTCTAGTATTTTTCAAAACATTTCCCCAAAGAATTCTGAGTAATCCAGTCAGGTTGACACATATTTCGAATTTAGCAGACCCCGTTCTGTTCCCTCACCTTACATTACTTATGCATAAAACTTATACGCAAGGATGGTTCCATAAATTGCCATTTTCATGTCTGCTCGCTCATATGAAGGACCTTAACAGAGCCGTTTGCATTTTTCGTGTCGTCAAAGCGTCATAAACTTCCCGAAATTGACCTCATTTACCTTTCATCGGCTCGTACTCGAGCAAATAAAGTAAATTGAACAACCAGTCTATGGTTCGCATGCCATCGTTTGACTATTATTTCCAGCAGACAATTTCGAATTGCTTACGACTCACAACCGACTTAAAGCGCCCGAAGGACCTGCCAGTATGATAGTCAAGGGTTTTGCTACAGCGAACTCCGTCATTATGCCAATCCTTTCCTGGCTCCCGGCTCTATAATCAATACCTTTCTCTTTGCACGGAATATGTGGAAAAAAATTCTGATAGAAATTTTATGTGCCATCATTTACAGGAAATAAGAGTCTTCTCAAGTGGAAAGGAGTCGTGTTTTCGCCGGAGGATGAAGGCGAGCAAAAACAGCTACCGTCGGAGACGGATTCAAGCTGCGCTGCAACAGCTGGAACAAATCCTACGCCCGCTACCGAACGGGATTTCGATTTAAAGGACTTTTCATCTAATGGCACTGGGTATAAGGTAAATGTGTTGTCTTTGACTTAAAAAAAAATTTTTCTTCCTTTTGTGTTCGTTTCCCTTTTCCGTTGTCTGTTGTCTCCGTATATTTGCTATTATCCATTTCGATGGTTGTCATTTCATTTTGTCAATGATGTTTTCAATTTTTTTTCCTTCAGTCTTTTTCGGTATCATTATTGTGTCGGCTAACAAAAAGTCGATTGGAACGTTTACTTCGGCAGGATAACAACCACCTTGAGCGTTTCAGTGGCCGGCAAAGAGGGTGTGGGGGTAACATGTGAAAGCTGGTAGCAGTGATAGAGTCAATTGGTGTGAAATTGATTCGGGAATAAACAATTGTTGTGTTTTTTTCAGTTTTCATTGCCTTCTGGCTTTCCTGTGTTGAATGAACTACATGCCGTTGTTGAAAAATTGTATAAAGTCGTCCTCAGCGTTGATGGATGTGTGTCGAAACTGTCTTTATCTTATTAGGAATTTTATCCGTCAAACTTCGATGACTTTTCCTAAGCCGAAAGCCAGTTGTGGTAAATTTTTGGAAAGTCATGTCATTGGCTGGGATTTGATTGATGATTCCTGGATTATTTCAATATATTATTTCAAGATATCTTTTAAATTCTATCTAGGTTTGGTTGTTTGCTAATCTTTATTAGAAAAACAATGAACAATTAGAGTTAAAACTGGAAGATCCAGCCCATTAATGACACTTTTGATTGATTTTCAAACTAGCCCATTGACTGATAAACCAATAAGGTCGGCCTTCGATTGATCCTAGAAAGTCATTAATTTCCCGTTCTATAAAATTCGGCTTTTGTTCACTGCTTGCATCATAAGAGATACGCTGTAAGTCCTTCCTTTAATGTCCAAATCAAGATGATAACAATCCAAGTCCTTCAATCTATACTGAGTATGTTATTACCTCTGTCATCATACCCTTCCCGCTTGCTTGCCAATCAAAGTGATGTGATGAATTTTTAAGGTTTAAAAGGATGCCTTATATAAACCTGGAATATGTTGTATGTCTCCAGATCTGCTGACTATGCTACATGTGTGATTAACTAGAAAATTCCTGTTTCGTACATTTTTTTATAGCAGAGCGTATAAGTGGCTAAAACTAACGCAGAAGTTTACTTGCCTACTGCTGGTATATTCAGTCGAAGCGGTACGATTTCTGATTGTTTTAAATCTAGCCGTCATGATTTTATGTGGTTTTCGTACTGATTTTGGTCTGAATTCTCCCGCGAAACATGCTTTGCTACTGATGCAATTGAGATTCTAATGCACCCTAGGACTCTTTACTCAACTATTTAAGGTAGAGTCTCTAGTACATCATTCTCAAGCAAACTAATAGAATCAGCTTTTCACCTCTGCTCATGTTCCTATTGATCAGGAGAAGCCGTCCTGCCTCTTTCCTTTTAAATTGCCTCTCTCTCTCCCTCTATAGAGCTGTATTAAAGCTATTTGTGTTGCCTTGAAAAGTACTCCACTTATCTGTCAAATATAGCGTTAAGACACACCGTAAGTGCATTCAGCGTAAATACTCTCGGATGGCGTCTCTCAGAGGGAGATAGAAAACATACAAGTAGTCTGTGTTTGTTTTGCGGTCGTGCCCAAAAACTTCAAAATTTTGGGTCTACTTAAAATTACTTCAGAAGCTACTGATAAGGACTCTCAAAGAATATTCTAAGCTTTTTAGGTACAAGTGAGATTGACATCATCAAAGGGATAGATGTTCGGAAAAGACGAATATTAACAAGCGGACAATTATTAGTAAATTTAAAATGCTACAAAGGCTTGTACTTTGTAACATTTTCTTGTGAGTGTTATGTTTTTCCACTGTGTTCCAAAATGAACACAAATCTTAATTAGCCTTCATACTTTTGCCACACCAAAATCACCTGTCAAACACGAAACATTACAACAAAAGTTGTCAATAATCCCAAGAGTCCATAGCAGATAAGGTAGGGAAGGTTCACTCTTATTAAATAGAGATTCGAAGAATAGCCAAAAATAAACCAGGAGGAGGTACTTTATTCGTATCAAAGCAGCTTAATAGACCCCAAGAAATGCTTCGTCGAGGTAAACAAGTGGCAAATACTACGAAATATCCGAGCAATCTATTGGGCTCGCAGAGTATATCGAGAACAAAGTATGCTACATAGTAGTATAACTTCAAAGAAAAGGTTCAATCGAAGATAGGCGCAAATTTAGCCAACGACTCAAAAATCAAGGCTTGACGTATTATCATGACCGTGATCATACTTTTCGAATCAGCTGTTTGTTTAAGGACGCATTATGGATCAATTTGCACCGAACCTCCAACCCACAGAATAGAATACCTCGAGAATGCAGTCCATCGTCAATCCTTGCAATTCAAGTTTCGAGATATTATCATCAAATTATATATACTTGCGGGGTTAGCAGTCCCTTTATGGCAAACAAAATGTCCGTGAACGGGGAATTTTACATATAGAGATGATAAGTAATTTGTATATGTGTGAAAAATATCTAAAGTAACGAAAATAATCCCAAGAAGAGAATGAGCTTTATTCGGGGAAGGTGGTGTTTGAGCACTTACAGCCTAAAGGAATTATGAAGCGAAAGTCTAACATAGGTTTGCCTGTATAGGCCAGGAAATTCACCAGAATGTAACCCGAGTAAAAATTTCTAACCAACGTTAAAAGACAGTGAATTCAGGCTTGCTAAATTCAAAAATAGGCAACAAACCTTTCCATACCTATTCATTTCATAATTAGAAGCTTGTTTTTTTTTTATTAAAAAAAGGGGATCAATCTTAAACGTGACCTTTGAACAGAATTGCCTTCCTTGGTAATGCATTTTCCCCATCGAACAAGAAGGTTTTTCATACCATTTTCGAAAAATGACATCAGTTCTGGACACACCCAATCACGCACAAAATGTTTGACCAAACTTTTCATACCATTTTCAAAAAATGACGTCGGGTAATCCATTTGCAAACAAATCCATTTGGGCCCAAACTTTTTGACCAAAATGCGGCTCGAACCTGGTAAAGGTGGCTATAATAGTGGGTAGTATTGAAACAACAATCAATGAATAAAATTCCTTGAGGGTCCCAATAAACTTTTGACATAACTTGCTCGGCTGATAAACATGTTTTGGGTTTGGATGGTCCTGGCTCATCCTTTATATTCCACTTGATTTTAGCCCTTTTCGATACGTTAGTGTAGTGGAAACCCCACTTTTCGTCGCATGTATCAAAACGTTGCAAGAAAGCCAGCCCTTCATTTTGAATCACCTCGGACAAATTTCAACTCTCGCATTTTTATGCTCTTAAATAAGCCGACATGGAGTCCATCTCGCTGAAATTTTTCGAAGTTCAAGTTAGTCTCAAGCGAAGTAATGTACAATTCCAATACTTGCTCTGCTTTGGTAACGCGATGACTTCTTTTAATAAATTCGCGTACAGCTGCAACGCTGTCAGGCATACCGGTCTAGCTGGGGCGACTTCGGCGACTCAAATTTCCCTCTTTTTCGCGCCCTTCTTTAAATTGTACACACCAGGGTGTTATTTGCGGCCATGAAAGTGCACTCTCCCTATAGCTGTGCACACAATTGATTCTGAATTTCACCTGACTTAACGCCTTCCTTCATTGAAATCTTCCTTATGATGCATTGCGCAATCGAAGGATGAACTTCTCTTTTACTATTTTGGGGACAACTTCTGAAACCAGTCAATCCTTCGGTTTGACTTGGAGCCACTAGAGGATATACCCCAACCTTCTTGCCGGCCTTATCCACTGTTTTAAAACCCTCATAATTCAAAGGCTCGTTTATATTTGAATGCGCTTTAGGAAACTTGTAAGCCAACCTGTATGTCAAGAGAAACCACCTCTTCATAGTAGGCAACTAGACTTATTCGAACTTTACTATGATTATTATCATTATAGTTTTATCTCACCTAAAAGCTCAAAAAAGTATCCATGGTGCTCTTAGCTCTAGGAAAAAGAAAAAAGCGGGAAAACGAAAAAGAGCGGCGTCAAAAGAGGAAAAAATGGAGACCACCGATATGTGCTAAAAAACTTGACAAACGAGGCGTTTGTTCGTTGGTCCGCTTGAATGATTATTGACTTGCCGAGTTTAATTATCTTGCAGCTAGTTACAGGAATAAATGCTTTCAATCTTATCCTTCATAACATTGGAAAATCCCTGTCTCATGTCCAGTTGTTTTGTTCATCAATCGTACATGATACCTAGTACAACGTTTGGGAAACCTTGTGTTGGCATTGCTGACATATTTTTGGGAGCGAACATAAGTTCTCTGCAGAAAGCTTGATTTCTTTTTCTTTTCAACTAAATCGTTAAGGTTATTGGTGTAATACTTCACGAAAAGGGATCTCGTAGAGTGACCAGGTAAGCTCAAATTACCCGCATCCAAGCTTTGTTAGGGTATCTAACCTTCTCAGTCTAAGAGAATTAGTCCATTCTGCTTAAGCCTTAGGACTGATTCCAAGAATTTAACCAAAGCACTCCACGCTATTTCTTTTCTTGACAATGACCTTGCTAACGAGTAAGGATTTACCTCGTCTACTCTGGAGACTACATTGCATACTAGAATGTCCGGAACATTTCGTCTATATACAAGGTGGGCCTCACAAATTACCGGACTGGTCAAAAATAAAGAAAACTACGAATGATTTTGACCAAAATTTATTTTTTTCAAAATAGTTCCCTTCAGCCTCTCTTCACCGCTTTTCACGGTCTATAAACCTGTCAAATGATTTATTTTAGCCATTCTTTGATATCATGCTTAGACTTGCGGTCGTGGACTTTTGGATGTCTTCAATGTTTGCAAAACGCTTTCCTTACATAGCCAAATTTAATTTACCGAACAGTAAAAGTCACATGGTGCCAAATCAGGCGAACACAGCGAATGGTTGATGGAAAGAATGTCATTTTTTATCAAAAAAATATATCACAAGCGTTGAACGTTGAGCCGGCGCATTATCATGTAACAAACGCTAAATTTCACATCTAACATATTCTAGCCGAACACGACGTGTTCGCGAAAACGAATGGTTAACAGCATTAACTGTTTTGCCTTGTAGAATGAACTCTTTGTGGACGATATTCTTGGAATCGGAAAAACAAATCAACATTGATTTGACTTCTTGATTTGCATGGGGTCATCTTGAGGCTGCCATTCAAAACGTTGTCGCTTGGTTTCGGAATTATATTGATAGCACCACGTCTCCTCATCTATTACAATGGATTTTCGGTATATTGGGTCCTTTTTTGTCTTCCTTAATCAAGTCTTTGCAATGTTGAATGCGAAGCGGTGTTTGATCATCGGTAAGCTTGTGAAGAAAGAATCGTGCATAAATTTTTGTAAGGCGGAAATACTCCGTCAAAATGCAATGAATCGACTCACGGATATATTGAGTTCCATTTCATTGTAACGCAATGAGGATTTTTACTATTAATGAATCCACGCACAAATTCAACGTTCATTTCGTTCACAACTGATCTTGGACAGCCAAAACGATTGTCGTCATCCAGCACGTTCCAGCTTTCATTAAATCGTTTAAACCATTCAAAGATAGAGTTACGGGATAAACACTCACTACCATATCCATTTTGCATCATTTGATGTCTCTAGAATGCCGTTTAACCGAGTTTGAAACAGAATTTAATATTCGCTCTTTGTTTGAAATTCTTTTTTCGACCGATGATACAAAACAACTGTCACTTAGAGCGCAATAACTTGGGTTCTACTCATCCAAATGTCTTGTAATTTTGACACAACGTCTATGATGGATGCTAGGTGAAATGCTGAAAATATCTTAAAGATGCCACCACCAGTTTAATTTATTCTTGACCAGTCTGGGAAATTTCGTTTTACTTCCATACTTTTTAACTTCCAATTTATTTTTTGTACTGACTTTTCTTTCCCCATTTTGTGACAAAATTTATTAACAGTTAAAATTTATTTGATTTTTATATGGTATAAAAGATTGAAGAAGCAAACTGTTGAACAATGAAAGGAAGTTGCAGTCCAATGTTCCTATACGAGTCCGAGAAACATACAAGATCCCATTACGCCATCAAATGGCTTTCAAACCTTTTTCAGCGTTGAAGTTTAAGCAGGTATCTTAGGTTCACGCCAGTTACCATCGATATTACATCTCCAAATACAGTACCATTACTTCTGGCAATCCTCAATATAATTGTTCTCACATCTATCCATGTTTGAACTTCATGCATCGGTTAGCCCAGATTCCACATTAAAATAGGTTTGTCCTAAGGAGCGAACTTACATCTGTTTTGAAAAAAAGACCTTATTAAAGAAGTTACGTGCGAATTCAGGCTTTCAAAAATTAAACCAAAACATACTCTGGGTAATTCCAGCAGGGGTTCCTGCTGAACGTTCTTGCTGGTTCTTGCGACGACTTCTACAATAACGAAGAATGGAATTGAAAAGTGAGTTTCTGTTCTAAGGACGATGGATAAAGAAGGGAAATGAAAAAAGTTATAAAATATACCGAAAGAGAACTATCTTTTAAATTATTATCCCGAATTCTTATATTTTAATACCAAAGGTGTCTCACATCATCTGAATGATAGAAGTTATACCCAAGAGTCCTTGATGTTGACATATAAAGCTTCACGGAACAAAATATTTTCTTTAAACATCTCACTCTCACTAGGCCATATATCATGAAAACTACAAAAAGTTTTGATCTACCTAAACTGTTATTTCTTCTCGACCACACATCAATAGTTCTATATCAAGGACTTCATTTTTATAACATCCATAATATATCTTTTGTTGATTGTCAGATAAGCCCCAAATCACTGAAATACTTTTCATAAGTTTCGGCTAAGAAAAATAAAGGATAAATGGCCTGACGTCTCCGTATAGTAACAGCAATTTCACTTTTGGAGAATCGAAAATTATTCCTTGTGTTGATGGAGAAAGTAAGCAAACGTTGAAACTCAAAGTAGGTCATAAAATTTTCAATAAGGATGCATTATTTTAATGCCGACATCGATGGGTTACAAAAAATTTGAGACGCCTCATTTTTAAATTTCAATTCTTATTCCCAAATAGAATCCTTTTCCCAGAAAGAATCCTTTTCCCAGATAGGTCATACGATTGTTTCAACGACTAGTTAAATGTTCTGTAGGTGCGATAAGATAAATGCCACAAGGATAGGCTGATATGACCGTCATCTACAAGTATTATGTACCTGCGGAACGGATTTCACGCTTCTTATATAATTTAAAAATTAAGGACTAGAAATTCGATTCGCATACTAACAAATCAAAAGCCAATCAAATATCATTCTTCAGCTGACTTTACTTTTTATTATTTCATCCCTGAATTTTGTTGGTTCACTAAAACTTCGAATTCATGCAAACATCTTTCGACAAAACAACTTCCACAGATAACATCTTATAAGGGTGAAACGAGAAGGACCAAAAACGCATAATTTCGCAATCATAAAAAAAACATTCAATATTTCACCTGTCCTCCATTCAAACGACCATTACCATTTAGATAGTCGATAATAACGACAGGAAATGTTCCTTTTCAACTTACAGGTCATCACAGTCGAGTTGAATCGGGGCTGGAATAGTCGTTTGGGATTCAGTTTACAACCCCATCCCGAAACACACAAGACGTTCATTAGCGCCATCTACAGCGACAGTGTTGCCGCTCGGGATGGTCGCTTACGAGTCGGAGACCAATTATTAACGGTAAGTATGATGTTTGTAGATTTTGATTGTATGCGTTGTTTGTATGAAAGCGTTGTCCTTTTGTTTAATTCGAATAAATGAGTCCGCACAGTTCGTTGGTGGCCCTTGGGAGCATGAAAAGAAATGGGAAATGAATCATGTGAGTGTATACAATGAAAGGAGTCAGGATTCATCCTGTGGATTGGAGACTGCTCGCAATGTTGCGAGATAATTTGCTTGGACACTGTAATGTGTATGTTGTGACCCGATTGCAATTATCTGGAGATTGGATTGTGTATTATCGTTGTCGTCCTGTCGTTGAAAATCGTAAATTGAGAGTTAAAAATTAAATGAGTCCTGTTAAGTTTAATTGTGTACAATTTCTACAAATGGTTGGAATTATATGAATGCAAAGAGGATTGCCGGTTATAAGCAGAATATATAATGTTTATTTTTTCGATTCAATTTCACTGGAGTGGTTGATTGTGTGGCTTTTATTTGCTGTAATTGCATTTCCTCAATTTTTGTATCCACCATCGTGCTTGAGTAACAATTGTTATTGTTTTGTTTTTGATTTAACTGTTATTCGCTTTATAATTTAAATCTTATCATAAATAAAATAATACATTGAACGTTCACATGTAGCTTTATGGCGTATTAATTCTGTTATTTTGTTTCAGAAAGTCATAAACTGCGAGTATCGCTTTTGTTTTTCCTTTAGTGGTGATACAAAGTAATGAGTAAAAGTAGCCTTTTTCGTCCTTCTATTTGAACGATGAGCATTTGCAAACTAGTTTGCGAACAAAAGTTCTCATTAGTAGAAGAAATGTTTACATGTAGATCCCTTTTCAATCATCCTTAAAGGTTGTTTGGACAAAAGTCGAGGCTAGTATGCGTACCTGACTGGTTACATGAGACCGTGGTTGAGCCGCAAGTACTGTGACCAGCTGCCTAATGCTCAAGGAGATTTTTAGTTTTACCTAAGCAAAACTGGATGATCATGGCGTTCTGCCTACTTCCTAAAAATCAGAGATGATGATCCTAAATATAACTTCTTTATATGCAAAAGGTGGGGGAGATATGCTTATATCACCTGATATACTCTCCAGCATTTCAGTGAAAGAAAAATGGGGAACTCTCTGGATGATTTAGTTACGAAGGTTTTTTCATTAAATTGAAATAAATTTATGACAACGTAGGTACGTTTGGTCGAGTTTGGTCATAAAAAGGAATATCTTGGGTCATTTGTCACTTGGGTCTCTTGACCAGTATTTCCCCGATATTTTCCCAGACAAGCCATTTGATTATTTGAAGGACCAGCTTCATGTACTTTTGGCACTTTAAGGTATAGACCAAAAGAGATACTGATATGATGGCAATCCAAGGGTAACGCGTGCCTGCCATATGTTTTGACGCTTTCTGTATAATTTGAAAATTAAGGACTGGAAACTCGTAGAAAAGCTAAAAAAAACCAAATATCACAGACTTTTAAGTTTTTGTTTTAAGTAAATAATTTCTATCGTTCCCATCCTTCCGAAATGCAAAGAGTATCCCACTTGAGCAGAGGGCCTAAGGCCAGAAAAACAGAAGGCCCTCTCGAAAATGTGAGGCAAGGTCTCTGGTGTATTATGTATGGTGTATTATACTTGCTGGTAATAACATAGGCCAGAAATCGGCCCTCAGCTCCCCATGTGGAGTACTATTGTTTACAGATGGTCCATCCTGTCGTCCTACAGAAGCCAAGGAGTTCCCCCAGCTCAGTAGTCGCCAAGTGTTCCAATTCTGTTACGCCAGTACACCTCAGCCAAGTAAGGCGTTTGTTGGCCAGACTCGGGCAATCTAGGAGGAAGTGTTCTGTCCTTTCTTCCTCCTCGCTCCAAGCTTGGCAGGTGTCATCCGTTTGGATTCCTATTCGTTTGGCGTGTTGACCTAGATAATTATGGCCCGTTAATACTACCACCAATGTTCTAACACCATTTCGGTTTTTTCCTAGGAGTTGTTATGTCCTCATTTGATTAGGGTGAGGCCAAAGAGCTCGGCTTATCCTGCAGTTATTCCTGTCATTCCAAGCCGTATCTGTCTCTTTCCAGAGGATTTCGTCTAGTTCCATTTTAACCGTTGCAAGTGGCACTTTAATTGTGTCTATTCTAGTGGCATTTTGGTCGGTTGATCCAGCTCTCGCTAGCTCATCCGCTCTTTCGTTTCCCTCTACACCAATGTGTCCAAGGACCCCTGTCAGTTTTACATTTACTCGGGTTGTTGCGGTTTTGGTAGCCTGCCTAAAATCCTGCACCAGTTGTGAAACTATGCGGTTAGAAGCAAGCGCCTGCGGTGCCGACTTACTGTCCGAGAGTATTTGTATCCATTCATTAAGGTTGTTTGTTGCCGCTTCTATAGCCGCTTTTATTGCAAACACTTCCGACTGGGAAACTGTGATGTGGCTCCCCAGTTTATAACTTCGGTTGAGTTGCGGGTGATCTTGAAAAAAGATTTCGGCGCTGCTTTCCTAATCCGTTTTGGAACCATCGGTGTAGATCATAATCTCACTTCCCGATGTGAAATCCTGCACCGTTTTCCACGCTTCTCTCGTCGGAATGCTTATCTTGTATGGAATTGTTGTGTCCACTATAGGTAAAATTCTATCCAGCTCCCTTTTACTTGACGGGACCATTCTCTCCATTTTTTTCCAAAATGCATACGTGCCCCGTTTGAGTGTGGTTAGATAACCCATATGCGGTTTTTAATCTGAGCTTGCAAGTGACGCCTCTCTGAAGATGAATTTGTCGAGTGGCATGAGATTAAGCATTATCTCCATTGTAGCAGTTGGCGTAGTCCTAATGGCACCTGTGATGCCAAGGCAGGCCATTTCCTAGATCTTCTCTAGCTCTTTTGCAATGGTTTTCTTTTGTAATGCCTGCCACCAAACCAATGCCCCGTAGGTGTTTATTGGCCTTACTACTGTTGTGTAGATCCAGTGGGCAATTTCGGGGTTTATTCCCCAGGTTTTCCCCACTAGTTTTGTCATTGTGAAGAGTGCCGCTTTAGCTCTTCGTCTGACAGCTCCTATGTTTGGAGTCCAAGTTAGCGAGTCCAGTGTTAGAGTCCAGTCTCCAGAGTCGTCCAGTCCAGTCTCCAGTCTCTAGAGTCCAGCGAGTCCAGTGATTTATGGTTGGAAGTCCAACTATCCAAGGTTACTCCTGAGTATTTCAATTGTTTACTCAACTGATATGTTTTCCGTCAATAGTAGGGGGTGTAAATGTCTGCGGTTTACGGCGATTTGTGTAAAGCATAAGCTCCGTTTTGTCGGCATTGATGCGCAATCCATTTAGCATCGCTTACTTAGAAAGATGTGAAGGTGCGGTCTGCATCAATTCCGACATGGTTTCCGGGAACTTTCCACTCATCAGCATAACGATATCGTCAGCATACCCTATCGTTTTGAAACCCTTCCCGTTGAGGTCTTCTACTATTTGGTTAACTGTGAGTACACAGGCAAGTGGTGATACTATGCCGCCTTGTGGTGTGCCCCTGGTAGTTCATTTATTCAAGGTTACGCCGTTTTCTTCGGCTGTAATCTTCCTTTTAGCTAGCAGTTCCGTCATCCAGTTAGTTAGATATGGGTCTATTGCATATCTTTGGATGGCTGCTACTATGTTCTCATTTTTTACATTGTTGAAGGCTCCCTCGATATCAATGAAGGCCGCCAAAGTGTAATCTTTGATGGCAAGGTTCCTCTCTATTCCGCTTACGACTTTGTGTAGTACCGTCTCTGTTGAGCGCCCTGGAAGATATGCATGTTGGTTGGGGCAAAGCTCCGTTATGTTCACGGTGCTTTTTATGTACCCATCCACCAGGCGTTCCAGGGTTTTCAGCATGAAAGACGTTAAGCTGATAGGTCGGTAATCCGTCAGTTTGTAGTGGTTGGCTTTTGCCGGCCTCGGTATAATAACTACTTTAGCTTCTCTCCAGTCCAAAGGAATATAGCCTTTGCATATGGAGGCTCTCTATATTTTCGCTAAAATCCGTATTATTGTGATATCCGCTACCATAAGCATGATCGGATACACTGGGTCTCTGGTGTAAAAAGCGAGTTTGTATAGGTGTTCTGTAATCCAGTTGCTTTATGTTGCTATGAGTCTGACAACCAACTGCCTACCACAAAACAGGGTATAGAATAGATTACACCAGAGCCTTCGGTTGACTCCTTTGTTTTCGGTGTATAACACAAATCTATATTTTAAATTGTTTTCTAGAAGAGGTGATTGCAACTTGTGCTACAATTTCTTTTCAAATGGATATTTTATTGGTATCACTGTCCGTTTGGTATGTAAAGGAATAAAAAACAGCTACGTCCTACGATCGAGCTGTCCAATTGGCAATGACACTTGAAACTTCAAGTGACACTTGAAAGTACCAAAACTGGTGTAATACGTTCTTGAACTTCCGCATTTACTGCCTGCTTCTGCTTTTAAGGGGTTTTGTCGTATTGAGCCTTCAGATATTCAAATCATTCTTCGCTGAAGTTCTGGTGTCGTCATGATACCCCTCTGCCCAAATTTCATTCAATCATATTTTTGAAAGAATGTGGTTGTCTCTGTATTGCTGAGCTATAATTTAACGGCAATTTTTTAATAACAACAACAGTTAAATCTGAAGTTTTTAGTGGTGTTGGCTAGTCGGTCTTTCTCTTTTTTTGTTGTGATTTGATCTGGTCTTTTCGGCTGTTATCCAACTCAACTTTTTTTCGAATTCTTCTTGTTTCTTTTTTCAAGGCTTCTGAAATTACTTCCTTTCGGTTACTATCTTTTTGACCTCTTTAGTATGCTGCAACATATGCCTACCGACATGCTACGCACTCGAGCCTTTTAACATCCAAAATTCGTACGGTTTGGACTCTAAAAGATTGCCGAAGGTCTTAAAATCTGCGTCACTAATGCAAAACGCATACTTGGAATTATGAAGATTGAAAGAATTTTTATAAATATATTTTCTATCTCATAGATCTCCATTCATCCAGTGCCACCTTTAAAATTGTCTGAGCAATTTTCCTTACGTTTGCTTTCGTAACAACTACTGAAACCAACACGATGGATCAATTTTTGCATAATTTCGCACGTTATGCAGGCTTTCGAATAAACAATTGTATCTAAACTTCCTGTTTTCCTATGGCTATTGATACACTGAGTTAATGAGTTAAAGCCACGCTTAGACCTAGTGCCGTCTCCTGAAACTGCAAACATGTCGGGTGGTATATTCGTTTCTGCTGTTTTCCCCTTTCTTCTTTACCAGCTTTTTTTCAAGTAAATATCAGCGACTGCTTTTGTTGCAATATTGACGTTTTATAAAAGTGCACTGTGTGTTGATTTATAAAAACTTCCTTATAAAGCCATCAAAGAAAAAAAAAAGATTGATACCGTTTCGACCAACCACAAGTATCCGGAAAACAAACACAATTTGTCTTTTAATTCCAAATCTTTCCACAAGCAGAAATCCACAAGCTCAAAAGATTTTACTGTACTGTCACTGCAATCACATAAAAAGTTTATTTTAAATCCTAATCCACGAACGCCAGTCTTATCATACTCGATATCTTTGTCACATGTTTGACATTTAAACATAGCTGCCAACGCCGTGTAAACCGTAAGAAACGCAAGTAAACAATAATTTTAATATTTAAAGACGTTCAAGTCAAAATAAGTTTTTGTTGATAATTTGTGAGCAGAAATATTCGTTAAAGAGGTACTTTCTTCGGCAGTATGCTGGTTTCCTTGAAAATTGTGGTATTTTCTTGCATTTTTTATCGATGGTCTTACATGTTTTTCACCTTTTCTGTACGATTCCGTTTTCATTTCGACTCAGATATTTTCGTCTACAACCAACAGACGACTGAGCATGTATACAAGAAGTTTAAATAAATAGAGAAAGTATAATAGAAATCGGAAATGCGGGGTATAAAACCGTTAGGCGTAGTCGGCAGCTGTGTCAGTCGGCGCAACGTGTGTAAACGTAGTCAGCTGTATAATGCTATAACTTTTTGTTTTCTTTAAAATTTCTCTATATGAATTTAGCAGATGATCTACCGCACTTATTCCGTAACGAGCGTTGCCAAGTGTGATTATTCAAATTCGATATTGATTCCTGAAATTTTCTATTTTGCGAGATTGATATTTACTTCAACTATTGAATCTATGAAGTATCAACACACAGCACTTAATGTTTTCTCCTTTTAAGAAATGATATTTTACATTCTTAGGATAATTTTATATATTTTAACATGTTTACTAATGCATGTCCTGTCATATTACAGATTAATGATGAATCCGTTGAAAATATGCCCACATCGGAAATCATTGATTTAATGCGAATTATTCGTGGATCAATTGCAATAACAGTGCTAAGAAAGGATGATCCACACTAGCAGTAAGAATAGAAATAACATTTCATCATATTTTAATTTTAAGTCACACATAATTAAAATTGTTTCCTACGGAAATACGTTGAGTCATTTAGTTTATTCAGCGAAAAAGGGAGAAGAAAATATAAACAGAATATTAACGCTTTAGTGGAAATAAAACATTGAAAATTTCATCGTTGAATATTAATTTTGCATATTTATTCAAAGCCGCTCTAATATATTCATATTTAATTGAAATTTTCGGGTTCGTTATGTTTGAACGATTAATAATTTTGTATTTATTGTAATTGTAGTTGTATTATACCACAGTAATTTCTATCTTTGTTAATGTGTTTCGATAAGTTCTTGTTTGAAAATTCACTGAAAAATGCAGAACAACGAATTTAAGATAATGATCCTTTCTATCAAACTTTGTTTTGACTTTGCTTTTAGGAAATTTTTCTCACAAAATTGTACAATTGCAACTGTCTCCATAGTTTTAATGAAACATCTCGCACTGATTACAGAAAATATTTAGGACTAAACTACAACTTCCATTTTGTATTGTTACTAAAATTGCATTAAGAGTGTTTCCAAATCCAAAATCTTTCCAAAAAAAAAACTAAATCGTCACACGCTTCTCCGATTTTCCAAAAAATTTCTCCTTGAATCAAGTCAAATGAAACGATCAGGACTCGTGCGAAAAAATAATTTACATATAACATAAGCATCCTTCAATTTCTTAAATTTTTTAGCTTTTAGTGTGCACGAAACATTTTGTGTTGTTTGCAAACGAAGAACATTAACTCATTTTACAAAAATTATTCAACTTTTTGTATTAAAAATCAAATAAGTATCGGATAAACAATTAAAATTTAGACTTTAAAATCACCCACGAAAAAAAGTTGAGTCTTGTTTTGCCATTTAGTTGAATAAATAAATAAAACATAGTTTTAGTATTTGTTAAATAAATATAAAATTGTAATTGTACTAAGAAAATTAATTTGTATTTTGAATAAAGTCAATAAACGAGGGAATACAATGTAATCAAATTAATGTTAGTTATGCTAGTTAAATATTTATTATAAACAAAAAGAGTCTATTCGAAATTAGAATCTGAAGTGAAAAAAAAATTAATTTATTTATTAGCAAAAATCAAGATTATTTCTATTCAAACATGTTGTATATAAGTAAATATAAATATCATCCGTGGAAGTACATTGCACTAAATAACCGCGATCTGTTTACAAATTATTTACGAAAATAAATGATGTTTTTACGAAAATTCAAAAGGCTTTTATTCATGGTGGTGTCAATTCAACGCCCCGCTGAGACGGTCAGAGCACGCTGACGGTGTCAACTTCAAACGCGTTTAAAATATCGTAAACGTTCGAATTCCGGGAAACGCTTCGACAGATTTATTTCTACTTACATGTAGATTAAGAATCCGTAATAAAAAAAAATTGATTTTTTGAAAATTTCAAGGACAAAGTCTCCCTTAACAGCACCAAAATGAGCATCTAATGCTTTTTCAATATGTTGAAAAAAGTTGAATGGCATTTCGCGTTGCCTTGTCGAACCGTGATATTCTGCATTACGACGAACGAGAAAATCAATGATCATGTCCTCATAGTAGTTGCTTTTGACTGTACTGTTATATTCTGCAGCGTTTTTGAGCACATATAGATCAATGATTTAGACAGCCCATATAGCACGCCAAACAGTGACTTTCTCTGGATGTCACGTTGTTTTGACATACGCCTGTAGTTGCTCATAACTTCAAACGCGACAGATAGATAGATAGATAGCTAAATTTATTGTGGCTTTATACGTACATGTCATTCTTAACTAGCTACGACAAATATTTGACAGCAACAAATTGTCAAAAGGCTTTTGAAAAAGTAAAATCTGGTCAAAACCGATTCTTATGCTAGATTGGAGCTGTAGTTTTATTCATCTTTTGCTTGAGAAGCTTTTATTTGATTTTGATTACAATGTTCTTATATTAACTTATATCTAACTTATCCTAGTTTATTAACAATGAGGGTTAGTGGTCTGATGAAAGATGGATGTAAGTTTGAAGGGGTTGAAGAGCAGAGGCTCTTCGGCTGACTTGGGCTCTCTATAATCTCCGGTGACATGTGCCGAGACGAGTCTTTGAGGTTAGCACTCTGCGTGCCTTGTCTTCATCCGCGGACTTCTGGTCCAGGTTGGACATAGAATGGTGACCTATAATGTGAAGACGCATCGAAGGATGTCATTGTTGGCAGATTAGAGCAGAAGAGTTTGATGGGGGCTAGGTAGACTGAGGAGGCGTTAAGCGACATGTTCCGGTAATATAAATCAAGTACAATAGCTTCGGGGTGATTCGACCATCTACTCAGTCTCTTGGCACTTGTTTGGATCATATAATTTAGGATGGGTTGGATTTTTGTTTCCTCGTAAAGTATGCTGCTGCACAAGTACTTTTTATTGGGCTTTCGATATTTGGACAGGCACTTTCTAAGAATCTTTCTTTCGAAAATCTGCAGTTCTTCAGTGACATTAGGGGAAATCGTTAGCTAATGATGAAGCAGTATGATACTATGGGCCTGATCAGGGTTTTGTACATGAGCAGCTTTGTGCTGATGCTGACGGATCTGCTATAGAGTAGTGTTGCCAGCGCTGCAGAGGCTGTGGTTGCTTTGGAAATGGTCGCGCGTGCGTGCAGGTTGAATTTGAGGCGATGGTGGAATAGAACACCCAAATATTTTATAGTGTTCTTTAGCGGCGTGGGGGAGTTGTCGATACGTAGAATGAGTTCTCTACTCTCTGAAGGTGCCAATCGGTGGCCTCTCCCGGAGGCATTATGAAAGCAAATTAGTTCGCATATTCCGGCGTTAATGAATAGTGCCCATTTTTTGAAGTACAGGTGGAGGGATTGTATGCGTGGTGTGATGGTCCTCAAGGCTTTCTGAGGGAAAGAGTAGGAAGCCAGTACAATGATGTCATCTGCGTAGAGGATGGAGGGCGGTGGGGCGAGGGGGGCGCACTTTCTGAGTAGGGCCATTTAAAATGCTTGTTGGTTGGGCCATGGTGATATCGTCGAGGAAGAAGTTAAAGAGATGTGGTCCGAGAATGGATCCCTGTGGGACGCTTGAGTTCACACTAATTAGGTTTGAATATGTGTCCGCTATCTTTACGGAACAGAACCTTTCTTGGAGAAAGTCAGCTATGATGTGTACAACTGGAATAGAGCATTCATTGTTGAGGAGTTTATAAATAAGTCCATTTGACCACACTGAAACGAATGCTGTTTCGAGATCAATGGAGCATGCCACGGTTGTTTGCTTCATTCTTAGCCAGGTCGAAATTCGGTCGTGTAGCAGAAGCGCTACTTGCTCCGTAAAAAGCTTCTCTTGAAATCCGCAAGAGGGGTTTGAAAAATGGTTTGAAAGATATAAGTATGATCTTCTCTAATATCTTCCCTAAATTCGAGAGCATGGATATTGCCCTAAATTTACCTATATCTCCGTTTGAATTTTTTTTGGGTTAGGGGATTAGTTTTCCAGGCTCTAGGAAAGTACCCGTTGCTTATGCACTGGTTTATAATGCAGGTGAGGGGTCTAAATACGGTGGCGGAACATTTCCTTAGAACGTAGTTGGAGATTTCGTCTCGCCCTGCTGACTTTTTATGGTTTAATGAGCTTGATGTGGAGAGGACTTGGTCGGGCGTTGCAAAGAAGCATTTGAAGGGTTCGCTTGAAGGGTATATAGCTCGGTTAGTGGTGGAGAAGATTGTCAGAAAGGAGCCCTGTTATCCTTGCAGAAACTCGCTGACTTTGCACTCAACAGTGGCGTTGAAGTTGCGATCAGCCGAGGACTTCTTTGCGAACAGATGGTTGAAGTAGTTGGACCACGCAGATAGTTTTTGCTGCGTTGACGTTACTGTTTCCCCATTCAGTTGCATTGGGCACTTACTTATGTCGAAGTTTGAGGTCCGCCGGCCGATGAGGGCGTTGATTTCCTTGAAAACATTTGCGGATGGTTTCAAGGCGGATAGGCGATCTTTGAACAT
The DNA here is from genome assembly GCA_954870665.1 of Stratiomys singularior. Lineage (NCBI taxonomy): Eukaryota > Metazoa > Arthropoda > Insecta > Diptera > Stratiomyidae > Stratiomys > Stratiomys singularior. Next base: position 25,732,326 of record OX940878.1, on the reverse strand, counting down.
TTTGTTCAGCTCTGCACGCGTATTCGCCCTTATAAGCGTGTCGAGACAGTTTATTTGGGCTATCATGAAACGTATTCATCGTTAATGCGGTTTAGATTCTTATGAAAGATTCTCTTAAGGCGCTGTTGCCACCTAGCTTTGGTTCGAATGAAGTGAGTGGTATGAGGAGATAATTTTCCATATTTGAAAAACGAAGGTGGATTGGCGGGTGAGTATTTGTTGATGGTCTTTAGTATGCACGCAGAGAGTTCTTGGATGGAGTTGTCTATTTCTGAATTACTGAGTATTTTATGGTCCGGATATTTTCCCTCAAGTTGATCTGAAAGTTCGTCGTTGAATGCTGACCAATCTAGGGCTGCGAAACAACGACTTAGTCTCTGATGCGGGGGGTGATACCGCGTAGTTGTAAGTCGAGCAAAAGCGCGAAGTAGTCGGAAGGTGCCGGCGTGGTGGTGCACTTGAGATTAGAGTGGTTTGTGGTGAGAAGAGAGGCGGACACCAGGAAATTGTCTAGGAAAGAGCTGCCCCTCGGAAATGTTGGTTCATCTGCATTAATAATACAAAGGGATGTTTGGTTGATTTATTGAAGCCAATTGAAGAGTGTTGAACCATTGGTATTAGTTGCGCTATCGCCCCATGAAGGGTGTCTGGCGTTGAGATCACCTCCTATAATTACTCCGTCGCAGCTCTGTCCAATGTTTATTATTTGCTGAGTTTGGATTCAATAGTGTTTCCGGTTCCGCATGGTACGTACAGTGCTCCTAGCAATAAATTGATGACCGTTTTTTAAAATGAATGAAATCTCTACACGCCCTCCGTATCTTCAACTAATTTCCAGCTTTCTGAGAGATAGATCTTTTAGAGGTAAGATAGAAGATATTTTTCGTTTATCTTGTGTTACATATATCCGTTTTTTGTATCTGCCTTCAAGTTCTTGAAAAGAAACTATTGCTCTCGCTGAAACAGTCTTTTCAATATCCATTTTGGGAGCCTTCTTCAGGGCTTTTGTTTCCAAAAATTAAAAGTACTGAAGAAAAAGGTAAATAAATTAGCTCCCGAAATGCGTATGTGTATTGATTAAATATTCATTAGTAAGAAACAATTGTTTCTTTAGTGGAAATGGGTTCTGTAAATCGTGAATTATTGAATCTGGAGTTCCACAGAGATCAATCTTCTCACCTTTACTGTAAATCGTGTATACCGCCGATATCTTCCTCATGCTAAACAATGTTCAAATACTATTTTATGCAGACGAAATGTGCGACTACACTTCAAATTTTTTCAAAACGTTCTATCTTTTTTTATTCAGGCATAATGACAGTGCGATGGGAATTTGAAGGTTTAATTTTGGATATTTATGAATATTACATTTTCATCTAGCACCAATAAGGATTGATCCGATGCTGTCTTACAATTGTGACATTCTTGTACCGATAAAAGAGATTCTGTTTTTCACTTATCCTATCGTACTTAGCGCATTGAAACAATCAATGTTCAATGGTTTCAAGTCATACCAGTACAAAAGTTGCATTTATCAGTTCGGCTTTTCTTTCAACTTTTGTAAACGAAGGAAGTTTTATCTAGGGTTTTTAATGTTCAGCAGTCTGTTTATGATTTTGAAAGTTTTAGGTTCAGAAATGTTTATGAAATTGAAAGACCGTCATTTGTTTTTTGTATATTTCTAAGACCATTGTTAGTACCAATGCTAACGGCTGACTCGCTACAGTCCTGGCTACAGATCTTATTTAGAGCTTATAGGATTTAATCAAACCCTGCCTTTACTATGATACCGAAGTCCTGAATGTTTAAGTCCTATGTGTACTTACACTTGAAGTCAGTATACCCGATTCCACAACATCTATGCATCTGTTACCCGAATCGAGGCTTTAGCATGAGCTTCAATTCTAATGAACTAAGGGAAGTTTGCCTCTATCGATAGGCTTCCAAAATGAGCGAATCCTACGTATCAATTAGATAATTTTTTCAAAAACTTAAAAAAAGGACAAAAAACAAAACCAGCAAAACCCTTCAATTCGGAGTCCAGCCTTCTTGGCTACAAGAGCTTCCTCTTAGTTCCTCTAAGCTTATTAAAAGATGGGCAGCTACTACGTAAGGATACAAAAACTTCTACAGCTAACGCTTTAAAAATAACACCTGGCATCTTTGGAACTTTTTGGAGACATAAATTGGAATAAATTTGGCATGCTCACAAATAACCATGCCCAACAGGCAAAACAGGAGTTGCTTCAATCACAACCGAAGCCCATGCATAAAATTCAAATTGAAGGAAAATAGTAACTATTTCCTTATGTACTATACCTTTATGTCAGTAACATAAATTGGTAATACCGCACCAATAGGTAGAACAACCAGCAAACGACGTAATGTTTCTATTTTTCTCTCAAATAACGACTCCTTTCCCGACTGCAACTTTTGAACTAAACTAAAACTAAACTAAAATTTCAACTAAACAAATCCAAATCATTGGATCATTTATGCAAAATTCTTTGTGTGACGATATTGAAGTCTCTTTCAATGTATTTGAAGGCTTCACGGGTGTATTGGATGATGGTCAAGCCTTCATAATGCTGCCCACTAATTTGTGTAGTGCCCTCTTTGGGGATGCTTTTGAAAACTTCTAGGGTTTATTATATTGTATACTGGTTAGGTCTCTCTCAATCCTTCCCACCTTCTCGTGTAAAACCCTCCATGAAGATCGTCCTGACAGGTGTTCGTGATGGTTTGGACTCATGTTTGCAGCATTGACAGTGTTTTTTTATTTACCAAACTTACTCCAGATATTATAGTATTTAGAGTACTGATCTTCCGTGCAACATATAGTGGGTCTTAATGCCACCATAGTGATGATGGTTGAAACGGAATTTTTATTGGTGGTAGAAATTATCTCCGAGTTGGATTATGACCAGAATTCCTTGAACCGTTGATGAAGAAATGTGGGCAGGGCGCTATACGCACCTTACAACAGTTGATCTATCGTTAATCACCAAAACAACAGCAAAGTAGAATGACGACATGTTCCAGGATTATTCACAGCAAAATTTTAGGCTGATTAATCTGCAATCCTCGATTCCAGAGTGGCTGATTTTGGCCTGCTTCGGAAGAAACCAATTTTTGCTTGAATCCAGTTCAATGGAATTTATCCTTTCGTTGCGGAGGGATCTTTGGAGAGGGCCTATAGAGAAGCCCACAGTAAGGGGAGTCGTATTGACTGGATTTTCCATCTTCATGTTCATTGATCTAGGAGAGTGCTCGTCACGTAAGGGTTTGAGATGTTACGTAGTTTTCATCAACGATCAATTTCGATCAACATGTGTTGTACCCTGTTCAGACCAAACTCAGCTGTGACATCCTATCACGTCCTTCAGTATTGTTGCAAAAAAGACAACAAGATTTCATTCCCATTTCTTGAAGCTCAGTTTGAGGTCTTTAGACTCCTTTAAATATCTTCTCAAGCCATGTCTAGGTTTGTGATTATTGTTCCTTGATAAAATAACGAATTTTCATGTGTTACCATTTTTAAGATTGAGCTTTATTATTTTAGAACAGAAGGGTGGTTCGAGGGCTTTTCGAGGTTAATATTTCTTTAATTGTAATAAAAGAAGAATTGTAAAAAAGATCATATAGGCTTCGCCACTGTTAGGAATTTTTTAAGCCATTGTATGTTATCATGTCTACTCTCTTTGTATTCCACTAACTATCAAAGGTGTGCCTAACCACACTGTGCAATGTTAGTGGTTAGGAACACGTTCCTTCTAATCTGTGATTAGGATTTTCGAGATATGTTTGAATTCATGTTTGATATTTATCTGTGTGACATCGTAATGCAGTTATTATGTTAATATCTACTCATCAATAAAGACTTTTCCAAGGCCCTTTCCTAGGAGTTCAATATACACATTTTCTTCTCTCCTTTTTTGCTTCGTGAAATGTGATCCACGGAAAGGTTGTAGGTTGTTCAGTTCATCTGATGTGGTCGAAGTGGCATCAATGACATCTGTCCTAATTCTTTTACAATAAAGGTCGACGGTGTTTTCCTTTTATTTATTTTTGGCAAATAGTAATATTTAAAAATAAATTTATATTGGTATTGTAGAGCAACAGTTCACTGCTGAAATTGGGCCCTGAGACATCTTTGAACCATCTGTTTTCTGGAACAAATGTACGCGAGAAGGTGGCCCGGTCAGAATAACGCTTAAAATTGAAAATTTCCCGGAAACTATCTATCGCAGCTAGTCCTCTGTTGATCCTCCAACCTCCGAAAATAAGTTCTTAAATCGTAGTCACCAATTGAATCGGAGCCCGGCATCTATTTCAAACTCGGTATCGATAGTCGCTAGAAAAGCATACAGTCCAAACCTTTCTTGTTCCGGTTCATCCTGCGACAAGTTTCGGTAAGCGTAGGCGCTACAGCCAATAATTTCTCACTTCCCACGTTCTTTACCTCTCACTTTACGTTCTTTAATCCACAAAGCTAGCTGTGACAGTTGTCGATATCGTTGGTTAGTCGTAGATGATATCTACTGTATTATTTGGTCATCTCCTCGTCCTTTGTAAAAAATTCTTTTTAGTTCGGCTCTACTATATTTCGTTGAAAAAAAGGATTATTTTTTTTCAACATAAATTGCAATATGATTCGCCTGCTTTTTTATCGAAAATTTTTGAAATACTTGAAACTGAACATTGTCACCTTATTATTTTACTAGTCAGGTTCCTCAACCATTGTTATACGAGTACCTTATGTGCCAGGCTATTAGGCAGATTTAGCAACTCATATTGATTGGTGAAATCTTGATTCCTCCGCACTCCATTCTCCTAAGAACTCAGAGTTAAGGTACCCTCCAACCTCCTCTAATGTTTCCAAGTCCTTTATGGAACTACTATGTATCGTTATCATAATTTATCGTTATCATATGGGTCACCTATTTTTTTGCGGAGAGACACCACCATTTTGTTTATAATCCCTGATTTTTGAACCTCAATAGCTCGATGGCTTTCTATAGTAAATTTTCCGCTTTGAATGATAATCTTCAACGATAGATAAGCGTGCTAACTCGGTTTTTGAACGAATTGCCCCTCATGTTTCAGGGTAGTCTTCATATAAGTGATTTCTTTCTTCGAATATATTAAAGATTGTTCGCCGTGGCAATCCAAAATTAAACGGCCATACCTAACGTGATCTAAAGCTACAAAGATTGAACCATAGACAAGAGCTTAAAAGAATTAACCCAAAAAGTTAGGGACAGTGGATGACCAAATTTATTTGTCTGTACATTAAGATCGCGTGATGCATTCCTAGGCAACTAAGTCTCAATTCATTGTTTTTCAGGATACTCAACTCGCCAAACATCACTCACTTGTGAAATCAACTCGAACGGTAGATTAAAGAATTTCCGAACAGTAGCGAGTCATTTAGCTGCTAAATTACTCTGAACTCCGCGCTGGTATTTAGACAGCAGTGCAGAGCAAACTAAAGTTGGCTAAAGTTGTATGAATTATGGTGATAATTAGAATTGACGTATCGGGCTTTCGATGGTGGATTGTGGGCTATAAACATGAAAATATATCGCCTGGTTTTCGTAAAGAAATCATCTGTCGTGTGCATTGAGTGATAATTCTGAGTTCGTAATACATAAGTTAGTTATTCGCAAGTGGCGAAAGTCATTTTGAGTGATTTGTGCATACTTTATTTGTGCTTATAAGCGAAACGTCAAAGCAGATGTGATATTCATGGAGTACTATTGAAATATAAAGCATTTCCCCGCCTTCGTTTTTGTAACCCACCAATTTTTGTTCAAGTTTAGACGCACGAAAATCGGTCTAATATCGTTAGACAATATTTTCTCAGCAACATTTTTTGCAGCGTAAAACCTTGGATAAAAATTGCATCAACACAAGTGTGGAGTTCGAGGCTAAACTCAAACGATACTAATTATTTGAGCGAGTTTTAAGGGAGGGTGAACACGTGAGAAAAACAGTACTATCGCCACCTTGTTTGATTTGCAACTTGTAAAGCTTTACATTATTACAAAGTGTTGGATGCAACACACTTTCAGAGTTTATTTTGAAGTTCAAACAATGCTCTGGATTAAATCCTGGACACCTGCAAGGATCGACAATAATTTAGATAATAGTCAGCTGAAGCAATTCACCACTATTATCACAATCGTCTATTGTGTCAGGATTTACAAACCCTGCTGAACAAACAATCGCTAGCGATGATTAATCCTTATCAGAATGATGACTTTGAACTAAGTTGAACTACGTTCTTTCGATTTCGGGTCAGACACGAATTTTTAACTTTTGGTAAAAAACTTTATATTTCCAAAAAATCGAACATTCATCAACTAATAAATAATGAAGACTTCACAAAATTGTCAATGACTGGAATATTATCATAAATCCACATAATAATTTGTAAGCTGCGAAAGAAAGATTTTAATTAAAATGCTGAAAGTCCTTCATTTATTTTATGGTATGCTCGACATGACATTATAGTCCTGCACCCTCCAATCTATTTACTGATTAATACCGAAGAAATTTCCTCGAGGCGAAACGAAAATGTGCTGACTTATCGTCAATATTATTCTCTCATCGATAGTAAATAAGCAACTTGTTAATATTTTACAAAACTGAAAACTTTTCCAATATTCTCGATAATATTTTAAGGAGCTGATATGAAAGCGTTGAAGTGGAAATTTAATTTATTCTTGATAAGTTGATGATGGGTTTTCGTCCTACGATTATATTAGGATTGAGAGTTGGAGAATGCAGGACTTGGATTGACGGCAGATTAAAATGTTGAAAACGTGACTGAAGATAATCCAGACAAAACAGCTCCTGAACAAATTTTGTTTTTTTTTTGTTGTTGTTAAAGGCGACTTAAAAGAATTTGTTTATTATTACATTGGTTACAAAGTTATAATCAATTCGTTGATGCTTTGCAAGCTTCATTATTATTATAATAAGATGAATAGATTGCCAGCATATATGACTTGTTTTTACATGGAATTATATTTGATTTTTATAAACGGAAAAATTAATTTCTGGCAGATACGCGTCGGTTAAAGGAGAATAAACTTGTAAGCTCCTCAAATCACCCTTACGCTACTCACAACATCCCTTCAAGTTGTACAAACCAGTCTACCTGGGAACCGACATGAGTTTACGACATGTGAAATCCACTAACATTTCATGTTAACAACTGAACATTGAACATTATCAAATTATCACCCTCTACCCTTAATTTACCAACTTTAACATTTCACTCCAGAAACTTCTCATTCGGCATTGGTTTGAATGTATGAAAGTTAAGTCTTTGCACGTTGGATTACTAATGAAGGGTCCTCAATGCCTTCGGGAACGATTTTAACCCCACCTTGATAGTATCCATACAGTAAATAGATTTGAGAGCGCGTTTATCTTTTATGCACGTTCTTGGTTCTTAACAACTTCACAAATGTTGCAGTCAAAACCATAATTGCTAATAGAATGAGTCCTAATGGACATCCTTAAAATTAACATGCTCAATGTTAATGGGTAAAGTAACTCTTACTAGCATTATACTTTCATAATCAGTTCATTAGTCGAAATAATTTGTGAAAACACTCAAAATTTTACAAATACCATTGCAACTAATGCAATAAGCATTTCCCAGGACTCTAATTCCCCGAAGTCTACCTAAGTGAGATTTTATCATTTCCTTCTTCACTGTGATCCAATTAAGTAATGGCATGAAGTATAACAGAAATTCACTCATATTCTTAAATCTCATCAAATTCACATTAAATTGATTGAAACTGTTTCTGCTCTTCATTCCATTTTCCCTGCTACGCGTTTATCCTCCTCTATTTTTTCTTCACTGAATTTGTAGAAGGACATCAAAAGGGAAGTTATGTCGAATGAAAGAGCTATTCAACTACTTCTTGTTTTACATGAAATCGAGCAAATCATACGCAAAGTGTGGAAGATGTTTCTACCCTGGTTGGGATTTTTTTGCGTTTTTCTCTTTAAAGAAAATAGAAAAGAGGATTTACAGCACAGGAAATTTTTAACATGGAAAATTGAAACGCTTTCGGTTTAGTTTAAATCGTTCAAGAAGTATATATTTCCCCTGAAGGAAACCAAATGCTCTTGTGCTTCCTTTAAGATATTTCCAAAAAAATGCTGCTGCATTAAAGGAACATGGAGCCTTTCTTAAATGATTACATCCTTAAATTCCAAAGGATGCAAAAATTTTGCAGCATGCTTTTTCGGTTGAAACACAAGAATTTTTTTCTAAGGACATTATTTTAACGATGTGAGGATATTCTTATATATAAGAGCACGAAGGCGATTTATTTTTGAAAAAACAAAAAAATGCTAAGGGGGTAGGTTGTAGATTTGAAAAAGGTCGAAGTTGGAGAAACTGAAGAGTTCAATCTAATAGGAGACGAGTAAACGGTAAACTTTTAAAGGCTCACGTTACAAATGGAACTTTAATTTGCTCGGTGGACACTGAAGGTGCCTTCTCAGGTGTTTAATTGGGCGTAAGGTTTATTGCTTCAGGCATGGACATCCTACTGTGTGCCTTATGGCGCCTTGAGAAACCATTCTCCAGCGAGAAGTGAAGAAGGAGAAAAATTGCTCAAGGAAGAACTCGTCGAAACAAAGCCGAAGCGTGATCTGACACTTGGTTCCATTTATCGGTGCAAGGCAGCATCCGTTTGATAAGGCAATTCAATGAGAAAGATTTGATAGGCGTGTCAAAGAATGACTGATAAACGAAGAACTGAGATAAATCGAGTTCTAACACTAGCCGTGTCAGGAAGAAGTCAGTCTTTCCAAGCTTTTGATTGACCTACGATCAAAAGTTGCTGATATGCTGATATGTGACACAATTCACCTTCTTTTCAGCTCTCACTCCTAAAGACTGTTGCATTTCGTGGAAAGTGTGTCATTCTTCATCACTAGCCATAGCTATTTGGGTAATCTCGTATCTTGGGAGGCAGATTATTTGACGAACTCCAGCAAGGAGATTGGTGGATAATTGCCTTGCGATTGTAGATCTCGTGGACTCGAAGATTGTTGAGTATGCTTATACAAGGCTTAACACTTTTCGTCTCTTTACCGGCTCCAGCCTTTTGAAGAGAAAATTTTTGGTGACAGTTTTTTCCCAGTTCTCTGATTCAAATAGAAACGTAGGTTATCCAACATTAATCAGAATCCAACTTCCTGTAGTTCTCTTGGAGTCAGACTACTAAAAGTCGGAACTCGGCCTTATCATTGCTCAGGTCTTCCCGGAAAAACTTAGCTTATAGCCTGTCAGAAAACATGGATACTTAACCGAAATTTTCACTCTACCAACAAATGCTAACCGTTCTTACTATAGAACCCTATTCTTCGCCAGGATGGTCACTTTATGGATTACATTATGAATTGCTAGGACATATTCATTAGTTATCACCCAGAATCCTACCCATCGCGTATTCAGCCTGATATGCACTCTATCCGATGTTCCCAATATCACTTACAGAGCTAATCAGTTGGAACTTTGTAGGCCGTTCGAGCTTCAGCTGCCAGTCGTATGACACGATCCAAAGGTTTTAAAGGAGGGCTCCTGCACTAGACCTGATGTGTCTATTAACATCTGAAGGTCTTGGTTTGAGTCATAGACCAGGCTGGTACTTGGAATGAGTTTTCATGGGCTTCACGTGTATCCATCCATCGAGCATTATTGCAGATCTGATATCCTGATTCGCTAAGAGTTTGGCCGACTTTATGCTGTCACCACTACTTCAACCTTACAATGAAACTTTGTCCTGAAAATCAGCAAAAGTACTGCTTGCAAACAGGTTTTGATAGTACTGAACATCAAATCACGATAGAAGTGGAAGCGGAGTCGGGCAACGTCAGCTATATTATCCTTTAGATATTATATCTTCCTAATTTTCATTGAAAGAAAAGTGGATGATCAACTGGTCTCTTCTGATGGAAAATTTGATTTCACGAATAACTGACTTCGTGCATTTTATTCAGTTTGAGTAAGAATGGCATCTTACAGCAAAGAAATAACTTGACAAGGCTTCAAGGTCATGTTATCCACGAGATCCTTCCAATAAAAAGCCTTCCTTATATTCGTTCTATTGGTCAGTTTGTTTCAATTGTTTTGACTAAGTCATTCTCTGTTGTTCTGACCCATGTCTCGTCCTGACGTCCCTCTAGTTTTGGCCGTATCGATAAAATTCTTCGCATCCATTTTCCCAGGATTTTCTATGATGATAGACAGCTGGCAGTGTGGCCCTGAAGAATTTGTTATCTTCTGATGATCACGGGCAAAGTAAATATCCTTGGGAAATGGGACATTGAGAAAAATGGTGGAAAGTGAGAATGTTACGAATGTTTATTATATCTTGTATACATCTGCCTGTCATTTCTAATATTGATTCAATCATCCGATCTAGATGAGCCATGCCACATTCGCATTAAATTGTCCCTTCTCTTGACAGGAACCAAACCCACTACGTTGAGGCAAAGTCCTAGAAAGTGTTCAATGCCGTTTGAAAATATTTCATTGGTTTCTTCCGTGTGAGATTAGTAAACATAGTAGAGACAGTAAAGAATGAACTCCCAACCTACGCCAAACTGAAAATTTGCCAAATTAGATTATGACCAAATTCAACAGCTTCTTCGAATAACGACTCCTTCCTTAGGTCAAACGTAAGTGTTAGGTTGTTTCGCGTATATGTTAGTATCCTGGACGTTAGAAACATTGTACAGAACGTCGCAGAACCTTTATTTTTGAAAAAAAAACCAGTTTAATAAACTCAGATAGTGCAGGTAAAAGATTCAAAAGGGTTCAACTCAGGCCAAAGTTTCGATCTCGGAGCTGATGGCTTGGCAGCAAGATGTGACCTTCCATATCCTTGTTACCAGATCCAACTCCTATGGAAGTTTTACTGCAGGACGTAGCTTATTGCACAGCTAGTTAGACTTGGATTATAGTTTTGCCCAATTCCTGACACCTTCCTGTTGCGATCACATAGTTAAGATCATGAGAACTGGTGTCAGATTTCTCATATTCGTGGGACAATTTGCTTTACTAAGGCTCCTTGTTGCTTGATGCGGTCGTAATCTATCCGGATGACCATAATCAATAAAAGATTGTTAATAGTGGTAAATTACAGAAAGAAAAGCGGTGAGGATCATCCTGAGCAACTATTTGACTTCTTGCGCAGTCAAGTCAACTATGGCCATACGCTGTCTAATTTTGGTCACATTTAAAATCGGAGAAACCCTTTTTGAAACGTTCGCCTAAGTTCGCCTTCATGTCTGTAGCGTGGACAATGTTTCTAACTTTAAACATCAAGGCTGGCAACAGGTTTACGAAAGTCAACCGGTGCCTTTTACCTTCAGTGTCCACGCCTAAGGAATGAGTCGTTATTCTGTTGATTCAGGTCAAATCTATATAATGCGGTGACTGGATAAGTCCGGCCGAGCTGTTTGAATGGTGATTTGGTCATGATCTAGTTTGACAAATTTTCTGCTTTCGCGCATAAGTTCTGCCATTTGGCGGATTGTATCTGAGGGTTCTACAAAGTGGTTTACTTTGCAATTCTCGTCTTGTTCGGCTTTCTCTTTTGGCCTTTCTCCGCATGAAGATATTAATGCAGCCTTACGGATACTGTTTCTTTTGTATTCTAGGTTGCTACCGTCAGGATACATACCACCTGATTTATTGATAATGTTTTGTTTTTTAGTGATAGGCACTTGCGTACTAGTACCATATTCTTTCATGAATCATTTTGAGCTCTAATCTAGCATTGCTTATATATTTCTTCAAGCTTCTCTGAATTTTACAGAAAGATTTAATCTTCTTTACCAATGCCAGATGAGGCCGTATTGCGGGTAATGATTAAATTAATTGGATTCTCCAGTGCCCTTTTTTAAGTTGACATGTTTTTATCAATGGTGGCAACTAGGTTCCTTGGCGTCTTACGGAGCGCTCCGTTAATGAAAGCTTAATCTTTCTGTGTTTGTTCCTTCACTATTGAGGAGTATTGAATTAAATTTTTACAGGAAATAGTTCTTCGGTTCTTCATAAACAACCCTAGTCCAAGCAGGACTGTATGCTGTGACACATAAAGGGCACCTAACTACTCACATTTGGGCACTCACAAGGGATTTTGTTGACAGATTACAAAAAAAAGGCGTTTCCTTAATCGGAAAACTCGACGCTTCAATCATAGAAAAGTTGAAAGAATGTGTCAAAAGAAGGAAGGGATAATTGACTAAAGGTGTACTCTTCAACACCATGCCTGTTCACAAGCTCCATGTACTGCTCTTCAAAAGGGTGGCCTAGATATTTTAAACTACCTGATGATCCTGACCTGGCTCTCGGTGATTATTAGCTTAAAAAGGGATTTCTTTGGAAAAAATTTTCCAATGATTCACGCATTTTAAGCTTATTGTTACAACCGATGCAACATAATTTTTATGAAGGTATCTATAAGCTAATTGAAAGGTCTGAAAAGTGTATGAGAAAAGCAGGAAAATATCTTGAAAACGAAAAGTAATTCTGTAACATAGTTTTCTATTCTCCGCCTCTTTTCTACGAACTGCAAAACGGCCCTCCACTTATTTTTTTTAATGTTTTTTTATGGGGCATAGTTGTGTAAAGATTATGACAATGTTGGCGTCATCTTGATTGCTGACGTCATGTCATGAAGACATGAGCTTTAATTGACCTTTTATCTTAACTGAGTCTACACCTCCAATTTATTTGTGTTTTCTTTGAATATGCTTCAAGGAGTGCCAACGTTTTGACTAGGACGGAGACGGTACGATACATATATTGCAGACGTTAGCAAACATCTTTCACCTCAGTTATAGTTGCGTCAAAGTGTCGTGTCTGCTAGTCCATGTTCGGTAGTAAAGATTAATAGTCGGTTCGTTCAATTCCAGTCAATGTAGAGCCGTTATCCTCTTGGGAAAACCTTCTTTCCTTCGGATACGCAGAATAAAAATTCGCCAAATAATTCTAAGAATACTTTTACTCTGCCAGTCGTAGGACACGATCCAAAGGTTTTGAAGGAGGGCTCCTGCACTAGACCTGATGTGTAATTCTAAAAATACTTTCGCCGTTTTGTTCAGCTTAATAGTAATTAAAATGATAACCAGTGTGTCAATCTGGGCTTGGTTCTGGTATTATTATTTATCTTCTTCAAGAAGATATGTGATGATATTCAAACATTATCACTGTGCAGAAGTTTGAAATGGAATTGATATGGACGCGAGCAGGAAAGAAATTCTGTCAACGGAACAGCGTGATGCATGTCAGCGTAGAATATCCATTTTTTATCCCCATAGACAAGCCGATTGAATCACATTCCATACATCTTCCAATTCCACCTGTGTTTGCCTTCCAATTCCACCACTTCCAATTCCACATTGTATTTGATCGCCAGTGGTTGATACCGCCTAATTTTATGTATTTGATTACTTCGATTGTCCTAGGCGAAGCTTGACTTGAACTCTCAAAACAATATTCTTCAAATGTAAGATCCTTTCCTTACATGAATCATCGGAGGCTTCTTTGGCATCATAAACTTATATCCCCAATTTTCCTCACAAAACACTGAAACGTTTATGCTGTTTTATAAAACCAAAATTTGACATAATCAACACAGTAAAATACAATGCGTTTTTTTGAATCCAAAGCAATATAAGCTGTTTGTTATCGACAGATGTCTAACCTGTTTGAAACTTCTGTCATCAGCTGTCACAAGCGAATATCCATGATTATCAGAGCCATCTATTCAACAATGATTAAATTAATTTATACTCTGCATAGAAAGATCCTGGAGGAATAAAAAAATATCAACTTGAAAATTTTTCATAATGAATGGAATATACATCAGCCCAAATTTATCTAATTAGGACCTTTATCCTGTCGCATGAATAAAGCTTGGACCAAAACTATTAACAAAACATTATTTATTTCTGCGATGCTTTAACTTTTGTTAAAGATGAGTATATTTAAAGCAGTTACAGCTCCTTGTAGAGAAAAAATTGCGATAAAATATCGTTGCCTTACTCATGTTGCGATAAAATCACCTCTTGTCACATCGGCTTATCCGCATGACGTCTCCACCACAGGATTACTATTTCTCACCCAGGAAGGTATTGCAATATTTCGCAGCCGTATACATATATAAGCATTTGCTTCGGAACGCACTCTTCTATATATAATAAAGACCACAAGGACCGAACGAGAGAGATGCTTCTGCTGGGATTTGTTTTTCTTGCAAGGATGAAATAAAAGGTGAAATGACATAATGATAGATGAACTCTGTTCAGCGTTGATCTATATTTAAGTGTGGTGGCAATAGACATAACTTTAGGCCATCGTTTGTAGGTAATGAGATGAACCAGTTCTCAATAAGGATGTGTGTTGTTATGAAATTCTTAACGCGGGCAACATATGGGAAGATCTTTTTGTGTTTTGAGTGAAAACAACGCGGAAAGTTTTCGATTAAAGTTCTCCTGAAATTGCCATCTAGGACTATTTTTTACTTGTAAATTTTACGGGAGCGTTTTCCCATTCAAGTTCAAATCAAAAATGCACAGAGTGTCCCACAGGATAGTGGTTTCGTGCCATGAATTTCGTGTTAAGAAAATAGTCGTAACCATGTGAGGTTTAATATTTTGGGAATATTGATGACTCGAAACAGACAATGAATCATGATTTGGGCCTTGCGTATGCATAGTGTATCGTAATTGTAAAAAGATGCAGGACCACGTTGTTCATCATGTAAACAACGTCTGATTTGAAAAAAAGCTTCAAAGAACCTTTGATTTGGTTCGGATATGGACCGGAAAAGATTCTATGCAAACCTCTAGCTCTAGGTATGTATGTCCTGATTGAAAAAAATTTCATACTTGCAAATTGATCCAATTCTCATGGTTTGAGAACACGTTAACATTTCCATGGAAAATCACAAATGAAAAGAAATTGATTTGCAGACTGCTTTCTTACAAATCCTTTAATCCCATTACATTGCAAAATATTTTGTCGTCACTTGGTATTTGAGGGACCACTATAAAGTTTTGCTGCCAGTGCACATGTAAATATGTGGCTGAGGAAAATTTCATTTCCGTTTTTCACATTAAAGGAAATTTCGTGCTGTGGTGTAAAGTGAACAGTATGTCGTTTCCATACGTGTATGAATGTAGACTAACACAAAACTATGTATGCGGTTTCTATGAAGTTGAAATCAACACAACTTAAAATGGTGACGACAGAATATCCTCAAATCCCAAAGTAATTTTTGTTGCTAACTAAATTGAATGGATTATTTTACACAACAAATTTCCTAAATTCCTTGTTAAACTGTTTCAAACCCACTATCCAGATTGTGTTTACATTTAACAATAATTCCTGTTAAATAATAGTTGCATGAGGAATTTATCGCTTTGTAATTTTATTATTATTATTCATAGTTTTATTATTATAGTTTTTATTATTTTTATTTATTATTAAGTTGTTTCTAAATCAACTTGTTTAATTTATTATTGGTATATTCTGAATTTTCGATAATTTTTGGCACTCCAAAAGTGTTATTCATCTTTTCGTTATTTATTCGTTTTTAAAATGTTCCTTGTCTCCTTAACTCTAGTAAAATCTGATCCAAAACCATTCGTTGCCATTTTGACTACTGTTTCCACCTGTTCGATTTCGCACGCATCTCAACCTGTTTGATCCAATGATCTCATCTTTTCAGCGTAGCGTCACTAGTGAAAAGCTTAAATAGTCCGGATGTCAACACACAAGATGAAATACGAAAACTCTAAACAGCAATCAACGCGTGCTTTGCGATATAGAGAGCTTAAAAATAAAGCGTGAAAATGTATGTAAGAACAATTATTCCCGTTCAATAGTATATTTGAACCATAACGTATGAATACCAAATTTAAGAAAATTTTCATTCACAACTCTCCGCACCTTTGCCACCTTTTACTAACAAGTGCCAATGCATCTGGAAGTTTTTGGATGAATATCGCTATATCGGGGGTTTGTTTGAAGTGTTTTTGCTTTTTAGTGGTTACGCTTCGGTTGTAAGTACCTCCTTCGCAATTTAAGCTTCTTTCGTGGTCTTAAAACCAGATTTAAACCATCTGTATCGCTTATTTAACGCATGTTTCATCACAATATGTGCACTTTGTTTTTACAGATGCCACTTTTCTCTTCGAAGATCATAAAGATAAAAAGCTCTTTCGCGATATTTTTCCGCTGAACTTGATATTTATTTTGATATTTTTTTTAGATCATCTGTCAAATTAGAACTTGTCACTACCAGACTACCATCTTTTTGTTCGTCCGTTTTTTGTTTTATCCTTTGTTTGCATTTCATAGTGAAGCTGTCTCGTTTTGTTTCCTCTTTCCCTCATTACAAGGCATAACATTGATAAGCATCTGTAGTCCGTATCGTTTCTTCGTTGCAATATCCAAGGAAGCGCTCTTCGTTTTTCCTATTATCGTCACCTATGGCCTAAATATCAAATCACAAAAAAGGATCTGCTGCAAAGCTGATATTTTTTTGCAATTTGCGTGATTTCATGTAAAGGATGTTCTTTTTTTAAGTCTAGAACTTTAAGTTGGCAACTCTTTTTATTGCTCCGTATGATGTGTCAGCTGTCATTTGGTTTATGGTTTGCCATGTTATCATCAATAGGTAGACGCTTGAGAAACATATGGGAAGTGTGAAAATTTATTTCGACAAATAAAACGATTCTGTTCTAGAACTTCATCGCGTACTTTGTCAATTTTATGGCCGAAAAATAATCACACGATGATATAAATCACGCAGCACGCATCATGCATCTCACTCATCCATCAAGATGTTCTACAGTGCGTTATGAAGAAACCGATGCGGCTGTCAAGCATAGTATGTATCAATGAAGACCCAAATAAGTCCATTTGACAGCGTGCATAGCCCATCCACATCATAGAACATTTTGCGAAAGGATCTAATGCTGCCTGCACACTCTCGTCGAGGCACAGCGAGGCATGACGAGTGTGAGAGTGTACATGGTTCCCTCGCTTTGTCTCGTTATGTCTCGCCTCGCCTCGACAGCTCTCCATTCCCAGTTGGTAAATTGTGCGAGAGCCCTCACGCGAGGGATGGCGAGGCACTCGCGCGAGAGTGTACAGGCGCCATAAGGTTTGTGGGCTAACAAGATCCAACTCGTGCAGGAGTTCAAGCTGAATGATCATCCGGCATGGTGTAGGGGTCCAAAAACAAACTGCTGCATATCCTGAATTCCAAAACAAAAGTTTTTTTAGCGATGGGTTGAATGGCTTTGTAAATAAACAAAATTACCTCATTTGGAGTGATGAGCAACCACAGGCGATTGTTCAAACACTGTTATATCCGGTGAAAGTAACTGTTCGGTGTATTTTGTGGACCGGTGTAATTATTGGTCCATATGTCTTCAAAAAATGCTGCTGAGAATAACAAAACAGTCAATGGTGACCGCTACGGAACAATAGTCAATGAGTTTCTGGTTCCCAAATTGCAGAGAATCGTCGTAGTGCAGAGGAATTCTATTTTCAACAGTCTTGCGTGTGACTAGTGTGACCATCAACTTATTAAACGAAGCATTTGAATATCTCAGAATTTCTAGTTTTGGACATGTAAAGTCTGCAAGGTCTACATCATCATGTGATGTAATACCGCTGTACTTTTTTCACTTTTCCTAACAGGATTTCTTCTAGTCGCATTTTACCTTTGGTGAAAGCGTTAATGACATGTATGAATTTGACATTATTGCTCATTTTCTGTGTTTTTCATTCGTGAATGATTGATCTAGAGTCAGTGAAATAGGAGTTTTCCTTGGTGCCACTTTCTTCTGTTTCAAAAAATCTCAGTGGAAGTTAAAGTTATTGTCCGTTACTTGCAAAGAATCTTTTCTTCTTACTGCATTCTGTTTTTCTTACCATGTAGTGTCGTAAGCAATAAGCTAATTTTCTGATAAAAAACTCTTGTTTGACAGGTATTGTTCACAAAAGAGCTTTTTCAAGAATAAACAGAGAATTTTATTCCCCTTTTTAACTTTGATATTTCAGGTTAATCTGCTTTTTAGTCCCTCGTGAATCTTTACTGAATATACTCCTTTTGGTACTCACATTTTCTGGGACTCTAAAAGATATAATTTCGCCAATTTCAATAACAAAATGATCTAATACGATTTCTATGATTTTTGGCTAATATTTGATTGTAGTCATCGCCAGATTTCGAATTCTTAAACAATTCCTCTCCCCTGAAGCGATTCGTCCACTCTAATTACGGAATCTGGTAATGAATCATTTCTTAGTCCAGGATACTCCTTATTGCTTTTCGTGTTAATAACCGTCTTGCCTTCTCAACTTTTGGCAGAGTACTGGTCTAAGTAGAATGGTTGGAAATTTTTTGAATTAAAAGCGTATTCCTTTTTTGTTCTTACTGTAATTCAATGTCTCTATATCATAATTTTCAACATCTTTCACGAAGAGAATACTTCAACGTGTCTGCACTTCCTGAATGTCAACCACAATTTCTTCTATCGACTAGCCTTATTCGTATTTTTCATAGTATTCTCCCATATTTAGTCGGTTAAGCTGTTTATCCGTGCAATCCAATCCAAGCCAACCATTGAACAATTAACGTTACAACCCCAGCTATCCACGCCTGAATTTGTCTAATTTTTTTCTAGAGTCTTCCCTTTAATTCGTCACGCGTATTCCTTTCAAATATTTGATTCAATTTTATCGTATTAAATTTTTTGTGTACCTTGTATACGCTCTTAGTCATACTACCTTTCTCTCTTTCTAAATTTTTGACTTGCTTTAGATGCAAATGATACCTTCTTAATGTCACCTCACCAACTTTTCGATATAGATTAGTCAAACTATCCTTTTTTAGGTTTCTCCACCAAAAATTCTATTAATCGCTCCTCGTAACATATTATTCATACTTACCTTACAACTGCACCCCTTAGGAACTATAACTGTCTCTCATTACGTCTTCAGTGCCTGGATGTCCTCACTGTTCTCAATGCTGAGTTGTGATAAATTTACCCATCGTTTATGAGCAATAGATTCTAGTGCGCTGTACAAGGCCACTCTTTAGATAAAGCCAACGCTCATTGTTATTACCGGGTTTCTTATAAGGTTACTAGGAACTGTATCCTTAACTGAAGTTTTTGTTATTTCATTGCTCATTCCAAGGGTATTACTGAGAAGATATTGTCACAGTCAACAGGGAAGCCTCTTTATATGTAGAAGTGTGAATTTTTGCCATCAACTTTTCTACAATCTGATTTTCCTGATCCAAGACTATATAGAGCATAGGGGTCTTACTTTGATGTATTGTTCACAGCCATGTCTACCAATGTAAGTGAAGCTAGAATCTATGCCGATGCCCTGTTCATTCAGTACTACCAAAAGACGAACAACTTTTATCATTTTTTGTAAGCGCAAAGGGCAGTATTATTACACAGGAACATTTTTTTTAATTCAAAATACTGGCTATCGGCTTTTACACATTTCACCCATCATCAAATTAACTTCTGAATACCATGAGCGAAAAATTTTTTGTCTTTTATAGCAAACCATTCATGGAGACACTTTCAAACTTCGTCGAAAGCGCTGACATACTGTTGTGCCAGTACTTGATGGCGCCAAGTACAGCGGGTGCAGAAGGATATCCCATCCAAGCGATTTCACTGGTTTTACTGTGTGCGACGGCGCGTTGTCATCTAAAAAAATCACATTGTCATGTCTTCTGACCGTTTTTCGATTATTTTGTGGTTTAAATTTATCATTTTTTGTAGAGTTCGGGCTGTAAGAGTTCATAATACACAATTTCACTCTTGATTATGAGTCGGGAAACCATCAAATGACTCCTGTCATTCTACTTTTTCTGATTTATGTGGTCTACCAGAGCGCTCACTATCTTTCACATAGAAATTCACACTTTGGAATTGTCAAAATCATGCCTCACATGTTGTAATTGATGATGCAAGGTCATCATATGTTTTTATCAACAAACGATGACTTTCAACAGCCTTTTTCTTGTGGTTAAACAAGAAAAGCAATGCGTGGCACAAGTTCTGTTTTTCAGTACAAAATTTGACATGATTGATCAACACGATAAAACAAACACTCGAGTTATAACAGACTCATCTTGTATATGTTTTGAAATAAATATCAGATAATGGAAGTGGCGTTTGAGTCAAATTAATACTCTGTGAACTTTTTGCTGGCGCCATCTCTAAGTGACACCGGAAAAAAATGTATGCATATACCTGGTAAAACGTTGCGTTTGAATGGCAAATCGAATTGCAGGTTAAATAACCTGCAAGTGGCTCATCCTATGAAGAACGGCGTTTTTGATCGCTTCCTGAGCGATCTGAGTCCTACTGAGAGTGAGTGTCTTGAGTCTAAGACGCGAGGAGGGCAAGGGTGTCCGAGACTCACACGTTCAATGTGAGAAATAGCTCCGGGCTAGGTTTTCGGTGTCATACAGGAGGTATCACTTTTCGTGATGATAGTCGGAGACCCTGTACAATTGATTTCCATATCCCTAGCGCCAAATAAATAGCTTGATTTTTCTTTATAAAAACTATTTTTATTACAATTTATTTGAACTTTTATCAGAACTTTTTTCTTTTCTTTCAGAACTTTCCTCTTTGATTATTCCTTATGAATCAATCATTTTTCTATTTGAGTATACTAAATCATACGACACGTTGCATTGAATCATTTTCCTCAGAGTCTATGCTGGATTTTCCCCAAAATTTACTAATGAGATTCGATAAGACTTTCCAAAATTTCTATCGTGCTTTAAGCTAATAGTTTTACCCGTATGTTTCCAACTTCGAAAAGGATTCGGCACTTATTAAATTTATAGGTTGGAAAAAGTTTTAATGCATCATTAGAAATTTTCCAACAAAATATCGATGTAGTTATAGTCAGGACATATGTATGATTCAATGCAGTAACGATTGGCAACATGAAAAAATCAGTTAGCTCTTCTTTTTTTTTGTCTGGTTTAGTGGGCATGGCAACATATTTGGTTTTTCAAATGCATTCCGTACGTTATTATCCATCATTTAAAGTCCTTAGATTCTGTTCTAAGTCCTTTCAACTTTCAACAAAATAATATCGACTAAATCAAACTACAAGTCGTGTGCAAAAAAGATATACTGTCTTCGAAGCGTATTAAAATATTTTAAATAGCACTTAGGATACGTCCTCGTCTGTGGCTAACTAAGAGAGTAGATGATAAGAAGCAAGAAGTACTTATGTATGAGAAAGGATTCGTGCAAGATACTGTCATGTAAGATCGAGTGAGGAAAGGATGTGTTAGAAGAACAAATAAGCAACCAAGCAAGTTATTGTCGTCTAAAACAGTTTTGTTCTAGGATTATTTGCTTTCACATATCTTTTCGTGAATAATGCAACAAATACTTTCTTATAAAAAAGGACATACACTAAACAAGTGAAGTACTGAACTTTTTTTAAGGTCATATGTCTTGCACTGATAACTATTGTGGTGGATTATAAGACCTTATTCTTCACATACTGCCTAAGTTGGAAACAAAACAAAAAAGGAATGGATTGTCCGCGTAAGTCGTAGTTTTCGTGAGCATAGTTTCTATTGTCCTTATCGTTGTATTTCTAACTTGATGCATAGTATTTAAATTTTTCCTCGCTTTAGTTGTTATACTCAATGTCTTCCTCTCAGCGTTTTTTTAATAGTGGTTTTACGTGTTTTTTACACGAATTTATTTCACATGTCAAATAAGGACATCATATAGGGTGTGTTTTCCCGTGTTTAGCACTTCTAAATTAGATTTTATTTTTTGGTTTTGCATTTCAAAATGCTGTGTTTTGAATTTTGACAAACATATATATAAATAATATATATTTCGGGAGTAAAGTGCTCCCTTAGAAAATAATTGACACCGAAGAAGGGACGAAGTTACTTCCGAAATATATATTTGTCAAAATTAAAAACATAACATTTTGAAATGGACAATCAAAAAATAAAATCTAAGGACATCATGATAAGGCGCGTATTGCTTTGCTTTAGAATCAGTTCGCTGAAATTTAAGTCCTCTGGCTTGGCTTACATAATAATCACATCAGGCATGTTAGTTCTATTTTCAGCCATACTTGCTTGTGCGTTGCAAGAAAACAATGCGTCATCAGGAGCAACCACCAAAACAAAAGCAGAAACCTTGATCACATAACAGTGAAGACAGTAGTCTCATAGTCCGCCATACGTTTCGCTGATCTCGCTCGATCAAGGCTCTGGTTCTGGTTCCAAGGTTGCATCCCGATACAGTTGTCGGTCGGGGTAGGGCCGTCCGTCCTCCCGTTTATACATCCCAGTGCAAGCTTGAAGGATTCTGCCCTCCAGTAATCCTATCTTGCTCCATTTGTACGTGGCTGTAGCCTGCCAGATCAGCACCGCAAACATATGAATGGGCCTGATAAGCGACTTGTACGCTAGTAACTTCACTCGCTTGTTGGTTGATGACTGTTTCCTGAAAACAGGTAAAAGGAGATGGTATGCGTATCTAGTTTTCTTCAATACCGCGTCCATGTGAGCACTAAAGTTGTTGTTCTTATCAAAAATTACCCCCAGATACTAAGTTTGCTTCGAACAGTGCACCACCTGCCCGTTCAGCTTTATTCTGGTGTCACAGATACTCCTCGTGCGACGTCCGGGTTTTTGATGTTGGTCCCTGAAAACAATCAACTCGCTTTTCTTAGCGTTAACCCTCATCCCCCACTTTTCATAATATGAAGTTAACGAGTCCAGGTACCTTTGGAGTCTTGTCCTTCACCACCACACCAGTCCTTGACCACCACACCAGATGACCACACCAGTAAGTTGTCAGCGAAGAGATTTACCTCGATTCCAGGTTGAAATTCATCCCTGATCCCTGGGATGTCGGGCGTAAATATATTGAAGAGAACGGGACTAAGAATGGACCACTGTGGGACCCCCGAATTAATGGTAAAGGCTTCAGAGCTAGCTGCACCAGACACCGCAAAGGCAGTTCGTCCCCTCATGAACCCACCTACAATTTTCCTAACATTAACCGGAAAGCCCAGTTAGATAAGTTTGTAGATAAGCCCGTCGATCCAAACCGAATCAAAGGCTTTTCCTTCGTGAATGAGACACGTAGCAACAACCTTTTTTTCCTGCCTGTTCCGTTTTATACTAGTTTGAAAAACAGTCAATGCGTCTATCGTTGAGTGAGCTCTTTTGAAGCCAAACTGTCAAGTGACTTTCATACATTAGACAAGAGAGATATTGGGCGAGTGTCGACTACGTCTACGCTTTTGGATTGCTTTGGGATAGCAAATATTTCGGCGCATTTTCATTGCTGTGGGAAGTAGCAAATGTTAATGCAGTTATTTAAAAGGATTGCGAGGAGAACAAAATACGTGTGGGGAAGTTTTTTAGAAAAAAAAAATTTTTTTTTCTTTTCTTTTTCAAATTTTTTCTTTTTTAAGAAAAAATTTGAAATTTTATCCGCCCCAGCCGATTTCGTGGAATTTCGCTCAAGTGCAAGCATGCTGAAACTTTCAGGGCTCACAAAAAGGGCACTGCCAAAAGGTGCGTCGGTGGGATTTGAATCTGAAAATCTAGTCAAGCACAGGTTCTTGTGGTCCTTGTCGAAAGTTGATATTGTTCTCTTGACTAGTGAATTGAATGCAGAGTCCTCACTTGCTTTCTCCCCTTGAAGAACTGTCGCAAAGTGATTTGCGACGGAGTCAGCAACGGCCTTTTTATCCATGAGCATGGATCCGTTATAAGTGAGAACTCCTGGCAGGCGCTTTCGGCCAGTTATCTCATTTATTTGGGGGAACATACAAGCACCAGGTCTAATGTTTGCTAGGGTCTGTTCGAATCTATCATTGGCAAATTCAGATTCTCGAATTTTTCTTCTCGAAATCATTCTATTAAGGGACATTATTAAAAGGTGTATCCACTAATACTCCCAGTTAACTATATCCAGGTTGCGATGGTATGTCCTTGAAAGCAGTTTCCTGAGGATGCTACGTCTACGATGTAGCTTCAGGATGTCTTCTGGTAAGTCTCTATAAAGATAATTTCTGGACGATTTTTTATGTATATCTTTGTTCAAACAAGCAATGGCTTCTTCAATCTCCATGGGTGAGAGGTTTCTCGATCTGTTGATAGAGATTTCCTCAATCCTTCTAATCAGGTCAGCATTAACAGCTTCCCAGTCTATGCGCTTGTATGCCAGCTTTACACCCTTTTTCACTCTAAAAGCGAGTTCTACTAAAAGATGTTCAGATTCAGCGTCAAGAACTCTACATTCAAAATTCCTCCAGCTGTGAGAGATATTCACCAGATTAGCAGACACAATGAAGAAATCGATCGTTGACGAGCTTTTTCGGAAGATGGGCTCGTTGGGCTCAATCAATATGAGAACCATATTTGCTTGCATCCAGTTGAACAGAGCCGTTCCATATACATTAGATACGGTATTACCCCAGGAAGGATGTCTTGCTTTCAAATCACCCCCTATCGCAAAGATATCGAACTTTTCACACAAAGGAAGGACTGTTTCCAAGTCTTCCATGAGATCCCTACCCGAACACCCGTGTTTCATGAATATTCCAACAAATGCAAATGTATCCCATCCCCAGGAACGAGCTCAATATCATGACGTCTGCACATTTTAGACTTGGAAAACAGTGTCTTTGAGTTTTGATATGTTCCTTGAAAGCCAAAGCTATTTCAAGGATTACATCTGGGTCGTCATCCCTTATGACTTTATATTTCTCCAAGCGAAATTTGTGTTTACTTTTCAGTATTGTTTCTTAGATGAACAAAAAATGTGGTCTATGCATGTCCAAGTATTCTTGGACCGAGTTCCTTTTGAAATGTCGAGCTAGCGAACAAATGTTGACGATGGAGAGCTTAATGGAGCCCATCGCGATAGCAGATTTTGAAGGCGAAGTCCAAGTACCCCGCCTTTTCCTCACTGAGATTAGGGAGTTTTTTGTGTTGTGAAATAAATGAATCAACTTTGCGGATGAAACTGAACAAGTCACACCCGAAGAATTGCTTGCAGTCATTGGACATGAAAGTATTTCTGTCATTTTGCTGCTGTAAATCAGTATTTACTTTGGGTTGCCGTACAGGCTGAGCTGCAGCTGGCTAAGCTGCACCCCAGCTGCTAAGCTGCACACAATTTTGAATTGTGATTTTTAAGGAAGAAGTGACGAAGTCCCTCCTTTCCACTTTCTTCTTTTGGAGATTCCGTCTCCTCTTCTCAGCCTCCTTGGCCTTGGGACATCCAATGAAACTCGAGGGGTTACCGTTAATATTGCAATTCACACAGAAGGGTGCATCTTTTCCCTCTTGCTTTTCAATGGGGCAGTCTTCTGATTGGTGGCGTTTGTCGCACCTGTCGCACCGGGATACCATCCCACAGTTCGAGGCAACATGTCCAAATCTTTTGCAGTTAAAACACTGCGATGTGTTCAATGTCGTCAAACGCTCCCAATGCACCTTTTGGTGTAGGAGCGTTTTAACATTCATAACCTTTTTGAGGTCGAAGTCCGGCTTAAATTGAATAAGGAAGGACGAAAGAAAGTGAAGACACTTTAACCATACTCCCAATTTAAAGGGATTCAACCGAATTAAGCAGAAATGTATTTGTATAGGTAAATTTTTGTGAGACTAGTTCGTAACTTTCTTAAAGCATATGAGTAAAATGCAACACAAATATAAATCTACTATTAATCTTCTTCTATCTCTGTCTCTAAAATCATCCGACATTGTTACCTTAGCTTGTACTTATGCTATGCGTAGTAGTTACCATAGCGTAACAAATAAAACGCGTTAACAGTCCTCGGGGGCGATGCCAAGAAAGAGGTATAAATGGCACATGTATCAAATAAAGTGAACTTTGCAAAGTAGAGAACTTAAAAATTAAACAACGTCGGTGAATAGAGAGATTACGGTGGATATCGTTCTGGAAGTCATCGAGGTGTCTTTCTTCTCGCCTTCTTCTAGCTTCCAGAATTTTTCTAGTTCTGCATCTAGCTTTTGGCCTTCAATACGGTACATTCCACATATAGCGGCTTTCCTACAGGCAATTGGGACCCTGGATGTGTTAAAACTTCCACCAACCACCCAACCAAAGAGGGTATTTTGTAGTGTGGGTAGGGTCTTGCCCATTTTTATTTGACCTATCGATAATAACTGGTAATAC
This sequence comes from Stratiomys singularior, assembly GCA_954870665.1. Classification (NCBI taxonomy): domain Eukaryota; kingdom Metazoa; phylum Arthropoda; class Insecta; order Diptera; family Stratiomyidae; genus Stratiomys; species Stratiomys singularior. Next base: position 25,706,019 of record OX940878.1, on the reverse strand, counting down.
CACTCTACTGGTCCGATCTGTGGTCTGAACTATCACCTTGCTGAGTAACAATTCCGCCCTTGTGTCTTCAGTGACTAGAGATATTTTTTCTTGTGGCTTAAAGTCTGCTGGTTGAGGTTGAACATTTTTTACATAAGGATTCGGTATTGTGGTGCTACTCTTTGACTTGTGTAGCAAGGTGTTGTGCCTTTTGTTGCATTTTAAACAGGCATGAGAACTACACTCGGAACTCCTATGCCCAGCACGTAGGCAGTTTATGCAAAGTTTTAGCTTGTTTATCCTTTTTATTCGGTCCGGTATTGTTAATTTTTTAAGTTTTTTTGTTGAAGTTTAATGGTGGGACGTTTTTCGTTCCCCAAGGCCTCCAAGGCTTGGAATCTTAGTTCTACAAATGCAAGAAAAGACTCCAGAGATTGCAGCTCCCGCGGGGACTTGGGGTTGTTCATACAAGTTGTGTGACGTCGTATCCAACCTTTTCAGCAAAATATGAACCAGCATAGGGTCCCAGTTCGTCGTGTCAACTTTAATGTTACTCAGTCCCAACATGCGTTCTTTGGTAATATCATGGCACTGTTTGATTGATGCAGCCGAGTCCGCCAGGATAACTGGTTGTGATAGTAACCTCTCAAGGAAAGCAATTACCATAAGCTTTCCTTATCATACCGGCTACGAAGAACAGTCCAAGCGTCCGTATAGTTTTCATCAGAAACCGGCATGTGTTAGATAAACCATTCTGCCTCACCCATTACGTTGGTCTTCAGGTACCACATTTTTTGGGCATTCCGAAGAGGCTGCGAGTCGATTATTTGATGGAAGAGGTCGCGAAAGGATGTCCATTTCCCGTAATCTCCATCGAATTTCGGAATGGATATATTTCGGAAGTCTGATGTTGGGCTGTGAGTGAACGAGACCATGTTGCCCTGGCTCACCCTTGTCTTTGTTGATGGAAAGAGATATGAGGGCATCTTGCAAGCGCTCTTCCGTTTGGTTAAAATCCAAGGTGCTATATGTCGCCATGTCACCTTGGGACCTGCATATGGTTCGATGCACGTCTCGCAGTTCATCCCAGTACTTTTGTAAAGTACTCATCTTCAGCTCGTAGTAATGTTCACTTTTTGCTGGGCCCTTGTAAATTCCATCGATAAGGAAATTTATGGAACCGATTGTTGTTTCCAACTGATATTGTAAATCCCCAAATTCAGTTTCAGTTTGTTTCGCCTTTGATGATGGGGTACAGTGTCATTCCTGTTCCAAACTACTGCCTGGATTGATCCCACTTGGATTTTGGAATAGTTCTTTCTTTAGAGTTTCCTTCAAGAGACCAGTGATAGCATCTTTTGCGGTCATGTACTCTTGTTGGATGACCGTAAAATAGTTATTAGCAAAATATGGATGATGAACTGAGGCTGCAGCATATTCCTGGAGCTGTGTATCTTTGTCACAGAAGGACCCCCAAAGCTCATTTAGCTCGGCAAGTCTCCTGTTCAGATACCCCACTGTTCTTCGCGTAGGCCCGTCCTTGCAGTAATTGGTGATCAGTCGTTCGATCTCAAAGCCGGTTTGATCTAGTTCTCTTGCCAATTGCTCCATTATAATTGACTCAAGAGCAGCTAGTCAGCACCATCAAAAAAAAAATTAACAACAAAAGGATAATATACCGCACGAATTCTCTTAAAATCCTGATCGGGGAAGAATATTCACTTCAAATTGATTGCGTGAAAGATCCCGTCGGGGTCACCAAAATGTTTGTATAGCGATTCAAGTCTTTTCTTTTGCCGCTGGAATTTATTTAATTCCGAAAGCCAGATTCAATATATGTCTTATTTTCTTTCCTTAAATGAATTTCGGCTCAATACCGATCTTCACGATGAAATGTGTTCAAGCTCGCTTGAATGAAAACTCCTCTGATTCGAATGAGCAAGAGACAAATTTATTTTCCCAACAATTCTATTTTATACTATCTTTACTAATTAGTCAGCAATAGCAGCACGGTCCAATGATCTAACATGTATCCATGGGAACATGCGAGCATATCGCTGACAATGCACGAGTGCATATCTGTACATCGTAGATTCCTCAGGAAAAATTCTTTTTACATATCAACAAAGTTAACCTGATAGTGTTATAACTAGCTGAGGAATTCACGATGCACTCCAAGATGAGATACATGTGAGATACAATGTGATATTTTGTGATATGTTATCCTAAGCATAAATGTTTTGATTTTAAACATTGGATGTGAGAATATTTTTTTCCAATGCATCTCTAAAATTGGCATCTAATGCTATTAAATTAGGAGCTTTACTGAGTGTTATAACTTGCTGGTGGTTACGCTATGGTCGTTTCACGTTGACTAAACCTTATTTGAGCTTGCACATGAGTCAGACGTGATTGACTATTTGAATGATATTGCAGCACTAGACGCTGAAGGACAATCGTGAATGAGCACATCATACTAGGTATGTAAATGCATCGTAAAAAGGAGTGGATGGAACGTTCGGCGTGTCGGTGGAAATATTCCCATCAGCAAAAGGAGGATGCATAGAGTAAGAACTATCAGTATTCCAAAACATTGGTAGAATCAAAACAAGCTAAAAGATGTACGGATGTATTGATATATTTTAAGGTAATCGGCAATAAATTTTTCCAAGATAATCTCTGCAATATTTGATAAGGCTTTAGAACCCGACGGAAAGACTTCTGGTGAGTGATGTGGAGACTGCTTCACTGTAAGTATCAGAACTATGAGGGATTGCTCTCAGCAATGAATTTTCTGGAGGGCATAGAAACAGTGAGCGCTTCACTTTTCATATGTCAATAGTGAGCATGGTGGCAGGCGAACTACCGAATGTCCTCGCCAAAAAAATAATCCATGACGCAGAGTCAATGACGCAGTCACAAAGGATGGAACCAATGCTATCTCAGCATTTGATAAAACTTCAGGGAGAGACTCGGGTGATAAACAAAAGATGCAGTCCATCTTTCATTTATCATGTATGTCCGGGCTAAACTCATGGCTCCACAGAGATGTTCCACAAATGATCGAACGAGGGAAGCCTGATCCTGAACAGTAAGGGAATAGGGTAAGTGGAGTGAGTTATGACAAACTGGCCATTTTGTTTGCTGCTGGCCGGTGTATATGTATTAAAAAACCGTCCAACCACTGTGGAGGTACTAGAAAAACGTCTCAGGGAGAGACTCACTTATAAGATTAACGTTGCAGGAGATTTGTTTCATACTAAAGTGGTTTTAAGCAGAATGATCAAACGTCGATACTTTCACTGAAATTGTGCATGCAATTTTACTAGTTGAGAGAGAGCTGATGACCACATTTGTGGTATGGCGCAACTCAAGACTTTCTATGGAAGAAACATCAATTTTCTAAAACGGACACATATCCTTCGTACTTTGGGAAAGTTTTCGTAAGTGCTGAAGTATTTATTACTAAGGAATACTAAGATAATTAATAAATTTTTGCAAACGTTGTGTTCATGCTTACGAGGTTACGTTAAGCCGAAATGTATTCCATATTCCAATATATTCCAGCTCATGGGACCTGTTGACCGAAGCAAGCATTTTAAATAATTAACCAAATCAAAACTCCAAGAAAAAGGAATTTATTTGCCAAGAAAAATGAAAATTAAATATGCGAAAAAATTGAAAATCATTTAAATAAATCAAATATCCCTTTCAAGCCAGTATCTTACCTTATGAAAGCTAGGCAAAGCACTGCTTTGCTCTGAAAAAAATTCTGCTCACATTGACCAAAGCACTTTGACTTTACCAAGGATGCAATCCGAGCAGTTACTGCATCCTCTACCTGAACTTATTGATTAAATTCATAAATTGAATTTTTGTGTAAATCAGCTGGGTGTGTGTCCTTGCATAGGACTACACTTGCCCACTAGTCTAGAGAATTTTAACAGATAATAGACTCCACTGGAGTGTATGTGTGGCTAATTTACGATAGTCCTGGACCGTTTTTCCTGGCAAACGGGCAATGTGTTCTCGTTTGGAAAATTTATTTGCGCTTTTTTTTTACTCTGGTAGATAAGTCTCAAGACGATGGTAGTTGTGCACCAGTTACTTATATTTTTGTTCACTTATAGCCCGTAAGTATGTACCAAGGAGCGCGTGCATTTCTCCTTTGCGAAATGATTTGTAGAAAACACGAGAAAAAAATATCATAAATGTGCTTGCATCTCAACTTAATAAATTCAGCGGTTAGGTGCATATTTGAATAAGATCCAAGTTTTTATGCGATAATCAAGTTGAATTTATGTTTTATCCGAGCATGATGAATGGGTTCGAGCAACTCGAGAACAAGCTCTAAAACGTTCGTTTGAATAAATTTAATTTGTTTATAAATTATTTGTGCATTTATGAAATAAAGAAGAGTTTATTAGCATAGTGTGCCTGTGAAAAGAATTTTGTTATGAAATTATTCTATTTATGCTTTGAATTGCAATCCATCGTATCCTCATGAACTAGGACATCATGCAGAAAAATAATCGTTTGAGAACATACCTAATTTAATTTCAGTATGTTGATATTAATGAAAATGGAATTGGGTTTTAAATATTAATAAATAAAAAACCTGAGAATTTTATTAGAAGCTACTACATAACACAGCAGAGTAAGTTTCCTAAGCCCAAGTTTAGGATTGAACTTTTCCAATTTTTTGTACAACACATTTTCACATTGCTTTATACGCATGTACATTTCGAATGCTATTCTTACTGAACGCAATAATGAGAGCAAAAACTACCACCACCACAAAGAAATCCTACATATTTTGGCTGAAGTGGATTAAATCGAAGGCTTGTTCACTGTGTTCTCACTGGTTTGCGTTTACGTTATGTCGACGGCTCAACCGATAACTTTAGTTAAAAATGATCAAATGATCAATACATCCTTCGTTTGTACAACACACCAGAATAAACTTTTATTGCAGGATGACGTTGGGCCTGTTTAAACTACGGATCGATTGCACACACAGTGGCGAAGGATGTATTTATATGGTCACGGAGGAAAGTATGAATGAAGACTCTAGGATGGCCAGTACGATCAAAGGCCAAACACGCTTTTCACCCGAGCACTTGATTTTTTCAGGACCATTATGCAGTTAACTCTGCCTAGAATTTCGGTCTTTTTGTCCAGGTTATTTTCACATCAAAGAGGCGTCTACACTGCATTCCGATACCATGGTGCTAATATTTTGAGCTCTAAAATAACCCAAAAATTGGCTGTAATATCAGGCGTACAAACAGAAAACCAGTCAGAAAAAGTCTCCAATTTTACATCCTCGAAATTCCGAACTTCCCGAAAATGATCCGTGCTCGTCTCGTATTTCGCCATTTTCACGCACGAACAAAACAAAGTAGACTGATGTCTCTGCTGGCTATGTAACGTGTCTGATCGGTAAACGATGATTTTCTATTTGTATGCCTGATATATTGAGCTTTGATATTGGTATGTTGGCTGGTCCTCAAACTTTTTAGTAAATTTAACTTTTTACTTTTTGCTTTTAGTTCATTTCCCAATCTGCAGGATGGCGCAAAACTCTCTGAATTTGCACATGAAAAAATTATAATAAATTTACACATAAAAAATTTAGTACAAAAATTTTGACGACCACTTTGAAGTTAAAAAAACATAAACTAATTATATAAAACATAAATTCCTAATAAATGAGAAACAAAGTAAACGATAATATGAAAAAGAGGCGAAAATTAGAAAATCATGTATTTAAACGTCAGCAAAAGCAGGTTTGAGAGATGGGAAACGATTTCTAGGTTTGAGGCGTACAACACCACATATAATATGAAAAATATGACGTACGTATTTAATACTTTGTCTATACCTTTGTAATTTTTATAAGCATTGAAGGTCTTAACTCCTGGAGAGCCTGAAGAGGCTACATGAAGTAGGAGTAACAAATTTTTCGAAAGACTATAATTTCAACGATCTTTTGTACATTCTTCAACGGTTAGACTTGGAACTTTTTGTGACAAAGTCGTAAGTAGGCGAGCTTAGGCGAGTAGATGGGCCATTAATACCTTCGAACCTTACAAATCACCGGGAACCGACAAAGTGTATCCGATCGTGCTTATGAAAGCGGATATCACAATAATACGTATTTTGGTGAAAATATATAGAGCCTCCATACCCAAAGCCTATATTCCTTTGGACTGAAGAGAAGCTAAAGTAGTTTTTAACCCAAGCCGGCAAAAGCCAGCCACTACAAGCAACAAAGCAATGGATTACCGACATATAAGCTCAACGTCTTTCATGCTGATAACCCTGGAACGCCTGGTTGATGGGTACATAAAAAGCACCGTGAACATAAAGGAGCTTTGCCCCTACCAACATGCATATCTCCCAAGGCGCTCAACAGAGACGGCACTATACGAAGTTGTAAGCAGAATAGAGAGGAACCTTGCCATCAAAGATTACACTTTGGTGGCCTTCATTGATATCGAGGGAGCCTTCAACAATGTTAAAACTGAGAGCATAGTAGCAGCCATCCAAAGATATGCAATAGACCCATATCTAACTAACTGGATGACGGAACTACTAGCTAAAAGGAAGATTACAGCCGAAGAAAACGACGTAACCTTGAATAAATGAATTAACAGAGGTACACCACAAGGCGGCATAGTATCACCACTTGCCTGGGTTCTCACAGTTCACCAAATGTTGGAAAACCTCAACGGGAAGGGTTTCAAAAGGAAAGCGTACGCTGACGATATCATTATACTGATAAGTGGAAAGTTCCCGGAAACCATGTCGGAATTGATGCAGACCGCACCCTCACATCTTTTTAAGTGAGCGATGCTAAATGGACTGCGCATCAATGCCGACAAAACGGATCTCATGCTTTACACAAAGCGCCGTAAACCGGAGACATTTACACCCCCGACAATTGATGGAAAACATATCAGTTTAGTATACAAGGTGGAATACTTAGGAGTAACGTTGGACAGTAAGCTAACTTGGACTCCACACATCGAAGCAGTCAAACGGAGAGCTACAGCGGGTCTATTTACAATAAAATTACTAGTGGAGAAAACCTGGGGAATAAAACCCAAAATTGCCTACTGGATCTACACAACAGTGGTGAGGCCAATAACCTCCTACGGGGCATTGGTTTGGTGGCAGGCATTACAAAAGAAAACCATTGAAAAAGAGCTAGAGAAGATCCATCGAATGGTCTCCCTTGGCATCACAGATGCCATTAGGACTACGCCAACTGCTGCAATAGAGATAATGCTTAATCTCATTCCACACGACAAATTCATCTTCAGAGAAGCGTCACTTGCAAGCTCAGATTAAAATCCACATATGGGTTATCTAACCACACTCAAACGGGGCACGTATGCATTTTCGAAAAAAAATAGAGAGAATGTCCCCATCAAGTAAAAGGAAGTTGGATAGAATTCAACCAATATTGGACACAACAATAACATACAAGATCAGCATTCCGACGAGAGAAGCGTGGAAAACGGTGCAGGATTTCACATCTGGAAGTGAGATCATGATCTACACCGATGATTCCAAAACGGATTAGGGAAGCAGGGACGGAATCTTTTTTCCAGATCACCCGCAACTCAACCGATGTTATAAACTGGAGAGTCACATCACAGTTTTCCAGTCGGAAATGTTTGCAATAAAAGCGGCTATAGAAGCGGCAACAAACAACCTTAATATAAGAATGCAAATACTATCGGACAGTAAGTCAGCACTGCAGGCGCTTGCCTCTAACGGCGTAGTTTCACAACTGGTGCAGGATTGTAGGCAGGCTCCCAAAGCCGAAACAACCCGAGTAGATGTAAAACTGACATGGGTCGCTGGACACATTGGTATAGAGGGAAACGAAAGAGCGGATGAACTAGCGAGAGCTGGATCGGCCGACCAAAATGCCACTTGAATAGACACAATTAAAGTGCCACTCGCAACGGTAAAAAGGGAACTAGACGAAATCCTCTGGAAAGAGACAGATACGGCTTGGAATGACAGGAACGACTGCAGGATAAGCCGAGCTCTTTGGCCTCACCCTAATCAAATGAGGACATAACAACTGCTAGGAAAAACCCGAAATGGCGTTAGAACATTGGTGGCAGTATTAACGGGCCATAATTTTCTAGTTCAACACGCCAAACGAGAGGAATCCAAACGGATGACACCTGCCGTGCTTTCGGCGAGGAGGAAGAAAGTACAGAACACTTCCTCCTAGATTGACTGAGTCTGGCCAACAAACGCCTTACTTATCTGAGATGTACTGGCGCAACAGAATTGGAACACTTGGCGACCACAGAGCTGGGAGAACTCCTTGGCTTCTGTAGGACGACAGGATGGACCATCTGTAAACAATAGTACTCCGCATGGGGAGCTAAGGGCCGATTTCTGGCCTATGCTATTTCCAGCAAGTGGACCCCAGTACAATTATAATATAATAATAGGTAGGCGAGTTTGATAACATTTCGTCTTTCTTAATTATTAAAGTAAAAATATCATCTAGCGTATAACGTAGATGTTCGGCTCTTCTTTGTTTGAAAGGTCAGATATCGATCCATTTTGAAAGGTCATCTGCTACAACAAGCCACTGTTGATCATCGTGTAAACCAGCAAAGTCCACAAGGATTCGTTGCCATGGTCGTTCCGGTAAAGTCCACGGAAACACTGGAAGTTCAGTTCATTGCGGCCTTTGTTCCTTGCATGGCCTTCATTTTTTACAATTATGTCAATGCCAGCATTTATGAGTGACTACCCGACATATAAACGGGTACTTATAGCAAATATTCCCGGATGTCCGATGTGTAGACGTACGTATTGAATTGTTCTGGGTTCATCGTAAATCGTTTATTTCATTTCAAACACATTGCACTGGTAAATCCGTAATTTTTTTTTTCTTCTCGACGCGAATGTTAAGTTAAGCGTAACACGACCAAACAACTCCGAGTTCTGATTGCAACTGATTTATTCTCTTAGACGCTTAATACGCGTACATATACATTTACATGACAGTAATTGTCTCGGTCCATTCACCGCGTCCTCCAATTTTTATATCCGAGCAGCGATGAACTGTCTTCGTCCACACTGTCAGACCATTGTTTTGTCGGCTTTCTCACTGGTCTCCGCCCTTCAGTTCGCTCAACGAATTCTTTTTTTGTCCATTGTTCGTCCATTTGAGTCATATGACAACCCCATTGCAGCTAACGCAGTCTTTCAATCGTTGAGACCTCCGGCTCACGTTTCCGCCATATTGTGAGGACTATGAGCTTCGTTTTGTCGGCGTTACTATTCACACCATTGTTTCTTATCCATATATGCAACAGTGAGACACAATGGTATGGATGGCACCAAACATTGTCCATTGTCCATTGTCATAAACAACGTGACAATGTCGTCAGCATACTCAAATGTCGTGCACCCCCTTTTCTTTTTAAATTTTCGGATATCTGATATCTGTATCTAAGATACCACCTTATAGTGTACCTTTGTTTATCGATTTTCTCATATTACACCTCCTTCTTCGGCTGTGAACTTCATTAAGTTAGTAGTTATGCCACTAATTTAGTTAAATACGGGCCGTTCTGTGCTTATTATTTCAACATTGAATTGTAAAAAATTATCATAATGTCCGCTGCCATTACCAGATTTCAGCTTTCGCAACACCAAAGAATAGAAGACCAACCGAAAAAAGTATTCCTTTACGTATTAAAATTGATGAGAGGTGTATCGAGTACCACAAAAAAAAACATGATTTATTCATTGGCCCCAAATCACTTATTATCATTCCAGCTCATCAGCTAAATAGCAGATAACATTTAACCTCTTTAAGCTGTGGCTCGGATCCTTCCACACGAACCAAAAAGCGATACTCTTCCGGTGCCTAATTCTACCTCTAAGGATACTTTACATAATACCGAGCCAACTGCAATTACTGCATAATATAGGAGAGTAAAACGTAGTATGGACTCATCCACTTGAATTGTGATGCTGAACGATACTAAATTCAGTACAGTCAGCCAGGTCCATTAGCTTAAATGGCTCGGCTATCCGTTTAAGTGGATGCTTCAAGTATCCTGAAGTAGCTTCGTGCCGAGCAGTTTTCATGCATTTTTATCCACTCCGTGACTTCGTGGATAAATGGAGTGACGTAATATGATAGCTTTCAAGAAAAGTGAAAGAAACGCATGAGAGACGTACATAATGCCCAATTTAACATTATGTCTAATTAATTTGGAAGACATGCATCAAAAGAAGTTCACATTGTCTCAGATGGTTTACTCTTATGGAATATTACAAGTTTGTTGAACTGCAGGGTGGCCGGAGGGCAAGGTATGAATTTTATTTTGTTTCCAAAATAGGTGGACACGTTTGCATTATTTTTGCATCATTTATTAAATAGATACTTTAAGGATATGTCTTCTGTTCAAGCACGAAAAGTGAGCTTTGTTTTTGAAACTGCTTGAGATTAGAAACGACTTCCACTGCTGAGGTAGTGTCAATCTGACGTCGCCAACAAATTAACAAAGTTTTTCTCAGAAAAGTATGTAAATGCACACTGTGACGCGTCTTAGTAGTTATCTAAACGTCAGTTTCACGGCGACCGCGGAACCAATCGGACACTGTAAGTTAATGTTTGCAACGATACGTGGTATTTGACGTATTTTTGTCGTCACCTCAGCAATAATGTGTTTTTTTTCTCAAAGGCTTTCATCAGTTATTTTTGTTCAAAACGAACGTGAATGATCCAGACTTAGAGCATTTTGTTTCGGATCATTTAGAAAATGAGAATAGTGATTTAAGTGATGTAAAGGATCAACATTTGGATGAAAATGTTTGTATACTGTCAGACTACGATACAGCCAACAGCCGTTTCAGCCAACGAAAAGCGGGTTTCAAAGTTCGATGAACAATCTAACGCAATTTAAGTAGTATAAAGACCCTCAAAGAATCAGCTCGAAGACGCCAGGCCATAACACCGTTCGACAAAAACACATGATTGCAACACTGAAGTGGATTTTTGGAATATTCATAGAAGAAATTCAGAAAATAACCGTCGAAAACACTAATAGATAGTTAGAACTTAGACTGAAGTACTGGTCAGAATTGAAAGATTTGGATATGACAGAACTACTAGCACTGATTGGATGTCTGATTATTGCTGCCATATTCAAAAGCAACAAAGAAGATATTTCTTCCTTAATTGCGACAAATAGGAATGGAAAAGAAATATTACTAATACTTTTTACCGCGTTGCGATTTGACAATTATAACACTTGAGGCGAGACCAAGAAAATGGATCCCGCTGCTGCTACAACAGAATTATATAATATTTTTATTTCAAACTCTCAAAAATGTTTTACTCCAGGCTCTAATATGTCGTTGCTATTCCGAACTTTAAATATATATGCCAATAAACCGGGAAAATATGGGTTAAAAATTATATGTTTGACTAACGCTTCGACAGATTATTTCTAAAATGGATCTATATATTGGGAAAAAGACACCGATGGGCCAAATCTGACAAATGTTGAGAAAACCATGCCATAGAAATGATGGTTTAGAAAATGGTTTTGATGCTTGAGAAAACTCTGATGAGATTAGTACCGAAGACGTCACCAATGGATCCCCCCCCCCCACCCCCGGTGGACCAAGGGAAAGTTCTCAACCTGACCGCTATATGTAAGATTGTGTAGGTGTTATAAGTGAGTTGTACACAGAGGAGTTGAAGGAGAGCTAAACTGATGGACTGATGTACTGTTGACTTGAAGGTGACTGACGTTGATGAGTTGATGCTCTATGTTGCTGAAGAGAGAACGAACCGAAGTAAGTGATATTGATTTCGAAAAACGTAGCCCTTTTCCCGAATTGGTGAACTGACACTTTTATCCTTTCAGAGAAAAACAATTCGTTTTCCGGGTAAAGTTCCAGTCTTTCCTATGGGTGTGCAAGCCAATTTCGTCTGTATAGGTATGTCACACTCATAAATCACACTTAAAAAAACTGCCATTTTAAAGATAGTTAGAAGCTCTAGAAATCTCGAAGCCTTACTTGAAACTAATTAAGAGAATTCATATACGTGAAAGGATGTCGCAAATCATGAACTTATTTTGATTATTATGGAAGGGTCGCAAATCAAACAGATGACAGTATCAGAAAGAAAGAAAGAAAGAAGGGCAAACTGGAATAGTCATTTGCAGAAGATGAATTCAAGGTACTGTGACTTTATTCAAGATGGGTCAACCAAAATCTGTGAATTTATGACGAGCAACTCAAAACAATCTGAAGCTTATTAAACAGTCCTAGAAAGTCAACTCTGGGATATAGAATCTAGGATTGAAAACAAGAAATGTGATTTCTGTAATACTCATCATACAGCACGTGCTTTAATATTCATCCTTGTACCTTTTATCAAATATGAAGTATTCAACCCATTCATCAAATAAAACCACATGATAAATAATACTCAGTATACTTTGCACAAAAGTTACAAAACCACAAGCCGTCGCATAATAAATACAATATGACAAAGTCACAGATTGTATTTAACTGACATGACAAAAAGGGAGAACTCCTTAAGCCGATTTGGGTGGAATTGCTGAACTATACGCTTAAAACTTGACAAAAGATATCCTTTATGATTTGCTATAGTACAATGTCTCAATGAACATACCAATTCAAAACCCTTGTAACCCGGCGACTTTCATCGTCCTTTTCTTGTTCCTTGAGTGCCTCGAGGCATTTAAAGGTATCTGGAGAAGTTTCGTCGACTGAATAAAGACACATAATCGATAACGGTACTCGAACTTTTGCATTGAAATCGGCATTGGAACTTCATTGTAGTGGCATTAAGAAAGTTTACTTTAAAGATATAAAGATATTGCCGAGAGAAAGTTTAGAAAGTTCTTAAAGTCATGAGAACCATTTCGCAAGTAAGATCTTAAGATTATTATGTGATGAAAGTAACAATTGCTTTAATGTGAAGGTGTCCAATTATTACAATTGTTAGAAGTTGCTTGAGTACACACCACTTGGATGAATGTCTTCCAGGACATAGTCAATTATGCGAATAAAGGCGGCTTTGCACTGAATTGTTACTACGAGCGAGAAAGTATCTTGTTTTACAATTTGTGGAATAAGACTTGTAGTAGGGGGAGAGAAATCTCTATCAACTGTAATTTGAATACCCAGGACTACATTTTTTTTTTCATGAAAAAATGTTTCAAGTTTGATTGATTTCCTATAACAAGTGGGGTGTGCTGGCTACGAATCTGTGCTTAGTTTTTTTCCAGCACGTCTGGTTTCTGAAATTTCTCACAGAAACTACCAAAAACACTGTGACAATGTTTATTGAAGCTATACATAATAGAAAATTACACTGCAAAAGTGAGATGTTCGTTAAAAAAGTGCAGTATAATCTACGTTAGACGAACATTTTTACTGACAATTGCGTTTTGTAGTTTTCTTTTTGTGGATTTTTGTGAGCGAGTCCCTCTTCAAGGTCCAGGAGTAATCAGCCATCATTATAATATCCCATCTTCCTTCGTAACATCTCTTTATCTCTTTCATGTCTTAATGGAACCATTGTGCAACAAGACATCCTTCAGACTTCTCTTAGAGGAATCAGTATCATGACTATTTTAGGAATATAATTACATTACACCAGTGATCCCTCTATAAAGAAATATTCTGTGAACTTTTTTTCACGATGCGAAATGTGGTTCCTGGAGCCAACTGATTTTTGTCTTTCAGTTGTGATCCTAAGATTTAAGCAGGATCACAAGTCTTAAGACTTGGGGCTATTCTCCAAAAGGCCCATGTTTCTCGCTATGTCATTTAGTTCAGCTTGGATAGACTATTGAGCTTGTTCTATACCAGGATTGAAACCGTCTTCATCGGTTTTTTCATTTCAACTTTCATCCGATGATTGCAATTGGATGGTGTGAAGAAATGGTGGAAGAATACGAATTCTTGGTCCATGAACTACATGTCGTATGACAGACGGTAAATCAGGATAATGGATAGTATGTTTATTGTTCGAATTGAAACACTTGATATTGTAGGATCCAAACTAACAGTTGTCTCCATGTTTTTTGGTTCCCTCCACACCATAGGAAAGCCGAAGGGTACAGAGCTACGTGTATCTTTTGTCCATTTTCTCAGTAGTTTGCCACACTGAAAGCACACATTTTGTGGAGCACATGGTATATCCTGATCACCAAGCTTTGCAACGAAATAAGCTTGATAAGCTTTCTCGGTAAATTTTTTTATGTTTCAACAATGCTTTGCTATCGTTAGGACTGTTTTTACATTTTCTTCATGACGTTATGACGCACTTAAGACTCAGAAAACAAAACACGACTGGATCCTGCAGAAAACTGATTTTGACTTTGACAGATGCGAAAATGAAAAAGTGTGGCCATTAAATCCATCACTGTATCAAGTTTTTCAAAGAAATATTTTCAATGGAATTTAGGAAATATCAATAAGATACTTCTTCACTCTAGTACAAAATATTTCACAAGGGTTGTTTTCAATTTCACTTCTTTTTCATTGTTTTAAAATTTATCCAAAATTTATTAGACAGACCTTATCTTAAGGGATGTAAAAGCGATTTTGTGGATGGTATCCTTCTAACTATCAGTCAGTCCCGAAATCCACAAGATCTAGAGAAGTAGTTCTATTCTCACGACATTAATCAGAGGGGCATAGCTGTCCCTCTCTCAAACCTCTACCCTGCGGCAGCAAGAAATAGTAATGGAAATAGTAATGTATATTACTATTTTCATTAGTAATATGGGTGCAATGATGAGAAAGCAGAATAACAGTGTGGTCAGTAAGTACAACTTAGTACTCTAATTCATAGGAATATGAACGGTACTAAAAAAGAGTTTGCGTGGAACTAGAAGTGTAGTTGTCTCCCCATTAAAATCAATAAATCTAAATGTAGAAAAACTACTTCGCCATATTTAACAGTTTGCAAGACAGAGGCTTCGTTTGTACTACTTTCAGCCAGACGAAGAATCTAACAAAAATGCATTTGAAACATGCCAAAACCTAACTTTCAGGAGGATCTTCCGGATATCCTCCTTATGTCCCAAACGTAAGATAGGCACAAAAACTGCAACAACAAACAATTTTTATATACTATGAGGTAGAGTTTTGAGTTCTTCGACAAAATAAGCAAGATAACATAATACCATAGATATCCTCAGTTTCTAGACGAATCAAACCAGGCAAACCCTCAATTTTTCCTAGAAGCAATAGACTTGAGAGATCGTGAATCTCACTTTAGTGCTTATTCTAAACATTATTAGTCCCAGAGGCTACAAGTGAGGCAATAGTGGTAAAAAACGTACAAGTAACAACCCTCCCCCCTCTAGTGAGCAAGGGTTATCTAAAACCATAAACCGGAGTTGGTAAAAAACCAAGAATGCAATGTGGCGGAATCAAGAAGCCGAGAAGGCGTCAAGAAGTCCTTTATCATCTATACCACTTTTGCTATAGAAAAACTTAAAAAACACATGCATTTTCCTTCCAAAATCCAAAAAAACTACACAATATGACTTGACAAAATTCACATCACCAGAAAAGTCAAACAGCAACGGGCTGTACCAGTTTTAAGTGAAGACAGAAATCGACAGCATTCAATAAAAGCATATGCAAAGCAAAGTAACTTTGCATAAGCATCATCGAGTAGTAAGCTTGAAACCAATCCCCGCGGCTGGTCGGCGCCATACAAAGGACCACTGGAAAATCTCGAAAGCCATTATGGGATGACAGAATCAGACAACCTACGGAACGTATGGCCTTCGGAGACTCGTTGTTGAGGACGCTTAATAAATCGTTGAATTTTCAGGGAAATTCACATGGGTAATACAGACAGGGCGTTAAAATCTATTGAAAGTACCTGCTTCAAAAGAAGGTGACAGTAGTATGCCTTCATAGTTAGACCAATATGACTTCTAATCATGTCAAGATAGAGGTAAGTAAATCCAACAATTGACGAGTCATTTGTAAGAACTGCTTCCAGTTTGGACACTTTGCGAACTACAGTCAGACTCACGTTCACTGGTTGAGATATAATGGTCCTCACATGTCTTGATGACATATGCCATATTAACATAAGATGGTCTTCATGCAAACCTAGATTTCATCTAAAGAAATGTCGAAAGAAAATTAAAAAAAAAAAATCCAAAATGCCTCAATCGCCGTGGAGAGTTTCCCCACCCGCTACAAAGGCTGCTACAGAAGAACTCTTAACGCTGAGTAAACATATGCATAAAAATCTGTTCAGAAAAACGACCTACACAAACAGCAGCAAACACTTTCTTCGCACCTCAAACAAACTGACAAACATATTCACATAGTTTTTACCACCATTTAATCGCAATTGCGGCTAAGGATGTAGGACATGATAATCCACGGTGTATTTTCGGAACAGGCCACCAATTGACCATCTGAATCCTATCGGATTATTCATGTGGAAAGGAAACTCCAGCGTAAATGCATTGGAGAGTTCAAACTTGAACTTTGTTAATTTAGGGATTATTCTCATCAAGGAGAATTTCCTAAAGTCTTAACACACGACATCAACTTTCCAACAAGATTCAATACAGAAACGATAGATTAAAATGTAGGGGAGAAAGAACGGCCTTTATCGTAAGGAGAAATTCTATCTGTCGTCTGACTCATACATCATAAAAGAATTGACAACTGTCAAAGTCAACGATTTCTTTTGGGCTTGTTAGTGATTCTGAGTAAAAGCTCATTAGTGTATGAAACGTCACACTCCATCTGGTTTCGAGGGTCATTAATTGTCATTGCAGACTTAAATGCATTTTATAGACATTCTAGCGCTGTAAGGAGCAATCGAGCTGAGTGTTGGCTCAAAAGATTTATCATTATCACAAAAACGAGTCTGTACCTAAAAACTAAAGAAACGTATTTTTGGTCGGAACTGCGGAATCATTGGACACCGCCGAAACGTGTCTGTTAACAATACAACAAAATAGACTGGAAACAACGTCATTTTGCTCGATGAACAGAGACACAATCAATCTTGACTTTAAACCCTCTCTTGAACTTCACTCCAATATAAGAATAAATATTTTTAACGAGTTCAAATATAACCCGGGAATTTTCGAATAAACGCGCGAAAAATCGGAAAAAACGGCTGCACAGGATATCAAGCTGTTCTGAGAAGAAACGTGGAGAGCAGTTGGAACCGCGTAACCTTTTTTACTCTTTAGTGAGAGAGCGAGCCATGAGCGAGAAGGATGTTCCAGTGTCTGTTGGGCATCGCATTTTTATATGTTTTTTGGTGAAATACAATTTAAAATTAACGGAAATTATCGAAATTAACTGGAGCAATTCGGGGATGTATGCTTCTCTTTGACCCAAGAGTATGAATGGTGTTCCACTTTCCAAAAATGTTGAAAGTGTTTGCGAACTTGTCACAAGCGAGGCGCTCTAGGCCCAGTGTCATCAATGTAAAAACTCATTTTAGGAAACCAATGCAGTAATGTTCGCAATATGGCTGAAGAATTCGGCAACGGTGTAGGTTCTACTGAGGTAATAATTCATGAAAAATAAGGTTACCGTAAAATCTCAGGCAGATAGTTGCCAAAAATTCTTAATTTGGCGCAAATATTCACACACTGGCAAGTTTATGCGCATCTCGTTCAGCGATTTGAAGAAGAAGGGAAG
Organism: Stratiomys singularior; assembly: GCA_954870665.1. Taxonomy (NCBI): domain Eukaryota; kingdom Metazoa; phylum Arthropoda; class Insecta; order Diptera; family Stratiomyidae; genus Stratiomys; species Stratiomys singularior. The sequence continues at coordinate 25,688,298 of OX940878.1, read as the reverse complement.
AATTTGTTTCACGGAAAATCGCGGAAAATCACGGTTATCACAATATCCTGACAGACGATATGATGATAAAATAAAATACAGAATTTAACTTCGAAATGAATCAACTGGTACACAGACATCGCTGGTGGTACCATCGATACTTCACAAGTTCTTCATAGTCAAGTGTGCTTCGTATTCTGATTTTCCAATCTGGAGAAGAATTGAATCAAGTTCTTTAGCTAAATGAGATAGACTGCTGAAACCTTGAGCAACATCCTGAGTGTTAAAACACTTTACCATAGATATTTAGGCTTAGACTTTTTATGGCTACAGATGCACAATCAAATTCATGTAGATGAATGCATGTATACAAATGTATACGTTTCATATGTGTGATCAGACCAGTGTTATGCAAAGGGTTTGAAACATGGGCTCCAACCCAAGTATCCGCAAACACATTGAACGCCTTTGAGCGACGGGTCCTAAGGCGGATAATTGGAGCGAAGCCAGAGGAACAACGAAAGCAAACTCGAGGCAACCATGAGCTGTATGACATTTTTTTGACGATCCCTAGGTTTCAACAATTGGAAGACTGCAGAAGCTACAGTGCGCTGACCATACGATCCAATGGGTGAACAACAGATACCCAAAAAGGTATTGATTGGGAAAACTCAAGAGCCGCAACCAGTGGGTAAATCGAGAAAACGCTGATCTGACTCTGTGGCCGATGACGGTTCATCGCTGCTTGGGTTTCAAAATTGGAGGACGAGATCAACGTGGACGTGGTCAGAGGCGTTTGATGCAGGAAGCCAAGGCCCGAGAGGGGTCGTGGTGCTTTAAGGGAGGAGAAGGAGAAAGGAGACTCCTCAAATTTACATCAAACACAATTTGAACACGGAATGGGTGAGGCAAATGATTCCAGGATGAAATCAAGACATGGTACTTATATTATTTATGCTATTACGAGACGAGTGTCTTGTATGTTTTGGGTCCAAGAATAACCATCATACTTAACACTCCCCAAAGTTTACGAAATTATAATAAATCAAAAAAATTTCAACTTTAATTTTTCCTGTATATTGAATAATAAATCTGTTTTGAATGAAAAGGAAAAAGGAAAAAATCCACTTATGCTGCATTAACGCTAATATTGTTTTATAAGCATCCTAGATAAAATCTTTGCCATTAGAAACGAGCATCCAACCCCGGAGAAAGTCATTGACTTCTAACGTCTAAAAATAATGGATTTCTCCGGAAATCAACAAAAATTAGATCAAATTATTTTATTTCTTCTTTGATGTTTCCCATTCGTGAATTGCTCGAGTTCCGAATTTAATGAAGCCACTCCTTAAAATTGTGCCACCAATATACAATATCAATAAATTTCTCTCAGAACCAACTCAAAGCCCTCGCCTAACTTTTGACGGTCCTGACAACGTTTCCAAAAACTTTCCATTCCAAGCACTTGACTCAATCAATTAACTCACTCTTCTGTCTTTCGTGTTTCGCATTCCTTGGCTGATCCCTTCGTATATTCCTAAATTCAATTCAATTCGTTGTTGAGAGATAAAAGTTTAGTACTTAATCGTTTAAGATTACTCTTATCGGGAAAGGAAAATTTAAAGTTCAGAAATGGTCTCATGCTCCGTTTACAACGTTGTTTGTTGACGTTATCTTTGCACACGTAACACGGACGGAGTGGCTTTAGCACCCGCACAAGGACATTTTTTAAAAGGCAAATAGGCACTTGACTTAAATCCACGTCGATTTCACTAAACAAAAATGACACAGAAAACTTTTATGTGGCTGCAGGTAGACGGCAAACACCAAAAATCGAATAAGGAATTGAAAAGCCTATCCTGGATGATTGGCAAAGTATTTGCCGTTATTTAAAACTTTTATCCTCTCGACATAAATTGAAGCAAATTACACTTGAAGTTGGTTGGGAAAGTTATTTGCTTCGTTAAGATTTATGATTTTTGGAAACAAGGCAAAACTACCACTGAAGAGGATCAAGATTGCCATGGCGAAAACTTCGGAGCGAATTCAGCAACCTGAAAACTGGAGCAAAGGACATATTTCTTGAAATTATATTTCAGACACTTGAAGTGATGCCGAATCGTTGTATATTACTTTATGCACACAAATACCTCAAACGTTAAATATGAACAAAGAAATCCTGACACGTACAATAAATTCGTCTTTATCGTTTCGCAAAAAGGAAAATTTAGTCCATAAACAATAATCTCAAAATGGGCTCTCGCAAAATCAAATCAAATGTAGTGGAAATTTATTTTCTTTTGTTCAAAACGAAACAATACTTTCTGCTAAAAACAAACTCACGAAACAGCCACCGAAAGAGAATTCCTTTTATTTTATTTCGTTTTCCAAGAAAACTCTTGCGTTCTTCTACTATTTGTACGTACTCTAGTTGGCGATGTATTTTCACACGAAAGGATACTCGGTAGTGGAGATAACATGAAAGAAAAAGTTCACGTTTCAGATTTATGGGAACAAATTGGTCTTAGGGTATTCGATAATCATGTTAAAGTGTTCCGTAAAAGGGTACGCCAAAGAAAAACAAGAACGTTTTCGAGTCCTTTACTTAAATATATTTTTACCGAGATTTATCTAAGGATTAGTGAGCGATTTATCAGTCAATTATTGGATAATTGTTTTTTCATTACCTGACCATATGCTGTACCAAAACCTACAAAATTCTTAAAATTTTATCAGAGTAAAATTGATCTGAAATGTCCAATGTCCTGGGAATCCATGTTTGTTGAGATGAGCCCAAATTCATTTTCTGCTTATTGTTTAACTGGCCAAAGTCGAAATCATGTGTAAATCTTCATTTTCCTCTGTCTTCAAACTTGATGTCTACCTCCATGTTGGGTAGCAGGGCAAAGTTCGTCGACCACGTTACCAAGCTGACAGGTAATATCCAATTCAGGCGGCTTAAGTGTTTCGTCCTGTTCCACACTAACAATTTTTATCGACAGCTGCAGATTTTCAACCATTCTTCATGGCATCTTCATCTGATCCGTATTAGTATCTTGTTATGTATTTTCAAAAAAAAAATAATAAATTAATAAATATATAATTAATAATGATGAATTAGATAAATTAAATATTGTCCCCACGTTGGGCGCCATGTTATGTTTTTTTTTCAAAAACATAATGAAATAATAAATATATAATTAAGAATGAATAAATAATAATCGGGCAACCGATCTGTCGCACCTGTAGCGAAAGAAAGGAACAAGTTTACAAAAACGGGGTATTTCAAAATACAAAGGCCGCATAATGGCGCCCGAAGAAAGTTACTTTAAACCGACTAGATCACCGCATGGGCGTGGGTTTAGGACATTATTTAAGCCCTGATCCTTCCATGTTACATACACACACACAGAGAAAAGCTTACTCCTTCATATTAGATTAAAATAAAAGGATCAAAAATCAAAAGATGTGAATTGTGAATTGTGCACCTGTTAATTGTGCTGCGATGATTCTGACCACCTGTCAATTGTGCTGAGCTGATCCTGGACACCTATGAATTGTGCTGCGTTGACTCTGAACACCTCTGAATTGTGCTGCGCTGATTCTGACCTCCTGTCAATTGTGCTGCGCTTATCCTAATCGTGCTTCCTGTAGCACGAACCTCCACTTCAGCTGGCTTCGGGACTTCACTTGTTCTGCTGCGCAACCTCTAATCGTGCTTCCTGTAGCACGAATCTGCATTTTAATTGGTTTCAGGATTCACCTGTTCTGCTGCGCTACCTTGGATCGAGCTCCCTCTATTGTTTGATAGTCCTATTGGTTGATTCTTAAATTGGTTGATACTTCTATTTAAACTCCGATTAATACTTTATTTATACTTCTTGATACTTCTATTTATACTTCCTCTATTGATAATGTGTCTATTGGTTAATTGTCTCGATACTTCTTTTGGTACTTGAATTGATTCCGCTATTGATTATCTCATACCTCACCATTTCTATTCTATTTATACTAATACCTACACAACAACCTAGTGAATCATATCCATAGAAAACTTATCGCAAATTACTTCCAAGAATTTTTTTTTTGTTATTTTTTTGCGACTGAGAATATTTTTTTTTTGGTTTTTTTATTGTTTTGAGACTTTTTTTGACATTTAATTTTACGGAGACCTTTTTTTTGTTTGTTATCAATATTTTTTAACTTAATACCTAAATCTAACTATAAATGTTTCTATTTTAATTTTATTCTTACTTCTTTTTCATCTCGTATGATTTTCTTTTAACTTAAAAATATTGGAACATATAAAAAAGCTAACCAAAACAATTAATTGTTACATTCAAAATTTATTGTTATTTTATTTATTTTTTCATTTATTTAATGTCGTGTGTTTAATGTCATGTATGTAATTTATTTATTTATTATTTAAATGTTTGTTTAATGTCGCCTACACCTCGGAATACGTAACAATCTGGAATCTCATCCACCAAAACAGCAAAATCAAAGTTAGCAGATATTGGACGGATAGAATAAAAATATATTATCCCAGGACTTGTACAGCATGTAGGTGTCAATAAACAACCAATCCCATTCAACAACATATTCCACCTTTGACTGAATGTGACAGTTTCAAAAGTAGCAAACAAAGAAGTATCTGTTGATGCTAGTCCTGGTGTCGATTTGCGGAATCCTACTCTTGATTCACAAGGTCACTTTTTATTGACAGCAGGAGCCCAGAAGGTTGATATTGTTGGGACCTGCTTAGAGCCAAAACATCAGCCGTTGTCAATTGATGGCCAAAGAAAATCCTGGACAAGCAGTTTAAACGGCTCAGGAAAGACTGTTGTCCTATCCTTTACCTCGACATTCAAGCCAGGGATCATTAAATACCAGATGATGATCCCAAGGATTACCTTATCATAAGTGAAGAATTGGCTCACATGTTCGGAAAATTGCTTACTGTCAAGAGGTAATTTGATATACATGGAATACAGAACATTGTACTCCGTAATATTCCTGAGATTGCAATTCGACACTACAGTGAACAATCTTCAAGAAAATCGTTGAATTATGGAGTCACCCACAGGTTCTGAGCACTGGAGAAGCATGGTGAAGATTCATAAAGTATCGCAGAAAGTAGTAGAACCCTTTCAAGATATTACGAAGCAACTGATTTCTTAAATTGCCCTCAAAATGTGGAGAAAAAAATTACTTTATTCTTTACATGGACAACGCATCCAAATTAAGTTATACAGAAAAAGGACAGCCGAAGTCAAGAATGATCGATTGCGTGCAAAGGTTTGGAAGGACTACCGATTTCATGGCAACATTTTAAGTAAGAATGAATCAAAATATTGTACAGTGGAGAGGAAAGCAGAAGCCAGAGACGTTAAAGCATAATACGCTTATTAGCACGAAAGGCAGTTTTAACGATTTCCTTGCCTGTCAAGGACTTTCACTCCTTGTTTTTCTGCACGATCATCACTGACCAACTTGGAGCCACATATTAGTTCCATCGGACTCATTTCGCTCCTGCGTGTCCATACAAGCAACACATTGGGCTGCGCTTTAACCTTTCATTATGTTATTTTTGCATTAAGGGTCTCTCATAGGATTACATGACAAATGACTGCCATGGCTAGCCTTATAATAACTCATTCGATGGGTCCAATTTTGCAGTACATTACGATTCTTTGGGCCACTAGTTCGTCAATGGCAACTTCGATTTCATGCTTTCTAGTCTCGGAATCGTGAGCATGACACTTGTTCTTGACGACTCCCTACAAAAAAGTCCAACAATGTCAAATTGCATCTTTTAGGTGGCCAATTGACATCAGTGTTTTGTCTGAACATGCAAAAACTATTGATTATTACATTGGCTGTGTGGCACGTTGAATCGTCCTGCTGATACCAAATATCGTCGATGCCATTCTCTTTAATTTTAAGAAACAAAAAGTGGCCATACAATTTACAACGTTTTCTTGCTCATTGTCGAAAAAAAATGGCCAAATAATGCCGCCCAACTAAATCCACACCATAAAGCCACTCGCTATGGTTGCGTTGGTTTCCCCACTAAGACGTATGGATTTTCGGAGCCCCAGTTACGACTATTCCCCTCATCCTTCGAATTGAGAATGGGCTTCATTTGAAAAGATGATTTTTCGGTGAAAATGCTCGTTTTTGATTAAACAGTCTTTAGCCCATTGATTAAACGGAAAACGCATCGGATGGTCACTTCTTCAATTCTTCAATTCAACAAAGATTCAATTCTTATATTAATTGAATTTTGTAGGCACTCATACCGAGATGTTTATGTTAAATTCTTCACAGTGATGTGCGTGAAATATTCAATTTATGAGAGAGATGTCAAGTTGATAGTTGTTTAGACACACTCTGAGCAACTGCAACGATGTATCGGTTTAGCTGCAACGATCCAGTTTCACGAACTCACTCTACGAATTGGTCCACAAACTGCATTTTCAGCACATCTTTTTTGTCAACTTTTTTATCTTCGTAAATCTCTTACAGTTTGAGCAGAAGACTCACCACTTTTTCTGATTAAAAAGTATGTTTTTAATATTTCCCGACTTTGTTCACGCATAATGCGACCCGTTTCATAAATATCAAACATAAAACTAACTCCCTGTCAAATCAGACATTTCGACCTTAAAAATAGCCTATCGTGCTAATTCTGAACATTAGATGGCGCAAGCTATGCATGGGGAAATTAATATAGAGCTTAAGAAAAACACTTATTGCAAGACACATCGACAACAAAGTATATGTACATGACAACAACAAATTACTAAGAACAAATATTGGACTAATCCAACTCGCAATATAACATACCTGAAATGAAATACGAAGCCACAAAGAGAAAACTAAATACTACCCTTACATAGTAATTAGAAGAAAAAAAATTTAAAATGTACAGAAAAGCCACTGCTATTGGTACATTAGTTCAAACTGATCCACAACCTAAAAAAACGTTTACCCAAAAGTCTAAGATGTATCTAAACATGGTTCACTCACTGTTTATATCCTTGAACCATAAATTCAGCTGTTAAATAAAACACATGTATTAGCGACATCTTTTCCGAAGATTCAAGGATCGAATTTTGACAACAGAATTTCCTCTTTTTTTTCCTCTTATCTATGCACGTCAGCTTAACGTTTTGAAAGGTAATTTCTTGTCAAAAATTTAAGTCGTACGGCCAAAAACCAAACAAGTTGTAATTATGTGGGGCTCATATTTTCAGGGGCAGCTTCGATTCAAAGGAGTTTCTGATGACTATGGAATCTAAAAAATTATGGTTTCGCAAACAACTAATAGGGCTGATTTTGATTTGAACACACTGCTACAGGAAACATACCCACTTTGTATATGCCCTACATGAAGGACACTTAACCAAAAATGGAAAACTTTTTGACCCAAAATGACCAACCTTAACAAAGATCTAATTTGTCAGCAACGACCTGTCTACCCAGTACACTAAAAGCATTCATCTGCAACCCTATTTGCGAAGGTCGTAAACCATTCTCTATTTCTTTCAACTTAAATTTCACTCATTGCCACAAAGCACTTTTCAACCCACATCAACCCACTTCATCCACCCTTAGGTGATAAATGAATTCTCCCCGTAAAATGTATGCCTCCTTTATTATAGTAAATAAATAATCAAGACACGGATAAAATGTCCTCACTAAATCCTTTTTATGCTGTGTCTGCGTTTTCGTAGTCTTTTTTTTTGGGAGGGAGGGGCTACACCGGAGGCATCTTAATTATTAACTACAATAAATTAATTTCCGTAGCTCACAGTTGTTCCCGATCTCTTTTAGGGGCTCGTTCGTTTGTTTTCCAGGAACAGCAAAAAAAAGGCAGGGAGATTTCAATTTTATGATAACATTTGACCTAATAAGGATGTCTGTTTCTTGGCCGTACCGCGCTGTAATGTGATAATTATCCTGCGATTATATAGTACATAAATATGAATGTATGTTGAAGCTAATGGCCCGGCTGGAATTTTAACAGAGAGCAAAAATAAGATAGCTTGAGTTATGAGTAATACCACAAACATTTCCTTAAAAATTATTGCGGTCCTTTGTATCGTATTAATAATGCTGGCCGAGGATGTTATTAATTAAGTAAATTATCTTGTGTTGGTGTACGTTGAATTAAGTAACATCGAATAATCCTTACGTTGTTACTTCATTTTAGCGGCCGCTGAGTTTCTTTTCTGGAAAGGATCGGAAGTAACTAAACTTATTTAAAAACTTATTCTCAATTTCATCTCAAAATGTCAATTAAAACACTTTTACGTATTTTCAATTATGTTTAAACCCAAGGTTCCACAGTTCGCTCAACATACCTTTATTCAGCTTTTCTTTCATATCATGTACACGGTTTTTCATTTTGCTTCACTGCGCTGGGAGTTTTTATGATTATGGGTCCTTTCTTCCCTTTCGGCAAACGTCTTATTAGAAGTCGGTCCCAAGTAATCTCGCCGACGAACAACCCCAAGCTTATTACCAAACCAATGAACAGTATAAAGAATGCTAATTGCAAATGACTCAAAGTCAAAATGATTTGTGAATCCTTCAGCAGTTTGCGATGTTTCAAGTTGCCATGCAAGCGGAACATTTGAATTGAATCTCGGGTCCATTTCGTGATGAGTCCTGCAGCTGCTATCAACCCCAAATAACGATTTATTGTCGCATAAAGATCTGATGATTTATTTACCAGAAACGCAATGTTATAAGTTCTGTAAAACGAGAAAAAAAGGGATAAAAGTGAAAATAAATTCAAATCGGATAGCCAAAATATTCAGAATAGAGCGCAAACGAGAATTCCCTTATCCTTTTACGAATAAATTCGTAAACTGGAAAGTGAAATTCCCAAGAGGCTTTTCAACTCGTGTTGAGTATTTTTACTTGGGACAATCTGGAATTACGTGGATAAGTGTTTTCCCATCCGATCTGTAAGGTATTTTAAATTTAATTCGATCGAAATCTCCGAGACGCAGGAGAGCTGAAAATTTCTCGCCGGACCCGATTTGTGCAAGAAGGGTATCGTCCGGTACTCCAGTTACTCTGATTTTCGTGCGAAGGTTTCCTGAAAAATTAAACAAGAATGAAAAAAAGCAAAACGTATTAGATGAGTTTTGGGGCTCATGGTAATTTTATTATAATGCAACGAAAGGATGAATGTTGGGATAAGGTTTCGGGTCTACATGATAGGATTACAATCGAAAAATACTATAAAAAGAAAATGGTCTCATAAGAAAGTCGGGAGAAATCGGATAGAATTTATCTTACATGCCCATAGTGTTTAAAATTTGGGATGTTAATTATTTGCTTAACCGATGAAAAAAGGATTTTATCTGATACAACTGAAGACTTGATCAATTCCTATCCTTCCATCAAAAGTTGCTAAAAGTCGTTTAAAGTGAGAAGAAATTGAATGAATTAATTTAACTTGGTAGGATAAATCAAAATATTAGTTTCAAAACAGCTGAGAAATAGTTAAAGTTTTGGTTAATAATAGAAATAAAACGTTTCATGAGGCCAATTCTGAAAAGGAGTTTTCCAGTCCAGAAACGAATGGAATTTATTCCAATTCATATTTTACGTTTTGATTCTTTCTGGTTAGTTATTGTTTTTGCATTTATGTGAAGTTACAGGGTCAAATATAACAAGCCTTCAGCCAAAAACTGTGGTATGCTCAACTAACTTGTGCAGACAGATATAGGGTCATGACATACCACGGCATACACGTATGCCGAGGGTCATGACATGCGAACTATTTACCCCAGTTCAACCCCTTTATCTTCGAACGAGTTGGCATGACCAAAACAAACCTGACCAAATTCTCTCTCTCAGTTCACTGAACACCATTTGAGATAAAGTGTTGAACCCATAACGGCCACCGAACCAAGTGTCCATTCAAATCCTGCAAATTGTTCAGATACATCTGAGTGGCGATCGGTGATCGCGGTGAAGCACATTCCTACCAAATAGGGGCCGGAATTTTCAGCTACTAGTAATAACGCCAGACGCTTCCCTACGGCGGCGGAGTAATTTGTACCTATCTTAAAAAGGACAAAGTCATAAAAGCCAACTACCATGCAGTTGTTCTTTGTGATCTGTCATAATGAATATCACATCCTTCTATAATATGCAGCGATCCAGAATACTATTCAGGATGCGTTAGCATGTTGGAAAAGGGGGGAGCAACAATTAATCCGGGTGCAGGAATCAAAATCCGACCGGTTGCCGTGAAGACGGTGACGTGTTACTAGTTCTCAGCCAAGGAAATTTGTAAAAGAGCCGTCATGAGTTCGAAGTTTATCCGACCTGCGGTTGGCATAAATGAGCTATTAGTAGGCCTTTAGGTCTGATAGTTTCCAGTTTTTGAAAGTGACTTGGTTCGCATCTCTCGGATAAAATAAGCGCGCTCTCTCCAGAAAACGTAAAGGGGAAAATGATGAAGTCAAATTACAATTGAAACTGCGTTTTTCATTACGCACGGATGGTTCTTCTTATGAAGAGCGGCATCATGGATCGGTTGGTGGCGCAGACGGAAGGGGGATCTCTTTGACGGCAATACTCTTCTTTCCCATCCACCCGTGCTGAAAGAAATATTTCTCTTAACCAGAAAGCGCCGCTAAACGATGATTAATGAGGGCTAGCCCGAAGTAACGTGACAAACAGTTCCAGGCTAGGTTCTCGGTGTGACGGGGGAGGTGTTTAGTCGGTAGTCTGGTTGCCACTGGGAGTCCGACACTCAGAGCGTAAATAGCCTTCACCTCCCCACCATAAAAAAGATCTTATAGTTTGTTTTGGTTCGAAAAATTCACACAAAAATGAAGTTTCCCATCATCTTTCATCACCAAAAGGATGGGCTATGAGACACATCCCAAGTCCCCATTTACCATGTCGATCTCTTTTAATATCAGAGCTTTCAATTGGGCATAATTGTGAAGACAATTCTGTCCTTTGTTACAATGCCTCGTCGATGCCACCAGCGAAGTTCAGCACTGCAATATCGTGTGGCTCCTTGAGGAGGTCCATAAGGATCTTGAACAGCCTTCAACAACCGTAGACACCTAGGGTAAGTGCAAGAGAAGCTGCGAGAATAATTCTTATATCTTATTCATTTGACCGACTCCTTTACTATCAAAGGTACAAAGCCGCCTCTTGTATCAGTATGCAACAATGGTTTAGAGGCTCTGAATTCTGAAACACCATCTAAAATCTCCCATAAATGTCACTGTACATATATGCACAGTAATTCGCAGTTCCACCGTGACTTCGTTTGGGACCCATATATTTTATCCACTCGTAGAAAGATGAACGAGCCAATTCACGGAAGTTCCAGAAATATACCTTGCGACAACTGGTTTTCCTCAACTGCAATTTTCGATACAATGTTGGAAAAGAACCTCACAATGGTTGAAACACTGAAAACAAACCTAAAATACCAATTTCTTTCAAGAATTCTGGCGAGCCAGAAACTTCAAAATTTACTTTTGACCGGACCAAAACCTTAGTATCCTACACGCCAAAGAAAAATAAAGTGGTTCCTGTGTTATTAACCATATATAGGTTGCATGAAATAAATGAGAGTACAAAATACTAGAGTTTTAAACCATGACCATGTTTTATACAATAACAAAAGGGGGCACTGACCCATTTGACTAGATGTGCCACGAATACATGACACATAGATACATGGCATGAAAAACTAAACCAGTGCGAGTTTTGATGGGAATGCTGAGCCAATTGGGGATGAGCGTCCCCAATGTACTGAGAATCTAGTTCTGAACAGAAGAGATTTTTTGAAAAGTTGGGTCAAAGACCTTACAATTCCACATAACCGGATGAGGAAAGAATTAAAAAATCTACCACACAGAATTATACAGGAGGTATTGGTTGAAGGACGAATAAGACGTGACGTAGGTGGAACAGGCCGAAAATACAGTGTTAAATACTCCAAGTGCCAGGCTACTGTGTGCCAAGACAAAGCTGTTATCTGCCAGGTATGTGGTGACCAAGAATCAATAATGAAACATGATTAATGCTAAATTTGATATTCCTTTCCAATTATTGTACTTTATCGTTCCAGATAAAGATCTTTTGTACCAATTCGAACGAAATTCTTTATCATTATAACGATCGGGTCAGCAAAAATCGTTTTTTGAAGTTTTTGCTATTTGCGCACTTTGATTTCTTCAAATAAATACATTTCTTTGAAAATTTGCCAAAACCACTGTCATACCCTTGAACATAGAATCTCCCCTTTAAGTTTCGACGGGCAGTTCGCTCCACCTTCATTTTTGCGTTGATTATCGGGCTTCATGATCTGCAAACTTTCCCATTTGTCTAGCTTCAAAATTTTTGACACCTTCTTGCAGCTTCTACTTTCTCGTGTTCGATTTTATGACCTTGTTTGACGATATAAGCCGCGATTTATGACCTCATTCCTTGAATTGTACCTTTATTAAATCTTTGGTTTGTCCACGTATTTCATTTTGCATTCTGGGTACCCTACCTTGTAAATGCTAAATTTTTCGTCCTTTCTTACCGGAACGGATTATCCTAGGAAGAATTGAGCTATCCTCATTGTTACATCTATATATTAATATATTAATTTGACATTTACATTACTGAGACATTTAAGTTTGAGTGTAGTATAATTTATTGAATTATAATTCATAAATGTATATCCAATGATTAAATAGGTTTTTTATTTTTGTTCTTTTTTGTAATTATTCTATTCTTTCTCCAAGTTATCGGAACAACTCTGCCCACAGCATCATAGATTTCTCTGTCTTTGAGAGCTATTCCCCGATACTAAAACTTTTTTTTGGTTAAAATCACTTAAAATTTTTTGGGTTAAGTTTGGTTATTACATACTGGTTTGGTATATAATTGTCTTAATATTTATTATGGACTTGATGGCATATTCGAGCGTAAAATTTATTTCTATTTGTTATTATTTTATTTTTTATTTGTGCTTAAGACTTTCAAAGGGAAATATCATGAATTTACTGATCAACAAATTTAGATATTTTGCATTATCGGCTAAATTGATGAGTAAATGCATATTAAGTACAATACTCGCCATGTCATATACACTTTTAGAAATGTCAAGAAAAGTCAACAATATTTTTCAATTGAGACTCTAATCAAAATAAGCACTTCCCGATGAATCTTACAATGATTGAATGTCATACACAGCAAATGCTGTTTCTAAAATATTTTTGCTGTGCGTGGAAGCTGGGGAAAACCTTTTTTTTATTCTTAAAATCAGAAAAGATCATCAATTTTTCGATGACTAGCGATGTCGTTACTGATTGTGGAAACTGCTCCTCATTGTTTTGTGAATCTTCCTCTTCTGCGTTACTCTTTTCGTCACTAGTTGACGGATCACTAAATTCATAAAGGGTTTCATATTCTGAATCCCCGAAAAGTTTGGTTTCTTCATATCCCGTACCTTGAAACACTCTTAATGTTATGTTAGCATTGACTATTTCACAATTTACTTGCTCTAGATCACTATCAAAATCCAATTTTTCATCATCACTTCTTGCACTTGTGAAGTATAAAATTTTTGATCATTCACTCAATCAACATTTAGTTGAGAATTCGATTCTTGATCACCGAAATCTTTATGACCTGACATTTCTACATTTAAGTTGACTCGTTGACGTTCCCGATAACGTTTAGATCGGAATTATGATGAAAGACGTCTTCCTTTATTTGAATCTTCATCCGTTATCAACAGTAAGCACAGCTCTTTACAATAAATTTTTTGATTTCACGACACACAGAAATTGAACTGTTTTGTCACCTAAACCCGTACTTGACTTGCGTGTTTTCGCTTCAGAAGACTCAGTCATAATGTTGACGTAGCGGAAAATAATTGGAGATTTGAGTGAAGAGGGGAGACAAAACATTTGAACTCTCATGTTGGTAAATTTTTAACAGTGTTACCACTTATAATGAAAAATGTCACAACTGTTCAGCTTCATTTAAATGTATAATACTAGCATAATATTACAGAAATTTAACGTTAATTGTCCACGGTCAAAGCATTCAAAAATGTAAACTTTTCACTCTCAGACATTTCAGACTATACCTACGAGCATACGGGTAATGTTTACCTGGTAAGAATATGTTATAAGCTCAGGCACATTCTTTAATATAGGAATGCAAATTTTGAAGTGCCTTTTAATTTAGAAGAGATTTTCTGGAAGTTCTGGAAAGAATGGAAGACTTTTTTAAAGGGATGCAAATTATGGAGGGAATCTATTTAACGTCATTATTTTGCACTTAGTTAATTAAAAAAATTGTTTCATATGATAAAGACAATGAGAAAAATTATCAAAATAAAAAATAAAAAAAAATTTCAAGTGAAGTTAATGCATAATTACGGCATAATTATTGTAATAGTACACATCTAATTTGATTTGATCTTTCCTTGAGTTCGATGTTGAATCTTCTCCAGCAAGCTCTCACTGTAGTCTTGTAGTAGCATCTCGTTTCTATTAGCATACGTTCTTCCAGTTTATGGATAGATACTTCACCGATTTTCGACTCTGCATGGACAGTTCACAGATCTGAATCATCTTTATCTTGAACCGAGGAACAGTTTATTTAAAAAGATCTGCCTTGGGACTTCCTTCGCCCTCCGAGGCTTATCTATTCTTGCCAGGATTATGCTTACTCAAGCTACCTCCCACGTTAATCGTTTCCCTACTCTTGATATCTCCAATTGCTTCAGGTTTATCGCTTCCACTCAAAATTATAAAACTATATTGTTAGCCATTAACAAGACTATACTGGTTAGCACGAATGGATTCAGAAGGTATAGGTAAGTATTGTAAGCTCCTGAAAATCGTTTTTAAGTCCCAGATTGTCTGATTTACGTCGGTAGAGAAAACATCTGAAAGATGTGCCTCCTAAGCGACACCATTGAAGATAGCTGAGAAACAGTAGTTGTATTAGTGTGACACATGGCTGCATCCTCAACACGCGGAGCTTTTTGGGATATCACTATGACGAATAACTGAGGCAACTAAGGAGAGCTAGTAGATGAGCCGATGACGTTCCTCGGCTTGTCGCAACTCGCATAGACTAGCATGAGCAGCAGATTATTAATAAAAAAATGACAGGATGACTCCTCACCAGTTCCAACCACATGCAACCTGAAAAAAAGGTCATCCCGACAAAGACACGAATGAAAACATTAGTGAAGAATTTGGGCGTATTTAAAAACAGAGCAAATCAGGATCATACTGCAGCACATGTGACGATTCTCACTCGGTAGACTTCCACTTACTAAAGAGCGGAGCATACTACATCCTACATGAGTTATATTCTGTGAAATCTGTGAACCGCAACGCTCAGCAAGGGATATCAGCGAAACAATTCGCACATGTATACAGGTTGGGCCATATAGCGTTTTAAATTTGAACTATCTATATTTCGACATTGGAAACGCCAAATACCATTCGGAAAGTGACAGATATTCAGTAAAAAGTATAAAATTTACGAAATGGATCGCTATTCTAGAAGAAAACTGTGAAATATTGAAAACTTTTTTCCAAAGTGGTGAGTCTTCAACCCAAACTGTGAGAAATTTGGCAAAAAAAAATGGACAGACAAAAAGTACCATCAGTTCAATTTGTGCAACAATTTGTCAAGCGTGTGCGTGAAACTGGCTCGTTGGTGGATAAACCAAAACGTCAACGTTCCACCGTCAACTATCCACCGCAACTCGCCGTCGACCGCAAGAATTGAACATTCCACGAACAACTTTGCGACGAATTTTGCAACAAGACTTCGCTATGAAGCCATATAAAGTTCAATTGGTGCAGCAGCTGAAGCCACTTGACCATCCCAGACAGTTCGCAGATTAGGCGGAAGATCGTTTGACGTTTGGTTGGTCAATTTTACCGAAAAATCATGTTTTCGGAGGAGGCTCATTTCCACCTCAGTAGTTACGTTAACAAGCAGAATTGTCGCATTTGGGGCACAGAAAACCCGCACGTAATTGTCGAGAAGCCAATGCACCCAGCATGAGTCACTTTATGGTGCGGACTTTGGTCTGGTGGAATTGGCCCAGTTTTCTTCGAAAATGAAAAAGGAGCCGCCATCAAATCGAAACCATCAATGGTGAGCGATATCGTGCAATGTTATCCGAATTTTTCTTGAAGCAAATTGAAGCGGAAGACTTGGACAACATTTGATTCCAATAGGACGGCGCAACGTGCCATACAGCAAACGCTACACTCAATATTTTGCGCCCTATCTTCGAAAATCGCATAATCAGCAAAAGAGCTGATGTGAATTGGCCTCCCAGAAGCTGCGATTTAACGCCGTTCGACTATTTTCTTTGGGGAGATGTTACAGATAAATGTTACGCAAACCATCCAAAAACAATTCAAGATCTAAAGTACGAGATTCAAGCTGCTGTTGCTGCCATAAGGCCTGAAACCATCGAGAAAGTACTCCAAAATTGGGTGGATCGGATGAGCTACTGTAAACTCAGCCGTGGTGGTCATTTGTCCGAAATTGTTTTCCACAAATAAATTTCATGAAATAAGCTTTCAAATAAATGTTCAACCTTTGTTTGTTTTTATTGACTTTTTAAATTTTAAATTTTAAATGGCCCACCCTTTAGAAAGAAGGGTCGTGAAAATCGCAAACGTATATCAAACGTTATTCAAGAAGGCGGTGTTGGCAATTGCTGAGGTCAAGCCCATATATTTACCAGAGAGGAAACAATGAAATCATAGAAGGGATTGCCAGCGAAGAGAGACTACTCCACTCTCTCTCTATCTCAGAGACAGGCTACAGTCTTTTGAAGGCGAACAGTGGACTGCATTCTTGATCTCTGATATGCCCTCATGGCTCAATGAAGTACATGGCGAAGGTGATTCCCACTTTAATATGCACCTGAGCGCGCATAGATAGTTCGAAAGAGGACATGTCATGTTTTATCGATTGCATCTTTTGTTACAGAAGAGGCGGGTAACGCAAGATTTTTCTTTCAATAGATAGAATACACATGGATTTCTCATTGAAATCGAAGAGCTCCTCCCAAAAACCAGTGTTGAAAATATGCTAAGAACGGTTGACAACAAAATCACATGATACATTACTTTTGAGCTAGCGTTATTGTTAAAAAAACACATACAAGAGATTCAGGAGGCATCGGAAATGAGAGATATCTTTTCAAGCATCTCGTTTCTCTTGATTTTTTCTCGCTATAAATGTGAGTCCTGCAATCTAAAGATTGTTGTATGCGCAGGAACTAAAGACTTACCCTAAAGTAGTGTGTCAAATGGATCCAAACTAGCTTATAAGACTTTCAATGAACATGTTTGGGGAGTAGTTCTGAAACATTGCTCCTCTGGTAGTCCAAAACTCAGAACGAAAATAGTGTTCATCCCCTTCCAAAAAAAACTGCCCCAATTAAGTTAAAGTTGTTAAAGCATATTCTCAGTAAGCTCAGAGTCAGTACAAAAATCGACTGTGTTAGACTTTGCCAAATAAGTTGTATTTATATGTAAAGATTTCGTTGTCAACTTTTAAGGTTCATCAAGCTAAAGGATCCAGAAAATGTCAAAAAAGTGAAAAGGTTTGATGATGTCCAAATGGTGAAACGAAAATTAGCTCTCAACATTATTTGTTGACTTAATACGAGTACTTAAATGTATCGCTAAATGAAAAGAGGTTATCATCAAAGATTTAACACAGAGAAAAGCCAATTGCATAGTTCAGATGTATAATGGACTAGAAATAACTATTATAATATCTCATATTGAGCCTTTTGAAATAATTTGCTAATTGAATGAATCTGCTATCAATAAACCCCTAATTGGAATGCTGTGAACATCATTCCTGATGCAGACAGGACTATAGTCCGTCAATAATGACAATATACTTTGAATCAGTGGAATAAGCTGAAGAATTAATTCATCCCCATCCAAGTGCATATACCAGTTATGCAATGATTAATCGGCTGAAATTCCTGATTCGGGCGATTTATTCAATCTTCGCAAAATAAATTCACAAGCAAATCAAATGTAACCATCCGAATGAAATCCAAATAATTTCCATCGAATCACACAAAATCAAATTCGCTGTGTAGCGTATTGAATTCCACCGAACTTACTACATTTTATTTGTCAAAAGCAGGATAATATCGAACTACAAATATGTATAATGCCTACCTAAAATACTTCCCGGTGATTCGGTACCGAATATGTCTGTTTGCAATCCAGCATGCTCCAAGATAATTAACATTTCCGTTTTGTCCAATTGCTCGAGCGTATCAATGCTAGGATACTCTCTAGGCGTTGTGTAGACATCCATTAGGGACCCCTATTTTGAACAAGAGATTTCAATGTAATTGCTTTTGTACTAGCCTCCAGCGAAAAGGAGTCGTAATGAATTTACCAAAATGAAATGCACATGGTAATTACAATTACACTGGTTAATGTTTATCTTGCATTCAATGTGTGAGGCATAACATGTCCTTGTACGTTACAAAATAATTAAATTGTTCTAGGATCTTGTATGTGTGTTTTCACATGTATAACATTTGCATGTTCTGATCTAGAGGTGGATTTTTCGTTAATTCGCTATACCCCACATGCATTTACATATTCTGATATAGATATATGAGCCGTAATTACATGACCTTGTCTTGGGGCAGCCACTTTGAATGCCACTCCTGATGAGTTTTCAATTTCACAACATAGAATTGTGGCACAAGCAAAGTAAAACAGGCACCAAATATTTGCTGATCAAGTGCCAGCTGTACATACAACATGCATCACTATCCTTTGCGAAAACATCCATTAGCAACTCAACACAATACAATACATACCTGAAATGATCCGGTCAAGTTGAGACCGAGCAAGAGGCATAGAACCACGAAAATCCTTTCATACGAGGAAGAGTTAAACGAATGATTCACTGGTGCATTTAATAGAACAGCAATTATCCGGAAGCATTGGGAAACTAGCAATGAAACTTGATTGTACGATTGATTTGATGACTTGAAAGGTAATGGCTGTTTTCCTTTCAGTTCAATTCGTCCTTTAGCTGTTTCGTGTTTATTTCGATTCGGATTCTTTCGGGCTCGGCGTGTTGTTGATAATAGATTTGCCGATAGTTTTATGTTCTGCACCGAGTCATTTTCATTGACAATCCACAAAAGAGCGGTGTACAAAAAGGATGTAACGACAAACGCAATTATGAGAAGAAACCAAACAGATGTTGAAAACACTTTGAAAAGAAGAAGCCATTGAGGTATCTGAAATTAGATTAACCATTACTGGGAATTTATACTAAAGGGTTGATGATTGAGTAAAAATTTTTCGAGGATTGTGATATTTCACAGTACAGAATATTCTATATGTAATTAATAATCTACTCAAATTATGATTCCAAAGTAAATCGACAGCTTCCTTAGGCATATACCTGCGAAACCACATTTTTCGATTTTGTATTTCATGGTTCACAGTTGGATATTACATAGCTAGAGTTGGTCGCTAACTTCTTGCTCATGCTTTGATGTTAATAAATGCACTAGTCACTAGTCACTCAATACGGCTAAGGAAAGGACGTGGCTCCGATATCTGCAGGTGCTCCAACTCTTTCACCTGGCTTGAAAGATTTAAGAGTCGGGCTCAGATAACATTTTTCTTAGAACCGTCACTACAGATAGACGAGACTTTGCCCACGTCCTTTTGCTCCAGTTTTAAATCTGTTTTTCCTTTCCTAAACAATTTGCATGTTGGTTCAAAATATGTAGTCTCTGAACAAAACCAATGGAGTATTCTTGCCATTTCCGTTGAGTTGTTTGATCCCTTTTTTTGATAGTTGAAGCAAACGTTCTCTAAAGATGCCCAAAAGTGCCAAAAAGGCTTAAAAGTTCCTTTAAACGTCTTCCACTCCAGTGATTGGTTTCATTTCGGGCAGAACCTCGGTCTTTGAAATGCTTTATAAAATGCCTTTTTCAGGTTTGCTGGTGATATTTTAGTCTTGGGTACCTTTGCTAAACTTTGACCGACTGGTTTAGATCTGCTTCCTTGCTTAGAGATGAGCATTAATTTTACTTCCTTTTGGACAGTTGCAGCTTTGAATGATTGCCTACAGCGCTAAACAATTTTCAATGCAGCACTGGAATGAAGCACCGCATTGGAGAGGCTGGACTGCTAACTAACAACACAAAAGGATGTATAGTTTGCAACTGAAGTATTCTCTCATTCCATTACTAATACTTTTAGTTGAAAAATCAAAATGTGATTCTTTAGTAAAAAGTTTTGGTTCAATTGTAGATGGACGTGAAATGTGATTTTAGCTTACCCAATGCGGTTCCTTTCTCTAGTTTAGAGCATCAGTGCACCTTAGAATAAATCTTTCATTGCGTTCCACTTGTCCTTAGAGAACAGATTGATTCTATCTGGGAGCCTTAAATACTTAACTCTGAAGGGCTCAATCTATTTGCATTCCGCTTTTCAAGGCCATTCTTTCCATAGACCTGAGAAACCGGAGATGACTCGTTCTACCCTATTTATTTAGGCCTTTTCACGTTTGATCCTAAAGATACCACTCTCAGCATATGTCTATAAAGAGCCCTTGGGTTAAGTCTTATTCAGAGTCGCTAAGCAGTATTATTATTATCCATCAGAGATGAAGAGGTTTCCTTGTATCTAAAGACATAGTTTAGTGCATCCAAGGAATTCCTGAATCTTGCAGCAAATCCTCTACCAAGAATTTGTTCTTCAGTCCCAGCCATGATGTAAGTATATTGCTGTGAGAGCGTTACCGTGTCGAACAATATATAGATTTATTGATACACGATCGATCAAAATGAGTGAATATCTGTATGAATGGGCTGTTTTCCTCTCAATTTTGTGTAAAACAAGATTAAAAACATAAATCTACTTCTGTTTTTACTTTCTCTGCCAGACACACGACGCCGAAGAATTTAGCGCAGTAGGAAACTATCTTGCAGTCACGACTTAACTACGAGGCACGTCCAGAAAGTAAGTGTACTGCTACACTCACAGTTGTAGGGAATACTTTTTCAACATGTTGGCAACACTGCCGCGTAGCCTGACCCCTCCCCTTCAAAACGAGACCAATCCGAGGTTAGTGTGTTAAAAACTCATGAAGCAGTAGCATCTCTCGCGAAAATGTCGATCGTATCTCTCGCCAAGTGCTAAATTCGCACCGTCATTCGCTACCTCGTTGCGAAGGGAAAAGCTTCGGTTGAAATTTATAATGAGGTGAAAACTGTTTACGGTAATAAAGCTATGAATCGTACGAGTGTACAAGTGGTATTGCGAGTTTCAAAATGGCCGTACTTCCGTGCATGACGGACAGAGGAACGGAAGACCTTCAATTGTGACTGACGAACTTTTGGAAAAAATCGAGATTGCGGTCCGTGACGATCGCAGATTGACGTTAGATGAACTTTCTGCGATGTTCCCGCAAATCTCCAGGTCCCTGATACACGAAACAATCACAGAAACTCTCGGATATCGAAAATTATCTGCGAGGTGGTTCCCAAAACAGCTGACAGAACAACACAAGTTGAATCGAGTGCAGAGCTCCAAAGAGTTTTTGGAACGCTACAAATTTGAAGGCGGTGATTTTCTCTACTCTATTGTTACTGGAGACGAAAATTGGGTTGCCCACTACACGCCTGAAACTAAGAGGCAGTCTCAACAATGGCGTCACACCTTGTCATCCTCCGCCAAGAAATTCAAAACCACAATTTCAGCCAAAAAAATCATGGCATCCGTGTTTTGGGACCGTAAAGGCATAATTTTGATTGAATATCTGCCTCACGGGGAGACCATCAACGCGGCAAGGTACTGTGAGACGTTAAAAAAACTGAAAAGGGCGATTCAGAATAAAAGGAGGGGCATGCTAACGAAGGGAGTCTGGCTGCTGCACGACAATGCCAAACCTCACACGGCCAACGCCACGAAGCAACTCCTGGACTCTTTGGGATGGGACGTTTTGAACCAACCCCCATAACCCCTGACTTGGCCCCTTCAGATTTCCATCTCTTCACTTCTCTTAAGGTGCACATGGGTGGGAACAGACGAGGAGGTGAATGGTGAGGTGGAGAAGTGTGCGAAAGAGCTGGCGGGAGACTTCTTCGAGGCAGGCATCAGAAAATTGATCCCGCGGCTCACCACTTGCATCGAGAGGGATGGTGACTACGTCGAAAAATAACTTACATATGTACAAGTGTAACCAAGTATGTTTTTGTTTAATTAAATTTTTTTTAAACCCTACATAAATTGAGTACACTTAATTTCTGGACGTGCCTCGTAGTTAAGAATGCTCAAACTCCGCAGTAATATCACCAAGAAAATGAAGCGAATGGCACATGTAGCAAATAAAACGAGCTTTTGCAGTGTAGAGACCCTGGAACTTAAATGACATAGGCAAACAGACTGGTCACGATGGCTACCTTCCAGAGCTTGAAAGTATCTCAGAAAAGTTTTTTCCCAATCAGTAGTTCAAATTTGACACCCCGTTTATTTTAGCCCTGGCAGCACTAATGTCACTTATAGTGTAATGCCACTTTATTTGATAGAAAATTAGTATATTATCACTAGTTGGCGAATTCAGTCGCTTAACGCTTCAGCAGAAATGGAAAATGTTGCGAATTTACTTCCACAACAGAGGGAACTGATCCAAAACTGCAAGAAAATTTAGTGGGCAAACAGCGGTTACGCACAACAGTGTCAAGAATTTTGCAGACAAAGTGCATAAAATGGGCTGCTTAGTTGACAATCCAACGCATTTGTTTTTGCAGTGTCCGTTTATCCATTAATGTGGTCGCGATAGCTGAATATGTGCGCGAACTACCGAGAACACCCGTTCGTCATCGTGAATCGGATTCATCAGTCGCTCTTCCATAGAATGAATTCTACGTGAAGATGCATGGTCTTTGGCCCCCTGAAGTTCAATTGTTCTAGCTTCGATATCGATTCGCTCTGCGGGCCTACGACCATTTTGAAATCGATGAGGATTTCCTTAAAAAAATCATCTTTTTGGACGAGACGCATTTCCATCTCGAAGTATACGCGAAGAAGCGGAATTCTCGCATTTGCGGATCGAACAATCTACAAGAATATCTGAAGAAGCCAAAGCATCCATTGCAACTTACTTCGCTGAAATTTATGGTCTGGCAATGTTCTGGACCCATTCTTCAAAAATTAAGCCAGTGAGACTGTTATGCTCGACGGAATCAACTACGGCAACATGTTAACACCTTTTTTGTGGTCATACCATGACGATATTGATTTCGACTACCTATGGTTTCATCATCATTGTCATGCATCGAGTGTTACAAAAGCCGAAGTGCGTCAAATGTTCGAGGACCGCCTTTTCATTCGAAATGGTAACGTAAATTCGTTGCCTGGGGGCTATGAGTTGATGCCTTTGGATTTTGATTTCTTGGATGCTGTGCATGACATGTGTTATGCAGACAAGCTACATATGATTTACCATTTGAATGCCAATGATGAAGCAGCAATTGCCGAAATAGGACCGGTTACAATCCAAAATGTACTCCGAAGTTGGACTGATCGAGTGAAATAAGCCAATGCCAGGCAGGGCTCCCATTTGGATGAAATCAATTTCCATAAATGGCCAGAAGGATTCCACTTTCGCACTAACGCAAAAATAAATTTACAAGAATCCTGAACGATTTTGCTTTATTAAATTTCTAAATTTGAACTTCTAATTGGGACACGCTGTATACGTGAATCATTCTGTAAGGATGCAGAGAAATTTTATGCGCTACTTAATGCATCTTCGTCTTCCTATCTGCAACCAATTTGCAACCGAAGTTTTCGAAAGTGTTAGTGCTACTTGGTAGAAACGATATTGTGTCTTAGTAGTATCGATGTTTTTGATTCATCCTACTACCATAGAAAATATCCTGTCAGTTTGTGGGCTGTTGGTAGCTATCCAAGTTAAGTCTAAATATTTCACTTATTTCCACTTTTCAGCTCTTTTTTTCTTTTCGCCGATTTCCAACATTCATTGCAGAGTCTAAACCAAAGTTGTCAAAGTTGATACTCAGCCTGTCTGTCTTCGCCGGTGTATGCAATTTTTAGAGTGCAATTTGCATCAGAAAACATCATATCTCTCAAAATTTTCCAGCCAATTTATTAACTGCAAATCAATTTGCTGCAAATACGACGGTGGACTAAAAGTATCCAACCTAACAATGCCACAAGGCCGTTTTTCTTAATTTTTTTTTATTTTTCTACAGTCTTCTTTTAACTCTACATACTTCTCCCAGCAATCGTCCCATCTCTTTGACCCATCCAAATAGTCCTCGGTATTTTTCTCTGCTAAACAATTGTTCATGAAGGTGATTCCCTCCTCATTTGACTAAACCTTCTGTCCACCGAGCGCAGCTTTTAGGTCAAGGAACAAAAAGAAGGCGCTAAACCCGGAGATTAAGGCAGATGGTCAAGCACTTCTAACCGGGGTCCGTGGATTTTCGCTAATGGCAACCGTTGATGTGTGAGACGGTGTGTTGTCTTTATCAAATAGAATTTGCTTTTTCTGTAAATGTGGTTTACAGTTTTCAAATTTTTTTTTCCGAAAATTCTGTCCTCAACCCGGCAAGTAATGATGCGTAGTATTCTCCTGGGATGGTTTTTCCTGTCCGAAGAAAATCAAATAAGATAACCCCATGACTATCCCAAAAAACAGTCGCCATCACTTTCCCAGCCGAAAAAACAGTTGTTGAATTTTTCCGAACCGGTTCTCCCCTTGTACTCCACTGTTTTGACTGTATTTTTGTTTCGAGGGCATAATGGTGTATCCAAGTGTCATCTTCAGTAATTATTCGGGGTGAAAACACGGATTCTTTGCGGCTAAACTGCGCCAACTGAGCGTTGGAAATTTGTGAGCAAACGAGGCACTCCATCTCTGCTGTCTCGCTTACTTTAATTCAGCGGTCATCTAACACCATTTGCTGAACTTTTGCAATACTATCATCAGTAGTCACAGTTTTTGAACGCCCCGAATGTTCATCCTCTCCCAAGCTCTTACGGCGACTTTTAAATTCAGCTGCCCAAATTTTCACTGTGGTAAATGATGATACAGAAACCCTTTACATGTAGTCCAACTGATCTTTGGTTTGCGTAGGCGTATTGCCTTTCAGAAACAAGAATTTAATAACAGCTCTATACTCAATTCTCTTCATATTCACAAAAATACTCACATTGAACTACTCAAACGACTGTTTACTACAAACTGCTCGTCCCAAATGGCTGAAACTTCGATGAGTGACTGTCAAAAGATGCACAACTACATTGACTAGCTTTTATTGATGAATGACGCCATCTTTAATCATCGAATGACGCCTTGATAACGGCGAAAGTGTTAGCGCTTCTTATTAGTTCCGCTATCCTCTCATCATGAGTTCTGCATTTTCAGAACCGGAGCGCTGATCGCAATCGTTTTTCAATGATCCCGATCGATTGCTCCTTTTATCGACAACATCAAGTTGTATACAGTACAAAAGGTAAAAAAGAAATCTTTTTTGCTGATAGAAATTTTTTGGCTTTTAAAGACAACCAAAATAAATCCGACGTTGAAACAAATATAACAAATTCAAATTCTACTTGCACTTATTTGCACTGTTCGAACATCTATCGACTTTCCACATTTAAATGAATTTCGTATCTTTTATACTGTGGCAATTTAAAGTTCTGAACCTGATTCTCGGCAATTGCTCCTAAAACTCTCATAACTGTCAAATAATAAAGATCTGAACATATTCGAATATGTTATGAATTAAGTCCTTCTTGCGAAAACTTTTCATAGCCAAAAAAGTTGTGCTTTAGCTCACATAATTTAACTGACTTAGCTATTACTTTCCAAGGATGAAGTCAAACGTTGGCAAGCACTTTCAAAGGATCCTTGCATGAATACGAAACCTACAATTTTGGATGCTGGGAAAAGTTCATTGACGTTAATCAGATTTTCATTGCACGGGAACGATGTGTAGTGCTTACATACTCAACAAAATCCTTTTAAATAATTTCAACACACTCTCATTTGTCTATTTACAGTCAAATAACTTACCAAAGCCGGCGTGCGCACGGCAACACAAATCTTATCGTCTTGCACGGACGTTGTGAAGTGAAGTTCTTGAGTTTCATAGTCCTTAATGAAAAATCCATTCATGCAAACGTCAGCTCGTTGATAAAGCAAATCTCCGAGAGCTCCAACAAAGCTCCCATTCGGTAACTGGAATTAGACTCCTGCTAAGAGATTTCCTTTTATATTGTTTGCAAGGTTCATTTATAGCATGAAAAAGCTCTTCAATATTCTCCTTCGACTAATAAAATTTGTAAGTTATAATTCGAATTTTATCGCTATTTTGATTTCAATGAAATGAAACAGTTGCACACTCGCTCGTTCCTTTTCAATAGAAAGGAAACTTTTTCCATTCCTGAACTTACCTTCCATCCGTACGCGTTCCGGTCTGTGACAGGTACCAATTGAATCGTGAAATTCATTTTTTGCGCCAGTTCTTCTATTATCAAAATTTCAACACCCACAAAAGCATCCAAGGACTTGAAAGGATTCGCAATAAGCTCTGGGCTTAAGTGGTGTGACAAGAATGGAAAATCTGCCTTTTGAATAGTATTAGGCGTCGTAAAAGCAACCACTTTCAAACGCTGTCCGTTCCCATTACGAATAGTTCGGAACGTATTGTGAATGTTGCGCCCTATTGTCCACATTTCCAAGTCTAAATTGATTTTCCGGAGTTGTCCGTATTTTTGCGGATTGCTCCTGCCTTTGTTTGGGCCACTGTTTTCGACATCACTAATATCAAATGGATTATAGACGTAAAGTGACTGGACTAGATTAGGGTTTTTGTTTTCCAGAAGGATCTGGCTATTATTGCTGCCGAATAGATTCCAAAGTGAGTTGCTAGTTGTCGGAATGCCTGTTGGCATCCTGTTGTTGCCCTGAGCAACACCATCCTGGCCTTCACATCGGCGACTGGCACAATACAAACTGACATTGTTCAGATCTCCGGAAGAGCAGAACAAAATGAAATATGTAAACAAAATTCGAAAGTTCACCCAAAATTTCTCGGAAAATTCTTGCAGCGATTTTTCTATTTCCCTCTCCCTTCCCAACATGCACTCGTCATAAAGATATACAATTTTCGCGAGCGAAGGGATATTTATGGGGAAACTTTTTATGGCAGTCAAAGCGTTCGCGTTTCTTAGTATCATTACAATGGACGTTGTTCTAGTTAAATTTAAATTCATTTGTTTTCTAGCTGACGTTCCGGTTGTTAATTTATCTAACTCAGCGTGTTGCCGGGCGTCTTTTCCACTTCCCAGGACTCTTTGATGCCTGAACTTTTCTACTCCTGTAATTTTTCGGATTCTTCGTGAAACTCGATGTTTCATTTGCCATTTGATTCGAAATTGCGACTGCAACTCTCCGGGATCGCTCCGGAGTCGCAATTCTGCTCGCGAGTTTGAACGCTTGCTGTTCAGTGTCCTTGTTTTGCCAATCACTTTTTTGTTTGTCGGGACATTGCGTCCATTTGGCTTCAACAATTCTAGCACATTATCCAGTGTAAAAATCTGCGATGATTTCCGATGTGAAAATAGTTTTATGGCAAGTTCAATAATGGCCAATGTTGAAGATGCGACAAAGTTTCGAGCTCTAGTGCCATTATCGTCCAGAAGGAACAGAGTGTTTGTTGTGTTGACAAAAGTAGACTGCAAAATGTTGGCAATTTGCATGTCCTTGCGACGGAACGGCAAAACAGAATCGACACTCGTTGACGATGTCATTAAAGAAATCTGTGAAAGCATTAAAATGGAGAGCTGAGTTGACGTTAAATAGGGTAATGACGATGTTGATGGCATGCTGATATGCATGAGAGTCTGAAAATGTAGTCAAATTGTTGAAATTCGATTAGATTTTGGCAAAATTGTAGACGAAACGACGTATTCAGATTGCAACAACTATATCAAATTGACTGGACGATATTATAGAAGTCTGAATTGGTAGAAAGCAAGAAAATGAAGGAAATTGTTAAAAAAAGTAATTATTTTTTTATAGTTGGAAGGTGACGGCCCTGAGTGTTGGGTTCCCTATGCCAACAGAACAACCAACTAAAAACCTCCCCTGTCACACCCAGAACCTAGTCTGGAACTTTTTGTCACATTACTTCGGACTGCACCTCATTATTCATCGCCTAGCGACGCCTTCAGGTTAAGGAAAATCCCTCTTTCAGCACGAGGGGGGGGGGGTAAGGAAGAGGATTCCCATCAAAGGAATTCCCCCTCCCTCTGCACCGCCAAGCTATCTATGATGCCATTTTTTGTAAGAAGGACTGTACGTATGTCATGCGACACGCAGTTCCAATTGTCTTTTGATTTCATCATCCTCCCCGTCACATTTTCTCAAAGGAGCAAAGCTATTTTCTCCGAGAGATGCGAACAGCGTCTTATCCATTTTCCGCATACAAAGAACGTGCGGCAAGCGTCATATTTCATCCCCGCGCAGAACAAGACAAACATAGAACGGTGACCTACCCATCTTACACAAGTACAACTGAAAATTCTCGTGCCCTGTGAGTCCTGTGTCCTCCTCCCTGTGCCCAAATTCATTGATCAGCCATAAGGTCGACCTGCCTCGCGTTTCTTTTACCCATGATTGCTGCTACAAAGTTAGGGTCATTCTCCTTTCCTCTCTCGCCGAGAACGTCTCTCGTCGACTCCCACCTACATGAGCAAGAATGTTTTCATTCTTCTGCAAGAAGCATAAGAGATACCTCCTTCGAAAAAACCAGCACCATCGGTTCAGATACAGTGTGGTATGCAACCGCTATGTGCAGAGCTCGTTGCCTCTGTACCTGTGCGAGACGCCTTCGGTGCTACTCATTGTTAAGAGCATCAGCCCAGACTTCGGAGCCCTACAAGAGCACTGACTTTATTGCGCTCATTGGAGGACGTCTTTTACTCGAGGTTAGTCCCCCTATGTAGGCCATTAAGCAACTGAGAGCTGATACTCCTGCTGAAGTTTTATCCGCTAAGGTTCGAACCAGTTCCAGGCAGCTCATCTTTGAGTCAATCACTAAGCCAAAGTATTTTATTGATTCCTTTGACTCGATGATAATTGCTCCCACCCGAATAGGAATAACACGTGGTCATGGTCAGAATGACGGCCTTAATCTTTTCCATTCCTAGGCTAAGCCCACGACCTGTCATCCTTTCTCCCACTCCACTGAATTCCACAATACGTCCGGCACAGAGCATTGCTACGTCATCAGCGTAGCCAATCAGACGCGACTCCTCCGGTAATTACAAGCTCAAAAGCTCGTCATTCAAGACATTCCATAGGTCCGGCTCAAGAATGGAACCTAGCGCCACCCCTGATTAAAATAATAGTAACAAAAATAATAATAATAAAATTTAATTTTATTTCATTTATTTTTGTTATTTAGTAGCACAGAGTGCTAATAATCAATTATACCTCTAAACTCTCTACACTTTTTGCACATTCCCATATGATGTAGGCGTTATTTCCCCAGACAAAGGACTCTCAGCAGTGAAATACTTCCAGACTATCGAATGAACTATTCGTAGATTACTCAGCACTCCTTTGTTGGAATATTTTGTCATCTTATTTCAAGCTAGATTACTTTTCATTTGCCACATGAAACATTCTGGTTAGATAGATCCCCTTTTGGGAGTGGCATGGATAGATTGAACAGGAGTTATGACCAAACTCACCTCTCCTCCCTCTTACAAGCAAATAGCCGGAAATGCCTCTTTTGTTTAAAAAAACAACACTGAGAAACAGACAAACCCATTTGTCTTAATTAAAATTTACTATAAAATCCGGAGAACGCTCGCCGGAGAGAACGCTCGGAAATCGTCTCAGTCAGATACAAATTATGTTATCACAATTCGCTCATGAAAATTGAAGGCAAGCGTCATCCAATAATAATAATAATAATAATTCGTAAGGCGTAATAACCTATTCGGCAATTTCTTGAGGCATGGCTATAGACCAGATCAGGATCATAGCTCTAGATATTGATAAGCTTTTGTCTTGCTTTTTATCGCATCCACCAACATTTCACAACACAGGGCAATAGTTCCTTCTCTATACAGTCCGATTAGTACACTAAAAGCTAGCTACTAACCTTGCTGATCACGAAATATGCATAATCGGCTGGAGGCGTGGAATAATCCCATTCATAGTTATTCTTCTTCTCCTTCTCTTTCCGCTGTAACTCGAAAGTCATAGGGCGTAAACTTTGGTGGTCAAATGGTTCCAGGCTGGGTACTACGGTGCCAAGGGGGTGTTTAGTCGATGGCCCAGTAGCCTTGTACCGCTGGGACTCGGACACTGGGAGAACGTAAATAGCCATAACCTCCCGACCCTAAAAAATCGTGCTGATTAACAAAGACCTCACCTGCTTCTAGCATTCTAGGAATTCATCCTCCAAATTCATTCTTCTAATCAAACCAGTTCAAGGACTAATATGATATCATTGCCATTGCCTTGCTTAGTAACTTATGCTCACCAGAA
The DNA here is from genome assembly GCA_954870665.1 of Stratiomys singularior. Lineage (NCBI taxonomy): Eukaryota > Metazoa > Arthropoda > Insecta > Diptera > Stratiomyidae > Stratiomys > Stratiomys singularior. Next base: position 25,657,674 of record OX940878.1, on the reverse strand, counting down.
CTATCCAAATTCTGGAATACGAGTCAACCAAAGCAGCATTGTTGCAAAAATTTACCAAATTTAATTAGAGCTCTTCCTTAGTTTCCTGTTGGACGAACCTTATTTGAAGCATAGGCATCTCAAATCAAGGTCCTAGCTGCTTACCCATAAGTGCAACAGCTTCACGATCTATTAGCTTAAGATGTAGTCTACACAGATTCCTTTCATTTCTTTCATAGATATGAACTTGACGGCGCCTTTCTCCAAGAAGTTGCCAACTGTCAGCATTGGTATTCCTTGATTTGTAACCATCAACCCTTCCGTCAGCTGCCACTATTGGTATCAGAACCCTTATAAGTGAATTCTATTTCAAATCTCATTTGCACTCTACCTGTTTCAATCGCAATTTCAGTCCAGCTTTGTTCTCACTGAGAAGTCCTTCAAAATTGCCAGCTGGACTTAGATTTAGATCAATTTCAAAGTATTTCTGGACAAAGACTTTGGTCGGTTGATTTCTCGGGTCATCTTTGCTTGTGAAGGTTCAAAAGGGTTGTTGTATCTTTCGTTTTTATTGTTTGAAACATTTCTGGCTATGCCAATATTATTTGTAATGAAGATTTGTATCACTTGAAGGCTCATGATATGTCCTTGTTAATCCTAATTGCAGCTGTTCAACGCAATTCTGCCGTGAACACGGTAAACGGTGAAGAGCGTTACACCCTTCAGCTGACGGATATGTGTAGGTGTCCACCAGCTTAATGCATACCCGCCTGTTCTCTCCGCTCGGTCACAGATAAGACCAGTGGTTCCAGGACCCTACTTCACCCCCGCCAGTCTTTAGAACCTTGTCATTCGTTACTCGTTGGAGTAGCTGGTGTAAGACTGGCACCCTGGTTTTTGAAAACCTGTGATTTTTTTTTTGATAGTTGAACGGGTCTTGTTCGTGAAAGGATCGTTTCTCAATAGTTTGTACAATCAGTTCTTCGTTCGAGGAAAGTGAAAAAGGTGTTTTGGGAGAAACATCAGAGATTTTAAGCACGTCTGAAGTGCATTCAACGTGTACAAAGATGTGCCCAATATACCACCACATGCAGAGCCAGTTGGAGCAGGTTCTCAAAGAACTTAAGTTCACACGAGAACAGCTGCAAAACTCACAACTGCAACTCCAGAAGGCTCACGACGAAATCTGTGAGCAGAGAAAGAAAATTGAGGAGCTTCTGCAAATCATTATTCCTATGAAAAAACCTGAAGAGGCAAATAAAAAACGAAAAATATTGAACTCCCCCTCACCAACCAGGGAGTCAGCCTCCTCATCATGTGAGGAAAAAGAGGAGAACTCCAGCTCAGAAGAGGAAATGCAGGAGGAAGAAGAAGAGGAAGAAGCCTGTGAAGAAGAAGAGACACAGGAAAAGGAGACGCAAGAAGTTCATGATGAGGAGGAATTCCCACCACTCCCGCCTACTAAACCAACCGTATGCTTCACAGATATGAAGATACAGCCAAAGGCACAAAACATCCCCCAAAAACCTAGTACATCAAACAGCAACAAACCCGAAGACAAACAGGAACAAGGCAAACCCAACAAAAAACGCACGGTACCGGTTATTCTCAGGGAACCAGAGAAATGGACTCTACTGGCAAAAGAACTTAGGAAAAACAAAATTAACTTTGTTTCAGCCAAAAGGGTTTATCTAGGTATACAAATAACCCCCGAAACGACGAAGGACCATAGAAAGTTGACAAAACTACTGACCAATCTCAAAATGCAATACCACACACATTATCTCCCCGAAGATAAAAAATTGAACGTCATTCTCCGAGGACTTCACGGCCTTAGCTGTGAGGAAATCAAGGAAGACCTAGAAGTTCAGGGCTTCCACCCCATAGAAATCTTCCCTATAGAACTTCAATCTGGACCATCCAAACTCATCCAGGTTCTTCTCCCGAAGGAGGAAACCTCGATATTCAATATCAGAGATGTCTGCCACCTGGTGTGTCAAGTTGAAGCGCTGAAACCCCGAAACGACTTGCCAATGTGTCACAACTGCCAGCAGTTCGGACATTCCTCGGGCGATTGCCATGCACAAGCGAGATGCGTTAAATGTGACGGGCTCCACCATCATAAAGAATGTAAGAAGCCAAAAGAGATAGCTCCAATTTGTGAAAACTGCAAAGGCGAGCATACAGCTAACTATGGGGGGGGGGGTGTCCTAAGAACCCGAAGAACGTTAAGAAGACGTTTGCACAAATAGCTGCCCAAAAAACACAAACACACAAACAAACACGCCACCCAATACTAAACCCGCGAACAAACTACAACCAAAATCCCCCCCCCCCCCTACACTCACAACACCAGATATGGGGCAATTCTGTGCATCTTTGCAGAATCAGTTTTAACTGGTGATGCAAGATATGATGACAAAGATGTTACAGGGGATGTTCACAGCCACAAACACTAACACAAACACACACAATCACTAATGGATCTGGTGAATAGCATTTCTATACTCACGTGGAATGCCAATTCCTTAGATCAGAGTTTAAACAATTTATACTAGACTATAAATTTGATATTATTCTCATTCAGAAAACCTTTCTGAAACCAGGAATCCGTCTCCATTTCCCTAACTACACTCTGTACAGAAATGACAGACTGGCAGGTAGAGGAGGTGGAACAGCCATTCTCGTGAGGCGAAATGTACGCCATCACCAGATCTTTACGCCCCAGCTAGAAAAAACAGAAGTCACAGCTATCAAAGTGCAATCGAACTTCTTTGAATTTTCCGTGGCTTCTCTTTACAACCCCCCAAACAACAAGGAATTTGCACAAGACTTAGAAGCTCTCTTCACCCTAGAAGGTCCACTACTAATCATAGGCGACTTTAGCGCATACCACCGCGACTGGAGAGCAGTGAGAAGTAGCCGAGCCGGGGCTGAGCTTAACAGGTTCATCACTAGCATAAAAGGCAGCTTACACATTCCAGACGAACCAACACACCACGTACGAAACTCAGCGACCACCATAGATTTTGGCATCTCCGGAGAATTTCATCACAACTTAAGAATCAGAGTCCTAAATGAGCTCTCCTCTGATCATCAACCGGTCCATTTTCTTTCCGAGGACATCTTCATGGATGTGCCGCTAAAAGAAAAGAAAACAACTGATTGGAAGGCTTTTCGAGACACGCTAGCAAACGAAAGTTTCACCCAAGAGTTAATAACAGCTAGAGATCTCGACAACAGAATTCTAGAGGTTACAGAGAAAATCAAACAGGTAAAGGAGAGCCATACAGCCACAACTCCGCCCAAGGAACATAGTCTCTACGAACTCCCTCAGGACTTAAGAAAGGATAAGGAGGAAGAATCTAGCCCGGAGAAGAGCTAGGAGCACGGGTGATCCTAGACTGAAAACGAAAGCTTGCCGGTTGACCAACAAAGTCCGAAAAGAAATACTCGAGTTCCGAAATGACCAATTGGAAGGATTCCTACAAAGCCTGGAGCCTTTCGAGAACGCCTTTTAGAGGATATCCAAATATTTTTGAACGAAAAACAAGAAAGTTATGCCACCCATCCACGGACAAAACGGACTCCAATACGACACTTTATGAAAGGCGGAGGCATTCGCGGATACCTTAGAACAACAGTTTCGCGAGAACTCCTTTCCGGAGGAGGACCTTGAAGAGGAGGAAGAAATTTTCTCAAAAGCTCGGGAAATAATATCTTCACGACACCATGAGGAATACGAAATACGACCAATGAACTTCTACGAGACAAAAAATATTATACTGGGACTCAACAAACGAAAGACGCCAGGACCGGACATGGTAACCAACACAATGCTTAAATGGCTTCCCGACAACATACTAACGACAATAACAAACATTATAAACAAAGTTTTTCAACTGCGAAAATTCCCACAAGCATGGAAACAAGCTACCGTAATAGTCATCCCCAAACCAGAGAAAGACCACAGATTTCCGCAAAATTGGAGACCGATTAGCCTCCTCTCTTCCATTTCCGAAATAGCCGAAAGGGCTATACTGGTTACACTAGAAGAAACCGTCAAAGACAAAAACATCATCCCCAACGAACAATTTGGTTTCCGTGCCGAACATTCCACTGAACTCCAGCTCATCAGGGTGGTCCAACACATCCGAATCGGAATGAATCGCACCAAATCGACAGGCCTGGTTATGCTTGGCATAGCAAAAGCATTCGATAAAGTCTGGCATGCAGGACTAATCTTCAAAATGCATGAACTTCATATATCGCTCCAAGTGATACAAATAATTCACTCCTTTCATAAAGGCAGAACCTTTCGTGTCAGAATTGACAAACACCTCTCAAATATGCGATCGATCGAAGCTGGAGCTCTGCAAGGATCACCCATCTCACCAATTCTCTACAGTCTATACACTACAGATCTGCCTAATCTGCCAAAAAAACGTACGTTTATCCCTTTACGCGGATGATACTTGTATATTCTACACGGATCGACAAGCAATAGTCATCACGTCCAAACTGCAAAGCTCCATCGATATCCTCCTGGACTACTTCCGCAAATGGAAAATACAACTTAATAGGGACAAAACCCAAGCACTGTTCGTCACCAGAAAGAAACTGAAACGCCCTTGACTACTGAAAGTCGACAACGAACAGATAGCATGGAATAAGACAGCAAAATACTTAGGACTAACAATTGACAATCGCCTTACATGGAACGACCACACACGACAAAAACGACTACACTGTATACAAATCCTCGCATCCTTACAACCAATCCTCAAATCCGGCCGTCTGAACATGACCAACAAAAGACTAATATACACACAAATAATACGACCAACGCTACTCTACGGCAACATTGCATTTTACCAGACTTCGAAAACTAACAAAAAAGCACTCCAGACAATACAAAGCAAGGCGCTGAGGTGGATCGGAACTATTCCATGGTATATTAGAAACGTGGACATACACAAGGATTTCAGACTTGACTCAATTGAAAAATACATACGCGACAGAGCATTAAAACTTTTCGACCAAATAGAAAAATGGAAACCATGGAATTCCTAAGGATCCCTGAAAAACGACGAAAAGTAACTTATCCCACAATCAGATCAATTATTGACACAAACTAGTAAAACAACTTAGGTTACAGTCAGTGCAAAATCGCTCACAGACAAGATTGGAGCAAAAGTGCTAAATCGCACTGGCTCCAAGGAACCAACTACTCCAAGAGACATACACCAGTACCGACTTATGCTTGTATCTATTTAACTGGATCAGGAATTCGCTTCGCATGGCAAGGTGTAACATTTGGAATCCCAAGCGAAGCCTTGGCCAATAAATGAGATGTTGTTTCCTTTTTACAAGGACTGAATTTATTTGGCAACAGCACTTGCATAGACAATACTTCTGTATAGTTTATTATGTCGGAAGTTTTGTACTTTTTGTCTTTCAAGACGATCCTCGAGGCCATCAGTTGAAGCTATCAATTTTGATTGCAAAAGATGATATCCATGAGGTTAGAGGCGCTTTTCTGAGTATTCAACTGATTTCTCAGACTGCTTGAGGTACAAGAAGGCGAATTTTAAGGTATAACGTGGTAGATCATGTTTAAACAGACAAAGATATCATTCCTAAAAGAAAGTCATTTTTAAAGTCAGGACCAGGAAGCTGATAGAAACGTTTCAGAAAGTGACATGGCTTCCCGGAATTTCGACTTCTTCGTTAACTTAACGTTAGTATAACTCAAATTTAAAAACGAAAAAAATTATTAAATCCTTACATAAGAAGCGAATACCAATGATAAAACCAAAATAAACTCGTGACAATAATATTCTGCTTTTAATGATTTCGAAGTAAGACTGAAGCCTGAAAGCATTCTGTCATTACATGAAATATTATTTTAGAATACTAGGTCCTCGTTAGTGTAGCCAAAATGCCCATAGCAGTCCTGTAAAACAATATTTGCATAAACTAGTTCTTGTGAATGTTAGTTCAGTTGCGAATCTAATATTGTAGCAACTCTAATATAACTTCAAATGAAAAGAAAGTAAAACCTTCAATATTTGAACCTTCATTGCAATGCCGTAAACATTTCAAACTACGCATTCGAAAGTTACTACATAAGTTCCAATTTATCAGGAAACTAGGTAAACACAGAACTCCTTTAAGAGTACCGTGCTCACAGCTCTCAAGTTTGGTTTGAATTGTATGGAAAACATTTTCATTTTAACATCAAAAAGGATGTTTTCACGAGATTTAAATAGTGAACTTCAAAATTTTCCTTATAAGAACAGTTTTCTGCGAAACTATTCAAGTTAGAATCAATTCTATAGAAACTCCTAGGTCTAGATTTAACAAAATTTCAAAAAGAAGGTTCACCACAGTACATCGCTCACAAATCTTATTTCAAAAACCGAAATCCTTTTTCAAATTTCAAGCAGGATTGAAAATTAAGGTAGCGTATTCAATTCTCCGTAAAGTTTATTTCTTTCTTATTCTTAGAACTAACAAATTGAGATAAAATTCAATTTCCTTTGAAATTTAATAACGAAATTTTATTGAAAAATTGACGTACCTTGATGAAAAATCCTGTCAGGATATAGCGTAGATTCTCTGAATCGCTAATTTGGTGAAGTGGACATTTAATTTGTTGCAAACAATTTGATTGGTAAAATTGCATCAGGAAACATTTTTGAAATATTTTACTTATTGTCTAAACGTGTTCTAGCGAACGACAACTGAAACTATATTAACTGCGCTGATCCTTGTACAAGAAAAACGACTAGGACTCTTGTGTTCTTTACTCATAATATGACGATAACATGTTAAACATTGCTTAATTGTTGGCTTTTGTTGAAATAGCTCAAATAAATGATACTATCTGAAAAGCGGAACAGTCTTCAGGTACAATGGCTTGTACATATTTCTGTTGAATGTTGACTGTATCCTGTACAAACATATACGAACAGTGATTGCAGGATTTATATCTGGAAACGTGTTGCTGAAATTGTTTCTATTTTACTCAGATTCGTCGATACAGCTTTGCGTTCCAGAAAAAGAAGGATACAAAGTTTAGCAAGGATTTCATACATTTGGTGTTGTACTCCTACGTACTCAGTGTCTGTGTCCTTTTATGAGTTTATGGTTACGACCAAGTACGGGATTTATGGTAAAAGTTTTATTGGGTCATTTCCGACAATGAGATTTTGTATTCTATTATGGTTAGACCAGACAGAGAATATCTTCTAACCTTTCAGCAAAAAGTTGTCTAGCAAAACGCAAATTTTGGGATATAGTTTGTACTATAAATGAATTTGGTATGCCTTGAATGTGGCATTTGAAATAGAAAAACATGTTTGATTGCAACATAGTTTAGCTGATACCAAATATAGTTTTAAATCTTATGATATGCCAAATACGTGATAAATTGAATATATGAGGTGAAATCGTTGAATGTGTATTTTTTGTATCTCTTCCGAATACATTGCTTCGACAAAGTTGAATTTTTCCCCGAAGAAAACTCTTTTGAATTTATGAACCAGTATTATCCTCAAATATTGCGCATAGATTGTTCAAACTGTTACTTTTCTGCTCCAGTAGAAACAATATCAAGAGCACCAAGTCTTCACATATGAAACATTAAAAATTGAATCGGAATGAAATGGTTGTTATGAAAATTGCAACAAAATAAAAGGAAGGCAAAGAAATTAACAGAAATCATGTAATATATTGGGTAGTCTAAAAAGTATTGAGCCTGTTTTTGTCACTAGATGGTGTTCGTTGCCATATATCAGGCAATATTAATCAGATTGAGTCAAACATGCGTTTGAAAGGTGACATTCCAGTCTGCAATTATCATATGGACAGTTTTGTATTCCGTCATTCGTGTCAAAAGTTGTATTCATTTAAAACTGAGTTAAATTTCTGAAAATATTCGTTATATTATACAATATCACTACGATCAAGGTGAAAATGCATCACAGGCTCGTGAAAAAATTGGTGGTTAAGAGATACTATTAAGATACCATTAAGATACTTTATCAAAAGCCACAGCCAAGAGATGGTTCGTTCGCTTCAGTTCGGGAAATTTTGGTGTCAAAGATGAACCTCGCTCTGGTCGACCAATCACTGTAAAAGTCGATGAAATCTTACAAAAAATTGAAGAAGACCAACACATAAGCAGCCATGACATCGCTAAGGAACTGAATATCCACCACAAAACAGTTTTGAACCATTTTCGTAAGGCTGGATTCAAAGAAGACTGGAACTGAAAGAAGGCTGGAACAAAAAGCTCGACGTTTGGGTGCTGCATTAACACAAAAAAAAATTCACCGACCGAATTTTCATTTGTGAAATGCTAATAAAACGCAACGAAATCGAGCCATTTTTGAAGCAAATCATTGCGAGCGATTAAAAATGGATAAGATACAAGAATATCGTTCGAAATAGATTATGTTCAAAAAAAGGTGAATCATCATAAACGAACACAAAGCCGGGATTGACACCAAATAAGGTTATGCTGTGTATGGTGGGATTGGAAGGGAATTGTTTATCATGTGGTGCTAGAACCTGGCCAAACACTCAGTTTCGCACTGTACTGTCAGTAATTAACCAAATTGCAACAAGTAATTCAAAAAAACCGACCAGAGATGATCAATAAAAAGGGCGTTGTCTTACATGATGACAATGCCAGACCACACACATCTTAGATGACCTGGCAAAAATTGACAGAGCTTTGCTGGGAAGTTTTGATGCATCCCCCGTATAGTCCAGACCTTGTACAATCAGACCACTATTTGTTTCGATCTCTACTAAACTTCCTCAATGAAAAAAAATTCACTTCAAAAAGAGACGGTGAAAATCACTTGGCCAAGTTTTTCGCCGATGAACGAGACAAGTTTTACACAGATGGAATAATAGCTCTACCCAAAAAATGGCAAAAGGTTATAGATAATAATGGACAATATGTACAGAAATAAAATCCATTTTAACTAAAAGAAACATTCAATCGAAAAATGATAAAAAAAAGGCTCAATACTTTTTAAAATTACAAATATTATAATATTGTATTTGAAAAAGCTTTAGACTCTAACTTTTACCTTAACTTTTATAATATAAATTATGAAAAACTTGCATATTTCTTTCAAACTGCCGCAATCTTGGCGATTTAATTTCATTTAAAACCGTAGATGGCACACGTTTTGATTGAACAACTGACAAACACAACCTTCAAAAATTTTGAAAAAAAAACAAAGACCGAAAAAATTTACATCACCCAAGGCACACAGCCAGTGTACTAAGGATTCATAATCGAGCAATCTCCAATGAAACAGATTGATTTCAACACAATCAGCGAAGCCTGCGAATTACTTGGTCCAGGCAAACATACTCAACGAATTTTCTCTACATAGCAACTTCAGTGAAACTGTCCTGGTACAACAAGCCAAAAGGAACACCATTAATAGAACCCTCCGTGTGAAGTTTAGCACATTCACAAATCCCAGCTGAGGTGGGAAGAAAACTTCCAGTAAAGGTAAACTGAAAGTTCTGACGATATTCATTCAGGAGCAGCACCAAACACCAAGAAAAATTCCTGGTCAAAGAAGTGGCAAACCTTGCATTTATTGACATCCAAGCATTTGAACATGTCAACCACAAGCTCCAAAAATAATAAATTTCGGAGCCATAAATTAATTGCTGGAAAGGACTCTATGCAGCATTATGGAACAAACAATTAATTTCAAGTATTTGAATCAGAAAAGTTCCACCTTTTATCTCAATGAACCTCAAGGCAGCCATTTCGGATCCCTTTTCTTTTCAATTAAAGACTTCTTTGAAATAGTATTGGCAATTTGCCAGTCTTTGTTTGCCGATGATCCTAAGCTTGTTAGCATTTTACGACTTCCCAAATCAGTAGACAAATGAATAGACAAATTTTTCCTTGAAAGTAAAAGGGATTTCTCCTAAAACGGTTACATATTGAATAACAATTTTAGAACTTGGAATAATAAGAAAAAATGTTTTTTTCTGGATAGCGCTCAGTGTTCACCAGCGCCTTTAACTTTCACAATTATAAATATTTATAAATGACGGACCTGCTATCAAATCCTACTTACATAATCTCATGTTCTTCAGTAACATCCTTAAAAATTAAATGTAGGAGATTGAAGGGGGAGCTTTCTGCATCGTACAATGAAGTCGCCATACCCACGCTCCTATTAGAAATTTGAGGAATGGGTTGACTACTGATCGCTGTGAAACAATCAGTTTTTATCCTTCGTCATAAGTTAGAAGATCCGGAAGGACAAAAATTTTTATTTGTTTGTTTATTTATAATCTTTTATGGTTACTGAACAGCAATGTAAAACGTAATCCTTCTCTTAGATTGAGAAGGAGTCGAAACAAATAAACAAAACTTTGGAAGCTAATGCAGTTGTGAATAATATGCGTCTACAGAGTATGTCCAATCCGTCGGTACATGGGCCGCGGTGCCAAAAAAGTGCCAAAGAGTAGCTAGGAATGGAGACAACGCGCGCCTTTTCCAATCGTTGAAATCATGTGGTACGCTAAAAGCTTTTTGCCAATTGTAGACCACAAGGAACTTCCTCAACAAGAAGCATCACGAGGATCTTTTGTTGATCTTGATTTGCTAAAGTTCCTGGAACTAAGTTCCTGAGCCAATGTCGACACTTCGAAGGTTTAGAGTTAAAACGGACCTACAACAGCTTTAAATAATTTTCGGCTCCGTTACCCGGAATAGAAAAACTCATGGAAAGCTCACTCAAGGCAAGAAAGGACAATGCGGGCTACTATAATCGTATCGCAAAATAACGAAGCATTGATAATAACTCTTCACTTCGACTCGAAACTAAATGACTATAACCCAGGAAATAAAATCATTTTAGTTGCTGATGTATCAAGGTATGGTGCCGAATCCGTCATCTTATGTCAGTTGGCCAGAATAAGGATACAGGACCTCCCTGAAATATTATTATTCACTTCGACTTGGCATTCATGAACTACGATCTGGAAAACAAAACCGTCACGGCTTCTAATGCATCAAGGAATAGTGTTGACACCATCATCCTATATCAGATGGCCCATGAAAATTAGTAACCAATCTTTTTCGCGGAGACATCACTCAACAAGGGACAAATAAACTACCCGCGAATTGAGAGCAATACCTTAGAAAATTATTCGACCACAGATCCAGCTTCTTGGCACAGAAGAAAGAGCAGTCTATGGAACCCTACCTATTGATACCGTCCACAGGATTCGCGGGAGGCATTCCTAACCTTAAACAAAAGTAGTTTCCTTGCTTTTTTTAATGGTGATATTTTAGAATGTAATTCTTTTTCGTTTCGAATTTTCCGTAAGGACCTACATGCTTCTCGTTGCTTTTCAGCTACTTCTAGTGGCTTTATCATATCACAACATTTGCCAGGTCATAAACAATTCAGGCAGACACGAGGAGAGTTCTTGTTGACTTCACCATAATCTTAGATGGAAATCCTCGTAATACTTTCAACTTTTAAAGCTCCCGGGTGAGCTCCTTCTTATCCGTAATAGTATTGTTCCATCCTCGTCAATTTCTAAGTCAACGTATTGACGACCTACCGCAAGTAGTCCTTCCATTTCTGAATCTGAAAAGGTCTGAAGGAAACCGAAGCAAACCCTTCATCCCTATTACCCTAAATCAGAGATGGTTTCCACAAAGCCAGTCCGATGATTGTCTAGTATATTACCGACGTTCATCACGACTAGTCTTCTCCTACGCAGTCTTTTTAGTATGCGTGTTCCGGGATAAGGCTTATCTCATTTTATTGCCATTGGAATCATCGCCAGCAAATATATGACTTACAGTGTTCATAATGGCTCATTGATCCTCTTCTGGAAGCGTAGCATTGGGCATAGGAAATCATCTGAAAGTACCAGATTCAAACACCTGGTAAGCATGAACCTTTTCCCTTGGCGTAGCTTTGAGCTTGGAGCAGGACTTAGTCCGGAAACCAAAGGATGGTAATGACATATTGGTCGTCGAATGATCCTATAACTATGTTTTGGTACCGTTCAGGTATCAGAAGTAGATCAACTATTTTACCTCTCACGATTTGTTCAAGGTGGTTCTTAGAGGATGAACTATGGTGCAGATTAGCGTGGAGGACTAGGATTTTCCTTAACTTTCAATTTGATGAGTGCCTCTTTGAAAATTTGAAAATTGAGGCACTTCCACTTAATGGTTTAGAATATCACACTTGAAGCAAACCATACTATAATAAGACTATCTGAAGTCTATGAAAATGTGCCTTAAAGTAAGACATTATTCATTATTCAACCTTGCGAACTCTTCTACTAATTTTGATATTTTCAGTGGGCAGGAGTTTTATTGTGTTTTATTTTTGGTCCACATTAGCAATATTTTGCCTTCTTGAACTTATAGCCCTGAAATCGCTTGCAATGGAGGAGTTTGTTAATTGACTATCCAAGCAACTTCTACAGCAAATCAAATGCCTCTTGACTTTACAAAAAAAATAAACCCTGAGTTATTGTTTCTACCCTGAATTCCACGAGCTAGCCTGTCATATGTCCTGTCATATCCATTCGTATTGTTTTGAAGCCACGGTTCATGGTTTGTCAGAATTCTAGTTCTGGTCGACTGCCTTGCAGACGTCGACGGAAGGAATCACTGTCTGCAGACTTACCATCAAATTATCGCTGTACTAACTTACTACGTTTTTTTTTTAAGTTTGGTATAACATATGGATTCACATTGCTTTACCGCATTAGTTTTCGAACGTGGACTTATTGATTTCAACTATAGGGCTGTAAACTAAGAGTTGCAAGGAGCTAAGTGATCTTTTCTCTTGCCTATACCATTTGAAAGTGGAACTTCCGATGAGTTGTTGGCTTTTTATGACTATTTTAGTTTGGTTTCTGTCTAAAACCATCTTCAATGGCAATCAGAATATTTGACACTAACGATTGATCTCGATTTTCGAGTCAATAGAGAGTGGCGATGCCACTCTCAATACTTTCTCTAACTTCCTTAAGAATTGGAGAGAAGTCACTCATTTCTTTAAGAATTGCGCTCATATTTCTTGTCAGTTGCTCTTCTCCGGTTCTGTTCAATCCAATCAGGGTAAAGAGCTGAATCACTAGTGAAGACTGCGATCCTTCATCAACATACTTGTCTGTTGTCTGCTGAATCCCTCGTTCCGACTATCAGTGTCGCCTTGTGGCTGCATACCCATCTGTCAAATCCACCCTTTTCAGAACATTTCCTTTCCACTATGTGGTATAGTAGCCCCTTAAGAGGAGTGCTCGGTAATTTCGGCGACATTATGGGTGCAAAGGGATCTTTGACCTAGTTTGAACTAGGTCTTTTCTGAAATCCATCTTTCATTTTGTCAGTCTTCGACGTGGAGAGCTTTCGATTTTCATATATATTACTTATTTTGGCGACAATGTCCGACAAATTTGGCCCTAAAGTTGGGCTTCAAAGGACGACTGCTTCAAAATACTACAGAACCGAGATGCGTCCTCGTCAACTCATTGAAATTGAAACACTTCACGCTGATAATACCACTAATGTTGTTAAACGTTCCCGATTATGCGGTTACTTGCATAAAGGATAATACCAGTTTCAAACTTCATGCCTACGTTGAAAATTGTGAAGCGACAACAACTGTGAAGATCTTTGGAGTCCTGAAACATGCTGATATGGAGAACTTCAAGAAAGGTTCATCCACATATTCTCCCAAATACTCTTAATCAGATCCTGATAGTTGAATGATCAGAGGTTGTACAGATTCAAAGTAAACAAAATGTATTTGGAATGCTTCTACAGGATATTGTCATGTTATGGGATATAACTTAACAGAACGAAAGGAAAGACAAAGGAAAAGAGGAAAATTGACCAGATCACTATTTGCACCCTGGTAAGAATCTAAACAGTTCGCTGCTTGACAGGTGCATATTACCTCCAGGTGTCATATATCCTAGGAAGGATCCTACTTTATACAGTGTTTTTTTTAACAGGGTCACTATAAGGCGGTTCAATTATAAAACTTAATGAAGGATTTGAAAAATCCAAATTAACTCTATTGGACGTTAGTTAATATGTTAACACACTTTATCGATGCACTTGTATCTAAAACGTCACGATATATGATAGGGAACTTTTCTTCCTTTTGGGCAGTTTTAACCACATATTTTCTTTCCAATAACTGATTTTTACACGATGCATTTTTACAAAAAAGAAGATATTGTTGTAATATTTACCTAAATTTCATGACTCTTAAATACTTTCAAAACCAGACTGTCATGGATTCAATATTTCACTTTTTCAGAAAACTTTTCCGTTGGGAAATTTCACTATAGTCACCGGTGCTGTTGCCTTTTCTGCGTTTTTTCTGCATCAATTTATTCGTAAAAATGTATCGCAGTATAGTTGTCTTCATTGCTCTCCCGACAAGTGCCCGCGCGTTCAACTAAGTAATGGTAATAATAATTCTTGGTCACAAATGTCTTTATTTAATCCAATTGGCATTTATTAATATGACTCAATTTATTATATTTGGACAAGGAAAAAATGCTAATGATTGCTGACTTCAGCAAGGACACAGAATGTCACGTAGGCTCACCAAAAGTTTCTTATTCGATGGCTTGATAAATGCATACACAAACTCAGTCTGCACACAGTTGATCCTACGTATGCAAGGATATATAATTCGTGCCGTATGATTCGACAAATGTGTTAAATAATATTATCATTATTCTGTTTCATTATACTAATGTAGAAACTTTCCTTAATGGTTTCAAGTACACAAGTTGTATGATATACTAAGCCTAGAAAATACTTCAACTTTAAGTAATTAATCCTTGCATAGTTTCTATATTTAGGTTTCCTCAACTCTGTACCAGATTGCCAATAGTTGTTATCAAATGACTGGCTATAGCTTTTCATCATGGAAATGATTTAATTTTCATTTATCCATTTATAGGGCTGAACTATATTTGCCTGACTCCTACAATTACTCTGTTGGGGATAATCTAATTTCAGGATCAAAAAGGGTCAGCTTTGTAATTTATAAGTGTTTAATGCTGAAAAACTGAGATCCTAATATCAGAAATAACCTGAACTCTGGGACGTAAGTCTAATATTAATTTTTAATTATAATTACAAGGATGTGTAGTAATAGCATAAAGTCGCTGCCTGATTTGAATTTATTTGATGTGAACAAATGCTTTTTCCGTTTTGAGCATTCTGTAAATTTTTTCTATTCGAGACCATCATGTTTCATTAGAAATGTGACCAACACAGGAAAAGAACAATGAGATTCCGCTCAATGTAAGATCAGATTACAATCAAAACTAGGAAATTGATAATTTTTCCAGGCACTTGCCTCTCATTTTGTGAAGTTTCAACTGCGTAGATGTAAAAAACACTAAAAGCAACGATAGTAGTTTCATTCGCCGTAATATCCAATATTAGAAAAAAGTCTCAGTAAAAATAAGAAAAAAAAGTCTCAGGGTAAAAAGTCTTAATAAGAAAAAAAGTCTCAGTTTAAAAAAGAATTCTCCGAACAAAGTTTCCATCGATATAACCTACTTGTTTGTTGTCAGCAACTAGCTATGAGAAGGAAAAAATGTTAATGTAAAGGAGAGCAAATAGAGAGCAAATAGAGAGCAATATAGTAAATATCAAAGAAAGAAAAGTTAGTAGTAAGGCAACGTAAATAGAGAAGAAGGAAAGTGAAAGAAGTGTAAACTGAATATCGAAGAACGAAAAAGTAAGATAAAGTACAAGAAAAGGAAAGAAAGAAAAAGATACGAAACACAAATGAAGGAAAAAAGAGTGAACGTATAAAATGTAGGAGAAGAAAAGAAGGAAAGTGAAAAGAACTTAAAAGTAAAGTCGGAACAAGAAAGAAAACGGATGATGAAAAGAATGAATTAAATACGAGCTTTTCGGAACGTGAATGGTGTCTGTTTGTGTTTGACGGATAATTGAAGTATCTTGACGGCACGAGAAGACACTTGGATGAATATAAATTTACGCGTTGTAATTTGCACAGCAAAGGACAAGATCGTTTCTGGCGGATAAGGATTAAGTGAAGGAAGACGCTTAGGTGAAGTCCCGTTGGACTGGAAAGAAACTCGTGTTAAAACTGCTGGTACTCGGAAGGTACTCGAAATCAACGCAACAGGAATAGTTCATGTAAACTGACTGTTTCTTATATATTTATATATATATATATATATATATATATGTGATATGCAAGGATCAGGGCTTTCATAATGTCCTGTCACACCCCACGCCCGCGCGGTGAACTTTTCGGGCTAGTCGGAGTTCCTTCGGCCGCCATTATGCGGCCTTTGTATTTTCAAAACGCCAATCTAACCTTGTTACTTCTTCGCTGCAGGTGTGTCCTATCGGTTGCCCCAATAATTTATTATTTATTTGTTAATTTTTTTTTTAAACCACATTATTTTTTGTTTTTTTTTTGTTTTGTTCTGCAATTATTTTGCGGAACTCCTGTCATCCTTGGAATCCACCTTACATCATGTGATTGTGCTTTCTTACATTTTAATTCCAATTCCGTATTATTTATACTCCCCTGCAAAGAGGATTTAATATTTACATAAATTCACAGATGTTTGAACGGACGTTACACATCAAAGTGCATCAGTGCTGGCATATCCTGCCAACATTTCCTCGCTCAACTCCAGTCAAGATGGTACGATCTGAGTACTTTTTGTTGTTTTTTTTTTGGTTAATAAAAAGTCAACTTTTGTCAAACTGGTAATCACATAAATATTTTTTATTCAGCCATATCATGTAATAATAGTCTAAATCAAATATATTCAATTGTTTTCGTTTGTAGTAATAATGTTTGTTTAATGTTGCATAAATATGTGAATCAAATATGTCCAATACATGTGTTATTGTATATAATACGAATTTACATAAATTGAAATATTTCAACTTCCCCGCTCTCGGCTCAAACATCTCCACGTTACAACTCACACTTATCCATTCCCGCGTACTGGCACTCATCCGCGTTGGTCCTTCTGGCGTACAAAGTTGTCAGTGCATTGTGTGTGAAATCTGTATCATATCCAATAGCTGTATTATCGGTTGTCGACGGTTCCTTTCGTAAGCATCTTACAACCTTAACTTCGACATCCTGCACGCCGTTGCTAACGTCGAAGTTATTTCCGTGCCCGATAGGACTACCCTCATGGTCTCCTGCAACACTTGGAATTGCACTTCTATTATTTCGATTTTCGGGCGGCAACGAGACTGCAGGCGTTTGCTCCCAAACGGACTGCATCCACTTTCCACTGTTCAACTGATGAATCGGCAAAAGTCCACAAAATACCACCGGAATCGAATTATCCTCGTGCACGATATCGTCTTCCTTTGTCGAAAAATTTGGCTGCTGGCTCGGCTGCGGTTGCCTTTTGTCAAGCGAATTCTCTTTTCGCAGTTGTCCTTGCTGCTGTTGTTGTTGCTGATGGGTTTGGTGTTCCGGCTGCTTGTTCAAGGAAGTTCTCTTTGCCTTTATGATGGCCAAGGCGTTTTGGAAGATCGGAGCCATGTCCGGCTGTAGCTGAACAATTCGTTCGAATGGCTCCTCCATCGATTTATTCGACAGCAGTTCGAAATTGTCCTGATAGAAGTTGTCTGTGTAGAACTTGGTATAGGTGGAGTCTGTCGGGCGGTTCGGTGGTGCAGTCAGGGTTGCCTTCTGTGCCAGCGGGATCTTCGACACTTTCGGCTCGTCCTTCAAATAAGATTCGCACACAATCACCTCGTCGGGATCGTTTGCGTGCGCATAGTTGCCAAACTTATCGAAGCTGCTATTCTTATAATACACCTTATCCTCCCGATAGCCTGATCCGATATTATCGATTATGATATTGTTATTATTGGAAATGCTTTTAGTTCTATCAAATTTACTAAAATTTTGCAACGCATTCGATTCTAGACTATCGCTAACTACTGCTAATTTAGAG
Organism: Stratiomys singularior; assembly: GCA_954870665.1. NCBI lineage: Eukaryota > Metazoa > Arthropoda > Insecta > Diptera > Stratiomyidae > Stratiomys > Stratiomys singularior. Next base: position 25,639,665 of record OX940878.1, on the reverse strand, counting down.
CACCCTGATTTATTATTCATTATTAATTTATTGTTCGTTACATAACTAATACTACTGTGTTCGCTGTTGCTAATCTTACATGGTAATAAGTTATTGTTGCATTCGCGATTCCTCAATTCGGTGCAATTGGAATTTGGCTGATCCAAATTATTGAGTTGAAGATTTCGATAGTTCTTCCAATTCTCTCGCTGCAAGTTCAGTTCCTGCAAGCTGTCGGGGTGGTCCTTTTTAGCGACGGGCTGCGGTGCCGGTCGCTTTCTACGTGGTGGTGGGGCCACCATCGTTTTTTGTTGTGTCTTCTCTTTGAACAGGATATTACTTTGCTTATTTTCCTGGTAGTGATTGTTCATAATTTTTCCATAGCCCGTTTCAACGGGGGCATTGTAGGAGTGGTTATACCAGTCGAGTTGGTTGAAATGTTGCTTCTCGCAAGGAGTGAATTTCTCGTGGTTCATATCCAAGTTAAAGGAGGTTTGACGACTGCAAGGATGATAAAAGTTGCCTTGTCTGGGTACAGCAATATTATACGCTGGAGTTGCATCGCCATAGCCACGCTTTCCATCATGTCCTGCCGTGAATTTCTCAACGAGCGACGAAATTGTCTTCACCTCGCGCGATGGCTTTGTTGTTTCTGCAACCGATCGCCTCCTTGTCCGGCCAAACGGCTGGCAAGTTAAGCAGCAGGAGAACAAATCCGATATTGAAGCGTTACTGATGAATGGTACGTTGATGAAGGGAAACATGTCTGAAAAGAGCAAGACAAGAGTATGGAATTAGAGAAAATGTAAAGGATCTATAAGGAAAGTTATACAAATAATTTTATTTTTTACTGTCACCGAAAATCTTCTCTCAATGTTTTAGAAGCAGAGGATATTGAACATTTTGATTCGAGCAAGGAAGTTTTATAAGGACCAGAAAATTTGATTCTTTTATCGCATAAATGAAAAGCTAATCTGTTCACACTTTTTATGTGCTCTGAGCTTTGAAGGAGCTTTGATACGACCTAAGAGTTGCTCTTGCAATAGCGTAATAACTAGTAGGCAAGAACAAATCTCCCAAACTACAGGATTCCCCCAAAATTCGTAGATTTTAATCTACGACGAGGCGTTTTAAGTTAGCGGAATGGAAAGTAGGAACTGAGAATAAAAATGCAGAGCGATTCTTGGTTTTAAATATATTCTCTTTCTATTCTAATTCATTTTTCAGATCTTTTAATTAGCTTTTTATTTGTACCTTTACTATACTGTCGGGCATAGCACCTCAAATTAGGTACGATACTGCGCCGAGTGAGCGGGTGGATGACAGGCCGTGGGTTTAGCCTAACGCTGGAAAAGACCGAGGACGTCAAACTGACCAAGAAGTGGATCCCTCGTGTTATTCCCTTTCGATTTGGAAAAACCATCATCGAGTCGAAGGAATCAATAAAAAACCTTGGTTTGATGATTGCCTCGAAAATGAGCTTCATCGAACAGGTTCGAACGTCAACGGGTAAGGCAGCTGCAGGAGTGTCGGCTCTCGGTCACATTTTGGCCAACATTAAGGAACTAACCTCATGCATAAGACCACTTCATATGGATGCGTAGATTTAGTGCTCTTTTACGGCTACGTCACTCTTCATGAGTAATCGTACCGAAGACGTCTCACACAGATAAAGAGCCAAGGAGTTTTGCAAATAGCAGCCTCTAAGCCGGTGGTGGTAGGTACCGCGAGGGTAGTCCTCTCAGTGCTAATTGCTGAAGAGTAAAGGCCAGGGTAGTTCCGTATGTAAAAGGCGGAGAGAAGAATTGTTAGACGAGAGGAAAGAAGAAGGAGCCTAACTTTTTACCAGGAAACGTTGGTACTCAAAAGGCGAGGCTCGTGAACCGCACAACTCATCAGTGATCTTGGTCCGTAGTTCTGAAGAACGCATGGTGAGACTGATGTTCAGACCAAGATCTGCTGGTAGTGAGATTCTGACTAAGACAAAGAATTAAAAGAGGAGAACAACTAGCACAGTTCGCCCACCACTACGGCTTTCCCATATCAAATACCTTCTTCAATAAGAACAAAACCAACAAATGGACGTGGTAATCACCCAATGGGGTAGCAAGAAACGAAATTGATTTGATACTTGCCAAACAGTAAAGAACGATCAAAGACGTTTCTGTAATCAACAGATTTGAGACAGGAAGAAATTATCGCCTGGTGAGAGCGAGAATCACGCTTGAATAGAAAGCAGAAAGACGCAAACTGGCCAGGAAGCCTACAAAATCCGGCTTCACCACTGAAAACATCAAGTGTACTACATAGAGTAATCAAGCCCTAGTAAACGAAGAAATAAATGTGCAAACCGGGACGACAGCAATCTAACTGGAGCTATTCTGCAATGTGCTGAAATAGTAGGCGAGCCACGAGTAATCGATAGGCACTGTAAACTGTCAAAGAAGATCAAGGCGCCACTCAAAAAGCGGAGGGAATTGCAGGCATTGCCAAACATCGAAAGAATTGAATATACAGAAACCTGCAAAGCAGTAAGGAAAATGATATCTGAAGATATCAAGAAGTATGGCGAAAGACTGGTGGAATATGCCATTTCAAACAACAGAAGCCTCAAGAAGGCAGAAAGAGTACTTCTCATTGCCAAAAAACAGGCGATAGCCCTAAGTCATGACAGCACCCGACTCACTGATAGACAGAAAATAATTGAGGCAACAATCAACTTCTATCGAGACCTGTATAAGGCTCCAGATAACTCGACTTCCAACTTAATAACAACGGCTCTCTCAGCAACCAATGATAACACCCCGAATATCCTAATGGAAGAGGTCGGGATACCTATCAGCTCCATGATAAATAGTAAAGCGGTAGTTTATGGTATCACTGCTGAACTGCTCGTATACGCAGGTGGAAAAACCTGGAAACTACAGGCAGAAATTTACACCGATTGTATTAAGGCCAGATGCATACCTGATCAAAAAAGGCAGCAACGAAGAAATCAGGAACTACAGATCAATAAGTCTATTATCGGTTTTCTACAAAGTATTCACGAAGCTCGTTAACAACCGAATACAAACAACCCTAGATGCCGAACAGCCACGGCAGCAGGCTGGCTTCAGAAGTGGATACAACACTATAGACACATTACTGGAAGTGTTCAGTAGATATAAAGAATATGAGCAACCCCTAGCCCTGGCCTTCATAGACTTTGAGAAAGCCTTTGACTCAATATTCCCTGATGCAATAATAAATGCATTAAAGGCACAAGGCTTAGACAAATCATACGTGAAAGTGCTAGTTAAAATCTACCGCAATTCCAGAGCAAAAGTTTCCCACACAAAGAGGGCTAAAACAGGGAGACACCATATCGCCCATGCTCTTCACCGCCACATTAGAGGGAAACTTCCAAACTCTACACTGGGACTGTAAAAGATTGAAAACCGATGGTGAGCACCTGAACCATTTGAGATTCGCATATGATATTGTCCTGATAGCCAACAGCCAAGAGGAATCACAAGAACAGCCGAATGAACTCAACGCAGCTAGCGGAAAAGTAGGTTTGAAAATTAACCTAAGCAAAACCAAGATCATGTTCAACGATTTTATAAGCACTCAAGGACATACAAGCTCTACTATAGAAAAAGTCTAAGAATATGTATACCTTGGTCAGTTAATACCCAAATCCGGACCACTACAATCTGAAATCAATCGACGAATCAAGTTGGCATGGAGTGCTTTCGAGAAGAAATCGATTATTTTCAAGTCTCAAATGCTGATTGACTTCAAAAGAAAACCTTGGATCAATGTATCCTACCCGTTCTGCTATACGGTAGTGAAACAGCGGCGCTAATAACAGGAATAACAAGGAATCTCATGGTTGCGCAAAGAGCCATGAAACCATGTAAAGATGAATACTGGACCTTACACGAAGGGATCGCAAGAAACTATCGCGAATACGAGAAAGGACCCAAGTAACAGTCGTGATACATAGAGCAAAATCCTTGAAATGGCGATGGGCCAGTCATTTGCTGAGAATGACGGACGGCTGGTGGACCACAAGAATAACATAGTGGACGAGAGGACCAAGAAGATCAAGAGGAGAAAATCTGAAAACAGGCCGACATTGAAAGCAATGAGGAGTCAGTATGCAAGGAAGACTGTATCATAACTTAGAAATAAGTTGAACAAGTTGAACGTGATGATGAACTGCGGGTCACATTACGTGCCGACTGTTCTTCTTATAAAGAGGGGTATCGAAAGGTGCTTAGCGGCGCAGAGATGAGGAATATCTCTCTGACAGCAATACGTGATCTAACAGCTATCGATCCATACCGGCTGAAAGAGGAATTACTGGGCTTTGACTAATGAGGCCTAATGTGAACTAACGTGACAGACAGTTCCAGGCTAGGTTCTCGGTGTGACAGGAGATAGAGGAGAGTTTAGTCAATAGTCTGGTTGCCATAAGAAGTTCAGCTCCCAAAGGGTAAGAAACTTTCACCTCTCGACCGCAAAAAAATCATTGGCGGTCAGAGGTCATCCTATTTGAGGGTTCTAGATTATTATTTTGTGGGAAATTGGTGAATTAAGACCAGCTAAGTTGAAAACTGTACTCAAAAATTAGATACATGAAACACGCATTGCAACTGCCAGTCATGGTGGCCAAATACCAGAACTCATATTTAAATGGTAAATTGTATTGAATTCATATTTACTCAAAAATAAGAAATATAAAGGTTTTAAGTGTTTTTTTTTTTCAATCTGGAGTTCTCAAGCTCTTATGATTACTCGTCGCAGTACCGACCTTACACTTTACGGTTTCCAATGCATAACGTCTGCGATAATCAAGTTATTCATTTAATTCTATTCTAAAAACAATAACAAAATGCTGATGAATTTGTTATAGTCAACCCTGAAGCGGATTCAAGCCGTTCAGGAATAATATTGAAACCAAACTCAATAAGGGACGTAATGACAAATAAACTGCATTATAGGCACTGATATTTTCCGATAACAAACAGACCGTACTTGCTGCGTGTGTGAGCCTCAAATCCCCACCATATGAAACAGAATATGGGAAAACACACATGGAACAAAAAAAATACCATAACAGAGGGATGATTTCTCATATATTTTCATATTCTAGGGGCGAAATAACACTAATCCCATTTAAGTTATAGATTTTAGGTTATTCAATAACCATAAACGGACGCTTTGTTTGGGTATTTCATGCAACAGGAAATTGAATGGACGCCATTTGTTTGGATTCACTATTGCGTTCGAGGACTTAAAATCAGAGACCGTCACTCGTTAAATTTAATGATTTATCAATAGTGAAATCCATTTCTTCATTCATTTATCCAACCGTATGTTTCTTCGTAAATGCATTCCACGAATTCATTTACAATATTACTCGCCTATATCGTATATAATATTGCTCGCATGTATCTACTGCATTTTAATATCAATTCGAATGTGTTTATATGGTCCTCCGTTGAGCTTTTATAGGTCCTGCCCAACTAGATCATATTAATCTGGATGTTAAGCGTAGTACGTGATATAAACCTCCTTTATGATTGGGTATCATCGTATGAGAATTTACCACATGGACATTTTTGCTTCTGATTTAATTTTATAATTGGTTTGATGCACTTGCAGGTTTCATTTTTACCACAAATATTCGATTATTGGACAAAAATTGAGGTGTCTACCACCAATTAATGAAATTCATTTTTTGTGGATATCTTATATCGAATCTTGTAGTGCTAGGACCAATGAAATATGATGCACCCACATTTATAATGACTTTTTCGCACGAAATTGTAGGAAATAGTATTTGTAGTAGATGATACAGCTTTTTGTCTGAGTATCAAATCCAGGATCTTCTGTTTATGCTTCCTAGTAGGGAACGAGATAAAACCTTCAGCGAGCTTCCCGTACTTGAAACTAAATTCAATATCGTGATGCCGCGATCCTTGCTCTTGGAGCTCAAAGAGGCATCTAGAAAACGATCGAATCAACGAAAACTACCCCTCAAACAGAAAAAAGGATCTTAGAATGATGGATGGCTGGGTAAACTTTTTCTTGTTTAATCATTCTCGCTGTAGACCAGTCGATACTCACTTAACACCCTTGTAATCTAGTGAACAAAATGGAATAGGGACGAGATATATATCATGCAGTTACACATGCATTCCAAATTGGAGAAGCTAATGGAAGCTGAGAATTTCGAGTAGCTTTTACAATAGATTAATTGTTTGAATCATACGTACCGACCTTAAGCCTATCCTTACCCGGTAAATTTTCCTTAAAAAGTTCCTGACTCCGTGCTAAAAATCAATTTAAAATCAGAACCATAAAACAAAATAATTCATCGAGGAATAGCTATAGGATTCAGGATTATATCAAGGACCAACTAATAAACGATTTTGTACGATACAGAAGCTTAGTAGATACTTGGAACCTTGATATTTTTCTATACCGAATTATCAACAGTTAACCGTCACCAAATGGTATCCAGTACAATTGACCACCATCTCAACCAGGAAAAGGGATCACTCATATGCATCGAGCAGATTTTCCTATCGTATATTACGAGAAGCACTCTGTAACACGAACATAAATTTGGTCAAATGAATCTTGCAATGTCGCTCGCCAAAAGTATCCAATACATATATCAGCCATTTACAGAAGTTTGATGTTGAGGACCTTCAACAGGAATCAGTTTCTTCAGAGTACAATGAGTTTCTTAAAACTTATTTGACCCTAATCCTAGTGACGATAGTAACAAGACCAGTAACGAAATATGGTTAAAATTGATGGAAGTCGACTACCAAACGTGTAGAAAAAACAAATGATTTATTCTCCGGTGCAAGCAAAACAATTGTTCCGAAGATGATTGACGCCAGGATATGCTGGTGAACAGCGTCAGGCGTGCATCAATTCCGTCCAAAAAAATCCTGGAAGGAAAAGTAGGACCATAAGTCACTCCGGCAAGTACCGAATAAGGTAATTAGTTCAAAAAACCCACTTTCATGAAGAAAAAATAAAAATGATCAGGAATCAGGCATCAGCAAATCATATAAGCCAAGCGTATACAGAGCCACATTATCGGATAAGAACGACAGCCCCATCTCTGGTCACAACATGCTCAAGCAGTGAAAAGCTTGTTTTTCGAAAAACTTCCTCAAACCAACCGAAGCTTCTATGGCATCACATATCGTCTCCTTTGACGAATCTCGAGTCTTGGGGTCTCCTTTGACAGTGCCAACCATGACAGTAGTGAATTGTTTCATCGAATTTCAGAAGAATAGCACAGTGCCAGGCATTTATGAGCATTGTGCAGAACTTATGAACGATTGTGGTTACAATAGTCAAAATTTTATCCATAAACATATTCAATGTGTCTTAAATCGAGAGCAACTATTACCGGAATGGTTCCTATCAATAACCAACCAAATTCACAAAAATAAGAAAACACACTATAATGTTAAAATTATACAGACATAACAAGTTTATGTATAAGTTCTATGCGATTTTACTCAGAGATGGCGTGAGCGAACGCAGCGTCTTTAATTGACATATACGCCATTTCGATCGTCTGACATTTTGACTGTCTGACATTTTGATCGTCAAACACATAAATGTTGAGTCCGCCAAAATTAGCCTGTTTGTTTCATCGTGTTGAGCATTTATGTCGAATTTCGTGCCCAAAAAAAGAGCATTTGTGGCACATTAGGATACGTGAGACATGGTTTCAACAATTCAAAAGTCTTAATTTTAATGTGAAAGACAGTGAGCGCTCAGTTAGACAACGAAAATATGAAACTCAACGGCAATTAACAGAAGAATTAAATGTGTCACAGCAGACGATTACGGAACATCAAATGAAAAATGGCAAAGTCACTTGTCAAATAATGCATCGACGCCATGAAAGGAATTGCTTCGAACTGTGACGGGTGGCGAGAAATGGATTAATTTGGAAAAATCAAGGCGTAAAAAATCGTGACTGTCACCTGGCGATGTCTGTCTTTCAACACCGGGCCAAATCGCTTCGGGAAGAAGACCATGCTCTGTGTCTTAAACCACGCTTCGAAAACTATGGGAACGGACATGGTATAGTGATTTTGTGACACGATAGCACACAGCAAAACTAGAGAAAAAGGCAGTGAAATTGTTTGGAGAGGACATCGTTCTGCAGCCGCCGTTCTCCCCATACTTGGTACTACCGATTATCACCTCTGTGAATCACTGGGGCATTCAATGCGCTTGCAGAGGAGCACTTCAGCGATTCCGAGTAAGATGGCAAATGGCTCTCGAGCAGTTTTTGTAGCTTGGTCTGCATAAATTACCTGAAAGATGGACGAAATGTGTAGCCCCTAGCCGATGCCCAGTATCACGAAAAAAAAATCTCTAGATAAAAATCGTATTTTTTACCAAAAAAAAAACGGGAAAAACGTATGACTACACCTGGTATAACTGCAATATGGTAAATACAAAACTTTCAGTAACTATGAACCATGGTATACCCGTTTTATGATTATGTAAGTCCTAGGGTTTGACAGATATACTGATATACTAGGAGCGTCACCGAATTTTAGTAGACTTCAAACAAGCGTTCTTCAATCTCTATTAAAAACTGCTATCGCTCATTCTCGAATTTTTTATTTCAGCAAAACTAATCAGACCAAAGTTATATTATACTACACACTATCACAAAATTGAACAAACAATCAACAGACCAAGGCCTTTGACGCAAAGGTTAGACTGATGAAGGGAATCCAACCCATTGCTGCTTAATGTAGCTCTATATTATGTGGTACAGAAACTCCCAATTAATACCTGGCCTTTGTAGCTTTATAAATCGAATCAATTTGCAGCCATAGCCTTTCACGATCCTCTATATCTACAGAAGAACTCCTGATAACAAAATCATAGCCAAAACGCATAATCCTGCCAAGAAAAGCTAAGTCTGAGTCTGAACCTAAGTCTAGAAAGGGTGAATTTTAGAAAATATGGAAAATGTCATAACCCTTATCTAGAGGATATTAAGCTTGTGAAAAATGGCAATTTATCAGTTGAGGTAAAAAGAATATAAGACCTCTCCCTGGTTTCGATGATTCTTTACCGCTAACGACCCAAACTCGACCTGAGCAAACAAGTTCGTGTTTTTTGTTTGAAGGGTAGTTGGTTAGTACTAATGCTGCTTAATTCTTTAACTGATGCCAAGGCTAAAGTGAGTTAGTGGAAAAAAGACTTTCTACTTCACTTTGCTCCTGAGCGAGTATGAATGTTTCCTGTCTAACCTGCTGAAAATTGAAGTTGTACGGTCTGCCAATTGCGCCTTATAAAAGAGCTCTTCTCTGCACTCGTTCACCCCGACGTTCAAAATAGAGTAGTGCCTGACCCCCTTCACATGTTTTTGTATAAGATGCACTGACTCTTCACCATGATTCGAGAGCCCTCCCCGTAAATTTAAGACGGAGAGATGGTTAGGACGTTTGCAAAATGGAACGCCATAGAAAATTATACTCGGAGCGTCCTGACAGTTACAAACGATTTACTAGAGCGACGTGAGATACAACCAGTGCAGGGAACTCTTTACGAGAACTTCCTCTCCCTTCCTCGTTACGAGAGGAAAGATTCTCGGTTGTTTGTTTTCTCAAAAAGTCTCCGTCGTTCCCCGTATCCTATCTTCTTACAGCCTGATTCGCATTTCGGTAGTATGCTTTTTTTCATATAAATAAGTCTCCTCCTGATTGCCTAGATTCCAAATCCAAGCCAAGCCAAGCCCAAAAAATATGTCGAACAGCTCCAGGCTGTACGCACAGAAGAGTTGTATACTGGATAACACAGAAGCACTGCGCGTTATGGAGTGGAGGGAAGTACAATCCACACACAACACAGTGAAAATATTCAGGACGAAAATAGCGTTAAGCTTCTAATTAAAAAAAATGTAATATGGATCTCATCCAGGAGAATTCTGCAGCAATAAACTGCGTAGAAAAAGTAACTTTGGTTAACTGACGGCCAAGATATCAATCAAAGAGCAAAAGACAATTCCGGAAGGCTCTTCAAGGACCGATTTTGAATAATAACTACCTGATAAGAAAACCGTATTTGTCCGATTGATTACTGCGAATAATGGATGGATTGATTTTTCCAGGCGCCACCCCCAACGTTCAAAAAATCAAAGTTTGAATCCTGTGTTGGAGGGTATTATGTCCGTCATTTTCATATGTCAAGAAGGGTATTTCTCAGGAATATTTGCAGAAACGAATCATTCTGACTGAGTTTTATTATGCGGATTGAGTTCGACGATAGCGTCAGACGTATCTCTAAACATCTAGATGAAGTAGGTTGCTATCAAGGGTCTTATTTTCAATCCTTTGTCACTGAAATTTATCGTCAGTACCAGCGTTGATTAAACCCAAAAACCTCACCCTCACTGCGAGTTCAATTCGCCACTGGTCAACTACTGCTTACTAGTATTTTGGAATAGGTATACCAGTTTACGTTGAAGATCCTTTGTATTCGAGCTTTTAAATCTCTTTTTATTTAAATCTCTTTTTTAGGATCCTCTTTTTTATATCACTCTTTATTTTTGTTGTGTAATTTGATATTGCATACTAGCGCCCTAGTAATTACGTTATTTTCTTCACCATTAGTCTGGTATGCCTTTATCTGTCGTTTGTACTCTTTTGTAAAAAGAATACAAATACATTCCAAGAAATCTCTTAAAAGTAAAGAGATTTCTTGGAATTTTCACCACTTCTGTAGTATATGTTTTTGATCCCTGATAGAACAGCCTAGCTTCTGAATGAGGTTTTAAATCCTGTCGTCACCAAATTTAATAAACTCTGCTGAAACCTCATCAATGCCCAGAAAATTGTCGATTTTGTGCAAATGGACTTGTTTATGGATAGGGGTTTGAACGTCATCATATTAAACTGGTATACGCGAAACTAAGCTATGCATGGTGCGGTTTAGGACAATGCCACCCTTATACACTAATAACCAGGAAACTCCCCTAAGGGCCGAAACCAATAAACTGGTTCATCCATACAAAGGGAGGCTTACCGTCGTAACTGCATTTACCTTCCAGAGTTTAGGGCTGTGGAATAAATCCAAAGGCAGTCTAAACGGTCGTTTTTGACAAGCTCTGCTGCCTTGATGCCTTTAGCTAAGATCCTAGTTCCAGTCTTCATTTTCATTGGAACTTTCATTCAACTTTCGTCAGATAACTTGAATCGCAATTTAAAGCCAGCATTCGTGGGAAGTCTCCTTTAAAGCAAATCTCCCTGGTCCGTTGTAACAGAAGTATAGAGAAGTGGATACCAAAAAGTGGACAAACGAGCAAGAGTTGTTTCGTAATGACAAAAAACAAAAAGGATGGATTCAATTAAACCGCCATTGGAAGCGGTATAAAGCAAGTCAGGCAAAAAGCTTCTCCGAAGGGAACGACTCTACTTAGAATTATACCAATGAATCAAGAAGGAGCTGATTTTTTTGGCCTCACTTTAACTAAGAAGAGACCAAATCACATCTAGGGAGGAACAGAAATTGCGTAAAAACGCCAGTGGTATCGCTCATGAGCCTCCGCCTTCTGGTTGAAGCGACTAAGCATTCAAACGGACGATATACTTTGTGCCTCTGGTAAGCAGGAGGCAAGTTCGGAGCACTTTCTTCTAGATTGTCCGGACGTAGTTCCTGAGGGAGACGACGAAATGGACCATCTGTAAACTAATCTGTAAAGGAATCTGTACAGACTACTAGAGCAAACACAATAAAGGATGGATCCAAATATCAACTAATATTTGTAGCAGACGCATGGATCATTATATAAAGTAAATGCATTCCTTTTTACTCAATTTATAATACCTTGAAGCAAACAACGCACCTCTAATACATTCCATGTTTGAAACTGTCAGTTCAAAATCAACTTCTCTATCCACTCAGAGTAAACACTTCAATTAGAATGCAATGCACCGCACAAATTTTATTTTCCGTTGGAGCCGTCGTATTAAATAGTCACACTCCATTAAGGACGCAAAAGATTACGAGGATGATGATGAAAGTGGTGCTGCTACTGCCAACGACAATACAATGGTAGTGGTGAATGTGCTGATGGTAATCGAAGTTTTTCATACAGCTGCATCTGTACAATTGCAGGAGATGGCAATCTCCGTTTCAGGACGATTTCTCAATTTGCATCATAAGCCGTGATACCAACAAGGATAACAAACACGAACTCGAACACGGAACCAACGAAAAAATCGATACACTATTGTACGCGTAATGTACATATACTTGTATAGGAACGAGCCGAACTTTAAAGGCAAGACGAGGACATGCAAGCAGACTCTGCTGAAATCAGGCTTTAGGCTCAACTGACCACATCAGCTTTGTGGGTATTCGTTATTGTGCTGCTCTTTGTGCATAATTAAATTAAGGAACTTGTCGATTATTGAGTGTAACAAGCAGCATGTGTGGAATACTATGCAAAAGATTGGGTGAGTTGATGGTGGGGGGTTCTAAGAAAGGTGATATTGAATCTGGTACGAGTTTCTCAGGCGAACGTTATTAATCTATTTGTAATTGGATACTTTGATTGTTTCCATTTGCTGAACAATTTTGTGAGTCTTCGTCCTCATACGAATAATTACAACTTCCATTAAACCGACTTAGTAACATTTGTCAAAGTAATTGCATAACATTTTCCGAAAATCGCGGAAATTCCTTGGTGAAAACAAGATATCGAATTTCTTTTTTGGTGTTGAATACGTCTAGACCTATAAATCAAGCGATCCTATTCGTGATACTGTTCGCTGTTTCATATTTTACACATTTTTCTGGCCATCATTTTTCAGATCAGCTAGGATTTAAAACATTTTACTACAATAAAACGAACGCTATAGGATACACGAATGGGTAACATTTAGATATCCAATTTAGTGTACAGTAGATACATCTGCACTAGTTCTCTTCGAAGCTAAGATACATGAATTTTATGTCAAGTCGCTATAATTGTATTGTATTGGGAGGCAGGAGTTCTTCCAATAAGGATGAATTCAAGACAAGTTTCCCGCGTGAAGAAAAGATCAATTAGATTTGTGAAACAAATATGCATACGGTTAAGAAAGCAGATCATCTGCTCTGCAAACATCTAGCCTGAGCTAGGTCGCACCCGTTGAGATCAAGCTCACCAATTCAAGGATTCATGGGAGTAGAAGACAACAATTCACCAAGAAATCGTTTTCAAAAATGATTGTTTCTCTTCTCTGGACATTTTTTTACTTTCAACATAAAAGCTGTGAATTAATGTAATGAGCGGTTTTCTTCTGAAAATCTATTTTTTTTTTTTTTGTTGGTGCTGTACCAAACTTTTCCTAGTAGTCAATATCATTGACTTCCATGTTTCTTTAAAATGAGCACTTCTTACCATTTTATTTATTTATTTGTTAGTTGCTTCTTCTTTGATCTATTACTTGCCATTAAAAGAAGAAGTTTTCATTCCTTTAAACCATAATTACTGCTCGACGTGAATGTGTCTGGCGCTTTTTCCTAATCAGTGCTTCAATTTGCCCCATTTCTGGCAACACCAATCATACAGGAATAATTTGACAGCTGACAGTTCTTTTCTTGAACTGAACATGGTGATCTGTGATTTCAGTTGCAAGTTAGTTTCATCAATGTTAGAAGTTAATGAAAATTAAAATGAGTTGAGATGCATTTTGAAAGTCTTTTTGAAGAAAGGGAAAAACGCATTACAAGGCCCAAAAAATTTTAATATTCGTAGTACTGATAATGTGTCAGATTTTTTAAGTCCTAAAATGATATTCCAGAAGTCGTATCTTGGACTAATTATGGTTTTGCCAACATAGTAGATGCCATCATGCTGGAAGATTCCAAAGACGATTCATACACGCTTCCGTTAGTATGGAAGCGGACGTGAAAAAAATAGAGTCAGAAAATTGTTTTAACTTAGTTGCACACAAAAGGATTCAAAAAGAAGCTTAACATTTGGGCTATACACAAGTTGATCATGAAAAACCTCATTGACCAAACATCCTTTTATGAAGTTTTGGTAAAACATAGCAGCATTTTGACATTTCTTAAAAATAGTAGTGGGTAATAAATCCCGAATTTCTGTACCGACAATATTGCATGAAAGAGATTAGAATAGAGGTCAAAATCTTCTCAAATGGCTTCTCAGTCAAAGTTGATTCAAAACAAGGTGATTCTTTGTGCTGAGAGAGATTACAAGAAAATCATACTCTATGAAATGTAGTCATCTGAAAAAACTACCCCCTATACCAAGCTTTACTGTGATCAGTTAGATAAAAAGCGAAAAAGGTAATCAGCGGATAAGGCACTGTCTGACACCATGGCACTGTTAGGACACAGATTTTAACTTTGCACTACCCACTAAACACCTTTTCATTGGTCATTGCCGAACTTGATAATGCTAAAAACAACTAGCCTATGAATTTCTGTGCAAAGAACTAATAGTTTCACCTTTGCACTTTTGAACAATTATTGCTTTACCCGTTGCAGAACTTACTTCTTACTATAAAGTAAAACATTCTAACCAACTTCTGGTTAGTTTATTCAACGAACTGCGAGACTCTACAGCGACTACATTTGCTTAACAGATTGTCTAATTTGTAACCAAAGTATTTACTCCAACGAATTTCATTTTTGAATGTGGTAGGGAGGTGAAGGATTATTCCTTGAGTGCGGGACGCGGAAACACCTCCCCTGTCAACGTAAGAACCTAGCCTGGAACCGCTTGAAGCATTACCCCGGGATAGGCCTCAAGTTCCTACGCCTAGTGTCGCCTTCAAATTACAGGAATCCCTTCTTCAGTGGGAAGGAAGGGGGAGAAAGTGTATGCTAGAAAAGAGATTCCCCAATCACCAACACCTAAAAGCGCTCCAGTATGGATTTTTTAAAAAGTAAGCACAGCCCGAGAATATAGTACCACGCGGTTCCATTTTTCAACCGTTTTCAGCATTTCTCCGACTGTAGTTTCAGGTAGAGGTCACCATGCCGTCTTTTACAACAAAAGAATGTTTGACAGGCGTCATCCATCTCTCCAGTACAAAACACGCAGTAAGAAGACCGTGACCTGTCAATCTTCTGTAGGTAAGACCGAAAACACCCATGCCCGCTTGAAACCTGGGTCAAGCAGAAATCACCATGAAATCGATAGGGCCACGACTTCGTGTCAGGGATCAGGGGGCAATAAATTACATTCAAAATATAGGAAAATTATTTGATAATAATTAGTTTTACTGGAAACATTTGCATTTCAAAATGCAACAGAATTTTATCGATACAGCCAAGGTTTGACGGAATGCGGTTACCTGTCATCACCGTCGTCTTAACAAGCTTTGTTCCCAATTTATTTGATGCTTTAAACTATCTTTTTGAACTGATCACGTCCTCTAATCAAAAAATCTGTGAAGCGTTTCACCATCCGCGGCAATCGAGTTGAACCTGGATTGATCTCGATCCTACAATGCTCCTTAAGACCTGTCTTTCGAGAACACTTATTTGATTTATGATGTTTGGATGCTTGCGTCAGGACCCATGTTTGGCAACAATTAAACAATTTGATAACAATTAAACAATTAAAAGAAACTAAAAAACACATCACCGTTTTGCATATTTGTAACTATGTTTCCTATAAGTCCTTAGCCTTAAGGTTTGTCAAAAACAACATCCTATCGGTGAACTCTCTTCTTCTCTTTGTATCAACTGATTTATTTATATCTTCCACTTTTCACACGCCAAGGTAAACTGGATCGATGACATTTGCTATTGTATCTCCTTTCAACAATTTGTTGATGCAGTTTCTTGTCTAGGTAATTACCTAGTAAACCTACTGGTTTCAATTTTTGTTTCATTTTAAAGAAGATTTCAAATGAATAATACCATGCTGGGATCTTGATAACATCGCATTGGTTAAAATTGGGCTGAATGTAAAGTCCAGAATAACTATATTAGGGCCAAGTGATGGCTTAGAACCATACAAACCCACTTCTTTGGGGTTGTATGCTGATTGCTTATTCGGTCTTTTTTTGATGATGCAGGGGGGGGGGGGAATTACACCCCCTGAGATACCCTTATCGAATATAACTTATTATACAGGTATTGCGTCCTGATTAAAACTATCATATGCCCTTTTGGTTTCCATGAAAATCCGGTCAACAGCAACATTGAACTAAAGGCATGTACTGAAAACTTGCTTAGTCATGAACAGTTGGATTGTGGTCGAGGATTTAACCTTATATCCTCTCTCTGTATTCTGTATAATGATACTTGACGATTAGCAATCACTTGGAGAATGTTAAACAAAGTGATGGCATGTACCGTCCTTTGGAAACAGTAGCATGCCTCCTTGGTCACATTAAGAGGTTATCATGAATATTCACCACTTCTGTGGTATTTCTTTCTGGTCCCAGGTGGATTGGACTGATTCATGGAATAGGTTTTGATAACTGTTGCCACAATATTTAAAAATCTCTACTGGATTCTAATCAATTCCTGCTAGTTTGTCTTCCTCATAACATTGGACTCGAGCAATTATTTGTTCTAGGATTGACGATGCTGAAAAGTATCAAAGGACACTCTTGAGGTGCCTGATGTAATTGAGATGCTAGCAGGATTGAGAAGTCGTTTAAAATAGCTATCCCATGTCTCCTTGATCTTGATGTAATTCGAGATTATGGTATCATTCTCGTCCTTGCATAAAATGGTCCTTGACTGAGAGCTACGTCTGAAACTTTTCTCCGCTCAAGACACTTTTCCGGTGATATTATCCAGAATGTTTTCAGAAATTGTTTTGTTTTTTTACTTTGTCATCGTAAAATTGGCTTTTTTTAGTTTAAATAAACTTATTTAAACCTATAAACCTGTTCACTCTTCGTCCTGGCTTTCCTGATACCGTATTGATAGACGCCTAATTATTTTTAATAGCTCATCCTGGAATTTACTGTCATACAAATGGTTTCGCCAACTAATTTCTGTTGTTTCTTGTGCCATGCATTGGATGGTTGCCTTAACTTTCATTCAAAGTACGTTTCCGGTATTTCGTTTTCTAGAAACGAAAAACATAGTGTTGAAAATCCCCAGTAGCTTTTCCGCTCAATGCTCTATCCTGAATCTGTATGTTGTCAATTTTATTAAACATCTTACCATCTGATGATATGCGGATAATTTTATGTCTTGATTTTATATAGATTTGGGAAGAATATACCGAGCTTATGGATATGTTCACGCTGTATTGTGAGTGAATCAGGTGTTGGCTGCTGTCATTATTATGATCGTAAAACTCACAGCCTTCAGTTGTTCCTTGATAACTTCTATACCTGCGTTTGTGTTACATTCACCTATGGTGGATTTATCTAGCTTATTCACAACAAGCCCTGGGTTCTTTTTAAGGGTGATTACACAAAGAGTTATAATTCTGTCCCCTTTAATTACATCTGGTCGTTTACATTAGTCAGATATATCAAAACGTTTTCTGAAATATAATTCGTATTACAGTCGTTGACATACTATTGAGACATACTTTTCACTATAAAAGTGACTGAATATTCTCGAATTTTAGTACATTTTCCACTTTACAGTTTGTGTGTGACCTCAGGACATTTATCTCTCTACAATACCATTTCTTTTCCATGTCACCATCTTATTGAGCCACCTGCAATAATCACTTCATAGCATCAGCTTGGGTGAAAAAGGAATTTGTTGTCGAGGCGAAAAGCTCGTCGTTCTCAGCGAAAAGCTCGCCCTCTAAAGCCAAAAGCTCACCATGTGCATTCTTTCTCCGAGGAAGTTAACAGTGACCACCACAACAAGTTGTAGGTTGGAATTGATAGAAGAGTATTGTTCGCATTGTTGAAGGAGTAGCAACGCTTACTAACATTTGGACTACATTTATCACCAATAATGCATTAGTCCAGCCAGTATTTTACTACCTTACTACTGCCTTATTCTTAGTGCAGCTAATATCAAATCAACCAGATGCTCAAATATTAAATATTCTTATTACAAAATGCTATTCGACGTTACATGTAGCTCGGTTCCTGGACGTCCAGATTCATAGGAATGATGCACACCATAACGCACGAGAGCTCCGATCTCCGAACTTGGTTTCACCATCATCGGTTACTTGAGAAGCAATACGCTATTACTGGTGTAAGAACAGTGAGATGGTTGCTACGAAGGATTCGTGGCTATTTTGCCCAAATTGACCACAACAAATGATCACAGGTTACAGGCTTCAGTTTGGTCGAGATTACTGGAGCCAAAAAGACTATTGGAAAACTAACTGACGTCAAAACGCAAAGTGTACTGGATTTGAGAGCCATTGTGCCGGCGTAAGAGCCAATTTATTCGGTACGGAAATCTGCATTTAATTTTTTGCCATTGCTGTGTATAAAGACTTACCGAATACCTTGGATAGTGATCAAAAGGGAATGGGAATGCCTTCCTGAGTATAGTTGGGATGTCGTTGTATAAAACACTCGCACAGTATTGATTATCCTTGGTCGAAGCAGTTTTACGCTCCCCGTAGAATAGTTCCAATTTTTGTTGGTTAACATTTTATATAAATCTACAAAACTGGTGCCCATACCTCAAAACATGTCCCAGAATTCCTTGATGAAGTGAATTTTCAGTGGTACAAAAATTTCAGTGAATTTCAGTAGTTTTTAGCGTTTAGGTCTGACCTGAACTGAATTGAAGAATCTGTAAAAATCAAAAAGTGTGGATCAAAAAGTGAACACCACACCTGACCTTGGAAGACTTACACCAGCTTTAACTGTCAGAAAATTCCACAGAAAAAAATTCAAGGCAAAGTAGATTTCAATTCGGTTGGAATAATTTTGTTAAGGTCCAGTACGCCAAATTTTCATTAATTAGGTGGCAAATGAAAGGAATTATTTTTTGAAATAAATATTTTAAGTGTCTATTGGAACCCATCCTTGACCATAAGCAAAAATCGGTCCAAACGGCCAGTGATATTTAAGTTCAGGTCCTTGCATTTTGATAAGATTAGGGTCAAGTATTTATGACCGGCGAAAGGAAGACAATCCCCCTAATTGGCGAAGTGGTTTATCCTAGGGTCTACCATGGTCAATGGTAGTACACAACGAAGGGAAGTTGGTTAGCGTTTATCAGTGGAGCACTTATTCCCGATCTAACAATCAACACTTTCAGTTCTGCTACGGGGTCCTACCTTGAGACATCCATTGGCGAACACTGAAACTCTCAGGAAGTACTAATGACGAAGAATGCGAGCAAGTCTTCCTCGCCTCGATTCTCCATATGCGAAGTTGAAGCGATAGATCTATTATCGATTCTAAGAATAAGGAATCAACTGTGCAGTAACTGGACTAAGTGCCCAGGAATGGTCTTATCAAATGTGAACACGAACAATGGCGAACTCTAAAGGACTATGGAATGTCAGATCCTAGAGAAGAAGACAGGTTCTGTTCATCCTCAAGCATCCTCAAGTTGTCCAATAGTAATAAATTGAAAGTTCTAGCAGTTCTTGAAACAAAATGGATTCGATACATGATTGTGGACATGCAATAGCATACAATCGATACAATCGAGTGGACTGTATTCCCATTGAACTGATGACAGGTGAACTGAAGAACTGAATCAATGCTGCATGATGTCATGCTGAACTTGATAAATTGAAGTAATGATTGAAATGGAGAAACGAGGATCTGAGCAATGCAGTTGTCAGAGGTGGTTGTTAGAAAGGACAGACTTGAAAAAGTACCTATGAATCGCCAATAAGGGCTCTAAGATACTCGGAACCTGAAAGAAAGTAGAAGGAAGCCAGACCCATGTGCTATGGGCGAATAGAAGACTGCTGAACAGAAAAACTAAAGATCAGCTGATCTGAAGAAAACTGACGAAGAAAATGACAACGGATGGCATCACAGTTCAGAAAAGATCACAAAATAGTTCAGATAACAGCTGGTAAGGACGGTCTAAAAATGTGAAAAGGGGTTCGAAAATGGTGAGATTTGAGGAGAGGCAATCGGTCCCGTGTGTCTTCAAAGAAAGATGAGGGTTTTTTCTAGACTATAGAAAAGCGCAACCTGATCAGTGATTTATCTGAACCTTTTTTGGAGGGGACGCCCATGAAAGGTTACTGTCAGACCGCCCCCCTCCCCTATGTGAGGAGTCAAACGTAGCTGAAACGTGGTTGCTAGGGAATATAGATAGCTTAAATAAATTTGGGACCCAAGACTCAAATTTTTTGCAGATTTTAGGGGTTATGGTTCACACATTGTTTCATACCCATATGTGGAATTAGGCTTTAACGACATGTGTCCACGTAAAAGATTTTGACTTAATTTTTCCCATTATATATCTGGGGAGAACACGCCTTTTTACTCGGGGATAAGCAAATAAAACCTGGACCATCTCCTTGAGAATGTGAATAACAATACTTAGACAACACTTGAGGATAGTGCAGCCTTGTGGCTTAAGGTTGATTTTATAAATCTCGATTTGAATTAGCCTCCGCCAGTCCAAATTCTAATCTCACCCGTGGGTTGGCATTATACTCACTTGCCCCCTTTGGTGGAATTCGACTCCAACCACACGCCTTGTAGGACATTAAAATATCTGAGCACTAAAACTTAAGCATGCATACGTGTTTATTTCATTTTTCCTCCATAAAATCTGAGTTTGTCATTAATATCCATGATTAATAACTTTCGATCCATCAATTTTATTGCATTTGTTTATAACCTTCACCTTATTGAAAATTTCTAGAATTTATTGTCAACTTTATTCCTTTGCTTAATGCATTTTTCATTTACTATGGGGGTCCTTTCACGTTTGCGCTCTTTATCATATGCACATTAATAACAATCCTTATGATATAATAAAATGTTGATGCTGCCACCGTATGTGACTCGCATATCTCCAGACACATTAGCTTTATCCGGCAGCTGAACTTCCCAAAGCGGCAACGCATGTATCATACTGAGTGAACATTATCCTTGCTGTTTTCATAGCCATTTTTAATTGTTAATACCAGAATACTGTTTACCCACTTGTTAATATTTTACGATGCTCCATCTGAACACCACACCTGACCTTTATGTCACAGCGTCTGAATGATTTATACTAGGACGATTTTGATTGCTTTCGCTCATTCGTCTCGATGAGTTTCCTCGAAAGGATGTTGGCGATACCGGTGAATACAACGTTAGAAGAAAAACTTTTGAATTCTTTGTCGCATTGCAAGGGTCGATCTTTCTAGCATCTTACAAAGCACTTGAGTCCTCATCGTTTGTACAAAGGACATCGTTTAGAGGCTCATTATTTTGTGTGTGGGCTGCATGAAAGAGACAATTTTAAACATTTCGCACGAATCGCCTTCCAAGTGTGAGATGTTTTTTTAGGTTAAGTGAAATAGGGCCCGGCATCCTAATTCGCATTCATTAAATTCGGGATTGCTCGTGGAGTTCTTGCACCCACTTCAAATATCGAAAATAATAAGTTTCCAAATATTCATGATCTACTTTTTTTCTATAATTGAAAACAATTGAAATGTCCTCAATCACTCGGAAAATTCGAATCAAAAAATTTATCTCGAAATATTGGAATTTTCCTCATACAAACTTCCAAGCGGCCCAGCACCTAACAAAAAGGACAATCACTTCAAGTCTTCTTCTTTCGCAAGAGAAATCAATTTAAAAAAAAAAAACTTTGCACCGCAGTTCATCGTCCTCGTAAGCATTTATGCAAAGCATTAAAACTTGCCCGATTTTTTCAGCCATGTCTGGAATAAAAGCAATTACAATGACCAAAGCGACACTAAAGTGACGGCAACGATGATACCAGTGGCCAAGAAATAAATTCCTCTGACCAACTTTCATATTTTCCACGCCCCCATCTTTTGTTTTGCGGCTCCAAGAGCATGAAATAAAACGTCGCCTGAGTGATGTGGCGTTGAAAGTGAAGTTAACTTTATTGCTGAAGCAGAGGAGGGGCGGGGGTGGGATGGATTTGATCAAACAATAAGTAAAGCTTGCGTGTCAAATTTCCACTCTTTGAGGTTTAAGAAAGCGAAAAAGGAAAAGAAAATGCCAATATTGAATTAGGACAGCTGCCTGCTGTGATATGCCGTCCAACTTTACTTTTACGGACTTGTTTTTCACGAAAAACGATTGGAGAGGGGCCGGGGAAAAGTGTCGAATTAACAATAGCGGAAGTGGTTGAGAATGTTTCTGCTCGATAATAGAAATCTCTTCAGGATAGTTGACGTGCGAAGAGAAGTAAATGAAATTATCTGCAGCAGGTGCTAATGGAGTAAGAATGAAAGGAGTTCGATTAATACGAAATGATTAGTTTTTACTTCAATTTAATGAACAACGAATAGAACACGAACATTGCCGGTTTGAATCCTTGCCCCTATTCATATAGTTGTGAAATTGATAAATAATGCGATGATGTGCACTTTTTAATTTCAGAAGTGTGGAGTCCTGCGAGTTTAAGCACTTATATTGAAAAGGATTTTTACCTTGCCATAAAACAATACTCAATTATTGGTAAAGGTTTCACCGGAGTGGATATCGAGGATTATCTCGGCAGGCCACATTTATGTCCTTTTTGGTTCCTCGTTTGGTTAGGATGAGACCAACTAGCTCAGCTTATCGACTGCAGGGCGAATGGTATTCCTGTCATTCCAACCGAAGTCTTTTTCTTTTCAGAGAGTTTCAACAAAAGATTTTCACAATTACTGGTGATGGTTTAATTAAATTCACGCTTGTTGTATTTCGACCGGCTGAATCAGATCTTGCTAGTTCAAGAACTCTTTTGCATCCTTATCTCGCTCTCTGTGCAAACAAATCTACGTTATTTTCACTTATTTCAGTTCCGCGCAGTTTCTAGGGCTTAGGTTGCTCATTGTCATTGCTGTCGTTGTTTTTAATTGCACTAATTTCCGACTGGAAAAATATGCTAGAACGCTCCATCCTGTATGGTTGAAGAATATAGCTACAAGATGGAGCGCTGGAAGCGCTGGAAGAAGAACATCGAGACCAATGTTAAAGTTTGGTCAAACTTAAAGTGTACGTTAAAGTTACCGAACCTTTCTTCCCCAGTATCAAGAGGACTGCTGCTAGCCCTCTTGAGAGCGAACAAGAGAAAAGCCGTAAAGAGAACGCTGAGCCAGAATAAGAAACGCCACAAAGAACAGACGCCTTCCAACTCGTGATATCTAAGGGGGCCAAAAAAGCCACAAAACGTGAACATAGTCTTAGCCAGCAAACAGTGACTGTTCAAACAACGACAATTAGCGTAGACAAACCGGCAAGGAAAAAGCGAACAGTCCTTGGGGACGCCATTCTTGTGAAGCCCACTGACGGAAGGAGCTACTCGGACGTTCTACGCGATATCCGCAAGAATGTCAAGCCGGAGGAAACAGGGACGATTATTAAAACTCTACAATCGACGAGGTCGGGAAGGCTACTCGTCGAGTTTGGAGCAGACTCCTCCGGTAAATCGATATTCCACGATAAAATAAAGGACGTTTTGTCCTTGGGGCAAAAGCCAGCGTCCTGACCTTGGAGCCAAGGGCTTCATTAGAAATAAGGGACCTGGACCGCATCACCGAACCGGCTGAGGTTGAAGAAGCCATTCAGAAGCCGTTTCCTGGAATCACTCTAGTTAAAGTAAAGCCTTCTCCAGAGAATTACCGAGGTGAAAAGCTGGCCATATTCGACGTAACGGAGAAAGATGCTGCACAACTCTTGGCCAAAGGAAAACTAAAAATCGGCAGGGTGGTGTGCAGAATTTGCCGTCGAGCCATCCCAGTTCGATGCTACAGGTGTTTTGGATACGGGCACACCACTTCAAATTACAAGGACCTTGAGCGTGTGGAGTGTGGAGCGTCTGGGCATAAGATAAAAGAGAGCACTGAGACTCCGCACTGTTTGTTATGTAATTATCATAACTCTCAACTGACAGAGCACCCTCACGTTGCAAGTACAGGCGCGT
This sequence comes from Stratiomys singularior, assembly GCA_954870665.1. Lineage (NCBI taxonomy): Eukaryota > Metazoa > Arthropoda > Insecta > Diptera > Stratiomyidae > Stratiomys > Stratiomys singularior. The sequence goes on along the minus strand of OX940878.1, from coordinate 25,615,650 downwards.
GCCCAATCTTTAGAGAGGCACTAGCAAAAGCAGCTCTGAGGTGATGATCAGGGCCCTTAATTAACTTGCACCGTAGCACCAATGCACAAGATTTGTTAGAGCAGTTTGCCAGAGAAAACTGGGCTGATCTGTAGCTGCTGAGCGTAGAATATCGAAACAAACCTTCACCAGCCTGGTTATCTGATGACTCCCATACTGCTGCCGTTTGAGTTCGTGGCAGCATACGACTCCAGATCTAGGGTCATGGGCGAGGAGATGGTTTTGTGTGGATTCGGTGCCCAGGTATAACGTTTTTCAGCGTATACCTGGCGCCGAATGAGTCAATGCCATCTTTTCAAACTAGACTGGACGCGCTGGAGGATGTTGTTCTGAATACACATGGCAAATTACCCGTAGCAGGAGACTTCAACGCCAAAACCGTTGAGTAGGGCATGTCTCAAACCGATTCCAGAGGGTAACGCATTCCGGACATGTCGGTGAGGAACAGGTTGGTGGTATTGACTACCGGTAATGTACCTACCTCGCGGCGCTCGGGCTCCGAAGGAACAATCCAGATGTGACATTCGCCTCGTGATCCCTCACTTCAAGGACGCTGAACTGGAGAGTACTCGAGGATTATTCAGCGAGTGACCACCAATTCATCGCGTTCGAGATCGGCGATGCCACTCCTCGCTCGTCTCAACGATCTTTCTCTCCCGGATGGAACATCAGAAAAATGGACGTTGAGACATTCGCCGATGTGATTCTGAAAGGCGGACCGACATTGGGGAGCCCTTCGTGGAGGGAAAGTGCTCCAGTCAAGGGAATGGTGGAGTCAACGATGAGCCTCATCACTTCTGCCTGTAGCTCATCTTTGCCTCGACGGAGGCCTGCTGTACATTGATAATCAAAAGATATCGCAGACAAACGAAGCGAATGTCACAGACTTCGACGTGCAGCTCAGCGCTCGAAAAGTGTAGAGGAAACATGCAATAGGACAGCAGCATAGACCTACGAAGACTCATCAACAAGAGTAAGGCACGCTGCTGGGGAGAATTTGTGAACGACGTGAACAGGGATCAATGGGGCTCGGCTACAAGGTAGTGTGGCACTGGCTCGGTACCTCACGGAAGCCGTGTTTACTTCAAGCATAAAAGATGAACGGCATAGTGCAGGCGCTTTTCCCAACTCATCCTGTCCGTGTTGATGCTGTCCACGAGGTCGATTCAGTGGAATGTCCATTGTTCAAAAAAGATGAGCTGAAGGATTCGGTGCTTTCTATGAAAGCTCGAAAGGCACCAGGACCAGACGGCATTCCAATCGAGGTGCTGCAAATGGTCTTTCACGTTTGTCCTAATTCGCTGTTCAATGTGTATAACGCTTGCCTGAGAGAAGGTGTATTTCCATCTCGCTGGAAGGTGGCGAGGCTCGCATTGATCAGCAAGGCAGAGGTATGCTGGACACAGCCGGGAAAGTGTTCGAAAAGCTCATCAAGGAAACTGACGCAATTCGTTCTGCAGGGGACCTATCTCCCTGGCAGTATGGCTTTAGAGCAGGGCGATCCACTTCCGATGCCATCATAGCAGTGGTGAATGCAGTCCGTCGAGTCGAAGGGCACAAAACTGATTCCAAACGAGTTATCTTGCTAGTGACGCTTGACGTCAGGAATACCTTCAACTCCGCCAAATGGGCGGATATTCTTGGCACATTGGAAAATTCTTTCCGATTGCCAGGGTATCTGATGTGGATTCTGAGGGATTACTTAAAGGACCGCAGTCTGCTCTATGACACATAAGACGGGCGGCGAAGTATGGAGATAACGTCTGGTGTAGCGCAAGGCTCCATACTGAGACCAGACTTGTGGAACGCCTCATATGACGGGCTATTGAGGCTTGAGCTGCCAGATGAGGCACGCTTGGTCGGCTATGTGGATGATTTACGGCACTAAACTAGCGTGTTTCTTTTATCGTGTAGATCAATCATGTCGAATTTTATCCACAGAAAAGACCACTTGCGGCACGCATTGCTTTTCCTGTTTAACCAAAAGAAAAAAATTGTTGAAACTCATCGTTTGCTGATAAAAACATATGGTGTATACGCTCCATCAATTACGACATGTTAGAGATGCTTTCGAAAATTCAAAAGTGGTAATTTCAATGCGATAGTGCGCTTTAGTAGACCACAAAAATGCGAAAAGGTAGAAGTACAGCAGTTATTGGATGGTGGTCCAACTGAAACTCAAAGTAAATTAGCAGAAGCATTAAATGTGTCATAAGCAACGATCAGCAGATATTCACAAGCAATAGGTAAGATCAATACACTCGGTAAATGGGTCCCAAATGACTTTAATGAACGTCAAACGAAAATTCCCAAAGTCACTTTTGGCATGCAGCTTCGGTGCTGCGAAAAGAAATCTTTTTTTGCGTCTAATTGTGACGGGTGATGGAAAATAAGTTTATTTTGAAAACCCGAAGTGAAGCGAGCGTGGTTCTCACCTCTCTCGCGAAGCCGATCCATCAACACCAAGATTAAATCGCTCCAGGAAGAAGACCATGTTCTGTATCAGGTTGGACCAGAGAGGTATTGTGTATTATGATATACTCTTGAAGTGAAACCGGTGACACGTGGTAAATAATACAATTAAACCTCGAATTGATTGAAAATCGACAGAAATGAGCCAGAAGAGATGCTGAAGTAATTTTCTTCAACGACAACGCCCTATGGTACACAGCAAAACCAGAGGAAGATATCCGAAAATTCGTGACTGAATTCTTCGAACTTTTGACAATTAGCGTGAATATAAACTACTCTCAATATGTCAATTGTCAATATGTCAAACTGTCAATATAATCAAAAGCACAAGTGGAATTGTGGGACAACCGAGAAAAATAAATAGTAATTTAAATAATCATTCAATGAATATAATCAAGCATATCCCACACAATTTAAGCACAAAGAAAAGAGCAAATTTCTCAAAAAATATGTAAGCAAACGCAAATAAAAGCAACTTTTTTTTTCTAACAAAATCATAAAATCCTTTAATTTTCATCCGATCAGATCAAATCAATGTTTAACAATTAATAATTATATTAAAAATAGATTTTAAATCTAAAACTATGAACTATATGTCTAAATAAACTATACTATATGTCTAAACTAAACTATATGTCGATTTAACAGAATTGATTTAGAAAATATTAACATAAAATGTCTAGAAAATATTAATTAAAACAAACATTCTTTTATATAAACACCTGTTCATCGTCGGAATCAGCCAATAGCGACAATTGATGGCGAACTGGTGATAGTACGGTTTTGATTGGTGTCACTGGATAACGAATTGGTCCTAAATATTTTCGAGATTGAGATGCGCTTCGTACTATTCGCAGCTTTTTCGAGTTGTAATCTTCATCCGGATGATCTGGTTTGGGTATAATGGCAACAACCTATAATTCAAAAAGAAAATATTGTGTAAAATCATATATTTTGACAAAATAAAATCAATATTTTACAAAAAAAAAAAACAATTATTAGGTGCGCAACTAAGTTCCCGCTGTTTTTCTAGAGATGGCTCCAGTAGTAAGTGCTGGTCGATTGTGACATAACCAAATCGGCATGGACCAAGCTTAGACATATGGCAAAAAAACCGCTTCGACACATAAGTGATTTTGTTTTTATATCATATTCTTTTGGTTGTGTAAAATTGTTGAATTTTGTGCCAAATAATCATCATTTGCGGGAACTGATGCCTTTTCTTCTTTCATTCAAAGAAAACGGCGGCTGAAGCTCATTGAGAGTTGCAAAAAGTTTATGGAGATACTGCTGTAAGTGATACTGCATCGCTTCAAAGACGTTGATTTTGGTGTTGAAGACCGTTCACGTGAAGGAAGACCAAAACCTTTGAAGCTGAAATGGAGGCATTGCTCGATGAAGATCCGTGGCAAACACAACAGGAGCTTGCTTTAGTATTAGGAGTTACCAGCCAAGCAATTTCCAAGCGCTTGCAAGCATTGGGAATGATTCAGAAACAAGGAACTTGGGTTCCTTATGAATTGAAGCCAAGAGACGTTGAGCGTCATTTTTTCGCCTGTGAACAAATGCTCCAGCGGCAAAAAAGGAAGGGTTTTCTTCATCGCATCGTTACGGGTGATGAAAAATGGATTCATTATAGCAACCCAAAGAGAAGAAAATCATTGGCACTGCCCGGTCATGCTTCTCGACACTATGCATGTGAAACATGGACCAACTTACTCTTGATACAAGTTACATGCTAATTAATGGCAACATCTACATCCTCATTAGATGGTGATGAGGATTCTCATATTTCTTTGGATCGCTAGCTTGCTAGCATTGCCTTAGCGTAATTATGTGCAAATGTTGCGAGAGATAGGGAGATCGCTAAAACCACTGTTTTAGCTAAGAATAATTTATCCACAATTAGTCGCTGCTTTGATGTAAATTGACTCGATTAACTGCTGACAATAATTTTATCCTAACCTAATAAAACTAAAGTAAACCTATTAAACCTTCCTTAAGTACGATATTTAACACTTCCCTATCCCTACCATCTGTTTAGACTCTTTTACAAAACATAATGTGCGATACGTTTAAGATATTGACTTATTACTTGTTGTTGCTAGTATAATAACTATTATTAATAGTATTATTTATTTTAGTTCGAGGCGATATAATGGGTATTTTTTTAACTGTATGAGAAGTTTCAATGGTTGTTGTCTATGGTTTGACAGTTGAGAATGTCAAATTCTGTTGACATATCTTTTCAGTAAGGTTTGACAATGCATTATGAATCGTTTATCGCTAGAACAACGCTTCCAAATCAGAGAAATTTAGTTTGGAAAAAATAAATCTGTTCGCAAAGTTCATGGAGCACTTCTTCCATGCCACGGTCAACATAATCGGCCTAGTGAGCAAGTTATTCGTAGTAATTCGCCGTAGCAGTAATTCGTGCAGTTATTGATCTTTTTCGCACTAATTTTACTCTTCTGGATTCAATTCCATCAACAAGACAAAGTAGTGTGCGTACAATAGAGAATATTGCCAATGTAGCGCGAAGTATTGAAAAAGCCGCCGAAAGGTCGATTCGTCGCCATTTTCAACTTGCTGGCCTTTGTTCTTCGACTACGTTTAAAATTTTACGTAGAGATCTTAGCTTGCGTGCTTATAAAAAACAGCTCGTGTAAGAATTATAACCATAAACAAATGACCAACGTTTACTTCGTATTTTTGCTGATTTGACTAATTTGAAACCAGCTCAAGATGAGCATTTTCACCGAAGAATTGTGTTTTATTCAAAATCTCATTTCTGGTTAAAAAGGTTTGTCAATTAGACAATTTGCCATACATGCAGCAAAGATATCCTCAAGCCATTAACGAACCACCACAACATTCATTAAAATAGACTGTTCGGTGTGATTTATGTGCTGGTGGCATCATAGGTATTGATTTCTTTCGAAATTAGGCAGGAGCTGTCATCACGGTGAATGGTGAGCACTATCAAGCCATGCAGACTGATTTTTTGTTTCCAAAAATTATTCAGTTAAATATCGACGATATCTGGTTCAAACAAGGCGGCGAAACTTACCATACACCGCGCTTAACCATCAACAAATTGCAAAATCAATTTGGTGGCAACTTTGTTTTCAGAGTTGATCCTGTCAACTGGCCCCTATTTTTGTTTGACTTAACGCCTCTCGATTACTTTTAACGAGGCTGTGTTAAGTCATTGGTTTATTCCGATAAATCACAAACTCTTGAAGCATGGAAAGCCAATATCCAAGCCACCATTGACGCCATACGGCCAGATTTATTGGAAAATGTATTGAAAAATTTGACTGATCGAATAGACTTTCTAATTCGTAGCCACAGTGGAAATATGCCGGGAATTTAAAAATTAATGCCATAAAACTATCTACCAGATTATAATAATAAAAAAACTCATTGAAAGAATATTTCTGTCTTGCACTATTACTTAAAATTCTTAAGCGGTTCAAAAACTCCCTTTGTATGTTATGATGTGCTGAGTGCATGCATTATTCATTGCATAACTCCTTGCGTAACTGCGTTAGCACATACAGCAGGAACACCAACGAGGGACTTCTGGAATTCAGTGAAAGAAATAGCGCAAATAAGTTTGCATATGTATTACGTTTTTTTTTTCTGAGAAAATTTGCGAGAAAAAAGCTCAAAAGCTCGAAAAAATGTCCACTACAAATAGAATTAAATTTATTTACGTTGAATCCTTTTAATTTGCTAATTTGTTCGAAGGGTTACAGCATTTTTATCCATACGCTGTGTCATTGCCTCTATCGGTGTCATTTGGGCGGCTTTTGTTTATGTTTGTTTCAAAATATTAAAATTTTACGAGTATTACCCAATTTTAGTGAAAAAAGTGGTCAAAATAGTTGAAGAAAAGCTTCCCGGCTAAAACTTAAACAATTGAATTCAAATTATTTGGCCAGTGCAAAGCTAATCAAACATGGTAAATTGTTGGAAGCTAATTCGTCTACACTAATGCAAGGCTAATATCGAATGTTATAGAGTGACAGAACATTCAAAGCTACTTTAATTGTTTTTTGAATTAAATTATTAATAGACTGGAAGCAACTTCAATGTTATTTTACATTTAAAAACATTTCGATTTGTGCTAAAAAGCTAAAAAGACCAGCAGTTACAAAGCGGTTTGGACAACGCAATTTTGGACCGCTTTTTTTAATGAAACAAGTGGTATTCCCTCAATGGCACGTCAAGTATTTTCAATGTTCAATCCAACCAGTGGATTGGAACGATAGCACAAACCGAGAATTCGGCATGACTTTAAGAATTATAATCTAGGAGTGCTAAACTGCATTATCTTGCAAGGCAATGGACTTGACCGATTTGAAAAATAAGAATGACTGCAAATTCCGTTTTCAATAAGTGAATTGTCTCTGAACTGAATTGCCTGAATTGTCTCTTGTGTAGCATGTGGCGCTACTCTGTGTGGAACAAATTTTTACAATTTAATTTATATTTGATCACTAAAAGTCGCTGAGAATTATCTGATTAACGTCAGCCATTCAACGGAAAGGCAGCTTCTTCTGCATTTAGAAAAATAATGATGCCATGTGTATGTACACCGTACCACACTCGTTGCTTGTTAGCGCATCCTGTTAACCAATAATGAATTTCACTGAATCACTGTGCTCTACATATTCCGCAAATAGAACTTTAACTTTGAAAATAAATTTGCAATCTTCAAGCTTTGGTCGTTGGCCGTTGGTCATTCAATGGGAAATGCAAATGTCATAGACTTGTCAATTTTGACATAAGTCATACACATTTTATCACTTAAATGAGATCTCATACAATTACAAATTTACCTTATCTCATCGGTAAGTTTATTTAAATATTATCATCATGTCGGGCATTGTGCTTGAGGTGTCTCTATTTGTTGAAAATATACTTATCAGAGATAATTATTTGTTATGTCCTACTATTCGACGTATTTCTTTAATAAAGCTTTGCACTTGCAAATTTTTTTATTCATGCAGGTGTCACATGAATATATGTAAATCCCCCAAGCGAAAAACACCTAGAACCGGCGAATTGGAAGAGGTTGAAATTTACACAATACATTTATAACCAAAAATAGACGTGAGGGACGCAAATAAAACGAAAAACTTAAGCCAGATGAATGTAAATATACAGAGGATATTTGGTTGGCCGACACAATTTCGTTATTGAATGATTCTTAGTATCCCTTTTCGTACCATTGGATCTATAATTTTGGGTACCAGCTGGACAAAAGACAGTAGAGTCATCTCTGTTTTTGCACATGCAAAAACAAAAGCCTTAGCCAACCTCGCATTCGATGCAGTGTAAGACCTTATCTAACCTTATTCAAAAGCAGAGTAAATTGATTTGCCAATTCATTTTGGTTGTTTCTAGGAATAAATGTAGTGAACGAGACTCCACTTTTGAATTGGTCCTTTCGATGCTTGTGTACTCAAAATTTAGGTGTGAACTCAATATTTCAACAAGGGATTCAGCAGAACTATCCATCAAGCTCAACCGTTTTCAGAATTACATGTTCAAAGGACTTGATTTGCGTTCCAGGAAATCATGTGTCTCAAGACAATTTACCTAAGTGTAAGTGCAATTCTATACACTCTAAATACTCATAAGATACATCCTCGTGGAGTGTGGAGTAACGAATTACCTCCTCGTCGAATAACGAATTACTCTCATGGAGTGATAAAAAGCCCGTCAGCCCACCCCACTAACAACGATAGACAAGGATATTTGGCAGAAGTAAACATAGCTTACCTTTGGTAAATCTGGCATGCTCTTGGCCGGAGATAGACTACACAAATTTCCATTCACGTTTCCCGACGATTTGAATTTATCCCGCGTCGCTCGTATATTATCGTTGGTGATCTCAAATGAGCCTATTCGCTTCATGCTTCTGCTTTCCTTGCCAATTCTCTCGACAGCATGCCCCCCATTCTGTCGGGTCACTTTCTTCTTTCCGTTCGCATCGCCTGGAAACCGAAATCCGCCTTCGTCCTTTTCCCGCTTATCTCTCGCATCCATTTCTTCGTGCTCCCGCTCGAGACGTTTTAAATATTCATCACAATGATTTGTTAGGATGCTATTTAGATTTCGTCTCTCGTTATTTGCAAACTTAAGTTTCGTCGTGGCAGGACACGACGAAGACGACGTCGAGGACGATGATGAGGAGGTAGATGCACGACTAACAACTAGATTCCCATTATCCTTTTGAAATTTGCATGTTGTTGTTTTTGCTGGCATGGCGGTTGAAGGTCGCCGTGACGAATTTAAGTTTTTATTGAAAATTTGCGAAACTTGTAATTCGACGATTAGGCCAGTATTTTGGAGGAGACGCAGTGACTCGGCGTAAGACAGATTAAGCAGTGAGATTCCATTAACGGCGATTATCTGAAAAATAAAGCAAACGGCGTTAATGAGCGAGAGTTTCTTTAATGTCGGGATTAGATGAAGGACGCTGGCAGCGTTTTATCGATGGTGGCGGATTTGAGGTTAGGTGGAGGATTTGAATGGTTGATTAGGTTCTTTGATCGCCCGACTAAATACGGCGTCCAATTAACCAGATAAGCTACTTCCGACCGAAAATAAATACAAGAAAGTCGTAATCTAGAGAGCCTCAGTTTCTTTTGTCCGTTTTCAATAGTTATCTAAGACTTTAACAAGAGAATGGATATCTCTGTTCTCTAGAACGCTGAATGCGGATCCAATAAATTGTCTCAGCAGATCCTCCACGCCATTGCCTCGGAGAATATATTGACTTCGTACAATCAACCCACAAATATCTTAATTCTAAATCCATTCGTTCCCGCCTATAATTCAACAGCCAACCAATATCCGCATCCCATCAATCATCCCGAAAGGCGTCTAAATATAAAATTATGAATATCATATGGATTTTATTACACATTACCTGATCGCCAATTCGTATTCCACACTTCTCGGCCGGCCCATTCTTCACCAAATCCTTGACATAGACATTATTATCGGAGCCTTGTACGATGCTTATACCCAAGGTGAATTCATGTGGCTCCACCTCGGCCGCGCCCGCTCCGCGGCTGTAGTCCTTCGCAGCCGAAGCTTCCGCACTATATTTGTTGTTATTGTTGCTGTTACCGCTCCTGCCCAGGTTGCTCGTGTTGCTCTGATTTACGGCCAAACATTCATTTCTCACCGGAAATTTATTATTAATGAAAATTGATTCCTGACTACGGGAAAGATGCCATAAAGCTTTCGAATATTCGGAATTCCCTTCGATACTATACATTTCGGCAACATTTCGACTATTTACACAATCCGAATATTCTTTTACCATTTTCTGATTTAACGTGGCATACTTTATTGATTCGTGTTTTTTGGGGCTATTTTTGCTATAGTTCCTGCCACCCCCGACACGATTGTTCGACTCATAATGTCTTGACGTGGTCCGTTCGATTTCGTTGTGAATTAAATCATTTTTCTTGTTCAGATTTCTTGAATTCGTGGTAATGTTTTGTTGACTGTTTTGCTGATTATTGTTGTTATTTTGGTTTTTAGATAAACGCTCCTTCACCACCGTCACTTTTGTTATAATTCGATCCGTAACTGCGTTGTGGGCTGACATGTTGTTGAATTTCTCCATTAAGGACTCGGAAATTGTCTCGTTTGGCAGTGTGAAATTGTTGAAATGGGTTCTTGTATCTTTATCACTTTTAATGCTTGAATCTGAATGAGAAAATGAAGAAAAAAAACACAAAAATTTCATTAATTTTAAGATAAATTTAAAAAAATAATGATTTTACTGTCTTGAGTAAGGTGAAAACCAAAATTCATAGAATTTTTCATTTTTTTACTGAAGAAAACTCTACTTCTATAAGTCTCTCCTTTTGGTACGATAAAGAGATAAAATAAACTTTGAGTTTCTACAGTGAAAAGGCTCTCATTTGGGTTTCAATCCCATTAACACACCCAAAACATTCCCACTTTCACACCACATTCTGATGTTGGTGGAATAGCATAAAAAGTTAGGAGCTGATACACATCTGTATTGTTGTTATTTTACAACAATAATTAAAATACTAACCATTGCTACCTGCTAATTAATTTCATTGCAGAAACAAGACTAAAGGTATAAATTAAACAGATACCTTCCATTATGAGTGTAATTCAGAATATTGTTACTTTTTTTCAACTAATGGTACCATTGAGTTAAGGACTGGAGGTGAAATCGTTCATTTCCTATTGAAACCACTGAAGCCGCGTAATACATTCAGCTATTTCGTACACGAGGTCTCGCTATTAAATAACGAGACTGGTTACGGAAAAGGGTTTCATTATAAAAATTATTCTACATTCGAATGCTCCCCTTCAATATACTCCCCTTTCCTCGTCACACACCTTTCCATATGTTTTTTCCATTGATCGAAGCAGTGCTGGAAGTCTTCTTTGGTGAGGGCCTTTAGGAACTCTGCCGTTTTTTGCTATACCACTTCCATCGACTCAAATCGGGTCCCTTTCAAAGCACTATCCCTTTCAAAGCAGATTTTATCTTCGGACACAAAAAAGTCGCACGGTGCCAAATCTGCCGAGTACGGCGCGTGTTCGAGCACTGGAGTGCGCTTACCGGCCAAACTGCTTCACAGGTAGCGCGTTATGGGCAGTTGCGTTGTCCTGGTGCAAAATCTACGAGTTGTTCTTCCACAACTCGGGCCGTTTATTACGAACTCGTTCTCACAATGTTGGAAATAGTAAGTCTGGTTGACAGTCTGACCCTCTGGAACCCATTCAGTCATCACGATACCGTTAATGTCGAAAAAAACGACCAACATTGCCTTGAATTTTGATTTGGACATCCTTGCTATTTTGATTCTTGGCGATTCAGGCGTCTTCCAATGCATCGATTGCCGCTTTGTTTCAACATTGTATTGAAAAATCCACGTTTCGTCGCAAGGAATAATGTTTTTCATCAGTCCGGAATCTTTTTTTAACCTTTCAAGGAAATCTGAGCAGGCCTGTTGACGCAAGAGCTTTTGGCCAGGAGTCAGATTTTTTGGCACCAACTTCGCACAGACTTTTGTCATGTGTAATTGTAAAATTTATCTAACCGATTCTGTATCGGCGTTTACAGCCGCGGCAATCATCCGGATGCTCATTCGACGATCAGCACGCACAATTTGGTTGATTTTGGTCACTGTTTCCGGAGTTGAAACAGTGACAGGGCGACCTGGGCGTTGGTCATCTTCAGTGCTCTCTCGGCCTTCACTGAAGCGCTTACACCACTCAAAACCACGCGCACGATATAGAGAATTGTCCCCATAGGCCTCTTGCAACATATTATAGCACTCAGTTTTTTTTCAATTTAACGAGAAATTTGAGATTGATACGTTGTTCCTATTTTTCGTCACCCATGGTTTTCGGCACAAGAAAAAAAAACACGTTCGTTTCAAACCGCTACTGCACAAATACAATAATAGTGACGAGAACGTGTTTTGGACGTGCATAGACAAGGTATCTGGATACCTAACGCACTACTCGTTTTTCCCCACCCCTCTACGGCACCCTCTAGGCGCGCAGTCTCGTTATTTAACAGCCAGACTTCGTACGGAGCCGATCATTTTCGAAAGCTTTTACGCACTTTAGTGTAAATCGTAATGGATCATATGTAAACATAAAAGCTTCACGAAATTTGAAATTAGAAAATTTGTATTATAACTTGCTGTCTAAAAATAATAAATCTAACACCATTTCTACCTACATAATTTATACCAAATTACAATCAATTATATGCCTTCATTTTGTTAAATGTAAGTCAAATACAGTCTCAAATTGAATGGTTTCGATTGCGATTCCCCTGTCAAAATAAATTCACACACCCCTGTTATCGAAAATTGACCAATCCGAAGCTAGCGTTTGGATTTTATTTGACATTTCTAGTCTATTTGTTAGCAAAATCAGATAAGAACTTTAGATTTGAAATTTATCGAACAAAAACGTAGAAAAAGATCATGAATTTGTGTTAGAAACGCACTGGAAATGTACTTTATGCAACAATTTTCAGCCGCAATAAAGTGGCACAGCTCAATTTTCGTATTTTAGTAGAAATTGTAAGATCCTGAACAAAATTGTGTAAAGTTTCGTGATGTGTCCAGTGTTCCCCATGAAATTCTATGAAAGCAATCTTAGTGGCTCAACTATCAAAATTACATGCATTTGTGCTCAGAAAAAAAATTTCCTATTCGGAACGTAATTTACGTTGTACGGAACGTAATTCGAACGTAACGCGGATGCAATGTCTTCCATTGGCAGTAAGCCGCCATTAGTCATTTTTTCAACATTTTTTTTTTTCAACAAAATTTTCCTGTTTCCTTTTTCTAATGGGTTTTTCATATTTCTTTTGAATTTTCCGATATGTGAATTTGCACCACTATTGCGGTCGATTATATCTTGGGGACCTTAAATGTTTGGTATAGAGAAAATCTATGCAAGATTTCGAGTTGCAATTATTCGGGCTGCATTGATATTATTTGCAAATAATTCGTTTGTTTTTGTGAACTTTTGCAAAAAAGTGCATTATACTCGACTTTTTTTTGGGTTGGGGGTGAAGGCAATTTACGCCCGAAGTGTGGGACTCCAAGCAGCGCATGCTACCAGACTACCCACTAAACACCCCCCCCCCCCCCCCCCTGTCAAGAGATCCTAGCCTGGAACCGTTTGACACATTACTTCGGGCTAGGCCTCTTTTTTTACTTCGCCCTAGGGTGCCGTCAGTCTTGAGAAATCTCCCTCCAGCGGGAGGGGGCAGGATGGACGAGGACTGCTGGAAAGGAGACCTCCCTAGACCCCGCGCCCAAGTTTATCTATCGTATATTTTTTGGCAATAAGTATTGCCCGAGAGTAATGTGCCACGCAGGTCCAATTGTCGAAACTTTTCAGCATTTCTCCGACCAGATTGTCTGAAGAAAGCTCTCCCATCACCTCCCACAAGTCCTGCCGCATCCTGTTCCACCTTCTACAGTTGAAAAAGGTGTGACATGCGTCATCCCTTTCCCTCGGGCAGAAAATGCAGTCTGGGGACCGTGATTTACCAATTTTATGCATGTAAGACTGAAAATACCCATGCCCGCTAAGAAGCTGGGTAAGGTTTCTTAGCGGGCATGGGTATTATACTCGACTTAACTTGAATAATTGGCGTATACTTTTCAAAATGAAATTTTTAATCCTTTTCGTTTTCCACACAATTGGCGATATATCAATGACATATGAATGCACCAATAAAATTTATATTTTATTTCGTACAGAGGACTTGTATTGAAGAACACGAATTGTAAGTCAAGTGGATTCAACTTAAACGGAAAATCGTGTTGGTTAAATAAGTTGAATATAAATATTCAATGTTAAATATAAATGTTAAATATAAATATATAATTAGTTAAATATTTAATTTTTGTATAGTTAATTATTTTTAATTTTCATTAAAATATTTTATTTTAAATATTTTTATTTATAATTGAAATATTTTTAAAAATTAATTTAAAATTAATTAATAGTTTGGTTAAAATTTAATTTCAAATGTCAACGTAGAACAATTCAAAGGTTCTCGCAAATGCTGAGTAGCGAGAAAGGAGGAAAAATTTACTTGAATTTTGTTCATATTCAAATTAAAAATGAAACATTTGGACAACGAAATCCTTTGAATCACTGGAGATTTTAGTAAGACTTGTAGAAGTAACGAACAAACGTTTGTAATGCTTTCTTCTTCTGTAACTCATAGATACATTGCGTTTTTTCATTTTTTTTTTTTTTGCGTCAATTTTGGAAAATCTAAAGAAATAGCTAAAGCAATTTCGAGGTAACTCTTCTTATGGGTCCAAAACATAGAGAGGAACTTTAAAGTCACAATTTTGACTGAATTGGATCAATCCTGTGACGAAACATATTTCATGGATTCCATTAATCGAAAGTTCATGGTTGATTGTTGTCAAAGAAAAGTAAGGTAGACCTTAGCAAATAAGTTTAACAAGACTCAGTAATTAAGCAGCCAAAGCAGTGTTCAGTTTATTCGAGACATTAATGACGTTCTTGTGTTGAATCATTTTGAATTATTGAAGCATGTTTCCGGATTCCGAGCGCGTATTATTCACTAAAAACTGCGATCGGTTACTTGAGCATGAGGCAAAAAATTGGTAACTGAAGTATTTTGAAAAAACAAAACATATGCAATCACCCATAGACATTCCTTAGAGACATCCACTTTGCATATTTGATTTCGGCTAGAGTTTCACAACTAAAGAAGCTACTCACGAATTATATTCTATGTAAATTGAAGTAAAGCTTCTGACTTTAACTGATTTTTCTCAACCTATCTCCTGTATAAACCTCTATGAGAGGTATACACATGGGCATAGCGTAACAACTGAAAAGCGCTTACAGCCCCGAGCAATATCATGAAGCAAGAGATACGAATACCCAATGGACCAAAAAAAGCGAGCTTTGTAAGACAGAGAGCTTACTAATTAAGTGACGTTGTTGAGTGGGGAGATCGCAATGGCTAGTTTTCTGAACCTAAATGTATGCGAGAAAAATTTTTCTGGTGTCAAACCATATGTTAGTTATGGTGTATGAACATTTAAAAAAAATTTTATGCACATCTTGGTGACTTAGCACTCTTGCTTCATACCTGTATGTGAGGGTTGAATACTCTCCTCTACGTAACGCAAAATCTCCAGTCTGTTCTGTGGTTTACTATTAATGTGAGGCTTGGATATGTATTTCCTTGGTTCTCTTAGAAATGTTGTCTACCTACCATACAAATAGTTTCAGTACTTTGTCCTTAATGTATTTCTCAACTTTGTCAATAAGTAAGTCTTTCTTAATGTCCTTGTTGCGATCCTGCCATCGGATTCGGCAAATCCACCAGGAAGCTCTGATTTGCAGACACTCGAGAGGTAATTTGTAGGACTACGTTATCTGGCACAGAGCGGTACTGCCCTACAGTACTATCGGTTTGATGATATTCTCGTTGATATGACTTTATACCTTATTTTCCAAGTCCAAGCGACTTGAAAAGTCTAAGTGCAAGTCTAAGCGAGGAACGGATGTAGAAAAGAGAGCATGTCTTGGAAGGGTGTTCTTTTCTTTTGTTTGTGGTCTTGCCCAGCCATCCTCTCGTCAAATGTGAGTTCATAATATTTATCTGCTCTATTCCATGATGTTGTGTCAGAGTCTATATGTAGACTCGTTTGATTTTGTGCTCTGAGTCTTGTAAAAAGTATGGGTTAGGCCTTATACTTAATATCCCATTGACGGACGTTTTCTTCCATTATTTCAATTAAGTGTTGGAGTTTTGAAGTGATGACATCTGCCTCAGTGCTGAGGCTGAAAACGAATACTTTATCTGCTAAAGTATTATACATATATGATAATTTCATCTGCATATGGTGATACTTGAACATTTTTTGCAAGTTTTTTATTAGTGAAATGGGTGATCCTTGTCATTTTCTAATTTCTAATGTGTTGTCCCACCCTTATTAGTTGGAGGTCCGTCGAATGCGCTTCTCTGAATCCATATTTTCTATCTAGAATCATTTGTTTTTCAGTTATCACTTCGTCTAATCTAACCAACAGTGCCTTTGAAGCTATTTTATAGATCGACGAAAAAAGACTTGAGTGTCTCCAATTTTCAGGGAAGGCATTGTTGTTTCCGAGCCTTGGTATTATTGTTATAAAAGTCGACTTTTATGCTGTAGGGAACCTCTAGAAACTATATTATTTGTTTAATTGTGTACGGCAAAATGTTTAAAAAACTGGCTGGGAGCTACTTCAGCACTGTATCAGTCAGTGTTACTGGTACTTTCCGTAAATCAAGCCCTAAGTCTTTAGTATTAAGTGTTTCGTTTCCTGATACACAGGATGACCAAACCTGATACACAGTTTCCGTAGCACCTAATCTGCTTGTGGAGCATTTTTCAGGAGGTCTCTTACTTTACTTAATATTTCATCCTAATCTTCAAGACCCTTTTCCCAAAAGGTATAACATCAAGCTCCTTTTCCCTAAATGGGGTGTCAGCAAGGGTCTATGCTTTTCCAGATTACTCAATTTTTATGCCGCTTGCAAGTATGTATGGTTGGCATTACTACCTTATTCAGTATGTAGAAATATTTTGACGAATTTTCAAAAGGCATTCTCGCCAAGTCTCTGCAGGAAATTCTCTCATCGTATAATTTGGAACAAAAAAATACTGTTCGTATTAGATTTTTTTCGATTCTAGGCTTTCATTCGTGAATCACCAGGAGCATCAATCATGCTCCTGGCACTTTTTCAATATTGATTCCTCCTCCTTATTATGATGAGCTCATAGGAATTGTGTTACCTTATCGGAGTTGTAACTATACAGTCTTGTTCAGCCTGTGTGCTATGGTTTGTTCGTTTTTTCATAGTTTGTACGATGTCATCCACTGTGCTTGTTTTTAGAGTGAAATTTTCAGAGAAATTTGAAATTTGGAAAGCGTGCCGGTCAGTTTCTTTGCTACTATTTATACGTTCATCTATGAAAACATCCTTCATAAAGAAGTGTACCCATTGAAGATCTGAGGAGAGTTCATTGAGATTTTTAGAAAAGGCCAACATCAAGGGTATTACCGGGTATCTGACCAAAGTGCGTTGGATTATTGGATAGGTGCAGGCTTGCATTTTCTTGCTTTTGATGAATCCGTTTAACTCAGTCCCAGCATGATTGCTTCTCACAGTACCCCAATGCCTATGACATGAAATGAGACAAAAGCAGCTCATCTAATTTGAATAAGGTGTTGAGGTCTTGTTTAAAGTTTGTTTTACACCGAAATAAACTCAAAAAACAAACTAAACATACAAACTCAAACGAATTTTTTGCCCACTAAAGTCGGTAGCATCTGTTGGCTGCAGTTCTGTCCTATGAATCATGTGATGCTACACATTTCCTCTCACGAAAATGGCCGCCATGCACATCTCACCGCATCTTCGCTTTTATATCCTATCTCCAAAAAGTTTTGCTTTCAAATAATTGATGCGTCAGGCAATTTGGAGCCGAATACCATGAAATTGAGAGTTTGTTACTCTATCATAGTGGTGTTCACCTAATATAAAGATATTTTTCAAAACTATTTGACATGTAAACAAGACAACATGAGCGCTGAGAGCAACAAGAGGTAAGATGGAGGCATAGCAGAGGGTAGAAACAGAGATAACACTTTCGGGCGACTTCAGACAGAGATAGAAAAAAACAAGAGTAGTTATATATTTGTGTTCCGTTTTTACGCCAAAGCTTCTAGCAGTGTGTTCTTACTTTATGCGAAAATGAGAGAAAATTAATACCACTTATACTGGTTGAATATCGTTAGTTTGGGAGTTTGTTCGAATTGTTAGCACAGCTAGTAGCTACGCTGTAGTGAATATTAGTCAAGAGATTTAGTTGCCACTCAAACTTGCCACTCACAAACAAACATACATTGAGTAGTGCCAAAGGTTCCCAGAAAATATCTTATGTGAAACTCTCACTGGATTTATGATAAAATTTGGGGAAATAACGCGTTGACAAACAGGAGTGTTTGACTGAACCAAAGATGTGTGAAGAAGGTTCGAGGAAGGTGTGAAACCATAAAAAATCTTAGTCAAAATACATTCTGCAAGATGAGAGTGTCAAACGAAAGCCTTTGATTGGTTTGTGATTTGGTTCTGCATAAGTCTAGATAAGTCAGTTCTAGGTTTTAAGGGTTTAAGTATTTCACAGAGACATAAGAATTTGTTTATGCAGAAAAATCCAATTAACATTAAAAATAGAGCAGCAAGGATGATAGCAGGAGCGTGTTTTCCCTATTGAACACCATTCCCATTCACCCCTTCACCATGAAAACCTCTGCAACCCTCCTGGTTAACTTGAACTCTTCTCGTTTACTTTATGAGAAGTGTCTAAGCATAATGCTCGCTAATCTTTGATGGATTTGAGTCGCGATTAACAAGCAATCTAACACATTTACCTCCTTCTTATTGAGTCCTTACGCAAAATAACACATTCATCTAAAATTGCAAATGTATAACTCTATTATCACAGAATCGATAAAGCATATTAATTAAATACCAATTATTACCATCCATGACATCATCCAATTGCGTAAACTAATTTCCCTAAAGCACTATCATTAGACATTGCGAGAATGTACTTTTAACCTTATTGATTCCATTGATATCATCACCTTTGGTATAACAGCTATTAGCAGACGAAAAGTGATCCTAACTACAGCCTAATTACCATCCCAGCAAACGCCTATCGAATGTCCTAATAACGAATAGTAGAAAGCAAAGCATAGCAAACAATTTCTACCGATTCAATAGAGCCTAGTCCAACCCCCAATACTCCCTTTGTCAATTATCGGCACTTTCAGCTTTAGGCAAAATTGCAACTGATAATACAACCAATGTTTAGGCCTATTATTAGCTTTTCTACCATTCAGCAGGCAATAACTTCTTCCACACTCGCATTTCGTCCTTGTTGGAACGCTTCAAAAACAGAATGCCTGAATATTTCGTTTTGTTTATTGATAATCGCTTCTGAAATCATTATTATTGCGTTGCAATACGATTATACTTCAGAGAATAAGTTTACAAGGGGGAAAGGATGCGACCTTCTAACAGTTTAGAATTGGCATGAGAATTTCTAAGAAGGATCTTCAAGCATGTAGAAAAAATATGAATGAATTCGTTCTTTGTGACGTATACCAATGTTGAACGACTAAATCAAATCGGAAGGATATCTCTTTAAGAGAAAGCACAAAAATGGAAGCAAACGAAAAAAATGCTAGATAGGAGCTGAAAGAAAATAGAACGGGAATGAATTTTCTTTTTATGGTCTACTTATGTATGTAGCTCAAATAACAATAACACTTATCTTGACATGAAACAGAATGGAGTTGTGAAGACAATCTAGGAGATATGTTGGTAAACAAATGGATGTAATTGGATTTTGTCGTACAAAAAAGGAGAGGAATTTTGTTCCGTATTTTGTTTTTATTATTTTTTTTATTTTTTTGCTTTCCTTTTGGTTTTTTTTTGAGGAGCTGATAACATTTTTTGTGGCTCTCACATTCGTGGAAAAGTTATCTTCTGGGTTTGCACGAGAAAATCTTATGAGGTAGGTTTTCGTCAAAAGATAAGAGAAAAGTTAAGAAAGGATAACAGATACAAAGTAACAAAGGCATTTTGTCTGCTATCTAATTTAGGAGTCATCGCTTTAAGGATTAAGCAAATGTTTTATGGTGAGAATTGCTTCAGAATCTTAAAAAAAAAACAAGAAATATTTTATGTTGAGAAAGATAAAAATAAACAACAACCTAATAGCTCCTGAATTTCCTTACGTTTTTCAAAAGCAATTTCCAAAGCTTCTGCATTAAAGAGCGAACAAATAAGTTCTTTGTATCATTTCCTTAACTCTTTCCTGTCAACCTCATATTGACAAACAAATTCCATGTCAGATTAGAAAACTTTATTGCTTTTCGTTTGTTATATTTAGCAGTATAGTTTGTGCGTATAACACTACAATAGAAGGACAATAAGAGACGAAGCAAATTAACAAAATTCCAACATGAACACAAAAGGCTCTCTCACGTGAAGTTGATTTCTACGCATATCCTTTCACAGCTAGTCAACAAAAAAATTGCAATATTCATACGAGAAATATGGTTTCCAATAGGAGTTGCGTTACTAAAACTTTGATTAGAATTCTTTGATTTTTGGGAGCTCATATTGGGAGTGTCGGTTAATAATGTCCATTTTTTGGCTTGAAAAAAGCATTTTTTCAATAACTAAATGAATGATTACATTAACCAACATATTGCCCATCGTTAGCTATAACTTCCCCTCATCTTCTGAGAAGTTTATTGATTCCACGTTTGAAAACGTCCTCATTTTTCGAGACAATCCATTCGTCGACACATTTTCTCACTACTTCAGCATTTCGATCTGTATCGATCGGAACAAATGGTAGTCAGAAGGAGCAAGGTCTGGAGAGTACAGGGGGTTATCAAGATGTTTCCAACCGAACCTTTTTAATTTTTCTTTGACGATGTTTGCCCGAAAAATCTGGCATTGTCATTGTGAAGCAGAACTTTGTGGTGTTTCTGAGCTATCAATGGTCGTTTTTCGTTCAGTGCATGTGCCAAATTTGTCAGTTGGCGTCGTTAGCGATCAGCTGTGACTGTTTCATTCGGTTTTAGTAAGTCATAATACACAACATCCTTCCGGTCCCACCAAATACACAGCATAAGGTTTGTTTTTTATGAATATCGTGTTTTGTTTGTATACGATTCTTTAAGTTTAAAGTTATCGTAATAAGCCCATTTTTCATTGCCAATAACGATTCGACTCAAAATACTATGTTTTTTGTGTTCTTCGAGATTCTTTTTGCTTGCTGTGATTCGATTATTGAGTTGATTTTCGTTGAATTGATGTGGGACCCATTTTCCAAGTTTTCGAATCTTTTCAGGTTTCAGGTTTCAGGTTTCAGCAGCGTTTTTCTTCAAATAAAAGAAGGATAAAATTCCCTGCAAGACAACTTTTTCAGGAATAATATTCGACATTTTCGAAGCAAAAAAAAAACTTTGTTGTTTACGCTATTTCGGTCAATGACTAAATGAGAATTAATGACAGACGTTTATTCTTTAAAATACCATATAAGTTATTATAGACACAAACCTTATGTAAAATTTGCGTCATCTGCAATACAACACTCGCAATATGTGGATTGAGTTTTCTGGAAATCATTCTGGAAAGTAGACTCAACCAATGAATAGTACAGTATATCGATTAAGTGTCTTGTTAATCGCTACTTCCTACTTTTCTGTCTAGTCAACCATTACTATAAGTTGATTGCAGATTTTGAAACAATAATTTGTAGCAAGTGATTAGATGTCATAATCAAACAATAAAAGTTGAATTGAGCCATAGATGGCTACCAATAAGAATAATTTAAAAGAGTGATTGCCTCAAGTTTTTAGTTTAAGTTTTTTTTACATTGTTTTGAATATTTCAACTAACTTTTGGAGAATTTTTGGAAAGAAATGTTTATTGTTATACCCTTATTAAAATTAGACAGCGTGTGGCAGAACCAATTAGAAGGGCAGGTGTTAGGACGTCGGTGAGGGTACGCAACCACAATAGATCTCCTTTTGTTCTGTCACCATATCCATGTAAGTACCAAACATGGTTTGGATAGGAGTAAATCGTGTCCTTGCCGTGCGCGATGCAAAGAGTTTTTTTGCGACAGTTTAACATTCAGCGTAATTATGTTGTACCTATGGCAAACTCAATTCGGTCCTGAATTCGGAAGTTGGAGGTAACTGGTAGAACACTAAATAAAGGTACACAAGGCCGATGAAGACCCTTCAGACCACCAACAAATATGGAGGCTATGCAATCGCTAAACTCTTCAGCTTGAAGGTACGTTATTGCATTGGGGGTTTGAAACCGCAGTTTGAGGAAAATTCTGCAATTGGATTTGAATCGCTTCGTCTTCGCCATCGCTTCAGAATAATGATGGTTCAAAAGGATTGAATCAAGAAAACTACGCCAACCACCGAAATCTATATGAGGAAATCCTTGCAGCGATCCCTCCTAAGGCAGCATTTTTCGGCAGCGACAAAACATGTTTTCACTTGAGCGGAATTATGAATAAGCAAAATTGTCCTGAAAAGGGGACAATTTTAGGGCTGAAACCCCTAAATTGTTGATAAAAAAAACCATAAAAGTCTACTAAATTAACGGCGTAGTGTGCTGCCCCACAATTTTGTGTATAGGTCCGTAATTTTTTGAAGAGGGACGTGTAACCCTGACCGTGAATTCCTGGCATTATGTTTGAACGTTGTAAAATATTCGGGCTTCCACTTAGCACTGTTGGTTGAAAATTAAGGATTTGGGGACATTTGATCGCCTCAGGATGGGGCTGCAGACTACACAACCCGAAATTTTCTAAAAATTTTCAGAGAAATGTTTCATGCACGTCTAGCGTCTTATTACTGGAGTAGCCCGATCCAAGCATATGCAACTTCTTCGTTTGGGAAAATCTCAAGGAAAAGTGTTCAAACGTCACTTCCAAAACCTGCGAAAGTTAGAGGAGCAGAACGCCGAAGAAGTAAACGCGTATCTCCGCGAAATGTGTCAATGGACGGTTCAAAGTTTTAGAAATCGGCTCTAGCAATGTATTGCAGCTAACGGCCAACATCTTTATGACATCACTTTTATATGCAGAAGTTTGAAATGGTAAATTCTATGGATCCAAAAAATAAAAATATTGGTTGCGTCTTTACCTTGGTTTCTCTTTATAACTCTTGGTTTCTTTTATAACTCTTTCTTATAAATATTGAAGATTGAAACCACCATCTAATTTCGTTCCTATTATATTCTCTCACTTTTCGTCTTTGCGATAACACGCATACGAAACTGAGTGAATGGTAAATCCTTTTCTACTATTCGCAAATTTGAACTTTTCTTTGTTTAAATTGAATTCGATTTCTACCCAAAAAACAGCAGCTAATGTAAATAAATTAAAAGTCTACTTACGTATGACATATGCTTCAGTTGATTGTGGTGATTCAGGACACCGATTCAAAACTTTCTCCGAGCTGTACAATGAATTCAAACTGGCACTGCGCAGCGATAACCCATCATCCATACACTTCTGCAGTCCTTTAAATTCTAAGAGCTCCAATTTGTTATCAATGAAATCATTATTTATCGAGTTGGCAGATTCAAAACGATACAAGTTCATCGTCCTATCGTAAATATTGTCATAGGATTTATTTAGAAATTGTGTGGAAAACACTCGCGTTCCCATTTTCACTCGATTTCTATTCGGACTATAGATTTTTGGTTCGAGATCATTCAACTGCTGAACTTTGGGGCATTCATTCTCCTTATTCTGATTTTCTTCTTTGCTTCGACCGCAATTGTTCCTGTCATTATTATCCGTGACCGAAAAATTGCTACCGCTGTCGCTCCGACTCAGTAGTCCTTTCGCAGACGATTTTCTGCTATCATCGCTTTCGTGGCTCCTTTCGGTCGTCGAGCACGCACCAACCGTTGATTTGGAACGTCGCAGGAATCGTTGCTTCAGCTTCATCAACCGATTGTCGTTCAGCATGGATTTCTTTAAATTTCTCACACGTAGTCCACTAGCCTTCAATTGTTTATCAATTTTCTTGATATTTTCTTGAATGCCCGAACTGATACCCCCATTGCCTCCACTATTTCTAGCATTTGGTGGTATATTATTTGCGCGAGTGGCGTCTGTTTCACGACGTTCTTTATTGTCAGCTGCACCAACGTCCTTGTTGGTCCTCGCAGCGTTATCTTTGTGGCTTTCGCGATAGTCCAACTCGATTCCATCAAATTGATCTGCCATACCAGTGGCAATTGTATGAGTCGAAGCGGACGTGGTTGTCGATGCAATTGGAATATTTAATTTATCCGATAAACTTTTCAAGGATATAAATGAATTTCTCAGCTTCATGTAGAATTGGTGATGTTCCGAAGCCAGACTGAAGGCGAAGTAGCTCCTGCGAAAGAAAATTAGTTCGGGGAAAGGAAGTGCAAATTAAAATTCCATGATAATAATAAAATCCGAAATAAGAGTCTTCTGTTCAAATTTGTTTTGCTTTTCGGAAACGTAAATTTCGGTTATATGATTTGAACTTAATTAAAAGAAGGAAAGAAATCGGAAAAGCCAATATTGGCGTTGTCCTTAATTCAAACGAGAAACCAAAATCATGCAGGATGATACGCTCTGCTAGAATTAAGCAGAATTGTTCGCACGTATTTGGCCCGTCCATGAGGGATTTCCCAATTAACATTTTATCTGTTTAAGTTTGAACTTTGACTTAAAATTAATGGAATTGATCAAATTTGTCGTTGACCAACTTTCTTCCCTTCTTTCTCAGAACGTGACTCGGTTGATTTCGAGGAAATGTACACAACAAAAGCGTCAGGAAAAACGTGCACTTCGCTTTGTAGGTATAATGTAATGGTGACAGTGCAACGTACTACAATAATACTCACTTCCTTCCATCCATTTTCAGCTTATATTTTATTCTATTATTGTCTTTTGCTTTCAGACTTTCTGTTTTGCGCACCACAATGCAGAGAATGTGCTTTGAAAAGCACAAATTCTCGATTTCCAGCCATTCGAAACTCATGTAGAGTTTTCTTTGGTATGAAGTTTTGGAATTTGTTAAAGGATTTGCTTGCGGTTGACGATTGCGTTCGAATAATGCTATACCACCCAAGGAGATTCCAACGTAGACATCAATAGCAGTTGAGTCGTCAGTCGTCTGTGAAAAGGAGCACAAGAAAAACGTATTAAATGCATTTCTGGTTGGAGTGAAATTCGAAAAGGATACATTGAATTGTGAAAGAAATTTTCCAAATTGACATGGTGAAGGCGAAATGTAAATTTGCATATGGAGGACAACAGTATGAATTTCGGATCACAAGTGTATTTAAGAGCAATTTAATGTTTCATTTGATTCTATGCTACAAGTTTATTTGTCCTTGACCCGTATCCTTTCGCCTGAGTTTAAATTCTCCTTAAAAGTGTGCGACTTTAAAGAATGTTCGCCATGAAACCTCCACTATGTTTGGATTTAATTTAGCATTTAACTCGAGTTTATGAACATGAATTTTCCCTCTCCTTCAACCCCGAACTGAGGAAATACATACCCAAACAGCACTGTACAAATGAAATCCGTATTCTTTCATATCCTGTATGTATTTAATAAAATTCTGTTCAGCTTCTTTCGGGTGCAATCCATGACGGCAATAATGTGAGTTTCTTAGATATTTCGCCATCTCTTTATTTCGTTGAAATACGCCCTCGGGCAAATAATGTGAAATTGTGAAGTAATCGCTGTATTTCATCTGCAAGACAGAATAAAGAATAATATATAAATTCAGCTCTGAAATGGATTTTTAATTTGAAATGAAATTCAAATAAAATAAAATATATTGTGAAGTTTATGGATATTTATCCAAAAAGATTTGTGTTTCTTTTCAATTCAAACTTTAGGGAATAGGGAATTTAGGGATCATCCAGATCTTCCAAATCTCTTTGATACTTCGATAAAAGACAACAAAAAGCGATCAAAACATTCTCTATGATGTTCAATGCGGTAAGGACAAAGAATGATCTGCAAGAAAGGGCATCATATACGCAGCATAATCTAACCCAATAACAAGGATAATCTACATACATATCTTTAAGCTCATATTTCGTTTATTTCTCAACAATATCTCTTTCAAAATCTCCTTCTCCTTTGTCAATTCCTTTCCAAGAGCGCGAATAACTTTGGAAATATAGAATTTTCATCTTAACCCTCCAAAAAAAGAGATCATCGCGTCTTTTTCCCCTAAATTTCTAACATAAAAGGTTAGAGAAGGGTTCTTCTATTTAGAGAAGGGATAGAAGTCAACCGGATTTGGGGTTGATTTCTGAACCTTTTCTATCCCGGTAAAGTTTAAAAAAACAAAACTCGTTGCTCAAATTGCAGCTTTCGCAGCTGCACTTTTCTGAGCTGTTACGTTGCCGTAGTTAAGCAAACCGCCTCAACTCAAAGTTTTCCCGCAATTTTGTGTTGAGGACAACTTCCCGTAATCTCCTGATTTGGTCTCCTTAAAAAGAGTCCATAAAAATGGCTTGAATTTCCAGGCACTCTATTATTAAATCTCCTTCGTCATCGCAGGAGGCATACACCAGATATCTATGAATTGAACATATGTCTGTGTCTATGAGGACGATATTTTTCAAATCATGGAATAATGTTCCTTCTCAGGAATTGAATCCAAGTTTTGTCCATGATCGTAAATTCCTTCGAAAATCTGCCTGAGTAGGCGGAATGAGTTTGCAAGATTTGGATTTGAAATGCAAACTCGTGTCTTCATTTTTTTTTTGCTAGTAACACTTTAGATATCTCACGCGTGTAGATGCTATCAAATAGGATCCATGTAATAACGAATATCGCTCCGCGCTCAGCTTATACCAGATCGAAGATTGGCTTTACATGTCTATTACGATGCAAACCGAAAATCGCCGTCCTTCATTCTGTTCGTTTTCTGTAGATATTCTACACAGACACAGATTCTAGTCGTAGCATGTATGTTCTATAAAAACAGAGAAACAGGGCCCTTCAGCATCTCTACCAAACAGCGTCCATCAGTAACCCGACAAATCCGATAGCTGGAGTCTTTAGACGCGATATTTAAAAGGATTGGGCTGAAAATAGAACTTTACACTGCTCCTGATTTCACAACAATTCCTGGTACAATTCCGATAGACAAGCTTCCAATCCGTGAGGTATTTCCTGCATATCCACATTAGATATGGTTATTTGTAATTTCCATTAGTTATCGTCAATCTGAAAGATTCCAAGGCTTCCCTCTTCACTCTATTTAAATTTATAAGTCATAGTTATCGCCTTGGATGGGTTTCTGTCCACTGGGCCATGTTCACAACTTCTATTCCTGCGACTTGGATTGCTTAGGAATGCACCAGATTCTCTCTGATGGGCTACGTCGATTAGCACACATTGGGACCGGTATCCGAATCCACTTGCCTTCACACCGAATTAACATTCCCGTTGCTCATCACATTAGCCCCGCCTCCTTTTCGCGTTTTAGGAATCCATCATTCTTCAGACAGGTCTTGAACGTACGAACGAAAAGTAACATTCGAAGG
Source organism: Stratiomys singularior (assembly GCA_954870665.1). Lineage (NCBI taxonomy): Eukaryota > Metazoa > Arthropoda > Insecta > Diptera > Stratiomyidae > Stratiomys > Stratiomys singularior. The sequence continues at coordinate 25,588,378 of OX940878.1, read as the reverse complement.
CAAAGTTAGTGAGGAAGTTGTAACACTTTTACTGGAATACCGTCTGGCCCCGTAGCCTTTCACATTTTTAACGACTGCATAGTGTTACCTAACTCGTTGGCACTGACAACTGAGAAAAATGACAACTGAAATGGATTTCCCACGCAAGAAACATTCAAACGAACCTCGTCCTTTTCCTTCACTTCAAGCAAACAAAGGGTCCGTGAGGCTCTAAGCTCGGTATAATAAAATTATAACCCAAGCCCCAAGAGTCTCTGCTAAGCGTTACTTTCGTTGGTCAGCCTACAAAAGAGTTTTTTAGTAAGCCTGAGTACTCGCATTATATTTTTGAGTTATCCCGACCCCATTAAAATTGGATTTTGCGGCAGATTCTATGACAATTTCATCGCTTTTCAGCGCTTTCTGCTGACCACTAGTATGCAGCAGGCTTAGGATTTTATGCTTTCTGCCGGGGCAAAGAGTAGATGTAGACAGACATGATGAGACACATCGTGACGACGGAGACCTTTCAGCCCCTGTTGAGGTCGCCGTGTTGGTTTCACCGCTCATGAGTACTCAGGGGATCTCCTCGACATTTATTTTAACAATGTTCCAGCCTCTGGTTGGAAGCACGATCGCGAAATTCGAAGCAATATACTCATGATCGCTCAGCGAGTAGTCATCCACTACCCTTCATTTGCACATCATAGGCAAAAAAGACTCTGAGAAAAGCAAGCGTCATATCCGGTTCCGAAAAAGCCAATCCGGGAAAAGTTGCTATGTTGCTAGCGTTCATGACATGTCCAGCCTTAGCTTCCCGTTTTTAGGGCTCGTTTTTCTGGGTGAGACATTTCCCATTCTACCGCTGTTATTCTGAATTCACTGTCAAGGATTCAACCTTCGATGTTTGCAACAACTTCCTCCAGTTCATCAGGCTTCTTTTTCAAGCTCAAGCTGCAGCTCATTTGGCGTGATGCAGTCAATGAAAAATATCATATCTGCACATCTGATCAGCCCAAATCACTTCTCCTTCATAAATAATTTCTCTCCTTCATAAATTTCTGAACTGGGAATAAGAGCCTATACTGCACCCAGCAGGCGGCGGTGACAGATCGATCACAGTACCATCCTGTCTCTTACCTGTTGCTATTATGTTCATGTATTAATAGCAGGTTCACTCCTTTCTTCCTCGTAACTTGGTCAAGCTAGTTCTGTGCGACTACGCTAAAGGTGCAGGTTGACCTAGAGGGTTTGAGTAATATCCTGAATTTTCTGTTGGTTGAAGCCTGCCTTTTCCCTTGGTGAATGCGTTTTTGAACTCCAGCTGCTTCCAACTAGATAAGACACGTAAATTAGATATTTCGGCTTTATACATTTGGTTTTGCACAAAATGCAGCGTGTAACATTTTTTGGGCCGGTCATAAGTCATATTTCGCCTTATGGCCGGGAGTACCATACTTTCACTAAAGGTTGCTTCCATCAGGTTCCTTGCAGTTTGGATGAATTTTTCGGTAATTAAGGCATTTAAAGCAACAAGTAAGTACAACTCTTCCGTGAAATATACAAGCTACCCACCCGGTTCGATTGTTTCTTTAGTCAAGAGTTGCACAGCGTATTTCTCAGACACACTATTGAGATCTGTTGTCCTGTAGGGTTGGCAGGTGTCCACCTCACTCTAAAGTTGTCTGTGGTAGGAAGAGCTTGTCAAATGGTTTCTCCTATTTCTTCGGTGCATTCAATATTTTTTATTTATAAAGACGCCATTGGCTGTTATGTCAAGATAACAGGTTCCGAACCAAGGAGTTCCTACGGTGGAGAGATAGTGCGAGTTTCCCTATCGAATTCAGAGTCGTCAGAGTCGTGTGGCTGCTGAGCATCCGCCCCTCAGAATTAGACTCCGCTTTCTTCATGGCCTCTGAAGAATTTTTTATTAATTCCTTGAACTAGGAAATCCTTAGCATGAAGGGAATTTCGAACTAGCGGCCTTGTTGTCTTCGACGACGAGCTTCAACGGTTTCGGGTGTAGTGTGCATAAAAATTGAAGCCTTTGAGCAAATATGTTGGCCTCAACGTATCATTCACTTCCAGTTAGAATTAATAGAAAACCCGTTGAATATTTTTTTTTCTATTAGCTAGTATTTTTTATTTTACTACAAATATATATTTCGGCTACTACTTGCAGCCTTCCTCAGTGCGTATCCAACTAAAGAATGTTCCTCAATTTGTTCCTTATTTATAGCGTACATGTAATTACCTACTACCTAACCTAAACGATATTTTTATTTTTAAACTTGGAACAACAAAGGACAGCATAAATAAAATGGAGAAAAGTGGAATATACGAAATCAGCTGCAAGGATTGCAACAAAAAATACATCGGGCAGACAAAACGATCAGTGAAGATAAGGGCGGCAGAACACATCAGTGAGGCAAACAGAGCGAAGAAGAACATCAAAGCAGGTAAGCTAGCGGAAATTAAGTCGAAAGTAGCGGAACACATAATAGCGGAAAACCACAGGATCGACGTAGGAGACGCGAAAATCATACGCAGCACAAGGGATATGAGGAAACTGGATGTAGAAGAGAGTATCGAGATCTACAAAAACAGAGGAGAGAATCTACTCAACGCGGACCAAGGGAACGGGTATACCTGGCTGTTCAAATATTTATGAGTAATTATAAGTAATAAAAATATCGTTTAGGTTAAGTAGTAGGTAATTACATGTACGCTATAAATAAGGAACAAATTGAGGAACATTCTTTAGTTGGATACGCACTGAGGAAGGCTACAAGTAGTAGCCGAAATATATATTTGTAGTAAAATAAAAAATACTAGCTAATAGAAAAATATTCAACGGGTTTTCTATTAATTCTAATAACATTAGCTAGAAAGCTCAAAAAAAAATAAAAAAAAAAAGTTAACACTTCCAGTTGCTGATTCTACAGTGTCCAAGTGTTCCACTACTGATAATTGCGTTGGATTGCTCGAGAGAAATCCACACAAGGTAGATGTCTCCTCATACGTCAAGGTGAATAGCTACCACCCCTATTTTTCTTTGTTTTCGGCGCTCATCACGATTGTTATTCGGATAGTTTCAGTCATAGGCTACGCATTTGGGTTAGGGGCAACTTCATTGACGCATCAGTGGATAGTGAAACAATACATCGAGGAATGGCTGAAGGCTATAGTCTTTCTGGGAATAGCCGGCCAATGTCGAATTCCTTTTGACGGCCCCAGAAACAAAGCCATCAGCTCCAAATACTTGCGATATCGACGCGTTCAGTAAAAAAAATTGGGTATCCAGATGGAAAACTTCGAAAATAAGTCCCAAACACACTTCTTGTAACGAATGGTGTCCCGGACTATTATTTGTTTGAATCAATTGTTCGGTGTAATTTGTGAAGTAAATATTCAATATTACGAAGCTTCAAACTGGAAAACTTCGAAAATACTCTCGAAACTAATGTCGCAACCATCATAAATACCAAAAAAATTAAACTCCATCTCTGAAGTATTGATATTCATGAGGGCATCAAATGCATTACGAAAAACGATGAGCACAGTCCTTGATGCAAGCGAAATGACTGGATGGAACCGAGAAATAATGTCAGAATGCGTCAAAGAAAGAGGGAATTCTCATGTTTATAGCGATAACCTTGTAAAAAATACCAGGATGAAAAACATACAATAATCTCAATCAAAAAGCGAACTAGATATTTCGATGAATAGAACACAAATTTTATGACGAAAAATTAGAGATGGTAATATCCTAATCAATAAGACCAGACAGGAACATAATATAGTGAAAATCTTGGGAAAAAAACTCAAAACCATATTACCCGAGGAAAGCCGTTGCATCATCAGCCCGGAAGGGTGCAGGAATAAGGAAAAATGGACCGACTCATTCAAACAAATCCTCAATCCTATTGACGCCTCAACTACTTTCAAGACGTTCGATGCGTCATATAAGCCTCCTACAATAATGCAAATACTTGAAAAAAGGACATCACACCATCAAAAGACATGAAATTATCATTGTTCGGAACACTGAAGAGATTCCAGCAGATCTTATAAAATGTGTTAGCACTAGTGTCCAAAACACTAACCCCAAATTTATTAGGGATCAAAAGCAGATACTGTAAGAATGACATTAATACATAAGCAAGAAAAAAAAACTAAACTGAATCTGTACAAAATACAAATTATCCACAAAGCAACTAGCAGGCTATGCCAAAAACATCTTTGGGGAACTTCAAAGGGATTTTAAAGTTAGAAGATCATTCACCGAGCAACTGTTCATCGCTGAGCAAGGCCTGGACAAAAACTTGGAGCTAATATTAATGTCCACAAAAATATTTTGGAGATGAAAAAAAATACCCCAATACTGATCGACTCCAAGCCATGCTTAGCTTAGGTATCCCAGTAGATCCGTCTGTCTAACCAAAATGACATTAGTGTCGACAATATCAAAACTTAAAAATGACATTAGAGTTGAGGGAATGACAAAAATGACATTAGTGTTGATGCGTTTGACACAAAGCATTTATAGAAGCTGCGAATTGGGTTAACCCTACTGCTGATTGACTTGGCTCTAGAATATGTGATAAGTAAACTCTCTTCATTGCTATCAATAAAACGCTACTCTATAAAGTGAGCCGAATGAGAGACACGTGTGAGCGGGTAATTCGAAGTACCGACTTAGAGGTAAGGCTTAAATATAAAATTATTATCGACATCCAATAAACTATCTTTGAATAGGTAACATATAACAATTGGGGCTATTTCATTAGTAAGCATTTATTTGACAACCTGTTGATAAATTTAGTATTGAAGTTTTTACAAAAATTAAGAATTTCGAGATACGGACAGATATGAAAAATTGAGTTAACAACTAAATAATCGCCATTTTTTCTAAGCAATAAAACACAGTTTTTTTATTTACCTTGCGGAATCGATTTTCGACCGTGACAGTTTTTTTTAATGGAAAGAATATAATGTTGTCATTGATATATTTTCAAATTTGATCTTTGATAAAGTAATCTTTAGTCATTTCTCTAGCAACTTCATAATTCCAGGTATCTAGAATGTCTGTCTGTTATCATCCGCAAAAACCTGAAACGGGGTACGATTGCTCATCTTCATGCCCATCAAAACTTTTACTATCTAAGGAATTTCGAAAATACCGCGAAATGATCAGTTGTCTTACGCAGCAAGGTCATGGCTAGCAGGGTAATTGATTTTCCAATAATTCCCAACCAAGTTCCTATGATTTTTGGTGAACCACCAAAGATGTTTTGTTCTAGGGTTATCCTGGAGAAACTTCCACCTCTCCTATTGATCGATTCGCGCCTTTCTACAGCGATCACTTTATTTTATTCGTCCAGTAGTTGATAGTACACATTCGAATTGATAAGTTGTTACCTTGGAAGCAACTCTCAATATACCATACATTTCCATTTTCACCACAAAATGAGCAATGTGAGGTATGTATAATCGAGATCTTCTTTGATGTAGATCAGCTCTTGAAGTGGATGAAGCGTTAGCGTGATTCATCAAACCATATTCATGGTCAAACCATGGCTCATAGTTTTTCTAAACTGACGTTATCGTAACTAATCTATTTTTCATCGCCAGATAAGATTCGTTTCGAAATTATCTTATTAACGATCTTATTAACTGCTTCTAAGATGCAAATTGCATGCATTTATGCGCTTCGTTAAGTGATTTCTTGCACTCCATATTAAAGCTGACGAACAGCGAATATTTTTCAAGAACACTAAGCGCAATTCGCATCTAAAACACAGCAAGACTGACAGCTAGGAAATGTCAAAAGTCACTTTACGTATTTTTGACAGAAACCATCAAAAAATATGTTCAGAGACATCGGTTGAATTGATTGCTTCGTTGCAAGCCCAACACATACATGCAAAGGGAATTACGCCTCCGCAAACAAGAGAGGATTTGGATAATAGGAGAATCATTTTTACTGATACCTTCAAAAGTTTTTATTCTCTAAACAAAATTCCGTCGTTCACCATATGTTGCCTTGTATCAATCGCATACGCGTTTCGGCAATGTGCCATCTTTGGTCTGTGGTTTTCGCTAGGAGGTTGATGGCTTGAAGGACCTTTATTGATAAGTTCGCGGTTTACCTAAGCAGCTATAGGTCTTAATATTCAAGAGGGGATCTTTTAATACGGGTAGGAAAGAGTCCGTTATTTTTCTATATCGAGGGAATCTCTTGATTTGGTAAAGCGCAATTTTGTCTACTGTCACTGTGGGGTCTGGCCTTTTTTTATGATTTTTGGAAGATTCTCTTAGTGGCTCGAAGATTATGTCCGAATTGAAGCTGGTCAGTTTGTTTATGACTTGTGCATGGGTTGTTTATTGTTTGTATGTTTTTATGTTGAGTATGATCACGTGAGACATCTTTTATTTTGTACACTTAGTACTTCCACTGTTTCCCTACATTAAATTCGTATACATCACTAACATGTGGTTAGCGAAGTCTGGGTTAGTTTTTTCACCAGTTTCCGTATGCTTTTGTTGTAGCCCCTTATGTGTCCGCGAAATCTTGTTCTTATTTTACTTCCGGATTAACTGATTTAGCTATATTGGCGTGCACAAATTAATCCAGAGCATATTTATCGAGTGTATTAAAAGGAGAAATAGAGAAAAAAAATTGTTTTATTGTCTTTCAATGTTGTGAATGGATATTTTGAGGAGCTAAGACTTTCACACTTTAAAAATCATATTTCTAAGTTATAGAGCTGGTAAGTAACATATTTTAGGATTTCTAAGCACAATGCTGAATATTGGTACCGAAAAAATTAGGAAGTTTTGTGATTGTAAGACTAGGGACCGTCTCGTAGCCTCCTATGTATTAACATATTATCACGGTCCTCTGTACTTCAGAAATCCTGTCAATCAGTTGAGGGATGCAAAGTTGTATGAGCTGAAAATTGACGGAGTGGACGCACATGGTGTAAAGGAGAAAATTTCCTCCAAACAGTCCGAATATCGTATAGAATGGGTGAAGTGTTGTAACTTTGGAGTATTTCATACGCCTAGACGTTAAACTTGTGGAAAACTTCAGTGAATCGTTCGAAATAGAAGAATTAATACGTGTCTAATGTGTTTTTCCCAGTTTTGTCAATTCCAAATGCTAGCTGCATCCAAAGGGTCTAAGCATATAAGCAAAAATAAGGCCTGTTTTAACACGTGGGCCTTGACGCAAAAAAATCATAAACACAATTACCTGACTCCAAAGATGTGACTTAAGACGTAGTGCAGACAAAGAAACCAATGGCAAATGAGGTACAACCTTGAGCTGTAAGAACTTTTTGTCTCCGCAGAGACCTCCAAATCGTGGGGAAGCAAACTTTCATTGATCGTTTTACGGTAGCGACAATGGCACTTGCCCAAACTACTCCTCTTACCCAGGCTGCATCTGCTCGAGGTGACGGAGCGAGTAATCCAAGATGCGTAGTAGAAACGCTAGGGACCGGATTCATCGACACCAAGCGCCAGTCGCAAGGGACTGTTGAATGTAAAATACAGGACCCTGTAGAAAGGGAAAAAAACGATGCTCAGCAGCTATCAGAAGCGAGGTTGAGCGGCTCAGAAGGAATATAAACGCGGTACTAAAAGTAATGAGGAATGCGACTAACGTCCAGAAAAATGTCAATAAGCACATTAAAAACGGGATTGACGAACTGGAAAACCTTGTCGAAAGAATCCAGCACTACCGCCGCAGGTGGCTACGGGCAGAGAGTGAGTTGAATGAGCTGAAGAAAATGCCCAAAAGCAAACCCCCCCCCCCTCTCATCGTAAATACTACTCCTTGTGGGAAGCAAGAGCGGCATTTAGCCCACTAAAACCTGATCGCAAGAAAAGGGTTACGGGGCTCGTGACAACAGACAATAGTCACGAGGAGGAGAGATGTGCTGACTTCAACTGGTGCGCTCCAAATCGCAACAGAAGGCTGCGAAGCGAAGAAAAGATTTGATCGAACAGAGGCCTGAAAAGCACGACAACGAAAACTCAGTGCGATGCCTACCAAACAGGCGCAAGAAGCGTAAGAATGCTCTGCTAATCAAGCCTGCAGATGGGAGAACTTACGCCGAGGTCTTCAAGGAAATCAGGCAAAATGTGGAGCCCGAAAAAAATAGTGCCTGCATACGAGCGGCAAGAGCGACCAAAACAGGCGGCCTCCTTGTAGAACTTGGGGTGGAGTACAGCGACAAAGAGTGCCGAGAGTGCTGTCAAGGATCTGCTTTATTTGTTCATTTGAATCATTGCCTAATAAGTACATACTCTTGTAGGAGGCAATAAAGGCGCTCCCTATCTGAATATGTTGATCATTTAGAAGCAAAAAAAAGTAATTGTCAATATATACTTACGCTTTCTTTAAAATCGCCAACTTCAGCTTGCAATGCTAAGCCACCGAGTGTTATTAAATCGTCATCGGTACAGAGAATATGTTTTTCAAGGATACTTTTTCTTAGTTGCAAATACAGCATGTGGCGTGATTCTAAAGAGCTAGAACAATGAATTTAAGATGTAAAATCAACTTTTAATCAGAGAATCGCATATTATTTACCTTATTCCCCGAAGGGTTGGTAAAAAGAATTTGATACGCAAGAAAAGTGTAAAGAAGACATTATCAATATTATATGATTTTTTCGAAACATTTATCCATATTTGCGGCGCAACCTAAAATACAAGAGGGTCAAAATGAGAACTAACCATCAAGCATGCAATGAAAATTGTAACTTGCCTTATAAATTTTCAAATCGTTTGGTAGAAATACAAAATCGCCACCAATGAGCGCACAAAGTCCGATGAAGAAATTTTCAACATAATTTTCCGATTTGATGACTGCTTCGAATATTTGTCTAGCATTTGTTGTTAGTGCGTTACAAGAGATATGTAAACTTTGACCGTTTAGTAAAAGGACGCTTACAACTTTCCTATGCTGAGACTGAAATGCAATTAAATTTAATTTAAGCAAACATCTGAGGGGATGGTAAGTAATGAAATATTAACAATTACCTTTGAATCTACAATTTCAATTTCTCTTGATGGGAGGCTTGACTTGATTATAAACTCCGGTCCGTTTGGTTTGATCCAGAAGCTATCCTCCGAATAGGCTTTGGTTAATGCTTCGAAACTCTTTAGTCGATAGTTCTTTGGGCGAGTAGTTGGTAACGTTGTGATTTTGTGTGAGTTCAAGTCTAAAAATATTTGAAAACAGTGGAAACACTTCTTCAAACGTTCAGGATCGTTTCGCAGATCTTACCCGGCATCGACACTCCTTCCATTCTTTTTCCAGCATCGTTTTTAATGTTCTTCAATCCATCACCAATATCATCGTCGATTCTATCAATGCAATTGGTTGACTTTGATTTGTTCAAGTCATTTTTCTCCTCGATTTGAAAATTTTCTTGTCGGGCCTTTTCCAAATCGAACAGATTTATATCGATGGTGTTCCGGCGAAAGCTGTTTTTCCGCTTCAAAATACCCTCTCGGTTTCGTCGTACAACCTGTAAGGCAGGTGCTCTGCCTCCCTCCTTTTTGTGCATAAGCAACGCTTTGACACCAGCATATCCAATCGTTCCATATTTTTGATACTCCATGTTTTCAGTTGTCCGATTACGTATTACCCGCAAATTTTTTTGAGTTGTCAGATCATAATTGAAATCGGATATGGGTAGAGCAGGATTCTGACAATCGTATTGGCCATTACTATCGGAATCTTTATCACCATGGGCTGAACTTCGTCCAGAATCTGTATCGCTTCTAAAAAATAAAACAATAAATATATATTAGGAAATTGGGCAAGGCTGTCAAAAAATGTCAGATTTGGCATCTTTTTACATGAATTCGGAAGTTTGGGGAACCTACCCTTAGGTTTGTGGACGTGGTGACACACAGGAGAACATCACTTCCGTGACGGACATGGTCTTATCAAACTATGGGGAATGCTGACTCCAAAGGCAAATGGAATAAAGTGAAACGACTCCCAGCCAAAGTGAAATAAAGGTTATCGGTTTCATGCATCTACAACATAAGTTCGAAGTTTGATCAGACTCCAGAGACACTCAATACCAACTTCGGTTGGGGTGAGCCACCATTGCGGTAATATTTTCTTCATGAATAGGACCCTATACTGTTCAAAACAAGATGATTCTGGATCCGATGTCCGCGATGAAAAGTTAGCATTACCGCTGATATTATCCCATTGTTATTTGGCTTGAATCCTCAAGCTATGTATCACGTATGAAGCATAAATTTTGGATGATGCATAAAGTCTGCTGCTGCAGAGGAAGCATGAGGTAAAGCCTAATGACGCCGGATGTCCTTGATCAACTACGTTATATAATATACAAGTTCCATAAGGCGACATGAATGCTCACGGCCCCCAGGATTCATAGCAATAAAACTTTAACTAATTACCGAATGCAGAAAAGAGAAAAGGAGAGCTAGCTTATTCTTCTTCGTTAGAGGTTTCCAGTTTTCACCCGAGAGAACATTTTCAAAGTTCATATTTGCCTCATATTGTATTTAGAGACCTTGTTCAGATCATCGATGTCCGGGGCTCGGAGCTCTTTTCATCTCGTCTGGATTAGAGCTGGGGGCTCTGGATTAGAATTCAATAGGAGGTATTTAGTGGTTTCCCATTCTCCCCGTAACCCACATTTACCGTAGAAGCTTCAACCAACTTTCTGGTTTTTAGGTATACGCAGCAACGCCACAGTAACCGGTTTAAATCCTTGCGCATACTGTGGTCTGTGCGTCTTCCTAAGGAACTGAGCTTATTTCTGTCGTACCCCTTCTCTAATGGAATCAAACAGATGCGAGCAGCAGGAATCTGCCAGGTGACATGTAAGGTAATTTTTGGCAACTTCATCAATAAACTGTTGATAGTTATTCAACGGCTCCCTCTCCTTGGACTCCTCTATATTCTGCGACCAACTAGATTTCAATTCTGTTCATGCCAAGGCTTTACAATTAACTTCAAAATACTGTGTGTGTTGTCCCGTGTTTAGCACTTCTAGATTAGATCCTGTTTTTTGTAGCTTTTCCATTTTAAAAATGCTATGTTTTTTTAATTTTTGAACAAATATATATTTCGGGAGTAAGTTGCTCCCTTCTTCAGTTATTTTCAGTTATTTTATATATAAGAAAATAACTGACACTGACACAGGATCTAAATTCAAAAAATTTTGTTGACTACCATAATTAATGTCTGATTTTTTGAGCAGAACGCAAATATTCCTGCGCTGTTTTAGCAGAGAATGATCGTTCAGTTGCAACTTCTTTCGCAAATGTTTCATCTTGGAAGAAATTATTCAGTCAGCCACTCACAAACTGTTCTGAAATTATCGTTTCCAATTACTGTGTTTGACTCAAATTTTTGGCATCAGTTGACTTTGACAAATTCAAGTTACAATGTCACCAGAAAGTATCCTGCATCTATTTGCAGAGTGGTTAAGTACATGCATTTGAAAAGGCGCTGCTCAATGCGGTCTTTTGAAAATTTTTGTCTCTACGTTACTCTAATCAGAGCAAGGAAACCAGCCAACATTTAATACCATACGGTTCACTATCAGCTTGCAAGCCCAGAGGTCAATGAGGAAATCGTAGAACCCAGCTAACAAGAAAATTTCTTGGAAGAGTACAAAGCAATCTTCGGCTTTTCCGATATTTTCAACTCGGTATACTACCCAAAATGTCACATGGCTTGTTAGTCAAAGTTTTTCATTTTCTTTGACGGTTCAAAGACTAGAAGCGGGTTAGTTCAGGATCGGTTTTCTTACAGCAGTCAACTCATTCTACAAGGATGCATTCCACTAGCATGACAATATGAGATATTTACTTGTAACAACACGACGTCAGCACAACTACTACAGTAGATGTAATGGCTTTAAGGATCCCATTTAGCTTAATAAGAGCACCCATTACAACGTGAAGAGATCTCCTTTCAGTTGCGTGGGGCTGCATGGAGATTGTTTATTTATCGTCATTATCCTTGTTCTTGTTCAGCGTTCTCTTTTGTGTGACCTGCTCGTACTCTTTTTCTAAAGTTTTCCAAATCACACGTAAGTGAAGTTCCTAAGGACCAGAAGAATCACTTCTTCTTCTTCCCACGATAAATCGACGTATATCCAAGTTTGTCACGAAATTAATCCTAGCTGAACTCTTGCAAGTAATCCCGAACCAGCAAATAACATGTTCATTGGGGCCGTCGGATGTTTCTCGAATGGCGGAAGTTGCCTCTTTAATGTTGAAAAGAGGGCTTTCAAAAGAGGTTTCTTTCTAAGGTTCAGAATTTTACTTTTCAGGTGTATGAAGCAGGATCAAGATCCCGTAGTGTCGTGGTAAACTAACTAAAGAAACCGTGCAACCTGAAACCGTGAAACCTAGAAACCTAGAAACCGTGTCACAATAGTGGGGCCTGCCTATTTGGGTTTTTTCTAAGTGACATCATCAAAGCTACGAAATATACAAGAGTAGTAGTTTGGGTCTTTCCTACGGACGAGTTAGTCTTGCTTGGCTCGGGAACGGCGTCACAAACGCTGTCGAACCTTGGTGGTCTTACTCAAAAGAAAAGCTCAGCGACTTCACCCGAATCGCCAGAGCTAACTGGCACTAAAAAGGCATGAAAAGTAATCAACCACCCCCTGGCTTTCGAGCATTTAAAGCATAAAGGCTTTTACGAAGCAGAATTGATAAGAAGAACGAAGGCAAACACATCTAGGGGTAACGGATGCATTAAGAAATATACTAAAACACTTTTAAATCCCATCCTGGCATTACATCTGATAGGCTCAACACGACTCTCTGGTACACACAACACATTACAAGTATAGGCACGATGACGCTTTCCCTTTCAAATCAATTTATTGTCCTTCCAAATGAAAGGAGATATCTGATATTTTCGAATAAAAGGATGGATATGGTGACAATTGCTAAGTAGCTTCAAAACTCAAGGTGTAGACTGAAACGCATCGTATTTACAGTCAGGTGGAATCATTCCCCAAAGACCGCTTCCACACAAACAAATTCTCATGAAAAACCCTCTATCCTTTGAAAATTGCGATCATACTAACGAATCTCTTGATCTGAATTTAGTGACTGTCGGAACGTCAATCAGTATTCGATCCAGTCGAGACTATTTTTTAACAAAAAAAGGGTCCTTCAATGTCGAGTTATTCTTTACAGAGGGAGATTATGATCAGGATATAGCAACTTCCCAACAGAATTGGTCTAAAGACAGAGAAATAACGTGACCCGATGCTGGCAAAGATTATCCTGGAATATGGCGTAAGGAAAACAAGAGCTGAGACGTCAGGCCTACGAACAATGTCATTAAAATCAACCCAAACGTATATAAACTAAATGGATCTCATAATTTAATCATATTACCTACTACAAAATCGAATTGCTCTATGGTATAAAATTAAAATACATCAAAATAAATTCTCGAATTCTCCAATTCTCCATTTCCAATTTTTATCCAAGATTTCAAAGTGCTTTCATTTTCCAATCACATGAATGACATTTGCAATGACACAACATACTAGCATGATTGAGGCCTTGTCAAATTTTCGTTTCTATCACACACAGACGGTGCTAGAATGCAGCTTCAATAATCGTCATAATTAAGGGGACACCTTGGGTATTTATTGGATAAAATTACATTGTGTAAATAAAAATAAAATAAACAAAATAACGAATATAATTTAAAAGGCGTTTGTTTACATCATAAAGCGGAAAAAACGTGGTCGTTTATATGGAAAATGGAAAATGGAATTGGATTTTTGATGAAATTAAAGGAAAGTAAAATATTAAGTCGCAACACATCAAAGCATTCGGAGGACTAGAATTCAAAATTCAGCGAAAAAATTTTTCCCCAAAATTGCAGGGGAAGGAGGTGAGACTTACAGCAGGATTGGAAGCTGAAAACTGTCGATTTATTGGTAACAAAATGGATTAGCAATGGCAGCTGAATATTTTCCAGCAAAATGTGGCTGTTAGTGGCAGAAAATTTGGATTGTCAAGGATGTGGATCTTCACTTCTTTAAGATCATAAGCATACTTCCAATATAATAAGGTTTTGGATGTCGAACTCGCAAGGCGTTAGGACATCTCCTTAGTTTACAGACCTAAGATAAATTAGGAAGCAAGGGAACTTTGGAGCTCCTCAAAAATGAATGCGATAGTACCCCAACAATGTTAGTAGGATAGTACAATCCATGAATATAACACCAAACTCTGTTTTAAAGGTAATTGCATGATTACAACTGATGGGGACACATTTCGGTTATTTGTAGCCATCGTGAGCCGCTAACATACAAGATAGAGTTTTTTGAAAAAAGGTTCACTAGTAATTAATCTTAAATATTTTCAGGACTTTTTTGGTTTTGAAGCCTCCATCAAATTGCGAAGGTGTTCGCTATTTTTGATTGTCACATAAGGTCTCACAGTAATTCATAAACAGATTCCCCCTATTTTTAGGACGTTGGCAACACTAAACCTCAAAAAAAATTTTTTAAACGCTGCCGTCTGTCCGAAATCTAATAGAGGGTGAGTTTTGTTGTGACGATTTTGCTGTAAGTTTTTGACAACTCCAATGGGATAACACTGAAATGACAACATGGTAATGAGATGATTACCATTTATGTAACCAGTATACCAGTGAAACATCAAGAAAACAGCCAAAAAAGGAAATCAAAGAAACGATGGCACACTCACTGTAAGCTTGCGAAGGATTCTTTGGTGTCTGAGACGTTCTCAGCTTTCAAGCCAATTTTTAAGACCAGCTTGAGACCAACTGTTGTGATTAATTATTTTCCATCCATCAACCTCAAATTTTAGAACAGTCAAAATTTAGTAATGAGGAGAAACTTGAAAGAGTGAAAGAGTAAAAGAGAAAAAAAGCAATTGTATTGTAGAAAGGTAGAAATTGGCGTTCTAATTGTAAAAGAAAGTGTCTGTGAAAATCCGCCAAAATCAAGAAAGGTATTGTAACTGCAAGAAAGGTTACGCCGTTCCCGAACTGTCGAGAACAGGCTATTCGCTTTTGATTATCCAAAACTGTGAAATAAAGGACGTCTGCAAAATACAAAACTGACTTATTTGATAAACAATTTGGCATTAAAGAATAACACCAACATACAAAGAAGAACAAAGCTACAAATATGCAAAGCCGTGATAAGGCCTGTGTTATGCTAGAGTTGTGAAACATTATAGCCCCAGTTATAGAGACAAATTATAGAAGAAAAAACGCGAAGGAGATCAAACCAGGAATTGCACGAACTTTTTGACCAGCCAGAGGTCTCAAAAACAATAGAATTGCGGAAGCTTTTGTTGAAAAACAAATCGATACTATCGAAGGTATTCGCAGGCAAGACTGAAGGATGAAGACTATTGGGGAAAACCTTAGAAGCGCTGTGGAACTGTGTTGATTGACGCGAAAATTTAATTTAATTGTAGGGTGCGATCAAATTGAAGGATGCGGTCATAAATGCGAGGCGAGGTGCTGTCGACGTGCCAAGTCCACAATAATAACTAACTCAAAAAACCAAAAATTGAATAAATAGTTCATACCTTGAACCATCTGCTAAAAGTGCTGTCGGGTTCATTGATCCTTTAATCGTTTCGTCACAATCTCGTTCGGGAGCTGCTGCAACTTCTGCAAACAATTCCATAACAATGTGTGAAAAAGGCTTCACTTGCTGCTGATTTCGACAAAATGTAGAAATTACCTGTAATAAATAAAAAACAATAATAAAACATGGATTTACCAGTAATTGGTCTATTTAATGTTATATTTAATAAAACAAAAGTCTTCCTTTTTACGTAAAATTTAACCACATTACAATTCATTTTTTATTATATTTTTAAATTGCTGGTTTTATCACAAAAACCAGCAATTTTGACAAGTTTTGAAAAGATAATACCAGAAACCAGATTTTGACAATAATATTGGCATACAGTAAAAAGAAAATATATAAAATGTTCTGCAAAAAATTTCATGAAAGAGTCCATGAAAATTTCTATCACAGAAGCGATTTGCTTTTACCTGCTGTGACATTCATATGTCAAGACTGACAAGAACTAGAGCCTTGTAGATATTTTAGTTCCTTGATCGATGTGTGTTCTGGTATGAAAGAGTCTACGATAGGACACGAAATCTCCGATAGGACTTCCGCGCCTTAGTGTAATTTTTACATGTTTGTATAGGACAATTACTGACCTAGATAAACCTTCAGCATATAACGTGAAAAAAACTCTTCACCTATAAAACGTGGTGTTAGATTCACTCCATAAAATATTGTTTCTGTTCTGTGCATGTATTGATTAGAACACACGAAAACAACCTCCAGCTAATGTAAAATTCAATACATTTGATTGTGTTTTACATAAAATTTGACGCAAATTTAAAGTCTTGGGGCTAAAATACCCCCACTTTGTATGCCGAAGGAAAATATCGAGGCATCTTACACAGGATTTATAAAAACAACCTTTCCTGGTTCCTGTCAACAGTGATAATGAAGAGATCAGCCAAATTTTTTCAGATTTTAGCGGACAACATTGACAGCTTTGTTGACATTGACAATTAGTTGTTTTCATATTTACTTTGATTTCCCAATTGTTTTTGTTGAACGTCATTAAAGATTCCTTGAAAAGAAAAATTGAAAAAAAGAGAAGAAAGGGATATTTGTCAAGGGAAGTCTACGGCCCAGCGAATTAAGGTGCAGAGTGGAGACTACGTTACAACGATGAGTTGTATTCATTATTTGACGAACCACCTTTGTCTTCTTGCTTAAAGCTAAGCAAACTGCAATGGGCGGTCGATGACGAAAGAATGGAAGAAAAGCGGCTGCCCAAAAAGAAAGGTTGAAAGGTTTGAAAGGTTTCACAGGAAGACACGTTAAACACTGACAGTCGATGTTTGTTGGGAGTGATCATAGAACACAAGGTCGCAGAATCGATACCTTTGGAGGAGGTTCATTTTGGAGGATGACGCCCAGCTTAGGCCTCATCCTCCCAGGGCCATCCCACAATAACGACTATCATGAAAAATAGTGAAAATTTCCATGCCGATTATTCGGCATTGCCAAAATTGCGTTAAATGCCAGCAAATCTCATACAATGGATGAAATTTCTGGAACGCTATGTAGGTGGCAATACTCAAAATTGCAGTGAAAGCTTCAATGAACTTATTTGGACATGAACAGCGACGCCAAAATCGTGAACATTACTGTATTTGAAGTTCTTTTTTTTATTGCCGCAGATAAAATTTTCTTTACGGTTGATCGGGTCCGCCGCACTTTGCTTTGCTCTTGTTTTTTGCTGTCGAGGATGCGATTCGGATGTATGCAGTCATTTTCAGATCGTTTTCATTGCTGTATATCTTTCATGCATATTTGACATTGGTGTCATTTCATTATTGGAGCTTCTGCACGTGTTGGGAATACTGGGAGCGCACTTAAACGTTGTGCAAGGAGAAGAAATCTGCGTAGCGAAAGCCGAGCTGCAAGCACGAGAACAGACGGGAGAAGGTCGAATATGGCGCCGAAAATTTAAATGCTATGAATATGCTGTCAACCGTAGAAGATCGAGACGATGGGCCTGGTATGATTCCATGTAAGGCGACAAGTTTCATGATTTATTCATTGCCAAATTTTGAAATACGTTTTGCTCAAAACTTAAAAATTTTTCAAAACCAGTAACCAAAACTTTAAACCGATTGTCGTTAAATTTTTTGTGGGTATTCAATACAAAAATAACTAGTAGATATCATAGAAATTTGTTTCGTTAGTGACTTATACCATTCCCATGCCGATTTTAGCGAGGACTCCAGCTTGAGCTCTTCCCATCTCTCTTTAAATACAATTTGATTTTCGAGATATTCGACAAAATTTATCTACACTTCTGCACCTCTGAGTCACTAAACTGAGTCCCTAAAATTAGCATAACATCCAGCTAGTAGTGCCAATCGATGCGTCCCGGCCTGTGAGTTGGCCCCTGACGAGAAGCGGCGGGGGCGCATATTCGAAACCAGCTTGAGCTCTTCCCATATCTCTTCCAATATTATTTAGTTTTTAGTTTTTGTTTTAAGAGCCAAATCATAACTAATTTTTGGTCTAAAAATCACTATGCTTTACAAACTTCCCCCATTTTATCTAGTAAAGTATCTAATATGATAAGTTCTTTGGTTTTTTATCACCGTTTCCAAGGATTTTTTAACGGTGCTCGAAGGATCAGACAATAGCCTTGCATATTTTTTACCAAAAAGGCAGCTAAAAAAGCGTCCCTAAAATTGAAAACCGAAAAACCTCCATAGGAACCAATATGCAAGAATCGTCGATTTATCCATGAAATAAAGAACAAGAAGCACTGCATATTACACATATTGGGCAGGCACTGTTGGTTAAACCCCCTGACGGCAGATCCTTTGCGGATGTATTGTGAGAAATGAAGGGAGCGGTAAAACTGGTAGACATCTAAATTGCAATCAAAGTTGTATGGCAAAATCGGACAGTTGACCTACTGGTTGAGTTTGGACCAGATGCAAACAATAAAAATGAGTTCCGTGGCGCAGTCAAAAAACCCTTCGGAGAAAAAGACCCTGTAGCCTCACTCGAGCCTTTGGCTATATTCAAAATTAGCGACATTGACTGTATTGTGGGTCTGACCGAAATAGTATCCGTCTTAAAACCCGATTTCCCTGTACTAAGCGAGACGAAATTCAGGTTGATCAAACCATACAACAGGGGTCAACGCATGACCACAGTTGACCCCATAGAGACGGAATTCGAAGACCTAGTAAAGAAGGGTAAAATAAGAATAGGGGTGGGGGGTTATTTGTCCGATAAGTAGAAGAACGATTCCTTTCCGGAGTTCCCTGTGCCTTGGATACGGCCATACCATACAGGCACAATTGAGGTGCTACAATTGAGGTAAGGCATAAATAGAAGGAATGCTCAGAAGAGGCACACTGTATTCTTTGCGAGGAGTGTGACCCGAGACTAGATGATATGAAACACATCCCATGTACAGGAAAGTGTCGGGTCATGCAAAAACCTTTAACCAAAGCAAAAGCACTTCTGCTTTGATTCGCATCCTTCACACTAATCTGCATCGAAGCAAAGTCGCCCAAGATCTGCTGGAGTACTTTGCGAGGACGAATAGTTTTCGAGGAATAGGCAAGCCCACTTGGTTGTGCTCAGCGAGCAACATCATGGCGCAAGCTCACCAACATGGTATCCTGACGAATCCGGTTCAGACTCCATCTGAGTTCGAAAAACAAAAGCACAAAGCCTCACAGAAGCAGGGCCAGAGACGAGGAAATCGTTTTGCTGAGATGGGGTTCGGTGTTCGGGGACTTGATTATTTAGTGTATACCTAATGCCGAACGAATCGTTGTCATCCTTTCAACTAAGACTCAATGCTTTTGGGGGAAGTTGGTTCGAGTGAAAGTGAATAATGAGAGGCTTGGTGAAGTGCTAATGCCACGATTACCACTGACGGCAGCTATACCGGGAAGCGGAAAGTCTACTGCAAAACATGTGATGAACTCAATTATAAGAAATATCACGTCCACCTTCAGGTCTTCCATGCCAACAAATATCCAACGAAGACACCGGCATGGCAAGCCCCAAGTATACTGGTGGTGACCTGAAATTGCCAAAAAAGGGAGGGAATGTCACAAAAATCACGACGAAATATCCAGTGAATTCGGACCTGGGAAGAGGCACGTACCCGATCAGCAGCTTATAAGTCATATAGAAAATTTCCCTCTGCAACTCATTAACGTCAGCAAGGCCAGCTTTTGGCAAAACCTGGGGACCACATGAATAGGCATGGGCTACAAAATAGTGTTGCGAAAACTCGGTTCACTCATATGACATAGAAAAAAAATTGTGTGGGCTCTTGGACGAACTTGTGCCGGGCTCTTTACCCTAAAAACCCCACCATCCTTGAGACCGTCAACGATGAAAAACCAATGGAAATTTCACTTTTCACGAAAATGGGATTGAAGAAAGCAGTCTTGTCTATGAAGGCAAGAAAGGCTCCAGAACTTTTTTTGCTCGGACCTGCTCCTCAGCAAGTTCAACACATGCCTGCGTGGATATTCCCAGAGTGCTGGGAGATGGCGAGGAGTATGCTGGTTAGCAAGGGAAAAGAGTCCCGTGGCGCTAGCCTCATACCGCCTACTGTGTATGCTGGACACGACCTGAAAATTTTTCGAAAAACGAATAAGGGGAAGACTCGCTGGCAGGAGTTGTGCTACAACGGACCTATCTCGACGTCAATATGGCTTCAGAACAGGTTGCCTCACCATCGATGCAATCCGAAAAGTGGTGGACATGGTGAAACATAAAAGGTCGCCCTGCTGGTTCCTCTTGACGTTCGAAATGCATTCAACTGCGCTGGATGGGTGGATATTTGGGAAGCGCTTGAAAATTGTTTCTGAGAGTCTGTGCAGTCGGTTTTACTTTATGGATCAGAACTATGGAATGACGTTCTCTGCGGATGCCATAGGTGTAGGGAGAAGGAGAGCTACGAATTGCATTCCTCTTTTGAACAGTCTCCGGGACAGCAGTGCCGGTAATCCCATGGGTGATACCGATCGCCCTCCTGCGAAGAGTATTGACGTATTGTCTTCCTCCTCTATTGTCGCAAAAGCGAAGAAAATAGAGGAACGGAAGCAAAAGCGAAGAAAATAGAGGCAATGATCCTGGGAGCAAAACACAAAGGGAAGGGGGATTGTACGCGCATGGTGAGACTGATTTTTGACTTGACCCAGCTCTTAAACGGACAGCGGGTTCTCGGCTTACTTGCACAAGATTGACAGGTCATTGGCTCCTGGCTGCGTGTTTCGTAAAGGAGAGATCAATGACGCCTATCAAACATTCTTCTCTTACAAAAGATGGAGTAAACAGAGCAGTGACTTCTTCAGCGAAATTGGAGAGCTCTGCCCGCAAACCATGGTCGGAGAAATGTCCAAAACAGTTGACAAATGGAATCGCGTGGCACAATATTCTCGGTTAGTGCTGACAGTTAAAGAAGAGATATTGGAGCGTTGAAGTTTGAGGAATTTCTTATCTAGCTCTTCCTCACCCTTCCTTCCCGCTGGACAAGGAATTCTGTATTCTGAAGGTGCATCTAGGAGTAGGAAAATGAGGACTACCCGATAGTTATGTGTCAAACGGTTTCAGGCTAGGTTCTTAGGATGACAGGAGAGGTGTTTAGTGGATAGTCCAGAAGCATTGCGCTTAGCGAATTCCTAGATTCAGGGCGTCAACACCCTTCACCTCCCTGTCACAAAATATGTGTAATGAAATAACATTTATCTATGCTAAATATCAAACCCTATCCTTAATTTTTAACTCAAAAATGTAGCTATCATGAGCGGAAATTTCAAAACTAAGTAACGAGGAACACAAAAACCGTAAACACGAATTATTAAAAATTGCTACTAAGCCACCAATACTTATTTAGGTATCAGTTCGACCAGCCTCAAAAATTCTAGCAAATGCGTATCTCCATTGGAATATAGACAACAATGCTTAAACTGTGGAAGACTTGGACACTAGATAACAATATGTAAAGGCAAAAATAAAACGTGTCTCAAATACGGAGAACTAAGTTGTAATGGAAACTGTATCAATATTAAACGTTTTTTATGTAAAAAAAAAAAACAGATTCCGATGTGTCAAATCAAAAAGGCACCAAATGAATGTCTTAGAAGTGCAGTCAGGCTTCATCCTCAATATATCAAACAGACAAGCGGAACAAATAATAAACGGATATGCTAGACTAGACGCACAGGATATTGCACATATGGAATTCCCACAACTTATGGAGGAGAAATCAAATATAACGGTATTTATACTTTATTTGGGGAATCCCGTTATTTTCTGCCAGTTGGCGAACACGAAATGGCTGTCTTTCGATATTTATCACTACTGACATTGATTTTGCTCCTGCCAACGTTCGTTACCGAATCGATGATCAGATCATCAGCAGACGCTACCAATGGTTGCGTTTGAGACTTAAAAACATTTTTTAGATAGAAAATAGATTACGAATGAATATTGCGAAAAGCAGAGGCACAGTCCCTGTTCTCTGCTCTACACCATTCAAGAGCTTGAAGCCGCGCATTGTCGTCTGATTTCCATCAGTTGAAACAAATGATTTTTCGTAGAATATATTGCACAGCATGGCGACAAATTGTCTGGAGCTACATCTTAGTTAATCAATCCAACCAAACTGAATCGAACGCTTTCTTCATATCAATGAGAAATGCTCCAATACATTCTCTATAATTTAGTTTCCAACAGATGTCTGAGGTGATTTTCATTGTCGCGTTTATGGTCGAATGCTTGGCACGGAAGCCAAATTGGCAATTCAACAATTCATATTCCTCGATGTGGGCGTTTAATGGTGGTTGTTTTAATTAGGAGCTGTCCCGGGTTTTCGGCGCGTCAATTCGACGTAGGTTACCATATTAGGGTTAGGGTGACGTGGAAAAAGAGGACATGTACAAGGAATTAATAACATATGCACCCATCTTTATTAACAACCGATCAATAAATAACATAGCCGTACCTTTAAAACAACTTAATCTAAGAAACTTTAATTTTTAAGAGTCACCCCCAGATCTAGATCGTCTCTCAGATGGATAAAAAATCGTGTCCTCGACTTGACGCACAATTTTCTCGATTATGCTGCCTTGCTCGCGTCGAAGGATTTCTAGAAATTTAGCTTGGGTGAGTTGTTCATAAATGTGAACATCTGAAAAATAACACAAGGACTAAGCATTGTTGCTAGGCATTCATTGGCCGTTGGCTACTCACTTGCCACTGGCAGGTAGCCACTCAATTCGCAGAATCCGATGTTCAATTGTTTTATGTTTTTCGGTGCACAAATCCTTTCTCTTGGGAACACAAAAATTCGCATCACCTTCTCGCCTTTGTGCGAGGCAAACGCGAAGAAGAGATTGTGCGGAATGTTGTTGTCGATCATGTAGCGAACTAACTTGTAAATCCTTTCAGTAGCCAAAATCTCTTCATGGAATGTAACTTCCCGCACCAAGAAGCAAACAGCATGGATATCGCTCTCGGGACCGAACCAATAGGCTCCCGAGCCTAGTTCATGCAAGTCCTGGAAAGATGTGAGGAGTCAGTGTTAGGCGTTGTCCTTACAATTAAGGTGCTAATGCATCCTCAATTCAGATAGCATTAACTTCCCCGCATCGACGAACTTACGGCTCTCTGGGCGTAGAACTTGCGCTGCGAGTGGATCAAGTGCAAATGCAAATGGTTCACAGACGCCATAGCGCCAGGACTATTGTATCCGATTTTGTAGTCGTACGAGTTGATGGCACGCAACAAACGAATTGAGAACTGAATTGCTTCCGGCGTCAGAATTTGCGGCAGCTTTTTCTCCAACATAGGAACTATGAGGCAATGACACTTGCCGAAAGGACTGTTGTTAACGAGAATAGCAACATTAAAATCCTGAAACTGCACATCTACGAGCTTTTCTTCCTGTTGAATTTTAGTAAAATTAAACAAGGACTCGTCGAAGACGGGCCGAAGGGTTTCCAGTTGTATCGGTGGCCGCCGTTGGGTGCCACGTTCAATATTCAGCTAAAAGCCACGTCAACATTAGCGTGCAGCATTTTTATGAATGCACAAACGTAATACCTGCATATAAAGTCCATATTTACCCTCCAGAACTCGTTCCTTTCGCACATTGAGTTTGTATCGAAAGATATTCGGCAGTTGCTCCAGTTCTTCCCAGCGACGTTCGATTTCAGCTGCAATTTTTCCTGCATCCTGCGGGACGTTTAAATTGAAAGATTTCACGGCGGTTTCCATCTCGTTTGAAATCTTATTTCGAAATAAATTGCCGCCCGCCGATTGCAGTTTACAACAGATGGAAACATGCCATTTTATGATACTGTCATAACAAATGACATTGGCATCGTTTTTTTTTGTATTTTTTTGAGTCGAGTTTAAGTTGACGAAAGATGTCAAAAATTAGTTTGGTTTGCGGATAAGGTTGTGCGACACTTCCATGAACACAAGAGTGGAGATACAAACCGTATCCAATAGCCGAGACAAGAAAAGTTTTTCCAGCCGAGATGCAGTAACGTTTGAATTGTTAGATTTGAACCCTTTTCGATGAAAGCTTTTTTCGATTGCTTTATGAATGGGTTTGCCACAAGATACAGTCTTGGTCAATAGTGCATTTGCAAATACAAACTGTCACATTTAACAATCAGAACTTGAATGTCTATCAGAAGATTAAAACATACGAAATCCACGTTCTGTGATCCCTCATTAAGGTTTTACCGATTGTATTTATTTATATTTATATTGTATATTTATATTATGTTATTTGAAAGGAAAAGTTTAAAATGAGTTTAAAAACTTAAATTGAATATCAAATGGACGAGAACGAAAAACAACTAGTGCCAATGAGAGATATATAATTGTGAAAAGAAGGAACAAATTCAATGAAATTTGTCACGTGGTCTGTAGAACAGATTCTTCGATTCAAAGAGTAATTGAAATGTATAAATCGATGAGACACACCGCCTGTAAGCCTTTTTCGGAACAACCCTCTAAATTATCTGATTGAGAAAAACCAGTCTGTACGTAGTGAAGTTAAAAAAATCCAGAACAAAAGGCTGCTGAAGTTGCAAAAGCATCAAGGCCGGATTATTAATAAATGAATTTGTAGCGATCCAGTGTCTAAAATTTTGAAACAAGATGGTCACTGTAACTGGATTAAATCATTAACCAACTGACAAACACATTCGTTTACTCACGAACATATCCAACAAACCAACAAGGGCTTGGGAAACAGGATTTTTCCAGACGAAAGAAAAAACATTTTGAACAACAGGGCGTAAGCTGCTAAGAAGAAAACCCTCAGGGTACTGCGTTCAATAAAAAAAAGGAAATACGCTCCCAACAGTGGAACATGGCGGTGGTGATTTCATTGTCTAGGGGTGTATGACTATTTATGGGGTACGCAATTGAATCAATAATGAACGATAGAGTTCGTTTAGGTATAGTGAAAAGGAATTTAAATCAAGGTGGTATATAATTGGGGTTCGAGAACAGCTCTTTGTTTTCACATGATAATAACCTCAGGTACATTGCAGAAATTTTTGAGCCTTGGCTACTTTGCAGTGTGCCAACAAAATAAAGTAAGGCTCGGCAATCACCAGACCTCAATCCCATTCGGCATTTATGGGATTTTTTACGAACGTCAGATCGGCCAACACTTAATTTCTTCAAAGAGATGCGAAAATATGTAATACTGACAGAATGAAGTAAAATTAAAACTGAAGAGACAGCAAATTTCGTCAATTAAATGCCAACTTTTTTGACAGAGATTAGCAAAGGTTGGTAGCGTAAAGCATATCCAAACAGTTATGAATAAATGCCATTTTTACATCAAATGAATTTTGGTTAAATTTTTAATTGTTTGTATGAAGTGGTTTGACTTTTTTGACGTTTTTTTTTCGTTTAATAGTTATTTTGAAAGCTGTTAAACGTTTATTTAAACAAAGACTGCACTGTAATCTGTAAACGAAGTGCAAATTTGTGTTTCGAATAATTGTTTTGGAATCATTTTCGAAATAAATTCAAATTGAGCTCAGTTTTTGCGCAAGCTTTTTTTGACAAGTGCATTTTCAGAGCACCAAAAAAGCTGATCCTTTAAAGATTACTTGAGGGAGGGAAGGTTGTTGTACAAAATGCAAGAAGAACAACGAGTGATGGACGTAACATCCGGAGTCCCACAATGATCGATTCTGGGCCTGACCTATAGAACCCTTTGTAAGACAAACTTCTTAGAGAACGCCGGCCGGGAGAGAGGCGTGTAAGTTGCTTAGGTGTGTGGTGAACGATTTGGTGAATGGATGACCATCCGTGGGTTCAGCCTAGACAAAAAACGAATTCTTAGAGTTTATTTTTGCCAAAAGCAGAGTCTGCTTTTGGATTCATGAGCATGACAATAGAATCTAACGTACAGTTCCTCGGGTCGGTGTGAGTTCGCTTTGCAGCTCCATTATGACAGTCCCAAGCCTGAGTAAAGTAAGAGGGTAAATGGGAAAGTGTCTCTATTGCCCAACAAAGTAGAAATGTCCCTACGTACCCGATGTAGTGAGGGTTATCAATCCCTTGTGTCTAGAGCAGAAACTGAGAGTTTTCCTTGGACCGTAGAAAAGCGCATCCTGATCAGAGGTTTATCTAAACCACTGGTTGGAGGGACGCCCATGAAAAGTTACTGTCCGCCCCCAACCCAATAAGGAGCCTATCCTTGGTTGAAACGTGGTCGTTGTGGTTTCGAAAGCTAGACTGTACGGTGAGCATTCAACAGTTGTGTTCAGGAATCTAGAAATATTTAACTAAATTGGGACTTGGGACTGAAACTTGTTTCAGATCTTAGGGGTGATGGTTGACTCATTGTTTCAACACCGTCTATGGAAGCCATGGAATTCAGCCATAAAGGCAAGCGCCTACGTAAAACCTTTCGATTTCATGTCAATAAACACCATGAAGTTTCGGTTTGGCACAGGTTTTGGGGGTTTTTCTTATAAGGATCCGAAGTCAAGACTGACGCCCTTAACAAGTAAGCGTACGGGAAAGTCGAACAGTCGAAGAGCCTTACGATTCACATCGACATATCAAAAAGCTTTTAAATCAGTGGTTATTGTCATTGCAGGGATGTTCATTGCAGACGTGTCAAGATCTATCTTCGGATGTATGAATAGGAGGAGGAGGCAATCGCAACCCGGAAGAGGCAAAAGATTTTCTTTTGGTAGCAGAGCAGCATGAGTCGCAAAATAGGACAGGACCAATATTACCTGATTTAGTACCTCGATAGGCATCGGTATTTCCTGTTTGGTCAGGACAATATGGGAAAGACGCAGTCACCCGACTGCTTTCTATATCCGGGGATCGTTCACGATGCATACAAGTAAATTCTCCGGGGAATATCTGATGGATTTGATATTATTAATTGAAAAATACAACGGGGTATCATATTTTTTGACATGTGACATATAGTTGACGAAGAGTGAAGAGGAATAACGATTACTTCAACATACATTCTCTCTGAACCCTATCGCTGGTAAAAGGACTCCTATAACCGAAGGCATCTACTGGCGACGATAGGAGGCTTAGCCGGATATATTGTGACAAACGATTCCAAGCTGGTGTGTCGGGGAAGGTATTTGGTATTTATATACATCCTTTTGTTGCTCTGAGTCTCTCATTAAGATCTTAAACAGCCTTCAAAAATAAGAGAAAGGTAGATATATGGATTTATTAGGATACCCATTTGATATTGACTTTGTAGCTGCCTATGTGTTATAGACAATCGTTTGTTCGTTCATTTTGTCAATAATTTATGGCTTAAAAAAGTAATATTTTTGCTTAAATTAACCTGGAAGCTAATGGCTTAAAAAGTCCTTGAACAAAATAGCTCTCCACCCTAATAAGTGCGTCTGGGAAGGAGATGTTAGTTCTAAGATTTCAAATCAATTGACCGGTCAGCTAGAAATGAGCTCGGAATACACCTAACTCACATAACACCTAGAAGACATATATTCGTGGAATGACAGTAATTGCGTTTGGCAAACCAACAAATTTAACTGGGAAACGTCCTCTGTTGAGAGCAACCAGTTCAAGGAATTATACTATCATTCCCAGCTTTTAAAACAGACGTGTCTGGAGGATAGGTATGGCTAGGTGACTCGTAAGCGAGCATCGAACCTGGATAGGCAGGTTTATATGGTTATCCTTGCAGGTGTAGAGAGGACATGTGCTCATGTTATCAACCTTCATCGAAGTGGCTGAGGCGTCTGAGGTGATACCAGAATAAGGGTTTAACAGGTCCTTGGGGTGCACTCGATGACTGTTTTGTAGTAGACAGACGGTCTCCAATATGATCCTACAGGCAGCTGTTACTGAGTAAAACGAGCTTCACTGCCAGGCTGCGATGGTGTTTATCGCTGTTTCAGTAGGTTCGATAACAAATGCACAGACCTAGCACCGTTCATGGGAGACCATCGACCAAGGGAGACCGAAATCATCGTCAAAAATGAGATCCCTTTTAAATATGGCGATGTGAATTTGCGACATGCATTCCTTTCAAAGTTATCTGCTATATTTGAGAGTACGAGGTTGGCCGGATCAATACTTAGCCCAAAAAAGTAAATTAAAATTTTTGGAAAAGTTGCGATTAATTTCTCGACATAGTCTTCTCTTCAATTGAAGAGGACTCGTGTTCGCACTTGACAAACCGAAGCTTCAACGTTTGTCAAGTTCGCACTTGACAAACCGAAGCTCCAACTTCTTTCCCGTCCAACAACCCGTCTGAAAAATACATTTTCTCTAGATCTCCAAAGTAGGCCCCCATTGTGACGATTACTTTCTCATTCCACTCAAGTTTCTGCCAGGAAAGGGACTTTTTGAAGTTTGGAAACAAAATGGGGCCAAATTTGGAGAATACGGTGGATGGGATAGCAACTCGTAGCCCAGTTCTACCGATTTGGCCGTAGCGTCGGCGGAGGTGTGAGCCATAGCACTTTTTCCTTCTCCAAATAGGGCGTTTTTTCTGAAATTCGACGTTGAATCGGCCTAATAATTCGACATAGTAGAACCATGAGATCGTTTTGCCTGCTCTAGGTATACGGTGTAGACAACACCTTGTGAATCCAAAAAGTCGGTGGCAAATCCCTTTTCGGTCGATAGGACAACCTTTTCTTGCTTCTAGGGCACGTTCCTCGGGGGAAGTCTACTGTTTCGACTATTCCTCGGTCTGTGGTGTGTACCTCTGGGCCCGTGTTTCTCTCAGTCTCAAAAGAACACAGAAATATATTCAGAATGCGATTAAAAATCGTCAAATACCACTCGAAAATTGGGATGAGAATTGCGCTTGTTGTCCATAGTGAGCAAACGCGGCACCCATAGCTTCCTCGTGCCCAAAAATTTAATGCAGGATATAACCGACGCGAGTTTTTGAGATGCCTACTGCGACCGTTTTCTTGTGTACCTCAACTATTTTGCGTTCGATAAATTGTCGGTCAATACGAGATGATAGATTAATATTACGTTATCCTCCACGGTAGCCGTTTCCGAGGCACCTGGGCGTGGCTAATCAAAAACCGACGTGTGGCCACAATAAAACTCTTTTAACCAATTTTAACGAATGCTATAGGAGAAGCAGAGTCAGCTTACACAGTTTTCAAGTGCTCTTTCGTTTTGCTGCGTAATTTCCCATTCAAAATCAAGAATAGCATCACCGGCCAATATTGCTCTTTCTCCATTTTACTAAGATCCACGCCGGCTTCCACACGTGGAGGAAACAAAACGACTAGTTCAATTCGACTGAAATTTTGACAGCAGCCGCCTTTTCCAATCCATTATAAGATAGTTGAATACATAAACAATACAATCCTTTGTAGCGACATTTCAGCTTTCAAACAACACGCTACAAAGATCAACAGCGACTCCAACATAAAATGTTTATGTTCAATCGGTGAAAAAACTTCTTCTTTTACTTCAATCTGCCATTCGCCACGCGCCGGTTATTTTGCTGACGTTATAAATATTCATAAAATATTAATATTCATCAATGTTTTGGTGTTCTGATTTATAGAAGCAACCCGACCTTATCCCCACAACTCCTGCGATAGTGGTGCCATCGGGCGGTGAGGCTAAGGTTTATCGGATTGCCCTCGTTAGTGTTGCTCGAGGACAGGGAGTTGTAGAAATTGTCGTTAAAAGTACTTAACGAGCTCAGGGAAGAAGTCAAGGTCGAAATACAATACTGCGAAACTGCGATACGAGACCGCGACGAGAGTCTCGCAGCAAAAGTCATGTAAGCAACATGCGTTTGTATACGACATCGTACAATGATTGAGATGCGTTAATGCGAGACGAGAAATATTCGGAAAAACGAAAATTCCTCGCAACGAGGTGCGTGACATTTGTCAGATGCTCTATGGCGCTTAAATGAAATTTGAAATTCAAACGTCTTAATTACTTTTTAAGTAGGAGGGTTATTCGGAATGAATTTTGAATGAAAATTTCGTGCATCCTTATTGAGGCTATTATTTGTCAAACGAAGGAAAATTCCAAATTCAAAAATTTTGAAAAATTAAAAATAATTTTAATCAAAGTTCATTCAAAACGTCACCAATTTGACATTTGTCATATGAACATTATTCTTCCTCACATCGCGTGGATTGTAAATTGAATGCGTTGCGCGACGACGAGCGAGAATCGCATCGCGCTCTCGCATCGCCGTCACGCAGTATTGTATCTGGGCCTTCAATGAAGGGTCCCAGTGAACCAACGAAGAGTCCCTTGCAGCGCGGCCGAAGTGACGTCCAACTAATGAAGAAATGCTTGTCAAACTAGTGCTGGATAGGAATTGTTAATTTGAAGCATAGTATCCTTTTTATTTGAATCTTTGTTTTCATATCCAATTAAATCAAACAATTGAACCATATAAACCAATTTGTATTGTTTATTATTTTGGAACTTAAAAACTTTTAAAGTTGAAGTTTCTGACAATATAAATTGAACACGTTTGTCCATTATCCTGATAAAATATGAAGTTGATTATTGTTCGTGTCAAAATACGTAGTAGCAAAACATAAAAAAAAATATTTGTTATTGAATTTTGAGTCCCGATTTAATTAATCCACTGGGAAAATGAAATTGTATTTTATTTGGTCAAAGCAAAACAGGTGGAAGCGCTTGAAGCGTGAAGGGTAATTCAGGAGGCGTGACATAAAAACGTTGAATGAACATATCCCGTGTGCCGGTGGTGGGAGGGCAGATGAGGGGGAAGGTGTTGGTAGAAATATCCACGTAGCACGCGATAATGGATAAAAACATTAATGGGAAGTGTTTTCCCATGATTCATTAATTGAAACAGGATTTTATAAACTCTGGACATTATCAGATGCAATTAAATGAAATTCTAGAAGAGTTGTAATTGATTTTGTGGTTTTTTCGTGTTTATAAAAGGATAATCGTAGTAGTTATTTATTCGACGTGATGTTGGGATCAGAAGGAAAAATTGATTGAATTGTTGGTCGCTCGGCGTAGATTGATTTAGATGGGTTTCGAAATAGTTGAAATGGTTTTTTTGAACGATATTTTTGATTAATTTGGTTGCGCCTTTTAAGAGAAGGGATGTTCGAAAATACCACTCACTCAAAGGAACAAACTTCGCAATTGGTTTATCTTATCTATTTTGAAAAGTCACAAGCAGCCTTGCCATTCATTGTCCTTTCTTCTAAATCCAATCAACTAAGTTTCATTTTAAGTAATTTGTTATTTTCAAAGCCCTATTTGAAACGTACCAGCAAGTCTGAAAACTTCTATAGGACGACTTTATAGATCCATTTAATGAATGTACTCCAAATATGTTCCTTGAGAGTTATTTGTTTCTGTCGCCACACCAAATAAACAGCTCCAACACAATCCGTTCCTTTCTAAGCGTGCGGTGTCTCTTCGGCGGCTTAAAATATATTATTTCGACTCCATCCTTCTGTTGATATGAGAAAATAAGATCCTTGCATGCTACTGTACATGCGAATTTGAGTTCAACGTGTTAGTTTTCACGAAACTGGAAGAGCTCGTTATTTAGGAAGGATGTTTATCCGCCTTTTGTGCCAAGTTTTCAAATGAAAAGCAACAGCAACAACAAAAACGAGAAACGATTTCAATGAAGTTGTGCTGAGTCGGTGCCGCTCGTTTTCAAACTTTCCAAGATTCAATCTGAATGAATGAATGAATGTGCGAACGAATAGAAATTTTGCCAACGTTAGATCTTAACAAATTTTCCCTGAAGAACTTTTGACATGTCATTTGCATGTAACATATCCATCAACCCAACACTGACTTTTCACTCTATGGAAAACTGGGTGAATTAGGACAATTGTTAGAGTTGACAGAATTAGAAACGTAAGAAAACAGAAAATGAGTTACACGTCAACGAAGTCTTCTGTATGAATTTTGTCACCCTCAACTTCTAATCCTTGACATTGGATTCTATTGGTGACGCTAATAATCTAGGAAACCGAGCAGAACACTTCTTGCATTCTGTGCTTCAGTAGAAATGAAAGGAAAATCGTTTGGCAGCTAAGATGTTATTGTCCTGTCGAATGATACTTGTGTATTATGATGCCATGATATCTTAAAAGGGACTACTACTAGAAGTATCGTTGAAAACTGACATATGTTGTGCGAAATTTTTCGGCTAGGCAAATTTTCAAACATAATAAGATGGCACGAAAATTCCTATTGGGTCGGCAACTAAGTACTTGCCGATTTCAGTTATAGATGTCTCTCAATCGCATTTAAATGATAACCTTAAATGTCATGATATTCTTCTTATAAATGATAGCTGTCATTCTTACTAAGGTGACAACTTCATTGCGTGGATATTTCCTAAAAGTTTTTCTTTTCCCTGATAAAATTATAGATTACAAAAACGAACATTTTCGCCATGTTTTGCTTTATTAGTTCCGTAAAGGAAAGAAAGCATTAAAAGTTGCCAAAAAGTTACGTGATTTGTATGATAATGATGCCCTTAAAGAAATGCAATGGCTGGAAAAATTCCGGTCTGGGTGACTTGATCTTGATCCTTAAGGTGACCAACGCTCAGGTCGTCTAGTTGAGCTATGATGAAAATGAAATCAATACCATCACCGTAGCGGATCGTCATGTAACTACACAGGAGATTGCAGAGAATGTTTCACATACAGCCATTGAAAAGCATTTAAAACGTGTCGGTCTCGGTAAGATGCTGCATATTTGGGTTCTGCACGATTTGAAAGAAATTCATCTGACAAAACGCATCGGTGCTTGCGAATTATTGCTTAAACGCAATGAATTCGATCCGTTTTTAGAACGATTGAATGAATTCGATTGTGACAGTCGATAACGATCGTGGTGCACGCCTAATGAGTCTTCGCAAACCATTTCAAAGCAAATACCCAACCATAAATAATTTCGCTTTCGATTTGGTGGGATTTGAAAGGTCCATTCAGCTTCTTCCAGGAACCAAACCATCAATTCGGAGGTCCTCAGAGGACAATATATGCAGCAGTCAAGGAAAACCGAACAGAATTTGTCAATCGAAAAGTTTCATTTTCCTAAGGTTCTTGCTAGGCCGCATACGTCTATGGCCGCTCGGCAAAACTTGATTGATGTTGGTTGGGAATTAAGGTTACACCCACCATATAGCCCTGATCTCACGCCAACGGATTACCCCTTATTTCAATCCTTGGACAACTCCTTTCAATTATGATTACACTGTAAAATCACACTTAACTCAGTTTTTGGCCGAAAAGTATAAAACTTTTTATGTAAGGCACGAATATATACTAATATCCCCTTAGCAGTATTATTTCTAAGGGACGTGAGTATGAATTCGACGTCAGAAGCATCCTTCAGACTTTTCAGGCTATCAATAAATCGGCTCAATTATTGGAATCTTCGGTATCGATTCAGAAAGAAGTTAGCTGGAACGGGTAAATTCTCCTTGAAACGGCAGATGAAACTAGAATTCCCAACTGAGTCTTTTCAAATAGGTTAAGTTTGGCTTGGCAAAGTGGATGAGCTTCATCATTCAGGAGAATAATTTTTTTGGTGTGTATGAGACAGCGTATTTCTTTGAGTCGTTAGCTTCCTGAACATCATTAATGAAATTAATGATGTCCAGGAAGCCCCCAAGCGTTCCCTAGGAACCTCCATATTTTCCGTAAAAATTGGGGCTCTTTAGAAAAAATCCAAATTATGAATCCTTTTCCATGAAGACTCAGTTTGAGTATGTC
Organism: Stratiomys singularior; assembly: GCA_954870665.1. NCBI lineage: Eukaryota > Metazoa > Arthropoda > Insecta > Diptera > Stratiomyidae > Stratiomys > Stratiomys singularior. The sequence continues at coordinate 25,554,498 of OX940878.1, read as the reverse complement.
GATGTACGGAACCCAGAGTTTCCTCTTCTTTGGGCTTTGTTAGTAGTTTTTTTTCATAACCATTGACTAAACGATACAAACAAACATTGTGCGATGACTTGGCCAAAATAATTGGCATGCAATCTAATTTTCATATTTAAAACTATTTATCTTTCAATAAAAATTTCAATTCTGCAAAATCGGTCGTCCGTTTCGTTCTTAGTCTTTGACGACAAAACCATTCGCAGTAGTTTAAACTCAAAAACTCTCTCTAGTCTGTCTCCTCCTCTCCTCCTCTCTCTCTCCTCTATCATTCAGTTCATATGGGACCAATTTTCCCAATTTCAGAATGTTTTCCATAGCTTTCAGACCAAGAGATACTGCCTTCTGAGTTGAGCCATGCAAGAAGGTTTGCAAGTCCTTGACTTAAAACTTTTTCGGTTGTTTTCCACGCACTTCGTTTCTCACGTCAAAATCAGAAACTCGAAAAACTGAAATTGACAAAAGCATGTTCACCATGCGATTCTGCACCAGTTTCTTTCAAATGATGATTGAATGTTGTCCGCAAATAATAGTACGCACAAAATTTGCCGTGTTTGAGGTTATGGAAAAATGTACCGGGGTATGAAAATTAGGTTATTGTGTGTTTTTTGTTTGTATAACAATCTTTTTCAGTTATTAGAGAAAGAAGATGGCGCTGCAAGTCTGAAACCCAGCACCATCTATAAAGAAATACTGGTTTTATACTTCTCCACTTGGTATTTCTTCAATATAAAGTAGTCAATCAAGAGTTAGTTTGACTCTTGGTCAAAATATCCACACAAAAAATAAAACAAAAAACACCGAAACAAAACAAATGATATTTGTAGGTTATGGTGCTGCTAGATGTTTGACACATCCAATTGTCGTGGAGGGTTCACAAAGCAACGACGAAGATATTTCGACCACAAGCCTTAAAAAATGGCTGCATAATTTACTTTACTTCAAACTCTTTTATTGACAAATCAAAAAGAATCGAAGAAAGAGAACTTTGTGACGTCAGACGGGGAAACAAAAACAGCACAGGATGGTAGTATCTTACTAAATAATTTCAGCAAAGCTGATGAAGTGTGGAATGAAGCAAATGAAAAAACTAGAAATTGACGTGATTGAGTCGAATAGAGATCATTAGCTTAATGACATTTTCAGATTATTTAGGGATATGTGTAAAATGCTTAATTTTAGTGGAGTCTACAAGATGTTGTGCCTGAGATATCCTGGAAGCGCTAGAGAATAGCTCAAATGTTAGAATATTTGGCGTGGGTACTGGAGGATCGATACTTACTCTAGGAAACGAAAGAAGGGAGCAGAAGGATGATGGTAACGTCAGTCATCGCACAGGGCTCCATTAGCAGCCCGGGCTTGTGGAACATCTTCTAAAAGGAACTACTGTACCATACGCTATCAGATGAGTTACGCTTCGTCGGCGGTGCAGAGGCAAAATCGAGATTCAACCTCAGACTCGATAGCCAACGCCATGAGTTGGCGACTTTCTTCATGTTGAGCTGGACACAATCAAAGTGTTCATCCCGGGAAAGAAGAGCATTCCCAGAGTAAGGCCTATCAGTATACGGGATGCGCTAGCCGAATCGAAACCAGCGTTGAATTATCTGGGCGTGTTAAGAGATGCGAGAATATAAAAGTTTCTCCGGGCAAATCATAACAATAACTTACCATCTGCAGTACGTGTAACTTCACTCACTCAACTAATAGCCAATATATCAGGAGGGGGGAGTCGAGAGGGCATCATCTGACACGCCCATGTAGTCTGCTATACCTAGTTAGGTAGATGTGCTGACTAGAGTCAGTCTTTGTCTCAGTCTAAGTCTTTGCTAGATGTGCTTAAAGTGATCTTGGCATTTTCACAAGAAACTAAGTTCGGCCACACTAGTTGGCGCGGAATTTATCGGCTCTTAACTTGATTTTAAACATTGATGGCTACTATGTGCTTTAAAATGAAAACGGCCTACCTGGACGATTAACACCATCCTTAAATCTGACAATGGCAATCATAAACAATGCACTTTCCAACGCATTGGTATCCTTCACCGGTTTCTAGGTCAGTGAATATTTGGCACAAGGAGGCGCGAATGATATGACATGTTCAAGTTTAAATACTGCTACCTTGGTTTATGAAGTCATTTCTGTTTAGCACTTCATAGTGATTGTAAAAACAAAAAGAGAAAGTGAACAGGAAAGTGGATCAAAAACGGCTTCTTTTACTAAAGCAAAGCATAACGGAACGGAAGCAACGAGGAATATCAATATCGCATTTAGGCCTGATACAGTTACCAAACGAACCACTCGGTGGTGGTTCGAAAAATTTCGATCCAGAGATATGGACCTTGGAAGTGAGCCACTTGGACACCCAGGAAAATCGATCGCTAACAATAAACTGCATGCATTACTGGACTCTGACCCCCGCCCAACCATAAGAGATCTTGCAGAGATGTTAGGCGTTCACAATTCGACAGTTTCCCGCCACTTGCAACAATTTGGAAAAGTGAAAAAGCTTGACAAATTGGTTCCGCATGATCTTACCGAGCAAAACATGGCATGTCGAATGGAGATTTCAAGTTCTCTTCTCTCCCGCAACAAATGGGAACCGTTCATGTGCCGAATTGTGACCTGTGATGAGAATGGATTTTTACGATAATCGTCTACGATAGGCCCAATGTCTAGATGCCAATGAAGTGCTAAGACAAATGCCAAAACCAAATAACTGTAATGGTAACTGTTTGGTGGTCTGTAGCTGGAGTTATCCACTATTCGTTCCTGCAACCTGGCGAAGCCATCAATGCAGAGAAATACTGTGCTCAATTTGATGAAATGCATCAGAAATTCGTAGTCTAACGACATAGGCTTGTCAACAAGGATTGATTGATACTGCTTCATGATAACATAAGACCTCATCTCTATATATGAGGTACAACGGTATAAAAATTAAACCAGTTGTGCTATGAGACTCTTCCTCGCCCTCCATATTCACCAGATCTCTCACCAACAGATGACTATTTCTTTACACATTTGGATCACTTTTTGACAGAAAAAATATTTAATAATGAAGCTGCTGTCAAAAATGTCTTCAAGGAGTTTCTTCGAACCAGAAACTCGGACTTCTACAATACTCGAATAAATGTAGTTGTATCTTGTTGGGAAAAGTGTGTTGAATCTGTTAGTACCTATTTTAATGGAATAAATTGTTACTGAAAAATTAGTAAGTAGGATGTTCATAGTGTAGAGCAAGGAATAAATGGGTCGTGATATTAGAAAGTCTAAATTTGGCGGCTTCAAATGTCAGAAAACAGGAGTAGATGGTGATGGACAGAATGCATGGCAAATGTTACCAAATGTAATTCATCGTAAACTAGACATATGGAAATGGAAATGTTTTCGAAGCTAAGAAGGGTTAGATGACAAAATATGTTTTCCCGATTGAGGAGATTAGCGTTTGTAAATGTAGCTTGGTTCATTCTAACATACTAAACCAATCAACTGAATTTTATCGTAAAGTCGGATGTTTTTCCGTAGGTTTATTTTAGGTTAGCTTAAGAGCTAATCCAAAATAGCTTATGAGAGCTTTGATTTATGTTTTATACATGGTTTTACTTCTTTTTAATTTCTGATATATCAGGTATATAGATCACACCGTTCAACAGTTAAAGCAAGCTTTTTGGTGAAAATTACATTTTTAGCAAACGTATTGTCAAAACTAGTTTGGGACTTAGTTCTTACATGCCATACATTTTTGAATTGCCAATAAGGCATGACAATATCGAGGTTGCTCTGAAGTGGAGGGTTATTGATGACGAAGTGAATCACGTGTGACTATTCGAAGCACAAATAATCATGGTCTGTGGAATATACCAGGTCATTTCGAACCTCGGATTAACGGTCAAGACACTTGTCAGAATGACTATATGCTCATGACAATTGAGACATTATTCACTATATGATGTTGTATGCTATATGAACAACAAGTTAACATAAATGGCCAAAAACGTTGCCTCGTTTGGGCTATAAAAGGACTCACACGTCTATGATTTCTTGCCACAATCTGGTGTCGCTATCGCAAGAAAACTATCGATGAAGTGTTCGCAAACACTTCACTATTGTGAAGGTTATTTTTGTAGACGATTACTGCCTAATCGTTGGCAGTAGTTCTTCTTTTGACAGTTTAATAGAGACGGAGAAAGTGCTCTTGGCATATCACTCGGTGACTCGATTCTTGTTTCCGTAAAGGAAATATCACATTGAAATCAAAGAACGCTTGGATGCTTTGTACGTTGACTCTGATACTGCTTGGGGACCGTAAGAAATTGGTTTCGTCGCACGTTGGTTTTTGAGGAGCCACGCCCAGGTGCCTGAAAACGGCTGCTAAGAGAAATTTTCGATTTCGTGTTGGCAGACGTACGCACGATGCGCAAGATAATTGAGCCAATAAGGAAAACAATGAGAACGGTGAGTACCGAGTTTGAACAACAAGCGTAACCATGAGACGACTTCAGAACAATTTGAAAAAAAAAAACACATTGACTTCGACAGAAACAGAATCAGAACAGAAAAAACAGATTGACCACTTTAACGCTGCTGTTTCAGGGAAATCCGCAGGAGTTTTTGCCTCGTTTCACTGGTACACATTAGAGATCAAGGGACAGTCGAACGGTGGACTTTCCTCTTGCGTCTAATCGGCCAGAAAGGTGAGGGCCGCCTTTTTCTTGGATTCACAAGGTGTGAGCTACATCCACCATCTGGAGTACGGTAAAAAAGTCCTGGGGCTATACCATGACGTATTATTTGGCCGATATGATGCCGAACTGCAGAAAAAATGGTCCTGTTCGGTGAAGAAAAAAGTGCTTTTATTGAATGACAGTGCACTGGGTCACATCCCTGCCGTGTCAGATCGTTCGAATTGGTCTACGAGCTGGTACACCTTCCACCGTATTCCCCAGATTTGGACCCGAGCGGATTTTTTTCTTTCCAAATTTGAAAAAGTCATTCGCCACGCAGAACTTTAAGTCAAATGAGATGGCCATTGTTGCCATGGAGGCGAACTTTACATATCTCAAGGGATGAAAATCGGCGCAGCTCACTGAAAGAACTTGTCAAGTACGGGGCCAGCAATAATTAAATAAAATTGTTTTACAAAGTTACGGAAGGACTATTTCCTGACACTGGAATTGCTGATTTACTGGTAAGTCACTAAAATCATTTTATATTCATGCATTCAAACTTTAAACGTATAAATTATAAAATTAAAGATCGATTGGTTCGAATTTTCAAAAATTTGAGAAAAATGTGTTACTAATTTCCGTTTCTTTATAGTAATTTTGTTATCAATCCAAAGCATTTCATTTTTTACCCCGTTTTCTGTACACCGACCTCCACTCACCTCATATCAATAAAAACGACTTAATTAGTGAGTTACAAGACGTTAATGAAAAACCTCCTGGCTGGCGACACAGCCTTCAGGCACCAACTTCAATTTTAATAACCCAAGCGTGAACACATCCAGGTTTTTCGAAAGATTTAAGCTGTGTTTCGCTTATTACATTTTCCGTTGACTTATCCATCCAACAACATACAATGACATATTGTACGCACACATGTGTATGCAAATATGTTTTTCCATTACATGCTGACGCAGCATGACTTAGGATTTGAGCGTAGTTAGGTTCCTCCTGAGTATCTAAACGTGGAGTGAATTTAAAATTTTGCAAAGTTCATGAAAGTCTATTGATTAGGGAATGTAGCAAAGGAGTGGCGAGGAGAACGTTTTGGATACCAAATTGATTTTTTTTTGTATTTGAAATTCGTTGCAAATAAAAATGTAGCTGAAATTAAATTAATGAAGTCGACTAGTATAATTTGAAAGGAATTATATTGGGCGAAATGTCCTTGTAGAAAATAAGATCTTACCAGCTCAGTAGAAACATATTTTTTTTCTAGATTTGTGTGAAATTTAAGGCCAGTTGAGTCAAAACGAATCTCAATGAAATCTAAAAAAACTTTTCTTAAGCTTACACAAGATCCTTTTTCGGCAGGCACAATATCCTTACATGGACATTTCATAGACGTCTGCATGCCTTTAATTAGCTAAAATAATTCAAATGCATGAAATTCCTGCTTTTGACAGCGATCGAAACACAACAATATGCCAAACACACAATTTATTCAGGACTCATCGAAAATTCCTAGTTCATGACCTTCATCCCTAAATATTTTTCTTCAATTCTTGTCACAGGATTTTTATTTTGGCATTTTTTCCCATTAGTGTAGATAGATTTTAAACCAAAGCCATTGTGTTTTCGCGCACAAGAAATATTCCTTGAAATAATAAACTCAAAAAGAGACAACGACGACGACGAAGAGTAAGATGAAAACGAAAAGATCCTTTATTAGAAGCTTGTCAAATTCAGAACGCTACCAGATGAGGCACAGATATGATATAGGAAATGCTTGGTATCTTCCTAATAGGATGAATAAGAAATATGTTTATGCACTACATATACATATCGACATCGTGCTTATATTCGACAAGGACGAGATAGATGATAAGACAAATTCGAAAAGAGATTCTCATGCTTATACAATATATTGTTGGCTGGGGCTTATTCAGAGACAGGATATGATATGAGATAGGGTTGTAGATAATTGATAGTTAAAATGGTTGCTAAAGAATTCGCAGAATATGTGCATGTAGACTGTAAAATGTTGAACAATTTAGCCTTTGTGAATGAAGTCTCATTTTCAATTGTATACAAAGTGTAGCCACATTTGTGTCGTAGCAAATTAAAGAGGATATTGTTTGAATTCCCTTAGAGAAACAATAATTACACATAATTTGTTCATACGGGAATTGCGTTTTGCTCTCATCGATTTTGTACAGGATGGAATGGAAAACAATTAATTATGCGTGGTGAGTATAGCAAATTGGCAATTTATTTATTTAATATTAGGCAGTTTGTTGCATGGGTTTGAACTCGAAATTTTGGAAATAAACTCAAACAAGGATGTTTATAAATTTGATCTTCAGAAACTTCGCAAAATTTTCAAAACATTGTCACAACTTCTCCTGTTTTGATCGATAATATTTAGATTTGATATTATCCAGGTGTATGCATAAGTTTTTTTTTCGAGGTTTACTGAGAGATGGCGTCAGCGAAAAGTACGATGAGAATTAATTTGACACCTACGCCATTTCGCTCGTCTGACATTTAGCATGTCATCATGTCGAATTTTTTGCCTTAAAAAGAGCATTTTCAGCATAGATTGCTTTTCTTGTTTAACCAATAGAACAAGGCTGTTAGAAGTCATCCTTTGCTGTTTAAAAAATGTGATGGACATGTTCCATCGATTAGGACATTTGAGACATGGTTTCGATAATTCAAAAGGAGTAATTTAAATGTGAAAGACATTGAACACTCTTCTAGACGACAAAAATGCGAAGAAAAAGGCAAACTCAACGGCGATTAGCAGAAGCGCTAAATTTGTCATTGGAAACCTTCAGAAGGTGTTCACGACTATTGTAAGATCAATAAATTCAGTAAATGGGTACCTCACGATTTTAATGAACGGCAAAAGCATAATCGCAAAGACCGTTGTGAAATATGCTGTTTCGGCGCCACCAAAGCAAATCATTTTGGCATCGAATTCGGACCGGTGAAAAAAATAGATTTATTTTGAAAACTGGAAACGGAAAATATTGCGGTTTTCACCTGGCGAAACAGGTCCAGCAACAAGACAATACTCTGTGTCTGGTGGGGCCCGAATGGAATTGTGTATTATGAACTCTTCGTGGGACCAGATTGGTATTGGGTACTCAATAGTACTAAATAGTTAATACACAACGCTATCGTTAAAAAGTTAAATATTTAAAAACGCTCATTACTTTATTTTTGGCGGTTGGTAAATGTTCTCACATTTTGGTGTAAAACAAGAAGAACTTCCTTTCAAAGGATTTACGTTCAAATCATGTATCATTAATTAAAAAGCACTAACAATCTCGACGGGCATCATGATGAAGAGATACAAATGTCCTCATGTGAGTGAGCTTTGCAACATAGAGAGCTTTGAAATCAAATCACATAGGTGAAGAGGGTTAGGGATTGCGATGGCTAGCTTCGTGAGACTAAATTGCTGTAAAAATGATTTTTCCGGCATATTAGTATATGTGAGGTATGATAATAGAATATCTGTCATTGTGTCTAGTCCTTCTTCATAATGTTCTGTCAATTAGAAGTTTGCTTGTAAATATCATTACATCTAAAAAACTGGCAGTGAAGACTGTTTAATTGGGAGTCTGCTAATAGTGTTATCGTTTGTAAGTGGTTAGGGATGTAGGAAACGCAATACAATCGTAAATCTATTTGTTCTTCTTCCATTTTGATTTAAGATAAGCCACCCGAGAGTATGGTTGCTGCAACTACCTTCAGTATGCCGTCCTGTCGAATGCATTTCTCGTCCATCTATAAAGAAGGCTCCCTTGGAAGGAGAAGCTCTTCAAGGAAAGCGTTTATAATAAGATAGCAACGTACGATGAATTAAGCGTAAGCCAAACATTCCGCTATTGAAACCTGGAGGTTATCCTGTGGAAAACTTAACCAATTCGAAGAAGTTTTGATGAAATCGTCCTGCGGTGTGAGTTTCAATTTATTTTAACCGGGAACCTTTTATTTATTTTAACCGAAGGATCTCATTTCAAATGTAAAGTCGCTTTCAAACATAAGCCTTTGTTTGAAATTCATTTCATTTGGAACAACCAACAGATGGTAACGTCAAATTTTTATTAGGATTCTTACAAAGCCAACGAGCAGAATGAAAAAGATTTATCCTTCTAATTTAAATTTTCGCAACAATTATCAAAGTTTATGTAACTCAAAGCTCATTTATGGAAAGAACTACTGAAACTTTTCATGGGTAATCCGTCCATGCATAATAGCATCAGTATCCTTTTGTTAGTTTCTTCCATGTTCGGAAAGTTTTGATTTACTTAAGAGTAACAAGAGGATGAGATGTCCGAAACTAATTTCACTTAATTCAAATAATGCTGTAGAAAATCTAATTCATCCAGCTATGCATCGATATTTCATGTATTTCCACTAGAACTATTATCAGCATGAATCCTTATGGTAGATGTTGCATGCATAATTCAAACGTAGAGATTGTACTCAAACTTGTTCTTGCTCCTTTCCGAATGGCCCCGTTTCATGTCGATACAGCTTTTTCCTTGCTGTAATTTTAACTATGCAAACTATAAATCTTGGTGTGGAACATGCAACCATTTTTATTGAGCAAATCCTTTCCTTTTCAAAGGAACTTCCACATGGGTGATTGTTCCAACATGTATTAATTGTCGGAGTATCCGATGCACGAGTATGTACTTATAGTTTATGGTCTTCGCTGAGGATAGGTGGTAGGAAGAAGATAAATTAAGTTAAAAATGTAAGATTAAGGCTTTTGTTAATGGTAGGAGAACCTCTACAGAACGGTATTTTTTCTTCCTGATAAGGAAAAAGTCTGATTGGTATTCAAAGTTGCACTCATTTGGTAACGAACTTTTTACGATCGAAATCCTGCACGAAACAGTTCGGGAACTTACCGGTTGATGAATGGCAAAAGAAGATACTGAGGTGACTTACCCGCTAAGTCGTAAACAGGACTAAACTATGTAAACTTTTGTGCTTAAGCTGGAAAAGTAAAAGGAATTGCACTGAACCGTACGACCTGACCTCATTAATAGCATTTCCGTCTAATGCTCTCAGTAAGCCTGGCATGTTTCAACATATTTATAGAGATATCATGTGTGCGCGCTCGTATTTTTAGCTTAGACTTATACACTCTTAGTCCTTTCTATCGTATAAAAACTAAATCCCATTGGAATAATAGACAAAGTGCCTTAAAGTCTAGATACTCACGTCAAGTAAATACATTAAGCTGGCTCTCTGATGAAGATTACGTTCGCACATGCATCCCAGCACCTGGTCCAGGCTAATATCCAGTACACATCGGTAATCGTTATGGGCGGAGTAAGGATTCATGTTAACGGAGCTGATACCATTGCCGACGTTTGTGGCATTATTGGAGGTAATGCATGTGTGGCTCGGATTGTTCCCAACAACATCATTCCCATTGGTTTCGCCTTGGTTGCACTGAAGATGATTTTGGTAAGTGCATCTTGCAATTGACATTATTTCCGAATTAATTGCCGCTTCCGAACTATTGTCATACAACAATGGCGGCTCATTGTTCTGATGGTTGTGATGATTTTGCAGATGGGGGTGTTGATGGCCTCTTATGATGTTACGTAGCGTGATTCCAAGTGAGTAGATCCACATCTGTAAGAGAACGCAGTTTGCATTATAAGGTATTAATAATTAATTGATATGCGGGTGGGAATGTGGTTTATAGAATATGAGTATGTATAGTATGAGTATGTAGATAAGATGATGAAGGATGAACTTGTGTTCCAGCTTCCAAACTGGATTTGACGCTTTATTGGGAAATTAATGCTCCTGCATCGATGAGACGTTCATCTAAGCATTTATCAAGCGATTTCACTTGACTGAATATGAAATTTCTCTGCAACTTGAACATTCTCGAATTGTTATTGAATGTGTTTCTGGAATTTATTTCCAATTTTGTATATTGGAATGCTAACTAGCAAAGGATTTGAAAAACTCTCACAGAAACTATTGGGATTAAATCGCGCGGTCGAAGCAGTGTGTACCTGATTAAGTCCTTAACCTTTCGACTACATGTGAGCAATTTAGTATATAAATTGCTAAACCAAAGCTCGTTGAGGTTATGGATTATGGTTACTTATTGGCCTTGAGAACGTTCTTCACCTTGTGAAGGAGTTGTTGCCAAGCAATTTAGTTTTCCGCACATTACATAAAAACTTCTTAACGTCTCCTTGAAGTTTTCCAGCTTTTCAATTGGTTTATTTATACAATTTCTGCTATACTGATAAAAATTTCTATTTTAAACATTCCCGTTTATTTTAGAAGGACAAGCATACTTGTAGGAAAAGATCATTCTGTATAACGATCGGACCACTTTTTTGTATTTACGAACATCTAATTCATACAGAAATTCAGTTTGAGGGATGAAAAGAATGACTAAGTAGTACGGATGCAACCCTGATAGGATCTGGCAAATGCTTAAGACATTGGAGGAGTTACGCATCCATTTTGGCCCTCCTACTCCTAGTCCGTCTTATTCAATATTCCCGTTCTAGTCCCGTCGTGTCCTCTTCTAAGTATCAACGTCATCAGTTCGTGGCTTACAAGGAAAGCCAATAAAGGAGACATTCGGAGCCAAGAATCATTTGAAATTACTAGAGATCAATTCTAAATTTTAACTTAGTAGTAGGAAAGAAAAGATCTCTGTAAGCTGAAGTTCGTTTTGGTGTTGCCGCAGGCCAAAATTAACTTTGGGTTGCTTGGGTCCGCCGGGCCTTGCTTCGTTGATCTCAAGGACGCGTTTCGTCTGCATACAGACATCTTCAGCTCGTTCTCTGAGAACGAGCTGAAGATGGCTGTATGCAGACGAAACGCGTCCTCGAGATCAACGAAGCAAGGCCCGGCGGACCCAAGCAACCCAAAATCTCTGTAAGCTTTTATTTCGTTTATTTCGAAGTTTATATTTGAAAACCGTTTGTGAAATTCAGAAAACAGTGATACACTGTCAGTTGAACAAGAATATCCCGGGAACGATTTATTGCTAATCCTTTTTCATTTGAAAAGTCTTACACATGTCAATAGTTATCTGTCGTTTCGGTTATCCGCAGATTGACTCTTTTCTTGAATATCCTAGGATATAAACAGTTAACGTACTCTCCCTCCTACAAAAACTTACTGCACTTATTGGGAAGGTCGAGAATAGCTCGAGCGCTATCATCCAGGAAATATTAAAAATTTACAACCCAGGGTCTACCAAGGACTCCAAGTAGAAAGACGTACATTGGTTATACGTGCGCAACGTGCGTTGAGGACACCGATGTTGTTTAGAACCAAGTTCCAGCCATAAATAAGAGAACCGGAACTGTGGAAAGGATAATAAAAACAGGCATCTAAGATACAAGGAAGCAAGGTGCATAGCGGAATGCTCCCGTACAATGTCATTACCAAACGTCGAGATATTGAATGATGACCTGGATTGAAAAAATTGGATTCACTGGAAAGTTTTTAGATCGGAATGTTTCCAATTGCAGTCTAAACATGGATTTAGGCTACACCAACGGGAGATGCGTACCAAGTCTGACGCGACTGATAAAAGGATCAAAACTATAACAGGTTTGGACGTGGATAAATTATGTTTACGAGTGGAGGAATGCAATTTGTTCTATAAGGCGGAAAATCTAATGAAAAGTAATAAGTGAAAGTCGTCAATTATTTGAGGCTGAATTTTCACAAAAATTTTAGTTTAGAGAGGAGAAGCAGATATCTTCCAAAATTTTAGTGAATGCGAAAAAATAAAATAAAACTTGCGCCCATTGAAAAGTCTTTCTGCGTTTCTTTTTTTAAGCCACTAAGATTACTTTTGTTGCGTAGGTTCCTCCGTGAAAAATGCATTTATTTATTTGATTAAGAATTCAGTATTATCAAAATTATACAGCGTAAATAAAAACACAGTATTTTTGGCTTTTGAAAACAACAACTACTTTGTTTTAGCCACGATAGGCCCTTAACCATGGAATTGGATAGCACAATAATCTGATACGTTTGTGATCAGAGTGCCTTTTTTAGGATATTTCAAATGAAATCCTCTAATACACAGTAAGTTCGCGTTTGGTTACTGCAGCTGCAATTAAGTAACCTGCAATTTGGTCTAATGTGGTGATTGAGCGGCAGCAGAGTAAAGATAAAGCCACAATTGGTCCGTAACATAAGGAAGAATTTCTCATGCGGTTCAGTGACACGTTAATATGAAAGTCAATAAAGTTCATCTAAGACATTGTTTATTATTTGATTTCGGACAAGATAAATCAACACCCAAGCACTTCGTCGTATCTGCACTAACTACGACATATGTGACATAAGCGTATTTGTTAGACACTTTTACTAAACTCAAAACAAATTTGAAGAAAACTCTTGAATCATAGCGTAACCACTGAAGACCGCTAACACGACGAAAAAACTCCCAGCTCTATTCAACGCCAACTCTCGTGGTTATAGTCAAAACTTTTTGCAGGCAGCAAGTAAAGACCAAGATGCAGAGAGATTTGTATTAAGGTTGTCCTAAATTTTGGATTATAGTCAATATCTCATATATAGTCTTACCCCAGGAAATTTATTCTCAGAAAGCTTTCCATCGGGATCCCTCTACTAACCTACGTAGTTTAATTTCAAATCTCTCTATCTTGCAAAGCTCACTTTATTTCCTACAAAAGGGTATTCGTTTATCTTTTTTTGTGGATCTCCTCGAAACTACTAGCATTTTTTAATAATTTTCTAAGCGTAACCATAAATCAACGAAAATAAACCAAGGTCTTTACCGATCAGAATCTTCTGATCAGACAATGTGATGTACGATCAGTAGCATACCATCATTCCAAAAACTTTACAGGTATGCTTTCTCTGCACGATGAACGGATATAATTATAGACAAAATGATGAGCTAGTCAAATTATGAACAAAGGCCACCAAATAGGTTTCGCACAGTTCCAAAAAAATGAAGTAGATCGCACGATTTCTTTTCGCGGTCTTCTTCATTTCATTTGGGACACAATCGTGAGGGAAACTGGGAAGCAGACATCCCTTACTTTTTTGCGTGGGAGTTACTGCCACATCAAGGCGGAGCGCCACACGAAGGCGGAGCGCTGAGTGTCTGGGAGTTTAGAAATTTTGTTGTGGATCTCGAGTGCTATGCACTGATGATCACTGGCCAAATAGTCCTCTAGAACTCTCCGATTTTGTGTCATAGAGGAGACGGAATCCGAGGCGAATGTCACGTCCGGAATGGTACCCACGCACCCCAAGCGGCGGAAAGTGGGAGTGTTACCAGAGTTCACTTTGGCTAGCCCTACTCTGGCTGCCATCTCCAGGATTCGACTCCCGCTGAGATCTGACTTAGGCATGCCCCATTCAATAGAATTGACTTTGAAGTTTCCCCCGATAAGAACATGACCCTCTGTGCTCAAGACGGTGTCCTCCAAAGAGTTGAACTTCGCCTGGAACGATGTTATTGGTTCGTTCGGTGTCAAGTACATACTAAAGAATGTTTTTCCTGAGCAACGCATCCACACGAAATCATCTTTTCGCCCATGGCCCCGAATTCTCAGTTGGGTGCTGTTTCGCACCCATATGGCACAAGTACCAGATTCATCAGGGTACCATGCTGATGAATTTTTATCTCAGTGCTATTCGCTAAGCAGCAATAGATCGGCTTTCATATCCCTCGCGAATTAGTCAAGCAGATCTTGGGCGTTTGAGCTCCGATGTAAGTTTATCTGCAGGATACGGGTCATTGCAGAGCTGGTTTGGCTTTAGTTAGGGCTTCTTTGAATACCCGGCAATTCCATGTCCCTCGAATATGTCTCATGTCATCAGGTCTGGGATCAGTGTTCTCGCAGAGGATACAGTGTGCCTCTCCCGTGGATTCTGTTCTTTTATGTCCTGCGTTGCCGCATTTATAGCACAAGGAGCTCCTATCAGGCCCTTCGCAGCCTTGTGCTGCATGACCCTAGCTTAGGTATTTGAAACAGCGGAGAGGAACTGCTCTTCGCCGTATTCTGTAGACCATGCAGAGGAGTTTTTCAGCTTGTTTCTCGGTTAAGTCGACTGTGGCCATGCGCTGCCCTCTATTATTTTCAGAGGTTAGTCGTAATTTGATCCAACTTAATTCGGGTGAAACCCTTTTGAGGCACTCTTCAACGTCCGTCCTGTCCGTAACGCAGTCAATGTCCCTGATTTCAAGGATGGCCATTAGTTGAAGTAAAGCTACAGTTGCCTTTTCCCCAAGAGCCTTTATGACTTTTTGAATGAGCCGTTATTTGTTGTCTCAGGTCCAAATTCGACAAGGAGGCCAACAGATTTGGTTGGCCGGACGATTCTGATGGCAGTTTGAGTATCATCGGGTCTCATGCGGATTTCCCGCAAAACGCCTGCGCAAGTTCTCCCATCTGTCGGTTCGACCAGTAGTGCATGCCTTAGGGTTTTGTGGCGTGGCTTGCTTCGTGGTTCTTGTTACTTGTTTGGGGTTTGTTTGCCTTTGTCTCCCGGAAGGAGCTTATCATTGGTGACTTTTTCAAGGAGGAGCCTTCTGGACGCTTTTTTGGTGGCTTTGATTGCCACCACCTGGAATCCATCATTCGACGTAACCTGTCTGTTCGTTACTTCGTCCTTCCTCCTTTTGTCTCGGTCCCCTTGGATTGGGCTACTGGCAACTCTTTTGGTAGCGCTATGCGCGGGAATCACTTGCGTTTCGACCGAGGTACGGGTCTTTTGCTCTTCCTCCGCTTTAAGCCATTTGCGTCTGTAGTGCCCGATTCGGTCGAAGGGCTCTTCCAGCTCTAAAATGCCGTCCCTATTGTCCTTACTTATGTTTTACAGGGTATTGCAGGAAGCTTTGATCTTTTTAACTATGTTTCCTGCCTTACGCATGAGGCGCTATTCTTCGTGCCGATCCAATACAATGAGATTGTCCTGCGCCTCATTTTGAGGCGGGCTTTTTTTGTTTGCGTTAGGATCTAGAGCTCTGATGGGATCAGAAGCAGTGTCAATGGCAGCATCGCGTCGAATCATGATCTGAATATCATCGGTGGTTTCTCCCTCCGTATGTTTCCCAGGCATTTGTTCTTCATGCTTTTCCCCTTGTCTTACGGGACGTTCCAGCGTGCGTATTGTTTTTTTGCTGCGTCCGAATGCCGCCGGAATTTTTGGTTGGTAAAGGCTCTCTGCTTTTTTGTGTTCGTTCGTCCGTTTGTCGTCTGGGTTTGGTAGTTTGCTGGATGTTTTTGATTTTGTTTCAATTGGTATTACAATGACCATAGTGACCATAATGATCAATCGATTAAATGAATACTTCACTGTGGGAATCTATCGGGTAGAGTAAGCTACCTCAAAAGATAACATTGGCCCAAATATTTTATAAAAAAAGGAGAATGTTGGTAGATTATTTTCGAACTAAGCAGTTAGTATTAACCATCATATCCTTAAGTTTCTATAAAAAATCGTTGTAATACTTATCATAAAATATCAAAATATCAAAATGCAGCAAAGAAATGGACAAAGTAACCCGCTCTTACGATACCTTGCCATGATTTCAATTACTGCTTATGTAACAACCCTTCTACATATGTTAACAGACTGACAGAGCACATGATTTCTATTCAAAGCGTGATAATGACCACATGGCTGTTACATTAAGCTGACGTGACACCCAACTCATTCGTCTGAAGTTTCTTGCAGAATTATTATTTAATCCAAGGATGCAGACCCTATAAGAATTGATCATTAAGCAGAAAACAAATTTTTCTGAAACTTTTCCGCAATTGCTAAGAAATTCTTCAGGAAGTATCTGAAAGCATCAATTTATCAAGAAGTAGCACCAAACCATAAAATGGAATAATTTTCAAAACATGTGTATTTTGCCCTGAAAAGTATTTATTCGAATTCAGACAACAATCTCATTTGTTTTTATCTATAAATATATCTCAAAATCCCCTTATTGATGAGAATGTAAACCAGAAGAGAAAAAAAAACACCTTCAGGTGAAAACTTGATAAAATTGATTTTCGCAACTTCCGACACACATTCGTGATTGACTTGGTTTGTCGGTACACACTTTTCCACTCACCCCCGTGTATTTGATATCCTTATATCCTTAAGCTAACATATTATCTGAAAACCTGCTCATACGTAACCGCAAGAACAAATATTGTGATAAACCAACACGAATCAAAAAAAAAAAGGTGAAGAGGTGAATAACGTTGAGGTTTTGCTTTCACATTTTCTCACATTTTCCATATTTAGACATCATAATATGATGTCTGCCTAAGGGATATCAACAAATGCAATCTACTACTATTCTGTCTTCGCATGTGTATTTATATCAAGCGCTTGATTCAACTGCTATCCTGCATGTTGCCTTCGTGGCTACAACATTTCTCTGGAGGGAAAAAAGAAAAATGTGGAAGAGCTTAACGGTTTTTAAGGATTCTACTATGTCGTTTATGAGGCTAAAGGTGCGATGTGTTGCTGCGTGCATGTGCCTGTATCTGTATCTTTTGTCAAGTCATATTCCTCCATGAAAATGACGGTAACGAGTGTAATCTTATTGTGATACTGTGGCAAAGCAAGTTAATTTTGATATGATCATATATTTAACAGATTTTCGTCGGAAGATGTGTTTCTGGTGGATTCATGTCAGCTTGAACTGAAATTTAAATCCAAATGGAAGGTGCATTCATATGTTAGCTGTAAGCTGTTAAATTTGAGAAGAATTTGAGACTTTAACGTAATGTCGGTAACCTGTAAGTTATCTCCAGAAGTTACCCCAAAATCTCCTCTGGCACTATCGAAGCTGAATCTCTTGAACAAAGATATATGGGCGACGAAAAGCTTTTTTTGGAAAATCAAATATCTACTCGTTTCCGATATCCGAAATTAATTTTCGGGACAGAGAACAGGGAAAATTAAATTACAAACTTCGGAAGCAAGAATCATCAAAATGAAATATTCACAAATTTTGAAGCATTGAATGTTTGACTTTTTTCGAAAAGAAGTTTGCAGTATGAAAAAAGATTTTTCACATATATTTTAGTGGTTATCAAGGGGACATTCACCTTTGGAATTTAAAAAAAATCAATTTTGCGATTTTTACATATTTCGATTCTATTTACGTTCAAAAGTTGCCTCCTAAAATTTATCAAGAAATTCGTAATAGAAAAAAAAATTAGAGCCATATTTGTAACAGTGTATGCAAATGAGTAAAAAACCGGTTTCCATTCATGCGTGTAGCGCGGCGCGCCAGCTGCTACTTCTTCTGGTGTAAACGTCTTCGCATACATATATGTGAAATTATACTGCTCGGCAGTTGCTTTGCGTTATTCTTTGAGCAAGCACATATATTATTTTTTTGAAATTCGTTAAAAATTGGCTAGAAAATTGTAAAAAATGTCTCAACCTGGTGGTAATTTCAAAGGTGATCGGAGTACTCGTCGTTTTAGACGTAAAAACAAAGAAAGAACATTTACTGGCAATCAGTTTACTGCAGAAAAAAATCCTGATTTACCAAGTTGCTCTGCCAAAAAAATTAACAACAAGTAGTGAATTGCAACCTCCTATGGGCAGCTCTATCCAGTATGTGATTTTGTGCTTTAATTTATTCTTTTCGATTCTTTCTCAATATATAAAGGCAAAGAATGCAATGGTAAAATTTCATTTACCCAACAAAAAGGTAGAGGCCTTGGATTTAAAATCTGTGTGGAATGTTCGTGTGGTAGAAAATTCATCGTAAAAAAAATTCTTCATAAAAATCTTCCACATCTATATTTCGAAATTCGTACGAAATAAATCAGAGACTCATATTTGTTTTGAGAGTTCTCGGCGTAGGGTATAATGACGTGAATATGTTTTTGAGTTTGGTGGATATTCCTGCAAAATTTTCGGACTCGCTTTATTATACTGCAATTTCAAGAATACAAAAAGCTTGTAAGCAACGTTTTGATTTTGTTATTAAAAAAGCAGTCAAAGAAGAAATGCAGTTAAATGAGGAGGGTGGCAATAAAGCTAACGTTTCGACTGTATCAGGCGACGGTACTTGGGCTAAGAGAGGTTTTACATCATTGATGGGTGTTTTTTCAGTCATAGGAAAATATACAGGCAAAATTTTGGATGTGGAGATTAAATCGCCATTTTATCAAGCGTGTAATATAAATAAATCTCAGCTTAGTGGGGCAGACTTTGCCATGTGGTACGAGGAACGTAAATCTGAATGCTTAGCTTATCACGAAGAATATGCTGGAAATATGGAAACTGACTCAGCCGATAGCATAGATCAAAAGAACTTTATCATGTCCTTAACGGTAATTATATTGGCGACGGTGGCAGCAAAACTTCCACGAATGTGGTAGATGGCAAACCTTATGGAGATGATATCCCCATAAATAAATTTGAGTGTGGTCTTCACGTAGGCAAACGTATGTACCGTCGCTTAGTACAAGTAAAAAAAAATTGACAATTTTGGAGAAAGACAGAAAAAAGGAGAAGAAGAAAAAAATCCAAAAAAGCGAGTAAAACGAGGTAGAAAATCAAAAACTGAGATCAAAACTTCCGCACCTGTATAAGCCCTCCCCAAACCTGAAACGGCTAAATTGATTCGAGAATTGTCTGCGTTTCTTGCAATTCAGAGATATCCCGATTCCATCGAGAACATGAAAAAATAAATTCTTGCCGGCTATTATCACAAAGTTTCAACAGATGCAGAACCTCGTCACGAGTATTGCAATAAGGATTGGTGTCAATTTTTGCACAGTGAGGAAAAACATGAGCCTTTTACTCATAAGCCACCCGAGCTCCAAGCATTTGTGGCTACATTTTGCCAGTTTACGAGTCACTTAGTAGTGATGAGTTGCTGCAAAGATGTCTTGGCAAAAATACTCAAAATGGTGACGAAAGTTACAAAAATTTGATTTGGAACATTTCTCCTAAAAGCAATTTTTCTGGCAAAGCTGTGACTGAAATCGCAGCGTGGATTGCAGCATCCATTTTTAACGAAGTCTCGAGGACTTACCTAGCTTTTATGCATCCCATGGGCATCAAAATTGGCGAAACTGCAACGGCTTTTGCATAAAAAGATGACGAGAACCGTATCTCTCAAGCCAAGAAGAGGAGGAGGAGGAATTAAGAAGAAAAAGCTTTGGCCAGCTACTTACAGCAATCACTAGATAACGAAGGTCCTCAGTATTCACCAGGAATGGCTGATTAAAAGTAAAAAAAGTTTTCGACCTTTTATTCAATAAAATTATGGTAAAAAAATTTTAAACGCGTTTTTCGCGAAACTACCTTTTTCAAACTGGTAGGACATTTTTCTCCGAATCTACTCGACCGATTCTAAAAAACCAAAGAGTATTCGATCACTTATTGAAAATAGTAAACAATAAGCCTCTAAAAGTTTAAAAAAAAACCCTCCCTTTTTTTAAGGGGGTGACCCCAAAAAATGCCGTTTTTTCGCATTTTTGAGAAATAAACATATCAAAACTTCAAAATATGTAAAGGTATGAGTTTTAGAGGCGTAATGTATAGTTTTGAGTCTCAAGAATAGGATTTATTTTGAATTTTACAAAACTCTGTTACAGGAGGTCCACAATATGTCCTACCGTTTGAAAAGTAACTTTTGGACCACGCTCTCAACAGCAACTAAGAGTAACTAAAAATGATAAAAATTTTTATATTTTCTAGAGACTGTTTAACAATGTCCAAAAGAAATTTTTTCAATATATATAATAGTTTTTTCATAATAAAATTTTTAAAATGTGTTTTTTTTTTCCAATGTCGCTTAAGGAGAAGAGAGGTCACGTATTGAAACTTGTTTTTGCTTGTTTATTTCTGATTATACAATATCTTAAGATTGTTGTGTCAGAAGTTGAAGCAAATCGGAGAAAAACTAACTTAGATACAGAACTTTAAGCGTTCGTTGCTCCAATACAGTTTTGAGTTCACTTTGGTGGGCGCCTACTTAGTGCTCTTAGTATCCGTGAATCCTTTTGTTCCTCGATAATACTTTGTTACTAAACTAATGTTCCTTACTTTGAATGTAATAGTCCGTCATCCAAAAAAATTAATTTAAATACTTGTTTGGTAGTAGAGAAGGATTCGCAAAAAAAAACATTATAGGATAATCGATTTTATCTTAATTTTTTCCATGATTCCTACATTAACTGAATGTGTACAGTGTGGTGCAGAACTTACGTTTAAATGGTGCACAAAGGAAGGACTCACTTTTCTTATCAAAGTAACATATAAAAAGTGTATGCCTGATGCGTTCCATCAAATGAAAGAATAGAATCTGATAAACGAGGGTGGTCTGAAGAATTTGCGACCGAATAATGATCTGAGACATTTTTTCTAATTTTTTTTTTATTTTTATACATAGTCTCCTTGTAACTCTACACACTTCTGGCAGTGATGCTCCCAACCCTTTAACCCATTCTAATAGTACTCGACATTTTCCTTTACAAAATAATTGTTCACGAATGTGATTGCCTCCTCATTCAACACAAATTTCTATCTTCTGAGCGCAGAGTTTAGATAAGAGAACAAAAAGAAGTCGTTTGGGGCTAGATCTGGTGCGTAAGGGGGATGACCAAGTAGTTCAAACCGAAATTCGTGGATTTTTGCCATGGCAACCGCTGAAGTGTAAGACGGCGCGTTGTCTTAGCAAATAATGATGTATAGTATGATCCTGTAATGGTTTTTCTTTTCTGAAGGTTTTTGATTAATAAAACTCAATGACTATCCCCAAAAAAGTGTTTGCTTTTCTTGGAGCCGCTTTCCCCTTTCCCCTTTCCAGTTCCTCCACTGTTTTGACTGTATTTTTGTTTCGGGGGTAAAAGGGTGTACCTATAGTAATTAGACGGTGCAGAATCTCGGATTTATTGCGCCTTAACAGCGCCAACAGAGCGTTAGAAATTTTCATTCGAACACGTTTTTGGTCTAACGTGAGCAAACGCGGCACCCAACGCGCGGACAGCTTTCTCAAAAATCGACAAATATGTTCTTTGGCAATTTTCATAACCTCTGCTATCTTTCTCACTTTAATTTGGCGGTTGTCTAATACCATTTGGTGAAAATTTCAAGCAATGTTATCGTCAATAGCCGCAGTTTTTCGACGTCCCGAACGTTCACCATCTCCCAAGCTCTTACGGCCACGTTTAAATTCAGTTGCCCAAATGTCACTATGATAAATGATGGTGCAGAGTCCTCATACACAGAATCAAACTCAGCTTTGATTTGCGTGGGTCTATTGCCTTTCAAAAACAAGAATTCAATAACAGCTCTATACTCAATTTTTTCCATAAAAATTAAGAAAGTCGTCTCGGTAATAAAGGCAAGTTCACAGCTAAATTGATTAACAATTTATTACAGCCGTGTCATTGGACGCAATCACGATTCTGTGAAGAATATGACAGATGCCATATGCTAAACTTATTTTCACTACTGTTCGACGATATAAAACCGCAGCGTAAAGGCCGACACACATAACTGCGAGACTGCAATGCGAGAGCGCAACGAGAGTGTCGCAGCAAATGTCAACCTGTCTTCGTAACATGCATTTGTATACGACATCGTACAATGATTGCGATCCGTCAATTCGAGGCGAGAAATATTCGGGAAATCGAAAAATCCTTGCAACGAGATCCGTTGACGTTTGTCAGACGCTATATGGCGCTTAAATTAAATGTGGAATTCAAACGCCTTAATTGCTTTATAAGTACGAGGGTTATCCTGAATGAATTTTGAATGAAAATTTCGTGCATCCTTGTTTAGGCTATTATTTGTCAAACGAAGGAAAATTCCAAATTCAAAACTTTTCAAAAGTCAAAAATAATTGCAAGCAAATTTCATTTAAAACGTCACCAATTTGACATTTGTCATATGAAAATTATTCTTCCTCGCACCGCGTGCATTGTAAATTGAATGTTTTGCGCCGCGGCGTGCGAGAATCACATCGCGCTCATTTCCGAATAATTTTGTGAAATCTTAATCTATACCGCCAAAAATGACTGATAAAGTTCGATGTCTTGACCAACACAGCAGGTAGGCGATAACAATGTCCACGCATCTTCCTAGCGATTTTGGCAGTCCCCATCAAAGCACTCAATCCATTTAAAAAGAGAGGTTTCTTCCACTGTTGTATGCTTCATTATCAGGTTTTGTCCTCGGAATTTCATGAATATTTTGAGAGTTTTTCAAAAAGTTTTAGTAAACAATTTTCAAAGAAATGCCTGTTGCCCGTAAGATGAAAACATAAAATCCACTTAAAATGTCTCGTTTAGTTGTACGCCAGACTCGACAGTCAGATGATTACTGTCACTGCTGTGGGTCTTTCGCCAACAGACCAACAAATCCGAGTGAAGAAACATGACTCTATAACTACTTTAGCATAGCTTAGTTAGTAAGCAATGCAAGCAGCAAACTAAAATCACTGAAATTAAATTTGAATCGAAGAAATTTCCCTCATTTTTACCCTAAACGATAATCCCCCTTAAATTTTCTGGATAAAAATGTATGATTTGAACGTAGAACACCTAATTCTATCTGTACTTTTTTTCTATCTCTGTCTGAGAAAAATCAGCTGAGAGTGTTATTGCTGTATTTATTAACTCTATAACCCTAGTAACACCATTCGCGACTATACAGGCAAAGCGATTTGATTCGATTGCTGCAATTTGTTTCCATTGTTCTGAGCCTAATTTGTTTTCAAATAATTTGTGGGATATTCAGATCCTGGGTTATGGATATAGAGCCTTCAAAACTAAGAACAGTATTAAGATCTTCTACAAAATATTTCAGGAAGGTAGAAGGATTGCGCACCGGGGGCAGCGATTAACTCGCAAAAATTTGTCGATATTATCCAGGTTTTACACTTTGAAGTTTTTTATATCAAAATGTCATAATAAGGCATTTTTTCTTTCAATTACTATGCTCCTTCTTCTTTATCTGATTTTATGATACACGGTACGTAATTAAAGCTTAAACTTATTGTAGAATTTCAAACGTCGGACAGAGGTTCTTCAAAAAAGGTACGATCAGAATTACAACA
This sequence comes from Stratiomys singularior, assembly GCA_954870665.1. Classification (NCBI taxonomy): domain Eukaryota; kingdom Metazoa; phylum Arthropoda; class Insecta; order Diptera; family Stratiomyidae; genus Stratiomys; species Stratiomys singularior. Next base: position 25,530,711 of record OX940878.1, on the reverse strand, counting down.
CTGCTGCTAATGCAAATTTCCACTGCTCGTAAACTCCCTTAAACTTCTCAATCGCATTCCTGTTGAAAATATTTATCGAATTCCTCGTTATCACGTGGAACCGGGTCAAAACTTTAGTAAAAGTGACGCAGGTCTGAAAGTTTTTCTTTTTCGGGTGCACACGGTGGACATGATCCTTCAGACGGCGAACCAATGCAGCGTGATAACTTCTACAAAATATTCTGTGTTTATGACTTTGTCTGCACCAACATTTTACCCGTCAAACAATGCAATTAGCATGCTTTCCTCACGTCATTTTGAACCGGTTTTTAAATCCTTTGTACCACATAAAATCATTGCATTCGCGTGGCATATTGTCTTTTTCGTAAGCCTCATACGAAATTCCCAATGGATCATGTTGAATTTGACACAAAATTATATCGACCATCGCTGCTTCAAAACGCGTTGCATTTCACTGTACGTTGCAGTTCACTGTTCACTGTACTGTAGTGTACCCGTGATGTTTCGACCAAAGCGTCTCGTTGGCAACTGCCGATACTTGGGTCACTTAGCAGAGAGTTATCTCTCAAAGCCGGTGGAACCAGTCTCCGCACGTTCAGCTACACATAAAAAAATCAGCGCTGAAGCTTTTGTACAGCACATATAAGTCTAAAGAAAATCGGTTTTCAGACTTCAACCCATTGATCCTGATTATGGTTCCCTCAAGGAACGTACGTATTTTAGGCATACAGCAGCAACACGAATTGAAAAAATACCCTAACCAGCGTGATTCGAGCTTGACATCGGTTGCACAGGGAGTGAGTACTCTAACTTCTATTCCTTCCGGGTTATTCAGGCATTTATGACGTACGATATTTTGACTGTGGTACTTAGATAATTCTAGTAAATATAAGTGGTTATTGGTGGTCTTAGTGCATGTTTGCATTTACAGAGTGACTCCTGTGGAGGATAGTTTTCTTAATTCGCCGGGTCTACGGGTCGGTCATGCATGCTGCTTCATTTATACTCATCTGTGGAGGTGTGATTTGTGGAGAATTTTTTTCGGTGACGAGTTTGAATCCCGGGGTACACACTATAATACTAGGTTTTTGGGCGTTACTGTGAAGAGTTACCAAGTGTCAATTTCCTGCATAGGTTCTTCGTCGTTAGAGGAACTGAACACTGAATTGACGAGGACGATCATGCCTGTTATTTGCTTTTGGTTTGAATTTGGGTTTAGCTTACCACTTTTGGGTTGCTGCTTGGTACTTGTCATAAATTATTGGCTCGAATTATTCATTTTTGCAACGTCACTTATTCATGCTATTTGCAGTTGCAGCAAACCTCAGTCAATTTTGAACTCATGGAGAGACATTGAGATCCATGGTAAGAGCCACAGTTTTATCCATTTTCTTGGAAAATTTCGATTCGTGGCTTAACTAAATTCTTTAAAGACAATCAGTTTGGGATAGCTAGTGATATGTATCACACTGGTATCCGCAATCGTGTAAAAAAAACGCTAGTAAATGACTCAACACAATACCAGCCCAAAAAAAGTTTTTCCTAACCTTCATAGGATGTTCTTCATCGATAAAGTAGGGATTGTTTTGTGATACAGCTGATGTCCTTTGCTCCTGTACTGTTTGGTGTTGTAAACGTCTCCATGAACGTTTACCTTATTTCCAAATCCCAAGCGCGTCCAATATTCTTGACATGCTTTGAAAAAAACCTAGCAAAAGGATACAAGAAAACAATGGCTAGGTTTTTTTTGGAGATGAAAATTTAGTTCAATATTATGAACACCAGTCAAATAAAGGATTCGATCTAACGGAATGAAGAATGTGCATTTCTTCCTGAAAAGTACCATGTCGGACTTATTTCGTGGACCCATCGAAGAAGACTAAAACTGTGAAAATAAACTTCGAGTCACATAATGAAAGGACTTGAGAAACATTCACTGAAACTACACAGAACTAATTGTTTTCATTTCGAGACGGTGCTATGCTTTTTCATCAGGTACGTGAAAGGACGATATCGAACTAAATAGGAATCGACCAATTGACAATTGACCAAAAGCTTACTACTGTTGTCGCGATGGCTGCTTTTCAACAGTATGCATTTGATAGGGATTCGCTTATCCTTTAGTCTAGACCACGCCCTTAGTGACCGTAATCATTCCCAAAAAGGAAAATGGAGCTGCATGGGAAAATATCAACGGCATTGAAGAGGTTTAGTCATCAATTTTCGAATAATTTCAAGCCGAAGCGAATACTTCCTCTTTTTCTCGAAGACTTATAACAAGGTATAGAACTTATCATTTACGAAAGGGCCGGAAATGTCAGTAGAAGGGATAATATACTAAAAAAGAAACATATTCATTTGTTATATTTCAAGTCTCTTCTTCTGTCGAACTTTTTCGCCACACCACATATGCATGTAACATATACTGAACTGAATGTCGAATAGTTTGCGATAAAATCATTGTTCACCACGAAATGCAGCGCCAAATGCGTTTGTCTCAAAATGCATTTCTGCAATTCGATACTACCATCAAATTGGGGTGAGGAAATCAGGAAATAAAATCCTTTTTGCTTTTTACAAATGTGCTCCTATCAAATTCACTTATCATTTCGTCGGCACTATTAAAGGAAGCAATTGGATAAAATGATGTTATGTACAATACTAGTTGACAACCGGCATTTTGAGGAGCATAATCATTTTTGTGAGGAAAAAGGATAGAGACTCGTTGAACATTTCTAATAAACTAATAGTCCATGAATTCCATTGAAATGAGAAATAAAACATCTCAAAGCCCTGCTTCCGCTAACTGTCTACAGTTCAACTTATTAAGTTTCCCCTGATCCTTTCAACCACAGCGATGCTATTCATATCGCACTTCATTATCCCATCATTTCTTTCGCTACAACGTTCACTTCAATGCGAAACCATGGTGAAATTATTCAAAAACACTCCTATGAATGTCTTTTCTTATTATATCAAGTATCATGCCATCAAGGATCTATAAAAAGGAAAATTGATAGCCATAAGAGTGTCAATTTTCATCACTAGCATGACAAGATACGATTTAAAACGATTTTTAGGGATTTGACAACTGTTACATCACAGCGTTCTCGAGATCAATTCAAGTTTGAGTGAAAAGGAGAGAAGGACGATTTCGAAATTCAGTTACATTACATAGATAGTTCGTCTATGTCTGTTGAATGACTAATTAATCACGTTTTGAATTGATTTCGTTGCGAGATTTTTATTCCATTTCATTTTGATTTTGTCAACAAACGATAAATTGTTTTTGTGGCGTCCTTCGGCCAGCTAATTTGTTTTGGGTCAGTGAATGAAGAATGGAAAACAAGGACGAAAATTATCTGTTGAATGCCCGACCAAAACAGCAAATGCCGCAAATAAATTTAAGGGCTAATTATATTTCAAGTGAAACGGAATCCACTGCAGCGTAGCAACGTGAAAAGCATGAAATACAGCGGAATATTTTGAAAAACTTCATCCGAACAAGGATACCTTGGGTTTAAATTTAATTTTATTTTACTATAACAACGGCAACGAAACAGCAGGCTATCAAGGCAAACTAATGCCTTCAGTCGCCTGTGAAAAATGTTCAACAAAAGCCAGGACATTTATTCCAAGCTTATTGAATTACTCGGTTGAAAGGAAAAAAGGGACACAATCTCACTCATCGTGCCAGATCCTAACGTCCGGCTCGAGTCCTTAAGCAACTCCTTCTCAACTCATTTTCCGCAACTTTCCATATTTGATCCGTTTGTCCATTAAGGGCAATACCATTCCCACCGGCGTTGCTTTGTATCAACCGAGTCGAGCTATGCACGCTATTCGTCCTTGTAGGTAACTGGGCTGATACGAAGCTACTACGCCACCCGTATACTATGAGTACCACCCGCCGGAACTGTCATGTGAAAGAAATGTCTCAGTAGGGCACAACAGGACTTACCTTTTCGATATCTGATTCAGCGAAAGCCACTTTTTTGTCGATAGCACTCAGGAACTCGGGCGCCAAATGGGCCGTGACAGCTTGGCAGGGGGAAGTGTCCATATCGTTAAATTTGTTCAGTTGACCAAACGTCGTTCCGACCGTTGGCGTTACGATGAAAACGACACGTCCACGGGAGGTGATTTGTATTGTTGATGGTCGGACAAGTGGCAGGATTCTGAACGTTGATGGGGTATCTGAAATGAGAAGGACAATAATGTTAAGAGACGCTATGCACGTAGAATAGGAAATATAACAAGCGGACGGAGAAGAAATCTAATACAATGATGAAGTTGGAGAATATTTTCTTGAAATTGAATAAATGATGCAACATAAATTAATTCTATTGTGATGTAAATTAAAGCTGGCTGCTTTCCGTGGACCCAAATTGAATAAATAGTACTTGTAGTTGGTTCCAGTTTGAGACAGGGATCCCATTTTGCAGTCTCAACATAATTAAACGAGTCAAATGCAAATTGGACGTTATAAACTGGATATTGTAACATTTCGAAGTGAAATTCAATTGAAGCATTATAAAATATCCAACCTGACATAAAACTATGCATTTGAAATAAATCAAAAAGGAAAACAAAAACAATGCATTAAAAAACTTAAAAATAAAAAAAGTTGGAACAATATGTTAGCAAGGAATACTTTTACAAGGAACTCGGCGAAAGGAAGATAAAATGGCACTGCTTTCAGTACTGAAAAACAATAGGATCTTAACAAACTCGCATCTATGAGGTTGAAAAATGTCGAGAAATCATTTTTTGGTATATTTAAAATTCATAACTTTACTCCATGTACAAAATAATATAAAATAAATACAATAATATTGTTCTTATAAATGAAAAAGGATCTAAACAAACACAACAAACTCTCTTCCTGTCAGCGAGAAGAGAATTAAAGAACTTCCTCGCCGCTGCAGGAAGAAAGGATGTACGAGGATGCGCGGTAGGTAGACTACACCCAATCAGTAACCTGGGCCAGTGGTTTCATAGAGAACATGGTGAGACTGATGAGTTCCAGAATACTTTCAGTCATACCCCTAAAAATGGGAAAGTCACGGTTCGCTTTGTCTAGGGATCACTGGTCACACCTGTCACACCTTCTTGTTGTGTGGCAGACGGCGAGCTCTCTCTAGTAAGCTAACTAGTTTGTATCTATAAGATTATGGACGTGGAAGATAAACGGACTTGGATCTCAAAAAGCATAAGGGCGATTTTGGTCAGAAAGAATAGCATTTTGGATCGCTTGTTCATGAAAATAAACGGGTTCACTTTATATAAAAGTGCTTTCCTTTTCATCCGTCTCTGGTGAAATGATTAGCGAATGATTTTTCTAATCGGCAGTTTAACTTTTAAAGAGATCTAGAACTGATGAATTAATATCCGAAACAATTCCAGACCAGGGAGCTAGTATGACATAGGAGTTCCTAAGTCGGTAGTCCAGTTGAGTTGTACCAAAGCCAAGATATAAATAGCATTTGCAGACAAGAGAAACAGAAGGCTGTGAAGAAGGTGCAGGGTTTGAGTGTCAAAACTCATCGTACACAGACGCAAGAAGCGTGGGGATGCTTTATTAACTAAGCCGGTATATGGGAGGATCTACATCGATGTCCTCAAGGTAATAAGCAACATGTGGAGCCCGAAAACCCGGAGCCTGTATACGAATGGTAAGAGCAACCACAACAAGAGATCTTCTCGTAAAACTCGAGGTGAATTGTACTGACAAGGGCTTGTTCGAGAGTACTGTCAAGTGCTTCCTTATCTCTAAAGCTATCATCCCGACATTCCGGTCAATAGTCTGTTTACTAATAAGAGGTATTAGTTGTGATGCAGATGTCAAAGAAGTAGAAGAGTACATTAGACAATTTCATTAGCCGCGGCAGGCGGCTTAGGTGTAAGGTTGAGGCTTATCAATCCTAGTAGTCAAGGGGTGGCAATAGTAGACATCCCAGTAGACATCCATCTTTCAACTCTTAGCCAAGCGGAAAATCAAAATCGATTAGGAAGTGAGCAGAATTTACCAAAGTACTTCAGCTTTCAACACATTTCCTTGACAAGGGTTCGGATCGAAGCGACCTGTGCGACAAGTCTGGCACTCCTGCCCATAAGGCTAGAGAATGTACTCATAAGTGAAGCTGCATTTTGTGGAAAGCCAAGGACCTGAAGATTGGAGATCTGTTTAATATTCTACGAAGCGGAAGGTGACAGAACTTTAAAGAAGCACTTAGCAAGAGAAAAGACAAAAAATGATTAAGTCCGGCAGATGAACATTGAAATACAACCGCACATAACTTATTCGAAAAGGTTTTGAGGGAGAAAAAAGCTGATCTGTTGCTGATACCTGAACACCATTACAACAGGGAGTGATCGATCTAGCACTGCCACCATTTGGGTGTGGGATAGTGGTCCCAGTTCGGATTTGCTCCAGCGGGGATGACTTTCTGCTGAGCAGGTGTGCGGGTATGACGCTTCTAGCGTCTGTTCCACACTGAATGAGCCAGTTCCATCCTTTCAGAGCAAGCTCGATGAAACTGGAGCAAGGTTATCGAGCACGGAAGGTCAAATCCATGTTGGCTTCGATCCCAAAGGAAACGAACCCTAGAAATGCCGACAAAGACGGAACTTGTCGTCATGAACGTTGGAAAATTCCAATCTTTCGACGGAGACAATCGCAGACGTGATGTTCGCTTGGGTGTCCTTAATACCTATGGTACACAAATACGTTGAGGACAAGCAAAGTCTCAGTCGAAAACGTGGTGAATTCCAGCATGAGTGTTATGACGTCTTCGTGTGACTTTCCCTTCCCTTGACGATGACCATAAGCTGATAAGCCTGCTGTGTTTGCGGTCAGCGAAAATCGCTGAGAAGCTAATAGAATTTTACAGACTTTTCCGCAAATCCCGACTTTCTAGGGGTGAAGATGAGTATGCTAGCCCACAGGTTGGTTAGAAAACTCCCCTGTAGGTTTATCAATGGAAACAAAGCTCGCTGATGGCAAAACCTCATTGAGGACATCAATAGCGACCAGTGGAGCTTGTGTCATACGGAAGTCCGAAGCCTGAAAGCTAAAAAACTATAATCGAAAGCTATCACTATATAAGGGTCCATTCCAAAAAATTGGACAAGAAATTAGATTTAAAATTATTAAAATGAGACAGGCAAGAAAACTTATCATTTGTTCTTTGCGTCTAGTGGCTGCCTGCGATGCAAGAAGTAAATTTGAAATTTGACAATGATTTCGCCCCATTTTATAAGCATAGACGTAACTCCGGCCTTGAGCATCGAGTTCCAAAAATTTGCCTACGAATGGCACGTTATTCATTAAATGAAGATTCGTTAATTGACTGCTTTTGACTATAACGAATACATGATTGAAAAAGTCATAAAAGTTGTTTTCAATCATTCGCCTTGAAAGCGAAAAAGTTACAATAAGCTCTGATGGGTTTCACCTTTCTGTAATTAAAATTTTAACATTTTATAGTGTCCATTGGTTTATCCATTTTCTCTACTTGCAATATTTTTTTTCAATATTAATTTCAATCCAACCATTAACTGTACACAAAGGACTAATCATACAAACGACTGTGCTGCAGAAAAATGCAATTTTCGTTGAAACAAAAGGCTCTCATTCATTATTTTCGCATTATCATTTTAATCTTGAATTCGGTACGAACATTCGCACTGTATTAAAGAGAATCCTTTTTCATTTCTTCTCTCGTTCATTTTCGTGACATTATGTCCTGCCCGTCCTTCTCAATCAACTGAATCGTATGGTATCTTCAATACAATGACAGAGCGACGAGAAAATGGAGGAAATGAATGGAAATTATCATGAAATCCAGTCAAACGTCCACACAATTTCAGAATGGAAAAGTTTCATTAAATCCTGGAAAATCATCGCATCGGTAACAAAGTACTTTGTATTTAATGTCGTCTGCATCGTGATAAAAGGACTCATATAAGCAATGGATAGCTGTGAAGGAAAACTTTTTTTTTAAAGTTAAATAGCAATGAGGAAGGATCGTGGGAAAATTTCGGTAACTATCTATCTAACTTGAGTTTGTCTTTTTTCGTCCTTCTTGTTTGAATGAAATTTGTCGAGTTTCGTCTTATTATTTGGACAATTGATGAGGAATCGTTTCGTTATCCTACCTACCCAAGAACCGGTCAATAACAACGCAAGCTTGAGTCTTGCGTACTGAGACAAAGACCTGAACCATAGCGTAATAACATACAGCGATAACACTACGAACAAACGACCGATCTAACGGTATTTGACCGAATTTTGCAGAATTGCATTGGTGTTAGTAAAAATTTTGTTTTTTGCTCGTATTTTGATCGTTTTGTTTACAAGCTAAATGAAAATAGATAGCATCATTAATGCCAAAGAGTAATAGAGATGCATAATAAATTTGTTCGAAAGTAACTCAACGAACATCGTGATTGGTTAGAAAGGATTGAACGAATGACATTTCTGAAATGTCATTATGACAATTGTGTAATTTGTGTACATTTTTGTCGGTGTCCGGAGATAAATTAGTTGATTTGCACTTTAAATTCGAAAGTAACACAATTACATTTTCCCGACTCGCCACAAATGAATTCCGCCGCAATCGCTCGTGTTTCATGTAGTCGCATAGAGTGTGATTCGCGATCGGTTCGCGTAAATTGTATCGTAATTTGTGTCACGTTCGTCTTCGCTAATGATCAAGACTTCGCTAATGATCATTTGCTAGTTAAAATTATCTTTGTATTTTAAAGTGAGTTTTTAAAGAATAGAACAGTTCATAAGTGTACAAATTTGTGCGTTACAAAGTTAAACAACGTTTACGAGAAATAAATTTAGTTAGTTAACACAAGTTAACAGTTGAGTACTTCAACTTCGACAAATGTTCAGTGCCAAAAAAGTGCTAAAATTGTCGGGTTTCTGTGAGTAGTGAAAAGTGAGTGAAAAGTGCTCCAAGTGAAAGAAAACAGCTCGGTATTTACATTTCGTACGTGCATGTACGAAACTTCAAAGAGCCCGGCGAAATTTGTGGATTTGCAGCTAGCCAAAGCACCTTAATTCCGCCAAAGCCGGTCCCAAGCCCGGTTCCTAAAGGAAGAGGGGGGTGCTTTGCAAAGCTTAATAGGATTCGGAAGAGTGAAAGTGGAATAGAATTCATTCAATTGTTTTCCAAAGCAAAATGGAAATAAGATATTTCCAAAATATCGTATGGATTTGGTCTTCGTAGGCCGAAGGGATACGATTCTATTCATGAGTAGGCTAACTTACAGTTAGTCTCGGTATTGTAGATGAAGATTAGTTTTACCCTATTGGCTTAAATGATTGTGAGTTTTTCAGGTTGAAAAGTTAAGCAGTAACATCTGGTAAAAATAAGGTAAGGAGAAATTAATTAGAAAATTAAATAACCAATTGTGTGCTTGAGATGAGTAAAAAATGTACTGTGTTCTCTTCATGTGAGTTTTATTGGATCAGTATTAGTTTTATTATGTGTACTTAACTGTTTTCATATTTTCAGGTTACAAAGTTACACACTTCCATTTTAATTCATGTGCAATTTGGATGAGCTTAACAGGCTTGATGATATCAGACTTAATAAAGGCACGGTGTTTATTTTTCCATTATTTCTATAAATAAAAATAACATATTTGACAATCAAAGCTTTTTCAGGAAACTTCAGATATGAAGATTTGATTTAGACAAAAAATGTTACAAATCAAAAAAACGTCAACTTTAATTTAAAGAAAAGGGCTTTCGGGATCGGGATCAGCCAATTAAAACCCCTTGTTAATTTGTTTTATTATTGTAATTAAAATACTTAAAAAAGTATGACAAACGTAATTAAATACTGTACTTTAAATTTATAAATAAGTAATACACCTTCAGAATTATCATTATAACTTAGTACAAAAACAATGAAACCAATTACCAAAACACAAAATATACCAATTACCAAAAGCAAGGAATTTGAAGTAAAGCATACAAAGTATTTTAAAGAGAAGCAAGTATAACTTAGAAAGCTAGATGACCTACATATAGTAAACTAGAAATTATATTAATATTAAATTACTGAAATAAACTAAGCTATAACTTATACATATTTTCCTTATTTATTCTTATATACTTATAAATATTTGTGAAGAAGTTCTTTGTTCTAGATTCAGAGCGAGTTATTTCCATATTTCAGTCTGTACTTAATTCTCACTAAAACAAATAGTTTTAATAAGAACTCTTTATCCATTTTCTCGCAGCAACGGTGTTCTGATATTTTTGTGAGTTCGTCAACTAATATTTTACCAATACCCTTGGCAGTTTTAATATCTTCAAAACGCCGTTCGAATTCCCCCGCCAAGCGCTTCACATACTCAGTAAATTCCTGAGGAGGGCAATAAAGTTGACTTGTGTCAGTGTAGGTTCTAAACTGAATATATACATTCTCAGGCAAATTCATATCCCCTCTATATGTACAAGCGTTACAATCATGCTTTTCGTTTATACAAATATCCGGCAAAGTATTGAAGGGCATACGTATTTCCTAAGTCAACATCTACAAGCATATTGCCGTCGTCCAAAGTGACTGCTGAAAATGTTTCTGCCACATTACCGACCGGTATGTTTAAATTCACCGGTAAGGGTAAGGGGAATTCAATCTGTGGTTCGCAATTGCCACTTTTGATAATTCCTACTTACTTCATAGTGAAAACTTTTCGGAATGTAGTACAGAACTGGTAAGGAGTTGGATTGGTATTATTGCCGGAATTCCTTCTTAGTAAAGAAAATGAATGCTCTAAGCTGTCTTGGTTTAGATGTCTAGTGAGTAAATACTTAAAATCTAACCCTGCGCTCAATTTTCCATATATACCGATCAGGCTATTTATTGATACAATCCAACCTTTTATACATTTCATTTTACCGGTTATATCCTTACCATTGGAGTCGACTATCTTCATTGACTCGAAAATAGTTTTCATTTTAGAAAGATGAGCCATTTGTTCTTCATTCCCCACAAACGGGCGACGTAGTGTTTTTGCTTCGCTTGCTCTAGAAGAGTTAAAAATGTCGAACAAGTTGTCCATACATTCAACGAATTCTGCTGTATGAGCTGCACCGGAAGGAATTCGGTCATTTCTTGCAACTCTAGTTAGTATCCCAGCTGCAACAGTATGGCTAAATACATGTGCCGCATACTTCACTCTCATTTTCTGGAAGTTATTGGGATATATATGTTTCCGAGTTAATTTTGGAGCAAGTTTAAAATCCTCTTTACTATCCACCTCAAAAAACGCTTTTATATGGCGCCAATCTGCAACTTTTTGGTCGCCAAATTCGAAAGGATTTTTTATTAAATTGTTTCTAATGGCCTTTAACAAATGAGGAGGATCGAAGAAATAATATATCCTCTGAAGACTGATCGGTTTGGAAATAACTATGATCTGGCGAAATCCCGAGGAGCTTAGATAACGCCATAAAATTCGACCCTTGATCTGCAACAAATGCTCTCGGTCGCAATCCAGCATTTCTAAGCATATTGATGCTCTGAAATAATGATTTTTTTAGCTCTCTAGCAGAGCAAGATGTGCGAACAAATGCATATCCCAACAACTGCTTGTAATTATAAGCAATACCTCTTGCTAATATCGCTACGACCGATTTGGCGACAAGATTGCTGCGTAAGTCCCTATTATCTTCAAATCCGACGATTGTATCACTTTTCCTGTCGTACTGAAGATTTGGCATGATGGACATTTCGTCCATGCATACTACGCAGTCTTTCGGAATATCAGGTAGAGGTTCCAGTCTTATTTCAAGACTCTTAAAATAAATATCTTTTATACCTGGACCCAATGGCCAGTCGCTAATAAATCTCCTAAGAGTCATCTCACTGGGAAGGGAAAGAATCGTTGATAAAAAACGGTATGCCAAAGGTGACAAATGGAATAAGCAAATAGCCATTTGCTTAAAGTCTTCTTTGTATCTTAATCCAGGTTTTTCCCGTTTCATATTTGAAATATGGCTTTCTACTATGCTAGCCATTTCCGCTGGTAAATACATTTTGGCAAGTTCGATTAACATCGCAGGAGTTCGGTGTTTTTTTTCGAGTCGTTTTCTTGCAGCTCGCTCTTCTCTAAGCTGCTGCTTTAGCTCGTTGATAACCTGCCGATCTTGCGCAAAGCGTTGTTCTTGCAGGTACTGTTCCGTTTGCACGGCAACACTTGGCAGGCTTTTTCTTTGAGGTATAACGACCTAATAAAATATTTCAATGACTATCAATACTATAAATAACAGGAAGTAATCTTTCTACATTTTCTTGTTCCCTGATGGAAGATGACGGTCCAGCCTCGGCATCCTCAGAAAAAAAAGGGACCGCCGTTGATGTAAGGCGGTGGCCCGAAGGAACAAACATGTCCCTCTTAAAATGCTTATAGCATACGAAATGGTATTTTTTGGAGTTGATCAGGTCCGTTCGACGAATATTTCGTAGCCACAACTCCCGCCTAAAAGCGAAAAATTCATACGAAAAAATTAATTTAATTTCTCATAACTCTTCCATTCAATTTTAGAAATTTTTTCAATCTAAATATTATATTATACATTCACGTTTACTTTGAGCAGGTGAAAATTCTTGGCTCCAATCATGTGCTCTTCCAGTTACATTCGTAAGCTATTTTCGATCGTTACTTCCGCAGTAACTCCTTGGCCGTAACGATCGAAAATCGACTTTGCTCACAAATGTAAATGCACAAAGTTGAATAGAATCCTGTTTCACTTGAACACACTGTAACCATTTAATAATTAATAAAAGTTTTATCGCTTCCATTCGAAAGTGTGCATTTTATCGTATTTTCGTAATCGATATTCGATCGTTATTACACTGTTTTTTTCAGACTTAACGATCGAAAATCGATATCAATAACCGAGAAAACAGCACATTATTAAATGGAAGCTCACTTAACTTACGCTTTTAACTCCATTGGCAATTGTCCAAATCTAATATCCGGCACAAAGCACCCCGGTACGATACAATGTTTCTTCGACATCCTTGTAGAACCAAGTGAACATCTTATCACTCTTCTATTGTTATCATAAACAAAACAAAAGGATTTTAATAAACAAACAAATTTTAACGAGGAATCGGACAAGCTACAGTTGGTATCATAAAAGCCTATACTTTTTATATCAAAATTTTATTCCCCATGCTAACATTAATTATTTGATGGTTGATAAGAAAAGTGAAAATACATAGTTTATATTCCTATTCAACAAGAACTAACAAAAACAATTTTATAATTTGAGCCATGTTCGTATTTTTGAGTCCATTCCATAAGTTACACATCCGAGATTAGCAAATATGAAGTGCAAGGGGACGTTAATATACAAGGAAATTGATTGATGGTACCCAACGAAACTGAACATTATTTTGGTTTACATTTTTTAACTAGCACCGATCAAATTGAGTCGACATCCTTGAAAATATGAATTATGTTTAGATTCATTTACACCGACTGTAATGCAGATGAGCAGTTACCCGATGAATATTTTCTTTCGTTAAAACAATAAAATGTTCATCTGGCCATTCTAATTGTTTCGTTTTATCAACAATAATACACTCTCAAAATGTTTGCGTGAGAACACAATGACCTACTTTTACAACAACGAATCTGCAAAATTGGTTGCACACATTCAAATCCATTAAGACAGCCATCACACTCTGTCTTCTTAGGTATGTCGGTTAATTGTCTCGCTCTCCATCACGCATGAGTTAATTTTGTATACCACACAAAGTATTTCTTTCTCTTTAAATTCATGCCCCCCGTGACTGTTACAGCTAGTCGTAGTTTAGCTATGCTTAGGGTCTTCTTTTTTACCTTCTCACCAGCAAAGGTGCGAGAGAGAGGATAAACACGACGCTAAAAGTTGATTTTATATCATCCAAACTCTTATAGCAAATGCCTCAATTGCTTTCAATTACTGAAGGATTTCACAATTCAATTGAAAATTCTCGGCCATAATTTGATAAACTGCAGATATAAAATTGCTTCCTGATAAAGCTGCCTTCATCAGGTTGGGAGCAAATGCATCCTTGCTTTGTTTTAATTTTATAGCGATCAAGTCTTGTTTTATTCACAGCTATGAAATCTTTCAAGGACTAGAAAGTTTTTAATGTAAAGCTTGACTTCAAACTTATAAGAAACAATTTCGTGTCACAGTTTTGCTCAATAATAATAAGTTACAATGCTTATTTAGTGCACAGTTTTCATGTGACCATATTATTTGAAGCAAAGGACAATTGTCAACATCTTACTGCTTGCAAATATTACTTTGATCAAAAAGTTCACCAAAATTCAGGTAAATAAATATACGAGATTATACATCAAAATCAATATTGGCCTCTTCAAAGTACTTACTCGAAACATTTTTTATATCCGGGTTCGGCCTTGGAAATCATGTCTTTTGCGACGTCAACGAGGTCCCTTTTTAACATGAAATTCAGGTCTTTCGTCACCAGCTTTGCATCGACACGTCTGAGGCCGAAACCATTTACCAAATTACCTTAAAAACATCCTAAAGCAACGTGAAACTCCACTGCCATTTGTCTAATAGTCAATTGACGATCAGCGGTCGTCCATTCTTTGATTTTGTTGATGTTTTTGTCGGTTTTCGATATCAATGGCCTGCCACTGCGTTTATCATTCACAGACTCACGGTCACTTCTGAAATGTTCGTACGACTGATAAACAACTGTTTTCTTCAGAGTATCGTTGTCGAAACACTTTTCTAAAATTTGCAATATCGTTGTACTCTTGAAACGCTTTTAACGCAAAACTCAATACAAACTCGTTGTTGCAGATTCAATTCTATTTTTTAAATTAACGAATCGACAAAATCGAAAACAAGCATAATCGCAGATGCACTCAATGCGGCGTCACTATTACAAATGTCAAGCTATCAAGCTGAATATTTGATAGAATGTCAATGACAGGTGTGACAACCTTTAAAACAATAGAACTCGAATGGGGTGACAGAGAGCGCCACACGTTAGTGATTCCGGGAACTTTTTGATCAAGGTAGTATGTTTCATGGTCGTTCAGTACAATTTTTTTAACGAAAAAAGGATTTATTTTCGAAAGTCACCCGTGGGCAGCTCATAGGATCGACTACTGCCAGATTTATCTTCAAAGATAAATAGGATACGCTCAGAAGAGCTCAGAATTCAATACAATATTCAAGTATCGAAATCCTTTTCAGAAGCATCGAAAATTGCTTGATTTTATGTCTACTTGAGTCTCTTGAATTAAACCCTACATCACATGACAATAAACATTACATTGGGGAACTGTTTGAAAACAACATTGATTTCCCCTAAACAGATAAAATCATCATGGCGATAAACAGAAAAGCTTCAACTTTTAGCGGTATAACGCAGCACAAGCCTTATAATCTTCTACCGCTCAGGAATACAACTGGCAAATATGTCAAATATCAAAGAGAGACCAATATTTCGGCAGAAGTACCGTCTGATGCTGCAACGTATATCGAGCTTGACAGTAGGTATCTCTAAGTCACAGCCACATGGATACTACTCACATCACCAAGATAGTCATACAACAGGTCTTTCTTCTGTAAATGGTCTGAGGTTGATGAGCTTATTACCGAAGTTTGTGGGGTTCGCTTCGTTGTTCAGGAATTTCAATCGGATAATCGGTACCGGGACCGGTAGCTAATGTAATTGATTTCGTGGTAGATTTCATCACGTGTTAGCAGCCAGTTATTTCGTCCCTGGTGAAGGTCCAAACTGTGATATCCTTTTTATGAGTGCATCAACCAATTTCTACCTTTACCTATCCAGTATTCCATGCGAATTCGAGAGTATATCAATGGACACATTCAGAAGCTTTGTTTTAAATTTCAAATGCTATGGAGCGATGATTGCTAGCCGAACAGTATTCTGGAATTCTCCAGCTGCATATCCTTGTGACTAGAGACGTTAATGTCAATTTTATATCCATAATGTTACACCCACAATCCAAGCGGCGAAACGTGGGCGTGTTTCCTATGTTTGACATGACAAGTCCTGCTCTAGCTGACATATCCAGGAATACGTCCCAATTAGTTGCTAAAGCATTAATATCCCCGACAAGTAGATGATCACCTGTGCTCGAAACCGTATCCTGCAATGAGTCGCGCATGACCTGATAAGACTTAATTGGCTTTTTGTTGGCATCAGGTTCACACGGCAGATGGTATTATCTGTACACCAAACCACAGCCACAATCACAGTCCTAATTTCTTAGATGAGTATCAGTAGCGTCTAATTATATTGTATCCGAAGTATCAAATTCATCAGGATGCTGACAAATTTTCGTCTCGCTGACGACAACTTTAAGAACAGACAACTTCCTGTTGGTCCCGGCAAATATTGCCCCTTTTCCTGGAATATATGCCATCAGATTTCAAGTGAGAGCTGAAGGAGTTAAAAGACGTTAGGAAATGTGCACCCTGTCCAAAATGTCAATTCGGAAGGGATCTTGGTTTCGACATTTTCACTTACAAGAACGAAACAAAAACCAGATTTTTATGAAAGGTAGTTGGAGGAAAGTAAGCGTATTCAGGATTAAGGAAAAATTGACCGACGCTTTATTAGAGCATGTCAAAAAATGATCAATTTTCAAAAAAAAAGTTATTTGTATATTATTTCAAATGTAAGGTGGTGAGATTCCTGCACTAGTCTTCAACATATATGAGAACATAAAACTAAAGAAATACAAATAAATAAGAAAATACTTTAGAAATTCAATAAGTCTTGAAATCGGATTCTAAAATTTCAACATAGTGAGTTTATGATAGCAGTTCTTCGTTTCCTAAAGGGTTCACTAGTATTCATTTCGTTTATGACCCTGATTAATATTAATGCGCAATGCAATTCGCTGATATTTATATTGATCAGTTGGTCGCCATCTTTCAAATGATAGCTGTCAAAATTTTTGACTGCTATTGTTAAAAGCTGTTTCAGGTTGATGAAAAAAGTGTAATACCAATTAGTGTTTCGAGTTTATTTTTTTCTGAAATGAAAATAATTAAAAGTTATCTGCATTCCGTATATAAGGATCATGCACGTTCGATGAGTATCATCAGATATTAGTTTAATGTTTGATTCCCACAGGAGGCAGTGATATTTGAATGTGTGTTTCTGGAGTCGGAGTATCAGCCCAAATATCCATGAAAGGTATTTTTGGGAAAATCAATAAGGCCAAGCGTGATTCTAACCAGACAATATCCTATTGTTCCTTGGTCTTGTAATGAGGTGGCTCTAACACAGTTGAAAAAACTCCAGTGTGGGCGAAAAGCTGTTTGTGATGAAAAAGGCAAAGTCTGTTAGCTAAGACTTCGATATCTGTGAACCGAAAATTCGGTTCAAAGAAGGCAGAGAAAGTCAAATAAAATGCTAATATTGTATTGATGTATTCAATTTTCAATTGAATGCACTGACAATAATGAAGTTTTGTATGATACGGCTATTGACATGTAATGTGAAGCGATGGGTTACCATGAAATCGGAATCACTCGGCTCTCCAGAGTAGGATTTCGACATGTACAAAAAGAGTTTTTGGATGGCAAACGATGTTTTTGGCAAAGAAACGCAGTCTCATCCAGCCGGGGACCCAGATTTTGCGCAATGCAATTCTTAACATGAAATAATGGGTAGAACGCAAACGTCAAGCGTGAAATCCTTTGCGATAACAAAGGTCGATTTTGGAGAGTTAGTCAAATCGTTTATTTGAAAAGTTGCCAAAAGTTATTACTAGTCCCAAGCTGGATAAGAAAAGTTAGAAAAGGAGACGACACTGATTAATAAATAAATAATGGCTCTTATAAGACAGAACTTGACAATGACAAAGGACTCAGTACAAATTTACCAATTAAGACTTTAGTTCTTTTGAAGAACGAAAGTTTACCGAAATGCAATTGTGACTTGAACTCTAAGGATATACTCCTATGTCAAAATAATAAATAAAGCAATTAATGAAATAAAAGGGTCGTAGAATCGAGCTTTGTTGAACGCTTCTTTGATATGTTTCAATCGTTTTCAAGTCGGACTGGTTTGTAGGGAATGCATCTATCAACCTAATACATAGTGTAATCTGTAATATGTTCTGTTCAGTTATTTTTTTCATATAAAATGTAACTTTAAGCGGAGAAATTTATAAATACACGCACACTATTGTAAAAAATTCACATTTTAGACCAGATAATGCATCCTGCCACCAAGAAACAGGAAACAACTTTGCACAATGATTTCACCATTCCGCTGAAATTTGTTTCCGCCCTATCTATAGCTGAGAAGGAATACTACAACGAGCAATGAATTGTCCTTGTTCAAGAGCAGACAGTTGCCATGTAACGTTTTGTATCCTTCCGCGAAAACGCAAAATGATTCAATCAATTCACGTATGAAGCACGTCTAGTCTACGCCATCATAAATTGTTCAACATTCATTGCAAACAGCTCCTATCTCGTATCGTGCCATGGCAAGGATAATGTATGCACTGGTAAAACGATAGCTGCATCTTCATACCTTAAAAAAAACATGAGTTGTTGGATACGTGATTTTCAGCTATGTGATATTTTTACAGGAAAAGGATTTTGAAAATGTCTATTGTACATAGGCCTGTTCGATGTACTGCAATGTACATTGCAAACACAAGCGCCCTTTAGAATCAAGAGCTTTCCATCATGCAGGCCTTTTTTTGTTCAGGCTGTCGGTGCAAGGCTCGTTGAACATCGAGCCTTTAGGGTGAACCAAAATGATGGATACGTATTGAAGTCATTGAATTACAGTTGAGTACAGCAGCAATTATTACTCAGCAAACATAAATGGAAACCGAGTGTTTTGCAGGACGTCGCAAGGACAATGCTAAGCCAGGACCATGAACCAGCCAACTTTCAATCCTTATTTGCAGAACTTTAAATCCTGCTCGTACCGAATTTCCACTCGGTTAATTATGCAAGAGGTAAGTTCTTTGTAAGTGGCAGTCTCGGTTTCCACCCATCAAAAACATTAAAAAATTAAAAATTGAAGGAAAACCCGGAATCCTCATGCTGCTTTACTTACCCAAGTAAATAAGCCAGACAGTTTGTATTCTGAAATATTCTGGTACATTTTCTATCGTATTTACTACTTGCTCATTTGCGTTGCAAAGGATCCTCAAAACCTTTTTGTTTTGTGAGACAACACTCCACATAATCAGCAAGATTTAAAGTTCACAGCAAAGGGTAAATTGACAGAATATTTGGTTCATGGCGTTTTTCCTGTGATCATACATGAAGGATCAACTGGACCTGTCTGCAAGCGTTCGGACAGAGAAAGGAAAATAATTTATGATGAAACGTGTAAAAGTGTTTTATGATTTAAGTCCACCGGATAATGATGGAATCCGTTTTATGACTTTAATTCACACATGAATGTCCTTGGTGCTAACGGATGCGGATTTTGTGTACAAAAATGAAATGAAATTATTTTTAATAGTAATTTTGCTGGGAGAACATAAAGCAACCGTAGTTTTTTCAATGAATTTAAAATAAATTGGATACGATGTGCATTTTCACTTAAAGTTGAATTTTCTACTTTCAGTGAGCATCCTTAAGGACTATGTAGAGTTTCCAGTTTGATGTTTTTATTTAAAATACTTCACATGTTCGAGTCTTGTTGATCCATTGGGGGAAATCAGTCAGGCTTGGTTAAGTTTTTTCAGTCCTGTTGTGGGAAAATCATGTCAGACTGTTGGTGTGTTCTATTATGTTGCGAAAATTTGTATTTTTGTAAGGCATATTGGTGGAGGTGACGTAGGAGAACAATAACAAGATTTTACTGGATTTGTTAATACACCTGTCATCAACTTTATGGGACACATTTTTCTCATGGACATGTTTGTACTCTTTTCGTATATTTTACTTATTGTCTGTAGTCAGAGAGGTATCTTAATCTACTGTCGCTTTCTGAGAAGTTCCTGTGTTTTCATTGACGTTCGCGAACATCAAACAATTAAAAAAACAAAAACAAATCAACCCTGTTGATGGTACCTCTTCTATTAATACACATATTGACAAGTTGTTCTAAGCAGCTGTCAAGAATTAGCTTTAGTTAGTTTATTCGACACTAAAATACCTTCTACCAAAGTGGTTTTGTCATGCCTACCGTTTTTGTTTTGAGTGGGGCTGGGTTACCGTATCTAACCCTCGCCTTTCCCCGGTTTTACTAAGAGATGGCGCCAGCGAAAAGTGTTCAACGTATTTATTTGACAAATACTCAATTTCATTCGTCTGACAATCAGCTACAAACGTATACAAGTTTAGTCTCTCGCAACTAGCGTTGCGGCACGCATTACTTTTCTTGTTTAGCCAAAAGAAAAAGGCAGTTGCAAGTCATCGTTTGCCGGTGAAACACTTGGTTGACTTGTTCCATCAATTAGGACATGCATGACATGGTTTAAACAATTAAAAAGTGGTAATTTCAATGTGAAAGACAGTGAACGCTCAGGTACTCCGTAATAATACGAAGAAGAGAAATTGTAGAAGTTATTGCATGGTGATCCAACTCAAAAGTTAGCGGCAGTTAGCAGAAGTATGATCAGGAGGCGTTTGCGAGCAATGGGTAGGATCAATAAACTCGGTAAATGCATGTCACATGATTTGGGTGAACGGCAAGTGGAAAACCACTTGTGCAATGCTGCTTAGGCGCCACGAATGAAGAAAAAATTTGCATCGGATTGTGACGGGTGATAATAAATGGAATTTTTTTTCGAAAAAGCGAAGCGAAAAAATCGTGGCTATCACCTGGCAAACATCATTTAACATCAAGGCCAAACTGCTTCAGCACATAGACCATGCTGTGTGTCTGGTGGCACCAATGTGGTGTTGAACTCTTTAAGCCCGGCGCAAAACGCTATCGTTAGCAAATGATAAATTTAAACCACGCATCAATTGAAAAACGGAATGGGCACGAAAACGTGGCAAAGTGAGTTTGCTGCACGACAATGGGCCGCCGTACATAGGAAAACCAGTGAAAGACACAGTGAAACCACTTGGATGGCGCATCCTTCTACACCCACCGCACTTTCCAGACTTGGCACTATCTGACTATCACCTTTTCGCATCAATGCGGTACGCGCTCCCAGAGCAGCACTTGCGCATCTCAAACTTGTGATTTGCGTATCAAGAGTAGATTTTTTTCCGCTGGCACAAATCATTTTGGGACGGCTGTAAACCTTTTGAAGATCAAACTCGCTTAGGGAGCCCTTCAACTTCAAAATATGAAGGAAACGTTGATAATGTGAGATATCACATGAAACCAGACCGTCGTTTCGCAATCAGGATGATCAAATCACCTAAAATCAAATTTTTGGTTGGAAAACGATTTGGAGATGCAAAATATTTGTGTCAAAATGAAGTTGATGACTCTCAAAACGGAATAGAATTTCTGACCTCAAATCGTATTTCTAATGTACCTCAACCTCTTATTTGAGTTCTTGTGACTATCTCCTTTTCCCAAAATTGAAACATGTCTTAAAAGGTCATCATTTGGATACTGTGGAGAGTATTCAAAAGACTGTAATCGACTAGTTAAAAGCTACCAAGAGTTGGAACAAGGACTTTACTGGTCAGGGAGCTTGACGGGGAATGAAATCAAATCATTGATTTTTTACTACTGTTCTCGCACACGTCGTAATATCGATCTCTTTTGTTTCCAGGAATTCATTTATCTGGAAGACTTTATCAAGACTATGGATGGTTCTCTTTTGTTTCAAACCTTTGTAATTTTATTAAGCAGTAGCAATAATTAATCCCTGCTGAATTTGCTTTGGCGATCACTTATTTATTAATAGATCATAAGACATTCTTTACTGGTATACCAGATCAGTATGCGTTGAGGAATCAACCTTTTAAGAATATGTTTGTGTTCATCTAACGTGGGTTAACTAGGTGGTAAGGAAGAAGCAAAAGGTAGACTGGCAGAATTTAATTCAAAAATTGGTTGCCTGATTCGATTTATAAGGCTATTTGTAATAAAAAACAAACTAAAATAAGCAATTTTTCAGTTTTCAAACTTACCTGTCAAAAACAAATCCTGCAATGCCTGTACTGCTTGACACAACAATGCCCATCCTTCGTATTCACCTAATCCTTGAGGCCTCAAGCGAATCACATCATCCAAAGTAACACAATTCGTCTGAATGTAATTTGGTACGGTCAAAGCATTCGTGGAACGACTAAGTTCATTGTTCATTCTCGTATTGCTTAAAGGATATCTAATTTCCTGCTGCGACAGCGTGCGCCCATAATTTTTGGCTAATGTGGTTGACATACGAGCCAACATATCCGAATTCTGTTGTTTGATCTGCTGCAAAAAGTTAGTACCGCCACATCCATTCGCAGGACCAGATGTCACTGCACTTCTGCTTTTAATATGTGCTGGAATTGATGTAGAATCCCCGTTCGGATTGTGGTAATGTCGATGGTGTATCGGCCGATAGTGCTGACCACCATCTCGGTGACCCCCGCCTGCAAGACCACATTTCAATTTGTGTGGTAGTGTCTGATATCCTTTCGGAGGAAGTACTTTATCCTGGACGGTACTAGTTTCACTACCCTTATTGCTGACGGTATTTATTCGATGCCAATTGATGCCTGATGGATTCGTCATAGCAGGTCCTTGTTCTAGCGCAGAGCTGAAGCTTTGCAGAGATGGATTACTACTGCTACGTACTGCACGACTCGGTGGTAGATGATAGATGGAGTTCCATTGATTCCTCGAGTCCGCAACATTCGTATTAATATTTGTCATGCATGGCTGCGCGTTGTACATATTTTGTGTCGTCAGAATCTGACGACTGTTGCCGTGTCCTGATACCATGCTCACCATATTGTTGGCTGCTCCTGCAATCTCGACAGGATGCTGCGCTTGATAAGTATGATGATAATTCGATGATGGATTATTGTTGATGAAAGGATTAGCGTTGACAACGTACGGTAACGAACAAAAGTCCTTTGAGCTGCAGGCCGAGGCAGTTTCTAATTGATGTCCTTGATGATGATTCATTGGGTTCGATTGAATCTGTTGCTGTTCGTGGTTAACGTAGTGTCTCGAATTCTGATGTTGAGTTTGATGCGAATGGTTATTAAGGTGCTCGTTATTGTCATTTTCGTGTATGTGCGACGTGATCATCGGATCCTGGAAATGATGTTGTTCGCGTTCGTTTGGCTGATTTGGTTGCTGATTTCTTTGTTTTTGTTGCTGTTGATCATTAAATTTATATTGTAGGTAAGGCCCCCTAGGCAAAATACTAGTTATATAGGCACCGTAGGTGGGTCGATAATTTTCTACATTTGCATTTGCATTTACGTTTTGATTTCGGTTTTCATTATTAATTTGATTGGTTTCAATAAGATTATTATTATTATTATTATTACTATTACTGTTATTGTTACTAACGCTAACACTATCGATTATATTGGTATTATGAATGATGTTACTGTTTGTTTTGTCATTATTGTTAATTATTTTGTAATTGCTGCTTGAATTGTTGCTTGTTGCTGATGGTGCGGTTGATGTGGAATTTTGTTTCTTTGAAGGTAAATTGACCATGTTAGTGTTGAATTTTAGATGTGCTGATTCAATTGAACGTTGATACATCCTGAAAAAAGTGATTCAAGTCATAAAATATGCTTTAAACTGATGTTCTATTGAAAATTAATAAAGTTTACATAAAAGAGACTCTGGGTCCAAATACATTCTCAAATTCTCAAACACTTTGACGAATGGTATTCAAATTTAATATTTCCGACGTTGGCATAGATGTTTTCTTTGAAAAATTATGTCTGGACGACAGTGTTAAAATTAGGCAATCCTTTCTTGTTAGATTTTTGATCATTAGTAAATTTTACAGCCCACTGTAAGTAAATGTAGTCTGTAAGTAAATTTAGTCGAAGTTTATCTTCATCTGATTTTATATTTTTTTTAATATGTAGAAAGTAAGTCCAAACCGATATGCCGATTCCAGTGTGAAGCGAACAAGTGTGTTCGCTCTGCAATTTATTTGGACAATTAAAACAATAAGAAAAAATAAACAAACCAAAAATACCAAAAACGATGAAAAAATGCAAACTCGAAAAAAATGTATTGTCTAAAGATGTTAAAACTGGACTGAATTTAGATTGTAATGTAAAATTTGCGAGCTTAAGAAAGTATTAAATATAGGCGTAATATCTAGCTTGACTCACTACTAAATGAGAAAATCTTTAATTATAAAGAGTAAAAGATCTCGAGAGAGGTTTCATGGATTAAAGAATATTACCATTCAAGTTTTTCTTCAAAGTCAAGACCATGAACAAATAAGCAGGTATAGTATCCAGAGAATATGGTAGGGCCTGCCAAATTCCCCAGTTCCTGCAATTTTCGGAGACTCTGCTGGGACACGAGCAATCCAGAATTCCTGATGTAGAAGATGATACCTTCTCGATTGGCTGAAACCAAAAGTTTTTCTCGAAATGCCACATCAAGTCTAATGAATTGCTCAAGTAATAATTTCCCCGCGTTGTAGTAACGTTAACAGAATAATCATCTAAAAATTGAAACCAAACAAAAGGAAATAATTTTACTGGATTTAGAGCCGCTTTTGTGACAATTTCTACACCGCTCATCGGCTTTTTCAGGTTCTCTTTTAATCCATATTGTTGAACAGGTTCTTAGTCTCCTTAACCGTTTCGGTGCGATTAGTCGACAAAGCGACGAGCGCGCTTGAAGCTTGAAATCCTTAGCACTGAAATGGTTAATTGCCATTCAATTGAAAAAGGGTTTTAGGCAGCGCAATAAAAGAGAAGTGTTTGCAGGCTAGCTTATTCCTTTCAGTCACGAGATGTGTAGAGTATATATTGGGCTTGGAAATGGAAACAAAAATTTTTGTAATTGTTAAAACGAAGTTTCTTCATCCTTTCTCATAAACTCAGCAACGTTTACATATGTGGTTCACTAAAATTAACACAATATAACCCAATATTAATGCAAAAAAAAAAAACAATCCGGAGCGTAGTTTATTATTTCAAAGATGAAGACACGTTTTGAAGTCCTTTTGACTACGTTTCGACTTTTTAAAGAACCAATGCGAGGTCCTTTCCACGCTCTGATTGCGTTTTAGGCAGTTCTCAAATGCATATTTTTCCCAAATTCGTTACATATCACAAATTCACCTCTTCATTCTTCATTTCAATAAACTCTTTTGTGAGAAAAATCAATAGCTTCAAACGATGTTGAATCTCAACTACTACGGGGTAGGTGCAACCATGATTTCCACAAGGGCTTTCGTGACAAAAACAGAACATTTAAGCAGGGGCCATGTTTGCAAGCAACGAGCTGGTGTCTTCCATTAACTTTTACTGTATCTCGTCACTAGGTGCGTGGATTTATATTCTTGGATTATATCGTAACTGAGGTCCACGGGTTTCCCGCCTTTTTCTTAAGGACTAAATTTCTATCGACGAATTAAACGTTTGCAGTGAAGCTAAAAATCACTTCAGTACACCAAAATATTATTGTTTTACACCAATGTATCGTAGAAAGTGTGTGTCCACACTGCATCAAACTTCCAACTAACTTGATTTACAAGTTTTCTATTGGTGCGTGTTCACAAAATGTTGCGAGTCGCTGCGTATATTGGCCAATTAAATGAATAATCATGACGCACATCTCAACGAGTATCTTGGAACCTTCTGGTACTTTCTCGACTTTCAAACGAATGTGAGTGAAGAGCTTAAAAGAAAAAATTCAGTAAGCAACCTAATAGTCATTCGAGATTCCAAAAACGCGCCCGAATCAAGGATCAGAAGGACGCTCGCATATTGAAGGTACTATTAATGTCGTGACAAAAGGCGGAAAAGACAGAAAGTCCATTTCAACTTATTTGGCAATAAAATATGCCAAAGTGGTGAAATTATGATTGAAAGAGTGTTCAAAACGATCACGCCTTTTTTCGAAAGAAGTAGCAATCCAAGGCTACGCCCAAATATCCTTTAAACAGTTGATTGCTTAGAAAATAAGTTTTATTTTTCGTATTCAAGTTTCGATTTCTTGTTCTTGATAATCTGAAATATAAAGTAAAACATAAATACTAATTGTGGCCACAAACAGTAAGCCTTACAAATTTTTAATATTTGTTGCAAGGGAATTAAAAAGAAACTTAAGGTTGCAAAAGATTGGAGCTAGCATAAGGATAACACAAGCGATCCAAGCAGGTGATCTTGGGATTTCTACCTATTGTCAGCAACGAACCGGGAATAAAAATACCTAAAGTCATAAAATAACAACAGAATCTTAAAAGAAGGACCTAATTTACCAACCATTAATCTTATTGAGCTGAAAAAAATAATTTGCATCAATTTTGGATCTAAATCCTATACTCTTCTCGGCCAGTAAATTTACTGATGAACATTCTCATAACACTTTTCACATTACCAATAAATGTCAGCAATCAATTTCGAGGCTTTTTCACATATGAATATTCCATTGATTATTCAAGTGACGGGGAATCCAATAGAGAAATGTAATGACTCCGAATAATTTAATATCGTCCCAAAGTTTGAAATTTTTGCTGAATCTTTATTCATATAATACGACCACACGCATCTCAACAACACTTTATGTGGGCACAGAGTGGTGAATTCCTAAACTTTGAAATGTCCCTAATAACTCATTGCTGACAGAGGATGCTTCACAGATACTCAAACTAAAAATGGTTCTTTACGTTCTCGATTGCCGGCTTTCGGCTGAAGAAGGCCAACGTACTGAAAGTTCGAGGAAATGTTATTTATATGTATATAAATATATTTCAGGGTAAAATTGGAGTACCACGAAGGATGTGAGGTTTTCCGGTGAAGAAATCTGAATCTTTTTCGGCAAGGCAAATATATTGTTGGCCGTTTTGATTTCCGAAAGGACTGCTGGGTGTTATTGATTGTCCTTAAACAGAATTCACGTTGGAAATATCTTTTAAATATTATTCAAATCAGAAAATAAGTGTCAAATTGCAAAGAGATTGCTTTACTCATACTATTATTAAAATTTACAGCATGCTAATAACCTGCGCTGCGTGCAAAATACCACTTAACCACTCTCTGAAAACTCGTAAAGGACTTCCTTTACAAAAGCCTCATTTGAATGGGTTCTTAATTCACGCTCAGCTTGTTTATCACCCTAACAAAATTAAAACTGCAGCCAGCTGAAATTTTTGCGTTTTGTTATTTCACTCGCTGTGAATAACTGCAGAGGCCTTTCACCTATATATCCTGGCAATAAATGGAAACTGTGCCACCATGCCTGTTATTTTCAGTTTTATAGCACTTTGAAATACAACTCGCAGCATAAGCACAGCATTGTTCACATTGCCAGACACCAAATATCCTCGTCCGCCATAACACGTCCTTCTTTGCAAAGCTTAGTACATGCACGTGTAAAGAAATCGTAAATTTAACTATTAGAAAATTTCTCAGTTGCAATTTTATCTTAATTAAAATCAGCCCCTGGAAATTCCGTTTCCGTACTATTTTGCATACAACATTAGGTTCCCTCACATGCAAGCACATACTGATATATGTTCCTTTCGTTATTCGTACTCAAATTCTACTCAAAATGTTTTACAAGGTATTTTGTTGTCCCAGGACGAAGTGACTGTCAGATTTTACTATGTCTGACATGACTTGCAGGAAACTTAGAACGAACATATGTAGCTTGAGCTGTTCTTTCATATGAGTCTCCTGGTATGTACACGTGTTAGGCCTTATGACTGACTGACTGTCACCAATATCCTAAAAAGTTGCCGAACTCGAGAGAATGAATCTTGGAAAATGGAAGAAAGTAATGTTTAAGTGGTTTACAGTGTAAACTTTCTCATGCAACGTTTGCAGGATTGGCTTAATATTATTTAGCTAGTGGCAAGTTTTCCAGAATGTACCTTTTATAATGAAAGATACCTTGTAGAATGGATAAAGAAAATATCCTTCCTTTAAATTCGCTAGGATTTTGAATGCTTGTTTGTTGACTACCTCATTTCGCAGGATTTGGCTTCGTCTACCCATTGCTTGAAGCCTTTGAAAGTGGCATTTATTACAGAGATAAGCTTAGGTGGTAATTTTTCTAATGTAAAGCACATGTTTGTTGTGAAGGGATTTGACTGGGAAGTCTAATCATCGTATAAAGTTTGAAGAAAAAACTTCATTTACCACATTCTTTGCGGAAAACTCGTTATATCCCTTTTGATAATGAAACGCACGATACGCGTATACTCGTTGTTTGCCGCGAAGTGGTGGGGCGCGGAAAATGTACACGCAAAGGCTCTAAACGGGTGGCAGGCTGCGTGTAATCTATTGTCAGCGGAACCCAAAAAGTTTATATTTTGCGCGAAAATGTCAAAAAATCCCCGCTCGGTCTCGCGATTTGGCCAAAAAATGCCGGAATACACAGTGTTAAGTTTGATCCCTTTGATGCGGTTAATGCTCACTGGTTAAAAAAAAGATTAAATGCGAAACCTGCCAAATCATAGTATATGTCGCTATAGACTTCTATTGTACAAGCTGCAGGGTGATACACGTTTTCATCGGGAAATGCATAGCGCCAAATAAGCGTGGGCAAGTTTTCAAGCTCAAAAATTTTGAAAACTCAACGATTGAAAAGAAAGAAGAAGGATATCTAGAATTTATCAATAATTTTTCTACAAATTAAGTTAATTAATCTGTCTAGTTTAGCTGACATTGAAAATTGACATGAACATTTAAGGTAAATTGAAACGTTTACGGATATTACATAGACAATGTATCCTTATATTACATAGACATCCTTTATGAACGTTCTACTCACGAAACTTTATCGCGAATCCACCGATCATTTGGTGCTTCTACAAACCATCATAGCCCCTTTTCCGATTAAAATCCTGCTAAATGCGGCAAATTGCTAGTGTGGTATAAATTATGTCAGATCGCACACTTACATCCTTAGATTTTCAACTTTATTAAAACTTCTACACTTTTAGACAAACAGTTCGGCATATTCAGTTTCCAGTTTTTGTTGATTTAGTGTTGAGAATACCTTTTCTCAAACCCTTTTTTCGTCCTTTATGGTTTGCTTCACATTTGGTATAGTGGCGCAACGGGTCACTATACAATTGCGACAAAAGGTTCGCAAGAAGGTGTTGTGGTCAGAATCACGCTTGATGAACTAGCGAAATAGCGAACTGCTATTCCGATATTAGAGACAAACTGTCAACACAACTGTCAGCAGCGGGAGTCAAACTTAACATCCTTTACACCAAAGTAGAGTGCTTTACTACTGACTGCCCCAAGCGAAATACCCGAGCCGAAGACGTGGAAAGCGAGAAACTTGGAAGGATTCACATTCAATACAGCATAAAGATTTATATACGAGAAGCATCATCACATCAACGAGAATGTTTCATTGTTTTTCTCACCTTAGTTAGCAAATTTAGCCCACTATACATGATGTACCAAAAATAGCCCACTATGTCCCGAAGCTAAATCAAAAATATTATTAATTTATTCCACTAATGAAAAACAAAGTCAGTATCACCCTGACTGCAAACATCAATTAGGAAATTATTTTCGAGCTTCGTAAGCTCATTGACTCTTCGTTTAATTGAATTGAGGACGCATTGTTGGTCGGAAAAGGTTCTCCATACAAGAAAGCTTCACAATCATGATACCGATTTTTCCAACATGGAAAAGTTTGGTTCTGGTTAGGACTTGCGGAGCCGTTAAACCTACTGAGGCCCGAGCATAGGCACCACTTTTCAGTTTGGTCTCAAGTCCACTATAAAGTGATTGCATGCGTATTTTAGCGTAAGTATATTCAGCGTTGATACTCTCTGGTGGCTTCTTTTAGACAGAGATAGAATGAGCCCAAACAGATTTATATTTGTACAGCTTTTTTAAGGAAACGGCTTAAGAGGGCTTTTCTTTGTAGACGGAAAACTAGTAAAAAATTCATAAATTCCAATAAATTTTTTTTCTTGAATACCGTTAGATCGGAAATTCGATTCGTTAACACTGGATAGTGGCTGCGATTTGATTTGTATACGGACAACATTGACTATATCGTTCAGATCATATGATTAAGCTTATTGATAACTATTGTTCATTTTTTATTAGAAAAGTCCTTAAAACATAGCTCTACGTCACCATACACGCCGCCAGTTACATCCATGCATTGACCCACGTAAAGGACTTGCTCATGTCATTCGAAGACATGCCACGCCTTAAAAATGCTAACAAAAATGATGCTCTTCCAAGGGGAAGTAACAAAAATGGTGGAAAGCAGAGGGGAATAATAGACTAATGTCACAACAGGAAAAGGAAAATAGACGCAGGCATAGTGAAGTCAGCTTCAGAATAAATTCATATAAAAATTCCAGGACTAAAATGAAGAAGACTCTTCGAACGCTACCAGAATCCTCGTATTTTCAATTATAAAGATCTTTGTATGACAGATTCTATTTGTCATTGAGCGCTGCAAAAAAACTACAAGATTCAATTTTCAAGGCTTGAATCAAACTTATTAGTTGGCAATCGATACAAAGCGCTTAGGAAGGGAAGAAAGAGCTCCAGATATAATAGCCACACTTAGTCCCTCCAATTAATGGTACAAAAATACTGATTTCAATGAGGTTGCTGCTTTCAAAACTCTCAATCTCAACAGAATCAACATGATAGATAGTCCACTGGGTATGAATTATGGGGAGGCAGGTACATGAATGCGGGTACAGGTGTTTGGCCTATGCTCACAAAAAAGTATCTTTACAGTCCCTAGACGAAGCACCAACTCCTGGAAATCTGGGTGAATTGATCAACTAGGAAAGACTATTCTGATTAGGTGCACAGCACATAACAGAACGCAGTTTGTGGTAGGTTTCCAAGGACGCGAATGGTACTGAAATGGTGGGAAAGGATATTAAAATGCGCCAAGTTAACCTGTGCGGCTGCAGAAAATTGTATTATGTAGGACTCAGACAGTATTACCAAGTTCTTTGTATTAAAGATTGAAATGAAATACTGAATGACTCTATTTCAATATAAATAGGTAGGATACAAAAACACATGGTATAGTAAAAGTTCTCTCGCGTTAGATGCTTCATGGTGATAGGGAGCGATTGGAATCGTGAACTGTCAAAGGGGTTGCATTCACCAACCGGACTAGAGCCATGGCATATTCGTCTGAGATATGTACTAATATATTTTGTGAGCTGTCACTCCTAATTGCCAAATAGAAGCAATGTAAGATAAAACAGACAACTGGATGATTTTAATCGTGATATCAACGGCAACTTCTTGGAAATTGACAGGAAATTCAATGTTCTTTCAACAAAAAACACGTTGATAGGTTGTTCAGTTGTCATCAAGATTGGCTCCAGGGGTACTGAGTGGCTTAACACCAACATGCCGAAGACCTAGTTTTCCTACATCAGTACCAAATCTCACCATGGCATCGATTAGAACGGTGGTATACTTCAGCATTATGGTATCGGCAGTAGGGGTGGTCAGAATTAAAGAAGATTTCAAATAACTGAAAATAGATAAAGTCATAATCGCTCTCTCTCTCTCTCTCTCAGTAGGTGCTTAAATGTAGTAAATGTTTTGCTTAACAGAGACAAGCAACGAACACTAGGACATCTAGGACACCGGCAATTCAAGCATCTATAAAAACAACTGTGAGCAAAACATTGGAGGGATTGACTAGGCTTATCGAGACTCAATTTCCGAATGAAAAATCACCGGACCCGACGAGATACTGCATGTCGCACACCTTAGACCCAGTCAGGGAGTTTCTTGAGGGGCTGCTCTAGTTACAGCTACTGGCAACAGCCTTGGTGTCACGAAGGAAAGGAAACTAATTTCTTGATTGAAAATGAAGAAATATGATATGTCAATATGTCAAGAATAAATGCTTTTCCATCAAAAACCAAAAACAAACTAACCTAGTTCGACGTATGCCAAGGATTCGTGCCGGAAGTTATTTCGCAAAAAGAATAAATATCAAATAATTTTTCTAGCCATTACCAGCACATTATGTGTTAGGAAAAACGTTTAGCAAAATGATCTTCTGCCCCAGTAAAGCATACATTTGTGCCCACTAGCTCATATGTTAATACATATGTTATCCCTGACGCAACACATGAGAATCGACATTTATCAGCATTACTCATAGCTTACCACACTCTGTCTCCAACTCTGGCTATCAACTCTTGTCAATGGTCAGAACAGACGAAATCGAGCGGTCTTTTTTGCATGTCCAATACCACACAACTCATGAGATGCGATGATTCTTATCCTTTTCTCTTCACTAGGCATCAGACAAAAACCGACAGATAATATCAGTGGAAGCATTTGAGAACGACAGCAGGACAATATGAAACGACGAAGTTAAAGCGGAAATTTGCCGTTTGCTTACGCAAGAACGCTTCAATTTAACAGATCCAAACTGGACGATATGGACGAGCGATGATGTGAAAAGGCTTTAGGGATGTTTGGTGACGAATTTCAGGATGAATGATTTTTGAAAGAAATCGCCATCTCCTGTCGTTCGGCCGTTCAATATCAATAACGAAAGGGTAGCAAAGATGATGTCATTGTATAGATGTGTCCTGCTATTTCGCCTGTCTATCTTTTCTATGGAGATTTTCCTTTTTTCTCTCCATTCGATGGATTGAACTTGTTTGCAATCCTTCTTTGATGCCCGAAGGCTATTTGTATTGAATTCAACGGAAAGATTATGTTCCTGTTAAGATCTTTTTATAACGGTTTCGGGTTGGAAAACACACAAAATAAAAGAAAATCGGAGGCTGAAGTTTTTTTTTTTAAATCTATTCATTTTCGAAGAAGGTATGCAAAATAAGGGACTGGAATCAGTATTCTATGGATGCCGTCCGATTGTTCGAGTTCCCATAATGTTTAGAATGGTAATTTATCACTGGTTATATTAAAAACAGACGGAATGCAAAAATGGATGAAAAGGAAAAAGGGATTTTCGGCTAAATTAATTGCTCGGGGAATTTGCCCTTCTGCAAAATATGTAGGCTCGAGGACTCAGCGTAAAGTGTCATATCAGCTTTGTACGGGAGAAATTGAAGGATACAACTTTTTCACAGATCATTAAACCATCTAAATGTCGCGCTTCGATTTAGTGTAACGCGACATAATTAGATTGATTTCATTTTTCCAAACGTTTTATTGGCTATTCATCATTGTTGATGGCCTCCAATAAAATTTTAATGCTATTAACGCACTTCTTGTTAGTGAATACAACAAAACATTTGCATTTTCACTCGTTAAAAAATTTTCCGTGAAAAAATTTGCAGCATCTAAATTCAAATTAACTGATAAACCCTTCCTTTGTCGTTCTCGTAGTTGAAAAAAATCATAAAAGACAAGAATCGACATGCAACATCCTTTTTTAAATTGCCTCCGTCTAATCCTTGGAAAGTTCCAATGCGACAATAAGTAAAAGTTCTCGGAAATCTTTTCCTATAAAACTTTATTGTACTGTAGCCGCTCGTAGTAATAGTATTTTTCCTACCCGGACATCTACACACCGAACAGGATGCATACGCTCCTCGAAATCATGTGAAATAATTGCAGACCTCTAGCTATTGCGCCAGTCTGGACGTGGTGAAGGTGAAAATACAATATGTAGTTACAACGTCGTAATTTAATTATCTCCAGCAGGGCGGAATAAATTTACATTAACAGCAAAAATCTTCTTGCGCAATGGACTGCATTTTCCTCGCTTTTCATGCTCGAAGCTTGCCATCCTCTAGCAAACTGAAGTCTATTCGAATTTATTCGAGTATTCTGAAATGGATATGAAAAGCTCGATATACGCATGGATACATAGCTTGGCAATTCTTTATCGAGATCAGAAAATAATTAAGAATGCAGAAGAAAAACAAATTCCGAGAAGTATTTCAGCGAGAACATTTTCAATTCTCAGATATTCTGGCGACACGAGTCGGACGAAATAAAATGAGATGAAATCAAATTGATAATTGTTTCATTGTTTGTAATTAAAATATACTATTGTGAAAATTTCCCAAGCCAACGTCAGGTTTACAATTTTCATTTAGCTGAAGTTGCTGAGGCGAATCGCGTTTTCCTGTCGCCTATACTGGGGTCGAAAAACTCTGATTGGGAATGAGCTTCAAAGTAAAATACGCTAAATGAATGCGCTTATAATTGGAAATAATCTCGCGTTCAATTTTCCGATTAAGTAATTTGCCGAAACTATTGACAGAAATTTAATCCCCATATGAAAAATTCAAAAGGTTTAGTAACAGGGATAGCTTGTAAAGTACATATTTAAAGGATAAAATTACTTCCAAGATTTTTCGTTTCGAATTTCATTCATATCTTTGACCTCTTTTTTCTGGCCGGAGCCCAAGTCAAGGAATTTTTAAATATTTATTTTATTTTATTATATTATTTTTTAGCTTTGTGCTAGTTTTTTTTTCAGGTACTCCAGTTAAGCTTGATATTGCTTTGTTTCAGAAATATTTTTAAGATTTTTTCGCTGTCTAGCATCTTAACGCACAAAAAAGGATATTTCTTTGTTTCTTTTTGGCCCAGTTTTGTGACCATCTATTTTTTGCAGAAGAGTCTAATCTATTTTCAATTTTCTTCCTTCTTGTTTTATAAAATTCTTCTCCTTTTTCTGATCTAACTGTCGCTAATATTGAATCTTTTAACTTGGTCAAATTCAATGCATGTTTGCTAGAATTTCTTCGTTAAAATTCCTATATCCCTATAAATCCCTCTCAACAAATAAGAAACAGCAAATCTTCTCAAAGTGTATGCTTTCCACCATGCATAATAACAAGCAAATAACCGAGCTGTTTAAATAGCACAAATAAGTCTTTTCATTTAAATTAAAAAAAGGCCAACAAACATCTAAAGAATAGAACATTTACAGAAATATCCTTAAAAAAG
Organism: Stratiomys singularior; assembly: GCA_954870665.1. Taxonomy (NCBI): domain Eukaryota; kingdom Metazoa; phylum Arthropoda; class Insecta; order Diptera; family Stratiomyidae; genus Stratiomys; species Stratiomys singularior. The sequence continues at coordinate 25,495,667 of OX940878.1, read as the reverse complement.
TATGAAGTCACCCAAAGAAAGAAAAAGCAACGTCACCTTTCACGGGATCGATTTAGGGCGACTCCCTTCGAGCAGATTTAACATGACATCAATCAATCTACAGAAGTTGAACAATCCAAAACATCAACCGAATCTAGAATCCTGGAGTTCAGAGCCTTCCATTAATCAGCTCAAATACGAAGTCCCTTGTCCTGAATCATTCCACTGCTCAAAGTTGTCTCTTGTCACTCACAACTTTAGACGTCTTACAATCACATAGACCGTGACTGTCTTATCCAGTTGGGCAGGGAGAGTATAAGGTGGTTTCCAACTACATACGTTTCAACTACATACGTTATGCTTATTGATATAGGACTTCATCAAACCGAGCTTCATTCACTCACCTCCAGTCCAGGGTTCATGCCACCATGCAACAGTTTTCGCTGAAGGAGAGATACATACATAATATCACCACAGAATAGAATAACAGGTTTCAAAATGATATGATACGATATCAGTTACACCATTCCGATTGTACTAAAGAGTCTGATTTTTGACAAGATCACATCGTTCCCGACATAGGAAAGGCACCATTTGACTCTAGAACTGCTGTTTTCACCATTACTGAGACCAAAAAGCTCGTGAATAGATTCGAAAGACTTGAACTACATCGTTGCGAATTTGAAAAGTTAGCAGAAGTCCATATAACAGAGCACTGGGATTGTCAACATTGGAACCCCAGTGTTCAGTGTTTGTCCCGAAAGAAAGTAAAATGAATTCCAGAAAACATAATATTTGTTGTAGGAATAGTTATAAATAGTGAACATTTCTGGAAGTAGCTTTACGCTTCCGAACTTCTTCTGAATCCTGGTAACGTGGAGACTTCAAAAGACGTCAATAAACATTTCATCGGAGCTTTTCGAACCGCTTTAGAAGTCACAAAATGCTGGACCTTAAGTTGCTCCTAGACTCTATGGAAAAATTAAAAAGACTGAAGGGGTCACATATGGGCTTTAATGTTGCAGGAGGACTTTTTGGTACACCACGATTGACCAGATAGTCAAGACAAGAAAAGAATCTTGAACACCATTCTTACCCAGATCTGGCAATACCCAGACCTTCACTTATAATTCAAAACATTTAAACGCTCATGCCACGGCCTGAATTGAGGATAAAACTTCTTCATCATTCATTTTCTTTGCTTGGCAAGCATTCAAGTCAAGGAATTTCGCAAATAACTATAAAACAACAGGCAAACATTCCCTTAGTTGAATATCCTTCCACTTCCGTTACGCGTTCTGAAAGGCGTCAATAAGCAGCTTATTGGAGGATTTTTAACTGCTTTGGAGTCTCAAAACGGGGGTCCTTGAGATGCTTCTGGTTCTTTGGGATGATTGAGAAGTCTGAAGGGGCCATAGCTGATATGAAAAATGGCTGGAGTAATTTTTGCCACACCGCATTTAACCAGATAAACCACCATAACCCAAAGGAACCATCCTCATGCAACCCAACTTTTGTCCATGCCCAACTCTCGGGAACATGACTCACTTCTGACAACATTCTAACGTTCATTCGACGATCTTACTTGTGGATAAGACTTATTCGTTTTTTGTCTCAAAGAATTCTCCGAAAATTTTTTTTAACAACAAACTGACATTTCTGTAGTTGCTTCCCTGAAAGTTCAATACTGCATTGCTATATGCATAGACTTAGGGTTTTCCATTCCGCTTTCCTGTACTGAAACGAAAAATTGGGACATTTCCTTGATTTTGTGCTTGGTGTATATTTCCATCTATTTTATTTTTGCTGGGAAGTTTAATTTATTTTTTTATTTCTTCTTTTAATTTTCTAGGAAATCTAATGCTGAACATTTTCTTCAATTTTCCTTCATCTTTGGCTAATAGTAGTCGTCCAAGATTCGTCACTGCCTACCAGAGCAGTAAATCATGCTTTGAAGCATAGTATCGTTGTCAAGTGACTCTTATATGACAACAATAGTCTCGACAGCCATATGACTTGGTGACCCGTAACACTGCTCTAAGGAATGAAGAAAGCTCAAGATCCTACGCATATCTTGAGCACAGATTCGAATAAGTGGCCATCTGCATTGTATTAAGGCTCACAAGGCATCGTTCCTTTCGTCAGATTTTCTTCAGAAATTGTCTTTCTTTGGAGGGGAGGAGTCGTTCCCCGATATTTCCGGACTGATCCTGGATCTGTTTAATACCAGTGCCATTTACTAGAATTATTTCCTTTGGTCCTGATGTCATGTAAGACCACATGACATGTGAAACACATGACATGACCATGAAACACATGACATGACCACATGACATGTGGTCTTACCACTTACGTTTATGACCACTGATGACATGACTAAAATGATGAAGAAAACCACCGTCAAACAGTAGCTCAAATAAGATTCTTAGCGTGAAACCACTATCAAGGAAACCAGTAAGTATTGACCCTAAATGGCGAAGTCAGCGTGACACCGATTGGCGATGGTAGTTCCGACAATTGATTAAATGCTAGTGCTGTTAAACACGTCCTTTCTACTGAAATATTTCCAGGATACTCGAAAGTTCCATCAGAAAAAGGATTATAAAAAGAAAATGGCTTTTGTAGAAAAAGGGAGTACAGACGTTCGATAAAAGTTATCTTCATCAGTCCCAGAAATACCATGAGTACGATTGACAGATCCTCTGAGACGGTGGCTCAAAGTCAGCCGTAGGCTTAGCTTACCAACTTCATATGAATTTTGTTGTGGTTTTGGTTTGGGCTTGGTTTGTTGAGGAATGAAATCCAATTAAATACTCTTGCAAGCGATTTGTTCTTTCTAAGTCATGCAATGCAGGCTGAGACCGCGTATGGGATATTGAACTGAAGTTTTATAGGTTAAACTCGGTCATAGAATTTAATACAAATCCCACCCAGACGTTTCTTAAAGATTATTCATTTCCATACCTGCATAAACCAATAGCTGTACGACGAAAATCATGAATTCAGTAATAGCAAGCTGCTTCCAATTCAATTCAAAATTCCCTGCCACTCTCGGATCTATCAGAAACAGTTTTCATAGACAACGAGCTAGAAAGTATGAAGTCTCCCACATTTTCATCTTGAAGGATTTCATAGTCAGTGGCCATGGTTTGTCCCTGGAACTGGCAAGTCCTTTCTCTACTGAGTTTGCCGTTAAACATGAAACCCCACTACCAACGTATCCAGCGATTTGAGAGAGAAGTCCGGAATGGAAACGAAATACAGGAGGACATGGATCCATCATCGTCAGATATTTTCAAGGTTCTAGCAGATATCTTAATCAACAATAAGCCGCAGAAATTTTCGCTTGAAAATATTTTTGTAGAAGAGAAATTTATTTTTAGTCAAAGCCCATTCACGTGAATTGTCAGAAAATTAACAAAAAGTAATGTTTCTTTTTTTTTTTGGGGTAGGGAGGGGATGGCTATTTACGTCGGACTCCCAGTGGATCTCCTGGACTACCGACTAAACACCTCCCCTGTCAACCGGAGCGCCTAGACTGGAACCATTTGACACATTACTTCGGGCTAGGTCTCCCAATTTTAAGTGTTTTGGCGCCTTCGGGATACAGGCGTTCCTTCTCCAGCGGGAAGGGAAAGAGGAGAAGGATTGCTAGAGAAGGAAACCACCCACCTTTGACGCCTCAAGCCGATCAACTATGCCTTTTTTCGTGGCTAGAATTGCCCGAGCCACTTGATTCTATTTGTCAACTGATTTAAGCATCTCTTCGATTGGGCAATCTGGATGGAGCTCTCCCACATTTTCGGCAAGATCACCGATCCAGCAAAGATCAGCAAAAACAGCAAGATAGCTGTTTGACCCATCTTTCGCATATAGAAAGTTTGACATGCGTCACCCTTCACACCAATCCAGAATATGCAATCTGGAGGCCGTGACTTACCAATCTTGTGCAGGTAAGACTGAAAGCTAACGTGTCCGCTCAGTAGCTGGGTTAGGTAGAAGTCAGTCTCACCATTCGTTCAACTGAGCTACGATCTCAAGTCGATGATGAGCCGCGCAGTCCATCTTCTTTTTAGCTCACGTTCCCATGGTTGCTGCCATTCGTCCAGAATGCATCGTCTTTTATCGCGAGCAACTTTTTCTTTATTACCCTTCGGAGGTAGGTGCCTTCGGAGGTAGACTCTTTTGCCCTCTCTAGCAAGGAGAGCGATGAGTATCACCCCTGCAATTACCAGCAGCGCTGACTCAGAGACTGTACGGTGTGTTGAGGCAATCCGCAGTTCTCCTCGTCTCTGCACCTGTGCCAGCCGTTTTCGGTGCAGTTCCTTGTTGAGAGCTTCACTCCATATCTCTGCTCCATAAAGAAACGTAGATTGGACGACACTCATCAGCAGACGCCTTTTTGTTGGACTTGGCCCCCCATGATTGGCCATTAGTCGTAAGTAAGTAAAGTAAAAGTAATAAGTTTGCGTCCTGAATGAAGGAGCCTTATTTGCATTTTAACCTTCTAGTAATATGAATTTTTTTGAAGGTTTTTTGAAAATTGATAAATTGTGTTGAGCAAGTGTCAAAGATGACAGTTCGGTGATACATATTTGTGTTTCAAATAAAGGCCCCTATTTTGATTTGGGCTTAGCTAAGTTTGTCATTTTGATTACCGTTTGCCAGATTGAGCTTTTTTGCAACGTAAAATTAATTCAGATTTTTATTCTAAGGTTTTGTAAAGTAGTGAAGTTCATTTTTGATTGACCGAATTTATAAAAAGCGATGTTGCCCAACGTGGGATGATAACTATCAAAAACTATTTCATATTGAAAACAAAATTTGAATACAACATTAATTTTCGAAATATTCTAGAGGAATGGCTTCCAAGATCATGCGAGCATTAGAAGACATTATTCGACGTGTCATTGACGCAATAAGATCAGCTATATTGAAAAAAAGTTAAGTAAAGTTAAAATGCTTTTTTTTGAGGTAGGAATGTGAAAGCCATTTACGGACTCCCACTAGCATAAACCATGTTGGACTATCAAAAAAACACCTTCCCTGTCAATCGGATTACCTAGCCTGGAACCGATTGAAAAATTACTTCAGGCTTAGCCTAAATATTCTTAGACTAATGGGCCTGCGGGTTACATCAATCGCAGCTTTAGTGGGAGGGGAAGAAGGAGTAAGATTGCAAGTGAAGAGACCCCCCATCTTCAACGTCTCGAGTCGGTTAACTATGCTATTTTTTTGTTATTAAGATTGTCCGATTATAGGGCATCGACGGGTTTTATTTTTCAGCTGATTTCAGAATCTTGTCGATTAGGCTACCCGGTCAGAACTCTATCACTTTTTTGGCGAGATCTCGGCGAACTTCTCCCATCTCCTGCATGGAAAGAAAGTATGACAGGTGACATATTCTTCTCAATGACTCCGGAGACCGTGCTCAGGAAAGATTGAAAACAATCTTCGTCGCTCAATAGGTGGGTCAAGTAGAAGTCAGTGTCACTATGCTTTCGAATGAATCACGATCTCGAATTGTTGATGAGCCCCTTGCATCATATATCCGTAAATTTTCAATAGTGTTGAATTCACTTTTATTTATTTATTGTTTAAGGAGATTTTATTTCAGTTCACAGTTCTCAAGCTCTGAAAAATATATACCTATACTCTAGCAACCATAAGTCCTGGACCAGAAATCAAAATGTTCGCTCTACAAAAGATTGTAGAACTAAAACTTGGTCAAGAATTATGCTTTTTCTTAAGAATTTCACCTTTCCTCTCTTTTAATATCAACTTTTTCATTTTCTTAACAAGGAGTTGAGTTGAAGTCTGCAACGGAAATGTTCTATTGAAAAGAAACTTAATGACTTCACGTTACCTGGAAATGAATTTCGTCGATACGCTATTTTATTCCCTACTTAAACTAGGTTTCCTTTCAAACTCGTTGCACAGGAAACTTCGTCATTACGCATCAAGGAATGCCTTTTTATTTTCCTCAAAACGGATCCATCGAACGATTAGTCCACCTTGACTAATTTATCCTTACAAACTACAAAACGCTCGTAAAATTATTGCTGAGCGAAAAGTTAAGGACGTTTGATAGCACTTTGCCTTTAATGAGCCACTATTCATTGTGGAAATGCATTATTATCCGCGATTAATGTCGAAACTGGTACAGCGAAACTCCTTTAACAAAGATATTCGCGCGTTAACGAGCAGCTTCGTCTATCATTATCGTCGACGGTATCCTCCTTTCAATAGTTCGGAAGAGTAAGAGGTTTACCTGCAAAGTATCAGTCAGTGGAAGACATTATGTACCATGAAATACAGCCAGTGATTACTTCATCTGATCCTGATTTCTTTTCTCCACTCCTCCTCAATCATACTCAGCAGCCCTCAACATTCTGCCTCCTGTCTATACATTCAAACTCTTCATACAACATCAATGGATTCTACGCCTCATTACTGGTCACTTCTTTTATGCGGATTCAATGTAGTCATTAGTGGCCATTAAGTGGTACTAATGTGAATATAAAATTTTATGTTTGGTACGTTCTATTTCTCGTATCGCAGGATTCGCATTCCTATTTATTGTTCATGCATATCTATTTTCATCTCAATTCCAATATAGAAACCGCCTACTGTTAAGGCTGTGTTGCTTCGTTAGCTCAACTTTTGGTGAGCACGTTAAGCTACGCAAACACATTTGTCCTTTGCTCCTTTTGTAATTCTTGCAAGCTTATTCCTAATGGTGGTAAGAAAACGTTGGAAAAGCTTATCTTTTCCATATCATTTAATTTGCTCGCATTCCTTGTGTACGTGTATATTGTACTTATTTATTTAAGGATATATTGGGCCAAGGAAAAGATCTCTGGAAAATAATTTGTATATTATATGAGAAAGAGATGGAAAGCAAGAAGCATTTGATTACTGTAAATGAATGCTGGTTAGGTTATTTGGTTGGAAATTCATTATATGAGAGATTAATTTGGGGATATGTTAACAAGCTGGCTCCGGGGCTTATCAAGTCATTTCGTTTAGCTTTGAACGATAGCAATGGGCTTCAATACACGGTGGATAAACATCATTTGATATTGAGTATCTGTTGCTCAAATAAACACTGAAACATATGAAAAGAGAATTTTTCGCTGAAATGATGTTTACGGGTGTAATTATTTTAAAGCACAGTTCAATATTGTAATTCATACACCTTTTTCCCCATCCATGTTCTGCGAAAGGCACATACATTTTTTGGTTCCAATTTTTTGTCGTCGCTTTCGCCAAATTACAACCAAGGAATCGATTTTTCATGCGTCTGAACATGAACATTTTCATGAACAAAATTTGAATGACGTGTTTTCAATCACTTTTCAAAATGAATTTATGCTGTCATCTAGAGACGAAAGTTTTTTTTGCTGTATTCTTTGATAATAACATCATTCTCTTCTGCTACATTCTCTGCCATGACTATTTTTTACTTTGGTTCTGTTGTTGGAGAAAAGGATATGGCGGCATCGGCTCTCAGCTCCCCGCGTATCCTGCTATTGTTTACCGATGCCCCATAGTATCCCCAATGGCCGCAAAGTTATGCAGTTCTATTACTTCAGTAATACCATTTAGTATTGGAGGTTATTTGTTGGCCAGGAAGAACTCAAGGAAGCTCTCTGTTCTTTCCTCTTCGTTGCAGCAGGTAATTTAAGATATTCTATATATATACGAGTATTCTTATGCCTCTTTCGGTTTGCCTCAGGGGTCGTTTTGTTATCCCTAATTTGTTTTTCAATCCTAGTTGACATTGTAATGAGAAGGAAATTGGTCAGATCAGCGTGGTACTGCTTTATCTCAGCCGAAGTAAAGTTGGACGGTGTACCCTTTCGAAGTGACCTCATTTCTTTCTCGGTCAAATTGAGGATCAATCTCACGGTCTGCAAACATTTTTGGGTTTTTTTTTCTTTGGACGTCTGATGGTATAACTTTATATTTGTAATTGCTTCCATCTTCATAAAATTTTTTTGTGCTGGAAATAAAGAAACCTTCCTTTTAATTTTATGTTTTTTTATTTACCTTGCGGAATCGATTTTCGTCGAAAATCGGTTTCTTTATTTATAACTTTATAGACAGATGATATAAACGTACACTGAGAGCAATGGTTCGATGTTGTGAATCCCTTCGTCCAAGATTCTCAAAGTTATTTTAAACTAAACAATCAAGAATGCCAGCCTTCCTTCGTTTTTGTATTGCTGGTGAAGTTCTTATATTTACCAAAGTCCACTGAAGCCTACAAGGGTCGATTTCAAATCCAGTCTATTTTGAAAAAATCATCGTCCACATCTATTTTCCGACATTTCAGTATGATTTTTCAGTAACCCAGTTCGATCCTTAGCTTGATGACCGAAATTTTGATTTTATTAGGAGGAAGAGAATTACCCATTGGTACCACTTTTAATTGAATGAAGAACTCATGTTGAAAAGTAAAGGATTTCTCTGCTATACAACGATAGGATGCAATTTTTGCTTTTTTGCGTGGTCTAATCACTTGTTCGTGTGGAAATTTTTTGGATATTGGATGGAATTTTTGGCCGCAATACTATGTCAAATTAAAACATAAACTAATTTTTTTGAATAAAGATGACTGTTTATGGATGCTGACTAAATGTATATAAATCGGTTGAAAAGTCGTCATCAGGATGTGTTCAGGATCGTAACCCAGGCCGGGTACATCCAGTGTTCTAGATGTATCAGGAAAAAAGATCGGTAAGTAGTCTGTTCAATATCCCTGGAATATAAGACTAACTACTAAGCGTACTAACGCATTTATGACATTTCAATTGAATCGATTTCAATAGTCTAGCAGCCTGGCTTAAGGATTTTAGGGATTTCCATTGTTCTCGAAAGCCGTGAGTTGAAGATCTTCTTCGAACATCAGTGAAATATCTCACTTGGAAGTTTCTAAACAACTTTTATTCACTTTTGTGTGACATCAAACAGAGCATTCTCGGTCAGCGCTATATCCTTTGGTTGACACCGGCCCTATACATTTGAAGTTTTTCTCGTAATGCATGTCAAAACGAATCAGGTGTAGCGTATAATAATCAGCAGCCATTGGAAATTGCCAGTTTGTAGTAGGTTATATCAACACAACAATTGACAGGGGTACTTTTAGTATCTTATTTCGTATTTTATGTAACAAAAAATGCGTTTTCCTTGCATCCGAATGGTTCCATTTTATAAAGTACAGAACAATTTAATTTTGAATCATTTTCTCAATCATCAAAAGGCATAAACGTTTTTTTAGTAGAACAACTTCTAAAGATTGCGCTAGCTTTGATTATGTTTCATTTGGACCCTATTCGAGTAAGGCCTCAATCTTCACGTTCTCCTGTTTATACTAGTCCATAGCGTGTCTTTAACTTGGGCCTTAACATTTTCGGAATGAAAAGACTTGACAAAACTAAAACTCTTTATGTAACTTATCAGTTGGGACATCTCTAACATATGTTTCCACAAGTATTTGAAGCTTGTGCTTCAGTTGCTTCAAGTCGCTCTCGAAAAGGTAGCTCAATTCGTACAAAATAAAATGAAAAAGCCTGCGATACATCATCTGAATATGACAGACACATATCTAAGTTTGATAGAATCAATCAAATCGGTTGTCATCGGGAAATCTTGATGAGAACCAAGCATATCTATGGAAAACTGCTTAAACTTATTTGTCCTCTTAAGATTTGTTCGAATCCTAATGAATCTTAACTAACGCAAACAAGACGCAGAAGTTGTTTGTCGATGAAAGGACAATGCCAATCAGGTTCCGCGGCTGGATTTTTCAGTCTTAGAAATAAGTCAGAATGATCCAAAAATTAGAGACAATGCAGCTTGAACAGACTTTCTCAGCACAAAAATAACCACGAAGATTCTCTGTGACGCCTGATCTACGAAGGAAGCGTCAATCCTTTTGATTTGAATCCTAAGGAAACTGAACCAAGATCTAGCTTTCTTTCAAAAACTCATGAGAGTCATACCTGGAATGAGAACAACCGTGATTCAAAAGTTCTATCTGACGTGTTGTTGGAGGCCCCAAGGAGCGGGTTATTAACTAGGATCTGCTTTCTAGTTTAGTTGATGCCGGACGTACTGCATTTGAAGTCTTCAAGAAAATGAAAACCCGTGTCATGCATCAACTTTCATTTCCGAAAGTGTGGAATACACTCCATCACCAGAAATCCACAGACCTTTTGAATACTGGGGGATTGAAAATATACCACTCTTCGTTGGACGCAATGCTTACAACTATTTCTGGAACGTCACCGATAGGAATCAAAGAGAAGGATATACACGAATTCATTACAGAATCAATGAAGACCTTCCATCCGTCATTAATATGTCAATTTTACGTGCTTTTTACGTTGTAGGCTGGTCTCAGTTAGCTGGCTGAAAATATGCGTTAAGCGACGTTCCCCCTCATACAATCAGATCTTTCTTCGTCTAAAGATCTAATCTATAGTTTGAAAAACCCTAAATCTTACCAGGGCTGCTGTGCAAGGCCTCTTGTGCTCTTGGCCACACAAAACCATAAACAAATAGGTTTCAGATGGAGTTGACTTCGGATCTTGACAGCAAACTTTCATAGGCGCGTGTGGGCCTGCGGACTCTATATAACAGGCGACATTGACAGTTTTTGAAAGTGGACTCTGTAATCCAGTCCTACAGGCGCCATCGACAGTTGTCTCCCAGTTCTTTCCTGAGAATCGTAAAACATTGCCCAGTGGTATACGAATTTAGATTTCTATGGACCGTAGGAAAAACAACACATGATGCCAGCAGCAGAAAAGGAAACCCACACTCCTGTGCAACGAGTATAATGAAGCCGAAGTAGACAGCTTAACTTGGTTCACCACGCTTAAAGAAAAGACATTAGCCGAACCAACGGCATAAGGATGTTTCTCCTTTTTTTCTACGATTATAAGAAAGCCGTCAGAGCACGTACCGGCCGAGCGAAATGGTAGTAAACATGCTTTACCTTTACTGATATTATGCTGATAATACTTTACATACTTTCACATAAAAAGCTTTGAAGTGGTGATCCCTAGACTAAACCTTTAATCCTCAACATTCACAATATTTGACATACATTGTCTGAATGGACAATTGCGAGAAAGTTTGCTATGGAAACGCCGTTATTTTTTTGCTACAGCGTAGGTTTGCCAGCTTTGTCAATCAATTGAGATTCCGAACATATCCTTACATTGACTCGTCCCAATCGTGGATTGAACGTCAAACCTTGATGAGCCAGCAAAACATCTCATATGCGAATTAAATTGGTGACTAAAGGAAAGTCAGTTCCTCATAACTGACAGCCATCTGTCATTGCCTCACCTAGCCTGTGGTGTAAATCTCACCTCTAGCGATGGAGCAGCAGCAAAGGCATTCATAACATCGAATAAAAACTTCTTCGCCGGAGAAGAAAAGGACAATCAAGTTGGATATAAGGAATAAGTAAAACTAGACAAGCTGTTACACTTTCTCTATGCACTGTGACTAAGAACTAAGAATCTAAGTAACTAGAGGAAGTTGAATATTGATTTCAAAATGCTAGTATACGTAGTATACGGATACATCCGGGACAGCGGAATAAATGGGCAAAATACACGGCAATGGGCAACACACGGGCTTAGCACTGAATAGTTCGGAAAATATATCAAGAACTTGTCAGAATGCTGGCAATGCCATTGTGATAAGTAAAAAGATAAAATGATAGACGTCAAATTCGACAGCTAAGTAGTCTCAAAGGTTTTAACACTGGTGATCAACCCAAAAATGTTTCTGGATTCTTTGAACGTCGCAATCGAGTTACGTTGCTGGGTACTGAGACATGCAGCAAGAAAGGGTCGAACGCAGATGGATCAATGAACGAAGAAAGGAGCTTCAACAACATTTGTTAGTTTTAAACTAGGACCAACAATGAGAATCGAATGGAGCTAGAAAAAAACCTGAAGATGGATCATTGAAGAGGCTTTTGAAAAATCTTCAAAACTTTATATAGGGAAATTCAACCTTGGCGTTTTTGAGTGGAAAAGGGCTCTGACTTCTATCGCAGTGAATGGGGAAAACTGATGGGTTTTTATTTGGACCAACATGAAGCATTGAACACGGCTTACATCTCAAAAAAATGTGCTTGAAAGCGAACGATAAGTAAAGGTTCTCTAGTTGTTCGGATGAGATGACACCGTATCTTATAGTATACTGAAGAGGAAACTTCCTGGGAAGCTACTTGTTCGTTGCAAAAGAGCTTCGAGGCCTAAAGCCAAAGCAGATTATTGGTTTTGAAAGGAATTTTGATCAGCTTTAAAGGTTCTAGATGTACTATCCATGAAATCGAATAAAGGATAAGACTCTGAAGGTTGGCGTACACCGCGGTTACTCAATCTTCAACTCTAAGCATGCTTATATTGTAAAAATCACAAACATCAAGAAATTGTCTCATATTTATTGCACTTTATACTTCTTTTTGACATTCTAACAATTGATTTGACATTAGGATCTCTACTGAGAACTTATTATGGACTCTATCGGAATCGATGGTAACTATTGACGAATCCAGTAATATTGCTTACGTTCTTTCACGTATTTTGAAGATTTTGGGTCTCATCTTATTGCAAAAATTTACGATTTGAGATTACGAATTGTTTGTCCTTTGATAAAGGAAAGAACATAGAAAATATATTGAAAATAAATCCATTGGAATTTAAAGGAAACGAGCGCAATGCCTTGAATAAAATGACCATGATTCTTGCGTTATAAATTGGGGGAGTGCGCAAGTTTCTCGGTTTCTCCTAAAGAGACATCCTGAAGAAATACCAGATAGTGATTTATTGGTCATACCAGGATGTGACAAGGTGACAACCGCAACATTATCGGAAAGAGTCTAGGTCCACAGAAAGAAGAATCAATGTGTCTGGATAGGTGTTAAAGTTAGACGCTTGGGTACTCAAAGGAACACGTCTCATCAAACTAATGAATGATTTCTTCAACGGATTCTAACTGAAGTGGGTCCTGTACAATCACGTGAAACGGAGGATTGAATCACTAGCATCCACCTAAAAGCCATGCATCCGTCCACGCAAGGACTTTTTGTCCGTTTGGTGGGATTCTCGAGGAGAAGACTATTGGGAGCTTCTGGTACCAAATCAAACTTTAAATGTCACCATGTACTGTCAACCACTGTACTTTGACAACCAATGCGAAGCCATGATAAGTGTCCTACATGAGTCATATTTCACCATCAACAATATGAGACCGCACATAACCACCATCACCCCGAGAAAACTAATGAGGATTGTGTGGGAATTTTTATTTCGTCCACCATATTCTCCCGATCTTGGACAAGTCCCAGCAAGGAGGGGAACATTTTTTTTACTTCTAAACCGAATAATCCTTTCCACACACATGAGAGGAGCATATGAAGATTTTACTTTAAAAAGGTTTTGGATTTTGCAGGACACAGTCATCAAGTGGGAGACCTTGAAAGCGCCACAATAACGCGTCCATTGTTCCTTAGTGAATATTTAAAATTTTACTAATGCTAACTTTTGACGACGATTTCCCAAACGATGGATTTAGAATTGTTTTTTTGGATATAGTTAATGAAGTCTTCTTCGTAATGAGTGGGAACATAAAACAAGGATAACATCTCGTTTTGTTAATCACACAAAAAGCAATTAGATTTACTGCCTATGAGTACTCGTAGTTTCCCTTGTGAAATTTTAATAAGGCTTTGACAAAAACACAATCTGCCGACAGGCGGTTACAAAGGATACTTTCAGCCTTTTACTATCCATTTAACAAATAAACATTAACCTAGAACAGTCAAACCCTCTGTTTGCCCATTAAGTTGTGTGCCTCCTGTCGACTGTTTGCAGTCGGGAAACATATTATCAAATATCTCTAAGGATTATCATATTAAAGGTAATTAACATTTTATCCAGCAAACTGAGGATAACATACAGTGGTGAACGCCAAAAAAGTGAACAAATGTAATAGAATGCCAAATCAAAAATGAAATGAAATAATTTCAGAAGCTCCGCTCCCTGAATGCACGCATCAGTGGAAAGTTTTGCAAATGGCAGCGATCCAGTGAATGAAAAATTTAATAACGAAAGCATGTGGAAGTTTTAATTAGAGCTAAACTCCATTTAGTGTTTGAAATGAGCCCTCGTAATAGGTTAACAAGCCAACTTTGAAATTCATGCCTCATTGGTGCCTGGTAAGATTTGAACATTGCAAACTGGTTGTACACATTTGAATCCATTTCTAGATTCCGCATGATTGCTTCCAGGCAACATCCTTCATAATGATTTCAATGCAATTCTGTCGTTTAATTTCCAAATCCAACCTTTGAAATATTCATAGCAACAGACAGTCGAATGCGATGTTTCATTTGCATCCTGTGCTCTGCTCCAGTTCCCATTCCAATCGATACTCAATTTATTTCGCATCACTGCGATCCTGTGCCGGGACTGCACAAAATTTCACATCACTAATTACGTCCCGTGTCGAAGCTCCTTAATTGACATCATTTAAAATTACATCTAGATACAGGCGTTCATTACATTTGAATATGCACAGGATCCCCATGTCTTCGTATTTGTCGAATAATGATTATGTTGATTGAGTTTGAATTAAAAATGAAGAACAAATTTGTCATAGAGAGTCCTGTCCGGTATAAAAAGGGAAAACTGAAATAATTGTTGATTATGAGTGAAGACGGGAGTCCGGGAACGTTTCAAAGTTTCCAAGGAACTATACAAGGTGTGAACAATTCAGATCGGAAAATTTGAAGTTTTGGTGGAAAAGTTTTCGATTAATTTTTTTTGTCCTGATTTTGTTGCTGGCTGTTGTGCAGTTTGGGAAGTTTCCTTTTTATAACACGAACCGAGAAACTTAGTCTATTGTAGAATTCGGAAAAGTTTTCGTCTTGCCGTATCAATTTTTGGCACTTAAAGGTAACATCTTTGTATTATTCTTTTCGATTCCTTAAATGGGTCTACTCGGATTTTGTGGGTTAAGTTGAAAATGTTATCCAGAGATTGTGGTTAAGTTGATGATGCTTATTTGCATAGTATCGATTTGAAATGGGCCTGGTGTATTTGTTCCAAAAAGAAAATGGAAATTTAAGTGTACTCGAGGATAGTGTTACGCCTATGTATATGGGAGGATTCGCAAATGAGAGTGATATTCAAAAAGTTCTTAGAATAATGTAATCAATTCGCCCGGAGAAAGTGTTGAAGTGGGTTTTTATGTCCTCCTTTATATATAAACTTAAATTCAAGAATAATTGAAAAAAAAACTAATGAATTGATGTGGTTTCAATGGAAGGTGTTCAGCAGAAAGAATTCAACACCATTTTCAAGTGGTAAATTGTCGGTACTACTGATACAAAGTGGTAAATTGTGGATACTCGTTTGAGCAAGAGCGTATCTAATTTCTGTTTTGTTTTGTTTTGTAGCGTACGTGGTTTTATATTACATTTATTTCAATACTTTCACGGATTGTTCGTTTTCTTTTTGAATGAATCCGTGGTGTAGTCCCCTGATGCATCATTTATTATCTCCTATCCTCTAGACATAGTTATCATAAAAAGTTTGCATTATTCTTCAACAAAAAACTACATTTTGCTCGAATATGTTACAAAAGTTGCTGCAAAGTCCTTGTTCTCCTCGCAAGCAATTTGATTTAATATATGCTCGAACATTTTCGATAGAATTGGCCTCAGTTGTTTTAGATTCAACGTGCGTAGTGTATTATTGTCGTTCCATTTTGGGAGGCCTAAGGTTGATGTTTGGGTTCCTGGCACCCTTGTAATGTCTCAGCGTTATTATTTTTGATGAACTTTCAGTTGCAAAAGATTAAAAATAAGGCTCATTTATACGGCAATTAATTTGCCAGTGGATAAAAAAGGGGCTTTACATCAAACATGGACCTTACCTGCGAATCTGAGAAAGCTCTGGAGCAATCTATTGTCCGATGTTGAATAGGTACGTGGTACAGCAGGAAGTGTCTTAAACGCGAAAGTTTTCTGGCGGTCACGTGAAAAATTTGACGATATGGTCTTCACTAACCCTGCGTAGAGCACAAAATTATTTCAGACCATTGATATACATGCTTTTTTGAGTCGTTACATGGGATATTTAATACATTGTTAAGTCGAATTTTAAATCTCTTGGCTCGTTCAGGAAAGGTTAGACCAGTATCCTTTGAAAAAAAAAAATACTTTTTGTCACTTTTCTGACTTAACCGATGACCATATGCCCTAAGGTACATTCTTGCAGATAGGAAGACACAAAAACTAAGTGAAACTCTGCTATGTACATCAGGAAATCTAAGTTCACCTATTTTCAAACAGTTTATCCTATTTCGAGAAACTAAAAAAAAAAATTGCAAAAAGTAAAATTTTAAATTACATTTATTGTACAAATAACATAAAGACACAAAATTTCAAGGAACCCTCGACTGTGACGTTTCGAAAGCTACAGTCCGTCAGTATATGACACAGCCTTTTGGACCAACCCACTCAGGACCAAAGGCAACAGCCAAGTAGAAGTTTCACTTGGCCATCCATGTGAAAAGATAGCCGTGAATGGGCGAAACAGTGTGTAACATGTCAATGTTCTTAGGTTTCGCGGCATTGGTTTACAACGATATCAATTTCAAATCCTTTACATATTGACATCGGTATTATGTCACAATCATCTGGATGCCGATAGTACCTCGCTTGCGTCGATCGTGTCACATTTTGACCCGATGCTAAACGAATTGTGAATCAAGAAGCTGACACCCTTTGACAAAAGGCCTTGTAAAAACATTTTATCTAGGTTTGTTGTTTGTCAGAGTTTGCTCGTTTTGGATGTCTAAATCAAATCTCTTCCGATCAAGGATGACAATTAATGTCATACTTGTCCGAAGCTCTCAATCGATACATGAGTATGATATCTAGAACAACAACAGCATATAATCCTTAGGCCAACGGTCTGGTCAGAGTATTGTCTACACAGACAACTCAAAACACCGAAGAATGTCATCCAAGTGACACTTGGGCAGAGATTTTGCCTGCAGTTCTCTTTGCCTTATGTGCAGTTTAGAAAGAAGATTTACTAGGAACTGCAACAGAGTTAGTTTATGGAGACTATAAACATCATTAGGATAATCAGGAACATTGTTAGATTAGTTTTGTGCAAGGGAAATGGCGACATTTGCAACAGTTTCGATCAATGCCAGCAAGCGACATGGAGAAAGGAACACGTTTTCAGAGGACTGAATCACCAAATACATATTTCTGCGTAGTGATACACTGAAAAGCTCCAAATGCCCTACGATGGACCATATGTGATGTGATGTGATGCTCACCTTCTCAATTTCGACACATGACGAAGTTGAATAGTGATGAACCAAGAATGGAGCCTTGAGGAACTCTAGAGAGTACTTGAATACTGTTTGAGGTATACTAATGATCAACCATTAAGGAAACTTGCTAATATGCGGCTTAGTGCGATTAGGCAGCGGTGGTGTATTAGTTTGAACAGAAGCTACTTTGTCTAGCCGGCATTGATGGCTTTATTACGTTGATCATTCTTTGTTACTTCCTTCTGAAAACTACTGAAACAGAGTCGTGGAGATGTAGCGGTGCTTCATCTGTCGAAGAACCTGCCCAAAAATTTTGTCCAAATTCGGAAGAAGTGATATAGGTCTTGGTTGAGAAATTTCCCCATTAGGTGCTTTTTTGGGGAAGAAAATAAAGGTTGCTTATTCCCATGGTTTCAGGAAGTATCCGTTGTTGATGCAGTCTTTGGATTATAATGCAGAGTGATTCGCTCAACACATTACTACCTTCTTTTATAGCAGGAATTCCGTCGGGCCCATTGAATTTTTTCGGTTTTTTTTTCTTCACCAAATGGGACCGTTTTTTTAAAATTCGGCGACATTACGGCCCAATAATTCGACAAAGTACTGCCCTGTGACCGTTTTGCCCATCTCCAGTTTGTCAATGTATATCACACCTTGCGAATCCTAGAAAACGGTGGCCATCACCTTTCCTGCCAATGGGACAATTTTTGCCTTCTTCGGAGCAGGCTCACCGGATAAAGTCCACTGTTTTGACTGTTTTTTGGTCTCTGGTGTGTACCAGTGGATTCATGTTTCGTCGACGAATACAGAACGACGCAAAAACTCCTGCAGATTGGGCTTAAACAGCACAAAATATTGCTCTGAAATGATCAAACGCTTGCGCTTATTATCCAAACTCGGCACTAATCTTGCCGACAGGCACTCATCTTGTCATTTCCGAAATTCTATGTAGGATATGCGCCACGCGGTCTTTTGCGATGTTTACTATCTCAAAACTATCTATCGCCTGCCTAGTATCGGCTACTATCGGTCATCGAAAACGAGATTGTAGATTTTCGACATGTTATCCTTTGTGGTTGCTGTTTTTGGAGCACCTGGGAGTGGCTCATCAAAAACCGACGTGCGACTGCTCTAAAACTTGTTGAACCAATTTTTTATAGTCGCCATTGAAGGAGAAATGTCCCCACACGCGGCATCCAAGCGTTCTTTGATTTGACTGCGTGATTTCCTTTCCAAAAAAATCGAATCACCGACCGATATTGATCCTTTTCCATTTTTTGAAATCAACGGACACGCTTGCTTTAACGCGCTCTTCAAACGGAAATAAAAGTCCGATCCACCTGAAATTTCTACTGTAGCCCTCAACAGGAAGGTACTATATTCTAGGGTATTTATCTTGCGAAAGTGGTACCATCGGACTGTGAGGTAAAGTACTTATCGGACCGTTCTCGTAGGAGAAATTCTACATCATCCGGTGAGGTGAACAATTTGGTGTGGCCCATGCTGATTAGGCACGAAGATCGATTGGATGCGTAAAAAATATATAAGTAGGACCCTATGTACCCGTTAACAAATTTTCCGATTTTTCGTAAATGAGAGCGTTAGTGGCCTGATCGTTGTAGGATCTGCTGCTATAAAGGGATCTGTAGAATACTATGCAGTTTGTTGTGTTGCAGAATGTTGTGCAGAGTTTCTGTTCTATGTTGTACAGGTTTTGGTGACCGCATCTTATAGGGTTCAATTTCAAACTATATGGGAACAATTTGACAATTTGTTAATTTCATCGAATATGTTAGGGGATGGTTTCGTGGCCAAAAGACTTTGCTTTCTGAGTTCTATGCGTGTTTTTTGGTAGATGATTTGGGCTGGTGGAGTTGTGTATTCGGATGTAATACGGTTTAAGTTTCTGTGAAAGATTCTTTTCAGTCTTTGCAACCACTGAGCCTTAGTTTGAATGTGGCCTATAGTTCTTTCAGAGACATTCTTGAATATGCAGGAGATTTTCTTCCTTAATGGTGCAAACGTATCCATGAAGCTAATAATTCTGAAAGTTTTCTCATTGAATTCGTGTTCGATTTCTTCGTTGGAGAGTGTTAGGTCGTCACGTGCTACTATTTGAAAGTTATGTCACAGGTCGTCATTAAATTTGCGCCAATCAACTTGTAAATAGGAGTGGTAATGAGCGTTTTTTCAAGTCAAAAGATGTCTGTCATTTAGGCGTATTTGCGGCAGTAGAGCGTGGTGGTCAGATGGTGCAATGTGGAGCAGTCAAACACTGTAGGACTTAAGAGTGAGACTGAGATGATAAAGTGGATAATGTAGAGGTTAAAAGGGACACCTTCGTTGACAATTCCAAAACACATTTGATGGCCTAACGACAGCCGTTGAAAAAGGGTGATATAATTGCAATTGATTTCGTAATCACCCCACGAATGGTGGCGTACGTTTTGCGTTGTGAATTAGCGACTGTGACTTTTAGCGATAAAACGAACTGTCAAACACGGAAAAGTCTATGTAAATATACACACTCTGTAGGGAAACTACAGTGTCTCGAGATAAGTTTCGAATAGCAAACTCGAACGCAAAGGCTTGAGAGATCACGACTTAATACTTTCCGAGCAAAGTTCGCAGGACGCGTTACACCAAACCCTTTAGGTACTGTCTTTATGGCATTGTTTTTAATGCAACACTTATCCACTCTCACAACTTCTTCGCCACCTATCAGGCTTTAATCTCCGATTTTCTCGTATCAATTAAGCATCAACCAAACCAAACTACTAAATTCTGTCATTGAAATTTAATAAACAATTACCGTATACCCGCAGACTAAGTCCTCCTGAACATAAAAGGAGGTACTTTGCGTGCTTTTCAGTTAAAGATAAGCTCTCTCACACACACAAATGCTTAGTTAATTAATTGCAAAAACTATAACACCGTAAGACTAAACATAATGAGCTTCTGCCAATTTCTTACGAAAACATTATTCCTAGCGACAATAACATCCATTTATAATAGGGAAAGTATCTTGTCACCAACAAAAGCCCCATAATCTCATTAAGTTCAGCCTTATTTCGGCAAATTTCGGCAAACTGTTGGCAACTAGATTGACTTACCAGAGGTAACGAGGGCGTTTAATGCGAAAGCAATGACATGTTGGGTAACGCATATGCAAACTTGCCTAAAGGAACTGATTCCATACTGATAAGGATATTTTCAATAAAATAGAAATAATTAGGAGGATTTATTTGATTTTCGTGTTATGTTACCAAAGGGCAAAGCAAGATTAGGCATATTATTTTTTGTTTGTATTCAACAACTATCTTAAAAAGGGATCTAAGGAGCGGGAATTAGTATCCTGCCGCTTTTTAATTTGCCATTGCAGCGCGTGATTCTTTTGCAAATCACGCGAAAGAAATGAACAATGGGCGATGCTCCTAAAACTAGGTCATCCGATTTGCCTCGAAACCTAAGTACCTTATCTCTACGCAACAAATATTACCACATATGCCTGACTCAAACGGTACATATAATTGAAATTAATGATATTAATTATTCAACTGGAAAACTAAACACAATGATCACTCGTGTGCTCTTTTTCCTTGTAGAATTTTGCTGGCGATTCCTGAACCTGGAATGGCTCACATGGCTCATATGGCTCCTGTGTGTGATACATCTCAGCAGGAAATGCTCATAATCGCATTAACTACGCTATTGTTCGTGGGCTGCGCTAATCCAAAACCATCGCCGAAATGGCGTTTGGTGGAGCCAACAACGAAAATAAACGAGCCTTGTCTATCATATGTGATAGAGATGAATGTGCATAATAGACACACGGTCGCCATATTAGCTAATTCTGACGCTGGTGAATTATATAACAATGCGTTCATCCGGAGAATCATCAATTCGACTAATCTCTTAATCATCAGCAACAAGGATCAGATGCCAGGCAACGCAACCAGGAACATCATAATGGCAAAAAATTTCACCCTAAATAGATTCCATCACAGATTGGGACCCGTCAGGATATTCTTTTTGGAGATAAGCTCCTTATCTAGTTTGCACGATAAACTTCAGTTTATGACGCATTTGACGTCAGTGTTTGATTCGCGAGGTTGCTTTATAGTCTGGCTTCGTAATGACTTCAAGGACTCACGGGCCAAGGATAAAATTACAGGTGAACTGAACCTTGAAGAGCTTCTGGGAAGCATTTTCGCGGCTCTTTGGAAGTTTTATATATTCAACGTTATTGTAGTCACGTGCCAACACGCTGCTGAAGGCTCGTCCAAGAATGCCGCGACGGCTAATTGCCTCATATATACTTGGTTCCCGTACCAGGTCGCGTCGCGTTGTGGCAAAAATACTCAAAATTTCATCGAGGTGGACAGGTGCGAATTTATGCCTAATGACAACGGTGGAGCATTCTACGTAAATTATCTGAATAGCAGTTGGCGGCAAATTTACGATAATGGCCATGCGGCTGTTCCCACCACTATCTTGACTAACGACTCTTCCAAACTACCATCGTCCTTGCAAACACCAAAAACGAGTGACGAAAGCAACGACCGAGGTATGACATGTAATCAGAAATTCGGCAATAATGCGTATTATATACGTAATTATTTCAAATGGGAGCCACATGGCATCTTGGAATTTCGGAAAATTAACGACAAGGACATTCGCAGCGACGCCGAAGAAAAAGAAGTCGAACTTCACGGATCAACTGGTGTTGACAATGCGTTGACGGAGTTTAAGGTAATCAGGCCCGAATTCCGTCATTTCTTCAATAAAATCCCGAGCCGATTAAACGGTTGCAAATTTCGAGCCGTTTTACTTATATGGCCGCCATTTGTTACTCCATCCACCGCGCCGTGGGTCGGAATGGAGCATAAATTGTTCCTGGATTTATCACGGTTTATGGATTTTCGTTTGGTTGAAATTTATATCCGACGAAAGGATCAAGCTGCTATTAAGTTAACGTCGAACGTTGTAAAGGTAAGTTTCATGCTCTGATTTTTATTCGATTTTAAGGTACGAAACGTAAAGTTGAAAACGTATTCGCCTTTTTGTTGCCAGCCACGTAATTTTCCCTTTCAACTGCGAAGTTTATAGACTTTCAATCAAATTCTGTTTAGATTTTGTTGACGTAGTGCTGAGTTGTTCTGGGAGGCGACTGTGGCAGTAAGTTTTATTTTTTTAGTTTAAATAAGGAGCGTTTTGTCTGGGTAGGACGTGACTTATTCAATTTTTTTCGAGGCAAGCTCATATGAGCAAACGAGAGCAAACTGTATCTATTCAATCTAGAGAAATGACGAACTTCAGGAAATTTTCTTGACAGGATTCATGTCTACCACAATATAGTACAGAAAAGTTCAATATTCATGGACGTATCAACACTTGTTATGGTCCTTGACTCCATAGCAGTGAGACATTTTTTTCTGCAAAAAAGTAAAAGTTTTCGACAATAAAAGAACACGGAAACAAAGGTTTCCTAGCCATTTTGACTCTTCAAAACCTTCACCAAGGTCCTGTTTTGTTTCACGATTTCTGTTGAAAACTTTTATCAACGCTTATGTTTCACGGTTTGTTGCGCTATTTCATACGCTCGGACTGCAGGTGCCCCAATTAACGGAATAATATTGCAATACATTTTTATCCTTTTGATATTTGCAAAATCTACAATGTGGGAACTGCGCCTCATTAGTCCGGCTAGAATTGAATTATGTGTTTGCATTAAACAAACAACGGGTCTTGGACTGCAAGTTATTTAGGTATTCCAGGATTAGGCTCACCTTACTAATCCTGTATGTTTTTCCAATGGAGATTATCAATCACGTCAATGTTGAGTGTCTCCGACAAATGCACCAATATACCTCTATAAGAGAAATATCCGATAATTTGTACGCACAGGAAGATAAGATTTTCGCTAGAGAATCCTTAACCGATTAATACTCTCCATCTGAAATGTTTGCACCCTTATTTTTAAGTAATTTTGACGAACAACAATTTTTTGTCTAAGGTCCAATCGACTGCTTCACTAAGTAACATCCTTAACAGCTAAGGCTTTGGTTGAGTACATTTTCATCATCCACATTGAATTTCGTTGGTGTATTTCGTATATGAAATTTAAAAAGAAAAGACTCAAACATAAACCGAAAAACCACGTCCTTAATTTTGAGTACTAATTAAATAGTCCTAATAAATGTTGAGTTAAAAGAATAAGCCGTTGAGAAAAAAGAATAACCTTTCCGGTAAGGTAAGGGTTCATGTGTCAGGGGGAATTTTATATGTTGAGAGTCTAAGTCACAGCGTAGCTGCGGTGAAACCGCAAGAAATACAACCAATCATTTACAAGATTTTTTACTTTTAAGAGGCATAAAAAATTCTTTGCAGTACAAGAAATACGACGCTACACTAGCGTGCATCCACAAAAGTCGAATATCATACCTACGTACATAGCATTGATACTCACCAGCGACTTCGCTTAAACAGAGATAGAAAATGCGCAAGTAGGTTATTATTTGTATTACGGTTTTACGCAAATACCATGAAATAGGTGATCTTGTTTTAAGCAGAAATAAGGGCAAATTTCATAATCCAAATTAAATTCCATTTACTTTGCGAATAACGTGATTTTAATAATTGTAAACTTAATTAGTACGTAAATATAAATAAATGCATTAATCCTTACGAATACCGTTTAAGTTTAGTCGACGTTTAGCACTGTATGTGCTTTTGCTATAGTTTGAATATACGTGGAAGTTATTTTTGAGGAGTTGAAGTAGTTGAAACCATTTGCCAGATCAAAACGTTCCTTCATCCTTTGCAAGCAGACAAAGTTGAATTCATTTGGAACTGACTCACTGAAACACTCACTCACAGGGAATTAAAATGGCTCCTGCATTTCGCGAGAAGTCGTAATATGTTTGTGATTAGGAGAAAGCCAATTCTTGGATCTTTAGCGGTTCGACATAGGTTTTGATGATTGACGAATCTATAATAGTCTTCTAGCGGGACGGTATTGATTTGTCAGAGGAAATTTAACTCCTTTTTGTAGTTTTTTTTCGTTTGGGATGAAGAAGAATCACATTATTGAACAGAACTTTAAGACAGGATGGGTAAGACAGCAAATTTCTTTGAATTTGAGTTGTAGCCTTGAATGTAGGTTGAAAATATCTGAATGAAAAGTGATAAGTTTTGTTATATCCTGGAGGGGGCCGGTCCACTATGGGTTGTTATTCCTTGATATGAAATTCTAGGGAAAAAGGAATGAGGGTGCTTTGTTTTCAACGAGATTTTGTTTGTAGAGATTTTGGACTGGTGCGTCCAATGAATGAAAGCTTGTAACATTATGAGATGCTCTTTTTGCTTTATTTTGAATTAACTCTGGGTAGCTCTAGGTAGCTTGGCTCCGCCGGGCCTTGCTTCGTGGGTTTCGAGGACGCGTTTTGGCTGTATACATATTTTGAATTAGTTGAACCTGTTGGCTATAATGAGAAGTAGCAATGAACTATGCACAAAATATTATTATCAGCGTTCTGCAGAATTTACATACGCTAAAGCTGTGAAGAGGTATTTTATAAATCTGCACTTGTGATGGAAAAAAACATAGTAGACAAGACGGAGCCTTGTGGAATTAATACAAGTCGCAGTTGCCATTTCAACGGAAGAGGGTTGAATTGACAAGAAGTTGTATAAAAACAAAAAAAAGAGGAATGCACATGGATGCGGTATGTCAAACCAACTTAATTTTGCAAATTATCTTTGTTTATCAAAGTCAAATGCTTTTTGAATGAGTAGAAGAACGGTGAGCATTGAGATGTTATTGTTTGCGTTCTTGAGAATGTTTGACCAGAGTTTAAATAGAGAATAATTCGTCTAGTGGAAAGGTTTGTTGGCAAATTGCTGGTGAGGAAACCTCATTTTTCTCAAGATGCGCGGCAATCAACTTTTTAAAAAAGAAAGCGATTATTTAAGTTTAGTTACATATTGATTCATAGAGAGCGTGAATTATATAAGGACGAAGAATTATTACTCCTAATTAATAAGTAGTCTATTTATTAGTAATTATTATTACCTAGAAGGAATTATTATAAGGACGAAGGAGCGATGATAGCAGTTGGTTGCATTTTTAATCATTATATTAGGAATTCCATCTTGAGGTATAGACTTGTTGCTGGGTCAACAAAAAAAAGGTAGACGATCACCTCCTATGAATTTTGCTCTTCTTGGGGCAGCAACATTCAAAATATCGACAATACATTCCCACCCGAATCCGCCATTGAATTCCAGTCTATGTTATACTATTATGTGTTTGCATAGCGTGTTTCTTCCTCCAAATCGGTTTCAAATCGATTTTCATTTCAAAAAAAAAAGTTCTTCTTTATTCCCTGGGCTAACACTTCTCCATGCGAGCTTGAAACGTCTGACGTCTGTGTATCAGGTTTGAAATGAGAATCTGCTTCGGTATCATCACTATTAAAAACGTGATCATACCCCGCATTATCAAATTCATCGTCCGATCCAGAAGCACTTTTGAAATAAAAAATTGAAATTTTGAAAAACTGGAATAAATTTCATCAAAAGAAATTTATTCCAGTTAACTTTCAACATAGTCCCCTTCACTAGATATACACTCATTTGAGCGCTCCATGAGTGATTTAAAGGCTCTCTGGTACTCCTCTGAAGTTATCGCTGTGAGACGCTCGGTGAAATTTATTCCAGTTAACTTTCAACATAGTCCCCTTCACTAGATATACACTCATTTGAGCGCTCCATGAGTGATTTAAAGGCTCTCTGGTACTCCTCTGAAGTTATCGCTGTGAGACGCTCGGTGCAAGCCGCTTGAATGCTCGGTACATCTTCACAAAACCGTCCTTTAAAGGCCATTTTTAACTTGGGAAATAGGAAAAAGTCGGCTGGAGCCAGATCTGGCGAGTATGGGGCGTGATTGATGCGTGGGAACTGATTTTTGGCGAGATAATGCTTCACAATCTTCGAAGAATGAGCAGGCACATTGTCATCCAGCAAACTCCACGATCCCGGTTCCTTGCACTCGGGCCTGAAGCGATTAATTCAGCGCTTCAGACGTTGTAACACCTCTTCGTAATACGCAGCATTCACGGTGGTCTTTGGGGGCACAAATTTTTCGTGTATCAGGCCTTTGGAGTCGAAGCAAGCAATGAGCATCGTCTTTACCCGTGATTTTTGTTGGCGCACTTTTTGAGGCCTCGCACGGCCCGGTCAGAGCCAAGCGGATGACTGACGCTTCGTGGAAGGATCGTATTGAAAGTACCAAGTCTTGTCTCCAGTCACAATTCAGGTGACAAAGCCCGGAGTGGTGTCGCAAGTCTCGATAAAAACTTGACAACATTGGATGCGAGTTTGTTTCTGCTCTGGTGTGAGAAAGTGAGGAAGAAATCGAGAGCAGACCTTCCTGCGGTTCATTTTTCCTTTCCAAATCAACGCGACGCTATCCTTGCTCATGTTCAGTTCGTCTGCCAACATTCTGAGTGACATGTGGCAATCCTGCTTCAGTAGCGCACGCATGCGAGCCTCGTTTTCGTCGGTAATAGCTGTTGACGGCCGGCCGCTTCTCTCGTGATTTAACGACTCTCTACCCTTCTTGAACCACGTGTAAACAGTTGTACGCGACACTACACCTTCACCGTAAGCCGAATCGATCATTTCTTTTGTTTCCGCGAAAGTTTTTTTGAAG
This sequence comes from Stratiomys singularior, assembly GCA_954870665.1. Lineage (NCBI taxonomy): Eukaryota > Metazoa > Arthropoda > Insecta > Diptera > Stratiomyidae > Stratiomys > Stratiomys singularior. The sequence continues at coordinate 25,468,588 of OX940878.1, read as the reverse complement.
TTTGTAGCAGAATTTAATTGCGGCACGATGTTTAAAGTTCTCATCCATCGTAGAGCTTGCACCGGGGTACTAAACACACGTTCACTCAAGCACGTCTATCTCAGCAACTAAAGAACGGATATTGGTGATTTCAGACACTCCAGAGGGATGTAGCAACATAGTACCGGTGTCGTCCAAGAGGTGGCACCACTCGTACAAGTGCTACAAAATAAGTTCGGATACTTTTCCGACATACTGTGTATCTCTCACACTCTGTTGCAAGTATTGTCAGATTTCACTGTCTATTGCAGCGGGTGATTCTTTCAACTTATACGCCACTAAAACTTAAAATAGGTTTTCTGACATAGCAAAACAGATATGTCAAAAATAGAAACGTCAAAGCTAAACTATTGGCTAAACTATTAGCTGCAGCGATAAAACATTGCTCGAATTTGCACGGCATTATTTCCATGCAACAGATTGAATATTCCAAGTAAGACACAAAGCTGGAGGGGAGAGTCAATTTGTATGAGTTAAGAAGCAAACTTAGCTACAACAAAATCTCACTCGAAATTTGTAAGAAAGTTTTGCTTTCCAGGGTTTAAGGAAGGGTTGTGGAATTGAGTGTGAGATGAAGTGAGTAACGGAAGACTAGGGAAGGAAGACCCAAATGTTGCTAAGGTTTGGGGAAAGGAAGAGTTTGTTGAGAAAGCGTCAAATGTCGCTCACACGTAGATTTAGGTACGTTTAGAATTGGTCTAGATAAAGTGGTATGATATGTCAAGTTTAATCTGTTCTAGAGGTGTAACATTTTGTGGTAGAATGTTGAGTGAAATCACGATAGTGTTACCCAAACTAGGGTAAAACAAGGATCCGCTGGGTGTGGCGCCTTATACGTTTCAAGACAAAGAAAGCAGTTGTAGAGGGTGTTTGAGAAAGGGTAATTAAACCTCACTAGGTTTATCCAATCACAATTGGTTACCACACTTGGAGTATCGTTATTTGCATGCAGTTTGGCTGAAATGAAAGAATTAGGTTGGGTTTGTGTATGTATTTTTAGGCCTGTTTAATGTTATACAATTTATCTTGATTGAGTCGATGACATCCGGTATAAATTCAAAAAACGAAAAAAACGGCTAATGACATCAAACGTTCCCAAAAACGTTGGTGATACTGCCATGTTAATGTAAGTTAATCTTCTAATTATAAATAAGTTTTGAAGGGAAGTTATTAATTCAAACCATTATCAAGATTGTCTTCAACTTCCTCGTCAGTTAACACAATAATGAAATAAACATACCAAACACTGCAAAAAATAGAGCCATGATATCTCAAACTCAGTTCGATATCCCTTTTAACAGATGTTTCGATTTATTTACTTCCGGGAATCATTTCGAAATTATACCCAAACGTTACCAAATTCAAATCCTTATCATTCCCATAATTGTTTAAGCAATCCAATTGAGTTGTCTCCTTTGATGCTGTTCGGATTTTTGCAATCTGATACAATATTGCAGTTTTTTTTTCAATTTATTTTTTGTGTCCTATTTATTTCGCAGTTCCTTCTCTTACGAACTCTCTTTATTTCTTCCTTTTTTAGAATTTTGATGCTGACTTGGCATTTGGAAATCTATACCCGAGCATTGAACGATATCAGGTAATGGACCATTCGATTGGTTACTTTTACGACCATATAAATTGGGTGGTTCCATTAGCAGGAGATCAACCCGTCTGGCTGAATTTGATTCATTGCTTTGGGTAATCAAACGAATGTGCATTTATAGTAGAAAGGATAACTAAGTTTCCACTGAGATTTGATTTTGGTTCGAAAAGAAAGGAGAATTTTCGTTTTGGAGTTGAGAAGCTATGCCAAAGGCACAAGGATTTCAATCTGATTCGTAAACTCAATTTACCATCTCGTAATGCTATACTAATTTGATTAGACGTAAATAAATTACTTTTTTGCGATTTTTTTTCAAACTTCACTTTGTAATATTCAAAATATTACAAATTCTCCTTTCTGACTAGAACTTTAATCCATTTCAAGCTTCAGTGGAAATTATTCATGCTTTGTAGTGCTTCACATTTTTTTCAAACCAGCCAACCGCAAAGGAATATAAACATAAAACTTTCCACTGAATCTATCTTATAAATTATGTTTAAGAGCTAATCGAAAAAGGATGTTAAGTAAAAGGAGAGCATTAATATAGAGCAGTTCGTTTCAGAGAGTGAAAACCGTTCCATTTCGAGTAAATTCCAAACATTAATCATTTTCCAGACCAAAGTTATGGATCCTTGTAGTAGTGGTCGCTACTATTTTTATCGTATTATATGCCAGGATCTGTCAGTTAATTGGAAATGAATCGTTTTCCACCGGCGTTTTGGATTGTATTATGATTGCCGTAGCCGCTAGCAAACAAGCATTGCCAAGAGAAGGAACCATAAGGTAAGTGGATGTTGTTCCAGAGTTATAAATTGTAGATGTTTCTTTCTTTTTTATTTTCATCAATAAAACATTAGTTTTACTGCTTATCAAGTAAAATCTATGAAGGAAAAGTACCTTTGGTTGCCATTTGTGTGTACTTTATTTGTTACAATGCATTGAATCCAGACAGCATATTTTCGTTGTCCTTTCTTTTTGTGGGCAGGATTATAATCGAGGTTTGCCAAGGATGCAAGCCCACATTAATTGTTCTTACAAAGTTTCGACCAAAATGAATTGGCTGACGTGTACAAAAGGAGGGGGTTCATACCACTTATGACTTTTGCTATATGCTATAGCTGCTATGCTAGACATGCTCCTATGAGTACTTTTGTCCATCAAGAGAAATTGCTATCATTCGTCTTGCCCTTGCTCAAAACCAGGAAGCTTAGCATCATCCCAGAATACTTGCACACACACACGGATTTTACCATTGAACATACCCTATAGTATCTCTGCTTTACCTCAGACGACACTGGTCATCAAAAAAAAAAGACTCCGATCCTCTAAGAGCAATCACAAAACCTTTCCGCAAAAAAATCCGCATGGGTATATAATCCACATTGATAAGCTCATGAACATTGACATTTCTGACAAATAGACCCTTGATAAAGTTTACAACTTTTTGACAAGACAGAAAACTACCGTAATAATACGTAAGCTACCCTAATAGTACTGTGTTGATGATCTCAAGTCTCCCGGTTTGTAAAACTTGAACAAATATCCGAATATACCTCTTGTTGTATTACGTCCTTGAGTGGAAACAAAGATGGCACCGTGAAAGCTATGTTGCTTACATTTTTGACAGTTCAAGCCGGCAAAAGACAGTTCAAGTTGTTTTTGACAGTTCAAGTTGTCAAAATTTCGTTAGACTTGGTCCAGATATTTTTGGCATACAAAAGTTTATGAGATGGGCACTGTTATTGTGTCTTTACGGAATGGATAAAAGCTGATAAGAGAGTTTTGTATAGTAAACTTTGTTTTTAAATATAAAATATACCATTTAAGCTCAGTAAAGGCATGAAAAGTGGTACCGGAGGAAGTGGCTGTCAAAAAAACTATTTGCGGAAGATATGCGCAATCAAAAAGTGAAAGAACAACCAGTTAAATCGCCGAGCGTCAAAATTGCCTAATTGAAATAAGTTCCATTTTTTATGATGATGATAGAATGGAGTTCCAAGAATTAGTTAAAATCCTAAAAATATAGGGATGCATATGATCAAAACTGGAGTACGAGAACTTTTTTCTAGTAAGTGTCACATTTTCCCACATTGGAACACTGATGTTCTAGAACGATTCAGAGCACTTTTCGTCTGGGTATGTATGATAATAAGGAGCTTCTGGGTCGGTATACCAAAATAATGGATGTTATAGGCATTCATCACTGTATATCGGTGTCAAAAAGATAGTCAGCCAGATAGATATGAGAGGGGGATACCAGCCAGTGTATCTGAAAGCACAAGAGTCATCGAAACGTAATCGAAATAAGCTGATTGTCACTGTCTTTAAGGACACGCAAGATTTTTTGTTCATCCACCGTTTACTTTAGAGCCAGAAGACCAACGAAGTACGCTAGATTTTATTATTGAATGATATAAATCAGGAAAAAAGCCGGAACTAAAATCTTTTTTTGAGGCAATCGACCAAGCGCTGTATTAGAAGAGTTTAGAAGGACGTCAGACTGGTTATTCCACTCTGGAAACTGACTATGTTTACGAATAATGTTAAACTTTGAAAACACGAATCTAATAGGTAGTTTAATTGATTTTTTGGGGGACCTAACTTTCTAAAAATACAACAGCGAACATCCTGGTTTATAGTCTGAATTCACGCCCATCTGGCTCTGATTACTTCCTTAAGCTGAAAGAAACTATTCAAAGATGGATTTCCTCCCACTCGATGAGTTCTTGAAACTATTCAACCGCCCGATTCGGACAGGATGCATGAACGACAGGAACAGGATGCACAAGACAGAAATCTTGGTACGCGACTGACAAGAGGCTTCCTTAAGAGTATGGGTATGCTTGTATTAATACATGACAAAAAAAACCTCTTATATAAAAATTTAAGCATATTTGTCCAAGTTCTTTCCTATCAATACCTTGTTAATGAAGACTTGACAAATCAGTTCTAAGAAACCTGGACTAGAAAAAGTGAGTACTACATGTTTTTGTGAAAATTTGTTGATGTCTTCCTCTGATTTATTGAAAGCTAAACTGAAGAAAAGGGTTTAAAGCAGGCATGACATTTATAAAATTACTGTCCATTTTCTGGACATTTTCAGAAGTTTTTGCTGAATTGTTAGGGAGGTCCACCTAATCACCTGTTTTGCGCTGTAACTTTGAATTTATTGTACCTAATATAATGAAAAAGTTAAAAAAAAAAACTGACATGGTCTGACAGGTCCCTAAACTTCACTTTTTCTGCTGAGACGGGGAATTTTTTTCCTTTTTTTTCGCACAACTTGTATGGTGTCAGTGAAAAGCAGCAGTGGAAGTTCCATCAGAACATGCAAAACTTTGAGCGAATGGGTTTGATTCATTACATTTCAGGTAGGAGGCAATCTCATCAACCATTACATTCACCTAGATTTTTGATTGATTGTAGCCGTTCAATCGAAAGCATATTCCTTGCAAAAAAAAACATCTGGAAAACCTATAGAGCAGCTGGTGATGAAGATTTTTCTCCATGAGGTAAATTGGGGCCTTCAAAAAACGTCAAAAGTCCTTCCAAACATAATAAAAACAACCAACGGCCCTTCTAGCCTTGCGCTGCATTTCTAGCCTTGGCTCCTGTAGTTTATTAAAGAGGATTTTGTGTCCCAGGTTTCATAAAGCTATCATAGATAACACCCGCGCTGGATTGTCAAACAGAAATTATAAGTTTCTAATGGTATATCAGTGTATTTTGCGTATGTTTTTGCGGTTCATCTTTGCTGAACCATTATTAGACGAGGACATATTTGCGATTGCCAAAGCATATTCATTTTGGGTCCATAGTGTTCGGTACTGGTGTTTAGTATTGATCTATAGTCACTATAGTGTCTGGAGCAATGCTTCATCGCTGTGTGCGGTTTCGTCCCTGAACTTTCAAAGTTAAATTCATGTTTGACTTAATGTCCTAGTGTATGTCAGAAGGATTGTTGTGGCAATATTTTAGAGAAATGGGTTCCGTCTCTAATGGAGACAAAACAACGTTCATCTACGCCGAACTAATGACATTCGATTGACATGGAAAAATCAGAATAAAAGATAGACGCTGCAAGTGTAGCAACCATTCCACCGAGGGCTGAGTTTTGCCTACAATAAACAGAACAAGGAACGTGAATATTGACTATTATTGAGTCTTTTTCAACATTCATTCAGGATCAGTATCGGCATTGATGAACATAATCCTGAAAACAGAGCCAGGTTTATAGCAGGGTCATGACAATTGGAAAGTTTTGAATGACACTATGTCAAAAGTAGGATTATAAAGGACTTGTTGATAGTTAAAAGCTTGTGGTTTTATATCCTTGAACGTCCCATGAGCCGATGACATGGTTGTCATTTGTGGAGGCATAGAAAATCTAAAGTATTTGATTTGTAAATCGCTTACAAACAGTGGTTGCGGGTAAACAAAATAGATTTTAAGAACCATCTCAGCTGTCTTAAAGGAAATCTAGACTAACTAAAATAAACTGGAGAACTCAATATCTTTTTCGGCTCTAAATCAGCTGATGCAGAAACGTTTGGAAACTTGAGTGGACGATTGAAGCGCTCTAAGTTCTGCATGCGGTGATTTTCTCGGTACGAAGTTGATTGAACACAATGTTGAAGTGGTGATCAATTAAGGATGAAGCAAATGAGGAACAAAGCAAGCAGCACAAACTGTCCTTCTTCTCTTTCTTCCTTTGTTTCCCGGGGTTTAAATTCCGGTGATTTGAGAGAGTCCCTACCCGAGCGATCGCTAGAATTGGGTTTCATAATACGTGCGGTAAGGGACCAGTAGACAGGGTGAGAGGACCATGTGGACTACATAATCGTTAAGTAAATCCATATATACGTCCTTGATTGAACAAACACATGCTCGATCTTAAAGTGTTACTACGCTATATGAAATTAATCCTAAGAAAATAACAATTGAAATGAAAGTAATCGAAATGAAAAGAAAAAAGGAAAATAACCAGTGATTTGGCTGTGAAACCTTCCTCTATGTCGAGGCATTTTGGGTTTGATCGTGCAGGCATCTTTCCTCCAGGATGAGTGGGGCTACCAATCCGCGGTCTTATAATTGCTGGATCAAGGTTAAAGAGTTCCGCTTTCAATCAGTGTGAGAGTCTGTGGATAGGATAAGGTACATGGATATTGATCCTTACGAGAGGATAGATGGCCTAGAGGACTGGTATATTGTTTCTTTTCCACATAAATAATTCGGCGAGTCTTGAGCAGCTTATTTGAAACTGAAACAAGAGATCTAGTTTGTAGCCACCCTACGAGATACCAACCAGGTCCATAATATATACCCGGAGTCATCTCTCTCGATCCACCCCTCTCTGACCCACTATTTTTCTCTCTGTCCCTCACTTGCGTTGCATTAAAATCAGTGCGTGACAATTCTCTTTGCTTGCGTACAGGATTGGAGTAAAGGTACTCAATCCTTGTTACTTCCAGCAATCAGTATTGTAAATCATGTGAGAAAATCACAAATTCTCCATTTGGAAAGCTTCAAACTACCCGGCAGCGACATAACTGCAAGAACAAGCATCACAAGATTGCGTTTTCTATAACCATTATTCATTCTTCAACACACTCTCATGAAATTTTCCTATTTTTCCAACGTAACTCAAGACACCGCACAATCAACTATGTCATTTAAAAAGTCATCAATCAACATTATCATCACTGCTACACCCCAAAACCAAACAAGCCGTAGAACTTTTAATCTTATTGCGAATATGAAAAGTTCACGATTTTCCATCTAGCATCGACGAGAATGAAGGAAAATAAAGTAAAACGAACAAAAGTGTGGAAAAGTATCACAAAACGGTAACGATGCGGTATCGCTCGTAAAGTCAAAAAGTTACTTGATTCGATAACTCAATTGTTAGACATATTCACTTTATAGAAAGTTTGAGGAGTTTTTCAGAGTTTTAAGTTTGTTTTCAATGCTTTTAAACAGATGAGTAAAAAAAAATGTCGATCCTTGTTGGCGGTTAGGATGATTTGGTTGTTTTGTTACGCAGGAAAATTTTCATTGCAGACTTTAAAGGAAAATTTAAATAAAACACAAACAACGCAAGTAGAGTTGAGGTACGAAAAGCACTAGACTAAATTTTGCGGCCTTCAAAATGACAAGGAATAGTGTAAACACTTATCCTTCCAGGACGAAAGTTTGGTTTGATGCTTAAAATCGAAAATTGGAAAAGTTGAAAACCTGGTATTGAATTTTTAGTGGATTTGGTTTTAAAATAATTCTATTTTAATCGTTAAAAATTACAACTGAATTCTTTGAAAATGCAAAACTATTTTAATCCTTCGTAATCTTCATGTATTCTAATCTTTATGTATTCTAATTTATGTATTCGTAATCTTTATGACAAGAAGTATGAAAAAAGTTGATTAGGCGAAGAAAAAGCATAAATCAAAATCCACCACCTTATAAAATGTCAACGGAAAACAGGAAATTTCGAACACGGATGACTTTTCAAAAAAATCCTTATGTAAATGAGATCGTAGTCATTTTAGTATGAATGCAAATTACTTCCTGGCTTCAATGTGTGTTATGAATAAAATATAAATCAAAATAAATACAAATCACTGTACTGATATCCTTACACACTTTCTGACAAGATTCTGCACAAGTGTGAACGCCAAGTGCCTTTGGTTGGAATAAGAATAGTACAGAGCTGGGTTGCATGATGTTCGATATGTGTCGGTGGAGGGACGTGTGTAGAAAGACTGGAAAATCCCTGTGAAGTCACTTATGGAACTTTGCCAGTCAGAGCACAGGACAGGCGTACGATAAGGAATTTGGAAAAAAAACAAGGAAAATCCATGAAATCTCACAATGGAGGTGTTATCAGGTTTTGGCTAACTATTACAAACTGGAAATCAAGTTCACAGGATATTACAATATAAAAGTCATTCCGCGAATTGCGAAGCTGCCTCTTTTGCAAACTGAATGACGTAAGTGCTGGGTTGACAGACACTGCCCGGTTTTGACTATATATTGAGCGCCCTACCACACAAACACTGAAATCTCTTTTATTTTATCAGATGCAGGTATGTCCTACGCTGCTAGTGTAGAAGAATTAACAATGAACCTTGATAAAGTTTACTTTTCGAGGACGAAGTATTTTAATGACGGATTCGAAAACTTAGGATAGGGAAAAATTTTTTTGAATAGCCAAAAAAAAAGCTGTTGAATAGCTAGAAAGGCGTTTCTTCCTCCAATTTCCAACAGCTGACTCGCTCAGACTTTCAGGTTTCTGGTTCGATGTTCAATAAAGAATGAGGTTCGCGAAGTTAGGGTGGTCTTAGATTAGAGTGTAGTACCTTGCGAGCTGCAGGTCCTCGTTTCCAGAAGGACTCGTGGTATTTGGATTTATTATTCAGATGTCAAACTACAGGAGTATGCAGCTGTGAAAGACATCTTTAGCGTAAACTTAAGCACGATTCCCACCAATTCAGATTCGAGTGAAACTTAGGTCTCATTAATAGAGTTTCTGCTGTTGTGGTGCAACCGTTCACTACAGAACTTGAGGACTGCAGTGTGGTAGAGCAGCATCATTTCAAGACCCACAGCTACAGGAGAAGCTAATTTGATCAAAATGTCGAATAAACTCGCTTAGTTTCCCAAAACTACCTGTTTTGGGGTGAGGGAACTGATACGGTCTGACACCAGAAATACAAATTCAAATATCAGCATTACCAGCGAGGCTGATATTCGCTATATATTGTAAAGAAGGATCATACTTTAAGGACTACACTACGACATAAAATCGTGCATTAAACACCTCAAGACTAAAGTGTCAAGATATAAAGTGATCAGATAAAGTGTCAGAATATCAAAATCAGTGTTTCGGGCAAGTTGATTTGTAGCAACAATGAACCTAGATTTGGGGCTTCATATTTGTTAGTATTGGTAATAGCTTTGATTTCACAAAAAAACTCAACCTAAGCATCGAAATATAGGGCGTAATTGTTTCAATTCTCGAAATCAATTTTTGACTCAAACCGTTCTGTCTTCTTCAACGACTTGATTAACTTTGCTTACAATTTCTATTTATGTACTTACAGGTCCAAAGATAATAAGAAAGAATAAGAATAAAACGTAATTTCCACGGGTGTAATTATTGAAGCTTTAAAAAATAATCAGAAATAGTGTTACATTTTTGCCAAAATCTTTCAAAAAGATAACGGTAAATTAGTGGGAATAACCAAGACCTGCAGTTTTGTCCAACCTGGTTCATCAGCTTTTTGTCCCGACTTTTTGCGAGGTTTTCATCGACATGAATTCCTCTAGTTTCCTTGACGATCGTTGCAATCCTTATTATTAACTCGTGCCCCTTCGTGATTATCTGTTCCACTACGTCCGACATGACGATTCTTCCCTTTTCTCTTCCTTTCGCTGCTTCGTCTAGATGCTGCTTACTTCTCGTGTCAATAGGTCTCCTCGTTTGCCCTATGCAAGTTTTTCGCAAGTAGGACATTTGATGCGATAAATGCCCGATTTTTCTAGTATTTCACGTTTGTTTTTCGTTGATCCAAGAATGTTTTTGGGTTGGTTCTGTATGTTTGATTGGGGCAGCTGCACAGAATTATGCTGATTGATTTTCCCTTGTAACCGGTTGCTGATACCTTTATGGTAAGTCAACGCATCCGAGCATATCCTTTCAGTGTCGGCATGAAATGCAAGGTTACGGTCAAAAATCCATTTGGAAAATAAAAAAAAAACACAAAATTAGTAGAAGCGTTTTGTTTCTATGCTCATGCAATTTTCAGTCCTTTTTTGTATATTATTGCCTCTGATTTGATTCGGAAATTGCAGCTTAAATTCTAGAATTTACTGACACATTGTCTGTTCCATTAAGAAGTTCGGATTCAAACGTTCAACAAAACAAAAACACCTTAAAATTTTTGCAAATTTTTTTTTATTCTTTTGAAAATACAATCTATCTGCTTATTTGTGGAAATGATTTCAATCAAATGGGAGCCGCGGTTGGCTTTGGCGCACTTCATACGGTCAGTCTGATTTTTGAGAACATTTTGGATTGGCTTTCAAATAGTCAATTGTTTATAGGTTGCCCGCATAATACTTATCCTTCACGGCACTCCACAAATAAAACTTCAAAAGCGTTGAATCACGCCTTCTAGTTGGCCGATTTGTGCCATATTTTGCAGTCAAAGAACTTTTGACTCTATTTGGCGATTGTTGCGCCCAACGTGTGATATGTCGCACCACCTTGCTCCAACCAAAGGTGTTCCGAACAACTACCTTCAAGAAATGGCCACAAAAAAGTTTTATCTTGTGGTTGAAGTTATTTACGGTGATCGTAGTAGCTTGATTTTCGATGAAATACGTCCCAATAATGACCGCAGGTCACAAACCGCATTTACAGTAACACGCAATGGATACATCGGCTTCTGTTGATATGCAGATCCTGTGAAATTCTTAATCCCCAAACTTTAGAATTTTTTTTTGTTTACGTACTTGCTGAAACGGAAATGCAGCTTGTCTAGAAAGATGACTTTTTGCGCGAAATCCTACGAAATGATGTTCTCGAAAGTTAGTCTATATTTTCGGCCATCACAGTCACATTTATGGCCGAACCAACAAGACAAACACCGTTACGCAGCGAATTATACAACTATGTAGCATGCAGCAAGCAGTTTCCCCGAAACTTTGTGATAGAGTTCGTTGTTTGCGTAAGTTGTCCATCAAATTTTCTTTTTTTTTAACGATTTCGGAATAATTCGGAAGTAAGTTTCCAACATTTCCAAGCTTTGCTGAAGCGCTAAACGACTTATTTCGTCAACTAAAAATCATATACTGAGTTTCAGTGCATGAAAACATGACATTATTGTTGTCGGAGCCAAAATAACTGTAAAGTCAAATCTGACCCGCTTATTGGAACACGGTGTATACAGTAATTATTTTAAGCTACATGTTTATCCTAAAGAAAACTGACTATGATTCTTCGATTTTAACAGTGTGCACAATTTATTATATAATAATTTATTTCCTGTTCACTTTTTTCGCAGGCTCATATTAATCATTTGGATTTTCTATTGTTTTCACATCAATTTAATTTATCAAGTTCAACTGATGGCAGTTCTAACCAAACCGAAAACTGCAAAGTAAATTTCCACTTCAGCCGAAATTATAAGCCATGGTCTACAATTTGGATTTCCGGAAAATTTCGCGGTATGTTGCATACTATGAATGTGATATAATTTTAATTAACATTATTTTCCAATATTAATTTTCTTCATTCCTTTTTAGGTACACTTGAAACGTATTAAAAATTCAGAATCGAAATATTTCATTGAAAATAACCGTCAATGCACCTTTGAAACGTGCATTCAACAAATGAGCAAAGGTTCCTTTGCAACATTAGGAAACAGGTACGATAATTTCCAGTTTGAAAAACTTCCATGAAAAAATCCCTTGAAAATGTCCTTGTAAAGAACAAAAATTTAATAAGAAATATTTTTCATCTTCCTGGAGCATGCTGAGTATTGTAAATTAAGAAATAAGCAAATTATTTTCTCTTTTATTTTCTCGTTTTCGTCGATTGTGTCGAACTTTTCTTTAGGATGTACATTCAGTATGCGATTGCATTCAGGACAGGAAACGCAAAGATTTTCACTTTTCCTGAACCCGTTGCCAAGAGCTTTGTGCAAATGTACATGGAAAAAGGTTTTCCGTTGCGCGATAAATTGAATTATTTGATAAGGTAAGTCCTGTGCTGTATGTTGATAGGATGATGCCCAAGGGAATTGATTCGGAGTGTGATTGCTTGTGAGAAATCTTATTCGTTCATGGTCTTAAAGGAAATTTGAATTTATTTTCGTCAGTTTTAAATATCTTGAAGAATACTGTTTTCTTTGGAGGATTTTCGATAACCTTCTCGCTCATTTCACTAGAAGAGAAGTAAAAATTTCCTTTTATATATGAATTTGCTACATACATAATTTTTGTAATTTTCTTTCCCGTTTCTCTTATATTTTGCGTTTTAACTTCATATTACATATAAAGGATACAAATTAAAATAGGTTCATCGTGTCTGGGAATTAAAGGGGTCAAAATAATTAAATATAACTTTTTTAAATGGACATTAACACAGCCGACTTGCTGTTAAATAAATATAAATTTATTATATTTCCTTACTTAAGATCCTTGTTAGCATAACTCAGTATTTTAACAAGATATTTTACTATTTCAGGCGAATGGTGGAAATCGGTTATTTGCGAGGTTGCCAAAATTTTTATCAATTTTTGATCAGGAACATAACAATAGACAACAAATCTCGAACGTCAGAGGACATTTACTTAAATTTGGAACATTTCACAGGAGCTTTTATTGTATTAGGAATCGGATGTAGTTTAGCTTTCATCGTTTTTCTTTTCGAGTCTTCAAAAGATAGAAGAGGACGAAAAAAAAATTTGACAATGGGGTAAAATAAATTGCAATTAGATACTTTATAAGAATTCTAAAATGAGTGTGCTCTTCAGTTTTCTTTTATTTTACGGATATTTAATGCAGTAATCAGTTATTAAAAGAGGCAACGGTTAAGTTGGTACTTACCCTATTTTTTTTTATTTATAGCAACGTGTCGCATATAACTATAAATCTGAAAAAACTAAAAGATTAATTATTGTTAATAAATTTAGCATTTATAATCATTGATGAAAGAAAATATGTCTAGAAAAACTGAGAGTTAAAAAAGATTTAAGATCTAAAGAAAAAAGTTTTAAATGGAAATTCTTCAAATATTTAATATTAACCCCAAAAATTTCCACAAAGTGATAACTGCTGCATTCTTTGCGATCAAGTTAAATTATATTCAAGTCCTTTAGGAAATTAAAATGACAAACTATGAAATAAAGGTTCAATTTGGGACATGTTCTGTTGCTGAGTATCATATGCAGGTATTAAATGACAGAAACACATGATGAAGCACAGGATATAACACAAAATTCAAAATTAATCGGACAGGAAATTCTTCGTATTGCTAATCTCAAGGACTAGGCTGCATTTTATAGATGTACACATGTAGGCATTACACATTTTACGTTGTGGAAATCAAATCATCCTCCATCAAACCATAAATCACGTTGGGTGAAATAACCATTCGTCAGCTACGTATGCAGGTCCCGGCGATCAGATGCGAACCCTTTGGAACTTCGAACAATTCATTTTCCAGGACGGCAGTTAAAAAAAGAAATGAATTCGGGTTGTTCTTTTTGGCAATTACTACCATTTACTCGTTTTTGTTTTACTTCTTTAAAATGAAAGAAAAAAGTCGAGACATAAGTACGATCCGAAGCCCTTTTAAGTTTTACTCCATGAATGTATATAGTTTGATTGAATATCTAGCAGATTCGTTGGCAGCTGAAGTAATTAAATTTTATCCATAAACGAAATCAAAAACCAATTTCAAGCCTTGCTTTTGCCCTAAGATTTTACCTTAGCATTGGAAAACCCATGATATTATTGTCTAAAGATCCTGTCGATAACTATTCTTTACAAACAATCTGGTCCCAATTAGCGAGGTACCACGCTAGAAACCGAGGAAGTCTTTAAATCCATAGAGGCACGAAATAGCGCAGGAGTCTTTGGACCTGTATGACACCATGTGAAAGAGTAACTCCACTTCTCTCAGGAAGAGGCCACAAAAGAATGATTTTAGATCTGGGGTATTCAACATGGGTATCACGCTGTAAACAATGAAAGTTGTCAAACCCATAGAAGATAGAAATAGCGCAGGAGTTATTGGAGCTGTTGAGGCATCAAAATGCATTAATCTAAGCGGAAGACTAACACCTCTCTCAGGAAGAGATCAAAAAGAATGAAACTAAACCTGGGGTTTAGAATAATCACGCGAACGGTCTAAACTTTTTTAAAATTCTTGGTTTCACCTGGCAGTCAGGTGTAAGGCGACTTTCTCCACATTAAAATTGAAAATAAAACTGCTAAGTGGCACTAGCCAGTCTGCCAAAACAGCTGCTGGACGGCGGCACTGATATAGGGTCTCACTGATCATGCTCCCACTATAATGCAAAATCATTTGGGCTCAGTATTAATAAATTGAAAATAGTTGCCCCAAAGCAGGACAATTCAAATTGACAATGACAATAGACAATAAATGTTAACTGCATCAATATATCACGGATGATGTGATAACAGTGCTGTACATAGAAAAAGGACGTGACCAAAGAAATCTGCTATATTAACTTAAGTCCTTGGCCTAACTTCTTAACGATAAACTAACAATGTCAATTATCTTACTTGACACCGAAAGCCACTTCTGCGCTAAGGATCATCACCGATTTAAAACTGAAACCAAAGAGGTCAGCAAACTACAACAAATAAAGCAAACTATAAGTGAAGACAGAACGCTTACTTGAGTCAAAAGGATGAGGACAAGAGCAAATGCTCTCGCTGTAATGACCACAGAGACAGCAGACGCTAGTTCATTTTTAGATACTTCAGTTAAACACAGAATTGAATCGATAATTGAAATTTTAATAGTTTTATTTTAATAGTTTCTATGAAATATCCACTAGTAAAGGTCATACTTTTTTCAAGATAGTCAATGACAAAATACGATACGGGTCATAAAAGACGGAGTCCAAACACTTGTCAGACGGTCTCAACATTTCGATTGCCTGGGACTATGATCTCTTTGATAGTTGCTCTTTGAAGCGTTTTGAAGCAGATTCATTGTTATTCCATGCTTCATGGAAAGGAATCTGCACTTATTTCACAGAACTTTACTTAAACGTCCTCCACGACTATTTTGTGAACTCTATTTTCATGAAAAACTACCGATTTGAGTCAGCCGAAGAATTTAGCATGGTTGGCATTTATAGGAACGCGTTTCCTATCTATCCAAAATATAGTTTCCATAGCGCTTATTATGTCACTGCTTGGATTCAATATGATTCGATAAACTATCAACTGAAACTATGATGGTTTGACCACTGCACCAGAAAAACGACGCATGTTTCCGCCTCTCAAAAGAATCCCTGATTAGTCTGTGTGATAAAGATCAGTCCAAAAGCCCAATAAATGCTGGCCGAATTTGATTGACGGGGGCAGTAAAGACCCGTTTTTTACGTTTGGAGGACGCGGCATGTTGGCCAAAAGTACTAGAGGGTTACATACAGGAATTCAGGGTCCAAGAGGATCTCCAAAACCTCAAGGACAGCAACAATTAGCTTGATCAACAGATAGCTTTATCTTTACATATCGACGCTAGTCTTCGAAATAATGCAAGACTTTCGACAAAAAGGCAACGGAGAACAACGAGTTCTCCGAAAAAGCACATAAAGAACAAAAATTACTGAAGAAAAACACAAAAGTTACTGTGGACAACCTCATGAATGAATCTTAAAGACCTTCAAGTCAGCTGTCAGAAAAGACTCAAGCTAAGTGCGAAGACTTTCCAGAGGTTGTATTGAGGGATTTAATAAGACATCCCGGCTAAGAACCCTTATAAAGGAATCACACGAATACACTATGCTTCAAAAAGAGGTGATTGATCAAGGTAATAAGAAAAAATAAATCTTGTTACGACAAAACTTTGCGGTGTCATCGCACAAAAGAATCGAATGGGAAACCAATGACTGTCTTTACTGACGTCCTTCTACCAAAGGAGATCGTAAATAAGGAAAGGGTGTTATTGGCCTTCAATAATTTCGATTGAAACCATTCACTTAGGATTGATAAAATATATCAAATTATGCTAATAAAAGCAATTTACACAAGGACACGGTTGTTGGTAGAAACATGCTCAAGTCGTTCATTGAAGGACTATATTCGGTTATGTAGAATCTGGACTAGTAAACCTAATTGATCTAAATTTGTCAATCTAATCTGAATGTAATGATGCCTTGTCACAACCAGGACGCATACTTTCCAGGGTTTTCGGTAAGTACATCATCGCATTAACTTTTGGCAGGATGGGGAGAGATCTGGTCAACAAAGAACCAAAAAACTCGTGATCTTCATCGATATATAAGGTCTTTTCAAAAATATGAAAACAAGAAGTATAGCCGCAGAATTGAGAAATGGAATGAATCCATATTTAACCCAATATATGACGGAAATACTGGCTAAGGAAAGGACAAGGCTGGCTTAGAAGTAATTGGTCGACACGGGTACACCAGAGATTACACCTCTTGCAAGAGATATGAAATGACTAGAATGGTTCCTGGCGTTACCGACTAAGGGGGTGGGGGGGGGGGGTGTTGTGTGGGAAATGATAAATGGAAACGGACATAGCATAAATTCTGGCACTATACTTTTGTGGACTAATAAATGATAATACGTACTTATTGGATACTACACCTCAGTAAAGCTTGGAGATTGACATCAACACTGAATAAGAATAAGTCCATAAATTACCAAGAAAAACCTCCGGAAATTTCTCTTCAGTGAATCCCAAATGTCTTGGGAGTTAAGTTAACTATTGGGCCGAATCACAAGCCCTTGGGTAGGCGAATAAAAAATGAAAAATCGTTCCTTCAAGGTGACAGGCACTGTTTGCAATCAAAGCAGCAAAGGAAAATACTCGAAATACTCGAAAGTATTTGCGATTGAAACAGGAATAAGAATCAAAATAACCATCATTAACAACACATTTTCTTCAATTCTCATTCGCTTTGCCCAGAATCATCACAATTATTGAAGGAGCCAGCCGAAGAGGTCCTAAAAGCTGAAGTTAATTTCCCCATATGAAGTGAATGCACATGAGTACTAAGTCAAAGAATGTACATGAGAGCTAAGGAAGAGAAGCGCAAAACGAACAAGCGGGCACACCAACGAGAACCGTGTTACTAGCAACAGTGAAAAGGAAGTTGGTGCAATCCATCTAAAAGAAGATAGACTCGGCTTAGGAACCCTGGAATTATTAAAAAAGCTCGAGTCCTGTAGAAAAGTTCTAACGAAATGAAGACTAAACAACTGCTAGAATTCAACAGAAGTTTTGCAAAAGCTCTATTGGTATTAGTAACAAGCTGGTACCTTCTGAGTCATAATGCCAAAGGACTGAACACTCAAAAGAACTCTGAACGTCAACCTCGCTGTGAAGAGGTAGAAAACGAGCGGTAGTTTGAGAATAATGGGATGGAATCGCAAACCACGTCATCTTATGGAATACCTGCTGACTGCAGGCCAAGGCATGATTCTTCCTTTTTGTAGGGCGACAGGATGGACTGTACGCGCAAACTATATAACATGCAGATTTCAGAGCTGAATCCAACAGAGTACTCTGTATAAGAATGGTAATGATTCACCAAAATTCATGACTCCAGATACTAAGTTTGCTACTATTAAGATTTATTAATAAGATTTATTCAACAACATTCGCGAGATAGTACAGAGTGGTGAAAAATTATAACCTAAAACCTGCTTTCATGCCTGAACAAGCTATTTGAGTAATCTCAGAAAACCGTTTCAATTATCTATTCGTCCCGTTCTTTTGATCACACAAAGTCGCTGAAAACGAGTTTTTGCAACTGTTAATGCACAAGCAATGAACTGAGCAATAAACTCAGTCACAGTTTGGAGTTTGCTGGGGCATTATGTGTGGTAGATTTTGAGTTTTATATTGAGCTTTAATATTTGGAAGATCTAGGAGTGTGTTTTTATAGAAAGTTTGAATAAATTGCAGTTTCCTAGAAATTTTGAGAGGTTTCTTTTCCTAAAATTTTGCGAGGAAAAACGTTAAGTGACATTGAAAAACAAAGAACTAAATCGTTAAATCGTGAGTGGCATTGATAAATTGTAAAGTGAAGTTAAAATGAAGTAAAGTGGGAATAGAATATTATGGCCACCTAAGTGTGGTTTCAGGATTACGGAATTGACTTGCTACGATGGCCGGCGATAAGTCTCGACCTGAACCCTATAGAAAAAGTTTTGGGAATTTTGGTGGAGAATGTCTACGCCCAGGAGAAACCATCCATAAAAATTTTGAAAAGCTAGAACAAATCATTATTACTATCGATTGAAATATATAGAAAACTTAATTAGTATTAAATAAAAAACATATGAAATATTATTCATTTCGTGCTTACTACAATTCAAGAATTCTAGTAGAAAATATTCATTAATTCGAAATAAAACATTACCTTTAAAGGAACCACAAAAATATGCTTGTGTCTGTAGTTTTTCACAGCATTTCTTTAGATTTCAGTAGATACAGAAATGGCAAGTTTCTGTGCTCTATGAAAAATTCAGACTTTAAGAAAACAAGGATTTGCTATGGTTTGAAGAACTTCTTCAAAGAACAAATGAATTGTCAAATGTGTGGTATTCTTCGCAAAAAATTGGACAACAAAATTAAACGTCCAGACCTAATACAAAAACAGAATTTTGCTCTAATTTTGAGTTTATGATTTAATATAATTAAGGTAAACATGAAATCATCTTTTAAATGGCATAAAAAAACCAAATTTATTTAACGAATAACCTTTTTTTTAATAAAATAATGGATCGAAAAAGAATTATTTCTAAAGAACGGTCGAAAAGGGAGGAAAAGGAAAATCTGTACTACTTTCCGGTAATAAGATTTATTGCATAAGAACAAGGCAAATGACAATGCCCGATATATAGTTTTGCATTGTTACTTATCACGTGTGGAATTCAAGCAAAAATTGACTGAAATTGTATCCTTGAATATTTAACCGTCATCATATCATTCTCATTCATTAGCAACTGAAAATTGAGAGCACATTTTTACTAACTATTTGTGAAACCATCAAACAATAATCTCCACTTCATAAAACAAGTCACGCTTTCTTGCACCATTCCTCCCCCTCCTTCAATTATATTTCTTTATTTTCATTGCGACCTTCTAATAAACTGAGAAATTTCTAAAAATAAGGAAAATATAATATCGACAGAAACACAATATCTAGTCAACAAACAATGGATTTCCCATATGCATTTATTCGTTCCCACAATATACTTAAAAACTCATTGAAAACGTGACCAGCAAAAGGAATCACAATTTAGTCGAAAGGACAAAAAAAAATCATTAGATAGAATTTCAATCGCAGTCCGTTCTCCACACCCACGATTCAGTTTCATGAAATTCCTCAGAGAAAAAGAGCTCGCTGAACGGAAACAAAGTATTTAATTTACTTCAGGTCCATCGTTCAGTGTCCTTTGCAGCCACACAATTTGCTGGCTCTATAAAAAGAGTAAATATTTGTTGGATTGGTTGTATAGCTTCCAATAATAGCTGGAATACTCAAACAGTTTCCAAACGAAAATTACAGAAGAAAAACAAAAGAACAATAACGTATGGAAACCCATGAACATAGTGAAAACAGAAGGATGTTGAAAATTTTAAGCTAGAAAAAAAAAAATCGACGTAAAGTGGAAATGAAACGCAATTTATTGCTTAAAGGACTAACTTCGGCAACAAGCTTCGGAATGAACACTTTACTTACCTCTTTCAAAGACGTGCTTTTGTCCTTGCACTCCTATACGTCAACAATGGGCCCCTTGCACTCTCTAACGTCCATAAACTTGGCTTTAATATAGCAACATTGAGGCGCAGCTTGCGAATTGCGATGAAAAGTGGATGCAGTACCACTCTCAGTCTCATTTACAACAACGTGCTCGAACAGAGGCGAAATAGATGAGGCGACTGAGTTGAGGAGTCCTCCGAGCCCATTCACCCCCATCGACGAAGCGGTTTCATCGTTGCAATAAAAAATGTCATCACTACTGTCGTTATCAGGATCGTCGTCGTCGACGTAGTGGAGGCACCTATCGGCTTGTATACTGTGACGATAACAATAGCGATGATGTGGGGTGGGACGCCGCTCCAGAAGACGCAGATCAACGGTCGAGTCTGATATATCCTCCCCTTCTTCGGCTAAAGTGAGCACGCAGTCTGCTGCACGATTGCTAGCATAAGCGCAAGCAGCACATCCATTTGACAAACTACAACGGCAAGGATGTATGGGTGTGAGTAGGTGCTCACGTACTACACGCTCCTGACTTTGATCCCGGACCTGCTCACGATCGCTGAGCTCAGGATAGTTCGTTGCCTCAGATTCGGTCTCCGTTTCCGTCCCTTCCGTGTCCACTTCGGCCGATTGTGAGGTGTAGCGCAGTTGATGAAGTTGGCTGAGCCTGTGATGCGGACACGGGTGATACCTATATCGTTCGTAGCGACAACTAGCTGATTCCTCGGCACTTTCGTGGTCGTGCGGATGCTGCAAATGAGTATTCGAGTGACTATGCTTGCCTGCACCACCACCTCCTGTTGGAAGGTAGTAGACGAGACACGTTACTCCGACCAAAAATAGGAAGAACACAAACACTATATCGAACATTAGGAGCGAATTAAACGTCATCAGCTGCATATTATAGGAAAACCGGAAATAAGGTATAACGCCGCTAGTGGGCAGAGGGTGGCGAGTCCCTTGAGAGAGGCCGCGTCGGAATTGTCTAGGAACCCTCCAGATTACAATCGCTTCCCGTTGGAGTCATAAACATTTTTCACAAAGCACATTATTGACCTGCAACTGTCAGCAACAGCAACCAGCACTTGTTGTCTTAATCCTTTTTACTGGCTTTTCTTTGGAGCAGCGTCTACGTTGAATTCTTTCGAATGGAAAAGGTCCTAGCGTTATTGTGAAAGATTTCACTGAACGAAAATAATACGCTGAAAGCTGTGGACTTTAGAAACTTAATTTTAGAATTTTTCGGTTCGTTGAACACTAGAAAGTCGGGTTGCAACCGCATTTTTCACCAACTCCTTACCTATTTTATGCAGTTCAACTGAACGTTTCACTTTTTGTTTCACACTACGACAAGCATTGATGAATGCGCTGTTATTTCTTGGTAAATAATAAAAATAAAATATCACAATTTCACTGAAAGACGATTATTTTGCTCCGACTTTAGCTAGCTTTGTGTCCTGAACGGTGTTCACTGGCTGCCAGTGAACACGACGTTTCGTCCTTGGCCAAAGTATCCTGCAGTTGATGTTGATAGTACTTTCTTTATGTTGCTACTTTACTTAACTTTAACATCGCGAAATGCTTTCACTACTTTTCGAAAGCATCAAGCGGACAATGACGCAGGACACAGTCCAGTCGATGGTTGTTCGGCGAACCTGTTAACAATATAATGTTATGAGGACTTTTATAGATAGCATCGTAAAAAAGAGGATAACGCAATGGTCAGGAGACTTGAAACCACGTTGCTTGCAGGATGTTAATACTTGGGTTGCCAGTTGTGGTTTGGTGGTCCATTGTTGGTATTTGATACATTGGTAGTCACTATAGGTCGGTTCTGTTTTGAATTGAATTTTAAAGATTTATTTTCCAAAAGATGCAGAGGAGAGTTTCTCTCGCGTACTTTTCCTTAGTTAAGAATAAATTGACAAAACCTAGAGAAGACATTGAATTCATTCTGTGATAGTTTTTGACTTTTTCAATATCCTGAGACTTACATTGCGGAACTACATATCAAAGCTCTGCACGTACGCTATGGAGGAAAATAAACTTTAAAGTTGCGCGGTGAAGGATACTTTTCCTCAATACATAGATAGCTTTGAAGAAAAAATATGAAAAATATCTCAAAATAATCATTTCAACTAAGGAAGCACGTTCTAATGTCAACACAGATGAGCACCATCAATACATACGACAACTTCCAAATCAAACCAAATATTTTTGACCCCCTGTTAGGATCCTCGCCATTTTTATGGAAGACGGTTTTCTTCATTTTATTGCGTTACGTGTTCAATCAACTTAACGAGCGTCGTCTAATTTAATGATGGCAACTTTAATTCATATTTTTAATAGGTGAATTCAATTTTTGATCCGTCAACGAGGAAACGAAGTAGACGGGAATGCAAAATTCAAAATGATTTCAAGCTGGAAATTTAAATGTTCACGTTGTTGGTTGGAGATGGAACAAGGATGTAGGAAAAAGAGAGTCATTAGAGGTGATGAGAATTAAATGAAGATGAGTTTGATTGTATTTGTCTTCTTCGAGAAATTATCTTCTAACAGAAATGGGTATAAAGTGAATCGTATGTTAGGGGAGACCCGTTTTCATTAGTTTATAGATGTATGATGTTCTCGTATTGTAGCCTTAGTGTATTCAGTATACAAACAACATTTTTGGTTGTAAGGATTGCATTGAGGGTTATTTTTGAAAGTAAGTGAACAACACTTACGCTCCATGTGCCTAACACTCAGAGACAAAAAGCAAGCAATTTACTCAAGAATTCTCGCCTTGTAATACTTTGCTGAGTTCTTCAGCCTAAGCCCTCATATTCAACGCTTTTTGGCGTTCTTTATCTTCTCAAGCGGGAAGGAGTCACTTTTTCTTATACTATTATATAGCTGATCGAGAATGTCTCCTTTCCTTTTTGTAGACAGGCCAGGAAAAATGCACAACATGGCCCCACTTATCTGTGGACTTTAGTATCATTTCATTTAAGGTATCTGGGTTTACCTCTGTCATTTTTTAAGACCAGATAACCAACACTGTCTATCCCATCCAGTTATAGATGTATAAGACAATCATGTCCCATGTTCTTCTCAAGGATTGGTTCCTTTTTAGATTTAAGCCACACAAGTACGCTCAGTAGCTGGATTAGAATCAAGCCTGTCTCACTTATTTTCGACGCGTCCAAGAACCCCTAATTGGATGCGAACTAAATGGTAGACGACTTCAACGACTATAATGTCAAATCAAATAAAGTAAAAAAAAATCAATACCAAAAACTCAAAATTAAAACTTCCGTAAAGATATAACATTTTGCTGTACACAAAAGTATATCAAATAAAATTTGATATGAGTATGATGCTGAATGGTTAAGTCCATTTTCAGCTTATATCAAGGCGCAAGTCGCCCGTTCCTTTGAAATTTCAGATCCTCTGAGCATTGCAATATCAAACTGTTCGTTTTGTGAACATACATCTTTTAGAAATCCTACAGTTTGTTATATTAAAAATGGATACTAGTCATTCAATCAGTATGAAGAAGGAGCACTTAAAGGACGTGTCTTATTAGTAAGTTTACAAGACCACCTTATCTCCTAGTTTTATTTTTACTCTAACACCCCATCACCAAAATGGCTATGTTTATTTCCATTGTTTTTTGTTTTTTTTTTTTGATTTGGAAGCCTGGATTAGTAATTTACTTTGAAGGAGCTCTAACTTTCATACAGCTGGCACCCAATTTTTCTGTTATTGTAAGGAAACGCCACATTTCCTCTGACCATAGCTCCCACGATATTTCCTACTTTTGAGATAAAAGAGGGGCTACGGCAGGGAAACGGGCTGGGTCCACTGCTGTTTAACTTAGCTCCGGAACATCAATTTTGGGCATTGTTTTTGAATCACGGTAGAAAACTCTACGTTAAAGGAAGAAATGCGCTAACGAACGAAATTTGAACCTACGTAGATGGCATTTAAATCCAATCCCCGTTCTCTGCGTTTGCTGAAAGAATCCTGATATTCATGCAGGAAGAGTCAAAGCAGGTGGGGTAGCGAAATAACGGAGCCAAAATAAAGTCCATTATACAACCAAGAAAAACGACACTTCACCGTCTTTTTATCTTTTTGAATGGTCGAAGAGTAGAAAACGTAGACCACAAACAAAAAAGGAAGAATACAGCTCGTGTGTTTATATTTATAATGTAAATTGAAACATACACAGGAACTAAGTAGAAAAAAATCCTTATAAACAAAATTGTGCACAAAGCAAAGCCTATATTAGGCTAGGTTTATGAGAGGTGGAATCTTACGCGGACAACCCAAAACAAAATCTATAAATTTAAAAGACGTGTTCTAGGACGCATTACAGGATCATCATGCGATGGAGATACAAGCTTATATACAAGCTTTGGCGCACGAGCCAAAGCTTGTATATAAGTTTTGACGAGAGATTATAAAACTCCGGAAACTCCACTGAACTGATCTCGGGTACAAGATGAATGAGGAGCAGATACCTTAGACCTATGACATACAGAAATCAACACAGAGTTGAAGAGTGAGTCCATTTGACATCCGAACAGAAATGCAACAAATGATATTCATTGATGAATACGAATTTTAGAGGGTATCAGCTCAAGGTGCTATCCAAATTTCTCTTCGAGTGAATATTTATTTCAATTTTTGACACGTTCGATTTGAAAGTTGTTTGTTCAGGATGATGTTCGAGTTCAAAAGTAGAAAGCTCATAAAATGTACCTACAGATGTACTCCTGAGCTTTCAAACACATGGGATTTCCAATTTTTTAATGCCCTTACTTAGGCCCTTTTATTTTTGCCCTCCATCCTGTATCCATCAGTATTGATATGCCTGTGTTGGAGTACATCCATTTGCATAATGGTATATACCACCAGTTATTCCTGGCATTTTTAGGGACAATGCCAGCCCTATGCACTGTAGCTATCTATCTTCCTAAAAGTCTCTGGATCAAAAATATATATTATATTAAACTGGGGGCTCGCAGTCACTCGTTGTACTAGTTAACAGCTATTGTCATCACATTTAAATATCAAATATATCATCATGACCTGGTAGCCATCATACTTGTTACCGAGCTCGGTTGCTGGTTTCTAACCCAGTTCTGTAGTTTTTATTTAGCGACAATTGCCAGAGCGCTAACGACCATTGGTTTCACTAGAATCCTTCAATTAAGCTAGCAATATGAAGTTAGTTTCTTTGAACCAGATCTGCACACTGCTTAGCTGGTTCAAGCGCTGAGAGACATGAACGTTGAAGTTTTACGTGAGTTCCTGCCTCGATGGCTTAACTTCAGGGTAAACATTGCCGAAATTCAAGCGTCCGTCATCGCCTCTCTTAACCATGAAGAGGTTAAAAGATGAATCTAACTATGCAGTCTCAGGCAACACGTGCGTAGCACAGGTTAAGCTAATTTTCAATACACTCAAATACCACGATATTCAGCCAATTTAGGCTCCTGAAAAGTAGTTTCGGATGACAGTAACGTGTCATGGGCTCCCTCACCTCGTGGTTCAGATCAAACCTCGGCTCGATTTTTTGTCGTACTGCATTCCGAGAACGACTCCAACTTCAAACCATGCATGCTAGGAATTGGTAGACTTCCATCCCCTTCTACTATTCAACAACTTACACCTTATTTAACAAGAAGACCAGCTGCAAGTATAATCTACCCCGCCGAGAACGGTTGCAGTCGCATTTTACTCAAAAGCAGCACGAGCAAACACGTTCAACTACCGAACCAATTTCGCGCAACATAAGACATTACGAACATCTGCAGGACTTTTCAATAAGTCCACATAACATGCCCTGCCCAAGGGATAAAATGCGGAGCACTCAAACAAAACATGCCGTCAAGTTACAAACTCAGGCCCACAAAAAGACAACTGGACATATATACGACGACCCACGTCCAAAGAACCACGCATTTAAACTTCCATGTTCAGTCATAAGAAAACAAAATTCAAGACAAAAGTCAAGATGAGGATTTAATCTGGCCGACATAAGATCAGGCACAAAAAAGACGTTACCCTTCTGGTAATATCATTCCATCTGTCTAGCCAAGTGGAAACCTCACCCTCCACTCATAAGACGCAAACTCATAGGACTAGATCGCCTAAACAACTCGTGCATCCCGACAGGGACACCTCTACGCAGCATATCAGAAAAGCTTCTACGTTTTAAACCGAGATCCTGCGGCGGAACCCCCATAAGAGCGCATCAATAGAAACTGTATAACATAAGGCAATACAACATAACGAAATCACTCTTTGGCACAAGCCATAAAAGGTGGCCCATATGTTAGACAAACAACAAATAACCTATACAATAGCCTGAGGGACATGAAGTCAAATTGTTTTACATGGACAGCTGTCATTAGGGCTTAATTCTACGGTATCTATAAACAGGGTTGAAAGAATGTGCCGGACAATGTCTCCTATTGAGATGAGGTACCAGTTCCTACCCAAGCACTGGATAGCCAACACACAACTGATGGGTGCTCAATTGCACATTCTAGCCACATTGAACCACAAACTACCACGTTTCCACCAGGGCAGACTCCTCCACGTGTAGACGATGTCAGTAACTTATCATGGGCTCCCCTAACTCTGGGTTCAGATCCAACAACTGATCAGGTTGCGAATGAATGATCAGGATGAGAATGGTGACCAGTTTGGACCCGGCGACCGGGGATTGTTACCCCAGCTTGGGTTCATGGGAGCGGCAATCCCAAGGTCTAAATTAATGCAGACTTCCTGGGAGAATGCAGCTGTTTAATAATCACGTGTATGACGAATAGGCAACATGCAGGACAGCACAAGGATAAACAATTATATTACATTGAAACCCCTAGAATAGCCATTTGTCCGTGCCATAAGCAACTACCTCCGTTTGCTAAAGGCAAGCCATGCGAAAAATCCGATTGGGAGAACCGCAAAGGACACATACTCTCCACGGACAATTAATGTCCCGTTAGCAGGAGCCCCAAGCCGACCGAAGTCAAAGTGAGGGTTTTTTTTCCTCTCAAGACGTCATAAACCAAGGCATAAGTCACACAGTCAGAGGGACATGAAGTCGAAGTATTTAACATGAAGCCCAGGTTTGCGGGCTATATCATTCCATAAAAGATGGAGTCCACCCGCAGGATCCGAAACAAATTTCAGTCTCAGGTTGCAATTTTATCCAAGCAATCTGTATTCCAAACATCGCACCGCACTTTCTAGCTGTCGAAACCACCACATTTCAGCCGGAGATGGGCTCTTCACCGTGTGGGGTGCTGACAGTACCCTATCATGAGATTCCACCCAACCCATTGCTAGAATAAACTTCAGGGTACGCTCAAGACACACGGGACCGATTGCCCTTCCTCAGGCTATTAGCCTGCACACCCCAGAGCTAGTCGGACTCAAAATATGAAGATAGCGATCTGCTGCGCGGATTTCTAGTTAGAGGCCGCTGTCGATGGTTCGAAACTATTTCAGGTATCGCATAGAGCAGGCTAAGGCTCGAGAGAGGCTATATTGCGCCGAGAAGATGATGAAATATGCATAGGTAAGCATGAGGGACGAAGAAACACAAAGGAATCGCAGGTTGAACACAAATGGCGAAGAAGAAAACAATTAGAGACCGTGGTGGATGGACCGCGACCCCTTTAGTTATAACTAAGAAGTCGAAGTCATGAAAGTAGTGACGCTGTAGTGACGTGATGATAATGAAATATGCATAAATCATTTTGTAGGGTAAAATCTCTTTCATGTTTGGATAATTGACTCCTTAATTTCTCGCGAAATTTGAAAATTTCTGTAAAACTTTGCTCGTTTCAGCCAGCAATGCATCAATGGTACTTGGATGTTCCTCTTGATGATGGAATCACTGTTGATCCTGAAATAGTTTCCGATATGCCTTTTAGTAAAAACTTCTGTTGCAACGGTGGGAATTTCGAAGGGGCTGAAGAAACACACACTTGAGACAGGTGAGTGAAGCCTATACTCATGCCAGCCAGTCGCTATTAGGGCAGGATAATCTTATATCGAAATTTTGGATTTAAGGGTAAATCACAGGACTTTACTGCCGTACAGTAAGCTGATTGGGCTTACGAAAATCGAAATTTAATGTGATTTATTTTATGGTGCTATTAATATCATGCCAACAATCTGAATCGATCACGTGAAATCCAGCATGCATTATACGAATTTAAAATTCATCCTTCTTAGCTGTACCCGCGTTGTTCTCGCAGCAGAGCTTGATGTAATTAATCTTGTTTTTAATGAGATTTGAATTAAATCACCGCGTGTATACTTAAGCATCCATCCAAGCTATTACTTGTACAAACTTTACAAATTTTATGGATTCGTAACATCTTTTGAATCCTCGGAATTACTATGACAACCGGGCGAGTAATGAAAATCTGAAAATTTACTTGGGAACTTTCGGGGTAATTTGGAGGACTTTTGCACAAAACCTATTTGGTGATGATCTGAAATGAGGAACTCAACCGACAAACACATAAACAAGCAAACAAACAATTTCGCAACCAACACTTGCTTGCTCGCCACAAAAACTCGATGGAAATGTTGAAAACTTGGAAACGTCTCAAAACAATTAGGGACGAAAGTATATTTCAGACTCAAGTTAATTTACTAATGGCATTACAGGAGGCAGACATTATGGCCAATCGGTGTTCTAGTTGCTGCACAAAAGGTTAGCCCTTGAATGTGCTACTGTCGGACTTGGAGGGAGGTTGGAATGAATGGAGGAAATCGATAGAATTAAGAGGGTGTACAAAAGAGCTTTGACCTGTTTTTGTGCAAACCACTTCCTTCGGAGGGCGATTGGATTTTATTCGTAAACACCAACGCATTGTACGCTTGAGAAGTTCCCGAACGTTTTGACATCCATTGAATTTGATGCTTTTTGTCGATTAGTCCTCGATTAGTCCCGAAATTCTGCGAGAAACCATTTCGGTGGTCTAGTATTTCATCTTCGCTGGAACAGAATAGAGCCCGATTCCGTCGATTTAATCTATTTACCACTTAACCTTCGAACACCTTGCACTACAAGGTTAAAATGATGACCTCAACAAAAACACCTAATCCCAATTAATTTCTTCAGTCCCAATCGCCAGAAGGTACTCATTGGAATGATTCTCACAAATGTTCCAACAATGACATGAAATCAACTAAGAGTAGCAAGAAAGTGACTGGGGTAAATGAATTTCCAGTTTATACGGCAAGGATAGAAGGAGTTTGACGCGCAGCAAGGACAGGGTGACAGGGATTGACTGAAAGGGAGGAGCCGCTTTTATCCGAGCTTGCCATGTCAGAGGGATTTTCGGTTTTAAAATAAACTGCTCTAAAAAGATTTTCGGATTATCATAATTTTTTTCGCTCTGGCGGGAAAACAAGCCGACGACCAGGCCAGGACAGAACATTTACATAATCGTGACACAACCCTTTTTATCGGATCAAGTCAGAGTGAGTGTGATTTTTTTCCTGGGAAATTTTCCACAGGTTTTTTTGCTGTATTGTGAATCGAGGACGATCCATTTTGATTAGCTGAGTATTCGGTGGAAATCAGGGATTTGTTGTTCGTTTCCGCAATGTCTGGAAGGAACATTATAATGAACAGTCATTTTTCGTATTTAGATGAGGCTTTACCCAGCTCAACTTAATTGACTGTTACTTTAAGGACGTTACGGCCCAGATAACGAGATAATATTGAAAAGAAAAACCTGGAGTTGAAATAAACATTCAACACGAAGCAGACAACATTTCAAAGCAATCCCGAATTCTGATGAATAACCTTTCAATAAAACATGTCACTCCAAGCTCTCAATCACAGATCCTTTCGCGCCTCCAGGGATATTGTCTTATTTCTATTCAAACAACTTCAGCCCACATCCCTCCCGGATATCGGTTCTATGCATATTTGCAATACTACTTAACCAGAACAATAAAAAATCAATATTTCACATCCTTAATGCCCTGTTTATTTTTTCAACCTCCTTTCTAATAAGACTTTTTGATACTTGGATCCACTTCACTTGATTGCTTATGTACATTTATACTTTCCCTTCGCATTCAGGTTGGAAAATATTTTCACATTCAATCGATTCAAGTCGATTTGAATGGCGAAAAGCATTCGGCGAAAAACGAAAATACACAAATGGAAAACGGGCATAAGAAAGCATGTGCTGATGTATGAGTTTTTTTTTTTCATTTTTCCTGGAATTTTTATGTGACATGAACATGATTTTGTGAGTAGATTTTCTCTTCTTGCGAGAAAAGGTGGAAATATGTGATTTGCTTGACATTTTTTTTTTGCTGAACCCAAAAGACGTTTTTGAGTTACTGCAAAAAAATTATCAATTTTGTTGCCAACGCCGAATCGAACATTAAAATGTTTTTAAGAATTAGGTGCAAAGTATAAGGCCTTATGCTTTTCGGTGGGGTGGTATTAATCAGCTTAGGTCCCTAAATCCGAAGAAAAAGGAAGATATATTGGAACGCTGGCATTATTGAAAATTTTTTTTTTTGAAAATATTAAGCTTTCATAATAATCATAGAGAATTGTGAAAATGGAAAGATGAAGACTTTCCTAAATTTGCTGGTCAATCAATCGTAAGGATTTCAGGTTTGCTACAGCTTCGGAAAATACGTAGGGACAAATTGATTCACCCGAAAATCTCCTGGCTTCCACGCTCACCGTTGTGTGAAAAAGGTGCACACCGAACGTCTTTAATTACATTTTCAGAGATAAGATACAATATTCATTTTAAAGCAAAGAGGACACTTTCGTAAAAGGTGTGTTCTATTAAATGGCCCCTACATGTTGTCATTTATATCTTTCTCGCAGAGAAAATCTCATGACAGTTGATACCATATCGTAAGCACGAGCAGTGATGACACCCTCGAGCGACTTCTGGTAGACAGAGATAGAAAGAGCATAAATAGATTCATGTATTGCGTTCTTACACATATTCATATAGAGTGGTGTTCTTGGGAAGTGCATGGGAAGAAATGAAAGAAAATTTACCCATACAATTAAAATTCTACTTATATTGGTTAAACCCAGTTGAATTAGGTCTTTGCTAGAAGTATTTTTGTTATTTTGTACTGGGGCTATGGTTGGCATGCTGTTTGAGATAGCTAGCCCAAAAAGTTTTCGTTCTCTATTCATTTATTTCCGTCGTCAAATCCTTGATCGTGTTTTCCTAGATTGTTCACGAGGATTACGGGCTTTCAGCCATGCCTCAATTCGGTTTGGCTCCCACGCGGATTATTTGTATTTTTTACCTCGTGATATAGCCGAGAGACAAGGTAAATAGTACTACAGATCTGCAAGATTGTAAGACGGTGAAAGCTGCTACGGAACCCATAAAGGTATAAGTTGAAGGATCAAAAGCGTTAAGACCCAGCGCCTGGTCAAAATTGTAATTGAGATTTCCCGATTGGGGGACGCGTTCGATGAACCAAGATTCATACGATAATCAATTACTTCGGCTTTCGAATAAGACTATGAAATACTAAACCCAACAGCCTGTCCTTAGGAAATCGATGACAAGAAGTATTGAGATCTAATGACAGAAAGGAAAAAGTTTTCATCAATTTATGACGAAGAATTCTTATGAAAAAGTAACACTTCAGGGTTTTGTCGCTTATGAATTCCGGGCATCAAATGGCTTCAACGTTTCGATAAGATGATATAGATATACCTCCAGGATATCTCAAGTACCTCAGAAAGGCATCGATTATCTCCTCGAACAACGAAATACACGTAGAGGAGGTTAACAATACCTTTCTGAAGGGTAAACTATGTTCAAATTCTGTTCGAAACAAATGGAAGTCTTTCTGGTACTATTGTATGCACTATCCTCCTCTTGAACTTGCCTCTGCAATGAGTCTTACTTTATTTGTCTGGAAGTCTTCCATCTCTTAACACTTCCCGCAAAATAGTTGGTCTGCTGTTTATCGGAAGTCCTGAAAATTCTCAAGGAAAACGCGTCGAGTGCCATCACTATCGATACCTTGACATGAGAGCAAAATACCTGGACAAAACCTATAATTGAAGATCCATGAGATCAAGGGCTTATGCTCGTCACAACCCGGTGTCAAATCCGCAACCCCTGCATCCTCAAAGCAGACAGGGCAGGCCAAATAATTAAACTCAGCTCATCCCTGACGCCACAATGTTTTCTGCAACCAAAACACTTTGACAATCGTCCAATCTTACTGCTGAAGAGCTCTCAGATACGGTGCTATCGAAGACGTGTCGGGTTGAAGCGGTATTGAGGCGGGTTTTCGTGGTGTCAAGTGTTCACCTGAGTCCTTTTGAAATTATTTATCCATCATACTGGAAAGCCTCGTGGAGTTTCATTGATTTGTGTGGAGAAAAGATGCCTTGTAAGGAGCCTGCATACCCCCTATTGTAAAAACTACACAATATCTGTTAATCCCTTGAGAATATAAGCTTTGACAACTCATTGACATAATTCAGCCTGTTAAAGATGTATTCTCTTAGCAGTATCATTTAAAGCCATTAGTCGAGACAGGCGTTATTATTCAACGGCTCCGAGATATGAGAAATTTTTGTAAGGAGCTGTAGTAAGTAACTCCAGCAGTAACATCAATTCGACGTCCTCCACGTTGCATAGATCGTCACGGTTTCCAGAACTAATCACTGTTCTCTTTGTTAATTACAAAGATTTTGTCTCTCGCTCTTTATGAGGTTTTTGAAGTCCACATCATTTGCAAATGTAACCGTCTGGAATATTTCTCCACTTGAATTAGATTTTTGTCAGTGTCTGGACCGACATGAAATACTAATAAGAAGTCAAAATTTTTGAAAGGAATTGACAAAAATTTCACTGTAACTTTGCAAGAAAAATACCACAAGGGGAAAACATTTGAGATCGTTGCGTCTGCATGGATCAAATCTTCAGACAACATCTCTATGCTAGAGAGCGAAAAAATTATAACTTCTGTAGATTTGACCGCAACTGAGTTGCGGATTAGACGTCAGCAGCTCCTACATAAAAGTACGTTCGGTGAAAAATGTGGTGAAAGGGGTAAGCAATAATTAGTTCCCCAAAATTCACGAGGATGATGTAGACGACATTTGGTTTCAAAAGGATGGCGCAACATCGTACACAGGGAACGTAACAACCGATCTTTTACGCGCTGTTTTCGAAAATTGCATAACCTGCTAAAATGTTTAAGTAAATTTGTCACCTCAAAAGAGGGATTTGACTCCATCAGACATTTTTGTGGGGAACCTTTGACCGTCCAATGAGGGCATGCAACCAATAATCGAAGTTCCTATTGACAAAAAAGAAGCCACAACAATTGAAAATGTACTGAAAAAATAGACTAATCGAATGGTGTATTGTAAGGCTAGTTGTGGCTGTCTTTTGAATTATGTTGTCTTCCTTTCCTTAAAGGCGAGGTTCAATCTTCCTAATAAACTCATAACTTTGAAAAAATAATCATTAATTTTCTATAGCCGACTGAAATTTCAAATCTTAAAGGGTCCTCCGTGTACCTTTGCATGAAAATAAAAATCTCAGCGCTTAGCAAATCCAGTAAGTTCTTCGAACTTGATTAAATGGCACATAAGATTCTCCCACGCCATGCTTAAACTTTTACGCTTTACCACAGAGTTTAATCTGAACTTGTTCGGAACTCTTAGGTATGGTTGACAAATACAATATGTCAGTAAATAGTGAAGAACTCCAATTTTTTTCTTAAAATTACAGGAAATTTGGTTATGTTCATTTAATTTAGTCTAAGCAGAGTATTCACTGAAGGCTCTCAAGAAAGGTTACGTCTAAAAATCGTCGAAGATTGCTACCATGTTGGCAAATTTGACAGCTGGTGTCACAGGAACCTCATATAGAGGCGTTGAAAATCTCCTAGTTAATCAACCGAATATGAAAAGCATCCCTGCTCATTGGGTACCAAAACTTTTAACCGACGAGCAAAAAAAAAGTTCCAAGCAGGAGAGGAAAACTGTTTGTCATGTTTTGTGACCAGAAGTGAGACCTTTATCGACCAGTCTTATCCTTGAACTCACACACAACCGGCGATGACTTTGAAGTGAGTCTTTCCGTCACTGACGCAGTTCTGAGTCAAGCTTCACTAGAAAGATTTTTTAAAAAGGCTGAAAACGTAATCAAGCCGGCTCATTTTTTTACTAGGATCTACTATCTCCAGCTTTTGTCACGCAAAGAAGTATTGGTAAGATAAGGGCTAAAGAAAAAACGACGCAACAAACTTGGAGCTGGAATGCTCTTTCACGCAGAAAGCACAACGTCTGTGAAAGCCTAATCGTGACTGAAAAGGATCGTTCACATACGTTTTCCCCGAAACTAGTTTCAAAATTATATTGAAAGAGACGTGGGAAGAGCTCAAGCTGGTTTCGAACGCGAGCCCCTGCCACTTCTGGTCAGGTGCCAACTCACAGTCACTCAACTCACAGTGTCGCATCGATCTATCAAAATAAGTTTCTAGAATAGTTTGAAAATTTTTCCTCCACTTTTCTCATTTCGAGAATCATTTCGAAGATAAGAAAACTAGAGATGAAAGGAAGTGTTAGGTGCTGTTGGGGCGTTTTGGAAACTTCAAGACAACGATTTTTTGGTAAGGGTTTTTTGTGCTAAGTTATCAAGGGACTAGATGCATTGAATGATTTTAAGGACATACCGAAAAAGAAAAATTTATATTTACACTAGTCAAAGTATTCACTTTTATTAATCTTGAATTTTTGATCATCCCTCGTATTAGGAATGTATTTGACTTGGGTCCAGCAAGATTTCACATCCCAAACGTATTTAAAGCAGACGTGCAGTTGTAAAGATTAGTCCTGTTGAGTTGAGTAGTGTCAGGAGATTCTTCACGAAACTGTGCAAGGTGGCAACATTGTTTCATCAAAAAACAGAAATTTTGAAGGATGTTATCGGGGTCTTGAATGCTGTGTCTACAATATTTTGATGTTTCAGGCTTGGAACTTTTTTTCTGAAGGAATGGACGCTCCACCAGCCATTCAAGCCATTCCTGAAACACGAAACTGGCAACTGGATTTCAAAATGGTTTCTTGAATTCATCGAACTTCACAACTAGCGGATAAACATTCTACATGAGATAGGAGATGCGATTTATTCGATGGTTCGGTTTATAGTTTCTGGAGTCCTTAACTCTGATGTTCCTGTCGTTGAAACCATGTTGGAAGCCCTTTTTTGTGTCGTACTGTCAATCCATCTGTTTTAAAGCAACACTCACTGCTGAGAGTTCTGCTTTCTTCGGGAGGATCATAGGTGCCTTAAAAGCATAACAAATGCATCATGCTTCACGTTTTTTTCAAGAGGAAAGGAGCGTGTAGAGCTATTGGAAAACAAAATCAAGTACTCAAGTAAAATAAAAAAATAAATGGCTTAAAATAATTTGTGAGGTTGAAACCAATTACAAAGGATTAATGCAGACAAAATGTACGCTTAAAATTTATTTTGTTTTGAAGTATCTTAACCAGGTGCTCCCGAAATATTTTAATAAATATACCCGTCATTTTTTCCTTTCAAGGGACGACTGAATTTTTCCTGAAAATAAATTGGTTTAAGCTTTTCTTTCAACATGTTGCTAGTTTTTCGATTGCTCCTTAAAAATCGAAAAAAAATATATTCCCGAAAACCTCTGCGTAGTGACATTCGGAAGTGCGACCGATTCGTATCTAATAAAACGAATATGAAATTGCCAACCCCTTTGAAAAATTTTCTCTCCCCATAACTCCGCAGAGAATTGTCGGATGTGAAGATTTATTTAGGATAGCAATAAATTTCATCTGATTGGTGTGGTTGCAAAGTAAGAGGACTTGTCTGACATGTATCCAAAATATATTACCCACCCACAACTCGATATATCAAATGAGCTGAGAATATTCTATCAAAAAATTCACCTGTGGTTAACATCATCTGCGACAACCTCACCTGCAAGTGCCGTTACAAACGATAATATGTTTTCTTCAATGGGGAACCCCTTCGGGGATTGAGTTCACACGTCAATTCAGGCTTACCCATACAACGTGCAACACATACGTCCTGGTTTGATTCAACTATGTGAAAAGTCGCCAAGTTTCCTTGGAATGAGTGGGTCCGCCTCATTAAAGGAAGTCTCAGGTTGTAAGAGAGAAATTTTCATTTAGCTCGCAAAGCCATTTTTACTGAATGGAAGTGTGTAACTGTGTATGTGTGCGTATAGTTGGGAAAGGATGCTATAAGAAACTTAATATCCATTAATAAAACGGAAAATTCACTTTCGTTGAGGCTTGGCCGAATGTTGTTGCATGTTTGCATGTTGGAGAAAATACTTTTAGACAGGATGGTGAGAAGTATACTTAGTATTAAGATGTAAAAGGAATGATTTATGATACTTTTTGGAAAAGCCCGAAATGGGAAAGATAAAATACAGGAAGTGTACTACTTTTTTCGTTTATGTTGATGTAATAAACTTTGAATAGGCTCCATATACAATCTTTCTAGAGGGTGACTTCAATTTCTATTGTATGAGGTTGTGGTTGGTTTTGGGAGCGCTTTCGGAACCAAGAGTGGTATTTTCGTTTCAGGCAATGAAGGACCTGAAGTTATTTTAGGGCTGTTCGAAATAATTATCATTGTTAACGTTCAAAAAGAGCTTAAAGCAGAAACAATCGGTTCCCTACTATACTTTCCAAGATGCTATCAAAGTATTTTCCATCAATTAAATGGCAAACAAAATGTTATTAAATAAATTCGCTTAGTCAGCTTCCTCCAACAAAACACAGTACGGACAGGTAGCTCAGAAAACTGTCCAAGCATGATAATAAATTCCTGAATCGATTTCCCCTTTCGCCAAACGTATCACATTCGTCTTCGTACAAGTTGCGAAAAGTTAGGCGAATCATGAAAATGTTCTTTTTCCGTTTTGCTGCGGAAATTTACTCTTTTTTTATCACTTCCTCCACGTATCATAACGAGGTCATATCTGAGCATCATTCGCGCTAATGCTGACTACAAAGAACAATTGTATTAACTGTCGCTTCCTTGACAATGCTTATCCTCCTAAAAAGGATTTATATTCGTAACATGGCGATACAATGTATCACTGTAAGAGGATGATGTGTTGAGAAATTTAATGCTTGTTGTTAAATTAGGATATCCGAATGAAAGAAGAGAGAACGAGGAGCTGCTAAAGTGGAAGATCTGGCGATAATGATGTTTCATTTTATTGAAACTGACGTAGTATAGTAGCAGGATTGTTCGGAAAACTCTTTATTGCGAATAAATACAGTTAAGGGTGTCTTGAACATTTAATTGTTTCCATTCGTCTTTTTTTAACGATAATGCGAGAAAAATTAACTTACCTTAGACACACAATCATGTTGCTATGGCAAACCCTAAATGGAAAGTCCGTGTTTTCATTGGGTTTTTCTCGGATAGCTATTTGTGCTTGATCATATAAAATCAACCACAAATCAACAATCACTGTAACCTCAGACAGCTGATCCAATTCATTTTAATTGTACAGAGTTAATTGGCTTTCTGAATGAAGTTTCATTAAGGACTAATTAAAAATTGAAGCTTCCGAGAAACTCCTTGGGCTACACTTAACCCATGCCAATCTCATCGGGCATTTCTTGCGAAAAAGGATGAAGATTTAATCAATAATCTCCACCTTATTGTTATTTGCGTTTTCGTGATGTATTTAATTGCTTTGCA
The DNA here is from genome assembly GCA_954870665.1 of Stratiomys singularior. Lineage (NCBI taxonomy): Eukaryota > Metazoa > Arthropoda > Insecta > Diptera > Stratiomyidae > Stratiomys > Stratiomys singularior. The sequence continues at coordinate 25,430,666 of OX940878.1, read as the reverse complement.
ATACCGGAAAATTCAAATCAGATTCATGGAAAGTGTTTCAGTTAATAAATATTGAAAGAAAATCCAGCATATCTGAACGCCAAGAATTTGTTGATAATCAATTTTAATAAATTGAACAGTTGTGAGATAATCTAAACAAATACGGAGTATGAAATAGACCTTGGAGCCATGGTAACTTTAAGGACATTAATGATTACAAGACTTATTTGCAGGAAATAATAACCCGCTCCTTGTCAACTGAATTTTTTAACACTTTGAATTACGTTGAAACGTCCACAACGAACCTGTGATATTGATTGAATTAACTCGTTTCTTTCGGAAATAAAGTTTTTTCTTCTATGTCCCGACATAAAATGATCCCGATAGTCCCAATAAATACTATTTAAGGGTGGTTTAAGTATTTCTCGGATAATAAGGAAGAATCAAAATACAAAATACAGAACACAAAATACAAAATACAAATTGAGTCCTTTGAATGAATTTCCCTTTAAATATCATGTACTTTTTAGAGCTTGCCAAAAATATACCTTTGTCGCCGAAATATGCCAAAACTGCATTAGTAACCATTGGACAATTTCATCCCTCTAAGCTTTTTTCAACTTCAGGAACAGTTAGCAATCTCTAAATCAATCGAATCAGTTAAATCTAGACTACCTACTGAATGTACCAAGATTTTGAGTTCCGTTCTTTGTACAAAAGTCATCACAATATACGCCCCATTGGCAACAGGAGGACCCTATAGTGTTTTCGCCTTTTTCACAATATCTCGCAGACTGTTTAGTATTTCAGCATCTTAGATTCTTTTTGAAAAAAAAAAGAAAGATGCTGCTATCATAGACTTGATTAAGCAACTACATTGTCGGGTAGTTAATAAAAAGGATAACCTGTGTTTACCAGAAACCCGTGAGTTTCCCGTGTTGGCAACATCTTGAACTTCTTCGGGAATGGCTTAAACTTTTTAGGCAGTTGTATGAAGCCCTGTTTGTCCTCCGATTCCTATATTTCATCTTGAGTTAGAATTCGGTCTTAAACAGCTTCCTTGTTTTCACCACTGAGAAACAAGAACTGGTAAGTCGAACGGCAACATCCAAGTTGCCGGTGTACATCTGGTGTCACGTGGGAGTTCTCAGCACGTACCTTATGCAAACATTTGACATGCCAAAAGGCAGCGTTGAATTTTCAAAACAGTCAACATTGTAACTTTATACGACTCTGCATTCTCCCAGAAAATTTCTAATTTCCGTCCGTTTCAGCTGAAAGATAGAACATCTAACCTGAAAGAGTCGTTTGCCAAAAAAAGGTCAAGCCTTGAGTAATGTGATAGACCGTTCTAAGTGTTGTTCCCTGTTGTTCCCACTTGGTTCATGTCACAAGGATTCCAACACTCGTGGTCAGCTATGCTGATGATGTAGCTGTCTTAGTCCCCAAGCACGTGCAACTCAGACTAACTAATGTTATTTCTCAAGTAACTGAGTGGAATATAGACCATAGGTTCAATATAGCGCTGAACTAGGCACAAGTCACCATTCTGACCAAAAAGGCAGATTCTTAGAGACATACCCGTCTGGGCAGGTAGGTAGACCGTAAAATAAAATACCTTAGTTCGTATTGAATTTGTTTGGTAGAATCCGAAATTCGAAAAAGTGACAGTCTTGGGCTACCTGTTTTCCTAGAAGTTCACAGATACGGCTTTCCATATTTTGTCCTAATGCAAAAGGTATGTGAAACATCAATGTGAAAGATGCTAGTTTCATAGTCACAGTACGCTCGCGGGGATCGCATTTCGAACAAGAGCACTTAAGATCACTTATCGGCACAAAGAGAAAGGCGCTCACTCTCTAAGTCATCCCTCCTGTGTTTATCCGTCTCTGCTGAAAGGTTTATATCTCTAATCCGATTGCGCAGTCGTCTCGCAGTCGCAAGCGGTAGTCGCAACTGAAGATGCCTGGTCTGAAGTTATATCACAAACAGGTCATGACTAAGTTCCCAATTTGTCAAGAGAGGTGTTTAGTTTGTGTGTGTCACTGGAAGTCCGGCACTCAGGGCGTAAATAGCCTTCACCCTCTAACTACAAAAATTATTACTATTATTTTGACACATGAATGCATCAGTAATAATTTGTGGAAATTCAAAATTCGTACATACTGATTTTGCAAATTGTATTCCATAAATAAATGTAATTTAAGAGAAGAAATACAATTTTTGGCTACTTGCGCAACGTGTGTTGACAGATTTTTGCTATGTTTGTCATTTTACGCGTTCCACTTGTAATATATTTTCATCCAATTCATTCATTAAGATGACATGATTGTCCCATTTGTCCCTAAATGAGACATGCTGCAAGCAGCCGTGTCTTGCCAAACTTTTGTGGGTAAGATTATAATCTTCCTGATTTTTAGTCAACCACGTCAAATAAAACAGTTTCACCATGTTTTCGATTGAACCATAACCTTAGTTTATTGATGCACCGTACGTTGACGGGCAAAAAGGACAATAGGAAATATGGTTGCAGTCTAGCCTAGAAGTCACTTTTGGTTAAATGAAATAAGCCGATCTTAGGTTAAATAGATTAGGTTTCCCAATATTTTGTTCTGTAAATAAAACAAGCGAACCGGGAAGATGAATTGTAGGATACTTTTCGGTTGTTCCTCCTTCAGAACGTGTTATCCTGGATGACATAAATTTTTGGTGCGTAGGTACTGTAATCCTTTTGAATTACCGTGTTTAAATCACATCATTTAATGAGACTTTCGGGAAATTCGTTAATAGTCTGAATGGCCAATAGTGAATTGTAGTGAATAGTGAATTGTAGTGATGGTATGCACCAAGAATGGAATAGGAATCCGTCACGACGGAGATATGAAAGATCTTTCAAGATGCTTAACTGGTGAAGTTTTAGTGATCCAGGAACATCAACGATTTTCAAAGGAAGAAACCACACACCGAAGTTGGCGCACTGGAAACAGACGAGAATTCTTTCGAAGACAAAAAAAAATCAAGTTTTCAAAAACTCACTCCCCCACTCAAATAAGTGCACACAGGATACGAAAGTTGTGATGGTGTTCAAAAAGTCAACAATGTACGCTTTAACTTTTGTACCTTCAATCCACAGGATGAAGTTAAAACCTCAACGTGACTTAACCTTAATTGGTACGCAGCACGTTTGTACTGAAGTCTTACCAACTTTTGTAACACAATACCTGAAAATCAAAGATTTGAATGATCCATGAAGTAGAGGCCTATTGCAAGGAAATTGGATGTTCTTATTGCTGAGTTGTCCTGACGACCTACTATGCACATAACGAAATCAGCAAATTGAGTTGATATCATGTGTTAAACTTATTTGACATCTGAATTGGAAAAGCCGAAATATATCTTAATGTTCTTGTCAAAAGTCGTAGTTACCAGAGCTTCGGTAGAGCCAGTTTCTGACTGTCAAAAGCACCTTAAACAACAAATGAATTGAGTGTGGGAATAAATTTCCGCCTTTATTTCGACAAAGTTTTAAGTTTATTCCAATATTAAAAAATACAGTCACCTCATTCAAGTATGCACCATTTGAAGCTATGACTTTCTCCCATCTTTCTGGTAATAGATGGCTTCCTCGGCGGAAAAAATCCCCATCATTCGATTCGATCTAGTCATCAAGCAATTTTTTTATGTCTTCATAAGAAGTGAATTGTTCTCCATTGAGGGTTGATTGTATGGAGTGAAACAAATGGAAATCCGAAGGAGCAATGTCTGGGGGATACGGCTAGTGGGGCAAGTTTTCCCAATTCACACCTTCCAAATATTTTTTGACCGGCTTGGCTTCGTGTGGCCTTGCATTGGCTTGTCATGTCTGTCGTTTCATTCTGGCCGTTTTTCCTTCGGAGCTTGATTCAGATGGGTGAATGGCTGTCGATACTCATTCCCAGTGATTGTTTCAGATGGTTTCAAGAGTTCCTAAAATATGACGCGACTGTAGCCCCATCAGATGCACAACATGAACTTGGAAGCGTAAATATTCCGTTTTGGCCTCGATGGACCTGGTTTAGCTGGCATTACCCAATGTTTTGGTCGCTTCGAGCTGTCGTAGTACATCCATTTCTCATCCCCTGTCACGATGCATCAAACACTTTCTTTGTTATCGTTGTAGAATCATCTCACATGTCACCAAACGCCGTTTGATGTCCCTTGTTCTCAGCTGGTGTAGCACCAAAGTCCCCGATTTTTGGATCATTCCCACGCCGTGAAAGCGCTTGCCAACAGTAGGTCTACCAACATTCTACTCTTGTGACAATTTTTCTGGGCTTTGACTTGAATCTTCATCCAGCAATTCCCATAATTTTGAATCTTGAAACTTTTTTCGATGCCTCTACACGATCTACACCATTTTTAAAACACCAAAACCATTCTCTGCAAGTCATCTCAGATGGAGCATGATCGCCATCAAAATCGACCATTAAACGAAAAGTTTCCGCAGCACTATTCTTGAGAATGAAATAATGAACTAAGCCTTACCGCAAACACTACCTTTTCGGTATGACAGTCAACATTTTCAACGCGAGAAAAAAACGGTGTTCACGCTTTGAAGAAATGTTGACTACTGCGTCTACCAAAGCAGACACTAAAATAGTACCTGTAAGGACTTCTATCTACCACCGGCGGAACCTAATTCCCATACCCAACACTTCAGAAGCAACACAAAGTGAGACGGCTAAGTAGTTTAAAGAAAAATATGAAAATTCAATTGTAAAATGCTATACCAATCCAGTCTTGGGGTTAGAACTTCGGTTCTACCTCATGTCGGTACCAAGCCCGTGTAAATGGGGAGGGAAGGTGTCAGTGGCGTTGGTCCTATGTTGAGTTAAATCGTTGTTAAAAAAAAGTGACGATAGACGTACAAAAGAACGATATATGTTTGTGAAAAGTCCGTGAGTTAACAAGTTGATACCGAAATATGGAAAGAGAGTTGTATGAGAAGAAGGAGGGGCAGTCGGCAGGACCTGCATATAATTAGTACCGAAGACGTCGCTTACGGCCCTGCCCGTAGTTGATTTCCTGAAGATTCCTGAAGAAGAAGATTTAATGAAAGAATCTGAAGGATTGGAATGGATTAATGAAGAGGATAGATGGAATTGACGGAGGGATGAGATGTATAATTGTTTGTAATGATGTAATTGGTGATAGTGATATGTGTGAGAAACTGAATTTAACTGACTGAGTGTCATGTAGACGAAGCGAGTTAAACGTTGTTAGCAGGTCGAAAAGCTCGTATTGCAACATCAACTATGTTGATGATGTTGATGCGAGACTAGTACACCTGTTAAAGATGTAAAATAGAAAACGTTGAGTATTTGTTGCAGTAAATGTTGTTCCTATATTGTGACTGTGTTAACGCGGACCCTATAGACTAGTGCTATAGGAATCCCGGTGAACGCAGGGGGCTAATGGTCTAGGCTTCAGCTTGTTCGATTCAGTCTTTGCGGAGTACCGACCCCACGTACCCGAGGTGTGAGAAAGGGCCATCAGTCCCGTGTACCTGGAACAAGAACTGAGAGTTTTTCTCGGACAGTAGAGAAGCGCAACCTAATCAGAGGTTATCTGGACCACGGGTTAGGGGGACGCCCATGACAGGTTGCTGTCGGTCCCTTACACGGTATGAAGCCTATCCTTGGCTGAAACGTGGTGGTTGTGGTTTCGAAGGCTAGAGAGTGGCGAAGAGCACTCACCATTTGTGTTCGGGAATCCAGGTAGCTTAAATAAATTGGGACCTAGGACTGAGACTTGTCTCAGATTCTAGGGGTGGTGGTTAACACATTGTTTCAACCTCGTCTATCGAGACCGTGGGATTAGGCCGTACAAGGCAGGTGTCCACGTTAATCCATGAGACTTCATGTAAAGTGCTATACCAACCCCTAGACAAATGCAGAATATAAGAGAAAATATCACTGAGAGAGAAAAACTGCCATGTTTGCTGACAACAAAAAGACAAATTTTTCTAGTTATGATTCCTGCAGCGTCGATTTCTAGCTTGAAGATTAAGTAGTCCTGGCCCTCGTTTCGATGCTCTTAAGATGGGTTTAGGCCCATATCGCGACAGATACAGTTCCAAATTTGGTTTTCACAAAAGCTCAGTTTAAAAAACATGCTTGAAAACATTGAAGCCAATAAGGTTATCGCTAAATTCTGTCATGATGAATTTAAGGACAAAATACCTATGATTAAAGGTAGTAGACTGAAGACTAAATAACATATCCATATTTTATAAGAAAAACGTTCATATGAAAATTAAAGAAATTTTAGTTTACAATAAAGTAGGACCAATTTCCAGAAGGGCATCCTCGACTTCCTAGCTCACTTAATTTATGGTCCTAAAATTGAAACCTCTCAAAATAATTTATCCGGAGAAAGGATTTAAACATACTTATTTGCTACTTATTTAAACATTTTAGAGAACTTCATCACAAATTCGATAATTTTACAGAAAAATGAAAAATGAGAAAAAAAATGACAAAGTTGGAAACAAATTGAAAACATCAAAATACAAACATAAAAATTAGGAAACAATATGAACTTACCACTCTTGAAAACAAAATTTAAGCTCCTGAAAAGAATACAAAGGAAAGAATCAATAAAAAATTAAATTACCATAATCAAGTTTGAAAAATGAATTTCTTACATAAAATCGTTACGCAAAAGAAAAATATGTAGAGCATAGTTAAATCCTCTTTAAAAACAAAGTTCTTATGTACAAATTTTTCAAGAAGTTTTTCTCAAGAACTTGTAGCTTTCTCTATAAGTTAATTATTACCATCCGCTACCCATTTTTGTTTTTCGTTTAGATGGCAAGGCTATAATTTCCTTTTTTTCTCATTTTAAATACACTTGTTGGTTGTAATTAAAAAAGTTTCGTCTCCTTGCGATTAGGCGAAACAAAAACAAAAAAAAAACATTACAACAAGAAAAAAATTCGCCCTCTTCCATGTCCATTTTCAGCGAATCCTTTGACTTAAATCTAGAACGATAAGAGAAGCAAATTATACCATTATCATCAGCATCATTATAGCTCAAAAACATTAGGCACTTTGGTTGAGTCCTTTTTTCTTCTCTCTTTCGAGTCAAAACTTACTTGAGAAAAGTTTTCACTAAGGCAAACATTATGCAAACAAATGCCAAAAAAATGCTACATCAACGTCCTTTAGTGTGCCCGAAAAGTTTTCGCCGCTTCCTTACGCATCCAGAAGTATGAATTTTCTTACCGGCAAACTAATGTCATAAACAAAACATTTGCCATAATTAGAAGATGTCCTCAACTTGAATAAATTACTAGTGTCCTTGTTTTTGGATTTTCTGAATGATTGTTCCTTAACGACTTACGAGGAATTATATGGAATTGTTTACTCTTGGCAACTTGACCTGTGTCTCTTGAGCGGTAACGAAGTTAGGCAGCCTCAGTGTGAATTCACTACAATCGTTTTTTGGACTCATTTTTTGATTTCATGATGATTTCAGTTAAAGGAAGTGCATTTGTAAGCTGTTTCCAGTAGCTCTCCACAGGACCTTTTAGTTCATTTGCACCCAATGCCTATGTTTTAAGGTTCAACTTTGATACAAGTGACACAACAAGGATTTCACAATTATACATATGAGACAAGAGAATTGGAAGCACTTTCTTTTAACATTTCTTAATCGAAGAGTTAACCCGGAAAGTCATATGGTGAAGTTGCACTACGTCCTCAAACAAGCGATGGATCAAGCGAAAATCACGGAAAGGAATCTTTTCAAAATAAGCATCAAGGAATTGCAGCATATTTAGCTAACAAACGTTACCTAGTGCTAATGAGTCAAGCAGAGCCTTGTGACAAGGGTCACATAGGAGATTTTTCCGGGATGGCTGATAGGGCATACCAATGTGAAAAAGCGAAGAAAACAGAGTAAAACATTTGCAGATATTGAGAAAATTGGAAAAAGCTACCCCCACCGCTATCCTCTGAACTCTTTGAAGTGCAAGAGATTCCTGGGCAAGAGCTCAACAAATTTAAGGACGGATCAAGATCAATCGATCCAAAGAAACTTTCAATGATGAAGAAATGCAGCTACTGTACCTGTGTCTGAACTAGACTACAAAGCAAGCAAGAGTCCCGAAGGAGAACATAATTGCGGAGATGGAAAAAGCCATCACCAAATTACTGACAGAAGAAGACAGCATAACAATAATGAGAGCCCCTAAGTCAGCGACGAACCCGAAAGCAACCATAGCCCTTAAAGCGAAGAGAAAATCGGAGTACTTCATACAAGAGTACAAAGGAAACACAATTGCCATTATGGACAAAGACAAATACGAGGAAACAAATACCCCAAAACTAAACAATGGCTTCTAACGTGTTCGACGTCTTCTGAGAGGAGTGGATGAGGGTGTCTTTCAAACGATTTGAGAGGATGATCAAAAACTGCGAGTTACTAATCGGGAAACTGTCGAAAGTAAAGGAATTGACCAACCCAACCAAGGATCAAATATTTGCCCGAGGTTCACAAGGAGGGAAGTGTGTTACGAGAATTCACATCAGCTGTGAACGATGATAAAAACTGATAATATGACTAGGAGAAGAATTCATACAGATGCAAAGGGTAGCCAGCAACTCCGTGAATAACATTAAATAATTCACGAAGAAGGCCTTCAAACCTAAGGCCCACACGCAGAAGACAAAGTGGTGGTATCATTTGACGTGAAAGATCTCTTTTCCAGCCTACCAGTTATGAAAGCACTTGTACACATCGAGGAATGGTTACTCAAACAGGACAATACCATAGCATGGAAGACGAAAACGAAACAGTATCTCCAGTTGTCGGAGTAGCAGCTAAAAGAAATCCACTATCACCATTTTTCGGTTCAATGTTCATGACGTGACTGGAGGATGAATTTGAATCAAAGGACTAACTAGCGAGATGCTGGATCAGATATGTTGATGATATTTTCGTTTACGCTAAGAAAGGATATATGCGACAAACCGTGGTGGAACTAAACAATGCACACAAGAACATCAACTTCACGGTGAAGGAAGGAAAGTATGGAGAATTGTCTTTACTTTACTCATCGAGCACAAGAAAGTGTCTTCTATAAAGAAGAAAAACTTAAACTTCGAACAACAATTGAAAGCCACAATTGAAAGGTTCTCGTTACTGAGCCATGATCCACAGGATATATGAACTTCCTCTAATCCATATGGGAGCTACCGAGAAGTAAATGAAGTGGATCTCTGACACTGGAAAGTAGGAAATGGTCCTCAACGATCAATAGAATGCAGACAAAGTCAGAAAAACTCTGCAAAACAAGGAACGCTCATCACAACTCAACCTGGATTCTGAAAAGGCGTGTTGAAAGGCGGCTCAAATAACACCGGTGCTCGAAGTTTACATTGGACAAACCAGGAGAACAATAAATGCAAAAGTGCGAGAAACAAGCCCAGCAAAGGCAAACGAAAATAAGAGCAATTTCAGGTCAGCAGTAGTGGAACGCATCATAACTAATGGACTTCACTCCCCTTCGGAAGACGTAATATCCACAACTTAGAATTGATGCAATGGCCTCACCATTTTAAGAGAAAAAGCCCTGCTAATGAACAAAGACTCCAGTGATTGAAAATTCTGGCTGTTGAAGTCAATTACTTAAGTAATTTCACGAAATCTAATAAAAACAATCTTAACAAAGTAATCACCCTCTTGCAAAACTACTGTTAACACCGAAGTAAACACCCTTAAATGTAATTTCGAGGGTGTAGTACGAGGGTGATCTGAAAAGTTTCCGACTTAACAATGATACAAGAAATTTTTTCTCAATTTTTTTTTCTACATAGTCTCCTTTTCCGTCACTCCACACACTTCTCCCAGCGATGCTACTATCTTTTTAATCCGTCCAAATAGCTCTCAGTATTTTTCTCTGCAAAATAATTGTTCGCGAAGGTGATTCCATCTTCTCATTTTATGAAAATGTCTATCCTCCAAGCGCAGCTTGTAGATACGGAAACAAAAAGAAGTCACTTGAGTCTAGACCTGGAGAGTAAGGCAGATCGCCAAGCCAAACCAAAATTTTTCGATTTTAGTCATGGCAACCGCTCACGCGTGAGACGGCGCGCTGTCTCAGGTTCTCAGTATTTTCTGTTCTTGCAAATCTGGTCGTTTCTCCGCAATTTCTGCCTTCAGCTGGGCAAGTGATGGTGCATAGTATGCTCCTTCCAAATGAGACTGCAGCACTCTGCTATGCGGTGAAGTGCGGGCTCTGTTGCTGTCTGCTAGTCCCTAAATTTTGTCACCGTGAAGTGCCCTAAACCCCTAATATTGTAACTATCTTACTGTCTCATCTAAACCTACTGTTGTTATCGTACTATTTTCCTGGGGGCTATTGGGTCACCAATTCATCGAAATACGAACGTAAATTGGTAGTAGAACAAGGCTGTATTTTGCGAAAACCTGAGCCGAGGTTTGGTCTGTACAACGGGTTAGGGGGACGCCCATGACAGGTTGCTGTCACCCCCCTACACTGTGAGGAGCCTATCCTGGCTGAAACGTCGTGGTTTGTGGTTTGCGATGTGGCTAGGAAGTAGTCTTTGAGTACCAACCAGTGTTACTTGGGACCTCATTGATAATGAGGAGCGTTTGTTGACGCATCAAATCAACTCACTCTTTTGGGACCGTGATGTAAGGCCTAATGGTGGCAGGTACTCACGTAAAACACTTTGACTACATGCATTGTATGCTTCTGTGATGGTGTTTCCTTTTTGAAGATAATAGATCAAGATAACTCCGTTATTTTCCCAAAAAACAGTCGCCATTAGTTTTTCAACCTAAAAGTTGATCACAACCTCCAAAAAAGTTTTTGCATTTTTTGGAGCCGATTCCCCCTTTGCATTCCACTGTTTTGACTGTATAATGGGGGTATAGTGGTGTATCCAAGTTCCATCTACAGTAATTAATCGGTACAAAAACTGGAATTTATGACGTTCAAACTGCGCTCTAAGAGCATTGGAAATGTTCATCCGAACACGTTTTTGGTCTAACATAAGCAAACGCGGCCTCAACGCGCGGACAGCTTTCCCATGCCTAAATCTTTATTAAATTTGCGAAAAAGACATTTTTGGGACATATTTATAACCTCTGCTTTCATCACACTTTAGTTAGACGTTCGTCTAATACCGTTTGGTGAACTTTTGCAATATTATTGTCAATAGGCGCAGTTTTTGGATGTCACGAACGTTCATCCGCTCTCATGCTCTTACGGTCACGTTTTATGCTACTGCCCAAAATTTCACTATGGTAAATGATTGCACAAAGTCCTTGTACACAGAGTCCAACACATTTTTGATTTGCGCAGGTGTATTGACTTTCTGAAATAATAATTTAATGACAGCTCGTTACACATTTTTCCGCATTCACAAAAATCCTCACATCGACTCACTCAAACGACAATCAACTTAAAACTACTAGTCCAAAATGGCTGAAACTTTGGTGAAAAACTGTAAAAATATGCAAAACTACATTCACTTGCTTTTATTGACGAGTGCTACTTTCTTTATGTTATGTGTGGAAACTTTTTGGTCTACCCTCACATATGCGTAGAGTTTTCAAGTTAACTTAAACAATCGCAGAGGAAGAACGAATGATAACCGTCGTATATCAATTGCAATAAAATAAAAATTTAGAGCACGAAATTAAAAGGAAGATTTTTCTTTTTATTCACATTCTCTTTTTTCTGAAACCATTTGGCAAAAGCCAAAAAACATAAGCAAAGCAAAAGAAATAATTTTGGTGGTTTGCTCCCGGACTAGAAACAACCGCTTAATATTGCTTTCTGGGTATAGCTCGCGAATGTCCTTGTCCTTGTCTTGTCAATGAGGAGAAACCTACGCCGTACGTTCAAAAGAAACGTAGGCCCAAATATTAGGTCCCATTGAGATCGGAAAAATTACGCACCTCGAAGACTTATATGGGGTATAACAATAAACTTTTCTAAGCATGCTGGTGATGTCTTTCGTAATTCTACCTCTTATTGCTTACCATGATAACCCCTCAAAGAAACTTGGTATCTTTTTAAGGTTATCCCAATCGATCCTTCTCCCGGGAATACCATCGCCCACAACTTATTTTCGACTTTTTACTATTAAAAATCAAAGAGTGACAGAATGTCCACCTTATAGGCAAAATTAAACAAGAAGTGCTTCGTAAAAATTCCCAGATAATTAATTAAGCGTATTATAAAATGATTTTTAAACTGCTGGCAAAGTTCTGAATCGGCGAAAAATTTCAAATAACTTTCTGAAAACGATTTAACAGCGGTATAAAATTCAAAATAATTAGAATATTCTAATCGCGAGCCTTTGTTGTCAGGATTATGTCAGGAGATAATGTCAATCATCAAGTCCCGAACACGCGTGTTGTATAAAAATATCTCACATACCATGAATGAATCTAATTAACACTTCATCCTTACCTTTTTCACTCAACACAAACAAGCTCTTCAATCAAAAAATCATGTATCCTTATTTACCGTTTACCAACCAAGTGAGATAATATGATATTGTGGTTGCTTGGGTCCCTACGAATATTTCAGGCATTTCCACGTCACTTTCAATTCCATCCAAGTTAAATATGAAATTTTTATTCCTGATAATGTCCCGACTGAAAACATTCCATGATCCCACATAAATGATGTGATGACGCAAGAAGAAAAAAAATATATCACTGGTGGCAACTTAAAATTCCAGCAGCATTCATAATGATTTCCATAAAAATTGGATTTGATGATATATGTAGGTGCTAATTTCAAGCGTACATTCGTACAGGTTTCAAAGTGTTTCAAATGTGAATGAACCGTTTGCAGTCATGGTTACATAATTCAAGCAAAGGTTAATATATTTAAAGGATAAGAACATCATTCACACATGAGTTCAAGTGGGGGTGGCGTTATGCAATAAGCATGTTTTTTGCTAATTTAAAAGGAAAACCCGCGAATCTGTTTATCATCATCGTTTTCTAGAAGAATACTCACGAGGTTTTCCACTCCTGCATTCAAATGTTTCCGCTGTCAAACATTCCCGACCGACATGTTAAACGTCGCCCACAGAGGATATCATTAAATTCCTCAGTATCTCGGTTTAGGAGGAAACAAAATGCAGGACAAACATCTCTGGCATTATCCTATAACGGGAAGTACGTACAACATGTTGCAAGCGGGTGAATATGCAAATGCAAAAATACAAATCAAATCTAGGAAAAAAAAAAGAACTGACGTCCTGACTGCCAGCTGCTAGACATCTCCTGCGTTCTGCATAATCCGAGCACTTACCGGATTGTGTGCTACCAGTGTTGAGTTCAGCTGTGTGGAATTTGCTTAAGCGTGTATCCTTCTTTTTGCACTGACGGAAGAGGAAACACGAATTCAATGACGGAAGTCGTAGTTTTGTTTTTAGAAGCAGTTAAATCACTTAATAAAAAGGAAAACAATTCCATAGTGGTTTTCTTTTCTGAGAATTTGATGTGCAGTCAATGTCGTTCAGTTTTCCTCGATATGTCTTCCTAGTTTTCTAGAAAAGGGATAAAACAAAAACATAACGAGGGTATTTATAGAAAAAATATTTTTTTTCGAGATGCATCCGTTTCTGCATTCTGGGATGCATTCTTGGCTCCATTTTGTGAAATGCATTCAGTTTAGCATTTCCTGTTCTTCTTTTTTGCGTTCCCTCATCCTATTTGGTGCTGGTGTGATTTCCCGTAAACTACTTGTTAAAAGCTTAAGTTGATAGATCCCTGGATAGGATTACTTCGACTCTATTCATAACATTATTGTCTTCGTCTTGTGAGGATTTTTATAATTTGATTGTAGAATTGAAAACAAAAGTCCTGATAATGACAATGAAATTGTTCCGTATTGAAGAACGATGTAGCAAACTTTCTAATTCATCCACGTACATCAAAGTGAAAATTTCTTCTAGTAAGACCTGATCAAGAAAATAAATTTATTGCTAAGCAACTGAACGTTGGCAAATATAATTTTTGACGCTCCAGAAGACGTCAAAATCGTTGTGCTTTTAGGACCGAAGTGGATGTCACTTGCATCACATGAATGATCCGTGAGTAGGGTATTGAAGGAGATCCAACGTAGGAAGAGCAATATCAAACCATTAAATATGAATAGAGTATCCCTGTCCGGGTATCGTGACCACAAAAGGAGAATGAGGAATTGAGAAGATTTCAGGCAAAGACGTTATGCTGACAGTATTTCCTGTATCCTGACAGTTCAACACTAAAACAAAAATTCAGCTGAGAACGCTTGAAAAAGAGTTTTGAACAGAATGTGGAACTAATTGAAAAGATGACCTACCTTACAACCCAGGAATATAACTCAGTGATATGTTAATATGCTGCAACAAAGTTTTCAAACTTGCTTGCGCGCTGGATAAACTCTTCCTAAATTATACATCTCTACTAATCATTAGGAAGCGGCTCAGACATTGGATAATAGTCCATGTTCAAATGGATCTCCACCAGATTCTTTTTTATTCCATGAAAGAAAGGGCCCGTTGCTGAATCAAGACGTGGTGTAACGTTTTCCAGGCGGAATGTTTGGAATTTAAGTAGCTAAACTAACCTTAATTGGTAAATCAATATAAATTCAGAGAAGGCGATGAGAACCCTTAATGGAAAACTACACATCCTTACGGATACTAAACCAACACTGCCTGTGATTGTGTTTCTTGGCATAGCATTCTAAGGACGAGTCCACAGACGAACTGGTTTATGAAACAAAACAGAACAATTCGTTATCGGAGACACAGAGAGTCCTACTTGGCTATTATTTCATCTAATCGGTGTTCGCACGCAGGCACTCCCGACCGAAATAAGTTTTTCAGCTCATAATACGGAGTGGAATTTTTCCTACGCTTTATAAATCATTCGCTTCAAATGATCATAGACAAACTTCCCAATTTAGGACTAGGACAACGCAGCGAACGATTCGATGACCAAATTTTCACTGTTGTTAATGTCTGCAAGACTAACGAATAACTTCCAAAACCATGGAAGCAAGCCATCTCCATTCTCATAACCAAAAACCGCCCAAACGAGCATATCCAAAAGTTACTGCAAATATCTCTTCTCTAAAATTTGGGTGAAATTCTAGAGGAAGTGCTTCTTCACTCACGTCTGAGTTTCGTTAACAGAAAGTTGTTACCAGGGGATTTTGGATTTTGAAACAATTTGGATTCAAGCAAAAAATATCGACAGAGAAGAGCACACTTTTCTTTCGTAGTACAGTTTCAGACCCTCTCAGGAGAAAAAAAACCTGAAAAAAACTGTTGCTTGTTCTATTCACCCAAATGAAATATTCATGTCATTTTGAAAATTCACCTGAATTCGACGCCGTTTGGACTTTTTTCAAGCTGCTACATCACCGTTTCCTATGTGCTTTTGATCGGTTATTGTCAAGCTTCCTTAAAGAGACATCTCAAGTGATCAAAATAGCCAAAAAAAAACTTCAAGCAAAACTCTCTAGAGTTCTCTCTAGAGTACTCTCTAGAGTTTCTCAAGGTTCTTTTTGTTGCCCGCCACACTTTAATTTTTGCAACCACGTCATTCTATTGGTTCATACCTTCCCTTCTCATCACACATTTATTTGATACTACTTTCGCAGACGACACCTCATTTTCATTGTCATTTTCATTTAAGTCATTTCCATTGAAAGGATGACCGGTCTTTTCGGAAAGAATTCTGCCAGCTTTTTTAGTATTCTTACTTGCAAGAATACAAAAAAAAGTGGGTCTTAGGCATAAACAAAAGCAATGCAAGCTTATATATCTCCGCAATTTCGATAGAATACGACATACGCTGCTCTTGAGAGTTGGGAGTTCGCATGTCTATCAACTACCAAACAATCCCTGTATCTTTATTATGGATCAAATATCTTGGCATCCTTCTCGATATTCGTTTGAAACTAAACTCGCGCTCACGTGTGAATCAGCAGAAAGCGAAAAAAAAGGTCCTACCCACGTAAATCCAGAATAACGCTTGGATTCTGGTACCAAACTCCTTTTGTACAAAACATTGGTTTGGCCCAATTCAACTACTTTTTAACCATTTCGAACTTTCCAATTCTTCTAACTAGAGAGTGTAACCGAGAGTGAATGACAATATCCTGTACTGTAGTTGAGGAACTACAAATTTTTGAAGGACAAGTTCTTAGGAAATGTCACTTGGAATTAGAAAAGTGAAAGATAAAACATTTCTGAAAGGAAGTTCTCTTCAGGAAAGGAATATATTTCCTACTAACCATTACTTGATTGACTCTATGAAAAAAAGGAATAGACAACTAGGTTGTTCACCTAGAACCGATGGTTAAAAACCTTTCCCATAGCGACTTGGCACAAAACATAGCCTGCTACTTGTGACAAATTAAACTTATTTGACCATACGACCCTGGCTTACCCATTCTTTCGACTATATTCCTATCGACAAAAAGACCGACCGGGGCTAGTCCCAATGAAATAAGGAAGCTCAAATATTTAATACCCCTACCCCTAACTCCGCAGGCGACTCTACTTTGACAACCCCTACTGGGTGCTGTATTCTCTCTCTTTCTCTCTCAGTCTACTATTAGCCGAATCTATAAAATATAAGTTAGTCCATTGTATCACAAAAGCTCTTTTTTTAATAAGGTTAACCTTGTTTAAGTTAGAATACGAAACTTATTTCACGATATAAAACCTTAAAGAGATGATCAAACATTCATGTGAAATTCATAAATTTTTCAAATCTTGTTGAGTAAAGTTTGATCTCAGTCATAAGCCAATTTGACATAAATGTCACAGTCAAAAAATTACTTATGGAGCTTTGTAACACCCATCAGATGTCCGAAAAAAAGCGCAATAAAGACGTATCAATCTATTTAAGGGGTAGTATGATAGCTGGTGCACGGCTGCGTTTATGCTTTGAAAAGGTCTGAAAATTTAAGGTTGAAGCAATGAAATGAAAATAAAGTGAACCCTCATACAATAAAGTGAACCCTCATACATAGAAGTGGAAGGAAATGAACGGACGGAATGAAAGATAGAAAGAGCAGCCATTCCAATATCAGTGGTACTAGTAAAAGAAGAGAGGAAAAAATAGACTCTGATTATGATTACGATGACAGGATTAACTGCAAGATAAGCCGAGAATCGTTGTCATCATACCAGCGTGCGAGTGTCATACAACTTCTACGGAGGAGCAGAAAGGGCGGAAGAATCCTCAAGGCATTGCGTAAATGCAGCCAACTTCTGAGTTAACATGCCAGACAACCAACTAGGCATTCCAAAAACCGACATATGCTACGCCCGCAATAAGGAAGAAGGGAGGGTGAAACAGCTCCTTTTAAATTGCCGGAGCTATATTCATAAGCGGTTCACGTGGGAGCGGCATAGTCAAGCAACACGGTCGGAACACTTTGCAATCAAGGATTATGGACCATCCCCAAAGAGCATGAAGAGTAGACTACACAACCAATAATTGTACTACCAATTCTTTGGAGTACCAGCAAATCTGGATGTATCTAGGACCAATATTATGACAAAAAAACTGAAGAGCTCAATGCACAATGTATTACTCATAACCTTGTACGAGGGAAATTCCTTCAGTCCCGTAAAATGAGTAGATATTATCAGCTCCCTGGAATAATCGTTCAAAGTGCCGAAATATTTGACGCGGTTAGTTTGGGATTCTTCGAGGGTCAGAAGTTAATCTACGGCAGATTAGATAGGCCACGAAAAATTGGCATAACATCTCTTTTTGTGCATAATTCCAATCTTAGCTAGGTACTTTGAAGTCCCCATTCGATGAGTCCTTGAATTGCAGTGGCGGGAGCTGCCCTTGGTGAAAATGTGGTCTTCAGTATCTAATCTGTGAACATAAGAACAGAGGATGCATGTGTTTTGATTAGTCAACTATTGAGGAGTAGGCACGAGTGTATCTGGGTCTTAGAGCGAACTATATAAATTGCGTTCTGGATAGTTACGTTAAGTTCTTTTGCGATAATCTAGTACCTTAGTACCTGAGCATTAAGACTGATGTAATATAGACGAGCTCGTTATAAGGTAGTAGATAGAATTCTGAACTTCTGTGGAGTAGATGTCGGGTTTGAGCTCCGGTTGTGATGGTGTTAATTGAATTAGTGTTTTTGAGTCCAGATCCCAACTAGACGAAATAAGTACCTTCGGAACAGTCCCAAAGATCAAAAGAGATTTTGACCAGATCGTCTTCTCGGGTATTACTGAATTCTCTTTACTCTCGAAACGCAGCAGGTCTAATTCGGCTCGAGGGCCAAGTTTGGTGGAGATTATGATGCGCCCGGACAACAGCCGAAACAGAAATGCGCCATAAGTCAGCATCAGCTTCCATCCGCGTGCGTCCAAGCGTTGTCTACATAAACATGTTCTAAATAATTGATTCACATAACATATGTCGTTTTATACTGCAACGATGTGATCCATTCTTCAAAAAGGGGAATTTCATGAAACACATCCTTGAACGATTTTATTTACAATGTTCCAACCACAAACTTTCAACTAAACTAAACTGCCTAGCGAAACTTGATGTTGCTCGATGAACTAACAACATTCTCTAATTGACTTTATTTATTACCGCAAAAACAAACTTTGCCAAACCCTTCTAAGCCAAACTATTCAAATCAACTGAAATTATTGACTCAAAATAGCATTTGTACATTTTTCCTCCCCCCTTTCAACAAAAAGTCCCATTGGAACTATAAATTTGCCTCGGAAATTAACTTAACAAACATGAACGCAAAACTTATTGAGTATCGAAAATGAATTTGAAATAACGAAATAGACGACGCAACACCACTTCTGACTCCGCGGCACTCCATTCAGGAGCATATTCATTCAGTCGATAATCTTGGAAACAGGCATGTAAAATGGACGGCAAAGACGAAAAACTTTTCTCATATAAACTGATTTGTAACATTCTCAGCGAGCAGCAATAGGAGTAAAAGTAGCAGCAGCAGGAGCAGGAGCAGGAGCACCAAACAACTCATGCAATAAACGAATTCCTAATTGATGAAAACTAAGAAGTAGAAAACAAATAGAGGTTCTTGCTATGTATGTGTGTGTGTGTGTGAGAGAGAGAGAGAAACAAAAATGAAAGATCCTTTGCCAATAACTTTCGTTGTAAGGAATGTTGGATATTGAATGTTGCTACTACTGGCTCGTTTGGTGATTGAGAATGATGATATTTTCCTTGCGAGTCTCTAAGAGGCCAGCCCAGTACGAAGCTTAAGGACAATGTTGAGAATTCAAGAAACATTTGAATGGGTTTGTTAGGTTTTGCGTGTTTTGTGGGCTCGTCTAAGACTTTTTGCACATATCAGAATTCCAAGAGAATGAGCTGGAGCAGATTAAGAGTTCTTAGCTGTGGTTCGATTTTATGACTGCCAATAAAACTCTAACGTTCGTGATTCCTACGAATCGTCGCTAGATTTTAACAATTTCTCCAAACAAATCTCTTTATCTATTTTTAAAGTGAATCGTGATCCTTGAGTTTCGTTAATAAATTATAATCAAATGTCCTGCAGCGTACACACAATTTTCAGCTTACTGTTGACAAGAATTCGAGTTACTACTCCAGCTTAGAAATTCTGTTTTTCTACTTCCCTAGCTGCTGCGGAAGCATGCAACTATCAAAACAAGGATAATTTATTGCAAAAACTCAAAACGGGAGCAAGACGACCACAGTTTGTCAGTAAATAAATTGAGTTCAAAACCAGCACAATATGGCTAACAAGTGAAAACGGAAACAAAACGATTACACCATCGCAAACAATGTTCTATCGATCAAAAGAGGATACAACATAAAAGGGAATGGTTACGGAGGGTCTAGTATGTCAGATTGAATTTCTAGAAATTCTACTTCTAACAACCATTTCCGATGGGAAAGCGATTTTTCTGCAGGCGGAAATGAATGTGGGTGAAAAACATTGAATACGAAGTTGTAAACAACGTTGGAACTGTTGACTGTTGTAAAATCAAGGAAAACGTGCAGGAAAAATGTTTTTCTGACGTGCTTTGTATGTATATTTGATATTTATTCATTTAGAAATATCTACAGACAAGTGAACCGATTCGAAACGAGCATGTTTTGGTATTCAATACTTTTGAACAGATGTTTTCTGGAATGTATTCTGATGGTTTACGATACGGCATACTGTATCCTGTTGTTGACGTGGTTGGTAAGATTTAACCATTCCAGGAAAGAAAGTAACCGGCAAGTTACAGTGAACAGTATACTCCCAAAAATAACCTTTTGCTGCAAGAATTTCTCGGTATCCTTTTGACTTAAAGTCGTGTGCATGATCAACTTTCCATACAAATAATCTAAACAGTCTTTAAGAACTTTTATGTTCTGTACCCTCATTTTGAAAGACTGATTTTACCTACACATATGCTGGCCAACCCATTCCTATCTTTATTTGAATTTGAATCCTTGGCGCGATCTATATCTTACTTTGAAATCCAACCCGTGCATCCAATCTATAATATTCTGTAGTTAGTTTTTCCTATATAAAAATTCTTTCAATCTCCGGAGAAAGGTTCTCTTTTCTTTCCTTCTTTTCTTCTCAACATTTGTCCACTAATTGGAAGCAGTGTCCTTTCTGCAATTATCGCCACAGGAACTATTTCCAGTTAGACAAATTTTGAATTTAACATTTCTTTCACGTTTCTACCCCAACAGTAGCAACACTGAAGTGGTTCTATAAAAGAATCAACTTCTATAATCTTCCTCCCAGCTCACAAAAAATCCTTAATATCAATCAAGGCGCTGTATCTTCTGTGGATTTGATATCCGCAGGCAAATTGCATATCCATACAAAACGTTCCTCGAATAAACCACTTTAGCTCAAAAGATTCAAAGAACTAAACGGACTCAAAAGTCAAATTCAATTTGAAGTCAAAACCAAAAAGTGATCTACTATGTCTAGAAACAACTGTCAAAAACAAAAAAAACACGGGAAAACTGTCAAAAATAAGACTAATTTCGATTGCGTCGGACTAGTGGAGTTGGTCCATCCACACAAATATATGTATCTACATCGATCGGCGACTGATATACACCGAATCAGAACAAATCAGGCCAGAAAAGACCAGAAAAATATGCTGGTGACATCTGACGTATATGTGAGAAAAGTCCTGACATGAGTGCGTCATGAGGGCGCCAATGAGGACAAACTGTAGATCAGATTGTATGGAAGAAGTTCACACACGTGTTCAAAGAAAAGGCAGAAACCTTGGACTAACTAGACTGAGAAGACATGTCTTCCAATATGAAAATGCTGTGAACCTAAAAACTTCGTTCCTTAGTCCCAGACAAAGGGAGCGTAGGGTATGGGAAAGTTGATCTGATATTCCTGTAAGCAGACAGAAATTTGTTGCAATATCACTCGGATGAGAACTAAAGTCGGAGACCAACTATGTTCATGCCTTATTTTAGATCGTTCAATTCAAAAAGGCTGAGAAATCAGATACAATTACATGGGGACCGAAATGTTGCAGCGCATGTTGCAAGTTACAGCGTCACAAAATCATAATATCCCTGGAAACCTACACACCATGAAATACTAAACTGGTTGATACAACAAGCTCACAGAATAACTCAAGAATTTACTACGATCCAGGGTTATAATAGTGTTTTAGCGGAGTTTCCTGTCGTTATAAAACCTAACAACGCATCCTCAATCATTCTCGTGATTCTTTCCTTCAACAAAGAAGAGAAGCTTGTGATTTTAAGTCGTTTCCTGCAGCCCACCGAAAACTCGGTTATACCAATTTTAGGGTAACGACTAGACTCGAAAACTAGATATGCTAATATCCTGAATCTGATTATTCAAATTGCCGAGGCTCAGATAGCAGATGTAGTTACAAGAAGTCTGGGAAGTTCAAACGTCCTGGAGCTTCTCGCAATGTCCTCAGAAACATAACACCTCGAAATGACACAAATGAAATCTATTCGGAGTCAGGACATAACAATGTTTTGCCTTAGTTTTCTACCATTTTATACAGCAGATGCAGTTGCAGAAAGGAAAGGAAGTCTGTCCTCGGGCCCTACACACCACAGACTCACATTATACTTTACTGGTTGCTACGAAAAATTCAGGGAACAAGCCCTAAGTCTTTTGAGATCCAGGACAAAACAGTGCTTTTACGTAGTTTTCTACCAATCTAAAACGTAAGTTTGCGCCTTCAACCACTTTTTTGATGCATTCTTTCCAATCTAGGAGAGAGTCACATTATTTTTTCTTCTTTGCTGAAGAGGACCTGTCTTACTGAGGTTACTATGACATTGATGCTTCCTCAAACAGCAGGTTTCAGTCGATATTGATTACTACCTTTTTGAGGAATTATGGAAGCATGTCATTGCCTTTCTGAACAATCTCTTACACGAATCTCTGAACAGATTACGTTTCTCTACGGTAAGAAAACAAAAAAAGAAAGACTTGTCCTTTCGGTCAGATAGAAGTGGCTTAATAACTGTGTATCGCCACGATTTCGGGGAGGGGGTTCAGTCTACTACAAAGGTTGAGAAAACTATGATGTTATACTTTGATAATGAACCAATCCTTGTTTTAACGAATTTCAAAACATGCGAAGTTTTAAGGAAGAAATGATTGAGTTATAGATGACATAAGATCTTAAATGCTGCAACAAAGAACCTGGTGAGGAAAATATGCCTAATGTCCTTCTTTTGCAATTATTGAGACTATGAGACTATGACTTCTGACAATGTCAAACTGACACTCGTTCTTAATGTCAAACGGTCGATCTTGTCGAATCAACACTGATGCCAAATGGACTCTTGTCAAGTTTGTATTCAATCGCAAGAATAGCTTTTTCTTTCGAATGATTGAGCGTGACAGAGTGAATGATTTTCGAAAACAACTAGAACTCATAGCAAAGCAAAGATATGTGGTTCTACATGAATTGAATCCCCGGGGTGTCAAAAGGTGGTTTGACAAGTCTTAAATGTGGCTTGCGTCAACCCGAAACGCGAGAAATCAGCGTCGCCAATTAATGACATCAACGGCAAAATGAATTAGGCACTAAGATGATGATTTGGATTTTATTGGAAGAATAAGCGTGTAGCCTCATTATAAGCTGTCAAAATTAGACCACAGTAACCATTGGCCTGGAGGAACAATCATTAATTTCGAAATGTCAGCCGAAAGACTACTATATTCCGTCATGACAACGAATGGCTACATGTTGTCTTACGAGTCATTGGTTTTTTAAAATTCCGGATTTTACTTTATTTTTTAAAATTTGCCTTAAGGCTCAGGCATTGACTCTCTGACTATGATTTGTTCGGTTTCACGCAGGTCATTCTTACCAGCATACAGCATCAAAATTTGCTTGATTATTATTTTGCTTTCACAAAGAGACTAAGAAAATTATCGATTATGCTTTAAATCAAACTCCGTTTACGCTTACCGAAACAAATAAGAAAAAAATTCGCGGCTACTGACAAGATCATGAAATATGGTTCAAATTAAAGCAAGTTTCTCACGTGATAAACATTTTTAACCAAAGAAGTACTCGTGAACGCTGCGGTTACGCTACACACATTAGAGGTCTCTGAAGTTTGCAGCGTTTGCAAAGATACAAACACCCCCAATTTTGGTTTTTTGAAAAAATTTTGAATAATATGACCGGCAAAAATTTACACACAGGAAGGGAACAATTTGCTCCTGAAATTTAAATCTATGTCTAACCAACTGTTTAGAGTAGCGTTTAGTAGTAAAAAAACAAAAGAATAAATAAAAATAACTCGGAGGGCTAAATATGGGAGAGCATGTTAGCGAGAGTACCTTAAGCGACCTCCAAACATGGAATTTGGACTTGAATTTTCGTCAAAAATTTTGAATTCTTCTTGATTTTCGGTCAAATCATTGACACAAGTCGGAGGTATCTAAATTGCAACGGAAACATTTGTACTTAGTGATAAGAGAACGGAAGACCCTATATCTCTATTCTTCCAAAGCGCACTGAGTATGTTCGGCAGAGCAGGAATACCCTGAGGGGACAATGCGGAAATTAAACCCCCTTACTGCCATTGAAGATTCTAGAATCACGCAAATAAATTGTTCATAAAAGACATTATAGAGCACCAGTTAAGGTATAAGCAAGCACCTTTTTTGATGGCTTTTAACTATCAGGACAAAACAAGGAGTCATCTTCCAGCGATACACACATCGTGCTTTTGCAGACATTGAACATGTCTGCAAGGCGAACTTAGCAAGGCGAACTAGTTTGGTGAATGCATTTCTTCAGAAAAATATACGTCTTGATCTTTTTGGTAGAAATTATAGAAGATTGATTCGAAAATCTTTAGCTGTTGCAAAATGTGCGCAAAAGGTATCAAAATAGAATTTTCAAACTGGCGTTGGTATTATTCTGTCATCCAGTTGAATGTGTCCTTCAAAGTGATTGACATTCAGTTAAGGAATAGGCTACATTTCTAAAAAATTTTGGTGTTCCACCATATTGATTGTAACGGTCAGGATTCGTAGAGGGCTATGCTGAGATTTTGAAATCAGACGAAAGTGTGACCTATACCACTACCGATCTCTAGTGTCAAAATTTTTTGCATTCTAGCAGATAATTCTTATGGAAAGATTTCTCGTCAGCCGCCCAAGTGAAAACAAACCAATCTAAGATTGACGTTGCTCTGCCTTTTAGGAGCAATTTTATTTGTTGTTGAGCAATGTCTTTTGTGATCAACGCATCCTGTTGACAGCCAAAATAACCGGCAAAGTTGTGATAAATAACTGATTAGCTCAGCATCTAGAAGCTATATGACATACCACCCAGATTCAATACTTTTGAAAGACGGTTAGTGTGCCAGGTAAGGATAGGAAATTGGTTAGAGGAGTCTCGTAAGGTTCCATCATAGGGCCGGATATATAGAAAATTTTCCATATTAAACTAACACGGGGCGGGGTGTAGAGATTTGCAAATGGAGCGGAAGTGGGTATTACCTTCATAACAAAAGACTAGAGAGGACACTATATGAGTTTATGACTGTCAAAAAGAAAATTTGTTCTCTGAGAAGCAGAACTATACTAAACACCTTTTTTTTCTCGATTTTTTCTGAGTCATTATAAAGAAGGAGATTTTGTGTGATATCCCACGTGTAAGGATATGTGCAGATCAAGTTTTGAAGCAGTGTCTTCAAAGGGTATGACAATGTTGTCAGGCTAGTCAAGTTATTGGATAGATTGTGATGAATAGGTAGGTGTTAGTTTGACCCTTAATAGCACAGTATTCGACAGTTTTCACTTTCTATGAGCGTGAAAAATTAGAAACGCAATTATACCGCATGTAAAAGTTTTAGCAAAAATATTGAAGAAGGAAAATAAATAAACTTAAAAAATCTCAATAAATAGCTCCTCATAACCTCTGTGCTATTCAGCAAACACAAGAAACAATTCCTTGAACGAAAATCGATCCCAAACGCCTTCAAAATCTTTTTGAAACGTTTCTGAAATGTCTTTGAAACGTTTCCGAAACGTTTCAAAGGCATGGGATTTTCAATGTTTTAAAAGTAAATCGCAAATTGAAATTCAAAATGCTTTCAATTAAATGTATTTATATGCTAATTGAATTATCCTAACCACGCAGGCAACTTTTTTTGGTTTTGCTTAGACGTCATTTTCTTCGATGTTATTCAACCGTTTCAGAGAGGATGAAAAACTCTTTGCATGTGGGCCAGGATAATGTTAAAATTATCATTTCATTTCAAGCAGGCGTTTCATGTTTGCATGTTTCATTTTCTGATTAATTGTGAATATAATTTATTCGCAGAGAAATTGCCATAATTTTAATCAAGCTCGGTAATTTATTTGATTCTAGATTAATTGTAAATTTTGGGACAGATTCGCCTGTTTCCATCATCCATGTTTCTATTTATAAGGATCAAATTAATATTTTCCCATGAAATTGGTAATGAACTACGAAGAACGCAACAGAGTTAATATTTGAGCTCTTTTTCGTCATAGAAACAGCAATTTCAAGTGGTAAATTAAAATTAGCTCGGGAATGAGGTAACGTAAAGAATACTCGAGCCGAAAAGCTAGCATTGACAAAAAGAATTAAGGAAGTAGTTTACCTGGTTTCAGAGATTCAAATCCAATCTGAAGAGTAAACTGTTTGTTTCAGGTATTTGCTCGGAAAAAGTGCTTTGGTCTTGCGGTATGTCCTTCCGTAGAAACACAGAATCCAATTTTGGCTATCTCCGAGCTTATTATACTTGTTATACATCCTGTTTTCCCACAGAAAACCGACGAATGATATGCTTAAAGCAATTCACTTTACAAAAAAAGGACCTGAAACTTCGCGTGTTTCCCTAGTCACAGCTGCGTTGTAATATAGCACATATACTCATCACGACAATTTACGCTCGCTTTGAACAACTTTTTTGGCGTTTATTCCAGACATTTTCTTTTGAATCATTGACGATGTCACATTATAGATATAATAGCCGCTCAGGAAATCAGGATATCCTCCCATTTTATCCACCCAAAAATGTCTCTAATAACAAATGTTCTTTCAAACTACCATTTCTACCTTCTTCCGTCATCGTGTTTTACATGCTCAGAAAGAGCGGGAAAGGAGAGAGAGAAGAGTGTGGGAGAGGCGAGAGAGAGAGAGAACGAAAAAGTCGGCTCGGTATTATAATCTTTGCTATATATGCTCATATTTTTCACCCACCAACCATTTCGTTGGCAAACTTTGAGATAAAAGTCCATCAAAAATTGATTACCGGATATCCCACAGAAAGGAATCGAGAGCCAACAATAACAGGACGAGTAGGATTGGGACCACTTAAAAGACTTTAAATTTCCTTTCTTGTCATAAGCAGCAAGTTATGACGGCAGCGGCGATATGATGACGACGGTCGAGAAGGACCAGGACGATGGGCGAGGAATACGACAATGTTCAGGGAAAAAATGATTTGCTTACACTCTGTTTTAACTCCTACCACCACGACAAGTTTACAACGGCGGATTCACAACGACAAAAATGAGAGGAAAGCGTAAATCAATTTTACATCAAAGACAGAACAGAATAATTTGCATTTTGGACACAGACAAGGAGGAATTGATATGCAATGAACGTAGGTGGAGAATAGATTGGGATTTTCCTTTTGTTTTTTGTGTTGTTTTTTTTTGCAAAAGTATTTGTGTTGAAAGTTTTGTAGAGTTTGGATTTTTTGCTGTCCGGGAAGATGTCGGAAAATGGTTATAAATATTTAAAAGATTATGTAAATATATTGTAAAAAAAAATTTCAATGCCGTTGAAATATTTTCGAAAATATTGGAGGATTCTGCAAATCGATAAATATTTTTCAAGGATATATTATGACATTGATTTGCTTTTAGACTTTTTGTCCTTGGAAAAACAGCGGTTGATTGATAGATTTTATTAAATTGTGATTTATCCAAGTGCTTTTCTGTTGTAAAATCCATTTTTTATCTGTAGTAGGAACTAACTAAAAATTTGTACCAGATGTAACGATTTGAGCGAGGTGTATAATGGTCTCCACTGTGAACGATTATGATTATAATATAAGTTTTCAATTTACTCCGGGTTATCGAATGAGTATGTGAATCGGCATTGATGTAAAGAAACTCCTCGTCGGCAGGCTGATTCTGGTCGCTTTTCCTTGATTGAATCGTTCAAGTGATTGAACTTAGCAATTAAGAACCGATTTAACAGCTGCACGCAGTCAGAGGGGCTCACAACAAACAACTCACTTCCAATCACACTAAAAATGCAACAATCCTTGTATGTCGTCCATGTAGATATCGAAGTTGTTTGCGAAGGATCATGCTCTCTAACCATGATCAAAAAATTCATCTCTAACCATGATCAAAAATTCATTTTCAATAGATTATCCATATGCTACCCATATGGTCGGCGTCTTTGAAGCCGGAATGTCATGTGGTGGTCTTGGTAGCTTTTGTGTCGATGTTCTACCAGTTGCAAAGCTTCATTGGCTATTTCATTCAATTTTTCCAAAAGTCCAACTAAAACGAAGTGCATCTTTGATATCAACATTTTCGGAACCCAAACATACAAACCCATCATGAGTTCAACATTTCCTCAGCAACCCAACACTCTAAGTTTTTCATCGAGTATTTGTAGCAGTTTTGACTTTTCTACAGTAATAAAATATCACACAGCGTATTTCTTCAGATAGTTTACTCGTTTTCAAACAATATGACTTTCCAGTCTAGCGAGAACCTACACAACTGGCTCCAAACTAAATTTAGCCTGAGATGTCACTTGTCAAACTTTTGTGCATTTAATATAACCGAAGCAACGTTGCCAGATTTGTCTGAATGGAACTCATCTTGCAACGAAAATCTGCAATACTTTTTATGACTTCGTACATGATCTAATTTTATAAAGGGCCCTAAATGAGTTTATTCCGTTAAAAATGATTTCATAATAAAGTGGGTCAGAACCACAGCGATGGCGTTTGGCAGGACCAACGTTGAATAAATTTAAAATAATAATCGCCTAATCTATAACTATTAAAAAGTTTATTATTTTATTTTTCAACAGTATAATTTATACCAAAACTTTGTAAGCGAGAAAGAAAGATTCAATCATATCAGTGTAAAGTCCTTGAAGAGATAAAACTGTGGAAAGCACGTGAAGTTCAATCGTGAAAGGTCTGTGAGAATAATCGAATAATTCATCACTTCAATTTTTTCGATGCCGTTTACAATCGAAACAAGGGAGTACTACATTTATATTTCAAATAAAATATTTTTTTGTGGTACAACAACCACTTTATTCTCGGGACGTAGTATTATGGAAGATTTTTACCTTTTTCCTCAAATGACCAAGACATTAAAAGAACAATTTTTTTAACCTAAACTCATACCTAGAAACTGAAAACTACGGCGGCATTAGTGCATGATACATGATTTATTTTTTCATGGAAAGGAACCTACTTTGGAGATTAAATAAGCAGTGAATATTAGACAGGGTAGGGCAAAACTCCTGACCATAGTATTTCATGTATGAAGCTTGAAAGATTAAAAAATTGGTTGAATATGACAATTTTATTGTAAACTCCGCTCTTAAAACTCCACACATGCTTATAATGATGTATGACATCCTCAGTTTTCTACACACTCTAAAAGTCACTTTCTAAAACTTTCAAATAACTGTTTAAGATAGCCTGCAGGTAATGCATCACACTCAATTCGTGCCAACTGTCACGTTTTTTGTCTGGGGTCTCTAAAGGCCTCATTTTCGTTTGGCCTCAAATCAGAAA
The DNA here is from genome assembly GCA_954870665.1 of Stratiomys singularior. NCBI lineage: Eukaryota > Metazoa > Arthropoda > Insecta > Diptera > Stratiomyidae > Stratiomys > Stratiomys singularior. The sequence continues at coordinate 25,401,302 of OX940878.1, read as the reverse complement.
TTTCTGGGCTAATCTATCCACACTTTCCGGCCTTGAATAGTTGGCGCTTAGTGAGGCAATTCACAAAAACGGAGAATGTTTTCTCTGTGACATTTTCGATTACCAAGTATAATCGTTGAACAAAGTGAAGTTTGCTATTACTACGATAGCTCAATCCGCCAGCTAACATTAAGTCAAATTCTGAAGAACGTATTGCAAGAATATCAGCGGAATTATCGATTCTCACTACGCCACTTTGTAGATGAGAATGTGCATGCAGTTGAATTTATAATTCATCCGTAAAAAGGATATTTGCACGCAGCCTTTCATCACGGATGTTGTCATTTGCAAATCCGAGATTTTTGAGATTTTGGCAGAAATTCAGCTGGCCTCAAAGATTCCATTTGGAAAATGGAGGTTTTTTTTTATTATCTGATAGCTTTGTTGGCCGACCGAAAGTTTTGCTTAAGAATTCACTTTGACACTTGTCTCCGGAGAGATGTTAAACTGTCACTGTTTGCTTTCCAACTCCTGGTTTATTCTCAGTGAATATCTGAGTTTTATTTTTTGCTTGTGCTGAAAATATCGACGGTCGACTACTTTTTTGCATATCCTGCACGTTTTTTTCTTCGGTATTGCAACATGTTTTCACAGTATTCTCATTAACTTTGAGTATTTTGTAAATGCCGCAACAGCTGTGCTGCAATCGGTGCAGGAGTTGAATCTCAATACGTTTTTGAGTTTGATTAGATACCGTTATTGTACCGTTATCGTACCATTCTTGTACCGTTATCGTACTATTATTCTACCGTTATCGTATATCAACAGCAAATTCCAATTCAATTCGTTGATGTTTCTCGATGTATTTAGGGTTTGTACAGATATCATTAAAATTAAGGTCTTTCGCTGAATTTGACATTTGTACGTCGTTTAACCCGACTGGAATGAACTAATTTATATTTTCAAATGTTTTTGTTGATTGGGGGAGTTCACGTCTAAGCCTTACAGACAAAAAATAGGTGATAAAGGATCTGCATATTTTACTTGTAGTTAGGTACTTATTAATTTAAAAGAAAAATTTTAACTAATTTTTTCGCATATTTTTCATTAAAATTTAAAAAAAAAAAATCAAAAATATGCGACGTAGCTGATGGTTTCTTATTGAATTTTTGTAAATATTTTCGCTGAATCGTTGATAAGAGCCATTATTTTCCAATTACCGAATTTCTGTTTTCACTCCTTACGATATTGTAATTAATTAAAGGCTGTTACCACATTTAAAGTGGATGTCAAAATTTAAAAAAAGTTTTTGCAGATAAATTTATTCGGGTTTATTTTTCATATCAAAGGTCAGGAACCTTTGCACCTACTGTATTCAAATATGCATTTCCGGGATTCAAAGGTATCTTTAGTTTTCATACGAATTTGCCGAAGCGTCTGTCGCTATTAAAGCGTGTCCTCATTTTGGCTCTTCTCAAGACTCTTTGCGCCAAGGGAAACCAACAGAGGGAAATCGATAGATTTTAAAAACTTTTTAAATACTAACGAAGAATGCTCATACCAGTCACCATTGATCTAAAATTTCATACATTTTCGGTTTTAACATTTTTCCGTTGATCCTTTTTGGCTTGAAATTTCCACCCCGGTTTCAAGCAAATTATTTGTATTCATACTCGAATGGACGCTCCCTATCACAGATTGAAACCTTACAAAACCCAGACTTAAAATGTTTCTAGATTTAAAAAAAAGAAACACCGAATTAAAAATGAAACCGCGTGTTGGAAAACAGTGGTGAAAAAGTGGCGAATCCTGGTCTTACTATTAGAATATAAATTACAGAATATCATAAAGTTTGAACAATTCCAACTCTAATTAAAATATAGCGAAAAAAATAGTACTGAAAAAGGGCAACATCTAAACCAAAAGGATTATATACAAATGCATTAACTTCGTATTCAGTCCAGTTTTTTAGTCAAACAATTTAATTTCGTTAAAGTTGTGTTTAAAACGTGTAAATATATACAACGGTCAGCAAAATTCATTTCTGAACCTTTTTTCGGTAAACCCATGTTTATTTGAAGTCACCGTTCAGTTCAATTACATTTTTTCTTCCATTGTTCCCCTATATTATACTTTAACGCAACGTCAAAACAGGACTAACGTCAAATAATTGAAAAACAGATACAATGAAACATTTCATACATATTCTGTTCAAAGAAGCATTTCATCAAATATTATTCTCTCCGAGCGAGGACGAAAAAATCATTCAAAATAACAACGGCCAACAAATGGTATCAACAATTTGGGTGAAAGGACGACAAAGTTTTTCGCTACTGCAGGAGAGAACACGACGAAAAAAAAAACAGTTTGATAGCAAAAATGCGCTCCATCCCCACCATCAGCTCCGACATACATACACAGACTCAAATTAGAAACAAACTGGAATTTCCATCAGACGACCGACAATGTTAAACAATTTCTTCTATTTTCAACTCTCGTGGCAGTTTGGCAGTTTTAAGGATAATATTCTTTCGAGCATTAGCATGGAATAGCACAGAAGAGACAACACTCCGTGAAATATAGGAAAGTATGGATGAAGCATAAAAAATAATTCGTTGTCTGTTGTGTGTACATCATGTTGAAAAACATTTGCTGTACAAATATTTCTGTAAAATTAATTTTGATACTCCTTTTTTTTCCCATAGATATGAACACGAAAGATAGAGAGGGAGCGCGCCGTGGCACGAAAATGCCGTTGATGATATGCGTGGGAATGATGAAGGATTGCCATTTTGAAGTGACCCAGCTGGGCTACCGGATGAACTTTTCCAAATAAATTGCAAGGAGTTGGACAAATGATTTAGGAAGACAGCAAGGATTCCACGAGATGGCAAACACAATTCGGTTCGCTATGCACGCTTGAAAATTTTTTTGTTTTACATCTTTTCTGAAGAGTCGAAGCTAAGTAAAGAATGTGAATCGTATTGAGTCCTCAGGCAGGACTTATAGGAAGCCACAGGTCCATAGTAATAGCATATCTGCTACTATCGACATTAATTACATTAGACTAAACTAAAAACATGGATCTAAAGAAATCATCAAGAAGGATTTCTTTGCGAAAAATCCTACAATCTATCAAGCAGAGCCTTGTACATATTCAAGTAGGAAATAGTGTTCATCATCACATCCCATTGGCTTTCCCTGCATAGAAAAATAAATTTTCTTTTGATTGATAGCTGTTTCGCTCGTTCAATACTTGCAAAACAAAGTACACACATTTCCTCGCTCGATCCGAGTCCTGATGTAATTTAGCTCACCCTCATCCTTCCCATTCCCAAACATCCGGCCCCGAAACACCACCAAGGTATTCCACATTGTCGGTTCACTTTAATAAATTTTGGCTAAAATGGAAATGTGAGTAGTGGTTGGTCTCCTGCAGGAATGTTGAATGGTCAGATTTTCCGCATTGTGACCCATCTGCAGGAGATTTCTCGAAATCTGTCTAATTATACGGATTTCCGGGAAATGTAACGCTCCACCGGGGTAATTTAATTCAATGGAGCGTAGCATGTGCCTGAAATTTGGATCATTGGAATGTTGCAAGACGCTGAGGACCGGTGAGTCCAATAGACGGACAGACAGTGAGTTGCTGGTATTTAAATAATAAGTCAGTTTTGGGCGGATAAGGATCAACGATTTGAAACAGGAAAAGCAGAAAAGATTGATTGGCGTTTCAAACTAAAGCTCAAGATGTTTCGGATTTAAATCGAAGCGAATTCAGGATATAATTGTCGAATTATGTTGGAATAAATAACGAGATTCATCCGTATGGCAGGCTCTGTCCGAGGATGGATAATAAACACGTTTAACAAATTAAAATATATTTTCGAGATACACCATTTCAACATGAACACAGTAAGGGGCAACAAATGGAAAATTTAACGTAAGATTCCTTAGGACGATGTCCAGTAATTAACATTCCAACAATCAATTCACATCTTTTATCAAGCCAAATGATATCAGGATGGCAAACTGACTCAAATTATTTGTCAGGATTAAGGCAAACTTTGCGAACTGTTGAATTTTTTTTAGATATTGTCAGGCGGGAATGGTAATGGTGGCGCTCTGTCTTGGTCGTCGAAACATATTCTAAGTCCTCTTTTTTCCCAGTTCACCACATAAAATGTGCAACATTTTGTTTTTTTTTTTCATTTTAAGGAATTTGGTTTTAATTTCTACTTTGCAATCGATGAAAAATTCAATAAACACAATAAAATTGACGATGCATCTGTATAAATTCCTTGAAATTCCATTTTAGCACTAAAATAAAATAAGGACTAATACAAACATAAAGAAACTATTCCCTTTCTATAGTATATTATCGAATATGCTCAGATTTATTGTAAAGTTGGAATAACCTGAGTACAAAATAGGCTTCAGTCACGAGAGACATAATACGGGTGTGGATCAACATCTGCCCGTGTTTGAAAATAGATGGCGTTTCAGAGGGGAATGGGCAAAACTATTTCGCGTTGGCATGACTGAAACGAGGGTATACATTTTGTACTGGCAAAACAACAACATGTCAAATGATAGCACACAAAATTTGCTTTCTAGGTTAGTTTTTTGTCTGTTTTGGTAGCAAATTCTATCACATAGGTTTCAGGCTTAGCAAGTCGATACTGAAGTTCGGATGCAAAGGCAGGCCTAAAATATGCCTTATTCGAAAGGCGAAAGTTCGCCTTTTTTCGCATCCAAAGTGCAGATATCAATGCGTCAATCCAATATTTGACAGGTGTCACATTGAAGACAATCTTGGTTATATCTGTATAAAAGATTCGCCCGGTAGACTTCGTTATTAAAGGCATGGTTTAAAAAATTTATCAAATCATTCTCGATGAATGCGCAAACTTCGGTGGAATCTGGGAATTATCTACATGCAGCTTAGCGGAAGGGGCTTTAGGAGTGGCTCAGTTATAAGCGTAACAATTCTCATTGAAAAATCAAAAGTAAGAAAGTCAATGGGTCAGTCAAGTCAACTCACGATGAACAACAACTGATTTTTAACTGACAACATGGAAGCGGTGTCTAGACGTTTTTAAATGAAATTTCCTAGAAGATAAGCGTTACATGACGTTGATAGAACCTGAATATATAGTTACCCGCCAGAGACAAAGGAAACGTTCCACTAACAAGAAACTAGAAGCAAGGACTCGAAGATAAGAAATGTAAGTGGCTTTTTAAATAAAGCAAGGAAAATCATGGAGCAGTACTACATTGAAACATCGAATAGATGACATCAAGAATTGAAGGAAACGTTTTCATATATTACGAAAGAAGTTAACACAGCCTCAGAAATTTCTTTTGAATGATCATAGCACGTACAAAAAAAAAACGATTATATTTATAATTATATATATAGTGCTAAAAAAAACTTGTAAAAATAAATGGCTTCAACAAATAAAATATTCACCGACGATATCCATAACAACGCCATTTTTAGCGAAATTTGATGCATGTTTAATCAACATTTCAGCATGTTTTTATTCTTTAGACTCCAGATCACTTCATTCTTCATGTTGTTAGAGGGACCTCTTAAAGTTGATGGGATCTTAGAATAGAAAAAAGCAGTCGTAGTTTTAAGCAATCTTCCATACGATTTCGGGTGTGGGTTCTCAGGTTGAGGGTTGCGATGTTCTGTGAGTTTTCAGAAGGCTTGTCATTTTGGAGGTCCTGTACTTTCAACGCAAGTAGCTTTCATCTTCTTACCGTAAAAACAAAAAAAAAGGTTACTCTTTCATTTGAGTCGTTTTATGACTAAAAAATGACATTGCCTTAAAATTATAATCGAAGTGTCCAAAATTATAGTAATTATTAGTTAAAATTTATATAAGCCAAATGTTTTTGTGTACATTCGCCTGTTCTGAAATATTTGAGCCTTAAGTTTTTAAAATTCAAGAATTCGGTAATCAAAGCAACGTATACCATGATTTAGAGAAAGACATCCTTGGGCTTCCTCCAACTCGTCTCTTCAGCTCCTGATTAACACCACAACTCTTCCCGGCTGCAGAAAACCTTGGCTGACCACCTTTTCTGTTCAACGACAGGATGAACCATGTGTAAAAATTAGCATAGAAAGCTGAGAGCGGAAATAGTATAAGGCTTAACAATTTTCCAAAGATTACATAATTTACTTTTTCAATGGAGTACCAGTTTACAGATCTTAATTGAACTTCAAACCGAGGTTCAAACGTTTGCCTTATTGATTGATGGTGACATTTCAATTTCATCAATATGTGGGAGATTTTGAGAATTAAAATTTTTGAAGTGACGTGTGAAAAAGTGAATGTGAAGCATATAGTCTGTACATTTTAGAAAAACATGAATGAGAAATCATCCTTCAATTATTAAGAATATATTTTCAGGCGACCCTCCGGGAAGTCAAAAACTGCTTTAGAAAGTTGAGAACGGAAACTCCTATGAACCCTTCGAATCAACTCAATGTGGTCTCCAACTTGGAATGTCAGCTCCTCTCTGGACGCCCTTCTATGTGATGATGACAGTGTGCGTAGCTTATTGGAGAAAACCAAACAATTTCAACAAAAGGTATCGCTGTAGGGATGAAAATCGATGACTCAAGTGCGTCTCACCATTTTCAAAAGCATGAATACATGTCCAACTTCAATATATATTGGTGTTGTATCTCCAAAATTAAAAAAAGAAACTGTACCACAAGGATACTCCTTTCAATGATCCTCTCGACTTTACGATGAATACCCTATTGAAAATGGAATGTTATATTGTTGTAAATGTATTGCGAGTGACAATGATTGCATTCTGTACAAAAACGTGAAATGAAAAATATCCTGCAAAAAGCTGGAAAAGATTCAGAAGCCGTCAAAAAGATTGGCCTGCAGACATTGAAAGTATTGCTGTAATTTTGGAGGAGTTGAAGGATGCACTATTCAAATAAATGTCAAACAATCAACGCGAATCACCTCTGTGAGGAGCTCTCTGAGATCGATGCGTCAGTTTGAGATAAAAATTAGGGTTAGGTCAACCGGACAGACATTCCCGCGATTATCATACGCCGCATACCGGTCTATCTATGCTGCGAAATTTCAGGAGCTGCAATGGGGAATTTCCCAGTCCCTGCCGTTTGTCACAAATATTATGTCCTCTGGTTCGTACCTCTTTTGAACCTTATTGAATTATTTAAATGGTAATCTTGGATCCAAAGAAGTTGTCAAAAATCACATGACGGATTTTTCTCAAGGAATAGCAAGCTTTTTTTTTAAAGATGACGTTGCCAAGCTCACATATCATTGACAATTGTGGAGGAAAATGTTGATCATGCAATTGATTAAGGAAACCTTGTTTTCGACTGTAATTCTATTCAAATTTATTTTCAGTTTTGACAAATTTTGAGGCAACCCATGATTGGCCACGTTTGGCATCGACGAAGTTTACCCTGAAGGCCTTCAGAAATTATCTAAAGTATTGGTAAACTCTTCTGATTGAGCTTTTTGAATTTTGCAACGGCTTTGTTTCAGATTTTTAGGTACCTGACATGCCAATTGCTGATTGATTGTTAAGCTGTCACTATAAATTTTCGTTTCACTTTTGGCTAATGTTTGAATACATTTCGAAACATGGTGGTCGTTGACATGATTGATTTATGTTGGATGATTTTTACGGAAAACGACCTTGAATTTGTGGCTTCTTACAGCACTGATTTCCGATCAAGGACAAACAATAATTTTCCATGGATCAATGACGAGGCCAAATTTTTAAGGCCGAGCTGTTCAAAAATGTGTTTTTCATGTCCAATTATGTCAAATGCTACGTGTCTGTCAAACATAATTTTTTGCGACTCATCCCCTTTCCGATCAGTCAACCCACTCTTCTAGCCTGATGTTCTATTGAAAGTGCTACTCTGAACCCAAATCTCTTGTTAGTAGTTATTTTGCGTACTTTACTGAATGACCCTCATGCGGCTAGCATCAGTTTTTCTTCTGATTTCGAAGAGAAACAGAAAGGACGCACATGTCAATTTGGAGAAGAAAAGACATACATTTCCATTTCTGCAGAAGACTCTTTCCTTTACCAGCTTTCGTGACGACTATAACAACAGCTGAATCAGATGGCTTGGGATATTCACAAACGAAATACACCGGTCGGAATGACAGAAATTTCTTGGATAAGGTTCACTTAGAGCCATTTTTGGGTGGCTGTCACAATATCCGGACCCGGTACGTCCCTTCAGTAACATCCTTTATTGCATAGGGCCGCACTTCAGGATTTTTCGATATGATTTATATCATAATCGAACATTCTGTTTTTTATTGATCTGTTGCACCTTAGTATATGCGAACGTCTCAGTCTCATATTTGCTGTCAAACCCCATTCCACATGCTCATGAACAGATTGTACAACTAGTTTGCTTTCCAATTCTATTCAGTTTTTCTCGAATAACTGCAACTTCTCTTCATCATTGGTTATTTCTACCTCTGTCTATGCTAGGCGGTTACCAATTGTTTGAAGATAAGGGTTACGAGTGCTTAATTACTTCCTTTTATCAAATTTCTGATTCCTTTCGAGCTCCAGGAGAATATTTTTGCTTGCTAGAGTTCCAAATCTTTTGTCTGCCCAAATTAGGACCTTATTGTTTCGATAATATTGTTGAGGTCACCAGCAGTAGTTTTATTTTTGAAGAACGTTCACTTCTTTGTGCTCCATTCGGTTTTCTTTTTTGGGAAATTGTCAGGATTAAGCTGGCTTGCTGGAGTTTTGACTCTTTTGTCCCCCCGACTTTGTTCCTTATTGTTTTTATATTTTTGTCAAGATCACAAGCTATGTGTTTACGTTCAGAGAAACTTTATTTCTTTTAGTTTCATGGGGTATGTGCACTTTAGTTTATTGCTTACTTGGGAGCTCTTATGTATTATATTCCTATTCTGGAGTTTCAACTCTTTTGTCTGCCAAATTTGGCTCCTCATTGTTTCGATACTTTTGTCAAAATAACCAATTGTGCTTCTTTTTTCGGAGAATCATTCAAATCCTCAAGTTATATGGGATGCGTGCCCATCCATTGATTGCTTTCTTTCCAGACCAGGAGCCTCTGAACGTAGCTCCTGGATGTTATGATACTTTGATGGAATTCGACTGATTTTCTCTGTTCCTTCTTGTTTCTATGATATGGTCAAGGTCGCAAGCTGCGTTTTTATTTATGGATAACTTTCACTTCTTTGAGCTTGATAGGGTGTTTATCCGCTAGTTGTTTCTTTTCCTGGAAGCACGTAGGGATTATTTTTGCTTCATGGAATTTCAGCATTTTTTTCTGCCCGTTTTTAGCCCTTATTGTTTCTATAATTTTTTAAAGATCACTAGCTAAGCTTTTATCGGAAAAACGTTAACTTCCTTCATCCTTATGGGGTGGTTGCTTGCTTTATTTTCATCTGCATAAATGTCTTCTCCTAAAAATGTGACCTAGCAATGATCGGGACAGAGCTTGTTGACTACTCTGAATCAGTTTTGCCAAGGTACTAGATTAAAATCTCTGAAGAATCAGACGTCTAAGGTTTCCTTTTGAATTTGTTCAAAAGCGTGTTCGTTCACTGACCATATGCGTGCTTTCTTCTATTTTCGTGGTTAATATTTTTGGATAAAGTTCTCACTCGATTGCCGAAAAAGAGCACTGAAGTAATATACAATCCGAAGTGATACAACGTATCTAGATCCTGTGGGTCGTGTTGCGTTTCTTGAGGGGAATGTTAAACATTCAAATGCGCTGATCTGGTGGTAACTGGTTGGACCAGCTCTCTCCATGTTGCATGTCTTTCCTTTATGAGTGCTCCACCTCCCAGTCAATCTATAGTCGAATAACTTTTCTACCAGTCATTTATATCCATCCATTCATGATGACTGGGAAAATGGAGAAATCTGAAGCCTAAGGTTATGATCACCTTCAGAAAGAATTCTAGGATGCGATCAATTTGAATTAGTGATAAATTATAAATCCTTGGAATCTTCAGTCCTGTGAACCAAGGTATTCGCATATCCCGCAAATATATTTCATCTTATACAAACGATTTTTGATCATTGGTTGGAAGAGAAACAGACTTCCGAAAATCTGGTGACACTGAGTTTGCAGCTCATAAAGAATTGACTCATATCAGTGTAGATGAGAGTGTCAAATGGCAGTTATCGGAGAAAACAGTTCCAAAATTTGGAGAAAGAGGGGGAGGGTTCTTGTTGCTTGATTTGTGCAAACGTCTCTTTTGTATTTCTGCGAGTTACAATCGGGACAATCCCCAAAGTTAGTCAGATATCCTTATCCACAGCTTGAACGCGTTTGTGCTTGCTCAGACTCCAGATGGTATTTGACAGTTGCTCGGAACACGTCCAACCTGTTCAATAAGCAAATATCTGTAGCTGTCATTATTTTAAAAGTTACAAACTTGCAACTTGATGCAATTTTTAGCCTTTTATGTTGGGATAGGGTCTTTGCAGTGTTTCATTTATTCCCTTTTCTTCAGCTACGAAAAATGTTAGAATTGCATAGTAAGTTGTATTCCCTTCGCTAGTCTATAATGTCCCTTGATTGTCTCTTTGATACTTTGTAAACCTAAATTTTAAATTACATTTCTTTTGTCCCATTTGGAGCTTTAAAGAAATTTGCCTAAACCCTGGATTTGACCAAATTGCGAGAGACCTTTTTTGGCGGTGTATTATTGTTTTAGTTGTTTAAAGTAGTTCTGAATGGAGTTGGATTAGATAATATGGATTTTAATGTTATTTTCGCTTTAGGGAGCCTTAGACAGTTTTAGGGCGGGAAAAGCCTTTATGATTCCCCGCGATTTATCTAGTTTTGAATCTGTTGTTTCATGATTTGAGAGCAATATTTCTATTTAATCGATACCTCTCCTTCGGAAACATGTTTAAATGGAGGAACTTCGACCTAGGGGTTAAAGCTGATCACATCCTTCCCTTTTTTGACAAGATAGTGTTGAATAAAAACAACAGAAATAAACCTGTACAACACAAGCACTTCTCATCACTTTGGACAGGATCACTAAATCTGAATTATGAAACCTGAACTCCGCATTTTTTTTCCAATTTACTAATGGATACAAATGGAAGCCATTCAATTCGATTGTAAATGTTTGGCGTTTAAGCTACTTAACGTCTTTTCAGACAAATGCAATGGTTACCAATAGAGTGATAGGTTTCCAGGAACAATTAAACCGCTTTCAACGTAAGTTCTATTCAAGTAAAATCCTCCGAATAATATCATTCAAAACCGCGTACACATATTCCATCTAAAGTAGCTTTTAAGTTTTAAATAGATTCAATTCCCTATGCTTTCTCCGTTCAATGCGGAAAAATGAAAAATCTACCCTTCAACCATTCCATTACGTTCAGCCGTTCCCTTGCAGAAGAACAAAAAGCAGTCTCACACTTTATCCAGAATTCCTTATGGTACTAATATGAATGTCCCCAGATCCTTTTCCATCGAGCACATTCTATGCGAAAGTTTTGATTACTTTAATGGAAATTTTATCTATAAACACCATAACAGTAGCAGCTCCATCACTTTTTAACTCACCCCCAAAATGCAGCACGAACATTTACAATTCACTGGAAGAATTTGAAACTTCGGTACACAGAAATTCAATCGTTTTATATGCGTATGTATCACATGGGCTTGTCGTTATGTTTGTTGTAAAGGATCGTACCCAGCTCGTGTTGGAATCTATTTTCGATGCTTTGTTGTTAGTGCTGTTGTTGCCAGGATGTGACAGCATACTATAGCGTGCGGTTGGGGGGATGTCAAGGCAATAAGTTTCACTGACGCAACAGAACAATCAACACCAGTCGTCCTCGTCGTCGTAGTAAGTGCGAATACACCAATCAAACTTTGGTGTGGTCGATCAGTTGATGATGGACTAGTTTTCCACTTGATGGACATTTTGCACTCTAAATTATTAAAAGTTACGATAAAAGCTCCAAGGAGTGGCACTATTGGTTACTGTTTTAATATTTGCTGCTTTGTTTCATAACGACAGGATAACGTTCTTTTATTTGTACAATTTTGCGGTAGGTCGTGCTTTATTGCTTTTCATAGACGACGACGAGCTAACAAAGGATGACTGGCTATCAGTAGTTTTGTTCTAGGATATTTGTTTTCGGTTTCCTGTCGAAAAGCCGAGAATATTCACCACAACACCTATTATGCATTCATCGACGTGTTTAGTCCTTTTGAAACGGTGTATACCGAAAATACCCAAATCTCTGTCAATTCTAAAGGATCAACTAAAAAGCAGTTGCGAAATTCAATTCAATCAAAAACGCAAATTAATCTGAATCATGCAAATCGATTGACTTAAATTCAATCGTTGTTCAATTGCTTCCATCCGGTGGAAACGCCACTTGCTACAAAATTTCAGAATTTTCTTGTGAATATTTTAGCAGACAGCAATCGGCCCGAAGAGTCCTTAATTGGAAAATAAATGAAAAATGAAACAAAAAGCTTGCGCTTGATAATTTATTTATTTTCACTGATTATTAATATCTGGGATTTGAATATGACAATTTCATTTGAATTTTAATTATTTCTCAATAAAATTTAAGCCTGAAGGAACAGGCTTTTATAGAATTGAATTTGCTGATTATTATTGAATTAAATTTGCACATTGAGAGGTTTTTGTAAGAATATATAAAATTATCTTTTGGTTTATGTGAAATTTAAGATCATTACCACTAAAAACTGAATATACATAGCGAGGGTTTCCATGAAAAATTGAGAAAAAGGGTCCCTTCATTTATGGTTTGCATTAGGTAAGGATACTTAACATTAGATAGTGACCTCCACTAGCGTATATGTTACAAACAGACAACCCTCCCGTCTACTTCAGAACGTTACCAGATGGAAGTATTTTTGCCAAAGTGGAGCATTATCTTAGCCGACGCCTCGTTCGATTGATTAAGATACCATAGGATTTCATATGCCTCCTCTACCGAGAAGGACGAAGAGGAACAGCTCAAAAAGTGACCTCCATCGCCCAATGCTTGGATGTTAGCGAATGATTCTTTTCTATTATTGAGACCATTCGTGCGCAATTTGCCAGGTATTTCCATTTGTTAAACAAATTCAGCATTTCTTCGATAAGAAATGCTTCTTCATTTTTGGTTTGTATTATGTAAGGATAATCAAGATTGGATAACCATATTGAAGATTGTAAGACAAGACAGAAGCATGACTACTAATGAAGCGAACATTTGGGAAGGGCTTGCCAAAGAAAAAGAAAGAGATATAACAAAATAAGAGCTTTACAAGATATAGAGCTTCACAATGTAGAGAGCTTTACAATGTAGAGAGCTTGAAAACTAAAACAACTAGGTGAATGGAGAGATCACAATGGCTATTTTATCGAACTTTAAGATGAGTGAGAATAATTTTTAAAATTAAAATAAAAAAATAAAAATTTAATACTCTTGAAATAAAAATTTTAAGAGAATGTTAATGTGCATTTCTCCTCATCTTCAGATTATACCTCCTATAAGTTATACTCCCGAAAAATTTCGTTTACAAATACCAATGCTTTGGGATAACTGAAGTCAAATACCGTTATATTTGGATTTTTTTTGAAGTGTTTCAAGGGCTTGTTGGTAGTTACCTTAACGGCAGGATTATTCTATTCTTTCACGAAATATGTCGCACAGCATTTTAAATGTCTGAGGAGAAACAAAATGTATGGTAGACATAAACTTTTTTTCCGGGACGAAATAGGCAATGAAATGATTTTAACTTACTAACATTGCGCCCACTAGATTGAAAAGTTCTTCTGCGTTCAGATATTAAGTGAGGTGGAAATCGAACTCAGAACGCTTTTAATTGAATGGACATTAAATGAACATGAGGATGGAAGACAAATTTATTAAAATTTGAGTTAAAGTTTGAAGTTTGAAATACGTTTGAAAGCGAAAGTAGGAGACCTTAGCTCATGCTCTTGCGAAAGAGTGATCTAATACTTTCTCTTCTGATGTTATAATTAAAAATTAATCGTGTCCTTCGATTTTCAGAAAATGAGACAGACTCATTGTCAAGTGGTGGCTTCTCGCCTTCGTGTTACGATTGACTCTGTAAGCTGGAAGGATCTGACGATAGGGTAGCGAGAGACCATTTCGAGGTGCGTTACGCTACTAGCATAGTTAAGGAAGTAGCCAAACCAAGTGTTTACAACAACAAATAGGGAGAGAAGTTAGTGTCCTTAAATTCACTGTCAGGCGAACAAGAGGTTCGTTTCATTTAAAAGAGAGATATGCAGCTTTCGTCATGTTTCAACAGGTTTCTTCTTCAGTGTCCTTTCCAGTGGAATATTAGCAAAGTAAAATACCTTTAGCAATTCAAAATTAAAAAAAATTTACTCATCAGCTCCATACATAGCCTTAAAAAATCATATTTTATGTCTAGGTGTGGGAGGACTGGCTAGATCCTACTATTTATTCATTGTTTGTTAACTTTTTGAAAGAATCAATCTAGTTTATATCAGAACCTATGTCTTTTTTCTGGTTTAATTTTTGATGTTGACGGTCGTAAGTTTTGTGTGAAAATGTTAGTATCTACGCTCGGGCGAATTTAATCCTTCAGTTTCATAATGAGTATTGTTTTCGAGAAGGCTGAACAGTAAAAGGGGACCCAAGGTGATATTTTGGTGACATTGAACAATAAATTTAAAGAAAAAACCGTTAGACCTGCCAGATATACAGGACTACAAGCGGCACTGAAACGCTGCTCCTGACAAACGCACAATAACGGTAAAAGACTGGGTATTAACGCAGGAAACATTTCTAATCATCAACTAATGAAGTTGTCGACGATCCCGGAAAAGGATTTTCAGGAACAAAAAACCGCCTAGAATCAGCCTCAGTCTTTTCTTCATTTTTAAAAGCTAATTTTGAAGCCCTTTAATGTTCATCAGAAGGCAATGGAAAAGGATGAATTAAATAATCGTTCAGTGTTCCATTCAATCCGCAGTTTGAGTCAAAAGTTTGAGGCAAAATCTGCCCCTAAAGCAAAGTAAGCAAGCTTGATGAGTCGCCACCATAATATGACAAGAACAAGGATTCAGTCATATGAATTTAAGAGAAAGAAAGATATAGAGATAAATTAAGAGAAGTGGTGAGAGAAGGAGAGGTTGAGACAGAAAAGGGAAAGAAAATGGAGAGAGGGGAAGGTAAAGAGAATGGAGAGAGGGAAAGGGAAAAGAATGGAGAGATGGAATGGAAATATGATGGAGGGGGGAGAAGGGAGAGACAGTGTTTTAGAGAGGAGCTTTAGAGAGACAGAGTATGATAGAGAGAAGAGAACGAGTATAGTACCAATGGAGCAAAGCCTCAATTTGTAATGCATAAGTATGTATAAGTACAATACAGTGTAGAAGTATACGTGATCAGATTGCACGTGTAAAATCGTGGTCTTCAGAACCTCTAGGTGATTCAAGGAATTTCAAAACATACAAGATCATTGAAGTTTACAATGTATCGGTTTGAAATTTTTTGAAAATAATTAGTAACATTTTGAAGAAAGCGCTGGAGGCGACGTTAAGAAACCTTTGGACTATCAGATTAGCTGTATCGCCAAGTTATTGGTGTCAAATACTTATTTACAATATAATATTTACGATAATATTTGCCAAGTGCTTTGGATGTTTACCAGTACTCACACAGAATAACTCTTCCCCCCATGGTATTCACATATATTGTGGGGTAAAGTTAAGAAGATACAGAGCATTTGAGCTGGAAAGTGAAATTCGAAGGTCCAAACTGTTATATACGAGGTTGAATAAGCAAGCGAAACGACTGTGCGAGAAATACTAGGATCAAAAGTTAATAGCTGCCAGTGGACGGAGCAAGCTCAGATCCTCTGGGTAGATGATGCCTGAGGTCCGCTCAACCTTTTAAGCACAAATGATTTGTTCCATAATAATAATCATTAGTATGCTACGAATTCCGCTTTTTTCTGCGCTCGCTAGAAACCAAGCGAGGAGCAGTTGATTGTGGTCTTAACTTTGGAAATCCAAGATCGAAAAAGATAAGACGCAATCTTGGAATGTGAATAACACTCGAGAGATGTGATAGGACTTGGTTGTAGTATAATTTGCGGATTTTTTAAATAAAGCTAGAAACAATTTTCGTGCAATTAATAGTAGAGACATACGTGTTTCTCTCGTCCGGTGCCGAAAGGATAATGAAAGTCATCTTTAAGAAAGGGCTTTTGGAAACCGTGACGCATTCTAACCATGTTACAAAGCAGACAGCCGCAGTTTGGTTCCTCGTGAGATTTTGGTGGTTTTCAACTGCTTCATTATTTCAAAGCGTCCACTTAGAAACTCACAATTTGTTCCTCTTTTACTAAAATTAAACAAAAAATCACCATTTTAGGAGTATACTTTTTCGTAGTGCATGTTTGGCGCCCAGATATTTTCGTGAGTAAAGGAATTACTCAGAAGGAGTAAAGAAGGAGAAGGAAGAAAGTAAGGAATGAGAATTTCAAAGGAAGTGTGGGAAGGAAAGGAAGTTTTAAAGAAAACATACCTTGTATCTCCTCTGTGACATTGATTTCTGCATATGAAATGTTTTAGTTCTTCATTTTTTGGTGAAAATAGGCAAACATAATTTTGCTCTTGACTGCTCTTCAGATACAGGCGCTCCTTGTTCCAGAATTTGTTTAAGAATTTTTGAATATACAAATATATTCATCTTTTTTAGTTATCTTTTTGTAATCCACCGAAGACATTTTTATGTTCAAAACGAGTTCCGATAAAATTTTATTCTAGCATCAGAATATCCCACACTTTCGACCTTCAAGGATGCCTAGACAATTTCAAGAAACGAAACATAAACAGATCCTCTACTGTCTAAATTTTAAAATTATTACCTTTGGCTTTTTCTATTTAAATTCTTCTCTTACCTTAATATATTTATTGAACTTATCACTTACTGTTGCCTCCAACAAACAAAAGTTTTCTTCTGGTTGTCGACAAGGACTTGCCTCTACCCTTTAACACTAGAAAATTTCTTTGTTTGAAGCATTTTGACATTTTCAAAAACATGCTTAGAGCAAAGTGTTGACTAGGAGAAGGACGTTTTGGGATTAAGAATCTCAGTTTTTATGCAAAAAATATGGCAATGAGCATGTTGTGCACGGATGGTTTTTTAGGCCACAGATGAAACCTTTCGGTCAACTATCCGGAAGTTTTGTTGCTTGAAGCATCTCATAAACGTTCCATAAGTCCTATCTAGTATTCTAAAGTTCTCAAATCTCCAAGTTATATCCTTTTCTTTGTAGTCAATGTGAAGGGATAGTTTTGTATCTGAGATTACACTGATGGGTTTCCTAGCCAAAAGTAACACTTAAAACGCCATCAAGAGTAATTTGTTGTCCCAGTTTATCGAGTCCTTTTTTAGTTCAAGCTTATATGGCTTTAGTGTTGTCACTACATTCAGCCGAAAACACGCGATAATACTCAGTTCGCCGTTGCTCCTAGTGTAGAATGAGAGTTTTCAGCGTCCAGTTTCCAAAGTCCTTTGACATACCAAGTTGTTCGTGTTGGATTTCATAAAATGGTTGAAGTTTACATTCCGATCACTACTGCGAAATTTTCTGGCTTGAAAAATGTGCACCATTTGATAATGATTGACTCAATATTCATATTGTGCTCAATTTTTCGAGCTTAATTGTACCTGTATTCTGCTTCGCCTTAGGAAAATCTTTTATCTAGCCCCTATCTCGCTTGAAAACGTCGAGTTTTTCTATGGTTTCACTAGGACAAGAGTAGTCGTAAACGGAGACCCGGACAGAACAGAAAACAAAACTAAATGTTTTTCATGTTATAAGTTTTTCCCAGATGGACATGCTTTCATGAATAATGGTTTAAGTTTTATGAAGCTTTGTACCTATATCCTTGACAGAGTCACAACGAAAGGATGGCCTAGAAGTCCCACTCAGAGGCACAATCTCCACTCAATTGTAAAGAAGTTTGAATGGTTCCGCGGGAATATGGTAGTTTCCCGCACCAGACTCCCATTGCAACAATTTAAACTTACCTCCTTCATCCCCCCCCCCCCCGCGGTGAATTCTTCATGCCGAGCAATCTCATATGAGGTCCACTGCCAACCAGAAAGGATCAAGGTATTCGCACCTGCAATCTGGGCGAAACATCGACAGAGCTTCGTGGTTTTTTACTGCTGAAAACGAATTAGAACTACTGGTTTTTCGAGGTTTATCGAGTGTTACTGGAACAACCCTAAAAAGTACGAAACATATATTATTATTCACGGAAATTATAAATTTAAGTCCAATAGTGGTATAACCTTTGTTACCTGGCTTACATTTGCATGTTTCCAACTCAGTGAAATTTGTTAGGCAATGAAATGAAGCTGGTTACAGAATGGAGAATGATTGCTGATTGATCAAGTCCTTTTGTTTTAAGGGAAAATCGCCGGCAGGTGCTTGTTCCTGGGATAGTCTCATTGCAGTTTCTATTATTGTTTTATATTTTATAAAGAGCTTATTCGGAATATGTACACTTGTGGATATTTAATCCTGAAAACTTGTAGTCTTATCATCTGGGCTTACCACTCACTTCCACAACAATGTCGGTACCATCTATTCTCCTTGTCCACAGACCTTATCCACTTCTATTGAGCTCAGTGAGGTCACTTGCCAGATTAGATATTATACTATTTGCACAAAGCATCCGATCCTTTGTAAGGAATATCGGGCTACATAGTCTGAAAGGACTATAACAATCCAAGTCTAGCATAGAAAAACACCATTCTTTGTTCAGTCCTTCCCTCTCTCCAGTTTCCATTTCCATTTCTTTCTAGACTGCAGTCAATCACGATGGTGAGAAATGAGATACAAAATTAATCTCCTTACTGGCTCCTATTGTCTTTGCATTTTCTCCTTTAATGGCTTCAACTTCCATCAGATTAGGAATCAATTTGTGCCGGCACGTCGTCGGTGAAAGTGACTTTAGGCGATAAGAGAACAGAAAGAAAATCACAGGACGTGGGGAATAACGATTAAAATACATAAGATGGGAGAGAGACATTTCGGTACTTTCAAATAGAAGACTGAGCTATAGAGAAGGAATTTAACAGACTCTCATCTTAATTGATTCCTTACTGTTTCCAATTTCTTCTCGTCATTGTCTTGCATGTCTTTCTGTCTCCAACGCACACTTCGATATTATCATTTGTAATTCGAAAGTGTAATCGATAAAACCACGGAAGGTTTAGAAGGATAAGACTGTTGTATTTCATTGGTTGCTCTTAGCCGTGTTGTTTGATGCGAGCCCAATAAAAGATATTTTCACTGGTCGAAAGTATCCCTTATCTGCAGGAAATTGTCAGATGGAATCTTGATATTTCAGCAGGATTTAATGTGTGAAATGTTTGTTTTGTATGGAAGCTTTGGAAGGTTTCATTTAAGGGTAAAAGCAACGAAACTCATTTTTGGTATTCAAAAGCCGGGAACACATCCTTGTTCACAAAAAGGCGAGAATAAGGCGAAAGTGAATGATTTATTCATGCGATATCAACATACGTTGATATCAAAAATATTTCATTTAAATTTAGCTGCCAAAATCTTTTGAAGTGAACATTGAAATCAGGTATATAACGTCTGACCTTTAAATTATTTTGATTCAATACGCATGGATAATAGTAGTCAATAGTTTCATGTTGACAATGATAAATGAGTCTGAATTGAAAATGTCAGTATTTACGTTATTTTCATCGCGTGAATTTATCAAGGATGCCTGCAACACTTGTTCCATCCAAGGGTTCAGAATAAAGTTCTGATCGACTAGGGGCGACGTTGTTAAGAAAATTGCTCACTGTCCTTGTAGCGTAACTTACTCCTTAAGAGTTGTTTGATACACCCAAATTGTGCGTCCAAATTTCAGCCACATTTCTTGAAAGCAAGAGTGGCACTGTGAGCGGACTTCCACAAAAAGTATAACTACAATGGAGCTCTTTTATTAAGGATGCAGCGGTAAACCAAATGCCGAAAACTAGTAAAAGCAAAATCACCAGGGCAAAATTGCAGTAATAATACATCCAGACCTATCTGTAACAATGTGAAGAGTTTTCATCAAGATCAAGAGGAAGATTGCCCGGTCTGCTTGGTCTTGCCCTTAAAATACGAAGACAAATCAACTTTCAGGGAAAAATTAAAATACTGAGAGGACCCCAGTGTTACTATACACCAACTGACTTCCAACAAACTATACACGTTCAACTTTTGGCGGAAATTGTCATACTTTCCGCTGGGTTGGAATGCCAAACGTAAAACGGAATCCGAGGCTCTTCACATTTTCTGCGTAACGATTAGATGAAGCAACTTTTAAAAATAAAATCATATTCAAAATTCTAGAGGACAACCGTGGCAGTGTTTAAAAATAGATACTGAGGAGACAATTGAATAATCTCAGACGAAGTCACAAGACAAAACCTCTTCATTAGTCGAAATTCATGAGTCGGTAGTGTTAAGTCTTCTCATATCCGAATGTAACAACAAAAGGTACAACGTTTAGCATAAAGAGATAGCTTTTTTAGGGGCTTCCAGGAAGGTTTTCTTAGTTTTCAAATCATAAATCCTTGATCCCACGTCGGCATTAGCTAGCATTTTGGAAAATTCTTTACCGCGACAATGAAAATGTCAAAGTCTTCAGTCATCTTTCTTTTCAGAAAAAAATTAGTGAAATGAACACGGAAATGCATATAAGTCATTGTCCACTATCCGAGACTGACAGGGGCGACTCATCGCAGTATAAACAGAATTTCTGGAGAAAATGTGTTAATAGAACTAGGATGTCAACAGTGGATTCAGCGCATTTGTAGTGTTGAGCAACAGTTTGAAAATCAGGACAGCCCAAAGAGGTGACATATTTAATGGCAGCCATACAAGGAGCTGCTGAGGTGACTACCGCAGAATAATCGGGAGGTACCACCAATTCAGAGAGAAAAATCCATGTGCTAGAATATGTAGTAAAGTAATATGTCTAGGTATCACACGAACGAAAAATTTTGAAAGTTTCTTGAAGACAAAACAACCTGTCGGGTTTCCCATCATGCTCTGTAAAACCAATGAAGGATATTATCGACGGAGCATTACTGGAGAAAAAAAATTGACACCGGAAACGAAATAGATTCACTCACCATCATGTATCTCCTAGCTGAAGTTGATTTCTCGTCATTTAGTGCGTCCTTGGTAAGAGCCTTCAAATGTTTGAAATCCGACAGAAATTGCGGACCAAATCATAAGTTTAAACAATACTTTTACAATAAGATATTAGGTGTACCTTTGAAGTGGTTATTCGTCTTAATTCGCGCAACATGTCACTTTAGGTTTCAATCTCTGAGAAGATACTTTCAGGTTGCCACATCTGTCATTTTTTCAGGTTGTCACATCTGTCATTGACATTCTATGATATTTACTTTGATAGCTTGTAAGTACATCTACGATTGTGTGTTTTCAATTTAATAAAATTTTAAGAATGGAATTGAATTTTCAATAGCGAGTTACTAAATTTTGCGTTAAAAACGGTTTCAATGGTGTGACGACATTGAATATGCTAAAATGGTTTTTCAACAACGATATTCTGAAGAAAACAGTCGTTTATTAGTAGCACAAACGTTTCAGAAGGGGCAATGAGTCCGTCATAGATGATGACGAAATCGAAAACCGACGAAAACATCAACAAATTTTAATCAAACACAAATTAACCGTTAGAGAGTTGGCAGAATATGTGAAAATTACTTTTGGATCCGTTCAAGATATTTTGGTTATTGATTTGGGCATCAGACGTGTCGTTGCAAAGCTGGGGCCGAAAGACCTGAAAAAAAGGAACAGCGTTGACTTCGGAAAAGATATGATTTCCAAGACCGAATCTGACCCAACATTAATCAAACCGATCACCACTGGAAACAACACGTGGGTTTATGAGTATGACATGCCATCAAGTTAGTGAATGACGTGCACCGAATGAGCCGCGGCCGAGAAAACCACGTCGTTTCCAGTCGAAAAAGAAGGCGATGTTCAAAGTTTTCCTGGATTAAAAGGGTGTTATGCATCATAAATTCCTTTCATAAGGCAAGACCTTTAACACGGAGTATTTTTTGAGCGTATTGAGAAGTTTGAGTGATTCGTCAAAAAAGACCGGATTTTTGGGGAAACAACTCGTGGATCTTGCACCACGATAACGCACCGTCGCATAATGCTCATGTTATCCGTGAACTATTGGCTTAAAAACGAAACACATACCATTGAAGTACCACCAAATTCACTTGATAAGGCTCCTTGCAACTTTTTCCTATTCGGACGACTAGAGAAACCGCTCCGCGGAACGCGTTTCAGCACTTGAAATGAGATCATAGAAAAATCGAAGATGGCTCTATTGGCCATAATGCAAACCGAATTAAAAAATGTTTCGAGGATTGGATCAAGCACTGGCATAAGTTCGTTGCAATCGATGGGAAGTGCTCTCAAAGGGACAATATCGATTTTGATGCATAATCATTTTAAACTTCCTGAATAAATTCCGGGGACTTTTTGATCAAGGTGGTATAAAAACTTGATAAGAATGAAATCCAATTGCGTTACTAAAACGTAACCATCAAACACACACTAAACCTTGATGATCCTTACAAAGTTTCAACAATAGCAACATTGAATCCTTGGTAGATTCTAAAATATCTTAATTGTCTACTTTCTGTTCTTCCCAATTATCAATACAAAAAACAAATACACCATTTGCACATGTATCCTGAACTCAATAGTAAAATTAAATTAACAATAAAGTCAGTGAACAGACGTCGGCGTCACCTTAAAACATGATTGAACAAAAACGGCTTGAACGTGACAGTGCCAGGATATGCGACGATTTCAACCGTGTGATATGGAAACACACTGACGCAGTGGTCCCTTAAAATGATATCTTCATTTTATGAACTTACATACTGTAACATACGTACGTAATAACCCTTTTCTTGCCGTTCCGTAATGTCCTGGCTGGTTAAACTTACAAATACTTGAAGCTGTTATCTTCTTTACGACCAAATATTATACGTTTCTTATCCCCTGAAGAATGTGCGCGTGATAGGATTCATTTTCGGTTTTTCAATGACTATCGATGCTATCGGGCTGAAATGGTGTATGAACTCACTTCAGCCATAGCGTACATCAAATTCTGACAAGAATGTTAGGACCATTACATCGTCAATATTTACATATATCCCCATCCCAATCTGACCCAGTTCTGAATACATACGCTTATGTGTTCATACATCGGCACGTGAGCGTTACCTACTGCACGCCTGCACTTGCCGTATGTAATCCATGAAATGAATAGAAAATATCCTGACATATTTTTGACGAACCCCTAATGGAATTCGCCAATCGATTTCCACAGTAATATCGCATGATATCAAAAGATTATCTTGGGTTCAAGCCGCAGATTATCAGTTGGGACCTGGTCCAATATTTACCTGTTCCTTCGCAAGGATGTTGGTAATAATGTTGAAGTTATCGTAAACATTCCTTAGTGAACCCTTTCACTGTTCATGGCGGCGGGATGAAATGTTAAAGCACTCGGAAGAAATGAGTTTACTTTCGTAGGGCATGTTTGCATTTAAAAAAAAAAAGGATTGCTCATGGGCAAAGGTCCCGGAAAGTTTGACGGTTCAACTTAATTTCTTAATATTGGCACCACCCAAGATGCTTTGAAAGTTGTACAAAATTTCAACCAAAAATAAAATGTTTTTTTCGATCCCTAGATGCGTACTCGATTTCAATAAACTTCCCAAGCTTAATAACGTTTTATCACTTAGGCAAATATATTTTGTTCAAGCATGTCCTGTTTTTTGCTTGTAACCAGTTCATATCATTTTCCTGTATGCGGTGTATATATTTTTATTTCAATGCTTTTCCTTGTCGATTTATGATGCAACAATTTTTTTTACTTCGTTCATGTCATACTGAACGTTATCCTGAAGTTAACGGAGTGAAAGGAGGAACTTGTTTCTCATATATTACACACTCGGAACAAATGGTATTGCCGATTAAGGATGAGGGAATATTTTTTTTTTTTTGACAATTTATGAACAGGACGATAAATGTTTTCTCTGAGATTATAAAGGGATGAGGTAAGGTGCAATGGGACATCCAAGCATTGGCAAAAATCTGCTTGCGAAGCTTTTATCGCACGTCCTTGCGGTGAGGTTTTATTGGAAAACGAATAAAATTTTAACGTGCAATCGATACTTTATAAGCTTACATTTCAGATGGCTGCTGAGAAGTCCTATTCAAACAAATTATGAGTTTGTTATACTTTGTTTATTGGGCTTATTGATTTTCAGTATACTTAAAGCAAACGTGCTTTATTGCAATGATTCAACAAGATGTTCATATCGTGAACGCCCGAAGTCCAAGGCTCAAATATTTCTGTTGAAGGATTGAACCAAAGACTCGAACAGTGGCATATCAGCTCTCCCTTGTTTAGTGCTTTGAGCTTCTTTTTATTTTTTTTAAATTTATTGTTACGATATTTAAAAAAATTGACATGTATAAATGACAGCCATATGTCAAAAAAAGAATAAAAATAGCGTTTTCTTTGACACAACATAAAAATGAATTTTCCTTATAGACGAGATCAATGTTTACTGCTGGCAGGACTTCGTGAAGGATGGTAACAAATATTCATGCTGGTACTTTGCCTACAAGCTCGTCTCGTGAAAGATAGGTTCCAGCAATTCGTCTTAGGTTACAATAGATGAGATTTATTGTCTGTTTTTTTCACGCCATGCTTCATTCGAGGCGGAGCTTAGTTACTGCCAGTTCTTTAGCGCGAAAAAACAGAGTCGATGGTAGCTAAATCGAATTGCGGTCTATCGTCTTTGCCTTGACATTTTGTTTAACTAATTCAACTCCTGTCTGATGGAGGAGGGGTGGGGCTAATGGCAGATAATGCCTTCAACTCCCAAATACAAAAAAATACGAATATAGGAATCAAGGTTTCCATTGTTTTCATTAATAGGAAATACATGAAACAGTTTGCAATAGTTATTATTCACGTACGTACCATGGTGAGAATGTCAGTGTCATCAATGTCACCTCATTCCAAGATCTATTTCTATTTCTCGTTATTTCTCGTTATTTTTAGTATTTTTGAGCATGTTTTTTCCAAAGCAATTTCTATTGCACTGTGTATCTATGCAGCTTCTTCCTGTTTTGATTTTAACTATAAAATAATCGAAACTAACAAGTTATTATTGCAGAGTTAACCATCGTGCCAATGTATGCAAAGTTCAAACGAACCTGTCAAAAAGTCAAAGGTGTCAAAGGTGTGCGAATCAAAGTTAAAGCTGTCAATCAAAGCTTCAAAGGTGAGCTAATCAACCAAACTCAAAGAGTTTGGTTTTTCTAGATTCACCTAGACTCACTTTTTCTAGATTTTCATTCTAGATTCTCAAATCCTTCGTGAAGTTTGAAGATATCCGAATGTGATAATCACATAAACAAGAATCGTTGCGAATTCTTCGAGTAGTTGAAAGTAGTTTGTACATTGATATTTATTCATTTCTAACTCTCTTTAAGAAAAATGTCTTGAAAAAAAGACACAGTGACAAATCCAAGTAGAATTCAACCTTATTTTTCTGATCACGAAATAAAAAATATGTTTTAGCTCGCTCAGAAATATAAAAAAAAATCTTTTTTACAGAACTTCGGTAACGTTTGAGTGATCTAGGAAAATAATTTCCTTCTGCAACGAATATAATTTTTTCTTCGACAGGAAGCTTGAGGCCGATGCTTTTAATACAGTGTTGGATCCTAGATTCACCTTTTTGAAGACCTAAAACGCCTCTATAGACTTCGTTTTCCTCACAGGATTCAACTGTCTGGGTCTTTTGACTGCGTCCTTCAGTTTCGAAATCCGGGAAGCGATGAATTGCTTTCGTCAACGTTGTTAGACTATAATTTGCTTGGCTTTCTTATCGGTATCCGCCCCTTGGTTCTCCTTTTGAATACTTTCCTAGGAACCTATTGGTCGTCTATATGATTTACATGGTCAGCCTATTGCTCTTTCCGCAATCTTATAATGTTTGGGCTTCCTGCTCCGGCTAAATAGAATTTGACATTTATCTTCTTCTCGTTTGGCTCCTATAATCTGCCTTAGGACCCCTCTTTCCCTTCGAAGCCATTTACACGTTTACGGATGTTTTGGCAAGGTTCCATGTTTCACGTCCAGAGTAGAGCAAAGGTTTTATCACAGCTTTGCATATCTGAACTGTCAACGCGATTTCAACGTCGTCTTAACTGAATAACTCAGTCTGAATTTTTCGGCGTATTTCCTTTATTTCACTGCCAGCAATTTTGCCAACATTTTTGATATTGTGCTTGCCAATTGTTATACTTTGTACAAAAGGACCTTTTTTCTCAACTTTGTCATCCATTTTTTTTTTTTTTGCACTCATTTTCAGCTCTTTTTGTTTCGCTTTATTGCTGAGTTGCAGGAACAGTTCCTTTTCGGTAGTTAACGAATGTGCTACCACTTAGCTAGCCTTATATAGTACTCTTCCTCTTGTATTCGTACCTAAGAACAGTAGAAATAACAGACGCATGTTTTCCGAGGGGCAGGTAAAACATCATTAATGCTAGCAATACGATAGAACGGGCCCTTGTGGAACTCCCGAATATATGCTCATAGCGTTTGTCTGCCGCTTATCAGTTTAATACAAAATCAAATCCTTGTAAGCCTGTGATGAATGCTGAGATTAATTATGGTTCTATTAATTATGGTTAATTTAATTATGCGGGTAGCTTGTTAATTGTTTCGGAACTACCTCATACAAAGTTGATAGGACAAAGAACACTCTTCAGGGATATTTATTGGCTCTGATCTTCTGATTCAGTTCGTTGCTTCTTTACAGCGATGAGTCTGTAAGAATGAGGACCACCTCGTTTTCAACGGTATTCGTGAAGGTTTATATCGCTGAGAGTGTCCGGAGACTTCGTTGAAGGTAGGGGACTTTTTGTCGAGTAAGCCTTCAACAAACGACATCTGTAGGTTGATTCGACTCAGCAACTGTCTGTCATGAAGGTACTTAAGGCTCCTCTTTGTTGCTTTGATCAGACAATGGTCGATCTGAATGAAGATGTTACCATGTGGTGACCCAAGTCTTGTTATGCATGCGTGAGCCAGAAAGCAAACCGAGACTACAGCAAAGATTTCTGCTGCATTCCTACCTACTTACAATCGTTCTCCGATGAAAATTGTCAGTGATGATGTTAGCTTGAAATCTCCCAGATTTTTTTTATAATTTTCCAAGATTGGATATCCTTGATTGGCTGGACAGATTTCCTTAATAGTTGCTTAAGGATAAAATTTATGTACATTTAGCTTTTGATAGTCTGTAGCAGGGATTCTAGTTTTTGTGCATGTTTATACACTTCAAAAGCACATTCTAGTTAGTTTGTGATGCATCTTGGATCAACAGTAAGACTCATTTCGCAACTCCATAAGAAGGAGGTTCAGGTTTGCTGTCCAGTTTTAGGAAATTTTTTCATGAATCTCAAAAAAAAAAAAATCAAATCTTTAAAGAAAAGTGCAAAGCAGGAGTATTTGGGTGTGCATATCATTTGACAGGGATTTTCGGATGTCGGAGGTTAAACTTTGTTTGCAGCTTGTTTTGTGGCATATGTGTTGTCGTGCGATATCGGTACCGCCAGCGCACTACACTACATTTGTGCAACGTAAAAGTAATGGAATACAAAGCCTTTTACTGTTTTTCATCGTATATTATTAGGAAAAGTATAGTAGTAGTAGTAGTAGTAGTAGTAGTAGTAGTAGTAGTAGTAGTAGGAGTAGTAGTAGTAGTAGTAGTAGTGGTAGAAGTAGTAGCAGAATTAGTAGAAGTAGTAATTGTAACAATAGTAGTGGCAGTAGTAGTAGTGTTAGAAGTATTAATAATAATAGCAGAAATTGTCGTCGTAGTAAAAGCCTTCGTCGTCGTAGTAGTAGTAGTAGTAGTAGTAGAAGTAACCGTAGTAGAAATAGCAGCAGAGTTAGTGGTAGCAATAGTAAAAGTAAAAGTAAAAGTTGTGGTAGCGAAAGTAGTAGTATAAATAGTAGTATTAGAGGTAGTTGTAGTAGTAGTTGTTACTGTGGAATGTAGTAGTAGCAATGGAAATACTAGAATTAGTACAAAAGACCATGACCTGTAGTAATTCGTGAGATATCCTTCATGGAGTTAGGCATAAATCATAGCTGAAATTTGAGTAGATGCAAGCCCAGGATGGTCCTAAAGCACCCTGATTCATAACTTTCATAACTTCTATTACTACATACGGAGTAGTAATTGTAGCTGATTTTGTGGTAGCATTAGTTATGCCAATAATATAAATTTTTGTCCAAGGGGTAGAAGATTATCTGCAGCTTGAAGTTTAAGAATATTGTTACCATCAAATAGTAAAACAATTGCTAAAGTAAATGCGAAATATATCGACAAAGTATTGGCTCCTGCAACACAACAATGCATCAGGACATCTATCGAACAATGTGCAGCAAAATTTGACAGAGTATCAAGCCGTAAAAGTTTGCCAGCCTCTTTATAGCGCAAACATAGCTCCTTGTGACA
Organism: Stratiomys singularior; assembly: GCA_954870665.1. Taxonomy (NCBI): domain Eukaryota; kingdom Metazoa; phylum Arthropoda; class Insecta; order Diptera; family Stratiomyidae; genus Stratiomys; species Stratiomys singularior. Next base: position 25,372,616 of record OX940878.1, on the reverse strand, counting down.
TTTGGCAGTTTATGACGTTGGAAATGCCTCTCCTTAGCGATCAATTTGATGAACGACGACTGAGACTAATGCAAAGGATTCACTGAAAAAATCTCCGAGCATTGAACTCTTAAGAAATAGAACCTAGACCCCTTTAGGAAACAGAAATACCATTGGGATTTTGTTCTTCAATCGAATGGGGACTATGTTAAAGGATATATAGCAGCGAACGATAAAGAGTAAAACCACGTGCGGCGAAACGTAGGTAGACCCAGCAGTATTGGGAATCGCAAGCTTTGGGCGAAATTACAGTAGGATATTATTCAGTCATTGAAGGTCTCATTCTTAGAAGTGGTCTTGTACTAGGTTGTACTGAAAACTATTCAAAGCGTTTTTAAAAAAATTTTGTCTAGACTTTGTTGCCACCCTACACGTTTGTTTATCTCCACATTTTGGTCTAACTCTACCCGTGTTATAACTCTAAACGATGAATGAATGATGATGAATTGCCAAGGTTTCTATGATGACGTGCTAAACATTGCCGAAGACAGCTCTAGTTTGGCTGTTTGACCAGTACTAATATTGTGACAGGGAAGGTTTTGGCGTTCCATATGGTAAGTTCCCGTATATTTTTAACTATCACTACTTCCAGCTAGACTTAAACTTGACACCGTGGCCTACCACTTTAATCAAAAAAAACAAATCTATGTCTGCAAGCTTTAAGTTCGCGTAGAATAAATTTCGTTTTGAAGCTTGCGCTTGTGATAGTTATTTCTCCATAAAAAACTTATTTTGTTTTAAGTTCAGCGCATTCACTTGAATTTGCGATGATAGCGTAACTGCTAAAGAGCACTTCCACTTTGGAGGGGCAACATATAGAAGGAAAAGAAGATGCGAATAATCCAAGTGGCGAAAAGGAGAGCTTTACGAGATAGAGAGCTTTTAATTAGACGACGTAGTTGAGTGGAAAGACGAAACGGTTAGCTTCCTGAATTTAATTGTGTGGTGAATAAATTTTTAAGGGTAAAAGTATGTGCTAGTTATTGCGTATTTTTGCAAAATTAATGAGAATTGTAATACGTATCTCTCCGCGATGTCGTCTTAATATCATATTTCCAAAAAGGAAACACTAATAGATCTGTCAAATTGGTGCAAAAAATTCAGATTTCCTTGGATGTTTTTGGTTGTTAGTTGAATTGCTTTGTTTTAGGTGTTGATGCACGGAACAGAGTCAAGAGATTTTGGTTCAAAGATGAGCATAGCAAAAACTGAGAATAGATTACATGCAGCTCCCTAAGAGATGGTTGAAGGCGAGCACTCTAGAATAATAAGCAAGAAATTCATAAGTATGTGGGAAAAACTCAGCAATAACTAATAGTAAATCCATTATGGTCCCAAAACGGTGATGGAAAAATGGAAAACATGGTCGACGTATTGAATAGCTTCAAGGTGACTTCTTATGGGGTCCAGAGGCATACTTTTGCAACTGATGATTGCTACTTTTAAGTACATGCCCTCTTCTGTAATATCAAAATAATTTTGACCAACTACTCCTTTATTAACAGACTAGAAAACCTTGTTTATAGCTTTGCATAATCTGTAACTTTGCTTGAAATTTCGGAAGAGAATCAAAGAGTAAGACATTGTTCATTGGCTCAGTTTATGGACTGAAATGATTGTGGTCAATAATGTATATACAATTCTGTTTATGACGAACATGATTAGTTTTATAAAACATCAGAATCACTCTTACAAGTTTGACATGGTCCTTCTTGTCCAAGGCTTCTAATGAAAACTAAAACTTTTGACAAAATCATGCTAATTCACCGATAAATTTTTCCAAATGCGAAAACTAGCAATAAAAAATGAAATATGCCGGCAACAACCATAAAGTTGTTGAGGACATTTAAGCAAGCAATCCTTTGGATAACGCGAATCATTCCTAGTCACAACCAATGCTCACTTATTCCCAACTTGAACCAGCGGTTTCGTCACGATTCTCGCAATTCTTGTCGTAACTTCCTTAAAGTATTATCCAAATTAATTAACTAATTTTCCCGCGCCCAACGATGGAATTAAATTGCTGCGAATGTAATCAACAGCCGTTCCTTTTTCAAAGAGGAAAAGTTAAAGTATTCGCATCATTGCCAGCAGCTATTAGTCCAATCACACTTGAAAGCAGATAGAAACCAGCAGCTATCATAACATTCTTTTGTTTTATGAAAATATTTTCATGATTGTGTACTTTGCTTCCGAGAAATGTCTCTTTGCCAGCAAACTGCTGCCCAAGGGGATGAAGGAAGACGCTGGCAAAGTGAAGCTGTGGAAGGACTGGTATCGACTCTTGAATGCAAGAACGAGATGAAAGGGATAATTTATCATTCTGGACACATTTTACTCAGAATGCTATTACTCAAGTTATTAAGGTGTTTGCTTTCGTTTGTTTCTGAAGCTCGCAAATGGTCTCTTTCTCTTTCGGGCTGGGCCACTCTAGGGTACTCGCTAAGTAAACTAAGGGTGGTCGTCCCGGGCGGAGGGTGAAAAGAGACTATTTGTTGGGTATTTTCACTTTGGTTACAGGGAAAACCAAAAGCGCTTAGCGAAGCTGGAAAATAAATAAGTTGAAAATACAAGCAGGTAAATGAAAGAATTATAAATTTGATGGGCAGACAACAAGCAAAGATTAAAGTATTTCATTAATCCGACAGAAATTGAAGGAACATTTTGAAATGATTACTCATAGCTTAGAGAGCATTAGTTGACAAGGTGTTTTTCGAGCTGGGATTGATTGATTAATCGGCGGCTTGTTGGAGGGGATCGTGGGAATTTTCAAAGAGAAGTATCTTGTAGCGGAAGAAACAGAAAATTTTACGGATATCCTTTTGCAGGAGAATTCGAACTTTAATTATGTTTGACCAAAGGAATATCACTGATTTTTGAATATAAAAACCTTGCAGAGTTAAATTTCTGAACTGTTCTACTCTTTAAACTACCATTTCACGCTCGTTGCAGTTAAAGTTGAACGAGCTTAAGACTATCGTTCAAAACCAAAATGCACGACTGAATAAATTTTATGTTTGCACAGCAGAAATCCTACAAACAAACTTGAATACCCGGAAATCATCCAGAACTTCATTTGACCTATATTTATGTTTCACTACAGAGTAGGTACTACCTAATTACAGCAGCAGGAAATCAGTTGATTATCCTCGCAGTATGGCATCTCAATTCAGAGATGTAATTCGGTTTGGATTTCAGCAGCAGGGATACCATGAAAAACCGAATTTAACCACAGTGGTGAGGTATGAAGCTACAGGTCGAAATAAATCCCCATGCAAAATACGCACAGAAATTATTTACAACTCGCTGCTCAATTTATGATGGAAACTTCCCAAAAATTTACTCTAAAAAAAAAATATGTAAAAAAAACATGTAAAGATTCATTGAGCGGATCAATTTGTTTCACAGTAGTTTGCCTTGTTCAATTCAATAAACTGAGTGTTGCCATAGGGGTTGGTGTGATTCTGTGCACATATGTAACGAACTGCGTGAATTTGTTTATGGGTGGTAGCTACAAATTGGGTATAGAATAGCACATGAATGCTTTATGTTTTCTTCAGCAGGACAGAGTGGCATTTGCTCATGGAGTGTATAAAAATTACAAGCAATTCTCAAAATTAGGTAAAAATTTGTTCAGTGAACTACTTTCGGAGCCACCACCAGAATTTACCATCTGATGTGGTAAAAAAGGATAATCGTTTTTATTGAATATTGCAACTTTAAGTTCAACATCAAACTGAAGGAGATGGAAAACTTTGATCCCGCAAACAGAACAGGTCCAATGTTTGGTTTGATACCATGGAGCCAGTAGGAACGTACGGACTTCCACCAGTAGTTTTCTGCTGAAAAATCAAGATTGATTGATTGACTTCTAAGGAACAGAGGATTCTTTACAATAACATAGAGTAGAACAATTCTTGGAAAAAACTTGGAAAGTATCCCAATCACCTTACAACCGACTTTAACTTTAAAAAAACCGACTTTAACCGAAAAAGATCATACTATCAATTCAGTTGAATTGAAAAATGTCGACTGGGAGACGCCAAGCTTTTCAGGTGAATTCCTTGCTCATCTGAACAAATATAGCTCAGAATCACAAAAAGTATTCTCTACTTCTGTATCTCTCGCCACAAGAATTCAACACCTCATACTATATCTGGGAAGCTCAACTGGGAATTAATATGCATTTATCATGTTTACCTGACTTCATTCTGTCTGATTTCTAGTTACTCAAGTTTCCGCAAAATACGCTTGTTTCAAAGAATCAGCCGAAATCCACGCGCAAGAGTCCTTAGTCAACGAAATTCAAATGTTCTTCCATGCGTTCTAAGTCAACCAAAACAATTGGGAAATTTGATTGTGAAAGTAGAGTGCAAAGTGGAAATGGTTATTTTACATTGGAAAACCTTAAGGACTTAATAACTAACCGAATACACATACTTCACATACTTAATCGGTTTGTAGTCCATGTAAACACTTTCATGTAGTCCTTTTTCCATTTCTCTTTGCAGTACAAACCCAATTATTAACAATAAATCCCAGCTATCAAGCAGAACAGCTTTTTCAAGCAGAACAATATCTTCAAAGTTGTTCCATCAAGTTCCATGGAATAGTGGATTCAATGAAATACTACCACACGAGTTCGGTTCAAAAAGCATCGCAATTTCTAATTTTTTTCTCATAATGCATTTGACAGTTCGGAAATCCACTTGTCATTTTCTACTGAAAGACCAAAACGCTGATTGAGATTGAAGAACCCTGAAACCCTGATTGATTGTGAACTTAAAACGGAGAAAGGAATTTTTCCAATGAGACAGAGAGGAAAATTGCTTCAAGCACATGTGAAAACCATTACAATTAACTTCCATGTCAGAATTTGAAACGAAAAAAGGTAAGAGTATCAATTTAATTGGAATAAGAATGAAGGATACTGCCTGTAACGAGCTCTCAAACAACGCAGTTTGTCGGTTTGCAACTTGACGCTCAATTGGAGAATACTTTACTTTTTTCATTTCAATTCTTACTTGCCCCGGTCTCAGGAAAATTTTCTTAAGGGATTATATCTAGTAGTCAAGCTGAAAATACTTTGAAACTTTGAAAGAAATTGATCGTAAATGATTCTCAACAAATTTCATAACGATTGGAAAATTATGATTACAGTTATGAGCATTTAAAACGCACTAATGTCGCCGTCGGCCATGCCCACGCGCCGCGCCAAGCACCTTTTCGCCACTGTAGTATTATTCCTGCATTCAAATATGTTTCTACTTGCACATTTTTAAAATTCTGCTTGAGTTTCCAAATCTAAGAACAGTTGTGTGTACGGTCTCCAAACGTTAGTACGAAGAAAGAAGTCTGTAAACCGGTGCTTGAACTTAGAAACTTAGAATCAGTTTCGTCTGGAGCTTCGAACGATCAACATTGTATACTTGTACTCCTCTGCTTACTCTAAATCTCTCACAAGGAAATGTTCACAGAATCAAACTACTTACAATGAAACATCTTCTGGAGGACTATGCAAAGATAGATTGAAAAAAAGAAAACAAGCCTTCAACCCGAAAATCAAAGCGACTGACATCTCAGCTTGACAAAGAAGTCACATAGCTGGCAGATCTTTTTAAAGAATAAAGAGTTTTAAATCTTACCACGGGTTTTTCGCGTTTTTCGGAAAATATGAAGTTTAGAGCGTATGACAACCTGTACGCATGGACTTACTTGTGGAAACTGCGAGGAACGCTTGACTCCTTTGTGCGCGTATATCAAGCATTTGTATCCAATAATTAGAAGTTTTATTTTAACAGTACGATTGCTTGAATCAAGCATGAAAGACGGGGTAAGTGTAAAGAAGGAATAAAATAGTCCCTAATAAAGACAATTCGGGATAGAAAACCCTCACTACATCTTGCCTTATGCATTGACCACAACATGAAACATGTAAGCCAGAAGGCGAGCTTTGGTGCACGTGGCGTAAAGATCATACCGCGCAATTGGAAGATAATTAGGATGACAAAGGAAAATTACCATAGAATTGCCGCCATTTTAGTTAAAACTTGAAACCCTTCATTCAAGCTTTACTCAATGGAATTAACTAACGAAGCCTTTTTCATGACTGATTCAAGATAAGTTCTTGGGCCAGCATTTGAACAACAAAAAATGTCCAGAAAAGACTCCCCTGGAAAACAGCTGTAGTTGTAAGGAAAAAAACAGTGAAGGACTAAGACTAATTGAAGAAAAGTTTATTAATTATAATGTTGTCATGGCTGATGACAATAGTCGAATTTTTGGCCAGAAATACCGAAATAATCGAGGCCGTATGAGATGGCGTATAATCGTTATGTAAGATCCATGAATTTTTCTTCCACAAATCGGATCTTTTTTTGCGAATGGCTGCACGCAAACGACACATAACGTCTCAATAGTATTCCTTTTTGATCGATTGGCCCTCCGGATGAAACTCGTAGTTCACCACATCATGAATATCGAAGAAATCCGTCATCAAAACTTTGATTTTGAACTGACTTTGGACGTTTCTTTCTGTTTTGCGATCATTTTCAAAGCACAGTTCGGGCAATTGTTGTTCGGTCGGCAAGTCAAATCCATAAACCCATGTTTCATAACTTGTAATAATTGGTTGAAGTTTGAATGAATTTTCGGACGCTGTCTGCGTTGGAAATCATCTTTTTGGCCACATCTATGTAACGCTTTTTTGAATGAAATACAGCTTTTATGGCACTAGCCGAGAAGCGACGCGGTTCATGCCCAAAATATCAGTTACAATAAGTTCAGCTGACTCATATTAGAAGCTTCATATTATAGATTCATATTAGAACAACACAACAATCTCTCTCTTCGATACACAACGATTTTCCAACAGTATTTGCTTCGCGGATATGTTTTTTTCTTCGGTAACAGACGTTGATGGCCGCCCATGGATTTCATTGTGCTCTAGGCACTCTCGGCCGCCTTCGAACCTTTAATACCATTCGTATGCTCGTGTTTTCGACATAGACGCGCCACTGTACATCTTTTGTAACATTTTCAACGGATCGGCACATGAAATTTAATTTTTAACACAAAATTTTAGGCACCCGCGTTTTTCTAACTTTTCATCCATTATAATAATCGCCAAACAAGAATTTTTCGACTTCTTTGTATATACGCCAATTGAATAGTGTCAACATATGACAGAACACCAATAAAAGTATTGCCAACGTTGAGAAAATAAAAATTTACCGATTGGATAAGCGCGGGAAATTCAAAATTCAAAATTTTCGTTCTTTTTTGGTTCTTAAGGTATTTCTTACGGTAAGTTTTCAAATATTGAAAGAGTATGGTATTTTTTCAATATTTGAGACTATGTCATTTTAATATGATTTACAAAAATTCAAAATTTATGCTTTAGGATACGTGCAGCCTTGAAAGAGGCTAGAAATAATTCGGATTCGATCGTAAATGTCTAATTGAGAGAACGACGATTGGCTAAGACGTTCGTCCAATCTTCCAGTTTTGGATAATGATTCAGATGATTCAAATGAAGAAGAAAAACTTCCTGAACAAAGAAGAGAAAACGTGTCCACAAACACGTAGCAGAACAACTAGAGGATGAAATCATCAGTAGGATGAGCAAGAGATGAAGTTGAAACTGCAGTGTCGGAAGGATCAGCAACCAGCAGATTCATGCCGAAAGATAAAAATGCGCTGAAAGAAATGAGAACAAATTAAGATCAGGTTGCGGTTCACAATGTTCTACAACAGCGAAATGGTCCTTATTACAGCAAAGAGACGCTACCGATAAGCAAATTGATAAAAGAATAATATATATTAGCATACGACACATTCATAAGAAGATTTCGTCTCCCTATGAAAATTACAATGCAAATTAAAAGTTTCAATGGAATCCTGTGACAATGATTTATCATTTCTGGTGGTTATAAAACCTCTGCCACTGACCATATTTGGGAGATATTTGTGGCATCCCACTTCGTATCCAATGTATCGCGCAACAATGGAACTCAATAGATTCCTCAACATTATTGGACTTTTGAGATTTGATGAAAGTAATACTCGCAGTTGACATAAGAAAAAAGACAAGGCAGCTCCAAATATATGAATAATATTGGATGGAAATTTGATAAACAATTATTTCCTTATGGAGGACGTACCAAATTTTCGCAATATCCATTAAAAACCGGCTAAGTTAGGTATTCCAATACGCTGGATTTGCAATACTAGAAACTCTTATCCTTTCTGGCAAAATGATGGCATAATTTTCGCGCGAAAATCAAGGAGAAAGATAGGTTAAAATAGTTAACAAAGCAACTCCCTCCAGCGGAAGTGGAAGGAATATATGTTTTGGTAGTTTTTTTTACAACTTTCTCTGTTGCAAAACATTTATTATTTTGAAATCCCCCCTTTGTTAGCACAATTAAAAATACATAAGCCATGAATCCCTAGTGTCCCAGCAGCAAATAAATCCCGAGCGCTATACTCAGCCCTTTTGGATACCATGAGAAAGTGATAATGTATTCGCTTGCACCCTAAACACAAAAGCTGGGATACTGATATCAAAGCAGCATTCAGGCAAGGTTATGAGTGTACGAATTAGGATATAATTAATTGCCAAAGTAGATTAAGGCTGGTCTTAATACTATGAACCAAATACGAGAGCGGTTCAATGAGAGCCCGTGTTAGAAATGAAGACATCATTTCTTCAAAAAAAAAATTTATTTAAGAACGTAGTCCCCTTTTAGAAAGATTCACTTATCCCAACGTTCCGGCAACTTTTTAAACTCCTACAAAATATAGAAGTTTTTCAACTCTCCAAAAAAAGCCTTTGTCTAGGGCGATGACTTTTTCGTTTGATTTAATTTTTTCCCGTGAGCCATTTCCTTAAGGAGCAAGAAAAATTTGCAGGAAGCCAGATCGGTTGCATTCGGATTTTGCAATAATTCAGTGTAGTATTGTCAATTGATCCTTCTTCCGTTTTCTTAAAAAATCAATGATGATCACGCTGTTCGTTGATGAGACGTGGTTCGCTCATCAACGATGGGACCGTCTTTGCCTTCTGGAGCAGATTCACCGCGAGCAATCCATTGTTTTTAAATTGCTTAGTTTCTGGTTTGTAATTATGAATCCAGGATTCACCAACAACTCGACTCGAAAAACGCCTTTTGATATTAAATGAAATAGTTGAAAACCCTGCCTCGAAGTAGAAGCAGGGTTTTCAACCATGTAATAACCAGGGGTAGCCACGTCTGCCAGGACGCTCGGCAGAGGAATTCATTCGAAAAGTCGCTCCTCATCAAAAACGGATGTTTGCTCACGTTTAAACTCGTGGAACCAATATCTAACTGCACTTATAGATGGCAACGTGTCCCCAGAAACAACGTTCAATTTTGCTTTAATCTCCTCGTACTTTTGTCCATCTTAAAACAAAAGGCGAATTACCGAACGATAATGCTCTTTTTTCATCTTAGCAAAAAACACGCAACACGTTTTGCTCGGATGGCTGCCAAATCCAAACTAACCTATCAATCAGTCGGAAATTTGTTTTATCGTCGTCCGGTAGATGGCAGCACCCGATGATAATACTGTAGCTACCTTGTGGTAGTACTTTAAGTTGGCCAACGTTCCGCATTAACCAACAGCAAAAAGATAACCGCTGTAACTAAACACTAATATAATGTAAATATAGATTTGTATATAGTCCTTGGTAAACCTTCGTAGGATATACGTTGCCATCTTAAGAGAATAAAGTTTAGGCAAAGCGAAGCGTCGCGTTTTATTATAAATAGATAGGAAACACCTACAATACCAACTTCCACCAGTAATGCCTTCTGTCGTCAAACAAGGGTACTAATTCAACCGCCCTTGTTCTAAGAATATATACAAGTCAGCGGTGATATACAAGGTAGTCAATATTTGTAATGGTTTCGCGTCACAAAATACTCAAACTAGTCGAAGGGATACAACGTGTGGTCGATTAAGATTAGGGTTACAAATCCATTTCGATTATTAAAGAACACAAAACTTAAAATGCTTTGATCAGGTCAGCTGCAACATCCAAGATGGTCAGTTGTAACATTCTTCAACTTGTTGGACATCACAGCACTCGCGTCATATAGCATTTATTATGAAAATAATTATATATATATACATATACTATAGTTAAAAACTTGTCAAGGCAATGATTGAAACGAACCAAACCTCGTTTCGATGAACCTAGAACCAAAATTGTCATTAAGAGCGTAGTAGGACAACAATCGGCAATGATTGCCAAGAAAAATCTAGTCCATAGGTGCAGCAGGATACAGCAAGAGGGAAAATAGTTACGAGATCCTGTCCTATGTGTTAAAAGCTCATAATAACAAGACTGTCCTTTTCTTATTTCTTTTAAAATTTGTAAAATTTAAATTTGTTTTGTTTTTTCTTTAATTTGCGAATGGTTTGCGTTTGATCTTAAAAAACGGCAATCATCTGGGGCTCATATTAATTTTTTTCAGATTTTTTCCAATAATTATTACCACGGCGGGTACCTGGGTATCCGGGTGTGAATTCAAGGGTAAAAAAAGAATCATAAGGTTAGGAAGAAAGCAACAATGAATATCACAGATGGGTGTTGAAGTACTCTTATTAACTCACCGGTATGAGTTGAAAATTTGACATTCTACCTTGAGGGTTATTTCATTTGAAACAAAAATGCGCTTACAAAGCGTTTTTCTTTGAACCAACAACGAAATTATGCCGCCCAAAAGAGTATTCCAAACAGAGAATCCCACACATAAAAATAATACAAAACTAAAAACTTTATTTAGGTTTTTATCTTCGTTTGATACAATCAAAAGCGATTCTTACATGATTTGCGATTGTAAATCGTAAATAACTCAACACCTCTTTATAATACAAATAAGGAGCTCAATTTCGACGGTTTTATTTGGAATATTTTTTCTTGTCATATGTTCGCGGTCAATTACACTCACGAAAATACCAAATCGGTGGCAACGCAAATAAACCTACTCACCATTAATCGTTCAATAATCCAAATTAGCATTTTAATTTGGGGTTAAGCATCAGACCAAATTATTTCGCAATAATCGAATAATAGTTGATGAGGCCAAATTGGGAGGTAGCCATATATAATTTTTTTTTCTTTTTTCAATTTACACTCAAAGTGAAATATGTGACGTAAATATTCATCGAAATGCGCCAAAATGTTCACGTATTCGATTTGAGCTGGCACAGCGTGTAACTTCCTTCCTTATCAATTGTATCCCAGTTTAAGAAATAAATAAAACAAATGTCCCTCCCACTTGCCAGAAATAAGAAATAATCGAATCCGAAACAGCCCAACACAAAGGTCTTAACATTGAGCGCGCCCCCCGAAAAAACTTAAGCGTCAACAACTTTTCAAACATTTTCCCTAATTTAATTTTCACCAAATTACTTTCACCTCTTTAACTTTTCTCCTAAACATCTTTTACGCCACTTTGACGACTGTTAGCAGACGTAGTGCGAATTACTCCAAGGTGTTTCCCAAAGGAATTTGTTCAACAGGATAAATCTTTACAAGTTGCTTTTTCCGTTTGCTCTTTTTTGCCACTTCGCATTCACCTGACGCTACTTTTTCACTCGTGCGGCTCATACGGTCCGTGTTGTTGTTTAGGACGACGAACGCGGAGGTGACTTATAATTAAGTCTTATGCCAACGGAAAACCCTTTTCTCACCCAATTTGACTGAACCTCTCTAATTGTTTTGTCATAAATTATGACCCGAACAATTAAGCCCAACTATACAATTACGAATGAAAATGTTCGTTGGAGCTGCTCCTCGTGAGTCCTGGCGTTTTCTTGTTTCGTCCTTGTGTGTTGCAATGAGTTTTGCTTTGTTGTTCCGCTTAAAGATTTGAACTGGAAAAAAACAAACGCTTAAGCACTAGAAAAAGGAGGCAAGGGTATGGATAGGGTGTGCGCTGCTTTATTGTATTCAAATAGAGTTTTTCCTTTCTTTTCCGTGTTGTGTATTTTTAAACGCAAAAGAAAATGCTCGAGGCAAGTTTTCAATATAAGTGGGCTGTAGATAAGTTTCAGTGAAATGTTTTTTTTTATTTATTTATAGAAAATGTACAAAGTAGAAAGTTTTCTGTTTGAGCATGAGTGGACTTATTGTTGGCCAGTTTTGAATTTAAATTGCATTAAAATTAGTTGGGGCTGAATCAATTCGGTAGGATGCGACATTTGATGAATGATTGTAATGGAGGGGTGAAATCTAAAGTTCTGAATTTATGCTTGAATTAATTCGAATGCATCAAACTTTGATTACAAATACATGAAGATGAAATAATCGTTAATGTAGTCCCGTTTCTTAACATTTCTTGCGCTTTTGAATTCTTCTTCATACACGGCGTTCAGTAAAAGATCAATCATTGCTGAATAGTAAATGTGAAGGGTTTGTTTGTTAGGGTGCATAATAAAAACGGAAGCAAGTAGTTTTTTGCTGTTCTTCCAACAAGTTAGCATCCGTTTTTTTTGCGACTAGTCACTGAACAAATGCCTTTTTATACAATGCAGAACGCTTTTTCATTTTCAAACGAGTCAAAGAATGACCCGATCGTAAAGGGATTTCAGTTGACTTGCTATTATACCAACGGCTAATAATGCTGAAAGGTATTTTTAACCAAATTGTTCAGGAAGCGCGAGAAGTTCACAGTTCAACGCTATAAAATCTTCATTTTTACAAGAGGAAACCCGACTGGGGCTGAAGGCGGCACACTTTACCTACAAACAAGGCACTTTTATATTACACTTCTAACAAACTCCTAATCTAAGGGTATTTCACCGAAATTGCAAACATTCAGCAGTATTTTTAAGCAAAACTTGGTGAAGATAGAATGTATGGAGGAAAGTGCTGAGGGATACACATAGATGTCTCTTAAATTTTGTATTCAAAACACAATGACTATCATATACTTCTACACCGGGAAAATCCATCTCATGTACATTTAAGCCCAGGATGCTAATCATCGTGATCTCTCTACACATCTATTTCATTTAATTTTTAAGCTATGATGACTTCTCTCTCGCTTTTTTTGCTACAAGTGGTATTGGTAGGTACCTCCTCGTTTTCTTCAAGATGCTACTCTCAAGTATAAGACGATTCGCGAAGAGGCGCTTAGATGTGTTACCCGATCCCGCAAAAACAAAAAGTCAGTAGGTCCTGACCAAATTCCAATCATCTTCCCCAAGAAGTCTGCTAGAACAATCGGCCCCTTTCTCTCCAAACTATTCAACCACTGCGAAAAGCTATAATCACACCGTCTTCAAAATAGGTCAAAATCCACTAGAGACATCAAGCATTCGACCAATTTCAATTTTAACCGTGATCAATGCGTTCATCGGTCAAGACAACTCTTACTTCAACATTATTCCAATCTTCTAGTTTGCAAAGCGACCCTTGCATTCAATAGACCATGCCCTACTCACCCTCAAATCGCACACCCAGATAAGTGCATACAAAAACCTCCCCACAGTTCCACAGTTCACTTCCACAGTTCAACTTCCACCCGCACCTCAGCAAACTCATTTTGTTCTTCCTCACTAACAAGAAATCCCAATTAAAATTCCCGAACGCTCCTTCTCCCCGGAAATCAATATCAGCAGGCATCCCACAAGGTTCGGTCATCTCTGCCACCCTCTTTTCCATTAACACTGCTGATATTCATATATTCTTTTGCATAATTTTGAAACCTCGAATAAGTATTTTGAACCACTTCCGAGCAGTTTTTCTATGCGATTCATTGCATAATCTAAGGGTGTATATCGAGGCAACAGGTTCAAGGAAGCATCATCCGCCTTGTTGACGATACCATTCTGGGCATCGAACAACGTGTTGAAGTAAGGAGTTATAAAATGGGTCAAAACGAATCACACAACAGGTAACCCTCAATATTGGTATTGGTAAATAACGGGTAGATAAGAGATTCCTTTAAAAAGTGATTCCATATTCATAATTATCTATTGTGCATTGTCTGACATAGGAGAGTCACTAGCTTACGTTTGCACAAATGTTACTGACAGGATGAAATTCAAGTTAAGCCTGCAGCATGAATTGGCCAGGAGACTTAACTTGGAAATCACGATTGCAACGATTTATTGCCCTGGTAGGTATTTCTGGTAGACTGCGGTAGCGTCGGTTGCCACCAGATGGTATGAGCTGACTCTTTTAATTGATTATTCAGCTAGCAGCCATTCAGGCTTTGTGGATATCTTTAGGTAAGCCGAGCTAGCAAGCTGACTTTTTGAAAGTACCTATGTCCCACTTAAGATTGCATACTTGGCTACCTTTCTTGCGAACCTATCTTGTGAATGAAAATTGTTGTGGTTCCCTAGGACAGTTCAGGAATCTATTCATAACAAAGACACACTCAATCTTGAGGTAGGAGAATGAAGATTGGATTGACAGCATTCCAGTCAAAATATACATATATATCGCTTCAACGTGCTAAATGTCATAGACTAAATAACTTAGCGGAACTCTTCTCTTTTTTTAGAAGTATTTCTGAGACAGCAGCCTTGCATGTGTCTGTAGTAATCTCGATTGTTCTGCTTTCATAAGATAGGAGTGAAATTTTCACTACTGGTAAGCTACCGGGGAGAGATGCGGCTGCAAGCGGAACCCTTAGCAAGACTTAAATATTATTACAACGGATAAAAGCTGCCAGTAATGCTATGCTTTGACATGCTTTGTTATCCAATGCTATCCGTTCAATAACCTTTACCAATTTCTTAGTTCAAAAGTTTTCAAAAAAATCTTGTTAAAATTTTCAGGAAAAATTCAAGGTAAAACATGACAAATTTTCAAGAATGAAAGTTCAAGGAGTTGACACACACAGTTGTTAGTTTAGTAACACTATACGAAAGAAAAGTGCAAGAGGAACTTGAAAAAGAAGTTCTGTCAAACGGAGAAACTACCCAGGAAACTTATAAGCTCATCTAGCGAATCTTAGTGTAATAGGATAGTTTAAAATCGGTTTACTGCATTTGAGCACGATTATAAGCAAAATACTGGTGAGTGAAGGTCCGCGGTATCCATTGGGTCAAAGTTCAGCTACGAGTTTTCTGTCCAGAGTGCATTGGAAGTTGGTTGGTATATGGCGACTGTGCCTGATGAACTACTTGGAACAAGTGATCAAAACCACTACCTAAACAGCGCATTAGTAAAATCCATTGTCATGACATATGCAAGCGGTCTTTTGAAAGTGAATATGGAGGACATTTCAAGCGGGTGCAAGTTTCATACACCATTTTTCATATATGATGGGAATGAAGAATTTTTTAGGAAGTGTGTAATACAGCGGTAACGTATGCGCAGCGAAAACAAGTACAGGATTCAGTAGCGAAATATAGAAGATTTGGAGGAGATGTCAAACTGGAGGTTGGGTTTCTTTTGTCTTTAGAAAAGGTTGGATTGTTATGGTCTATCGATTGAAACGGTTTGCTCGGTCGACTGTCTTAGTTTGAGACGGCTGTGAAGTGGGTGAAAACTCGATATAAACCAGTTGTTTCTGTGGAACTTTGCGACCAAGTAGTTAGAAGGCAAGGACCCTGGTAAACATTGAAAGAATGCATGTTCTTTTACTAAATCTACATTGAAACTGCTTGCTGTGTCATTCAAAAACAGAGACGAATCTGTCACGATCAAGTTCCAAAACTTGAAATGATGAATGAAAATCTGTCAAAAAACTGGTTTACCGGTCAACTATTGACGAGCCTGATGAATCAAGCAATTCAAGCCGGTGATTTGACGTTTGGTCAAACGTCACACTCGATTTATAGCGAAACCACTATATCAAACGAATGAGATTTTCAAAAGCGATGTTGTTTTGATAATAGGGTCACTTTCATTTGTCATGAGTGATTGATCAACAAGACTTCGTATTTTTTGTTTATGAAGATTTAACATAGCCTTCTTCATAGTGAAAATCCTCCTGTTTTGTATGATTTGAAGTGACGATTGATCGGAACTTAATAATTGGTCCGTACTTTTTCTTGAAAATGGTGGGAACACAGACAATCAGTGATTATTTTCAGCCAGAACTATGACGACAGCATATTATATCTTGATATTATATGGTTTCAGCGCAACCATTTCTTCAAACCTTCAAACCAAAGAGATCAACAGAAAAGAAAAAAGTCCGGTGTACTAAATTTGCAAGCAAAACAATAGTCTGTGAAATTTGTTCTCCCTCTCCGTTTCCCAAAAAAATTGAGATTGCAAAAAACAAGGTTTTTCATTTTAAGGTACTGCCTCTGTGTGCAATTCCGGCAATTCTACGTAACAGATATCGCAGAAGCTTTTAACCTTTGAAAATTTATTCCAATGCCTTATGCTGTTTCTCATCTCTTACTTACGTGCACTTTACTATCTTGTCAAAGATAGTGTAGATCTGACAAACAAGAGACAGGGCGGGTGGTGAACCTTAACAATCTCCTTAAAATAGTTCTCCAATAACCTACACATAAAATATCAGAAATCTCTACTGTAAAACATGAAAGTTAAGTATGTTATCCATCGAGATTTCTCCGCTCACATCACTTTATTTTTTCCGCTTCTTATCTTCAATGACGTCGCCGCACCTGCGTCATTGGGCATTCGTATACTTTACGCCCCAAAAGGTAGTACAGTCTAAGTCATTCATACGTCTTCCTGTGTAATGTCTTCGAAAAGTGGACACTTTTTTTAAGGCGTCACGCCATAATCATCATTTCGTACCTTAATTCACACATGTTAGCAAGTTTTAAAAGGTAACTAAGTTATTAATACATATGTTTTAGTTATTAATATAGGATTTACTGACAGAAACGTCAAAACTGTCAACTACGGAAAAGGCAACACTGGTCAAAAAGTTATACTTGAATTTTGACGGCTTGGAATTTCGCGAGCCGTTATTAGCTCAATACAGTTTGCAAAACGGTCACAGAAAGCATGACGACCCAACATCGTGTAGAAATTATTAGAATTAATTATCGAAATAAGTATTTAGTTTGCTGGACTTTTCGTGCATTGAGAGAAATAACCACAACAACTACCTGAACAAACGCTCAACTTATCACAAAAACTTATTGAGAACAAGTTTAGTTACAGATGAGACACAGAAATGACGTACAGAGTCGTTGAGCGCTTATACAGCGTTGAATATCAGAACGAAATGGGTAGTGTCATTCTCTCTGTTCCGTGTTATTTGACATTTGATATGACAACTTTGAGAATTTTGCGTAAAGATTTTCCTTTGAATATATTATTTTTCATTTTGAGAACCGATTAGATTCTGCTGACTAATGAAACTTAAAGATCGATACCGATAAAGAATTCCGTCAAAATTCTTCGACTTTAAGTTGAGGAAATCATGTAGATGCTTCCAAAATTACTTTTTTTTTTTTTTTGAATCTATAAGCTCAAAGCAGCATCGAAACAAACTTTTTGAAGGAGAAAATAGGAGTTATGTAAATTTAAAAACGAACTATAAAGTTCTAGAAACCTGCTTAAAAGAATATTTGTGTAATATTAATTCAACAAAACTTTATAACTTGTTTAACATCCTACCACATTATCTGGGAGGACGTTCTTGTTCAAGAATAGTTCTCAGCAAGGCAACGACTTCTGATATGAATTGCATGAGACGGTCAAAACGTTATCCTTGCTGTTGGTTGAATACATCCTACATTTAGCAATATTCAGGTGGTGAGGTCGGCTTAGGTGAAATATGAATTTGAAAATTCGGTATGGTAGCTGCGACTCAGAGGATCTTTTAAACAGAAATTATGAATCCATGTAGGATTGATAAACCTTCGACAGTTTTCATTCCTGAACTAATTTCATTTCTAAGGGAATCAAATTATGAATCTATAGAAGAACTTTAGACCCAAAATCGGAGACGAATTTTAATCATGACGCTTTAACAGTCATTCACTTAGAACTCAGTCTTAACTCAATGGGAAATTTTGATTTGAGAATTCCTCATCAAATGAAAGATACCTTACCCTTATTATTCATTTTGAAATATCCTTTAAAATTCAAAAGTCAATCGTTGGATGGTAAAGACAAAAAAAAAATGAACGATCAATTTTACCAGCTCACAAAGGTTTTTTGGCTTTTGATAAGTTTGTTGTGGGCGCTGAAGGATTAGGAAAAAAACAGAGTAAGTAGACCTTTGACAGTTGTGCAAAATTGTTGGCAATATCCGACTTTGAAGTATATACAATATAACTTGTAGGATAAAGGATATACTTTATATAATAAATAACAGCTTACAGTCGAAGCAGCTTTCAAAAAAAAATTTTATAAGCAAGCTCATACTCGTAGCACCTTTGAAACTTCCAAATTATATATCCTTAAGATTGAAGGATACACAGTTTTAAGTTAAATTTACATGATATTCGTTATAAGAGAGTAATTCCGATCGATAGAGGAAAGTACTTTAACGTACAGAAAACGTCCTTAGTACAAACATTTTTTTTTTTCTTGACTATCCAAGTGAAGCCTCTTTGGTTTAATTTGGCCATCATAAGCTCAGAATTCCGAAGATTTACCAAACATAAACTTCGAACTAAATTTAATTCATAAGCTGTTGCATCACAAGATTATTTAATCCAAAGAAAATATATAAACCAACGACGTCTATAAGTTAACATATGAGACAAAAGCCAATCGATTGTGATTGTTGTTGTTGCATAAGATGTTCTTGTGTCGGCTGATATTAGTGTTGCAATTGTCGATGTTGCTACTGCTTTGACTCAAAATGGTTTTATAACATTTATTGCTACTAGTGAGCAAGCTCACATTTAGTTCAGGCACTCAAAATGCTGAAGAGATAGATGACGAAGCATTCCTAGGCATTCCAACTAATAACTTTACAAAAAGTCAATGTGCGGAAATGTTCATCAGCAATAAATAAACCCAGTTGGTGGCTTCATGCAATGTAAAGAGTGAAAAAAAAACCCAAAATGTAGGTAAGTCAATTATAGTGAACAGAACTGAGACCGGCCCCTCATTGCCGAATATTAAGAAATATTGCTACAGTATAACAACAAGAATAATGAACAATGCATCCTTGACTTTGAGGTTTATTATCGCGCTTTATAACTAATCCCAATCGGATGAAAAGTTGAAGGCTCGCGGCGCTAATAATTTCATTATTATATTCGTTAAATCAGGGACCCTTGAGAGCTGACATGTGGAGAAAACTGAGCCACAACATACAAACCTATGCTTGACTGAATTGAATAAGACTTGCTTTTTTGGCCTCAAATGCAGCAAGACTACAATATTGAATGTGTTTTATGAAAACAAAAAATATGTTCAATAAATAAGGACATAAAATGTATGAGTAGGGCCACGAATAATTGATGAATAACTTATTTTTTTTCCAAGTAAAAGGAAAGTTACAGTTTCTTGACGGCTTATTTTGTAGGTAACCTCACGATGACACCTGTCATATTTTTGCATGTTAAAGGTTAGTGTAAAATCTTTTAAATCTCGTCGAGAGTATAGGCAAGCCCCCTCCTCTCACAAACTAGAATCAAAGGATGTATGCAACTGTATGTTGCACTACGCCCCGGTTGTTCTTCACATGAAGTAGAGCTTCCTAGATCGCTTGTCAACGCAGAGGGAATGGACTCGTTCTCTCAGTAATCCGTTTCCTTGCCGTTTATCCCTGCGGAAAGACGGATTTCTTAATGGTGAAGGCATCAACAGGGGAAACACAAGACCCAGATTCTGAAGTAATGCGGCAAATAGTTCCACGTTAGGTTCATCGTGTGACTAGGCAAACATTTATTTGGTAGCCCAGGAGCTGTGCGACATTAGGAGTTCAACACTGAGGACATAAATAGCTTTCTCACATAAATAGCAGAGGACATAGGACATTTTCATCAGAATATCAATGATCAGCTCAGCTTCAAGCGTCTTAATGCCACTTCGAGGATGAAGTTCAAGTCTC
Organism: Stratiomys singularior; assembly: GCA_954870665.1. Lineage (NCBI taxonomy): Eukaryota > Metazoa > Arthropoda > Insecta > Diptera > Stratiomyidae > Stratiomys > Stratiomys singularior. The sequence goes on along the minus strand of OX940878.1, from coordinate 25,352,583 downwards.
TGCTTTCGGGAAACAGCTCATATTGTTGAACCGTCTCTCGAAAGAGCAATCAGATACGTTAGTTTCCCTTTTGAATAGTTTCAAAAATTACAAACAACATTGATTTTTAGCCCTATTTTCATAACATGATCTCCAAGTATGCAATGCGATGTGAGCATATCAGTTGTTCCAATATGTCCTTTAGCTTCCACTAATTCAGTGTTCTTATCGTAGAATTCCACGTAGAATTCTTCATCCCGGATTTCATAGAAGCGTTCAAAAAGAAGTAGGATTTTCAGTAAACATTGCAACTTAGACCCTAACGCTTCGACTTAATGCTTAGCTTAAAGCTCCCTTGGATTATCTAACCACTTACAAGTCATTTATACCAATTATATTAGTGATATCGCTCAGGAAGACGGTCGAAAACGATTGTTCTATCGCTTGGTCTTCCTCAGCGATATCGCGATACAATAGAAAGATAAAACGCGAAATTAAAGGGAAGGTTTTCTTTTTTATTTTTCAGAATTTTTCGGAGATGATATCGATTACGAACATTGAAGTAAAGGTTATTTATGCCCTGAAAGTAAGACTGCAAACAGCATAGGACCTTCGGACTTTTTACTGAACGTCTTTTTTGATGTTTATTGGGCTAAGTTGGCAATATTTGTCATTTGTCACATAATTTTGAACAAGGCTTTCTGTATTTTAGCCGGGTTGAAACTTCGGCTCGCTGACATTCCTTTTTAAGGCACAAAATGGGAAAGAGACAATGCTTGAGATGTGACTTATCCTAATTCTATGCCGACATGTATGTAAGATGCCTTTTTTGTCAAGGCACTCGCGTAAATGATGTGTGATACGCAGTCGGCTCTTAGTCTTTTCGTCCTTACAATTTACATCTCTGAAGCGAGTTTTCCGCATAAGAGGAACGCATTTCACGTATCATGCTGAATTCCAGGACAAAAAACGGCAATCCTTTTGACATTCCAATCTTGTGCAGGTAAGGTTGAAAATATTAGGTACCTCCTGCGCAGCGAAATTCGGTGTTCACCGGTTTTAACCGAGCCTTTTCTTGTCAATCGTGCCGTCTACTTGCCTCAAGGGTTCATCTCAGTCTTAGGATTAAGTTTCATGGATAAGGATAAGTTTTTTTCTCCACACGTGATACCTCTGAATTTTTGCCTCTCTACTTCTTTAGGAGAGACTTCTGCATTGATCAGCGTGGAGCACCGCACGACGTGGTAAAAGAACGGCATATATAACGAAAGGAATCCTGGAGTATTACGTGAAAGATAACAGGATGGATTGCAGCTTAGTACACATATGACCCCTGGTTTGCCGTTTCACGGAAACAGTGATGAGACAAGGAATTCACGCCCAAAGTAACATTGAATCGGAATATGTGAAGGCTGTCTATAACGTTAACGGAGCGTTTCAACTGGAGGATATTTTATATCCTCCATATATATTTTATATATATTTTATATGATCTGATATAAAACTGATCTGATAATTTTTCTATCTGATAACTTAAAAAATTGTCCAGGATGATTGAGTTTCGCACGCACCATGCAAATTAGATCGACACACACATGACAATCTGACACACAACAGATTATATTCGACTTGGAAGTACATCGAAATAACAATCAAGACTCAATGTCTGTTTGTTTCATAATTTATTGGCCTTCAGGAACTTATTCAGTAGTGAGAAAAGAGAAAACACTTATTTCAGTCAACTTGAATCTACTAATATCTGTGCATTTGTCTCGCGGTTAAGTTGGTCTTACTTCCGGCATGGATACTCTACAGAACACCAACTGCTACGTGTCTCCAAAGACATTAAAACAGCACTGACTAGAAAACAGTCCGTTGGCCTATTGACCATTGACATTGAAAAGGCGTTCGATACCGTTTGGCATGATGGCCTTACTCATAAACTTAAAGAATGTAGTACTCCTCCTTATCTGCTGAAACTTATCGCATCCTTCTTGAGTGGCAGAACATACCACGTGAAAGTCCGAGGTGCAATATCCGCTCCTGCCCTGCTGTGCAATATCCCTCCCACCCCTGCTGGTATCCCACAAGGCTCTTGTCTGAGTCCGACACTTTACAACATAAAAGATGGAAATCTTATCATGTTTACATCAAAGAGTTATATAGCAACTTTCACGGAACATGTTTTTGCCGATGCATTATGCCAAAACCACAATTTTCTCTCCTAGTTAATTGGTTACAATCGTTACACTCGATCATAGAATGATAGAATATCACCTATTCGAGGATTGTGGGATAAATTCATTAAAAATTGTGAATTTTATTACAATCCTAGCAATGATATAACTGTGGATGAACAACTTCTTTCTTTCTTTCACTTAGAAGTCGAATCGAAGCCTGATAAATTGGGCTTCGAAATTATTACAATGAATGATTCATGAAGTTTTTATTTGGTAATTTTTTAATTATTTCTCAAAATTATTTTTATCTGGTTTTTTTTCATAAATAATAAAATTATGTATCTTGTGAGTATGCACAGAAATTCTTAGCTCAAGTATTGAAAATTAACGAAATTGTGTTTTTTTTTTCATTTTATACGCAAATTTTAAAATTTTCAAAGTCGTTGCCGTAAATATGTACTAATGAATACATTTTTTTTGAGAGCCTGAAGGGCCTGAAGGGCACTGAATACATGTTTTGAAAGTATCCGCCTAAATTTTTAGACAGCAACACTGAAAAGTGAAAAAGATACGATTTTTTTTGTAAAACATACTTATTTGTGTCGAAACTGATTTTTCGCGAATTTTTTTTAAGGTATGCTAAGGAAATTTAAGGCACTTCTAATGAGTGAGAACTATTAAAAGAGGTTTCAAACTATACCTCACATTTTTTTCAAATGAAAGTCTTTAGTGGTGGCGATTTTATAGATGATCAGATGTGGTTGGGGTCAATTTGATCCCATACGTTCTCGATGACCGAAACATAGGTGTGTACTCGAAAGGTTGAACTAGTAAACTCAAGTACTTATATAAAGGATCTCATATAATTTAAGAGTGGGAAACAGATTATTCATTGCATGGCCTGGAACAAAGGGTCCAGTGTAACCCACAACATATGTGTGGCAGTGTAAGATGTTAAAATTACAGAACAAATAAATTATTCAGTTAATTTTAAGACATCGCATCGGGCAGATGTACCTTAAGAGAACAGCTTGAATAAAGTTCTAATTTAGTTGAAACTTGTTTATTCTGTGTTTTATTAAACACTATTATTAAACGCTGATTATCTGAACATTAGATATATAAAAAAATTATTTTTGTATTTAATTTTATGCCATTTTTCCAATATCCGAAACTAATTAATCGCATATTTGATTTGACGTATTACTCCCTTTAGCATAACATGCTAAATTGTGATGAAACTATATTAGAAAATTCGTAAAATCAATTTGAGATAATATTGTCCTTCAAGTAAAGTGAGCGTAAAAGCTAAAATGAGGTTCAACTATGTGTTTTCAAACTTCTTCAAAACTGTATCAGCAGGCAGAATTTAGGATGTCCTTAAAGTTTCGGAAAAAATATACTGTTCGATAAAACAATCCCCGTGATGTTTTATATTGTTGCACTGTTTTCGAAAGACTTCAAAAACGAAGAATGAACCTGGGGAAGGACCAACAGAAAGAAAAAGAAAAATGCTGAACATAAATGGATTTCCTATTAAAGTGCTGCAGAAACTCTGCTAACTTTGTTTAGTTTTTTTAAACAATTTCGAACCAATATTTATAAGCTCCGGATACGGCTGTATTTATCAAACTAAATTGATAGAAATGATATATAATCATTATTGGAGTTGCAAAGAATTTTCATTAGCATGTGAAACAACTCCTGTGGAAAAATTGACTTTGAAATTTGGCCGCAGCTGATGCTGACTACTGCTTGCTTACCACCACAGATAAATTTAAATATTCGTAGATACAATAAAAATGGCAAGCAACAGGCAACAATATAGAGCAACCTTCAAAATCGACGTCTGTGGTTCAATTTGGAATTTCAATTTTGTGAAAAAAAAGTTCAATTTTGTTGATTTGAAAAATTTTGTATTTCAGATTTTATTTTGGTTTTATGCCATTTATTGCAGAATTTATTTGATTTTAATTCATGTTATAACGTACTATTGTTTTTCAGATCATTATTATGATTTTAGTATCACAGAAATTAAATGTTAGATATTGTTGCATTTACTCGAATATCAGCGGGTCCAATTCAAATTTTCAGCACCTAAAATCTACCCCGGTTTCAACTTATAGTCCTTTTTCAAACGATGTCAAATACACATCCACCTAACCTCCATACCTTTTGCTAATTGAAATTGAGTGCAGTGATCAACTCTTTAAGCAATTTAATTTTAAGATATGAATCGTTGTGCCCTAACAATTCATTTTATCGTCCAACGCGCTCAGGCACATCCATGCACGCAAAATATAATCAATTAATTGTCGACACAAATAATTTTCCAAGATAACTCCACACACCAAGCCTGTACTGTACGCTACTGCAACTCATCTCATTAAAACCGCAAACTCATGTGAATATGCTCCATAAATCTCAAAGACAAAGGAAAGCATCACGCCGCAAGTATTCCACACGTCCATCTCGAAAAAGGACCAAATATGCTGAAGCAGCATCCTACAATAGCTCCCACACACGGTACACAAGTCTTCGTATCCCTCAGGCACCGAGAGATAATGGTCGGTAAGACATATAGCCACACACATCCTCGCCTTCACTCGGTAGCCCTCTCTATATCATTAAAATTTTCAATAAAGTGTAGGACAGACTACAGATGTATAACACGTATGTGGGAGGAAAAAGCTGTTTTTAATCGACTAACAGAGCTGTCCATATCTACTTGTAACGTCTGATATTTTCTCCATGTCACTAGCAAAGTCCAAGATAACATGAAGAAGATTCAACGCACCAGCCCGTACTATGGGTAATTACCACAAATATCCTATCTGCAGCCCTTGCGAACCCACTTGGATGGGAGCGTGTGAATGTATTCTCTAGCCCAGCGATGAATATGAAAAATTAAAGATAAGTCCTCGACAAAGCGAGATGACCATGCTAAAATTAATTGAGTTAATTGAGTCGAAATTACTACACGTGCCCGACCGGCACTATGTAGATGTCCTGTGTACCACCACCACCATCCACAACCGCAAGCATGTGAAGAAATGGCATCAAAACTCCAGACCGCAAAGCTGATCCTCAGCTCCAGGACATCACACTCGTTTTCACATTGAATAAAATCTCACTCACTTATTTTCCATGCAAGATATCGCACATCGAGCACAATGTTGCAAACATCAAACAACACATATGACACTGGGATCAACTCATGTGGGAATGTGGGGGAGTGACACAATAACCCGGCAAAAATGTACGACTTTGGATCCAATTAGACCCGATTATATGCAAAGTTTATAAGCTGCGTATCTTGCACGAGCAATGAAGAATGGACTCAACAGTGAAAACGCCACTCGCTACAACGCGTCGCATTGCAAGGATCACAATTGTTACCTTGAACTACTCACTCTCGACTCGAGGGAAAATAATATGCACTAAAACGCGTACGTGCTGTTCGAATGTAATGAATAAGGAAAATTGTTTTCCCACACTGCATACAATGCCCGGTGTTGCTTCGAAGCTGGAGCAACGGCGAATTGTACTACTGAAGGACATGTGTCGGCAACCATCCACGGAAAAGGTCTTCGACAAACTGAATTGCTGCGAACAGGCAATGTTGGCAAAGTTCAGGGAATCTGGATCCACTAGCAGGAACAATCGGCTCCCAACACGGGGGTTGCAAATTCACCGGATCCACTGCTGCTACTTCTGTGGCTGGCTGAAGCGCTTTGGAAGAAGCAACAAATGGTACTGGGAATATTCGTGGAAGTGTGTCCTGTACCAGACTTTGGTACCAATGGATGGAAGGATACCGATGGATTTCGATTCATACAAATACAGACGGTGTTTGCAGTTTGGTAGAATGTTATTCGACAGAATGCTATCCCGATGGAATAAGCCACTGCCTCGCTGTTAAGGATGGAAATGAAAGGACATAATTGTACTTTGGAGAAGATGTTTTGAACTAGCTGTTGGGAAGATATAGTACTGAAAATGAAATATTGTACTGAAATGATGTAGGGAATTTCAATTGTGTGCGATTTTGAGTTATTGGAAGGACGATCTTAAGACTTAAATGGACATTCAAATAAATCTCGGCAATAATCGGTTACGAATTTCATCCAAAGTGTGAGCACAGGTTCTGAAATTTATGAATTGTTTTTACAATTTTCCTTACCAAACATTTATTACCGAAAATTTATTTTTTTTAGAACTAATTTAATAATTTTTTTATAACACAAAATAAGTGATAATAAATTTTCAGCGGTTTTGCCAACAAAATTTCTAGGAAATATCAATTTTCAACTTATGTAGTGTCAAATTCATCCAAACATGTATAATTATGTATATGTATACTTATAATAGCATCAAAAAAAATCAATAGAAAAGGATTATACCCGATAAACTAAGTCTAGATCCAAAAATAACAGCTCTGGGTCGATCGCATTCTAGAAATATGTTTCAAGTTCAAATTCAAGAAAACAACAAAATGTTCATACATTTTTCAAGCGTTCGCTTGATCCTTGTTTGTAGTTTTTTCGATGGTTTTAGAAGGGACACCCTCTTCATTGCTTTTTGATTATTTCACAATTCAATACTTTCTTGTTGACATGTTTACAAGTTTGCCAAAAATGATTTAAACTGAAGGAAGAACCACGTTAGTACGGAAACAGAAAAGCAAACGCTTCGGTTCCGAAGGACAAAGCAAATAACCACCGTTGGTCGCCGGCACGAAGGTCATAAAAATATGAAAAATCGCAATTAGGGTAATAAATTATATATTTTATTGCATTTTTCTTCCTTTAGACAGGTCAGCATAGTCTGCGCGCAGCGGAGCCTTTCCGAGATCCCAAAGGATTGGAAATATTTGAAAAGTGTTGAGGAATTTCCAAAGAAAAATGAATAGAAATATCTTTCCAGGCAAAGCCAAATAGAATCAGAAGCTTCGAGACAGAAAAATAATTCTTAAAAGTCCCAATTCACGGCCCCGTTAATAGTCCCAATCCTCCAAGCCTATTGAAGGATACAATTCGGTGCTGCATCACAGGAACCATCACGTAAACATTAGAAGCACTATCTGATACTGACGTTCCGGGCTGTGAACAGTTTTAGTCGGTATGGTCCTTCAGCGGTTGTAGTTCACCACGAAATTTCACCAGGGTTTCGTTTATTAATAATAAACATACAAAGTGAACCTTTTGAATAATATAAGTGATCATCGTCTGATGTAATCATGCCAACACTGTAGTAAAAAGCAAAAGCGGTTATTATCCCAGGGCTCGTGGTGATTTTCCAGAATTGTACCAACCTCAACAATGTACGTCAGGCTTGAAGAAAACCATGATTTGCCTCTATTCTAAAAGGTAGGAAAAACAAACTAGTAAAGTCAGAGAAATCAAATTCCGAATACGTGTCATCCCTTATCCTAAAAAACTTTAGAATAAGTGTTAAACCTTTTTAGAACATATAATGTCCTCACCAAAAGAAACCCCGTAGGAACATGAATCCTGAATGTTACGGAAACCTTCAAATTTCAATCCATTCTATTCAAGGAATTTATCCTTGCACTTAACTTAAAGTGGGAAAGGCTTCAAACAATATCACAACCGAGCCCATAGATATAATCCTTCGACAAGTAAAACATAATCGAACTATTTACCAGTAGATGGCATCACTATTGCAAAGTTGTGGCGACACTGCCACTCAAACCATCGAATATGGAACGAAGTAAGGATCGGCAAGATATAAATTTTTGACAGGTTCCTGTACTCACTCTCTCGCAAGCGAACCGCCATATTTTATAGACGTGATTTTTCCTAGACAATATATATATTTTATTACATTTTATCCAACGTGTTTTTATATGGACTATGGTTGATCCCTAAATTGGTGACCCCGACGTCATATGATGTGACAGTATCCGGCAGAATCTTCGGTTGAAGCCATTCCAACACGGCAAAATGTGCGGACACCAAAGCTGCTTTCAAACGTGACGGTGGCCCCGGAAGAACTCCATATCCTTGAAACAAGCAACTACTATATTCAGACATAAAACGAAGGCACCTGAACAAGCTAAAACCAATTTTAGTCACGTTTCCTGCACATAAAGGCAAGCAAACAGGCGGAATACCTCGCGATTGGTAACAAGGTTTGTGGTCCATGTTATTTGTTAAGCAGGAGAAGGTTATGTTTGCCCATGGTGCGCATACCATGAAGTCTGGGATTTCCGTCAAATCGGTCTTTTTCGGATCACACATTCGATTTAGTCTGGCTCTATGCGACATGCCTCTACTCTCACAGCATCCGCGGATATCTGACAGCACTGGCACCACAGCAACACTTGTTTGTTTACCGTTGACTCTGGTTGTGGACGAACTGGTGAGATTACAGGTGGATCTTGCAACTCCAACATTAAATCTGCCATCTTTGCAAGTTTCTCTACGCCGGGCTCGCTTGCTATGGCTAAAACGACTCTCATATTTTCGGGAAGCTGCTCAAACAACAGCGACCGAAACATCGCGTCCGTTACCTGCTCTCCTCCCGTATTACGCAGATCCTGCAAGTAATGTGATGGCTTCTTGTCTTCTCGAATTTGGCCTTGGAATATCCGCCTAAATTTTGTTAGATGTTTAGATGTTTTCGGGGTCTCAACATTCGGTGCGTGAAGTGAAGCCATTTTGAGAAATGCGTTGCACTTTCACGAAAACAAGGTTTTTCACGGTTTAGTGTCAATCGAAATGTTATTTTAACCAGGGGAATCACGTCGGGGTCACCAATTTAGGGATTCACTCAACCTAAGTCCACATAAAAACACGTTGGATACAATGTAATAAAATAAATATATTATCTAGAAAAATCACGTATCCTCGCTTTGCCTTGTAGCCTAGACGACGTGCCTTGTCCGGGCGGGATGGCTGCGGCGCTCTATGCAGCTTTGTCAATTTGCGGTACTGCCAAACGCGAATTCGAAGCAAGTAGCGCATAACATCGCTCTGATTTTTCTTATAAAGGTCTTGCATATACCGATATGCACCCATTTCGACGATTTCCGGCTGGGATAGACCTGAGATCTTGAAGGAATCCCAGAATCTCACTCAGCGAGAGATCCAATGTAAGTCTGTCAGGATTCGTAACACTCCTACCGTTCATAAAATTTCGAAATGCTGTATTAATCAGAACGTTTCGTCAACATGCATGGCAGCCTGCAGCTTCTACGTAGACAAAGATGCCGTAATAGATCGTCCTGAGTGTATCGTGGACTTTGATAAATGAATGAAATGTGCGGCGGATGGATCGGATCACAGGATGTGCTGTGCTAGCCAGAATGTAACAAGACGCTGTTTAAATTGGTGTCGAGGCGAACCCATTACGATAGGAGAAATCTGTGCACTGCAGCATACACGCAAAATAATAGGGTGCTTCCAATCGAATCGAGATCGTTTGTCAGGACCTCCACAAAATCTAGCCGCAACAGTAGTCTCAGAGAGTCAAGTACTAGTGAGATGGGACGCACCATTGAAGAACCCATCGACATGTTGTCGATGGTTTGAGTGGCAGTGTTGCCACAAAGTAGGTAAGTTATCTGACAGTGAAGCGATATCCTGGCTAAGAACTATCTCGAGAAAATCATGTCAAAGAGAGGAATGACTCCCATGCTGTTGTGATTGTCTTCTCAAAACTTCGAAATTGAATAGCTTTGAAAAAGAAATAGTTTTTCTATGATTTAATAGGGGATTGGCAGTTATTAATATTCAATTTCTAATTTTTGGGTACTTTTAGACCTAATAATAAAGTATCAAATCATGGAATTACGTTAGCAGTAGCCTACGGGAAACTTCGTGTTTTCATATCACGTACGTCAAACTAGTCGGATTCATTTTAAAGCAATGCAATTCCAATATGACGACACTCCTAAAGTAATAAATTACTAAATTCATTAGCAATGATTCCTTAAAAGAGTTAAATAAATATTTCTTGAGAAAAATATAGAAAAGAAAATATACTCTGAAAATAATACTCTAATTGATCCTTATATTGAATCTTTCTTTGTACTGCTGGTATCTGATGCATACCGTAAGCACTACAAGCAAGAAAACTACTGACCGCTTTCTTGAAGAAAGAGATAGAAGATTGCACATGTGGGTTTATATTTGTATTGCGTTTACATGCAAATGCTTTGAGAGAGATGTTTTTTTGAAGTGTTTTCGATGTTCTGTGCCTACGCTGTGCCTGAGATAAACCAAAATAATAAAATGCAGCCTTAGGCGAAGGTTTAGAAGTAATAAAATACCTTACTTGTAAAACTCAGTTTCATTCCCCTCAAATCAACCTCAAAAAATTGCATCGCAATAGAGGGAAAAAAATATGTCAAAAATTGTTCAAGCTCCACCGGATGTTTACCCATAGGAAACGCTAGGAACATACGCGAGGAAATCTCGGAATCATTATCCCTAAATATCATAATGAGAAACATCATTGATTGAACCCAACTCTGAAGGAGCTCAATGTTGTACCAAAATTGGTACTAGAACCAATCATTGAAAGTACATATCTTTATTCCTTCTTCCTGGAAAACTCTCGCAGTCCACTCTGTCTAATATGTCCAGTGACTTTCGCAAGTCTCACTCTTTCGAGATCGTCCTGTGACAGGCGTACATAAAGACGATGCAATCGGAACAGAATACCAAAAACAATTTCATCGTCACTCAACGACCCCTACTGACATCCTTTTCCACCGGTAGCCATCATCCTTCCAAGAGTTGTTAGGGGTGGTTACTCTCATATATCTGAAACAAGAGCAACTACACCCATGAAAAGTCCTTTTCCATTCACAAATTTCGTTATGAGAAAATTTTCTGAATGGATGTACCGCTCAATAAAAGTTTGTTTGACGTTGTTTGAGAGTTCGATGTCTCGCGAAGAGATTTTCCAACAAATGACGTCACACACACAAGGGGTAAACTGTGAAACCACATGCAACACCAACGGAGCAACAGCGACAAGTTTGGGGTTGGTGCTGGTAAGAAGATAAATGGTTTTAAGTGAATACAGAAACGGAAGCTATAGAAAAGTGAATGTTAAAGCCACACGAAAGTTCGGAAGGATATCAAATGTTGTACTGGGGGAGGAATAGATTTTCGGAAATTCTGGCAAGAATCGCATCTCGAGGAGATTAAAGTGAAAATGAGTTTTATCGATTGACAGACAGTGGTGGTTATTTTTAGTAGAGAATGCTAAATTTGTATCATTACTTTTTCTGCTATGGGAATGTGTCAGTCGCGTTGAATACAGGATTTGGTCTTTTAATTTGATTTTGATGTGAAACGAAATTTTTTGTTTGTTTTGTGGAAAGTTTAAGATCCTTTCTTTTGACACTGGAGGAGCGCATTCTATGCAGATTTACTGCTCGTTAAAATTCACTTTATTCGATTTTCTTATAATTTTCGTGGTATTAATTAAATATAAGATTTTTCATCAAATACTTACCGATTAAATTTGATAATTTCGTAGGTTTAGTATCCTGAAAGGAGAAAAACAGTTACTCAATGATTTGAAATAAGCAAAAGGATTCAAAGATTCAAAATTTTCAAATTTTTCAAAATATAGTTATAAAGAAGACAGTGTCCAGAAGAGCTAAGCATATACGGCTTTGGTATTCACAACCTCCTCATTGAGTCTCATGATTCTGTTATTTTTTCTAATATTTTTTTCAAACCTTTCTGAAACAAGTATAGGGGACCCTCTGGGACTAGTCTGCGTCATAATTTACCTAAGGACTTCATACCCAATCCTTGCAAGAATCAATTAACAGAAGAATGTAATCCAATACAAGTATCTTCAACGTCTTCCTTTTCATCGACATCCACTTAATCTTTCCTTACAGAATGTGTTCATCGATGAGTCGGTTCTCAAGATTATAACGCTCATGGTTAAGCCTAATTCGGGGAAACTAGTCCAAGAGCTATGCGGGATATGCCGATTCACCAACAAAGAACTGTCCTTTGGTATGTATTTTGCGAGTCATCGAGTAATGGCTTCAAAACGTTTTGACTTATGACTGAATTATTTTCAGAAAGTAATCTAGAGTGAGCGTCAAATTAATATGCAGGAAATAGGCACTAACCAACTATCCTCCAATGAACCCACTCCAGATTCTGCAGTCTGTGGCCAATTCAGTTATGGTTGAAATAAAAATAACCAGAAAAATGCATAGACAGAACAAACACAGGATCAAGCTTCCGATCACAGATGAATGGAAACCGGAGCAGGACTTCACCTAAGAGGGTGAGACTTCAATCCATACTGGCAGATAAAGTGGTTGGGAATACCGAATCCAGAATTAGCTTCTGTGACTATCCAAAACTCTGCCGAATCCACCACTTAGAAAGCCATATCACGGTTTTCGAAAAGGAAATTCGAATCACGGACTATCACAGAAATGTCACTGAACAATCACAACAGCACACTAGAAGTCCACTTGTACAGAAGTCAGTAGTAGAGACGTTTGTTTGTCTTTAGCCGCATAACAAATGCTTCAAACTACGCTAATTGTAGGTTTAATTGAATAAAGGGTGGGTTTCTGATGTGGGAATAGAGAGTTACAGAAAATGAAACACAGAACCAACTAAATATCCAAGCAGTCAAACGCAGTAAGAATAGACTCAATCAAAATGTCACTAGTAACAGTTAAAAGGCAGGCACATTTGATCCTCTGACAAAAGTTAATCTAAGGTTGGAATCAAAGCAACGATTACTCAAAAAGGTCCCGACTTTTGGCATAGGAAACTAGAACTAAACAATTCCTAGAGATTTAAAAAACACAACCGTCAAAACCTGTTCAGTGTTCCTAGTGGCTAGGAACATCTAGGTCAGCACGCCATACGTCATCAACATGTTTTTAAGACACGTACTTCTGATGACAACTTAAATGTATTTTTTAGAGTAAGTCTATTAAGAAAACATTCTGGCAAAACCATATTTAAGGTTTCAGGGTACTTTTTTCATTTCTTTAAAAGTCATAGTGCCAAAATTTCTACAGTTGAAACTTTTTGATTTATTTTTTTGTTTTTTTAGTTTTGAAAAAGTGATGTTTTACCTTGAGGCAGTATTTCTGAGATCCTGCGACTGTTTCCTGATGCAAAAGTTGTAAAAGAGATAGATACACCCGTGATTGACCGTGACAAACGCTGCTTTAACGGCAGAAAAGCAAGGATTATTATGTGTGTTTATGATACGAAAATAATGAACAGTTCTGTAAGGAAATTTAATGAATGACGTACATCTGCTGCTCAGCAAAATGTTTCCTTTTTTGAGACCATCTAAGCCCATAGACCTCTCAACATTATATTGTCATAAGGTTCTAATTCAAAGAATCAACGATTCTTGGAAACTAAAAGAATAAATGGAAAACGGCAAAGAAATTGAAAAATAAGGAGAAACGTTCGTTGAACTTTGTCAAATCTGAACTTTCATCCCTATTTTTGACATTGGAGTGTGTAAATTTGCTTGCCAGGAGCATTCTCATGTGCCTAAACTGACAGCGAAAGAAAGATTTTCAGAATGATTGTAAAAAAATGACCCTAATTAGTAATTGCAATAACTTGATTCTAAACTCTTTTTGAGCTCTACCGATGTAGTCTTGCCATTATGTGACATCCAGCTCATTGAGAAGGAGTCGATCGAGCTTAAACGGATAGAATATATAAATTAAGTGGTAAGTTTTATTGGAAGTACCACCTGCTCTGATGGGCCTGAACTCACAATCTCTTCAGGCAACAGTTGAGATTCGTCAATTACAAGCTTTCATTATATCCTTACTAGGAGCCATTTTACATTGAGGATCTCTAGCTTTCACTGGTTAATGCAGTACCCAGCTTTTTCTGATACTATTGGCAAAAGTCAACCTTCTGCGCGACCAGCTATGACAATGGGGCATCAGCCATATGGTTGGTGGGGGAAAGAGGGGGGCTTAGCAGCTCCGTATAATACCTGAATACATCTCCAGGATTGTGGGTTGCGGGATGAGTCATAAGAATACCCCATATGTTAATATCTAGTGAGCTCGGCTGGTATGCTCCAAAATAAAGTCTTAGTTCTGGTATCTTTTACAAGCCAATGGGGTCTCTAGCCGTATCAATAGAAGAGACTTAGCAGCTGCCGTTAGTACCTGAATATACCTCAATAGTTGAGTATCGTAGTATAGTATCGTACTCCATACCGTAGTATGCGACCTCGGATATTTGTTTCGAACTAAGGTCCTAGTACTTGTATTTTGTCGAAGGGTCTAGGGACCGTGGGAATCCAACTCCCATCGGATCCACTGGAATCATCACTATGACCCAGTAATAGGGAGGACGATTCTTTCAACAAGATCTATCCAACCTGCGGGTAGAATAAACATACACAGACAACCTGAAAGTTTCATTGGATTTGCCTAGATCCGAGGTTTAACTCCATACATTAACCGGGGCGTAAGGTACAACGTTCGCTCGGGTTGGCGTCTGTTTGGAATTTTCCGCATGATTCCTCTTTTTCATTTGGTTGTGGAAGATGGTACTCATGATCAGTATAAAACGAGAGAAAATAAGCAAATGATCAGCAAGTTAAAAGAAAAAGAAAGTCGTGTTACACTTTGATTATTTGGAAGAATCAAAAAGAATGAAAGACGTTCGAAAAGAATTTGAATTTGAATTTGAAAGAATCGAAAAGAATTCAAAATTGGATTGACAAGTGGGCAAGAAGGATATAGTTGAGCTATTATGAAAAGGTCTAGTGGAATTTCCATTTCTAAGTTTCCTGGTGGTTGGAAGTTGTTTTTGCAGCTGTTCTTTGATCTGAATGACGTTATGTGTTGACGTTCTTAATGAAGCCTCCGAGGATTGATTGTCTCGAAAGATCCACTTGCTGGTTTGAAGGTATATAAGAGAGAGGCGAGCCAGTGAAGGAAAAAACTATTGCATTTCGTAAGCCAAGTTATTCCCTCGGGAGTTTTTTTAAGTGGTTAAAAGCCAATCACCTTCCGGCTCATCACCTCCATCCATGTTTTCCGGTTCTGAAGGCATGGATTTGGGTATCCTTTTATCGTTTTATTTTCTTAAATAGAAAAAGGAAGTTATTGTCTTGTTCATTTAAACCATATCTTCAGGCCTACATTAAAGGATAATCTGCATGACATGCTTATATAAAATTTTTTTTATATTGTAAATGAGAGATTGATTGTTTTAAATAGTGACAATTCACTGCACTTCAGGCAAAACAATAATGCCATTGCTGCAATGCTTTTGATTTCTTTGACGAAAGAACCTAGACGAGTGATTTAAAAAGGTTTCTCTGTATGTACCCTTACATTTTCAAGCGAATATGATACAACTGTATCAAAATAATATCCGAAAGGCTAAGCTATACGGTTGTTGTATCGTAACTTCCTAGCCGAGATCATCCCTAATTTCGCAGAGTCATCATAAGATGTCGGTTTGGATATTGTCAGGTTTGATGACAATGCGTCTCTGGGGATCAGTTTTGGCAGCTTCACAGCAATCACGTTCTGTAACCTTGCTGATCGCAGTCCAGCTTGAAATCGACGGCTTACCCAGGGAACAAGAGCACACATTTCCCTATTTCCTTGTTTTCCCACCAAACACAGAGTACTAAATTCTATGGTATCAATCCTTAAAGAAGTTGAATTTCGATTGGATAATGTTCTGTTTCGCACATTTTGTGGTCTTTATTATCCTTATTTGTTTTCCGTTATCATTTTTTAAGATCTAACTCGTACCATTTCAGTATTTTTTTAAGATCGTGATTTGGCCCATAAAGGTTTTCATGGATAACCCGTGTGCCATAAATCCTGTCTTGCGCGAATCGTTCCCAAAATATTATGTGGTCATAATTGCCTTCCGCAGTGATGTTAAGTAATTAATAAATTGTAGAAAATCAAGTGTTGTGAATTTCGAAAGAGATAGCCTCCCCTTAAAAGTTAAGCTTTGGGGAAAATGTAAGGATTTTTCGAAAAAGGTTAACCGAAAAGTGTGGTATATAAAATTGTGAGATTTGTGACCCGTGATGGTCGATTTTCGAAAATAAAGATTTTCGAATATTTTTATCGAACGATTCGGGAGAAATAAAGCGTTTTCCCACAAAAGAATTAGCCGAAATTATCTTTTATAAAAATTTCCGTCAAATTGGTCCAAAATTATGACGTTAGAGTCGCGGGATGCTCGATTTTTGAGTGAAAATTTTCAATGCAATTTTCTTACCTTAGCAATGTTCTTGCCGACAAAGTATCATCAGCAATTCGTACAAAGGGCCAACATTTTTTCAGCCGATTGCGAAACATCAAAAGTTGAATTATTGACATCCATATTAAATTTGTTACATTAAAATTAGTTTAAGGTTGTTTATAGCGAAAATTTTTTTCCAAACTCGATAAATTTTCAGGCTTTTGCCTTATCTATTCAATGCAAATATTATATCGTTTGCCATATTGGCCAAAATATGGTAAATGGAGTGGTGAAGAATTCCTTTTTGGGACCTTTTTTTTAAAGGGCCGCTGAGTTAGAGTCAAACTGTCAAAACGGTCTCGTGCAAATTAGTCGTCATTAAATAAGTGATTGTTAATTTCTTCGTTAAAAACAGTCGTTATAATTGTCAATTTGTATTCTAATTCCTACAAATAATTCGAGTCATTCCCAAAAGTATTTATAAGAAATATAGACAAATAGGATCATCAACTGTCACAAAAGTATCAGATTTTTTACTCCTTTTTTGGATCTCATCGAAACAACGAGCATTTGAAAAAAGTTTTGGTGATTACCATGGCATTGTTGCATGCAAAACTATCCTAAAATTGTTTTTGACGGAAGGGAAATTTAAAGTAACTGACAGGTAATCAATTTAAACTGAGAAAACATACGTGATGAGAACTCAAGCGTTAGCCATTCGTCATATTTTGTCGGTTCCTGCGTTAGATGAAGCAGTAAATAATGGTTTTTCATTTTTAACACTTTGCAATTTATTACCTCATAGGATAGTAGCTTGCTTTTGGCAGTTTTTCGATTGAACTCTATTTGTAATAGAGCGCTAACATCGACCACCTCCAAATTTCTTTTCATTCTATCTGATCTAGTCTAACCAATCAATCCCTGAAAGCATTTGGTGCTATCGAAAATTCACCATGAAATTTATCATTCATTTTTGCCGGGAGGTTTTTTCTCGATTACGTCATTGTGACTTGGCGAGAAATTGAAGCTTACCCAAGAACAAGGTATGAAAACCTTCCAACATTTTCCTGATATATAACACATGCTAAAGTGGAAGACAAAATAGCCGCGAGTGAATGATAAAGATACTGGTAGTAGGGCGTAAGGGTAGTAGACTTATGCAGACAAACTTCCCGATGTCTGTTCGAACCTTTCGCCCCATCAACTTCTTCAGCAACCATGAACAGTGGAATAATCTGATAAGCATATTATTTGGGAAAACGAGTTCAAGCTCGAGTTGCAAAGTTCTTCGAGGTTTGTTGGTGAAGTACTTTTCGCCCGGGAAAGTTAAATGAAGGGAGAAAATATGTGTTTACTTGTAAGGCGAACAATCATGATTTATGAGTTCATGGGGCGGATGTGAATGCATCAATACTGGTTGGTGTTAGTGAAAACTTCTAAGGCAGAATAAAGTTGGTATTTCCTTGAAGTATCTTTGAAAGTTTGCCGTTTACTGCTGCCTTTTTCGCATCACCAGTAAAGGAAATATGAAAATTTCAGCATTTCTAACCTTCCGAATTCCAAATAATTTATTTGAGCAATAATAAAGTTTCCAAAAAGTCGACAAATACTCAATGGTCTCCTAGTGCTCCTCGCAACTTTGCTAATTTAAGTGATTGTCTCAATGTAGACGTCCTTCGAATGAACAACAGCTCTTCTACATGTTATACATCCTTTCAAGTTGAACTCTATGACAAAGGAATCGTTACAGTCTCAATCTCAAGCTGGGAAGGGATGAAATCATTGGTTTAACGAAGAAGTGAAAACTAATTTTGATTTGCTATCCTGTCAATTTTCAACTGAGCTTAGCTGTCCCTGACAATGCTATCCAAAAAGACTATTTACTGTTGACCCGTCCTTCCTATAGCGTCCTTCCTCAGCTCCTGCGCCTCTGCCGCGCCTTAAAGTGCTCTTCTCGCTAAGAAGTGATTGAACCTCTAATTGATTTGTGGTTTCGTATGGTGTTCCTCGCGCAATTATTGCCCGGAGTTGTGTATTATTATTGGTCCTTTAGTATTGCGCGACGTGGTGGTGTTCAGAATCGATATTTCGTGCGAATAAATGTGTGAGAATCATGGGAAATTAGTAAAATTTTTAGAGTGGAGTTATTGCAATGAGCAAATGAAATATAAAGCGCGTATAATACATGATGGGCCATTAAATTAAGTATATATGAGAAATCAATTGAAGAAAAACCAGAATCACACCTAAAACATATTCCAATCGACATATGGTGATGGGATTTTTTTGCAACATAACAGTGTACGTTAATTGGATGCACACATTCTTCAAATTTAAACCTTAATTTTCTAATAACTCATGACGAATTACAGCCATCTCTCTGTAAAAATGTGGCATCATCTCTATGACCGCTGTTGACTTTTTGGTAGGGAACCGTCTTATCCAACAAATGAATCATTAGACATATCCTGCAGAGCTTTGGTTTTGCATTTATCCGAAAATCTTTGATCGGTCTTTTAACGATTCCCATTTCAACACCAGGAGAAATCAGAGAAATAACTCGCTTGCAGTACTATTTTCCACTTCTTGCATCAGATTGAGCCATAGCGGAAGTTTCGAGAGGGATTTTCCAACACGTATTGCATGCATTTCTTTTTGATTCCCGAATAAAAGAAAACAAGTGCCCAGAATGATGGGCCTTAAAATGAAGGACTAAACGTCACAGGAAAGAAAAAGAGAAGAGATACCCCAATGAAACAATTAGTGGTAACTTCATTAGTAAATATTCGACCTAGATATTTTCTGAGCCCAGCTCACCGAGTTGTTGAAAATCTAGATAGATGAAAGAGATAGAGGCAAAAAATAAAACCATTTGTGCAGTACTTATCATGACTTAAGCACATAAAGCAAGAGTACCCCCGGTGACTTCTCGCAGAAAGAGACAGGTAATGCACATGCAGATTTGTATTTGTATTTCATGTTCACGTAAACCTTTCAGAGACGTGTTATAGTTTATCCCGGAAACGTGAAGACATTTAACAATCCAAATAAAATTCCACTGTTTATAATCCAATGCCGGTAGGTCGCAAGATTGTTGGAACTATTCTCGTTGAAATATTGTATCCTCGTTGTCAAGGTATTGACATACAACTAACAAAAGTTCTGAAATGCCGATGAAAAGTCTGCACCCGAAAGTAAAGCAGTCGATGCAAGAAATCATCAAAGCCATAGCAAATTTCATAGCTCAAATAGAAAACACGATATCAAGCTGGCATAATGCAACGTTGAATGATTACAGGGAAGAAAACGTTGAAGGATTCGTTTACCTCGGAATAAAACTAGGAAAGACAGCAACTAATGAGCCAAACTATATAATAAAATGCAGCTCAAGTAAAAGACGTTCTACCCGATTTTTCAACTCTTAACTTTAGAACAACATTCTACAAAACATGGCAGTAGTAAGGCATGTTATATCCCATGGTTGTTAGAGTCTTTCGTAGTACAATCATTGACAAACAGAATTTATTCAAAAAAATAGTTCCTAAACTTGTAACTAGCGGATAAAAATGTGAAGGGTATTTCACGGCGAAATGAACCCAACAGCAAACCGTTTTCACCATCTTTCACCATGTTTCACCATCCTGAGGAAGCTGAACTTGTAAATCCATAAGTATCTTAACCTCCACTTAAAAGCTGACCTCCAGTTGAAGTTTACCCTCTAGTTGTAATCTAACTCTAGTAACTTCCACACTGTCCATCACACCACACTCCGAATCTAACGGTATTTCGCTAAAAACTTTCATATGTTATGGTAATTGTATGCAAACCATTTTGGTAATAGAAGAGGAGGTGCACAACGATATACATTCTTTTAGCATTTAGTATTACACCGAAAATATTAAACAAAAGCTCTCTATCATGCAAAGCTTGCTTTAGTTGCAGCATGGGGTACTATTATCTCTTTCTTTGTGATGCCCTTCTAGACTGTTAGCGCTTGTTAAGAGTTACCTTATGATTTCATGTTTCAATGCTTTCTAAGTAAAACAGTGGATGTGATAATTTGCAAGCTCTGTGAAGCAGATGAACAAACAGATTAATTGATAAGGCTGAAGATTGAAGACCTATTGGGGAACCCAGTTTCTGATGCGGAATGTTAAGCAATATTTCAATTATTTCATTGTTCCAAATGCTTTTAAGGATGACGGTAATATAGGTAATAGGAATACAAAGACAATTTGGTATGCCTTAGCATCTAACTAGCGAAACATGGAAATGCAGCTTTCCACATTAAATGACGCATCCACGAAGAGAGTAAGAGAAACACAGGCCAGACAATGTTAAAATCCAGCTGCAATCCTGGATTGCAAAGCTATCTTAGTTTATAATGTTGTGCTATGCTACGGATGCAAAGCATTGTTTGCCACAGAAGCAGTTTAAAGGGTTTCAAAACAAGAGTCTTGAGAAGCATCATTAGAGCACAACCAGGTGCTCTACTCAACGATGATACGAAATTTTCGATGGGCCAGAAGACTTTAAATTGATAAAGTTATGGAAATGCCAGTAAACAGGTGAAGACTGGCGTCTGGATGGCTGTCGGATACGAATGATGGTATCTGACGGTTGAGTCGAAGGACGAATCCCGGAAAACAAACTTCTAAAATCCAAGAGTGAAGATTCATTGATTCAGTGAATCTACGGAATCCAAAAACACCAGACATGATTAAAGGATAGTGAAAGTTGGAAGCTAGGCGTTCTTAATGCCAAAGGCTATACTGGACGATAGAGTCTTGACGTCATAAAAAGCGTAAAGGCATAGGCGATCATAGTAGCAATCCTCAGCAGTTGATTGGGTATCATTATTGCGATAAGATTTCATTTAGGAAACTCAAACCACGTTCAATCTTTTGAGTGGGGCTGCCGGTTGTCTTTACTTCACTGGAAAATTATTTGACCGATAGCTGTCTTTCTGTGAATTCTATAGCGGACCAAAATGCTTCTTGGATGATATAAATTGATAAAAAATGCCAGGTTTTTATTGAAAAAATAAAGTGTTGGAGTTTGTCTTTATTCTCACGAGTCCAAAAAAGTACTGACCTTAAAATTCAATGAGAAAAATTTATTATATGTATTTATATATTATTATTATTGTTATTATTATATATAATTTAGTGCGGGAAAAGTCAGAATCCGCTTGTTATCATTTATCCATCTGTTCAATGAACGCTTGTCATAGTGCAGACCATAAAGGCTTTAATTTCTGACATACTGACATCAGTATGTTTGAACTATTACGTCCAGTAACCAACTAGCAACCAGTATGTCTGAAGCAAACGTAAAAACAATGACAGACGTCAATCTAACGTCATTCAAGGTATATATGTATATTTTGACAAACACTGGATGCAGAAAGGTTATGAAAACGAATGTGCGAACAATTGCGCGTGGACAATATCTTAGACCTTGCATCCCTACACAATGATCTGAATGCGCTTATGTCTGCGTGGAGAGAGAGAGAGAGAGAGGTAAGCTCTTAGCATTTCCATCGTCTCACATTTTCAAATGTACTTCGTTTGATTTTCATTTTTTTCTGGCATATGTTAGCTTAATTTACTTGATGAATCGACTACTTTTCTCTCCTTCTACACATTTCTCCCAAGGAGTATTGATGCTAGTTAGTTGTTGGGCTGTTTCGCCTTCAATTCGATATTGAAACATACAGAAAGATCGTTTAAAATAGATTTACATACATGAGAGTCCAAACAATGAAAACGACGAGATCTCTTGACGACCAAATGTACCCGATGAAATTTATTTGTTGATATTTCCAGAATTCTTTTTCAAATATGTTAGCAGGAAAGGCAAGCAGCAAAGGAACAAACTAATCAAACGAATCATAGAGGTGTTTTTCTTTACACAATTTGAGCACAACTTACTAAGTTGAATCATTGATCCCGCATGGAAGACGTTGAAGACTTCGTTATAAGGATTTATTATTTGATTACTATAGCAAGTCGCTGCTAGAATATGCAAAATATACGTATTGCGACTAACTGGTCACATGGGAAAAGGCTTTGCCATTGACTTATCGATCTGCAAGGTAGAGCCCTAGCAAGTCATTAATGACAAAAACGTCAAAAGTATGGGAAAGGCTAGTGGAAGTTAATAACAAATGGCTGAAACTTTTGCAAAATAAAAATTAAACCATACAGTAAGTGCATACAGCGCCAACATTTCGAACAAACTCCTAATGGTCTGCAGCCAGAAAAAGGAGTATCTTATTTGGATTGACGAATTCGCTCGCATTTTGGCGCCAAATAAGCACATCCCCTCATAGCTTTTGCCTAAACACGCAATAGAAATATAAATCTACTTATGCTTTTTCTATCTCTGTCTAACAGAAACCAATGCGAAGTGTTAGTGCTACATGTAGAATCGCTGTGACTGATAATGGACATAACAAGGGTCGATTTTTTCTTCGGGAAGCAATCGTCTTCAGGTTACCTTAAAGTGAATTGAATATTTTGGTTGTGCATTTAATTGGAAATCGTCCATAACTTCGGGCAATTGAGAGGCTTGCAGGCTTTCTTAAAATCTCCACGTTTTGGACCAAATTATTATAGCTAGGGCCGCAACACGACCCTCACGATCAGCTGCAGTGTTTTGTCAAGTGACTTATTGTAGTATGACTTATTAATTTTCAATTGTTGTATTAAGAATGGCATAAAAGTTGAGCAAAAATAAATTAAGGACGACACAAAATTGAAATTTAACAATATTTTGTGTTTCCTTTAAGGCGAAATAAGTGGCAATAAAATTTTACGTCCACATTACAGGTTGCGAAAATATTATCCTTCCCTAGCCTAATAACGCGTTGAGCATAGCGAACAGAACATATTCCTAGGCCATGTTGAAGATCTGTATGTATGTGTGTGGGTTTGATGTGGTTGAATTGGTTGCTAATGGCTCGAAGAAACGGAAAAAGTTAATATGACTTTCGTTTCAAAAGAATGTTAATTTAATAAGAGTTATTGGTTACACTTATACCCTCGAGTCTAATAACATAATCCTTTTCATCGTTTCTGTTACCCATTCAAATTCATACCACATAAATGTAGAAAAAAACATTGTGGATTTCAATAGGATTTCTTTTTTCGAAACGGAGCAAACACAACCTACCCAACAATGAAAGCTCACAACAAAGGCTGCTTCGAAAAATGCACACTCAAACATTGCGGAAAGACCAAAGCCCTTAGAAAAACAATTCATTACTCCCCAGCCTAACAAGCAGCTTTCAGACCATCTCGACATTAAATCAAGACAAAGGATCTCGACGTTATTCTGTGCTCTACATACCACCAACAACACAAAAGTTTGTTGAGTAAATGCAACAACCTTTCCCCATTAGACATAGACAACTTCATTCGCAGGATGTGAACTGTGAAATGAGCTGATATTCGACACAGGACTTTCAGGATTCGTGCAACAACAGAACACCGAAAGGAAAAAAGACCAGAAAAATAAAAACCAAAATGATTCTCGTTTTAATTTTCTTCCGTTAATAATGAGCCTACTAAAGTTCAAACCGAACGAGTGGAAAAGCTGAATATGTAAAGTTTTATTACTCAGCGTATGAGTGTTGTTCGATTCTAAGCTGAAAGCAAAAGGATGCAATTCTGCGGATCCCAGATGAATTGTTTAGTCTAAGCTTTAGGCAAACAATTCAGGATTGTTAAGGGAAAGGAGTTACCGATATGGCTTTTCAAAACGACGTGAGCCAGCTACTTGGCAAGCGAAAATGTAGCCATCGCGGAAAATTTTCATCAGGGACTCCGTTTAAACGCCGATGAACATATGAATTTGTTTCATAAGTGATACCTTGCGATTATATATGAATTATCTGCTAAATCCTCGCATAAACACATCAAATTTCCTTTTCGAAAGATCAAATCCATCAAACAGTATATTAATTTCCCTGCTGCGAAAATGTGTTGCCCAGCTGACAGCACCCCATCGAGCGTCGTCCTGCTGCCTTTTATAGTCTCATGTAAATGGCTCTTGTATTTTTCACGTAATATAACGCGGCACATCCTTCTTCACATAGTCCGACAGCAGTTTGCACTAGCTTCATGGCATCTTTAGAATATTCAGGATTTCCCACTATGATGTACAAGTTTCGCCAGCTTTTTTTCCCCAACTGCCATTCAAATGCGGCAGATGTTCATCCCTTCTGTTTCATCCATACGCCGGAATTCACTTTCAAGTGCTACGTAAGTCCTTTTTGCAATGAAAACTTACCAAGAATCCAATGTTGAAAAATGATAGGAGCGAACGGGCACAGACGTAGGTATGTGGGCACATAGACCGACTACGACCAACAACTTTGCCTGTTATAAGTATCAAAGTTCGGAGTGGAATGGATCAAATGAAAAATGGCAGCCAGAAGGATATGTTGTAAATGGAATAAACTTCTGAATTGAAGCACTAATGATGTTTCGTGTTTTACGGCTGAAATTAAAAATATGCTAGCTGCAAAAAGTTACGACGATGTTCATAGTTGAAAGGATTAATGAAGAAAAAAAAAATGGCGGGGTTAAGAATATCAGCATTGACGATATGTGCCTTTTGAGCGCCGTAAAGAAGAGTTGTGCAAACATGGTATAACATGCTTTTCAGTTACATGTCTTTATTGAAAGTTAAAGGACTTTCAGCAAATTTGCACGGCAGGTTTGCAAAGACGATGAAATTATTATGAATGCTCCAGTTTAATTTGTTAAAGGAATTGTCAACGCCTGCAAATGAAATTAGGCGTTTGTATGTCAAGCCTTCTTGGTTGTCAAACTAGGTCTGCCTTAAGTAACTTTTAATGGGACCAACGATTGCGTTCAGGGTGAACCCTAAGGCTCCCTTCGTCTAGTTTGAAAATAATATTTTGCTTGATTTGTTGCTTGCACAGCTCCCAATATGAATGATTCTCTACAGAAAAGGACTCCAGGAACTCAGCTGAACTGTCATAATTTCAACCTATGAAAGAAGGCGCCCTATGCGTTTTGGCTTTGCTACATTAGTGCCTAGTCAGTGAGAGCTGTCAGGGAAGCTACTTCTAACTCATTCAAGAAATATTGCTCCAATATCACGTTTCTTTCCATTTTGCTGGGACCGATTTTAGTTTACCAATAAAGGTTCAGGTACGCAAAAAAAAGGTCAAAAAATTAACATAGGAAGAACGACATCCGGAGCCGAAAAAAAGCAAAAATTACAGCATTTTATTTGGAACAAATTAGACACCAATGTTTTTTTCTATTTGGGACCAAAGGAAGTGCCATTAAAATGATGGAAAATTATAAAAAACAACATAAATTTACAGGATATGATCGGAAACTAGCAAAACAAGAGTCAATAGAAATAAGCTCCAAAATATGGTACTAATTCGAACTATACAATGCCAACCAAGAATTTACATAGTAAGGATTTACACATTCAAAACTGTAACCTGGACGTCATATTAGCTAGAGTACCGACGGGTAGTGAAAAATGTCCCACAACAGAATCCAGCTGGTGTTTCTTTGATCTTTAGGGTACTAAGCTCTGATATCTGAACATTTTCTGGTATTACTATGGTCTCCAAATGAGGTTTTTGTATCCTTATTGGGGTATGAGTTCTATAGTTAACTGTTGCGCTGAAAAGCCACAGCATATTGATCGTCAACAAAATAGGTCGTTAACACACAAAAGTATAAGACACAAATGAAAATCAATTCAATCCAATAGAGTAAAGAAAATATGGAGAGCATCTACAATTCTACCCACTGATGAAGGGAAAGTCAACTTTTTCAGACGTCCATTGACAAACACCCTCAGAAGTGTACAAAAGTCAAGTCTATCAGATAGTTTACAGAATCACTGTAGAGACCCTGTGTCAATACTAGAAAATTACTGTCAGCCCTAGAAAACTTTCAATCATAGAACTACAAAACCATAGCCATAACCTTAGAAAATACAGCATAAGTACTTCCCAGAAAATACAGCATAAGTACTTCCCAGTGGTTTCTGACAGAAAGAGATAGAAAAGCACAAGTAAACTTATATGAGGATTGTTTTCCGTCACATAGGCTGTGAGCCAGGCTGTCTGATTAAACATAATAATAAAGAAATGTTTACTAAAACGCAAATGTAAAAGAAAAAGGAAATTATAAAAATTATTTTGCTTGAGCTATGTCAAAGCGGAACCACTATAGAGGGCTAACATACTCGAGGGATCACGCGATGAAAAATATAAAGATACCAATTGGAGGGCGTAGAAACGAAACGGTCGCAATGGCAAGGTTTCTAAATTTATATACACACAGCGACATAAAAATACACGAAATGCCAATTTCATGGAAGTTACTTAATATTGTGTTTTGTTCCTCGAATTGTTCATTTTGTTCATAGAAAGTATTGTTTTTATCGCAAAATGTTTTATATGCAAGTGACACAATATTGGGGCATTACTTAATGAGCTTGAAATCCTAAAAACGTTAAAATTGGTAACTTTTTTTGATATTTTTTTGCATTTAATTTTTTGATTAGAGTAACAAACTACAAACTACATTTTTCTTAATGAATCTTAAAGCTTTTGATCCAATCTTAATGATAATCCTTTTCCGCTGTCAAACAAACTTTTTAACGTATGTTTCAATTATCATTTTTTTTATTGCCCATTATAAAATCCTATTTTTTGTTGTTATTTTGACAGATACATATTTCGGGAGTAAGTTGCGTCATTCCTCAGTGTCAATTATTTTGACTTGTTTTAAATGTTCCAACCCATTTTCAACAAGACGACAGGGATCCCTGTCGTCTCAAAATGCTTCCCTTTCATCGGCCTTTTCAGGCGAGGAAATAAAAAGAAGTCGGGGGACCACATCTAGGCTGTAGGCTGGCTGCGGAAGCATTGGGATGCCGACCTTGGTCAGGTAGCTGTTCACAAGAAAGGCGGTGTGAGCCACGGCGTTGACGTGGGGCAACTTCCAGTCGGCTACGATGTCTTTTCGGACCCACCTGACCCTTCGTTTGGGTCTCTTGAGTACTTCCACGTATACCTTGGCGTTGATGGTTTGTCCAGGAGGAACAAATTCATGGTGGATGAATACCAGCACGGTCTTCATCGGCGATCTCTTCCCGGCCCTCCGAGAAGGCGTTGTGCCACCGAAACACACCTCTACCCAGATGATAAAGAATCATCTGGGTAGAGGCCTACCCAGATGATAAAGAATCATCTGGGTAGAGGCCTACCCAGATGATTCTTCATATCAAACGTCTCTGCCGCAGATTTACCGAGTTTCACCCAGAATTTAATTACGTCTCTCTCCTCTAACTAACGCTGCATTTTTGGCTTGCACCATTGACGGAAACACGTCACGAGAAAAAGCATGTCCTGACTCTCCAGGTGCTCGGAGGTAAATGACCAGCCACTCGTTCGTTAGCTAGGAACCCCCTCTACCGAATCTGTCCTGTTACTCTCAGGTAACTTCCGTGTAGTTCTCGACTCCCTGGATTTTCGATCGTATTACAGGTTTTCTACGGGATGCAAATCAAAAATTTTCTAAAACCATGGCTGTGATTTTATCTAAAGTAACTCCTTCAAAGGTGTGACTAACATCCTCTCAAGTAACTCCTTCCAAGATGTGATAGACGACCGGTGTGTCTAATTTTTTTATTCAAAAGCGGCTTTTTTGCATGCCAGCAAGCATGGAGACTATCTCATACGGCCTTCTTTGGATTTTGCAGGTACTAAAAGTCTTATTCATCGATTTTGACAACTCTAAGCCTAGTTTTGACACCGATTCGAATCAATTTGCTATGCTCAGAAATTTGCATGACTTTTATATCTTTGCGTCGTACCCAGTTTTTTGCATATCCGTTTTCCCTTTTCAAGGCATTCGGTTTCTTGCTTTTTAAAATCCAATTACAAATAATCACCACGCTGCATCCTAGTTGCTGGAGAAATTCCTTACATGCTTGACAAGATTGTCTAAACCTCTTTAAATCTAAACAAGAGCAGAGAATATAAAAACGAGTCTAACATTTTCTTTCATACTCAAGTTTTATACTCAAACTGATGCAAAATTTTTCCATTTTCCAGCTTATATAGGCTCCCTAGTTTCTACCTGGAAAATTTTTTCCTCATGTAGATGAGGTAATCCAGTTTGATCCCATTTTTTGACTAATCCCTGATTATTTTTTTGGTATTTATTTATTTAGATTTTATTTGGTTACTGAGCGTACGGGGAAACATGACTCAGAGATACTCGATCCAACAAAGAGAGCAAAAAAATTTTGAAAGAATTAATTTCAAACATAAAAAACGCTTTTTACTTTTCATACATTTTTTCCAATGATATTCAAGAAGTGCGTTATTCCTTTTATTGTCGGAACTGTCATGCTACTAGAAACAGCCATTGGCTGCCGACGTGACATCTTCATACTTGAGAAATTTTCGAAAACTGAAAACTACTTTCAAATTTTCAACAGAAAACAATCCGAAGGGGGTACAACTGGAGAAAAGGGTGTGTACGCGTAGCGTTGCTGTTGACTGTAATTCAATAGTTTTTGCCATTGCAATAACAGATTGGCGAGATTTTGCATTGTCCTGATGAAACAACTCTATAATTTTGGATAAATGTTAGCATTTTCTGCTTTATTTTTTCTTTCATATTTTTCTATATATTTTCTTCTTTCTATTTTCTTCTTCAAGTCAATCGAAATTATTCCACACGCATCCCAAAAACCCGATGCAATGACCTTAGATGCATATGGAACTGTGATCGCCTTCTCTAGAGCCTTTTTGCCCCTTTTTTCGTCCATTGTTTTGATTGTTTTTTGTATCGGGTGAAAGTAATGCATCCCTGTCTCATCAATGTTTACAAAACGGCGTGAAAATTCTGAGTTTTTCCTCTCAAATTTCGCTTAACTCTTAACTGAAACATCTTGATCACACTGTCATTGCTCGAGTGGGAGCAAAGGCGGCATCCATCTTGTACACAGCATTCTCATGTCAAATTTTCGGATAATATGCCATATACTAAGCTTTTTGAAATGCCTACTATGTCCGCTAGATCGAACACTTTCAGTCGGCGATCATCCAATACTGTTTTGAGGATTTTTTCATCGTTTCAGGAACCGTTACTTCATTTGGTCAACCACCGTGATACGCACCTTGGCAGCTCGTATGGTCTGGTTTGAACTTTGCTACCCAATATTTTACTGTTATAAACCAAAGAGTGTACTGACCCATCAGAACTGAGTAGACTGAGACTGAGTAGAATCCAGTCGGTTTAATATAGGTTCGGCCGAAGCGTTTCAAATATAAATATTGTATCACATAATGATAACCAATTTTCCCCGTTTTTTTCACAAATTCACTGAAAGCGTTCACTATTGATGGCTGCCAAACATGTACTAACTACTACACGTACTAACGTGACGTCTTCAAATTTGAAAAAAATGTTTTGTAGATTGCGTAGTCGTACGATCTCAAATTTTCTTTTCTATTTTGAATTTGCCGAAATCCTAAGTTAAGTGTACAGCTAGTCCAGTAGAGACCCAATTTTTAATATAAATAACAAATAATTCATTTAAATTATCACAAACAAAAAATACCCTACATGAGACAAGAAGACCATTGTCTTTGAAACGATTCATACTCCGGACATCTCTTTTGACATTCATGAACCGAACACCGGATGAACTATGGAAAAGAGAATAGTTTTGGAATTGAATTGAAGATGAAAAGAATAGCTATTATCCTAGAACAGAAAAAGGATCGAGCTTAATATGACATAAAGATAAGAATTCACACGCTGTGAAGCATCCAAGACTAGAAACTCGGTTTGCAACGAATTCAATTGCGACCTAACTACAACTTCAAATAAAAAACTCTCGATCTAACGATATTCGACCGAAGTAGGTCGATATTCTTACTACTTTTTGGGAGAGATAAAAACACTCCTCGTTTTTTTTTTGTTTTGTTTTATTAAAAACAAGCCAAATGTGTATCTACTAGTGCTGTTGCTTTCTCTGTCTGACAAAAGCCGCCCGAGAGTGCTAGTGCTGTTAGCGCTGATCAGGGCAACGGGCCACCGCATGCTTAATTTAGAACTGAACCTTACAACTAAAGAAAAAGTAATTAAATGCATCGAATACACTGTAACCTACAAGGAACGCGAGCTAAATCCTCAACACTGCAGTAGGAATGGGTTCAAGAAATTGAAAATCGAAAAAAAAACTCAACAACAGCACACCAAATTAGAGAAACTAAGAAAATACTAATATTGACATCCCGAAATGATACCCAGGGAAGCATTTAGATATCATCAAAGCATCAAACACCCATTGAGTCATTTAAATTGTATTTATTTCTTAAACCTTATGACACTAGCCTTTTTGGTAATCACATTAATATGGAATCCAACCGCGACTATCATAATTTATGACAGGACATCTTTCTGTGCAAGCCTGATTCAACTCCTGGGCGAATTTCATAGTAGAACCTGTCGATATCTTCTTGAGAATGTGAAGATGTAAACAGCCATTTGTTGGTGATGACTTTTTAAATTGACTCCTCCCCTTTAGAGGCTACATGGTTTGCATCTATGTATGATTTGTATCTGTCTTCAATCTGAACGCTTTGATTGCCAATCGAACGTGGTAACTCTGTCGCTTGCTCTTCAGCTGGTAGAGAAACGGCTCCGATATTAAATGACATTGTTCTCTTCCTGAGTCCTATCCCATATTCTCGGCCTCAAATAAGCCCTCATCGGATTTTAAAAAAAATTGTTTTTTCGTAGTTTGATCACAAATTTTCCATTCAAAGCTTTCACAAACACGATGAGTTCTCCTTTCCAAATAGTGTTCGTAAATGTACACCTTCACCAGACGTTTTACCTTACGAAAAATTCTTCCATCATTTTCCGTTGAAGCATTTTTCCTATAATCACATCAATCAAAGTTTAATTCAACAGGAACAAGTGGTTCCAATAGAGGTCCAAATTTTAAGTTGCCTTAATTAGTACTTCATATCGCTTAACATATTAACAGGTTTTTGCATAAAAACCTTGTAGCAAAAGGTCATACAGTTACTCCTTTGTTCAGCACATTCTTTCTCATTTTTTTAAGATATTGCACTGGACTCTTTCCAAACATGCTGCAGATGACCTTATTTTACAAGGTAATACAGGTTGCCATCAGTTTTCATATGAGTTGCTCCCGCTCCCTCGCACATCCACAAAATTGTCAAACTCTGCCATTGTCAAATCAAACATTGTCAGTGAAAATGTCGATCCACTATTTCAAAAACGAAGTAGAACATCTGATATTTCCTACTTAATATGTAACCGAATTTTGAATACTTTTTAATGACATATCAAGCACACTGCTTCTAGCTGTCTTTGTCAAATCATCAAAAAATCACCAAGTAAACCAAAATATCTCTATATCTGTCAAAAACAAACTAAAGGCGCAAGTCAGCGGATAATGTCAAAGTATTTTAGGGACAAGTGCGTCATCGTTATCATAAATCAGACACAGCGTGTGACGTTTGTAGCCCGTGAAGATTGAAAAGTCACGTTTATTTGGTATGTTTAGAAGGGTAAATTTTTATTTTGTAAACTTAATGGCAAGCTTGATTGTTGTCTTTCTTAGGCGTAATTTCGACGTAAGAAGTTTTCAAGTGACGTACACTCTCCCCAGAAGGCTGAGAAGATGTTAATGACGTTGACGGTCTTCACAACCTTATACTTAAAACCACCGACAACGTTGAAGCATTTAAGAAAACTGTCATAAAGAATCGCCAAATTTCTGTTAGAGAACTCGTTGTTTTGTCACACATGACGTTCATGCGAGTTGATGACTTAGGTCATGCATTTTTTTTTAATTTTGGGAATGAAACGTGCAGCGGTAAAGTTGATTAGAAATTCGCTTATTGTGACCAGTATAATTGTTGTATGACTGTCACACAGGACCGTTGAATGTCTCTAACGAGACTTCAGATTTGGACCTAAAAAAAAATATGCGAACATAGTTAAAACGCCAAAATAAAGTCCCAAACGTCCACATGCAAGCAAGTAGAACGGCCAAAACAGAAAAACGTGCGCCAAAATTTGGTGAATTGTACATTTTTTACGGACAGTTTGTCTTAATCAATTACAATAGTGTCATGTATCCTGTAATTTTGACGGGATGGTACGGTTACTAAGGAAAATTGGCAGTAAGTTTTCCACCATCCATGCCAAGCAATATGAAAAAGGGTCCAAAATCGTTGAACAACCGTTCATGGAGTTCATGGTTACCGCTTTTTTGAAACATTTTGACCAAAAACAACGAGGTCATGGTATTCACAAAACATGATCGTGACACAGCCTACCCTCTTTCTCCCTGGCTTTCGTTCAAAAAACTTGATAGGTCCACAAAAAGGCGACGTTTTAGCAAAATTGAGGAGGCGAAAAGAAAGTATGAAATTCTTATATAAGTGGGAAAACTGCAGGTACAATCAGACTTTGTATACCTGACGTTTTATTATATATTGCCCTCAATGAGTTTGAAGGTCCTAAAAAATTGATGGGTATATTGAAAAAACATCCTTTTTTTGAACATATCTCCTGTGCGGATTGTCACACCTAAGTGGCCGAAGATGCCACTTGACTCATGCGTTGTAATCGGACTAAGTCCTCATAAAATATTGACAAATAGAGCCGAAGACTTAGTCTGTGTCCTGGAAGACAGAATTTCATGCGTGTTCCTCTTACGGATTCAGAATTATTCTTCTCGCACGTTGACGCATTAGATTGTGGCTCATGGAAACCTATGTCAGTAATCGTAGCAAAGATGGACCATCAGTAAGAATCCTTGTGAAGTTAATTTCCGTCACAAGAACGAATCTTAAGCGGTCAACTTAGTACGGAAATTTTGATGGATTCAAAGTTTGGCATATTTCACGAGGAGTTGCAGAGAAGGATATGAAATGAAAAGACATAAATAAATAAGCATTGTCCGCGAGAAATAAAAGCAAACTTAATATAATAACAAATTTTGAATCGGGATTCTTACTTTTATCTTCTCTCAGTGTAGTTCATGACCAAAAAAATGGAGATAAATAAATTTCCTGTAGTTACGAGAGTTCGCGGAAATATTATTACAATTCCCACGAGAAAATACGAATACATCCGCTCTCTACAAAGGTAGCATCTGCAAGAAAAATACTGGGCCCAACGATTAAAGCATCTTTAAGAGACTAAGAAGTAAGTTCAATGACGTTGCTATTTTTAATTTAGCATAATTGAATACAATATTAAAATCAGAGGATGTTCTTCGAATAAGGATACATCATGGACACAGGCAGCATGAATAAACCATGAACAGACTTCGAAATTCAAAAAAACTCCGACAGTCATCCTACTGACGATACGTCAATTTATGTGCAACCACCATTCGCCAAGTCGTTATCCCAAACGCATCAAGGACGAAGGAGTTAATTAGGAAGCAATATTGTTACTTACGGACAAATTTATCCGAATATTTCGAACAGATATTTCAGTCTTGAAAGAAAGATACATAATTTATGAACTATTTTACCATTTAATCAATTTAAATTCAAAATCTTAACAATACACTGTTTATATTAAAAAACTTCTCAAGCCTTTATTGCATAAATGAAATGGAAAATTTTGATTTCATTTGCTTACATGATCATTCCAATTTTCTTTAACAAACGGTTGATCCTTTTCACCCGGAAGCGAACACGATATGCATACATAAAGGACAAAGATTATTGCATTTCAGAAGCAATGCGATTCAATTTCGAAGGATAATAGCTCGAGGCTGACTTCTTGCCGTCTAAAGCAAATTGGCTGTGTGTTGCGGATACACACACTGAATGTATGTATGTGTTAGGAAATGAATATATATAAATGTATACATGTATATGAATGGGTAGATACTTGCCAAAAGCCAAAACATCCCAGCACCAGAGCATGCAAGGTTACAAATAGAAGGATTTGATGGAAGTTATAATGCGAAGGATTCGAAGGAAGATGAACAAAATGTAGGGAATTCAGGATGTAGCTGAATGGCAGAAATAGCTGCAGCAAAATGCTTGGAACGTAACAGATAAGCAAAAGAATTTAATTAGTTTGTTGATCAGTTGCAAATAGTACTTGTGAAAAATCTTTACGAGGTAAATACGTGTATGTAAGATTTTGTTTTCTTCATCTTCTTCCTCGTTTAACATGTTGAGCACGTATGAGCTGCGCTAATTAATTAGGCAAAAGTACCGAGGTCAGATAAGAAAAATCTGAAGGATAGTAATTGCAATGTAGAGCGCTATTTTTTCTTGGTGATTAGTTTTCATTGAATTCAACTAGTAAATTCTGAATATATGAATTTATCGTTTTATTAAAATTGTCCTAAATTAAAACAAGCGAATTAAACCATTTAATTAAAATATTTCAAGTGGTTTTTCATGAGTAAGTTAATCAGTACAACAATATCTGTCTCGAGTTTTCATTTTTAAATTTCTAAATACTGGTAGCTGCTGCCCGTCCATGAATATCAGCTCTCTTGAAATATATTTGAAAGGACTTTGCGAATTTTCCTCTCACAATCCCAAATATTTATCATTATCTACTATCAAGACCTTTCAATGTTTATAAATGAACAGTATTTGCCCGGAAAGATCCCTTTCTCGTTGAGAATATCTACCCGCAGGCAATCTAACACGCAGTTTCATTTGTCTAAGGATACTAACACTTTACCCATGAAACATTGTGGAGAGGCCAGTCATATACCCTCGAAAAGATACAATCAGTGCCTGAAACATATTCTGCAGGAAGGAATGGCATCACCAAGGTCATCTAGTAGCTCCCGGTAGCAAATTCACTCTGGAAAACGTGAGTTCATCCATCCTATCAATGTAAGACTCAAAATACTCATCGCCGTTGAGCAGTTACGTGCGGTAATCAGCCTCGGGATGCTCCTTTACTAAACTACAGCTCCAAGGTACTGATGAGAAGTACGATCCACTTGCTTCGTTCTTTCTTCTTATTCTTCTTGTTAGCACTACAGCCCCTCTCGGGCCTTTGCTTTCTGCAACAATCGCCTCGAACTGTCTCGGTCTATTTTATCACTTTCTCCAATTTCGAAATCCGAGCAGCGATGAGCTGTCTTTGTGAACAAAGTTAAACCAGCATTTCCTCGGTTTCTCCACTGGGCTGGTCTGGTCTTCAGTTCTCCTTTGGCCTTCTTCCAGAGAATACCTTTTTCGGTATCCGTTGTTCGTCATTACGATTCATATGGTCAGCACATTGCAGTTTACGCAGTCTTACAATCGTTGAGAACTCCGGCTGGTCAAAAAAATAAAACTTATGATTGTATCGAATTCCCCATTGGTGTCCGTCTAGCTGTGCTCCAATTATCCACGTCAGGACCCGTCGCTCATAGGCAGTCGAAAGCCTCGTTCTTTCTGCTAACCCGCATTTCTTGGTATTTACTAAGGGCTCGTCTCCACTTTTCTGTAGTGAAAGCGTCTCTTTCTTCATGAACACATTCGTTAGCTCTACAGTAAGAAGGACTACGTTGACCATTCTCTTGCTAACAACCAACACTGAGTTTCTCATGAGTAAGTCGAGCTAGCAATGATTCCACTGAAAATCAATACCATCATCGCTGCTAGCTTAAATTCTCGTTATTAGAAACCCGCCATAGATTTGGGGCAAAATTGAAACCTTACACGACCCTTATGTCACGATAATGCTTTGCCCATCCACTATGTACATCGTAGATGCACTTTCAATTATCCCAGAACACTCGCAACAGATAAGGGCAATTTTGGCACGCTGAAATATTCCAGAGATGTCCCACTCAGAGATCTTTCAGAGATTCCAGATTTCTCACATCGGATGATTGAAAGCAATATACGAGGGGGCATTGTTATAAGCGCGGAATGCAGGGTAAGAAGTGAAAATAAAAATATAGAATTATTTTCACTGTCACAAAATGACACGTTTGGTCGATTTTACCCTTCTTTTTTCTCTGATACATTCTTTCAACCTTCCTATGCTTCAAGCGTAGTATTCTCCAGATAAGGGGTTCCTTTCATCATTTGAGTTTGTCAAAAGGATCTCTTCTTTGTCCCAAAAGGCTGTGACACCATAAACTTCTTCATGAGGATGTGCCCTTTTTGTGACACTGCAGGGAGTCCTGTTTGCGCTCATGATCATAATGATGAAGCCAAGTTTCGTCTCTAGTATCAATATGATAGAATAGTCCATCGTTGTCTTCACTACAGAGGTCCAAAAACACGCGGGAAAACTCTGCACGAGCTGTTATGCCAGGATGACCGCAAAAAGATTTTAAAAATTGTCATAG
This sequence comes from Stratiomys singularior, assembly GCA_954870665.1. Lineage (NCBI taxonomy): Eukaryota > Metazoa > Arthropoda > Insecta > Diptera > Stratiomyidae > Stratiomys > Stratiomys singularior. The sequence goes on along the minus strand of OX940878.1, from coordinate 25,315,799 downwards.
CCGATTGTCCAACCATTTCTGTAAGCTGTTTTTCTTTACGCTAGCATCTTCCAATATTAATTTTTCGAATCTTTTAATAATTTTCGAACTTGTCACTTTGATCGGTCGTTCGGGGCTTGGGTCGTCTTCAAGCGAGTCCTTTTCTTCTTTAAAAAGACTGTGCCACGTTTGAACTTTAGTTTTACAAGTCTTGTCCTCGTAAATGAGAGCCATCTCTTCCACACTATAGTTTCAACAGACTTCCTTGCTTGATCAGGAGCTTAATAGTGGCGCGTTATTCCATTTTTTTCATAACTCAGACTTGCTTCCAGATGAAAATATTTGATCAAGGATTTTTGACCGAGGATTTCAAGGATTATTGACCCAGTTAAGATAAAAGTTGCTCTTTATATTGGTAATGAGTTACTGAACGCGATATAAGTTACTGGATTGCGTTGATTGGAACCCTCAAGCACTGAACTTATTTTGTTATGGATATCCATTTCCTGCAGCATTCATTGCTTCGCCAAACTACTTTCTTTCCCCCTCTGACAAGCTTCTAATCGTTTTTCCAGCAGAGTTTAGCATTCAAAAGAGCGGATATGCAAAGAGGAGCACGAGGTGCCCCTTTTCTTTGATGATCATTTAGAAAACAATCTTTCAAAAGCAGGTTTTTAATACGATGTGCCACTAGACAGGACAAAAATTGTAAACCATTTGTTGCATCATTGTTAAAATCCGAATGACACACGTGGACTTTCGCATTTTCAGACCCATCAAAGCTTTTCCAAATTCCTTGCATGAAAAAGTTGCTATTAAACGGATCTTCCATGCCTAGGACGCAATAAGAACGGGTTTCAGAGGGAAAATATTCACACAACCTCAAGTATTCTTTTTATTACAAACAAACAGGACATGTTTGCTACTTTTAGCTCTGACATAATCTTTTAACTCACGTCCAAAAAGTCTCTACTCTTGCCATTCTCTAGGCTTTACTTGCATCGGGCAATAGTTGCATGTACCATTTCGCCATTTTTTCAGCTGCAACTTCCCTAGTTTCTCTCGGTATCCTCGCCATGGTTTCATCTCTCAAAATACTTCTTTTTGCGGCAGAGCAAGCAGTCAATCAGACCCTAAATGTCTGAGAGGCAAAAGCGAACAAAGTTCCCAGGTAAAACAGTTTGGACAACCTGATTATTTTTTTATCTGCTGCAGGCTGAACTAAAACATTGCCCGCATCAACTCGATTATTTCCCGCTTTGAACCACGATTTTCTTCAAGTTCCACTTTAGCACTGTCAAAATTGAGGGCCATGTTTTTGCATTTTGAGAAATACCCCAGCAAGTTTTACGTACCAGCGTCAAATCATGTTCATCACATATTAACTAGCTATCCTGTACGTTCCAATTTGCATTATAAGCACAAAGAACACAGAATTAAGCATCTGAAAAGGATGGATCACGCAGAGCTACTGCGCTGAAATGCTCGTGTACGGCCATTGTTCTGGTGCTAACGCCTTTTTCCAGGATTTTTTCCCTCTTTTATCGCAATCTTCCATGCAATTGCTTTTGCCGATTGAGAGACGTTCACCTTCAGTTCATCTAGCCTAGTCTGGAGGATTATTTTGGCTCCTTTAACCTCGGTTACTCACTTTTTTTTACATCTGGACCCGTGGGAGGCCTAAGCTCATTCCATTTAATTTGTTTTGAACTCGGAGCAGCACATCACCCAAAATGAGAACAAATGAGGTGTTGGATTAGTTGTGAAGCTATCCATTGTCCTTCCTTTTGAGCCACTGCTGACATCTCATCATCAGATCAGCCCTTATCTGCTTCACTCGCAATCTGCTAAAGCGTCCTGTTTTATCGCGTTTTGTTGCATATTGATCTGATGGTTTGACCCATGCCTTCACTTCTCTCCTCCTTGGGAACTCTTTGGATATCAGATACCTTCGAAATCCTGGAATGTGAACCCAATCTTAGGGATGCAGATCCTTTTGTTTTCACAGAACCGATCATGCTGTACTCGGACACTCTTCGCATTTATGATCAGGAGTACCAAATTTTCGGAAAAGGTTTTCCAGATCTAGCTCGTAGCAGTTTAGGAAAATATGCGAGAAAATCTACTATAGCTTCGCATAATAACAATCCTACTGCAAATCCTGTAGAGGACAAAGAAATCTTGAATTTTGTCGTGACAACGCGTTTTGCGATGTCTTTCGCCATTCACTAATATAACCGTCTGTCAGCCTAACTCGTCAGCCTCATCTAGAATTCGTTGGAATCTGGAAAACTTTGGAAGGGTCCACAATCAGTAACTTCCCTAGAACATTCACAGCATCTTATTGGGTAAAACATTGTTAAAGGGTTGCATCTACTGATTTGTACCCTAGTCGTTCGTTGACTGATTAAATAAAAGAATCAGTGTTTATAAATGTTACTCCAAATTCCATGAGGAAGACGCGTGACTTGGTCCCTGGTAGCGTTTTCCAGTGGCTTGTGTTTTTTCACGCTCTAAGTTCTTCCTCATTTCTTTGTGGGCATTCGTTTATCCACCCGTCCGTCAGTTCAACCTGTAGAGAATTGCTGTGCTGTCTAGGTCTGGTCTTTTTCATTGCTTTTTCAGGACCCGAGTGTCAGGTTTGTTTTACGTTTAAACTTTCAAATGTTGGGTTTTCCTTCCTACTTTTCAGCAGCCGTTTTCAATCGCAACTCCCTTGACGTTTCAGCTGGTATGACTCCATGAACTACCATTGCTTTCCCCGGCATTTTCACGTAGCTCTTTTAGATAGTATATTGATAGTATATTAACCATCTATGACAGTATTGTTGGAACTGGTTAACGAGGTTTTCGAGGTCACAGATCGCATGCATAATTTGTAAAGCAGCGCTTATATTACGTGTCAGGCGTCCAACCTTCTTTCTGTCCTACTGAATTTGTACCATTTGCGTGGTACGTTCGACTAATTGACGTTAACAACGCTGAGACCCGTAGTTGATAAAACCAGTTGTACATTGTGAATGCATTCTCTCGATATTTTCCATTATAGGCCACTGACTTCTTCTCTTCGCTTCTCCTTGCTTTCCCCGTTTGTGGTCTTCACCCTCTCGCGCTCTGATATTTCCGGCTTTATCGGTGGTTTTATCTAATGCGTAAATAAAACCACGATCCTTTCTAAAGTTCGTAGTTCATTCTGCTTGCCTTTATTTGTTAGTTATGTTTGTTGCGTGTGTTCTCAACTCTTGAAGTGACGTTCGTCCAAATTGTAGCCAAGGTCAAATATATCTGCCTCTATTGGTCCATCACTTATAACAGCTTATTCTTAAGTGATTAAGTTGTTGACCAAGAATGTCTTGGCGACATATCTCAAGTTTAGTTGCAGAAACGAAGCCTGGACAAGACAAAGTTCTTCTCTTTTCAGGTCTTGATTGCCTCCTGCTTTGAGGTCTATATCCTCACGTATGCTTTGTTTCCTCTGGTGGTATTTGTCTCTTTTGTGACAGGTCTTATTTTGGCATAGAAAATTGTTTGGGTCACGGGTTACCACGCTATATTCCACATCCAAGGGATGGGTCCCTCTAGAGTTGAGACAAATAGATTGGTAACAATATTCGATCCAGTAACGAAGCCCATTAGATTCAAATATCCAGTAGATGATAACAATGTGGATTGCTTTGAAATTGCTTCAACCCTTTTTTGACATTTTCCCAATTAATTGTCCTAGACAAAACAGCAAGGCGAATATATCCTAGCGTTTTATTAACAAAATGTATCCTTGTATTCACTATAGCCTCGTGCAGACGTTAGCAAAAGTCAGAAGTATTGAAAACGTAAGTTTATACCGATATACCACCAGGTAACAAAAATCTATTCGATGACTGGAGAGCAAAACGAAAATTGACCACAGAATCTCCCAATAATTTATCTGAAATCCTATTAGAGGTGGACAAAAGTCATCTGCCATAAACACATGTACATTGCAACAACGACCATAACCCGATTAGACCATCCAACCTATAAACTACTTACAAATATGTGCTCTTGTGTGGGAATAAAACTATCATATAAACTCCTTCGCTTCCTGAGCACGTTACCCAAGTGTGTCCTTAGTCTAGTTATCCAGTTTCCTAGTTTTCACATCCTTTTATACTTTCATTAGATATAGGGCAAACTACTGTAAGAGAGAACTAATTTTGTTAAACTTCAGCAAAACTGACTCGTTATATCTCGTTTTTGAACGAACAGAAGCAGATCCTTCGCGATGCGATAGCTTGAAGGCGTAAATTTTTTCCAGGCAAAAAGATTTCCTTTCTTCTATCAAGTGCTCTTTGCAAGTGCATTGGAGAGTGTTGACGAATGCAGCAAAGAACGCTAGAAAAATTGTTGCTGTTGCATTCGGATAAGGATGAAATGTTGGTATCGTAAGATTTAATTTGTTTAGTTTGTTTGTGTTAGTTTAAGGTGAATATTGTTTGGTGTTTATTTATTATAAAGATAATGGAATTTAAACTTTAGTAGTTATGGTAAAATATCAGAGATTTTCTAACTTGTTTAAAGTCTTATTAAAGGTTTCTGGACATCTCATTAATTTTAAAAATGGTTCCGAAAATTTGCTATAAAAATTATGATCCGACAAAAAATGAAAATTAAATTTTCAATCAAACCTACTTCACATAAGATTATAATCATTTTCTCAACCCTTTCAAAGTCCGTCTAAATAGCCAAACTTTTCCACAAAGCAACATTCACGAAAAAGAAATTTCCCATGTTTCACTACCCCCAACCTAACAAAAAACGCAAACATGAAACATGAAAGCATGCCCCTCAGGCGTAAACTGTATGAAACAGGCATTTATTCCGAGTAACAAAGGCTGAAAAATCTGCGCTAATTTGCAAATGAATAGATTTGCCGTATCCTTGACGACGTAATAACTCCTTGCCAAACGGATTCACAACTTCAGGACTAATGGTTACACTCACTCGTCAAGTAGCACAAGTTAAAGTTATGTTGCCGAGAGAAATTCTGCATTCAACTTTTATGGTCAACGGTGAAGGTAATCCTTAGTGGTTGCAGCGGATAAAAAAGTCCTGAAATTTCAAGAACATTTATTTTCCCTTTAACAACTCACTAGGTGAGTGTCAGGTGGAAATGTTGGCAAAAGAATATGACAAATGACTTATAAAGGATAACGAAGTCCACTTGCTTTTTTTGCGAAGAGTGCTCAAGCTTTTCCATTTCAGATCCTTTGTGGGATTCGTTTAGAAAGAATAGTGCGGATTTTCGTTTCAAATCGTATAATTCTTGGATATTCTGTGGAGAATACTTACCCGATAAATGTAATTATTTAGAGAAGAGTGTTCTGAAAAGATACAAAAGAAGAAGAAATTAATGACATTAATCTTCGAAGGAATTTAAGTTGCAACAAAGCTGGAAATATTTTTAGAGGATCGAATTTCATTGTTTCATCATTTCGAGGACTATGTCTCAAACTATTTGATTTCGACCGATCATTCCAAAATCACTCAATGTCATGTCTTTGGATTGAGGCTTCCAAAAATAAAGCTTAATAACGAAACAGAATGAAATCATTCCTTTGGATCACAAAATTTGTTTAAAGAATACAGATCAAAGAAAATACCATTGAATATTTTCTAAAACGTCTTTAAACAAATAAACCTCTCCTTTAATGTCAAACATTAAATTAGGGAATTATGATTACGTTTGAAACAAATTAAATGAAGAAATTCTTAGAATCGCTGTTTACCAAAGTCCATGATGAAAGAATAAAGGAGACAATTTTGGGTTGTTCAGAGTGGGACGCAAGACACAGTTTTTGTTCTTTCGCAAGAACAAGAAACAACCTAAAGGTTTTTTTTTCCCTGAGGAGTATTCAATTTGAAACCAAGAGGTAACAAAAACTAAACTAAGGTCCAGAAAACTGCGACTAAAGAAGTAATTGAGGTCAGAATGTTAAGTTCTAGTAGACGCGGAAGTGAGGGTAGAACAACAAGTAGGGTATAACCAACTGAACTATCAATTAAACACCTGTCTTGACAACCAGAGAATCAGATTTCTCCGTCAGATTGCTTCCGCCTCATTTCCTACAGATTCAATAAATGTTCTTATAAATATCCTTCTCATTGACTAGAATGCTAAAAACATTGTGCAGCAATGAGTTTTCAAGCTAAGGAAGCCCGGTTCCGTGGTGGTCAAGCTAGCCGGTAAGAATGGTGTCCTATACTCTTCATGAGAAGAAGTGATAAGGACGTCTCCCACCTACACACCATCTAATCTAAGCTGAACTTAGTTAAACTAAGAAAAACTTAGCAACACACAAGAGAAAATACTCTAAATTTTGCTGTGAAAACTGGAGTCTCGAAGGCTATCAAATACAAATTCTTACCGTTGGTTAAAAAAAGGAAACAAAGATTTCGGGCAGATGAGGCAGAGATGGTCAATAATTCATAAAATTTCAATCAATAAAAAAAGATCCAACGTTTCATATGCCCAGAGGGCTTCGATCATGATGCACTTGGCAGTATCATGAGGCAACTGGACAACTCCTATTACAATCTCCTTCTCGACTGACACAGTTTCTTCCAAAACATTTCGCTTCCTATACTACGCGAGTATCGTCCTTTACCCTTTTGAAAACATGCCGTATACTGAACGAGCAATTGTTTACATATAAGCAGTGTGTTGCTATTCGCTCGAAAAGCCAAGCTCCTATCATGGCTTTTAGCAGGGCTATCACCTCCTTTAACCTCGTGGGGTAACGTTGGGGGATGTTAGCTTCCTTGGGCAAGATTTTGACTCTTCTCTAAGTTTCCAGTCACAAGAAGCAAATGGATTGATCTCTTGGCGAGGCAGGGGTCAGCCTATGATGTTGAGGCGTTTAGTGTACCACAAGGGTTATAGACGGAGTGATTTCCTTACATATCTTTTCTAGGGTGAACTCCAAATGAGGTGACCTAACGATCTCCGATTTATCAAGATAAATATTGCCAACTTATTGTCCATATTTTACAACAGTAAAAACTCCTTACTGAATGTCGAAGAACGCGAATAAGGATCATATGTGTATCTATTAGCACATGCTGTTTGCCTATCAAGAATGATGCGACTACAGGGATATTAAGTATACACATACTTTGCCACGAGGAGATCAACAACAACAAAACTAATCATTCATTTTCTCGTCAATTGTCCTTGTGCCTTCCTCAAAAATCAACTGGGCACCTCCAATAGATGATGAGAATCTTCTTACCCTTAGGTTAGGGATAAAGTTCGGTGTGTTTCCGTGGAATGGTTGGCAGATAGTTCAGCAATGGAGCCTTTGTCCATCTTGGGTCCAAGTGCGCTAATAAAATGGCTTCAACGGCGAACTGCCACCCCAAGCTTGAGCGAGCTACTATTGCTTACTAGCTAATGAAAACAATTGAACGTAGGTGACCGAAATTATAAGCCGAATACTTTGGTATTATCCCAACAAATTGTGTACCAAACGAACCTTCGTTTCATTGCTTCCAGGACACAACATTTCTGGATTTGGAGTTCAAAAAATCTTCTAGGCTGTCAGCACAACAAATTGCTTAGTATCTGAGTCAATAGCACAGCAAGGAAGGCCAATTAAGGGTATATAACACGTCCTTATAGCAATCCACACCATATTGATTATAATTACTACATTTTGTTGAGAATGAATCAAGCTGCCGAGTTTGAACTTCTGACGACCACAGTACTGAAGAATTTCCTTTGCTTCAGGATGATTAACCATCCGCAGACTTAATCTTATGCAAGAGGTAAGATCCAACGCAGACTTATGCTGATTTCAACAGTATGCTTTTCTTTGTCACACGTGATGTCGTTCAGCCGGGGATAGATAGTATAAGAGTTTTATTTTGTAGCTAAAGGGTATATTCACTATGCAGAATGAGGATTTCGTCCAAGTCGATAGTTTGCAATGTAACCTTTGCCGTGTTCATTGCTGAACACGTTGATTTAGCTTAACTCAACGAATTATTCTTCAGACATGATCTCTCCTCCGTACCACATTTTAAAATTGCTGAGGAAGTTCAAAAATATGCTTATTCCTTGCCCAAAGTTAAAATTATTTTATCTTCTTTGACCTGGGGGACATTTTTCGTATCAACTGCTAAAAAGCGTATTCTGGCGAAACATCATGAAGCAACAGATACAAATGCTGCACAATGCAAACAAAGCGAGCTTTGGAATATAGAGAGCTTAGAAATTAAAGGACCCAGGTGAATGGGGAGACCACGACGCTTAGCATACATGAAAATTTTGCATGTGATGATAATTTTGCCGGGAGAATATTATCTGAGAGATGTTTTATACGAATACTAAATTACAGAGAAAATTATGGCGTACTTTTCCATTCTTCTAAATGTCCCATTTCCTACTCGTTTTCCTAACAATTACCAATGCGTCTGCAAAAATTGGCATAGGAAACCGTTGGATCTGGTGTCCTTCCAAAGTGTTAGCACTTGTTAGAGAACGCAATGCTTAGTAGGTACATCGATCATTGTTTCAACGTAGCTGGCCTTATCAGAAGTTTATGAGCAGTGTTGTTTCCTTTCGCATTTCGAAAGGTGTTCAAGTTTATTTAATTTTTTACTTTTTTACTTCAAATGTTCCTTTCTTCTGAGGGGCATGCAAGCCGCTGTATATTTCTGCTGCAAATTAGGTAACTTAATCTGCGTTCGATTACTCTCATAGGTCGAACGTGCTATCCTGGATTCGTGATTATCCTGGATTCCAAAAGATTTAATGAACTGGAATTATCCAGGAAATCGGGGAATATTATTTTAAATTCATGGAGGAAACGTGCTTTTAAAATGAGGATGTTGACAGTCAATTGTCGCGCTGTTGTAGTTGAGATAGATAGTTTGAAGAGAAACACGATCGAGACTACACTGAGAGGTGACAGATAGGGTCCTATCTGGAGTCATAGGAGGAGGTGATAAAATGACCATCGTAGCAATATCGCAGACGCTCCAGATTTACAGAACCACTATAGAGAGGGAGAGAGTATGTGGTAGATTTGGATTATCATGTATGTTTGGGTATCCCACGAACTTTCGCCGATAAATAAGAAAGACCGAATGGCATGTTGTGTTTCCCATCATGCTCATTAAACTTCTGAAGTATTTTCCAGCGGATAGTCACTGAAGATGAAATGTGAATCCTGTACAATAACGTGAAATGGAGCCGAGTGGTCTGCAAAAGACGTGAATCACCAGTATCTACTATAAAACCAGACATTCCCGGAAAGTCTTAATATCTGTTTGAGGGGATTCCCTAGGAGTTATTGTCTGGGAACTTCTGTAACGAAATGAAACGTCAATTCCATTAGCCAATTGCTGCGTTGTTATCTTTCACCATGGCAATGCAACCCCACCCGCAACCGTGGTTACCCAGCGCAAATTAGTGGAGATTTGCTCGCAAACTTTACATCACCCCCACCTCCGGTCCCCAATACTCTCCCGATCTTCCTCTGATGAACAATCACTTGTTTCATTTCCTGGACAACTACCTACAGCAAAGGGAAAACACCATGAAAAAAGATCATCGTACATGACTCGCAAACTATTTTAAGATACGGGGATTATTACTACAAAAGAGGGAACAGCAGCTTGTGCAAAAAGTAATTTGAAATAATTTTGACATCTCATTGTCATTAGTTGTCCAAATAATTCCGCAAGTCCCTTTGGTCATCGAGTAAATAAATAACATATCATAGTGCATATTGCAACTTTCTGGTACTTTCTCGAAACCGCCCCCCCCCCACAAGAATAACCAAGAGAGTAGCAAGAAGAGTAACCAGGTAAAGAATCAATAGTTCTCAAAAAAAAGAGAGACTGTGAATTAATGTTTCAGAAGGAGGATACTGCCAAGCGAAGCAGAACGAAGTAGACAGTCCGTCGGTTATTTATGAAATAGTGGGAAGTCTTTAGGTGTGCTCAAAAATTTGAAGAAAGCATTGTAGTCTTGGCGTTAGTTCGCTTTGCTACTCCATCATGACAGTCCCAAACTATATAAAGTGGGAGGGGATTGTGTTGTTTTTAATGAGGTGGAAATGAAATCACGCAGGTAAGCCAAATTACAAAGTTCTGCCGCCTTGTGATCGTTTCGTCTTCTGCGGAATGTGAACATATTGAACCGATGACACAAACTTAAATATAGATGTTGTACTGAAGTATCGGTAGAAATGAAGATGAGAGGATTGCAGTAAGGGAGTACGGACTGTCATTAGTACTGATATCCTCGCAAATGCGGGTTTTAAAACGCTAAGAATCACGGGCTCACTGAAGGAAAATGGCAGCAAGGCGGACCGATGTCTGACGACGATGATGAGAAGAAGAACTGACGATGGGGGATCTCACTGAGGACTAGACTTACCCTAGAAGTAAGAGGATGAAAGACGGACTGGATGTTAAGTGATTGTGTGAAATGAAAGAAGGATTGATGATCAAAGGATGATGAAGGTTGCCATTTCTTGTGTAATGTGGCAAGACAGACAGTCGAATATTCACCGATAGCCCGATAAACTTGTGATATGGGGCTCAGGGTAACGCAGGGGCCTGATAAATCTGAGCCCCAGTCTTTGGGAAGTGGCATCCTCGCGTATCCAATGTTAAGGAACGGTAATCAGGCCCGAGTGTCAGGATTTTTTTTTTTTTTACTGCAAAACCTAACCGGTCCAAAGGGATCTGAGACGTTTCTGAGTGACGGTCTAGAGCGACGCCCGCGACAGGTTATTGTCAGCTCTTAACTCTGTAAGGAGTGTTTCCTGAATGAAATGTGGTGTTTGTAGTTTCGAAGACTAGAAAGTGTGTTGAGCACCGAGATAAATAGAATGTTCGAACATAAGATTGAAGCTTGTTTTAAATCACAGGGGTTGAGGTTGGCACAGTGTTTCAATCCCGTATTAATGGCAGGTACGTAGTTATCAATAGCACGTAACCAGCTTCAAACACTTCGACTAAATAAAACCCCGAAATCAACTCCCTATTCTCAATGTCCACCTCCAAAGACAGTAGAAGAATCTGAAAATTGAAAACCTCCTGAATATAATGGAACACGAATCATAATATTGTCCGTCCAGTAAAAATAATTTTCTGTAAATCCTTTTACTAATTGATTAAATTACGACTCCTTCTTCGACATAATTAAATTTATCCCCCTCTCAAAACGAAAATCAAATATTTCCAATTGAATCTCAACCAAAGAACCAAGAAAAAAAAGGACAAGCTTAACAGATAAACAAATTTTCTGTTTTCATTCTCCCCAGCTTTTAGTATCATCTCAATAAATAGACCAACTCAATTTTCCCATCTATAGGGATAATTAAGTTTAGGTGAACAACTTTACCAGCAAAATTTTACGTTTAGTCAACCTTTAAAAGGACTTTTCGCTGCTGTCGTCGAAACATCGCTTCACCTCAACCATAGAAGTGAAAGGATGTCTGCGGTCGAGCATGAACAGTGAGACTCGACATGGGAATATAAAGGACTTGAACGTTGCTAGTGAAATAATCAGCCGGTTTTCATGAATTAAATTCCGAATGAATCGAGAAAACTTAAAGGCAGAAGAAATTCAAAATCGGGACTAATTTGATATTCTTCACTCAACCAACCAATTTCTAATCTGATTTAATTTAATGGAATTTTTTGGCGCCTGAAAATATTGTTGAGGTCGAACATTTAATTAGGATTGTAGGAGTGAAAGTTGATTTTCGTATTGGTAATGGTTATAATTAGGTTGGACCTTTTGTGAAACTATTTTCAAAAACCAGATAAGAACTTGTAAAGGGTTCAAACAGGTGAAAACCTCTTGGAAAAGAAAAAAGATTATCCTCAAGTGTACTGAATGGGATCAAAAGTAATTACCGATGCTGGATAAACTCTTCTTGGAATAGCATCACAGCAAATAGCCTTTATCTAGACACCAGATACATCGTCCAACCAATCCGAAAGAGTTTATATTTGTGGATAGCAACCCGAAGTTTGCTACTTCTGAGAAATTATCTTGAAAGAATATTTATCACTTTTCACTGCCAATTTACCTTACATACTATACATGATCCAGTTCAGATTGAATATGTTATGAATTGAATTTCCTGCTTTTGCAAAAAAATATCGTCCCTAATTAAATGACGTCCATCCTGTTCAGAGCTTTCTAAAACAATTTCTAACGAAGTAACCTATAAAGCAATGTCATATGTGGAGAACCCAATAATAAAACGTGAATGGAGTGAAAAGGAGGGAGAAAAGGAGATTATCAGTACTTATTAGATTTATTCCTCCTAATTCAATTTAATTGTATACCGAAAGAATAAAAGTGACTGCTTTCTGTGGTCAATAGATATCCACGTCGATTTAACGCACAGCTTCCTTTTCCAATTTCATTAAAACGCATGATTCCAACACACTATCGGAAAAAACATTAAACATTAAAAAAATAAATAAGTATTTTTTCACATTCCTCAGAGTGCAGCTAATTTATGAAATTGTAATTAACAATGGCCGGGATCCTTGGAAAATTTGTCATTGTGACAAGAATGAAGCGACATTTTTCCAACTAGCCAATATCAGACGTAAAGAAGAAAAATGAGTGTAACGACTGAATTAATGAAAAACGAAATTTTCTTGAAGTGGACATTTTTCTTGGCTAATGGAATATATTTTTCAACACGAAGGATATAATGAATAATAAACCAGATGGGAGTGCTCTAGTCGTTTGTGGCGTTGATAATGATTCGGGACGTTTTGAAAATGTTCTGATAAACCTTCAGTGAAGCACAAAATCGATATGGGTAGAACCCTTTTTTTCAAATACTTGAGAAATCTGGGAAATTTTTGAATTGACTGTTAATGCAAGTTTGACTCTGTATTGGTTAATGGATCTAGGAATCATTTCAATATGTAGCTAAGATAATCTCTCGAAAGTAATTCGAGCACAGTGATATTTTTGCAGTACTATTATTATCCTTTTCCATTTATAATTTAAAAAAATATCTTGTGCCATGTAGGCTACTTTGAAACTGCAATACACTCGAATTGTTTGTCCACTGACGGAGGTAACATAAACAAGTTAAGCCATCGTCATAACGAACTTAAATCACATGAGGTTTAGTGTCTCTTAGTATTTCGTGTACAAACCTTCAGCATCAATGGATTTCAGTGGCTTTAATAAAAGATCGGACGAAGGATCCCCAGTATAATCGAAGTCTACTCATTGAATAACACTAGAAATTGATTTCTCTTTATTTTGCGATCCAGGTTTCTGGGTGCTCAAAAATTTAGCGAGGACCTTATGACCCTATTATTCTTCACTAGTGATGAGATCTCATCATTCTTCACTGATAATGAGCACTGAACATTACTAATAAAGGTTGGTTTACACTTTATTTTTCAGGACTAATGAGTGCTGGCTCAGGCTTGAATTTTTATATTGATTTTTTTTTAAATTAGCTGATAATTTGAAGAATATTTGATTTTGCTATCGTATTGCTTTAACAAAGATTTCGCTACAATCGACGGAGTTGGACGTCTACCTCTCATTTGGACGGTGGTTATCTGCTTTTGGTTATCTGTCATCGTTTGTGAATTATTCTGTGCAGAGTGGCTTGGTGTATGTACTACTAATACCTAGTGATTCTGACTACCGCCTTATGGCGACCGTATCTGAATTTTGGGAAAATTGACACTAGCCTGACATATGCTAGTGGTCAGTAGACAACCTTAAAAAACGGAGAGAGTGTCCAAACCTCCGGCATGAGACTCATGGTTAGAGGAGATCAGACGAGGCGTGTGCACTAATGGTAGTATATAGACCAACAAGAAAACTTCTTTGCGGAATCCATCCAAGTTCTCCGATGGCAGGAGCTTGTGAAAGAGGTAAACAGGAATCCGTGAGAATTGGGCTGTAACCTGGTTATGCTGAGCCACGGCATAAAGCGGGCGTTGTGTATTCTTGACCTTGCGATGTCGGATAGCCTATTAAGAACACTATTCCCAGCCCATATTCTTCGTAACAATGAAAGAGTTACAACTCTATACTGCAGTGGAACTAGACTACGCCATAACGTCGATGAATATTCGGTTAGTTTGAAGCGTTTTAAGAAGTATTTTAACTGCTCCAACATAATCACCCCGATTTATTATATCGCAGCGTTAACGCCTGAATGGAAGAGGGTGTTCTTCCACTGCTCCCAGGGGCCAGGTTGGTGTTAATAAACAAAAGGAAGAGAAACCATGAGCTGTCGTTTTCTTACCATATGTTATGAAATCTGGATGCAGCTGGAAAGTGGAAGCTGGAAGCTACCGGAGAACGTTGCAAGGAGAAACTTCGTCGAGCAGCGAAAGCTGCTGGATATTTGTTTCTACAAAAAAAAAACGACATCAAACCTGGAAGATTCACTCAAGACTCCATGATGGGAGTGATGAAAGTGGTTTAGAAATTGGAAGCTCACGACCAGCACTCAAAGTAGAAATGGTAGCTTGTGACATTTAAAATGAGGAACACTTTCCATTCCCGCAACATGAACGGCTGTCATACCCTCGAACCTACTCTCTGAATAAAGGAATATCTGATGAGAACCGAAAGGATTATCTGATGTACCAGAGTGTACCGTACGACACATAAAAACTACATCGATTAATACGCGAAACACCAGGAGCTGCATAAGGTTCCATTCTCGGTATGACCTATGAAATTCCCCATATTCCACTAACTGTTCAGGCTCTGATTATCAGAAGAGGCGTGACTGATGCAAAGTGGTTGTCCAAATCACTTGAGGCTCATACCCATTGAATTTTCACGCTCTTAATAAAAGATGAGTTGCCGTTTTTCGGTGCGTACTGTGGTAGGTACTGAGGTAACGTACTTCGTAGCGCTTCCTGATGGGACCAGCGTTTTTCAGGTGTTATGCTATGGCTTACCCAGTTTTTTTCACCGCTAGTATTATGGCTCTCAACCCATGATATAAATATAAAGAATAGAAGAATGATTATCTTGACAGGGAACACTTTTGCATAACTTCCCATATAAGAGAGTATCAACTTCATCAAAACAAAGTCTTGACAACCGAAGTACGTCAGTTTTTATCAATGTATGGTTTGGGAAAATCACCTTTACGTGGTTATCACGACTGGAGACTTCATGAGGGATCGTCTATTTATTTTTGCAATAGACCATATGATTATGAGCGATCGAACTCTCGAAGAGATCTTTTTATAGCGTATTACCTGGTGACTTGATGTATACCGGAATCCCAACAGATTTTCTGAGGGAAGTAAGTTCTTCCAACTTGTTCAGTAAAACCTCACCTGGCGAATACTGAAGGATGAGACATTGCTTAGCATTATCCAGCGATCAAGGTTGCTATGTTGACCGCGAATGCCGCAAGAGTCGGGACCGATTGGGCACGCAGATGACATGGCGGCCTTGATAACATGATGCTCGGTAGAACAGAAGCAACTCAAATTGTACGTGATGTTGAGACAAGTGTACGCATGGATGACCAATCATGCGACCAACGTTGTACTTAAACACTTAAATGGTTAATCCTACCAAAATACGAGTCCCAGGAATTAATTCATTCCAAGAAGTATAGACCACTGTTGAGCGCAACACCACAGTCAGATACCTGCGGTTGATGATAAATTCCAAAGTGAGCTTCCTCATTTGCAGAGTGACAGCATTCTGCCGTCTCAAGGCTAACATACACGGACCTTCCTTAACTAAAAGAAGTCTACCAGTGAACAGCATGAAGTTCATGCGTTTAAACGGATCCCAAGTCTCCCCTGACATCCTAAACAAGTAAATGTACCGCAAACGTTCAGCTCATCCACAGAGACACGACGATCCGAATAAAATGGCATCGGTATATTGCACCATCGAACATTGGTAGGGGGGTACCTACTGCCCTCTCAGCGGAAGAACGTTGAAGGATCTGTACTCGTAGGGATGAACAGAAGAGAGAGGCTATAGCACGTGAGCAGAGGTCATATGTTACATTCTCGCTCCGTGACAGAATGATTGGAAAAATGAGACGTCGGAGAGATGAATAGCGAGTCTTATTAGCGACCTGCAGTCCTGTCAAGGAGACGGTGAAATCGATAGTGAGTTGACTTAGCCGCTCATTCGTCATGGGTATTTTCTGTCTTACCTGCACAAGATATGAAAGACTTGGGGCATGAATGACACACCTTTTTTTAAGGATTGGCGGTGAACAAACGATAGCTCTCTCGTTTGTGTGAGGATTGGTTAGGTTGCTTGAAATTATATCATCAATTCACAATTGGAGCTGAGTGGCGTATTACGCTCCAGTGGTTCATTTGAATATGAAAGGATTTACAGATGACCGAGTTAGGTAAAGCAAAAGAGGCAGTCTTCCATCTAGGTGAAGAAAGAACCGCTCTAAACGAAAGCATCGCGAGGAAAGAGGAGGTTCTGACGAGGAGGAGGAGGAAAGAGCAGGTTCCCAGAACAGTTCTGGGCTGCATTTTCAAGACTACAGGAAAGGCTTCCAGACTGCAGGGTAGTCAAGTGGCTTCCAATACTTAGTGCCTTTCACTCAGAGCAAAATCTGTCTTTACGTTCCAATCACAAAAGAAATCAACCACTGAATCATTCTCCAATTCCCACAGAGAGACTTTGCTCTGCATTTTGCAAGCTCATCAAGCCTCGTGAATGTGGAAGAATTTTGAGAGTCCTAATTGTCAATATTTTGTTATTATTTATTGTATTATTTCTACCAGGAGTAGAATGAAAAAAGGGCTATGACATGCAGATTGATAAGAAGATATTCCTGATGCCTTGTCAAGGATCAAATGTGGGATAGATTTCTAAAATCTGTTATGTATGGGCGCTCTGAATTAAGCCATTTTTGCAATCTTTTTTTTGTCAAGGAAGCGGTTAGAAGGTATGTAGCCATCTTTATCTCGTTCTTAGGTCCTTATGATAATGCGTTTCGTTTGCACATCTCATTTCCACAAGGACTTCAGAACGAGCTGCATACCGCCGAAACGTGTCCTATAAGACAAAAAAGCATGGCTCGCGGACCCAATAAATAAATTTTGGGCTGAAGCAATGAAGATTTATTTTGTTAATATAATTCTAGTTATTTGAAACACATCAGGTTAGAAAATACTATAATATTATGGTCGAAAGGACACGTCTTTTTTTGCAAATATGAAGACCGTATACATATTTGAAATGAAAATTTTATAGATAAAAAGAATTGAGAGGAATCGAGGGAAAAGTCTGTCAGATGAAACTCAAAAAGTAAAAGTGGGAAACCCACATGAGTCCTTATTCTGTGCAAGAAAGTTACCCAGCTTCCAATCATAAAGGAAGGTAACTGTACACAAATACATCCGTTTTCACTTTCCGCAATGGAGCGACGGCAGGATGTATTTACAAAGCACGAATTAAAGGTTCAACTTCTTACATAGAAAATAAATAACTTGCATTATTGAACAGGTCCCGAAATATTCCGATGAGGAATTCATCATTTGAAACCGAACTGAATTCTTATTGCAAGATTTCAGGATGAGAGTCCAAAGTTGCTTGCGATACTGAAATTTGTTCATACAGCAAAATCGACACATAAGACATAATCCTTTGCCTAAAACTGATTTTCATACTTTTGGCAAAGCCTGCTATAATCTCTGATAATAATCTCAGTACCTCTTTATAAAGCTACCACAATTGACTTACTCGTTTGCTTCGTGTTAATTTCACCTTTTACCTGAAGTATAGTGTTAGCACATACAGTACTAACATTCTCGCGTGCCTTCTCTCAGAAAGAGATAGAAAAAGCATAAGTGGATTTATGGTTGTGTTTCGTTAAACAAACGCTTTTAAAGTTGTGCTCTTGTTTTAGAGCCAAAATGAGAGAAATTTTATCAATACAAATTGATTTGCACTTATTTGGTTGAAGTCAGGTTGGGTCAGAAGTTTGTTGCAAGTGTTAGCGATCGTTGTGGCTATGTGTGAATGGAATGCGTAGAATATAAATGGGTCCTTTCTTGTTTAAAGAAATTTTTCGGGGATCAAGCATTCGGTGGTCCTTTTCGCATCCGTTGTTTCATTGAGATAAAACAACACACTCTTCTGCAAATCTTTTATCCTTTTATGGTGCTATTGAATTATTTTGTCATTAAATTGTAGTCCTTTTAATTTTAATTTGCAGCGACATTATTTGTTGTTCATCTTCAATCTTCGTTACATTCCATGTTGATAAGACTCAGACAACTTATAACATTTCTCTCTCCATCGGTTTAATTCTCAGTTTCTTTCTCTCTGACTCTCCGAATCACCACTACACTGATATCTTTTAAAATGATTTTAGAAAACAACTTGAAAACTCACTCGAAACACGTCAATCTCGTCCTACACACCTACACCCGTATTCAACACCTAATTAATTTCGACATAGCATTGAAAGTAATTGTACAAGGAAACGATGCTCGTGGATGAAATCATGTTGTAGTGGAACGAGAGCAAAGAAAGGAAGCGTATGCAAGGAAATGTTGAAAGTAGAACAAAAATAAGCTGACTTGGAACATTGAACGTGCTTTAACTTGTTCTTAAGTAAAATTCACGAGTAATTATGTTCATGCTCCTCTTAACAACGCGGTTTGATTGTGTACGTGCGCCAATGAATGTATTTGAGTGCTGCTACGATGTAATTAATTTAATTTTTCCTTTATAATGAAGGAATAAGACGCGAGAGAAGAAGATAAAATTCTGTCAGCTCGTATTTGACAGTCGAATTTTTCCAGGACAAATATATTAAATTAGAGATAATCGACACTTTCTCATGACAAAACGATAGGACCAGAAGGAGAGTGGAATTCCTAAAGTCTAACAGGAAGTTGATGCACTCTTCAACAAACAAAAAAAAATAGTATCGATCCCTTAGTATTTTTGGAAAATTATCCTTGCAACATTTTCGAAGCAATGTTTTGGGCTAAACGAGCGGGAAAAAAGTTTCTGATCGAATAAGTTATATTAGTTGACCCTTCATTATTTCTCTTTAACTTTCGACGTTTGTAAGTGCCGATTTTCCAACTGGTAGTCCTTCCTCATACCAGCATTATGCGTTCAATAGAAAAGCACACAGAAATGGAATTGTTCTTTTCATAATGAGTGAGTAAATATCCTTAAATGGTTCTCATTAAACACAATGTTATCACACTTGAGCGATTCATTTTAATTACAACGTTTTGTTTCGGTTATCTTTGCTGTCGGAAAAAGATACAGATTATGTGATTATATCACTTTTCTTTCCTGGAGATTTGATCATAATTTTACGGATAGAAAGGAAATATTACCACTGTTACGGAGATGTGATTAATTAGTGCTAATTCTGCATGTCATTGGTTTTGTAGCCTTGCCATTTTGTTTTGTAATTCACCACTTTAATTTACAACTTTAGTAAGGATAACACATTTAATCCTTTGTAATGTTCAATACTGAGAATTCCAGTTACACCTATGAAAATCTTCGGTGCATATACTAAAATGCATAATATTTAACTGTTGCGATTGTTTTTGAAACGGCTGAGGGAGTTCACGTGCATGGGACACTGTGGTTAGTACCACGCTCCATTTTATTTAGGCTGGAGAAATCTTGATGATATCTTGCATTTTTAATTTCTAGCCATTTTAATCAAAAACTTCGTATCCGAAATAAATACTATTTAAATACTGCATACTAATAATACTTTTAATAAAAAATGCTACATAACAATTTATCATATTTATTCGAACCAAAACCTTCTCGTTTTGTCTTTCTACAGGGTATTCATCCTCTTCCTCGTATCTGTTCCGGTCCTTGCAAGATGTTACGCCTTCTAACATCTGATTGCGCTCTTTTTTTCGGAAAACAAGCAACTTGACAATGTCTTTATCGATTGACTCCGCGAAGTGTTTCTGAAATTTGGATACTGTAAATACCTTGCCCAGGGTTCAAGAATTTTTTGTACACTTCAGTTGATGGGACGCTAGATTTTACGTAGTCTTATTAATTTAGAGGTTTCTGATTCACTATTCCCCAAAACTCATGATTGCATCTGATTTACTTTTGGTATTCATCTCACCGATGATCCTTTACAGGACTCTCTTTTCGGAATTATGAAAGACAAGTATGACTGGGTTAGGTTAGCTATGTTAGATAGTTTGGCATCACCGAAACATAATGGAAGACTGAACGATTCCTCGGGAGAAACAGATATGGTGTAAAAGCTCGAGTGACATTGCAGATCTACCTCACCCGTATAAGTCATCGTGCCAAGCAACTAGAGATCCAATGAATGCTACATACCGTATTTGAAGAGACCAGAGAATTCAAATTAAAGCCTTCCACACTTGCATTCAGACAATCAAAGCATTACGCTTAGTCTTCCAAGGGACTAGGAACTCCTGGATCTCCTAATTACCATGAAACTTAGCTTCTGTACAGAGACAATATGAACAATCTGGATGCACTAAGCCATATACTGGGAGGTGAATTCCACTACATGCTTAAATACGGTCAAACACTGAACCCCGAACGAAATTATACAAATCAATAGGACCAACCCTTCGAATGGGTTCAGTATTTTTCATGCAATTGAGTAAGCGTCAGCGTTTGGCACTCAAATCATGGCAAAGGTCACATTATAGATATGTGTATGCTAGACTTAAGTACCTTTCGTATGCAACAGAATTCCAATGTAACCAGGACCGAAAAACTTGTCTCATTTGGAAACATCGCTCAAGGTTGGCCATTTAAATCCGATGGTTTTGTTACTGTTTGTATAATGTTGTGCCAAAGGATATAAGGTTTTGAGAAGCCCATTTTTAGCCCTTCCACCGGTATTAGTTTTCATGTTTGGGTCAAGGTTTCTCTTTTGTATCTACTAACTTGTACACCAAGCCTTCTGCCGTAGGCGTCAGGGATGGAGGAATCTCTTTTCTAGCTCTCCTTTCCTCTTCTTTCCTTCCTGTCAGAAAAGGAATTCCCCTAATCTGAAGGCATCTCTAGGCGTAGGAACACTAGCTCTAGTCCGAATATGTCAAATGGCTCCTGGCTCAGCCCTCATGTTGACAGGGGAGGTGTTTAGTGGATAGTACAGAAACATTGTGCATCTTGGAAGCTCCCAATCACGGCCTAAAAAGCCTTTACCTCCCTGTGAAAAAAAAGTCTTCTGCTGATGCTTTTAAGCTGATAAGGTTCAAGGGATCGAGAGGCTCTTTCTAAAGTTATCGCAGCGCCACATGTAACCTAGCAATATGCAGATAAATTAACATGTTTCTAATGTAAACTAGGGGCGGCCAGACAAAATGCTTGACAGACAGATTAATCAGAAGTATTGAATTCTTACCTCAGTTTGACATTCATTTCAAAAAATTCTATTGTCAAACCTAACCGAAAAAAAACTGATGTCATATTCCAAGATCAAATTCCGTGATTTTTTGGTGTTCGCTTGAGCACTTGTTTTCATATTTATAAAGATGGAAAGAGCTCAAGCTAGTTTCGAACACGCATCTCTGCCGCTTCTCGTCAGGTGCTAACTCACAGGCCGGGGCGCATCGATTGGCACTACCAGCTTTGGTGGATGTCGACTGGTAATTCAATATTCAATATGTCGACTGGAAATATTAATTCACTTTCGAGATATTCGACAAATTTGATCAGAACTTCCGCACCCATGAAATCACTTACAATGTTGTAAGTGGAAATGGAAAAATTGATCAACCAAAAACTTCTGAACTTGTTTTCATGTTATCCCTCGTGTTGGTCACATTTCATTTTCTTCTTGTTTTATCCTGTTTTATAGTTTTTTGTTTGCAATTTATTTTTCCAGGAAATGAGTAGAAAGCCCATGGTTTTAGACACTCGCACCGATCCAATCCGGCTGTGTTTCTAAGGGGAAAATCCAATGTTTTGAAACGCGAAGGACTCCATCTCTTCCATTAGAAGCTCAAAAAAAAAAAAACAGCCACTATATGGGCGCTGAAAATATCATTTGTTACAAATAAGGTAGAACCAAAATTTTTACAAGTTTTTTTGACAACACCGAAAGCTGCGATACGATGTTCAATTACTGCGGATAAATGAGTGGAGTAGACAATTAGAACGTTCTCACAGATAAAGCTGAGAAAGACAACTCCCTAGGGAAAACCAGGAAGTAACATTAGGTTTGATTGACAAAATCCTTGTATCCTTATTTGAAACAAGAACGGCTGAGCTGAAACCAGGGAATTCTTTCAATCAAAAACTTTCTTTACCAACAGATGGATGTCAAACGATATAAAGACAAACAATTGGAGTTAGCCCAAACAAATAAGTTAAAACTACCAGAAGGATAGTAACGAAATTCTGAGAAATACAGCATCCTGTAGGTATACTTTACATCTTTTGTCTGTAGGTTATTTGACTGCCAGGTACACTGAAGGATTTTAGCCGCCTTTAGTACTGCCTCATTTGCTGTCTTCAATTTATGTTTGCTGTCTTTCCAGTTGTGCCTTCTTTTTTAATTCCCTTCTTGAAGTACTACTTCCATTTTGAGGTAAACATTCTGACGAGTCCATCAATAGTCAGGGGTGCATCGTTTAGAACTTTAAATGATAAGTAAATGTATCTCATTGACATTAAATATTTGGTAACCTAAAACGATACCTTCACTTCATATCAGCGCAGCGTTTAGCTCCTTTCCAATTTTCACTGTCGGACCTCAGTTTTCGGTATTAGCCAGTTGAAGCTTGGCTTCTCAAATTTCGGATAACCAAGAATGGTGGATGTGATCAGATCATGAGTTTGACTTCCCAAAAAGATGTTTGCTAGAATTCCGGTGCACAAAGCTTAACGAACCAAGATATTGGCCTTTAAGATTGATGTCAATACTCTTGTGAAACCATTTTAAGTTTTCGATTGCTTCGATTGATAGTGGTACTCCCAGGTAAAGGAAGTTATCCAATAATTATCTTATTATTTCATTTTTGTTTATTACGTTGTGGATTGAAGATCAAAATGCCTGCTTTGAAACTCAAATGCCTTAACCGTAGTATAACTATTGATTAGCACCAACGCCCTTGGAAAGCATTACGAAGAAAGAGATGCAAGCTTTTCATGTATTAAAAGGAAAGCCAACTCATGTGTTACAAATTGTGTGAAAAATCAGCGATCTAGTTTGGTTGAAAAGATGTCAGGTTCCTTTTATGCTGTAAACCATAGCATAACTACTGAAGAGTGCTAATACTTCAAGCAAGTACCCAATATAACGGTATTTTCAAGACGCTTTGATATTTTTAAACAAAATCTGTTGGGGACAGGGGATAGAAATCCTACCTTTATAAGTAAGTATAAGTGCCGTTGCGTCTACATCGTTTTGATATAGGCTCTAACGTAGTGTCACTTCAGTGCATCAGCTAGTACTAAATCGCTATCGATGAGACAATCCAGAAGACAAACAAAAGCAACCTGTTTTCTTTTCGAAGAGAAATTCGAACACGTGATCATCAAATAACTTTGAAAATTGATCTGCTAGACGTTTCCTAGGGCTACCGAGGCTCATGACACGCTGTACTCCCGACATACAATCACTCAAACATTCAAAAGAGTTTCGCAACTTATTAAATTTTCTTCACCATCCTCTTTAACTCTTTTCCCGTTTGTTGTTTATTTTGGGTAGGCTTTGAGTTAGTGTTCCTAAGAAATAAAACTAGCCTTGATAGCACTTCATAGTCAGTCGTGCTCCGTAAGGCTTTTGGTACAATGCCTGTACGAACAAATTTCTTATAGATGGGAGCACATATTTTATCGAAATAAAAAGGGTGATCAGACTTTACAACCGTTATAAGTATCAGTTTTGTGATTGTAGAATTATATATAATTTCTCTTCTCTTCTCTTCTCTTCTCTTCTCTTCTCTTCTCTTCTCTTCTCTTCTCTTCTCTACTCGTTTCTTCCCTTCTCTTCCCTTTTCATCTCATCTCTTCTTTTCTTTTCTCTTTCCTTCTCTACTTATATATTGTTTTCTCTTCTCTTCTCACTTCATCTCCTCTTTTCTCGCCTCTTCTTTTCTCTACTCTTCTTCGCTTTTCTCTTCTCTACTCTTCTTCCCTTCCCTTCCCTTCCCTTCCCTTCCCTTCCCTTCCCTTCCCTTCCCTTCCCTTCCCTTCCCTTCCCTTCCCTTCCCTTCCCTTCCCTTCCCTTCCCTTCCCTTCCCTTCCCTTCCCTTCCCTTCCCTTCCCTTCCCTTCCCTTCCCTTCCCTTCCCTTCCCTTCCCTTCCCTTCCCTTCCCTTCCCTTCCCTTCCCTTCCCTTCCCTTCCCTTCCCTTCCCTTCCCTTCCCTTCCCTTCCCTTCCCTTCCCTTCCCTTCCCTTCCCTTCCCTTCCCTTCCCTTCCCTTCCCTTCACTTCCCTTCCCTTCCCTTCCCTTCCCTTCTCTTCTTTTTTCTTCTCTACTCCTTTCTTCTCTCCTCTTTTCATCTCATCTCATCTTTTTTCTTATCTTTCCTTTTTTCGATTCTCTTTTTCTTCTCATCTCGTCTTTTCTTTTCTCTTTCCTTCTCTACTCATATCTTGTTTTCTCTTCTCTTCTCATTTCATCTCCTCTTTTCTCTCCTTTTCTCTTCACTTCTCTTCTCTTCGCTTTTCTTCTCTTCACTTCTCTTTTCCGATTTTCTCTTCTCTTTCGCTTGTATTCCTTTTTTTCTCTGCAATCACTTCTCTTATCGTGTTGTTTCTTCACTTCTCTTCTCTTCTCGTTTCGTCTTATCTCTTCTCTTCTTCTCTTTTCTACTTTTCCCTTCTTCTCTCTTCCCTCCTTTTCACCAAATAAAACTCCAATGCTATTTTGATCGTTAATTTTTGAAACTGATGAAATGCTTTGTCAGTAAAAGGTAGCAAGCAATTTCATTTGAAAAAAATGAACGCATGAAATGAAAACGAAATCGGAATTAATACAAAAGCGACATGAAAGTGGTAGAAACCTTTTCTATGCAGAATAATCCAGTTAAGGCAACGTTCAACGTTCAAGTCATGGCTCCATTGGTCGATAAACCAATCTGCCAGACTGGGCAACCGTGGTATTTAATAATATCAATGTGTTGGAAAGCATACTGCTCTATTAAAGGAATTCTTTCTTCTGGTCATTGACCATAAATGCTTTATATGAAAATTTGATAGCGGTATTGTTGTTCATAAGCCTGATGCGTTAGTCCATTTTCTACCAATATTTCAAGGAAAATATTGCATCACTACTACGCAATATTCTTCATTTTCCTCAAAAATAAAGCAAGGAAAGCTACCAACACCACTAACAACATCATTTCAAGCTTCAATCGAAATCAATATTTCTCATCGTCTTGTAGGTCTTCCTCCAATGAAAGAATTTCACATAACATATAACGTTCAAGCGCTTTAGGTTTTATTTTCCTTGTTCCACCTTGACATCGATGATTTTTCATTATTCACTTTAAAAAAAAACTTTTTTCTATTTCGTTTCAGTACATTAGTTAAAATCGCAGAAGCCAGAACGGAACGTGAAACTTGACAGGATACACGAATATTTCATTTAAAGTTAAATAGAACAATTTGTATTCGAGCGAGTCCTGGCTTAGTGGACCGAATATTTCTATAGCGTCCGAATAGTGCTTTCTATGGAAATGATTTGGAAGGAACCAGATCGCAAAGGAATCTCAGTGGAATATTGCGTGTTAATCCAAGTGTAATAGTGAAAGGTAGGAAGGGAGAAAAGTGTATTCATTTTTATTGATTGGTAACAGTCGTGAGAAAGGATCATAGTTGGATTTCAACTCAACTTGTTACCGTTAAGAGAGCTTTACAGAGACGAAAGCGAATGATAGCCAGACAAAGTGCAAGGATCGAGCTATACAGTGGATGCATCTAAACTTCTCTGCCAAATTCCATAAATTCCTTCTAAGTGATGAAGAATATTTAATCTTGCCATGATGGAACTCAGCTCCTATACTGGTGGGGGATTTTGACACATTCCGAAATTGCTTTATCCAAATGGTCATAGAGACCAGGTTCTACCAGTTTGGAGGAGCTCGTTAAAGGTAGCCGATTCCAATCTCACGAAAAACCAGCAGCATCAATTCGCATAAAGGATTTTCATTGGTGGAAAGTTAAAACCTGAAAATTTCCGTTCTCATTAGTTTGTCAGTTACAATTCAGATTCGTCCCTATTTATTCTCACGTCCCGAAAACTCCGAAATGCAAAGAATAAATATTCAAACAATTGATAACCCCAGGAAAAATAAAGAAATAAATTTTCTTAAAAAAAAGAATACTAGAATTTTCAGATAAAAATATTAATGCAACTCCTACACTTCAACAAGTCAACATTCAACCGAGATCCCAAAACTAGTTAATCAGGATATTGGTCGTTACGATTTTTCGACTACGCGAGATATCTTCAAAACACATCGTATCGATTGGCTTTATGACGCAATTTTACGTTTACCGTGATAGGTATTTTATGATAAATAGGATACATAGTATTTTATTATATTTAATGACCCAAGACAAATAATATTATTTTTTTTTTTCCTTCCGTTTTCGGCAGAGCCGAAAAACCAAAAATTGGCCCTGGCTCTCTAGGCACTGGCAAATAATATTATTATATTTTATTATATTCAATTCCAGACAAAAACAACTATTTTCGTTTGCTTAAATGATTTTTAGCTGTCACATTGATGATTTTTAACACTTGACTAATATCCTGACAGCTTAATGTACCTGTCAATCTTCAGTTAAAAATTTTCATTAGATTTTTTGGTAACCGCCCAAGCACAGCCACGTGGGTCTCAAGCTTGGAAAATTTCAATTTTCACTGTGATTTCACCAATAACGCAGTACATCGAGTATTTCTGCAGATATATCACTCGTTTTCGATTCAATGCAAAATTTTGCACCAGCAGGGAACTACACTGTCAAATGTCATCCTTCAAACGTATGCCCGTTTGACATAATTTGATTAGTGTTGCCAGATTATTGAGTACAAACGTCATATTGTTACGAAAAGCTTCGGATAGTTTGAATCTGACCAAACATTTAACAGATAATGAAGGAATAAAATTAATAATAATGCAGTGCTCACAGCTTTTATCTTTGGATTAAATGTCGCTGGGCCAGATACAAGCAAGGTTTTTTGGATACAAAAGCTGATGATTCAAAGAGTCTGAAACAAGTATGACACCGAATATTTCATTCGAACACCAAATAGACTTGATCTGGAACTATTTTTTTTTTGTACTTTTTGAATGAATGAATGAAATGAAATATTCTGATTTGATTTCTATTATACTTGTCCATTATAGACTTCCTAGGATATTGTCTTCACAATAAATAAGCACTGAATTTTACTACAAGCGATGTCCAAAACATACCGCAAAGGTCACGGATCACACAACCAAAGGACCGTTGCAAAACAACAACAACAACAAAAGCCTGAAGAACAACAACAAGAGGAAGAGAAAAAGGAACCTTGCGATGATGACACTTACAATTCAGGTTTTGGAACCTACTTGCGTTCCCCCGAGGGTATGTGAAATATTATATTATCATATTTTACTTTATTTGCATTATTGTACTCGTGCACGTCGCGTGTCCTTCTTGTGTTTTATTTGAATAGTAAACTCTGTTGGAACTTCTTCAGGCAACACTATGCCTCAAACATTGTATCCTCCCAGCTTTAGTTGAATTTAGGCATGCTAATTTTCGTTACTCGTACCAAAGCCTGTTTACTACAATATACATTTCTAGGAGTTGAACAATATATTTTGAAAGACTCTCTTCCTTTTTCGGTTATTGCAGGACTTGAAATGATGAAGCTGTTCGTCTTTGCGAACACAATCATTGTAATTTTGACTATGGCATGGCCCAACATGAAACAAATGGCTGAATGGATAAAAGAACTTTACCATTACTATTTTTAAAAAGTTAACATTGCTAAATATACTACACACAAAGAAATAAATCTCGTATAGGGATAATATCGAACAAACCTCAAAAATTTCTAACGTAATTATTGAAATATGATTGGACCTGCAATCCAAGCTGCACTTTTTCTCAGCATAATTTATTGGTACAGTAAAGGAATGCTAACACTTATTAACGACTATTATCGGGACGAATTTAAAAGCTACATAAACAAAGAGGGAGACAAGGAAGTTGCGCAAAAGACAACAGGAATTCTAGCGGAGCCGGAAGTTTGTCCAGCACCACAAATTGAAGGATTGCCGGATGTTCTCACCTCAATTAATGAAAAGAAGGAAGGAATAGTCGTGCGAAATATTGAGAAAAGCTTACAGGGTAGTCCTGCAACCACAACGGAAGAGGAAGAAGTGGAATCAATATATAACAATAACGAATATATTTTCAACAGCAAAACTTCAATTGAATCATCATCAAATCATCCTTACACTCGCCCCATCAAAAGGACTGAGGACTTGTCCGAAAAATATCACTACGAATCCAAATCAATTTTAACTCCATCACAAATAGGTCAATCGAATTATAGACAAATGGCAAATCAACATGCTTCCGACACAGCTGATGGAAAATCGACGACAAGGACATCATCGTCATCATTGAATCGCAATAGCGGAAATTGTTTTGAAAATGATGGCACCAGAGCAGATGTTCGTTTGCAACGAGCACCAGACAAACGTTCGCCAGCTTCCACCATTACTACACCATCAACGTCGAAATTGAAGTTAAAAGTGGCCCCGATGCCATCCACAGCACCAAAAATTGCACTCAATGGTGTCCTTGTGCCGACTGACTTAATACGACAACGACTCGAAGAAAAACGACCCAAGGAAAGTTGTCAGCGGAAAACAGTTAACGAAATGGTACAGTATTGGACAAATTACATGGAGGCGGTTGAAACTAAGGAGCAGACATCCGTTGTTGCCGGAAGAAAATCATCGACCGGTGAAGTCGAAGGAAGACGACTCCAGAACAGACCACGAGCAAAGTCAAGTGGAGAGATACATCCTCGTAAGCCGCGAACGTTGAATTTCACTCCAGATTGCTAGTGAAGTAGTTCTTTAGCTAAGTTTCATTGCAGTTTTATGGTATTTATATAGGAAGTAAAGCATATTTTATTACATGTTAGCTGACATATAATTTAAATTAAAATATTCTGAATATCAGTAGTTTTATTTCTTGGAAATTCAAGTAGATTCCTCGAAGCATTTCAGAGGAGTTTGAAGTTAAGACGGATAAAAGTTGGAAGAGGCACGCGATTCATGTTGTCACGCCATTGATGCTTAATATTTGAAGACATAGGCAACCGCATCTAATCCAATTTCGTTTTGAACCAAACTTTAAATCCAATTTTCAAACTTGGTTTTGTTTGTTAACCAAGTTTTAAACTGGCTTTTACTAAATTCGGACAAACTTTTCGGATAGTCAAAAAATTACCGTGAACATTTTTTTTATTCTTTATCGGATATATTTCATGCTTGCGGTGAACATAGCAGATACCGGGAATCACCGTTACGAGTCTAGACTGGAAATCTTGGTTGGACTGGAAATCTTGGTACTTTCGTTCAGTTTCTTTGGTAGATTTGGTTCAGTTTGATTGTATATTAAGCGAAACAATATCCCATCAGTGAAGCAAAGTATTTAATTTGCACATCTGTCGCAATGGTAACACTCAAACTGTCAAACTCAAAATGTGACCGCTATTCAGTGCTGGTTCGCAAGTGATTGTGGAAAGGTTCACGACTCAACAACACGTGGAATTCTTTTAAGGAAAAATACGTTGTAACAGTTTGAATTCCCAGGACGAATTATTTAGAGAAATGGTAATGTCAAGGACGCTCCAAGATTGTGGAGTCTTACACCCTTAAAATGTTTGCTACGGCAGTTTTGAAATGTTTAGTCCACGAAAATAAACGAAGAAGGATTCGTGATATTAGACGGAGCATACGAAGCACCACAGAAAACTTACCACGTGATATGGGAGAGACTTGTCTCAGTGGTTAAATGGATTGCAAAATGCCACTCAGCTCTACGAAGCCAAGGTTGATATTCGAAGAATATTGTTTTGAACTCATTTTATTTCATCAATCATTGTTGATGGCAGTAGCCAAATATCATGAATATTACTGGTAGTTATCATTTTATTTCAATTTAAGGCTTTGATCTCGCGTTTAGTAGTCCCTATATTTGAATTTTCTTATCAACAACAAATAATCGATGCGAAGCACTAGTTGTCGTTGTTATTGTTGATTGGAGCAATTTTCGTGGAGAAAGTATATTTGTCAGTATTGCGCTTGATCTGGATCCTTTTCATAATTCGTATGTAGTAACAAATTCGTCGAATTCCAGCACAGATCTGCGGTGGCCCCTTAAATACAATTCTAATCCTCATTACAGCTTGCACTACATCGACCATTGCGCTAAGTACAATTTAATTTTCTACTTTTAACGGCTAACAATGTTAACAAACCAACAAGCGTGCAAGTTAGCCAGCTAACCAGCCATCCAACCATTGAGTTTCCGTCCGTTAAAAACAAGTTATTCCTGGCCTCTAAATTAACGATTCCAATTTACAATATATTAACCCGTTCTGTGGTGAATGAATATTTCATTTAGAAAGTCCCCATACCGCCATAGCCACCAACAGACCAATCCATGCAGTCGCGAAATGTTAGATGCATGCATTCACTACTACTCACACGCTGTCTATTAGCAATCAACATGCCAAAGGTAAAAGATCCATTTGAAGTTGGTGGGCATAATTTAATCTATTCGATGACCGTTACTCAAAATGACATCAATATCCACCAGCAGCTAATTTATATCACTTTCATCCCAGACAAGGACCCTGGGATGAAAGTGATATAAATTAGCTGCTGGTGGATATTGATGTCATTTTGAGTAACGGTCATCGAATAGATTAAATTATGCCCACCAACTTTTCATCTCGCAGCATCTTGGAATCGCAGCTACTAATCGTAGCTTTGCATGAATCTCACATGAGTGTGAGAGTATTTATGCGTGGTGTTAACATATGTGTAGATACATGTGTGATGATAGCTTCCAACCTAAGAAAAGGGAATAATATTATTCACAAATTAAGTTTTGGCTTGACCTTGATTGAAATCGATACCAAAACGTTTTATGGCTTTAACACTTACCAAATTGGTGAGGAAGGTGAAATTTGAATTTTTAGAAGCACTGAATGGTTCCAGCGCTAATGGTGGTATGATACGGTCATTTGCAGATCTAATGAATTCGGTTTTCGATTTCTTTTCAAACTGTGGCATCATTTAGGCTGGAGTGCATGTAGGTGACCCCATTTTTGGTGTTTGATGTTTTTTCTGGTTTATTGTGGAGTTGGACGTTTCACTTTTCATGGTTCAAGAGGAATTTTTGTTTTTCGTGGTTGGTAATGGATTGAGCATGCTCTTGTAGTAAGTATGGATGTGGTACCTGATGCCCATGGTTTTGATGCCTAGGTTTGACTGCAAATCACATATCGTGAACTTCACAGCAGACTTGGAAGGTCTTAATCTATTACAACCCTGCCAGTTGCAAGCAGTCTAATATATATACAAAAAAAAAATGGTTCATAATGCACTATAGGACTTGTACCAAACAGTCTTCAGCACAAATGCCAATCAGACTAAACTGTTTTTCCATATAATCGATTTCGGAACTGACATATACAAATTTACATAAGCTCTACTGCACAAAATTGTGGAGGTTCGAGATCTTCCAGGGAGGAGTTCCAACGTTAAAGAATTTGTTTATGTTTGGTCCGTTCAAGTTTGACACGGTCAAAGATTCAAGCACTAAAATACCTCCTGGAGCATCTTTTGGCTGGTAGCCTTTAGGCACAATATTTACCTGAGTCCTGTAAAGAGTGCAGGAAGAATCTATAAGTCAGCACCAACGGTTCCAATTGTCAGGCAATCAGTGCTTTGGACAGCTCTTCAAAATGCTGAACTAGTTCCCCCGTTTCCTCTAGAGTAAAACGCTTTGCTTTGTGTTCTAGCAGCGAGAGCTTGTTTTCTTGTAATTTTATATCCTTATAATGCCTTCCTTATGTTTATATATTTTCTTGTTTATATTTTCCTTATCTTTATATCTTTATATACTTTATTTCCTTATTTTTCTATATCTTATCTTTCCTTATTTAGTCTTCGACACTTTTCTTCGACGAATGTTACAGTTATTTATTTCTAAGGCGATGCCGGTACCATTGCCTTATACTTATTCCCTTTGTTTACATTCTTATCCTAAATTTCATTTCAAATCCTTCGCTTGGTGCTGCCCACGTGTGCTTGGATAAACATCCTAATAAATATTTACGTTGTTTGTATTGTTGGTATAGGTTTTACATTTGGGCTATTGAATATTTAGGTATTACAATCGCTATTTACAATTTGATTGCTCCTAATTATTTATTTGATATATATTTACAATTAACATTTAAAATTTAATATTTAATTGTAATAAGTTGTTGATTAATCGAGCTCTCAATTCTTTTAACTTTTTTTAATCATTTTCAATTCATATTAAAAACTATTTTTTAAATAGGTTACTCCTTTAAAGTTTTTAATAACGATAAGTGATTTGCGATATTAATGCTTCTTTCAAAATCCGACCTAAAAGTGCTTTCGAAATTAATGATGTATACCAAATCGCGCATAAAAAAAATGAGTTCTGAAAAGCCTTTCGAAACGAACACCACAAATATAGTCCAAAATATTGGACCAGTTCCATCATAGAAGAATCCCGACTTATTTCCGACATATTTTCATCCCGATTTATTTTCGATGCCTTGGACTTGGGTACTCCTTTTAGATTCCTAGTTCGTTGGCCTTCGAACGTATGTTCAACACCTAGTAGTGCCAAAAAACAAATATTGTTACATTATAAATTACGCCATTTTCAATCAATCAATCACAATCCAAATGATCTTCTGCGGACTTCTTCTGCTTTTCCAAGCGATCCCCTTTTCTAAAAGTACTACTTTCCTATGAATTCTTACAAATAATTTGTTCTGGGTTATCTTCCTTTAAATTGTTTTCGTGTCTTCGCTTTTCAATCTCTTTTTCACTCTCTCTCTCTCTCAAGTGTTCGTGTCAAATCGGGCTTTTCTTTTATGTTGGTAAAAGTTGGAAGTTTTTTTACCCAACCTCTTAATGTATCGTTCATCGCTCAGGCTATCTTTGCTTATCTACTTCTTTTTTCACTCTTCTCAGTGCACATTTTGACATTTGAAATTTTATTTATATTTTATTGAAGCACTCAATCGAATTTCTAATCATCTTTTAAGTTTAGGTGTTCAAAACTAGATTTTGTTTTATACGCAATCGTATTTCGTTGTTACAATGTCTATGGCGTCCCATTTTAGCTTCAAATTTATAAGTTTAACAATTTCAGATACCTTAGTTTGTTACCTTCTAATATTTGAATGTGAAAAGCACTTTGAAACACAACTGGACACCAGCAAAACTGTCAGATGAATGATGCAGGTCTACTTTTACACAACACAAAGTTGTTATCAATAAGTTTAACGGGAATTCTTTCGTTTTAATGACAAGTTTTTGGAATATTTTACTTTCCGTTACATAAACTTGATATTTCCGAAACAAACAAACAAGTGTGTTCGGTGTGGAAACAGGAAAGTTCTAAGAATTTTTACTATGAAATGCAGCACTAGTGCTGTTTTTTTGACTTTGTTCAAATTTTCCCACGCTAGAGAAAACTTGCTATAGATCGAACTGACGTGAGCGAAAAATTGACGTATATCTGAAAATCTGATTTTGACAATACATAAAATTCAATTTGTTCGATAACTGAAACCGATTAGCCTACCAAATCGTCACTGTTTGAACCTTTGAGCCCTTAATAAGATTACAGAAAATCGGTTGTGAACAATCAATTTTGTTCACCGCTTTGTCCAATTTTTGGAGTCAGGAGCTCGTGAATAAAGGAAGTATCTATATTTTGAGTTTTAAACGACGAAGTTAAACACCTATCATTACATTCAAACTAAACAACAACTAGATGCGGTTTATAGGCCGTTGATAAAATTGATATTTTTTTTTTAAAGAAATCGTATTATTTGCTATCTAACTCGATAATATTTGATTGAACAAGATGCCATCTAGCTCCTGAAGAAATGACTTTATTCTGAGAACAATTCGATTAGCATTTCCATCCACGGATAATGTAATGTCACATATCCAGATCATGTCACATTACACTGCAGCATGCTTCATGGCAGCATTGGTTCCATGGTTACAGTTGAGGATTAAAAAGCCAAAATTTCGCGGCTCATAAGCCAAAAACTACTCGAGACGTTCGAAAATTGTAACTTGGAATATGAGAAAAGATCATGTTCACGATAGTTGCGATCAACATTGGAAAGTAATAATTTAAAAAAAAAATCTATAGAATGAAACTTTTGATAAGGACTGCCCAAAAATGTGTGTCTTTCATTTAATCCTCCTATGTAGAACGTAATTTATGAAATGAGGTACCTTTCTTCTCTACAATATTACATGTCAAAAAAACAAACCCTGTGATCATTGGATATCATCTATCAGCATCATCCATATAATCTCATCGATTCGGAATAAAAAAAATGAAAAAATGAGAACAAACCAAAGCAGCTGCTATACCCAATTACGATATTTGTATTTTATTGCGTTCTAAATTCGAATTGGCGTTTTAACCCGGTAGATGTGATATCTTGGACCTTTTTATACCGGACGGTACTGCCGAGGTAGAACTAGCCTACAAACAACTCTTAATTCATGACTATACCCCGTCTTCGTTTTGACAGATATTTGAACGTTTTTAGGTACGATCCAAGTTCGTTTACAAGTTTACAGGTTTGGAACTTTGAATTCCTGAATGTTCAGTTGAATTGAACAACCGACGTATTAAGGGATGGTTCTGATCACCACATTCGGTAACAGCTGTAAGCTAGCCTTCACTAGTTCCCAAAAAATAAATATGGATCCAGGAACACGGTAACATATACAAACAAGAACAGTGACCACGATGAGTGTGTCAATATTTAGGAATTTTTAAAAATCAACAACCAAAATTGCAGCTACGAAAATTGCTGGTGATAAAACTTACATCGCTTCTTAAAAGTAAAAAAAAAATATCCAGATAATTCATGTGAGGCGGGGTCCTTTTTTTGGTTTTGTAGTAGTGAGATGAAGGCTGTTTACGCACTGAGTGTGGACGCACACACACAAAATGCTTTTGGACTACGCACTTAACACCTCCCCTGTCAGCCTGAGAACCTAGCCTGTAACCGTTTGACACATTACTTTGGGCTAGGACCTTCGGATTATGGGAATCATTTCTCTAACGGGAAGGAAGGGAGAGGAAGGAAGTGCTAGAAAAGAGATGCTTCCATCCCTGATTCCTACCAGCGCTCCAATTAAGCTCATTTCAATATCAGCACTGCCCGAGCATATTGCGCCATGCCATTCCAATTGTCAACTGTTTTCAGCATTACTCCGACGATATTGTCCTGACAGAGCTCCCCAATTTCACTGAGGAGGACCCCTCACTGCTAGCTCCACCTTTTGCAGTAGAAGAATGTGTGACAGGCGTTTTTCAATAGAGAGCTGGGTCAAGTAGATATCGGTGATATGGTATCGGTGTCACCATGCACTCGACTGAACAACGGCCTCAGATCAGGGATCAGACATGCAGTCCACCTTCCTCTTGTTTCTTGCTCCCAGGACTGTTTCCAATCACTGAGAGAGCGACGTCTCTCTTCCCTGGTGATCTCTTTTTTTCGATCTTCGCCTCTGTGCAGGTAAATATTTCTGCGTTTTCTCGCAAGGAGGGTGATGGGTATCATCCCTGCGATTACCAACACTGCCGCCCCGGAGACAGTTCGGTATGCGCATGAGATTCCTAATGCTCCTTGCCTCTGCACCTGTGCCAATCGCTTTCGGTGTAACTCCTTGCTGAGAGCGCCGCCCCACAGTTCTGATCCGTAGAGTAGAAGCGACTGCACAATGCTCATTAAGAGTCATCTCCTTGATGTGGTGGGCCTCACTATTCTGGCCATTAATCGGGTGAGTGCCGTCACAAGCGCTGCAGCCTTGTCAGCTGCTGCCCTTGGAGGCGGGGTCCTTGCGTCATTTTAAGGAAGCAAGGAAAGATCCGGGCGCACTAAAGAGCACTCTGTATGCAATAATCCGATGTCGAACCAGGAATTCGGACTAAGGTAGGAAAAGGTCGGTTGGAGGATAAAATTATCTCCCCTTTCTAAGCACGACTGAGACTCTTAAATCAGGAACAGTTTTGACGAGAACTTTCAGGAAGCATATCCAAGAGACTACTGCAATTGGTGCAAATTACTGCTTACTATCTTACGAGAATTGGTAGATTTCACCGATCACTGTAGACCGCAATAATTTATCAGCAACAAAAATACTTGGTCGAAGCGTTTTCATCCATTTTTTTTTTGGTTTTTTTTTGACTAAGAATTACTTTTATGAAGGACATTGAATTGGTATCGGAGGAAATGTGCTATTAATATTTGGGTCAAATTGTTGTCCGGTAACTTTTAGCGTTTAGGTAAGTTAGCGTTCCTGAGAACGCTTTTCTTCTTTCTTTTTTCTTGGGGTTCTTAGGAAACCCATGTCTTTCAAAGCCAAATTTGGAGCACTGATCCTTAAATCAACTGCAAAAAAAATTAGAGAATGAAATTCGTATAACAGAACCTGTCCAGATGTAGTCAAATGTTTATCTGACAGGGGTTGGGGGGAAAATCTTTGCACAAGTTTTACAATAGTCCTACCAAAGTTTTAGAACGTCTAAATTAACCAGTTTGCATACACACAAGGAATCAAATAGGTATCATTTCTAGGTATCATTTCATTTAAGTACTACACGTAGTTGATTCTACTGAATAAACCTAAATTCAAATCGTAAACTTTAATTGCCCTTTTAATCGGTGAAATAGCGTGCTCAAATAGGGATAAAATCTAAGGCCTCTAACCAATAATTGTGGTCGTATCTGGCTAACAACGCGGGAAATGCTGCATTCGAGATGGTCAAGCATTTAAAAAAAGTAGACGTAGACGACTGATTTGACGGATACCCACAAGAAAAAGTCCAGCGGCGCTAAATCGAAAGATCTTTTAGATCAGATCACAGGTGCGAAACGAGAAATTTTGCATTCATCAAATTATTCTTTCAATAAATCAATGGTTGAACGAGCTATATGGCATCACAGCCATCTTTTTGAAATAAAAGGTCCTCTGCATTATATTGAGTAAATTCCGGAATTAAAAAGTCATTGATCACGAGTCCAAAGTGGTCACGATTGAGAGTAATGTTATTCCCAGCAGCATTTTTGAAGAAATATGGACCAATGATTCCACCGGCTATTTGAATACACCAAACAGTGAGTTTCTCCGGACGCTTGTCACTCCAAATTTAACGGTTTTCTCAGTCGGGCAACAAGCCTGAATTTTTTTCAAACAGGAATCAGCCTTATCGCTAAACAAAATTCTTTTATGTAATAAGAAACTTGCATTTGGGACCAAACACCGAGGCTACGCCATACACGGTGGTCGTTTGGCTTCAATTCCTGCACGAGTTAGATTTTGTAAGACTTGATTTTGCAACCCAAGATCTTTCCGTAAACTCTTCCATAATGTGATTGAGCACAGGTTTCATTACTAGTCACGATTCCGAATGGAGTCACTTGGGTCTTCATCCACATTTCCCTCTACAACTGCAATAGTTTCACCATTACGCACTGTATGACATCTGGATGGATGTGGTTTTATCGGTAGGAGTTAATGGAATGCGGAAGCGATTATTGGATAATTGAATTAATTGTTCTGATTGACGATTGTGTTGGCCAGAAAATTGACGGAGCGCACGATATGTTTGCACAATTTGAAGACGGTTCTCACGCACCAACCTAGTCATGATAAAATGGAAAACTAACCTAACCATAAACCGTATGACAGCTGTCACACGATACCTAGCATTAAAAAAAATGTTGCCAACTTAAAGTTCTATACCTTTAATAAAACACGCTGTACATCATATGAATTTTTTTGTCAATTTTTCCAATTTCTCTTAAAGAGCGCATGCACAGTGTAAATACTCCAATTTCAGGACCTAAGCAAATAAAAATGTATCTTGTTCCCTTGACTGTTTCATCACATTATCAAGAATGAAAACTAAGATATGAAATATGTTATAGTTCCGGTGTAAATTCAACTTAAACACTCTATGGTTAGTGATTAGAGGGAGTTTTTATTTGTTTCATATTTTATGAATGGACGCTTTTGACTCTGAGCAGATTTGGTTTGAGGTTATGTTGTATGTTCAGCGTCTAGAAAGGGGCATTGCTCTCCAACTTCTGTTTACTCGAATGGTGTAGAATTTCTGCAGGCGACTTATTTTCTCACACAATTATTAACCGAGTTCACCTTTAAGCTCAATTTCTTGAAATTTAATCGACTCTATGTCGATGATCTCATAAATTTTCCCTGAACCGATGATAATCCTATCTTTGTGTGAATTTAAATTGCGTTTAGTCCAACGGTAGAACAAGCAAATTACACATATGTATCGCCGGAAAGCATGTAGCCAGCAATAATGTTCTTTGAAATGATTCCGCCAAGAGGTGTGAACAGGAATTAAATTACGAAAAATCATTGCGGAATTGCAGCGAACACTGAAAATTCAACCAAAATAACAACAATAACAACAATTACCATTCCTCATTCAGTACCAACAACATGCAAATTTGTAGTTAGATAAAGGCAAAACATTTCGAAACAGGTTGCCTACCTCCAATCTGTAAATTAACTCGGATACGCTACTGCTTACCAACTTGCTTTACAATGCCGGAAAACGTTACGCTTTTATGCAAGAAAAAAAATAAATAAAAAGAAACATTCAAGAAAATAAACTTAAAAGCAAAAATAAAAACGCTAACGATAAACATTTGAAAAGATCAAGTTTTAAGATATATGAAAATCTGGCCATGAAATTCCAATTGAACAAAAAAATGCATTACGACTAATTTCCATTATTAATTCACGGTTTGTTGCTAGTTGGGCGGGGAAAGGTATTAAAGAAATGAAAACCTTGCACACCGGTAATGGATTTATTGGACGGAAAAAAAAATTAATGGTAATTGTTTGTATGATTAAGTTTGCCAGGTCTTAATTATATGTTTATATAATTAAGACCTGGCATTTTGCCAGGTCTTAATGGCAGTAACAATAGAAAAACAGAATTTTTAGGTGATTTATGCTGTCACTTCTTTTATCCAACGCTAATTATTACTGAAATCGAACTTCAAATGAAAGATACATATTTTGATTGAAATCTCAGATACTTGACCTGATTTGATTTGAATTTCTGATCACAATGCATGCATGCTGCGCAGTTCATTCGAAGTTGAACTTATCGAAGGCTTATCCGCCGCACTTATCATTATTAATAATAATGGCGATAAATTAATGAGGTTTTTCTTGCTACCTCGTTTAATGCCTCATTACTACCTCGGCAAACTGTACCTTGCCGATGGGAGTGTGAACGCTTTCCACCTTTCTATGTACCTCAACGTATGGTCTGGAATGTATGCCCATATAGTAACAGCATGTAAGTATGTAGGTCCGTTTCGAATTCCAATGCAATAAAACTGATTCAGGATTAAAAAAAAAAGAAATATTCAATCTTGTTCTTTGCTATAACGTTTGGCACGATTTATTCTAATTAATAATCGGAAAATAATGAAAAATGCGCTTTTGATTGTTTGGCTGAGCAATTTGATTTCTGCAGACTAAGGGGCTGAGTTGCATGATTTATATGAATTGTAGTTGTTAATTTAATTAATAATGTCATTGCTATGGCTTTGGGTCTTAGTAGAAGATGAATTGAACCAGAAAACCGATTTGAAATCACTGAATTATATTTATATATTCAATACAATGCAATAAGCTCACATAAATGGCGATTGCGTTGCCTAAGACGGTTTTAAAATCGAATAAAAATTTATTGCATGCAACATGCAGCTTTCATTTATTTGTTTATGCTCAATTTAAGCCTCATTGATTCTGATGCTTGGATTATTTCTTCACTATTTTGCAACATAAAAGATTGGGATCGTGTTTGTTGAGTTTTGCATTATATTAATTGCAATTGCTTCAGGGAGTGTCGATGGGGTTCTATATACAGCCTTGAACAAATGTATTGATCAGGCATGACATTTTCCCCTTTTTGGGTAGTGCCTACTTAAAATAAAGAAGGAAAGCAATTTAGATAGCTTTTCATTGATAATTTATGATAAAAAAACCAATATTTTATGGCGACACCCTTTGCCTTAATCCCCAACCTGGGAGTTTTGTCCGCGTCACTTGTAACAATCTGCAATCTCAATATCTCGATGCTTTGGGACTATTTGAGTCCTAGTCAGTTCAAATCTATAACCACTAACAAGCGGTAACTCCAAGTGCTAAGTCTTCATCGAATTTACGCCCTGAGTGTCGGACTCCCCCGCTACCGGACTACCGACTAAACACCTCCCCTGTCTCACCGAGGACCTAGCCTGGAACTGTTTGTCACATTACTTCGGACTAGGCCTCATTAATCATCACTTAGCGATGTCTTCAGGCTAAGGGAAATCTCTCTTTTTCCACGGATGGATAGGAAGGAATTGTGATTAGTATATATAATATTACGTTACAGAGATGTTCCCTCCCTCGCCAAGCGATCCATTATGTCCTTCTTTATAATGAGTACTGTCCGTACGTAATGCGACACACAGTTCCAATTGTCCTTTGATTTCATCATTTTTCCCGTTACATTTTCTGGGGAAATTACTCCAATTTTCTCCGAGAGATGCGAACGGAGTCTTGTGAATCCATTACACGTTAAGAACGTATAGCAGGCGTCATCCGTCATCCCCGGGCAGAACACGCAAGTTGGGGATGGTGTCTTTCCCATCTTATACAGGTAAGACTGAAAATACCCGTGACCACTGAGTAGTTGCGTCAGATAATAATCAGTCTCACCATGCATTCTGTAGAACCACGGCTCCAAGTCACTTATCAGCAGTGCCGTCCACCTGCCTCGCGTTTCGTTTTCCCATGTTTGCTGCCATAAGATATGGGTTCTTCTCCGTTCCTCTCGGCTGACGGTTTCTCTCGCCGACTCCCCCCTACGTGAGTATACACGTTTCCGTTCGTCAGCAAGTAATTTAATTGGAACCACCCTCGAGATTACCAGAGCTGCAGGTTCAGAGATAGTGCGGTATGCAGCGGCTATCCGCAAAGCTCCTTACCTCTGCACCTGTGCTAGACGCCTTCGGTGCGTCTCTTTACTAAGAGCGTCAGCCCAAACCTCTGAACCATACAAGAGCACTGACTCCATTGCACTCATCAGTAGACGTCTTTTGCTCGAGGTTGGCCCCTGCGTGTTGGCCATAATGCGGTTTAGCGCCGATACCCACGCGGAGGCCTTATCTGATGACGCTCGAACGTGCTCGAAAAAACTCATCTTCATCATCAAGCCAAGGTATCTGATTGATTCTTTTGACTCGATGATCATTTCCCCCACCCTAACCGGCATAACACGAGGGATTCGCTTCTTGGTGAGGACGACGACCACGATCCTTTCCAGCGCTAGGTTAAGCCCATGGTCTGTCATCCACTCGCTCGCTCGGGGTATTACCGCACCCAGTTTGAGCTGCGTCTGTACGACAGTACGTCCGGCGACTAGTACTGCTACGTCATCTGCGTAGCCAACCAGGCGCGATTCCCCCGGTAACTGCAGCCTCAAAAGCTCATCGTACGAGACATTCCAGAGGTCCGGGCCCAGAACGGAACCTTGCGCGACCCCTGATGTCAAATCAATTCTTCGCCGGCCTCCCAACGAGTCATAGATGAGTTTCCGATTTTTGAGGTAGTCCTTAAATATCCGCATCAGATGCCTCGGCACCCTGAAATATTCCAGAGCACCAAGAATATCTGTCCATCTAGCAGAGTTGAAGGCATTTCTCACATCTAGAGTTATGAGCAGTACTATTCGTCTCGAGTAGTGATTGTGGGCTTCTGCCTGCTGGACCGCGCTCACTACCTCTGCTATTGCACCTATTGTGGATCGACCAGCCCTGAAGCCGTACTGCCGAGAAGACAGATCCCCGGCAGTTCGAATGGCTTCTCCAAGTCTTTCTCTAATGAGCCTCTCGAGCACCTTCCCAGCGGCGTTCAGCATACATAGGGACTGATATGTAGATGAATAGGATGCATAGGGAAGAGCACTCTAACAATCTGGTCCATTTTTTCCGTTTCAAGGACACAGGGCCTCCTTGCAGCTCCTAGTTTCCTCATGGCAAGCTTGTAACACAGCCCGCGCGGGTCTCTGTCGATGTCCTCAACTATTTTGCGCCAGCAGCGAGCCTTGCTTTCGTTAATTAAGCTACGGAGAACTTTTCTAGCCGACCTGTATGCCAGCGTTCGGGAGTGTGACTCGTCTCGATTTCTTAAACGTTGAGATTCGCGGCGGAGTTTGTGACATTCTTTCCGCTTTTCGCCGATTTCTGCCGAACACCAGTATACAGCAGGCTTATTGTGTCGAGGCCGTCGCCTCGGCATAGAGCAGTCGCACGCATTCTTGATGAGCCTCATGGTGGAGCTCACCATGTTTTCAGCTGAGGCACCTCCCCTTACCGTCATAGTTTATAAGAGCTGCGTCGCGAACGCGTCGACATCTATTTTAGATATATTCCAACCTGAAAATGAGTGTTGGGTTGCTGCGCGTCGAGTAGCACACTCGCCAATTACGAAAGCAATGTACTGATGATCGCTCGCCGAGTAGTCCTCCAGTACCCTCCATCTGTGTATCCTAGGTACTAAGGACTCCGAGGCAAATGTCACATCCGGTATAGTTCCCAAGCAGCCTCCCCTTCGAAAAGTTGGTGTGTTCCCAACGTTCATGATGACAAGTTGTCTCCTAGCCGCCATTTAGGATTTTTTTTCCTCTCGAGTCTGTCAGACGCATTCCCCATTCTATCGCCTTGGCGTTAAAGTCACCGCCAACAAAGATTCGGCCTTCTGTGCTCGAGACAGCTTCCTCCAGTTCATCGAGCATGTTCTGAAAACATGAAATTGACTCATTCGGCGTGAAATAGACGCTTATGAATGTCAAATCGGTGCACCCAATGAGCACGAAGCCATTTCCGCTGGAGCAAGTCCGAGCTGTGGGTAGAGCTCTATCACGTACCCAGATGGCGGCGGTGCCGGATCGATCACAATACCATCCAGCTTCCTCTTTGTTGTGGTGTTGCTCAGATATCAGCAACAAGTCAATTTTTTACTCTCTTGCAACCTGGTCTAGTAAATCTTGTGCGGTTGAGCTACGGTTTAGGTTGATTTGCAGGATCATGTCTTTGCTCTTTTCTTGCTTAGTGCCTCTTTGAACTCCTGGCACCTACCACTTCCTGGAATATGAGTCAGATCTTCAGACTTCCGTCCCTTATCTTTGCACAAGATACAACTGGGTTCGTTTGGGCAGTCTTTCGCCTTATGGCCGGAAGTGCCACACCTGTAGCACAGTTTGCTTCGATCTGGCCCCTTGGAGTTCAAGGAGATGTGTCCGAAGTTAAGGCACTTGTAGCATCGAGTTAGGGCTTCCCTCCGACGTATCCTGCACACAACCCTGCCGACTTTAATTTTCTCCTTGGCCAGGAGTTGCACAGCGTCTTTCTCTGGGATGTCTATTATTGCCGCCCTTTGTCCTCTAGGGTTGATAGGCGTTAGCCTTACCCTAAAACTCTCTGCCGTAGGAAAAATTAACCTAATGGAATCTTCTACTTCCTTGGCATCTGCAATGCAGTCAAGGTCTCTTATTTCCATAGAGGCCATTGGCTGCAAAGTCGAGATAACAGCTTTAGAGCCCAGGAGGTCCTTTACAGCACTCTCGAACCGTCCCTTGTCAGTGGATTCCGCTCCTAGTTCTACGAGGAGACCGCCTGTTATGGTCGCTCTTACTGTTCGTATACAGACACCGTTTTTTTCGGG
Source organism: Stratiomys singularior (assembly GCA_954870665.1). Taxonomy (NCBI): domain Eukaryota; kingdom Metazoa; phylum Arthropoda; class Insecta; order Diptera; family Stratiomyidae; genus Stratiomys; species Stratiomys singularior. Next base: position 25,271,720 of record OX940878.1, on the reverse strand, counting down.
TTCCACATTTTGCCTGATTTCCTTGAGGACCTCGGCGTAAGTTCTCCCATCTGCAGGTTTGATCAGTAAAGCATCCCTGCGCTGTGTCCGATAACTTTTACAAGAGTGTACGATTAGCAAAATATTTATTGGAGCGGAAGATTGATTTATGTGGCACTTTACGGATGAATAGAGTTGATCTACCATGGGCAAAAAAAAAGTCAGGACCAAAAAGAGGAAAAAAAGTTGCTCGTCAGAAATATGGCATAAATGTTAAGAAGTGGAAGGATAAACGGGACTTCGCAATAATTTCTACTTGCCATGACGCTACAATGGATATGTCTGCAGGCTACATGCCTAAACTAAAACCGAAAGCAGTGCTGGCTTATAACGCTCGAGAGAAAAGTATAGGTGTGTCTGATCAACTTTCAAGCTACTATGACCCTAAAAGGAAGTCGCTGACTTGGTATAAAAAAGTGGCTCTGAATATTTTGATTTGTGCATCAGTCACGAACGCAACTCTGTTGTATCAAAAACTGCATCCTATAGAAACTAAGAAAATCATATTACAAGTGCAGCAAGAAATTATCAAAGCTTTTTTATATGAATCAGATGGAGCCGCTAGCGCGAATATGTCAGGAATGCTTTCAAGACCATCTACGAGTTCCATCACTAACCAACACTTTTTGACGAAAATACCAAGAAAAGATGATGGCAAAATTATTCGAAAAAGATGCAGCGGATGTAATGAAAACTTGCGAAAAGATGGTATCAACTGGAAAATAGCTGCTAAGAAAGTAAAAAATGTGGATGCTGAGTGGATGTGTGGATGCTCGCCATTCAAAATAAAAACCTTATGTTTGTCTTGTTTGCAAAATAAACACAAAAAGTAATGAAGTTGTCATTTTCTGTAAAAATAAAAACAAATTCTCGTACGTCCTCGTGTTTTTCTCTACTACATGTTCGGCCTGATACGTCCAATAGAAAAACAGTCGCGTCCTGCCACGTTTCGCGAAGTAATTCTTAATGCAAGTTTTAGGCATTCGCTGAACCACATATGGCTCATGAACGAAGTTGTGCAATCCATATGCACGTTTCCTGAGCCACATGTGGTTCAGTGGACAGGGAACGTGTTAACAACGTTATTTTTTCATTCAGATGAGGTAAACTTTCTCTGAGGTCTACTTTACGGCCATTTTTCGATGAAGATTTAGTAAGAATGCAAAAACAATATTTCGAAAGCTTACTACAAAAAATCACCACATTCTGGAAAGGTCTAACTTTAATGCGACATGAAATGTGAAAGAAATGAACAATTTGAAGACAATAGGGCAGCCATTTTAAATAAATTTTAAAAAAAAGCCGCCGTTGGTTTTATTCAAAAACAAGGACAGTTGTGTGAGCAGGATATTCGTTGGTCTTAGAATGGAAAAAAATCTTTCAACTTTTTTTTTTGATTTTTTCATGCCAGATGTATGCATAAGTTTTTCTCCAGTTTTACTAAGAGATGGCGCCAGCAAAAAGTTCGTAGCGTTTTAATTTGACATATACGCCATTTCGATCGTCTAACACACACAAGTTGAGTCCGCCAAAACGAGCGTGTTATTTTATTGTTTTTACGTGATTGTGCACATCTAATTTTGTGCTGAAAAAAGAGCCTTTTCGGCACGCATTTTTGTTTTTTTTCAACGGCTATTGAAGATCATCTTTTGCTAATCAACACCTATGTTGGATACGACGTTCTACCAATTAGGGCCTGTGAGACATGGTTTCGACAATTCAAAAGTGGTTTTTCAATTCAACAAACAATTCAATCCTTTTACATGACCGAGCGCGATAATCTGACACATTATATATCATTTTATTCTATATCATTTTACAGTAAATAACGGCAAATCTTACGCATGTTATTTGTAATATGAGCTCTGAAATACAAACAATTGAAAACAACGAAATTTTGAACTATCGGGCAAAATTCCTATAAGGGATTAATACATTACAGAGAACACTCACTGAAATACAGATGTGAAATTGAAGACGATTTTCGATAAGTGGAATGAAGATAAAGGAAGCGACTAGAAGACTCAATCCACTGTCCGTCGATCTCACTGAAGTTGCGCCCGACAGAAGCGTTCAACCTACGCTGCCAGTGTTTCCACCTATGCCATATCAGTAATATTTTCACAAAGGTTTTGACACTGGACTAATTTTCTTGGTGAGAAAATATCCTGTTCATATAAAGTATGGCGGCAACAAACAACACAATGACGATAATACTACAAACTATAGACTCCGTGGTTCCAAGCTAATTTCATCCCAATAAGAATAGAAGTTTTTCAAATTCCATCTCACAGCTCGACACTTTTCTGTGGAACACTTCTTTTTGGTGTTTTTTTTTTGCATAATTAAGTAATTAAAGGCACTTTCTTTCAATATTCGTCTCAAAGAAACAACTCTTTACTTTCTTAACCAACCGACAATGGCGGGAAAATTAGCTACGGAACAAGTGATTGCGTCTTACGTCATAAAAAAAATAATAATAATAATAATCGCGACCACTTGCGCGAACAAAGGGAAACTTATTTCAATTTTCAGTTGAAGAAACACAAAAAAGAACAAAATCTGAACAATTATAGAGGAAATTACAATTATATAATTTCGGTTGTGTGGAAAATTACTCCACTAGAGCGCACTGCGAGACTTATAATGTCGGAAAAAGGATAAAATGGTTTAATTAATGGATTTTTTTTCTTCAATAGTGCTGAAATGTTAAACGGGTAGGAACTGAAGTGGTTATGATTGCTTGCAAACATTATGGAGGCATGTGGCCGTGTAATTTTGGGTAAAATATTTAACAGGATGCATATCTTTGTTTTTAAGGATTGTGACGAGCAACAGAAAGTTTTTCGCGCGTTTATTATTGTGCAGCCTTATTAAATATTTTCTAAAGGAGTTGGAAAACTGATATCCTTGCAGCATTCTGTCAATCTAGTCATCATATCAGTTTAAGGCATCCGAAAATTGCATCATTGCATAGGAAGTGGTCTCAATTTTTTGAATGTTTCTCTGATAATTGGAGTGAAATTCTAGAAAAATTTCCATAACGACTTGAGATTTTTTCATCCAATTTCTTTGGATGCAGTCCAAACTCATTGACAGAAATCAGAAAGTGGAAAACTTTAAAACCTTTTGCGTTTGGGTCAGTGCAAACTTCAGATACCTCAAATTTATTACTGATTCTTGCAAAGCTCCTTTCGGAAAACACATTTTAATACAATTTTATCCGTGATAGTCTCTTGTCGGCCACAGCAACAACAACGAACAATCTGCATCCAAACAAATATTATTGTATCTTCACACTGTAAAGCTCATCTCATGCTTAGCGCCTCGAAGATTAATGCTTACTCCTTGTCTCTTTAGGCCTACCAAGGAGCACTTGAAAAAGTCAGAGATGCTAAAGATATTATCTTTATTATGATTACTCCCCGGTGGTGTTATGAGCAAAGAACGTTGGGAAAACTGCGTTCAAAGAAAATCTTCTAAAAATAGACGAATTTTCGACGTACCAAAATGAAAAGGAGAAAAGCCTACAATCATTGTTTTGTACCGTGACGTTTTCAGACGAAAAATGAATGCAGGAAAATTTTTGCATGGTAATAGGTGAAATGTATCCAGCCAACTGTCGTAGGTGGGTGGGGGTAAGGATGATGAAAATTTGAGTAATAATTTTTTGGTGAAAGCATATTTGATTATTTGACGCAGAAGATTGAAATCTTATGGATAAACGCGTGTACGTGATGCCTTTTTGAATTAAATTAGGGTGTGGGTAATTTCCATAAATTGAATGAAAGAGAGCCATTGTGATAAACCGGATAATTTTCGACATAAAATTATAATTGCTGATTGAATTTTATTGATTATTTAACATTTTGAATAAAATCAACTCACTTTTGAATAATCCATTGATTGGGGAACACATGGGTCGGAAAAACGCAGATTTTATTGTTCATCACATTGTTTGGTGGATTCGAATACCTGAAATAGTGCATATTTCATTAGAACAAAGGAAAATATTAAATGAAAAGTATTAAAAGTTTAAACTAATATAAATAGAATATTTTAAAAATAATTTAATAATAATTCGGACGGTTAGTTATTTAATAATAAAGAAATGATCTTCGAATCTATAAAATTCTTTGGGTCCCTAACATATCTTCTACGATACCGAATGGATAAACTTTGAAAGGATATCCGAACCTCAGAAATCAAAACATCAAGCGTTGAATTCAAAAAGCATCAACAAATTAACACTAAATAGCAGAACTGGAGCACAAACAAAAAATTATTGAATTAATTGTCCTTTTTATTTTGAAAGTTTTTCGAAAAAACATGAAGCCAGCATTCCTTCCCCCCCCCCCCCTTTTGGTTCTCTGTGGTGATAAAGCGTTTTAATTGACTAAATGGGACAAATAGACTCAATTACATTATTATACTTCCAAAAAGCGGTCTGAACTGCTCTACTTTGATCGCAACATAAGCCATTCTTAAAAAAGGATTGCTTCTGCGGTCGTCAGGTGTCACAGTTGAATAGCCATCTTCTTCATCTGATATATCGTTACCTTGATTGTCCTTACCGAGTACCTCGACGACAATGTCCCATTCAGTACGCTAGCAACATATTGTAACGTCTCCGGTCATGTTTAAACACTCCCCGGTTGGCGTGGTCTAACATAATATCCTCTCAGCTGACAACAAAATGTACAACTACTGCGTAGCTACTTACAGCGCTAACACTCTTGGGTGACATCTGTCAGACAGAGATAGAAAAAGCACATGAAGCCTTAGATGTGTATTGCGATTTTACGCAAAGGTTTTATGGGGGATACATTGTTGGTTGTGATTGATTTTTAGTAGTAGTATGATTAATTTTTAGTAGTAAAGAAACCGAACATATGTGGTTGGGGTTTCTTCTCACGTGCTTAAGTGAAGCTTGAATGATGTAAAGTTGGATTTTAAAGGCACCTTAATCTCCAGTGAATGTATTCTCAAGCAATGCACGTGAGTAGGACATGTTTTTTTTATAACGTGTTGATCCAGTTGTTGAATGATTTATGTCATATTAGCTGGAAAATTAGTAACTTTCGCGAGAAAATCCCCATTAAATAGGGAGGGGTTGTTTATAGCAGGCGTTGGCAATGACTGATGCTTGACTTCTGCAAAAAACTGTGCGCAGGTGGTCGGAAGGAGAAGATGCTTAAATACTGAGCTTGACTAAAAACTAAGACGTATACGCTGAAAATTTCGACTGCAATACCTGGTCCCTCTCGTCAATCCTAATGGAAAATGTTTACAGGAATTAATTGAACAGAAACGTGATTTAAAACAAAACATTTTTATCTATACTATCTTGTGCTTACTCTCTTGCATTGGCATCATCATATTTGATGATTCCAATATAGAACTGCAAGCACATTTTTAAAGATTCCTTGCATCCTAAGCTCATATTTATCAAGTCCATAACATTCAAAATTCATATTCAATTCATAAAAATCATATTCAATACTCTAAGTTCTACTCTCATGATTTTGTCATGCCGAATCCAGCTCTAATGTTTTGGTCAAACCTACATTTGTCATTACAACTGAAACTGGATAGGAACATTGAATAAATTCTTTGGTTATTTTTATGTTTTTCTGCGACATTTTCCTTGGTACTAATGCGCGAAATCACAATTTTTCTTAATTTAAAGTGAAGGCAAAGAACCACTCGTGAATGACAATCTTTTTGCTTTTCCATCATTTTCCACTTTTCTAACATCTCTTCTTTCATAGAGGGAACTCTTACGTTCTCAGTATACGCTTTTCAAACGTAGCCTTATCATGGGTGGCTACTCGCTCGATTTTCGTACATCTGTTTTGACTCAACTGTGTGGTTGTTTCTTTTTGTTGTTTTTAACGTTTTTTGTTACTCACCCAAGCCTGTCACGTTTTTCTTGTTTTGTCCTTGCACTTAATTAATTGCATTGTCTAATTAACACATTTTCCGTGTCGAGAACTTGCTGGATGTCGAACCAATCATTATGTAACTACTACAAAGCGCTCACAATTCGTGCAGCTTTGCACGATAGAGAGCTTTTAAATGAATCGATGCAGGTGAGTGGAGAGATTGCGTTCAAATACCGTTAGGTGGGGAGTTTGTTCGAAGTGTTCGATGCGCTTTTCGGTACTTATGCTATGGAACTTTAGAAACAATTTGGCCTTAATTTGAAATTCATAAACAAATTTTAAATTAAAGAAGAGCAAAGCCTCGAAGAATCACTGAAAGCTACTCATTACGCTTACTTTTTAAACAGTGACTAAGTAAATTGCGCATTGCAATTAACGAGGACTAGTGGCAATTACGAAACTAAACGGAACAATAGCACAAACGTTTATGAAATAAATCGTCACAAACACTAAATACGTCGTAGTTTAGGTATCTAAAGTTTACACTATTGCATACGCAACGTTTTTGATTTTTTTCACCCTTTGTATATTTTTGGATAATTTGAATCAAATTTTTGTAATTCCTTCTCGTAAATTTGATTCTATGGACGCTCTAATAATTTTTTGCTTCAGTAAAATCGTCGAAATATATGAAAAAATTAAAATATTTCAGACTGTTGCGTTTACAACGATGCAAACTTCAGGCTCCTAGTATTTTTATATTCGAACTATATGAAACAATCCACTTTTAAGATTGACTATCCGATTATAAGTTTGATATTGTGGGTGCGTCTAAGCAAATTACGCGCACTGTGCCATATACTGACATATCACCATTATCTTTGTGGTTATATGGAGCCGTCACAAAAACTTGACCTAACATTTAGGCGGAAAAACACGAATACTGCCATATAGATGGCTTTTAGAATGAAATGTACTATACAAATTTCAGTTAGTATCAACTTTCAAAAGATTTGACAGCTGTCAGACAATTAGCTCGTGACATATTGCATGACATAGTGGCTTTTATAATTATGGAAAAGTAGATAACTATAATGTGTCATAATGAAGCATTCATTTTTTGGTGGAAAATAAATGAAGTAGAAAACCAACTTTTTGGTAAAATAGTTCGCAGGGAAAACTAACCTGTTAAACAGTGGTATGCTATGGTTGAGTAAGTCTAAATGAGCGAAAAAAATGATGTTCCTAGCTTCTGCCCGTAAGAGCCTATTACTGGTGAATACATAAAAAACTCCACAAAGTGATTTCGATTTATCGTACAGGGAAGTTGATTGAGATTGTTGAGATTCTAAAGGTATCAAAAGAACGTGATTGATATGCTGAATATTTAAAAATACGAAAGCTTTGTGCAAAACAGGTGCCGAATTAGCTCACAAGCAACCAAATTAAACATCGTATATATGATTCGAAGTAATGATCAGTGGTCTCAAAATGTGATAAAATTAATTTTTCTCTGGTTTTGTAACAACGGATAAGACGCGGATCAATTACTATACTGTAATAGAGTCCAAGAAAGCGAGTCAGTTGATTGGAATCTACGTGATGAATCGAACCGAAAACACTTATAACAGAAACATACAAAGTTACCCAGAATATTATTGGGCACATAAGACTAACACATTAGTGTACTCATATTCGAATATAACAAAACATTGTTGGTTTGTATGAAGGGTCAAATCACGAAGAAAAACGAAACAGTTTGATTGAAAAATTGCTGTTTGATCAAGACAATGCACTGTACAATAAATTAATAAAAACGATGGTCAAATTGAATGATTTGGGTTACGACTTACTCTCCAATCAGCATGCGAGGTGCGCAAAAAAAGAATGAGGCTGGCCACACTGTGGGGGACCTGGCAACTTCGTAACTATTGGCTTGTGCCAGATCAGTTTGTTTATCCCTTTCACGTTGTTAACCTGAGTTTCAACTCCGTATAGTTTACACATTATTTTGACAGCTCCATCAGTGAACTTGTGGTTTGGCTTTGTATTTCAAAATGGAGCTTTATATTAATCTTGGTGTGTTCACGAGTGCAATTTTTCAGAGGTTGAAACGGTCCTACGGGGCGCATTGCTAATCATGAGCACCAATTTCCTGTTGGAATGTCGGTTTTTAGAAGGTCGAGAGCACGTTGTGATACAGCTTCGATCAAGATTACCTTTATCTTCAGAAATTGACGGGATTGTTCGGAAACCTTTGTCCAACAATAAGGATGATGAGTGAACTTAAACACTTTCATCGAACATTGAATTTCAATGGAGTATTTGAATATGCGAAAGAATTCTGCCAAAGTGGTGCCCGAAAAACTCAAAACTGAAGAGGTTTTTCACCTCAAACGTGTATTTGTTGTTCCCTTTTTTTCAACAAAGTTTTTGGTTCATTTCAACACTGAAGAATACAGTCACGTCATTCAAAGTATGCACCAATTGAAGCTTTGATCTTCTCAAAACTTCCTGGTATTAAATGGATTTCTCGGCTGAAAAATTCCCATCCTTTGATTCGCTCCAGTTTTTGAACTTTTTTTTTTATACCTTCGCAAAAGGTAAATCGTTCTCCAGTGAGAACCGGTTACGAGAACCGTGCATTGTGGTGCAACAAAATCAGCTTGTCATGTCTGTCATTCCATTCTGGCCGTATTTCCTTCTGAGCTCGATTCAGATGAATGCGTTGCCGTCGTGCAACAAAATCAGCTTGTCATGTCTGTCATTCCATTCTGGCCGTATTTCCTTCTGAGCTCGATTCAGACGAATGAGTTGCCGTCGGTACATATCCCCAGTGATTGTTTCAGATGGTTCAGCAGTTCTTAATAGATGACGCCACTGTGGTCTCACCAGATACACAACATGACATTGGAAGCGTGAATATTACATTTTGGCGTCAATGGACCATCTTCACCTGGCATTATCCAATGTTTTGGTCACTTAGGGTTGCCGTAGTGCATCTATTTCTCATCCCCTTTCTCATCGCATCATTCGATGCATGAAATCCTTTCTTTTTTGTCTTTGAAGATTGCGTGCAAGCGCTTACTGACGGTAGATCTGTCATCATTTAACTCCTGCGACAATTCTTCTATGCTTCGACTAAAATCGTCAATTTTTTTTCGGTGCCCCTTCACAATCTTTATCAGTCACGTCAAAATCACCATTTTTAGAACGCCGAAACCACTCTCTGTAAGCCGTCTCAAATGGACCATGATCACCGTAAACAGCGAGAATCATACGATTAGTTTCCGCAGCACTTTTTTTAAAAATGAAACTAAGACTTCCCGCAAATGGACCTTTTTCGGTATGAAAGTCGACATTTTCGACACGAGAAACAAAACGGTGCTCCCGCTTTGAAGGAATGTCGACTACTGCGTTTGTGAGCCAACACATAAAACTTCCAATTACAAGAACGCTATCACAGCAGACACAAATAGTGTCCGTGAGGACATCTGTCTGTTTGTTGTTGAAAACTTTCAACAGAATTTCAATGAATATAGTCGAATTTCAATGCAAAGTGCATGAATATGTTACAATATTTCCGTCATTCTTACTTAAAAATATAGTTTTACTACTTTTACTGCTAAAATTTACTGCTAACAGTATATAAATTATTGATTCATTAGAAGGGAAACTTGTTGTCCGTAGGGAATTTGATTTCGGTTGAAATTCAAGTTTTTACTTTGATTTTGCTCCCTATCAGAAGACATTTATGTACACCAAATGTCTTGGAAGATTCTGTACAAAACATTAAATACTGTAAAACCATCTAAAATACATAAATTAGGTCGACCGGAAAGATCTATCCGTTTTTGAATTAAAAGAAAATAACACAATTTTCATACATTTAAGATAATTAACAGAGGTTATACTTTCCATCGTTTCCTATGACTTCTTGCAAGCATGATGGTAACTTGTCAAAGCCATTTTTAAAAAATGATTCAGGTTTATAGGCGACGAACTTAACCAGTGCTCGTTTGACATTGGCTTCAGTTTTGAATTTTTTTCCCTGTGAAAAAATCTACAAAGCGAGAGAATGACAATCGGAGGATTAGAGCGCTAGGGAACAGAATTTCCCAGCCTTCCTCCGCGATTTACTGACGAGTTACGGTAGTAGCATGTGATGTGGCATTCTCCTGATGCAGTCTGACGTGTTACCTATTTAACATCGCCGACCACTTTTCTCTTGTTGCTTTACGTGAATCATCCATTTTCTCCACTTGAATTAGCTCCTGCTTGAGTCATCCATCTCCCCGAGTTTAGCTATTCATAAGATTTTAATAGCTCGTAATTTATTGGTCCTTTGATATCCCATCTTATACACAACATCCTCTTTTTCAGGTTTAAGCTCATCTTAGAAATGGAGAGGCAAGCTGTCCGGGCTCGCATTGTGTTTTTTTGCTTACGGTGTTTTCGTATGTTATCCATTTTTCATCACCAGTTAGCAACTAGTCAAAGAAAGGTTCATTTTTGCATCAACTAAGTAGAGACATACACACGACGATTCGTTCATTCAAATTTTGGCAGCCATCGAAAATATTTATAGGTCAATGCTGGCGACCTAATAAGGTTGGAAATAGTTTGTTAAGGTGAATTCAGCTTCTCTGCAATCTCTGATGTTGTCAAAACGAGATATTGCTCTATCATAGTCTTGATAATGCCGTCATTAATCAAAGATGGCCGTCCTGAACGTCGCTTGTCACTAAGATCGAAAAAACTTACTTCAAATTTTTCAAGTCATCTTCTGCACTTTCTATTACAAACTGTATGTGTACCAAAAACTTTCACTAAATTTCGACACCCTCTTGAAGCATTTTTTCCTAGCTGAAATACGGGCAAAATACATTGGCGTGAATGAACTTTATCGGTGCTCATGTTATCGCTATCGTATCTCACTTAATGATGACATGAGGCACCTCCGAGGTTTATTTTTAGGAGTGTAAATGTGTGCAAATGCTATGATACAGAAAAATTGTTAATATATGTCTCAAACCAACAAGTGCATATTGAAACTTGAAGTGACACTATCTGACAGAACTTTCCGGTAGACCTTATACAAATAAACATATAAATATTCTACATTAACATATCCGCCAAAATCAATCCTTGAATATGGTTCCAAGTGAGCGTTCCTTGCCTAGGAAGTCGTTTGGGTGGATAAAGTTTTGAATAGGAACTATTATTTTATTTTATTAGTTTATTCCTGAACTATGCAAGTCTACCCCAATTTCTAACCTTATTTGACGCAGGGAAGTTCACACCTCCTTATAATTCAAAATGGATTGAATAGTTTTATAGACATAGAAAAGAATGATTCAATTGTTTCCTAATCAATATCAGATTGCACCTACAACGTAGGTTTTCATGACTCCAAAAAATAACTTTCAAAATGGTTTGTAAATCTTTTGATCGGCTCATCTAGCCTTATAAGGTTAGTCTTGGAGGACTGCTTAAAATTATTCTTAAGTCATGCACACTTTGACATAGAAAAACTTAATTTTCAATGGTAAAATTTTCAAGTAATTTGCATGTCACTTCGCTTTAATAATGACTCAACCAATAAACATGTCACTGTCTGAAAACGTGCAAGACAATAGATAAAGCAACTTCCATTTTCTCCGAGTAATTTAACCCGAAAATTCACCTTCAGCAGTACAATTAACCATCAAATAAAAATGTAAAACCTACAATCTACATACATTTACGGATGGTAGCAACGTCAGCAACATTATCCATTAACCATTATCACTGCTCCTCAAGTTAAGACTTGACTGTATTATTACACAACAAAAACAAAAGCAACAACATCCGTAACACGATACGAGCTTCAATTTAGTTTGAATTTAACAACATTAAATTCCAACAAATGAGAATTTTCAGCTTGCAAACAAATCGACATCGTTTCAACAATTGCCGACAATCGCAAGGAAATGCAAATCGTAGCCGCCTGGCAACACTGCTGTACGATAGTTGCTTTCGTAGTAAAATGTTAACATCGTGACCATGCACCTTTCATAACATACCACGGCGCTGCTACAAGATATACGGGGTCTAATAAAAAGAAGTACTTGGCCTTTTTCCTCCGCGCCGAACGAGTGTATTCTAATCTTCTATTCGCACATTTCAAGATTCAAAAAATATTAGCAAAGGTTTCTTTCTAGTAGACGCTGCGATGGTAGTAGTGTGTGTGTGATAATGTGGAGCTACTTGATTTCAATTAGGCATAAACGTTTGGGAGCGAAAGTTTAATGGGCGAATGGAGAGGATAATCTTGTGGGCATATCTTCAGTAAATCACTTTAATCATGTGAAAATTATTCTTGCTTAACAATAGGAAATTGGGAGATTGGGATAATCACTTTTATCGTCGGGCGGAAGGTCTTTGCTCGTTTTCGAATTAATGCGTTACGAGGTTTGAAGCAAATAGGACACACCAATCTCGCAAAGGAAGCAGTCACTAGCCTGATTCTATTAACAATATAACGCCATTCACCTTAGAGGTGCAATTGAGCCAATCTAGATTTCAGGTTAATGGTGGAGGAAGTAGGCAATGGTTCCACTTTTGCCTAAATAACTCTTGAAATTCTTATTAGAGGTTTCACCTTTCTAGTATATTTTCGCTTCCTGTGTAGCGCTTATATTAGTAGGAATCAGTATAGCAATATACGCCATGTATTTTCCCGGGATAAAGACTCCAAAGTATTCATTTTCAAAAGGAGATCAAAAGGGATTCAGTGAACAACAAAAGACAGACAAACGGATTCGTGCAGAGTAAAACCATGCAGGCGTCATTCTTGATCTTGCAGCAAAACTAGTCGTACATCACTGGCAAGGACCAGTTTTAAACTCTCCTTAAAGCATCGAATCCTCCCCTCGAATTTTCCTAGGTGGTGAAAATTTAAGCCCTTCGAAACTTACCGCATTGTCAGAGCTACTTATTCAAATTCTCAGAAGGCGCCCAACTCCTATTACGCGTTCCGCTTCTTCAAAGCTTCACAGCATCAAAGAAGCTGCTCGGTTGTCTTTAGCTTAGAGCATTCTAGATTCTAGAAAGCAGGATCTAGAAGGCAGAATAGAAGAAACCCAAAAATACAATTCGCAGGGCAAGAGACAATTGAGCCCCAAAGGAAGCTAATAAGCCAATTCAGGCGCGTAGTTCTCTGCAGCATCATCAGTCACAAAGAAATCGTAAGCTATCCTTGAGAATTAGTGTAACCTTTCTTACAAGGACTTGTTGCGAACCACAGGGGCCGCGGTCGCAGACATTTATTTAACAGTGATTTTGAGACCTCTTTTTACCTTCCGGTGGTTTACTGAGGCTGGCTGCGCTCAGTCTGTCTAGATCCTTGCGGGGAAAATCATTACCCGTTCTAGGATTTCTATATCTCAAAACTAATCGTTCTATGAGAAAAACAAAAGAAAGCGGGAGAAAGATGCATTAAGAAATGAACTAAAAATCAATTCTAGAAGTTTTTGGTAGATCAATTTATCCATTTTCACTTAGAACTTATAAGTGATTTATATCCTTGCTAGCTAACTCAGCGAAGACTCATGTGTGCGGAAGTTCTGATCAAATTTTTCGACTACCTCGATAGTAAATTTAATATTTACAAAGAAAGCTAGACCTGTCGAGAAGCGGCAGGGACGCGTGTTCGAAACCAGCTCGAGCTCTTTCCACCATTATTTTTAAATATTAAAAATCAATGTTATAACTTTAAGCTAAACTTATTGAAAAAAAAGCAGAACGGAAATAATGTTATAAGAAAAGAATAAAAAACCACAGAGGTTTAATAGCAGAGAAATTAAGTGGCAAGAAAATAAACATTGAATTTTTCTTTTATGATTTTAAAATAAGTTTTAACTAAGAATAACCCAACTTCTAACCCGATCTGGTAGGTTTTATACCATCTCATCCGTGCATTCTTGAACTTTCAGTCGGTGAAATGATTCAGATAATTCAAATAATTCTTCTAAATTCAATGTTTATCTATCACTTCTGAGTTATTTATTGCTTTCGTGAATTGTTTTTCTTCCCCAAGGTTAGTCTTAAGATTTCAAACTGTCGAACGTTCCAAAATCACAATTTTTTTTATTGAAATTTCCATTGTTCTTCGTATTCTTGCATTCGATGCGAGTCACAGCTGATTTTTCGCTTTTGGGTTTGCTTATTTCTACTTTGATAATTTAACAATTTCTCACTCATCTTTTAATTCTAAATAAATTAGCAAAATTAGTTAAAATTAAACTAGAATTCCAAGTAAAAATAAAAAATCCGATTTCCACGCAATTATGAGACGACCTCTCCCGTTTACAAGTTCAATCTGACTTCTCAATTTACCACTAACTCTACACCACCATTAACACATTCCGTTCTCGAAAACTTTTCTCTTTTGCTCACGGATATAACCGTTTTGTCCTTCGGTCAAAGTCAACTTTATCAGAGCGGATTGAATATGATGTCAATCACCTTGAGGAATATAACCTGAACAATAAGATCTCAGCCATGGTGGATTCAAACCCATCATCTATGGATCACAGGCTCCTGCCAATCGACTGCACGACGAAGCTGCTTGACGTGAGTTATTCTATAACAAAAATTAAGCATTTCCGTTTTTAATTGCAATCATATCCTGCAGGTGTATCTGTGATGATCAATCCAATTAATTATAACGAGGATTGCTGTTAGTAGTATTTAATGCATTCAAATTACACGAATTCCAAATACATTGGATCATTTACCAACTATTTGAGGTGGATGTTGAAGTGCTGTGGGGAAAATGGTGAATAGAAAATGACAGATGAATGGAATAGGTGAGAAATGGGATTAATGCACAAGAAATGACGTCAACGTGCGTACAATGCTATGCAGAAAACAACGAAGTAGTATGGATCAAAACAAGCTATCTACATTAAAATCGCAAAGCTCCCAAGCCACCGCTGGAACAATTTTTTTAGCAGCCTTGACCGCAACGCCCGAATGTTTTGATAGCTGACGAAAATCCTGAAGTCTGTAAATCGATGCAAACGTACGGTCACTAATTTTTTCTTATTTATTTTCGTACGTATAGTTGGGCTAAAATCTGCGTAAATTTGCGTTAAAATTCTGATTTTTTCGCTCTCTACTAGATTTCAGTGCAATCATCAACAAAAGTCAAAACTTGAAAAGTCACGATCGTTGCGTTTGCAGCGAATTGAACTTCAGACAGTTGTTCCTCCATACGCTCTGAAAGATGACAATGGTATCCGGATTCATTCATGTGATGGGAAACCTTAGTTGCTGATAAGTTCTATCTATCATAATTTCTCCCATGTAATGAGCAACAATATAATAGAAATAGATATATTTCACACACTACAAACCGACGAAAACATCACCAATTTAGCACCACCTAAACACTCTTACAACAACAAATAATTGAGCAAATTATGAAACTTAATGTAAACCTAGTAAGGCCCTTGGTCTCGACGGAATACCAAATAACGCCTGACTGAAAAAATTGTGATTTCCAAAGTGCAGTGGAAACATGCCAACATTATACACATTTTGATATACCAAGTAGACAAGATAAGATCCTGAAAGCTACAGGCCAATAAGCTTGTTACCGGCGCTTGGATATTTTTACCGAGAGATTGATCGATTCTGTAGAATGCAATAGCATGCTCACTAATTTTCAGTTTGGCTTCTGGCAAATGGTATTCAGTACCGTGGGATAGGTAATACAACAACAGCTAGTACTTGCCTTGTTTTGAACACAAAACAGTCAATGGGCCTGCTAACGATCAATATTGAATAAGCCTTTGTTATCCTTTGGCACGACAGTCTACTTAGTAAGCTCTAAGAGTGCAGGACCTCACTCTACATGTACAAGCTGATTTAATCTATCCAAAAAGATAGAGTGTACTAAGCTAAGTATTCGTGCGCCAACATCCACTACAAAACTGTTCCTGCTAAGGTTCTTCAGGGTTCATGCCTAAGTCCCATACTCTTCAATATACAAAGAACCAACAAACAAGAAGGTCCTCTAAAGAACGCCAATAAAGGTAATAAAGTGTGCTCTTTTTAAAACTATAAAATGAAACAATTTGTTTAGATTGCTATGAGATTGGTTCAAGTGATGTTTGCGCGACGACTGGCACGAAGGATGTCCAAACGAGAAATCCAATTTGCACCTACTCTAACCAATAATTTGGGCCGTATCTAGCCAATTACGCGAAAATGGTCCAAATGGTCAAACGTCTCGGGGTTTTCGGCGTAAAGTGATTTCATGTACCCCCACAAGAAATTGTCCAACGATCATTTCGGCTTCAATTCTTTCACGGGTTGGATTTTGTAAGCCCGCTAGCCAAAATTCTTCCATAGAATCCTCTATAATGAGGATATGCATAGGTTTAATTGTTGAGCACGATGTCGGATGGACTTAATTTCTTAATCGAAACTACGCTCTACAGCTGCTTTGGTCTCTTTATTATGCACAGTGCGACATTTGGATGGATGCGAATTACCAGAGAGAGCAAACATTGTGCTGAAATGATCCATGACTAAGCATATTAGTTGTTTTGATGGACAATTATGTTGGCCAAAAAATTGATAGAGTGCGGAATGAGTTTCTCGACTAGAAATTTTTTCTTCGAAATAAATCTACACAATTTGCAAACGTTGCTGAGGCGTCAATCCATTTTTCATAAATGGTAAGCCAAACTAACCATAAAATACATGACAGCTGTCACACCACACGTAGTATTGAAAAGCGTTGCCAACTTAAATCCGAATATAGGTAGGAGAAACACACTTTCTATGAGAGCCAAGCTAATTGTTTAAGAGCTCTATTAAAGCACTTTGAAAAAAGGAGTTCTCGCCTGTATACAATAATTTTCCCGGAGAGGAGAAAGTTGAAGAACCTTTTAATTTCTGGATCAAAGTCACCGAAGAATACTTTGAAGTATTATTTATATTCCAGCATTCCAGGCCTCTGAAGTATTATTTATCTCCCTTTAGATTTATTAATTGGTTGATCAACTTTGAGATTTCAATCTTTTTGAGGCAGACTCGCAGTGCCTGTTTGCGCACGTACGAGACAAGCAAAACGCCTCTCTACGATAAAATGGACTTTTTAACGCAGAAGTAAGAGAGCCGGAGGCCTTTTAAGTGAGGGCTTTGTAATTTCATGTGTTTACATATTTATTTCAAACTCTTTCGGAACCATGAGCGAAACGGAACAGGGCCGTGAACTTCGTGGGGCTCCTACCTTCGGTAACACCCTACTTTCATCGAATCGCGTTCATATAGAAGTTCTATCGAAGTTGAAGGTTGCTCAGATATGTTCCTTTGTGATTGAAATTTAAAACAAATACAGAAAATTTTACTTTTGTGGTAATGATATTTTTGCAATGGTTGGGTCAGAAGTCCAATGCCACAATCAAGCAACCATTGCTACTACAATCATAGCTGAATCTGAATTTAATTGAGATTGGCAGGTGGACTTGTTTCAAGCTATCTAGGTGGTTGTAGTTAAACAGATATGGGCCTAGAATTGATCCCTATGGAACGCTGTAGCTGAAAATTCTGAAATTGTAGTGAGCGTTGGTAATTATAGCGTCGAACACTTGCTGGAGGTTCATTATGTACGCTATAAATACTTTTTCTTTTACAGACTAGAAAAGATATAATGCTTCATAAGGAGGGTCGTATGCTCAATGACTACCTTTTATTAAAGGCCAAGCAAATCCACTAAAATATATCAGGATGTTTTTCGCAAAGAATTTATCATGCTCCCAAAAAAAAAATCTTGTTCTAAAACTACTCAAATCGGCTCTGGACGATCTTTTCGTGTTGGAAGCAGTTGTATTCTAGACTCGGAGAATATATTTATTATTAAAACGATAATGAAAAATATTGGGAAGCGGCTCTTGTATGGGATTGGAGAACTCTTTCAGCATGTAACCTTTCAGGGCTTAAGTATTCGTTTAAACTCAGGGAGGAGACACTTCTGTACTCCATTTTATCAAATCGATGAAATCACATCGGTTGTAAAATTAAAGTATCGTAAATTTCCATTTGAAATTTTTTCTTCATCAAAGCGGTGTGTACTAACGATTCTGTCTTCGGTATATAGACAGTTTAGATATATACCAAAGATGTGTATTCAAAAAAAAAAATAAAAGGAATGCCACAATGAACTTCGTAACTTATTACATTTTACAGCGCCTATAAGAAAATTACGCAAAACCGAAAAGCTAATGACTGGCCGGAACAAAAGCCCTATTTCAATACGTTCAAATACATAATCATGATAAAATTAATAAAACGTGTTTAAAGTTTCCATTAAAATTTTTTACATCAGCGATCATTCAACCATTTAATGCATTAACTCAACATAGTACCCATAGACAAATCATTTCATTCACCATACTTAATAGTACCTCATAAATTAATATTAAGTAGTTAATAGCCCTCCATTATTCATCTTCACCACAATCAACTATAAGATTTTCATTAACCAAACAACAGACATCTCTTCAAAAAAGAATCACTTTCACTTAAATTTAAAACTATCCCTCATCGATGGAAAACGGCAGCTTCATCCCACATGCAGCATCAAAATAATATAAGCGAAATAAATTACTTGGTAGCTGCTCATCAAAATATAAGAAAAAAAAATATCTTCATAACGACTTTCGTTCAAGTCAATTGGAAAATTTACTTTAATTGAGATAAATGAATAAACAATGTATCTTTTCGGGTATAGTGAAAACATCCAATTGAAAATGATTATTTAAGCGTTGCAACAAAACATACTTGCAATGCATGTGCCAATTATTTCAATGACAGAATTCACTGGGAATGTTGTGTGATGCGCGAAGAAGTGGGGGGAAAAACATACATATGTCTTACCATAGCAAACGAAATAGCAATGGACTCATATGGCACCCTTGTGGTTCGCCGAAATGTGGGCTCACTCATGCACAGCCATAAGTGTTCGCGATGGTACACTTAAGTAGAATTGATGGTCAAGGGTGCGCTGTATGAGGGTGAGCTGTCGTCACGCGGCAATATGTTAGGCATAACAACATTTTAAATTTTGCTATCTCAGAACATATGTATGTCTGTAACGAACTTCTTAAGATGGAAAGTTGCTGATAAGTTGTTGTTTCGGAATGAGCATATGTGTGCCATATGGCGAATTCTTGATTAATTCGAAATTCCATATTTGCATAACGAAGAGATATGAAATTCTGTTTATTCAGTCAGAGGTGCGTTAAATATCCATGGGAAACAGAAAACTAAGTATGAATTCACAATTTTATGTGATAAGTTTATGGTCGCTTTCTTAACTGGTTCCAGACTTCTCATACCCTTGACTCGACTCTTCAATACCCATTTGCTATTAAGCAATCGGTCAGTATGCTCATTTACTGTTTTATAAACAAATATCTTTATTTATAGATAGTCAAATTTCTAGTGCCTTCAGATATTATTATCTTTGGTTTCACTACGCGAGCGTTAGATAAAATGAAGATAACAACAACGTAAACGAATTCATTTAAACACGTTCCGATTTCTGTAAACGAATCAGCATTAGGTTGAATCAATAAATGAACAATAATCGACTCGGCATGCATGCATACATATTTTATGTGTTCGATAAACTTTACCTTAGCGACTTTTACTTCTTGCAAAACCATGACCAACCGTATCGTTTCAGACCTTCAACAGTTCACAACAAAATAAAAAAAGTTTTTTTTTGTTGTCAGAGAAACCATCACTATCGTCATGTCTTCCTTAAAAGTCGAATTCAACTCTCCATTGAAATGGTTTGCACCATTCTTCTTGCTTTTGGCCACATTCAATACCTTCGATTCGAGTATCTATGTCTGCAGTGGCAAAGTTATGCCAGGTATGGTGAAGTAACAAACAGAAACGCACCTCCAATCGCACCAATATAGCGAAACGAGTTCTCCCAGTGCAATGGCAACGACTTTGCCGAAAGGTGTATTCCTATTTCCAATCTCTACCATTACCAGCAATTTATTTGACATTTAGATTTTTCTAATATCGAGTCCCTGAAGGCATAGCGTATAGCACATTGCTGCCGGCTATTGAATTGTACGTACAACATATGCAGAAGTTTCCATTCAAATCAAAGGGAACCGTTAGCATTGGGGAGATGGTGGTATCTAAGAGATATTCTTGGTGGTCTTTACCATAGATACGTGGTGGGAATAATTTGCATGTCATTGATCGGGTAATACGGATTTGCCTTTTGGCTGTCTTATAGCCTGGAAGATATATTTTCAAGCATTTATTCGATATGCATATTTATAAAAACTACACCAAAACATTTTATTTATGAACTGGCCGGAGAAAAAAACAATGGATCTGTAAAAAGATAAAAGGATCATTTGGGACAGTCATCTTATCACCAGAGAAGATGTTCGATGACTTCTGCAGCATTATGATATGACTTCTGATGATTTATTGCCGCATAATTCTTGCGATTACTTCAAAAATGGAATGCTGGAGCGCAGGACTACGAGAGACATTCAAATACAAAAGAGCCTTTTGCTTTTAAGGGGCTTAAAAAGCAAGATGGAGGTCGGCGAAGCATTGGAAAGAAGGGGTCTCCTCGATATGAATCAACACTAAACTCACAGCTAGACCGCTGTCTTTAGTTGTCCTAAAAATGAGCGAAAGAGAAGTTCGTCCTTCAGTTGTCATAAGATAGTTTAAATGAAGGAAAGCGGTAAGCCAGCTAAGATTCAGGATCAATTGCGTGCAAACTTTGGGCAGGATGAACTCTCATGTCCATTAATGAACGCCTGGTGTGGCGAATTCAAAGAAGGTCATGCGAAAGTGTAAATGTGAGTCCCCAAAGACACTCCTGCGTCAGTATTACGCCTGGCAATGTTGCAGCTGTTCGCTGACTTAACTCAGCCTTGGGGTCAGAACCTAGGTTCTACCTCATGACGGTCCCAAGCCCGTGTAAATGGTGAGGGAGGAAGAGAGTGGAGATGTGTGTTAACTGAAGTTGATGGAAAGCTGAGTAGGGCAACTGAAAGGTGGACCTGACGCCTAAGAAGACGTTGTCTGGATGTGCTGGAGAAATTGTGAAATTGCCGAAATTGTACGTTGATGAACCTGTTGAACTGGAGAAGAGCCGCGATGTAAGGTGGTGCATAATAGAAGAATGAAGCGACACAAGTACCGAAGACTTCACTGTAGGCTATTTTGGCTCTTGCGGCCAAGGTGAATAAGGGAAAGCTAGTGGAACCTTCTGATATGTGGAGATTGGTGAAATGTGTATGGTGCAAGGTTTAACGTGTAAGGGGAAAGGTGTAAGGTGAAAGAAGAAAGATGAAGGAGGAATGATGACTTGAGACTGATGACGTGATGACCCTGGTGACTGACGTATGTGCTCGAATGCTGAAATGCTGCACAGCTGAACTGTTGTACTGCTGTACTTGATGAACCCATGACTAGATGAGTAGATGACTAGATGGCAAAGAAGTTATGGTATATAGAAGATGTATGACGATCGAGGTAGAATTGATTGAAGTTGGGAATGTTCGGCCAAAACGAGTACCTATGACGTCGCCAAGCTGGGCGTACCGAAGGAAAAAGCCTTTGGGAACGGAACCGATGCAGAGAGATCTGCTGAAAATACTTGATATATTGAAGCTATAATGATGGAGACGGAACTGTGAAACTGATTGACTGACTGTGAATAAACTGTTGTGCTCTGAGTTGATAGTAAAATATCGATCTATATCCTGATATGGTGATATTTGGTAAAAGAAGAAGCAGAGGAAGAAAGATATTTGTCGGAGAATTTAAAGTGAAGTATTGTGTCAAGTTGATATCTGTTGTGTGCCGAGAAAGATTGACAGATTGACTAGAAGACTGAATGTTTCGAACTAAATGTCGTGTTCGATGTAGACTGAGTGATGTTCATTGTATTAGCAGTTGGAAAAGCTCGCATTACCACATCAATTTTGATGAGGTGGATGCGAGACAAGTACACTGCTATGATTTGTTGTCTAAACGCTGATAATAGTGATTGACTTTATATGTGCATATATGTTGTGACAGTGGTTAACCCGGACCCTATAGACTTGTGCTATAGGACTCCGGGTGAACGCAGCGGGCTAATCGTCCAAGCCTCGGTTTGTTCCATTTAGTCTTTGGGGAGTAGCGAGACAACGTACCTGAGGTGTGAGGAAGAGTTATCAGTCCCGTGCGCCTTGAGCAAAAACTGAAAGTTTTTCTCGGCAACCTGATCAGACTTTATCTGAACCACGGGTTAGGGGGAGCCCATGACAGGTTACTGTCATCCCCCTACACGGTTGAGGAGACTATTCTTGGCTGAAACGTGGTGGTTGTGGTTTCGAAGGCTAGAGAGTAGTGCTGAGCACACACCAGTTTTGTTCGGATATCCTGGTAGCTTTAAATAAATTTGGACCTAGGACTGAAACTTGTTTCAGCTCTTAGGGGTGGTGGTTGACACATTGTTTCAACCCTGTCATAGTGACCCAGGGGTTGGGCCTTCTCGAGGCAGGTACCCACGTTAATCACGACGTTTCATGTTCGCTGACTTATTGAAAGTAATTTTGGTACTGTACTGTGGCAAAAATCAATAAGAAACTAGAAATCAGTGTTGGAAGTCTGAGAGCACCTTGATTTTGAAAACGCGACATGGATTCCTAATCTGCTTACCTAAGAACACAAAATTGAGAAAATTGAAGTTTGTCGGAGACTTCTTACTCGTTTTCAAGATAAAGGGCAAGCTTTCTTTAATCGCACTGGAAGTGAGACAAATTGTGGGCTTACCACTACACTTTCCAATCGAAATCGGCTAGTATGGAGTAGAGAAGAAAGGCGGAGCCAATACCATTAAAATTCAAATGCGTCAGTCAACCGGAAAGGTTATTTCAACAGTTTTTGGAACTCTCAAGGAGTTTTAACCATTCATTTTCTTCAACATCGTCGCTCAATTAACGCTGCCTACTATTGTGGTCTTTTTGACCCGGTTCGAGCCGTATATCATCGACAAAGACGCCGTCAGCCCATCCGAAACGTCTTGCTTCTGCATGACAATACCAGAACGCACACTGCAGCCATAAGGTTCCAAAAATTGGCTGACATAGAATGGACTATGGTTGATCGGCCTCCCTACAGTCCCGGTCTTTTATCATGTGGTTTCCAAATGTTTTGGCTCCTCAAGGAGGCACTTTGAGGAGAGCATTTTGCAACCAATCCGTAGTTTGAACAGTTTGTACGCAATTGGTTGGATACCCGGCCGAAGTCAAACAGCATGAAAAACTTATCTCTTTGATAGAAACAATGCATTAATAATATAAGGAAATATGTAGAATAATAACTGTATTTTCTTTTTAAATGTAAAACATATTAATTTTTGAGTGGCTCGTTCAAATTTGAATGCATCTCGTACTTTTCAAATTCTTTAAAAATATGATGAAGACTACCCAGTCGTCCTGCTGTAGTCAAGGAAATTTCCTGATTTGAACACAAGCTTTATAAACTGTGCTCCCATCCCAGTTATCTACGACACTTGTGAAACTGGCAAATAAGATATGGTTAGTGATCAAAGCCATTGTCCTTTATGCTGTTCTTAATGTTTTTCATTTGAATAGCGTTTGGTTCGACACGTTGACCGTGAAGACTGTATCGTGGAAGCATGCTATATGGCCCTTTTTCATTAAGTCATGCTTGGTAATCGTTTTGCAGGGAGAGGTGAAGGAGATTCACTTATCCTCCTGTCATTTCATGTTAAATACGTCAGGATTCACCTAGCTTCCATTTCGCTGGATGTTTTTTGCTTCTATTTCCGCTTCGTCCCTAGTTCCCTACTGACGGGGAGAACTGACGGGGAACTAGGAACTAGTTCCCCGTCAGTTCTCTTCCCTAGAAACCTCCGTGTCTAAGGATCGTCTTTGATTTTACTTCATTATGATTATCTGTTATACACGTTTGAACTACTTCTGCGTTTGGGGAAAATCATCAGAATCGTCAAGAAAATCTTATAAGGCTCTAATGTAATGTGCATCTGTCTCTAAGGTACATTTCTAATGTAAGGTAAGGTAAGGTACGAAGGAAGCCTATCTTTTCAATCAGTAGCTTTGAATAACTCAAGTCTTCCATTGATCTTTAAGCTTCACCCTACCGAAAAGTTTCTGACGAATACAAGCCTAGCTCTTGCTTTTGAATCATCACCAGTTTATTCCTTTTGTATGATAAACTAGGTCGTATAAGAATTTCCCGGTTATTGTCGCTCTTACAGCACGTTCCTTTTTATACTGATAGAAACGTGGCTAATATCAGTAGGTAGACAGTAGGTGTCAAGCATTTTTCAACCAATCACAAACACCAAAACAACGAACAAACTCCCAAAGTAACGGTACTCTGTAACGGTACTCGTCGATATTCGCATGAAATTCTCTAGATGTATAGGTATTTGTAAGCAAAACTTGTTGCATATGGAAGGACACAAAGACGAAGGTACAGAGAGACACGCATTAAAGATACGCTTTTCAGTTTTGTATCCAAACACAATGACTCACATGCAATATTAAAGCAATCGAATTATTCTCATATACAATAAAGTTCAGAAAACTAGTCATCACGTGATTTAATTTTCAACCTCTCGGTCTTGCAATGCTCGCTTTATTTGCAATAAGGGGTATTCCTATCTCTTTCCTTGTTATGCCTCTTCGAAGTGTGAATGCTTTCACTGTATACATTGGGTTTTCAAGTCAGCAAGTTGGATGGATGTGATATTGTGATTTGTGTTTTTTGGTTTTCGAAGTATCACCTCAGCTAGCTTTGTTAGGTAATGTTTTAGAGAATCATCAAGGATAATCGTGATTCTGACTAGATAATCTATTCTTTTTTGAAAGTATTATCTAGTTATCAAGGATAATCGTATTTATGACCATATAATCGTTTTGTGTACTTTTGGCTTTCAAATAACACAGCTGCAAACCACTTCCAGTCCCAAGTTCTGCAGGAACAAGGTTGCATCACAAAAAACACATTGATTAGATAAACTCTTACATTCATTCGAATTTAGTTTTCCATTGTTAAAACAAAACAACAAAGGAAAGTGAGTTTTCTATGATTATGTAGCATTATTTTACGTGGGGGAAATCAAGAAAGGCCAAAAAGGGGAACTGGACAAGTATAATAAGGATTTTGGTTCAAAGCACATGACATTACATTCATAAGTCGTTTTAAGGGTTCTTTATTATCCCACAGGTTTGTTTTTTGGGAAATTCCCAATGATAAGGTATTTACAGACATCCTTAGATAGAAAGATTTGGCAAGGTTTGAAAGGTTTATCTGGCTATTTAGTTAAATGTGAATAGAAACAATTTTTGGAATTTTTTTGTTGATGTCTGTTAGAAAGGTATATCAAAGGAAGCTATATTAAAGATCATGCTCTACGGATACCTTCTTTGGTACATTTAAGGTTGTTGTCAAAGTAAAGCTACTTGAATCTACGACAAGCTCATGTAGCAGTGTGTGAAGCTTTATGTCATCGAGATGTTCAAGAAGAAAAGGATAGGTTGCTACAAAAAGATGTTAAAGACCCTTCCAAACTAACCGATGGCACCTGGAAAAAGAGAGGTCAAAGTTGGTTGTACAGCATTTTTTTTCAATAATTGGAGAAGAAACTGGGAAAGTCTTTGATGTTCTAGTGAAATCTAGTTATTGTTAAACATGCGAAGCCTGGAAAAGGAAAAAATGGTGCTGGATACGAAAAATGGAAAACAAAGTGCGATAGTACATTGAATATGTGAAGGTGCTCCGAAGAGCACGTCGAAGACATGAAGTTTTTCATTGATAGGAGCTATTCTGGTGACCGTGACTTGCAAACATATAAGGGAATTGCAGCTGCTAATCCTTTTGGTTTAGCGTGGTTTACCTTGAAACCAACACGTGATTGCAAAGAAGCCAATACATCCTCAGCGAGTGACAGCGTGGTTTGTGTGGATTCTGGAGTGGTCATTGGACCGTCATTGGACCGTTTTTGTTTGAAAACGAGGCTGGAAATGCTGTTTTGAGCAACGGGAAATGCTACAAAGGCATGAGAACCGACTTTTTGTGGCCGGAGATTGAGTACTTGGACTTGACTAACCTTTTGTTTCAAAGGGATGACAGCTCATGAAACAATTGATCCTTTGCCGCCTTGGCAATGCCAATTCGCCGCCTCGAAGTTTCGGTTTGACACCGATAGTGCGGGAAATCCACAGATGATTCAAGCACTGAAATCGAATATTTAACAAACCATTGCTTAGATAGGGCCCGAAACCTTGAATAATGTCTTAGAAAATTGGGCTGACAGGGTAGCCTACTATCACGCCAGCTGTGGCAAATTGTATTTGACAACTAACGGGAAAGTTTGTTTAAAGTCAAATATAACATAAGATAGCCAAAATATAAGAAAGTTGATTTTTGTACATTTTATTGCATTTTTAAAAAGAAATTAGTATTTGGGCAACTCTTTATATGTAACCCCTTAGTTATAAATAAAATAGACAAAATTTTTTGAAACTTCAGTTCTGTGAGTAATACCTTCGACAAGGCGAAAACTTTCATAATGTAAAATGTATATGCAGGACCTTTCAGCATCGATTTTTGTTTTCTCTCAAATGAAATCAGAACAGAAACAGAAGTGTAGATTCATTGCGTTGGTCCTAGTGAACGAAACGAATACAAGTAACCCTTTACTGTGACTGATTTTATTGTCTCATTTGTATGCAATTCAAATGCTTTTCAACAATTAAATTTGCAACAACATGTGAAAACTCTCGAATAAATTATTCCAACATGTCACTCACCCCATATAAGTACCCTCTCAGTCAGTGTCATTCGAGTCATTCTTCAAAAATCCTTCAATCATCCACTGTTGCCCCTATCTCCAATGCTGAGGACACTGACTGAGCCTTTTACCACGTCAATGAAACTTTACACAAAAAAAAGCAGAAAGAATCAAAACCGAATGTAAACTGCAATAGATTTAGCAAAGTCGGTCTATGAAAACATTTCGATTGAGGCCATAAGAAGAAGTGCATAGGTGCATTGCACTCGCTGGCAAATGCAGTCTCATGTGCACATACTCCATTTGCTCTTCTACGCGAGAAGAGTTATAGTCGGTCTCCTGTTATTGTCGGTGACCTATTTCAAATGCGATACAGCAAATAGGTTGTATATCGGTGACTTGAGTATACTAACTTTTGCTTTTGCCGTTCTACCTTTCGTTGCCTTTACATATTTACATGCATGCAAGCAAGCATTGACGGTGTGTATCATTACAGTTCCGCTGCACTACACCATACATTATCCTCTTTGTTTGTTTGTTTGTTGCACGTCGATGGAATGGAGGACGTTGAGGAACTAATCACCTTCACCGACGAACCTAACAAACTATTGCAACGGAAACGTCATACTACAGCCGCAACTTTGATGCTTATTGCAGTTCCTAATTGGTAAGCTGGGTGTAGTCAGGACCGACAAAATGGCGATTGCAAAAGGGTAATGAGAACAAGTTGATAGTACGTTTTTATCGACGAGTGTTAGGGGTTGATTTGGACGTGTCTTGCCAGAAGCCCATTATTTTTTTTTTATTTATTTCAGCTCTGAAGGCATTTCTTTTGATCACGATTCGTTCCTGTGAAATTCAATTCATGGATTCATCACATTTCACTCAACGAAAACGGATTGAAGCTACCCATAATTGGCTTTCCCACTTGCGGCGAAGACAGCATTGTTCTTGACCATTTACCTTCGAGTTCACACGGTTCTTCGATAAAACTCCCAGCAGATTATTAAGAGCCGAGCGATACATAAGCTCTTCATGCGAAAATCCCATATTAAATTCAGATTCGCAGCTGCAGAGGAATCATCATCTCTGCTGATTACCAATGTATCTTTATCTCTAACTCTTGAACTGAAAAGAAAACGTTACGAGAGCTAATTAGCATCGCGGTCCGCGTAATCCTGTTTGAGATGCATAAGTTTCGCGTATGTGGTGTACGCGTACATGCATTTATCGGCTTAAACATATGTTATATCCAACTACTAACCCACTAATCTAATAATCGAGGAAATTCTCAGGTAAGGATTGATTTGTTGATGCTATTGACTGATTACGATTTAATATGCAAATAATTATTCGAAAGCATTCCATCAAAGTCGGTTGTGTTGGTTGCATTGCGAGAGATATTGGAATGTATTCGCAACGAACCCATGTAGGTGCATATGCATATGAGTATGTTAAATAGAACTTACATCAGAAATCCAAGATTTATGGTTGATGTTAAAAATTTGATTGATATCATGCAGAGAAAAATTTCGAGGTTGAGACTTTATAAGTGGGAATAATTTATCAGAAATTTCAATTGTCTAGCAGTTGGAATGAGTATCGCAGTAAAACTTCCTGTTTGTAAGTAATGAATGCGGAAATTCGTTATCCAAAGTACATCAATTCAAGATTGAAGTTTCCAGGGTTTAAATCGGTAATAAGTTGAGTCAAAGCTCTCGTTGCTCCTCAAAAGTTGCCCTAAGTTAATCTCTCATAACTACACAAATCAGACTTTTTAGTAGTATTTTTTGATGTATTTTTATATTTTTTGCAGTATTTTTTGATGGAATAAGCACAATTTTTTTTCACGACTGAATTGTTTCTATATATTTTAGAGAGAAAGAGAGAGTGTAGAGAGAGAGAGAGAGAGAAAGCATAGGAAGAGAGGGTAGAAAGAACGTGCGGATCTCGTCGATACGATAAGAATTTAGGGTTGAAACTGGTTCCAGATTCTTGTTAATCGTTGCGAACAGCCTTACCCAAAGTTTTTTAGCACAACTCAGTAAAGGGATCTTTAAGTCCTGCTTGGCCAGATGCAAACAAGCGCAGGTGCAACTCACTTCTGCCCCAGACCCCCCCAAATTTGTTGCTAATTCGCGGTTCGCCAGAATTTTGATCCTGGAAAAACGTAAGAATTCATCCTTATTTTACGAAGAAAACTTATCTACACTTCGCATCTCTTCTCTTTAGCAGAAGCTCACTAAGTGCTTGAAATATTTTGAAACCCATAGCTGACCCAATATTTTCAGGGTCCTTAATCTCGAAGATGATCAATGAAATCAGATCAAATCTTTGGATATTCTATTTTATTTTATTCTTATTGTAAATCCTTCTGGCATAGTCATGCGGAAATCACAATCAGTTTCATGAGTGGAGGTTTACTCCGAAACTTGATTGTTGCGCATGGCATGGTCTTATGACTTCCACCGAGTTAAAATCGTAATGTTCCAATTTTTGTCGCTCATGGACCTTAAATCCAAAATGGCACTTGTAGACACATTCAACATGACAAGACAATGAACTTCGTTCACATTCCAAACGTTAACGTAATTCCAAACGTTATCGAAATATCCGCTATAAATCAGGTATAATCAGTGTACAACTTTTCAATATACTGTGCAACACGGAGTAAGCGCGAGAACTGCACAGGCGAGCGTGTACGTATACAAACGACGATTCTACGTCTACCATTCATGGCGTACAGACGTGTTTTTTAAGGCAACTGTCAAAGATTTTTAAAATTGAAATTATAAATTAATCAAAAAGAATAAAAAATTAAATTCATTTGAATCATTTTGTAGCGAGCTTATATTAAAGCTATCGACTAAATTATTCGTATCGTTTATTTGTACTTCGATATATTAAAAACAGTAAAAAGTCTAAAAACCGTTGGGGGAACAAGAGTAGACATCAGATACAAAATCGGTGACGTCAACAAAGGCAAACATCAGGAAAACTCCGCAGATGGCAGACGCAAAACAAAAATAATAGAAGACGAAAGGCAAGTGTACAGACTTTGAAAAGAAAACCACGAATTAGGGCTAAGGCTACAGTCTCTCGAAGATCTAATCGAGAAAGGAATGAAGAGTCAAGACCCGCAACCGCAACACTAAATAAATACAGAAGAAGCCGAAGGAGAATGCGAGAGAAACTCTCCTAGAAAAAAATCTGGAGTGGAGTGGAGAAATGCTGGAGGCACAAACGATAGCCAAAATTATTATGTAGCGCTGGACGAACGCTGAAGAAAGTATTAAAGGTATTTCTAATAGGGACAACATTGATTTTATTCAGTATGTAAAAAATAAAAATATGGAGAAAAAACCAACTCGCAGCTCTGCTGATTCCTCTGAAAAATCCAATTCATTCAGTAAAAGTTTCGAGAATTAACAACTTTGGCCAAGTGGGGGAGATATAGTTTGGTTATTGGCAGCCGAAGAAAAACAAACCAATTTCCAAATACAAAGACTTAACGCAGAAAAGTTAACTAGTAAAACGATATCAATTGTTGATTTCAAGTCAGAAAAAGATGTGCTGAATTCTGGGGAAGTTCCACACTTCACCTATGAGAAAAAAAAAGTGAGAAAATCAGACCTTTTCGTTGAGGGGTTTGGCCTGCGGAGGGGGGGGATACGGTCGATCTTCTTCAAGTGCTCAAGGCAGCTGCACCAGAAATTGAATTCATTTCCGTCAAAACCTTCACGACAAGAAGATCGACCACAAAAATAAAGAATTTACCACTTTACCTGGTACCAATTTCAAACAAAAGCAGTCCAAGTGTCATTCAACAAATGAGAGACTTGAATTTCAGAGTGGTGAGGTGGTAACGCCTCCAAAAAAGAGCAATCAACCAGTGTCACCAGTATCAAAGATTTGGTCCTTCGGCTGCCAACTGCGCCATGCAATATCGGTGCGTTAAATGCAAAGACGTTCATACCCCGGTGAATGCAAACTGGCTCAGACGGAGCCTTAAGAAAGATTATACCGCCGTAACTGCGGTGTTTTTTGTGATCCAGCATCATATCGAGGATGCTCCCGATTTCAAGATACAAAATTAAAATTTATTCCAACGAAAACTCAAATACACCACAGCGTCATGCCTTCCAACTTCGTTAAGCACGGAGTATTATTTGCAATTGCTGCTAGAGGACCAGCAGATAATGACAATGCGGAAACAGGATTATATGTGATGGATTGCAGAAACTTGCCCTAGTCGGAACACATTCGAAATTGGTTCATCTACCGACTCTTGTGGAGGAAATCAAATACTTTCAGAGGTCGTTGAAGCAAAAGTTTTCGACTTCAAATCAAGACTGCACGGCAAACCAATTCTTCATTTCAATAAAACATTAATATCTTAATGATAATTAAGAGCGAATAGTAGAATAGCGAAACAATTTTGTTTGGGACAACGCTGCAAGGTGACAGCCAGGGCCTGAAACGTAATTGGAAGGATTTCCACATTATGGCTGGCGAGGGTAGGTCAGAACGGGTTCCACATAAATCTTGTGTTCTATACCTCCGGATACATTTCGATGAATGCCTTTACTTTAGAAATCATGTCAAAATGATGCTGAGTAAATTATAAAACCTTACAAAATTATGCTGAGTAAAGTACAACAAAAAGTCATGGCCCTTCGTTGACTCCTTCATTCTAGGTACATGCTTCAAAAGATCAAAGTTATCTGTTACGAGACCCTGATTCATTCAGAGCTCACTCTGTCAGTAATCCCTCTCCTTTCTGGATCTCTCTCTGGAGAGAGAGCTGGATCTCTCAACTATGAATGCGCCGCTAGGCGAGACTTAAGAGGCCTAGTCCGAATTAATGTGACAAACAGTTCCAGACTAAGTTATCGGTGTGACAGGGGAGGTGTTTAAACGAAAAGTCAGTTGCTGTGTTCCACTGAGAGTCCGACACTCAGGGCGTAAATAGCCTTCACCTCCTAACCACAAAAAAAAACACCCTGATTAGACTAATTTTGAAATATGTATGTCAGACTTGGTACAATCAGAATGCTAGTACTATGGAAAGATTAAGTGTTTTCAAAAGGAAATGTCTTCGGGCATGTACTGGTTTGTACAGGAAGCCTGAGATGGATTGGAAAGACCTATATGGAATATGGAGCTGCTAAAGTGACTATATCCCCATATTGAGGCTACTTCGCAATCATATCGAAAGTTCTGTAACTTTAAGTGGAAATTCCTGAATTTCCAAACCGTTCCATCCTACAGATGGGTATATCGCAACTTGCCTCGCTACTGACTTGAATCGATATGTTTTTGATTCTAATGGCGTCCCAATAATACATATCACATATGTAGACGAGCCACCGATTAGAAGATAAAATATCCTTCGAATTTGAGTACAGGAGACCAACGATTCTAATGGAGATACTTATTTGCTAAATTCGTTGAGGCTGATTTGTGGCTGAATGACAATGTCTAAATTATTCGTGTTTAATTTTCTTTTTTTGTACTTTTTGTTACTTTTAAGACAAACATATTGAGAGGGTTTCTATCAAAGGTTGGAACGTGCTAATTTTAGCAACATTGGAATGCAAGCCACAGCTCCATTGATGACTCCAAGGTGTAGCCTCTTCATGAAAGCCGTTTTCGCTTTTTGTTAATGATAAAAGTTCATCAAGTTGATGATGAAAATCTGAGCAAAAAATGGGTTAAATGGCTTTGTTGTGCCTGCACACTAAAAACTCCTCATTAAAGCTTGTGAAGGACAAATAAAATGAATTTTTATCTTAGAATTTATAAGGACTACTTGGCGATTTCGTAAGGAGGCGTTTGGTAAGAATGATTTCACACATGAATAAATTAAACATTGTAGTTAAACAAAAGTCTATGTTCACACCAAAGCATATATTGGAGCTTTTATTAGTCCAAAACTGAATGTCGTCTATTGGCACATATTCTCACGTGAATGAGTTGGCATCACATACTGAATAATAATGCTCCATTGTCAGTCAAACAATGTGCAAATTCTTTAGCACTGAGCCGTTTTTTTGTTGTTGTTGCTGAAATTGTTGCTCCAAAAATTACGAAAGAACAAAAACGTCGGCGTAATGATCATGATCGGATCAACGGTTACCGGATTTAAAATGCTTCTAAACCCGCCGATCCCATTTGCGTCTCCAACGTTTCGCATTCTCAAGTACCTTAAAAATTTTTGCGTGGTTTCGTATGTGGTTTATCTACGGTGAATTCCACTCACGAGCACTCATAAATTACTGCTTTTAATTGCCATCTTCCATAACCACAAATTACATTCGAAAAAATTCTAGCATTTTCATCTAGCGCGCCAATCGTTGCCCTCTCACTTGCGAGGGAAATGTATGAAATCTTGTTGACCTTAGCACGGTTCAGGCAAAACTAAGCGCCATTGTACCCTCCCCAACAAACTCCAAACTAAGCTGAAGAACAAGCGGCAGCCGCTGCATCAAACTAAGAAACGCACTGTCTTGAGTTCACCTCAGTTCGTGTATTCTCTCGTATAAAGTCTTGGAATCAATTAAATTGTTGAACGCCCGGCAAACTCACTCCAAATAAAATGTATCTCTAGCTGATGCAGCGAAAGATACTTACGTACTTGCAGATAAATCTACGGGCGCATGTGGGAGCTAATTACTATCGTACTATAATTTTCCCACAAATCCGTTAGCGAGCCAGGTTAGCCCGCGATGAATATGAGCATGAGTGTGATAGGTGAAGTTCATTCTGTGGTATCCCAGGCGGATTTTCTTATTTAGTTTTTGATATCTTGAGATAATGATAAGTGCGCTGACAAGAAAGTGCTGCTTATAATTTGTTTTCTATGTAAATAGATACATTTTGCGATAGTTATCTTATCGCTTGCACCGGGGAAAAGTAGCGCGTCAGATTACAATGGAAAGTGAAGACAGAGTCAATTGAAGATCAGTGAAAAGGTCTGACATGGGTGTCTAACAACACGCAAATTGTGTTACTACATTAAGACACCCATGATGACGCGGGGATCACCACACGATATGATTGATATATGACCCCCCAATGGTGAAACGCGGTTGCCGTTCTATATTGCATGTTATTTTCCTTTTGTTTTCCTTTTGTTTCACACAGCGACGATACAGATGGGCTTGCCTTAGATTCATGTTTTAATTGTAAGTTTTAAAAATTTGATCTATTTTCGGGATAGACAATAAATGGAATCAGACTATGGAAGATTGAAGTTCCAAAAATTTTGTTCTTAATGAGTTTTCCGAAATCATAGACACCTCGCATTCAAAGGAAAACGATGTTTAGATTTCAGCGGGAGATGAATAAAATAAATCTCCGTAATTGAGTAAGATTTTATTTAAATTTTATCTAGATCGAATTTTTGTTTTTCGAGCTGGCTTTACGTTTAAATCAATTCACTAGACGTGTACATCTAAGAGAATTAAGTATGTTGTAAATTGAGTAGGATGAGTATATAACGTGGAGTATGAAATTTGAGTACGTACTCAACGAACGTGTCCTTTTAACGTTTCTTTTTAAAGTCCATATAATCTCACCACTATTTAAGGCTCACTTAAACCCACATACGAGTAGATACGAATTATACAATAGCATGTTTTCCAATTGAAACGTTTTCATACCACAATCAGACCACCAAACATGAATTGTTATATAAAATGAGATAGAACTAATTCATTTCGTGGCAAGCAAATCCATTTGGAAATAAAATCAATAGCAAACAATCGAGTTTGCATTAACGTACAACTTGTGATGCCATAAAATTTAACTTTATAAATTGTTGATCCGAGTTTTTCCGATAATAACCTTTACATATTGCACTCTATCAAATACTTGTACTGAATACACCAAATGAAACATGAGCCTGATCTTTGAATAATTTTATTATGACCTAGCATTCAGGCCAAAGGAACTTGAATCCACACTTGCTGAAAAAAGCAGATCCACAGCACCCGAACCTGAAAATATCAATTATGAAATCAAGAAATGACTTTTTCAGCACCACAGTCTGCTCGAATGAATTCATTTCTAAGCCCAAGACGTGACTTTTTGCCCTCGGCAACTTAAGACCATCTCTTATATGTTTATTCCTAACAGAATAATTGAAAAACTAATAAAGAAAAAAATTGTACACTCATTTATGAGAGAAACAACTTAACATGATATTACTTCGCTTACACACAGGACAAATCAATCATAGTCTGCCTCAACACGCTCTTTCAGAAATTGCCCAAAAGAATCACAAAATCCTTCAAAAAAGCTTTCATAATTCATACAACAAGCACCTACGAAAACGTAGACCTGAGTTACCTTAGAGGATTCTTGCTAAAACCAAACATAACCAGCATCTACGTACACTGGCTTTGGAATCTAAACAGCCGCAGAGTCTTACATCTAGTTAAGGCTTCAACAGAGTTCACAAATGGCATACCACAGGGTGATGCTCTAAGCCTCCTCTTGTTTTCTCATATATACCATAAAATTACATGCTTTAGTCGACTGAAACATCAGTATCCTGAAATAAGCAGACGATTTTTCGATACTACTAGAATGCGTCCATCTGATGGACCATCCGATGTACGCAATTAGTATGCCATAGTGAGTATTATTATGATTTAGATTACGCTATTAGTATGCCACAGTAAATAAATTTTTCAAAATTGGTCCAGGTCTGAAATTGCCCATCAACTCTGATAAGCTATAGGCCATAAAATTTCTCAATACTACAAAAACTAACGAGAGGTTATATCTAAGGGACACCACCATCGACATGAGGATTAGTATCCAGCTCCTAGAATGAGTATTAAACAGTACTGGATCATTCAAAACTGGAGGCCCGTTACAATGTCTTTGCAGAGTGTGGCAAAATTTTTAAAGGGCCCCACTAAAATCTTCAAGCCTATACTGGCGCTTTGCCTATATAAATCTCCCATCAGACTAGAATATAGTAACAACACTTTAACATATGGTACAGGATATTTCTGTCAAAATATCAAGAAGATTAAAGCCAAAATATTGAAACAGCTATCACCCCTAGCACTCCAGAGCTTTCCACTTTTGATATAGCTGCTAAGCGTACAACCAAGTTAAGAGCAGAGAACGTAACTGCGAAGGAGAAAAGCAGATAATCAATAGCTACATCCTCCAGGTGGCCAATGAAGACTCGGGGAATAATCACAAGACCAGCAATAGTCATATCTTCTTAAAATTAAAAAAACCACTTATCCAGGACGATAACCAAATAAAGAAGCAACTTTAAATTTGCCTTTTCATCCAGGATCCAGCACCTTCTTTGGTAATGATAAGACTCACAACTTCGATTATCCCAAGATAAAAATTTCCTGACTTCTTTAGTGTTTCCAATTTAATAGATCGGAGGCCACTAGAACGTCTAGTGGATACCGTGAAAAATTAGTTAGGAACTGGCATCGGCCATTGTATCTGAACGCAAATAGCTCCCAAGCCTTCGAAGCCACCACACTAGAAGCGGAACGTTATGCAATTTTTCAGCCTAAGAAAATAATTCCCCGAATGACATCTGTCTAAAGTTTTCTGTTCGTTGAACATTTGAAGTTCGTTGCAAACACAACTCGGTCAAATTTTTTTCACTATTTGTTATTGGTAGATGGATATTGAAACTGAAATTAAATCCTAGTAGAGGGCCAAAAACCGTCAAAAAAGCGAATTAAATTTCCCAAACTTGCAAGTCCAACTATCAAATAACGCTCATCGGAGTGAAACATCGGAGACCGTTGCGTTTACAACGATGCAAACTTCTGACACCTCTAATGTCTACTATCATCTAGAGGTCTTCACTGATTCCACTATGTCCCTTAAGATTCCTATCTAAGAAACCGAATAGAAGGTGGCTTGAACAAGATATAAACAAAAGAATCCTGATATAACCTACACCATATAGTCGACACATCCAGGTCGACCGCATGGCTGAGGAGCAAGAGGTGATTGTCTAGACAAGCATGTGGAAATGGATGAAATTATTTGAATGGGTAACTCACAAGGGCTTACATGAGGGTACTGAAAATATCAAACCACGTATTTGAAAGGGTGCACAGCACAACGATGTACCAAAGTCACTAACAGATTATCAACATACATGTCTTACAACAATCTGCGCCTCTTCCAGATCATAATGGCTGGCACCGACGAATGC
This sequence comes from Stratiomys singularior, assembly GCA_954870665.1. NCBI lineage: Eukaryota > Metazoa > Arthropoda > Insecta > Diptera > Stratiomyidae > Stratiomys > Stratiomys singularior. The sequence goes on along the minus strand of OX940878.1, from coordinate 25,234,705 downwards.
AAGGTCAATAACACCACGGACACTATGACTCGTCTTACATATCAATGCAGCAAATACAATGATACCAGGGATCACTATGGCATTTTCCACAAAACGTTAACGTAAGAGACTTACTTCTAGAGAACTCTTATTTCAGCCTACTTTGAAAATTTGTGGCTTTCTTTTTAAGGCAACGAGGGTTTTTGATTAGATTTTTCGCCACACCTCTTTCTCCAAAGACTTAACATGCAACGCAACATAAACTGATAGTAGCAGCAGAGCAAACCCTACAACTTAAATTATACAAGATTATTTCATGCAGGCCAGTGTCGATCCTGGTTCCAGGATCGACATTCAAAATTAAAAAAAGATAGAAATCCTTGCGATTTTTTAAGCATTCAGTTCAGCTGAAGCATCGTTATATTTGTATGTCAAATTTTTGGGCACCCTGGATTGAAGATCCCTGTAATATTATTGGCTGGATTACCATCTTGAAGATCAATGTTTGGTTTTTCATGTTTAATCAGGCCGTTAAACCAGACCTTAATTTGCACTGAGGATGGAATAGGTGTATATTCCGAAACCCGCGGTGTTTGCAGAAATAAAATAAAAAAAAACAACGAACAATAAAGGAAGCTATTGTTTTTTTTTTAATCGAATACATTTGTTGAAATTGGTGACGCGGATTATCCACAGGACCTTCGTTTGAATTGTGGGTACAGCTGTAGTACGGTGTCGAAACCTTTAACTTTAACACACTTACTTCTTATATAAAGTCTTTGAACATGAATTTCTTGTCAAAGATTAACCCAAGATACAATCGATTTTAGGACCACTGTCTGGTTTGTTAATTTTTGACAAACCATTGGTTTGATACAAGTTTTGAATCGTATTCTCAAAATAAGCTACTATGGTAATTGGGTCAGTAAGTGTAGAGTGAGACTAGGTATCGTCAACAAAGGCTGCTATTTGACAGTGCTGCATATAGGGAGACCAGACAGATAGATGTTCGAAAAAATCGGGCTCAAACAGGAACCTTGAGGTACACCGGCCGAAATATTTTTCAAGGTTGAAGTACCACCTCGAACCTATACCTAAAAGGTTCTGTCGGTGAGCTAGGAAGGTAACGAATTAAGTAAATAACTTGGAGTTTTGAACTTATGGGACTGATAAAGTAGAATATAGTCCATGGCTTTATCAAATGCTCCTACAATTTTAATGGGGACCATTCTAACCGATCAAAAAGCAAATCAACGATCAGGGATGCATGCGATAAGTATATATATATACTTATCGATATAAAGTATAAGCTTGACTGCATATCCATGTATAATGGCAAACAGAATATTGGGAAGTATGTTGCCCCTTTCCAGAAAGTCTGATAGTTTTTAAAGAGTTTTATGGTTCTTCAATTTTCTGGCTCATACGAGGATCATATTCGAACTTAAGAGTTGGAACTACAAGTGCTTTCATCAAGGAACGAGAAAAGTTAGAAAGTTCAAAGCATGCGTCAAATAAAAGGCAGGTCAGAATATTCCCTTTCTTTGGAAGATGTCTAATCAAAGATCGGTTCCAGATGCTGCACAATTCTGGAGCCTTTTTTGATCGTAGAATAATTTTTTTCGAAGACCAGAAGGCAGCTCTGAATTATTAGAATTCTTTTATAGTGCGTTATTAAATCCAATTTTTGTGATATCTTTGCAAAATTAATTTGTAATAGTACAATTTTTTTTAAAGTTTAACGACGAAATTTCTGCTGTTCCTTCGTTCAAGTATTTTGGGTGGCTAATCTCATTGCTAAGCAGATTGGGAAGGCTATGAGATTTGCTTTTGAATGATGCACTAGAGTCCTCGTGAGGTATAATTTAATCTCTTGAGCATTTGATTTGAGTGCTGATTCCGTGAAATTACGATTTTTCTCCGAATTTCTTCAGAAAGTTTTTCAAACCTAACTTCAAAACCAAATTTCTTGTTCCTTGCCTAATCAGTCTGATGACTTTTTGTGCAGAAATGTTCTAGTCCCACAAGAGGCAGTGATATTCGATTTTGTGTTTTCTGGAGTCAGATTATCAGCAATAGGTACCTCAGAGGAAATAAATAAAGTCAACCATAATTTTGACCATCTTGAGTACCTTTGTTCTTCAAAGTTGGAGGATCAAACAAGATTTAGAGTCCAAGTCCTGTAGTGGACTGCTAGTGAGAAGGAAGAAAAACAGAAATGAAAAGCAAGAACTTAAACAGACACGCTATGCAAGTTCTCGGGCAGGAATTTCAAATAACCGAACGCAGCACCAATAGGTGATCTTCTATAATTATTATGTCGTGAATTAATCAAGCGATGGATAAGAAAAATCTGGAAATAAACAAGGAAAAACGCCAGCATGCTGCTTTCGACATAAGTTGTCACCGTTTTCAAGTTTTTAATAATGCAAAACCAGATGGAAAAGTTCAAGACCACTGAACAGAACATAAGCTTTTACCTGAAAAACAGGGGACAAAAATGAGTTCCAATTCTCACATGTGGTTATAAACCGAATCAAAAGTAACCTTAAAATGGACAGTAATCCCACACCGTCAGGTACATCAACTTATGCAATCTTAGAATGCAGATTTTCGGGCGAAAATATACAGGATTCTAACAGAATGAGTGAATAAGGATAGCCGGAAATATGAAGAGACAGGATTAGAGAGCGAGAATAGCCTGTAATAGGAAGAGAGCTATATTTTGGCTACGAAAATCAGATGATCGTGAGTATGCTACAGAAAATTCAAATGAGGACGAGACAGTTCAGGGTACCAAATGAAACAATGAAAACACAACAGCACGGCAAACTGCTTTAGGCATCAGGCACAAACTACAATCTTACAGAAAATTTAAGCAGAATTTATAGGTATGCATATATTCCACTGGTAGCGAACAGGATTTCAAAATATAGGAAGCAATATTAGACAGTGCAAATGAGAAAAGAGTAGAAAAGTGGTATTTTTTTTGTAACAGTGACCCACATCCCTTCAGTTGAAACATCAGTTGAATCTGAAGATTCACTCTGGCCGATGTATTATTTCAAAAATTTAAGCTGTCTTAGAATATTCTTTTCTTTCATAGGCTCTGATAGTATCTGTCTTAATTTTTATAGGTTTTTAATTGCGTTTCGAATTATTATCTTCATAAAAGTCTCTTCAATAACAACATCCTTGCACTACCTTGAGCTACATGTAAGGTCCAAACATAATTTGGACCTTACACGTAGAAAATTATGTTTCTAGCTGACGTTCCCACCTTTGAGTGATTCATGACTAATTTATGCGTTTGAAGTCCCAGCTCCTGTTTTTTTACTTCCATTCAACGCAGTAAATGGTTTCTTTGGTCCTTCAAGGGATACGTTTTGGTTTTTTTTTTCATTACTAACATTGCCAAAATGAAGTAGATATTCATTAGCACTTACTTTAGAGATCAATCCCAGCTCTAAATCCTGCATGTTAAAATGTAAGTGAAAAGTCTGAAGAGTCTCATTATCACTGCCAGAATAATTGGGAGGAATTTTTTCATAGTTTTCCATTAATATCAAGGTCCGTGAAATTAAAATTTTTATATTTTGGAGTTTTATGCTCCCAAATTTCCGATTCCTAGTTTGAAAACAAAGAGTTTCATCATATAAAAAACACTACGCGCACTATGGATCACCAAACGCTTCTAATTACAAAGTATCAACTTTATGCCGGAGATATCCTACCTAGAAACTCACTGGCCGAGGAGCTGGGGCGGAGAGACAACTTTGTAACACACGTTCCGAAAAATTGGTCCTATGACATTACAAACATTTGGCAGCCCATTAAAGAAGAGCAAATCGCTCATGCACCAACAACACATTGGTTAGTAGTCAGGAAAAAGGCTAGAATATATTTGGAGGATGAGTCGTTCCAAATAGACTGTATTGCCAAAAATTGCCTGTCAGACCGGTGTTCCGGTTAACGTTTCAAAACCTTTATTTCGAGGAACTACAAAATTATTTACAGGCTCCTCTCCAGCGGGAATATTGTTCAAATTATTATTAACTCGCTATTCGAAAAGTCCAAAATAAACCTAGACCTAAGTCCAAATGAACTAAACCTACGTCCAAAATAAAAACTACTCGTAAGATAGTTTTTATGATTCACAGATCGCCGAAATGTATCCTCACAAAAGAAAGGAACGGGCCCGGCTTATCTACATAGTTCAGCAGTTATGGACCGTGGCAGCAACTAGACTAATATTACCTAAATTCCTTTGACCACAGAAAATCTCAGGTAATAATTATTTCACATGAAGAGATAGCATTCTAAAGCTGTTATGCGGTTATCACATGCACTGACAGAATCCTAGCCGAGTAGGTATCATCCTGGACCGTGGCATTTTATTGGCCAAAAATTTGCACATCTATTAAGGATAAAGATTTACAAATATTTGTAGAGTCGATAAGTTGTCTGCTTTATCAAATGTAGATCTAAAGTATTTCAGGATATACCGGTTACAGAAGTTTTGTATCTTCACGTAGAGTATACATGTACCAAGTTAGTTCATACCTTTGATCCCTATATGGAATACTTTGAGTCTTTTGAAAAGTAGTTCGTCAAATTTGCAAGCCCCGGTTCGCAGAATTTTCGAATTATCAAAGGCGTAACATTAGAATTATATTCTGCTTTTTAACTTAATGTTATTAGAAGCATTATCAGAATTTGCTAATAAGCTTGATTACACAAATCTAACCGAAAACCAATCTTCAAGTACGACTCATTTTATGTATCACCGATGCCAGGTTCCCAACCCGATTGAATAATGGCATAAGGAAAACCCATCTAGTTTGTGCTGTATTTTCCAAAAAATATATATATAAACATAAATAATTAATATTAATATAATTAATTGTCGCAACCGATAGGTCGCACAAAAAAACAAGATTAAGACAGGTTTTCTTGACAACACTAAGGCCGCATAATGGCGACCGAAAGAAGTTACTTTAACCTACTAGCTCACCGCGCTGGCTTGGGGGTTATAGGCCATTATGAAAGCCCTGATCCTTCAACGTCACACACACACGAAAAATTTAAACTAATTGATTCATTCAAAAAAAAATTTTTTTAATGCAAATTTAGTAAATAAATAGAAGTAATCAAATAAAAGCAAAGAAAAATAAAGCATTCAATTTACATAAATTCTGCTCACTTGAGCGTATGAATTCTACTGCGCTGATTTCGGACACCTCTGCTGGATTCAAAATTTATCGATACTTCACAGTTCTGGATTATTCTCTGTCAATTGATACTTCACAATTCATTTAACTCTCCTTCTTATAGCTACAGGGTGGGCCATATAACGTTTGCATTTTGAATCGGCTATAAAAAAAAAGACTAATGGTTATTCTTCCAAACTTTTTTTTTATTGGAAAGCTTGAACTTTGTTATTTATGAATGAAAAACGATATCGTTCATATGACTGCCACGACTGGCTTTACAGTACGCCATTCGGTCAACCCAATTTTCAAGCACTTTTTCGATTGTTTCGGCTCGAATTTCATTAATGGCAACTTCGATTTCGTGTTTCAAGGCATCAATCGTCTCTGGATGATTAGCGTAACACTTGTCCTTGACAGCTCCCCACAAAAAATAGTCCGACGGGGTTAAATCGCAGCTCCGAGGCGGCCAATTGACTTCAGAATTTCGGCTGACTATTCGATTTTCGAAAACGGTGAGCAAAAGTTCGACTGTCATGTTGGCTGTCGAAACCAAATGTCGAACATGTCATACTCTTCAACTTTTGGAAACAAAAATTCGTTGAGCATGGCACGGTAACGCTCGCCATTGACCGTAACGGCAGCTCCTTGCTCATTTTTGAAGAAAAATGGCCCAATGATGCCGCCGGACCAAAACCCACACCAAACCGTAACTCTTTGTGGGTGCATTGGCTTCTCAATGGTGACGTGTGGATTTTCCGACCGCCAGATGCGACAATTTTGCCTATTGACATAGCCTCCGAGGTGAAAATGGGCTTCATCTGAAAAGACGATTTTTCGGTGAAAATGCTCATCTTCGGCCAAACGATCTTCTGCTCATTGGGCGAACCGAAAACGACGCAACGGATGGTCATTATTCTTACGTTCTTGGACTAATTGAACTTTGTAAGCCTTCATACCGAGGTCTTTATGCAAAATTCTCCTTAGGGAGGTGCGTGAAATGTTCAATTCGTGAGAACGATGACGAGTTGAAGTTGATGGATGTTCATGGACATTTTCGGCTACAGCAGCAATGTTTTCGGCTGTGCGCACTGCACGAGAACAGGAACGGGTTGTTTTATCCACCAACGATCCAGTTTCTCGAACACGATTGACAAATTGATTCATAAACTGCCTTGAAGGCCACTTATTTTTATGGAATTTTTTTTTTCAAATTTCTTACAGTTTGCACTGAAAACTCACCACTTTGGAAGTAAGTTTTCAATATTTCCCAATTTTGTTCAAGCGTATAGCGTCCCATTTCGTAAATGTCGAACCTGTAACTAAATTATGAACACAAATTGAATGACATTGGAGCGGTCATTCTCTAAATAAACAGTAGTTCAAAATGCAAACGTTAGATGGCCCACCCTTTAGTTGTTCACAACAAACAAGTGAATCATATTGACTAAAAAGTTTTCTCAGAACCCTTCCAAGAATCTTTTTTCTGAGATTTTCTTCTGACACTTTTTTCTTGAGCATTTTTATTTTTTGTTTGTTTTTATTTCGCCTACACAACGGAATACATAACAAGCTTTGATGAGCACTTTCGCGTAAATCATCAAGGGCAAACATGATTCCAGCCGTAATGCCTTCTCTTGCACGTTTGGCCTTAGTGTGGAGTGGCTCTAGCACAAATTATGACCCGAGTTTTGCTGTTATTTACTGTGGCATGACAACAACGAACCTATTTATTGACAATGCTTCACTTCTCATTCACTAACTGTGTTATATTCCTAAGTTATTTCAAGATCTCATTTCAAAGGTGTTTATTTCCTATTATTAAGTATCAATAATTTAAGCCGCAAATGTAACGCTCTCTTAAAGTCTTCACATTACGAATTTTATAAATTGCATGAATATATTTTCTTCAATATTTTGGAAATTTTCCCCTCTTTGGCAATTTTTAATAACTGAAGTAAAATTAAACAATGAAAATGTTAAATAATCGTTATCAATAAATAGATAACACATAAAAAATCATATAATAATCGTATGATTGGGAAAAAAGGATCCGGACTAAACTAAATTTATAAGAAAGCCTGTAATACTCATATATAAAACATTCAAGAGCGTTTTCCGTCTCAAGCCTTTTTTCAGACAAACAAAATATTTGTTTTAAAAACATATCAAAAAACCGTTTAAGCATTCAAACAAAAATTGGAATTCAAAATTCGAAAATTTCAATACAGAATAAACTAAGCAACTAAACGTCCAGTTGCGAATAATTTAATAAGTAATTAAATTATTTTTTATGCTATAAATTCAACAAGCAATAATAAAAGTTTAAAATTTAATACGACTGTAAGTAAAAATAAAAGTAAAATTAAATCGACTTTTACGCAAGCAGAAAAACGTAGTGCTAAATTCCTTGGCCAATCAACACCAAATTAAGGACAGCGTATTAGCTGGCTGTTAATAACTTTCTTAATAAATAAATTCATTGCTAATAGGAATTCTAAGTGTAAATGCAAACTCGGGTTGGAACTTGTTAATTAACCATGTGGTATTCGTTTTTGCACCGGCCTGTAAGTGGAATCTTTTTTCAGGGGCGAGTAATTAGCAAAAACACAAATACGACTTCAAAAAAAGGGAAAATTTAATTAGGATTAAAATATTATTTCAACTACCATTGAAACAATTTCAGCGTGAAGTACTTTCATGCCTTAATTCCTAACAACTAAAGAGTGGAAGAAAAAGAAATAGAACATCGCACTCTACCTTAATCCGTTTGACGAGCGCCACTAACACGGTGACCAGATAAACCGTCCATCCAAGCGACAGTTAATTCACATAAAGTCCACACATAAAATTTTATGACACTAAAGCAAAGCCCTCCTCGTCTGATCCAAATTGAAGCCAAACAAACATTCATGAAAGCGACCTAAGAATCATTTCTTGTAAGACCACTCTTAAGTCGACCAGCACAGCACTCGCAAGGTAAAAGCGCGACAGGTAGAAGACGTAGAATTCTCACAGACACACTAGCACCCGCGATGAGACATTCGCGGCACGACACCGCGAACACGAACAGGTAACAATACAAAGAACGTCTCCTTCACTCCTGCACGAACCAACCAACTTTTCTTTCTTGAGATACAACACACGTTCGCGCCCACCACACAAGGAACCTCAACAGGGCTGATAAGAGAGGATATGCACGATATCACGACAGGGACACTAACACTCACTTGCAAGCGGTAAACAAAACACCTTCACGGCGAATTTCGTGATATTTCACTCGATGGACATGTTACCATGCAATTTCCTAATCACACTTTTCCGCGAACAAACGATGCAATTAGATGCACTCAGGTGCATGTCAACTGAACAACCCGAAAGTTTTTTGATTGCAAATAGGCGCGAACCGCGAAAAACGATGGTAAACACGCACGAAAAACGCGACGAGGAACCGCGCGGTGAAAATCTTCAGCACTCCGTCCAGGCGAACGCAGGTAAACGAATGACCGTTAGTTCAATCTTAAGGTCTGATATTCGAAAGAAAAAGATACTCTCTGTAGATGCAGTTGCGGGCGACCGCCGTCGTTGAACAAATGTGCGCTAGCTATGAATGTATCTAGATCGCTGGTTGTTGTCTTGGATGTGGATAGTTCCGTGAAAGATACTTTGAGAAATACGCAAAGACATTTCAAAAAACTTCTTTCAATACCCTATGAAATCCTTGCAACTGTGAAAACAAAAGGTTCATTGAATCGAACTCTGTTGATCCTCATTTGATGCTTGCCCGAATTCGTTCAATTTATTAAAAGTATCTTTTTTAACGTGTATCTAAATGCTAGCTTGCATACTTTTTGGAGATCTGTGTAGATTAGAAAATTATATCTCAATTAGAGCAAGAAACTTTTTACTCTGAGGAAAAATTCAATTTAGATTTGGCAAGAAACTCAAGCGAAATTGGTAAATTCAAAGGATCAGTAAATAAAACTTTCAATAATAAACAGATCCTACTTAGCTTAACTTTTATTACTATTCCACGTAGATAGTGGTCTCGGCTTTATATACGACGGTTTCTGTCAAGAAGTTTCAAAGATCTTTTTCGGACTTCATCCTGTGTCAAAGTTAGCATTCATATGGAAAATGAAGTAATCTTGTGACCCCAAGCATGTGCATGCCCTCTGATTATGGTTACAAAAGGGAAAGAATTATATTTTTAAAGCACTTTACGAAACGTATAAGTTTGTTAGTTAGATCTGCACTCCACTCTCCCTAGAAAGAATCCCTTTATCAAATTTCTACCCCCATTTTCGTCCTTTCTATGAAATCTTTTCCCCTAATCATGTAATCACAATCAATTCTTTCGGAGTTTAAACCAGAAACGCATGTGATTTTTCTTCACCTTTTGCATGGTAGATGGATAATAGATAAAGATAGATAGACAGATAAATAAATAGATAGATAGGTAAATAGATAGATGGATATATAGATAGATAAATTTATTGACACATACATAGATGGATAGATGGATGCCTAGAAAGGTAGGTAAGTAGATATGTGTTATAATATTAGCTTAAAACTAATTTTACAGCGAGACTATGACAAATAACATGTGCTTATAGCCTTAGACAGTTTGTTATTTATATTTTTCCTCTGTAAAGGACTTGTAACGAAATATTTCTTATTTAGCCTCTTATATTTCGAGGGGTTCTTCCTAAGATTTTTCTTCCAAAAATTCAAAGTTCCTCAGGAACGGTAGGAGTAATTCTTATGTACACTAGAAAACAGTAAGTGAGAATGGGCCGAATCAATGTTTTGAACGTAAAGAGTTTGGAGCTTACAATGCTGTAGCTGCTTTTGCTTTCTGCAGAATCATATGGACATGCGGATAAATTTTAAGCGATAATGGAACAGGATGCTGATGTATTTGATCAACTCTTTCATAAGGATTGTTTACTGGTTGATAGACAATTTGAGCCAACCTGCTCTGAGATGGGATGCATTTCTCACTTCATCGAACATATGAGCTCACATTTCGAGCGTTTATTCACAAGACTCACTTTCCTAGGTATTCTTACAGCGAACCCTCGCGTTCTGTTATTACAGAAAGGGCTTCTTTTGGCAGGACATGATTTGCAAACAGTTTGATGTCGTCTGCACAGAGAAGTGCTCTTGAATAAAAAAGCTATGGAAAATGGGCGCAATGAGTCGACGGGATCAAAAGAGAATTGAAAGGTGTCGGGCCTAAGATGGAACCTTTATGAACTTCGGAAAGAAATCGTATAGAGCTTCAAGTTTTGTTAGCTATTTTGATCATGAAACGTCTCTTGCAAAGTCAGTTTGATAATATTCACCTCAGTGCAATGGATAAACCGTGGGCATTTTCGGGGAAAGAAGTCTTTTTAGTCCATACGATGTCAAAGGCTTTATTTTGGTCTGTTGACATTTTGTGTTTGAATCCAAACTCTTCAGCTGATATGCATATGTTAATAAATTCTCCAAACTTGCGAAAGTCTTTCTTGAGTTTGAGAGAAGAAATTTTCATCGCAACTTTGAAATTTCGCCATTTCAACCCCATTGAAATCGAAATAAGGATATCCTGTTTCCATGATTTGAATAGTTATCCATTATTGATATAAATATGGAATCTATGGCAAAGTGGTTTAAAGAACGCGTGACTGTACTTTCGTAGCACTAAGTTAAAGATTCCGTCGGTTCCCCAGGGTTCTTACATTTTAAAGAGCGTAGAAGAGATTCCACTTGGTCTGGCGTGGTGAGAAAATTATTGTGGTCTGGGGTGAGAGGATGCGAACAACGGTTAGATGTGGAAAATATAGCCAAGATAGTATTCATTAACCAATTCCTCGATCTTATTCTGAACAAGCTCGTTTGTGGCTTCATCCTTGGAGGATTTGCAACTATAGACGGAGTTTCAGGATCTTGTGCATGCTGAGAGCTTTTGATATGTGGTGAACAATGTTTCTTCCTCGCATCTCACACCATTCGAACTCAGGTTGCTAGAGGTGTACAGGTGTCCGGTTAGATTGTTAATTTCCTCTTGGAGTGGGGGGGGGGTGTTTCATGATTATGAGGCGGGTTTAAAACATATATAGAGCTCTGCCAGTAGTTATTCTTGGATAATATTGTCTAGAGCCTTTAACAGAAATATCGGAGTAGAGCAGGGAGATGAGCTGAACCATTTGCTATTTAATTTGGCTCTGGAATATGTCATAAAAAAGCTACTTGTCGATACAAGGGGCACACTATTATACAAATCAATCCAAGTGGTAGCTTATGCGGATGACATTAATATTTTGTCACGATCGCTGATAGGCACCAAATAACTATGAATAAAACTCGACATTATGAACCTTATGAGGTGGTCGAAAAAAGTTCTTGAAAACCCCAAAAAATCACAGCGAGCGATATATATATACATACAGTATAAGCGTGGGCGAATTAATGCATCTAGGTGCCAAAATAATGACATTGGCTAATACACAGGTAAACAATACTCAGGATATACTATTCCGTGATAAGACGTGTGCTTTACTATGCGTGTAAAACATAAACCCTAACACAAGGATTCGCAAATATTTTGAATGCCTTTGAGCGACGGGTCCTAAGGATAATTCGATAATCGGAGCGAAGGTTAAACAGGGAGCAATTGCAAATTCGAAGCACCCATGAGCTTTATGCAATTTTTGACGACGCCGGAGGTCTCAACGTTTGTAAGACTGTGGAAGTTGCAATGAGCTGGTCATATGAATCGTATGAACGAACAACGGATACCCAAAAAGGTATTCGTTGGGAGAACTGAAGGGCGGAGACCTGCGGAGAAACTGTGGAAACGCTGGTCTGACTCAGTTGATGAAGGCAAATCATCGCTGCTCGGATTTCTAAATTGGAGGACGTGGTCAATGGACCAAGGCAGTTGGCGGCACTTATTGCAGGTAGCGAAGGCTCGAGACGGGCTGTATTGCTAAGGAAAAGAAGAAGCAGAATAGTGTCTAGACAATCAATTCGGGGTGCAGTGTTACGCATTCGTTGGTTATATGATGTAGGTTTCGGTAGAAACAGTTAGTGCTAGAAAAAGCATAAGTTGATTTTTATTTGTACAAGGTGTGACAATTAAGTAATGAGACTGATTGTATTGCCGCGTTTGTGGGAAACCTACGTCCTTAAAACTTTCTTCCCCTTCCCCGGCATCCTTCCCCTCACCATTGATATATTTATCATCGCTCTAGCTTGTTTAGTTCGCCTGCTGCGTCGTGTTGAGTAGACGTATGTTGGTGGTGCTCGTCACGAAAATGAAGAAACGAAATCTAGAGCAATGCGTCACGATAAAATTTTGCGCCAGATTGGCCGAAACAGCTTCGGAAACGTACGGCAATGTTGTAAAAGTGCATGGTGATAGTGCTGTCAGTCGTGCCCAGGTGCTTCGATGATTAAGTAGGGGCGTGGAAGCGTGCGAAATGAGTCGCGGAGCGGGAGACCAGTCGAGGTGCGGACTGACGCAAATGCGCGCCCTAATCCGCGAAGATCGGTGGTTAACAATTGGAATATTGGCCTCGGAACTAGGTATGAACCCTGAAACAGTCAGACAAATTATAACCGATGATTTTGCAATGAAAAAGTTGCGCGCGAAGATGGTTCCAAAGAACTTTTTTCAGAACAAAAGCAGTATCAAATTACCGTCGCAGAAGATGGTTTGAAATAAGTGGAAAATAATCCCAATCTGCTTGATTGAGTTATTACAGGCGATGAGAGCTGTTTTTTTCAAAACGACCCGAAAACCAAACGCCACAGCTCACAATCGTTGTCTCCGCACGCCCCCGCCTGAAAAAATCAATGAGCAAGTCGAACGTGAAAACGAGGATTATTGCCTTTTTTGATAGCCGTGGAATCGTCCCCTAAGAATTTGTTCCATCAGGGCAAACCGTAAATCAAGTCTACTACTGCCAAGTACTCGAAATATTGCGAAAACGAGTCATCAGGCTGCGCCTAGACATAGCTCGTTACTGGATCCTTCATGACGATAACGCACCGTGCCACACCGCCCTCAGCGTGTCCCAGTATTTGGCCTCTAAAGGGATCGCCGCGATAAAACAGCCGCATTATTCGCCCGATATGTCCTTTGATCACCTTTTTTGTTACCTAAAACAAAATCGGTGGTGGTAGGAGCCCATTTTGAGTCGATTACGAACATTCAAGCGGCCGTGACGAGGATACTCGCGAATATCCATGTCGGAGCGTTCCAGAAATGTTTCGAAGCATGGAAAACGCCCTGGAATCGTTATGTAGCTGCCCAAGAGGACTACTTTGAAGGAGATGGCAGAGATCTCGAATACTGTTTAAATATAAGGTTTTTATGGAATCAGTCTCATTACTTAATTGTCACACCTCGAATTGTGTTTTCACACAAAAAGATACCAAAAGTGCAGGGCGAAAGTGATCCTCATATAAAAGTTAGATTTATTCTCAGTAAACAATAACGTAACGTATTTACATAGATTTATGGTTTACTTTAACAGATTTAAAACAAACTCATTGCTTGCAATACTCAAGCCTCTTTTGAACGGAAAGCTTCAAAAATACCAACTCAATTATAGAGGAATATGTTGATTCATAATCAGACACCATGCTTTATATCGAATGGTCTTCCAAACACCCTAAGTAGAACCCCTCAAGGAAACCTTTTAGAATTCTTGTTTATCAGTCCAATTCAAAAATCATCTATTATACTCGACCGCATACCAAATGACCTACTCACAAAATGCTGTATTGCCATGCCTTCTTGTCCTTAACTAGTTCTACACCGCTGGTGTCATCCTCCAGGACCTTTAAATAAACAGCCCCTATCACTAAACAAACACCACGCGTTTCATTGCCGGGATTACATCTCCATATCATCCATCCTTCTGGATTTGGTGGGAGTCTGTGAGATTTTCTCAGTGCTGTCGCTGCAAAATAATGACGTTAATATCTAGTTTGAATCATAAAGACCTACTGTAAACTAACTATTTGACACTTGGTATCTTTGCACTTGGGAAACCTAGCTTCCATATAAAGTTATGATACGTCAACTGGAACCTGAAACCATTCTGCTCATCAAATATGTAGACTTATTTAATAGACGTTATATTGTTATATTTAAGGACGATATTTTCAAGACGCAGTGAAAATTCGAACGTAACAAACTTAACTTAGCGATACGTGGGCAACCTTGACATGGTCAACATTTAAAAAAGGAGTGCTTTTTATTAAAGCACGGTCATAAGAACAATATAGTACAAACATAAGGTGGTCTTGTCAGTTTTGTTAATACTGTTTGTGGTTGAGATGTGCTCCCTTCTGTAAATATGCCGAAATTAACCTTTTTACATCCTTTACTCGTAAATATACCAGGTAAGGCAAGGATACCAGCACAAACTTTACTTTTTGTGTTACGACGTCGTGGTTTGCAACTGCCTTAACCAGAGGAATTCGATCACTGCTAAGTAGGCGTTGACATTTACGACTGACCTCTTCACTGGTTGGCCGGGGGAGACATTAGTAGAGTTCGCAGCCTGAATTATTTAACTAGACGTTGTTTCGAAAATGCCCAGCTCTAGAATCTAGTCGGCTGTTTGGACTTTGCTTGTTAATTTGACACTCAGGGTATCAACAATGGGTCGAACTGATTCAAGGAGCTGTGTTGAGCTAAAATCTTGTCGCTCAAAGTCTTATGGCCTAATTTCGAATCTTTCGTACCAGCGATGATGGTTTGGAGTCGCCACGTTTAGTACCCTGTAACAACTTTCATACGTTTTCAAGTTGAAATTAGAAAAATCGGACATTGTTCAGTGTTTAAGCTTGTTATATTTTCCTGATGCTAGTGGATCTCGTATTAGGGCTGTAATTTCTCCCAGATAGTCCACGTCTATCCAAACATCGGGTATCGGTCTGAAAAAAAAACATAACTTGGGAGCACTCTGCATGAAGTTGAGACGTTAGGACGTTAGGGTCTTTTTGTTTTATTTGAATTCACACGTGATCAGAAAGCAACATCTTGGCCAGATTTTATCAAAACTATTCGGCTGAGACCCCCTTTATTTTTTTGCCCATCAATTCTTATATTATGACCAATATTCACTTATTGTATCACGTCGGGGTTACCAACATAGGATGTGATTGAATCGGATCCTTCGGCAGAGATGATTCGGAGTATTAAGTTTGAACATAAATAAAATGCTTGTTCAGTTCTCTTGTCAACTAATTACTGTTTTATTTATTTTTTTTCAAATACTGTTTAAAACAAACTAAAATGAAATAAAATCAGGTAAAATGGGCGGGAAATTCAAATTATACATTCGCCACGATCATGTCTGCTGGTAGATTCAGCCAGCTCTACCTCACTCAGCAAGGATAATTAAAGTCCTTATGGAATCAGACAAAAGTTCAATGGTCTGACAGTACTTTGATATGTAAATAATCATTTGCCAATTGTTATAATTAAAAATTGCTTACTCCAATCATTCATTACCATTACCTACCTCCGAGTGCATTGTCCATTTCAAAATTGTTTCACACAACTATCACGCAACCTAGGAAAGCTCACCTCTTACTTACCATCATAAAATCGTATCGTGTATTTTCATTCCTCCAATGAAATCGAAATTATTAAATTCATACATCGTGAGAAAAACTGTCGTGAAAAAGTCAACAAAAAGCAGCAAAATCTACTGAGATTGGAATAATTCAAAAAAGGCCTTAATACAGCAGAATTGTTATTAGCTGTAGATTGACGACGGAAGGGAACAATGACAAATTTTTTCACACGTCTGCAATTTTTTCGCGGCAAACAGAGAGACAGACACACAGACGACAAATAAAATTGCAGATTGACTAGCATATGTGTAGCTTAGTACGATATATTACTAAGATACAACAAGTACTAATGCAAGATATGTGTAAGACATTGAGCAGATTTTACTAGTTACCATTGAATTGCATCATGCAAGTTAACATGGCGGCTAATATAGAAACCAGGTGGAGGCTTAAGAATTGAATTGGAAAATTCGCACAGTACCTTATTAAAACAGTTACATGAAAATCTTATAATGCAACAATTGACAAGCAAGTATTGTTCGTCGTGGGTTGCATAAACACCGCTGCAAGCCCTAGGCTAAGTAACCTCAGAGAGAGGCTAAGCAACCTCAAGCTTAGAGTTTATTCGCAGAAAACCATACACTTTGCATTTTAAATTCGCTCTGGGAATATCCTTAGACTCCATTGTAGGAAAAAACTGCCAAATAAATACAGGAGCTTATAAATTTCAGGTTTATACTAAAATTTTCTACTGCTGTCCTTCAGTAGGGCAGAAAAAGTTTTTTATGAATGCTGAAATATCCTTGGGTAAAAATTTTTTTGTCCCAAATGGTTGTTCCTGTTCTTCAATTAAATTTCGATTTCCGAGAAATGATTTCAGCAATTCAACATTAAAAGAATAGTCCGGACTCAATTTTAAATGTTTATTTATAATAAAAAATCGCATTAAAAATATTCACTACAGTAAACAAAGTATCTTATACACTTACACTTACACAATTTACAAATTGTATATCCTTATTCAACGCTCTTCGCCTAAAATCTGTACACTCCTGACTGGTTTCTTGTAAATCAAGGAGTTCTTTGTCGTTGTGCTTGTCTCTGAATCAGATGGCGCAGCGACACGAGCAGGAGCCGAAACTGTATTCGGTTGTGGTTCTGATTGTAAGGCTAACATTAGCATCCTGTATAATAGTTCTTCGCGAACTTCAGGTGGAAGATATCCATTCGAGCTTCCTGTTCCCGATGGAGCTGTCGCTGAGTAGGAATTTTCATGATTATAAACGGGTTGTTGGGCGCCAAAATATCGCGCGTTAAATTGTTTCTTCCTGGGCATCAATCGTTGCAGTTCATAGGACATGGGAGTTTCAACGGTTGAGACCGGACTTTGGGCTTGATACATTCCGTCTACATCAGAATAGGAAGAGAAAGTTGGATTGCGGTATGGAAGATGAGGAGCCGGGGCACGTGGCGAGTAGGTTGAGTAAGGATTATACGGATTCGGGTTATATCCGTAATAAGGATTTCCAGCATAGCCGCCATATTGTAGTCGCTGTTGCAACTGCTGGTGGCGATAGATTAAAGCCTGCAGAAGACGCTCGAAATCGGTGGTTGTTACTGGAGGCCGCCCGAAGTAATCGTAGTACTGTGGTGGTTGAGGAGTTGGGTATGGAATCGGGTACGATGGGTACGGCGGTGAAGGCTCCTGTTCTGGGTAAACGTAATACTGAGAGCTTTGCGGTGATGGTAATTGCTGAGGAATGTTTCGATAAACAACTTGTGGTACCTGAACTGGTATTGGCTCCTGTTCAGCAATCTGTTCAGCTTTTGGAGCAGGCGTTGTTTCCCTCAAGTATTGTTTATGCGCTTCAAAACGCTGAGCAGACGGCTCTGGTGGAATATGAACCAGCCTTTGCGACTCATATCCGTTCACTGAAGGAGGAGCAACTTGTTGTTGAATGAGATCCTGTTGTTGCGGCACTCGAATAAAATGCGGTCGCTGAATTGGTCTGCGAAGAGATCGTTTGTTGTCATCTCTTGTTGCAGGAATTTGTACTGGTATTGGACTATGTGTAAGGTATGCATTTTCTGCTGTTGATTCGGTGGTTGGTTCGGCTTCCTGAACTTCCTGTCTTCGGCTGTTCTTTATATAGTATTTCTCCGTGGTTGATGCAGTGTTTGCATTCATGGCGCTTTGAATTTGGGCTGCTCGTTGTCTAGCAGCCAATAAAGCAGGCGGAACTCGGGGAGATCCAGTGGTGGTAAATAATGGTCGAGCAGTTGAACCGATTGTTCCATAAATGTTTCGAACATCGTCATCTGCTTGGGAATTATAGACAACCTGGTGTTGAGTGTCGTATTGGCTGTCAGTGTCAGGCATAAGTTGTCTCCTTAACAGGTTTGTATGATATGGCAGCGCAACTTCTTCTTTTTCATCAATTTCCTCCACGACCGGCTTTGTTGTTCCAATATTCTTGGAACTTGTTACTTGAATTTTGGATCCCTGATTGATTTCTAGTTTATCCGGGCGTTGAATTTGCTCAGCCTGGCGCATATTTGTTCCAGGTAGAGGTGTAGGACGAATGTTGATATATGGCTTGGGAGTTGGAACCGATGTAGCGTAAATCACAGTGGTAGTTGGATCGGTTGCCTTTGATGGGGATCTGGTAAGAACCTCCTTCCCTCCAGTCTGCTCGGCACTTGATGATTGTTGTGATAGTCTTAGCCTTCTTGGAATTGTTTGGATAACTGACGATCTTGTTGAAGAGGAGGAATTTGAGTATTGTGGTCGGCGTGTTGTTGGATTTCCTTTTAATCGTCTAGGACTGATCGTGGTCTCGTCAGCAATTGGCTCACTTTTCAAGCTTGTTGCATTGTTAGCAATATATGACACTCTTTTAATCTCTCCATTAACATCGACGTAACCAAAGGTACCTTTGACGTTACCAAGGACATCACGGCTCTCAATTTTGAACGTTCCATCATCAGCTTCATAGCCAACTGTATACGAGCCGTCCGCATTTAATTTTCGTATTTGTTTAACAATTTCCGTTTTTTGACCATCTTTACTCTCTGCATGTTCTAGATCAACATCAACAATATCTTCAGCTTTGATTACTTCAACGATTCCTTGAGTAATTTCATCTTCAGGCTGCAGTTGGCTGGTAACGTCTTGTGCTCTAATCGCTCGTAATCCGAATGTACATACTAATATTAGTATCGAAACGGTAGCTGATATCTGCAAAATAATTAAGATCACCTAAAAATGAATTCCTCATTGGTTTCATATTATTCAACACACATAAAACATGAAATGAGACAAATAAATTAAATCATCGATCACCGAAAATTCTTTCGGTCCCATCACCAGGGAAGAATGTTAGTCTGAAATGTTACCATACATTTAGATGAACAAATATGTGCTTCTCGGATGATGACAATTTAAGGCCTTTTCTGTCTATCTAGATGAGTTACAAGTGTCATGTCATCACCAGGATGAGTCAAAAAGGCTCGAATTAAGTTTACATGTGACTTTGCATCCTCTCTCCAATACCGTAAAATAAATATTCCATCTCTATCAAGGATTTATTTTTCGTTAGTAATATTTACTGTAAACTTCACAGAACAAATCTACTATCAATTTAATCCAGCTCCTTTTATTATTTATTAGTAGCATCATGTGAAAACATTACTCTATATTTGATTGTTTATTCATTTTGTTAATTTATTTTTAAAAAATTCATTATTAGTATACTCTCAACAGATCCTTAACTGTATTGCTGAAAAAACATTGTAAGAAATTGTGAAAATATATATTGATTTTACTTATATATATTGAAAAAAATACGAGTATATAGACTGACATTGTCCTTTCATATACTAGACGCGTATAAATAAATAAAGTATTGCGTATTGGCGTCAATAAAGTGTTTGTTGATCTCTAAACCCATTTTCATACTTGCATTGAAAAGACAAGTTCCTAGTAAGCAAAACGTATGATATTGACGGCAAATCGTGGCCATTTTGAATTTCAATAAAACTGTCAACAATGCAACTGTCATCAGCAAGGGTTAACATTCGAACGGATAGTTTGCAAATAGTTAACGCTTGAGTTCAGAACAATTTCCTTTCATTCTCCTTCTTTTGATGGTATTTCTCTTGACCAACAATTGACGTTCAAGAGAATTCTAGAGAAATGATGAGAGTTCACCATCAATGTTCGCCAAATTTTGGTCAATTTTAAACAAGTAAACATTAGTATCGATCAGGTCATACTTTGGCAAATCATGCTTCATATGGCAACAAAATGACATTGATATCTGGAATATATCCATCACAAAGACCGTCGGAAAACACAAACTGATGCCTTTGACTCGAAGGCGAGACCGGGGCAGGGCTATGTGCTAGTCCCACTGCAGTTTAATCTTTTGCTAACTGGTCCCTACTTGTAAGACCATTTGCATATGTAGGTTGTGATTTGCGGATCGTAAGGCTAAAATCCAAAATCAAATCAATACACTTCAAAAGTTTGGTCATGAGGTTTGGATAAAAACAACCAATCGAAAAGGAGATAGATAGTGAACAAAGGAGAAGATGATGAATCTGGGGAAGCTGCAATGGGCTAAACGGAGCTGAGTTACATACTCAAAACGACTAAGTTAGAAGTAGCGTTTCTCAAAAATTTGGCAGCAGTAACGATTCAAAATCCTGAAAACGCTTCTGAAAAAATATATTTTCAATAACATGACAGCGGCACATAGTGGTGCTTGCCCGGAAAATACGTACAATTTATGGAATAAATTGAATTGAATTTGGTCAAATAATATGAAAGAACGCCTGGAATTATAATAAAACTGTACGAAAATTTCACTCCGTGGCAGTACGCCATTTAACACATCCTGGCTTGAACTGGATTTCGTTATATTCGAAATATTCGTTATCATGCTTCAGTCATTATAGAGCCCAAACATGATTTCGACGACTTTTCTCTATTTCCAAACCTGAAAAGACTGTTGTATGAGCGGAATTTTGTCACGATTGGGGAGTTAAGATCGCATAGGTAGAGGAGCTTGAGGCCAGGCCACAGCATAAGGACACAATAGCGATGAC
Organism: Stratiomys singularior; assembly: GCA_954870665.1. Lineage (NCBI taxonomy): Eukaryota > Metazoa > Arthropoda > Insecta > Diptera > Stratiomyidae > Stratiomys > Stratiomys singularior. The sequence goes on along the minus strand of OX940878.1, from coordinate 25,213,823 downwards.
ACCGTCACAAACAACTCCGTATAAAACTTCTGATCTAATGAGATTCAACCAAGTTAAATAGCATTTTCTGTGGCTTGGTAATTGGTGAGAATGCTCTCACCAAATATGGATATATTTATGTTGTGTTCTATCTCTTTCTATGTTAAGACACATGGGAGTGTTTTTGCTGCATGGGGTTACACTATGGTCATGCAATGATGTGGATTTTACAAGTGCTTCTCAAGGGTAGAAAAAATATCTTGCGTAATTTTTAAAGAAATAATATATATTGATCAAAAATCGATATGACGAAAGCTCCCAATAATTCAATGTTATATCCTGACTTGTATTTAGATCACCTGAAAAATAGATAAATAACTTATCTCAAATCAATGTCGTGAGTAAAACAAGGTGAAGCACCCTTCCTTGTGGGATTCCAAAAAGAATCTTCTGCCATTTTTATATAGTAGGCTGGGACTTATGATGTACTTTTTTCAAGGCTTTTTGCAGAAATGAGCCAGTATTGAAAATCCAAACTACGAAAATTTATGGGTACAAGTCGAAATCAAACTAAACTTCCACGTTTCAGTGGAAAATTGATACACTCTAAAGGATGTAAATTCAAGTTCATGTTTAAAAGGCTTCAAGCTCATCAGTTCACTTTTGAATAGAGATTTTTAATACTGGTCATAAGACTCCTGTCTTCTTTTTCAAAGTTCCTTTTAACTGAGCTCTTGAATATAAGTGTCCAAAATATATGAAAGGAACTTCATCAGCCTCAAATTGATGGATGGAAGATGGATGGAATTTCTAGGTTCAGTTGAATAAAAAACGAGTCTGAAAGTATTATGGCCGAACATTTTTGCAAATCTTTACGAAGCAAATTTTCGCGCCTCAATACTGGCATATCGAATGAAAATGTTGATACATATTTTGTTCAAAAAGGCGGCAATATCCCTGAAAATGTAAGAAGTCACGAAATAGCCCAAGTTTTTTGTCTTTTTGTGACAATTCATTACTTTTTCTATTTTTCTATCTTTTATAGTTTTTTAAATTTATCTGTAAATGAACATGTGCAATACCTGAGTCTGCGTATAGCTTTCGAAGGCATAGTGAGCATCTGAGCACTGAAGTGGAGAACCTCTGTTACGAGGATATTATCTAGTCAAAATTATAGGACGTTTTTTGGTGGATACTTCGCTTCGATCGCGCTAGTAAAAAGCCTCATCCAGTCGCAAAATGTTGACTTTAGGGGCTATGAATACAACAATTCAAATCAACGGCTGCCGAATGAGAAAATTTTCAGAAAAATTATTTAGAATTGTAGGAATCGGGGTAGATGTCTCTAAATATTGAATAGACATTCGAACCATTATGTTAAAATCTGTTTCCTCGGAATACTTAGTGAATATTTTTTCCTCTTTCTCGAATGAACGAACAACAGTCAAATCCCAGGGATCTTATCAACCTGTCGAAATTTACCAGCTGATTTACCTCAAGGCTATTGTGTATTGCCTCTACTTTTTAATACATATGCCTCAAATATATCTTCGCATAATCCTTGTATACTTTTTACGTTTTCTGATGATCCATACTTGTAAACTGGGTCCGTAGGTCCTACTGTCTTATTATTAAAAATGTAGAAAAGCTGTTTCAATGTTTTTATCAATAGAAAAAAATATCAAATCCTCTCCAAACCAGCCGATTTTCTTCACAAACCAAAGGAAACTCAGCTTGATACCTACTAGAGGGGTGTGGGTTTTTGTTATGAAATGCCTCTGGTCCAATGAAATAACTTTTCTGCGATTTAGTTTGGACAATAAATCAACTTTTCGAAGCAGAACGTAACAGTCTCAAACTTTTTTGGTCATTCTATTGATTCTATTGATCATTCTATGAAGTCTAAGCTTGTTTAGAGAAACAAAATCATCATCCTTGAATGCATATCCTGCATGCAATATTTTATGGAACCTTTACTTGGAGCCAGTGCGCTCATGCCTGAGAATCTAAGCCCGAAGTTTCGCAAAACAGGTGCACCAAAATAATCCTGAACAAAGCTTTCGTTTTCTTGGCAGTGAAACTCTGCCAACTTGCCGGAAAGCAAAGTATTCAAAAAACCTTGCTGGAAACCAACAACATTTCCGGTGTAAATTTAAGGCCTGCAACTAACCCATTCATACCCAGTTAAAAATATTTGGTAACAATTCAAAGCTGCAGTGCTACCATATCTAATGAAATAGTGTAAGGCACTATAAAGCAGTAGAAATTTCAAAAACCGTTTTTTTTTATTGAAAAAAATCTCGCAAATCAATTTGTTTAGTGAAAAATCCTTTGAACCCTCGGTAATAAGTGTCAAATAGTTTTATATGAGCCAGATAGTGTTCACATTAAAATTTCGGACTATTTCCCGACCCCTTCCGACTACTCCGAAACGACTAGATATGACACCTGCACATCAAGTTAAGCATTATTTCTTACCATTTGCCCTCTCATTGCTCTAATAAACAAAAAGACATCGTTAGATACATTTTCAAGCATGTTGAGCACAAAGTACCTCAGTGCGACTTCCTTTGATGTTGACAGAAGACGTCAGTTTTGCATGGAAGGTATTCAAATTCACGATTTTCTTTTACAGTGTCAATTTTCGACACATTTTTTTGTAGCTTCGACATTTACGTGAGTTACAATGAGTGAATAGAAAGTGTATGCAGGCCTTAAAGGCTCAAAAATCTCAAATCAGACGCGGGGAAGGTGCAACGTGACGTTACGATGACCGCTGAGCAGATATCAAGCGGACGATGTGCCTTTGTTTCTGGCCGGTGTCAGCGCTTTGGCAAAGAATTTGAAACAGAATACTAACGATATTGATCTACAAAATGAATTCGGTTATCGAATTCTTTATTTTTTTTTTAGTTTTCTCTTCTATTTTGGAACGAGTGAAGGGTAAAATGTTAAATTCTAATATACGATTATCGAATCAGGTATGCGGTGTTTAGGCTTCAAAATAATCTTTGTTGTTCCTTGGGTCTGGGCCTTGCTTATTTGATGTCAAGTACGCGTTTCGGATCTATGCTGTCATCTTCAGCTTGTTTAAAGGGATCTTCTGTTGTCTTCATTGTCCTAAAGCTGAGATCCCAAGTTGATTTCATATTTAAGATAGATATGTCATTAACCATGGGATTGTAGTGACAATGCGACAGTTAGGAGTGGCCCATTAGGAATTTCCACGGCTTTTATTCCAAAGTTGTTGTAACCGTGTAAGAAATATAACTTTGATCGGAACGAAAGCCATTCGAGACTATCAAAAGAAACGCGGAGAACATGAATTACATACAGGAATAACAGTATCTGGTTACAGTTACTTGTAAATGATGTACTTGTACTTGTAAATGATAACATCATTTATCAGATAGTTTAGAGGGGAAAATGCTGACATTGAAGTGAAATCGAAATTCTATACAGTTTGTAAGCGCTGGAAAAATAAATTAGAATATAAGTAGATGCTGTCATCGAGATGTTTCAACGTTCAGAAGATTTACGAGGGATTAAATTCACAAATGATGTAGGTGATGGTGACAAGTGGTATTGACAGTAGAACTTTCGAGGGAGTATTGCATAGATGAAAAAGACAAATAGGGTTCTTACGCTCACATTTTTATCCGAAACCATTAAAATTTACGCATATTAACGAAAATTCACCAACACTTACTGGTAGTATCAATGAGTGGGCGAAAATTTCACGATCTGAACTATGGTCAAAACATTACAATATTTGCTTGCTGTAATTCAAGCACACGATGTGTTTTTATTCGCATTGTGTTATACAAATACTAATAAACAATATATCGTCCTCAAATCAACAAAAATACGAAAAAAAATCGTTACATCCAATGGCCTGTCAAAAACAAATTAAAGCTGCCCATGGACACAGGTGAATCGCCTTAACGGGAATGTTAACTCCACATGATGATTTGTTCCGCCCATCCCATACAATTTTCACAGATGATCGCCTTCGTGTTTATATTGCTCGAGCTGAATAAACATAGGGAAATTTGTATCTGAAGCTGATATCAAGGCTACACAAAGCTAATAAAATATGTTCAAATCTATAATTTCGTTGTGAATGTCATTAATGAGCATATCCTTATGCTTAATGAGAATTAAAAATGCTCAATATAAGCGTTTTCAAATTTTTAATTAACATTGACTGAGTAAAGTGCATGATTCAGCGATCGATTTGGTAATGATAACAACATTCAAGTAAAGTATGTGACCATTCCTCTACATAAATTGCTTTTCTAACTGTAATGGTCACTTACTGTCAAATTTAAAACCGAACGTAGCCGAAGATTTTGAAAAATGTAAATATTGTCTTGTTTTGACATTTCGTGAATGAAAATATTTTTGCTTTGCTAATTAAATTCTTTAGTTGGTAAATTGACTTTTATATGAAAGTGAGAAACATGTAAAAGTTGTGAATTTTTCAGCTGTTATTAGTGGTTTTGAAGTTTTTTTTTGTTTTTTTGCCTATGATTGGATAGTACATTGTGCGTGTAAAGTGTATGTCGCGCAAATCTCGCGAAAAACTGTAAAATTTCGATAGAATTTCGGATATCATGTTGCATATGACACAAATGGCAGGAACGAACGAAACTGAGCATTTGAACATCTGACGAGGGGATAGAAAGATAACTTCAAAACTTCGGACGCTCAGGTATACATATGTACATGGATAGCGCCACTCTATATCTTATACCTCAATGGAACATTGAATGCAGAACCGTATGAAAATTTTGAAATGTCAGAAATAAAATGTATTGATCATGTATTAGGTGTATAAATATGAAATGCGGATTTTACTAACAGATGCCACCATTTCATATGGTTTGTGTCGGGGATAACTAATATGGCATTTTGGAGGGTAAACATCTGTCAACAAATTCCAGTATGTCATAGGTTTTGATTGCACAAACAACATAGTTTCTTTTCGCTTCAAAAATGTCGAACTACGTGCCAGAAAAAGAGGTTTTGCGGGGAAGTCTTATAATCTTCGTTCATTTGAACATGCCCCAAGCCAAGATACTTGTTAATGATGGTTTAAATGATTTAAAAGTGGTGATTTCAATGTCAGCAACAAAGACCAAAAAAATTCAAGGATACAGATTTGCAAGCTTTATTGGATGAAAAGAACATACAAACTGAAACACAGTTGGCAGAGGCATTGGAAGTTACTCAAGCAGCCATTTCAAAACGTTTAAAGGCCATGGGAAAGATCCAAAAAGCTGGAAAATGGTTGCCGTATCAATTGAAGGAAAGAGACATCGAAAGGTGAAAAACCATTTGTGAAATTTTGCTTGCCAGACAGAAAAGAAAAGGTTTTTTGCATCGGATTATTACTGGTGATGAAAAGTGGATTTATTTCGACAATCCCAAGCGGAAAAAATCATGGATAGACCCAGGCCAGCCACCAACATCACAACCAGTCCGAAATATTCATGGAAAGAAGACTTTGCTGTGTATTTGGTGGGACAGTAAGGGACAGTTAGGGACTGCTGAAACCTGGTGAGACTATTACTGGCGAACGTTATCGACAACAACTGATCAAATTGAACCGCACACTTAAGGAAAACGACCAGAATTTCACCAAAGACATTATAAAGTCATTTTTCAACATGACAATGCTCGGCCGCATTTTGCAATACTTGTCCAGAACTACTTGGGGAGACATTAATTGGGAACTGCTGCCCCACCCGCCGTATTCACCAGACTTGGCTCCTTCTGACTACTACTTGTTTCGATCGATGCAGCACGGTCTTTCGGAACAGTACTTCCATTCTTACGAAGAAGTTAAAAATTGGGTTGATGAGTGGTTAGCCTCAAAAAATGAGAAGTGGTACTTGGATGGAATCCATCAATTGACAGAAAGATGGGAAAAAGTCGTAGCTAACGATGGCCAATACTTTGATTATTGAATTCATTCGTTCTGTTATTCAAATAAAAGTATATTTCAAGCAGAAAAAATCCGCAATTCATAATTATACACCTATTACAAAAATAAATGGGCAGACTGTTGAGAAATTCGAGAAAAAAGTATTTCAGGAAAAAGAAAATAATTAAAAGGTTAATTGATCAATTCACATTTTATTATGGATTGGGCATTCGATAGAAATCGAACTCGTTGGAAAATATGAGGAATGAAATCTGGGTAACATTATTCCATAAAATATCAACTGATAAAAATCAAAAGCACGGAAAATGTTCGATCTTTGTGTGAATAGAGGAAGGCTAAAACAATAGGTTTCTTAGACTCCTTTCTTCAAAAGCCGGCACTATTGAACGAAGTTTTCGAAGCTTGGAGTCCAATTTACAAGGATTTGAGCGATGAAGAGTTGCTGACTCGTTGTTTGGAAGGGTTTTTGGCAGAACGGCACCGAACTTTTTCACTCTACAGACTGGCAATTGGCTCCTGAAACGTAATCAAACTGAAAGAAAATATTAAAAATAGGAAAGTGAGATTCTGTATTTTATTTTAATGATGCACTGATAAATGATTTAAAAATAATGAAAGGGCTGGACATGAACATTGAACGACAATCCTAGAAATTATACTTAGAGGCGGACGATGTTCGAATAAGCTCGAGCGGAACTCTCCTTGACGGGAGCAGCAAAAAAGGCTCGTTCCAATTTAATAGCATGTAGGAAAGTAAAGAAAAGCAATCTGGAAGGTCTTTACTAAAATTACGGTGTTAGATTAGCAGATTAAGGTCAATCATTGTTTGTAAACAGTTTTTTGTTTTTTTTTTTCAAATCGGCAAATGTCTGTAAAACGCTTGCTAATCGAACAAAAATGATTATTTCCAAAATATTCTAATTTGCTATCCTAAAATATTTTACTTTGTCCCAGATTAATTTATTGCGCTCTTCGACTGCGTTCCGCGGAGCCTTTCAAAGGAAATTAAAGCATATGCAAAAACGGATGTTGGGCAGCCATTTTTTAATATTTTTTAATAAACAGGATTTTCACGAAGCCGCAAAAGACCCTTAATAACACCCTTAAAGGGAAACACCTTTTTTTAACCCTTTAAACTTGACTCCTTTCACTAAAAAAAACTGAACAAAAAACGTTGAATTTTCACTTCCTACTGTGACATAAGGGTAAGTCAAGCATAGAAACTATGTTTAAGATAATTGAAAACAGATAAGGATAGGACTAAACTTAAATGACCTTTTCTTGGCTTTGAAAAATTTTCCTATAGAATGTCATTCTATACCTAGGAGACGAAATAATGGTTGAAAAACGGAAATAAAGGATAAAAATCTATTTAGATCCTCTAACTTAAGTTTGATCAACTTAAGGAGTAGCGATAATTAAATATTTTGAACTAAACTAAAGATATCCAATGTTTGAGGGTGAGTGTAATTGAATATGTTACATCATATTTATAGTTTGAAATTAGATTCGAACTATCTCAATAAAAATTATTGCATTTTTCGATGAATTTTCAAAATTCATAGAAAAAAAGAAAACAACGAATCGCTTTTGAATTTATCCCAAATATTCGGTCATCAATGTCTTTAACGCTAGCGACTTAGCATTTTTCATGCATGTGAAGAACGTTGAGATATTTGCAATAAAACAATTTTTTTGCTAGATATTCGACTGACTCCACTAAAATGGTAACTATTGCCAAATTCGATTGCTCCACATACATTTAGTTGTTACCTTAGGAAAATTATCATGAAGTAAACTAAGGTGTCTGCATTACTGTGCAATAATAACAATATGCTATAACAATAGAAATTGAAATCATCAATCATTCAATTCCAGTGAACACGCACTTCAACCAATTAGTTATAACTCTAGCAGCAACAACAACAACACCACAAAACTACATACGAAACTCCAAAAACTCCACCAAGCGTTAAGAATCGAATTTGTTAACTTCCCGGCGAAGACAACGAAAATGACTCCCAGATACCTATCATAGGATGTTAGTCAGTTATTTTTGGCTATCATGCATCCGTAGGTATCCATATGTGATGATATATAGTCACCGGTGTTAAGCGTACCTTATGATGAGCCGACAATCGCATTTTGGATTTTCTCGGGTCGCCAGTGTTTCTTTTGTGCAGAAAAGAAAAACCCCCCGACAACTATGTCAAATTGTTCAGAACGCGAATGAAAAAAAAAAGCCTTTTCCAAGACACGACTGCTACGCACTAGATTGACTGTTTCGCGTCGCGAGTAAACCGTTACAAATCCACCTGACAAAATAACTTCTGGCTATAGTATGTCTTTGATCTATATAACGGAACCCCACCTAAAATTACTGAGTTTACGACGAATCTTCTAGTTGGGGTGGCTGAACAATAGATCTCAGTAGCAATAGCCCTGATGATGATGGCGTCGTCGTTGCCATCGAGTTCTTTGCGAACGACCTTGCCACCATATTCAAAAGCTCCCACATGAATTTATTGTGGCTGGATATGAACGCAGATTGATGCATTTGATGGAGTTAGATTAAATTTAAGATAATAGATAAGAAACAGACTGTGTCAAAATTAAAAATAAAACAGTTAAGTTGCTTTTAATCATAAGAAGGGGAGGGCGAGGTTCTGTTTCGCTTTAAAAATTTCCAAGCAAGTGGAAGACAAAATTTACATTTGGTAATAATAAGAGCAAAACATGATGAGAAATCGATCGGAAAATTTAATCAGCCTTCGAAATATAGTCCACATGGAAAATGATAAGTGTCGTTCATGGTCTAGCAATATTTAAGATTTCGTTCTCTAGTTGGTAATATTTCAAAAACGCAAATGTCAGGAACGTCAAAAGAATTATCCTTAAGGAGCTAAAGGAGGAACCGATGTTCTACCTATAGTGGCTTAAAGTTATAATAGAAACCTTTCAATATCAAAAATATTATTTCTTATCTTAGAACATATCAATGTGATATATGAAATAAATATAGAATTCGAATGCTCATGCCTTTACATAATGATAAACCAAAAATCAAATATATTCATTGATAGAAAGATAAAAAAGTGATAAACAACTTTACAAAGTCACAAAATTTGGGTCATGGTAACCCTAATTTTGCTCTACCTAACGGTAAATCTCCAGATTTATCACTTGCCATTTACACTGAATTTTAATGTTTCATTTGAGGTGATTTTTCGATCAAGTTAGGAGGTGTTTGAACAGAACATCGGCGCTGGCACCACAACGCCTCAAAGCTCAACAAATATTAAAGGATTAATATCAACGCATTCCAAATCAGGAAAATCTGTTCGAAATATTGCAGAAATTGTAAGTCAATCACGATCTGCAGTATTTAATATAATCGAATCGGTACGAATATGTAGATAATTTTGCTAATAAACCAAAACCTAGGAAATGAAAAATATTTTCATATTGTGACGAACATTGGTTTTTAAGGTCAATCAAAACCTACCCACATCCTGGTCCACCAGAAATTACTGGTCAAGCAGAAAAACACCTTGAAAAACCTTAACCCAAACACGATAAGAAATGCAATGGGAAGCACAACTTCAATGGCCGAGTTGCAGGTAAGAAACCCTTTATAAGTAAGGCTGACAACAAAAAAAGGTTAGCTGAATATAAAAACCACGATTCAATATTTTGAAATAAAGTTATGTTTACAAACGAAAGAAAGTTTAATGTTTCCCGGTCAGGTCAACGTTTATTTTTGTGGAGAAAGTGTAATGAAGAGCTTCGCGAAAGATATCTGAAACCGACTGTAAAACACGGCTTAGGGTAGTTATGGTCTGGAATGCAATATCGACAGCAAGACCTGGACATCTTCATATTATAGCAAAGATAATGAAACGGAACTACCATTTGTACATTTTGAGATCACCAATTTCAATAACCAATTTCAAGTCAATCGCATTTCAGCTCAATCGCGTCATCGAAAGCAGGATACAAAAACATCATCATGGTCAGAGCCAGGACTCCGACCTCACACCTTCATCCGATTACTACCTTCACATCAAACACCATTAGATTGTAAAGAAGAAAAAGTACGTAGAATTAAGTTAGAATAAGTTAGGTTTAAGGTTTACCCGATCAAAGAAAAAAAGCCTTATGAGTTAAGAATAAATTTAAAAAAAAAATTTAATCTAAGCGTAAAGGCCGAAATACATTACCGCATGACGGCGATACGTGAGCGCGATGCGATTCTCCCTCGTCGTCACGCAACGCATTCAATTTACAATGCACGCGATGCGGGGAACATTAATGTTCATATGACAAATGTCAAATTGGTGACATTTTAAATTAAATTTGCTGGAAATTGTTTTTAATTTTTTAAAGTTTTGAATTTGGAATGTTCCTTCGTTTAGCAAATAAAAGCCTTAACTAGGATTCACGAAGTTTTTATTCAAAATTCATTCATAATAACCAATGTACTTAAAAAGTAATTAAGGCGTTTGAATTTCAAACTTCATTTAAGCGCCATATTGCATTTGACAAACGTCACGCACATCATTGCGAGGAATTTTCGTTTTTCCGAATATTTCCCGCCTCGAATCGACGCATCGCAATCATTGTACGATGTCGCATACAAATGCATGTTACGAAAACTGCTTGACATTTGCTGCAAGACTATCGTCGCGCTCTCGTATCGCACTATTGTATTTCGGCCTATAATCATATCAGATAATGAAAACCATGTACGTATAAAGTGTCAAAAAATATATATATCGATCTATGAACAACTTTTCCCCACGCCATGTAAATCTATCCATCACCGCTACTATTATTAAGCACAATAAAATTAGTGATCAAGCGACGAAAATAGATGACATTAACAGATGTCTTCTTCACAAATAGCTATGATGCCAATATTTTAGTGCTGCCATACATAAATAACAACTCTGACATGTGTAAATCGTGTTGAAATGATAGCATCATGTGAATCGCTAATGCACTGTGAGCTGTATGACTACTGATATTATTTTGCACATGCCTGTATATTAGAATTCGATATCTTCAGAAACCTTGAGATGGATGCCTATTATGGGTAAGAGTATACTTGGGGCGGAAAAAATCCATGGTTAATTGAGTTAATTCTGATAGATAATTACGTCAGCCAGAAAATTGACGCAGGGCGCGATGAGGTCACGAACCGAAATAAATCTGAACGATTTGCAGACGTTGCTCAGACGTCAGCCCACTCACGATGAAACAGTGAACCAAACTGACTGTAAAACGCATGACAGCTGCCAAACAACAAGTAGCATGAAAAAGTGCTGCCAACCTATACCTATACCGAATTCGATGCCTCTAAAAAACCTCTAAAGTGTGTTTGGTGGAAATAAATTTCCAAGAAATAATACTTCTCTGATGAAAATTTTATTTTCGCTAACTGAAAATTCAACTTTTTGGACTTAATTTGTTTCAGGAATGAGCGATTCAATTCACGTGTGTGTCAATCCACAAAATTTTAACCAAGAGGTGGGATGCAACTTTTGCAGATTTTTTCAAATTATAGACATGTAGTTTTCCCCGGCGGGTATTACTCAGATGAAATATTGTTATTTTGTGTTATATAAGTGCGAGTAGTCGTCCTTGAACATCAGAAAGTACTTCGCCCCTTCAATCGACCTTTCATTCATTTCTCCAAGATCTACATGAACTAAGTCCAATGGTTGGCCAGCTTACTTTTTCCTTGATGAACGACATATCCTTGTTGTACTCTTCAGTATGACCTCGATCCATGATTTGACTGAGAGAAAGCAAGTTGAAATTCAAGCCAGGTATATAAAGTACATCTTCAAGTGTAGCCAATTTCCATTCAACACCATTGTAGACTTCCAGTTCGATGTCTCCCACTGATGTCGCCTTGAGTTAGCGAGAGTCTTCCATCGACACTGTGATTGGCTGCTCCAGTTCTCTCATTTCGACAAACCACCTTTTGTGCGAAATCATATGTTGTGTGGCTCCACTGTCCTGGTACCAGTTTTCATTTGCTCCTCGTTTTTGGTTTTTCACCTCGGCACTTGACAATCCAGTGGCGACATAAAGTTTTCCTGACTGACCTTCGTATCTTCTATCACCTTTGTCTGATCTCTCGTTGTCCGATCTGTCATCATTTCTCTTAAGGCAATCTCTGGCAAAGTGTCCTTTTTGACCGCAAACATGACAAGGATAGTTTTCTTTGCAGTAGGCTAAATACTTTGCACACGGTTTTCCTCTGCATTGATTTTCCGTGTGCCCTTTCAGTTCACATTTAAAACAAGTGATTGCAGCGCCCCCACTTGGTTTGTCTGGCTTCTGGTTGTTGTGCTGTTTCGTCTTCTTTCGTTGCTGCATCACCAAGGCATTATTTGATGTCGACTCACTTGACCCTTCTTGTGCCTTGATTCTGTCTTCTTCAAGTCTAAGCTTCTCCAGGAGGTTGGGTATGGTTCGTTGATTTCCTGCTACGTTGTCCCAAGATGTGCGAAAATGGTACAGATGAGGTGGCAGAATTGATAGCATACAAGTCATTGCCCATTGTTCATAGTTGTTTCCATCCAGAGAGGTTAAATCCTCGGCGAGTTGTAGAATGTCGTTGCAATTTGCAACAGCTGATTTGGAGTTGTCAAATGTGTAGCTGAAAAATTTTCGTTGCAGACCTTCGATTTCATAGTCTGACTTTTTACCATACAAGTTTTGCAATTTTTCATACATTTCAAGTGCCGTTGTACAACTCAAAATCTTTTTCGAAATAGCTTTACTAACATTTATGCCAATGACGGTTTGTGCCTCAATATCTTTTTCAACCCATTCAATTACATCTTTTTTATCATTTTTACCCGCAGGTTTTAGTTTCACGCCAGTTACATACTCATAGATTTTCTTCGATTTTAATGTAAAATCAATTTTAAATTGCCAAGCTTCGAAATCTACTTCACCGTCTTGATCTTTTGACAACATCTCAATATTCGACTTTGTTGATGACTCCATTTCAAATCAAATCAAAATTTTGACAACCTAACCTCAAAAGTTACTTTACAAAATTGTTTTCGCAAGATTTTACAATGTCTGTTTGTTTGTCGCAGTTTATCTTCATTGACTCAATTTTACTTGCGCTTTGACGTTTCGAGGTTATGTTGATACTGCTCACAACTTGGTGCTCCGATGACGACCACTTGGCTGGACACACGGCTGAACTGGCTGAGTTGTATTCGGTTTGGCTGAACGACTTTGCTGGCACTTACTGCGGCTTGACTAGGCTGGTTCTGCTCACTGCGACTGCTCTGACTTTGGTTTTTACGTGGGCTGCTCACTGCGACTTGACAATGACAATTTTCCAGACTGACTTGACTTTTTTTTGATAATTTGGCGTGTCTGACTTTTGGGCATGAACTGGGCCCATTCTTTATTGCCAAATAGTTTATCAAATAAGTCAGTTTTGTATTTTGCAGACGTCCTTTTTTTCACAGTTTTGGATAATCAAAAGCGAATAGCCTGTTCTCGATAGGTCGGGAACGGCGTAACCTTTCTTGCAGTTACAATATCTTTCTTGATTTTGGTGGATTTTCACAGACACTTTCTTTTACGATTTGAACGCCAATTTCTACAATACAATTGCTTTCTTTCTCTTTTTCTCTTTCACTCTTTCAAGTTTCTCCTCATTGCTAAGTTTAGACAGTTCTAAAATTTGAGGTTGATGGATGGAAAATAATTAATCACAACAAATATTTTACCGAAGTAAGTGATTCTTTGGAAATTGAAAGGTCTGAATCATTTTGATAGAATGTGTTTCTTTGAAAATTCACAGGAACGACATTCTTAGTTATCTAAAGGATTCTAAAGGAAAAGGTATAGCCTGTCATCTGAAAGCTAGAAAAGATTCAACTCGGCAGTTGTTGAAATTTTTTGCTTTTCTTAAGCTAGTTATCATACGAAAGACATCCTTAAATCTTATGCGTCGATATACGTCGAAAAGGGATATAATGTAGAGAATTTTCCAAAGCTTACCCTGTCGTGTACCTGGCGAAAAACTTCAAATTGACGATTGTGTTACGCAGTCGAATAATGTTTTTTTAAATGGCCTTTTCCGATAATACCTGGTAAAAGTTATTTGCTTTAAGCTCTTTGATTATATGGAGATCCTTATTTGCAACTGTATGAAAGCAACAAGGCTTATGGTATCATAAAGCTGTTGCATTTGCCTAGGCTGTTCATAGAAATGTATTTAAGCGTATTTAAGACGAGCAATATAAAATATTGGAATAGTGAGTCCACTTCTAATAGTAGTTCAGGAATAGTGAGTCTGCCAATATGTTTATGCATGGCCTCAAAAATCGAGTAACAATTCGTTCCCTTGTCAAGGTATACGATTTTTGAAAATTTCGGATTCAGACGAATTTCGAGGGAAAATCGACAGTGATTCGAATAGAATGTGTACCTAGTGCAAAGAAGTCAACCACGATGGCCTGGTACATTGCTTACACAGAATATTTTGTGGCCGAGTCTAACAGGGTGGCTGAAAATCATGTTCTTGGTGATGGAGAATCATCCCACCCAGCTGTGATAGAAATCTTCGGGAAAAGATTTAGGTCAAGCATGATAATGACCAAATCCTTATACATTTGCTCTCGAAATGAGGCGGGGTTTGCCCACCTCAGTCTCTGTAGTACGACTACGTTCATCGTCCAGTTTCAGTAGTAGCACAACAACCATAAAAGCAAGGCAAAGAGCGTGTGAGTTATCGTCTGAGTTATCCTCTTCTTATTATTAACTAAGCCAGGAGTAAGCGTTACCCCAGAATGTCTTTATTTTGAATGTGAGTAAAGTTAAAATCTTGATTAATTCTTCTAATTTATTTTATTATTTTCGGTAAAACATTGCGAAACTTTTTTAAAAATCCAATAAACTTCCAGTTGGCTTAGATTAAGCTCACTTTTTGCCACATACTACTGATATATCTACCAAATAAAAGCATATATGCCTGATATACGTCTACGCCAATAATAATTTCCAAACTCCCTCGAACCTCTGCTACAATATCAGAAAGGCCTTCTATCATGGGAATTTCACCGACCATTGTTTGCTGGAATACATTTTGGAAAATGGAATTGTTTGTATTATTTGCAAACCTAATAAGTGAATTTTTCCCAGTTCAACTAAGACCGAAAGTGATTCTTAGTTAAATATATAATTATATTGAAGGCTTTGTGGAAGCCTAATGCGATCTGAGAGCAATCACCTTTTGTAATGAATTGTAAGGAAAAAAGTCATTTAAGAACTCGACTCAATTGAAAATGGAAACCTCTTGCAAGGTGACCGGGCACTCAAAAGCTAGAATGAAATTAAACTGAAAAGTATTTGGGTCAAGCAGGAACCAACATATTTGGATTATTAACTATTTGTATTGTAAATATGCTAACTTAGTAATGATTTGTCGAAAACAATTATGATTTGTCTTTTGCAAGGGCACGAAATAACAATTAGAGGAAATAGATGATGAATGGTGGTTACAAACTTAATCAGATGAATGAGGTACAGAATATTTAATTAACTTTTCGTGGGGCTTTCCTTTCTTCTTCTGTAAGTGAAAACGTAATTGGAAATTTCTTTCCAGTCACACTCTCAATCTGAAACTGCAAGTGTCCTTTGTAAGTATTTGAAGAATATCAAGAAAATTGTAGCTTTAATTTCCCTGCAAAGTTACAAAATAATAGAGTCATCGTCAAAGTAACGACGTGTTAACGATTTTCTTGTTCCGGTCAAACTTTCCGCGACGTCTAAGACAAGGAACCGTCGAAAATAATAATTATGATCACCGAAGAAAAGTGTAAAATCACTGAACTGTTGACGTAGTAACTCATATGTGCTTTTCCATTCACATGAAAATGGTCACAATTTTTATATCACTATCCAATAATTAGATATGGTTAACGATTTGCTAAGAAATCTTGTTGGTGACCCCTCAATATGGACGAAGCAAGTACTGTCCTAGTGCAGTCATTAAAAAATTTGTTTTTATTTTTCACTTTCACTTGATTATTAGATAATTCGCAAGATATGTTATGCTCAAATTTTTGCTTTTCGAGGCATTGAAAAAATAATCTAAGGATAAACAAGTAAAATGTTTATTTTTATTCTGAATATTATTATAATTCCTCGCTGGAAAATATCTCGGCGAGGAAAGGAAGAGGACTTGGTGAATGGGGCCTTTTCCAAACTCGTGAGCGCGTATTTAAAGGTACCCAAAAAGAACTGTGATATAAAAAGAAAACATGAATAAACCGATGATGGGGATATGCATCCTTACCTATAAGGGAAGAGACCTTGACCTACAACTTGATAAACGAAATTCACGAAGGGAGCCTTGTTCGTCTGTGCACTAAAAACGGTTACGTACCTTGCCTCACAAAATGACCAAATTGATGCGCTCTGCGTTTGCAAATGGCCGCGAGGGCAAGGAAAGCTTGAGTTCTGCATTTCCTACCCAAAGGCGTTTTAGCGAATCCCTATAGCAGCGTAGCAACGATACATAGGACCCGGGATCGTCGATTCCCAGCATGATGCTCCTTACACAGTTCCAAGCCATGCACAGGAAGCTGTTGGCCAATGATGATGCTCAGCACCTATAAGATCCGTCAGTCGATCCCAAGCTCCACCTATAAGACCAATTTTTGGGACTACTGTTAACGCCCAAATGGAGTCACTGAAAAGGGGAAACGGGATAATACAAATGCCAGTATTAATAAAATTGCCAGTAAAATACATAAGAGCAACTGAAATTTCCGTCTTTAATTGCCTATTTTCTTGTCTTGTTCTTGTCGCCTAATTCAGGACAGAATTGACAACTAATTATGCATATGAATAATGAAATACCGAGTTTGAATTGAGAAATTTAAATACCACTTTATTTGAAAGGTGTGGTTTCTACTTTACAACTCATGGCCTTTCAGCAAATAAGTCTCAATGTTGTGACGCGGACGCCATCGAAATAAAAGAGGCCTTAAGTAGAACCTTTCCTGTGGTTCAAATTTTCAGGACAAGATCGACCACTGCTTATGATACAGAGCAAAGGTTGGAATTATTGACTGAGACCTGGCTTAAATAATAATCGACTCGATGGCTCGAGCAATTCACCAAATGAACTCCTTTGGTGAATTGCTCGAGTCAGTTTTTTGGACTTTTTGGACCTCGTACTGGAAACATTCTGGCGAAAGGCGCTTGTAACATAAATTTAGCACACGCTTGTATAAACCCAAACATCAAATATTCTTAATCCTGAATATCTGTCCAACGTTAGACATCCAGAGAAAGCCTCCCACACTGGAGAAGGCTGCCTCTGACGCTGAGGCTCGTATCCTTGTAAAAGGTGATGCCAACACCAAACCAGTTGAGTGGATAATGCCTCGTCTTCATAGGAAACGACACGTAGAAACAGCAACCAGGATGGGATACTAAACGTGATAAACGTTGGAAAGACGGCAAATTATCTTAGGGGTTGTCGCGTCGAAGATATCCAGGATGTGAATTTTGCCTTAGAACCTTTTTGTACCTACGGATTGGCACTGAAAGGATACTTGAGTTCACCCTAAATTAGTAAGAACGCCTCTCTATATGTAGCGGTACGACTTTTACCCATACATATGAAAATTGATATCAAGGAATTTGCTGGAGTACTTTCAGATATGTTACCTACCGGAGACTCAGAGGGGGTCTAGAGAAATTGCAGCTGAATGCCTGTCTGTATGCCAGCGTCATAGCAATGAAATTATAGCATTGCGAAATGATAAGCCAGCCATTGGTCATTAGTGAACGTCAGTTTGGTATGATCACAGCTGTGATTCGTCCTGCACCTCCCAGTCATGACAGTCCTAAGCCTATAGAATTGGGCTGTGGGAGATGAGGTAAATTCCTCCTTTATAGTCATTTGTAGGAAACTTAATTTGGGTACCAGTAAGTCATCCAATCAGCGATCCAACTTTAGGGTAGGAATCATGGATTGACAGTAGGGGAATTGGGAAAGGGAAAGTGTGTCTGATGTTAACTAACGTTGAGACTAGTAGAGATAGAGGACTCCAAAAGTTGGTAGTTGGAAAAGTTGGAGGCAAAGTAATGGAGAGCAGTTTCTAGGCGAACTGATAAGATCAGAACTGAATGTAGACCCTTTTGTTTTCGGACCCACATTGAAAAAGATGAAGATAGCTGCAACATACTGTTAGAAGACTCAATGCAGGCTAGCACAGACTGAATCTGACTTATAAATTTCCATCAAATAATGCATCATCATCTTTATTCGAAATTAGTACATTTTCTAACCATTTTATATGAGACTATCATGTAATGGGTGGATATGATGTGACTAATGCTATTGGGTTCCTGGCAACAAAAGGAGGTTGACAGTTTAGGCTTCAGCACGTTGGAGATAATTCTAGGCCTAAATATTTACGGGATACTCCCAAACGCATCTGACGTGATCAGGGAGAGAGATTAGCAGCAAAAAAAGATGGTTTTCTCCATCTGTAAGAAAGCTTCAACTCATTGTATATTTATCTGAACTACGAGGTTCAAAAGCATTCATGACAGCTTCCTGTTATTCCAACGTATATGGCAACCTATATGGCAACCTATATTCTGCGTGAAACTTGGTGGTTTTGGTTACAGAAGTAAGAAAGCAGCTGGTGCAGAAGACACTGGTTGTGACTGGGTTTCTAGGAATCCTAAAACTAAGTTGAGAATAATGACTGGAATAATAAGAAGGATGGTTCATTGACCAATTAACCTCGTCTTAGAGACCTCATGATGACAGGTATTCACGTTAACCATTTCGATTTATGATGATGAAGAGAATTTACTAAAAAATATCCGAATGTCTCAGGTTACGCGATGGAGCTCAACTTGTATGAGATGCATCAGAATCGCGTTTTTGGGCGTACACGGTTAAGAAATTTGAGGGGGCAAAGCTCATGTCTGACCAAACCTTTCTGCAAGTATTAATGGACATCCGTGTGGCTTGTGTTATAAGTTGCTCATCCGGAAACAGCAAACCGCCCTGAAATACTGCAAGCTTTAGGCAGGCAAAATTAACGACGCCGTTCGCGAAATTATGTCCCTGCACACCGGTCTTTTCAATGCTTCAATTCTGACATCTTGGCATGGGTATTCATTACCTGCCAGCAGAAAGGTTTTTTCTCAAAATGCTGGAATGAAGAGAGGCTATTGAAGATCCAAAAGGGAAAATTGAATCGAAAGTTTCGCCTTGCATTTTGGTTTTACATTTAAGTTCTACCTTACGGCTTGGTCGAATCTTAAGTATAAGTAACTTATGTATGACACATTAGGAGTCCGCCGAGAAAGAACTTGACATCAAGAAGGACATATGACACATTTCATGTAACGAGATTTCGAAGCTACAACTACCGATTGAATTACGCTTGACTTGACATGCAGATGTCATAATGACATTAGTTGCCAGGCGTACCAACACACAAGTACTGCGAAATTTATGTAAGGTCCTGTAGTAGGTGAATCAGTGGATGAACAATCGTGGGTTCAATTTAGCAATTAGACGATCTCAGTTTAGGTATTAGATGATCTCAGATTTAAAAAATCTGATCTGTCGTGCTGAGGAAGGTGCGGGTAATTGTGGTTTCCTCCATTCAAGTATGAGAATTGATCATTAAGTTGATCGAATTACAGCGTCAAATCACAGCGTCAACGGATAAGAACACTGTCGGAGTGTTAGTTTTCCGTCATCAGGAAGCTAATAGTTGGGTACCTAGCCCAAGTTAAAGATGCCTACTTATCAGTTCGATGAAATCAGGGCTCAGATATTTAGAGATCTTAGAGAGAGATTCACAAGCAGTCGCACCACAAGCGTCTTATGCATGTTTAGGGACAAGATACTTAGAAGATTGCACCATTATGCCATGACCTCTCTGAATCAGCTCCAAATCGTGAAAGTGATCTTCAGAGTGCTACTTGCTGATGCATGGAGATGACGAGTGGAAGAAGAAAAGAAAAAGAGAAGAAGAGTATACTGAAAAAGAGGCGATGAGCTGTGCTTGTGTAACTCTAGATTTAATAGCTGAATAAAATGAGAAGGACCTTAAGCTTGTGATATGAAACAAAGATAAGCCAAATACAAGGTAGCTTGTCCAGGATCCGGAAATATATTTCAAAGAAAAAATGAGGATTCTATCCAGAAAAGTGAGATGTAATCTTTTCTCACGGTCAAAGGCTACCAACAGACGGTTTTTATTATAAAGTAGGTCATCTTTGACCTTCTGTTGGTAGCCTTCCCATTAGTGTCTCTCCTCACCGCCTCTTTCTTCTGTAAGAGGTGAGGTACCGCGCCTCGTCACTAAAGGACTTTCCAAAAAGTAAAACGACTAATAGTACCAGGCTAGATCTTCGGCGTAGGGTGGACGATTTTTGGTCTGTAGTCCAGTTGCTTCATGCCACTGTGAGTCCAACATTTAAGACGTGAATAACCCTTAAAATAACTGAATACAATCGCATAACTTAAAAGAACATTTATAGCAGACGAAGGAGTGAATTACCTTGGAAAATTGATTATAATCAAATGATTTCTCCTAGATAAACGAGCTCTGGTAGTATCTCGTCGAAAATTCGTTCTTCATTCTAGGCCTCGCAGTTTATTGTCTATATTTGCATTTGTTTAATTGAATTTACATTATTTAAATATATAAATATTCCGTTAAACTTTTAAGATTTCCATATGCGCCTACTACAAGCTTTAAATAGGATGTTCCAACGAATTTCGAACTTTAGTCTGAACCAAGAGATAAAGTGTGCCATTGTTAAATTTCTTTAACCAATTAATATTCTCACCACAGACCGCTTTCAAACCATTATGATCAGATAATTTGTCGCGCTATTAAAGCGTCCTTGCTCCGATTAAACAGCCATTACCGGAAATACTATTTTCTATACCTCTCAAAAAATATGTTTTTTTGATATTATCGCCTTCTATATAATTATCTGGATCATTACGAAAATTTAAGTATGGAGCATGGAAGTCAAGATTGGAGCCAAATGTTTACTTGCCGCTTGGTGTAACCTTTCACCCTTAGGGCGACACGATGAAAATTGTGACCCTCATTTCCTCCGAGCCAGCTATCTGACTTTTAATGGGCTATTTGTGTAAAAGGCGAGAGCAGTCATAAAATTTCCAACTAATAAAACTTGTTCTGCTGTTCGTTTTAGTCAAAGCGAAATTTAGAATAAATTTCATCATATTTAGGGCGGTCGTAAAAAGGACACGCTAATCATTTCAAGCCCTAGCCCTAGTCATTTCAAAGATGTCGATACAAAAAGGTGAAAACCATCTTCATGAAATGAACAAGGGTCCATTGTGAAGGTTTAGCCAGCCACCTATAACTTTGATAGGCGTGCTAAGGACCTTGTTAACTTAATGGAAGTGGTTATTGAAAATGTTTGTAAGCGCCAATGTTTGAAATTTTCGAGAACGGAACAAAAAGTCTTTTGAATTTTCATTTTTGTTTTTCATTCATCAACTATTTGACCTTCTGTTGTTAATTCAGAGCAGAATTTCATTCTCACCGCGAAACAAACAATTTGTTGAATGATTTAAACATTCAGTACAACCAACTTGCGTTTGACATCAGTGGAAATTCAAATGGGAGGAATGCAGACAATGCAACATTTTTCACATTTTCACACACTTTATTTGACCTGCTTTGACTATGATACGAATTTAGAACAATGCACGACATTATGTAATGGATGTGAGATTTCTGTATCAGGTAATGTATGAGTTGCAGCTACCGTTTTCAATGAAATTTGCTAAAATTTAATTGATAGTAAACAATTTTTGTGTGTTTCTGGGTTCCATTGTGAAGAATCTATGTTCCTTGCAGGCCGTTTCTAGAAGTTCAACTCAAACGTTCAGCACTCACATCGAAATTTTGACTTTGAGCTCCAAGCTAGTTCAACCAGTTGGAACTTTGTATTAGTGAAGGATATTGACGTTGTGCTAGTTTAACATACTCAGTCCAGAAAAAATTTATTAAACTTAGCCTAGACATCGCGAAATGCACTAAAAATTCCCTTCGACTTGCATAACACGTCCAGGAAAATGATGGTGGCTAATAATCACGAGAAAGTTGCCGACATCCGTTCAATCCATCAAATCATAACAAATATTTACATGATTTTAAGGCTTCATTAAAATGAGATTATATCTATGTCCCCATGGCAATGCAATCGTAATCCCTCCTTACAATTGAAACACCGCCGTGGATCGTGGATATTCCCATTCTGCAATTATTAACGCATATATTATGTAACAGTGCAAACACAATGCCATGTATGGTTGCAAGAATTTTTCCTAATGAAACGAATGAATAGACTTAAAAATGTCATAGTACAACGCTTTTCGCACGCATACTCCGCACAAGAAAATCGCCTTGCAGAGAAGTTTTCGTGTAATTTTCCTACCAGATACATTGTTTGACTATTGTTTTAATAGCTACGTCATAAGCTCGATTATTAAGTTTTATTTCCAGCTAAATTATGGAATTTTATCGTTATTTTTATTTAGGAGCTTGTTTGGAGTCTTTGCAGAAAGTCGGTGCAGAAATCTTTCCTACAACATGCTCTGAAATAAAACCTTATGAAAAGGTGATGAAAATTACTTTGGACAGTCTAAAGTATGTGGTTTTATCCGTTATAGCTTTTCTTTGATCGAGCTCTCTGGAGTTTTTTACTCTGATTAATGAAGTTTGCAAGGTAAGTTGCAAATTTTCAGATGAAATTTGTTATTGTGTTCTTTATAATTATTATTATGATCCCTTACCCTATCGAGTCCCGTGGTGGAGGACGCAAAAAGGTTTCCCCATCTCCAAACGCATGACTGAGTGATCGAAACGTAAACCATACTGGAGGTTACGGCATACTCCCTGACGTGTGAGGAGCCAGGACCTCATGCAGGCTTTTCACCGGTACTCAGGCCTGCAATAAGTTACCCGGGCATTTTCCCGACATTTGAAGAATCAACAGCTGCAAACAAACTAATCTTCAAAACAAGTAAGTTCACCTGGATATGAAAACCTCTACAGACCCCATCCCAAAAAGTAAGCAAGCACAGGTAAGCAATCTTCTATTGAGCGCTTTGCATTTGCGACAAAGACGCGAGTCCAAAAAACACTCCTCCTGCTGAGGCTAGTCCTGCTCAAATCTACTTACAATCGAATTTCCAGAAAACGCAGAGATTGTATGGCAGCGTGGACACATCAATCTCAAGCGTCATTCCCCTGGGACTGCTGATCGTCACATACTGGAGTGTTACAGCACCCAAATGACTCCCTAATTGACAGCTGGCCGAAATCTTCACCTGAGGACGAACTGGCTACAAAATTAGCTGTCGAACTTGAGGAACTATGCAACCAAATTCAGCACTGAAGCCGCAGGTAGTCAAATGCAGCGAAGGAGTTGAAAAAGCTCATGAAAGTCTGCACGTTGCCCACTTAAGCCAACTCGCAAAATATTGTAATATAAAAGCCGTCTAAGCCGGCAGACTTGAGTCAAGGGAAGGTAATCGACTCACACCTCCAATTAGTACGCTCCAAAGTGCAACAGATGGCTGCAAAAAAGGTGCACAGAGTGTATAAGGACTGGGAAAATGATCAACCCCACGCTCGAAAAAGACGAACGCCTGAAATCCAACTCAGTACTAAGAAAGGGCTCACGCAAGTAGCGTAGGGTAGCTCAAAAATTAGTTCAGCAGATGAAAGAGTTGTCATGCATGCCTTCAAAGAAATCATGCAAAAAGTTGAGACACCAAAACAAGTGGCCTCCTCGTGGAACTTGAGGCGAAATCCATAGACAAGGGCTTATACGAGGATGCCATCAAATGTCTCCCTGGCTCTAAAGCTGTTATCTCGACTTTGCAGCTGAAGGCGTCTTTTGAAAAGGAGATAAAGATTGTGTTGCGAGAGTCAAAGAAGTAGAGACCACAGCAGACAACTTGAGGGTATGGTTAACTCCTATTTATCCAAAAGGTCCAATGGCCCAATATTGGGAACTTCAGAGAAAGATGCCACGTCGAATTTCAAAATCAGTTAGGTAATATGCGAAATCCAATGAGGACTCGTCTTAACTCGCTTCTTTAAATGCCTTAACTTTCACGCATTGCTTCGAATTAAAATGGGCTACATCGAAGTAACCTGTAAGTAACCTGGCGAGAGAGCGCACAAATAAAGCCATCTGCTTCTTATTCAAGGGTTAGAAACTGAAGATGAACTGGATCTCATAAAGGCATTCTGGAGGAGGAAAAGAAAGCAATAATTCAAGTTGTTCACATATACCTACATAGTAGCGCAGCCAAACAGACCACAGACCACTCGCTCTACCACGTTACGAGAGCGAAATAAACCGACCTGCTGTTGACATCTCAACAATATGACAACAAGAAGGAAACTGGATGGTTATGTAACCGATCTTTCACAGTCACCATTTGGGAACGAGATAGTGTTCTTTTCTCAGTTCACAGCTGCTTCAGCACGAATGGCTCTAAGCAGCAGATATGACATTTATCATTCCAAATGAGCCTATCTAACTTTAAATAAAAAGCTCTAGGGACTGGAGGAAACTGCCTCAAGCGTGGAAGGGCAAATCCTTGTTGGTTTTGGCCTTAAAGCCAAAGCAACACTTCTACCTGCAACGAAGAGATTAGTTGGGACCTTCTCGGATGTGAACTTTGGTCTGAAGTGTGACAAACAAATCCAAACCAGGCAACTAGAGAGGGGAGATATTTAGTCATTAGTGCCACAGAGGGTCTGACACTCCCGTCGTAAATAGCTGTCATATTTCAACCAGAAAAACTTTATTCATCTGTTACTGCCGATACAGTGCACACTGTGGCTTTTGCTAAAGAATGAAAAAGGATCTTAGTTCGATCAGGACCAGAAAGTCATCCAAGAAACGACTCTTATCCAAATCACACATCATGGCCTGCTGGGAATAAAATTATTTGGTTTTTCGACTAAGTAACATAGGGTCCCGATCTAAGAATTCGAACAATGTATTAAGTTCTAGGAATTTTTAAAATGCGGTCATTCAATTTTAATTAAAAATTTTAATTCAATTTCGTTAAAAATTAAACGATTGTCTTACATAGGTGATTGTGTTTTTATTGAAAATGTTTTCCGCGTAAAATTTGTGGTTCTATGTAAAGCCGTAAGCAAAACATGAAGTTAGCATTCTAGTTTTTTTAATGGCGAAGTACATTTACTTGTTAGAAAAACACAGATGACATTTACAGGTATTCAGGGACGGGTTTTGGCAAAACATAAAATTTTCCAGATTCTCTTTAGCTACCTTTCTAGTCGAACACAAGTCCTTAAAAAAATTCGGATAATGCCTTTTATTATGGAAATCTGGTACTCTTGCTTAGATGCCACTTTTCATATAAGTTTGGTACTGTCAGCAATAATTCTTGGGTTGTTTCAGAGCATCAAAATGCGATTATAAAAATAAGGAACCAAGATTTGATTTGATCTGTCGAGCCATAGATAATGAACCATAAAGTAGGGCCTATAATCAAATAAAGTTTTAAGACCCAAACTATTTTCTAATACAAGAACAATAGAAAGGAATGATATTATCTGAACATTGTTTTGCGTCCAGGGATCAAAATATTCAACATTATAAAAAAAAGTAATAGCAAAATCATGTCCTTTTTTGCATTTATAGCAATTCGTTCACATACACGTAATATTATGTATAAGTTCAAAGTTACAGGTCACGAGATTTTGCACTTAATGCCAAGAAACTCTTAAGTGCTTTATGTCTGATAGGACATGCATTCATACATACTTCAAATCGTGTGTGTAGTCCTTGTACAATGCTCCTTAACAGCATCACCATGCAGGAAGCAATACATTTTTCCATCCCAACAAGTAGTTCTGAAATGACAGTTCGACAGCTCGATAGCTAAGAATTGAATCCCTTAGGGTGGATGTGAAGCATTACTGTAAATATGATGGTGGTATTTGATATGTAGTTGGATAAGCAAGGAAAGAAAGGACGACAGAGTCTTTGGAGGATATTGTTTTTAGGCGACATGTATATGAAAACGAAATGTTCATAAAACGAATATTTGATTGAACCCTAGATATTTATTTGATAAACGATATTCTCAGGACTTTTGAAACGTGTCAATATAATTTCGATATTGAATGCACAGCTGAGTGGTTGCACTTTCAATAATGAAAATAACAAATTTAAAGTGGATTTTCTTTTTTCGTTTTGGTGTTGCCGCAGGCCAAAATTAACTTTGGGTAGCTTGGGTCCGCCGGGCCTTGCTTCGTTGGTCTCGAGGATGCGTTTCGGCTGCATACAGCCATCTTCAGCTCGTCCTCCTCGATTCTCCTGGATTTTTTTGTTTGAATGTAGGTTTATTGTACTTTCAGGATAGTGATAAACGTGGGAAATAATTCTTACCAAATAATCTGTTCCCGTACTTTTGGTTTGGAAACACAAAAATTTTTGGAAAGCGTGGAAACGTACTGACTTCTAGGATAAACTAAAAAGAATGCAAGTTAAGTTTACCCTCCGTTAACGTTAACGTAAACGTTAGACATAAACGAAAATTTTATTAAAATTGGCGGAAGATATCTTCGTGTTCTCTTAAAACAGAGAACGAGACCATAGATCAGGAAACACGGTGATGGATTCCTGTTGTAAGATGGACATTTAAGGAACAATAAACAACTTCGAAAATTTTAAAAACAGACTGCACTGACAAATTTAACTGATGAATGTAGTATTCGAATCATTGTAGTCAATCTTCCAACGATTGCTACGTTCTGAGTTGAACTAGACCTAATTTCAGGAGAAAATTCATGTACATACTCGTGAAAGGGACATGCTAGTCCAATAAAACCCGCCATTTTGGTTACATAAAAGGATACAAAAGAATTTCCAATATTGTTTCGAAACTGTATCAGGCACAAGTCTGCGAAAATCGTTGTACCGTGTCCAAATGAAATTCAAAATCGAAGCCTAAAATGAAAAACTTTTTTACTTATTCTTCTCCAATCCCTATTCCCAATTTCCCAATTTATTTCTCTACCAGCAAAGAGAAGACTTAAAGTCCTTGTCGAGACCAGTTGTCAATAGCATTTTCAAATAAGTCACCATGTTCTCAGTCGATTCAAAATTCTGTTCCCGAAATGGGTGAGCATGTAGGGCTCGGATACAGCTTGGAACTATTTGGTTCTAATTCAGACAAATACGGTGCTTGAACGATTTTATAAGAAACATTTATAGTACGATTTTGGCCCATTTTCAAAGTGAACCATCACTTAAAACAAACAAATCAAGAGTTGGATTCACGCAAAGGACACATACCACCTAATTAATACTCCTTCATGACAGTTTGACAAGGCGGATCCATTATGCACCACCTTCTCGATAATCAAAGCAAACTGTCAGCATGATTTTCGAGCAACTTCAGTTCGGCCCTTTCAAGGCTTTTCTTATTCTAGGCTACCCATTAGCCCAATATCGCCTTCACAAAATCGGACAAGCGTAAAGGAATAAAGGAGCCCGACTATGCCATGCGAAAAATATAAATGTGAAAGGTCGCTGGACCGGATGGTATTCCAGCAGAAGTTCTGGAATGAGGTCATCATCTTTACGTTGAGATGCCGCTTGGCATATTAAACAAGTGCCTGCAGTAGAGTGGCATTAAAAAGTGCTGGCAAGAGGCGGGGCTTGTTATGCCCACTTATGAAAAGTAGAAGCCGAGACTATCGATAAGCCCTTGTAAAAGTCCCCGAAAAATTCATCAGATAAAGACTTCACGAGACTATTGGAACTCCAAAAGTTCTTTCTTTGCAGCACTACGATTCAAGGATTGCACGTGCCTCCATCGGCGAAGCCACAAAAGTGGTGAAATATGTCCAAAAGGTAGAAACGGACAATAACTTGTCGACGTCAATTGCCATGTTTATAATGCTCGAAGATTGACGTGCAGGACATGACGCTCGATATGCAGGAAATGTACTATTCCATTAGGTGGAAAAAAAACCTCTAGAATCTTTCAGAATCGCTACATATGAAACGCAGATAGTGAGGGACACAACCGATTCAAGTTCCTTTTCCATTCCGCTTATCTGGAAAGAGTTTTGCAATTACAAAAACTTCAAATCCCATGACTACTACGTAAAGGAAGTATCCTTTTCTTTCATTTTCCTGGCATCTATTCAGGTCTTATGAACAAATCCAAGGAATTTTTTATTAGAAGATTTCAAGTCCTGCAACGGATAAAAAATACCATAGAATCCTCCGATCTACAAACGAAAGTCAGAAAAAGTCGGAAGTCTCAAATCGAAGGATGTTCTGAAGGACCTTTGAGCTTTTATTGAGAGTGGCAGAATAGGTTCTGACAAGTACCGTTATTTGATAAAACCATTAAATGGTGAGGTTATGTAATGATTGAAATGGATGATAGTCTACTTATGGTCAATAGCAACAAATCTCCTTTTTATTGTATTACAATGTAAAGAGACAAATGAATATAGGAAAACTTCTTTTCGTGCTATAGACATGCTACGAAGGAAGGTGGGCTTAACATAAAAATGATGGTGAAGGCATCCAACCCAATTGAGGACTTTCCTTCTGGACTGTGAAAGGTTTCAAATTAACTCAAGCAAAGAAGGAATAGAATATGCTAAAGGTGGGGTGTGCCGACCGGTTTCAAAAAGGGCCTTTGCATCGATATTGCAGACCATTGGTACTTGTGATTACGTTTCAGGAAAACTTCAACCAAACCAAAATTGTCATGAAATAAGAGCAGAAAAGAAGAAAATCAAAGAGAACGTGCTAAATCCAAATGAGGTCGAAGCAATCTGCGGCGAACCCAACCCAATTTAATTGGTCGGAAAAAATCCACTTCTGCGTGACTTCATACCACAGATACACCATTCGCTAAGGCTCATAGCAACAACTCATACGATAGATATATCATTTGCAAAGGATCAAACTTCCAACGGATGAGAAAAAGGCCTCTACAATGAGGTCGAAAAAGGACGCGGACAATATACTAGCTCCAGAAGTAAAAGCGGAAATATTAAAACTACCTCACATCATACTGGAGAATACTTTGGAGAGGTTTGGGAGGACAGGGTACGACTCTACACTTCTTGTAAGAGCAGGGGAAATGATACCCTACAGCATCTGCTAATAGCTAAAACAGCAAAAACTACGTACCGATACAAGCCCGCATCTGGATCTTTCAGGATGACGTGACAATGTAATAACAGCGGGACAAAAATCAATTTGCAGAGCCCATCGCGGAAAGTCCTGCGTCGACTGAGTACTGAACTTGTCATATGTTCGATACTTCGGCAAAAAATATGTCAAAATTATGTTTAAACCTCCGAAGAAATTTTCTTTTCATTTTAAACAAGATTTTTGTCAATTTCACATTAGTTTAGTGTAAATATATTTTTAGGTCTTGTTATTAATTTATAATTTTGTTCTTCCTCTTAGGATTCAAGGATTACGAATTTAATTTGAGTTTTTTTTGCGTTTTCATCTAATATCCTCACTCCAAGCTTTTCACAACTTTCTGTGTATGTCTCTATCTACGTCTTACGTTAACGGTTCTAATTTTCTTCTCAGATTCCTTTCTCGAAAATTGAATGGTGTATTCCACATCTACATTGAAGCTTGAACGCTATCCTGTTCCTTAATTGGTTTTTTTCTGATGTCTGTGTAACTCATCTGTATCCTAATATTTGTTAAAAATGTTTAGTAGTACAGATCTTCCTTTATAGATTCAAGGACTGTCATTCACCAAGACATTTCTCTGTCTTAATACCTTTTTGGCGTTGTCATCGTTCCAAATTCCACTGCATGTAATGAGGGGATTTCAAAAGATTTTGCACACAACTTCGCAAGTCCAAACGGAGAATTTATGTGCTCATCAAATGCTTCTTTAAATTTGACGATGGTTGCGCAATCTGTATACCATGTAGCGTCATCCTGTTGAAACCAGAGGTTCCTTGCATTACGGCGAGTCCATTAAGGCACGCAAAATTCACCAATGATGGGCTTATTACGGTTACCATTGACTGTAATGTTATTCCCTGCAGCATTTTTGAAGAAATATAGACCAATGATTCCACCGGCCCATAAAGCACACCAAATAGTGATTTTCTCGGATGTAACGGTGGTTGAACAACCATCTGTGACAGTCCATTACTCCAAATGTGACAATTTTGCTTATTGATGGCCATTCAGCAAGAAATATTGATGGCCATTCAGCATTCAACATATCACTAAATGAAATTTGCTTATGAAATTCGGGATCAGCAGCAATTTATTCTTGGGCATATATGCGGAATCTATACTAAGCCTGTGGGTTATTCGGCTTCAATTCCTGGAGCAGTTGAATTCTGTATAAACCTTATGTCTTCCATAACGGTTCTATACAGGTTTGATTGTTGAGCCTGTTTTGAAATGGACTTTCTTCATTACGAAACCGAAATGACAACTGGATTGATGCGAAATATTAGTGAGACTAAACATGGTGTAGAAACGAGCAATGGTTAATTGTATTATCTGCTCAGATTGATAATTCTGTCGATCATTAAATTGACGGATTGCGCGATAAGTTTTTCGAACAGATCCGTTTTTTTCCAAAATAAATCGGTAGAATTCACAAGCGTTGCGCGACGTCAACCTTTGTATTATAAAATGGCAAGTCGATCTAACCATAAAACGCATGACAGCTGTCATGGCGATAATGCCTAGCATTAAAAAGTGTTGCCAACTTAAACTTCTATAGCTCAAAATCATATGCAAATAAAATTGAATGGATGGTAGGTATGGAAGTTTATGTAGGGGCAAGTAAACATAAATTGACGTTCATTTTTTCGAACATTATTTTATGAATACTGAACTGCTCAATGCTCTTCAGTTTCCCCGTCGCCCGTCAAAGTTGATTAAGCTTGAAAGGATTTTTATTGTAACATTGAAACTTTATACAATGTGATCCATTTTGGAGCATTTATTTATGGATGTACAAGACGCTGCTTCCATGTGATTGACGATTTCATACGAAGCGTATATTCAATAACAGGCAACTTTAGGATGATGACCAAGTTCAAACCCGATTCCGGTCAAATTGCCATATTGCTTTCTTTATCGCAAAAACAGAAAGCTCCAGTACCAAGCCAGATGTTTGTTTCTCTCTTCATATAGGTAACAATACCATGTATTTTTTCAGATTTCAAAAAGAGAAGGCTGCGGTAAAACACTGGAATGAGTAAACATCTACCATGAATTGGCCATAGAAAAGTAATCAGTATTCATCTGAAAAAAATAATCTCTTAATCCTTTAAATTTTAATGTTCATTCGCCGATTGAATTTGATATAAATTTTATCAACACAGAGTCTGTCAATGTAACCTCAAAATTACAAAACCTTTCAACATGACCTCAAAATCACGAAGCTCAGTTAAATTTCCCCGAATCCTGAATTTCCAAAGTCAACAAGCTCAATTCAATATAAGCACACCCATGTCGATGCCAATGTTTGATAATTGAAAAACATTTAATCGATGCCCTAAGCTAAATGAAAAGACCAACACAACTTTAGCGATCTGTCATCAAACGTGTCCTGTTAATTTATTGACGTACCGAAATTCAGTTCAAGGAACAGAATCAACATTCAACATCAATACACCTCTCAATCTATCAAACTCATACCGATTACAAGTGCTAGTGTCTCATCCTGAGCTTGGCCAGTGAAATTAGTCCTTGTCCAATTTCGTCTTTGTCGTAACAGGGCACTTACCATATAGTCGTAGAATAGATGATGTCGATGAAAGGACTAGGAGAAGTCATGAGGGCAACTAGTAGGGTCATTATTGGAATGGAAATGAATGGCTGGTGATTGATATGGTTTGGATGATGTAGCCAATGACAACGTCTCCTAAATTCGTAAAGAGTTACAACCCATTGAACAATTTTCAAATGTATTTTGAGTAAGTCAAAGAAAGAGTTAAATTTCAACATTTCTGAACTTTTGAAGGATATTAATGAAATACGAAATTTCCAACATTATTTATGTTTGCAGGCGAAAAACAAAACGTACACATTGAAAGATAATATCAGACTCCAACCACCCAATATAAGTTTGATAATTCGCCCACAGGCACCACAGTATCAACTTTCTATTAAGGATGCTTATATCTACGAATTCCCTGACAACGCAATCATACAAGAGATGTTGATTTCATTTGCATTTTGGCCCGACTTCAAACATTAGAACTTTATAGCTAGGACTTGGTTCTAATATATTTAGCATTATAGCACGAGATTTCAGTTTGTAAGTTCTGGTTTGGCATAGGACTATGCAACGGCTCGACGAAGTCCTTGCCAGAAGTTGTTTGCTACATGCATCCGACGCTTACAACTTTCAAATTGATTAATGAATTTAACCTTCCATTATGCAATTGGGTGGATCAGAAAATTAAACATGTTCTTTGGAGTTTATAGTCCTGTAGCAATTATGCAATTCCGAATTGGGCTTGTCTTGTATTATTGCAATTAACAAGGACAAGAGTAAATATAATTTCTATGAATTAGAACAAGGAGGGTCAATGCAAATTTGTTGGTCTCGTATTAATTTGGCAGTTGACATTGCCAAAAATAGGGACGCGTTTCCTTCATTTTCTTGGTGCTCGCCTTTGGCAACTACCAAGTGCTCTTATTAAAACATTATTTTCCTTAAGTCATAACTTACGTCCATCAGGTGGAGAAATACAAGAATGAGCCAATCCCAAAGAAAAAAGAAGGAAGAAGGAATCCAATAAAGAAAAAAAACGAACAAAAAGTTGCACATCAGGACTGAAGAAAGGAAGACATCGTTGTTTCGGGGTCTTACCTGTCTCTGGCTCTCACATTCCCAAGTATGGCTTCACATCTGTGAAGGCTCCATTACGAGTCGATGGCACTTGTGCCATCGACTCGTGGTGGAGGCTTATTAAATTCAACATGGCATTTACCTCACTATATAAAATCGAGAGTTATATTTAGCCAGTAAATTTTTTTCGGTCTCACTTGATAGTGTCCTTACTGCTAACTATCCTAAAGCACACTTTGGCGCCGTTGTACTTGTACTTTCGGGCCTCAGGCACTACCTCAACGACTCTTCTTTAGTTTCACAGCTCCCCGGAACTCTCATGAAACATGGTCATCTTTCGGTACAAGTTATGAAGATACGGAGACACTGTCTTGTTACCTCTTTCTTGTTACAGATTTGAAGGACGAGAGTTATTTTTGCTTAGTGGACATCCCACGTTCACTGTCAATCCAGAGTTTTCCCGCTTTTTACCAGCCTTGCGTTTGTTTAACCACCTGTTCGTTGCATTCGGCAGGACTTGTTTGTTAATACCACAAAACCGTCACTTGATTGGGATGCCAGAGTTGCTCGGATGGCAAAACTGCAAACGGCCCTAATCTCCTGAAATGGACTCTTTTATGACAGAACGGCCATTCAGACATTCCATCCAGCAAAAACACGCCTTTCACCAGCAGAAGACAGATCCCCGTTGTGGCCACTTTTTAAAGGGGGAATAAAAGTGATAACTTGCTGACATAATCCACCACTGTCAAGATATAGTTATGTCCTTGGATCTAACATGGTAGAGGGCCAAACAAGTCTTAATACGTAATTTTCCAGGGCGCAGTATCCTCGATGTTTTTCGCGAAAATATTGAAAATCGACCGAAAATGTTCGTCCGGTCTGTGTTTTTCTTTCCAACGCAACGGTCTGGTACATTTTCCATATTTCCACACGGTTGCGCAACACCTTACGTTTAAAGTCCTAGTCCTAGTGTTTTTTGAAACCGGAGATCCTGATCATCACGAATTTGTACAAGCTATTAACAGTAGTCTCATTCATATCCGCCAAAAAGGAAAAAAATTATATAGAACATTAAGCACCAAATGCTCTTTCCCCTTTTGGCGTACAACTTCATTATAAAATTGTTGAAACCTTACTCCAAACGTGCTGGGCTGTCAATCAGGTCCTTGAGTTTATTGAACAAACCAAAGAGTGATATTTTTCAAAGCCGTAAAAGAAGGTCTTTCGATATGTGGATGAAGTTTGTCTACTGTGGTTAATCAAAAATTGCTTTTCTGACGTAAAAAGTTTCGCTACTGTAATAATAAATAAAAACTCCCTTTTTGCTACACAGCCCCTTGACACTGCTTCCAAACAGAGATCCGACATATTTATAGTGAAGTTCAAACATGTTGAAATCGGAGTGTAGGAACGTTTAAACTTGCAATGCTGAAATGATGCTTCATGTTGTACTGATTCGATCGTTTGAGGATGCCTCTTAAGAGTTCTGGTCACGAATGCACACTCGGCTCCATCAAACCTTGCCTAAGAAATGATGAATCCGCTCCACCGTAAACGGCTCTTAAGATCTTAACGATAAACTCCATATTTTCCGTGTCACACTGATTGAATTGTGGTTTATTTGCATGAGCATTCGACAGTCAAAACTGGCAAGGATCCCTACCTTACACGATCTGATGCTGATAACCTAACTTCATATCATATTGGTGACATTAAGGTAGCATCAAGGTAGCATATAACTAGCGTTGAAAGGTATCTGGTATCACGCACGTTATCCAGCGTTGCGGATCTCAATCGAAAAAAAACAGGCATCCTATTTCATTATCCGAATGATTCTTTGGAAGCCTACGATTTCATAGTAATCGTCTTTCTAATAAGGAGTTAGGGCTTGTGACAGCCAAGGTTTGAAAGAAGCTCCTATACCCCATCCTTTGAGTGTAGTTCTGCTCTGCACTGGATGGGATGGGATGGGATAGTATCCTTATCTGATTGACATTTTTGATGACATCCTCTACCTCAGAGGTACACTCGAATGCCTTTTCTATGTTGTCAAATTCTTGATTCATAGTATGCTCCAAATTTATGTCTGTTCCTATCTCAACGCAAAGCTTTCCATAAATCTGCTTCCGTAAACAGGATGGCATGGGACAGTACTTCTATTTGATCGATGTGCTGACATAGCCTACCAAAGACGTAGACTTTAATACCTTTCAAATTTTTCCATGTCCACCACATGCTTCAATTTTTCGCATCTTCCTTTATTAGACTAGCGACCAAGCTCATGAGCCAGAGTAGTGGAAATACTTCATATGAAAGCTCTCTGCCCTTCTTACTCACCATGAGATTGACAACAAACAGTCGTTGAAATTCTACATATCAGGTAATTTTCTGCGACAAGTTTGTTACCACGAGGATATTCATTCACCTTAAGTGCTCTTTAAATAATATCGGTATCAAGACGTTCCTCCAAGACAAACATTGTCGATCATTCGCTAACCTTACTATAAGGTCATTCCGTTGAGGCTCATTCCAATCACAGCTTTCAACAAAACTGTCTCAAAATTGTATAGGAGGGTAGGAGTCAACCAGTGCATTGAAAGTTTTCTCGAAATTTCCACCACAAAATGCAGTCATCTTTTATTTACCTCTATCACAAGACTATCTTTGTCAGTTTAACTTTTGGTCCTCTCTGCTGCAACCCTGTCCAATACGCCACCCTATGAAGAAGCTGAAAACAATATTATTTGTCACGACATTTGTTCATTAAGGACCTCATGGACACCAACATATTGCCTGCCGAGTATCGAATGTATGCTACTACTAAAACAAAAGGTAGAGGATACTTTGCTCAGTCTTATCTAGGACCTTGATTGGGGGGCGAAAATATAAAAGCCAAAAGCATTCCACAATGACGAACTTACTCATTGAGATGGCAAATTACTTGAAATACTCAGTAATACAACTGAACAAATACATCTCGAATCAAGAGTGCACATTGCAGGAATGGTGCTTATTTATTGCAGTCTCTATCAATTACAGTTTTGTACACAGAAAGACACCCAAAAATAACGCAAGGGATCCTCTTTTTGGTCATTATGACGACCTCAATTCTTTCTAGCGCTGGACTAACGCGATCGTTGGTCATCTACTGAGTCACTGGGCGCAGTTTCATACCTAATTTGATACCCTAGTATATCAAACCTGTTTGACGCTTCATTTGGTAAAACCAATGTTAAAGTCTATAAATATGCCTCATTTCAATTCGGGCAGCGCTGCTCAATACTGACAGGTCCTAGCCTGGTGTTTTTTGTCTTTGTCTGGACGACTTTTTGGGGGGTTTACCCAGTGTCTGCTGAAGCCCGCAAGCAGCTAGCGAGTCACTGTGGATTCCTGTCAATGTCAATTGTTATAAAAAAAAGAAGACAAAGTTCAATAGCATAATAAGAGACAAATCACTACTTTCTTCGACAAACAAAGTATTCAGTAAGTCCCAAGAAATCAAGATCGTTGTCCTCACCAGAAACATCACTGGACGATATCTGGATAACAGGAGAAACTCAAGGTGGCAAGTGACCGGTCTCAGTCAACCAAGTCCTGATGAATGAATGAGGGTTCAAACCTAACTAATCATCACATTTTTAACGATTTCAAGCAAGCATACGACACATTTGATGGCAACATACTGCACTTATTTTTACAAGATTTTAGCATCCCAGCAGCACGAGTTCGTCAGACCAAGGTGATATCAACGAAGGCAATATCAAATATGCGCCTACAACACATGCAATACCATAAAGGTCGGACTGAACCAGGGAGCAAGACAGCCCCCTCTGCTGTTTAGCTTGACCCTGGAATGTGTAATAAGTAAACAGTCGAAACAGGCTTACGAATCAATCGACCGAAATTGAAACCGAGGCATCTGCTCAAAACTTTCTGTCAGGACTCTACATATGTGGTCATGAAATTCTGTTAATCAATCGCCAAAAAACTGTACCGAGCTCGCATAAGAAACATTGGACGAAACGGTATACCGTTTACGAAACAATAGAAAGTCGGCACTGAATCACTACTGTCAGCAGCTGAAGTAAAAAGTTGAATTGACAGTTCCAGTTTTTGACAGTTTTGATAGTTCTAGTTTTTCAAGCTCTAAATGCCAGCTGCACACACAAAACAACAAAGCTCTAGATATACAAAGCAGTGACATGGTCTCGTTTGTCCCACAGTTATAAGACGCTAACTAACACAAGATCAATGAATATATTTGAAAAAAGAAAGAGGTTAATAGTTGAAAAGGGAAAATAGCCCAAAACTTTGTAAAACTGCGCAAAATGCTATGAACTCACAACGAGTACACGTTGAAAAACCACACGGATACCTAGGAAAGTTCTTCTATTCAAGGCGAAGAACAGTTTGAAAACCCAGAACCGCTTTTCGGTCTCCGAACGAAAATTGTTTCCTGGAGTTCCCTTTTGGAGGATGAAGACGACGCATTGATATTTCTGGAGCCAGCATATACAAAAAGCCACTTTCCGCGAGTGTCTGTAGCGCTTCAACGACCATGGGTTGAATTTTTTCCTGAAAAAAGGACTAAATATTAGAACAAATTTTTCACATGCTATTTATCATTACTTATATTTACCGCGGAGTTTAGATTTATAGGTTGCTATGTTTTTATCAGCAGACACCTCGGTGGCGGAGGTAAAGAATATCATGGGCTTGATCGAACTCATCTGAGCCAGTTTCGGGATTGGTTTCCTCCTACCATTCTGGAATTTATTTTGTTTTAACTTTGGCATCATCTTTGATACGAGTGGGATAATCAAGTTCGCCAAAATAAGTGCACATTGTCCTCCAGCAAAGCCACTCCAGCAAAGCCACTTTACATCCACCAGGTGAGAGTGATTCAATAATGGCTTGATACCATACAAAGCTACGGCGCTGTTTCTTTCAAGGATCGTCTACATCTTCTTGGTTGATGGAATCTACTTCTTCTTAGCTTCAAAACTGCGAGTGATTACAACTCCTTTTCGAAAAAAGACAATAGCTCATAGTTTTCAGTAAATGAAACGACTAAATTAAAATTGTAAAAAAATTAAGACGCTTTTATTCGTCCTTTTACAGTCTCGTAGATACGGAAATCAATAAACTACATCCAATACACAACAACTCAAGCGTACAAGCTGAAGCCAATTCAAGGTTAGACCATGAACCTTCATCTATGTTGCCGTCACTTTTAATTTACTTTATTGCTAAATCAACTGTGCATAAAAGACTATTCCTTTTAAGTACAAATTCCCTATCTCAATATATTTCACCCCAACAAAATACAACAGCAAACATCCCACAAACGACCATCGCTCAGCATCTTTTTTTTTGCAAAAGTTTCTTGAAGTTTGACCACATCGCTACGCTTGTATCCTTTTCGCAGCCAGCAAAATAGCATTCTTATTCCCTGCTGTATTGACCACAACCGTCAGCGGCCACAAATAGGAGCTTGTGCAGAAGAAAGGACGAAGCATTAAGAAAATCAATAATTGAACATTTAAGGTGTAATGAAGTGAACTCGATAATTCAATTGTTTTCAACTGGCCCATGGACTAACATCGAAACATCGAAACATGAAACAAAATACCTAAGGACCTAAGGACATCGTTTGTCTGCCGGCAGGCAATGTTAACGGGAGCGATAAGGTGAAGTATTGGTAGGGAAAATTGTACTGTGGAAAAGTTATGTGTTGGACCTTCGAAAAAGGTAAATAACGTAAATATCCTTCGGTCAGAACGATAAGGATTATATCTCACTAGGGATGCTGAATTGCATTGCCGTGAAGTGTTTAAAAATTCTTTTGGTAGTTGTTTTCAGGTACAGATCATATCTAATATATTTCTTGTTTTATTATAGAATCTCAGAATAGTATACGTACACAATAATCGTTCAATTTCTAAAGAAACACTTCTGGCTCATATTAATTTAAGGAGTTCACCTCAAATTCACAAGAATGATTTTTCACATGTTAAATATGGTATGTAAACAAGAAGCACATTTTCAAGCACCGTTTTTCCAAGGATTTTATTGTCTTTATGACATTGTGCACTGCCTGTCACATTTCTGATTTTACGATTGGCATTACAACTTCTGGGACGATACGGCATAAGTATATGTTAATCTTCTAGGAAATCTCTGAAAACTTTTACAATCATCGTAATGGAAAACGCAACAAATTGTTCAATTATTCGAATGGGTTAATGATATCCTCATTTCAAGCGAGATGTCTCAGAATAAAATTTCTGGGAAAAATTTCCTATGAAACCGAAAGGGTTCAAGGTTTAAAAAGAGTTAAGAGGAACTCTGAACGATTTAAGCTCCATAAAAT
The DNA here is from genome assembly GCA_954870665.1 of Stratiomys singularior. Taxonomy (NCBI): domain Eukaryota; kingdom Metazoa; phylum Arthropoda; class Insecta; order Diptera; family Stratiomyidae; genus Stratiomys; species Stratiomys singularior. The sequence continues at coordinate 25,174,568 of OX940878.1, read as the reverse complement.
ACCACGCAGCATATAAAATATTGAAAACTTCAGTTAATTATTGTTGGCTTACTTTGTAATAGCAGCAACAAATACTCTATATCTCTCAATATCTCTCAATATCAATCGCAACAGTATCTCACATATTTTTAACCGCTACTGATGTCCTACTTCAAACTTACCGACGCGTTGGTACCGTTGGTTTGTGTACATGATGAATTTTCCGCCCAAGCGCCTGTTAATATGTGCCTGAAACGATGAAAAATTCGAAATAAACAGCACTGGTAAAAGAATGGAATGGTGTGGGAAGCTTTGAAAAGCAAAATGTTGACTTATATTAACCCTTTAACGTTCTTTGACGAGCATCACATTAAAAATTATCTAACGACCTCGAAACAGGACATTAAATAGTTTGGAACATAAGAAAAGGATGGCTCTGTCAAGTCAGATGGAGCTGAAGGAACTTCCATGATTAACATAACGACTGCAGAAGAGTTGCAAACACTGCAGAACTATACATGTGAAAATAAAATTGTGATTGACACCGATGCTTCCATAGCTGATGAGGAGAGTGACGCACCAGAATCTGAGTTCAAAACTTGAAATATATTCCAAACCTTCAAATCGGAAGTATTTGCAGTAAAGGCGGTTACAGAAGTTGCAACAAAAACAAATACTTTTGGACTGAAAGTTGGTACTATTAGGCTGTAGGCGCGTGGTTTGACTAGTACAGGACTCTAGCAAGGCTCTCTAAAGGACAAAAACTCGAGCTAATGTAAAGCTGACATGGATCCCTAGAGATAAATGAAATGTTCCAGCAAGATTTGGATAAGCTTACCTAAATACAACTGGAACAGACATAATCTTATGGCAACTAGCAACAGTTTAAACAAGGGGATTAGACAACCAAACCCTCGGGATAGACATAGATACGGGTTGAAATGCCAGGAGAATCACTAAATTTCATTGCTCGAAACCTTATTAAGCCTGGTTAAACATCTCCCACAAAAAATAGAAACGGGGAAAGAATACCATACTACGCGGTTACATTATTTAAAGCCAACACGCCAAATGAACGTGAATCCTGGTGGATGACACCTCACAGTGTGCAGATGTGATCCGAGAGGGAGAAAATACAACAGAATTTCTTCTAGATTATCCGAGCTAGGCTAACTAGCCACCACTCCGCTGAAGAGTACTAAGGTAACAGAACTGGAATCTAAACTACCATAAAGGTTATGATACTCCTTGGCTTCTATAAATGAACATAGGTATACAATAATTCATGACGTGGAGAACAAAATGCCATAACAAGCCTATGATTCTTCCAAACTGTGGACTTCAGTGAATATAATCATAATAATGTAGTAATAAGTAAAATCATAATGAAAATAGTAATAATAATAATAATAATAACGATATTTTTTGTGGTTGTTGTTTAAGATTGTCTATGCCCTGATCCCCTGTCACCGGACTCCCAATGGTAATCCGAGCACTGAATGAAGACGATCCCCGTCATATCGAGAAGCTAGTCTGGGACGGGATTTCACATTACTTCGGGTTAGTTCTCTTTGATCTCGCCTAGTGGTGCTTCAAGTTCGGCAAATACCCCTTTCAGCAGGAGTAAGTGACTAAGTAAGGGGATTACTGTCAGAGACACCCTTGTCTCTGTGCCGCAAGGTGATCCATGATGTCTTTCTTTTTTAAAAAAATCGTCCACACGTGATTTCCGTTCCAATTGTCATTAGATGTCGACATCTTTTCCATTATGTTTTCCAGAGAGATATCACGCCTATTTACTTGGTATTCTCCCAATACGAAGAAGGCGTCATCTTCAATCATGTTTTCACAAAGCTCCTTGCTTGTGGACCTGTGCGAGACGCCTTCGATACGATTTCTAACTAAGAGTGTCTGACCATATTTAAGGGCAGTACAAGAGCACTGATTCCAGTGAGCTCATGAGTATTTGCTCAACGTTGGTCATGAAGTCGAAGTGTTTAACGTGGACACCTGCCGTATACGGCTTAATTCCACGGTCTCCACAGACGGGGTTGAAAGCATGTGTCAACCACCACCCCTAGAATCTGAGACAAGTCCCAGTCCTAGGTCCCAATTTATATAAGTTACCTGGATACCCGAACACAACTCAACGTTGGTCAGTGAGACGTAAATTGTTTGAGGTTGGTCCCCAGTGCTGACCATTAAGCCATTAAAAGTTGACACTCCCGAAGCTGATCTTATCCGCTGACGATGGAATCTGATCAAAAACGCCTATTTTCGAGACCATCATCTAGCTAAAGTATTTTACTGATTCTTTCGACTTGATTAACGTTGCTCCATATCGAAAAGCAATGACACGAGGGATCCACCTCTTGGTCGGTATGACGATCAACACGATATGAGTGGTCAATTTTCGGTGTTACGTTTGGAAAAGTTCCCACACTTAAGTCTATTAATATGCCAAAGTGTTTCAATGTGACCAGCGCTGCCCCTAAACAGATAGGAATCGTACTGTTTATTTCTGTCTTTGTTACGATGACTAATTCAATTTTTCCCATAACCCTCTTGAGCCCGCGAGCAGTTAGCCAGTCCTTCACTCAACGTATGAGTACACTATGAGAAGTTCATGCTTGACTGAGGGTCTATTAAGGCTGTGTAAAGAACATGCAGCGAATCCCTTTCAAGGGTTAATAGTTTCTTTTCTTTTAAGACGAGTTTCGGACAAAGACTTCGGCAAACCGCAGACGGAAAGTGAACTGAAATGTGAATTAGAAAAAAAATAGATAGTGAGCTATAAGAAGACGTACAAGGGGTGTTAGGCATCGCGGAATTATCGGAGACGCTCCAGGTCTATAAAACCACTACAGAATGAAGAACCCATGCACTAGGATATGTGGTAAAGTTGAATACTTTGGTTAGCATGGAAAACTAAATGGCAGTCCTTATTCCCCATTTCCTCGTCCAACTAATGGTGGATTTTTCCAAAGGATAGTTACTGGAGACAAAAAGAGGGTCCTGTACTATAACGTGAAACGGAGAGATGATTCACCAGTATCCATTTCAAAACCAGGCTTGTATTCAGATAAGGTCTTATTTTTTGGATGACGCGGTTCTGGCATATTCGTTGCTTGGGAGCTTGTGGAAAGAAATCAAACATTAAATGTGGACTCGTCTTCTCAGCAACTGCAACTGCTTCAACAAGCAATGCATACTAAGTGTTCTCAATGAACCAATAGTCGCGGAGTCATCTTTAGCTACGAAAATGTGAAATTAAATTATGCTATAGTTACCCAACGCGAATCAAAGGAGATTATCTGAAAAAAATTTCCCAGCCACCCCAATCTTGTTCTAACAGATTAGCGATTATTTTGGTAGCTAGTGAACTTCCTGCAGGAATGGGAATAGAAAACTGTAGAGGACGGGCAAACTTTTTTAAGGGTAATTTAGATTTCTACAGTTCTACAGGAGAAGGGTACAGAAACTTCCAGAACGTTAGAGACAAGTTACAAATAAAAACCATGATTTTATTCTTGGATAAAGACATTCATGCGATGGCAAAAAAACATTATCAAGTTCGAATAAGTTCGAAACCGAACAAATTTATTAAAAAAAAAACTTATTTCGGCATCTTCGAAGTCGATGTTAGATACGTCGCTTATGTGGTCTAATTCGCTTTAGCCTTCGGTTAAGAAATTTTCCAACTGATAAAGAATCAACTTTCTCTGACAAAGCAGGGAAAATTTGTTCATTCATGTTCTTGGCAATTTTCAATCTTAATTGCTTTAAATGAAAATAAAATAATGTTTAAAAAAGGACGATATGAACAAAAACAACGTTTCTGAAATAAAATCTGAATTTTTTTTTTCAATCTGAGTTGAAACAACGCGTTAACCAACGCCTTTCATCGAGATGGGATAACACCGGGAATTCAAGACATAACTGGTGAGCGCTCAATACAACTTTGAAGCCACATTAAACCACAAAACACCGCGTTACAGCCAGGATAGGCTCCTGAATTTGTAGTGAGATTATAGTAACTTGTTCCCGTACTAAAACTTTATAACTTCCCACTCACCATTGGTTCAGATCAAACCTCTGTTCATGTTGAACCCTGCTATAGTTTGAAAGTGTCTACAATTATGGACCCTGCATCCAATGATGGTGACACCAGGAACCCTAAGACGCGATCAAAGTTGAAGTCAGGGTTTCTTCATTCTGTCGTGACATCGAAGACCAAAATATAAGTCACATGCCCATTTGCCCATCCATTCCATCCATTGCCAACTGGGAAGTATGCCTTCCACCAACACACTACGCAGAGAGGTCACACTCATACGTTTCTTATCAATGCCCCTGAGTCATGTCTTAAGCTGGGAGCCTCCTACGTAGTCTGAAAATTCGTCCATTATGGATAATCTCCACTTCTAACCAGAACGTGGCCCCACCGGAACCAATGCGGCTTCAGTCGACAGGCAACAGTCCGACATACAGGGATACAACATAACACGATGAAAAGATCCTGCCAGTTCAACTCATCGCGAAGTACAAAAAACACCAGTGACCCATATGTGGTACAAGCAACAAATACGCCCTCGTATATTTTTTGAAGTACGCCACGCCTAAGACCCAACTCATTTAGGCATATATGTTGCAGCCTCGAAACAAGTATTGAAGGGCGGCGCTTCAGGTCTCCGAAGTGCGGCCAGAATGACAGTTTCTCATCAATCAGATTTCCCAGTACGCGACCGTCGTTACATACTTGAGAGTACTGCTCCTGTATCGCATCCAAGGAGGACGCCCTCGACGAAGTGCACGTTTCGGGACCATTATCGAGGCCCTGGCAAACTGCATATACCACGTCACACTCATCGCCAGCTGCAACCTACTATCAGCCTCAATCAGGATGAGTCGTCAGCATATGCTCACACTTTACAACAACATCCAAGATTTGCCAAAAGATCATCCAACACCTCGTTTCATATAATTGGCCCCGAAATGTAGTCTTGTGGACACTCTCTCTTTCCATCACGACGTCAATAACATCACAAACACCTTGAACATTTATACAACAGACAAGAAAATAGCTCCTGCAAAGCGCGAGCTCCTCACATTTTGCTGCAGCAAGTTTTTCACAATCACTGCTCACAAAAGGTGATCAAATACCGTTCAACTCATAACGCTCTTCGAGTTGCCGGACCATCTCCCTATCCAGCTTTTTCGTACAGGGTGGAAGTCGAGTTGTTTAACGTGGACACTTGCCTTGTTAGCCTAATTTCACGGTCCTCATGGACGGGGTTGGAACAATGTGTCAACCACCAAACCGAAGATCTGAAACAAGTTGCAGTACCAGGTCCCAATATTTCGAAAGCTTTCTGGATTCCAGGACACAACTGGTGAATGCTCGCCGTAATCTATAGCTTTCGAAACCACAACCACCACGTTTCATCCAAGTATAGGCTCCACACCGTGTGGAGGGCTAACAGTAAGCTGTCATCGTGCGAGGTGGAGTTAAAATTTCTCAGAGCCCAAGTATCGCGAGTGCCAGATCGGGACGCTACATGCAGCACTCATTTTATACTATCAACTGATCCGCTAACATTCAGGCAATTCAGCAAATGTAAAATTCAATACATTTGGTTGGTGTTTATATAGAATTTGATATATTTTAAGTCTTTGGGTTAAAATAACTCCAATAAAATTTTACCACAACACAATGTTAATTTTCAGTATGTTGGGATGTTAGGATTCATCTGGGTAAATCAAATTCTAAAATTCTCAAATTCAAATTCTCTTTTCGATTATTTTGACTCTTTCTGCCATTTACTCGTACTTTGAAACGCCAGACTTGCATTTTAGTTTTTTGAAATTAATTCACATCCATTTACACCAACCTAATTTTAATTTTCTATAACAGAAAGGAAAGAAATTTTCCTGCTTAATTTTTTCGAAAAAATTCGTGATCACAAATATATTAGTCAGTAAGAAATATCCTGCAAATGCAAGCTTCAGACATCTTCGCAAGCAAACTTCCTTCCTATAAACGTACTAAGGAAATTCTGTTCACTTCGACTAACAAACTTAACGTAGAAGAGTGTTATCCTTTCTTGGCGTGTTACATATTAAATTCAGCTACCATTTATGGGAACTTTAGTATGCAGGAATGTTCACCAGCTCCGGAACTCCTGAAGGAAATATTTGAATTTCCCTTCTTTGGCTACCAGTAGCTTCCTCCGATACTCAAACAACGCCAGCTATGCACGCGTATGTGTTGGCAATGCATATTTTACTAATTACTCGATACTCCAACACGGAAATACAATTGCTCGTAAGAATTCAAAATATGAGCGAGCTAAACTTTCTCCCCTTTTGCAAAATGCATCCAAGTATGAATTAATGACATCACATGTGAAATGCATTTCCTAACGAAACCAATTTCCAACCTGTCCAAATCGATAACACATCTACATGAATAGATGATATTGAAGCTCGCAATTCACATTTTCATGTTAGCTGTACTAACACTCATGCAAGTGCTTAGACCGTTCAAATAGACCGATCCGTATCTATAATCCGTGTCCGGTAGTCATCACATAGATTGGCGCAAAGCTGACTTTGTAATACATTGGCAATAGATGGAACTTCTAGTTTTCCATTTCTACTCCTTCTGCTTAGTTTGTCTCGTACGTCTTACGTAAGGTAGCTCCAGTTGCTCCAGATAGTGCCGTTTATGCGTAATAACATCAGTATGTGCCCTGAACATCGGTGGACAATGATGACCTGTGTACGTGAATAAATGCTGGTCAGATGAACAGTTGATGGAAATGGAAATCGTACAAAGAAAACTATCTTGAGGAATTTCATACATCTAGTTCGTACACAGGATACAATCAAACAATAACGTATGGTCTGTTCGGACTGCATTGATTAGTAGTACCCGATTCAGGTTGTTACGCCATTGCTGATTATAAATCATTCAAACAATTTAAAGTACTGCACTGATTTGCAATGTTACATAAATTATAGGCCAGCGATGGATTTTAGCACCCCAGGTATGGTATTATTCCGGGCAGGTCGTCTAATGGATGCTTTACAGAAACAAAGAAGAGTCCATGATCAATTAGAGATGTGTATGCTAAATCTGCTGTGTGTTCCTTACCCACATGCATATTAGGTATTTTTACAACAGGTTCGCCTTCTTTCTTTCTCTTCAATGCGAGCTCGGTACGCGTCATCCTTTAAAATGTCCTTTTGGGTTAATGTGTTGACCCAGTAGGATGTGAGGTGTCTCTCATTGTAGACCAATAATTCAAACTATACCAAACCATGTTGATCACTTTCTCAAAGGATTTCAACTAATTCACGAAAATAATCAGTTTTAGAAGAGCTAAACATAACGTATTATCATAGGACGTGGTAAAATAAAAATTTCAATTTATCAAAACCAAGGATACGTAGGGACTTATACAAGCAACGCTTGTATCTTTCGCTTTCTTTGCGAATAAAATGTGCCCCGTCTTGCACAAGAATTAAAACCACTTAGTTAGGATACTGCATAAAAAATATGTTTATTGAACAATTTTAGTTTTAGATTAGACGTTGTAGACAACGTTGTAGACAAGCCTTTTGTGGTACTGAAGACACTCATTCGTTTCCAGAGTTCCACACTTCAATATAAGGCTTAATCCAGTGTTGTTTATTACTTAATGCATGAGATCTATCGCTGAAAAAGAAAACCAAACTGCAATTATTTTTCGTTATTATATCCCTTACTTGGGCATATGCTGGTCATTGTCTTTGTCAATCAAATTTACTGCTCCACGTTTGACGCCAATCTTGAAGGTGATTTGCGTATCACTGGTGGTTACCGGCAAATCAACACAAACACCCGTCCCGATCGACACACATTGCTGAGTATGAAGAACAAAAGGGATCAAGGCAAGATGCTCTTCGTCGGTGAACTTGACAAAGTCTTTTATCAAAAGCTTTCAGCATCTGTAAAATGTTGTAATGCTGGTTTAGCCGTGAAGCGCAATGACTGTATCTCGAGCTCCTGCTCATAATTTTGCACGGTATCAGACGTTGTACCACCTGGAGTCATTGCAACTGTAGGATTCCAGAAGTGGTGTTCATCTCGAAGGATTATATGAGCCCGACCATGCTTGAAAAACTGGTCATCGAGAATTCCCCAAAGTAAAATTGAATAGTAAAAATTGCCACTTCCTTTCTTCACTTAAAAGGGAGCCTCACTAAATCAATCGCTTCAGCTTCCCTCTCGCCGTCTCATCAATAAGCTCTACACATGGACGCCTTTACCACAGTCAACGGTAAAGATTTTGATGGTGATGGTACACGGGACCCTCTTGAATTCTTTCCAAAAATCTTCAAATCAAAAACAGATCGATGTGACTCAAAATTTTCATCGTAAGTTCCTTGCCATTATCACCACTATCAAACACTTTCAACGTATTTTGAACGATTGTCAGTGTGTCTCCTACACCGATTATCATATGTTCTCTTTCATTTTGACCTAAATTTCAAAAAAATCTTCGCCGCGGCAAATTATGCACCTAGATTTCACCACCCAACGCCTTCGGTTCGTAATGTCGATTTCTGAGCTTGAAGAAAGCATTTATTTCAATAACTAAATAATGAGTAAATAAATCATTTTATTGCCCATCGTTAACTATGACTTCCTCCCATCTTCTGGGAAGTATGTTGATTCCAAGTTTGAAGAATTGCCTATACCTGAAAGAAAATAAATTGATAGGATTTCTTCGGCAATACTTGGTGCTTTGGTGTCTTTGAGTGAAATTTCTTGAAGCCAACCAAAGTGGCGCGTGATATTCGAGAGCCAACTGTCAAACTCCCGCGACTTCTTTGAATGACAGTCCAAATATCTATAATGAAAATGGGTGTTAGTTGATAAAAAGATGCGAAGCTTATCTCACATATGGTGGAGAACTCTGCAGAACTGACAAGGAACGCTCTGTTTCATCTTTTGAGGCAATGCCTTTATCAACCCATTTTCGCAATACTTCAGCATTGCGAAAGCGTACAACGGCCAAGCTGATCTACATCTATCAGAACAAATGAATGTCAGAAGGAGTGGAGGTAGTATGGAACATGTACAGAGGGTGATCAAGGTGTTGCCAACCGAACATTTTTAATTTTTCTTTAACGATGTTTGCCCGATGAAGTCTTGCATTGTCATCGTGGAGCAAAACTTTGTGGTCTTTTCGAGCTATCAATGGTCGTTTTTCGTTCAGTGCGTATTTCAACTTGGTCAGTTGGTGTCGGTAGCACTGAGGTGTGACTGTTTCATTCGGTTTTAGTAACTCAAAATGCACAATACCCTTCTGGTCCCACCAAATACACAGCATTCGCTTTTGGCAATGAAAATCGCGTTTTGGTTGTTAAGTTGTTGGATAGCTGGGATCAATATACGATGCTTTACGTCAAGGTCATCGTAATAAACCCATTTTCCACCGCTAGCAACGATTCAACTCCGAAAACTATGTTTTTTGTGTTCTTCGTGATGATTTTTGCATGCTGTGATTCAGGCATTAACTTGATTTTCCTTCAGTTGATGTGGGACCCATTATACAAGTTTTCGAATATTTCTCATTGCATGTAAATGTTCACAAATGGTTGATCGGGTGACATCCTACTCCAAAGCAAATTCCTTTTGCGTTCAACAAGAATTTCCATCCAATGTTGCTTGCAATTCTGCATCTTCAAATTTTTTGGCTTACCTCGCCGTTCTTTGTCTTCCAAATCAAAATCACCATTTCGAAAGCGTGCAAACCGTCATTCACAAGTTTTTTGAGTTGAAGCATTTTCAGTGTAAACTTCTACCAATAATCGATAACTTTCAGCGGCGTTTTTCCTCAAATGAAAGAACGTTATTAAAATTCCCCGCAAAACAACTTTTTCAGGCAAAAAATTCGTCATTTTCGATGCGAAAAAACTTTGTTGTTTACGCTATATCGTTCAATGACTAAGTGCGAATTAATGACAGATGTTTATCCTCCAAAATACCATATAAGTTATCATAGACAAAAACCATATGTTTATGTTGCGCCATCTGTTATCTAAATCGATATTATTAACCAACACTCACAATAGCCGATGCGCTTTAAAGCGTTGAAGTTATCACTATGCGTATAGTACGAATTTTTCGGCGAGATTTGTAGAACGATGCCATTCGATTGGATGAACAGAGCGTTCTTTGTCAGTTTTGCAATGTTTTCCACCACATGTGAGATAAGCTTGGCATCTTTTTATGAACTTACACCCATTTTCATTACATATACTACTATTTTCATACTATCGCTCACGAAATTCGCGGGAGTTTGATAGCTGGCTTTCGAACATCACCCGCAACTTTGGTTGGCTTAAAGAAATTCCGCTCAAGGACACCAAAGCACCAACTATTGCCGAACAAATCCTATCAAGTTTTTTTCTTTCAGGCACAGGCAATTTTGCACTCAAGTGGGTACCACTTACCCTCCTTGAACCTCCTTGTTCAGTACAGCAACCTCATTAGTGCCCATTATACGTAATACCACCACGGTCCAACAATATGTTCTGAAGGCTGCACTGAAGTTGTCACCTGAATCTACTTGAGCAAAGATAATGTCAGCAACACTTAAAGTAGGTAGTAGGACTAAGGTAGTAGGACCAAGACTAGTAGGTATTGCCGGCCTTTGTTTCCAGGAAGATTTTATCGTACTCAAAATGTAACACCCACCAGCACCGGTCACCATGTCACTAAGCCACTTTATCTGCTCAAGAAAACCAATCTGATCCCACATTTGAAGACCATTGACCATTGACCATAATATACTCAAGAGCTTGCCCAATTGTAAGTCTTCCTACAGTGTCAAAGCCTTCCAAAAGCCTCCAAAGGAACTATATACCAGCCCTCATCGGGTGTATTGGAAATCGATGATGGGAACACGTTATTTGACGTATACTAAATGTCAAAGAATCGCTCCACTGAAGACCTAAAGCCAGAATTACTCGCATCGTCAAACAAATTACCAGTGTCAGCAATCCTTCTAAAGGAATCATAACGTTCTTTCAGCTGAACGAATTGGACATCAAAACAGGGTTATTTGAGTTCCAAGGATGTGGTATTTGCTGATAACTGCACCCGATTTCATTTGCTTCTTCCTTGGAACGACTGATTTAGGCATGTCAATGCATGGGGGCTTAGCCACGTTTGAGTTGTTTAGAATGCAATAACCTCAGAATATTTCAAAATTTTTGAATGGAAGAAGATCCTTAAGATAATCTGGGGCGTTTCTTTGCGTTCTAATGTATTCCCGAGCTTTCTGAAGTCTCGCTGAATGTTTTCAAATGCTCTAGGATATTCAGCGAATTTCTAGGTAGCAAGACTTCCAGCTCTCTGTATACTTTCATAACTCTATATCCTTTCACTGTGATTTTAACTTCCTCAAAAGTTCAACTGAGCAAAATGCTTTCGGATAGTTGTTTCCTTATTGCAATGAAATCTATGGAACATGAAATGGACGTGCGAAACGAATACAGACCAGAAAATGCGCGCTTGAAGGCAGCACTGTTTGAAAAACATATAATAAGTCCAAAGGCTTCCGTTTCAAAGGACTATTTTGGGTATAAGTATTACGATGCCCGGCTGTTTACCAAGCATGGGGCAAAACAATTAGTTCTTCGCATAATTCTTCAAAAAGATTTGTTTACAGTAAAAGTTCTTGAAATCTTTTGTACGTAAAAAAGTACGTTTCAATTTATGTATTTATTTTTTTATTTATATAGGTCAATATGCTATAGCATCTTTTTTTGGTTGATATGATTTCTCAAGTTAGAGACGTATGAATTTATCTAAATTCATCAGAAATTTACGCAAGCTGTTATAGTTCCTATTAGGATCAAGTTGTTTGAGTGAGAAAAAGCCTAACTTTTTCAAATTTTAAAACTTTTTCAATCCTTTTTGGGGTTCCTTGTTTTCTATGGGACGTTTTCCTCAAAATATATTAGGTTGCTGCAAATAAAATGGCCGGCTTAGCAATGACATGAAGTTGGCTGCAATTTGAGTGTATTATGCTGGCACAAGGCGGCGTAAATGATATGACATATTGAACTATAAATACTGCTACCTTGGTTTATGGAGTCATTTCCTGTTTTGCACTTCATAGTGATCGTAAAACAAAAAAAAGTGAACATGGAAGTGAATCAACAACGGCTACTTTTAATATACGAATTTAAATTAGAGCAACACGCAACGGAAGCAGCGAGGAATATCTACAGCGCCTTTGGCCCTGACACAGTTAGCGAACAAAAGACTCGGCGGTAGCTTGAAAAATGTCGATCCGAAGATATGGATTTTGGAAGTGTGGCACGTGGACACCCAGGAAAATCGATCCATAACGATGACTCCCGCCAAATTATAAGGCATCTTGCCTAGAAATTAGGCGTTCACAATTCGACAGTTTGCCTCCAAGTGCAACAACTTGAAAACGTGAAAAAGCTTGACAGATGGGTTCCGTGTGTATTTACCGAGCAAAACATGACGTGTCGAATGAAGATTTCAAGTTCTCTTCTCTCCCACAACAATCAGGAACAGTTCTTGCAGCGAACTGTGACCCGATTTTATATGATAATCGTCGTCGATCGGCTCAATATCTAGATGCCGATGAAGTGCCAAAACACATGCAGAAACCAAGCCTTCATCTAAAAAAATAATGGTAACTGTTTAGTGGTCTGTAGCTGGAGTTATCCACTATTTATTCCAGCAACCTGGTGAAACCATCAGCACAGTATTTCAAAAGAAATACTGTGCTCATCTGGATGGAATGCATCAGAAATTGATAGTCCAGCGACCTAGACTTATCAACTGGGATCGAGTAGTACTGCTTCATGATAACGCACGACCTCATGTATCGAGAACAACGTTCCAGCAATTAAACGAGTTGTGCTATAAGACTCTTCCTCTCCCTCAATATTCATCAGACCTCTCACCAACAGATGACTATTTCCTTAAACATTTGGATCACTTTTTGACAGGAAAAATATTTAATAATTAAGCTGTTGTCAAAAATGCCTTCGAGGGGTTTCTTCGAACCAGAAACTCGGACTTCTACAATACTGGAATAAATGTACTTGTATGTCTTTGGGAAAAGGGTATTGCATCTATTGGTAATTTGATTAAATAAATTGTCTTTATAAAAAGTTACAACTGTTTAAAAATTTATTACTAAATCGGCCATTTCATATTCAGCAACCTAATATATGCTTTGCAGCTATATGCCAAACGCAAGCCTTGGCTGTTTTCATAGTTGCGCTGTGTGAGTGCTCTGATATACCTTTACAATTACACAGGCCTACATATTTTTTCATGAACAAATGTTTCAAAGGGATGTGCTGGTCACGAATCGGTGCTTAGTTTGATTTCCAGCACGTCAGGTTTTCAGGAAAAGTGTGTTTGAAAATTTTCATAGAAACTGCCAAAAATACCGAGGTAATATTTATTCAAACTTTGTTTGGTTAAAAATTACACTGAAAAAGTGAGTTGTTCATAAAAAAAACAATGCAGTATAATCTACATTAGACAACTGTTGGTTTCTTTTTGTTTTTCTGTTTCATGGGAAGGGGAGGCAGAAGAACTAATTTAAGGTCAACTAATGAATCACGCTGCACATTATTTTGTCCCGGTACAAGTCTTTCTGTGAATGGCCATTCTTTCTTAACGTAATGTAAATTTTGTGCTTGACAGTCCCACTTACTCAAAAACCAAAGATACTTTGTGAATCCAGACTGCTGACCCAAAAGCATGGATATTATTTTGAGGTCTCCACAAAATTGCCAACAATATTCGCTGTACTTTCTTTTATTCCGCAAAAGCTGGATATTCTCATACGTTTCTTTGCAACGCACGGAGTCAGCAACAGGCTCTGCGGCATAAGTATTACCATTGTGCAATAAGACATTCTTCAGACTTCTCTTAGAGGAAGCAATTAATAACCTCCATGGCGTGGAATAATTGTCAGCTCCGTTTTATGACTAGTTCAGGAATACTATTACAATACACCAGTGACGTCTCTTCTGAGAAAGTTTTCGCGAGCTCTTTTCCACGATGCCTATACCAAGAAAATGTGGTTTCTAGACCCAACAGATTTTTGTCTTTCAGTCGTTATCCTAAGATTTGTGCAGCATCCTTCGATTGGCCAAAGTCTCTCACTAAGTCATTTAGTTCAAATTGGATAAACTGTTTAGGTTGGTCTTTTTCAGGATTGAATTCGTCTTCATCGGTTTTTTCGTTTGAACTTTCATCTGATGATTGCTATTGGATGATGTGAAGAAATGGTGGAGGAATGGGAATTCTTGGTCCATGAGATACAGGTCGTTTAGCAGACGGTAAATTAGGATACTGAATAGTATGTTTATTTTTCGAATTGAAACCCTTGACATCGCAGGTTTTTTAGCTCCCTCCATACCATAAGAATGCCAAAGGGTAAAGAGCTACGTTTTGTCCATTTTCTCAGTAGCTGGAGACACTGAAAGCACACTTTGTATAGAACCCAAGTTTTGCCCTGATCAAGCTTTACAATGAAGTAAGAGTGATAAGTTTTCTTGATAAATTCTGTTATGTTTCGATGATGCTTTGCTATCGTTCAGTCACCACACACGTAACAGTATATATCAGGAGTGTTTTTAAAACTTTCTTGGTGTCATTATGACGCACTAAACACTGAGAGAAAAAAATGCAGCTCGATGCTACAAACAACTGACGCTAACTAACTATTTCATAAGTTTATTTATGCCGTCAAGTTGACTTTGACAGATGCGAAAATGAGTAAGTGTTGCCATTGAAATGAAATAAGCATAATATGATACTAAAATATTTTCCATCGATGCATTGAGTATTTTAAAGAAGTAATTTCAATGCAATTTAGGAAATATCATTAAGGTACTTCTTTAAGCTACTTCAATTGTGTACTAAGGCTCTAGTATCTCCAAAGGGTTTTTCTAATTTTGTGAACGTGGTGTGCTGAAACCAAATTCACATTCAGAAAAAACATACCCGTATTAGCAAGAACACTTTTCAAATTTAAAACACCAAAAATCATGTCGGCCTGTGTTGTTTGTCAGTAGAAAGATCTTCATAAGTACTTTCCAATAAAGGTTGTTGAATTTCTTCCTCCAAAGCTGAAGGGGTCAGAATTACATTTTATAATATCGTAAATTATTTTTATATTATTTTAAAATTTGAAACTCTGTATTTAGACTCAACATCAGATTCAGTATCAGCTCGACAACAAGTATGTTGAAAATATTCATCAGTCAACATTTCAGGCAGAAGGTTGCCAAAAAAGCGTTTTTCATACCTTTAACAGAGTTTGAATTTTGACAGACAACTAAATTGTAATAGATCGATAACTCCTACATAATTTCATTTGTAAGTGGAAAGTTTTATCATCTCCTGATTCTCCTGAAGTTCTTCTGAATTCCAGCTTGACACATGATCGAAATTATGTAAGATACATGTAAAGATACATATAAAGAATATAAAATATACCAAAATCAAGTCCAACTCAAAAATTACAAGAGCCATCCGCAACATATTTCTCCATTGATAGTCAGGCAGAATCAGATCTATTTAGGTAGGAAAAATAAGTCGAGGAAGTTCGCCAATTTCACTGGCGTCTCACAAACTATTTGCGAGGAATGCGGGGAGCCTTACGTTGCTAAAAACAATATATTTTTTTCAAATCCTTACATCCTTATAACAGAAATATTACAAACCTGAAAATCGCTAATTTGCCATTAAAAATAAACTTCTTCTACTTGAATTCTAGCAAGTGTCATTGTCATTTTGAAATTTGATTATCGTGGACAACACTGGTTTAGTGTTACCGGTCATGCACGGTCTCAAATAGAGGTCCCCTCAGTGTCAATAGGTCCGTGTCCGATTTTTTGTTGAGCCACTGTACGCAGATACCATTACCTCCATTATACCTAAGAATAATACCTAAGCCTATAATCGAGATCCGAATTCCGCGTTTACCAAATACTAGACCAAGCAACATGTTATGCAATGTGTGTTGTATTTCTTTTGTGCACTCATACGTGGACATTTATGCCGGCTCCTAAATGTGGTTAGCGTGTAGTATGCGGCATTACGAAGTGCATGACATTCCATTTAGTGTTCCACCTCGTAGGTACCTTTAGTATGCATGCGGTGCCAGCGATTATTCCTTCACCTATTGCACAAAGCCACGGATAAAGGTACATAAGTTTGGTTTTTTCTTTCGTTAAGTATCTTAAACTTACCAGAATAAGTATTTAGTAAAACAGTCATGAATCATTGCCTGGTCGACAAACGAATCTCTTTCTTCGATTTGGTAAGGTTCAAGGCCTCTTGAGCTCTTGAGACAGTTTATACGAGTGAGTGTGCCTGTTGCATGACCCTATTTTGGTACCACATGAACTGGATTAGGAGACTAGTTCTGTAGCCTTCGGATGGTAGGCTCTATCCCTGGAATTTTTCGGTTCTAGTCGAAGTGGACTTAGGGGCACAATTTTTCGTATTTGAAAAATTTTACATTCAAGTTTGTTGTTTAAGAATTAACGAACTAGATTCCTCCAGTTTGCGGGGGTAGTAGTGCATCGAGGTGTGGTTAAAATTAGTTCTTTTATCCGAGGGGGGTCTGCTCTCATAGGCCTACGCTCCGCCAGGAATTCCCAGAAAGTTTTCAATACATACAAATCATATCTGCTACCAGTTCGGATTTCCAAGTATCCGAGAGTGATTGCTTTTGAGCTCCTTGAACAATTAAAATCCAAGAAATACGGAGCTGCACGCGGCACATATCGTTTTCTTGTTATTCTTCAAGCATTTCTTGTTACACCATTCGCGTCTTCCGCACGTAATAGGCACATGTTACAGAATAAGCGAATACGAGCATTTCGCTGCACGTATTCACTTTACGACGCATTCCAAAATTAGTAACTTTCCATGAATGCTCGTTTTACTCTGGTATGCTGTAACGGCTGCCATTATTTAATTTATTGAAAACCGACCGGGGATTGCAGAGCTTTAAGGCTGCTTTCAAATTCAAGTGCTATCTTTCTTGCTAAACAACTGCAGATACTACTCTGGGTCGATAGATAGATACTCAGTTGTCGGAAAAGATTTACGAGTACAATGTTTGTAGTGTTTTGTAGCCATGTTCGATGGATGTGGGAATTTTCGCGCAAAAAAAAGTTCAACAATACTTACAACGACTTATTTATGTCAGCCTGATGAGCTTTACCAATAAGCTGGCAGTGCAAAAAGCGTAATTGTTGATATCTGAAATTGATTTATGGTTTTCGCGTGTTGCGGAATGCTGGACGAGATTATTGGCTGCAGCGTGCAATTAGAAGTTTGTTAGATAAGTTTTAATTAGTTGAGGTTAATTAAAAAGTTTATTTGCTGGACTTTTGAGGTTCAGCGCTTAATGATGATAAAGGGCAAAAAATTTCTGTTCTCATGATGCGACCTCTGAACTTCCTCTTTTAAAAGAAAGTTTTTAAGGAATTCGAAATGAAATTTACGAAATGAAAAACTTTCCGTACCTATAGTACATTACAGCCAAAAATACGAAAATAATGCATTAATTACAGTCTATAATAGTTCCTTAGAGTGACATTTCTGCTTTCCAAGTGTGAAGTAGCCGTTTTGCTGCAATCCTTGTTAGTGTTGACTAAGGTAAACATTGGAGGACCCCCTCCCCTATGGAAATCAATCGTACGAAGGACATTCAAAATTAAACGATCCTTTTGTTTCTGAGGGCTGAAAATGCTTGGTTGAGGTAGAAGTACCGTCAGAAGGGGTTGGGGGGATCGCTTCTAGATAACTCGAAGACAAGCCGACTGCTTGAAGCTTGACTGGTTTCTTTTATTGTCCTCGAAAAGAGTGAAAGAGGAGTTCATCCCCCGATTTCGTATAGCGTCTTATTAACGTTTTGAGTGAAGGAAGGGGCAAGCCAGCCCAAATTCGTTATCGATTGAATAGACAGTTTGGGGAGCATGCATTTTCGTGGCCACTAGTGAAACGGCCTGCTATGCCGAATTTAAAGAAGGATGTGAATTAGCAGGAAATGTGATTCACCGAAGACGCCCTAGCTCCAGCATTATGCCTGACAACGCTCTCGAACTGATTGCAAGAAATCGTCGCGCTACTTCTGCTGAAATCAATAAGAAAGTGACAATCAGTGTTGGAAGCGTACACATCATCGTCAGAGGGAACCATAATTTCAAAAAATCTCGGTTAGCTAGATCTGCTTATTAACGAACACACAAGAATATGAAAGTTGAAGACTGTCAGAGGCTTCTAGCTAGTTGTCATGATGAAGAGAATGGTTGCTTGCAATGCATTGTGACGTGCAAGGAAACTTGGATAGACTATAGATAGACTAGACTAGACTTGGATAGACTAGACTTCCGAATCGAAAAGGACTAAGATGTAGTAGAAAAGTAAGGGAGAGTTAGAACTATCAAACGCCAAAACAAGCTTGTATGTTAAGCAGCTTATGTCAACGGTTTTCTGGGACCTCCAAGGAGTTTTACTCATTGATTTTCTTTACAATCGTCGCTGAATAAACGCTGCCTAGTAGTTTGGTCTTCTTGACCCAGTTCGAGCCAATATCGGTGACACATCGTTAACAAAGGCGCCATCAGCCGGTCCGAGACGTATTGCTTCTGCATGAAAATGTAAGAGCACACACTCGAGTCCTAAGAATCCAATAATTGGATTGCTAGGACTGCAATAGCCGGTTTTTTGGCTGGGTTTACTCAAACAACGGCTCATTATGATAGAACCAGATAGATAGAACAACCTCGCATGTCCGTAGTATACAGACTTCAGACTGTGACATGAAAAGCAGTACAAGGGTCAATTGCAAGTAGCAATTTCTGCATTTAGGGAAAATTACTGAACAAACCACTTGTGCTTTGTTGTTGCCTTTAAAGTAAAATATTTGACAGATTATCGGTATGAAAAACCTGAAAAAATTCTAGGTATTTAGTTTGCTATTTTTTCCGCGAAGCTAGCTTCTTCGCGAAAATACAATAAGTTTTAACTGGATGCTCATTATTCAAATCGGGCTTTCCCAGCCTATGAGAAAAGCTAACGTTATCCATCTCGTAGCTAATGAGTCAACTCGGAGCTCGGGACTACGAGCCCTTATTGTGTTCCTCGGGGTCGTACTGCCCACCGTGGTTGAAATTGCGACCCCTAACATTGAGTTGTACCCCTTGTAAGGTTTCCAAGGGTCTTACCTAAAAGGAGAGGAAGTATCCACTTCACTTAGGTAATTTCAGCTTCCCCCGAACGGGAAGGAGGTAGTTGGTAGTTGATTCAAGTTTGTAGTTATATTGAAGCGAAATATTTGAAACACACAGGAAAGCAGTTGGCAGTTAAAGTATAAAATTGATAAATACATCAAAAGTATGCAAGAATAAGAATAAGCCTTCAAACTCTTATATGACGGCTACAGGGTGATGTGAGTTTTGTTGATGTGAATGGTCGAACGCTCCCTGAGACACCGGGTCCAGTCACGTCAGAAGCTCCTTATAAGCTCCATGCCTGCCGTCTGACAATTTATTATCGTCTCAATATCTCCGTCTAACTTTGCTCATATTTGACTAATAATTGATGTGCGGGTAATGTTTTGGGCAGAATGAGTTCTGGACTCTTTTGATAATTGTTTGAATTTAAGCGCATTTTTATCTCTCTGGGAAGTACCAGTTCTTCGCTATATTGATGAATAGGACACAACCTCAAACATATTATGGAGCATTCTCAGCATAAATCCTGTCGACACATGATCAGGGCTTGAGGCTAAGTTATCTAAACATGCAAGCAAGCACTTCATATGAAACGTTCTTAACACTTGCCAGATCATTTTGTACAAGATGATCCTTCAGCACTTCAAGAAATGATGAAGAGGCAGAGAGTTAAGGCCTTAATGAAAGGTCGTAACGTTACGATCCCGTCGTTACGACCAATGCATTGATTTGAAGTAGGTGCAACAGCAAACTTTTGTGTAACATGCGTAGTTAAGAAATTTGTTGGAGTTTCAGGGTTTTTTTCGATCGAAATTCCGTCGTTCTCAACGAAACCATGCACCGAAAACGACACAACGTCGAAACGTTTAGGTGATCGTTACATAAAAATAAAAGTTAATCGACCAAACAACATTTTTATCTCTGAAGGGCAAACCAAAGAGTCCAGCAGTAAATTCCCTGGAGCATCAGGAGCAAACTGAGCTACATCAGCTTCAGCCAAAAAAGATACTCCATTGCTTGCTTTTGTTTGGCAAATCCTGTTGTGACTTTTGAATGGAATAGGTGTTTTATTTGCAAAAGCTTACTCTCCAGGTGTTGAAGTGAAATCACGTTCACATTATTTATACTAAGGTATTCGTTCTTAGATTTGGACAGCACACTTAAATTTTTCAGGAAGCTACTCCGACTTTTTGCAGCCATTTTCATCAAACTTTGCGTTATAGCATTGAACTGTAATCAGTTATAATTGTTATTGTTTCGAATTAGAAATCACCTCTTAATCCTTTTCAATTGTGTAATGATCGGCGTGCCATATCTTGTATGTTGGTTCACTGTTACGGTTTCTCATCGACAACTAGGTCCATGACATCTATCTTCAGAGATACCAATCGTAATAAATAACAATTTTTTTCATGACTAGAAGAATTCCTACCACTAATCGTCCTACGTCTGTTGTTAATGGTTAATAAAAATTGACGTTCTTTCTTCTTCTTTCTTACTTCAAAAGTTGTATGGGAAAAATATGCTCCCAAGATGTCCTTTATTTTTTTTATTTTTCATTTTTTCATTTCTTATTTTTCATTTCATTTCAGTTTTTGTTTTTAATTTTGCAGAATACATATTTCGCGAGTGACGTGCTCCCTTAGCATTGGACATATACCGAAAAAACAAGCACTCAAAGGACTGTACTACGGACATCAAATGATGCATACTCACAAAAAATGCCATCTTGCCTGGAAATTTAGGATGATGTCAGTACCCTTGTAATATGAGAATATAAGTACCCAGTAATATGAAAAACCGAATTAAGGAAACGAATTATATGCTGGATAAATATAGGAAAAACGGATATGAAGCAAGAACGAACTCAGCAATGATAAAGAAAATTGAAACAAAAACACGAAATAGCTTTACTATACTCTACACTCAAAGTAGATGCGAATAGCAAAGAGAACAGGAAAGAGCAGTGGTCATAAACTCAGATCCACTAGGAGCTTTAAGCAGATTGTTGAAGGAGTCAACATCCAGCTGATCACAGCAGTGTCCCTCTCCTCAATGACATACAATCGGAGAGTTCTAGAGATCTTTTCGGCCAGTGACCACCAGTAAATAGCATTCGAGATCCGTGTCAATGTTCCTACACTCCCAGTCACTCAGCGCTCCACCTTCGTGTGGAATACTGCAAAGATGGACGTGGTGAAATTTGTGGACACACACAAGAGATGCTCACCACCGTTTGGCTCTTCACCGGGGACCAGAAGACTGACAGTTGAAGACATGGTGAACTTCACAATGAGTTCAATCACGTCTGTTTGTAAGTCATCTATGCCCCGCTGGAGATCTAGACACGGAAAGCCTCCACTGTACTGGTCGTTCACAGTGCCACAGACTGTCACAAACTCCGGGGAGAAGCTCAACGAGCACGAAGCCAGGACGAGGTATGCACCAGAATTGCAGTGTATCGGTCGGCCAGGAAAAACCGTTGCGGAATGATCAACAGAAGTAAGACCTGCTGCTGGCAAAACCTCGTCGAAGATGTGAACAGGGACCTGTGGGGTCTAGGCTTTAAGCTAGTTATGCAGAAGCTCGGTGCTCTACGGGTGCCCTGCGTACTGAAAGCGGACATGATGGACAAAAAATTACGGGTTCTCTTCGCCACACATCCCATCCGTGTTGATGCTGCCCACACGGAAATAAGAGCTGACTGTCCACTCTTCACGAGGAACGAGCTGGAACTAGCAGTTTTTTCCATGAAGCCGAAAAAAGCTCCGGGAGCAGACGGTCTTCCAGCCGAGGTACTGCAACTGGTGTATCACTCTTGCCCTGACTGTTTTTCCCTGAGCAATGAAAGTTGGCAAGACTCGATCTGATCAGCAAGGGGAAGGGAAATCCCGAGTCGCAGTCTTCATACCGACCATTGTACATGCTAGATACGACCGGGAAAGTGCTCGAGAAACTTATAAAGATAAGACTCGCTGACGTTATCCATGCCGCTGTGGACCTTTCTCCAAGACAGTACGGTTTCAGAATAGGAGGCTCCACTATAGATGCAGTCACAGAGGTGGTGACTGCGGTCCAACAGGTGGAGGTACACTGGTGGTCCAACCTGCGGGTAGTCCTTCCAGCGACGATGGACATAAGGAACGCACTCAAAAAACTATGAAAGTGAGGACTCACAGATATTATCCAAGACGACAGGTGAAGAAGCGCAGTCGACCCAACTGGCAGGTAGTCTTCTTAGTGGCACTGGGTATCCAAAATGCATTCAACTTCAGTAGATGGACGGATATTCTGGAAGCCCTGGTAACCTCATACCAAATACCAGAATAACTGATGCAGATAGTTCGAAATTCCTTGAAGGATCGCAGCGTGATCTACAGCACGGCGCAAGGTTGACAGAAAATGCTAGCTACATCAGGTGTGGCCCAAGGCTCCATCCTCGGTTCGGACTTGTGGAACGTCTAAGCTAGGCACTTCGGTTGAGAGGGGAGGTATTTAGTCGGTAGTCCAGTAGGTTTTTTGTGCCACTGGGAGTCCGACACTCAGGGGGTAGCCTTCACCTCCCTACCCAAGAAAAGCAGTGTCCAATTTCATCTAAAGAGTAGGTTCAAAAACACAAAGGACAACAAGAAGAAAGAAAAGAAGTGCAGTATCTACAAAAGCAAATGCAAACCCTGTGATAAAGCATATATTGGACAAACAAGCCGAACGGTTAAAATAAGATTCGAGAAGTACGCAAAGGTGGCACAATTAGCGATAAGGCGAGGAAACATGAGAAACGTCAAATCTGCAGTAACGAAATGCATTTGTGAAGTACATCAAATAGAATGGAATGATCTCACGGTAGATCTTAGGGAAGAATAAGTAAATTAAAAAAAGGTAAACAGACTATAAACTCTAATAGTAAATATATCTTAAGCAATTTGACCCTAGGTCATTAGACCTTTGTGTTAGTTTAGTATATCCCTAAAAAGGCCTTGTAACATCAGAAAATAATTGACACTGAAGCATGGAGCAACTTACTCCCAAAATATATATCTGTAAGAATTAATGACAAAAACATAGCATTCTGGAATGGAGAATCAATAAATAAAGTATAGTGGAAGTGTCAAACAGGGGGAAATACACACTCTAGGATTCCAATGTGTTTTCTACGGTTTCTTTTTGAGTAGAGGAATCAAAGATACTAAATCGGAATAGTCAAATGTGGCAACTTGTTTATTGGACAATTGAAGTTCAAGGCCACATTGTTAGTCTTTTGAAAATTACAATCTGAAGAAGAATTACATTCCTCATTAGAGAATGTTCACTTTGTTCATTTTATCGAAATATGAATAAATAAATAAATAAATAAATATGTTAATATTAAGTTGTTTGGACTGCTTTGCTATGGTTGGTTTAGATAGTTATTGAAAAATATGCAATTCTCCTTTAAACCATAGAATTTATTTAATAAGTTTTTTTTTTAAACAAATACCGATATTTCGGAAGACAGTTGCTTCCTTCCTCAGTGCTAACTGATTCTTAACTTGGAAAATCAACCCTATATATACATGCCTATCCTAATTAAACTTAATTATGCCCTAATTAACAAAAGGAACCATTGTACATTATTTTTATTGGCAGTATACCTTTATCTAACTTATTTAGCAGTAAGGCTTAATCCCTCATAAGGTTATTATTTTGGGTGAATTTGAAAAGAGATGAATAGGCGTTACCTTGATCTTGATTCATCCTGTTGGTTTTCGGTATTTTGAATATCTCCAGGCTTTCGATGACGTCTAATTTTTGGAACTGTCTTACC
This sequence comes from Stratiomys singularior, assembly GCA_954870665.1. Lineage (NCBI taxonomy): Eukaryota > Metazoa > Arthropoda > Insecta > Diptera > Stratiomyidae > Stratiomys > Stratiomys singularior. Next base: position 25,150,471 of record OX940878.1, on the reverse strand, counting down.
TGTTTGATCACTTTTAGATCCTCCGTCCTGATCTTGTGTCCCGTTTCCACAATATGTTTTGCCACCGTTGATTTTATTTCTTGTATGCTTCGTTTCTTTTTCAACCCGTTCTCTGCTTCGCTAAGGTGCTCCTTGCAGCGTATGATGGCTAGACGTCTAGTTTGTCCTACGTAACATTTACTGCAAACGGGGCAGGAGATTTTGTACACCCCACTTTGTTCTTCTAGGCGAAGTGGGTCCTTGACTGACCTGACTCTGCTTTTTATTTGGAGTTTTCTACTCGTGGGTATGTTACGTAGGACAAACTAGACGTCTAGCCATCATACGCTGCAAGGAGCACCTTAGCGAAGCAGAGAACGGGTTGAAAAAGAAACGAAGCATACAAGAAATAAAATCAACGGTGGCAAAACATATTGTGGAAACGGGACACAAGATCAGGACGGAGGATCTAAAAGTGATCAAACAGGTAAGACAGTTCCAAAAATTAGACGTCATCGAAAGCCTGGAGATATTCAAAATACCGAAAACCAACAGGATGAATCAAGATCAAGGTAACGCCTATTCATCTCTTTTCAAATTCACCCAAAATAATAACCTTATGAGGGATTAAGCCTTACTACTAAATAAGTTAGATAAAGGTATACTGCCAATAAAAATAATGTACAATGGTTCCTTTTGTTAATTAGGGCATAATTAAGTTTAATTAGGATAGGCATGTATATATAGGGTTGATTTTCCAAGTTAAGAATCAGTTAGCACTGAGGAAGGAAGCAACTGTCTTCCGAAATATCGGTATTTGTTTAAAAAAAACTTATTAAATAAATTCTATGGTTTAAAGGAGAATTGCATATTTTTCAATAACTAAATAAATATGCTTCCTAATATGCACCAAAATTGGGCTACTACTTATATACTATGGTATCTACTTTATATTTTCTGAGGTCAAAAAGATAAAAAAATATTCCAGTCAGTTAATTCGAATGTGTTATTGACAAAGAATTACGATTGTTGCATGAGAAAGGTGAAACATTTGAGTTATTCAACATTTTGATACAGCCGTTGAGCTCGTTCCTGCTACTATTTTGAGAACCCTCGAATTGTCATTACGTGAAATATTACCCAATCGTGTTGAACTCATACATTACAGATGTGGTGCAATGGACTACTATGTAAGACTACCAAAAAACGCGTTAAAAGTAAGAATATCATGCAAATAACACTAAAGATGCAGTCTGTGAGATTACAAACAATTTATTGTAGCACATGCGTTAAATTAAGAAATGCAAGCAAGCACTTGATATTTTTTTAAATTTCCTACAAAAATCTAAAGCACCATCATTTTTTGCTAACCCGCAAAAAAAAATAAATAATTAACCAACAATTCAGAGTGCTCGTAGGCTAACATATGATTGCAAGATAAAACAAAAGACTTAAGCGAGTAACTTGGTTATGGCTTTGCAGGAAATGAGGATATTTGAGAGCGATGTTTGAACTATTAAAGATTAAAATCTATTCTTTTTTGTTACAATGTTACATATTTTTCTCAATTAGTATCAAATTTAAAATTTTTTGTTGACTCTGAGGAACGATTGCCAACAATTGAACATTTACCAGTTTTTACTTCATGTGGCCAACACTCATTATGACTTTTACGTTTATCCTTCAAACGTGCAAGTCTGCATGCAATACAATGAACACTTCACCTTAGAAAAAAAAGGAAGTGACAACAATAAAGATTTCAGTTGATCTAAAAACGTTTAACCAAAATTAATCAGCCCGTAAGGTCCGCTTTGTGGTCAAAATAAGTGAAAGAGTTGCGAACAAACAATTCGCATTTGGAATTTTCCCACGATACTCACTCGTGACATTGAATACATTTTATTGCACACTATTTCGGATCAACAAATAGAAAAATTAAAAATGCAAACTGGCAACAAATATGTTTTAACATTAGAGTTTTAATTAATGAATGAGCCGTATCGTTATTTATTTATTTTTATTTTTTTTTTCAGCCAGTCATTGCTACTGAAAAAAATATGTTGAGATATTATGATTAGCTTTTACTTTCATTCTAGTGAACGACCTTCGTTTGCGCAAGCAGCCTAGCGCAACCGTAAATAAACATACGTGGGACGAATGCAAACGCGAATGTGGACACGAAAATACGTTTTTCTAGAAATCGTCGGAATCTTGATAACGTTTGAGCAATGGCATCGATTTCTGTACTCATTGCAACATTTTACTTTTTGGAATTGTTCCAATCAATAATTTGCAAAATTTTTATCCGAGTTACATTTATAATTACCAAAACGTTGGGCAAGCTTTAAACAATTTATTAATGTTCCGGAAAATCTAGTTAACTCTTCACTGGTGATTAGTAAAACTAACGTTTTAATCACGACCATTCAAAGGCTATTATTATCGTCCATTATTTAGGTGTTGTTATGCATCATAGCGAGGGTAATAAAAATGATTGAGTGATGGACGGATAGTTTCGGTTGAGTGCTAATTTGCAGGCATAATGTATGATGGACGTGCGGTCTTCCTCGTCTGAAACAAAGGAAATTTTGCAGCTACTGACCATAGAAAGTACAATAATCGGTAGTCTTTCGCCGAATGAAAAGTGAATTTATTCGATTCAAACATGTGGCGAATAAATTTTGATAATAATTTTACGACTAATGGCTTTCAGTTTGGTAATGTGCAGTAATCGTTTTGATTATTAATGAGCTGCAATTGAATTAGTTTGAAAAGTCATTAAATAAGTCATTCACTCGCAATTTCACTCAAAATATAGCGGGCGTTCAAGGAAAGCGGGGAGAGCTGGCAATGGAAAATGACACTTTCAATATTAGAGTTGAGAAAACAATCCTTCCTCGAGAAATTCACCCTGAAGGATCACTTATATCATAAATAAATGTCCCATGTTGCATGGTAGTCGGGTCAAAATCACGCTTGGCCTTGATAACTTTGCCGAAGATACTTTTAATTCAAATAAAAACGAGACAATGAAAACAACGCAAAAGACGCCACACACACTCTTCAGGGAAGTCGCAGAAAAGCTCATTTATGCGTAAAAAATATATGCACCATCTTTTTGTAGTCCAAATGTGCCAGATGGTGTAGGGGCTTTTCTTAACCACGGGATGAAAAAACAGGAGATACCATCGAAAACTATACTTCCGCCCTTAATCAGACAATAGGAAACCGATCAATATACTTTCAGAGAATAAAGGAATTCCTTCAAAATATATTAGGTGTGCAACTAAGTTCCCGCTGTTTTTCAAGAGATGGCTCCAGTTGAGCTTTACGAAAAGCGGCCACAAGCTACGAATAAGTCATTCTATAGCATGACAACGCTCGGCCTTATGTTGCCAAACCCGTTAAAACCTACTTAGCCACGCTCAAATGGGAAATCCTACCCCACCCGCCATATTCACCAGATATGGCGCCGTCCGATTATCACTTATTCCGTTCGATGGAACATTGTCTGGCTAATCAGCAGTTCTACTCATATGAAGACATCTCAAAATAGCTTCAATCGTGGATAGCTTCGAAAGACGAACACTTCTACCGTGACGGTATTCGAGCTTTGCATGAAAGATAAGAAAAAGTTGTCGCTAGCGATGGGAAATATTTTGAATGATTCAGTTTTAACCATTTTTCCACAATAAAGTTGCAATTTCATAAAAAAAAACAGCGAGAACTTAGTTGCCCACCAAATATTTAATGGTTTTTTGTAATTTTCAAGTTTCGTTTCAGCGTGCACCAACAATGGTATCACAGAAACCATAAGTCCTTTCATGAATTAAAACTAGATTTGTAAAATGATACCCTCAAACATTTTGCTGTTTCCGAAGATCGTATGTTCGTCCTAAGAAATCTCCAGAAGGACTCGATCCTTCTGTCTGACGCGTTTCATGTATTGTCTCCAGATCAGTAGAAAACAGAATACGTCCCACCATTGAGGGATGAGCTGACAAATTACTCGCCGTTGATCAGTCACGTGGAAAACAAATCTTTTCATTTCATATTTTACACATTAGAAATCGATGGACATAACACCTACGTAAAAGACATAATATTTATTATTATTATAATTATTATTATTATTATTATTATTATTATTATTATTATTATTATTATTATTATCATTATTATTATTATTATTATTATTATTATTATTATTTTTATTATTATTATTATTATTATTGTACTGGGGTCCACTTGCTGGAAATTAGCATAGGCCGGAAATCGGCCCTTAGCCCTTATTGTGTAGTACTATTGTTTACAGATGGTCCAGCCTGTCGTCCTACAGAAGCCAAGGAGTTCTCCCAGTTTTGTGGTCGCCAAGTGTTCCAATTCTGTTGCCCCAGTACATCTCAGCCAAGTAAGGCGTTTGTTGGCCAGACTCGGGCAATCTAGGAGAAAGTGTTCTGTGCTTTCTTCCTCCTCGCCGCAAGCTCGGCAGATGTCATCCGTTTGGATTCCTATTCGTTTGGTGTGTTGACCTAGAAGATTATGGCCCGTTAATACTTCAACCAATGTTCTAACGCCATTTCGGTTTTTCCCTAGGAGTTGTTTTGTCCTCATTTGATTAGCGTGAGGCCAAAGTGCTCGGCTTATCCTGCAGTTGTTCCTGTCATTCCAAGCCGTATCTGTCTCTTTCCAGAGGATTTCGTCTAGTTCCCTTTTTACCGTTGCAAGTGACACTTCAATTGTGTCTATTCTAGTGGCATTTTGGTCGGCTGATCCAGCTCTCGCTAGCTTATCCGCTCTTTTGTGTCCAGGGACCCATGTCAGTTTTACATTTACTTGGGTTGTTGCGGTCTTGAGTTCCTGCCTACAATCCTGCACCAGTTTTGAAACTACGCGGTTAGAGGCAAGCGCCTGCAGTGCCGACTTACTGTCCGAGAGTATTTGTATTCTTCCATTAAGGTTGTTTGCCGCTTCTATAGCTGCTTTTATTGCAAACACTTCCGAATTGGATTGGAAAACTGTGGTGTGGCTCTCCAGTTTATAACTTCGGTTGGGTTGCGGGTGATCTGGGAAAAAGATTCCGGCACCGCTTCCCTCATCCATTTGGAACCATCGGTGTAGATCATAATCTCACTTCCAAGATGTGAAATCCTGCACCGTCACCCACGCTTCTCTGGTCGGAATGCTGATCTTGTATGGAATTGTTGTGTCCAATATTGGTTGAATTCTATCCAACTCCCTTTTACTTGACGGGGCCATTCTATCCAATCCATTTCTCTCCATTCTTTCCAAAATGCATACGTGCCCCGTTTGAGTGTAGTTAGATAAGTCATATGTGGATTTTAATCTAATGCTTCCAAGTGATGCCTCTCTGAAGATGAATTTGTCGAGTGGCATGAGATTGAGCATCATCATTAAGTTGGCGCAGTCCTAATGGCACCTGTGATGCCAAGGCAGACCATTCGCTGGATCTCGTCTAGTTTTTTTGTAATGGTTTTATTTTATAATGCCTGCCACTTAACCAATGCCCCGTAAGGGGTTATTGGCCTCACTACTGTTGTGTAGATCCAGTGGGCGATTTTGGGTTTTATTCCCCAGGTTTCCCCCCTTGTTTTCAGAGCCCCCCAATGTTCAGAGCGCCGCTGTAGCTCTCCGTCTGACTGTTCCGATGTGTGGAGTCCAAGTTAGCTTACTATCTAAGGTTACTCCTAAGTATTTCACCTTGTTTACTAAACCGATATGTTTTCCGTCAATGGTCGGGGGTGAAAATGTCATAGGTTTGCGGCTCTTTGTGTAAAGCATAAGCTCCGTTTTGCCAGCATTGATGCGCAGTCCGTTTAGCATCGCCCATTCAAAAAGATGTGAGAGTGCGGTCTGCATCAATTCAGACATGGTTTCCGGGAACTTTCCACTTATCAGTATAAGGATATCGGCAGCGTACGCTATCGTTTTGAAACCCTACTCGTTGAGGTCTTCCACTATTTGGTTAACTGTGAGTACCCAGGCAAGTGGTGATACTATGCCGCCTTGTGGTGTACCCCTGTTAGTCCATTTATTCAAAGTTACGCCGTTTTCTTTGGCTGTAATCTTGCTTTTAGCTAATAGTTCCGTCATCCGTTTAGTAAGAAATGGGTCTATTGCATATATTTGGATGGCTACTACTATACTCTTAGTTTTTACATTGCTGAAGGCTCCCTCGATATCAATGTAGGCCGCCAAAGTGTAATTTTTGATGGCAAGGTTCCTCTCTATTCTGCTTACGACTTCGTGTAGTGCCGTCTCTGTTGAGCGCCCTGGGAGGTATGCGTGTTGGTTTGGGCAAAGTCCGTTTTATGTACCCATCCACCAGGCGTTCCAGGGTTGTCAGCATGAAAGACGTTAAGCTGATTTGTCGGTAATCCGTTGCTTTGTAGTGGCTGGCTCTTGCCGGTTTCAGTATAAAAACTACTTTAGCTTCTCTCCAGTCCAAATATAGCCTTTGGATATGGTGGCTTTATATATTTTCACCAAAATCCGTATTATTGTAATATCCGCTTTCATAAGCATGATCGGATACACTTTGTCGGTTCCTGGTTATTTGTTAGGTTCGAAGGTATGAATGGCCCAAAGGACATTCTCTTCGCTTACTATTTCTTTTAGGGGGGAGCCACGGTAAGGAGTCACGTTGTTTACTTGTTCTGTCTCCTCATCCGTTGAGCCCGGAAAGTGTTGGTTTAGTAGGAGCTTGAGACGTTCTATGCTATTTGTTGTCCACGATCCATCCTCCTTTTGGAGCATCGTGTCAACATGTAGTTCTCTATTTAGAGCCCTGCTTAGCATAGATGTCTCGTTTCCTCCCTCAATATTGCTGCAAAAAAAGATTCCATTTGATAAGAGTTAAATATGTTTTAACAAGTATACAGAATAATTGTATGAGTTGAAGGATATCTCAAAAGTTAATTTTATGGGTGATGAATTTATATTTATCACATTGAAATTACAGCTGGACGTCAACAATACACACTCCTTATTTTTATTTTCTGAGAATGTATTTGATAACTTACTGCCACTAAGACTAGATTGAATAATCTTTGTTGTCCTTGTCCTATGGGTTGGCTCTATCTCTACTGTTGCTTGAAGGTAATTTGTTTTACATAGAGGAGTTCATTCTTCGATGTTTACAAACAGCATACATGCATATATAAATGCATAAATGTTCATATGTGCAACTAATGCAAAGTCAAATGACCAACTTCCAATCAGCAAGCAAGCAAGAGAACCCAAATAACAACAAACCACTTGGATGGCTGGTTGGTAAATGTTATGATGTCGTGCCAAAGTACATACTTCAGCAGGATAAAAGCAAACAACGAAGCTTTGCATGCTGCTTTCCATTTGGATTATTTGCGGAAAATTTCCTCCTTGCACGATATGAGCAAATTACTCTGTCGAATCTAAGACGTTATTATTGCATTGGTTTCGTTCGTGATTGGCCTCTACTTGAACCAATTTTTTATGTTGTCAGCAGTGAAACTGTACAAGATTGAATTTTTTCGAGTATTTTGTATAGGAACAAATCTAAAACCCAACAAACAAACATTTGACTGGTGAGACAGATTACATTGGATTGTTGCCGGGCACATGCATTGGAGTATCTCTAAGATACGCCTTGGGCAATAGGTAACGTATGTAAGGTAATGTGCGAAGTATGTAATTGCTGTCAAGGTCAGTGCTGGAAACCTTTTTAAGGTAATGAAACATTGTGATATACAAGTGACAGCAGTAATTTGTTGATTCATTAAATCGCGGAGTGTTTTGATGAGAATGATTAATATTCGCTCAGCATGACGGTGTTCTTTTGATTAACTTTGTTAGGAAGTCATACAGATGTTTGCTTTCGCGGAAAAACGATATTTCAAATTTAACTTATGGTATGGCGTTGTAAAACGTTCAAGCCGGATTCGTTAGAGTGGGTTCGAATTAGCAGAGCTTGCCATCTAGGTAAGTTCAAGCCAATGGTATACGTTAAAACAAGGTGCAATAATCACTCCTATGACTAATAAGATTCAATCACTCCAATCATAGACTCAACCTCTAGACACCTTTAAGATATTTTACTTCAGCATCGATTTGATGCTCCTGAGACAAATCAACGAATTCTTAAAAAATTTAAACTTAAACCTTGTTCTTAGACTCGGAGAAACGGAAAGTTACCATTGATTAAAACCAGAGACCTGATCGCTTTTCTTCTTCTAATATTAAACAGAAGAGATTTTAAGTTTGAAATCAGTCTTGGAGAGACACTTTTATAACAGAATATGAGCCGAATTTTACATACATTTTTATCTGACGACCCTAACAAATGAGTTTAATGCACGTAGACGTTCTATTTCTGTTCTCTTCGGCTAAGGTACAAATATTAGTGACCACTGTAATGTTTTTTTCAAATAAACCAAACAAACAAACAAAATGCAGCGAACAAGGAACAAGACTAGTAAGGCATGGTTATTTGAAAATACAAAGTCTGTCCCAAAAGTTCCCGGACTGGTCAAGAATAAAGAAAACTAAGGATGATTCAAGCAAAACGGATTTATTTTATTCAAAGTAGTTCCCTTAAGGCTCTCTACACCACTTTCCACGGTATATAAGCGTGTTAAAAGATATATTTAAACCATTCTTTCATATCATACTTAGAATGGCGGTCGTCGACTTTTTGATGTCTTCAATGTTCGCATGGCCAAATGTAATTTCCCGAACAGAAAAATGTCACATTGCGTCAAGTTAGGCGAATAAGGTAACTGGTTAATGGAAAGAATGCCATTTTTTACCAAAAATCGGTCACAAGGGTTGAACGCCAGCGCATTATCATGTAACAAACGCCAAATTTCACGTCCATGATATTCTGGCCATACACGACGTATTCGCAAACGCTTCATTACACCTAGATAAAACACAGCATTGACCGTTTGAACTTGTGGAATTAACTCTTTGTCTACAATCTCCTTGGAATCCTTAAAAACAAATTAACATTGATTTGACTTTTGACTTCTCCAAACGCTTCTCCAATTTTTTTGTGTTTGGGTCATCTGGACGCTGCCATTCGGCACTTTGTCGCTTAGTTTCAGGATCATAATGATAACACCACTTCTCGTTCCCTGTTACAATTGGTTTCCGGTAGTTTAGGATCTTTTTGTCTTTCTTAATCATCTTTTTGCAATTTTACGTGCGAAGCAATTTTTAAGGAACGAATCGAAATCGTGCACAAACCTTTCTGAGGCTCAAGTGCTCCGTCCAAATGCGATGAATTGACTAACGGGACATATTTAGCTTCATTTTCATGTAACGCAATGTAGATTTTGGCTCATTTTTAATCAATCCACGCACAAATTCATCGTACATTTCGTTCAACACTGATCTTGGACGGCCAGAATGTTCGTCGGTATTCAGCACATCATGGCCTTGTTTGAAACGTTTCAAACACTCGAAGATAGTGTTACGGGATGAACACTCACTACCATAAGCATTGTGCATAATTTGATGCGTCTGAGCCGACGTTTTACCGAGTTTAAAACAGAATTTAATATTCGCTCTTTGTTCGAAATTCATTTTTCGACGGATGATATAAAAGTACTGTCACTCAGAGACACAACGTGAAATTTGACACAACGTCATTTTGATGGATGTTAGATGAAATGTCGAAAAGACACAAAAGATGTCACCACCAGTTTTCTTTGTTTTTTATCTGTCCGGGAACTTTTGAGACAGACCTTGTAAAAAGGCCGCATAATGGCGGCCGAAGGAAGTTACTTTTAAACGACCAGCTCACCGTACAGGTGCCGGCGGGCGGGGGGGGGGGGATGTGTGGTCTACGACATTATGAAAACTCTGATCCTTGCATATCAATCACACACACACGGTAAAATTTTATTGTTTCATTTTATACAAATAAATTTATACAAATTTTAGAAGAAAAAAAATGCAAATAGAAACATAATCATGCAACACAAGTAAGTAAATGTACAAAAAAATTGTCAATTTACATGAATTAGTCCTGCTGCGTTCATTTTGACTACCTATACTGCCTCCAACACGAGTATTTATCTCAGCTCACTTTTGGGACTTTGCCTGAGTATCTTCTTTCACTTTATCCTTAACTTTGTGCGGAATTTGAAGGTATTTGATTGTGTTCCCCCGAATATAACTTACTGCCATCCGCTAGAAATGATCTCTGTCCTTTTCATGTGCAAATTAATATCTCTTCAAGATATTTCGATAAGCAGTCAACACCAACAGACACCATTCACGTTCCGAAAAGCTCGTATTCAATTTTCTATCGTCCGCTGATCAGTATGAGAAAAATTATTAATTTTATATATTAAAAATCATTATGCTATGAGCATAAAGCTTGTTTTGGGGAAATGTGAAGCATTCACATTAATAAAAGTAGTCACAACAAACAAGTGACATTGAAAATTTGTTCCGAGAATTCTAATGGATTTTTTTAATGAGACTTTAAGTTTTCTTTTTCTGAGACTGTTTTTTGCTTTTTTTTTTTGTTTAGTATTATTTAGCAAAATATTATTCATGGTTTCATTTTAATCCTAGTCCCAGTTCTATTTTATTCCGAATGATTTTCTTTTAACTCAATTTTTATGATTGCAAATTAAAATTTCAAACAAAACTTAATCATAACAAATTATCTTACTTGCTCCCTTTTATTTATTTTTTGTTTTGTTTTCATTTCTTCATGCCGCCTATGCAACGGAAAACGTAACACCACCAGAGACGAATGAAATTTTAACTTGATTAAGGATATGACTAATCAGTCCAATACATTCTCTTCACCTTCCTCTTCAAGGTTTTTTTGTAGCAATGCTTTCTCCATAAGATTGTATCCCAATTATTTTAAATCTGTTCCTCAAAAGAGATGCTGTTTTTTCGGTATTATTGTGCCAAATTCAAACAAAAACGAAGTTATATTTTTCCGAAAAAATAAAACTCAAATAGTGACTTCTGAAAAATTTCATTATTTTGGAAGTTTATTCATATTTTGGAAAAGTCATCCTTCGTCAGGCCAGAGTCTCCAATGCTTCAATATCAATCTGAAGTACTCATCAACGATAATAAAGCTTCAATCTTTGTTTATCCTTTATTTTCCTAAACGATTTGATATATCCTTTATATTCGCAAGGAAAGTACTGCATAGTTTACGTTGCTTGACTCTCGTTAATTGTGTTGAACGATTACAAAGGAAGCGAACATTGGTTTATTCTTTGTTCACTTCCGTACAACATCGACGTCATGTGTTTTCTATGATACCATTTATAAGTAAATAGGTTCCAATCAGTCAATGGCTGATTCTTTTTCTTTACAGCACTACAGCCCCTATTGGGCCTTTATTTCCTTCAACAAGTAACTCCAAATGCTTCGGTCCATTGACCGCGTCCTCCAATTTCGAAATCTGAGCAGCGATGAACTGTCTGTCAGCGTTTTCTCGGTTTTCCCATTGGTCTCCGCCCTTCGGTTTTCCCAAGACGGGATACGGACTGAGATTGTAGCCCAACTAATTTGGCTGGGATACGAAATCGAAGCATTGTTTGGAACAGTACGTTACAATTAATATTTTCGTATGCTATGTTAAAGTCAACAAAAATCTGGCACAAGTCTATGTTGGATTCCAAGCATTTTTCAAATTCCTGCTTGACAGTAAACGATTGGTCTATCGTCGATCTACTAGCTCCAAAGCCATCTTGATACTCTCCAATAATAGAATTGGCGAATATTCTGATTTGATTTTCTAAGTTCTTCGAAAATATTTTGTAAGCTGTAGACGTCAGTGATATGGCTTAATAGTTTCCTATCTATCACCTGTTATCACCTATCACCTGTTTTTGTGCATAGGGAGCATAATTGATTGTATCCACTCGTTTAGCATATGTTCTTGCTGCCAGATTTGCTGGATGATGTTGTGGTTCCTTAACCCTGTGTCCTTAACCCTGTGTCCTTAACCCTGTTTTCATCAGCGATAATGTTTCCGATATCATCACCTGAGAGTGTGGTCTTGGGCTGATAAACTCACTTCAAGCTCTTTACTACTTTGTTTGCTTATCTCGTGTTGTTGCTCGCTAGACTTGCTAGATACTCCTGAATCGGCCCTCAAAGTATTATCTTTTTTTATTTCTATTTATCTTACTCGCTACTCTTCTGAGATTTTCAACTTCTCTTCTCCGCGTCCTGGTTCGCCTACCTAGCTATGTTTTGTACGCCTGATTCTATTTGACTGACGCATCCTGACATTCGTCATCGAGCCAATGATTTCTTTTGCGCCCGACTTGATGTACGATCATCTGTTCTGCCACGGTCTTAATTGCCTTTCACTTCCCCCCATAACTCGTTGTTTGTTTTCAATGAGGTATTTGATAGGATGGGAGCTACGGACGGGGCAACGGACGCTGTTTGGAGCCTTTCGATATCGACTATTCGTAAAGGGCTGATCTTCGTCGAATTCGCCCTTTTTTCGTGGCTGATCTTCTGATCTTCGTCGATATGCAACATCGATATGTTAGTTTAATCAAGTAGTGATCCGAGTTATAACTGGCTCCTCGGTATGTGGGAATATTGAGTATGCTCGAGACTGCACGCTCTGGGATCAGCAAATGGTGGATCTCGTTATTTTATGTATGCGTCAATGTAGAAAGTGAATTTATGCTACAAGCAAAGTCAATCAGGCGTAAGCCGTTGTCATTTGTTTCCTCGTGGAGGCTATGTCCTCCAGTCGTTCCCCGATGAAATAGTTCACTGCCAACTTTACGGTTGAAGTCACTCAGAATTATCTTGGTGTCAGGCAATGAGCAAACTAGTTTTTCCACGTGATTGTAGAAAGTTTTCTTCGTTTTTCCGTCCTTTTCATCGCTCGGAGCGCTTACGTTTATCAGCCAAATTTTGAAGAAATTCGCTTAATATGGATCGCACACAATCGTTCATTAGTAGCCTTAAAGTCAATCAATTATGATTTAAATTCCCTATCCACACTGAAGATCACTCCAAATTCTCGAAAACCAGCGGGCTTCTTCTTCTTTCTTGGATTGCCAGTACCTTTATTTTATATTTGCTTGCCTGATGTAAAAGGTCCTAAATTGCGCCAGGGTTATTCAGTGATTTGACATTCCAGGACCGATTGCCACAATCCTTCTTCCAGCTGCAACGTCGTTCCAATACGTAGGTCCATAGGTCCGTAGGTCCAATCCACTCCCAGTCTCTGTTGCCACTGCCTCCACTCTTACTGGTTATTGCTCTGATTCCAATATCAGGCGCGGAATGTTTGCCTACACCCTCTTACCTCCTTATAAAAAAGTGTAAGTAGGATTTTGTAGTACAGTTGTTGGTAATTTACAGTTATTGTAATTTCTCAGTATATAATGTATCATCATTAGGGAACCAGTAAATCCAATACGCGAGCCCAAGACCATTTGCTACCATATATTCGTCGGTCTTAGGATGAGGATTCATGGGAGCTGTACGTTCAAGAAACAAGAGCCGCCCTCCTCCTTTCTCAACCAAGTTTGGGTCCATCTTTGGCGGAGTTCAATAGCTGATTTCTATCAGTCAATATGAGAATTTCACCCTTGATTGGGTTCTCTTGGGCACGAATGGAAGTTAGTCATATTGTGAAAGTATGCTGCGAGGATTACCCGTGAGTCAGGAAGTTGCATTTTTCAGAGTTCCTCGTAATTCACTAACTCCATCAGTCAGTGCATTTCAGGAAACCACAGAAAAAGATTCACGAACCCGTTTTTTGCGAAGACCAATCATACCGACACTGGTATACGACTAGAAATGGTAGATGTCAAAGATTGTCATAGGAGGGTATAGTCGTGGTAACCACTTGACTTTTCGAGCGAATAGCGAATAATTTAGAAATTTTGGAGAATAATCAAACTCTGTGACCGATCAGTTAAATGCCATTCATGCGGAATGATCCGAACGCTACTACCAAGGGTAGAAACCAGAGATTCGCCGCTGTAAAGCTGTACAAGAGAACTACTTAATTAACTTACTTAAAATTCTTTGAAAGGCATAAGATTGTTTTTTGGATTAAATTAAAACTTTGATAAATTAAAAATCTGTCTCATTAATATTCTCACACACCTCGTGCGATAAGGTGTTTCTTCATACTTATTGAACGGTACGGTACTCTATGTCCTGAATTATTTTCGTTGTCACCAACGCGCAATTGCTCCTTTTTCTATCATGACCATGGGTGAATTTCATTAAAACTTCAAAGCTTAAATAAAATAAGAAATAACCAAAGTATCTCATGTGTAATATTTCAATTCAATAATAGTCTATTAAATTACACCGAAATCGTGAACCATGCAAGTTCAAGGTGATGTCCGGCAATTGTTTAAGACATTTAATTTTAATTTAACACTTGGAGGTGAATCTATTGTGTGAAATGGCACTGTTTCGACCTTCATTGCTATTGCGGATCGCTTAAGGCAACTTTTGGTTGAGTTAAATGTAATTTACCTTTTGCTTCAAGTAATCAATAAATGAGATAACAATTTCTTGCAGACAGTTCATTTTTTTATTGTTTAGTTCATTATTTTATTGTACTTACTCGTTGTATTTCGATGCAATTGACGTGCAATTGAATTTATCCATTCAGTGAATTATTTTAATCCGAATTAAACGGATTTGTTTTGTATAAGGCTTTTATAGCGCTCATATGTATATGTCTAACGGGCATCAACACACAGAAATCGTAAGGAGAAATATATGAGAAATTAATAATCTGGCAACATGTCCTTCAATGGAGATTGATAAATAAAGCAACGACTGGAGTTATCGCACGTACAACAAATCCTCATAAAGTTGACTGAAATTCGGTCATCGTGTTCAACCTGTTGGTCCTTGGTAGATTTATAGCTGCAATAGCCAACCAGAAGTCTCTTATAGTTTGGGAGGAGTATTTAGAAAAGTTTAGCGTATTAGGGAGTTACATTTTGATTTGTGGTTAGTTGAATGTGAACAATGTTGAAGCTGTTGTACGTGAACGTGCTTTTAGGAAATAATACACAAATAGTCAGGAAATAAGGAACGTATAGTAGCAAGGACTAAATTATTAGAAGTTCGATATTTGGTTGCGCTAGCCAATGCTCTTGAGTACCTGGAAATGCATCTTATTAATTCGCGAAAGGAAATCTCGGTTCACAAGGGGTTAAAAGAGGATAAAGAAGGTCCTATGCTAATTTTTAAGTGATTTCTCGACAATCACAAAACGTTCCCCGGCTGTGGTGACCCAACTGAAAGTCCTCTTCGGGAATAGTCTCTGACAGTTGTACTTGGAGCAGCTTACATGCAATGTTTCTGTGACTTCCAGTCTTATGCAGTTTCTCAATAATACTGTACATGGCCCCCCTATAATCCACGATTTATCACTGACAAAACTAAGTGTAATGGAATTTCAAATAAATAATGCATGTTTAGGCATAGAATAATATAAAAATATTCACCGAGCAAACGCCGACTTCTCATGAGTGCTGTACAGTCAGTGCTACTGTATGGCTCTGAGGTTTGGGCCGGAAGCTGTACTGAAAGCGCTTGGCCCAGGTACAGAGACGAGGAACTTTGCAGGTTGCGTCTGTATACCGCTCTGTCTCTGAGTCGGCAGTGCTGGTGATCGCAGGAGTGATACCCATCGCCCTTCTTGCAAGGGAGAGACGGAGAATTTATGACCGACAAGTGGAGGGCTCAAGATATGCTGTCAACCGAGAGGAGAGGCAGCGCACAATACTCGAATGGCAACAGTCCTGGGAAGGCGACTCTAATGGCCGCTGGACTGCCCGTCTTATAGGGAACGTGGGATCGTGGCTAAATCGAACGCACGGTGAGACTGATTATTACCTTACCCAGCTTCATAGCGGGCATGGGTATTTTCAGTCTTACTTGCACAAGATTGGTAAATCACGGTCTCCAGACTGCATTTTCTGCCCCAGGGAAAGGGACGACGCATGTCACACCTTCTTCAATTGTAGAAGGTGGAACACGATGCGGCAGGACTTGGGGGGGTGATGGGAGAGCTTTCTCCAGACAATCTGGTCGGAGAAATGCTGAAAAGTTTCGACAAATATACCTGTGTGGCACATTACTCTCACGCAATACTTACTGCCAAAAAATGTACCATGGATAACCTTGGGCGCGGGGTCTAGGGGGGTCTCCTTTCCAGCAGTCCTCCTCCATCCTGTCCCTCCCGCTGGGGGGAGATTTCTCTAGGCTGATGGCGCCCTAGGGCGAAGTAAAAAGAGGTCTAGCCCGAAGTAACGTGTCAAACGGTTCCAGGCTAGAGTCTCTTGACAGTGGGATGTTTAGTGAGTAGTCTTGTAGCATGCACTGCTAGGAGTCCCACACTCCGGGCGTAAATTGCCTTCACCCCCCAACCCAAAAACAAAAATATAAAAATATTGAAGAAAGTAATTTATTTGAGTTCCTTCTTATCTCATTGATCAAAATCAACATAAAAACGGTATTGTAACAACCCAAAAGAGCAACCATTTGGCAATAACGAAAAATAATCATGTCCTTATATACGCATAAAAGAGTAAAACATTTAAAATCCTGATATTTCGCATTGATGTTCAATTACTGATCGCATTCGGTTGGGCATAGACAGCATTTTTTTTTTTGGAATATTCAAACAATCATTCATGATGGCATTTTTGAGGTCTTGCTTACTTTTGATCCTCAAAAGTTTTGAACTTACTTTTGAATTCTACGATCCAAATAATCGCATGAACGATCTAGGGGAAGAAGCCTGAGGGGGATTGGTAAGGTTAAGTCGGTTTCAAATATTATAAGCTGCTGCAAAATTCTTCGTTTTTGGTTAGTATCTAGGTCTTTTTAGATAAATCAATCTTCTTCCAATCCAAGTTTGATTACAGATTGTTTTAAACTTTCTTTTAGTATGTTAAGGTTACCAAATTATCCATAGATAGTTTCTTTAAAGGCATAATAAGAAACCACAGCCTCCGACATACATCCCCGTACCATTATTAATTCATCCCCACGTTCCAATATTTTGAATGTTCAATTCGTCATTTTTTCTTCGCCACATTTTCTTTTGCCATCAGAACCATTAAGTTTAATCTGCTTTCGCCACTGAATAAAACTTCATTCCAAAAGGATGCGTCATCTTTTATGTGTAAATAAGCTATATCGAGTCTTTTTCTTTTATCAACGTCACTTGTACAGTATTTTTTACGATTGCGGAAAGTTAGTTACGAATTACGACTATGGAAACCACTTTTCCGCAAGACAGTTCGATTTTTTTCGCTAGATACTTGTAACGGTATGCATAGTATACAATTTTCACCATTTCCACGGTTGTAGTTTCAAGGTATTCCTTTACAGTCGTTATTTGACGTTTCATAAACTGCCTTAACTGTCACTTAAATGTTTATTTTACAGAGATGAGTTCTTTGCATAGTTTCTTAATACAGTCTGCACACCAGCTTTAGGTTTATCCACAATTTCCAAATTTTGACGCTATGATGTTCCATTTTTTCTCAATTTAATTATTTGCTGACGAATTCCTAATGAAATTTTCCTACTTTTGGGCTGATATTTTTTTAATGCTATTAGAGTGCCACACGAACACTCCCGATCCGAAGTGAAAACTACTGTGACAAAACACCTGCTTGATTGAATTCAAATAATTGCCATTGAACCGTTACAATTTCTTAGAATAAATGCAATCAAATCAATCGGTGTACTTTTCTGTGTTGCCATATGTTTACTTTTTTGGGTATTACAAAGATTTTTTGCTTTGCTTGCTGAAATAAGCAAGAATATTTAATTTCTTCTTTAATAATTAGTTCTTTTCTTTAATATATTCCCCCCATAATGCATTTTGTGGATGAGATTCAATTCTGCAATTTATTTTAAGCGGAAAATCGCTTTTTCTGGCTGGTAAGTATACTTTTCTTAGAAACTGCTTTTATAAGTCCGGAAAGTAACGGTGACATATGTTTAATCGTTTCGGTAGGTTCCTGGCCAGTAAGGACTCCAAAGAAGCATCTAGCTTCCTATATTGGTGCCAATATACATTGGAATACCAATATACTTTGATATCCTTCGGAAAACGTCACTTGTGCCCCAACTTTTTACTTGATAGTGTGACACCTTCCTTAAGCAGAGCAATTGTGAGCAAAATTAATAAATTCACTGAAGAAGACCGGACGATTGCGGTTGAAAATCAATTTCGAAAATTAAAAGAATCACAAAAGTAAAAGGAAGCATTTGACCTCTTTGCTCAGGTTGACTTTTTTGTAAAATAAAAGCAATTACAAATATGTCAACAGGATAGTCTTCTTCTGGTAGACGCTAGTTTGGATACGATAATTTTGAGTGTCTATCTCAAGCCAGATGTTTTACTGTCGTCCTTTAGGAACAGACAGGAAGCAATCTTTAACACTGTAGAACGAATGTTTGGTGGTAATGTATTTCAATCTAAGGCAATTGAACCGAGATTAACACATTTCAGTTACCAGGTGAAAAAATTTCTAGAGATGGCGGCTAAGACCAGATTTGTCATCATAAACGTTGGCAACACACTAACTTTCTTTGGTGCTACTCCATTTGAATCAACCTTGGAGAAATTTTTACTTCGGAGTCGTTTGTAGTTATCAATCAGAAATGACAGTTCATGAGAGGCATATATGCGAGCCCTTCAGGAACTGAAATTCTGAAGTGAAGTACAACGCAATCAAGTGAGGCAGCCATACCCGTAAACTTGAGTCTATATCGTTAAATTTTGACCTCACAAAAATGCATGTGAACATACCCGTCAGAGAACTCTTCTGGGTTCAAACATTGACGGGGTTCGTTACAAGGGCTTGAAGCGGGGTAAATTGCTCTACCAATATCATCTCGTCTACCTACGCCGTCCACGATATCGACGAGTCTTCTGTTTACTATGTGTCATCCAAGATCACAGAAAAACGAAAAAAATGTCACAGGCTGTCTCGCAAAGCACGTTTTACAAGGGATCACGATGATTCCAAATTGTCAAAAATCTGACAGATTAGACATCAATTTTGGCCGCAAAATCTTCTGCGCAGTAAAATGAATTGGAGGAAAGTCAAACAAGATCAAATTGCAAATGAAATCGTCTGGAGTTCACACACCATGAAGATCCGTGGTGTGGGGGTTTATGCTAGTAACGTTAAAACGTTTGCCCATTCCGATCAATTGAAGGAAGGTCCACTTCTTGATAAGCCTCGTTGATGAGATTAACAAGGATCCGTAATTCTTGAGTTTAAGTTTCTGAGGTGGAAACACGGAGCCACCTGGCAATTGCGAGTACCTTAAGTTGTACGCAACAAAAACAGACTAGGTTGATTTCATATATTTAGTTTTTTACTCACTCTTGAAAGAGAATAAGCTAGGCAAAGCGGAGCATACAAAAGAGAAGCGAGAAACTTAAGACCGGAGAGCACTGAGGAGTAATCCATCGACTTTTTTGTCAAAGCTGAAATCACTCCACAGAAACTTTAAAAGATCTTATTCGTTTCTTCGCACAAAATTATTACCTTTAACTTTGCACTTCCAATCCAATTTAGTTTCTGCATACCCTTTTCTATAAATTTGTAATCTCCCTTGTGTCATTTTGTATCCTCTTCTGTGACAGAACTTTTTCCACTTTTGGGCAGTTAGAATTGATCTATGCGTTAGTTTTTTTTCTCTTTTTCTGTGTTGTCGTACCTAGCAATTTTAGCCTACGGCCTCAAGATTTGATATGACAGTACATACCGCGGTGAGAATGACACAAAGTCCTATCATAAGGACAAAAAGTTGAGCCATTACTTGAAATTTTTGACTCCTTGGCTCCAAAATTTTGGTTTTCACTTCTAATATGACACTTCTAATATATAAGATGCAAAGTTCATTGCAGTTCGAATGCAATTTTGTGCAAACAAAGTTCTACGGAATGAGAAATTCCTACTGGTAACCAAGAAAACAGTTGGGAGTCTACGAGCTTCTTCTTAGATATTGTCCTTAACGACGGTTAATTACGATGCCCAACCATTGGAAACTCCTGAAAACTTGAATCTTGAAAGGCTTCAGTAAGCACTTTTTTACTCCTGGATTATAAGGTAGTGCTTGTAATATTGAGTACTTGTATCAGTTATCCTGCGTAACGAGAAAATCGATTTTTCTCATCTTCTTTAGGAACAGGATGTTCAATCTCCGTAAGACCTTCAAACTCATACATCAGCAAACACCTTCCGTTACTCCAACTGCCTCCGTAGGTTTTTCGGTTCACTTGTTGGGAAACAGGAAGGTTATTCAGAGGCAACGTGCATCCTTTTTCAATAGTTTTCACTGTTTTTAGAATGAATGTGATTTGTTTGTCTAATTCTTGTATTTAATCTTTAATTATATTTATTTTTTTAACATCGTTAATAGTGCAGTGTTTAAAAGTGTAAAAATACACTGAAATACATCTGGCACGAGTCCAGAGAGCTTGACCTTACTTTGAACTATTTCATTGTTTGATTTCTAAGGCACTGACAATGGTAAGTTTTAGAAGAACATAGTTGCTACATTTAGCATATGATTAATTAATAATTTGATTGCTGATTGCCCGTTCTGTAGTGGCAGAGTTCACCAAATCACAATTATTGACAGTTCTCTGACGCTTTACCACTGAGGCATGATCCTTCACCTTTTTTTAAAAGGTGGTTAAGTGTCAAAAACATCCAAAATCTCTATTTATTTCTTATTTATTTATTTATTTACTTATTTATTTTTGAGTCTGTTTTTTGTCTACTTGATAGTTTTTGTAAAAGTTAACTTTTATTTACATAAATGACAAAAGTGCTTGTCAATTTCCTGTAGATAGAGTTTTATTGCGACATGTTTTATATTTCTGACGCTTGGCTTGTCACGCTTCGCTTGTTTTATATTAAGGAACAGAACAAGGGATGAAACTAAATAAGTTTCAAGAAAACTGATAGACTACCCGCATCGGTAATAATTGTCTAAAAATGGTTTTGAACAAAGGATATGTTTTTCAAGTTGATTTGAGTGATGTTGCCAGACTCATAGATGTCTTGTACTTCAAAAGTTCAACCAGCAAAAATATTTTATAATTCACAATATTGTCAAAACCGATCAAGGAATGTCAACAGCCTGGACAATCCATCTGCTTTTGAAAACAACGTTTGTTTAGGTATTTAAAAAACTTTATTTTACATCGCAAACGACACAACTCATCAGCATCATTTTCGTTATTTTATATTTAAAATAATGTTACAGAAAATAAGAAAATAAAAAATAATAATGATCAGTTGTTTATAAATGTATCAAAACGACCTAAGTATGTAGATGAGCTTAAAAACTAGATGAGCCTACAATATTTTACAAAAGAAAAATATAAATTCAGGAAATAATGGAAAACTATCGAAATGTCAAAAAAAAAATAATAAAAATTAAAAATAACACTGCCACTGCTTGACATAAGTACTAAAACATTGGCAACTGACTCGACCTTATGGTTAAGGGCATAACTATCCTTTTAAAACTAAAAAACATTCTCAAAAGTCGATATTATGACCTCTCAGGAATGCGTCGATTTGACCGCCTGCCGAGGGTTGAATATAGTAGAAGCCTTGGGAAGCGTCAGGAGCTGAAGGTCGTACCAGTTGTTGGGATGGTTGAAATCTGTGTTGGGGCTGAATTTGTGGAATCTGACTTTGTTGAACTTGTGGTCGTTGTTGTTGTTGTTGCTGATGTTGTTGATTTTGCTGATGAACTTGTTGCTGAAATTGTTGTTGAACTTGTTGTTGAGCTTGTTGTTGTTGAACAGCGGCCTTACGCGCAGCGTCAAGTCGGTCCTGTTGTAGTTGTTGTTTCTGGAGTGCCTGCTGTTGTTCAAAGAGCTGCTGAGAATTCAGAACTTGTACTTGCTCCCGGTCATTTTCGTAGATTTGTTGCGAAAATTGGGGAATCTGTGTAGGCTGTGGCCGATTATAGAGTGGGCTGCCTTGTCGCAATTGTTCAATGCTCAAGAGTTGGGGCGGAGCCTGAGTGGAACTGTAGGAATGAACGTATGGCTGGATACGATGATTCAAAGAGAAATCTCCATCAGTTTGTGGGAGCTGTTGATACAGGGCAGAATCGTATTGGCCGCTTGAAGGATCGAACAGCAGTTGGGACTCATAGATAGGATTTGATGTGACCGACAATGACTGTTGTGGGGCGGGTGCTTTGTATCTTTGAACTGGGGTTGTGGTCGTTTTCAAAGTGGTGGTGGTTAAAGGAGCAACATTAATGTTGTGTTCCTTGTGGAACTTGGCTAATTCTTCAGCAAAATCGACTGGACGTCGTGTTGTTGATGAAATGGAGTTTTGAAGGGGTGAGCTCTGGATGGAATTTTGAATAGGGGTAGCATAGTACGATGGACGAGGTGTTTGCTTGTAGGATATCTGAGGAGACGTTTGCTTATATGAAATTGGGGCAGGTGTCTGAGTTAGTTTGATTGTAGGGCGGTAGGTAGTTGCTGGGGGTTGAGTAGGGATAGTTTGTATAGGAGGAGCACGGTATATTTGTGGTCGTGGAGTTATGTTGAGAGGATATGGAGAAGGTGTGTAAACAGAAACCGGAGATGGTGTAGTTTGAATGGTGATGCGTGGTCTTTGGCGAATCGTGACTTCCGATTGTAATTTTGGCTGAGTTGGAAGAGGAGCTACTGTAGTTGGTATGCGTTGTCTTTGTGGTTGAAGGACTTGAATTGGTTCTGGTTCCTCTTCATCACTCTCTGGTTGTGGAGACTGTTGAGAATAGTTATTTTGGAAGAATGTTGTTGGAGCATGGGTAGTAGTTTGAATAGGACGAGGTTGAGGTTGATGTTGGAATTGATGTTGTGGTTGATGTTGGATTTGTGGCTGAGGTTGTGGACGAACCGGACGTTGTTTTGGATAGTTAGGAATGTTGTCGGGCTCATTTGGTTCTTCGACGGATGTTTCGCGTTCACGTTCCTCTTCGCTTTCTTGGCCGCTTGGATTGTTGGGGTCGCATGGATTTCCAGATACATAGGTGAACTCACGTTTGTTGCCATCCGGATCAATGTAACCATACTTGCCACGAACAACGCAATCAGTTCCTCGTGTCTCTTCCTTGAAACTTCCATCAGCAGCTTCATAGCCAAAGGTAAATGAGCCATCATCATTAACTTTGCTGTAGTTACGAATCGTTTGAACTGGTGGTGATTTGGTGGCTTGTTCTTTTGTTCTTGGTGCAGCTGTTGTTGACCGGAATGACTGTACTGCTGGTCTATCTGCACGTGAACGCAGAGTTGGTTGGCCGTAAAGTCCATTGTAGTCATCATTTGATGATACTAAAACGACTCGATCATCCTGCAAATTATCCTGTGGCTGTGTGTCGTAATACTGTAGTGCAGATTGAGCTCGGCTATCTTCTTCACTGTTGTATTCAGCTTCTGGCAAATCTTCGGTTTCTTGTTGGATTTGTTGAGCTTGTTGTTGTATTGGCCGCGGACGTACTCGAACTCTTCGTGCATCGCCGGCTGTTAGAAGTGCGAGACACGCAAACAACGGAAATATCTGTAAAGAATGGAACCGAATGTTAATAGTTATTGTTGAGTGCTTAAATTTTCATCAATATGGGACTATAGTTTTTAAATTATTTTATTTTGACAAATTTATTCTGCTCCATCGTTAGTCTGAGGAAGATGTAGACAACAAACCAAAACAAGTCAGAAGAGAAACAAAGGTGGCTTACAATACGCAGATATTGATCAATATAAACGCAAAACCTTAGATACCCTAACACCTGACAAAATGGGCTAAACCTTAAACCCCTACTGAAACATTTGCCAGTGGGATCAGCAACGAAGGCTGCAGGAGCAGCATCACTTAACAGATGAAAAACTAAAGTGAGTGAGAAAATTTCGGATTTCAACTATGGAGGGAACTCATAAAGCTTGGGAGTTCTGGACACTTAAAGTTCTGGAAAAGGAAATTATATAAATTTTCTTAAATTTAAATTAAAAAAAAATTAATTTAAATTTTAGAAAAAAAAATTAAATTTTATTTTCTAATTATTTTATTCTATTATTATTCTAACTTATTTTCTAATTTAAATTAAGGAGAAAAAAGAAGTTATTATATTCCGCGTAATGTTACGAAATGAAAACTTTCTAAATGCTCGTAGGTTGAAAAAAAAGCTAAGAATCGAACAGGAAAAGGAAGCTGCCAAAATGGAAAACTTTGACATGTTTTTCCAACCTTATTTCCTCTGTTTGCGCGATCAATTGCAAATGCTAATACGCTCAAATAGGTTAGCAACACCAGCGTTAGCTGCTGTCCATTTAAACGGATAATTACATGTAACGCGGCGGTAACTAAGCATGACAAAAAGATACAAACCATTAGATGGAAAGTGAACTTCTTTTGCATGGTAAGACGCTTCGGTGGCCACAGGTTATCGATTATCGGTGAATGCACTCATCATGCAGTTATACCAGAAGTTAACACCAGACAACACCAACGATTTCACAAACAGATACAGATATACAATCTTAAGATCCATGTGAAAAAGAAAAGTTGCATTCACAGTTTCCACGAGATTACCAGACTTAATGTTGTCTTAACGACCAAGAGATCTATAACATATGTTAAGTTCTGCACATGTCAACAACATTTATAACCATATAGTAAGAATTTGAAAGGAGGTTGGACCTTAATACAAATCTCGCTCACTTGTTGATTACCAAGAACTTGCAGTCGAGTCGATTGGGGAAGGAAAAAAATTTCATTTCACTCATACGTTCAAATAAAATTCAAAGTTAGTATGTCAACACATTTACATGCCGAAATCGACCGCAACATTCAAACTTTTAAACGGATAGCTGAGATACTAAACTACCAATTACACGTGGATACTTTGGACATTTGAATTTGTTCATTTAATCCAGTTCGAAATGGCTTTAAGCATGAATTGAGCTGCAATATCTCATTTTCCAACTCAATTGCACATTGTGCAAAGGAGCAGCTAATGAATGGGAGCCTTGAGAGAAAAACACACATAAAAGCAATTGAAATTAGCATAAAAACAATTGTTTGTGTTGTATTTTGATCACATGTTTTGATATGTGCAATATTTGCGTAATATTTAACAGTTTAGCAATTCTAATTTGGCCGATGTGTGCAGGCAATGAAAATAGCAATGAATTTTAAATATGACTGAAAAAACCACAACAACTGATGAATATGATCACGCATTTTATAATTATAAGGAGAGAATTTGAATGATTGATGCATGAGTACCCCGGGAACACACATAAAATTTATAATTTTATTGAAAGATATTCGGAAGAATACACATCGTTAAAGTGAATTTGGTTTTTATGTGTAGTGTAATTTATAAGTGTTTTATTTTTATGCAAAACCATAGCACCGTATCTTTCGACAATACTTGACTTCAATGTTTATACAGTGAGACTAAGAATTTTCAAGAATGGCGCCAGAATTCAAAATCTAGTGACGCCATCTGCATGTAAATCACAGATCGAACGTTCCTCCATGACGTGCTAGAACTTCATATCATTCGGGTGACAAATAAACGACATATAACAGTTCTAAGCAGACAACTTTTGTGCGAATTTCGAACGATATATGGTGCGTGATAACCTAAAAACAATTAGAGCTAAACATTTCAAAAACGTCCAGAAAACATTCTCAAGCTTGCCGAAAACAATTGTCATGTTTAATAGAAGATGGTACTTTCAATAAAATCTAGGAAACAAGGGTCAAAGTTTGATTTTCACAAAATTACTGGAAGCCAAAAAACATGAAAAATTTTCTCAAAAAATTTTGACAATGCTCATCTCATTCTTTAATAGCATGGAACCCTCCAAGGAATCCAACCACAAAGAACGTCTTTCGAAATAAGGTCAAAAAGTAAGTGCAGCATAATACCGAGATTACAAAGAGTTTGATGTCCGAAATACGTTGTATATGACCTGAATATGGCATTACCGATAGCTGGTGTCTATTGCACACTCAGGCATCGAGTCTCACATCAATCCTATTCGTCAGTTTTCGACTCACAATCAAGGCTGTCTTCTCATCCATAGTTACATGGTTTGGTACCGAACGTCTTTCCTTCATTCCGGAAACTCAAGTTAAACTTAAAAGGATATTTTATGATGACATTCCAACCATTCAAATGGCATATACTACTGTACCCAAAAACTAAGGTGACATTTGAATTTAAACTGCGCGCGTCGAAGGATTCGGAGAATTATTTATTTCTTAGGTTGGTAGTACTGTCAATGATATCTATGTCAACTTTACATGTCAAAATATTCATTAGTGTTACGAGATACGCATCGTTTTGTGAGCTGTTAAGGGTGAGTTTTTCGTTTTTTGCAATATCGAAATTTGTTGAGCAAAGAATTTGCATTGAATTTTGTTTGAGGAATCATTTTTCTGCTGCGGATACATTGAGTATGGTGCAGAAAGCCTTTAGTGATGAGGCCATGTCTAAAAAAAATATTTACAATTGGTGTAGTGAGTTTCAAGCCGGCCGTGAACGTGTCGAAGACGAAGAGCGTCCTGGGCGACCATCAACCTCAACCGACGAAGCTCACGTCCAACAAATCAAAGATTTGTTGTTGAAAAACCGTCGATTAACGATTAGAGACCTTGCTGATGCGGTTGGCATATCGAAAGGCTCGGTCAATACCGTTTGAAAGGATGTTTTGGACCTCAAGCGCGTCAAATCTCGACTGGTACCGAAAACATTGAATTTGGAAAAAAGGCGTCGCGTTGAATTGTGTGAAATTATGCTTTCTGACTATCAGGACAAAATGGAACGGATTACCACTGAAGACGAGACTTGAATCTTTGCTTAAAACCCCGAAACAACAGATCAATGGAGCGCATATCGTGCCAAAAGGGAGCCGAAACGGAAAAAATTTCTTCCGCCGGGCCAAACAGTCAACAAGGAATATTATTTGAACGTTATGCATCGTTTGCGTAACGCTATCCGGCTAAAATGGCCAAATTGTGGAAAGACAATTCTTGGTTTTTACACCACGATAATGCACCATCCCATACCGCACTCGTAATTCGTGATCATTTCGCCAAAAACTCAACCCATATCGTTCCGCAACCACCGTATTCACCTGATCTGGCGCCGTGTGACTTCTGGCGACTTCAGCAAGCTCAAAGCACCGCTCCGGGGACACCGTTTTGATACGATAGAGGAAATTCAAGCCGCAGCGAAGACGGAGCTGAAGGCCATCCCGTAAAGTGACTACAATCAGTGCTTCAAAGATTGGAAAATCCCTTGGCATAAGTGCATTGTATCGGGAGGGGATTACTTTGAAGTGGATGAAATTGATTTGGAAGAATAAATAAAGAATTTTCAAAATAAATACAATGTCACCTTGAAAGAAGTTACACCTTGTTTTGTTTATTGTGGCCACAAAATCATCTCTTATCTTATATCCGTTTGTTTGTTGAATGGCTTTATAAGTTTAGGTAAAACAAAAAAAAATACCACGAAAGCAGGGAGTTTTTTGCAGCACAGTTGACTATTGTGGCTTGATCAAAAAAGTCAAAATTAAGTTCGAATAATGTGCTAGAGGTCTTAACTTCGGTCCCTTGCATCTGGCAACAGCACGTTAGGGACGCAGGATAGCCCTGTAGTATTTTAGAGTGATTTCTTAACAGTGTGATGTCTACTCATATTTTACCACATCGCGAGTGTTGTGTAATTGCTTTGCATTTTGCGGGCCATGCTAGGTCTTGATTACCTCTCCTTTTATGTAAGAGGGGACGTTTTTAGGTACACGAAACGGAGAGTAAGAAGTGGAGTTCAAATACAGAATAATTTTTCATTATGAATTTATTCTTCTACTTTGATATATTTTTAAGATTTTGCAAGTAGTTTATGTAAAACTTTAACCTATTTGTCCGTTAAATAAGCTGAAAATGCGTCCTTCACTTCTTCATTTCTACAAAATTTCTTCTCCGGAATTTCGTTTTTAAGCCATACGGAGATGGAGATCACATCAGGACTGTAGGATGGGTCATCCAAAATGTCGAAACCTAGCTTATGCAAGGAAGAAAACACGATAAGGCACTTGAGTTTAGGCACATTTTCCTGTGGAAGGGTGACAACAATTCCCCCTTCAGTTTTCTTTGAAACATTCTTTCAACCTTTATATGATTGATTTGATCTCCAGGTAAGATCCCTTCTGAGTCCCAAAAGACTACCATCAGGACTGTGACACATTACACTTCTTAGGTGATGATGCTCCCTTTATGTGCCACTGCATGGAATCCTGTTTGGACTCAGGAACACAACAATGAATCCAACTTTTGTTTTCAGTAGCAATTTGGTTTAAGAGTGTATTCTCGTCTTCATCGACGAGACCCGAATACGAGCAGGAACAATCTATGTGATATTGTTTCTGAGGTGCGTGACCATTCTCGGCACTCATCAACTGATGGCCTTTGCCATTTCTGGATGATCGTAAAGGATTTTCAGAATTATAGTATCCGACGCTTTAACCTTTTTTGCAAGCTGTTTTTCCTTTAGTCTTGATAGTACATCCCCGGCGAATGGGACACCTTAATTGAGTCTCTGTCTTGTTTAAAGAAACTTTGCATCTTCTAAACCGTGGTTTTATAAGTCTTGTTTCCGTAGCACTGGCAACTGTCCTCGTTAACGGACGACAGCTCTTCTAGTATCGTTTCAACTGACTTTCCTTGCTTGGCAAGAAACTTCATGACGGTACGGTTCTCAATTTTTTCCATAATTCACTTCACACTTACATGTTACCAATTTTTTCATACAGTCGCCCATTAATATGTCCAGGGTGACCAAATTGATCTGTAACTTTTTTTTTGCGCTGCTATAGGTTCCACACCACTGGCACCGCTTATGTCATATATGGTCTGAATGACAGCAAATTTCATCATTTACAAGCGTGATAACCGTTTTGCGTCTCAACTGATTCAAACAAAAAATTATCCGCGGTAGAATTAAAGCATTGTAGTGTGATTTCGTCATATTGGTCCGGAAAGCCGTAATGAATAAATCTTTTGTGTCTCGGACTTTATATCGTTACGTTAATACTGATAGCGTGCAAAAATTTAATGGTGGTGGTGGTAGAAAGAGAGTATCAGTAATTGATGTGGTTTGGAAGGTAAGGGCTCAAATTCAACGAAATCCGCGTCTCATCATGAGACAAATGGCTCGTGAGATGAAATATCCAAGACAGTGTAGTGAGTAAATTCTTAAAGTTCCAAAAAGGACGCGATTTCGCCAATGCATAGAAAAAAGGTATATTCGATCGAGCGTAGAAGCTGTTACGCTTGCGCTGGAGTTGGTGCATTGGCCAATACTGTCTTGCCTTAAAAATTTTCCAATTCAACAATTCGCGAACAAACAGGATAATTGTAATTCCCTTACAGAAAAGTCAGCGGTCATTACCATCTTCTCTGCTGTTTCTGGACCGTGACAGCAAGATGAATGCCAATACTCACCTTGCTTCCACGATTGAGCTCTGATAGGTTCACTGCTGCAATAAAACATTTCAGAAGGAGAAAGTTGACGTTCCAACAGAACTCTGCACCGTCGCACAAACCACGCATTAACCAGGGATGATTGCGCGAAAACGTTCCATTCTTCATTTCAGCAGGTAAAGTATAGTAAAGTGAAACCCTGATGAACACTGATTTCCCTTTCCTTTGCTGATCAACACTGGTCTTGATATCTGAAACTTCTTGAAGAAAAATCCTTTTCGTACGCAGATTTTGAATGTACTGAGCAGCAATCAGGGTCAAAATTGCAGAAAAATTGCAATATCTCGGCTAGAATATCAGATGATCCTGGAACCTTTTTTGACCTCATAGAAAGAACTGATAGTTATGGTCTCTTCTTCGTGATAATTTGACGACGGATATGTCTTTTATCGTAGTTCCTCACGCCACTTATGTGTAAGGAAGAGAGTTCTTGCCGTCTGATCCATCTTGTCCATTAAGTATAGCGAGGACACTTATAGAGACTGCAATTTATACTTTGACTTTTTTCATACTTAGAAGTTTATCAGCTCCTTATTTCAGCTACAAGTTGGCTATTTTAATGCGCACTTCTTTATTGTTCTCAAAGGTTAATTTTATTTCATTCCAGTTTAACTCGGTGGCAATCCTTTTGAGCCAGTGTTCCATTTCTGTCGTATCCGCAATACAGTCAATGTCTCCAATTTTGAGGATGGTTATTGGTTTAAATGAGGATACTGTTGCAACTTTCCCGAGGACATTTTAACAGCGCTGAGAAAGTAGTCATTATTTGTAACTTTCTGTCAAAACTCTACAAAAAATCCCATAGATTAGGCTAGTCTGAGTGTTCTAATGGCAGTTTGAGTCTCATCCAATTTGATTGCTATACTGTTGTCCCTGGAAACGTCTCCGTGGGTTCTTCTGACTTTCGGTTTGACCAACTATGCATGCCTTGACTGTTCGTTGTGTGTCTTACTTTCAAATACTTTCCTTAACATTACATCCTTGTTTTTTCTTCGTATCCTTATCTCTTTGTTTTCAACGGTTTAAGGCTACGAATCTAGAAATCTCAATGTAGGGCACTTTACAGACAAAGGCCAGAACAATAATCAAATATAATAAGGTAGTATAAATAAAATAAGGCAGTGCGTCTCCGTGAATGGGCAATGATTTTCGCCGGTCTTATTCGTGCAGCGAGCGAGTCCTTCTTCGAACGCATGAAAGCCATAATCTGGACCATAGACAATATCCAAAAATATTAACCGATTGCCAAATATTGGACGTTCTTAAACAAATTTAGCTTTTATTCAATAAAATTTTGAAGAAAAATAAAAAAGACACAACGTTTTCGAAATTGCAGTTCCATTGGGCCACCATATCAGCATATCATCAACACACCATCTGGGAACAGCAATGCAAGATAAAAAGGAAACAGAAGATAATTTCTGACAATAAAATAAGAAACTTATTTTGTAATAAGAAATTATTGCATTCGTTTATGTTCTTTATCTCATATTTTGACAAAACTTATCTTGTACACCAAAAATGAACTTCGAGGATATACAAAACAAATATTTTGATTTCCTTTGACAATACCCCATACCGATTTTTCCAAGAAATTTTGGGCAAGAATGTTGTTTCCAATCCCGTACTTTCTCGTGACAGGGGATCTCTTGACAGGGGAGGTGTTTAGTGGGTAGTCTGGTAGCATGCGCTGCTAGGAGTCCCACACTCCGGGCGTAAATTGCCTTCACCCCCCAACCCAAAAAAAAATCCCGTACTTTATGAGATATTGGTCTGCAAACAAAACCTTTTTTAAATTCGTTTTAGTTATTCCTTACCCGAGCTGGTGTTTTTCTGCAACTTAGCTACCAGAACTTACTTGCAACAACTGCAACTTTCCAATGAACTCCGCAAAGAACTTGAACTGCAACTTATCTAAACAAAAACACTCTACCGAGTTCCAGGCAGAGAGTCCTGTCAGTAGCTACTCTCTATCCACTAAGGATGGTCCAATATACCTGATATGTATATTATGGATCAAAACGTAACTACTAATAAGTGTTAACACTTCGGAGGAATATTGCGAAGAAAGAGACAGGAATACTCGATGTTGAAATCAGTTTTTGCGAGCTGTGCAAAAATATAACTTATAACTTAAAGGATATAGTTGAGTGGAGTGGTCGTGAAGGCGTCCTGCGCTTAATTTTAAAGGGAGTAAAGTACTTTCGCTACAATGATAGATGAGAAATTTCTGAAACTGTTTTAAACCTCTCTTAACGATTTCTTGTTTCTGTCTATTTCCAGTAAGCTTGCTTCCAATACCATTGCAACTGGAAAAATTCGGTCGAATATGCTATGATTGGTAGTTGATTCGAAATAGTAGTGCTGGTTAGTTTATACTTTATTCGGCAGAACTTTGGGCTGACCAATTTAGCAATTCGTCGAAAGGGGTTGGCACAGGTAGCAGAGGTAACTAGTATTTCGAATTTTCCAAGCATTTCGAATAGTGTCCTGGGCGGTAATTTTTCATGGTAACGCTTTTATTCTTCAATTTCCACTCAAACTCTTTTCTTTAAACTCTTCAACGTGAGGAAGGGAAGGAATTCCTTGCGAGGCAACATAGATTAACGAACTCGGATCAATGTGTTTTGTTTTGAAGTTTAGTTTTTTTTTATTTTAATAGAAAACAATTTTTTAAGAGCGCTGTGCTGTGATATTCAGTTGAGATCGGAATTTGTGATTCCCAGTGTAACATGATGGTCCAATACCAGGTTAGATTGGATCATCGTGTGAAATTTGTTAAAAAACTCATATCTGAAAAAAATATTTTTTCATTAAGGTGTCCTTGACCGAGATATTCAACAACCCTATTAGAAGTATCTAGCATGAACTGAAGAGACTAGTTCTTTAGCTGATTACCAAAAAAGGACTTATTTGATTTGGAGATATTACTAACCTAGCCTTGAGGTTAGAACATAGGTTTTACTTCATGACAGTCCCAAGCCCGGGTAAATGGGAAATGAAGATGGGAGTGGGGTCTGTTGTCCTAGGGAGTTGATATGAAGCCAAGTAGGGAAACTGAATGGTGGAATCGATGCAGAACAAGACGTTGTCTTTGTTGAGTCTTTGGTGGAGTGAAATTGTTGTAAATAAAAAATGACGGCAGACGTACTTTAAAACGAAATAAATGTTGCAGATGTCTCGCTGCATAATGATGCAACTCAAGTATAGAGGGTTGAAGTGAGAGGGATGCGAAGGATGAGGGAAGGCAGTTGGAAGGGCTCTGAATGAAACATGAACCGAAGAAGTCAACAATGGGATTGGTCCCTTGCCCGTGGTCTACCGCGGGAAAGTAATCTCAACCTGACCGCTGTATGTTGGTAAAGGAGGAGTTAAACTATTGGACTGTAGTACTGATGACTTGAAGATTACGGATGAACTAGGAGTCGAAGTTGTCTATATCGCTGAGCAGAGGACGGACTGAAGTTAGTACCAAATGGGATTCCAAATGGTTGGGAATCTGCTGCGTCCAGAGGGAGAGCTAAGGAAAGTTAAACCAATGGATTTAGCTGCTTGAATGAATCGATGGGCTGAGTGACGACTGAGGACTAGACTTGACGAGAAGAAATGAGTGCACTTAACAACTGACGGACTGAATACAGACCAATGCGTGAGTTTATTGTGGGATATGATGAAGAGAAGGTTGATGCAGAAGACGTTGGTGAAGCAAATGTTTGTTGAAGAAGATGTTAAATAGAATGTTAATTAAGTTATTAATTAAGAAAATCTTGGTGTGGAAGATGATCAAGAAGATCATGAAAATGAGTATGAAGAAGATGATCAAGAATATCCTAATGTAGAAGATGATTTTGAAGATCATAAAAATAATGATGAAGAGGAAGTAATAAAGAAGATGATGAAGAGAAGACTTAAAAACATGATGGAGATGATGAAGAAGATAATGTTGAAGAAGTTGATGAACAATTCTTTGTTATGTAAAGTGAAAGGGTTAAAAAGAGAGTCGATATATGTGATGAATCTTTGTAAGACAGACTGGTAGACGACTAATAATACTGAATGTGACGAACTAAATGTCATGTTAGATGTAGACGAAGTGGAATTAAATGTTTTTCTCGGACTGTAGAGAAGCGCAACCTGATCAGAGGTTTATCTAAACCACTGGTTTGGGGGACGCCTGTGAAAGGTTATTGTCAGCTCCCCACACGGTGAGGAGCCTTTACTTGGCTGAAACGCGGTGGTTGTGGTTTCGCAGGCAAAAGAGTAGGGTTAGCATTCACCAGTTGTGTCGAGGAATCCAGGAATCTTTATATAAATTGGGATCTGGGACTGAAACTTGTTTCAGATCTTAGGGGTGGTTGTTGACAGATTGTTTGAACCCTGTCTATGGAGACCGTAGAATTAAGTCATCATGAAGACGTTACTGATCCCTAGAATAATAAACCAATCAAATCGAATACATAAATTCTAATCAATCGCTAATATACGGATTATAATTTTTTGAGGAGATATTTTGATTCTTCACACAAATTTATTTGCTGTGTTATTTTTTGACTGGCCAACACCATCAATGTTTCTTTTTCAACAGTGAACTAGTTTTCAAATGTTTCTCAGTTGATTCCTTCCTTTATTGTAAGTGTCGTTTCTAGAGCTGTCTAGACTCGCATCTTATTCGCATACTCGCATCGCATCACACGTTAAAAATGTTGCATTAATGTCGGCCGAAGCAATCTTATAATGTTTAATTGATTAGTCACTGTTCTAGAAAACGTGATCCTTACATAACAAGTAAGAACTACAACCTGTCTTGTTATGGAGCAACCTAAGGAATACCAGCAGAAACCAGTCTTAGCGCATTACAATCTTTTCTCACTCATCATGCACGCCAACTTGTTGAACTAATTATAATGCATTTTTCATTGAAGAATAGATTTGTAAACAAGCATTTAATCCTCGCAGCGAATTCGCCATATATCGCTCGTGAAGCCTGTACAAGATTTTTCAATTAAATCCACTGGAAAATTTGTATTGCATACAAGGTGAACTGCTCTGAAGTTCCCAACATTGCTGCGTTGACCAAATTTATTTATTTTTTTGATTTCGCAGAAATAAATGGCAAAAAGCAGTTTCACCTTGGTAATTACCACGCTTGTGAACATTCAATCTTTTTTTTATCACGTATGTGTGTTTGAACAGGAGGAACATGTCGTTGGCAGCAAAAACCTGATGATGGTATATGTCGTTATGGTGGACGAACGCATACAGTAGGCCGCGATATACGTACTGAAGAATCAATTAAACTTGACCGTTCAATTACAGAATCCCATCAGGAATGTCGACACCAAAGATTGCTGGATATGACGGGGAAGCTGTTATTTGTTTGATGAAATTGGACAGGAATTCGAAATAAATTTTGATGTTGAACTAGTATTGGATCTTGTCCTGTGCGGAGTTTCATCAAATATTACCCGCATGCCGTCGTGACGGTGAAAAAGTGGAGCTAGTTGCAAAAACCGTTTTTTGCCAGGCTCCTATTTCCGCGAAAACTATTGATTTAACACAGCAGCATAGCTCAGCCCACATATTTCGCAAACTCCGACAACAGGGACGCGCTCCTTTCGCAAAAGAACAACTTTTTTTTCAAGTGAATGCCAGCCAATTACTATGCATTTTTCGCGCTAATCGATAACTTGATCAAAATAGTTGTGAAACTCGCTCATCGCGTTTTCCGCGATGTCGCGTATAAATTACAACGTTTCATGCTCCAAGTGCTGAAGATTTTCCAAGGAAAACCGAATTTACGTCGCAACAGAGCAACAGCAATAACAATTAGCTAACCTTCATGCTATCGATGGCACAAGGCTTGGCGACACATGCTTTCAATACAGCTGAATTTTAAAGACATTTTATGTTGTAATCGAACGAGACCCAACTAACGTATGTACCTTCCATATGTGTGGATCAATCGCACATAAGTATCTTGTCCACATTAGGCTCCATGCAACTGTCTCAGGTAATTAACAATTCAGGTGAAGTCAGTTCAGTGACGAGCAGATTGAGCAAATACCACCGATTGCCGCCAATCGCAACTGAAATCAGTTGTTTTTGAACGGTAGTTAAACGTTTCGATATTACATCCGCGTTGTGGTTTGAGAAAGTGTTTTTTCGAGACTCACCTAGATGGTTTGCCCTCTTTTTTCCAGCACGCTACCATATGTATGATATATGTACTTATGCATGGACGGCCGTGCATAAGACCATTGTTGTCCATTTAGCATTAAATCGATTTGCACACCTTTTCTTGGTCTGCGCTAGCCTCGCTCGTGGCAGTAGCTCCTTGCTGTGGACAATCAGTCTATTGAGGGAGTCACTTATTGTACAATATTATGCAACAACATGTCTATTTTTTAACGATTTGTCAAAGGACCTACAAAAAATATCGAAACAATGGGCAATGGAGGCAATGGGCTACTTGCACTGGAATACGTAAGGAACGAGCGAAAAATCATGGAAGTAATTCATCAAAAATAGGTAATGCAATCCTTGAAATTCCTTTCTAGTGCTTTAAAACTCAAAATCGTTTTGCTTTCGATGATTTAGGAGGAGTTTGTTGCTTCCTCATTACAATGAAATAAAGGACAGAGAGCAACTACCAATTTGTAGACAAATATTTAAGTAGATAAAAAGAGATCCTTTACATGTACATGAAAGGAATAAAGTTGAGCAGGGAAGGTCTTTAAAATCGAGAAGATCAATGATCAGAGTTACAGATAATTTAGATTAAAAGCTGTTGCCCTGAGCAAAAGACTTCGTTTCGCGTCTGCACATTTTCCGTCATAAAGGATAATCATTGCCGGGATGCCTTTCAAGTCCTCCGCTCAGAGTATCTTCTTTTATTCAAAACATAAAAGCCACCACGACGTCAAGTGGAGTTAAACCGTTTAATCAATCAACCCGATCAATCGATACAGTGACGAGCACGCATTTTTCAAAACACGATTACAGGAGTGTGCATCGGGGGATGATGGTTGGGTGTTGGAACTTTTTTTATCTTCTTAATATCTGTCAAAAATGTGTATTATATAAAAGTTTAAAAATAAACCCACGAAGCCTATGAAAAGACAACGATTTGCTTTACAAAAAATAGAAGCTATAGCGACAGAATGGAAAACGAAAAATTAAAAAAAAGTGAGAAACACCGTCCGTATCAGGACAAAAATCCAATTTATTCAAAAAAAACTTTACCGGAAATCGCCCAAATGTGTGAAAGATATAGTAATCGAAAGTTTAATAATAATCTCAGGCTAATAATAATCCCGGCTAATATACAACGTTTGCAAAACAGGAGTGCATTGCACATACGAAGTGTGTTCAAAAACTGAGGTGACTATTCAAATTTTGCGGGCATTCGATTGTCGATTTTTCGTTATTTTTATTTATGTTGGTACACTCGTCACAAACATATATTTAAAGTTTCAGCTACATGCTATGTTTAGGTTCTTTGATAAAGGCATAACGGTTCGAAATGGTTGGGCGTGCTCGGCGATTTTTTGCTTTCGAAAAAAAACGATCGAAGAATTTGCATCAAATTTTGTGTAAAAACTGAAATTAAGCGCTACAAAATACTTGAATTGTTGACATTGGCATTCGAGGAAACTGTTCTGAATAAAAAAAATGTTTACGAGTGGTACAATCTCTTCCAATTAAGCCAGGAAGATGCTAATGACAAGCCTCCCTCAGGATGCCCAAGCACGTCAACAACAGATAAAAACGTTCAAGCAATGGAGAAAATTGCTTTCAAAAACCACCGAATCACTATCACATAAGTTGCTGAGGAGGTTGGCATACAGGTTGCCATGAATTATTTTCAAACTTCGAGCATGAGACGTGTGTCAGCGAAGTTTGTTCCGAAACTGCTTAGTTTCGACCAAATGAATCGTCGCATGAGCAGCGTTCATGAGGTGTTGACAGACGTCAATGATGATCCTGATTCGCTCAAAAGGGTCACAACTAGTAATGGTTATGATATCGAAATGAAATCCTAATCGTTCAAATGGAAGAGCTCAGGTGAACCAAGACCAAAAAAAAACAATCCAAGTTCAATCAAATGTAAAAGTTTGAAGTTCCATACCACTAAAAAACACCCTACAGAAAGATGAATCAGCTGGTCGGAGGATAAACTGAAAGCTTTGGAGAAGGTGGAGCAATCTGGCGGTGAAAACAGATCATATATTATTTGGAAAATCACAAAGAATAATGATTGGAAACGAATTAGGAGTCCTTATAGATTTTTAATTACCTTAAATAGTGTCAATAATATCGATGACAGGTTCGCTATTTGGTATGCATGTGTGAGCTTTGGAAATCAAGTTCAAAATGCTATGGAAAAATTTTAAAATTTTTGATTTCTCGGATCTCGTCTGGGACATATTGAGTAGCGCTACCAGCTCAATAACTGCTGCTTTAGTATTTTATTCACTTTAACTGGGATCAAGCTAAGAACGACAAACAATCAAAAATCAATCAATAGAATTAAATCGATACCGCAGCATTATTTGAAATGGAATAGGTGTGCAGACTGCCTTACATACTTGGTGGTACTGGTTTTAATGGAAGAAGTGTCAGTTTTTAACGTGACAACTAGTCTTTGATCGGGTTAATCTCACAGGTTCTTAAGCAGGTTTGCTCTATGTGTCAAACAACTCCCCCATAAACTGAAAAACATTTCAATCATGCGCCCCTGCTGATTTAAACTATTTGAGAAATGGAACATAACTGTGGTCTTTACCAACCAGGCCAAGGACTTGTCAGACGATAAGAATCGACAGGGACGCATGTTCAAACCCAGTATGAACCCTTCCATCGTCCTTTCCAGTATAGTTTGGCTTGCAAGTCAATTCACAATTCCCAGGGTTCGTAAGCACAACCTGCTAGGATCATCTTCTAACCAGTAGGATGATGACAGTGACCTGAATTTGTCCACTCCTAATCCGTGGTTCTGATAAACTATTTATCAGGTTTTGCTTTTCAACGTTCCGAGAAAGACTATCGGTTCTTGCTTCAGCTACACGAAATTGGTAGCCTTTCCTCATTACTTCCATACTGGGGATTCAACCCCCACTCCAACCCCCCTCCCCCTTAAAAAATGATGAAGCCAAGCCAAAGCGTAAGATTGACAGGCTCCCTGCGAGTGGAATGAAAGAGGATCGAGATTGATACAGAAGTTCACCTTCTTGTTGTCACTGTCCAAACATGCTGGGTTTCGTTAGTCCTTGCCAGGCTTTGGAAAGGATGGGTTCAGGTTAGATTATAAAAAAATTTTATAACTGTGAATTCGTACCCGGGAATGCCATTTCCTCAGATAATTAAATCACTTTTCAAACAATTTTCTTAGTTTTTGAATTATGGAGGACATTTGTACTTTTCTGTTTTTCAAGTTATTTGCGGTACGGATTTCTTGCTGATTTGTGATAAACACATCCTTAAATATTCGTGAAAACTTAACAGAGATTCTTCGAATTGTCGAATTAAAACGATGTAGATTAAAACGTTTTATCGCGTTAACTTAATTTTAACTTAATATACAAGTCCTTTTGCGGGAATAAGTTAGGTCATACCACGCTTAATGGATCCGTCTACCCCGCATTGAACATCACAAAACAATTATCTGTAAACCACAAATTCTATCCTCAAGTAATTTATGTTGACATTTAAGTGATAAATTAGTCGTACGTGATGGCATATATGCTTATTGCTTTCGTAGATTGCAAGTACATTGGGCAGTGCTAAGCTCGAAATTCGGCAATTTTGCGATTTTGCCACAATCCAAAGCAACATTCACGTATCCCTCACGCAATTTTGTATGTAAGAAACACTCGAACCATTGCTCTCTGTATCCTTTTCGGTGTGAGGCATCACTCATTTATTTCCACTTGGACGGTCATAATTCAGGAATTGAGTAGTTTTGGGAGTCCAATAAAATCGTTTTTGTGTTTTTCTTGCGGAAAATAGGTTGGGTATGTTATTTCATGTTGAATTTTCCAAGGATGATTTATTTTTATGTGATTGAAGTTGAAAATTGTGACTAACATTTTTTTTTCGATGGAATGATGGTGATTGATGTGGATAGTGTTAAAAATTTGATGTCGATTTGAGAGTGTTAGTCTAAGAAGATTGAGTTTTGGTACTTCAACGATTTTCTTGTTATTATTGCTACAAAAGTGAGAAGCTTATGGCGGGTAGTTTGAATATAGCTATGAAACTTAGAGATATATAAGTTTCATTTCATCACTTCATTCCAGGCAATCTAAAGAATCGTCTATTCTATGAGTTCCTTGAAAATTTTCTGATCTTTATCCTTATCACATACATTCGTTAGAAATTATCTAATCTTGTTAAATTCATTAAAACTTTGCTATATAGAGTCCTGCACTCCTATTCGATGTCCTACAGACTATTTATAAGAAAACAACTGGCACGAATCGTTGAGTGCGCAAGGATTCTACTGACATGGAATCTTCTACACAAGATGAGTGCTAGCTTTCCTTTTATGAGGATAGTAAAGTAATCTATCAAAATGAGAAAACCCATGATTGCAGTTGTAATGAAAGCATGAATGGCATTTCATATTCATACTTTAGTCAGATTCCTAGGACGAGCACTGGTTCGTTGTGCCTGTGCAAAGATCACTCAAATTCGCGTGAATGTGCATGTGCATAGCGCGGGAATCATTTGAACACGCTCGTATTCATGCAAAATTGCAGATTTCATCAAAATTCAATATTGTTCACTCAGCGTCTTCTTATTCAGCTTCAGCGTCATATGAAGGATCATCATCGTCATCCACGAATGCTTTACGAGTCGTTAATGTGTGATGCATTTTGTTGTTGGCGGATTTGAAACGACCTTTGACATACTAATGATATGGAAAACTATAATATTAAATCTCTTCGCGACAATCGCATTCGCGTCTGTATTTCAATTGAATATTCCCACGATTCTAATGGAGAACACAAATCAACCACACGAAAGTTGCAAATAGAGGATGCAACACGACAGCGACAACAACACCAACAACGTTCATGGACGGTAAAGTTCGGGAAGACATCATAGAATAGATGTTATTGCATCCACATATATAACGTGCTTGTTCTCATCAAACTTGCTACGATGGATATATGGGAGAAGTGTTGTAGCGTCTTCTTGGATTTGTAACTGGTTAGACACATATCTTTGTAATGTATCCCATCTATTCACTTGTAGGGTTTCCAAGAGTTTAAAGTGATTTGTGGATGGAATTGACTTCTTTATAGGCACTTGTGGAAAAGTTCAAAAGTATTTTTGGTTTTCGGAGTTCGGTGTTGCATGGAAATTGTTCACAAATTGAAATGATCTTTTCAAGGAGACATGCTACAATGTTTATAATTTCTCAAACATTTTGCAACAACGCGGAAGAATTTTCCAAATGAGAGAATTACTGAGAGATTTTAACACGTACGAATCCAAAAGTATAATCTTCAGCCAATAAATATTCAGCTGCAGGAGTTCAAATGCAACGACCAAACCTTCCAGTCGTTTTTTTTTATTGTATTTTATAAATAATACAAGCTGACAGCTTATTTTCACCGAGCTTTTCACCTTTGAATTGGGTTCCAGTTTACGTGATTGATCTTCCTACTTTACAAAAATATCGACACTCTCCTCTTTTGTGGTCTCGAAATTCAGAAAACTAGTAATATTTAATACTTGACTAACATTCCTGAATAACTCCTCACGGTAATCAGGAATGTAAGACCACGTGAAACTTAATTACGTGGTCGAGGGTCGAGCGGACGAAAAAATAAAAATTTCCACCGGGAATAAAAATAACTGTATTAAATTTAGCTTTCTTTATTTTAACCCCGATTACTAGTATTGTACCTTAGGGCTACGCGACAACTGAGAGAGAGGTTACTCCTCATAGCAAATTTATAGTTTCGTAATTGCTGACACCTGCGTCTGGCTTCTTAGCATTTCTTAGAAACGATTCTGCAGGTGCATGGAAATGTTTTTTATATGTAACTCCTTTGACTTTTCCAAGGAACTCCCATTTCCCAAGACTAATTATCCTGAGATATTTTCAAAAAACCCTTTAAATGAGCATTAAAACCATCAAGGAACTGAATACCATAATGAAAACATTCTTACAAAAAATCTTTTAAAAAGCCTCAAAGGATTTGGAAACTTAGCCAAATATTCCACTTCGATTCAAAAATATTCGACCTCAAATAGTGCCTTAGACTACTCAATAAATCTATGAAATTCACCAAGAAATAAGGGCCTAGATTTATGTACACCAGTCTATATAATATAAAGAATTGAAATAGACTTGACGGAATTATATCGAAGTAATTTTCAGTACCTATTTCCTTAAAAGTTTAGACCGGACTTGATGCATTGGAACTTGGAGGATACCTTGAAACTATCAGTTAATATCTTTTACCCAACATTTAACAACAACTGCCCGGGAGATATTCCTCAACAGAATGTTGGACCCTGGCGTACTGCGCGAATCGCCTTCGAAGAACAAGCATATTGGACTATCATTGACGTTTTACTCAATTAATCCTAGAAGCTGGTTCAAATTTACAGGAATGATTGCCGGATTGATTCTCGACTCCAACTCTTTAATACTTGTCCATTTATCCCGAAAGTGAGCAGACTCAGTCGTGAGTTTTCAGAGGAGTTTAGACCTAGATTAAGAAAACTACCAGCAGTGAATTGTAGAAAGAAGTCCAAATCTACGGACATTTCTATAAATGAGTTGGTACACAGTTTAAAGCCTTATGTCTAATGCAATCAAGTCTAGCTAACTTATACACGTAGGGGTAGTTCTCACTAGTATCCTTACTCAAGCCGGGAGTAGAAACCCAAAGAAGTAGCTTCGATTCTAAGCACTAAATTCGTCTAGTCTACTTTGATTCCCAGATACAAAGCGGCCTCCGTGAGTAAGGACATAGTTCAAGTAGGTTTAATGTCAATCCTTTTTCGATTACATACATTTAAGATACCAAACAAGGAGGAAACAAAGACAACTTAGTTCAGGGAATATCCGCTGGATTTGCAGCTAAGCTTTTGGTATCAAATTGGGTCTACAGCCAAATAATCAAATTCCAAATGTACACAAAAGGGATACGTCTAATATTCAAATATGAGCAAATTGTCTACTGTACAAAAAACTTCATAGCAAGGCTTACAGAAGGGTGCAGGACGCTGTAGAACGAGAAGTAGTTGAACACACCTCATTGCCTGCGCGCGGCTTTTAATATACCTCGCAATGTATCTTCCTTTATGGCTAAATTGAAATCAAAGCGTCGTCAAGGGCTGTCAGCTAAGACAGTCTGGATGCTGGCTAGCCCTGCCATAAGGCTACAGCTGTGTCACGGTTATGAGTTGCTGATTAGGCTGACAACTGGGTGATTATAGCACAAGAAGACAAGGTAGGCCTCCCCAACACATTTTGTCTTAGTTTATATCTCAATATAGATCGAGAATACATATCGAGAAAGAAGGTTAAAGAGTTATTATCGTTCAAGAAAGCGGCGCACTTTTCAACCTCCAGAGACTCCAGCAACAACTACGACGGCATTTGAAAGGTGGCATCAATCGGCGGTTGAAATCTCTAGAGCGTATCCAGCCTTTGTTACAAAGCAACTAACTAACTAAACATCAGGCTAACTATATTCTGAAGCATTAGTTATGGGGAGTCAGGAATTTACTCTGTTGCTAACTGACGATCTAGCTTACTAGCTAGATTACTCACTAACTACCTAACTAACAACATTCCTTAGCACTTCATATAGAGTGCAAGGTATGCTACAAGGTATATTGCTTCACCTTAAAAATTTTCTCTTGGCTTTTTTTATTGCAGTAGATGCCTCATCGAGGCCATCACCCTATAATTTCAAGCAATTTTTCAGCGAAAAGCTTTACAACCAACGTTCCTACAAAATGTTTTGCAGTACGGTAAGGGCAGACTTTAATTTTCATCGGATGACAGTTTTTCAAAAAAGAGCAACCGAGTCCAAGCCAAGTTTAAAGTTAGTTCTAACCATATATTTCAATGTTCATCTAGTGAATGGGTCACATTATCGGAATACCCAAAATGAAAATATCCCAAATTATCGGGGTATCCTTAATGAAGGTATCTAAAAGTCAAAACTTTTACCGATAGATATTGGGAATTTCTATCTAATTCAAAAAATTGGAATTGATACTTTCATTAAGCATACTCCGAAAGCATCCCCTCTTTACTGGCTCCATCTGTATTTTTTAAAAAGTATGCGACAAAGATGTCATTAAATACCATGCAATCAAGGATCTTCTCAACATTGACTAGGTTTTTTATCACACCAAATATGGAAATCTTGCTTGTGTTGATCGAAAATGAGCTTCACCACTCAACAAATTTAA
The DNA here is from genome assembly GCA_954870665.1 of Stratiomys singularior. NCBI lineage: Eukaryota > Metazoa > Arthropoda > Insecta > Diptera > Stratiomyidae > Stratiomys > Stratiomys singularior. Next base: position 25,106,444 of record OX940878.1, on the reverse strand, counting down.
ATGGTTAAAATCTGGATGCACTTTGATTTATGAACCAAATCTGGCAAACTTTAATTAAAATGACCCATTTTGATAAGCAAAAATTAAAACAGCGAACCTAGCAAAACACAAATGTCAAAAAATTTGTCAATTCTGACATACGTCGCAAACAGTGTATCCTTACTGGTATACAACAGATACCATTGAAAGATTCTTTGCTATTAAAATTCATTTGGAGGAAATATGTCAAATATTCGAAATACAACTATCAGTCTTTCGGATCAGAGTTCATTAATCTTGCCGCCTGCTTACACTCGTACTCGTACTCGTACCGAAAAAGCTAGTTGAAAGACGCATGCGGAAGGTGTCCTGTGATATGAATTTGAGTACAGACATTACACACAAAACTTTGAAATTATCGGTAAGAAATCATATTAAAAGGCCCAGGGTAGCCATTTAAAACCCCAAATGCTCCAATCGGCTTATCTTTGCTGGACAAATGCCGAAAAAATTACAATTGGAAAAACTAAGATGGAAACAGGAGCAATGAAATGAAGCGCACATCACATAGTAGTGCAGGCGCTAGTCCATCAAAAGATTGGTCCAAAATTTATAATTAAAAAATAAAATAAAAAATACAATAATAAATAATCGTAATGGCTGAGAATAGTTCGAAATCATGACTCAAAGAAGAGAGCCAAAGGATCGTTGCCAGGAACATAAAAAGACCGACATCAAAAGTTCCATGAATGATAGCAACGATTATTTTTCCTAAAGATGAATGGGGTGTAATTGCCACAGATTTAATTTCAATAGGTTCTAGTATCCGTAGAGCGTACTCCGTACGTATTCAGAATGCCATAAAATCCATAAGCTGTCTCTACGAGGCTGAATATCTCTACAAGCTAAAAACTACAAGTTCATGAGTCAATTTCGAACAATAACAGTTGGTTTGTTGTTCATTTGGGTGAAAAATGGATAACCAAAAAGATATTCGGTGGGAGACCATGAAGGTTGGCGATCATTAAGCAAACCGAGGAAACCCTGGTCAGATTCTGTTAACGAAGACAGTTCATATCTGATCGACTTCCTAATTTGAGGACGCGGTCAATGAACCAAGACAATTTGAGGTGCTGAATGCAGGTAGCGAAGCTGCAAAAGGACTGTGGCAGTACGAAAAGGAAGAAGAACAAGTTGCCTTCAAATCAATGCAGAAATCTCGAATCGAAGTTTTGGAATAATAGGGCTATGAGTGGCTCTTCTAGACGTGGCTTTTAATTCACATCTGGAAAAATCTGACTTCGATCTTTCCAAAAACTGAAAGAGGTGCAAAGACGACAAAACTTCTAAAAAAGAAGTTCAGAAACTTCAAAAACTTAAGAGAATAGCTAAAAAGGTCCGAAAAGGACCTCCGGTCCGACCGATTCAGATACGAAATAAGAACGGCACGATGAAGGGAATAGAAGCACATCCGTACCGCTCATAAATATCGATAGGAGGCAGGATTTGATTGGAATTTTGCAATCACTTGTAACCTTTTCATTAAATATATTTTTGAATTTCTTTCTTCAGAGAAAAAACTCCGAAACAAGAAGCCAATTTTTTCCAAAAACAAATTATCTGTAACGTGAATTATGCCAGAGGATTGTTGATCGAATCTTAAATCGGTTCTTGGATTTACAATTCTAAATTCTACTCTTGCGGATTTTCTAATCTAATTTTATCAAGAAATTCCAATTTATAAACTAATAATATATAAACTAATTTATAAACTATATTCTCGACTTCAAAATTATTGCGCGCGTGCCTAATTCAACATTGACGTAAGTCCTTTAAAGCCTTTGAAGTAAATCCACAAGGCAGGTACTTTTCTTTTCCATGTCATATTCCTTGTATGTCCCAGAATGATTTCTTTGCAACATAGCTGAAGATTTCACCTAGATAATTCAGAAGATACTCGTGCCGTGAGGATCATGTGAGCTTCCATGCAACCCATAACAGCCTAAACTTATCAAAATATCATTGTTTGTAAGACATCCTTGCAAAGTTTATAAATAGAATACTGTGTGTCAAATAATTGTTTATATCTTTAATTACCCGTTTTAAAAAAATCTGTCAATTGCATACCAGGAATATTTCAATAATTATTCAACCGATTTTTTCATGTTATCAGCCGAGTTTTCATTTTATTAGGACAATTGTTATGTTGGTTAACATTATTCGCCAATCTAGTAGCGTCCTTTTGGATATTATCCAATTCTTTGGAACAGTTCATTTTGAAATTAGGGTTTCCAGACTTCAGATTAGGGTTTTGGGTACCTTTCGTTGGAAGCGGTACACGCATTGTTGATTGTGGGATACCAGGATACCTCATATTTATCTAAATGAATTGCTTATAAGCATTGTCTGTGAAACACTCGTAAAATTTTTACTAAATTTTACGTCATAAATGTTTGGTCATAATTTATTTTTAAGTCATTCGTAAACAAATGATGATTTACTAACTTAAACAAAATAATTAAGTAATGAGTTGAAAACTACAAGTGTGCTACGCGGATCAATAAGGTGTGGTCTATTAATAGGGACTGCAAACGATTGCAGGACTACAAATACCGACACTAAAATTTCCAGTAGCTGCAGAGCACGGATTTCATGGATTTAAGTAGCGTAGTAAGTTAATTTCCTTCGTTTGTTTTTTAGGTTTTTAACTAGCGAACGCCACGTTTGGCTTCATAGCTCATTTGCGACTCAGGACTCAAACTTCAATGGAATATACGTTAGAGGTAGTGTTAAGCTGATGATAAAACAACTTAACTTGGTTTAACATTTTTCGTGGTAACGTCTCTATCGTATGAGAAACATTCAAATTGCTTAAAAATCGCAAAGAACACGCTTTGCTATTCTTTTCTTGAAAAAATATTAGAAAAACTTCATTTTTTGAATTTCTAAACTCTACTCCATGAAATTCTTCCATGAATGGATCACTAAATTGTTTAACCTTTTGTCGTAATCATCTAAAGGTGTGATAAGTTAAACAGCTAAATTAACCTCTTTGCCATCAATTTACGAAAGTTCCATGAGCAGTTCACAGAGCACAAACACTTACATCTAACCAAAATATATGAGCCGTATTCTCAGTATTATCCTTCAGCTAAGCACTGCAATTATGAGCTTACTACCAAGAACATCTACCACTCACTCCACAAACTTGACATACCACAACATAATACTCTATATATACTAATGCTTCGCTCCGTTGAAAATAATAACTTTCAACCTATTCGCCTTTTCACATTTATCCTGTCTGCATCAACTACCTAAAAGTCATCATCCTGCCGCCTGTATTAAAGGCAGCACCAGCAGCTAGAAATGCCTGTAAAATTGGATCCATCCGAGATTTATGTTAGCTTGTAGGAACGTTCATAAATCTTGCATTCAACAATACTTCGACGTTCGCCCGTCGATACTAAGGACTCATTTTCTACGATGAGATAGCAAATCAAAATGGGAAGAAGGACATAATTGAATTGAGACCATATACAAAATCTAGCTGAAATCTGGTATCTGCGCGTTTATAGGTGATAGTGGAGGGGACTATTGCAAGGAAGGGATTTTCCTGTTCCGAGCATCTAGCGAGTCCCAGCAGATTGGTGAGATGGGCATAACACTGATATAGCGAACGTTCAAATCAAAACATCCATTCAGGATGTTGGAATTTGCTTGTTGTACGGAAATTGATAGGATGTAATTAATATTGATTTTTGGTTTAAGTTTAGATCGGAAGGCTCTAGCGATTGAATTGGACCATTTAAAGATTTCAATCGAATATGACATGTGTGTGGTTACGTTCGATTTAGAGTGAAGTCACAATGAAATAATCCTTGAACATTTGTAAACCATGAATAAAGAGAATTTCAGTTAATTCCTTATGTACAAATGACTCGTCATAATTTGATTTGATGATTTCACAGTAAAAATGAAACTGCCAAGAGATACATTTTTAGCACTTATATGTTTTCAGAAAAGGATCAAATGAGTATAAAACATAAATTTTAATTTTAATTACCACGGTAGCAATCATCGTTATCGATTTTCCAGATTATTAACTTACCTAGAAAGAGAAGAAAAATTATTGTTAGTTTTTAACAATTATAATGATTGTATCCTATGAGTACAAAATAGTTCAATGAATATTAATACAATGAAAAAGGATTTCATTAACACACAGGAAAAGTAGAAAACAAAAAAGGAATTCAATATAAAAAAGGTTCTGGAAATCGCCAAACATCATCTTTTTCACTACACTGCGATTTTGAGTATTTAAGCAGGAAGGCAGCAAATCGACCAAAAGAAATTGTCGCCGAAAGAAAAGGATTCATCGCACTCAAAAAATAGAGACAATGGGCGAGATGGGTACGAAAATTGTACAAAATATGTTCTGTGTCGACTAGTTGCTGAGAGGACCTTATCACGGATTCCTCTAATGAGAAACGATCTGACATGCATCTTCACATAAAACTAAACCAGGAATCAATCAGGAAAGATCAAATAAGGAAAGCAAATCAGGTTTGACAAGCACAGACGGTAATAAAGTGCAAAAGGAGAAAAATAGCAAACTAAGGTATACCTGCACTGCAGTATATAGCGCAATATAAAGTCAAATATAGTGTTTACATCATAAAATTCAAAGATTACTTTTTTTAAATTAGGACTTAAATTTTTGCAGAATAATTTGCAAATAAAATAAATCACAGAAAAGAATCTTACATCGCCGATATCAACCGCCAAAACTTCGAAAATTTTGAAAAAATTTGCCTGAGGGTCAACTTTTCAAGTTGTATGCAGATATTTTCGCTTGGTTCGATGACTTTCGTGGTATAATGCGTGCCTTATCCCTGGAGATTTGTTCTCCGGTGTATGCAGATGACTTTAAAACTTAGCTAAAAGTTTCATAAGCGAATTGAATTCTTATATTAACTTTGGCTGATTTATTGCCAAGTTCAAAAGTTTGAAGTCAAGCTCCGTCCATTCAAGATTATTTTTTGACAGTTCATCGACTTTTCCGTGTTCGGATCATCAACATTGCTTTGATATTTGAAGCCATGTCCGCTTTGCTTCATGGTGTGCGATTTCCAGAACTTCTTAAACCAATACAGAGGACCAGGAATACAGGAAGTCGGATGTTAATTGTATCTTCTTAGGTTGATTTGGACTGACGTCCGGTTTGATTCATAAAGAAGCATTTTGAACTTGAGAGCTTTGGATTTATATTGAGTTCAGGAATAGAAGTGGGCATGGAAAGGACTTTTAGCTCCGTTCAATGTTGTTTCAAATACGATATTTGTTGTCAAACTCTGTAGGCATGCAGTTGGAACATGCTAAATATCTGCAAAAGCAGGTTCAAATCCATAAGGCTGGTCCAGTCATGGATGAAATCATTAAACGAACTTTTGACACTTTTCCTTTAATCCTTTGACTATTTTTCCTTCTCTTTTATTCTGTGATGATTTTTTCTTAAATAAACCTCTTTTTTGTTTTTTTGTGTTGTGGTAAGGCGGTGAAGGCTATTTATGCCCTGAATGTGGTACTCCGAAACACGAAATTCTTCTGGACTAAAAATCCTCCCATGTCAACATGAGAACCTAGCCTGGAACCGATTGACACTTCGGGCTAGGACTTTCTTCGGACTTTCTCCTACGCCTATAGATGCCTTCAAATCACGGGTATCCATTCTCCAGGGGGAAGGTAGGGAGGGGAAGGAATAACTGAAAAAGAGATGCCTTCATTCCCGACGCCTCCCGGTGGGTTAGTATGGCTTTTTGAGTGTCCTAAAGTTGCTTAGCTTAGAATAAGATCAAATTTGAATCTTTTTAAAACAATTTTTCAAGAAATTCGCCAAAGGAGAAATTTTGGCAATTTTTAGCCCGAATATCCTATCCATCAAATAATGGTTTATAGACGATTTGTTTGTCGTTCAACTGTGAAAAGTTGGACTCGCAGCGTTCTATATGCAAAAGAGCATTGCTTGGTATCAATGGGTGGCTTTTGTTCCATGGGAAACGAAATGTCATTTAAAATCAACTCCTTTGCAACGTATATACACCGAATTAGAACAAGTTACTGTAAAATTTTGACGCATTTTGACATTTGACCAATTTGTGGAAATTTTTGACGCATATATTTCCAAACATAAATTTTTTTGAATCGTGTAACCCAACTTCTTAAAACATTGTTTCTACGCTGTGGTACTTAAAGTAAAATAAAAAAGGAACAAAAGGAATAAATACAGAGGAAAAATCAATAAGTGTTAATATCCTAACACTTCTAATTACCTTCCTCTAATAGTTTGTTTTACATTTTAAAGAAATCCTTAAATAGAAAAACACTTAAAAGGAAATATATGTTTTGTTTTTCTAAGAGAACTTTCGTCGTTGCTCTTATATATGGGGCCATTGTTAACAGATAGACGTCCATTTATGCAAGCCGGGTGCCTTTAATGAGGATAGAAAACGGAAAAGCATGTAATTGTTCTATCTTTAGGGAGTCCATTGATTTGGTATGATGCTCCTTTTCTGCTGTCATTGTGCGGTGTGGCCTTAGATTGTTTTTAATTATTTTGGGTTTTCTTCTAGATTGTGTCCTTGCCTATTCGTTTATGATTCGGATATTTTTTTTTATGTGTCCAAGTTGACAAGTACGTTCAAACACCGTCCTTTGTGTTTAACATGTAATATTAGTTTGCAAAGTTGGATTCATTTGTTGCGTCCAGTTCCTGTTTCCTTTTGTCGTAGTCCATTATATTTTCGTGATTTTCATGTATTCGATTTGACTTAATGTTATTTTTTAATTTAACAATCAACTCTACCGTGTTAGATGTAGCTAAAATTAGCTTGGGAGTTGGAAGTTGTTTTCATGTACTATTGCTAGGTGTTTGGCTATCTCATATCCTGGAGCAGATTTGCAATTTGGTATAGCTTTGATTGGGAAGTTTGCTCAGTTTTGGTGGCGCGACTCGGGGTGCAGTCCAAAGGTTCATTGGTATTAATGGCCGCGCTATTTTGGATTCTTTTATTTTGGTTGACTTTTTTATCGCTTTTTTGACACTAGCTTGATATCCGTCCGTAGGAGTTTTCTTAAACCTCCTGTATTTCATTTCCTGAATGAGTTTTTCGTTCTTTGTGGCGTATACTTCCCTGCCGATCAATACTGTTGTGTTCCTTGGTTTTAGTTTTGTTACTTTTATGTTGCTTGTTTTCAGTTTCTTCTTGAGGTTTTTTTAAGTATTCTTGCTGCTTTGTTTGGTTCTTGGGATCGACATTTTTTTCAAAAATTCGTCAGCACTCATACCTGGCATGGTTTTGTTCCTAGTCTGGGAGTGCTGACATAGTCACTTCTGCGTTCTAAATGATCTCATCGATTTCTGTTTTTTTTTTCGTTTCTTGGTGTAATTTTGCTTTATATTTGAGACCTGTTTTCAGTCTTTCCTCGAGAGAGAAGAAACTCTTAAAGATCTATGTCTGGAATACTCTAACTTTCTTTAGAATCAAAAATTTCTTAATATTCTCCTACAAAAATATTTATTTTGAAAAATGTCAGTCTGTTTCAAAGCGGATATATCCCCTCCTTCTACTTCGTGTTTTGTCTGACAGGGATTGTAATGTCGTTTTTCCATTATGATTCGTGCTAGGTTGACGAATCTGGCATGGAGCTAGTGTTTCCAACTCATTTGAAAGTTTTTTCTTTTTTCTTTTCTACCGGTCAGTTTGTGCAGGTTTTTGTTCAAGGATTTTTATTTGTGTTCCACGGGTTTTATAATGACAACTTTGATTTGGTTCACATTTCGAATAGAATGGAGGTTGACACACTTCCTGCCAAGTTCAGGTGGGTGGTCACCAGTTCTGAGTTTTTTCTTTCTACCTTAGCTTTCAAACTCTTAACTGTGTTTTTATGGTAGTCCAGTTCTGGACTCCCCTTTTGTAATTGTGTTTATTTTGGTATTTTTCCTAAATTATATTTGCATAAAAGGGCAACCACCTGCTTGTATAAACGATGGATCTATAAACAAGGACACTAAACCCCGACGAATTCAGGACGAAGATGGTACAATACCGAAATACGTAAGAGAACGATATAAAAGGCCTCAAGTGGCATTTTGACTCAGGTATTGCAAATCGTTCACCATTGGTACCCTGATTCAATGTTTGACTTCTTTTACGCCTGTTTCGTGGATGTATTTTTCATACTACGCTAGAAGGAAGCAGGGCGTTTCTTAATGAACATGAGAAAGTAAACCCAGAGCTTCGATTCTCATACCACTCGCTGTGCAAGCTGAAAGTAGCTATTAAAGTGCTGGAGAAACGGATGGAAAAAGGACTGACTAATGCAATCATATTTGTTCGAGATTTTAGACTTGTAAGGCTTTCCGCCTAGAAGGCCTACCACAGGTGTTATCGTGGAGGTGATGAACATGGTTCGGTAAACGAGAACTGACAATCAGCGGCAAATAAGCTTCTCGTGAGGGTGGACGTGGGGAACGCGTTTATTCCACAATATAATTCATAAGTGCTCTCGGACATGTTTCAAAACACGTAAAGATTATATGCAGCTTCGGAACGTACTGAGGGACCGCTGTTTGATGAATGATACGCAGGCCTGGGCTAGTTATTACACCAAGTGAATGTTTCGGAAACGTCAATCCAGATATAGAGATGAGGAGGCTCTGAGTTCGGATTAGTAATTCGCGCCGTCTAAGAATCAGCGTTGAATTTTATCGAAGACTAGGCCTAGACCATCCCACGCTCCCAACTTGAGAGAAAATAAATGAAAGGGTACTGGCACGCGGAGTGGTAACTCACTCTCGTTTTGTGCCTGAATAAGTGGTAATATGAAAAGCAGGATAGTTGGACAGCGCGACTCATTATCGATTGTGAGGCTATAGCTTAGTTGAGAAGATGATGAGACTGATTACTATCTGACTCAACATCGTCGTGCGCATAAGTATTTCCTATCTAACCTGCACAAGATGGAAATGGCATAGACCTTCAACTTATTGTTCTGAGGGGTGGGGCAATACGTAGGACACCTTTTCTAGTGGTGACGGAGGACAAACGAGCGGTCATTTCAAAGGATTCTTAACCAAAGTCTGGAAAGGATTCTTAAACAATGGTTGACGCAGCAGAAATGCAGGTAACTTTCACACTAAACTTTTCCACCTTGTTTCCTCCCGGGTGAAAAAAAGAGTCTCCTATAAACGAAGAGACCGACTGTCGAGCGAATAGATACTGGTTAGGTAATAGAAGTTGAATGACTACCCTAATATAATCTGAGAAAAAGTTTCGAATTGCGTTCTCAAGGTGGTTGGAGAGGGAAGGGCGGATTTAAGAGTAGAATAGTAGGTTTCTGCTAATGAAATTCTACCACTAAGGGCATAAACAGCCTTCATCTCCAAAAAAAAGCATTATTTAATTCCAAACAATAAAACATATTTGGTCAATGGTCGAGAAAGGATTGAGCAAAATTTAACTAGTCAAAAGCCAAAGCATTAGGGACTGATAGATTCGCTTTACCCAGCACTGGTTAAGAAAAAAAATCCGTGAAAAATGTAGCAAAAACGTTTGAACCGCAAAAATTTGATAAGTTTAAAAAAAGTGTTTTTCAACCTCGGTCTATTGGCGGAATCAAATAATCATTACAAAAACAATAGCAGGACGGTGTTTGGTTTCAGTAAAGCAACACGCACTTTAATTCTTTCCGCTTTGGGATTGGCATGAAGCCATATGTAGTAAAATTTACTATTTTATTTAATTTCATGCTTTAGTAACTTCACGCTCGCATATTTCAAACGATTAAATAATGTCAGGTGTTCAATTCTGTAATTCTTGCATATTCATTCTTCCTAACCACATTCAGTAATTCAATCTTTCGACAACAGGTACTTAAGATTTACAAGTATCTAGTCCATTCTTTTGAAATCCTTACATATCCGATATCAACAGCCAACTCGAACGATTCACATCACACCTTCCCGAGCCTTTTGCATGAAACGCAAAACCTTCCATGCACTACGTAACGCACCCGTAATTACAACGTGTACAAGTATTCTCAGCAAAGCTGGAAATTTGATGTCATCCGCGAAGGATGAAACTCCATTTTATGTTAATTTCAGTGCCATATCGATCTGTTGTTGCCATTAAGGTACAGCACCTAAGCGCCTTTGGGAAAACATCAACATATTGCGGCTAACGTTCAGAATAAAAGACATGAGCCATGTACTGTACTCAATCGTATCTATCTGTTCACACTATTCTACTACCACTCATTAGATACGTGTACCAGCTTCGTACTATTACTAACCGGCCATAGACAGACTAACTATTGTGGGCACTGGAAGACTTTGATTGCAAGTTTAATTACAGGTTTTCTAAACTAACATTACAGATTCACTAGTATTGTTTCTGAACGTCTTAGGCCACCTTGTACTTACACCAACTCACGAGTGTATCTTCTGGTGCTGGCCGAGTATCTTTGAGATACCTTCTAAGTTGCCTGAAGATTTCAGCAGGGAGATGCATGCACGAGCCTGGCGACTGCAGGTGAACTTTGAAGTATAAAATTAATTGAATACAAAGCTATGCATGTGCTTTGTTGTTAATATTAGTGGGACATAGTGAGGCAATTTTTCAGCCGAGGCTCATTTTTTTCTTTGCTGCGCCGATGTCGCCACGTTTGCCAATTAAATTTCTTCACCATTCGCAAGGTGCCATATCGAGAACCATTCTTGCATAATCAATGGAAGTCCAACATAAAAGCCAATCGCCTTGGTCCCAAGCAATCAGACTGGCGTTTTGCAGATTTGAGATTTCTAGGTTTGCTCGTCTTACTCGAGAGTAAGTTGAATTTTCATTTCATTTGCATGTTAACCACTTGAATTGAACGAAAAAATGCAATTATAGAAAGTCTATTAAACGTACTTTCGTTAATTTTTCATAATATATCCCTTACATAAATTTGCAAGTTTTTTTTCCAAATTCAACCCAAAATACCGATTGTGAGTACTTTCTAGGCTACAATTTCAACGACCCAAAATAGAGAAAGGGCTGTGGAAATTATATGTACGAAAAACATCCTCATGTCAAATTTCACAGAAAATTTTTATCTTAGTGCATACTTAATCTGGCAGCAATTTATACACCTGTTTTTAAGTATACAAACAATTGAAGGGTCGAAAAAACCATAACAATTTACAACTTGCATTCAAGTACCCAAAAAACTTGATCAGCTTGAATTTGTTTCGACACATACTTGCATATGTGTTTTATATGTTCGGGTTTTACCAGTCACTCAAACAATTACTGTGTAAGTAATCATTGATTAATGATAGGCAACAAGTTCGAAATTTTCAAATTTTGAACACTATCTTGATTGGTGATTTCGCAGCAATAATTTTTTCCAAAGCAGCGAAGTGCACAGGAACGCTAGGAAATTAGTTTGAGAAGCCATCACTCTTTTGAGAAGCCTTCAACTCCTGATTGGAAGCATTTAATTTTTTGCCCTCATATATCCTATTGTTATCGACTTTTGCCATGCCTCACTGCACCGATACCATAGCGTAAATAAATCAAGTGCTCGGTTCCGAGCGGCTTCCTTAGCGCTAGGGTTATATAATCCCGTCCAATTTGACGGATATCAAAATTTGGAATCAAACACCCAAAAAACCAAAGCGTTAATCTTAACCACCTTGCAATATAAATTCAAATTTTAATTAAAAAGAATTTCAAGTATTATTTTCTTTAGCTTTCTACATTTTGAAACCGTTATGTGGTATACCTTTCCCTTCGAAATCAAATTGACGGGGAAGACAAGCAGCCTTCATAGCTGTACGTGAGGCTACAGCATGCCTTGTTTTATGTATGCCTCGAGGATCGGTCTGTACCGATCTCCGTAGAAAAATCTAAAATGATCTAAAGATCTAAAACCCGAGACAAACTTCAGTATAGTCGCTGCAGTGACAGTGGTAAGAACATTTTTCACAAACTGTGCAAAAGTTTCAGTTATTGCTGACAGTCTTGCCTTATCGTGCGTATCTACAATAGGGTTATTTGATGTTAGGCACCGCTTTGTTTATTTTGACCGGTCACTCTTTCCTTGAAAGCGTGAGTGAAAACAGGAGATATAATAATAAATTGGCCAACAGTATGCCTCCGGAATGATCAATATGAAAAAGGTCAAAGTGATGATTGCAGTGAATATTTTGAATACGCTGAAACTAGGGAAAAGGAAAAATCTTCGGATAGGGAAAGAAAAACGTTTTGAAAGAGCGTCAAAACAAGGAAAACTGCAAATTATTTCTAGTTCTGACACCTAGGATGCGAAGCATATTAAGAAATGTAATGAAAGAAATTGGTATTGCAGCTTACAGGAGAATATAATGAAACTGGAAGCAGGGAAATGTAGGAATGAGAAGCCCGATCATAAAATATTTAAATATATCGCAGGGCCTACTAGCTACGTCAAAAGAAATATTATGTCTGCTGGTTGAACTAGTTCTTTCTAATTGATATTTGGCATTCACATTATGAAACACATAATGGATTGCCCTAACATTACGGCACATCGAACTTTGAAATATGACTGGACAATTACAGTTGGGGAATTACTTACATTTCTAGGAATAGTTTATGCCCCAAGCGCGTAAGAAGCACGAGCTTTGAAAGTGTCATATCTATGGTCAATTGAACTTATCTTCCCCCTTTCTTCCGAGACACAATGAACAAAGACAAATTTGTAAAAACTCTCGGAATTCCCCGCGGCGACAGAAAAACTCAACGATCCGAGAGACGACTAACAGATAAGTTCATTCTGATAGCCGAAACAAGGAAAAGAAATATAAGCAACAGCGAGTCACTTCATAAACGACATAAAAATATCTCAGAAAATAAACTATGAATTTCGATGAAAGTCCGCTGCAGGTTGACGTAACAAATGTCAAATAACCCTAACAATTTGGCATTACGTTATGGCTACCAGTTGACGTTCAATCAAATTATACGAGGGGATACTCAAAAGAAACCCAACTTATTTTTTTCAATATTTTTGAATCTAACTTTCAAGCAGAATCATACACTCATCTCAAAGTTCTCTTTACCGACATTAAAAGATTTATCCAATTTTTTATTCCACCGCTGAAAACATATTTTTCGTTTATCTTCTGTAATATGAAGAACATTTTTTTTCTTAGCTTCAGTAGTGTTGGCAAAACACTTTCATTGACAGCCACAAATCAGGCCCCGTCCGCTGCAATATTTTCAATATTTTCAAAACTTTCAGTTAGAATGCCTGGTTAACTGTATGACCTTACGGAAACAACCTAAAGGACAACTTCTGTCATTGCGAAAATACAAATCAGCATTGTTTTGACGTTTGAGTTCACTTGATTTGCTGTTTTGAGGCGAAGCAAACATAAAGTCTTCCACTAGCTTCATTGGTGCTCTATTTCTAGATAGTAACCATGCTACCATGTTTGTTCCTTAGGAAAAATTTTCGAAATTTCAAAACTCTTCTTTCAAAGAAAATCATGCTTCCACACTACCTCGCTTTTTTTCAGAAGTCGGCAGTTGTAACCCGAATTTGGCATACCACCTTTTCATCACTTTGAAATCGTCCATTAAAATTGGCTGAAATGAACTCTAAGTCATTCCAGACAGTTCCTTAGTTCCTTATATAGTCCATCGTCAATCTACCAGGTTGATTTAATAAAATTTTTGAGCATTTTCGCCAGTCTGCAGACGACGGTGGTAATGTTGGTCGTGAATTGACATTTCAACATTTTCGAAACAGAAAACTCCCCCAGTCGCTTGATTTTTCCTAATAAAATCATCCTCGTAGGCCGTCTTTAACATTTCAAGAGTTTCTGTGACAGTTTTCTTCGAGGAAGAAGCAAATCTTTACGGTCACGCGCTGCTTACGAGGAACAACCACTGCAAAAAAGACAAGCACACAAAACTACTGTCACTTAGAAACATTCACACAGACCAAACAGAACCTGCTTTAGCGGTGACATTTGTATTACTGACTCGATGAATGGTGGGTCTAAACACACCTAGCTGCAAAACGTGGTACTACAAAAATTCGGTCCACCACAACAAACAGTTCGGTTTATTTTGGGTACCCTCTGGTATTTCGAAAGTTTTTCCATTTTTTGAACCATAACTAAAACTTATTCTTAATGAATCATATTACGCTGTCCTTTATTTCATTTGATGTAGTCTTATCATAGAAAAAGCTAACAGAATCCTTATATAACATTAACACCTGCAAGGAATTCAAGAAATCCAATAGCAACGTAACCTCCAAAGCTGGGAGGAAAACTCATAAACGCAAAGCAAGAGGAGAAGCTTGATAAATTTGGGGATATGAATTGACTTACACATTCTAATGAAGTAACACACACCAATGAAATAAGACCAAGTTCTCTCGAGCAACAAAGGGAGTATGACAAAGGGATACGGAAACCAGAAGAAAGTTTCTTGAGCTTGATACTCTTTTTTTATATCAAACTTAAGTAGTTAACAATGGGGTTTGCCCAAATTTCAAACAATAGCCCAGTATAAGCTATAAGTTATGTAATTACCGGGTTTTGTAACCTCTATTGTTTTCTATATATTCAAAATTTTTCGTAACGAAAACATTGGTGCATTTTTTGGTCGTAATATCTATGACGTGGTTTAGTCCCAATCATTTCTAAGGCGCTTAATTGATCGTTGCCTTATTTCGAATCGAGAATACCTCAAAACACAGTCCTTTAACTGGGCATCGAACTTTTCGATTCGATTGAGATCTTGAACATTTCCTGACCACAAGGTTGTAACTGTATTAAGATTCGGACGGTTTCTGAGCCAATCCAGGCACGCCTGTCCAAAATGACAATAAAAGCTTCAAAAATTCTAAAGATTGTATCTGCTACGGCTCCGTTTTGCATCAATATAATACGTGTGCTGTGCTAATCGTTCTTCGTTTTAAGAGATTTTGCGTGCACAGGATGAATAGTTTCTCTAGTATCCTTCGTTCACTGACACTTTATTTCTGACAAAGACCATTCACACCATTACACATCTGCTGAAACCGCGAACTGCTATTACTTTCAGTTTGAATTTAAGTACCCGTATTTCTAGGAGTATCGACAAATTGCTTGTTTGGATTGTCCTTTTTTATGTTTGACGGCTTCACAAACACAAATAAAAAATAATAATTTATCCATATAGTCATGCTTATCAGTAGCGAAAATGTTATCTCATAAGGTAAGTCCACGGTTATAATCATCTGTACAGCTTCCATTTTCAATCTTTGGCAAAATTTTAGCTGATTTTTGACGTAACTAGGGACCTATTCTGTCGTGTCTGTGATCTTCCAGAGTGTAGACTGGATATATACTCCTACCAGGGGATAGATCGGATATATCTCTCCAGTGAGGTTCTACAAACTTTTTTACTTTGTTACAGTATTTCAAAGGACCCATTATGTCGCTTTGTTACTTTGCTACTTTGTTGTTAATGGATAGCCTTTACTTGGATGACTTTTGACTTTATTTTGAAGCTTTATATTGGTTTGTATGAGTGAGCGCTGATGCCTGACAACTTCTTACTTTTTTTACCATAGAGCCTTGGCGTTATGAACACCATTTTCCGTAAATTTCATATTTGGCATTTTATATTCTGGTGATTTGCATGTGGGTGTTTTGAGTTTGATGAGTTGAGTTTCAATGAGTTTTGAGTTTGATAAGAATTCTGGTACGCATTTCTTGTTTATCCCATGAATTATCGATACTTTTGACAATTGACATTAGGAGTTTCGAGGTGACATTTAGAGTTTACAAAGGGTGCGGAAAATTTTACATGGTCCACGTACAAAAAGCTGCGGTTATATTTTTTTGGGTCGTTGTTGTGTGAAAAGCAAAAATTTGGATCCAGATTTAGCCTCTTGACTGATTTTTCTCGCTGTTTTTTATAATTTCTGAACATTAAAATTTATCCATTATGGTATCATACCACCGTATATCATTACTCAGCTATCATCGTTCTTTACAATTTTCGTTAAACTCTTGGCTAAGGATTTTTCATTGTTTTTTCTACATTGGCTGATATGTCAATCTAATTTGAAATGTTGAAAATTTGCTCGTCTTAGAAAGTCGCATATTCCCAAAAGCCATTGTCTTTATTTAAAACCTGACCAGTGAAATTTTTTTCAGCTAGTTTTGCTTACATGCGTTTTATTACATACTACGTGCTACTTGGAAGTGACCATTTATGACTTTCGAGTCGTTTGCGCAGGACAGGAATCATAGGAATCATACGCAGTGTGCGAAAATATATTGTGTTGGCAATATATGGTATTGGCAATGGGAGAATATGAATTAAAATGGTGGATAAATACCATAAATTCGGGTTGTAAAAAAAGTTTAATTTCTACTGAGGTCGAGCTCAGCAAAATCAAAAATCTTGACTTAGTACGTCCTCCTGAGCGGAGTACGTTAAAGACT
Source organism: Stratiomys singularior (assembly GCA_954870665.1). Taxonomy (NCBI): domain Eukaryota; kingdom Metazoa; phylum Arthropoda; class Insecta; order Diptera; family Stratiomyidae; genus Stratiomys; species Stratiomys singularior. The sequence continues at coordinate 25,089,931 of OX940878.1, read as the reverse complement.
TCTTCTATTCAAATCAGATCTGAATCTGAAAACTCACATGGGATTTCTCTCTAGAAATGTTTTGTTACACAAACATATCATCAATGTATTTGATTTACTTTATTTAGCTTTTAATGTTTGCTGCTATTGCCGTTGAGGTAATCTTCAGATTGTTACTAATTATAAACATGATTTGGATTCCACAAGACGTGTAAATTTTTGATGTTGTCCTCTACTAAGATTATTTTCTAAGTTATCACTGTTTTCAAATCTTTTGATAACATGTCTTGCTGGTAATCTGTTTCGGCTAAATATGTTACCAATTTCACTGCATGATTTATTTTCTTTATTCAATTTCAGAATTAACTTTCTTTTAGGTATATTAGTTTAGTTTTATATTAGTTTTCACAAAGTTTCACAATCTTAAATTTAAGTTTTATTTATTCGAACAAAGGTGCAATCGATTTGAAAACTCACAACAAATTAAGCGAGGCTTCCACACATTTGACGTTTCTTCATTTCAAATCCCAAATGGGGTTGCCAGTTACCTGTTTTCTAGGAGAATTTCGCAGTGTGCGCACAATTCTGTCCGATGAAACTGAAGTTTACTTTAAGTTCGTCTTGCAACATTTTGAACAAATTAATCGTTATCAATTAATCAATAGTTATAGTTTAATTAATAAAAATACTTTTGAATTGTTTTTCACAAATGTTTCGATAAATAAATTATTATTAATAAATTATTATTGAGATTATTATATTATCGTGATTCAATGAGAAACAATGTGGAAACTAACCATCCAATTAAAAAGAGTTTGAGGATTTGCTTTTATCTTTCGCTTTTAAGCAAACCCACCAAAAAATAAGCAGTTTGCCCTCTTTGTCCAACACTGTATGTATGTCTGATTATCATTCTACCCGCGATATCACACGCTCAATTTTATTTACCCAGAATGTTTTTTGAAAATTTTTATTTAAAATATTAAAAATTGTTTGATTATAAACTATATTTAAATTATTTTTAAATAATAATCCCATTTAAAAAAAAAATTTTATAAGACTGATTTTCCAAATTTTACGTTTCATTTGATATTCTGAAGGATTCCACCCGCATTTCTTTGCTTTAGAACCTTATGGAGTAGGTGACAGTTTATTTGAAATACACAGTGGGCAAATAGAGAATAAGTAATTCGAAAATAACATAAGGTAGGCCTGGGAAAGAATTTCAGTTTCGTTTCAGCTCGGGGGCTCACTGAAGTTAAAAACTGGACCGAGAACGCAAAGGACTTGCTCTTCTGTTTCAGATCTGATTTCAATTGATATCACATGGAATTTCTCTCTGAAAATGTTTTAAGATACGAACAGATCATTCATTGTGCTGATTTAATTTCAGATTAAAGTCTCTCCAAATTCTTCGCTCTATGAGATAATACGTAAAAAAGGGAATGCTTATCACTCTACCGAAAATCTCACGCATTTATGTAAACAACGTGCGAAACAAAATCAAAATATTTGATATCAAATATAAATATCAAAAATAATCAAAAACAAGGTTAAATAATCACTAACCGATTATTAAACTTAATTTTCATTTTCACACATTATGATGTTCAAATGTTTATCAAAAACATTCAAAACATGTGAAATGGGTCAACGATAAAGTAAATTTAGTATTCAAACAAAACGCCATTATGCATTCATTCGTGGAAATGCTGCACGCTGCATTAGCAAAACTATTAATGTTAATTTATTCATCCTTAAATTTCAAATCAATTTCACTGAGCAAACTCGTACGAAGATTTTCTTTGAAAAGTCCATTCAACTATTCCGTCGTCGTATTTACGAGCTCGTCGATGTTTTTTTTTTTATTGTTCACGGTGAATTAAATCAAATAATTATGATTGAATGTTGTCTAAGAGATGTTATTCACGCATTAAGTGGTAAAATAAGAAAAAAAAGGAAAGTAATTCGAGATGTTTTTCTTTTGGTGTTTGCACAAATCATATGTCCAATTAAGATCTTGTTTCTTGTTGGATTTGTGATAAACGTGTGGTAGATGCAGCTGAAAGTGAGCCTGCTTAGAGGTTTCGAAATGCGCGTACAGGCCTTATATAAAGTTGAAACGCAGCAGGACACCCATTGTGGACGAGACCTCAAAATCAGCTTTGATTTTATCTTTTGGACATGAAAATCAATTCCTTGTCTGAGCCGAAACTAATCAGTACATTATAATTGAGTTGGACTACCTGAGCCCCAAAAAACAACGAACTACTTTGCTTGAATCAGTATTTCACCACAGCCAGCAGTGGAGTTTCGCAATTCAGTACTCAATATAGTTTGAATGGAACAAAAACATAATTAACTAAATCACGAGCTGACGACAACACGTCCATAATGGCCAGTCTTGTAATTTGGCCATCATCCATTCAACTTAGTGTGAGTGCTACGCGAAGAAGGCGGTAGCAGTATAATGCAACTATAAATGCAACACAAATACAAATCCTCTAGGAATACTTATCAAACAAACCATATTACTTAAACTTGATTAGGCACCATCATGTGGTTTTCACTTTAATACTTCACGGCCCTCAACAATACGAGAAATTAATGCAGAAGAAGTGTTAACTTTTTTCGATAATGTTAAAAATTCAGAGCGCAATGAATCGTTTGGTTTGAGGCTCCTCATAGGTGATTGAAATCGAGGTATGTATAATACCTTAAGTAACAAACAGTCCAATCCATCTTAGCGCAGCAACAATACTCCCGAGTCAGGTGCATTACGCAACAGCCAATCAAAATACAATATAGTACCGTAAAGACATCACATGACTCGCAAAAGAGAGTACGATGGACTCGAAGACTGGAAATGGAGTAGCATTAGCACCCAAGCCGCAGATACTTTACCATCAAGGGTTCGACTCGCTACATGCCGTGACAATAAAGTCTGCAAAAAAGATTTCTACATGCAATCCAAAGAAGTCCTCACAGAAACACTGAGACCACGGCAACCGAAGACTGTCTGTAACGTCGTCTCAGAATAAAACAGACTTTGGCAAATATATTACAACTTGCGAAATCGTTTCGTTTAAGCTGGTTAAGCGAGCATAGATAATCCATGGTAAACGCTATCTTTCATCTTTCCGTCGCCCGCCACAATGGCTTTGTGATGAAAATGATAAAAAGTGTGAGGGAAAGAAAAACGAAAGTGCATGACAATCAAGAAAAGACAATTCGAAATGAATGGCTGGGTCTGGCAGCAAGCGGGTAAAGCAGGGTTAGTCCACCAGCCAGAAAATAACATCGTTTAAGTTATGACAATCCATAATAACTGCGCGTCCGCAAAGACGTGCGAACCGCGTTTGCAGAAAATAAAGGCAGTCACTTGACATGCAAGACCTGTCCACTTTCATTCTCAACTCTGGACGGTGTAACGCGCATGCAGTTTTATATTTCTGCAGCTATTTGATTACACTTTTCCGTCTGATTTTCACTTTTCGCTGCCCCACACGTTAGCACAAACTATTATTCAGCGTCTTATGTTAACTTCCTTCCGTTGCTTTTACCATCACCTTCGACCTCTTCCGACTCGATGAATTGCTAAAATCTATCTTTCATCAACGCAACACTCAAAAACAAGGAAGCTGCGGATCATTTTGAATCTCTTACTCACCCGTCTTAAAAGCGTGATTGGCATGATCACCGAATTATCTTGAACCAGCCGCAAAGTCACTTGTAATCCTTATCCAATCGGCACCGAGTTGAAATATTCCAATCTTAGGCAGAAGTTGTTGCTACTAGAACGGAACCCAGTACTAACTACAATCACTGAAAAGCGGAAAAATCGAATCAGGATCGATAGCGAGAGCACGATCTTCACGATCACTTTCAATTTCCGTCGATCGAATCGTTTTGTTTAGAATTCAACTGTAGCGCACTGGAGTATTGTTCTGCAAAACAAGGATACGTAAGGTTTATGCTCGCTTCGAATTCCTTGGGTCGATATTAATAACAACTGCACGACTATTGTTCCTACTGAATTTATTGAAAACTAATTTTCGTGTGAATTTTCAACCGCTTTCAACGATTATATTCGCAAGGTTAGAACGAATACAGAATAAAATTAAGATAAATTCTTCACGATCGATTGGAAACGGTCACGACAAACAACAAAGACTACTAGGACAGTAGTTTGGATACTCTGATTAGAAACCACATCCGTCCGCGACGACGGGATACAGCTGAACAACAATTGCGCGTTCTTGTACGAAATGACTTGCATGACCTACCTGTACTTGGTTTTATAACCTTTTTCTAGAAAATACCACGCTTATGGGGAGGCTACGGCCCGCGCCAGCTAACTACCATCAACACCAAGAAAACTTGCGCTGAGAAAACACCAAACTACCACTTCTTGCTGACTGCTACGGATTTGTTGCGCTCAATACAGCACACTATTGACAGAGTGGATATCATACCACGCTTCCAAGATCGCCGCTCTACCACTTGATCGTGCAAGAAGTTGTGTTGATGAAGAAAAGATGGGGGAGCAGACCAAGTTGAACTGTAGCGTAAGGTAAGTAAGTGGCGTACACTTGTGGCAATGGAAAATGGAACGCTATCATTTTCAAACGTTTTTGCGACAGTTTGTTGGTCAACGTGCCTAATTCGATTGGAATTTCATGAATTTTAAATATTTCCGCGGGCTAGTCTTGCGCCAACTTTTTCGGAAATTTCGGCTATCAGCACCGATCAATAGTCATGCAAAATTGAAACTGGCTCAAGAAGTTTCACATCAGTCCGGTCTCCTCCAGTTACATAACTTACATTGGCCTAGCTCCGGTTTCTAACAATCACATTAATGTCATTTGTTATTTCACTCTATTGTTTGCTATCATATGTGCTAATCAATCAAAAAAAAAACAACAGGCAATCTGTACGCAAAACCATACACGCTCAGAATTAAAGTTCTGGAATTACTATACCTGGTTCCCTATCCAGGAGCTCAATTTCTTCTGTTTGACCGAACGAGTTCAGTAGATCCATTATTATTATTATTATTATTATTATTATTATTATTATTATTATTATTATTATTATTATTATTGTACTGGGGTCCACTTGCTGGAAAAAAACATAGGCCAGAAATCGGTCCTTAGCTCCCCATGTGTAGTACTATTGTTTACAGATGGTCCAGCCTGTCGTACTACAGAAGCCAAGGAGTTCCCGCAGTTCTGTGGTCGCCAAGTGTTCCAATTCTGTTTCAACAGTACACCTCAGTCAAGTAAGGCTCGGAAAATCTAGGACGAAGTGTTCTTTGCTTTTTTCCTCCTAACCGCAAGCTCGGCAGATGTCATCAATTTGGATTCCTACTCGTTTGGCGTGTTGACCTAGAAGATTATGGCCCGTTAATACTGCCACCAATGTTCTAACGCCATTTCGGTTTTTCCCTAGGAGTTGTTTTAACCTCTTTTGATTAGGGTGAGGCCAAAGAGCTCGGCTTATCATGCAGTCATTCCTGTCATTCCAAGCCGTATCTGTCTCTTTCCAGAGGATTTCGTCTAGTTTCCCTTTTACCGTTGCAAGTGGCACTTTAATTGTGTCTATTCTAGTGGCATTTTGGTCGGCTGATCCAGCTCCCGCTAGCTCATCCGCTCTTGTGTGTCCAGGGACCCATGTCAGTTTTACATCTACTCGGGTTGTTGCGGTTTTGAGAGCATGCCTACAATCGTGCACCAGTTGTGAAACTACGCGGTTAGTGGTAAGCGCCTGCAGTGCCAAGACTGTCCGAGAGTATTTGTATTCTACCATTAAAGTTGTTTGTTGCCGCTTCTATAGCCGATTTTATTGCAAACACTTCCAACTGGGAAACTGTGGTGTGGCTCTCCAGTTTATAACTTCGGTTGAGTTGCGAGTGATCTGGGAAAAAGATTCCGCTTTCCTCATCTGTTTTGGGACCTTCGGTGTAGATCATGATCTCACTTCCAGATGTGAAATCCTGAACCGTCACCCACGCTTCTCTGGTCGGAATGCTGATCCTGTATGGAATTGTTGTGTCCAATATGGGATGAATTCTATCCAACTCCCTTTTACTTCTCTACATTACGCCATTCTCTCCATTTTTTCCAAAATGCATACGTGCCCCGTTTGAGTGTAGTTAGATAACTCATATGTGGATTTTAATCTGATGCTCGCAAGTGATGCCTCTTTGAAGATGTATTTGTCGAGTGGCATGAGATTATGCATTATCTCCATTGCAGCAGTTGGTGTAGTCCTAATGGCGCCTGTGATGCCAAGGCGGACAATTTGCTGGATCTTCTCTAGTTTTTTTGTAATGGTTTTCTTTTGTAATGCCTGCCACTAAACTAATGCTCCGTAAGTGGTTATTGGCCTCACTACTGTTGTGTAGATCCAGTGGGCAATTTTGGGTTTTATTCCCCAGGTTTTCCCCACGAGTCTTTTCATTTTGAAGAGCGCCGCTGTAGCTCTCCATCTGACTGTTCCGATGTGTAGAGTCCAAGTTAGCTTACTATCCAAGGTTACTCCTAAGTATTTCACCTTGTTTACTAAACTGATATGTTTTCCGTCGATTGTCGGGGGTGAAAATGTCATTGGTTTACGGCGCTTTATGTAAAGCATAAGCTCCGTTTTGCATCGGCATTGATGTGCGGTCCGATAAGCTTTGCCCACTCAAAAAGATGCGAGAGTGCGGTCTGCATCAATTCCGACATGGTTTCCGGGAACTTTCCGGGAACCTCCTTTTGAAGCATCGTGTCCACATGTGCCTAGATGTCTCGCTTCCTCCCTCAATATTGCTGCAAAAAAGATTCCACTATTTCCTTTTATCTCTTCTTACAGCTGTTTTAAAAATTTTCAGATTTCGCTTATAGTCTCCCCGATCCGTGTCTCGGTTTGTGAGGCGAGCTATTCTGAATAGTCTTTGAGTATTTTTCCTGATCTCTTCCAGTTCTTTGTTCCAACAGCTTACCTTTTTTTGTTTGACGGTAGTGGTTGGACACATTTCACTGAAACTATCGAACAGTATACTTGTGATGTATCTCACTTCATTGTCGATGTCCTTTCGACTTCTCAATGGATTCGCCTGGTGTGAACCTATATATCTTTTAGTAGTGTTGGTGTAGCCGTCCTAATCCACTTTCCTAGGATTGCAGTAGACCAATGGGGTCTTCTCGCCTCTTCTCACTTAAAAGGTGATCCATTGGTGGTCCGAGTAAGTCTGGCTAGGTGTCTGGCTGGTGGCTAAGTGAGTCACCTACTCTCCAGCCGTGCAGACCTTCCAATGCCGCTGTTCTGAGTAGAGTGACGTCAATCACTTCCGCTCTATTTTTCGTTATAAATGTCGGTGTGCTACCCTTATTTGCTAAGTTGAGGTTAGTAGTTATTAAGTAATTGACTCTCTGCTCATCTCTTTCGTTGCACTTGGTGCTTCCCCAGAGTTCTAGTTGCGCGTTCGCATCGCATCCGATGATGGCCCGCTTCCCCTGTATATGCTCCGATAGGGTGCGGATTCGATGGCCGACATCGGAGCGTCATCGAATGCAATTCCTTTAATGGTCAACTTACGGTCTATGTTCATCCATTTTTTGATATTGTTGATGTTTCATCGGCTTTCGATTTCGATGGCCTGCCACCACGTTCATCATCGTTCACGGACTCACGGTCACTTCTGAAACGTTCGTGCCACTGATAATCGACTTTTTTTTTCAGAGTATGGTTACTTCCGAAACACTTTTCTAACGTTTGCAATGTCGTCGAACCATTGATATCGATTACCGATTGTTGCATAACACTTGAAAACACGTACAGTCACAGATGTACTCAATAAGGCGTCACTTTTACAAATGTCAAGCTATCATGATGAAAATTTCATAGAATGTCAACGGCAGATGTGGCAAACTGAAAAGGAACTCAAATCGGGTGACTGGTGATTTCGCGATATTTTTGATGTCAGTGTCAGTCAGTCAGTGGAAACTGTACCTCAAAGACCACTCAAGCGATCCTCGAGAATATTCATTCACAACTCCTTTATACATTTTTTGAGGTAACCTCGTTCAGTTTTATTATAATTGTTTTGTTTTATTACAATAATAATAGCCTGGTAGTTTTCACTTTTCGAAATTTTTTGTAAAAAGTGATGACAAAAACAGGGGAAAAAAATTTTTTTTAAATAAAAATTCAATAAGGTTACCCAGAGAAATGTTTACCCAGAGAAACCAATGAAATCTCTCTTTTTTTTTTGATTGTAGATGATGCAGAGTTGAGGTATGAAAAACATTGAAAAATGGATTTTTTTCGGAGTCTACGAATATTTGACACCAAAGGGTCACTTTTCAAAAGTTTGGTCTGAAAACTTGAATGTATATCCTGGAAATATTACCTAATATTTTTATTGTAATAGAAAATAAAGAAAGTCAGTATTTTTTTCACTTTTTTACATTTTTTTGCAAATTTTGGGCAATTCTGAGCATGCATTCCAAGTTTTTTAGACCCATACCTGCCAAAGGATTCTATTCGGTACCAAGTTGGCGATGTTTCCTATTAACAGTGATAGGAAACTGTGTGATGATTTGGAATCATCAAAAGTCAGTGATGATTTGGATAAAACTCTATCCAAAGTTGTTTGTTAAATTTTTTGACCCGGAAAACAGAAAACTATAGAGACTTTGCTAGTAACCAAAAGATGTTTGTCACTTACTTAATAACTTATAGAGTCAACTTATCTGTGGGAGCCGCATCGTCTTTGGAGAGAGGATTTGACACATCTGCTATGAGATTCCTGTTTTGCCTCTTAAGAACGGTTTCGATAATACAAATCCCTGCTCAACAATTTCGACAACTCTGATGGTAATTTTGATTTCAATCCATATGGCAGGGTTTGAAATTTCTAAAGACGTCTCCGTGGTGGCTTGCGTCCTTTCCTTTTTCCTCTCACTACGTTCTACGTACACAACAACCTACAATTTGGCTTGACCCGATTGAAAAGAAGCCTAGCACTCTCTCTCTCTCTCTCTCTTTTGCGTTCCATTTTATTTGACGTATTTTGACATCTCTTTGATAACTATTTTACGATTGCCATTGTCATTGTTAATAGTTTCAATTGAATCCTTCATTTCTACCGGAAAATTGTTCTTCAGGTGTAGATACGTGACTTGAGTCATTTTCATAATTTTCTGGAAAATCCCTACTTCCTAGATTTTATTTTCAGAGAATGTATTCTGGTTAAATACTGTTAGATAGAGATTTTCTTCAAAATTTGAGAAGCTATCAAACCAATTTATGAAGATTTCAGTAATAGCAATTTACTTTCAACATGTGCAGGTGGATTCAATCAGAATAATAATGGGAGCTTCAACCAACTAGTTTGGAATATATGCCCGAAAATCATAAATACTAGTTTTACTATCGCACCATTTGCTGTATGCTGCATTGCTTTTATATTCAATGAAGGTACTAACTCATTATTAATCCTAATGAATACACAAGGACTTAATTTTGGGCCTAATTTTCATCGGCCAGTTTTAGGCCGAAAAAAACGGTTGCTGCACTTGTGAAAGTGGCAGTGAAAGTGGCACTGCCAGTGGCAGTAGAAAGTGATTCATTAGTAATGAAACTAATTTTTATTTTTGTCCGATTGATTTTAGACGAATTTCCAAGGATTTATGATGGTCACCTCAAGAAACTTCTGCTGGAAATTGCCATAACTTTTGAAATTATAATTTTTTTTTTTCAAAATTTCGTGAAGTCAAGTCAAAACATTGTGTAATGATGCCATACTATTACTTTTCGAAAATGAAATGATTTACTGGCAATAAAAAATTATCGAAAATTCCCACTTTGTCATGTCTCTGACTGACCCTAACCCATTAAGTCCTTAAGATTCTTTAAACTTATAAAATAAAGTCTTTAGGCTTATTTTGGTTTTGTTATTCTTCCTCCTTTTTACGTTTCCATCGTTACATTTATGTATTTGTGTTGATCCTTGAGGTATTATTGATAATCTAAATATTTTATCTTGAAATTTTCGACTACAGTTTGTTGTTATAAAGGATTGGTTGATCACTCCCACTTTATTAGGGCCTGTCCACTGTTTGCGTTGCGAGGTTTTGAATGAAGCATTATCAGGAATTAGGGAAAGTCCAAGCGAACGATTTCTACTGCATATGCCACCCTATCGAAGGCGTATTGGGGTTTACATTCATGTCATTTGTTGTTTGGTATTTATGTTATATATGCACTCTGTGGATATTATATCTCGGTTTTAGGTGAATCTCTGGTAGCATCAACCTTTTGGTTACGTTAGAAAAGTCTGAATAATCTACTTTAGTAACAACTACTCCCAACTGTCATTGTATGCACGATAATGCATCAATTTAACAACAATGCAAGGCATTTCCATTATTCCTGACTTCTTCGGATGGTAGGTGCGGAAAATTGATTAGAAACTCGCCCGGAAAAAAAAGGAGGAAGAAGAAAAATACTTTACATTTAAATATGCTGAAAAGCGATTAAATTAACTGAACATTATTCAGCGCATCTTGATGAAAGTTATTTAGGGACGGAGTAGTATGGGATAATTTTCTTTAAAGTGCAAGGAATATATTCCAGAAATACAATAGGCGCAGACTGTTTGATTCTTCCTGTGTCTAAATAAATAACGATAATTACACTGCCTCAGGTTTTTCCTTTGGTTTTCCCCGTCCTGGAGATCAAGAAATTCATTTCAATTTGCTGCAAATTTTATTCTCGCGTTTTCATGCTCCTGATGGGTAGTGGCTTCGGCAAGGAAATTTTACCAACGAAGCATTTTAATATTAGATTTAAAGATTCATTAAATTCATAGCAAAAATTGTATAAATTAAGCACAGTTAAAGTTCTCGCAACTTTCACTGTATTATGATTTCTTTGAGATTGTTTGCAAGACCAAGTACGGATTTATATATATTTATAATGTCGACGGCATGATAAACCTATTCTGCGATTAGTTGCAAACCAGTGTCGCGACTTCCATTCCCACCATTAGCGATTTATTCATAAGATTTCAATTCATAACTCGATACATATGCTAAATAATACATGCACATGCTGCAATAACATTAGCACCACTCTAACTTGGCGCGATAGTTTGGTGGCATAGGTGGGCTGAGGCCACCGGTTTGGTCACCCCCGATGGCTGGTAGGTATTACCACGATGATGAATTGTCTCACCATTAATGTCTTTGATGGTGAGACCGGAGCGGATCTCAATGCTTCTGATAAAATATCTTTTTCACGATATTATTATTGGAGTTGTTGTTACTTCTTTTCACCTTCTGTGCGAACCAGCCAAATATGAACAGTTTTTTATGCAAGGTAGGAAATTTTTTTTCTTTTTTTTGATTAATAACGCTCAAACAATGTGTTTGGCTGCCGTATGTTTAATCCAACTTCAACCGGAACTAGCTTCTGGCATAATATGAATCTTTTTCAATGGACATTACAGCAGGAACTAGATTTGTAAAGCTGTTAAGTTTACGTATAATAATTCTTTGTCGTCACGTAAGCAGGAGTTATGCGAACAGAAATGTATCTAGATACGAAAAAACACTATTCATGAATGAATATACTACTCGCGAATCCACCTGTGCACGTCATACAGAGAAAATATGTTATGTCATACGCGCGAATGTGATCTTTGAATTTTTAACATTGTTTTCGCGCTTTAATTATAATCTCTGAGCAATAAAAGCATTTCGACTCAAGGAAAACTACTTGGTGGATTGGCATTACAACGAATTTACAGGGTGCGTAAATTGAGCAAGTACAAATGAAATATCAAGCATTTTAACGGCTCTCAAATGGAAAGCATATATGTCACTAATTCTTGTTGGTTTACTTAATATGCTATCATAGGAATGTGGTTGACATAGCTGTAGAGATTATATAAAAGGCAATTAAAATAAAAAAATCTGAAGGACAACAAAGACAAATAGTGTGAAGTTAATAATTGCCAACAAATTCAATTATGGCATCAAAGATACTTTTGAGCAATTGTTATTCTAACACACGAATTTTAAGTATTTCAATCATTTTATTTAATAGAAACAGTAATTGGTCCCCCAGTTCGTGATCTCTATTTAAACACATAAAAATTTTGAAGGATTAACAAGAACGAGTACTTCATACTGGGCACAGTTGAACTAATACGTGTCCTCGAGAAATCCAAATCGAAACTTGACGAAGCTTCATGTGAAAAACAGATTTGTCTAGGACAGCAAAGTAACCGACTTTAATTTAGAGTAAGCTTATGATAAATATTATGATCTATTCATTGTACTGATGAAGCCGCGGAAAACGACGTATCCTTGCATAAATGGGCTTGTAGGGGCACACCACACGGTCACATTGTAGTACCATTTGTTTCGGTACTCAGAACTACTGTAGTGGTTAAAAGTCTGAATAGGGAGACTGGTAGCGTTCTCAGAAGGGTACGAAAATATTTATGATGTAGGCCCCTAAAGATCGTATCAGGCGTCATGCCGGACTCACTCCCAATTATTTCCAATTAGAGCAAGTCAGAGGGAGTGGACATCCAACGGAGCTTCTGGTCTGCATAAAGTGCTGAAAACCAGATATACTTTCGCGCTCGACTCATAAGATTCGCATATGAGCATACAATCTTCAATAACTAAGAACAACCTTGAAAATCGACTCCAGACATATAATTCAGGTGGACGGTTGTAGCGTCAATATTTTCAAAGAATAGTCTAGTGCCGAAATCTGGGGTTCCACACTCAAGAACGTCGACAAAGTGTATACAGCAGTTGTGAGACCAATAATCCCATATGGTAGCTAGCATTACTAAAGACTATCACCGAGGAAAAAGTGAGAAAGATTATCATCAACCATCTTCCTTCAGTTCTCTATCAATCCTCAAGTTCAGGCCACTTGCAAAATTCATTTTCAAAGAGATATCACTTGAAAGCAAACCACTAGAAAAACGAAACACATCTGCATTCTGAGAGAAATGGATTAGATGGCCTCGTCAAGTTAAAAGGTGTTAAATAAAATTCAACAGATGAATTTTGACAATTCAAAACACAATTGAACAAAAAACAAAACACAATTGAAGATCCCATACATGACTAACATACCACCCTGAGAAGAATAGGTAAGCGTTGGAAAAACGTGGGAGAATATTCTACCGAGAATATTTACTACTCAACCGAAGTTACAAAGACAAGGATCATACCGCGGTTTTTGGAAATTTTTACGATAAAAGCTTCCACAGACCTTGCAATAAATATCCTTAACGGAGGTATGTAAATAATCTAGGACAGAAAATCCACAGTGTTCACTTATAACCGTGTAGTATTAAAACTCATGCAAGATCGTACGCTGGCCCTCAACAACTCAAAACAACCCGCAACAACCAAAGTAGCGAAAAATTCGCAATTGTCAGGGGTAACCACGCCTTGATCATGACGATCTTAGGCATGTTTAAGTGGGAGAGAGCTTGCTGTTTCAACGAACTTGAAATGAAGCCAAGTTGGGTAGCCAAAACGTGTATTCGAAGCTGAATTGAAACGTTGTAATCGTTAGTTCATTTGTTGGAATTATAACAGACGTACTGAATAACCGAAGAAATGATGAAGAATGAAGAAACGAGGGTCAGCAATTGTAGTTTGAGAGCCTATGAAGTCACCAATAAGGATTGATAGGGACCGAGAACCAGGACCATACTGAGGGAAAGTCGAACGAAAAAGGACTAGTGTGCGATGACGAATTGGAGGACTGAAGATCTCAAGAAGTGCTGAATTGAAGACAGGAAGATGCAAAGTTAATGAAGATGGAAGGCATGTAGAACTACAGTGCTGTAGCAGTTGGGGAGGGCGCACTGAAATGAGTACCGATGAAGCCGTCAGAAAAGGATCTGTAACAGTGCGAACCAGGCGTTCACCGTGGAACATTGAGGAGAGCGGAATCGACGTGTGACAGATGCCAAGATAGTTGGATAGAAAGAAGATATGATGCTGACTGAAGACTAAACCTGACAAGAAGCAAAGAGAGTACTAAAAATAAGACAATTTGGAAGTAAATTGATGTGCAAAAATCGTTTGCAAGACTGACAGGTGACCTGACTTACTAAATAAAACTGACTGAATGTTTTGCTACATGAAGACTATATAATGTCAAATGTTGTTAGTAAGACGAAAAGCTCGAATGAGACCAAAAACTGAGAGTTTTTCTTGAACTGCAGAATAGCGCAACCTGATCAGAGGTTCATCTGACCCACGAGTTGAGAGGCAGCTCAACACACGAAGAGGAGCCTATCCTGGATGAAACAGGATGGTTGTGGGTTTGAAGGCTTGAACGTATAGGTGAGGACACACCAGTTGTTTTTGGGAATCCAGCAAGCTTAAATAAAATTAGGATCCAGGACTGAAACCTTCTTTAGGTCATGGGGCGATGGTTGATACATTGTTTCAACCTCGTCTGTGGAGACCGTGAAATTAGGCTTTGACGGCAGGTATCTACTTAAAACACTTCGACGTCTTGTGATAGCGGTATCATGATCAATCTTCTTCAAAAATATAAAATAATTTTTAAAAAATTCGTGTTGGAAATAATAACAAATCAAAAATTTTTCGGACAAGATACAAAACGTATAGAAATCCTAACGGATTACATCTGCAGAGTTGAAGGCGGACTAATTCCTTGATCTGTTCTAGCCTGACCAATAAACACCAACAAATTAACTGTTCTGAGGAGTAGCGGCGTATCAGAACAGAATTACTTGGTGACCACAGGGCTAGGGGACGTACCTAGTTCCTTTAGATTAACTGGCTTTACCATACATACATGGGTAGTTAACGACCAATAACCCCGGACCCATATGGATCCCTTAAATAATTTAAACAAAATTATAATATTTGTGATTGATTCCATCTTTGCAAAATATATTTAACCTAAAAAAAAACGTTGAGCTTGCATTCCTGGACACGATCAAGAACGTACGGCTTCCTAAACTACGAAGTTTGTACGAAACGGAGGACATGATCATGGAAATTGAAGCAGCAATAAGCAAACTGCCAAAAATGAGTAAAGAATTAATGAGGAAGTACTCAGCGGGGGCAATGTCCAGTGCTTGCAAAACAACAAAAAGTCCGGAGGAAGGCATAGTGTGGGAACTAAGAAAAGAAGAAATCAGTTTATTACACCAAAGCCGACAAAAGGAAACTTAGGTGTCATAATGGACGAAGAAAAATACGAAGAAACAGTTGCAAATAAGCTAAACAACGGAAATTTCTTCAAAAGTTGGAGAAATCAATAAAAAGAGTTGAACGTGTGATTAAAAGCTGCGAGCCTCTAATCGGAAAGATATTTAAAGTAAGTGTCCCCAACTCAACGCTACCAAGGATTACATATTTACCGAAGGTCCACAAGGAGGAAAACAAAACGTGAGAGGTGATAATGCAACAAATGCACCCACTCTGAAGCTAGCAAGAAAGTTAGTGGGAGAGTTCAAAAGAAAACAGGAAGTGGCTCCTTCAGGAGCAGCAAAGCATTCGCAGAGAACCTGTTCTCATATGGTACGCGTGGAGACGATGAAGTAGTTGTATTGTTCAGCGTGTAAGCCCTTTTTTCCAGTGTACTGGTAATGCAAATATCCGGTTACATTAGTAAACTCCTCATAGAACGCCTGCAAAACATAAAACCAGGCCCCAGCATGTTTAAAGAAATCAATATTCTAGCTGGAAAATTCAATCGCTCTGCCGACAAGGTTATTGTTAATGAAAAGCAAGTTAACACACATCAAGCTAAGGCTGACATTTTCGCTGAAAATTTCCTTTGCCGAATAAACTCTCAGTCACCAGAACCAACTCTACTCACACGAAAACTGTTCTGGAGTCAGTTTCCTACTACAAGCAAGGCATTCCCTCTTCTCTCGCTGCATTCTCCGCAGTCAAACCGGCGGACCACCCACGAGATCAATCACAATTCATCAGTTCAGAACAGTTGATACAGCTAATTCTAATACAAAATATTAAAAAGTCTGGTGGGCCTGATAATATACTAAATATTGTTTTAAAATACCTTCCTACCTCCATGGTCAAGCTTTTAACATTATTTTCAACAATTGCATAAACAATGGTTACTATTCTGATCCATGGAAAATTAAAAAAAAAAAATCATTCCAATACACAAGGTTGGCAAAGGTTTCTCTCCTTCGAACTTTCGGCCCATTTACATGCTCTCCAACTTAGGAAAAATCATTGAAAAAGTATGGCTCCAGACGTTAACAGGACACTATGAACTAGAACGATTAATCCCAGAGCACCAATTCGGATTTAAGCTTAAACAGGGAATATTTAATGCAATTTCTTGCCTTCATGAGGATGTCGTATCAAAATTCAATTCTGGAAACGTTCCCACAGCTGCTTGTGCTCTCGACTTAAAAAAAGCTTTCGATAGTGTTTGGCATTACAGACTTACCTTTTAACTGATTCAACTAGGGTTCCCCGATAAAGCAATTAAAATTGCCATTAGCTTCTTCTGTAAAAGGACCTTCTTCGTCTCCGTTCAGGAAAAAAATCACTGAAACAATCTGCTTCATCTGGTGTGCCGCAAGGTTCTGTGACAGGTCCAGTATTGTATAATATATTCACAGCAGATATCCCAATTCCGTCAGTAGAGGGAAACACCAAACTCATCCAATTTGCTGACGACACCTTACTTTACTAGTCCCAAACTAACCCAGTAAAAGCCGTTCAATCAATTGAAAATTACATAGTGAAGCTACAAAAGTACTTCGTTAAATTGGGTATAAAGATAAATGCTGAAAAATCGCAATTGACTACATTAAAAAATCCTCACAAGCACTTTGGGCACAATTTCATTAAAACAAAAGTGCAAGAAATCCGCTTTAAAAATAGGTGAAGCAACCATTTGTGCTTCCTCCAACCTAAAGTATCTTGAAGTAACCCTTAATGAAACAAAAAGGCGTACAATGCATTCTCCCGCATTCGGTTTCTTCTCCGTAAGTAAGCAGGGCTTTCCACTAATGCAAAGTCAACCCTATATAAAACACTGATCATTATCATTATCACCTACGCTGCACCAATTTGGTTGACATGTTCCAAAACAGCTATGGAAGACGCCGCAAAGTTGGGACGAAAAGTACGAGGACTGTTGGATGAGCTTGTACCGGACTCTACTTCAATCCTCGAACAAAACGCCGATATCGCAGCAAAAAATTATACGAGGAAGCTAAGTTCGAGCAACTTCCCAGCAGAATAAAACACTTGGCGTTTCGGTACTACAACAGCCTTAGTGAGCATCCAAACGAACGGATGAAGAAAATATTCAATCACGCAGAAACCCTACACCGGGGGAAATTCACCACGCCAAGCAGTATCATCAACCGAAAAGCGGATAAAATATTTGAAGAGCCGTACACTTACAAAGGTCATCCTGAACTTCATCGAGGATAGTTAAATATGCAAAGATGCAAAAGAATAATAACAAAATCCTTTAGTTAAGTTTTTAAGCTTTATTGTATATAGTAGGTTAAGTATTTATTTAGGTTTATGATTAGTAGGTTATGTATTTATTTAGGTTAAGACTAAATGAAGACATGACAGCGCGTAATGCAAGTGCATATGAATAATTACAGAAACTTTTTAACAGCTAAATGCGATCGAGTAGATACTATGTACAATTAGATAAGAAAAAGGAAACCTAACTAGCCATAGTCAGTTAAAAAAAACTAAACTGTATCCAGAGCGTAGAATTGATTAACACGTTGAGTGCCACGCGGTTTTATAGCGGTTATATAGCGACAGCAATGCGAAGCGCAATACTGGCAAATTAGAATTTACTCGATGGAAATTTTAAAACGTATTAGGGCCATTGTTTTTTAGCATAGTGGAAGGTATTTCTGTTCGAAAGAGAACGCTTATATAAGCATTCATTCAACACGTTAGGCCCCTCGCCTGTTTTGTTTATAGTTTATAGTATATATAGTATAGTAAAGTTTATAGTATAAGGAAGCCGACGTTCCATCCAGCAACATTGTAAGCAGTAAAGAACGACACAATCTGCAAATCGTGCTATGAAGAAAATGCGGCACAGAGTGGCAGAAAAATAGCACGAAATTTGAGCAAACAGGTTTTAACCTTTTGTGACACTTGCGAGAAACAACTATTTTTATGTTTACCTTGTTTCAATAAAATCCATTAAAGTTTTCTGAAAAAATGTTCAATTTTTACCTTCATTGTCATATTTTATACTGTTAGTCATCGGTGACTGACGCAGCCTGAACGGAAAGGTCGGTATCAGTCATCGGTGACTAACGTGGCACTCAACGTGTTACGTATTAATACTGTAAGGTATCAATAAATGCATTGTATTGTATTGTATTTACTTAAGACATTCAGTTGTAAGTTAACATATAGAACGTAATGATGTACGTAAAATAAACTACCTTTTTTGAAAAGACTTTTTATTTTTCTTTTCTTTCGGTTATTTGAAAAGTAACCTTAATTTATGCCCCAAACTGCGTTTTGCGTTAGAGATTACTTGCGAGAAGTGGATATAGAAATTAGAGGAACACTGATGGGTCGAGCTTAAAGTCGAATAAATAGATTATAAGTACAGGGTGCAGCGCCAAAATCCGGACAGAATTCAATTTAAATTTCCCCCCATACTATAAAGTTTCGACACACATGTGTTGAACATTCATAACCTCGAAAAAATCGCAATATTGAAGTCAAGTGCAGAGTATAATCGAAGAGCCGCGATTATTGAAAGTGTTCGCGCTGGGCGCTCAGCCACAGAAATCATTCGATTCTTCGGCTACCAAAGATCGACTGTGTATGAAGTTATTGCGAAATATAATGAATCGGAGAAGTCAGATAAAGGTTCCGCGACACCAGCAAGGAAATCAAACTCCAAAGAACGCATTGTCATGACCCCCCAAATCATTAAACGGGCTCAAGAATTGATTTTGGAGGATCGGAGCCAATCAATCCGAAAATTGTCGTCAGTTGTCGGTGAGAAGTGTAAGTGTAAGAGAGTGTAAGTGTAAGTGAGAAAACTATGCGTCGAATCGTGGAAGAAGACCTCCGCTACATGTTTTATACAATTAAAACAAGGCATATGCTTTCTAAAGCTGCAAGGACAAAACGCGTTGAACGCTGTAACTTGCTTTTGTGTTCTGTACGAAACAAGGCTGCCGGACGCCTCAGGTTTTTTTCTGACGAAAAAATCTTTACTGTCGATGCGAAAATCAATCGCAGAAATGATCGCTGGCTTGCTCATGACCCTGATGATGTCCCCATTGTTTCTCCCTATTCTTCTAAATTTCCGGCGAATGTTCACGTGTTAAGTGTTGTTTCCAGTGAAGGTGATCTTATGCCATCGCATTTCTTTAACAAAAGGAAAAATGTTACGAAAGAAGTTTATTTGCGTGTTCTGATGAATGTGGTGAAGCCCTGGATGGAAACGGTAACGATCGGAAGGCCGTATGTTTTCCAACAAGACGGCCGTATGTTTTTCGTGCACACAAGTCATTTGGTGCAAAATTGGTTGTCGGACAACGTGGACAAAGAATGGTCCAAAGAATTTTGGTCTCCTAACAGTCCAGACTTGAATCCTCTGGATTACTATGTATGGAGCGTGGTTGAACGGGACACTTACCAGTAAAGACATACAAACGTCGCTTCATTGAGAGCCGTTATTGTAGAGGTATTCGCCGAAATAGCCCATGCCGCATTAAAACGGGCCTGCGAACGTTTCAGACCGAGGATAGAGGCGGTTATCGAAGCACAAGGCGGTTATATAGAGTGAATGTATTTTATTATGTTTAACAAACAATTTAGTAAAAGAAACAATTATAAACTTTCCCATTTTTGTAATAAAAATTATTTTTCAATACAATGTTTAACTTGTCCGGATTTTGGCGCCGCATCCTGTATTGTAAGTCGACTAAATGTTTTAGGGGACGATTGGGAAATCACAGGGCAGTCAACCAACAACTTTACTTTTTTCGCAGAATTTTGCTGTTCATATATTGGAAGAGATTCAGGCATTAAAATGTTTCCTTTACAAAATCAAACTGTGGTTCTGTTAATTTTTTGCAGTTTCATATTATAGCTATTCATATGAAAATCTGAAAAACAAAATGCTTTCGTTGACAGATTTTCATGCGAGTGTAAATGAAACTTTTCATCTTAGAACTTCAAAGGATACTGTGCCGTAATGGGCAGCTCAAAATTTATTTTTAATGAAAACAAAAACACATTTAAAACAAAATACTTTCACTCAGAACATTTTGTGCAAAAAACGAAAAAAATTATCATGATGAAACCTAAAGCATTCACTTTCACTTGGCTCCTGCCTCCGAAAACATTCAAAATCAAGCTAAATTGGGAAAATGCTCCATTTATTCGAAAATTAAAAGAAAATTTAATAAGGTTGATGCATATTGCTTTGATTCTTTGCTGCAGCCATGGCTTGCATTCATTTCAATGGGGGCGGAAAACGTCTATTTAATTACATTTTCCAAAATGGATATTGGCTTAATTAATTTCGGCTTACCTTAATGAATTCTGTCAAATACAACTGAGCGAGCTGATCTGGTATCCATTCAACAAATTAATTTCGCCGTAGCGTTAAATGCTGTTGCAAATAATATTCAATGCACGAATCGAACGATAATGAAATATCTGTTGGCAAGTCAACGATACTTTTGATATGTTGGTGTGGCAAAGCAATGGCAACCGTAATGAAAATCGCCAATTCAAATTTCACTACGTGGAAAATCATCCGCCATATGCATGTCGAAAAGCAGTTGGGAACGTGTAAGCTTTTAAGCCAATCATCAAGATATCCATTTAACAACAAGTGGTGAAAAATTCAATAGTTGTTCGAGTGTAAATAACAATTGAAATTACCAAAGCGATACAATTCACTGCCTACAAGTTTTTCGTTATTTTTATTTGTCTTTTTTGTTTTATTGTTTAGAGAAATTTGGAGCAAGGTGTTGCAACAGTCAAACGTTTTGACTTAGATTAATGTAAACAATCGCAATTGTGCATACATATGAAGTGGTCAGCGATGCAATAGTGCAAGATAGACAAGAATTGTGCAAAAATAAATGTATGAACAGCGTCAAAGTTCGCGTCGTCCAAGTGCTAAAGCGTTGCAATTTTCCCATTAATATCAAGCTCAATTACACAACGAATTCGACTTTCGAATACCGCCAATAACCGCTTTAATTTGATTTCAGCAATGTTTTATTAATTACATGGCAGTCCATTTATTTAAAATGTGAAAATTAGTAACGCTCCCCTAGTTTTCACTTTATATCTTCTTCTTTTCCAAGCTTAACTTTCTATGATTATTTACTCTTCTGACATCCTCGTCTCTGTTCCGATATGATCCATTCAGTACATTTCGAGAGCTTCATTGCAAAAGATGAGTACTAATCGATATAATTGAGATCCTTTCCTTTGAGATTTACGTTTTC
The DNA here is from genome assembly GCA_954870665.1 of Stratiomys singularior. NCBI lineage: Eukaryota > Metazoa > Arthropoda > Insecta > Diptera > Stratiomyidae > Stratiomys > Stratiomys singularior. The sequence goes on along the minus strand of OX940878.1, from coordinate 25,068,426 downwards.
TTTTCTTCTTCAAAGGTCCTGAAGGCATACAACAGGTTTCCATGTTCCCACGCTGGCTTTTGCCTATGATCCAACGCTGAGGATCCTCCAAAGAAATCCTCACTAGACTGAAGAACATTCTCCCTCTGATGTATTCACAACTTCAAACAATCCTGCAAGATACTGTCCATATACTCGCATAAAAATTGTCTTTATCTGTTGCAACGGAGTCGTTTCGCCGGAGCCAAGAAAACTGTGCACTACAACTACGCAGACGAACTTCTATAAGGAGTCTGCAGTACAACTCCAGAGTTATAGCTCAACGGCCGTACAACTAAATAACAATAAGGAATCTGTGTATGAAGAGACAGCGATACATTCCACTATACAGCTTGATGGTGGCAAGCAACGTAACATTTAGTAAACTCCCCAGAAGAAGAAGCGAATACTTCAAAACTTTCTTTCTTTCAAAACTTTGGACCAAATGAAGAATTAAACCAGGGAAGAACGTGGACTTTTTCCTCTTGGTCGGGGAGAAGGTATGTATAGTCACAAACAAACTCTTTCCTTTACGCATTACACAGTACGACAGAAAAGTTCCCAAACTTTTGAAATAAAAAAATCGAAAATTACATCTAAAGAAATTTATTCCAGTTAACTTTCAACATAGTCCCCTTCCTTAGATATACACTCATTTGAGCGCTCCATGAGTGATTCGAAGGCTCTCTGGTACTCGTCTGAAGTTATCGCTGTGAGACGCTCGGTGCAAGCCGCTTGAATGCTCGGTACATCTTCAAAAAATCGTTCTGTTCGAAGAACATTGCGAAACACAAGTTCCACGATCCCGGTTCCTTGTACTCGGGCCTGATGCGATTGATCCGGCGCTTCAGATGTTATAATACCTCTACGTAAAACGCAGTATTCACGGTGGTGTTTTGGGGCACAAATTCTTTGTGTATCAGGCCTTTGGAGTCGAAGTCATTTTCTAACGACTCTCTAACCTTCTTGAACCGACTGAACCACGTGTAAACAGTTGTTCGCGACACTACACCTTCACCGTAAGCCGAATCGATCATTTTTTTCGTTTACGCGAAAGTTTTTTAAAGTTTATAGCAGAATTTAATTGCGGCACGATGTTCAAATTACTCATCCATCGTAGAGCTTGCACCGGAGTACTAAACACACGTTCACTCAAGCACGTCTATCTCGGCAACTAATGATCGGATACTGGTGAAAAAGAACTGGTGATACTAGTTCTCAGACACTCCAGTGGAGTGTAGCAACATAGTACCGGTGTCGTCCAGGAGGTGGTGCCACTCGTACAACCGCTACAAAATAAGTTCGGGAACTTTTCCGACATATTGTGTACAATTTAAACACTGAGCTCTTGTCCTATGACAGGAGCTGTACAGTAAACTGACATCAATTCTTTGGAGGGTTTTACTCTTGCAAATAAATCCAAGCTCAATCTTTAGTTATGGATTCGAGTTGCCATGGCAACCCAAGTCGCAGAGCTCTTCGATGTTTGATTTTGGGTCTGGCACTATTTTGATGCTATTAGACAAATCACATAAATGACACCCCCAAAATGGCAAGCAAATGACAAATGCCATCTGTCACATGGCAGATAACCTTATGTGGTATGCCAATTGATGAGATTTAGAGTCGACAATAGTACACCATTTATTAGTAACAGTGGTTCAATAAAAGTAGGTAATTTATAAGTCGTTGTCGGATGCATAAACGACTGTAGCGAAAGAATTGGCAAACCGTTAAGGATGAGAATATAAATTTAACGGTACGAAACGTTTTAGATTCCTTTAACATATTTTTTAAAGCGCTGTTTGTCCTACAGCACTCGTTGCGGTGTGGTGAGCGGTGGTTGAAGAGAGACATAAAGCATGACTGGAAGGATATTGGAGGTAGGCGCATAATTCAAAAGTAATCGGCGGGAAAATATAAATTCTGAATGGAGAATATCCGTAAATGGCGTAACACAATACGCAATAAAGCGTGCAAAATATTGTGAGTGGCCGTGAAAACGAACCTTCACGTCGAATTTCCACGTTGAAATAACTCAAACAAAACACTACTCCTTAAAGATTCCTTATCTTTTTGAAGATAAGCTTATAATAGCGGTGATAAGACGAATTTACGAATGTAATGTTACAGTATTCGGAAGAGAAAGTGGATAAAAACAAAGCAGAATGAGAAGGTACGATTTGAAAACAAACGAGCGGTCCGGTTGAGCCCGGTTGAGAAAGGAGGAGGATCCCCTTGTTTCCCCAGCCCACAAGATCCATGATTCCTCATCCCAAATTGCAGGAATATATGGTAGTAAATAATCTGGGTGCCGCATATATGGCTTACTAGCACGCTAATTATGGCATATTAAATGGCAAGAAATGCCAATAACTAAAAATACACTAACAACTCTGCTACTTTATCCTACAACTACACTTCTTTGTGGAGACGTAAAACGAGTACTCTGTATGATATACTCACCTTCACGGGTATTCGATGACTGATAAAATGATCAAAGTAATAATCATGCCGCCGGAGTGGACTTTTTAATACCCCGGACAGCTCCAGAACATTGGAGACTTTAGGTGTAGATATTGCTGGAGAGCTTCCGTTGGCTCCACCAACTCTGGTTCCGTCATCAAGTCCCAAAAAAAATATATTAAAGCGCCGGGCATCAATGAGATTCCAGTGGAGCTCATGAAATATGATGCAGCAGTGTTCAGAAAGCCATCTGCCAAAGCATCCAGCATATCTGGCAAAATGAACATATGCAAAACGAATGGAGTTGATCAATTATATTTCCTATCCACAAAAAAGGTACAAATTCAGTGTGAAAATTTTATAGACATATCACTTCTATCTACGGCATACAGAAAATATTTTCGAAGAACTTGGAAAATCAAATCAGAACATATGCACTCACTATTATTGGAGAATATCGAGCTGGTTTCAGAGCTGGTAGATCGATGATATACCAATTGCTTACTGTCAACAACGTATTTGAAATATACTGGGAATTCAACATCGACGGTTGTCAGTTTTCGTTGACTTTAAGCAAGCATACGCTAGTATTGATCGTAACGTACTTTAGAAAATAATGCTTTGCTTTCGTAAACCAGCCAAATTGGTCCTTCTTACTTAAATGACAATGTTGTCGACAAACTCCCAGGACCACATCGAGAACCAACTCACCGACTCCTGTGACACAAATACCGGGCTAAAGCAGGGAAATGGTCTGTCCCCTTTACTTTTCAATTTGGCTCTGGACTATCATATAAAAAAGCTACCTGTCGATAAGAGAGGAGCACTATTATACAAATCAAGCCAAATGGTAGCCTAGGTTGGTGAAATCAACAATTCTCGTCATTTGCAGGAGGTTTTAATTTTCTGCTTTAATATGAAAAATCTGCGGCTGAGACTCATCGAATGCTCTCAAATACCTATGATGAGGCCGCCTTTAGTGAAAGAACGTGCCGAGAGTGGTTTCAACGTTTCAAGAACGGTGATTTTGACGTCGAAGACCAACATGGCGTAGGAAGACAGAAGGTTTTTGAAGATGCAGAATTGGAGGCATTACTGGATCAAGACTCGTGTCAAACGCAACAAGAATTGGCAGAATCATTGGGAGTGACACAACAAGCCATTTGAAAACGCTTGAATGTCATGGGAATGATTCAGAAACAAGAAAATTGGGTGCCGTACGAGTTGAAGCCGAGAGATGTTGAACGGCTATTGTTTGCTTGTGAACAGCTGCTTGCAAGGCAAAGACGGAAGGGATTTCTGCATTGCATTGTGACTGGGAACAAAAAATGGTTTCATTAGAAAATCAGAAAATCATGGGGATATCCCGGCCATGCTTCCACGTCGATGGCCAACCCGAATATTCACGGTTCCAAGGTCATGCTGCGTATTTGGTGGGACCAGCTCGGCGTAGTGTATCATGAGTTGTTAAAACCGACTGAAACAATCACAGGCGATTGTTCTCGAAGGCAATTAATTACTTTGAACCGGGCATTGAAAGACAAACGGCCGCAATCAACCAGAGACATGATAACGTGATTTTACAGCATGACAGGGCTCGACCCCATGTTGCGAAAGTGAAAACATACTTGGAAACGTTGAAATGGGAAGCCCTACCCCACCCGCTGTATTTTCCAGACCTTGCTTCCTCGGAATATCACTTGTGTCGATCAATGGCACACAGCCACGCTGACCAGCACTTCCGGTCTTATGAAGAAGTAAAAAATTAGATCAATTCGTGGATAGCTTTTAAAGATGATCAGTTTTTTACAGAAAAAACATACAGAAAGTTTACATACAGAAAGTAGTGGTCAGCGATGGACAATACTTTGAATCATAAATGTATAACCAGTTTTTTACAACAAAGCCTCGCATTTCAGAAAAAACGGCGCAAGCAAAGTTGTACACCTAATAAAATCATTCATTCAGTTCTGACGACTATGAAGACCAGCTGCATGCAAAGAAAAACAAGGCTCCGAGTATTCAAATCTGTTCATCAGTCCACGGATTTTGAAATTGGAGGACGCGGTCCATAGACTTGCTCTAGGATGCAAAGTCTCGAGAGAAGCTGTAGAGTTTTGAAGAAGACGAAGCAGAATTCTCTTCGCTTTGAAGTACTCTTGCAACATATAAAGGATTTCAGCTGAGTGTTGCTTCATCAGCTATAAAGCCTGTGTGCGAAGATCTTAATAAAGATGAAATTTTAGATCGGTGGTTTAGTTTTTTCACAAGATTGACATTCAAAGCTTAAATCAGCTTATCTGGAAAATTTTCCGAAAATCTTTCCTGCTGGTTCTAGGACTGTTTATATTGCTGCTTATGTGACTTTTGGTTTGAAGAAACTGCACTTTCTTCTATTAATTATGCACAACATGAATATGAGAATTATCATGAATATACCCAGGAAAGAGATTTGAACTGCCAAGAAATAGCCAAGAAAAATCTGCACCCGAGACATACGAAGAAAAAATTCGTCGTAGGCAATCGCAAAAGAATGGCCTGGACCTCGCACATTGCAGCTGAAGCAGGAGCTTTACCTTATAGATTAGGAATCGATACTTTCAGGTGATTTGATGGAGAAACATGTTCTTAGGAGTTTTTGGTAGATCAATTTTCCCTTTTCACTTACAACTTATAAGTGAATTATACCCTTGCTAAGCTAACTCAGCGAAGACTCATGGGTGCGGAAGTTCTGATCAAATTTGTCAAATATCTCGAAAGTGAAATTATATTGAGAAAGATGGAAAGAGAAGCGGCAGGGACGCGTGTTCGAAACCAGCTTGAGCTCTTTCCACAATTCTTTATAAATATTAAATTCACTATCGAGGTATTCGAAACATTTGATCAGAACTTCCGCACCCATGAGTCTTCGCTGAGTTAGCTTAGCAAGGGTATAATTCACTTATAAGTTGTAAGTGAAAAGGGAAAATTGATCTACCAAAAACTTCTGAAATTGATAAAGCCAGACCAAAGGCAATTTGGAATATAGGAAAAAGTTCAAAGCTGTAGAGCAATATTAATAACTAGTAAATAACCAGTCGACATCCACCTAAGCTGGTAGTGCCAATCGACGCGTCCCAGCCTGTGAGTTGGCACCTGATGAGAAGCGGCAGGGACGCGTGTTCGAAACCAGCTTGAGCTCTTTCCACAATTCTTTATAAATATTAAATGTTCTTAGGTTTAAAATCACTTACACCTTTAACCGGATTTTACTAGAAACACTACTTTCAAAGTCATCTGACTTGGAACTAGTCAAATTTCTCGAAAATTACGTAGCGGGTCTTGATAATATTTACCACGCCTCTTCGATATACTCTTGACAACGTATTTGACGTAGGATTTCTTATCACAATCGATTTCGGTCAACCAAAATGTATCCAAATTTTAGCAAAATAATAATTTTTTTGAAAACACTCGGGCCAAACTCGAAATTTCAAATAATTTTCCTCCTTAGTTCAGTCTTAGATATTCATTGAATGACGCAATTCGATTTTGTTAATTTCAGAAGATCCTGTCATGAGTATTGCTAACATCATAGAAATTGGTTTTTATGGATGGGTCCCGGATAGCAATTGGTTTGCAGTGGCTGAGTTTTAAATATTTTTCAAAAAAAATTGAGGACGTGGTCACTTAAAATGCATTTCAAATTTAATACAGTGTTTGAATGGAATTTTTTTTTTCGATAATATAAAATGTCAAAAATATGCCACTTTTCACTTTGAAAGCTCATGCAACCTCCTCAAGGACAACTGAGAAATTCTCCGCCATTGCAAACTGGAATCCAGCGAAAATCAGAGTCCTGCGAAAAAATGAAAAAATGGACACATGAAACCTTTTCATTGAATTGTGTCGACTTTTCGATGCTAAGCAAAGTTGAAACATGTGTTATCATATGTTGGTTGTAAATATGTTGGTTTCATATGCGAACTATAGTTTTTGTTGCCTAAGCAAAATACAACATTCAACATCGACACCTTCAACAAAATTCATTATTCTTTCCAGGACTTGCAGCAGAAACTCGGTACAATCAACATCACCAATAATTTTGACGGAGCCATAGTCCGCACTAACTAACATGTGTGTATTTCGTGTGAACAATGTGTTTTGCGTCATTCTGCTACTAAAATGTTTATCATAAATCACTCCCATTCGGAAAATCGCGTTCTCCATGCAGCACAATCTGCTTCATGCATCCAAAGTTGATCATTACCACCTACTTGGCCAGATTATAGCTTCGTAGGGTACTTATGACTAAACCTTTACCATTCACGGCATATAATAGTAACAAATAATGAAAGAGTGCCGCACTTCAATTAAAGTACTTCCATATCTAAATAAAGTGAGAGCTGGCCGTACCACCGTGGCTTTATCCACGATTTTGCAGTTCAAGGTGAAGTATCTATCTGACATCAAGCTTCCACTTAAGATATCATTTCTTTGCTGGATATCATCACGCCCGTGTCCAAGCATTTCTCGAGTGGATAATTTGCAAGTTGTGGATATTTTTAGGGGTTATTAGGATTAATAATGTTGCATTGTACGCGCAACGGAGATGACTCAATTCTTGCAATTTCGCATTCGCAAATTATACCATTGTTAGGCAAGGTGCAAAGAAGGACTGGAGAGATTTGTCGGCTGTTGCAACAAGAAAAGGTGATTCGCAATTAGCGATGAATTGACTAATTTGCGTGAACCGATGAACTTGAAGCTGAGAGCCGGCTTAGATTCACTGAATTTGGTCATTGCAGCGTCACGCGGTGGGCAGGAAAAACGCTTTTCAATCAAGAAACCAGGTTTCTTCTAATGTAGTCCACGTCAATTTCTGAAGTGCAAGCTCAATTGACTCTTGATCTTCAGTCCGTTCAAGTAGCCGCGATTTGATTTTTGCAATAACTTTATCAGCAACAACGAACGGTGGCTATAAGAGTTAATTAGCCAATCGTAGAACCTTGTAGCCTGACAGCCTCTTAATCATCGGTTGGCTTCCCAACTGCTCCACCACAAACCTTCCACCATCGCCCGCCGTTTGTATCTTTGCAAACCACCACTCAATACTCAATTATCGCTCACTCAGAATATCTCAAAGATAGTTCAGGGAAGTTATCTAGACTTTTAACAGAAACAATTGTTTTCGTAGCACTGAATTGTACTCTGTATAAAAGTTATGAGGCATGACCTCGCCTCGGGTTGCACTAAAGGAAAGCTGAAATGATTGCAGGAAATATGAGTTTAAATTAGTGGTGATTGAGTTAGTGGAGCTGTTGATGCGAGAATTGTTAAGTGTTGCATGAGAAAAATCACAAAGATTGATTAGCTTGCGAACCATCAAGGTCCTGATTTGATATGGCCGCGCGAACTCAGTATTTAAAGTTAATTAAATCCGCGTGGTAATCACCTTGGTGGACCATTAAAAATTCGTGTCTAGATAAAAGTGTGTTTAAAACAATATAATAAGTGAATTATCACTTTAGATACGAATCGATCGAGCTCCTCATTGTTGCTCGCACCCAGAAAGCCATTCATTTGCCATCAATCCTCTCGTGTTTGAGCATCATGTCTGCAATAAACCCTTAATAAAAACAAATGTAACATTGTTTTATTTCGAAATATTCTACTCCTTCATAGACATCGGACATCGGAGACACATTAATAAACGCCTTCAGATACTTTAGTGCCTACAAATGGAATATATGCGTACAGAGGGACTGAACAGATAACAATCCACCTACATACTCAGGCATTCAACTGAAGGGAATACCTAAACAAAATCATGTGACACTAGGATTTCTTATAGATAATTTGTTGAGAAAGATTTATGCGAGTGGAATATTAGGAGCACACAAAGTAGGATTTATGATTCCTTGTTATTGAAAATGAATGGAGTCTAGAATAAGAACGAAATAGTGAATTAATGATGTCTGTCATCGCAGCAACGAATAAAAATCTGTTGCTTTCAGTTTGATTTACATCGAAAGATTAAATTGTGAATTTTTACATTCATTCCACTATTCACACGTCCTTGATAACGAAGCATTTCATATGAGAAACCTTTTATTTTATTCTAGTTGTTTTTACTCTAGTATTAGTATTTCAACAGTATTTTAATGGTATTTTACTCTAGTTCAGATCTTAAAACCGAGTTTTACTCCTTTTTAATTACTATCGCCTTTGAAAACATCTTGACGTTGACGCCAAAAAAAACATGCCCATCATAATTAAGAAGTTGTTCAGATTATACCAACATCTCTTTTGAAAACGAAAAGGATACATTTCTGTATTCCTCTTCTCTTGACTTTGCTTGCCTTCTTCGAGAGGGGAACTACTTACTGATTTGCTTCAATCTTCTGGTGCACTTTAGCTAGTCTGTATTTTCAAATGAACTGAAGCTGGAATATCATGCCTAATGATCAGCCTTTTCCCCTTTTATGACGCTGTTATGCAATCAAGATACCGTGACTATTCAATCTTATACAGGTAACATTTAAAACGGTCGTTTGTCTTTTCTATAAATTGGTAGGTAGACGTCAGTCTAACCATATTTTCGGCTGAGCCACCGTCAAAAATCGTTAATGAGCCTCACTCTTCAGTGATCAACCGGGAAAACGTGTCACATTTCTATTGCGCTCTCTGGCAAAGAAGACGTTGGATAGCAGTCCCGAGACTATTAACAAAGTTGACTTGGAGACTGTCTGGTATGCTGATGTGATCCACCGTGATCTTCGTCTCTGCACTTACTCCAGCCGTTTTAGATGACGCTCCTTATTTAGAGCTTCATATAAATCGCCTTTTTGTAGAACTTGATCCCCCAACGTTGGCCATTAGTCGACTGATTGCCGAGACCGCTACCGTAAATTTATCTGCCATTAACCTTATATGCTCCAATTACCTCACCCTAGAGTCTATCAGCAAGCAGAGATATTTAACTTAGAGCTTTGAGTCCACCAATGTATCCCCGTAGAGTCCACCAATGTATCCCCGTAAGGATCCGCTTCTATGTTAATATGACCACATTCATTTACCTGAGCACTAGGCTTAATCTATGAGTAGTCAACCAGCTCCCTACCCGGTAAGTTAACACGTTTGGACAATATAACCGTATCAGCCGCATAGACGATCAGTACAAACTCCTCCGGCAGTTCGTGTCTGCTCAGTCATTCGAAGGTGGCGTAGAACAATTCTGGCCCTAGGTCGATGCTTTGGGACACTCCTGATGTGATTACCATCCTGCATTGGTCTTGTACTTTGCTGTAAATCAGATTGCGTTCGTTCAAATTATTCCAAATTATCGGTACCAGATTACTTGGTACTTGGAATGAGTCATCCGGAGCATCCAACATATATGTCCATCTAGTGAAGTTGAACACATTCCTGATACCCAGTGTCCCTAAGAAGACTACCTGCCAGTTGGGTCTACTGCGCTTATCCACCTGTGTTTTTGGATAGCGTCTGTGAGTCCTCCCTTTCATAGTTTTTCGAGCATTTTTCCGATCGTATCTAGTATGCGCAACGGGCGACAAGCAAACGGGTATTCGAGGGTTCCCTTCACCTTACTGATTACCGCAAGTTTCCCCGTCTTTCATCGCTCATAGAAAACCTCTCCTTGCAAGAAACCAATAAAGTTACAGAGCAGCCAGTCAGGACAAAAGTCATTGACCAATTGCCGAACCTCGGTTGGGATACCGTCTTATGCTGGAGCTATCTCTGACTTATTTTTTTTTTTCTAATTTCAGGTCTTTCCTCGGGCGAAGAGTGGATTATACTCTATTATCTCCCAGTGAGTAGCTTCAACACGGACGAGATGTGTGAGGAAGAGAGCCATGGGATGACTGTTAGGTACCGAACTTCTGCTTAACTAGCTTATAGCCCTGGGTCATAGACCCCATGGATCACAGTTCATATTATCCTGAGGTTCTGACAAAGCAAGCCTTTTTTCATTTGGTTATTACTATTACTACTAAATTACTACCATTCTGGCGAATTCTTCATCCGGACCCCGCCCCCTTGGGCTTTTCGTCACAGTATATAATATAAGTGGACTACCAGTAAACCGGAGGCTTGCCACACCTACGTCTGAAGCAGATTTTATTTCACCAACATACGGATTTGATTGTACTCAATGAAGACTTTCAATGTCTTCAGTAGCCAGTCCTCTTATCACTGACACTGACGAAAAGCGAAACTGTGGTGTGCGTCTCATGAGCGTGTTGACGAACTTTACTGTGCTCTGCTTCTCGTTATTATATAAGAAAGCAAAGCTCTGTGTGTGAGGAATGTCATGTACTGACGTTCACTGGTCAAATAGTGCTCTAAAACTCTCCAGTTATATAGCTTCTAGAAGAGGGACTCCAAAGTAAATGTCACGTCCGCGAAGGATCCCGGAGCCATTCCATCCATTCAGTCCAAGCGATGCAAAGTGGACGATTTGCCAATAGCTGCCATCTTCAGGACTTGGTTCTCCATAAAATCTGCTCAGACATGCCCTAGCCAAAAGCTTTTGCATAAAAGCCCCCTGGCAAAGACATGAACCCCTTCGGAAAGACACCGCGATTAAAAGGGTTAAGTGTCGCCTAAAAAAACCCAGCAACTCCAAACTTTCACAAATGTATTGTTTCGAACCGAAATGATAGAAGGACCAGATTCGTCGGAGAACCATGCTAACGAATTTTTCTCTCGGTGTAAGGTTATTTGCAATACACAGTTTTTTGCAGCACCGCTTTGGCTTTAGCTAGAGCTCCCTTGAACACCTAGTATACTACCTGGATGTACCAGGTGTTCCTGGTTCCTGGATCCTGGAGTACGCTTTAGGTCATCAGGTCTGGAGTCAGCGGTCTCGCAGAATAAACAGTATGCCTCTCGTGTGTTTTCTATTGTTTAATGCCCTATGGTGCCGAATTTATATCACAAAAGGCTCCTTGTACTATAAGTCCTGCGCTTTACAGCCAGGTGCGATATAGTCATAAGTTCGTGATTTGAAACAGCAAAAAGGTACTATTCTCCACCGTATCATGCAGAACAGCAAATCTTTTTTTATTTTATACGAGTCGTGAAGTTTTTCGGCTTGTTACTAAGTGAAGTTCACAGACAGCCATTCGCTGTCCCCTATTATTTTTAAAGTTAAGTCTTATTTTGATCCCACTGAACTCAGGAAACCCCTTTTCTCTTTTTACTCATTCACTTCAGTCAAACCCGTATCGTAATAAGTACCCCAGAGTTAAGTATCAAGCGAGACCAACATTGCTGTTTCCTCCACTTAAAGGTTCTTGTTTCTTTTTACGGCTTTCTGTGACTTTGTCCCAGTAAGAAGCATATCAACGGCTTGTTTCGGGAGGAAGAGCCTTTTGGCCAATTTTTCCTTGGCGTTTGTTGCCACCATCTAGAATACGTCCTTCCTTTTTTGCCTCGGTCCGTTTGATGGGCCCCATATCAGCCGCATTGCCCTTTTTGTGATCGGAGACCGACAATCCACATTTTTAAGGGTGGGGTGCATTTTGTTGGTGAATCGCGATTTTCAACTGCTTTCTCATTACTTGCTCTGAAACATTCCTCTCTAGTCATTACTTTTCAGGAGTTTTATTAGACGTTATCTATTACAAATATGTTTGGTTTGGAGTACAAACCTTGGTGACAAGAGATTTTCTATTTCTATTTTCTATTTTCCCTTTTCTAGCTGGGGAGTTCCCGATTTAGAAGAGCTGACATTCGATTATATTTTACGATCACTACAATATGCTGTATTTAAGAAGCCTTGGAATGGAACCTTGGAACCAATGGCTGTTTTGAGGATCACCATTGAAGCATTCAAAAGATTGTCATTGTTTTTATAGCACTAAATCCCCTCACATGTCTTGGCTTGCTTGAATAATGCCTTCCGCGTTTCTGACTGATCCTTGTGTCCCAAATTCAAATTTTTGACACCTTTTGTGTCAAAAATTTGTGTTTCAGTGCACATTCTAATGACATTAAAAAACATTTTTTAGTTTTTCACCAGCCATGATTATGTGTTAGATTAGGACCTCACGAGATAGCATTCATAGCACAGTCGTTGCTCTCCGCAGGGAAATATAATGAACTAAAATTGGTTCCGACCCGACAAACAACCGGCCAGGATTTCAGAACGTTCTGCGGGAAGATAATTATCTTTCGACACTTGTCATCATGGGGCGGTATCGAAATTCTCACAAATGGGAGCGGCTTTCATCAAAGTTTGACTGAATTAAGTTCTTCCTTAAAATACCTAATTTCTTTCATTTATACATTTATTTCTTATTCAGGCGTTTCTTATGTAGAGATTTACCTACGATTTGCTTAGTATTGAGAATAACCTGATCGTTTTCAACAAGTTTTCACCAGATCTTTCTCTTTTTTGCCTCCAAACCTTTTCTGGCTTTCACCTTTTCAAACATTTATTTCGACCTGGTGTTTTCAGAAAGTTCAACATCTGAGTTAATCTTAACATCAAACGGCAGTAGTGGACCACTATTGTAAGATTGCAATCCGGCTTTGTAACAACTTAAAACTGCACAATAAATTCTACGAGGGTGGTATGAAAAGTTTCCGACTACAACGCAAGGTAGCGGCACTCGTCAATTAAAGCCCATGAATGTAGTTGTGCATCTTTTGACAGTTACTCACCAAAATTTCAGTCATTTTGGATAAGCAGTTCTTACTTGATAGTCGGTCGAGTGAGTCGATGTGAGTATTTTTGCGAAAATAGAATAAAAAAGAGTATAGAGCTTTCATTAAATTTTTGTTTTTGAAAGACAATACGCCTATGAAAATGAAAGATGAGTTGGACTCTGTGTCTAGGCACTCTGCACCATTATTTATCAATTGCAATTTTGTGTGCAATTTCAGGTTGGTGAATGTCAATGTGGCCCATAAGGACTTAGGAGATAATCAACGTTCGGGATCTCTTAAAACTGCGACTAATGACGATAATGTTGCTAAAGTTCACCAAATCATGTAAGAGGATCGCCAAATTAAAGTACAAAAGATAGCAGAGGTTATGAAAATGTCCAAAGAACGAGTTTGTCACATATTAATTTAAATTCAGGCATGAGAAAGCTGTCCGCGCATTGGGTGCCACGTTTGCCCACGTTTAGACCAAAACCGTGTCCGAATGAATGTGTTCAACGCTCTGTTGGCGCAGTTTAGGCGCAATAACCGAGTTTTGTGCCTATTAATTATTGAATCTTCAAAACACCCATTCTACCCTCGAAATAAAAATACAGGCAAAACAGTAAACTGCAAAGTAGGAACCGACTCCGAAAAAAGCAGAATCTGTGTGCTGAAAAAGTGATGACGACTGTTTTTTGGGATAGTCATGAAATTAACTTAATCGATTCATATACAAAAGAAAAACTATTACAAAAGCATACGACGCATCATTACTTGTCAAACAGAAGGCAGAACTTGCAGAGAAACTGCCACACTTGCTGATTATATAGAAAAATAAAAAAAAATAAAAAAATTTGAGAAAAAATATCTTGTGTCATTCTTAGGTCGGAAACGTTTCAGACCACCCTCGTAATCCTACTGCCATTCCAATTTTCATAGGATTAGAGACCATCATGATGTGTTGTGGACTCCTAGTGTTAGTGTGGTTCTCAGAAGACCAGAATTTTGTAGCCTCTGTAACTTTGATTTTAGGGTTCTTCTTCTGGATTCAAACCTTCGGTTTGCAAATTGTTGTATCATTTAGCCTACCTTGTTTCGAATAAGTCATTTCAAGTTTTGCCTTTGTAAAGCCCTTTAATATGTATGCAAAATTTTGATTTTGAATCAATAATAACCAAATGCCTCTTTTTTCATTTTATTGTCAGGTTTATGGCTGGGCAAAGTATTGAAAAATTAAGACCCTGATGGTAGTGCTTGACAAAAACCCTTTCACGCCTGCTTATACACCCATGAAAAAGTAGAGTCTTGTCATCTAGTTTTGTTAAGGATGTCTTGTTGAAAAATAATATTTTTTAAAAAGCAAACACTTGATACAGCATGTGATGTGTCATACTGTTGACTAATGGTAGTTTTCGAATTGCCTATTCCTACCGCCTTCTCATTACCCGTGCCTTCGAAAACGGATCCAAAAATTTAGTAGGATTTCGACGGATATACAACAAAAAGCCTCCCGATTTTCTCTGGGTCTACGTATAATTTTTGGTAACTGGACGTAATAAGCAATAATATTTCGGTTTAAAGTTACTTTCATACTAAAAATGAATTAAAAAAAAAAATATTATTCTCACTAATAATATCTGGGAAAAACTGCTTTGGTTAGCACCACAATGTCTTTTATTTCGAATCATAATGACGCACTCAAGTGGTAAGCGTTAAAAAATCAAAAGTCTGTCTTTAATGTATACTTAACTTTCTTATGAAAAACATACGTAGGCTTAACTTTGCGAATAGGAGGTTCAAAAACACAAAAATTGCTAACATATGGCGTAGAAAATTGTTACTTCCATACTTTGTAATTGAAATTCTTATATAACATCAAACCAAGCCAACCAGTTTCGGTATTGAACCAATTACAAAGGAATTACATTCAAATTCACCTCAAAATGAAAGTACGAAGTGAAGTCTTAAAACAGAAACGAGCTGCACCGATTTTATAGCGACCTTTCCTGCTTCTAGGACGTACGACAATGGGTAATGTATCTCTATTTAACATAATTTCTAAGACGTAATTGTTCATTGTTAGTTTTCCATCGAACAATTGGTATTGGTGTATTGATTACCAGAAAGTCTTTAATTTCGACTTTTCCAGGCGTAAAACCTTCGACGAATTGCAGGTTAAGGGCAACCTTATGCTCTTCGAAGCAAACTTGATGTATCTGCGTTTCGATTTTACACGATTTTTTAGCGGCAAACAAAAATATCGGCCCAAATTCCTTAACAATTATGCACGGGTGAAATTTCGATTATTCATTGATTGAATTAAAATTTCATTTACCTGTGCCCGCCAATGATCAGTTCGCGACTACAAGTGGATATGGATGCCTAACAATGTCTGGAATTTTTGCATAACAATCATTTGTAAATTTATCGAAACCTTGAGATATTTGTTATTGGATATATTCAACACAAACAATGATCAAAATTTGAATGAATTTTTTTTTTTTTTTGATGCACATGCATGGATCCAATGCAATTGTCCCAAATGAAAGACGAGAAATTCTGTTTTTTGATAATTAATAATTAATTTATTTACAATTCAGAAGCAAGAGTACAAGGGCAATAATTCAAAAACTATTCTCAACGGTAAATATAAAGTAAACAAACTTATTAACAATGCATTAGCGCAGATATTTGCCCGAAAGGGCATGGGCAATGTTGTCGTGCTCACTTGGGTCATGGAACCTCTAATTTTCCGACTTCATCAAACAAAGACATGCTCCACAAACTTCCGACGATTAAATCGTATCCTTCGCGTATGAAATGTGTTTAAAAAATCTTCCTGAATTCGGCTGGAGACGAAATTTTAGAGGCGCTACCCATTAAAATTGTCCACATTCTGCATAAATTTGTAACAATTTATTCTCCTGAATAATTTTGGGCAGCGTTTCTTTAGGTAGGGTAATTTAACCATATGGACCATCACCGGTTGTGGGCCACCCCTTGTATCTTTTGATGTTTACCAAATATGACGGATCGGAGTATGAGGTTTCGGGAACATTGACAGTAGGTAGTATTGGTGCGAACACCGAAGTGAAAAGACGCATTTGATGAGCAGCTACAACCAAACGAAAAACATAGACGAAAAAATTTACAATTGAGTAATTTCTGAAGATGTTGTGAGTGTGATAAAGCGAAGTGAAATATTGCAAAGAGGCGAGTGTTATGCATTATTTACGGTAAATTTTTAGATTTTATATCGAGCTTACTCAAAATTTTTCGCCATGAGAATTTTTCCAGTCACTTAAGGGATGGCTACCGTTACCGTTTGTGGACCACCATGTTTTTTGCATGCAAATTAGGGATGGGAATTTAATCGATAGTTAGTTATAACAGTGATATCTTTAAGTATCGATAACTATGCATTTTTTGTGCATTTTTACGCATTTTCAGCCATGTCTACCGTGACGAAAAAAAAGACGAACCGAAGGAAACTGATTTTAATGCAATCGCACAAGCCGTTAAGCATTCAATTTCAAAAGTTTTTGGTAGATCAATTTTTCCATTTTCACTTACAACATTGTAAGTGATTTATACCCTTGCTAAGCTAACTCAGCGAAGACTCATGGGTGCGGAAGTTCTGATCAAATTTGTCAAATATCTCGAAAGTGAAATTATATTGAGAAAGATGGAAAGAGAAGTGGCAGGGACACGTGTTCGAAACCAGCTTGAGCTCTTTCCATCTTTCTCAACGTTAAGCATTGTTTGATCGAAAAGACGCCCGTCAGAGAGGCTGCAAGAGCCTTCAATGTTCCTCGCACCAATTTGCAGCGGCATTGGAAGAAAGTTGGTGATGAATTTGACGACATTTCTCCCGTACAAGATGATGAATTGCTGAAATACCTCCGTAAATGCAACCCAAATTTTGAACATGGACGAGAGTGGCTTCTCTACCGTGCCATCGAAAATAGGCAAAGTGATTGTTTGAAGGGATTGCGACGCGTGGGAAAAATGGAAGCTGCGGAAAAGGGAACAATGGTCACGATGGCATTGACAGTGAGTGCTGCCGGCAACAGCATTCCACCATTTTTCCTTTTTCCGAGAAAGAAACTGCAGAGCAGCTTTTTGGACAATGTTTCATCTGGGACAGCTGGTTATGCAAACGAGTCAGGTTGGATGTATCAGCGAGAGTATGTTCATTATATGCGCCTTTTCATTGCCTTCGCGAAACCATCGCTCGCTTCGCCGGTGATTCTTCTGATAGATAATCATTGTTCACATTTGTCTGTAGAAGCCATTGACTTAGCCGTTCAAAGTAGCGTTCATATCGTCACTTTTCCAAACTTTTTTCAAACAGGGTAACACTCTTCTTAAAATTTCTTTTGTTTTGCCAACTTTCAACTGATTTCGTTTGAAATGTTTCTAGGTATTAGAAATCCGTCATATTGCTGACCTGGCGTGTAAAGCTCTTGATCTGGCTTTCACACCTAAAGTGATTAAGTCTGGTTTCAGAACGACCGGCATATGTCCATACGATTCGGATATTTTTTCTGATGTCGACTTTGTTCAAGCCGTTGAGCCGAATGAGGCAATGCTATGCTATGACAAAGAGACAATGCTATGACAAAGAGCTATTTTACATGCAAAAATTGCGGAACTGATGAGGATGATGATTAATTTGAAAAAGTGCCATTTTCTGGATGTTTTTTTGCCACTGATAGCTAGATTGATAGGCTTCATTGATGAATAAATTTTGATATTTTACATATTTCTTTTGTGGTTTTTCTTCATAATTTCGCATTTGTAGTGGATTTTCCGGGGTGGCCCACAACTCATTACAAAATTTTTTTGTCCACAAACAAGCTCTTCACAAAATTTGTGAAAAAAACTAATTTTTGGAAAATTTAAAAAAAATTGTTATTTTTTTGGTTACCTACTGCCTCTAGCTTTCCATTGGTATGCAAAAGTCCGAAAAATTTATACTTGAACGCAAGTTACGGGCAAAGAACGAAACCCGGCTCACAACCGTTTACATTCCCCTACCTTTGGAGATATGTGCGACGGTCCGCCATTTTGGAAAAGCGATCAGTATAGGCGTGTTGCTTAGCCAGAACAGGCATATTCATACGTACCCAGTAACAGCTATTTGTGTTTTACCACTATTATTTGCCGACATTTAGTTTTTTGTTCTTTAATACCATCGAGATGACTTATTTTTCTCTTAATAAAGAGATAACAGTATTTTAATTAAAAATACTGGCCACAAATTAACTATTGGCCAAAATCAAAATTCTACAAATTTCGCCCATCGTTCAGTTAATATATGAATAACAAGTCAGAAAAACTGCCTTCCTCTTGTGGCAATCTATTCGCGGAGCCATTTCCAACTTCCTTTCAACTTACGCTCGTGCTGTCCGCGAGCGCGTATCCCATTGATGTGAAAAGGCAGGAGTCATATAGCGTCAAGTCTGGAGAGTATCGCGAGTGCAAAAGGATATCCCATCCAAGCGATGTCTTTCACTGGTTGAGCTGTGTGCGACGGTGCATTGTCATGTAACAAAATCACTTTACCATGTCTCCTAGTCCTTTTTCGATTAATGAGCGGTTTAAGTTTGTCGTTTATTCACAATAGCATTGTATTGTAAGAGCTTTGTCGGGTTTGAAGAGTTTATACTACACAATATCAATCTGGTCCCCCCCCCCCCAGACACAGAGCCTTCTTGCTAAAGTGATTTTGCCTCGATGTTGATGGACCGGTTTTTGCCATTTTTTCCGCTCGGTTTCTCAAAATGAATCGATTTTCGTCACCAGCCACAATTTCATGCAAAAATTATCTCTTTTGTGGTGCTGAAGCAATATTTCACAAGTGACTTTGCGATTTTCCAATTCATTTTCCGTTCATTTAAAATGCGGGGGATACATTGAATGCTTCTGCGAATTTCTATTGAGTTGGGTCATCATCCAATAACTCCTGCAATGCCTCGTCTTCGCATTTTCGTGGTCTACCAGAGCGCTCACTGTCTGTCACATTGAAATTACCACTTTTGAATTGTCGAAATGATGTCCCACACTTCCTAATTGATGGAGCGTGTTCACTATTAAATTTTATATTTTATATTTTTTATATTTTATTTTATTTATTTTATATTTTTATATTTTATAGCAAGCGATGACTTTCAATAGACTTTTTCTTCTGGATGAACAAGAAAAGCAATGCGTGCCGCAAATGCTATTTTCAGGTCGGTAAAAAACGAACATGATTGATCAACAAAATAGAACTAACACGCTAGTTTTAGCGGACTCATCTTGTGTGTGTTTGTAGCTGAATTTCAGACGATCGAAATATGTGTCAAATTAATACTGTTACGTGTTCGAGTATCGCACGTCGCTGTAGTCGCCAAATGACATTGCGAACCAAAAAGATTACATGGATCATTCTCAAAGGGGAAAAAGCCATTATATAAGTGCATTGCGATAGAAAGTATGACAATGCATATGCAAATGATTTAGCGCGTGAACTCGAAAATGGTCTACGTAGAAGCTATGAGAAGATTCTGGATTGGCTGGACAAAGCATAAAAGCGACAACAACAGGTGGTGACGTTCACCTCCGTACTGACTGTACAAAAGTTTCTTAACGTTTTATCTTGCCCTTTTTAATATTATTTCTTTAAAATTATTTGTTGACTATAAAACATATAGTATGATTTGTGAGGTTTATAAATACTATCCGAATGAAATCTCATAAAAACCTGAATAATCGAAAAAAGACGTGTATTGTGATGCAAAATTCATGTAATGAAAAAGAAATATCGCGTGCAAAGGCAATGAAAGGTCAAAGTTTGAAAGATGTATAGTAATTAAATAGGGATGTTACTATGATATAACTTGTTATACCACAAATAAGATCCAGATCTACTACCTTGAGTCTACCTACACGCATAAAATTAAGTTTTAACTTGGTAGCGATAATGAACAGAATGAGAACATGAGTCTTCATGAGAACATCAAAAAAAACCCAAACGATGTGCTGTGTGATCGCAAAAGAATCTTTTGATCGCAATCTATCAATCAATCTTTTGATCGCAAAAGATTGATCGCAAAAGAACAAACCGTGTTTATTTCTTAACAACATGCTCAAAAAGTACAGTCATATAAAACATTATCGGCATATTCTATGAGGATAATTATTTCTTTTACGTGTACAATAAAACTTGGACATATAAGTTGTTAGACTCATTTTTTCACCCAGAATAATCGGGTCTCATCGACATTAAATACTTGGCCTGGAACGTAAGAATTTTTTTCAATAATATCTGCCTTTTTTGTCGGGTATTTTTCTCAGATTTTTCACTACATTTTACACGGAGCAATTTAGATTATGTAGATTGTGTCTTATTTTTAATTTTCAAACCAACCCATACTTGCACTTACTGTTTGATGGTGATGGAGTTTATTGTTTTCGTTTAAAAGAGCTGAAAATTTTAAGCGTTTGACGCCTTATCGAATTATTAACTGGTACTTTTTCTACTTTTGTCTTATCCAAATCACTAAAGTTTTACCTACAGCCCGTTTATGAATCATGTCGATCATATGTGGAAATTTTAGCGCAGTACAGTAGTTGCCCTGACTACATTTTTTTGAATAGAATCACTCATCCGATTTATTGACCTGCCTGTTGCCTCATCTATTCCAGAAGGTACAGTCGCAAAGTTTCGTCCCCATCAATATTTATTCTCCTAATTAAGTCCGTCTTGTTTTCGTGTGCGGGATCTTGAGTTAAGGCCGAAATACAATACTGCGAGATGGCAATGCGAGAGCGCCACGAGAGTCTCGCAGCAAATGTCAAGCAGTTTTCGTAACATGCATTTGTAAACGACATCTATAATATAATACGACGTATAATGATTGCCTATTATTTGCCAAACGAAGGAAATTTTCAAATTCAAATTTTTAAAAAATCAAAAACAATTTTGATCAAATTTCATATGAAACGTCACCAATTTGACATTTGTCATATGAACATAATTCTTCCTCGCATCGCGTGTATTGTAAATTGAATGCGAATAGTCGTCACGCAGTATCGTATCTGGAATTTTAGTTGCTTCTGTGAGTTAGTTGCTAAAATTGAAGTTGACACGTCGCATCTACAACAAGATATCAAAAGAAGAAGAAAATATCTCAAAGTGAGTTTTCCTATGAAATATTTTGTGAACTGATGAAATATTACTATGCTTGATTTATGGGATCATTAATTTGTCAAATTAAGTTGTGTTTGTGTATGTTTTATAATGAGTGAAAAAATTTGGTTATGACATGTAGTATCTGTTGGAAAAAATGTTCATTATAGCAGTAGTGAATTTCTTTGATCTTCCCCCTACGTGGACCAAATTTTGTCCCCGGGAAGGTATTTGGGTAATTTTTTTGGAGGTTATTTTAAGCTAATTTTTTAAATATTTTCATACAGATGCCGAAGAGAAAACTGTGGGATCCCGAATCAATGAAAAAAGCTGTAGAAGTGGCACGAATGAAAGAAATGAGGTACAAAAAGGCATTGAAATTATTTATTGTCCCAAGAGCTACTCTGAAAGCTTATGTGAAACATTCAGAAAAGTCTGTAGAAGATCTCATAACTTTGCAAATGGGAAGAAAACCAGTTTTTCCGGTACAATGAGAGAGGAAGTGGTAAACTATTACTTGGAAATGGGAAAAAGTTCTATGGCGTCAACGCTTCAGATTTAAAACGGATGGCTTTTTAATTGGCTATCAGAAATAATGTTCTATATCCATTTCCACAGTCCAATAAGAAGGCGGGAAAAATGGATGAAGTTATTTATGACCCGTCACCAAACATTGTCTTCTCGTAAACCACAGTCTTTATCAAGAGCTCGTGTACATTGTTTTACTGCAGAAAATGTAAAGACCTTTTTTGACTTCTTAAAATCCAAACTAAAGAAAATTAATTTCAACCCCAATAAGATATTTAATGTCGACGAAACAGGCATTAGCACTGTTCAGCATAAAGTCAGAAAAATCGTGAATGTGGCAGGCAAAAGAGAAATTCACAAATTGTCATCTGCTGAAAGGGGAACACTTATGACTATTGTGACTTGTATGTCAGCATCTGGTCAGTTTATTCCTCCTTCAATGGTGATACCAAGAAAAAATATGAAAGTTGAACTACTCGTTGGAGTACCTCCGGGATCTATTGGTGGATGCCATCCGTCGGGTTGGAACCAGCCTGAGCTGTTCACAAAGTGGCTGAATCATTTCGTATCTATATTGAAACCATTCAGAGAAGATCCTGTTTTGCTGATATTAGACGGTCATTACAGCCATACGAGAAACTTTGATGTGATTGATATTGCGCGAGATAATGGAATATCTGTACTCTGTCCCCCACCTCATTCTACTGATCATATGCAACCTTTGGATGTCTCTTTAATGTTCCCTTTGAAAACTTTTTATGCACAAGAAGTAGAAAATTGGTTGTCAAATCATCCAGGGCGAGTGGTTACTCACTACCAAATTGGAGAAATATTTGACAAAGCCTCTGCAAAAACTTGCAAAATCGACACAGCTTTAAATGGATTTCGGAAAACGGGGAATATTAACATTTAATGAAAAAATGTTTGTTGATTCCCCAGGCCCGCCATTTTCGTTTGACACAAACAGCACGACAACCTTAGTAAGTGACATCTTATTACCTTCGAACTCCATAAAGTCAAGACCAATAACATCGACTGCTTTATTTGTAATCGAATTCATTTTTTCACCTTTTTCTTCACAAAATACTCCACGTGAGCAAATAAATAAAAGCTTCCTTTTAATTTTGTGTTTTATTTTCTTTCTCGAAACCGGTTTTCGACCGTAATCGTTCGGTCTTCTTCAGCGACGGTCTTCTTCGCTGAAGAAGACCGAACGATTACGGTCGAAAACCGGTTTCGAGAAAGAAAATAAAACACAAAATTAAAAGGAAGCTTTTATTTATTTGCTCACATCGACTGCTTTGCCATCAAAAGGCAACACTTTGTCCATATTTATAGTTCCAGCTGAAGTGCAGCCTATTCCAATTATTGAAACACCTTCTACTTCAACCAGACGGGGCAACACTATGACAGTCACGGCTTCTCGGCACAAACAAAATATTATGGATGCAGAAAGAAAACGGAAGGAAAAAGATGAAAGAGCAGCAGGAAGAAAAAGAGACATAAGTGCAAAAAACACTAAAATAGAAGGATGGTACAAAAATAAATCTAACAAAGCAATAGTCTTCTGACGAGGACTCGACTGAAGATGAATCAGTTTTGGTCTCTACTGGCGAAGCAGACAGTGACAATGATGACCGTAAATGTCCAGTTTGTCTTAGAAGCTTTTCCCAAGACAAAAAGGGAGACAAATGGATAAGATGCATCAAATGTCTCCAATGGATGCATGAGGATTGCGTTGAAAATCCAGGATCTAAATTTGTTTGCATCTCTTATCTGGAGACTTAAATTTTTGGCTGATTAAAAGGACGATCTTAGGTGCCTTAAAATATTATTAGATTTTGTACTTACTTGCTAAATAAATGTTTGTTGAGTTTGTAGCGATGTCCAATTGATTTTGATTATTTGTAATTTTTGATTCGTGATTTAAGATTTTACTGATTATAGTGATCGACAACATCGTCCCCGGGGACGAACTTAGTTGCCTTAAAAATTATTTTTAGATTTTGCATCTTTTCACTAAATTAGTGTTTGTTGAGTTTCGAGTAAAGTGAACTTAATTTTTTATTATTTTGAACAATAAAAATATATTTTGCCTAAAGTTGGAGGTTGTATTGTTTCTCGCACTTCGAGTAACTTCCTTCTAACTTTTCTTTTAAAAAAAAGGGGGTGTTAATTGGCGACTGTACCTTATTCTATTACTACGGATATTGAACCGTGTCCAGATTTTCGATTTTCTAAAATTTCATTTTTTTCCAAACTTTCCATGGGTATTGTTTTTGTTGACATTAAAGGGTTCTAATAAAGTTTGAATAACTTCCGACAAATTTTTACAATCAAAAAACTGACTTTTCTCTCGTGTTATTAGAATTAATTTAGAACAAATGACTTTGAACTTGCTGCTTTTTCCTCGAAAACGGAGGCTGGTCAAACAAGTTCGATTGATAATTGAAAAAGAGGACGTTTGTTAATTTTGCACGATTTTTTAAAAGAGTACGTTCATCAATATGATACCGATAAATGGCATAACGCAAAACTGTCAGGAAAAGACCCAAAAAATGTTTTTTGACATTTAAAAACGTCGTGTAATTCGGGTACCGTGCAAATCGAGAAATCGAGGCACTTGTGCGTTTTCTTTTCGATTATCGCCACGTGTTGCATCTTAAAATTTCACTCTATGGGATTAATCCGAATTCAAATCATATAAGCCTTTCATACTGTTTATGCACATGCATCACACTTTGATTTCCTATGAACTCCAGCGTGTGAAGTAAAGTATACTTAAGATTTATTGGCTGAAATGCATATAAGTATTGAGAATTAGATTTATTAGGCGATCAGTTCGATTTTTTTTTAAATTTTGGCTTAAATTGCTTATTCACTTCATGATGATAAATCATGTGACCATGATTAAAAAAAAACCTTATTATGGCGAATGTGGAAATAAAATTTGATTAGATCAAACAGTTTGGCAAAATTGAAAAAAAAAATTGCTATTCATAATTGATCGTAAAAGGAAGTATCTCATTCTATTTCTGACTTCGTCCATTCTCCAATGATATAATTTATCTGCAATCAATGCGGAAATCTCTGCACAAACGATAAATACTTAAAATTTATTAAGGAGATTGTATTTGTCTATAACAATTGTAAGTGGTACTCGCTCAATTATTTATAGTCTTCTTGTCGTCTTCGATGAGTTGCGATATCGTCTTATAAATCCACATATGCGGTTGAGTCCCGATTCGATGCGTCTTGGCAACTGTTTAGACATTATAACCCAAATCCGGCTCACGGGGCATGTGTATCAAGATTAAGATTTTTCGCTTAAATAATCGATAATTTTCACACCCACACGTGTCACTGTTGTTGTTGTTACGCTTTTCCAATTGAAAAACCAAACGGGCTACCTCACCGCTTTCCAATGAGCTTAACGACATTATAAATGATGTTAAATGTGCTTATTTGTAGGCTGTTTAATGCGAATCTGAACTCATTGTCCAAATAATTCCACTTTTGATTTCAATAAATCCCCTGGGGTCGAATTGCTGGAAGATTATTTCAATGTTTCTACCATGCGTTACCTCTGAGCTTGAGTAATTATTTGGTTGCCATGATGAAGTATCTTTAGTAATATCCGTTTTTTGTTGCTGTTGTTGTTGTTGTTATTTTGTAAAATAGTTTATCTTTTTATCGTGAGCACTGCATAATATATTCAGAGATAGACTGGCGGCTTAGCTGAACACTTTTCAATGAGATTGAGTTTATGTTGATATAGGCAATTGGCAGTTCCTTATTAGATATAGTTTCGAAAGAGATTGATTTCATTTTTATGCATATGCTGAATATGCAACTCGTGTTTTATCATAGACGTTATGATATAATTTCGGCCATTGGAGTTATATAAAATTGACTATACATTACTGGAAAGAACTGAAGCGCAGTAAATATACCATTTCAACTTTTTGCCTGATGTGCATTTACTCATCCTTCCACGTTTCAAGCCCACCTTATCTCAAGGAAAGACCATGAAGTCACGACACACCCTTAGTTAGCAATATTACCCAAAATTTACCAAATAATTAATAAATTTCTGTGCCAAGTTACCATTAGAAACTGTTGGACTGTTTATATATCACGCTGTTTTTCATCATATTTTAGTATAATAATGTGTCAAACATACTTAAGTTCATTCTTAATTTTCCTAAACCCCATCAACAGTTTGTTCGTAGCAACTATGTTAAATACTACGAAATGATCACGACGAAGATTATAAGAGATCACGCAGGATTTGATCGAAGACATCATGAGCTATAAGACATTTTTACATGCATTGCACTCAAGGTAAAAGCATTTCATCACAAACAATTCCACTTATCCTTGCTGACTTTTAATCGAACGTCACTGAATGATATGAGGCCTTTACATATATATATAAGATAACCTTAAAGATATCTGAAAGCATAGGATGACCCCGATAGGAAGCTGCAGTGGTTATGTTCATACTAAAGAACACTTCGAACAAACTCCCAATCTAACGATACTCGACGCCAACTTGCAAGTCGGTATTTATAAGCAAAACTTGTCACAGATAGAAGATAGAGACAAAGATACAGATGATATGCATTAACATTTTCTTGAATTTTGCAGTTATACACAACGACTCACTTATATTATTACACCGGAAAATATATTCTCGCTTGCATTCAGACTCAGCAGTTAGCGACTGTTATTTCTCCTATC
The DNA here is from genome assembly GCA_954870665.1 of Stratiomys singularior. Classification (NCBI taxonomy): domain Eukaryota; kingdom Metazoa; phylum Arthropoda; class Insecta; order Diptera; family Stratiomyidae; genus Stratiomys; species Stratiomys singularior. The sequence continues at coordinate 25,041,839 of OX940878.1, read as the reverse complement.
ACCTACGTCGTTTAATTTCAAAGCTCTCTATCTTACAAAGTTCACTTTGCTTGCTGCATGTGGTGTTCATATATCTTTTTCTTGTAATGGCCTTTCGCATTGTAAGCGCTTTCAGTAGTTGCGTGTTTGGAGCCAGTACTTTATAATTTGTACAGAATAAGCGTTTTTGCTGTCGTAGTATCATCCCAGCTAGCTGTGAGAGGTTTTTTGGGAAAATTATGAAGGCTAAGTGTAACGTTGACCACATCACCACCTCGTATACTTTCGGCCGTGGAATTAGATGGCTTCAAACCACCTCAAGTCCCAAGTTTTGCAGAAAAACTGTTCCACTACAACAGCGTTGATTAGATTAATTCTTACAGTCATTTGAATATAGTTTTCCATTGTTAATTTAAAACTACAGAGAAAAGTGAGTTTCACATGTTTATCAAACATTGTATTCCATTAGGAAGACCTTATTCCGCTTTTTAGTGGTCATCCCGTACCAGAGAGAATATGAAATCTCAATGAAGTTACTTTGAAGACCTTGAGATTTTTGACCCAAAATATTTTAAGCAGAGGAAGATATTTTTTCTTCTTCCTACTATCTTGTATTAGGGTGCTCTGAGCCTGAGTTTTGCATGAGCCCTTTTGCAGTCTTTATTTTGTATAACTATTCTTTGCTAATTTCTCAGTACATTCCTATTTAGTAGTAACTGTTAAACTGCTTAGTAAGAATAACCATCCTCGGTTGGGGATGTTACTTTGGTTTGAAAATGATAAAAGCGAGATGCAAGCTGACGTCGCCTAGCTCTATCTTGTCTTCCTCAAGGAATTCACTTACTGCCCAGATGTGATTTTTCTCGTTGGAACCGAAAATTTCTTTTAGGCAGGATTTATCTTCAAGTATTTGCTTCAAATTTATTTCCTAACTCCTCAAAGTTAGAGTTTTTGAGAATCTGATCTTCTAGTTTACCGCGACTATTGCACTCATTTCAATGGTCGGATATAGTTATCTTTGACTTTTTCACTCTTGTTTTATGGTTTGCTCGGTTTGTCCGTACACTGTTTATTTGGTTTAATACATTGCTGTTTATTTTTTTCTGTCATTGAGAAGGATTTTACGTACATTTGCAGTAATTTATGTTTATTGTACCTTCCTTTTACTCCGCGAGCCATTCTTCAGGTCGAGGAGTATCATTGACCATATACACACACATTTTTTTCCTGTAATTCTGAATTCCAGTTGCTTTGGTGTCGAATGCAACATCATTTGTCCAGGCTCTACAAGTTCACAAAACCTTTTATTCTAACCAGTGGCCAGGCATAATGTCACTTAAAAATAAAGTCCGTTTCTTATAGAAAAAATCCTTAATAGAATTTTTTTCAATTAGATTACCTTTTCGGTCCGCAATTTTCCGGAAAGACGCATTTAATCGGCTCCAAAAACGAGGTCCTAGGTACCGTGCCCAGAGGACGGGCTAAAAATGTCTACTAGAAGTCGAAACGGCTTCTCACGAAAAACCTAGTATGGCCCGGCGGACATAGCAAGCATTAAAATTACATCCCATGGTTACAATTTAACAGGTATTATATTGTTACCACGACTATCTAACATTTTTCAAAAGAGTTTCTCACGGACAGACGTTGCCTCTATTTTCGACGTCGCAAGGACGCAAATTGACGATGACCGATAAAATCACCAATCACCATCAATTCCAGATTATTTTGGTGCTCCGCTTCTTCAGTTGATTTATTCTGTAGTTAATAGCAGATTCGTTGAATCTGTTCTGATCGAAATCGTATTAGACAAAAACCGCATTACCAATCAATACAAAAAAATCTGCTCTCTGGGAAAAGCTCTTTTGTCATCAAATCCGTACAAATCTAGAAACTTCAAGTGGTTTCCGATCATCCGGAGACGTGAAATTGAAACAAGGACCTTCAACAAGGACCAGCGTATGTCAAGCGCGCAGCTGGACGCGGGTTCCTTTATGGATTTCTTAAATAACCTGCGGTAGTTTCATGGTGAAATTGCATTTCACTCTGGATTTTAAAACATATTCTGATTATTTGTGTAATCTGTTGGCCTTATTTTTTTTAAATAAACAAGCATAAAACAATATTCAATTAAATTAATCAACAAACTGAAAAATTGGCTATGCAACGAACAACGACGGAAGCCTTGGCTACGGCTGAAACAACAGGTATTGAACTTAACTACAAAACTGGAAGACAGACTGGAACAATACGCAATAGACTGCCCAAAAGACTTGGATCCCCAGAGCAACAGAGGAAGGACTAAGCAACGAAGCTGTCAATAGTGTTCAAGCAGCATTTAGAAAAACAAACTCTAAAGCTGAACTTCCAAATCCTAGGCTTTTCGCCAAAAATGGGCCTAATAGATAGATGGGCCCAAAAAAACTGAGTAAAAATGGAGGACGATAAAAGCAAACAAAAGGTAGAGTAGCCCCAACTGCAGCTGAGTTGTTGAATGGAGAAAGTTGAATGAGGAAACCAATATCAATAATTAGTACGAAGCCATCTCATCAACTGCAGACACCACTGAAAAGTTGTTTCAAACGCACTAAGATCTCAGATATGCCAAAAGAACGAAGGAAACCCAAACAGGTTGATCGCAACAGAAAATTCCAGATTGGTAGCTAGCTGCTGACGATACTTGGCTACGCCTTAAATAGAAAGAGACTATTTAGCACTCTGAATGATCCTGAAAGGTTTGGTGCTATCCTGAAAAGCATTCGGGCCCGAATGGAATCTTCTGTAGGTTGAAAGCGGTAAATTTCTTCCCTTGAAATAAAAATGGTACGAAAATTACAGATGATGCATCGCACACATTACAAGTCTTTCTTTTCAAAGGTGAAAAACATCGATCACCTAGCCACAAACTATCAGATGTACGATATTTAGATAGTTATAGAAAAGTCTTTTCTGGATAAAAAGGATCTAATGCCGATACCGAATACCGATAGTGCGACCTATCGGTTGCTTCAATATTTATTTTATTATTATTGCAGCGGAAAAAAGTAATAAGGTTAAATAGACAGTTTTCTTGAAAATACAAAGGCCGCAAAATGGCGGCCGAAGGAAGTTATTTTTAACCGACTAGATCACCATGCGGGCGTGGGGGTCTTAAGACATTATTTAAGCCCTGCTCCTCCCATGTCATATACACACACACAGAAAGAGCTTACTCTTTCATATTTTGCAAAATAAATAAATAAAAAGAAATGATCAAATAAAAGTAAGAAAATATAAAATACTTGTTTAACATAAATTGTGCTGCGCTGATTCTGACCACCTCTGCTTAAGTTCGGGACTTCACTTGAGCGTTTGAATTCTGCTGCGCTGCGTCCAACACGAACCTCCACCTCAGCTTGGTTTCGGGACTATACTTGCTTCTGCTGCACTGCGTCCTGACCGCCTCTGCTGCCTGCTTACCATCTTCTTCTGTTGGGCTTTGTGATTCAAAGATTTTGCGACTCGAGGACTTCACGAGCTAAATACTTTAAGCAGCTGCTAATACTTTGTGATTCTCTTTGTTATCCTCAATGATTAAATTCGCAATTCATATCCTTTATTTTCCATCACTTGATACTGGATGTCTATACTTTATTTTCCAACCTTAAGTCACAATTTCTATTCTTCTTATAGCGATTTCTTCACAACAAACAAGTGAATCATATCAATGGAAAATTTCTTCGCAGAAAACTTTTTTTTCTACTGGGAATTTTTTTTCTGACTTTTCTGATGATGATGAAAGTTTTTTGTGAAATTTTCTTCTTCTTTTTTTTAATTTTAGAAGTTTTGGTAGATCAATTTTTCCATTTTCACTTACAACATTGTAAGTGATTTATACCCTTGCTAAGCTAACTCAGCGAAGACTCATGGGTGCGGAAGTTCTGATCAAATGTTTCGAGTACCTCGATAGTGAATTTAATATTTATAAAGAAATATGGAAAGAACTTAAGCTGGTTTCTTTTTTTATTTATTTTTTGTTTTTTACTAATATTACTTAACTAAATATTACTTAATACCTAAATCTAACTATAAATGTTTTTACTTTAATTTTACTTTTAGTTCTCTTTTATTTTCTTTGAACTTAAAAATATGGGTAAAATTACAAACTTAACCAAAACAATTTATTGCTATATTCGAAATTAATTGTTATTTAATTTATCTATTAATTTATTTATATATATGTATTTTTTTTGTTTGTTTTTATGTCGCCTTCACATCGGAATACGTAACAGTTTTTACGATATTTGTTTTCAACTCCCTTCCCTCTACCTTGACAAGCTTTTTGATTTCCTTACTTATATGTAATTTTTGTGAAAACTAAAACATATTTTTCTCCAATTGTTGGTTCGGGTGTTGGCAACCTTCCGAAAAGTTAAAAAAAAAATCTTATTATTTTCCATTTTCAGGTCAGAGTCTTAGTCAGAGAGAAAATAATAAGATTTTTTTAATTTTAAAACATATTGTTAACATGTTTTTCATAAATTTTCTACACATATCGTAAATCACTTCGCTCATATGCTTAACTTTCAAGAAGTGCCCCCCCCCCCCCTCACAATTCGTTATTAAACAAATAAAGTCCATTTATTTCCAAAACTATCGGACTTAACTTCACTTCTACGTACTAATGTTTTTTTTTTTCATCATCTGGTGAGTAAAATCCCTCAAAGTAGACTCAATTTTCTGCGCAATAAAATGCGTCCAGTGGTGCTTACACGTCCTGAAGTAGTCCAGGGATTTTGTTTTAGGGATTGCCTTCATTGGTTTTTCTGCATAGAAGTATACCTCAATACCTCAATATATACCTCAGTGGTTTTTCTGTAAAATCCACACTAGTCTTCGTCGCGGTTGCTTGAACCATCTCTTTGTCATCGAACGAACGTCCTTTGTGACTTTAATGTTGGAAAGAGTCAAACATCATAAGAAACTATTTCAGGACTACGCAAAGGGTGAAGAAGATCTACGACTTGAAGCTTTGTCGAATAGCGAAATTCGATGAATGAGCAGGCGCATTTTCAAGGTGAAGCAGTCAATCATCGCTTGATCCAGAGGCCTAATATATGATTACTGTCTGTCGCAATCTTTTCAATACGTCAATTTGGTATTATTTAGTGATCTAGTTACCTGTCAGGATATACTTTTGGTGCAAAAGATTTTTTTAATCAAAGAACACAGTCAAAGTTGTTCTGATTTTGCCGCGGCTTTGATGTGATTTTTGTTTCTGTCTGGGTCGTAGCTGGATGATACATTACCAGTAATAATCTTTTTAAGTATGCTTTCGATATGAGAAATCATTTTGCATTTTGCAAGTGAAGATTCTGCTGGTGTAGTGAATTTTGCACACATTCAAGTCAATTTCAAATTCTCTCCAAATGGTAGGTTGCACTCTTTCAAGATCATTTTTTTATTCCCGTATGGTCAACTGTCAGTGGCATATGCTACCCTTTTTGTGATGATATTGCGCTCGAAGGTCAGCCGGACAGAGAATCTCTTTATACTGATGTGTAGAAACCTTTCAACCAGTTGCAAAACTCTTTTACACTTTTTTTTCTTATACACTCCTCTGAATGTCTTGTTCATCTGGTAAACTGACAGTTCCAAGCCCATGACATGACAGTTCCATCATAACAGTTCTAAGCCTATGTAAAGTGGAAAGGGAAAAGAAGGAGCTTTATGTTGTCAATAAGGAAGAAATGGAGCAAAGTGTGGTAACCAAAAGGTTACAACTAGAAGCTTAGTTGCAACCTTGCAGTCATGTGGTCGTTGGCCTTCTGTAGGATGTGAGCACCTTGAACCGATGACAGACGAACTGAAATGCATTTTTATGTTGTACGATGTCTTGAAGTATTCATGAAACGAACAATTGATTAGCGTGGAAGCGAGGAGTTAAAGAAGAAAGCTAAGGAGATTTAAGTTGAGAAGGACAGACTGAATTGAGAACGGATGAAGTCACCAATGAGGAATCTAACTCGTTGACAACCAGGAACGAGCCAAGGAAAAATGGAAGAAGTTGGGGTCGATGTGTGATGATTGGATGTTAAGGTTGACAGAGGCTGACAGAGAAGAGCTGACAGAGGACTCGACCTGACAAGAAGTAGGAGAGAACTAAATAAAAGACCGAATGGATATAAACTGATGTACAAGTGAATGAAGAAATAAGAAGCATGATGAAGAAAACTTAAATTGACACATTGTCTCAACCCCGTTTGTGGAGACCGTGAAATTAAGCTTTATAGGAGGATATGCACGTTGAAATGATGTATTCCGATGGGGATGGAGTTTTTTTTTTATTCGGAATATTCACACAGGACGGAACATCACACCGATAATGTCGCAGCGCGGAAACTCGTCTGTGGACGAATCGAAGGAAGTAACGGAGAACGAAGAAAGTTCCGATTGCAAAAAAAGAAAGAAAATTTGCAAGTTTAACACTTCGAATCATGTCTCCGAGCTAATCTCACCAATAATATATTAAAAATTGATGTAAATGAATTCATATACTTTCTCCTTCATTTTAAGTAACTATACCCGACAAACACTAAAATTCTGTCTAAAGAATTATACGCTGTGTATGACATAAGGTTTCTCGAGAAAGACTTATGCATCGAGAGAGTTCCTGGAGCACTGTAGTATATTGTGACCCCCTGTAAAAGGTGCTCGAACGTTGGTACATCACAATTGTAGTTGAATCCCTTATTCATATAGTTTATCTATTTAGCTGATGATAAATTTATAGTATCGAACCTTTCAATCAGATATCCTGAAAGAGAACTCGAAATGGAACATCACACCGATGAGGACGCAGCGCGGGAACACGTCTGTGGACAAATTGAAGGATGTGACGGGGAGCGATGGAATGCTCCGAATAAAAATAATAATTAAAAGAATCTTTTGAAAGGACATCATATGGCCTCGTTAAATGAATTCCTATCGTTAATTATATGAGCTCCGCCATCTGTAAGTAATATAGACCTCATTTTATTTTCATACATAAAGAGCAAGGCATGTACAAATTGAACGTCATTTAAATAAATTTGCGAGTCCTGTAACAACGGCTCGTAATGGAAGCATCTTCAATTATTACACCTTAAAAATTACGACAGCCAAATCCATTCAGAGACAAATTTTATTGCATCAACCGAGCAGAACATTTCCCAGTTGTATGGAAAATTAAATTCGAAAAAAATAGAAAATTATTCTCACCCTCGTGAATGCGAAATAAAATCAGTCCATTCTGTTGTAATAAATTTAGTTAATGAGCACATCTTTTTTTTTCTTCTTCAAGATTCAATTTCATTCAAATTTTCTCTACTTTCTCGCTTGTTGCAAACTAGGTTTCATAACAACAAATCTCTTCAAACATCATTAAGCAGATAGCATCGTCGTTGTTGTTGCTCCGGAGCCCGTCATCCGATTTCATGGGAGCCATTATTCAAGCATGATTCTCACAAAATATGCAAACTCATGCGATTATGGCAGAAGAAGAGTAATTATTTTTAAAAGCCACCCGCACCGATGCAAGTTGAAGTCAGAAGGGCAGTTGTGAATGTGTGAAGCCGCAGCGAAGGTGAATTAAAATCAATGGACCAACGTCGGAGGTAACATTTAGCAGTTTGTCACTCCGGGAAAATTTTTCGAGTGATTTTCGTTTTTGACCTCATTTCCACCGAGTGCCTTGACTTATCCCTATCCCTTTAATTCTGTATTTTTCATGCCACAACAGGATCAAGTAAGAGCAAGCAATTCATTTACTCCACCACCAAATCCTGTGATTAATGCATTCGCCTTTTTGATGAACGATCGTATCAGTTTCTTGACTTTTGTTATCCTTCGATAATTTACAGCAGCGAGAGGAAAGATCAAATTGTGATAGCCAGGGAAGGGACTTATACAAGAACCAATTTTTTGCTTTCTAGAAAAATGATTTTGCTGCAGGAATACATAAAAGGATCAGCCCGTTAAGTACAAATACAGACCGAATTATAAGCTCCATTTTAAAATTCAATTCAATTTAATGGAGCAATTCAATTCAACACTCGTCCCTTTCTCCACTCATTTTTCTACTCTCTAATAGTTTCACCGAATTCAAATCGAATCTGCAAAACTTTGCCATGCAGTACAATGCCCCTTCGTAATAATTATCCTGTCGTTTTTAACACTTGAAAATTCAGTCTGCTTGACTCCTATTTCATCCTTCGTGCATATTACTTTCGAGACACTTGGCCTGGCATATTGTGGCCGTTTTTCATCGCACCGCAGTCTGTTCTCGCGAGTGAACTGACTTACGAGCGTCCTGTATGCTAGTAGCTTGGTTAGTATAAAGGACACTACTGTGTATGCAAATTAATATACACGAGATTTTCACTGAAACTTCTTCGAGACTAAACCAACGTGCATACATTCGGAACGTTGAAATGCAAATCTGGGGTTGAGATACAAAGCAAGGATGCAATTTGTTTAAATGATGTCGCAATGGTGAATCCTGAGAGAGCAGTTTGAATATCGTCTGAACGGAGCAATGTTGTAAATTCAAAAACGCTACTTCTGTTGGAGTAATTGAAAGCAATGGAATTTATGGCATCGTTTGTAAGTTCGCTCGATTCGATCGTTCAAATATTTCCCAACATATTTTGTCATTTTTTCGGTTCCTTTTTGGATAACTTTACAGCTGGACCAATTTTCAACTCGAAATTTCAACTCGAATTGATTGGGTTAGCCTGCTCGCAAGAAATGGTAGATAAAAGTATATTGATTTTACTAATTTGATAATAATTTTCGTATTTCTGTTAGTTTTTCATCAGGACACTCATATAGAAAAATAAGAGTTAGAAACATGAAATTGAGTAAACTATTAGTTCAACTTATAATCAAATTTGTAATATTTCAACTTGTAATAGTTCAAATTATAATTAAGCATTATGATTAACCCGCATCCTCCCAAGCACCTAAGAGCTGGTCCAATTTGTACGAAACTTATAATATGTCATGGTAGGAACCTATTGAACAAAAGTAAGAATCAGTAAAAATCAGCATGCTGGCTTTAAGTTTCAGCACCGATCCAAAAATGGAACAGAAAGAAGATATACCACTAAGGGGATATACTACTTTCGAAGATGAAAGTTATTGGATAGAGTCTGGTTTAGTATATGTACGAAAATATGTTTATAAATATGGGGTCTAGAAGTCTAGCCTTTTCCTTGTGTAGAAAGACATTGCATTTTCCACATTTCCTCGTCTTATTTTTTATATAACATACCATTGGTAATGTGTTATGCCTTCCCATCTAATCAAATACGAACCGGACCCGTTTCATCCTGTCAGAGATGATCTCAGAAAGGGATCTTTTACTGTAGAAAACAATTTGTAGAGTAAGTCTTAGGACACGTTTTTACAATATGCCTTGTCAATGAATTCGCTAGCATACCACAGTTTGGTCCAGATTTCTTAACTGCTCATACATCGGTTGTTATTGACGATATAGCGGGGTTTGTCTACGTTTTTTTTTGTCACAAGAAAGTATGACTTTACCAATAAGCTTCACACCATTTTGGGTTGAGGCTATAAAAACAATTCTTCGTACGGTCCTGTCATACATTTTATCCAACAACAGCAAGGACGAAAAATAATTGCCCATATAAAAGCTGCAAGTTTCAGGTGGCAATTGGCATATGAAGCCTAACCAGCAAAAGCATCGACACCGAGTTCTGGGTGGGTACTCCCTGAGCTTGCCCTTTGGTAAGGCCCGTGGTACTACGTGTAAGTAGTTACCAAGCCAAGAACGAAAAGACCAATTCTTGTAACCTTATCTAATGGGGTTTTCAATAATATGTTGTTTTTTTTTCATACTTTCCATAATATCGAAATATGGACTCATTAATTGTTAACATAATCCTGATAGATTCCTTCATTTTACGGTTGAAAGCTATTTACGCTTTGAATGTCTTACTTGCAGTGACAACCGGAATGCCAGGTTAGACCTGTTGCCATCTCTTTGATCTCGATTAGCAACGCATTTAAGTTAGGTTAATCACTTTTTTAGCAGTAAAAGATTAAAGGGTCTTGTCTGAGAGAAGGGAATTGTCTGAGAGAACATCCCTTCTTGGGCACTGTCAAGCGATCCATAAAGCCATTTTTCATTAAGATAACATGATATATGACACGTAGTTCTTATTGTCTTTAGTTTCCAATATCTTTAGCATGAAAACTTTGTGGAGAATACAAGCCTTTTCTCTCAGAAAGAAGCGAACGATGCCTGGACTATCTTTTTCATACCGAAGAGTTTTGACAGATGTCAGCTGTAACGCTCAGGCAATATAAATAATCAGGGGACTGTGAATTTTGCAGATTATGTTGCTAAGTTTGAACTGAGCAGGCTGAGTAGAGAAGCTTAGAATGTAGGCTGGCCTGATCTATAACTGATCATGATCAGTCTCATCATGCTCTGCAAAATCTCAGCCCCAGGTTACTGATGAGACGTTCGGTTCGAGTATTAACATTTCCTGCCACAAAACTAGGGAAATTTTTTTCCTTTTTGGCCAACAACTTCCCTTCCCAGCTCACCCGCGAGGGTGAGTGTGACTTTTCTTCCCGAGTGCATCGCTCAATGCTAGTGCTAAGCTCAACTCACGGCCAGTCATCCAATCGCTTATTACGCACAGTATCATATTTGATATGAGTTCAAAAGATCGTCGTACGAGAAATCCTATAGGTCCAGGCCAAGATTGAAACCTTTATCAGATACTTCGGTATCCTGTAATATACTAAAGAATCGAGAATACCTAACCACCTATCAGAATCGAAGGAATTCCTTCGTACTAGTCGCCTGGTATGGTTATTGGTGGCTTTTGTTTATCTGGTAATGGGCTAGATCATGTTTATCGTTTCTATTAATTCAACCAATTGTGCAATCAATCGTCCAGCCCTGAAAGCGTTCTATTGAAGAAATAGACACCCAGCTGTTTAGATAGTCTCTCTGATGGACTTTTTGAGCACATTCCCTTTGACAGTCAGCATTATTAAGGGTCGATATGTGAATGGTTGAATCGGATCTCATTATCTTCGCTGATCAGCAGAGCTGTCGCTTCTTTCTTGTATTTCGGGAGTACTCCCTTCTGCTGGAAGCCGTTTAATGTGCTATGTTACATATCAGGACAAAGTTGGTGTCGGTGCCGTTTCGTCCCATAGTCTCTTTCTTTTCAATTGTAAACTTTACTTTCATTGATCAACCTGCGGAGGACTTTTCTAGTTTTCCTCACCTCGATCAGTTGAACGTTGGGATTCCCCTGTGATATTCTTTACGCTTTTCAGAGATTTTTCACCTCGCACATCTGATGTGTCACGGTTAAAAAGTAATGACTTAAATTGCGAATTGGCTCATTTTCCAGTACATTCACCATATTAAGCCCATTATGATGAACAGTCTTTCGCGATTATCAATATATACTTGAAGAAAATATATATAAATATATACTTATACTATTTTTTTTTGCCACAACTTCGTTCTATTCGGGCACTTCCGTTTTAGGGCTCTCTTGCTCTCCTCGTGTTTTTGAAAATAAAAACATTGTCATCCATGAGGACGTTTATGTGACTCTTGTCAGTTTTTTTAAATTCAAAAAATTGGTGGAAGCTCCCAACCGTGCTACGAGTCGACATATTCAACGTCGTATCCGCGATTCAATCCTACGATGAAAATCGACAGCGGCAAAGTCATGTGCTTCACATCATTGCTCAGCGTTTTACTCTTCGTCCAAGGCGGTATAAATAAAAAGAAAACCCGACTGAAGTGAGCAATACACGAAAAAAGGACTCGTTTGATAAAGGGCGCGTTCAACAAAAGGGTCGCGCTAGAACATGCTTCGTCATATTTGACACTACCTGCAGTTTGTTCGAGCTCAGGAGCTGCAGAACATCAGGTCTAACAGCATATCGGTTCCTTTCTAAGATTCCACGTTGCACGCGTCACTAATGGTCAGATTTCTAACACCAGGGTAATATTTATACCATCTACTATTGAATATATTATATATGGGACAATCCTTTGCGAACATATCCTGTAGGGTCAAGCTAGTGTTATTGGCAACGTGAAAGAGCTCCAGCATTTCTTGGAATCCGTTGCTAGGCATAGCACCACCCACACCTTGAAAATTGCAATCTACTATTGTAACCCGACAGGAGAAGCATTCCAATAAAACGCTTAATTTCTTCAGTTGTAACTTTGAATTGATAATCCTATTTTTGAATCACAGTTTTCTAGTTTCAAAGTGAATCATTTCAAACACTTCTACGTCACAGAAAAGTTCAAGGAACTGTAGAGGAATATCTAGATATTGTAAAAAAATACCCGAAAACTGTGTATGTCTTTCAGTGTTCCTCCATTTTAGGGTAGAAGGGTAGCTCTTGTTTGGTGAAGGCAGTTGTGCTGCTGTATTCCTGCGTATAGCTAAGGAAGGGTCATTGAGAATGTCTTTTATGGTATTTAAATTGCTTCGGGATGGTACAGTGACCCAAAATTTAGCCTGTCCTAGGAGCTGATATCCGCTGAGATTGTATATATCCGAAGGCTTGCCATTAAAATGAAGACATTAAAAATTGGTGGCAATTACATAAATTCATATGAATCATTTGAAAGGATATTACCCAATTTGTTTGAATAACCATGACTTACAGATTCCTCCATCGTGCTTTGTCAGCATTTTCTTTTCCCGGCTTATTGCAAGGCTTTCAATGACGTTGTAGACTAGGAAATTGAGAAACTTCCACTTGGCATCGTAATCCTTTCCATTAAAAAGGATTCATTTCCAAGCTTACTTAGTTGTTATCACTTCAGTAGTTGAACGCGTGTTACTTCTTTAAAATATTTCTATACCCTAGATCGTCCACGATGCGCTCAATGAAATGAAGACTTTGTACACCCTCTAATATCATGCATTTGCAGACCATTATGAAGCTTCCACCATCTCCGACATGTTCCCTGACTGTAGATCTATGTTCCGTCCAAAGGGTCCTATCAAAAATTTTGTCAACAGTGACCCTATTCGGCAATGCCAGTCTGTGATCCCTTTGGCTTGACCTACGAAGTCTATTCTCTATTCCCTCAAGCTTTTTTCAATTATTTGAATCTAATAAACAAATTCCCTGCCCCCTCAGTCTTTAAGGCAACAGTGAATCAGCTGCGTGCGGAGCGAAACTCCTGTCAGATTGAACCGTTAGATCTGCGAAACCCTATAAAATCTCTCTAAAACAAGGGAGGAAGATGCTTTATCCTTAGTGTGTTTTTTTCCAAGAAAACGGGCTGCGTAAATTTAAAACGTTATGTCCTTAACTATAATTTTGATGACTTCAATTAAAGAACGATCGCATTCCGGCTAAAATAATGGCGAATAACCAAAGCTTAAAACACCATGGACGCAAAGGAAATGCTGACCGACAGAAAAGGATACGTGAGTAAGGAGTCTTGGAGTCTTGGAATATACTGAGCCTTGGAGTTGATTATAGATGCAGGTTGCAAAGGATGAGCGAAAGACTAATCCCTAAGTTCCCGAATTCAGTAGTCTTCCTGATTTCTACTACCAGCAATAGGTTGACCTGCAGTTCAATCAACAGGGATCGGGACATCGAAGAAAAGACGAGGCCCGAGCGTCAAACGACCAAATTGTGATGAAGGACTGCTTTTTGAGGTGGTTTCTTGGCAGCTTTGGAAAGTACTGTATGTCCCTCCATCGTCAATTGGTCGTTTGACGCTCCCGCCTCGTCCTTCTTCTGTATCTTGATCCCCTGTGATTTGCGACCTAAAAAAACGAATAGAAAGCATAGCAAATCTGTCTTATAGATTTGCATAGATTTGACTGTTTTGGCATTTTTCATAAGCAAAGCCTACGGGAATGAAAAAGCTACATTTCAAAAGATGAAAAAGTTTAAAGCCACTTTGTTGAAAATGTTGAAAGTTTTATTGGCTTTCACCTTTCAAACATGGCGATTTAAAAATAAAATTTTCTAGTACGAATTTTGACAAAAAGTGACAGTGAGAACTTACAACTATTCATTTAATATTCCCAGAAGCCGTAGTGCCCTTAAAGTAACTTATAACATAGTATAAATAATTTTCCAATTATTTCACTTTTTCCACGTTTTCATCGGTTGTTGATGTGCTGGGGCATCCGGGGCAGTCGTCATCTTCAACGTCTCAACGTCTTCAACGTTCATAGCAGACTCAGCAGACCCTGTGTTATCATTTCGCACACTTTGTTATACTTTATTTCATTTTTTACGCAAAACTTAATGCAAATTCTTTGATCCATTTTTTTAACAATCGAAAATCGCCGAGCTCATGAAAACACGTCTAATCTTAGCGGCTGCCACATACAAAGTAAACAATGAATACAGCTGGAAACTGTATCATACTTCAGGAGTAAATATACCAACATAGTTTTTGACAATCGGACTCTCGGAGCCCGCAAAATTTAAACTTTCCGGGTATTTTTTGAACACACCTCGTATTTCGATGACCAAGGCGTCAATTTATTTCGGAGATGCTAGCCAATTGCTTGAGAGATGTGAGAAACGGATTAAGGTTCAGCTAGGAATTAGGGTTTAGAAGGAAATAGTTTCATGTTCCAAATTCACTTCGTATTGAATTGTTTACAAGCAGACAACACGACTAGTATTTATCTTCAAAGCAGTTCACAATACCTTAAAATATTATCGACAAAGTCTTCGCACTGTTAATTGTAAGGACTATACTTTACCGTTAAATGAAGAAGTTTGATAGCACATGATCGAACTTTTTATACCTATCAATGTTATTCTACACTTGTTCATGTAAAATGATGATTGTATGGATTGCAAAAATGAAGATACAATCCTTGAAAATATAAGATCAAGAAAAATCTGATAAGAAATCGTTTGTTGAAAATCTTAAAAACCGAAACAAACGCAGATTTTAACATATAATTCCAACCATAATTCAAAATGTCACTTTTTACACGTCTTCAGATTTACCTAACACACTTTTACGCAAATTTTCAGCAACTCCTCGTTCCCTGTCCACACATAATCATCACCTCTGCCCAAAACCGTCAGACCTCTGTTTTAATGAATTAATAATGCCAACGAAGATGCAAATATCAATGTTTCATCTTGTGAATTTATTACGTCTATGAATATTCAAATTTGGTAAGTCCATTGAGGAGCTACGGATTAAGATTTCCATGTAGTGCTTCCAGCGATTGTTGAATAATGCGGTGAGATACTCGTACGTAATTTGCATTTTGTTCATGCAACATATTCAGTATGAACAACTCTAAATTGTGCTTATATTTTATGCTAAGCTAAGTTAAGAAACTACAAGCGAGATTGCATTCAGCATAAAGACTATTATTATCACTCAAGTGCTAGGAAATCTTGAAGTGAAAAAGTTATAACACGAGTTGAAAGATTTATTCGGATCATTTGCACGAAAAAGCGTAAAGACCAGCGTTTTGAGGCCAGCAATTATTTTTGATCACATAAAGACTTTTCGCATACATTCTCACCACTGGATTTTAAATTAACGCGGGAAACACCCACAAAGTTAGATTTTGATGAGAAACACCAAAAAATGATTTCATTTCGTTCCACATACATATTTAAACTATCTGAAAACGAAAGGAAATATTCTACGCCTTCAAAAAATCATACATAGCACTATTAATCCTGACCACAAGAAAGCAGACCGATCAGCTCGGAGTGGAAGGAGGCTGCGATCATATATACGGAAAAACGTATAAGGTGGATTTTGAACTCTTTCCAGTCCTTTAAATCACCAAGAGTAGATGGAGTGTATTCAGCCCTTATTCAGAAGGGATAGAATCTTCTTATATCGCACCTGAAACGCCTGAAAGCCTGGCATTGGGACGCATACTAAAGCAATGGAGGCAGGCGAAAACAATATGTACACCCTAGTGGGTACAATTATAAAACTAATCCAAAGACGTGCCAACCGATTAGTTTAACGTCCTTTATTTTCAAAACGATAGAGAAACTGGTAGATAATTATATTAGAACAACCCACCTTATAAAATATCCACTACCTTCACATTAACGCGCATACAGGACAGGAAAATAAACAGACACGAGTTGACTCGCAGAATCAAAGAATCCTTAGAATGTAAAGAGGTAGCACTAGCTGCATTACTTGATATTGAAAGGGCCTTTGACAATACCAGCCACGATGCGGTGAAGAGGGCGCTGATCAAAAGCAACGTTAACCCTACCCTTATTCGCTGTCTGTCTCGATCACTGGCGGGGCGGACCATCGTATTTAAAGTGGAATCAAGCACCATTAACGTACGTACGGATCGTGGATGCCCACTAGGAGGTGTTCTTTCACCACAACTATGAACTCTTCTAGCAGATGAAGTCTTAGGCAGACTGTCAGAAGCTGGGGTGATATGTCACGTGTATGCGGATGATATCGCAATTTTAACCAGAGGAAAATACGTAGGGACACTGTGTGATGTAATGCAGGGCATAGTTCAAATTTTGAACAGCTGGTGCCAGGAGATAGGTCGAACTTAACTTAACTTAACGGTAGGAGCTTAACCCCGATAAAGTCACACTGGTGCCGTTCACAAAAAGAAGAGATTAGGTATTAGAATGAAATCAACGATCTCAGATTTCTGTTGAACGGCAGGCTTAGGTGGAATGGACACATTATCGCAGTCTCTGCAAAGGCTGCCAGAGCTCTGATGGCGTGCAGGAACATGACAGGCAAGTCCTGGGGAAGACGGGAATACTGCGGTGGATGTACTCCACGCTGGTGAGACCAATCATCTACAGAGCGGTGGCCTCGGCAGACAAAATCCAAGAATACAAGGTGAGGCTTGCACTCGATCGAGTTCAGTGTTTAGCGTGTGTCTTTATCACCGGTGGCATAAAATCATGTCCCACCGCAGCTCTCCAGAAAATCTTAAACCTATCGCCACTTCATTTGGTGATAAAAACAGTAGCTGCATGCATCTATAATGTCTAAAATTTACCATGAAGGAAGATTAAATGACCTCAGAATTTGCCACAAGGATCAAGCTTAACTAACGAAGGTGTCCCCATTCATATATATGCGACGACGGAACGCATGATGTCGGTATTCAGTTTTCAAAACAATTTTTGTGTAGTGCTGAGTGACAAGAGAGAATGGAGCGTTGAATTCAATATGCACCTCATAAGACGGAATGCAATCAGCTGATATACGGATGACTCCAAGACATACAAACGTAAAGCTATAGCTATAATATCCTATAGCCAAGCAACCTTAAAGGCACCAGAATCCTCTGTGATTACATCTAATGGTTCTAGGTTGTTGCAATACACTCAACAAATTAAATGCGGGAAACAGCCTTACCCTATACTGGGCGCTGGGATACGCAGGTATTGAGGGTAATGAGCAGGCGAACCAACTGGCGAGGAAAGGAGCATCGACATCATTCATCGGTCCTGAACCATTTAGCGTACATGAAATAAATTTCATTCACAGGGCTCTAAAGGAAACTAAAGACAGAGAATGCAATAGGCTCTGGAATGGATTTTCAGGGCTTCAAATGTCGAAGCTCTTCCTCGACATTCATGATGAAAAGAAGTTTCGAGCGTGCATCGAAATCAATAAAAGAAAGGTAGGGGTCCTAACTTTACGGGGCACTGCACACTCGGAGGGAATCTCAAAAGGATGGGCGAATGATAAGTGCAGGTTTTGCAATCTTGAGGAGGACACCAGCACATCTGCTGGCACACTGTAACGCACTGTCCTGCAGGAGAAGAAACAGTTTAGGAAGCTACTTCCTTGTCGAGGAGGAATTAGGATACCTGAGGTCGAAGCAGATCATTAACAAACGGAGGCAAAATAAATCTGTAAATGTTGACTTGCACCATCCCCAACAGTAAATCAATTAATCAATGATTCTGAGAGTAAAATCAAATCCACTTGTCTCTATCACTAGGACTTTTTAGTAAACTGAATCTCGTTTACTAATCTGAGAGGTCCATTTCATACCAAATTGTCAGCTTTCCCAACTCGAATAGGGACTCAACGCTGGAGACACAGGAATACGATTCTCGTAAGCTCTGGAAATTGAACAAACTTTCCAAAAATAAACCAAAAGTCTCTTCAGCTGCCTATAGAGATAAATGATAGTAAAATGCATCTTGTTATTCCAACGGGCTGCAATTTTTGGATATTGATGTCGGTGAACCAGGAGTTTTCTTTGGAAAGTTCGCGTGATAGCTTTTCAGGTACCATCAACTCATTTGCATACATCGAAGTCTGGCTTACGGCATCAATGGTTTGGGTAACGCGGACAGTCATTACCTGTCATAGAATGAACCTTTCATAAGGACAGAGGGTGAAAATAAACCGTTGCCGATAGATTACGTGGGATATGCTTCTAAAGATTTGTGAAAGCATCATTGTCACTCACATCAACATCACTCTTCTTTTCTCTGTTGATGGAAGACAAAATTTCACCATTTTTAAAATTACCTCAATGATCGATTTTATTATTGCATTTTATAGAGAATACTTGCTTCTCAGTGGCATTCGAATGCGTAAGAACGAATGCTCTTTCTATGATTTTTTTGATGATATTCCAAAGTTGGTTTTATGTCCTCGGAACGTTCCGTCATTACTTGTCAATTTGTCACTTTGAAACGTCCAAAAACGCGGTGCGCCACCTTTAGTGTGACGTTCGATTCTGAGTTTGGTCGGCCTCGAGTGTGCTTATTTCTTATTTATAGGTCCGTCATTTACGGGAGCAGGTAGGAAAAAGTGCGTGATCTTTTTATTTGTGAGGGAGGGAGTCTGTCTGTCTCTTTGTCTAGCGGTTCTAAGATTATATCCGAATGGTTGCCTGTTTGTTCCGTCAAATGTTTTGTATGTTTCCATGTTTTCTAGCGCATTCAACTGTCGTCCGTTATGGTGTACATGTAGTACCTTCACTGTTTCTTTATGGCGACTTAGTATACATTTGTTGTTAATCATGTGGTTTGAAAAGTTGGACTCAGTTGTTGTGTCCGGTTTTTTTATCTTTTTGTTGTAGTTCCTAGTGTGCTCGCGAAATTTTGTAGTTATTTTTAACGTTCTGATTGACCGATGAAGCTTTGTTGGTATGCACAGATTAATTTATATACACCCTGTTTTCCTCGGGTCCTCCTCGCTTATGTTCGTCCGGGGCACTTGTACCACATTGTTCCTTGTTTTGCCAACCGTGTTGATGTGGTATTTCCGATTATTGTATTGATGATTATGTATTTTAATAACTTCGCCAATTTGTATATTAATTTTCCCGTGTATGTTAATGTTGTCCAAGCTTTCTTGTCGCTTTCTTTTTGTGTGCTTTTTGGGTCTTTTAAAGTTCCTTCTTATCTTTTTCACCAGGTCCTTCTTGTATCCATAGTTTTCTGCTGTCGTGTTTAACATGTTTAATTCCTTGCTTTAGGCTTCATCTTTTACAGGTGAGCACTCCAGTCCGCAAAAAGGTTCTGTTTGATGCGGTTTTCATGCCGCAGGTGTGATTGTACCTTATGTTTTCATGGATGAAAACTACCCTCATGTTGTCAATAGAGGCCGTCTTGCGTTTTGTAGGAAGATTATTGAGGCCAGAATTTGATGGAATTGAAATAGACGAAACATGGTTTCAACAAGGCGATGCCATTAGCCGCACAGCACATCAATTTATTGATAGGCAAAATTGGTGAACGTGATATCTCGAGAAATGGTCCGGTCAAATGGCCACTTCGTTCATGCGATCTAATGCCATTGGATTTGATTTTATGGAGCTATATCAATTCACTGGTATATGCCAACAAGCCAGCAACTTTAGACGACTTCAAAGACAACATCCAATGCGAAGTTGCCACCGTTCCAGTCGAAATATGTGCCAAAGTGGTGAGAATTGGGTCCAAGGAATCAATTGCTGTAAACGGGCTTGTGGTGATCCTCTGAAAACTCTAAATGTCCTTAATCGAAAACCTCTTTATAGGCACGGTTTTTCTAACTACTGGAATTTTTATAAATAGTTAAAATAGATTACGTTGCTTGAAAAAATAACAGATATAATTTTGTCAGTGGGTCAAAAATGCTTTTTTCAACCTAAGAAACCCAGCTACTGGTTCATAACTTTAATGAAAATATGATTTTAAAGAGGTGCATTGCCTGTATCTTTGCCTGTATCATTGCCGATCTTAAATCGGAGCTTTTCAAAGAAAGCCAACGAATACTAACGTAAAAGTGTTCTGTCCTGATTTTCACTAAGCTGACTAAATTTTTTTGACACTCCTTTTGGAACTTTTGTCAAAACTCAAAAACGTGTGCCTACATAATTTTTCAATATTCAATATTAAAACCAAACCTTTCAAGATATTCATCTGCAAATTTTGAAGTAATATTATGTAAAATGTGGCATTGACAGCTCAATAAAAATTTTTGGCATTTTTCGCTAGACCTCTAGATTTAATAGGATATCGGATATCGGCTACCTATATTTGGTGATTAGTACCTTGGCAATTGCTGCAAGGAATTTCATTGTTCCTCAAACAAGAATCAATTGCTTCGAATCAATTGCCTTTGGTGCGTCAGGACGAGTCATAACACACATGTCTAAAAATCCCGTTACAATAAAATATCTATTTACATCAGATAAACGCATTGTTAATGGATTTAACTTTTCCAAATCGGTAGCATTCGTACCATCAATCGATAGCGAAAATGGATAATTTCTCATGCGGGATACAAAACTTTCTTTAAAAATTTCCGAAAGTGTATTATTCAAAATTTAGCTTGTTTTTGTTCTTCCACAAAAATAATTTCGTGCAATTTCAGGATCAGGAAAATGTCTTTTGATTGAGTAGCTCAAGTCATTAGCAATAGCTATCGACATGTTGTTGTTTACAATGAAATGTGTTAAATTTGCTTCAACTTTCATTGTTTTATCAACTTTTGAAGACATTTCGACAAAATTGCTTAGTTTTCTTTAAGTTGTTCAGCGAATTCGGTGTAGAGAACCCCTTTACTGTGACGAGTAATATTGCCCTTTCCTTGGTCTGTGCAACTTGCCTCTCAACGATCTACTTTACATAAAAAGCTGTTATCATTACCCCGTACAGGCCTGAATGAAGGACCAACTTTTATACAAGTCTTTTTTTATACCTTTGATTTGTATAGAACACACAGAACAAGTCCATAACTTTATTTTTAATTTCAGTATAGATATTTGGATGTATCAACCTCGATTTGGAATGGAAATCTTTTGCTTTCAGCTTTTTCTTTGAAACTTCATCGTCAGATGATATTTTGAGTTTCTCCCTTAAAAATAACCAATGAAAGTAAAACTAATATTTCTACAGCACTTGATATTTGGCGGAGTTGCAAGTATGCACAAAGAAAATACAGAAATAAGTAGACCAGAACAACATGCCACGCGTTTGTTCTGACAGATGACATGAATAGCAGCGCCAAGCGTGGGTAAAATTTTAAATGTCGTGAGTGACACATGTTTGTGAGCTAAGTAGCGACAAATAGGGGAGTAAAATGAAACTTATGCAGATAAGTGTAAGAGAGTATTAAAATACGTGAAACAGGTATGTTCTAAGTGCAAAGGACTCTGGCTTAGTTCAAAGGAAACAGGGTCTAAATACAGCTTTGAACGATGACGTAGACTATTCTTTGGACACAGGCAATCAATCAAATCACAATTTGCCTACGTCGAGTTCCTAGTCAATGACTATTCTAAAACAGGGAGCTCTACAGTTTATGTTAATATGGTCTTTTACGCGAGTGGAATTTCTTATTTACAAATCTATTTTTCTTAGCAGCAAGACTTCATAAAACATTGGATATGTGATAAAATTATGATAAGTCCTTTGACATTTGTTTGTTTTTTTTTTTTTGTATATATATAAAGTGGCTTATGGAGTAAGTACGATGGTTATGCCATAAGTTGTATCTCAATAGTAAAAATAATAGTTTTATGTCAATAATTTTTTGTTTGAAACAAAATTATAGTTATCTTAACTAAACGTCTTACTTAAAATCGTCTACCTCAAGGTGATTGGCACGAAAAAGTCATTACGATTTCCTTTGAGAAAAAAATCGATCGCTTAACCAATTCATCTTAACAATTTATCTGTGCTCCAGTTTGAAAATTGCTACTTCATCTAAATAATTAACCTCATATATGTAGAGCGCGTAATTAAGTGGACTCCACACTCAAATTATCTTTCCTCATGTCCATCTAGTAAAAGTTATTAGGCAAAATTACTATAATAAATTAATCAGATATTCAATGCTCGCATGCCGAAAGGTCGTTTGAAATTTTATGACTCGATCCGCGGTCGAACGCGGAGGTGGCCCATTGCAAAGAAGCGAAAAAGATCTTTCCATCGTGAAGCGGTAAATTAGCGGGTGAGGTGCTTGACTTCAGATTGCACGACTTTTTGACTTTGGGTTTTCACTTGAAAGGTCAACTCACGTGTTATTTAGGTTTTTCGAATTTTTCCTTTTGTCTTTTGTCTCTCCTCGCGGCGTGTTTTCTTTTCAAATTGTTCAATCCATTGTAAGCTAAAATGGCTAAAATGTAAGTCATTATTTTTATACATATGTAAAACTGTTGAGATACGCACGGATACAAGAGGTGATCTCGCCCGGATGCTTACCTTCAACGCCAAGGGCTGAGAATTTATTTTGTATAAGTATGAGACCATAGCAAAATGGACAGTCGGGCGAACTGCCTTGCTCAAATACCACAAGAAAATGGCCACAGATATTCACATCTTGCCGACAAATATGCAGTAATGTAAGACAATCTCATGTGTAGATACAATCCGTCTTGGGTTGGAAACCGAAATGTATTTGTTTGGCTGCAATATGATTTTAATAAAGTTTCGGTATTTCAGCTGAGTTTGAAATTCAGATGGGAGAATGGACTTGCATTCACTCTGCACTTACTGCGCGGGGCTCGAAAATCCATTGTGTTCACTTGAATAACCATGTGATTTTTCTAAGAGTGCTTAATGTCATGCAAATATCTTAATTAAATATGATGGATTCTGTCGAAATGGGGTCGAAAAATATGTTCGATTACAATTTCTCATGTGGTGTTTGGTTTAAGGTCAAGATTCAAGGCTCGAGCGTTCTGAACGAGCTGTCTGCTGTAGGCGTGGGTAAGAACAGCGTTCATACTCTTACAAAATTTAATTTTATCAGTTCACTTTTTTTTTAATTTTTCCAAGCTTTCAATTATATTGAGATTCGCAAAAACTACATGCAAAGTCATCATGGTCATACAAGACATTGCTGCTAATATTGAACTTGAAAGCCGGATCAGGAAACGTGGCTCAGAACAATGATTTTCGAAGTTAATATTGTTAAATCATATTTGGAACGAATTTCCCAAGCTTTGATGAAATCTGAGATAGTAGTTTGTAGGTTTTCGGTTGTTCAATTGTAAAATCCTTGCTAGGAATGATCCTGCATTACTTTGCATGATAAGAGAAACCTACAAAGCTGCCATTCAAAGTTTTTTCATCTAGTAATGATTCCCACTGACATGCGAATATCCCAGACACTTCTCCATGCAAATATGAATGCATTAGTCAATCCTTTGTAACAGTGATTGCACGCATGCTTCCGAATGGCATGTGATGTCTTGGATTAATTCATTTTTGGAATTATACACGATTCAATGTGCGAAGATGCAATAAAGATTTATATTCAATTTCTCTCCTATGTGAATTTAAAGTTAAATTTGAATTAACCATACTTCATACTCAATTAGCCTAATGCACATCATAAATTAATCATCGAATAAATATTATGGCTTTATATACTCAGATTAGATGTTTGGCTCATCTGGATAACTTGAATACTCTTTTTGAATAAACTTTGAATCTTTTGCATTTATTCCATTAAAAACTCTCGGATTAAATTTTATAGTATAATACTTAAGTCCAAATAAATCATGATGATGACATAAAATTGATCGATAAACTGGAATGAAGATCTGAAGATTACGTGGTAATAGCCTCGATTTAAATTAAAAAAATGCAATGAAAAACGGAAGTGAAACTATAAACTATAAAACATGGAAGTCTATCAATGAGGCTACATGAACGTTATTGATATTCACCAGCTTTGATTTGTATCACAGCCTGTTTGGGATAGAGGATGAATTTTGTGTTTGAAATGAAATATCCTTCCCTCAACACTTTCAAGAATCCATTTCTTAAGATTTCATTGTGTTCCTAAATGTTTCTCACATGTTCTCCAACCAAAAGAAAGAGCGCTTTATTGAAATAAATTCATAAGAAAACTTAATCATAAAAATTTCAAGGATTTTCTTCTAAACATTTCGAGGATTTTCAAAATTGTAGTAAGTAGATGAAGGCTGTTCACGACCTGTGTGTGCGACTCCAAGACGCACAATGCTTCTGGACTACCCTCTAAACACCTTCCCTGTCAACCCGAGAACGTAGCCTGGAACAGTTGACACATTACTTTAGGCTAAGCATCGTGTTCCTAAGGTTACATATTATATGACTGGATAGGAATTTAAAAGGATTACATGTATCATTTCCCTTCTTCCTCCGATATTGCACGGGGAACAATCCACTCATCTACTTGTACTCTAATATAAGGTACAGTTGCCAAATAACACCCCCTTTTTTTAAAGAAAAGTCAGAAGAAAGTTACTTATAGTCCAAGAATGAATACAACGTCCAACTTTAGGCAAAATATCTCTTTATTGTTCAAAATAATTAAAATTAAGTTCACTTCGCTCGAAACTCAACAAACACTAATTTAGTGAAAAGATGCAAAATCTAAAAATAATTTTTAAGGCAACTAAGTTCGTTCCCGGGGACGATGTTGTCGATCACTATAATCAGTAAAATCTTAAATCACGAATCAAAAATTACAAATAATCAAAATCAATTGGACATCGCTACAAACTCAACAAACATTTATTTAGCAAGTAAGTACAAAATCTAATAATATTTTAAGGCACCTAAGATCGTCCTTTTAATCAGCCAAAAATTTAAGTCTCCAGATAAGAGATGCAAACAAATTTAGATCCTGGATTTTCAACGCAATCCTCATGCATCCATTGGAGACATTTGATGCATCTTATCCATTTGTCTCCCTTTTTGTCTTGGGGAAAGCTTCTAAGACAAACTGGACATTCAGTGTCATCATTGCCACTATCTTCTTCACAAGTAGAGACCAAAACTAATTCATCTTTAGTTGTGTCCTCGTCAGAAGACAGTTGCTTTGGTCGCTTGTTGGATTTATTTTTGTACCTTCCTTCTATTTTAGTGTTTTTTGCACTTATGTCTCTTTTTCTTCCTGCTGCTCTTTCATCTTTTTCCTTCCGCTCACTTTCTGCATCCATAATTTCTTGTTTGTGCCGAGATGCTGTGACTGTCATAGTGTTGCCCCGTCTAGTTGAAGTAGAAGGTGTTTCAATAATTGGAATAGGCTCCACTTCAGCTGGAACTATAAATATGGACAAAGTGTTGCCTTTTGATGGCAAAGCAGCCGGTATTATTGGTCTTGACTTTGTAGAGTTCCAAGGTAATGAGATGTCACTTACTAAGGTGGTCGTGCTGTTTGTGTCAATCGAAAATGGCGGGCCTGGGGAATCACAAAAATGTTTTCATTAAATGTTAATATTCCCGTTTTACGAAATCCATTTAAGGCTGTGTCGATTTTGCAAGCTTTTGTATAGGCTTTGTCAAATATTTCTCCAATTTGGTAGTGAGTAACCACTCGGCCTGGATGATTTGACAACCAATTTTCTACTTCTTGTGCAATTTTTAAATGGAACATTAAAGAGACATCCAAAGGTTGCATATGATCAGTAGAATGAGATACAGTAGAATGAGGTAGACAAATTACAGATATTCCATTATCTCGCGCAATATCAATCACATCTAAGTTTCTCGTATGGCTGTAATGACCATCTAATATCAGCAAAACAGGATCTTCTTTGGATGGTTTCACTATAGATACAAAATGATTCAGCCACTTTGTGAACAGCTCAGGCTGGATCCAACCCGACGGATGGCATCCACCAATAGATCCCGGAGGTGCTCCATCGAGTACTTCAGCTTCCATATTTTTTCTTGGTATCACCATTGAATGAGGAATAAACTGACCAGATGCTGACATACAAGTCACAATAGTCATAAGTGCTCCCCTTTCAGCAGATGACAATTTGTAAATTTCTCTTTTGCCTGCCACAGTCACGATTTTTCTGACTTTATGCTGAACAGTGCTATTGCCTGTTTCGTCGACATTAAATATCTTATTGGGGTTGAAATTAATTTTCTTTAGTTTGGATTTTAAGAAGTCAAAGAAAGTCTTTACATTTTCTGCAATAAAACCATGTACACGAGCTCCTGATAAAGACTGTGGTTTACGGAAAGGCAATGTATGGTGAACAGCCCAAAAATAACTTCATCCATTTTTGTCCGCCTTCTTATTGGACTGTGAAAATGGATATGGAATATTATTTCTGATAGCCAATTGAAACGAAATCCGTTTTAAATCTGAAACGTTGACACCATAGAACTTTTTTCCATTGCCAAGCAGTAGTTTACCAGTTCCTCTCTAATTGTAACGAAAAAACCGTTTTCTTCCCATTTTCAAAGTTATGAGATCTTCTTTAGACTTTTCTGAATTTTTCACATAATCTTTCACAGTAGCTCTTGGGATATTAAATATCTTCACTGCCTTTTTGTGCCCCATTTCTTTCATTCGTACCGCTTCTGTAGCTTTTTTCATTGATTCAGGATTCCACAGCTTTCTCTTTGGCATCTGTATAAAAATATTTAAAAAATTAACTTGAAATAATCTCAAAAAAATTACCCAAATACCGTCCCGGGGACGAAATCAGGTCCACGTAGGGGGAAGGTATAAGGAATTCACTACTGTTATAATGAACATTTTTTCCAAGAGATACTTCATGTCCAAACCAAAACTTACTTCATAACCAAAATTTTTCACACATTTTAAAGCATACACAAACACAACTAAATTTGACAAATTAATGATCCCATAAATCAAGCATAGTAATATTTCATCAATTCACAAAATATTTCATAAGAAAACTCACTTTGAGATATTTTCTTCTTCTTTTGATATCTTGTGTTATCGACGATATCGACGTGTCAACTTCAACTTTAGCAACTGACTGACAGAAGCAACTAACTTAAGGTTCCGGACATGAAAAAAAATTGACTTAATTAGAAGAATAAATATTGAAGGGGACAAAATTGGGTTTGGGGACGAAATAAAGTTTGGAGACGAAATAAGGTTTGGGGATGAAATTAGGTTTGGGGCGAAATCTAGCGACTGTACCTTATGCAAATTTAGTGAAGAGACTAATATAGTCATGAGTCCGTTATGCCTCACGTTTGTTATCAATTATCAAATGAGACATTTCCCCCGTCCCTTGAGTTTAGGAGAGTGTATCTTATTTTATTTTCTGTTGATTTAAATCTACTCCTAAGTTAAATCCTTGGTTCTAGCTTTTCTCCTACGAGGTTCGCGCTTCTATAGGATTTTGTTCAACATTCAAAATTGTTTACATAGATTGTCAATCAGAGCTAGCAAAACTGGAGATTGTTTTACTTTAGTTGTAAAGTATTTACTTTAATTATAACTGCATTTAATTTTCTTATCCTTTTTCACAATATTTAGCAGTCGCTCACAACAACAAATAACTCTACTTCCTGAAGTCTGTGCATCAAGCACGCTATATCAAAGCACGATTAGATATCCAGTCGATATGTGTACATTATAAAGATATAATAAATATAAGAATCCTGAGATAGAATCCTGATAGTCCTAGTGTCAGGACTCTATTCTGAAGATTTTTTAACTCTGGCTTATGATCTTTGCTTATAATCTATAGGCCCAGCTGAGGATTTTCCATTAAAAGTTTTCCCGGGATCCTAACGTAAATACACTGTCTCCTGGATATATATTTCTACAAAGGAGAAAAAGGAATCCTGAGTTGAGCGTGGGAATAATATCAGTTTTCTTAAATCTATATTGAGTACAATATCAGGAATTCCAGCATTACTCTGATTGTCTCGGAGAAAAACATTTAGAGAAAGATAAAGACAAAATTACCGAAAAGTTCCACCAACGCTTTTGACAGAAATACCGAGGTAAAACAAGGAGATGAACTGACCCCTTTGCTATTTAATTTGAAGTTGGAATATATCATAAGAACAGTTCCTGTCGATAAAAGAGGCACACTATTATACAAGTCAAGCGAAGTGTCAACCTATGCAGATGAATCAACAGTCGCTGTTGAAGACCGAACGACTACGTTCGAAAATCGATTTCAAAAATAAGAGATTCACAAAATTTTATAGAAGGAAGCATTGTTTCTTTTAAATCAGTTTGAGCATTTTGTAAAATCCGAACTATTTTTAATTTTAACATTTTTTTACAATCACTGATAATAGCCAAATAACTTTTAATGAAACTCGACGGGAAAGGAAAACTGGTAGGGCTAAAAATCAATATGAAGGAAACAAAGAACATGATGTGATCGGAACATACAGTATCGAATGTATGGGAGAATCCGTCTCTTGAGTCACCAAAATAACGAGAAACACTAATTTAAAAGACGAAACATGCTTTTATTCAGTTCTGACGATTAGAAGACCCGCTCCATACACAGGAAAACAAAACTCCAAGGATACAAATCTTTGACAACACTTATATAATGCTATGGGTGACAAACATGAACCCTTACTGGACCAACCATAAATATTTTGAAGGCCTCAAGTGTCAGGTGCTGGAGGCGGATAATTGGAGCGAAGCTACTCTTGGACCAATACTCAATCCGATTCAACCATGATCTGTATGAAATTTTTGGCAAGCCGGAGGTCTTTTCGATTGTAATATTGCCGAAGCTCCAATAGGCAGGCCATGCGACGGGTCCTGAGGTGGATAGTTGCGTTGAAGCCTGACAAAGGCCAATGGTGAATTCGACAAAACCATGTTGCATATTGCATACAATAACAGCTGTATGAAGTCTTTGACAAGCTAAGGGTTTCAACGATTGTAAGACTGCAGAAGCTGCAATATACTAGCCATATGAATCATATGGACGACAAATCGATAAGCAAAAAAGTATTCGTTGGGAGAACTGAAAGGCGGAGACCAGTGAGAAAACCGAGGAAACGCTAGACTGACTCTATTAACGAAGTTAGTTGACTCTATTAACGAAGTTTTGTCGCGGTTCGAATTTGAATATAAGAGACAGTTGGAGCCGCTTCTTGCAGGAAACGACGGTCTATAAAGGTAGGCAATACTGGAAGGAGAGGTTGTATTACAAAGAAGAAGAAGAACTCCTCAAAGGCAAAGGACCACAGCACGGGAGTCTCACAGGCCTGGTTTGCTGCATTTTTCATTCCAATCTAATATTTCAATGTACATACACTCCATTTACCTGCAACACTCGGTCCTGGCAAAAGACATTTCTTACCCTGTCTCTTCTCTTCACTCTCTCTCTTTCTCTCACTCGCCCTCTTTCTCTCTCTCTCTTTCTCTCTCTCTCTCTCTCTTTATCGCTCTAGTCCAACTCAGTGTTGCAACCCAACACAAAAAAAACCCAGCCTGTTACCACAGAATAATAACACTGCAGTGATAATTGTCAATCAAGAATAATACATTGGATTCGTATTAGTAAATATGTTACTTTTTTCCCTCAATTTTAGACCATTTTGAGATATTTATTAATCATTATTTATTTTATCATTATATTGGTAGAAAAATTGTGTTTAATTTTTCAAATGTTTTTAATCATATTATCATTTAAAATCAGAAATGCAAAATCATTGTTAGGTTATATCAGAAATTATACACTCATCAAATGATTGATCTAATTGACTAATGATCTGCCAAGTAGTGGAAAAACAGGAGCTCAAAGCGCAAAATCGTCCACTGGATATGCACGGCAGCGCTGAATACAAATCCTACCTACAGAGCCTTGGTATGAGAAGTAATGACCTGTAACGCTAAGGACCTGCCTTGGCATTACAGAGGTCTTCAGAACCACGTTAGCTCTTACAGTGAAAATAATGCTTAACCTTCTACCAGTCGAAGAATGCAATACCGCACGGTTTTTACGCAGAAAGCCATATGACATTTTTCTAGGGAAAAGTATTTTTAAAGAAAGCCTGATAAAGAACAAAGCCGACTTCAACTAACAACCTTACTGGAGGAATCAAAATACATAGAGACAACAAGTCATATGTAATCTAGTGCACGATTGTAGACACGCCCTCAACAACTTCCAACATTTCGAATAAATATAAAATTAACATGGGTCCTTTGAGAAAGAGGTGTAGACTGAAAAAAAGACAGAAGACCTAGCAAAAGCTGGATCGGCTAACCAAGACGCTACTAGAATAAACACAATCTTAGTGGTCCTAGCAACGGCAAAAAGAGAACTAGACAAAATCCTCTGAAAACAAATAAACATGGATAGCAGTGATTTAAAACGGACTGATTTTTTGCTTCATATTAAGATTAAATTCACAGTTTGTTGTGCTTGGTATCCTTACTAAGATAATTACGAGTATTTCGAAATGTATTAGCACCTTTGTTGCAATCCACGCTGTGTCGTTGGTTTCTACATAGCATTGTACGGATGGTGACAACATTTCCCGTGCATCAATCCCATTTCTCGCCTATTCACCTCACCTGTCATTTCCTTATCACCATTTTCAAAATTTTTGCACACTATCCAATGTATTTAAATTTCGTATAATTCATCTGCATTGAATACTAACAAAACAATCCCCGCTACAATTGAATGAAATGACCTCCACAGACGTACAAGTAGGGTAAGATTGCGCGTGGCGACGGAGATGCTTGATGTTTGTGATAAAAAAACTTTTAGGGATTCACCCAACCTAAGTCCATATAAAAACACGTTGGATACAATGTAATAAAATATATTTATTATCTAGGAAAAATCACGTCTATAAAATATGGCAGTTCACTGTCGAGAGAGTGATGACTGGAACCTGTCAAAAAATTAATATCCTGCCAATCCTTACTTCGTTCCATATTCGATGGTTTGAGTGGCAGTGTCGCCAAAAACTCATGTCAAGCAGCTCCATCGCGCGGTGGATTGGCGGCGGCTTGTGGACCCCTAGACGCAGGGTCTAAATCCACCGTGTGTGATGGCTTTTGAACATTTTAGTCGCATCTTCAGGGTGATTGAAACCACATTTAATCTTGTCTGAGGAATTTGACCTAGACCAAAGGATAAAATGGGTAATACCCGCGAACAGGAGGGAACTGTTGACGGGAAAGGGACGGGTCCACGGTCGTATGAAGTTGGTTGCGAATCGGGAAAAAGCAAAGATCCATGAAAAGAAATAGCGGAGTTGAGTGCAAAACGTCGGAACTGACAGAAATTAACTAGAAGGTTTTACTAGCGATTAGAATCATGAATTTTTCTTTCTTGAACCGGTTTATCAGAATTCAGTGTTGTTTATGATGGATACCCAGAGCAAACTGCATGTGAATACGTTTAGTTCTCCCGTCGGATCTCTTTTGAGATTGTCAGCAAAATTCATTCGGAAATCATTGCAGGACACTTGTGATTAATCGATTTCCAAAATTATATGTAGCACAGCGTGTAAAAAACCATTGTACTGGCCGCAGTGCGGACACTTCGGTCATCGATTTTTATGGCTACGCGTGAATTTTTAAAAATTTTGCGCTGGACTGTCCAGTAGTACATGAAGTACAGTAAGTATTTTGAAAAGTATATAGTAAAGTTTGACGTTTGAATAACTGTAAAAGCAGCGAATCACGGCACATTTCGGATACGGAGAAAAATGAATATGTAAGCAGTATCCGATCGGGTTAGTTGCTCGACTTTTCTGTCGTTTTATATTTTTATTTACTGCTAATTAGACTAGTAAATAACCAGTCGACATCCACCTAAACTGGTAGTGCCAATCGACGCGTCCCAGCCTATGAGTTGGCACCAGATGAGAAGCGGCAGGGACGCGTGTTCGAAACCAGCTTGAGCTCTTGCCATATTTCTTTATAAAATATTAAAATTCACTATCGAGGTACTCGAAATATTTGATCAGAACTTCCGCACCCATGAGTCTTCGCTGAGTTAGCTTAGCAAGGGTATAAATCACTTATAAGTTCTAAGTGAAAATGGAAAAATTGATCTACCAAAACTTCTGAAATAGACTCTATTGTGTTTTATTGCTTCTCTACTTTTGTTGTATTGTTTTTTATAAGCATTTTTTGTTGTTGTAATAATATGAATATTATTTAGTAAAATGGATTTACATTTCTTATCGCTATCCCCCTTTGCTTCTCTTTCCTATTATCAGATTTTTATGTTTTTTAGATGAAGGTGGCCCAGCACGAGAAACGACCTTTCCCGTAAGAACCCCGACAGACTGAGGCTGGAGTAAGCTAGCAAGAGGACCCAAAGATCACTGTCAAATAAATGAAAATAAATGTCTTTTATAACTATTACTTTGGAATTAAGTAATTTATCTCTTTTCAAACTTTATTTTATTGCTGCTTAAGCAACTTAACCACTAGTCCTAAGAAAATGTTGGTATATTTCCGGGTGAATTATAAAAAGAACGCCACTACCCCTTTACCGAATTCACAAACTCAACTGTCTTTAATTTTTTTGATGTTTTCAGGAAGTCACATTTGCACAAAACTAATAAACTTTAAATTACAATAGGATAATTTCAGTTCTGAGAACTATTTTTTAGCCTTTTTCATACCCAATTATTTTCCAGCAATTGGGATTTAAAAACTGATCTGTTATCGAATTCTGGCCAAAAAAAAATAAATGCCAAATCAAATCATTCAACAATTACCCGCTAAATAGCCGAATTGTATACATTTACATATCGTTGTCCGACAATTGCTTAAAAAAATTTGCGTGTAATCAAAAACTCACGTAAGCCAATTAAATTTCTTTATTTATTCGTAATATTTCCTCAACGAACTTGTTGATTTAATCATAGTTTTTTTCTCTTTTATTTTTTGTAAATTCCATGAATATGTTGTGTAATAAAATTAATGAGCATCTATGCTGATTAAATTTAATAGTTAGTTTTATTTTTTTTTCTTATTCGATGTGAACCTGCTCCCGTCTCAATCAATTTTATTACAAGAATAAATTGTGTTGGAAAATTTAATTTGATGTTAGTAATGTCCTTGAAATTTTGTCAGATTTAATTTATAAACAATCTACGTTGTTATTATCAATTATATTAAGACTTTGAGTCTTTAAGAATCAACAGAATCGTTGTACTATTTCTAATATTATTAATTAATATATGATTTTGATGTTTATTTCTTCCTCGGTGTTATACATTTCAATCACCAATCACAATAGGATAAGGAAAGAATGAATGAAGGAATAAGGAATGTTAGGAAACACTGCAAGTTTAAGTGTAAAAGGCTTCAATAATACAACGTATATTATAGATTGGATGTTCAATAAGTCTTTAGAAAATTTAGAGCTGTTTATTAAAATATATTTTTAAAAAAGGATTACAGATCACACTTACAATAAACACCTGTTTAGACTTTGCTCTCTTCAGTTGGCACAAAAGAAAGCAATGCCTACTTATGTTTAGGAATAATAAGCCAAGCTAATAGTACAAGTCCTTTCAAACGAGGATGAGAATTCTTTCAAAACAAGAATTGAAACTTGATTTAAGTACCAGACTCACCAGATGATGAAATGACAGGTATTGTTTGGTTTCGTTTCATTTTAGTTCGTCCTTTAGTGACTCTAGCCGTCCTTTGGCTGTTTATTTCGAATGGAATTATTTAAGGCTCATTTGCTGCTTGACAATAAACTCAACCATCGTTTTTCCCCACTAAATAATCAACATTAACTATTCAGTCTAGAACGATATACAAGAATCATTCAATAAGGATCTTTATAATGATAAAACATCAAACCATCGTTGTTTATACTTTGATTACCCAAATTGCTCCTCCTAAATTTGAAAAGCAAATTGAATCCCCCGTATACAATATGACTTTCTTCCATTGGTGTATCAAAGGTGAAAATACTGCGATATATCGTGAGTTATTGGGTATGGGAATAACTTTCAGATGCTATGCCTTAACAATTATGCTATGACTATTTTAGTATCTGCTGCGGTAGTATTCTTGGAATTGAAAGTTGTACGTGTAGGCTCACGAACCCAGTAGTCGGCATTCCTTCAAGGCGGGAACACCGTTTTGTTTTCGTGTTGATAATGTCGACTTTCATACCGAAAAAACTGCATTTGCGGAAAGCCATAGTTCATTATTTCATTCTCAAGAAAATAGCTGCGGAAACTTATCGCATAATGTTCGAAGTTTACGGTAATCGTGCTCCATCTGAGACGACTTCCAGAGAGTGGTTTCTGCGTTTTGAAAATGGTAATTTTGACATGAAAAAGTTCGAAGATTTACAACTACTGGAATTTTTGGATGAAGATTCAAGTCGATGCCCAGAAGAGTTGTCGCAGGAGTTAAATGTTGATAGATCTACCGTCGGTAAGCGCTTGCACGCCATGGTGCCACGACTACGTAAGAAATCCAAAAGAGAGGTTCAATTTACTACTCTACTCCACTACTCTAACCAATAATTGGGATTCGAGAACAAAAAAATCATTGATCATCCTTCTAAAACGGTCCCAATTGACTCTAATGATATTCCCAGCAACGCATTTCTCTAATGATTCTCTAAACTCTAATGATTCAACCGGCTCATACAGCTTACTAAACAGGATCTTTCTCCGAATGTAACGGTGTTTTGACAACAGTCTGTGGTGCACGACACTTCAAATGCGTTAGTTTTGTTGACTAACGTTGCCTTCAGGCTGAAAAATGTCAAATTGATCGAATATACTTCGTGCCCGGTGGTCGATCAGCTCAATTCCTAGACGAGTTGGATATTTCAACCTCGCATATAAAGCTCCTTCTGTAAAATCTTCCATAATATGGATCAGCACAGGTTTGATTGTAGAGCATCATGTCGAATGGACTCACTTGGGTCTTCATCGGTACTACGCTCCACAGCTGTTATGGTTTACGCATTCCGCACTGTACAACGTCTGAATTGAAATCCAAGTGTTTAACGCGAAGAACCTGCCACCACTAGGCCTTACCTCACGGTCAAATAAACTGGGTTGATATGATGCGTCAACCAACGCCCCTCATTATCAATGAGGTCCCAGTTTACAATAGTATAGGAAACCCAAGTCACACCGGTCAAATTCTACGTCCTAGCCATATCGCAAACCATAAACCACCACGTTACAGCCAGGATAGGCTCCTCACCTTGTAAGGAGTGACAGTAACCTGTCATGGGCTCCCCCTAGCCCGTGGTAGAGATCAAACCTCTTTTTGGATTTTCGCAGATCATAGCCTTGTCCTACTACCAATTTACGTTCCTATTACGATGAGTTAGTAACCCAGTAACCCCTAAACAACAGTATAAATACAACAGTAGGATTAGACATGACAGTAGAGACAGTTACAACACTATGGTCTAGGGCTTTTCACAGTGAAAACATTCAGGGACTACTAGATAGCGACAGATCCCGCACTACACCGCGTAGCAGAGTGCTGCAGTCGCATTTGGAAGGCTTCGCACGTGAGCTCATAGATCCTCTGAAAGGCTTCTTCATCGAGCAATGCATCCTCAACATCCAATAAGGTTCTAAGAAGGTCAATTCCACACGCAACACTTATGCCGGCATACCATAGGCAATCGAACAAGACATGCTGCCAAGTATCACTCTCCGCCCCACACAACAGACACCCAATCCCAAATAAACCCCAATATCATGAATACACAACCACTAATTGAAACTCCAGATAGAAGTCAAAACTCTGCATTCTCATTGTAGTCATCACATCCGATATCCTCCGTACATTCATTCCATCTGGATCGCCATTCAGAAATCAAACCTTCTTCTATAATTCCCCTAATGGTGACCCGACTTAGTCCATTAGGGTTAGTACCACGTAGTCATTGATGCCGCCCCACAGGGAATCCCTTCCGTAATCTGTAAATCAATCCTCTACGGATGATCCAGATCCAACGGTGGGACCTCCGTAGCACAGGACCTGAGGTGGCACTCGTCGAAACTGTGCGACAAACACGTATGGAAGCAATTAGCACCGCGTGATCAGCGACCTGCCGGTAATACACATGGTACCCTCAAAAAATATAGAGGAGAGCCATATATTGATACTGTAACTAGTAGCCCATAATAAACTTTCTTGAAGCCTTCCCGACAGAGCCCCAAGACTTTTCTGCAGATTCTGCCCAACACTGAGGCTAGCTGCTTGCGTTATTCCCTTTGCCACCTAAAGAGGTAACAACAGGTTAGTATCTGGCCCACACGAAGTTCCAAGTATGTGACCGACGTCACGTACTCTCATATCTCACCCATGGTGGGCGACGCGGGCTATGTACTCCTTTCAGGAGCATCACCGACGTTTTATCAACAGGAACTGTAAGTCCTACCCTACCACACCACCTCACTATCTCAGTCATGCATTGCATAGCAGTGTCCTTCAACTGTCTGCGATTATCGCCTTTTACCAACACAATTAAATCATCCACATACGCACACATATAACGCACATACACTAACTCGACTCGCAGATCATCCATTATAAGGTCCTGTAGAAATGACCCAGCAATGGATCCCTGCGAACAACTCTCTTTCTCCGAATCGACACGTTAATAATATCAAATACTCCCTGTACAAACGCAGACCTGCCAGAAAAGTAGTTTTTCCAGAGGCCAATCTCTTTGCAGCCAACCGAGGTTAGCTTAGCAAGAATAGCGGCCCAGCTAGGATTATGTAAAGGCTCCTTTGAAGTCAAGGAAAACACCGCGCACATATTTATGACGACTTGCTCGAACTTTGGAGAGGATATCAAGCCACGCGATACTAGTGCAGCGCCTCTCAAGAAAGCCATACTACCTATCCGACAAGGAGTCAGAAACCAGTCTCTTGAGACGCCGGACCATTATCCTCTCCATCACTTTACCAAACAACGGAAGAAGAGAGATGCCCCGATGCGGCCCAGGAAGGGTTGTATCCTTATCCAGCGATTGAAGCAATCTCACTACTTGAGCACGCTTACAGTCCATCGGGAAGGAGCCTTGCAAAAGGCATTGGATATAGCCTGGAATGGCTCGCCAGTTGCTTTTATACATCTCACCAGTCAAACCATCCCATCTAGGCGATTTCTGGCATCGCAACCTGTTAACACTGTCATCTATCTTCCAGTTCTGGAGGGGGAGTAAACTCTTGCCCTCCAGGACTATTAAGATGCGGTGTTTCAACTTCCGCTACCGGAAATAGACTTTTCAACAAATGCCCAACACCGTCCATCCATAGGGGCAACGGGTTGCCCTCAAATCGTAGTCCACGAAAGTCCCGCTTGTTACTTCCCCCACGACAGAGCCTGTAAGCTTCCCCCATGGATCATCAGCATTCTCACTAATGAAACACTGCTAGTGCCTCTCCTTGGTGAGAGCAACTAATGTGTGATAATATTTCATTATTATCGAGTATTATAATCTGAGCTGACCCACTGATTTGGTGCCGCAAACCCAGTTTGCGGCACCTAGCCTTCTGAAACTGCCTTCTGGCCAGCGTTTTAGCTGGTACATGGTACAGCTGGTGCATGGTACTCATGGCTGCACTGTTGGTACACGAAGTCTGGATTATTGATTATTATCAGTGAGAGTAAACGTGATGGGGAAACGATCCATGGTTTATCGAGTTTATTGTTCTGATGCACAACGAACAGAATCGTTTTTTTTAAATAAATTTGAAGAATTTGTAGACGTTGCTCAGGCGCTGAAGTTTTTATGATAAATGGAAAACCAAACTAGCCATAAAGCACATGACAGCTGTCACACCATATGTAGCATTGAAAAGTGTTAACTTATAAAAAAAAGTATAAACTTCCTTTTTTAAAAAAATGGAATCCTTGAATTGTTCATGAATGACCGGTTGGGTGCAACAGGAACTAACAGTTTTAATTAAATTGTGAATCACAATCTAAATTTGAAGTTATATGATATTTGGTCAAAAAAAAATCATTTTCTAACTATAATTTATGAATTCCTTTTGTATCCTAAAACGGAAGCAGTTCGTCATGCCACCTTGAAAATAATTTCGATTCTTGTAGCAACGCCGAGAAACTATTTGATCCGGTCTAGGGCAATTATACAATGCATTGTTACTATTTAATTTACAATTTACTTTTGTTGTATATTGTATTTTGCTATTTTTTTTTCAACTCAAGTGACCTCAACATTCTTCCCTAGAAACCGAAAAAAAAACCTTAAAAACTACTAAACATCCGCTTTGCAGTAGCAATCGCCCACAAGACCCAACAATAATTCCAAATTATCGCAAAGTTCAAGTTATCGTTGCGTACAAGTGTTATGCTTATTAACTAATATATTGAAACCCCTGCGGTTAAATTAGAGGTAACCCCATGCGCATTATGCATGTACATATTTCCCAAATGAGTTGCTAGTTATAACTGTGTAATCACATATGTTGCCTAATGTGCCGCAGCGAAATGCAGTTCAAATATTAAATGGCTGACGAAAACCCAAGCAAAGTCACGGTCACCTCGAGAAATTATATTTTATTGTTATTTCCACCATACAAGAAGTTCAAGCTGAGGTGAATAACTGTACTTAGCCGAAGAAAAAAATTGGTATTTTATACACATACGATTATTTTCGATATTGGAGTGGTTGCCGATTACAATAAGTGAATTAAGCTCACATGCTTGGGCAACTTAATCCGTGCAAGAGAAATGATCACTTTCAAATTAGCCGAAGTAGAGCATGTGTGAATAGTTCTGAGCCTTTTTGTGAGAATTTCCATGAGTCATGTGCCAACGATTTATTGATGGCGATGTATTGGCAACATTTAATCCCGAAAAAAGCCTTGTAACCGAAATACTTCATTTTAAGCTCCTAGGAAATCGAATCAGAGAGTGCTAGACCGATGCGGAAGCAGCAATATCCTGCCTTAACCAAACATCCGGCTGAAAAATACTTCAAGTTTAATTTCTTTATTTATATTCTACCAAGCCGACTAATTTTCCGATTTAAAATAAAGTCAAACAAGTAGTTATAAGAATTAAATTTGAGTGGCTGCAGTCCAATCGAAGATTAGTAAGTCCTTAAACCTAGACTTAGCGCTAAGTACAAAGTAGGAAAAGGACCAAGCTCGAGGTCGTCATACTGTGAGTCGAAAAAATCGTGTCGGCATTACTCATCATAACACATTTAGGCAGTAAACTTTCTTTTATACCAAGCACATCAACCATGTTCTGATCTAGTACGCAATTATGTTAATAATGAGTCCACCAGCCACCAGCGTCGATAATAACGTGACATCTCCGAGTCAAAGTTTGAAATTCAAACGCCTTAATTACTTGTTAAGTACATTGGTTATTATGAATTAATTTTGAATGAAAATTTCGTGCATCCTAGTTAACCCTTAGTTTGCACACGGGGTCTAAAGGACCCCACGCTCTCTTCAAAGCAATTTTTCACATAGAAATCGTTAGGTTTAGGGCCTGTCGCGTCACCTACATTTAGAGGAGGGTTTGAACTAACATTCCACGCAGGTAAAGGTAGGCATTCATCGCTTACCTGCCAACGCGAGCGGTTCGAAGTTCGGTTGGGGTCCCTCAGACCCCGTGTGTCAGTGATGTCGTTTCAAGTGAAATTCGGAGCAAATTTTTTTGTGCTGTTTTGAGTGATTTGTGAACAATTTATAAAGTAAGTAATTGACTGAAGTCAAAATAAAATTCTTAAATTAATAATAATAAGAATTATAATAATTTTTAAAATCACGTTTCTAGTATTATAGCGCGGTATAATCTAAGGCATCGCAACGTGGTCGATTTATTGCATGAAGATGACGTGGATGACATATTTCTCGATGAAGCCTCTTCTGGGGAGGAAGATCGACTCTCTGTAGAAGATGAGGGCACCGATACGGACGAATATCAACCGTCCGAAGACGGTTCCGACGCTTCAAGAACGGCTAAGCATGGCTCGTGAACAGGATGCTATGGAGGTAGACCTCGAAAGTGATGATGACTGTCCACTGGAGCAACGTCTGGCAGCAAGAGCTCGAGGTCGACCAAGCAAGATTCTTCGCGGTAAAAATGGCTACCGCTGGAAAATTCGAACCGATAGACGCGAACCGTCAGATAAATACCGTTAAAAATTCCAAAGCTATTGGGCCTACGTCACGCCGAACTTTCTAGGCAGGCGACAGCGTGCATGCGCTGCCTCGAGCGCACGTGCTCTAGACCTTTCTAGTTGAGTACCTGCTCTGCTGACCCTTCACTCGCAGAGCAGGTATATAAAAGCAACATAGTCCCTGTGCCCGCATAGCACATACACACACACACAGATATGCTTACACATTATTTCGATTTTTAGATCGGGTCAGCGTGCATGAAGAGAGAATTCCTGGACCAACGGGTGCAGCTGCAGGACTGATGACATTCCATGGATTATGGTCAGTTTTAATAACCGATGAGATGTTAGAAATCATAGTCGGTCATACGAATACTGAGATAGAAAACGTTTGTTCTAAACTCATGGCGGGAAATGTTGCAATGCAGTCGTATGATCATCACACAGATGTTGATGAAATTAAAGCTTTTATTGCTATTTCGTATTATTCCGGCGCTTGGAAATTGTCGCACGTCAATATTCACGATCTTTGGCAGAATGAAAACGGGTTCGCAATGTTTCGTGCTGTAATGCCAAGGGTGCGTTTTACGTTTATTTACAGATGCATTCGATTTGATGATAGAGCTACTCGTGATACCACTGATAAACTCGCGCCTATCAGGGAAATTTGGTCGAAGTTTATTACTAATTGTCAAAATGCTTATAATTTATCGGAAAAAGCAACTGTCGATGAGCAGTTGCTTGGTTTTCGTGGTAGGTGCGGGTTTCGGATGTATATAAAATCAAAGCCGGACAAATATGGTCTGAAAGTTGTAGCACTGAACGATGCCAAAACAGGCTACATGTACTACGGTGAACCGTACTTAGGAAAAAATACGCGTGTTGAATTGCTTTCCGGTGAAACTTCTTCAGAGTATTTTTTTCGAGC
Organism: Stratiomys singularior; assembly: GCA_954870665.1. Classification (NCBI taxonomy): domain Eukaryota; kingdom Metazoa; phylum Arthropoda; class Insecta; order Diptera; family Stratiomyidae; genus Stratiomys; species Stratiomys singularior. The sequence continues at coordinate 25,000,580 of OX940878.1, read as the reverse complement.
AGTAACAGCCCCGATTCATAATTCAAAAATCACTGTCACATGTGACAATTGGTTCACGAGCATTCCTCTGTTCGAACGGTTTCAGAAAGAACCATACGGTTTAACAATTACTGGGACGATTAGGAAAAATAAGCGCGAAATTCCAGCTCAGATGAAAATCCCGTCGAAAACCGTACCAGATTCGCAATTCTGTTCCGCCGAAAATTCGAAAATCATGCTTGTGGCATATACGCCGAAAAAAAACAAAGTCGTTTTTTTGGCGTCTACTTATTCACAATCGACAGGAATAACGGACGGAAAGCCGAACCTTGTTTTGCACTATAACGATACCAAAGGTGGTACAGATAGATTTGATCAACTGTGTTACGCGTACACGGTTTCTAGGAGAAAAAATCGTTGGCCCTTGCGGTTCTTTTTCGGTATTTTGGACCAGACAGCTGTCAATGCCAGGATTTTGTTAAAATGTGCGTACATAAATGTACAAAATACCGAAAAAGTAAGAGCAAGTAACTGTTTAAATCGACTAGCAATAGATCTTGCGAGGTCATTTATGATGACAAGGCTTGGTAATCCGTCAGTA